>JAQQSE010000015.1:0-2809549 GCA_035772565.1 Antheraea assamensis
CAGAAGGTACTACTCTGCTTAACCTGTATTTATTTGTATAGATAGCAGAGTAAGACTATTATACATTAAAGAGGTGTCTCCCCTAAACTGGGAGAGAAACCCAATGTACTGTGAGGTGTATTAATGATTCGATAGTGTGTGAAAAAAACAAGTTGTGACAGATGCAATAAAACTATATAAAAATTAGATATGTATTAATATTTTTTTTTTATAAGATATTATAGTTTTTGTCGAATAAATTTTAAAGTCACGACAACATCTAACCTCATATGGAAGACATAATTGCTAAAAAGTGAAATCAACATACATTATATTTTGTACTGAATTTAAAATACACATTCATGTTTTATCTAATTTTTATCAAAATAATTTCGTGATCACTTTTTGTCTTCAAAGCAAAAATAATTCTTGACTTTTGTATGGTTACATGCATTCGAAATCAACCAGTCGTATTATGTAATGTCAATGAAAAGCTTACCAGCTGCAAGGTTGACAGTGATTCTGCAATATATATAAATTCGAAATTCAGATTGTACATGTATCTTATTTCGAAACTTATTTTGTAGATACTGTAATAAAGGCCACTGGTCAACTACGGCCGCTAAAAAAATAAATTTAACTATCTGTTAGTATTCTCGGAGTTAATATACGAATAAATCAATTCCAATGAAGTCACCATGAGAAACTAATATCATTCTTAATAATAACGAAAAGAATTGTAAATGAATACAGAAATAGGTAAAGCATCTACTCAATCTATTTAATAAAATTTTGTACAATGATATCACATCTGCATTAAGCGACCCGTTGCAAGGTCAAAGGCCTCTTATCCCAAGGTAAGCGTATGCTGTACGCACCCTACACCCACGACGACGTACGAGTTTGTGTTAAGTATAAAGAATTTCACATTTTCTTATTCGTTCAATTATTCCTTATTGCCTCAACATTCCCTACGCTACCGATTTTCTCACGACTTTTTTCTTCAACAGCAGTCAATAATGGATGTTACCACTGTTAAATTAAAAGTACTATAATCTGTATAATATCAATAATAACAATTATCTATTTTTTTAACTATTTTTATAATGATGATCATAAATAAAAATGCAAGTTCATTCACTGTACAGATTTTAAATTAATTTTGTACACTGGAATTATATGTCATTTCAAAAATGATAATCTATAAATGAGTACTAAATCTCGGAAATAATTGAATGAACCCATATTTTAATGAGATAAAACAAGGACGCGTCAAAATATTTTTTGTGCATAAAAAAGCGCGCAAAGCCATGGGCTAATTCTAGTATATTCATATATCAAATCTAAAGAAACATTACTGAAAATATTATGAACACGCACTAACTTTCGGTCATTATTGTACTAGGAATGTTTCTTACGACAAAGACGTAATGAAACAGTTGTGCTATTTGTACGCATCAATTACTTAAAATTTAATTATAACATTGCCTATTTAGTACGTAAAACTATACAAATATACTGAAATCTCCAGTGCTAGCTGTATCATACAAGATGCAGGAGTAATATTGTAATCTTCAGTTTAAAGTGTATTAAAATTCGGTACGTACTTTACAAATAAGGTACAACAAAGATACGAACTATGACTTTGTTTTATTTTAAATATTGTATTTATAGAGATGAAGAAGAGCCTTAAATTATTAATATATAATTGGCCTACTGTGGAATCTAGAATTTACTAAATTAAGTAATTTAATATCATGTCTATATGCATATTTCGAATTATTCTAAAGAACTGATAAACTGACATCAGACACGTAGTGCACAGTTCGGCTATATTATTATGTCATTTGTTAAATGGAATGTATTCGGGTCATTGAACACTCGACTCGGTAAACGCTTATGATGTAATGCCGATATTTAACTGAAAATAACGATCGTTCATGTTGCGGGTGGCGACAAAGGCCGAGGGGAGCGGAGGGCGGGAGGCATTGCGCGGGAGCAGGGCAACGGACATGGTATAACGTGTTGGCGGGAAATACGTTCTTGTGCAGGTGTTCCTTGTCGTTATGCGCTAGACATTAATACTACTCAGTTACTTCATGTTGTTAAGATATATGTGTACTTAATTATCTCTAGGAAAGTTACTGATAATTGGTACGAAATGGTAATGAATATAACGATAATGAAATGTATGGTATAACTGTTATAAAACCAATAAATAGATTTATATACATATTGGCTACTACCCGTGAGTTGCTATGCGTGAAAAAGTTTCTTTCTCTTTGTTACCTTCTTCGTTGCTGGATAGATTGTGAACGGTTTTTTCTAATTTGTTAATTGCATTTTTGTCTTGTACAGTTATATCTTTACGAAACATTTTTTTGTATCCTGTAATACTAAACCTGTCATATCTTATAAGATAATCATAGAAAATTATGCGATGCAATTGACAATAATTGGATTATTCAATAAGAATTAATTACTATGTTCAAAATATTGTTGTACTAATAACCTTAATATTTTTTTATAAGTATTAAGGTTATCTTTGGGTGATAGACATATACCTTCGCAAACTTTCTGTAAGCGTTTCAAGATAAACATTTTGTTCTATGTTATTTAGATATAACTCAAGAAGCTTAATAATTAAAAGATAGCGTTAGAGATATGCTATATTTTAATGCAAGAAAAATATAACACAGATATAAAATTTACATAAGTAAACATATTTATAAGGTAGCAGTTACGATTAACTACAACAATTCGCTATGATCGGTTTATCAACATTTGCATATGGTCGCGACTCCAGTCAAATATTATATATCTATAGCTCTGCTTGATTACAACAAACACTGCAGCTGATACCAAATGCCGATAATCATGACGTAACAATACAATGAGTTTTTATATGTGAGAATTATTAAAATTATAATAAAAACTGATTAAAATTCAGTTTGTATATTAATAGTATGAGCTTTACAAATATACTATTAGTATTGAAATTTATGAAAAAAAACATATATAAGTTTTATGGTAAAACCATTTTTTTTTTCTTTCATTGTATTAAAGATATATTAAGCTTAAAATATTTTTTTAATCCAGTGTCAGGTCACGTCAAAAGTTTCTGAACAAACTCAAAACGTATGCCGGAACGATATTTTATTTGTACTCACCATGACATGCAAGTTTTAATCAACACGTGTGTAGAAACCGTTGATATTAGTCCTCGTGAAATTATTTCACGCGCACAATACGATCAATAATGGCGCTAACCTAGGGATGAGATTATTTTGTACATAAAACTGATTAAGCTTGAAGTTCATTATAAATAACTAATTTTAATAATATTTGCAATGTTTATCATACAATTGAAATAAAACCTGCCCCTGTAGTATATTTATACTAACCGCTGAGATATTCTAGACATTTTCCAGAGAGAACTTTCGCAATATATATGCGGGTATATAAGTACCCCAGAGAACCTCACAACATGCTAATCAAAAAATTTTACCCCGCGTAAATAGTACAGGGTGATGTAACGTTGCTCGATGACGTAATCGCGGAGTTATGGATAAAACACTATAACTGGTAGATTATTACATCGTAATTTAACCGTAATGCTAATAAGAGCTATGTGTTAAATTACACCGCTAGAATCATTATTTTATAACAATTAATGTAAACACTTCTCATTATTCCGTCATGGGATCACGTAGTTAATTTTATATTGTACGTTAAATTGTAACGATAGATAAATAGACATTGAGATTGATAAGATGTAATGTGTTGCTTAACATTACGTAATTCATTTGATAACATTCTCTTTAATTTGTACAGGCTAGGTTTGTTAGAATTAATGTTTAATTAGTAATTATAAAAAGAATAAAAATGAGCAATTATAACGTATTTCAAACTTCATTGGTCTATGAATAGTGTGATTATTAACGATAGTTATATTAAGTTTTTACTGTTTTAAACATTGTATAGACAAAAAAACTAAAACGAAACTAGATACTGATATTTAAAAAAGCTTTGTTTGAACGCATGACGCATTGAATAAACTGTTTCATAAATAAAAATGTACTACAATAATGTTATATTTCTTCATTGCACCCAAGTAGCAATGTAATAAATATTAAAACTGACATCATTCTGATTGAGATATTCTTATAAAATATGTTACATGCATCAAATATGTCTAAGCTTAGACGTCTATTCGGACCCGATACCAATAAACAATAAACACTTTATAAAAGTAAAGATATTTGGTAGTGAGTAATCAACCGAATATTTCATAATATCTCCTAAACAGTCTTTCGCCGCCTAAACAGAACAAGCGCATCTTTTGTCCTTCCCGCCTCTCTGCGCTTTCATGCCCCTTGTGCCGAGCAATTCGACGGTTAATCGGTATGACGTCATAATGTAACTGAACAAATTCTTAACATTTTGAGTTTTAAATTACCTAGACGTACGTTACGTTTAATAATAGAATATTATTTTTTAGAACATGAACATAACCAGTAATGGTTTTAAAAACTTTTCAAAGTATTGAATTTTAATAACATGAGGTATAATTCAGCAAGCAATTCCCGCCAAAACATTATCGCTGTGGTGCGGCCAGGGGCGGGCCTTCCCTTGCCAGTGAGCGCCAAAGACAAGCCAACGGTTTTGTAATGGTCGAAGTTTATTCACCTCACTTTCAGCTGTGCCTATTATTACGTAACGATATGACCGATATATGCAAAACATTCTTAGACTTAGACTTTATTGTTTGAAGCAACAAAGATAATTTCTATTTATAGCGGATAGTAATTAAATATTTCTTTAGTAATATTTACTTATAGCTGATAGGAAATTACTTTTTTAGTAAATTTTGAATTCTACTATTTTTTCGTAATAAACAAGTCAATAAATGCGCTTCAAATGTAACAACACGTAATGGGCTACAGAAAAATATCAAATTGATATAGAGTCAGTGTGTCTAATTGATAAAATATTATTTTTGAACGCATTGCGATCTAAAATAAATATTACAGAATAAAGACGTTTCTCGAGTCGTCTCTGTGTCTGTGAGTGCTAATAAACTATGTATTGGATTTTAATACATTATTCCCGTAGTCCGGTGAAACTGTAGCGGCCTTAACAAACGAACAGTGCAGCCAGTTCCAAAACAAAAAAAAAAATTATATCTATAAATAATATTGAAATATTATAAAACAATGTCACTTTTCGATACGGTTTCAGTATCTTTTTAATAATTTATTTCAAATAGTTTAATGTATTATATATGTATATTATATTTATATAAAATATATATTTATATTCATAGAAATAGATAGTAATTTATAATTACTATGTTGAAATGTTGCAACAATGTCTTTTGTTTCATGAGTGTTATATGGATTCATGAGCGGACTTCTTTTTCTGATTGAAATTTTACCTTACTATTAAGGTCTTCTGATTCTGATACAGATTATAAACTTTCTTCCTTAATTTTATCGTTGTTGCTTTACCCACACATATATCACTACTTTAAAGTTTTCATTTTAGGTCTCATCGCAATCAGTTCAGCCGATTCGAAAATTAGTATGGACACATAATAGAAGACTTTCATTTATACGGGTATCTACACCGACATCTTTTCGATAAAATATACTAACATGTGCATCACAGGTGTATAACAGATTTTTTATGCTTTGATAATTACAGCTCATCGAGTTTAAAGAAGCTTCTTAATTATTTTTGCACACATAATTTTATTTGTGTTTTCGTAATTTTAAATCTCTGGAATCGTAGTATCACAATAAATTATAAAAATTCCTAATCTTTACTTCCTTATTTTTACTAGCATTATAAATGTGACGGTGAGTTTGTTCGTTCGTTATGTTTTCACGCCTAAACGGCTCAATCGATTACCAGGATATTTTGCATACTCATTAACAGGAGTACAGAAAAGGACATATGGTAAATTTCGTCCCGAAAAAAGTATTGTTGCTGAAGGATAAATCAAATCTACTTTAAGATTGACGAAGCCGGAATCAAAACCTAGTTGTATATTATTTTGATAACAAAACGGTGTTGTTTTATTTTCATTATAACTAAAAAATATATTAAACATCAAATAACTTTTTGAATCTAATCTAGTCTAATCTAATCTAATCTAGACGTCAATGATTTCTGAAAAAACTATAGTGCGTATCCGTCACAATGTTTATTTTAACTGATACATCACGTATAGCTGCTTTAGTCAACACAACGTGTAGACTTCATTCATACTATCAAAGTAAAATTCTTTAACGTAATTACGTCACCAACAAGATATAGCCGCGATAAGCCATGCCTTCGCGACCGTTAGCTAACTAGACGGTTGGCGCGAAATTTAATTTAACAAGCCGCGGGAAATTCTACCTTAATAATTCGATTATTTTCTTGTTTGTAACATATTTAAGACTTAATAAATACCCCAGTTTTGCACAGGCATAATGTACTAACGATGAATTATAAGTACGCAATATTTATAGATTACCAAAGACATACAAGTTTTGTAGTAACCTTCACCCAATACTAATTTAGTTATGCATAATTTTAAAATTATCATATCTTCTAAGTCATTCATGCAAACAATATGCCAAGATGGACAATTTAAACATTCTATACCAATATATACCAGTTATATTTAGTTACCTAGATATACATAATTGGATAAGGATTCATTTATTTAATTATCAAATACAACATACACAAAAAAAAGTATAAAATGCGTCGTGGTGGTCGAGTGGTTTGACCAGTGGAATACCAATCCGATGTTCGGCAAATCCGGCATATACCAATGAATTTTTCTGAATTCACGAACAATTACTCATTCAAATTGGTGACACTATCGGTTAACTGTGAAGGAAAACATCGTGGGGATATCTGAATCTGAGAAATGTTCTTTTAGTACCTCTGTATGTGGAAAACATAGAACTATGGATTTCTCAGAGTTTAATTAAAATCACCAATACATCGTGGGCTGGCGTAGTGATTGTGGCCATGGCTTCAATCAGAATGAAGCCATTCTCCTTGTAGTGGGTCTCTTACAGGCTGATGATAACAAATTACTTTATAATAATTTGTAAAAGATAAAAATGTTCACTTTTTGGTTACCTTTATGAAATAGATCATTGATTTATATGAATATAATATACATATAATATTTCAAATATTAGTGAAAACCGTATCACAATCTTTTGCTTTGATAATTCAGAGGAGCTAAAAAAACACAGATAAACGCTTTGTTCTTTAATAGTTGTTTATATGCTATATGTTTCATTAAAAACAAAATTTTAGACTTAAATTTATTGAAGTAATTTTTAAATAAACTTCATTTTTACTTTTACAACTTTTCTTATATGTTTGAGGACAAATTTGTAAGTAGCGTCAAATATCTAAAAAATATTGTAGACGTTATTTCAAACTGTGAACCCTAAACATTGAAAAATATACGATGTACGTAATTAATTATTTGCATAAAACTAAACTTAGAAAAATCATTTCATAAAGTCACTCAGACATTTCAGATTCTTATCTAATTACTATCCACTTACTTTGATTATATATGCCAAAAAAAAAATTAATACATTCTCTTGACTTTTAAAGGATTTACCTTGTAACCACAATATTGACTGATAATAAATATTAATGTGTTCAAAAGCATAAATACTTTAAATATATAGTGCGTCTGCCACACCACACTCATAGAGACTTGGTAAAAGATTTTGAAACTGTTTTAGTAAAGCCGTGAAGGCCTATGAGGCTAATAAATTAGTTAGCTTCGAAAAAAATATTTTCAAACTGAAACGAGAAGCTAACCTGGCGAACTTATAAAATGAGCTGCCACATTGCTATAGTTTCAGCAGGACATTTTCCTTCGAAGTACTCACTGACGTGGTATTTGAATACGCGAGTGATGAGAGTGATGAGTCAGCTCCGCGTGTTTTATTATAATTTGTTATTTAGTAAGTACCTATGACTACGTTGTTTACTAAAATGTAATGATTATATGTGATTGCACAAAGTCTATTTCCAAATCTATTTACTGTTAGATAAAACTTTTACTTAATATTCCCTAAATTTAAACGTTACTATGTGTATTGATATTGATAGTGTTGTGAAACAAAACAAGTTGTGCAGCAAAGCAAATAAAACTTATAAATTATGTATCATAAATTTCAATAATATATAAGTAGTCCGATTTTTTTTTACTTACATCAATTTAACATTTGTTTGTTTCAGTATACTAAAATCTCAGAGCGTAGCTGTATCATATAAGATGTAGGAAAAATATTATAATCGTCAATGAAAAGTGTTGTTTCTTTTCGAACTGACTACACTGTTGGTCTGGCAAGGCCTCTACAGTTTTATCGGACAACTAAAGAGAGCGCTAAAGGCACTCACCTGATTTTATATAGGCAACCATCACAGGGGCGCACGGTGCGCCTGGTCTTGAATTGTCACCGAATATCCCGAGTCGAACTAAGCTAACTGTTATTTCATATAAATATGAATTTGTGAAATATAGACGTGTACCATGCTCTATATCTGACTATTAAAACTACTACTAAAACTGACTAGTAAATTAATGTAAACTAACTCCGTTCGAAAAAGGGATAAAAACAAATCCAAGCAATATGTGTACCTACATGTGTGTATGTGCACGTGTGTGGGGTGATCTGTGTTGTGTTGTAATAACTAGTGTTTGAAAATTTATTCAGTGTCACTATATTTGCGCAAGCAACGTGCTCGAGGGCTCCATTCCGGAGAATCAGACCTCGGCTTGAGGCAGCTGCTGAGGGAGGCCTAGGTATGTGTGCTGGGGCAAAATTCACTATATGTGATTACTTGGACATGAGCACGCACACGCTCTGTTTCGAGGGACGTAAAGGTACTGAAAATTAGCTAACGAAATTTCTTCAGGAGGATCAGTGAAAATAAATCGCGGACGTCTTTTGCACCGCGACGCGTCGGGTACGGTGTTATAAGTTGCGGCGGATACCACCTAACGAACTGGGATGATACATAGCGCTATCGAAAAAACTAGTTGTGAGTGTTTTGACGTACTCCCAAATAGACGGCATCTCCAGGTCCCTATGGAGGTTGACTCTCCGGATGTATTACGGGGTACCCACCGCTTTACGTAGAAAACAGTTCTATAGCTTTTGTAATATTTCAAAGTTATACCTTGACATATGCACGAGAACAGGACAGCTATATGTCAGAATAGGATGAATAGACATCTTATACAAGGTAGTCTTATGTCTGAGGAATATTTTACTTTTTGAGCATATTAACGGATGTAAACGACCCAAAACCATTGCGGTTTTGTTTCGCACTCTTTCTACATATGCTTTAAAAGATAGGTGCCTATCTAATGTAACTCCGAGATATATGACCTTAAGGGCCCAAGAAGTCTCGGTTTCGTATTGCCTGAGGAGCTTTAGATTCTTAGGTCCCGGACGATTTACGGGGTCGAAAAATATCGCGATGCTTTTTTCAGGATTGAACTCTATTCTCCATTGACGATACCATTCACGGAGTGTGACGATGGCCCGATTTATTCAATTTCTAAGAAAGTCCGGCCACCAACTGGCAGCGTATATAACTGTATCATCAGAATAGCAACCTAATTCGATCCCCGGGGACCGGTGTGCCAGACCTTATGGAAGGCCTTGGCGACATCGAAAAAGACTGCTGTATTGCGTTTCGGTATAGGTTTATGCGGGGTGACGTTTTTTCGTGGATTTTCGTTAAATTTAGAAAAAATGTACTCCGTGAGGTGGTGTACTTGATTCGTATATGAGTGCTTAGCGAGAAATTGCCGTATTGAAGATACAGACCAGGGGAACTATGATGTGGTCAAGAAGGACCCCATCAGGACCTGGGGATTATCTAAGCTTGAAACGCTTGATGGCGGCCGACACTTCATCGAAACTAACCGGGGTTACGGTATCCGCTCAAAGAGACGTGAGAGAACGTTCTAACGGGTGTTCGTTCGATCCGATATGGACAGGGTCGGTGTTAGCAGTGTTCGGAGAAGATTACTCCTCTAAATTCGCGGTAAGATATTCCGCTTTGTCGATACTTTCGAACGTGGGAGGAAATCCAGGACTTATTTCTAACGGGAGCATGGGTGCATTAAGATCTGATTTGAATCTACGTACTATTATCCAATACGTCACGTGGGACGGCTGGATCTCCTCCAGAAGTTTGTCCCACCTGGCGGCTCAGATTTCTGAAATACGAGATCTAACTAGTTTACGTAACGAACGTAACCGATCACGATAATTTACAGACGGGTAAGTGTCATAGGCTTGAGTCATGGCATTCTTTTCTATGATCAACGCTCTCACGTTGTTGAGGAGTATAGAGCGACGATCGTTCACCGCTTGTACCTCTTTCGAGGTTTCCCTAACGGCGGTCTGAACAAAGTCAACCAGGGAATCGATAGTCTGTTCCGCGTCGGCTTTAGACACCAACGCGCCCAAGATTCTATGTAAGCTATCCGAGGAGGGATTATCTTTTAAATATCTACTGAGCTTCGCGTAATCAGCTACGCACGCGGGCTGACACTCGATATGGGAATTCGAACCTAGCTGTTATATCACGGGGTGGTGGTCTGAATTCAAATCATGTACAACGTGTATGAGCAGTATCGGAAGCGTGACATTCTTTAAAAGTGCTACATCTATTAGTGTCGGACGACAGTGATTCGAATATTGAGTGGGTTCCAGCGGGGCTACGATGTCAAAAACGAGATCGCTACCTTGCTCGTCGAGAATTTGCCCGTTGCGAGAAGTACTCGGACTGTTCCAGAAAACGTTTCCACTGTTGAGGTCCCCGACTATGATGACCGAGTTTCCTCGCGCGAACATCGCCTCTAAGTGGGACTTGAGAAGCTCTCTATTCGGTGAAAGATATGCTATAGATACCCTTCACACTGACACTTCCATATTAGAAAGAACGGGCGTCTCTATCGGCATACAGTACAACGAACATTTATAATAAAATAAAGTGCCGCCCCCGCGGGTGATACGATCGTTTCTGACTATATTATAATTCGCGATCCGGGGATTGCCCATTTTCGGTTTTGTAGGTAGTGTTTCCTAAACTATAAAGAAATATCTATTTCTCTATCGCGTAAAAAATCGGTTACTAAGTCGCGTTGTGTATGGAGACTTCTCGCGTTAAGAAACAAAATACAAAGACCGCGTGGTTTTATTCTATTTAACGCAGCGAGTTTTATTTATTACTATTTACGGAGGCGCGGGCGAGGCGTCGTGTCATCACGACAACGCCTGGGAATGAAGAGAGCACGTTAAGGAAGCCAATGTCCCTATTACTATTAATTATTTTATTGAACGCGACGATCTCCTCAATATCGTGTTCAAGCAGGACCTGTGTCAGCCAATCGATGCTGGGAATGAAGAGAGCACGTTAAGGAAGCCAATGTCCCTATTACTATTAATTATTTTATTGAACGCGACGATCTCCTCAATATCGTGTTCAAGCAGGACCTGTGTCAGCCAATCGATGCGTGACTAAGATGAGAAAACGTGGACAGCCAGGGTAGGCATCGCTCTCTGTGGCTGGGGCTGCGTCTGAGGCTTGAGAACCTGAGGTCATGCCTTAAAGCCCAGTGGGCTACGGAGGCCCGCCAGGACTGGAGGGCGAGCGGCACAGAGGGTGCCTCGCGTGGCGTGGGAACCGGCGTTACCGGGATACAGGAGGTACCCGGCAAGTCAGGGAAGGCCTCCACGGATTTGAGAGCTTCGGCTTGTCTCGCTTGGTGGGGACGTTGTGTGCGCAGCGCGTGGGGGACTTGCCATAGGTCGCAAGGTGACCCACGCTACCTCAGAGGACGTGGCTCGTAGGCTCGAGAGTGTCGGGAGTGCGTGCGCACTCCTTCGTAGGGTGGTCTAAGCACTTAACTCTAAGCACTTAACGCACCTGGGACAAAGATGGTAGTTTGCATGCTGAGTGACTATAACTGTGACAGTTATGGCACTGCGACGGAGTATGGGACTTGCAAGGGGTTTCAACAGTGATGCCGGTGACACCACAGACAGAGGTGAGGCCGAAAATGGCCTTACCCTCTTGTGATCGGTCAAGGACGACCAGGATATAAGGTATCCTATGTACCTCTCGGAAAGGAAAGTCTTGCTCCTTAAGGGAGCCTGAGAAGTCATCGGTCGATATCTCGACCGGAACACGTCTAACTACAGCGCGAAGGAGGCGCCCTTCCTCGAGCGCGAAAGTGAAATAAGCGAGCTTCCTCTCTAGGAGAAGAGAAGTAAGCTTACACGGTGGTCAGTGGTGAACGAGACTTTTACTTGAATACCTGTGGGAGTATTCAAGGTGGATGTGTACCGGATATTCTTTTCGTTTAACCAAGTAGATATTGTGGATGACTTGTCTTGTATAGTAACGGGGGCGGGGTACGGGGCTTCTTAGCCTCACCTACAAAACGCGTAGCATGGGCTTGGAAGCTACCTAAGCCAGCACGCATGTGAGATGAGACGGATGCAATTACGCCCTCTACTAGTAGTATCATAGTTATCGGGACTTCCGTACCCGATTCTGAATCTGAGGCGTGTGACGTGACGGTAACGGGCAGTTGCCGCTTTCGGCTTAAGTTTGTAAAATCATCGTTCGTGATTGCGGGGGTCACGCTGGTATCAAGCTCCATGTCAGAATCAGGGCTAGAGCTCGACATGGGAACTTCAAATACTCCTGTATCTACCGGTATCTCCTGGAATAAAGGTGGCGCCAATGACGCGAAAGAAATCGTGGTTGCTAGACGGGGAACGCACATAATATTATCCGATGACGTTAACGAATTCCGTGAATAACGATGGGGCGCGAGTAGCGACAAGATATCGCAGCCTATCGAACTGTTCCTGTAGTGACGCCATGCCGTGGTTTAACGGAAAAACGACGACAAAACAAAAGAGGGTGCGCAAAAACGAATTCTCGGAACGCTCCACGCACTTGTTGTCACAGTTAACGTTAACACGCGGGTCGCACTAAAAAGTGCGGTTTACGATCACACAAACAATCGCACAAAACACTTTAAACAGGTGCGTTTCTCGGAAGTAATTGAAGTTCAAAAACACAATAGTATTAAGCGATGAATCACTCGATAGTACTGCTCACCTAAACGACAATTTATTAGTTCACGAAACAACATCTGGTGCGCATCGGACACGTCCTTACGTGATGGCTACTGGATCGGAACTCCATGAAAAGTGTATTAAAATTCATTACTTACTTTACAAATAAAGGTACAGCAAAGATACGAAAAATTACTTTGTTTTATATATTGTATTTATAGATTCCAGCGGGCCTCAAAATATAATTATTTTATTATCACCTGCATAACTTTCAAGTATTAAGAGTGACAGTGGAATTCAGAATTTATTAAATGAAGTAATTTAATATCATGTATATGTAAATATTTTGAATTATTCTAAAGTAACTGATAAACTGACAGCGGAAACGTAGTACATAGTTCGGTCATATTGTTATGTCATAGACACAACGGAATGTGTTAGGGTCATTGAACATTCGCCTCGGTAAACGCTTTTGATGTAATGCCGATACCAACCAAAAATAACCATCGTTCGTGTTGCGGGTGGCGGCAATGACCGAAGGGGGGGGAGCATTGCTCGGGAGCAGGGCAACGGACATTGCATAATGTGTTAGTAGAAAATACGTTCTTGTGCTGGGTGTCCCTTGTTGTTATGCGCTAGACATTAATTCTTCTCATTTTACTTTATGTTATTAAGATATATGTGTACTTAATTACCTCTGGGAATATTACGAATAATTGGTATGAAATGGTAATAAATATAATGAAATGTATGCTATGACTATTATGAAATCAATAAATAGATTTATATACATATTGTCCAGTATCCGTGAATTGCTTTGCGTGAAAATGTTTCTTTCTCTCTGTTATCTTCTTCGTTTCTGGATAGATTGTGAACGGTTTTTTAAATTATTTATTGTATATTTCTCTTTTACTGTTCAGGAAAGTAAAAAAAGGTTAAGTATATCTACACAAACATTTTTTTTATATCGTGTAATACTAAACCTGTCATATCTTATAAGACAATCATAGAAAATTGTGCGATGCACAATATTATCGTTATTAAATACCCAACATAACCATAACATTGAATTATGTGATGCTTACACCGATAATAATTGGATTATTCAATAACAATTAATTATTATATTGATTTAAATACCGTTGCAAATAACCCGTTTTTGTTTGATAATATTTTGAAGATAAAACAGATACTGGGGCTGAACTTTCCTGAGTCAGAGAAATATAAAAAAGTGTCTTAACGTTTGTCATATTGTATACAGAGAGAGTATTTTATTTTAAATTCGTGGCTTATATGAATAATAGTTTTCGGAACAATTAAGTGTACTCATATTATAATAACAAATCTATCAAAGTTTATTGAAATAACGTCAAAGATTACCCCCGCGTTTCTCAAAAACGACACTGACATGCTTTTTGGCGATTTTCGCGGGGTTTAGACATGAATTTTGACGCCTACTTCAAAGGCACGGTCGTTGAACATACTGTATTTAGCCGTGCCTAATACATCATAATGTGGTGTAATTATGCAATGTGGTCCTATATTTTGTCTATATTGCTTAAATAATAGAGATACATTTTGAATGTTTCGAATCGTTATATAATTAAATCTCTTTCAATATATATAGACATCGGTGATAGAAAACTACTCCTTTTAAAGAACTTTGTATTCCATTGTAAAGATATCTACACTTAACAGTTTGGCAAATGTTATAACTATTGGCGATTGGTCCCGGGAAGATATTTAATTGATACTTGGGTATGCAGGTGGATACTAAAGTAATAATATTCTGAAGCCTGCTACTATTTATAAATATTACAGAACAAAGTTATTTCTCAGCTATCTGTATTTTCCAAGTTCTTCTACACTACGTAACAAATTTAGATACAGCTTTCACCATCGTTTAGAGATTGTCTTCTGCTAATATAACATGGCTAAATGTAGCTTTTAGTATATTATGAATTGTTTTTTACTGGCTGAGTAGCAGTAAATATTACATTTTGATAAAAAAAAATTGTTTAAATTGGTATAGAATCAGTGAATAGATTTATTCAAACACTAGCTAGTGCGCTCGCGACTAGGGCATGCAATATTCATCTGATTATATTATTCGAGTTTTACGAATACCACTATCAGTACTATTAGACTTTTAAGAGTTTTTCGAATACCTTTGTATTATTGAATATCTAAAACGATGAATATGCTGTAAGTCTTGTTTCATAACAATCATAACTATAATTGCCTTAACACGATTACCTAGATACATATTGACAACATAATAATTGACTAAATTTTTTTTTGAGAACTGGCTTTACGCTGTTGGCATGAAAGGCCTTCACAGCTTTACCGGACTAAAAATTAACTAACATGTAAAGATTGCCAAATACATGTTAGTCAACTAGCATTTCCTTTTAAAATGTGTAGCTTAAACCTGTGCTTTATGCTCAAACATAAAGCACATTAATGAGTATTGCAGCAAGAACAACACAAAAGTCATAGTTTTAAATATTTAATAAGTACTCTCATCAATGATTTCCTTAGCGTGACATACTAGAAAATAAATCAAATTTGAAGGCAATAATCATGACAAAGAAATATAACAAAATTACAAATTTAATTATTAATAAGAACACATGCTTCGTAGTTTAAAAACATATTGTGTCGATATTAGTACAAATTGATACATACAATATTTATTGACTAAAATTATTGCATTATCTTTCTTTGTAAGGGCGATTGATGTTAGGAAGTTGTATATTGTTTTACTTGAGACTCACATGTGATTTATTATGTTACAAGTTAAGAGTGCCGGTGATAGTAAAATGTTCGTTCTTGTCCTCTCCAGCTATATTGAATGACAAAGTTCCTCAGGGTTATGTAGGTGTATAGTTCTTTTACATTAGGATTGCTCAACTATTCGAAGATCTCGAATACTTGGCCCAGTATTATTCGAATAGTAAATATGGGCGAATACCCGAATAAAATGAATACTCAAATAGTATGCCTTACCCGCGACTTCCTTCTAATGAAATTGTTTTCTTTTTTTGTATTTATGGAAAATACGCGTCTGAATTTTATTAAAAGCGATTTTTTTTCGTAATTGTAGTTAGTGTTTAACATGTTTACTTATTTCGAATTACCTCTGTTTAATTTTATTATGGTTGCTTTGATCCTATGGAAAAACGTAATAATTAATAGTTTATATAAAATTTTTAAAATACATATTTTCTAAGTCAATTCGAAAACACTTCAGTAGTTTATGAGGTTAGAACAAACAAACAATAAACATTTTAATTTTATTCATACTATCACCCCGTCACAACTACCTACGCGTGCATCACAAGTATCTAAAGGATTTGGATTCATTATATAGACTTTCATATTTACAGTTCAATGAAGCTGTGTTAATATCTTTCAACATTTTTTTTTTTTTTTGTGGCGTGTAATATTAAATCACGATATCGACTTACGATATAAATATAATAATAAATTTTATTCAATGTCCCGATTTTAAGTTTATTTTGCAACATTAACAACGATAAAATTACTAGTAATACGTTTAAAAACAATAAAATAGATCTATATTTTAGTAACATAAAACAAAGAAACAAAAATAATTAGTATATAAAAAGCGAGCGGGCAAGCCACGGACAAATTCTAGTATATTTATGTATCAAAATAAAAAAAACCATCGAAATATTTCGAATACGCACTAAGCTTTTTCAGATAATTATTGTACTAGTAATATTTATTGTCACAAAACGTAATAAAAACAAACGAATATTGATTGAATGAGAAAACTTCTAAAACCATAATAAAATTGGACATTATTGGTACAATTTACTAGTATTGCATTAAATTTTAAAATCATTATTATTAGGAGCGATATAAATCACAAATTATAAGACGACGTATCAATAAGGCCCCAATAAAGGGTCCCGATTGACAATAGTAAAATAAAAGTGTACTTTATGACGTGGACATAAGAGATATAATCGTAAATTTGGGACATTAATTGTCCTTACTGTGTGTGACCTTGTGCGAGAGCAACGTGATGTGCTGTCCCTTTCATACCTATAGGTGATCAAATATTGTTTGCTTTTTCGTACGCCGCCATAACTTCAGTTGAATACTTTTTTGTTATATGCTTTAAATATGCTAGTATTTGAATATAATTTCACCTAATATTAAGTGACGACGTGGCTTAAGATGGTAAGCTAGTAAAAACATTGAAATGGATTGGCTCTCAACTGCAGCTGCTGGACACATCTGTAGGTCTTTGATGGCAAATTTCTAATTCGAGGTTGACCAGAGCATGATCAGATGGGCATTATAATATACCTGATTTTTATCCTACAAAAAATCCGGTATGTTGCTGGAGTTTGAATCTACACCGAGCAACGCGGTATCTAAGCACGTCTACCATTAAGTCATCATCGTTTTAAAATAAATAATATCGGCCAACAAGTAATGTACAGCAACTTCTATAAGTTGTAATGAATTGCGTAAAAATAGTGATAAATTACTATAAAAAAATCATTATTCCGGCTATAACATTGCCTAAACCAAATTTGTCTACTTTGAAATTAGATTTATTGAGTGAAGAGTACGGATATAATATACCGCACTGCTCTGCGTAGGAAGTTTGGCAACATCGCATTGTTTTAGGAGTTACCAGAATCCGTTAAATAAAAGATAATAATTAGTATATCCAGACGCTATAGGATTTGAAGTGCGGGTGGGAGTGCCGAGAGTTTGCCATGTCGTCAGTGATATACGTATAATTATATATTAACAGGTTATAATATTTTGGAATAAAAAGTCGTTTTCATACGATTAAATTAATTAATTAACCGACATTCGCAGAGATTTTTCTTCTACCTAAAGTAGAAGTGCCAGACGTCAGTATGTTAGCATATATAAGGACGGAAATTCATTCCCGGGATGTATATATATATATATATGCTGGTCTAGTCTAGTTTAAACTCTACAAATATGTTTTTTTAAAGCTCGATCTAATATCCCACATAAGGAATTTGTTTAATCGTACGAAATAAATAATTAATAAATTAAATACAGCATGATACGGATCGACACAGCGGATTGTGGTTTGCATTGTCCTTGCTGTAAAAGGCAGTGCAATATCTACTTACGGCATGTAATTGTGGCAGTTATATAAAATAATGTAATCCTTCTGTACTCCTTGTATTGTGGTAAGGGCGTAACAGTTCACATGATTCATCATGACCCGTGATGCTTCAGACGGGGCACAGTTGTGCACTACTGACAATTAAATTTAATGAGATTAAATTGTACTATTTCTGACTCCATGTATACTACTTATAAGAATATCGGTTATGGTAAACTCATGTAATATTTTCGTAGAAGAGTTAGTAATATTTTTTACACAAGTTTGGTAATCCGCCTAAAAGTCACGTGATAACTTAATGCAGTCTAAACACGATTATCCTGACTGACGTCAATCACTAAGTAGCCGCTGGCTAGAAACGCAATAAAAAGAGGCAAATTAATATGAAAACAGAGTTATTTGTATAACATAATATTTAAAAATTCGTTCAATAAAATAATTTAATTAAGTTAACATTTTTGAACACAAAAAGTTACACTAAACGAAAAAAAAAACACAAATTAGTGGCAGTACGTTTAGTATTTTAATTGTAAGAAATTTTGACCTACTATAATAGAAATTTAGTATTGGTCTAAAGACTTTTTTTTGTATTTGGTGTCATAATCAGTATTTAGTATTGCCGTCTCTCGCTGTCAAAACTGCCTGGATTCGTTTAGACATACTTTTTTATTAAATTGTCAATTAAATTTTGTGGCATTAGGTTCCGTTCTTCAGCCAATGCAGGTTTAAGGTCCCCTAGGTTAGCTGATGCTGGGTTTCTTTGTCGTTTTTTTTTTGCTGGCCACACCGACACTTGGATTCCGACCTCAGTAATAGGCGTATTCAGATACTAAGTATGACGACGAGCATTATTGTGCATTAAAAGAATAGTATCCTCCATGAATGGGGTAAAAGACATGATAATCTGCTCTAAAATATCTGTTACGTATCTTGCCGCAGTCAGGGATCCGTTTTGCACAATGTGTAACTTTGTACTTGCTCCTAAGCAAATATCCCCCCATACCATTACTGATTTTCCGTCATAAGACTCTCATCCAACAATGTATACTCATCGTATATTTCGTTGGATCGTCTCCATACTTTGCCCCTTCCATCGGATCTGACTTAAGCCAGAATCTGGACTCATCAAAAATGTATTTTTTTTTTTAAACAACAAAAACCTTGTAGCGTTTTTTTTGTACTCTGCGTATCAAAGAAATGAAAGTAGTAAGTAAAATTCTATTCAAAATCATCTTTTTTCAAATTCCATAATACTGGTGTGTATGGCCAGTACGAGATATGAAAATATTTTTTGTTATTCTACTTTTTTTGTGTTCCTCTAAATATTTCAATGAGTGTATATAACGGCTAATTTCACGACGCCCTCTACTCTAGTCACTATTATGTTTCTATTATCTTAGTGTCGGGTAAGCTTTCCATAAACCATCTTGTCATGGTTTCTCATTTATGGTAAGTAGTACCACATAAACAGAGAGTGTCGACGATATTATTTGACTTTCCTTTGATCCGTCTTCACCGTGATGTTCTTCTAATATCCCCTGACTGACTTGCAATCTCAAGTTGAAGATTTGACGCCAAATAGTTATGGGCATATTACTGGCATTCGCTTTCGAATGCTGATCTTTCAATTCATTCAAGAGAGGTTCCGCATTCAAACTTTTTATTAAAATGTGCTGAATTATAAAACTCGAGAGACTTTTAACATCATTTTTTTTTGTTATGAATCATTTTTTTAATAATAAATTACGTTGCGATGTCCTAATGTTATTAATTAACACCATTCTTCACATGTTCAAAGGACGCATGTTAAAATGAGTCAGTATAAGACAATGAAAATATGTTATGTGGCGCTTAGTTGCCGATCTGTTTTTCTGTTGTAGTGGTTAAATTTATTTCTATGTTTACTTACGTGTTTTAAATACTATAACAACGGAATAATCGTGTATAGAATTACTGATGAGAATAATTAAATCAAATAATACGCAATTCAATCATTGGTCGAGGATCTTATGTATACATTGTTGATATATTTGTGATCGTCTATGATTCCGTTCGTTTTAATTATAATATGCCTTAATAAAATGTTATTCAGGAAGAACGTATCTATTCTATCAGTGAAAGAATTTTCAGAATCGTGTCAGTCATTCTGGAGATTATCTTCTACAAACAAGCTTCACTAATAAACAGTACAGATAAGATGTTCACAATAAGGCGTTAAGTAATATTTAGTTCAAATTAGACTATTTAACTACACTGTATCATACCGGTCAATCATATACATACTTGATCACGTAATATTTTATTTCTTTTCTGTTATGTCGTCTATGTTCATAATCAACCTTTTTAAATAAAATTAGAAATAAATATGTTGTAAGAATTGTTCCGATTTAACTAATAGTGTATGTGTCAACTTACAGCTAATGTACGTGCTTCTGCTGTTATTATTATCAAGGTTTTATCAAGACAGATACATGAATGTCAAGCATTATTTATATTCAATAGCTCATATTAACATGTGCATTCAATTCTTCATATTGAATGTTGAACGCGTCAAATTAAGTATAAACGTTATTTAGTTTATAAAGAAATTTGTAAGCTATTGTGGTTTATTTGTTTGTGTGTTAGTAGATAATAATACTATAATTAGTAGTAAGTAATTGTATGTTGTTAAAATATTTCAGATCGGACGTTACGTGTACCGCACTAGCCCCAACCCGACGAACACGATATTCGAATGCCGGGTGCTGTCTCGACACCATGCCACTCTCTACTACGATAAGGGACACTTTTATCTCGTGGCAAGTACATATTAATAGTTATTTAATATTATTTTTAAATATTTGAAATTTTCTTTATACATCATATCGTTGTTGTTTTTAACTTTGTGTGATTACTTGTTTTAATTAGTCATGTACACATACTACTAACACGTTATAATTATGTTTACATATAAATTATATGTAATTGTACACATGTATATCTGAAATCGATAAACACCAACACCGTTGGTCAAATTATCGTGAAAGTTCGTATGTCGTGTGTTTTCTCTTGAAGGTTTTAGTTTTACTAATTTATTATAACTCGATGCTAGATGGCGCTAGACTATATTTTGTTATTATTAAGTTTTGTATGTAATTTACCGTGGACGATGACGCAGGTCTGGTTGCTAGCGATATTTTTTTGTGTACGTGATATGTAAGATTTAAAAAAAATAACATAGTATATACTATAAATGTACACAGATCTAGTCAAATCAGAAATTACTCCTTACATCGATTTTTTAATATGCTTGTTGCCAAGCACGTTTGAACGTTTAATTTAAAGTGAAGTTGGGCCACGCTTACCTAGTTAATTTTGTTTCGCTCTTTCGAGTGTGTTCCTCTTATACGACTATTTATAGATACGAGATTTATGTGCTTTATATTTGTGATCTCGGTTTTACATAAGTGTCGGAAGTTAATATTGGTAGATACCAGTACTTAACAACTAAGACAATTTTATTGATGGAAAGAGAGCGCAAAGGACTTTTAATTTTTATCTTACTCGGTAGTATGGAAATATATTTTATTTGTTTTACCCATTAACTTTGTTAAGCTTTATATTGCTAAATATTCTTAATTTAACTAATTTCTTTCTAAAATTATTCCTTCTTTAGATTCCTGATAAACGATCTATTTTATTTTTATTATTGTCTTGCCATCAGTCATATTTATCTATATAAATAAAAATCAATTGATGTATGTATGTAAGCGCATCACTTGAGAACGGCTGCACCTATTTGGCTAATTCCTTTTTTTTTGTTTGTAATTGTCAGGACAAGGTTTGTATGAAAGAGGATGTTTGAAGAATTACATGGAAAACTAAAAAATTTGGAGACAAAATTACCAGAAAAAAAAGTGAGCGTGTGTGTGAGACAAAATACAGTACAAAGATCTTAAAAAATATTGTCTTCATGGACTGATACTTTTAGTTGTCAGTTTATTTCATTATATGGTCGTTCTGTAAAGGGATAATGTGATCTCATTTTCTTCGTAAGTACATCGGTACGAAGGAGGTCGTATATAAATATTAAAGCCAATTTCAATATGTAACCTTTTTGTTACGATGGGGGATAAGATATGAACGACTGTTAATCTTAAAATTTCGAACACATTTGCCGTTCACTTGTTTTGTTTCAATTAAATTTTCCAAACCGCTTTTTTGGTTTTGAAGGTTACTTATCGACTATTGTCAGAATTGTTCTCCTAAGGTTGCTCGTACCGTTGTAAAAGTTTGCATTGAATTATACAGTTGTGCATATTAAAAATAGATTGCGGTACTCATAGTATATGGTGTTTTATTTTGGTGATTTCCTTCTAATGTTTATTTTAGTATTATAATTCAATAAATATTATAGCGATGTAATACTAGTAATAGATATGTGTGTGGCAGATTTAGTGCCTCTTTTGTGTCGACACCCACAACTGTGTGATGTAATTTTAATGGGATATTAAATCGGTCAAAAAATCCATGTCATAACTGGTTGATGCTCCGTAAATAGCAGTTGTGTTGTTTTTGCAAGTTCTTTAAGTTGTTATGTCAATATTAATTATATATGCATGCATTTACATTTTTGTAATAAAAAAAAACACTATTATATAGTTGCGTATACAAATGATGTAATCTTACGTACGTGTATGAAGTAAGATCCATTGGGTAACATGATTATTTGCAATATTATTTATTAGTAATATCTTCTTTATTCTGTATATTATTGTTATATATACATAAAAGAGGCATATCAAAAAATGTAAATTTAACAAAACAAAAATTATTACAAGTGACTAAGAAGAATAACTACTCATTTTTAGTTATATCTATCTGTCTGTCTGTTTGTTTGTACACACATCACAGTTAAAGTACAATGTTTATGATTTAACTTCACCAAGAAAATCATAAAGCTAAATTTCAACGAGTAACATTTAGTTAGTTGTTTTGTTAAAATCGGTTCACTCAAAAGCTACCGGATATTATTAAGAAAATAAACAACGCAGACGAAGTCGCGGGTATCAGCTAATCTGAATATATTAAGAAAGTTTACTGCGCCATGATTCTGACCACGACAACTAATCTTATTGGAAAAATATAACTTTTTTCTTTTTCTTTCGAACTGACTACACAGTTGACCTGGCAAGGCCTCTACAGTTTCACCCGACAACTAATAAAAATATAACTTGTTTTGTAGCTCAACATAGATTTCATGTCATCCTCTAATGTTATACCGGAAAAACAATTCATATAGTCATTTAATAAAGAAAAAGAACATCCTTGACTCTGATTTATGTCATTGATAACTTATAACCGCGTCCGACATGGCAAAATCTCTTGAAACGTGTTCAAGATGGCATATTGACTTGAGTATATAGTATTCAAACCGAATAAAAAAGCAAGTGAATATTTTTAAAAATAACGCTAGTTTCTCAATTTACTATGGTAAAGACAGCATGAACAATGACATTACTTGAAAACTAAATAACTTATTATTTGATCCTAGTTTTAGGTACAAAAATTATAATAAGTAATCATTCGATACGATAAAATCCATCAACATTACATTAATTCCTTGAACCGGTTTCGTAACCAGTCCCGTTCGTGATTTAGGTATAATTTCTAGGCAAGTGTGCTCATCAAGTCTTGCTGTCATGTTACCATATTACATGTATATTGTAAGCGTTCTATCGCCCGCTAAATATGTATGTAGACATATGAATAATATTGTTCTCATAATGTAATTACCAATAATGAAATTAAGTTTCGTAAAAGTTCCATGAAATGGTAAGGCCTAGATTTCGGAACACTTAAAAGATTCTATAAAGAGTAATAAGTATTTATAACAAAAAATATATATGCATTATCGAATGATTGCGATATAATTTATCCTGAAGCCTACTACTACTACTAGCTTTACTCAAATTTTTTGTTCTTGAAATTGTGTAATTAATATTAGAATATTTTACAAATTCAGATACAGAAATATAGATTCGAGTGTCGCAATTATCAAGGTGATGCAAAGATTTTAGTCGGTTATTATAATTAATGTAAATTTTGTCATATTAGAGCGAAAATTTCGATAATTATTAACGACATAGTATATTTGTTTGAAACGAATATATCTAAATACGAAACGAAATAGGATTTTTAAAATCCGAACATATCAGTTTTACAAATAAAGGTATTTGTGAATTTGGCTTAAGAAACGATTGAAGATTATAAATGCGTTTATTTGGTTTTCTCTACTTGTGGTGATTATTACAAAATATAAAAGATTTTTTTTTCTATAAGAATTTATTTATACATTGTCAATAACAAATTGTTTAAGATTATTAAAATATTCTGCTGTCGGTTATCCCTTACTCGTTATTGTCATTGGCAATGGCCGGTCGGTGTTATCCGAAATAGGAAGCAATATGCCCAACTAATAAATGTAAAATGATACTTTACGTTACTCCAACTCAAAGTCAAGGTACGAACAATGAATATTCATTTAATTATCGCATCATTGTTAGAAATTGTAATACGATGCAAAACAGCAAATTATCCAACAACAGAATAATTAATAGCAGTTATTGTAAAATAACATTAGCTATATTCATTATTTATTTAAAACTGTCGTTGTATATACAGTGACAATTTAAAACTTGAAATATTTATTACAATTTTATATGTATATAAATAGACAACTACAAAATAGTGAAGTACATTTTATTCGTCTGCTTCTCAAGTGATTTTGTTTATTTATTTTTTTGTTTGGAAGATATTGATGAGGTTTAGTGTTATTAAGAAAAAAAATTGGAAGATTCTTGGTTTCGCCGGATGAATATCAATCTGATGTCCGCAGGTTCGAACCCCGACATGTACCAACGATTTTTTCAGAATTCGCGTACATTTACTAATTTAAATTGGTAACACTATGGGCTGAAGATGAAGAAAACCTGAAGGAAACCTGAACCTGAGAAATGTTCTTGTAAAACCATCGTATATGGTAACAATATAGAACTGGTAATTTTTCAGAGTTTGAAATGACCAATACGTTGTGGGTTGGCATGCTGATTATGTCCATACCTTCCTTCGGGAAGAGGCCTATGGCCCTGTTGTGACGCTCTTACGGGCTGATGATGATGATGATAATTTACATTATTATTGAAAACTGAATATTTAATTAATTAGGGTCGAATTTCTACCATAAGTTTAAATAAATCAACAGAAATAGAATTGATAAAATGTTAGGTATTCTAAGAGTCTTATTAAATTTGTATCAGTATGAGATATATATAATAAATAGTGATAAAAAAAGCACAACAAAACAATAGCTGTCTTTTATTGTTTTCATTTATAGATGCCAAAACACTTGACGGTTATCAAAACTATGTTATCATTGTGATGCGTATATTATGTTTACAATTTGTTCGTTCGCTTTTTCACAGGACAATCAAAGCAGCAATGGCACTTTCATAAACAGCAACCGGTGTGCGGCAACTAGGAGCCTGTCCGAGCAACGGCCGCATGAAGTATTCTCAGGTGATGTCGTCCAATTCGGTATTCCGGTTGTGGAGAACACCGGTAATACAGAGAAGGTAATAAAAACAGTTTATTATTGTCTGTACAAAGCGTAAAAAGATAAAAAAGACGAAGTTGTTAAGATAATATGATGATAGATAAAGGTGATAAGTTTCGAAGTTAAGGTAGTGTCTGTGACGTATCTTTCGAATTATATGTATTAGATGTATTTATACATTACTAGCGGCACGCTCCGGCTTCGCACGGGTATAAAATATATAGCCTATGTCATTCACTGAAAAAATGATTAAAATCGATCCAGTAGTTTTGATTTATTCATAACTGCCCGTGGCCCTCACACATTATTTTGATAAATCTCGTAGGGTTCAGCCTGCGTTTATTGCAGTGTAAGCGGAAAAAATGTAATTATTTACGACATCACATTAGAAACCTCAAAAATAACAGAATTTCTCCACTATTTAATGGATGTTATTATACATATAAACCTTCCTCTTCAATCACTCTACCTATTAAAATATCCGTTGCGTAGTTTTAAAGATTTAAGCACACATAGGGACAGAGAAAGCGACTTTGTTTTATACTATGTAGTGATGTAGTGATATATTATTATATACACGCAGTCTTTGCGATTGTATTTTTGATCTTCTATAGTTAGCCCCAAGCATTCAATTATAATTATTACAATTTGACTCATTCTGTATGCGATTGTTCAACCGGTAGTTATGTAAAATGTTTGCTAATTTCATACTCCATTTACGCGGACCTACGTATATGCATATGTTTTCACTGCAGCGTTACTAGCGAAAATCGTCAGCAAAATTATGTACAGAAACGAGGCATAATGATATATAGTGTATAGTTTTTAAACTGACATGTAGAATTTAAACTATTTGAATTAAAATATGCATTTACGACATAAATTAACTATCAGTTTGAATAACTTTTCAACGAGTCGGTTTATCGAAAAATGATAAGAGACAGAGTAGAGCGTTCAGTTTCCTACACCAAGATATATCGCTTATTAGAATTCCTTTATTGGTTTGTACGCTATTCTATTTTTTTAATTTTTTAATTCTATTTTTTTTTGTTTTATTAAAAAGGAAAATATAAGTCTCCAGTGCGCGAACTCTAAACATAAATAGATCAAGTTTTTTTACAGCTGTCTTTTTTTACTACTCCGAAAAATTTCATTGCGGATTTACAGTAAGAAAATAGTCAATTTTTTTAAACAATGTAATTCATACGCTGTTATGCGTAAATATTAAATTAAAATTACCTTATGTTTTATCCTCAGAACACATTTCCACCAGTGGTAGCTTTGCTTAGACTCTTTCACCCCGATGGCAAGGAGGCAAAACTGTCATTCAATCCCACAATGACGTCACCCTTACACCTCAAGGAATTGTATCAACTTAACAACTTTGTACAGGTAATTTATACGATTACACACGTTGTGAATAGTTTTGTAATTGATCTGATTCTTTATTCCGTGTTTGGGTGTTTACAATCTATAGGTACTTCTAGGTATGTTCGTTGTTTGAATATTATAGCTACGGCTATACGTGATTTCGAAGCAAAAGTCTCTATATGCACTTGAACTTAACTACTATTATAAATGGAGTTGGTTTGTTACGCTTTCACAATTTAACTACTAGCATATATATTATCAGGGATACAGAATATGACACAGTGTATTCTTCATCCGGAAAAAAAGTACTGTCTTCGAGGGATTGGTCAAATCTATATTAACGCGAGTGAGGCGCGAGTAAAAGCTGGTTGGAAAATAAAATAAAAAGAGCGCTTGAAATATAGTACCCGAGAAAGAACTGACATTTCTGTAATTTACGTTTCAATTTTATGTGCATTTAACAAAAATGAGTTGAAATAAAAATAAAGCATTCTATTATCGAATGACGATGTGTCTTCACTTAATTACGCCCGTTAACTTCCATGCCAACTACCATTTGTATTTTTCTTATCACGTTATTCTATCTCTCTCGTTTATAGCATAACTTATCTTTTTCTCCTTCACCCTGAACAGGTATATTTGATGTTTATTTTTGCATCAGAAACGTTTCAGTAAAATTTAATTTTGCAATTTGATTGTCCTCCAGTTCATAAAAGTTTGATGTTAAAATATTTACAGGAAGCGATCCAAAGAGAAGCGTCGTTAGAAGGGCGGTTGCGAACGTTACGCGAGTGCGTGGAGCGCACGCGCGCCGAGGCTCAGGCGTCGTGGGAGTTATTTGTGGGCGAGCAGCGTTTGCTGATGCGCGTGCGCACGCTAGAGACGATGCTCTCTGTGGGCAAACAGCCAGATCCTCATCATGTGGCGCAGTTGCTAAACGATAAGAAAAACTATCAGGTACTTTAATGACGCTGTTCTAAGTTCCCTTATTTTTATAGTGAAATTATTTATTCATTTATACTATTGATAGTTGATTAACCAAGGTGTATAACTGACTACTATTTGGTATATTAACAAGCTTTCTATAGTTATATAAACTTCAGCGTTTAAATGATCACATTTAAAATAGAATGCATAAAAACCTTCAAGCGGTAAAATAAAAAAAACTGTAATTTGTATGATGTGACCACAGGAAGCGGCACAAGAGAGACTACGCACGGCGCACGAGCAGCGGCTGGCGCTAGAGGAGTCGCTGGAGCGGCGCAGTCGCGAGGCCGCCGCGCTTCACCACCACAACTGCGCGCTCCGCCTCGCCGCTAACAACGCGCTCGCCGAGCTACAGGTATCCACAGTCTCTCATTTAACTTTTTTTCTTTTCACATCATAGAAGCATATTTTTGGAGTGTTGAATAAAAAGTCAATATAATGTGACACAACGACGTTTCATCGTAGTTAAATTACAGAAACAACATTATCTAGCTAATAACACGTGCACATGACAAGGCACAGAGCTCGCGACTAAGTATGTACCTAACACATATGCCAGTGTCAATGTATTTTATCCTAATGCTACCATGCTACCTACGTGTAATGCCACGGAGTTTTGTTTAAGGTTGCAATAAATCCAGGAACGCATTATCCTCTTACTAACTATCGGGCTGCGTAACGATAGACGCAGCACGATAACTGAGCCCGCGGATTTTACATCAAAGGACTTTGGGAAGGCTAATTTTAAGTTTTTATTGTAATTAGAAAGATGTGTGAATGTTTTTTTTTTTCACTTTTATCAGACTTATAGAAAGCATCACGTAAGGAAAACGCGTTATGCGACTTTCTTCCTCTGTCTCTTTCTGTTGTATTTCTGTATTATCCTTCTTCCGTCTCGATTACTGGGTTGGATTGATGTATTCTGAAACACGAAAGATTAAATAATCATTGTGACGTTACTACGATGTTCATAACGGTACCAAATCAGTAACGTACAGATCTCTACCACACCGCTTTTTTTATTGAATTTACACCAGCTGATCCCAGAATTCAAGAATCTTAAGCGTACCATAGCTATATCTGATATTATACAGAATTTAAGTTGCAGACAATCCATTCAGACATATTTGGCATAACGTATAATTCTATAATCATTGCGCTTAGGCACTTAGTCACTTACCTCTAATATTTTTCGCACAGTATATTAGTTATAGGTCTTGTAAATGAGAGTAGTACAGTTTATATTTACTATATGTCCACACTTAAAGTTGAAGCCATTTTCATAAAATATCACAAAATACAGTACATTTTATAACATAAAATCACCAATTCTTGACGCTATAACCATATACTGTACTGTGCTTAGCATCAGGTATAGTGCAGTCACTTTGCCGAGCTACAACAAAAAAAAAGAATGTCGATATCATCCTAATTAACTAATTCGTTACAATTACGATATGTTAATATAGAATAATTTCTAATTTTAGATATTTTAGTTTTAAGTTATTGTTTATATATAAATAAGTAAGATCTTGTCTTACTTCTTTTTTCTAACTGGCTCTGTCATTTATAGATCAATCGAATGAAATAACCATAAATAAGTAGTGAATTTAAACTCAGATACACCACTAATTATTAAAATGTGCAAATAGTCTGATCTAGACATTGACTTACTGTTACTTTCATTATTCATATTATAAAGCACAACATTCTAAAATAAACACAATATAACAAAAGTAGCAAGTTCTGCTTCTATATTATGGTTACGTTACTACTTCTTTTTCATTTAAAAATTCATTGCAAAATTTGAACAAATACTGATTAAAAAGTTAATTACTACTGAACCACTATTCTAGATAAGCTTTTAGAGGTGCTGTCACAGGTATTCTAATAAAGGACATATATTGTACAGTATGACCTCTAATATATTTTGATAATATTTGTCTGATCTGATAGCTTATCAGTTAATTTGTGGGTTTGTTAATATTTTTATTTTAAAATAATAATTTTAATAAATGTCGCTTTTAGATAAAAATATTAGAACAGAAATGTTAGGTTCTTCATATAAATTCTCGGTATGTTTGTGTAACTACTTTCTATGTTGAATATTACTAAAAGTGTGGATACCAAGACGCAGTAGCAAATTAGTTGGTACTAAATATAAAATTATATTTTAAAATCTTGGCTACGGAATTTCTTTTCTTTAATTGTAAGTTACAATGTTTCTTCGCAATTTGCTATCTTTATCATAGACCCTTTCGGTTGGTATAATAACTTAGTGACTGTCTGTTTTACTTAAGTGTTTTAAAGATCAATGACTGTAGTTATTCTTATTTTTAAAACAAATAAATTACATGCGAGTTCCTTATACAGTGTAGGTGAGCAGTAAATATTTTTTTTTAATACATCCCCTAAGATTTTGAAAAAGGGATAAGTTTGTATGGAAAATCTGTCGTTTTTCCGTCAAGTCAGTTAGTCGATTATTAAAGTGAAACTTTTTTTACATCGCCTCAATTTCGAAAATAATTACTGTAATTACTGCATAGAAAACGAAACAAAATCGGTGAATTGCTTGGAGTTGTATATATATAGAAGATGGTATGAGTGTATGCGCGGTGCGGTGCGGATTCCAGAAGCTGGCAGCGCGGTGCGAGCGCAAGATGTGTGCGGCGCGGCTCGCGATCTCTGCTGCCGAGGAGCGGGAGCAGCTGCTCCGGAACCATCTGCCTCTCGCTGTTAGTATCCCGACATGCATCATTACTCTACAATATAGACAACTAGCTTTTTGAAGTAAAACTTCTTTACGCACGCTTGACTTGGGGAGTAAGCTGGTGAATGCGTGACGAGAGCGTTACGAATAGTGTGATCGAGCGAGGCGAACGAAAGTTGAGAGGGAGATATAAGCTAGTGAAGATAGAATGAGAGAGAATTACGTTTAAGTTTTACGTTTGTCGTGTGGTCTAAAGCACACTTGTTTTTTTATACTTTATGAATTTTAGCATTTGATCACAAACCCATCTGATGTTCAATGACGATGTGGTTTAAGATCAACGACCGTCTGAGCATCCCTGGTGTAGTTCGTAGAGAAGTCATAAGATGGCGCTTTAATATTCGATTTCCTTACGTTACGTGTCGCGGTTGTGAAGGACTTCAGTATCAATTACTTTTTGTAAGTTCGTTTCTATGTTAATGTCTTTCATATTAGTGACTTAAAGAAGCTCCGTATTGATTTCCTTAATCACACTACTTCAAACGTGAAGTATTATAATGAAGTTTAATATGTCAAAACTATATTCCATGTGTTCAAAGTTGCGGATATAGATGGTATAAAATAAATATGCTTAACTATTTCATAGAATTTAATGTGTGTATTCTAGTGCTCGGTTCAAAACGGTGAGGCTAAAATGTTGGTGCTCAGTTCGGACAGTAATAAAATCTGCGACGCCAATCGAGGGAGCTCTCTAGAAGACGCTGTACGAGCCCTCCCAGATTGCGTCAAGCTGCTCTTACCCCAACATTTACTCGCCAAGGTAACTAACTAACCACAAATACATGTATATTACACTAGCCGAAATTAGGGACTTCGTCTGCGTCTATTATCTTAACATTAGATTTTATGTACGGAGGAAAAATATACAAAAAATTTAAACCAAAAATATACTTATTTCTTGTCCCCTGTTCATGCGTTCCAAACAGCTTATCTCACTTCTCCACTGCCAGAAAACACGCGTCGCGTGACCCGTAGTGCCTATAAATTTGTGGTTTTTTAGAACTTTAGTAACATTATATTAAATTTTGCTATTTTTTAGATAAGGTCCAAGTGTCTAAGAAATAAAAGGAAACAATACATCGGCAGACATCTATCATTTTGTTTTATAATGAAATAAAATAGTTTGTTATGCATATTTTTTATACATTAATAATGTTTTACGGAAAATAGTTGTTATTTGTGTAACCGTAATGCAATTATATTATAATTTCTATATCTCAAACAAATGTAAATAATCACAGGTGTCTTTATTTAATTTGACAATATTTTTTTAATGTCATAGTCATGATCACTTTTCTTTATAATAGAGTTGTCTAACACAAAGTTTTGTGAAAAAAAATGTAATGTATAGATAGAACTATATATTTATTAATATAGACGTAAGTTATGTTAAGGGTTTTTTGTTTCTTACTATGTAATATGATTTGTGTTACAGGTATATATATGAAAATGACGTTAGAGGGTTGTTGTTTCTTACTATGTATCATGGTTTATATAACAGGTCGGCATAAAAGCAATATCTGCGGAGGGAAAATCAGCGAAGGAATTCGAGCTTATACTAAAGAAGAACGATATTTATCACAATTTGGAAAATAGAGGTGGGTGCATTATTTTTATTCATCTGTCACAGACTCACCTGTTGATTATCATATTTTTTCCTCCAAATGGTTTGACCGATTCTCATTTTTTTTTTGCACTTATGCCATCACTTCGATGGGTCTGAGATCCAATTAGACTCTATAGGTGGCGTTGTTGTGATATAGTTTTTTTTTAATTTTCCGACACGTTATTTTTTTTTACTTTTCATATAAAAGAACGTAGTCCCAATTTTTTATTCTCATTTTATATGATGCATGCAGAAAGGCATGATTTTAATACTATAAATAATCTTAAATTAGTCACCATGTTTTAGAAACATTAAAAGTTTTTAATTTCTACGTTTAAATTCTAAACGCCATTCATTAAGTTTAGGCACCAACGTGTGTAATGTCAAAAGACTATTTATTATATCGTCGACCGTTAAAAAGTCTGGAAGGGTCACTATATTATGTACGTCCACTAAAATAAGACTGTGAACAATTATTTGTATAATTTTAATTAAAGACAATGTGCAAAGAAAAATAAGCCCGATTTAGTTTAGTGCTGATTTCTCTCAATATCTTTTAACGTTTATAGCGTTATATTTCCAGGGCCTAAATTGAATAAAATCCATTCCTTGCTTATCTTTAGTGTTCATGTCATGGCTGTTTAGTTCTTTAGTGTCCAATCGTGTGGTAATTAAGTGACGTTGTGTTATTCTAAGGATACAAAATTCTACATAAAACTTGTTTATTTACCGAGTGACCATTTACATTATGTCATATCCAAAGGAAATGTGATGTCTAACATTCAATATTTTATGTAATTTATTGTAAAACATCCTATGTTTCCAGTCTCATTTTTTACATGAAATATTCTAAAAATATTGTTATCATATCCATTTTCATCTAAAGTTTCTGGTTACATAGCCTTACATAAGTTATTAATTTATAGAAAAACAAGAAACTGAGGAAGGCGGTGTCGGCGGCAGCGGCGAAGAGAAATCCGATGAACCTGATTTATGTACAGACGATGAGAAACAATCTCGACTCAATCATGGTAATTTTTTTTATCATATTTCAGAATAGTTTGTTCCAATTGTTTTAGGTAAAAAATAATGGTTATTGAATAATTTAACTCACAGAAGAATGTCAGTATGTATTAAAGTTTTATGTTGAGTGTGTGTGTATTTTTATGTTGTTAGTATTTTGAAAGTATTGTAACATGGAAATAAATGATATACTTCAGATTTATTGTTGAAATGTTGAAAGCGAATAATGTTGCAATTTATTGATATATCCAAACAAATACAACATGTGCAATACACCCTGAAGATAGTTTTAGCTGAAAACCGAAGTTGCGTACTCCGATGTAACACACCATGAAGTTAGTTGATGAATAGTTTCTTTTTAAAATATAATATAAGCATATTATTTTTTCAAATATACACAATTTGTATATAAGTAGGGTAAATAATAATAAAACTTTTATTCATAGTATATCTTCATTGGAACTTTTGACTCTGTTGAAAACGGTTAAAATGTGTAAAAAGGTAGTTTTTATATTCACGCTAAAGGTGTACATCTGACGTGCTTACATAATATTTTTACAGGCACTTTTTATATCCATGTACATATTTAGATATTGTTATTTAAGTGTTGTATAAATATTGTAAACTGTAGACGTAAGAAGCGCGAAGTATAACAAATAGAGACAACAAAATAAAAGCTTTGACTCTTAGGTGGCTTAAAAAAAAAACTATTGCCATTTATTTATAAATAACACTAAAATTTATCTAAAGCTACTATACAATAAAAAAATATGTGAAGGAAATTTGTTGACAAACAAAGAAGAAAATGGTACTGAACTAGCCATAACTTATTATATATTAGTGGTCGATATTGACCATATTTCCATATTAAGGAATACAACGAAATAATTGCAATTATTTTGTTGACACTAAAGCTCATCAATATTTACTAAACAAAAAAAAGAATATCTGTTGATAACCAGACGAGAAAGATGTACCTAAATGGTTTATTTCTGCCTATGTAATAAATATATAGTTTTTTTTAGTTTGTAAATTGACCAGTAGATTCTCTCTTTTATTACAGACCCGGAACACGAAGTTGAAAATATGACCCTGTTGGATGGTGAACTGTGTCCTGACAACAACGCAAACTCCACATACACTGAGTCTGAAATGAAAGAAGACTCACCAGTGAGTAATTTTTTACTAGTCTTCCTATATATGTGTACTAGTAATAACATTATACCTTTATTCCATTCACATAGGGCCCGTGCATCCCCCCCTTTTTGTTCTTTCCCTTTCCCGTTACTTCCTCCTATGTTACATATTCTGCGACCCCCTCTATCACCGTTGTGTCACGATACGTACCCCCGTACGTGTACAAATATATACCTATAAATATTGATTTCGCTACAAATATAAAATGAAAGACTTTATGTCAATGAATTAATATTATTCTTGTGATGAGTTTATGAATATATTTGCAAGAGGTAATCTCTGGAACTACGAATCCAATTCTGAGAGTTATATTTAACTTATGCTGTATTGTTTTAACATGTATTTATTTATACATTTGAAGTCCTAATGACTAAATTAATTATTTAGAAACTTTAGCTAATGAATCTGATATCCAATTACAAGCTATCTACTAACAACTATATACATATATTTGGTATTAAAGAATTAACTATACATTTTACAAATGGAATATTTTTATGTTTCTTTTTTTATGGTATCAAATAAAGAACAGGTATGTAATCCATCTGAAGTTAAGTGGGCACTGCAATTGTTACGTACTGTAATAATTACACACTGGTTTTACTGCTTTGATATTTTTACTATCTCTAGGAAAAACTCATTTGAAAGATTAGTTGACTATATCTATTTAATTCCTAAAGAATTATGTTATATATTATTATCTTTTATTATGCTTAGAGGTATCAAACAAACAGAAAGTCGTTCCGATAGTAAATGGTTTCTGTAGTCTTTGGATAAATGCAACATCAGGGCTATAACTGTTATGTTACTGACTTAGAAGAATGATTTAATATCTCTCTGATGAGTCCCGTGCTTATAACACTGGACGAAAACTCGTGCAGGCTACCAGTTCCAGAATTTTGTATGTATTTTATTATTCCCGTAGTCTAGTAGAGAAACATTAATATTTCATTAATTATTTGATATGCCTAATTCTAACTTCTGCCTAACATAACTAAAATATCCTATATATTACGATTTCGTTTGCGTTGTTCATTATCTTAACTATATATTTTATATACACAGGAAAAAATATAAAATAAAATTGAAAGTAAGAATATATTTTCTTTACAACATTTCTTTACAAAGAATGCGTTTACATCCCTTCTCCTGCGTATGCACATCACAGCGCTAGCTCTAGTTTTCCACGGCAGGTAAACGCACGTCGCTCAACGCATAACGTTCATACAAATAGTAGTTTAGCCATATTAAGTGAAGATATTAAGATGTTGTTTTAGAATTAAGGGCTAAGTGTCTAAGAAGTAAAACTAATAATGGTCGAAATATATCCAGTAGTTTTTGCGTAATGTGTGCAAAACTTTTAACAAGTTTACTCGAGAGTGTTACTAACTTTGATTCAATAACATATATGGGGAAAAATTTCATGTATAACCATTTAATTCCTAAACAAGTGTAACTTTTATTATGCTAATTAAAAAGTGATAGATATTACATTTATGTAACCCAGACACAGAATTGACAATCTTGCTCATTATACAAAACTCCGTTATGTGCCGATATCCTTTGGTTTACTACCACCGTGTTACGAAGTGCAAAATCATACCTGTGGGACAAAAAAAACCTGAAAAAATAGAAACAATAAAAAAATTTAATATGAGGCGTTCATAGACAGTGTTTTAATTGAATTATTATTATATTATATTTTGTCCACGGGTTCGTTTGCGTTAATGTAGATTTTTATGGGCGCCCCCGGTGGCCGAAATCCTCCGCCGGAGGTGGTGGCGAGGGTCTTGGGAGAGTTATTCCCCTACCCTCCGGAGCTGCTACCTTCTCCCATGCCTCCGCCTCGGGCGGAAGTTGCGGATGTGGTTGAAGGCCCTTCTCCTATAACGGAGGAGGAGATGGGGAGAGCAGTAGAGCGCCTCCGCAACAGGAGGAGAGCGCCTGGTCCGGATGGTGTCCCGGGCCAGGTGCTCGAGGTCTCTTTAGACCATATGGGGGGGTGGTTTTGGGGACTGCTCGATCGCTGTCTGGAGGTCGGGCGTTTTCCGAAACCCTGGAAGCGGGGGCGGCTATGCCTGCTGGCAAAAGAGGGCCGCCCCCTGGACTGCGCGTCCGCGTATCGGCCCTTGGTGCTGTTGGACGACGCCGAAAGTTCTGGATAGAGTCGTTGCCTCCCGGGTCGTCCAGCACCTGGAGGAGGTATGGCCGAATATGGCAGAGGCGCAGTTCGGCTTCCGAGCAGGCCGTTCGACAGTGGACGCTCTGACCATCCTTAAGTCGCTATCTATGGAGGCGACCTCCCAAAGGGACAGACTTCTGGCTGTGTCCTTGGACATCGCCAACGCCTTCAACAGCCTGCCGCACAGTGTGATACTGGTGGCGCTCCGAAATTTCGGTGTGCCTCGGTATCTGCGGCGGCTGTTGCAGGCGTACTTGGTCGATAGGGAGGTCGCATACATAGATGGCGACGGTCATATGGTCCGGCGAGTCACGCTGCGGGGGGTTCCAAAGGGGTCGGCCTTAGGCCCACTCCTGTGGAACATGGGCTACGACTGGGTGCTCCGCGACGCGATCCCAACTGGGGGGGGGGGAGCTGGGAGGAGGTGGAGCGCCTGACCACAACGGCCACAACTCTCGTGGTCGGGCGCATAAGGAGGTTGGGCCTCAGGGTGGCCCTCGAGAAGACCGAGGCCCTTCTGTTTCATGGGCCTCGGTGAGGGCCACCACCTGGGGCCCACATAATGGTGGAGGGCGCCCGTATCAGATGAAGTATCGGGGCCACATTCTGCATGGGCGCAGGCGGTTCGTGCCCCATTTTACGGGGCTCGGACCACGAATTACGAGGGCGGCGGCGACAATCGGCCGGTTGCTCCCCAACATTGGGGGGCCGAGTGTAGGGTGCCGCCGACTGTACATGGGAGTTGTGTGGGCGATGGCCGTCTACGGGGTTCCGGTGTGGGTGGTACTCTCTCTGAGTGTGCTGCGTGGGAGGGCGCCGCACTCTGTCTGCGGTGGTAGGAGGTGATTTGTCGCTGCCGAGCGTGGTTGCGGTCATGCTCGGCAGCAAACAAGCATGGAGTGCGATGGCCTCCTTCTGCAAGAAAGTCATCTCGTAGAAGGAGGCGGCGGAGAGGGCCCGAGAGGCGGACCCTCTCAGCGGCCGTCTCGGGCCCATCTCATTGCACAGGTTCAGCTGACGAGGGGAGGTAGCTGGTTGTGTACTCAGTCTACCTTCCTATAAGGACGGAGCCCGGCGGCTACATTGCCGGGCTGACTGCTGGCGCGACATGGTGATAGCTTTGCACGGTCCCATGTCGTCCCAACCAAAGTGGCGGTCGATACACCGTGGGGCTTTAGTCCGGGCGAGTCGGACATAACACACTCTCTCCCCCGAGGTTTGAAAGAAAATACATCTCATGTTACTCGTTTATGATGTAACTTTCTATAGTTGAAAGAATGTTTTAAATAAAAAAAAAAAATTTTAAAACCTTTAAAATTAATTATAATGTTTTAATTATAACGTTATCATTTACATTTAATGATTGTTTTAAGCCAAATCAAGTATAACTTATTACGTGCGTATATAAGTACATACATTTTTTAGTTTATTCATTATAAATAAAAAAATCGTATCTTTTCTCTTTATAACAGTAGTATAGATTACATAATGATCAGAGTAAAGTTTATGAAAGTCATAAAATAAAATTTATATGAATTAGAAACTTTGATTAAATACGTATAATTTATAACAGATGACTGACTACTTCTTTACTTTGTAATTCATAGGAAACTGTATGGTTCAAGGATTGTGATTTAAAAATAAGAGACGGGTTATTATGCACATGATTTGTTAATCTATCTATATAAATAAAACAGCTGCGCATTTGTTAATCCATTTAACTTGCAATTGTTGTTTTTTTTGTTATTTGCAATTGCCAGGACAACGTTTCCGAAACATAAATTGTACGAAAGAGTAAAAAAATTGGGTTGAAATATCTCCATGAGTGTGAATGGAGTGAGATAGAAGACATTTGATAGATCTTCGAAAACATTGACAGAATTGACAGTTTGACGTACACTGGTTGGGTCATCTTGCCATTTTATTACATTACATGCTAATTCTGTAAAGGAAAGGTTTCGTATTATTATCTTGAGTGAAGCTTACACTCGCTTTTCGTTCGCCATCTTTATTATTATCGTTTGAAATAAAGTTTCTAGTATATTTGTATAATATACTTCGTCGGGCATGAAACATATTATTATTGGATTTTTATTCGATGAAAAATATTTACATAATTATTAGCTTTACCTATTAAATGATCTTGTACTTTCAAATATGCTAGTGTCACGACAAAATGTGCAGAGAAAATGTGATCATATCTTACAGTAACTAATATTATAAATGCGAATGTTAGTTCGCTTGTTTTTTACGTTTTTCCATCTATCGCACGCTCATTACAGCCGGCCGCGGAGTAGGGAGTAGGGAATCCATCACAAGAAACTTATTTTTTATGTTAACATAGTTAATAATCAGCTAAGTAAGAAGATAATCTCTTCTCTAACTTGAGAGACGTCTGAAACTCAATGTCATGTACTTCTTATAAAGGAAAACAAAAGAAGAGATTTTTTTGAAGTAGGTACCAATATTTCCAACTTTATTTCTTTTTAATTATTACATAACTATTAGGTTTAAACTTTAACTAGATGCTTGTGTAATTGTCATTTAAAGTGGACATGAGAGTTTGGTTTACTTAACATTATTAAAATACTAGCTGGCACTAGCAACTTTGCAGGTATTAATATAGTGTAATTAATCTATTTATCGGTAATAGTAAATTATTTTGAACTAAAGTTACTCTAGACAACGTATACGTTAAATTTTATGGCGAGAAACCGTAACAAGCAAACATTTCCATTCAGAATAGTAGGATATCTAATTTAAATCTGATTAAAATAACAAATCGAATACAATTTTTTTTCGAGTGGAAACTAATAAAGAACAAATGATAATCGCACTGATTATCCACGAGGTGTCAATCAATTGCGGATACGTACAAAACGTATTCACAGGCGACGGGCAATCCCGTTTATCGTAATCAATCAAAAATTCATTTCGAAGGATAATATTTACCACAAGGAAGCGTAGCATTATGTATGTAAATGTATAATTTCACGGAGCGGCAGGTTCGGCGTTTTTGTTCTTTGTTAGCGCGGTGCCTGCGAGCCGCGATGAGTCAGGGGGGCGGACCGAAGGGCCCGGTCGCGGTGCTCCGCCCACTACACTACACGATAGCGGGCTTGCAACTGTTTCATTCGTTGACCTCGATTCGCTATACCAAACGATTATCATAAAATAAAAATTATAAACTGTATAATATATTTCTGTAATTGTGATCATAGCCAACTTTTTTATTTTTACATTATTGTTGTTTAGTCTTTCAATATTTTAGAAGTGTTATATATTTTTCTGTGAAGGTCATATAACTAGTATAATAACTTTATATTGCACTTATTATGGACATTTATACTTTAATTCTGATGTTTTAGGTTCATTTATATAATGTTGATTTCATTTATATATTTATCTACACAGTTTTTGAAGTATTTTCCTTCTTATTTGTTTAATAGTAAATAATAGCTTTTTGAGAAAGGATAACTGTAAATTTATATATATGTATATACATATATATATATATAATTAAAGTGTCTATTGTTTCTTTGGATTAACCTACAAAACGGTTAAATCGATTTTGACGGGACTTTTTCTAATAAGTATAGGTCCTTTTAAAGTATTTTATAGACTACATTTAGTTGTAGGGGGCAAAAGTAGTAATAAAAATATATATAATCAAAGAAAAACTCATAGTTAATAAAAACAAAACATATAGTAGGTACCCATAAAACAACAAAAAGGATCTCACAAGAACTACATTGTGGACGCTAGTTAGTTGTTACAAAAAGTCGATTTGCTTGTAATGGTTTTCATTTTATTAGGTAGAAGAATATTAACTAGTTCGTTTGTGAAACAGAGCAAAGGAGGTGTAGAGTACGCGAACATATTGCGCGTAATGGCCGGCTTAAATGACGAAATCAAGGCGCTTCACGAGCGGCTCAGCGCCATCGTCGCCGAGAACGAACAGCTCCGGAAAATTCGCGACGAGCTGCTTGCTGCACAAGGAGAAGCTCGCGAGGATACACCCATAGTCGAACCCGAGGATGCAGCTTCGTACAGAGCTCGCATCGCGGACTTGCAGGTCACTATGATTCTGATTGTTTATTCAAACTGTAAGAGAAATTAGTAATCTTTGAACAAACATTTATAAACTGGCATAATATTTATGATAAATTTCAGTTTTTCGTTATTTGGATTATTATAATTCATTTCTTTATTGTTATTTCTACAAACTTGTATTCGTGAATGTATTTCATTTCGTGAAATTATAGGCCCAACTCACGCGTTCTACGGTAGCAGAGGAAGCCAATATGGCAGAGATCCAGCGGCTCGCGTCCAGTGCAGCCGAGATGCAGGCCGAGCTCGCGTTCCGACCGACCAGCTCCGACATCGACGACTTGAACACTCTCATCGGCGGGCTGCGCGCTGAACTCTTCCTAAAAAATCAACAACTAGAGCGTCTAAACACCACTCTCACAAGGGAGGAATGTACACTGAACAATGCCATAGATACTTCCAGATCGCCTGAAGACCTGTCCAAACCGGACGGTGACTCGATAGAGACGACTCTCGACGCGGGGAATATTTCCGCCGAAATCGATGAAATGTTCCGACTCGATTTCGAAGAAGACGAAGATGATGACACTGATTCCGTGACGACCGAAATCAACAGGGAAGAGAGCTTCTCCGTGGAGCAGATCGCGACCGTAGACAGGACGGACGGTACGAGCGGAGCGGGCGAGTACGTGCGGTTGGATGACGAGGAGAGGCTGCAGGTGACTCTACAGAACGGATCGCTTCACGCGCTGGAGGAAGAGCTGGTTCGCGCTAAGGAGCGGTGGGCGGAGGCGAGCACGGAGCGGGCGCGACTTGCGGCGCAACTTGCGGCGCTGCAGAGTAAGCCCGCACTACGGGTAGACGTGGCGCGACTCCTCGCGTTCGCGGTGCCTTTGCTCGCCGCGTGCATCTACTACGTGTTCCTGCCGTACCTGTCCTGATTGACGGCGACGTGGGACCCGCCCGGGTACGCGTAGCCCCGCGCCTCGCGCCCCGAGCTCGTGCCCTCTGCACCTTTCGTATCGCTCGAATTCTTGCTCACTCTTCCCCTAACTCCTGTTTGACGACTTCGAATGAATAAACTACGATAAGTTTAGGTAATAACGATCGCGCCGACAAGGGCAGGGCTCCCCGCTATCGGTACCTCGATTCGAATATTATATTTATGCTCGCTTAGTTTATAGTTGCCGGTCGAAGGTTATGTGGTATATTTATGAATTAGTATAATTTAGAGTATTATATTGTAGAGATATGTTTGTTGTGCACCTTCGATCTTGGCGCGGTTGCTCGGTCTATGTCGAACAAAAGTTTATATCGAAAGTGCCATTTATTAGGAGAGCAATGGTGATGCCGTTACGAAGATCTGCGCACGTTACAATATCGCCGTCGCGGGGTTCGTTGTGCGTTATAATGCTGCGGTCGTGGAGTTCGGTGTGCGTTACAATGCTGCCGTAGTGGGGCTCGATGTGCGTTACAATGTTGCCGTCGTGGGGTTTGGTGTACATTTCAAAGTCACCGTTGCGGGGTTCGGTGTGTTACGATGCTGCCGTCGTGGGATTCGGTGTATGTTGTTATCTCGTGAATGTATATAGCATAGTGTTGTTTCTGTAAAAAAAAGTGTCAGTATCATATGAATAATGGAGTTTACCTAAATTGATTGTTGATATCTGCCATAATAATTAAATGTAAATATTTCCTAAGGCCTAATGAGTGGTATCCCTATGTTGAATATATTATTGTTATGCGATGTCTGTCGATATACTCTCAGCCGAGTGTTTTTGGACGAGCGCGCGACCAGTTGCCCTTGTTAAATACTTTAGATAATGGTAATTACTTGGTGTGTTCATTTGTTTATTATTTATATACATATATATAGAAGCCGCAAGTCGCGACGAGCTCGTATTCTTAGCAACGCTTTCGGGACTAAAACATATCATTGTTAGGTTTGTTTACGCGTCAATGTATAAGCGTTTACGTTTTGATGGACCCGAACCTTGAGGTCTCTTCGAATCATTTGCATTTTCTAGTCCGTATTAAGGCCGCGAACTCGACTGCGTAGCGTGCAGCGTTTGCGATGATGATGTGTATTTAACTTTTTGAATATATTTACACTGTAGATTATCTAACTTTCCGGTTGTTGTTGATGCATCTATGAGCATCAGTTTACACTATGAGTAATTTTTGACAAACGTGTGAAGTTTTAGTTTATGGCGCTCATGAGAAAGAGTAAGCATTATTTGCATGACAGTTTCGCTCTTTAGTTTCGTTAATTTGCCATGTCATTTATACATTTTCGTATTTTACTTTGTGAACGAAGTTAAATGATGTGTGTCTTTATGACTATGCGAGTCAAACGCATGGCCCTCCGCAAGCCAAATTATATTCACGATCGACTATCGAGATCGCTTAGCTCTGTGATGTGAAGGCCAATAGATAATTTTGTAACATATTCATGTAACTAATTATTAATTATATTTGTAGAATTTATTATCAATTTTACCAGTCCATTGTCTATTATAAAAAAAAGTATATATTTATTATTTTATTGTTGCACCGAGTTTTGTTATGTTCGATGTTTTGTGTTTAAAACCACCTTACTGTAAATATATTGTATCTTATTATCTCGTTCGTTCATATTTTTAGTTTCATGATGTCGAAGACTTATTTTATGAAGTGGAATATAATATGCATTCAATGTGGATGTACTGATAAATTTATTGGAAATAATATTGATTTGTTTAAACATTGAGACTTTTATTTAATAATACCATATGAATCGTATAACCTTGTCCAAATGTAGGCGGCGCTAGCTGTAAGCAATGTTTCAAGCAAAAAAAAAAACAAACTACGCGTACCACGAATATGACGCAGAGACAAAATAATAGACTGACTAATGAGACACGTAACCCCGGAGTGAGTTGATGCGACACGCATTACGTTATTTTTACATTCGTTCTAATGCCAGTATAACTCGATATCGGGAAACTGAATTCTCAGTTTAATTATTAATCTGTAATAACGACATAATTTAAGAACTTCAACTGTCCGTAAGCAATTTCATGCACTTTCATTTCAAATAATATGTTTTCGTAATACAAATGATCTGCATAGTTGTAATAATTACCTACTACAAATTAGTATTGTTTTTGGTTATGAGTTGTGTTCTTCATCTCAGAAATCTATATAAATAAAATGATATCAGGTCTGACATTGTGCGTGCGTCTCGCAAAAACTACTGGATAGATATTGATCAATTAAAAAAAAAAACTTTTTAGACAATAACCTTTATGTAAAAACATAAATGTATAAAAATGTTCCCAGCAATGTAGTGTTTACTTATTGAATGTAGAGGTAAGGAGAAGCGCTAAATAACAGTTACAAAACTCCAAAATGGCGTTAGCACAGGCGAAGGGTATGGTTAGTCCGAAGTAATTTTGTAAATATAACTTAAAATGACTGCTGTGAGGAAACTTTGAGAGTGATAATTGTTTTGTGAGCGTTAAATAATACACTTAGACATTTTGGAGTATTTAATGTATAAACTTTTTAAAATAATTGAACAATAATTAAACCTATTACTACTGTAGCGCCACTATAATTTAGCACATATTGAGGGTCACATTTTCATACTCATAGACGGTTCTCCTTACCTACGCTTCATATGTTTACTGTAGTTTTGTAACAGATTATTTACTTAGATTAAAAAATACTTTTATTCCAATAATTCGATTACACAATTATAATTTTTATGTACCCAAATTATTTCGATTTTGTGTTTTTAATATTACTGATTCAGTTTTTTTTTTGTATTCACATTTATTTCAATACTTACGTTATACAGGTTGCAGCCACGATAACTTTATTCGAAATGTATTGTTTTTCTTTTGCGATTTTTTTTATTTCTTAAATACCAACCTCAGTAAATCGAATTGAATATTTCTTAAAATGGATGTGATCGATTAGTATAAAAAAGACGTTGTTTAAATGCTCATTTTCTTGCTGGCTGTACATTTTTATAAATCTGTAAAAGCCTCAAAAAATGTAGTTTAATCTAATAAAAATAATCAATCTTTTTGGCCGTTCTGATTATAGCAGTGGGTTCAGACTTGCTCATAATATATTCAAAGAGTTTAATACAAAACAAAATTAAAATATTATTATAGGAATATAACATTGATATTTATTTATCCTTCAGTTGTCTCGATGTTATACTTGTAATATTACGTTTTTAGGTGTAAATTTGTGTTTTGCGCAACACGAGCCGAGCCGTCAAAAATTTACCAAGATACAGAAAAGTTTGAACTTGCCATTCGTCATTAAATTTTTCTATTATTATAAAATTTTCAAGCACTGTATGTGTAATTTAATCGTGTTTCAATTGACTGAACTATAAATATATTCTTATATTGTGGTATGTCACCATTCCCACCTTTACTCCGATAGTGTTGCCCGAATGCAAGACCAAGACGAGATTTGGCTTTTGTATAGATTTTGCAGTAAAAGATTTGCAACTCTTGAATGTAAATATTAACCAATCGCTATTGATTAAACACATTAGGTTAGAACATAAAACCACGGAACAGACGGCTAACACGTGTATATAGATACCTTTTGAGATTATATTGACATAGTAAAGTCCAACCAAATTAATTAAATTCATCATGAATAGAAGAGTTGTAGAATAGATACAATCTATACAATTATAATTATTATTCTGAGAACAATTAATATTCGCTAGATGCGAAACGAATATCATCTGGTAATAACAGAAATTGAAATATAAAACTCCTAGGTAGGTATATATTCACACGCCGAACAACGGATAAGCTAAGCAGTCTTTGACAAATGTAATGATTCTTTGGAACATTAAAAAGCAAAAGTGTCACCAGCTTTTGTTTCTCTTTTGATCGAATTAGTCCATATCAATTATTTAATTAAACTTACTTAGGTTCGTTGCCTGCTATATTTACGTACATACTAACTACATAGAGTATGATAGAAGTTAATACATCATAAATGTTTATACAGTTTGATATAAATATATATATATATAGTATTAATGTGTGCTATTACTAGCTTTTGCTTGCAGTTTCGCTCGTGTTAATGTCGATTTGACTTATCGGGCTATACCTCTAGAATCGTACTGTTTTCCTTTATAAAAGGTATCGTATTTCCTTTTCTGTACTTGTAACAATGTGTATGCAATTTCATAATAATCGGGTTAAGGTTAAAGCGTGAAAGCGCAACAGAGAAACAAACTCACATTCATGCTTATGATAGTAGTTAGGATTTTCACAAAACAATATTATAATAATATCTACAAATCCTTGATACCACAATATTCCTTGTGAGGACAACACAATATCTATTCATATACGTTCTGAGCGCTTAGAAACGTATTTTATTCTTTGGAACGTCGGCGAACTTTGACATGAGAGCGGCGGCGATTAAACAGCATATTAAATGATGTGATACACTTGTCACATAGTCTTTCAATAAAGCAGCGTCTTTGTCAGTACATTATTAAACATACAATCATAATCGGCGACGAACTGGTTGAGAATAATAATATTTTTATTAAAAACAAGACAAAAATTACACAGGTACTTAGAAAAAGCCCTGACTGTAGTTCATTTGATTTCGGGATCAGCCGGTGTGTATCGAGCTGCCGAGACCTTTGTAAGGAGACATGACGGCGACGACTGCGGATTACATTTGCATTGTCTTTACTATCAAGTATAGGGGATAAACCGGCAAAAAGGATACATTAATTTTAAAAATAGACAAAATTTATATACCTACATCAATCACATTTATTTATATCTTTGTACTTCAATTCTTTAATTTAACTTTTATATTTAGATAAAAAACTAACATTAATTAAATTCTTGTTTTATACACCTATAGCGGGCAAAACGAATGGTTAACAGAGAGGATAGACAAATCAAAAGAATCATCATCAAAGTATGAACTACGCCCCGATATGACGAACAGATTTCATAAATCATTTCTTTCCAAGCTGTAGGTACACTGCATCCAGGCTCTATTTTGGGGATTAATGTTTCTTTGTATACAGTACAAGGAATAAAGTCTGGTAACTGTTTATCCATTAAACACGTTGATTCGATTTAGAGATGTTGGTTTACACCATTATCATTATTTTCTTACTACTCCCACCTACGCAGGGTCTCTACTCTTATATCCGTTCACTTACAAACTCAAAACTTTTCTTGTTACATGACTTTCATCTCTTCTCATAATATGCCCGTATCATGCTAACCTATTACTCCACAACTTCTCTGTCACTGGTGCTATTTTCAAACTTTCTCTGATATACTCATTCTTAATCTTATCCAACCTTGTTACACCACAAATCCATCTTAATATTCGCATTTCTGCCACATGTAATCTTTTCTAATACGTCTCTTTCGTAGCCTAGCACTCGGATCCATATAACACGGCTAGTCTTAATATAGTTTTATACACTTTCGTCTTGAGTTTCAACGGCATTCGTGGGCCACAAACCATCCCAGACACCTTTCGCCAATTCATCCACCCTGCATTTATCCTATTCCTCACGTCCTTGTCTATTCCACCGTCGTTTTGGATCAATGAGCCGAGGTAACGAAATTTGGAGCAGGCTGGTAAGAATACACCGTTTAAGGTAATATGACAAAAACTAGATGGACCTCTGAAGTCACAGAACAAATGTTCAGTTTTCATTCGACTAATCTTTAAACTAACATTCTCCAGTTTCTCTCGCCATTTCTCCAGCCTACTCTGGACCTCGGCAGCATATTCACCAACAATAACAATATCATCAGCGAATAGCATACACCAAGGTGCTTCCTCCTGTATGTCTGATGTTAGTGCATCCATGACAAGAAGGAATAGGTAAGGACTTAAAGCTGATCCCTGATGCTAACCTACGGCCACATGGAAATTGTCGGTAATTCCAGCCTCGGACCTAACATGTGTTTTAGCTTGACTATACATACAACGGACAAGTTGTAAATACTTCCCAGGCACTCTTTTCTTCTTCAGCACCCACCACAGAACATCCCGAGGTACTCGATCATATGCCTTTTCCAGATCAACAAACACCATATGCAAGTTTTTATGTACACGTCTGTATTTTTTGCACAGTTGGCGAAGTGCGAAGATGGCATCTGTTGTCGCACGTTCAGACATAAACCCGAATTGATTCTCAGTAACTTCAGTTTCGTCTCTTATTCGTCTCGCTATCACTCTTTCCCAAACCTTCATACTATGTGACATAAGCTTTATCCCTCGATAGTTATTACAGTCCTGTACATCACCATTATTCTTAAAGATACGCACTATTATGCTATTGTACCATTCATTTGGGATATCCTCCTCTTGCAATATCTCATTAAAAAATAAAGTCAGCCACATCCATCCATTTATCTTTAGAAACTTCCATACTTCAATAGGTATACCATCTGGCCCTACTACTTTTCCGTTCTTTATACCATTCACAGCTTCTCTTACTTCTTCCTCTCTTATCTGCTGTACAGCGCCTAAATTTAACGGTACAGCCTCTAGCTCTCTGGACCAATCATTTTCTTCATTCATCAGTTTTTCAAAATATCCGTTCCAACGACTCTTTATATCCTCATCATTCGTCAAAATTTTTCGTCCACCGTCTTTTATACATTTAACGTGTATAATATCCCTTGTATTCTTTTTTCTTGCTTTTGCTAATCGATACAAATATTTGGTGTTGGTGAGCTCTCTAGTGATTGGTACAAATCGTTTTGTACTTTAGCTCTAGCAATAGCAACCGCTTTTTTTAATTTTCTCTTACATTCCTGCATACATTTCTCTCTTATTTTCTTTAATCGTGCTATCCTTGTCATCAACACTCTTCCACTCCTTAAAAGCTGTATTCTTTTCTTTCAAAGCCTTTTTGTACCTCTTTGTTCCACCACCAAGTGTCCTTATCTATGTTTCCTCTTCCTTTCGTTTCACCAAATACATTCCTTGCCACGTTCTTTATACATGTCGCCATTTCATTCCAACATTCATTCACTGTTTTCGATACCATATCTTTTATTTCTATCATTTCGTTAACAACTTTTGTCCTAAATTCATTCGCATATTTATCTTTTTCTAGCAAACACCATTTAATTCTGGTTGGAGGTCTGGATTTCCTTCCGTGAAGTTGTAATTTTATTTTTAAATCTAACACTAACAAATGATGTCGAGTAGTTAATACCTCTCCAGGCAAAACCTTGCAATCTTTCACTATTTTAATGTTATTTCTTCGTAGTAGAAAGTAATCAATTTGGGTGGTGTGATTACCAATATTATATGTGATTAGGTGCTGATATCTTTTTTCGAAAAAAGTGTTAACTATTGCAAGATCGAAAGCATCTACAGCTTCTATGATAGTTTCTCACTCTTTGTTTTTATTTCCAAAACTGCACCCTCCATGCACTCTCTCATAACCTCCATTCTCTTTTCCCACATGCCCCTTAAAAACGCCTCCGATATATACATCCTCATCCTGTGCAATATCCATCATCACCCCATCAAAATCTTCCCAAAACTTCTCTTTTAAAACTTCACTACATCCAGTTTGAGGTGCATATACACTCATTATATTTACTGTTACCTTTCCTATCAATAACTTCACCAATATTAATCTATCATTCACTTTTTTTACATCCGTTACACATTTCTTAAACTCACTGTCTAAAATAATCCCTACACCATTTCTCTTACCGTTACTCCCACAGTAGTAAAATTTATATCCAACACCAATCTCTCTCACTTTCGTCCCTTTCCATCTCGTCTCTTGCAAACAAGCGACATTTATGCACCTTTTTTGTAATACACTCGTTAATTCTCTCCTCTTCCCAGTCATTGTCCCGAAATTCCAACATACAAATCTTAATCTTACATCCCTAATTCGTTTCTTACTTAGTACCCTATCCAGAGATAACCCTAGTCCACTTTTCATACTTATCATGTTGTGAAGTATGATTTGGCTTAATTTTTACGATCGGCCGCCTGCCTGTCATCAACCCTCTTTGGGATCAACACGTAATATTCTAAATATAATTAATCATAATCCTAACAAAATACATATTGAAATAAAAACTAATAATAATCACTAAATACGAATACAATTTTAGAGCTAGAAACTAAAATAAATAAAATGAAACTTCCTTTCCACTATTACTTCTAAGCAGTGCAAACTTATGGCATCAACAATCCTTGCTGAATACTACGGTTTGTGCACTTCGTACTGCTCCTTATAATCTCCAGTCAACTGTATGTCGGTATATAAGTGAAACTATTACGAAATATTCCAATATTTTAGATATTTACTGCCAAAATCTATTTTTTTATGAATTTATAAATTATTTTACATGTTTGAAGTCGAACGTCAAATTTATATTTAGCAGTAAATAACAATATAAAGTTAATAAAACATTGTCTATAAACACATAATAATTACATCACTTTGAGATATTTATATAATACTAATAGACTAATATTATAAATACGAATATGAGTTTGTTCATTTGTTACACTTTTACACTTTGACTACTCAACAGATCATCATGAAATCTTGCAACCACGTTGTCAGGAGTACATAAAAGGACGTAATTACCTTTCATCTATATAAAAGTATTGATTTTGAAGAATAGGTCAAATTTACATTAACTTGAGCGAAACCTAATTAATAATCATCCGGAGACTGTTTTGATGCTAACGATAAAATTTCCTACGAACACTTCTTCATTTTACTGTTATCTTTCATCGAGCAATCATCTTATTTATTGTATGTTAGAGTATAATTTATGAAAATAGCCACGAAATTATCCTTTGCGTTTATGCCTTTTATGAATCTAAAACTTGTGGTAAGATCATGCATTTTCTCATATTTCTAGACAATTTATATACAAAATTGTACGATTAGTTACAACAATGTTTTATATACAATCTAAAATGTTAATAATAATTTTAAAGTAAAGTTTAAAATCAAAATTAAAAACACAATTCAATTTAGGCCCTGAAAAAAGAAAGAGGCTTCGTCTCGTCTAAACTTCTACGGGTTCGAAAAACAATCGAGACATCGAGAAGAATAACATTTAAATATTCTAGAATAAGTAATTCGGTAATATTACAATTCTAACGGAATAAGCAGGAGAAACTAACCATAAATATATCCACATTTCATTATTTAATATTAACTATCTTAACAACATTAAATGAAATAAATATATGTACCATTACATTAAATTTATTAAAATCTATTTTCTCTAATTTATTAAACCATTAACCATCACGTATGACTCTTGCAAACGAGTTAGAGATTGTAATTTTACGCATTTTGTGTTCCACGCCAGAGTTACCGAGTTAACGGTTATGGAATTAAAATGCTTTCATATTTTTTATAAAACTTAATTTAGTCGCTGAAACTAACTTTATGTTAGAGCATTAGGCGGTTACGGACGGATGGAATACTAATAGGTATTTAAAAAACTGTATATACTTTAAAAAATAACCATTTTAATACATATTCGTTGGTGAAGGTGAATATCTAGAGGGGAAACCGATAGTTTTTCACGCGTTATTTTTTTAAAGCTTATTTCAATAGGAATAGCTGTAATTTAAGCCCTTGTCAATCTTGTCTACGTACCACTGTATATTAACTAATATTCAAATTTTCTTAGCATAAGCGTTGATACATTAATTGAACGTCATTTATTGCGTGCATTAATATACATGTATTATGGAAAAACACAATATAAGACTCTTAATTACGTAAAATAGTACAGCAATAATAAAATTTAAAAATATTGCTTAAATTGGTTTTATGGTTGGTGTGGTTAAATATGGCCTAAATATTGGTTTCGAAATAGCAAACTGAGATTATACACTAGAAATAATGTAAATTAAATAAGAGGTAGAACTGTCGTTTTTTCTTCTGGTTAATGGTTACTCTTTCTTTTTTGTATGCCCTAACAATGTCTGTGCAAAACTTCAAATTGACGGTTGAGTAGTTAACACGTTCCGTGCTAAGCCAATTTTGCCTGACATGGCGTTCAGGCCATTTGATATTTTGACTAAAAATTGATGTATTATCATACAATGTTAGGTTACAATACATAAGTAAACTAGTTATCACATCATGTTGTGTAAGTTATCACATTACAAGTGTGTGGGACACGTTGCTGAAAGATCGAATTTAACGTGTACACCAGTGGTACACGTGGCACGGAACGTGTTAAGGAGATGTAATAAACAAACAAACTGACATTCGTATTTATAATAACTGTTAGGGAGTTAGGATTTGCCTCTTTGAAGCTTGAAGATTGCTTATACGTGATACGTGGTTAGGTGGAAGGAAAGCTACAAGAGAGCGTGCAGTCTAAAGTCGTGGTGAGCTAAGAAAAATGTATTATTGGTTCGACGTCCGTAGGTTTGAGTTTTATCGTATACATTTACTAAATTTGATTTAAATATCGTTATGATTGTGTAATGGGGCAGAACACTTTGTGGGGAATTTAGGACATTACAAAAAAATGTACTCATTGTGACTATAGGTAGTAGAAAAATACACTTCTGTAAATATACCAACGATTGAAAACGCCAATACATCGCGACGTGGCCGTGGTGGTTGAGACTACATTTTATGTAGATAATTCACCTAGTAATTAAACATTCACAAGATGGTATTATATGAACTACCGTTAGATTTCTTAAATCATTATCATTAACTATTTTGTCCAAGAATACCTTCAAAAATTAGTTAAAGTGTGTCAACAACAGTATCTTTTACATCAGAAGCCACCAGCAAGAACGTTATTTACCACGGAAAAGCTCCTTCCGTATTCGCAATCAATGCAATTATCTGCCTTGGTTTTAAAAATCACTTACATTGTTAACAACTGTGATAAATGCAGTATAAAGTCTATATATAACGCTATTCATTATAACGAAAAACATTCTATTATTCACAGAATCTACAAATTATTTAAATTTTGTTGACTTTAAAACCCAAACATTGATAGACTCTTTATAGCGTAACAGCCATTCTCTATGATAAAAAAATACGTTCATAATTCACATGACAGTAAATATTTACAGTAATTATTATTATTAGCATTATTGTTTATGTTATCAATTCACAAATGCCTCCGACTACATCTTTGAGATATCGTATTTTTAAGAAAAACACCCGAGGTCGTAAACAGCCGTCTTGCTTTTGTTAATGTTAACCGTCATGAGCACGTAAGACATTACTCTTGATTTCATATAGTAAATAAACCACTCATCTTACCAATCGTAAACCAATTTTGAAACTGTTAACGTGCCCAGTAAAAGATTTCTATCAATATGCAATAAAAAATGGGAGCAAAGAAAAGTCTTGTTGGAAACTCTTTGTAAGGAAAGGAAATGAGGCGTCTCTTAATTTAGTTACGAAACAGTTTAACTTTTATATAAATAAGTCCAAACAAACTTTTTCACTGCACGGGCAGAAGTGTTAAACTGTCGCTTCACGGCTATCATCACGCTGTGCTGTCGGCATCTAAATAAATAAAATGATACAGGTCTGTCGTTGTCCGTGCATCATACAAAAACTACTCCATATATTTTTATCCATTTTTTTTTGTTTTACTTCTTAGACACTTAGTCCTCATCAAAAAAATATCACGATATCTTCATTTAATATAAAGTAATTACAGTTTTAAGATACTACGATTTTTATCATTACTACGCTATCAAAGAGCCGTGTTCTTGCTATAAGTGGGGCAAGTAGTGCGGTGCGCATGTGCAGAACAGGTATACTAAACGAATACAAGGAAATGTATTAAGTAAAGCATATTTTTGCTTTTTTCTTTTTTCCTCTGACTATGAAACATATTGTTAAAACAATAAATAACGCAGACGAAGTCACGGGAACATCTAGTAGAACAATAATTTGTGTGATATATAATTAATAAAAATGAGATAAATAATGAGATATAATTGTACTGAAATTATGGTTATACTTTGTGTCCGTAAATTGTATGTTAGTCTTCCGCGACAGAGAAAGAAAAAAATCCTTGATTACTAATTTAAGGACACTTTATATCCATGTCACAATTTTCGGCATGATGATTATGGTAATTCGATATTAAGCGAATATAAAACAATTAGCTAATTTTATTTCTTATACTCTAGCAGTGCAAGCAATAACTCTACATTCCTGAATAACTCGATAACATATTGCTTATTATTACTAGACTTATCTGCTTAGAGCTTTTTAATAGTTCTTTTGATTGTAATACCTTCTTTTTAAAGTATTCCCATAAAGCATAGGCCTTATATATTAGGCCTTGAAAACTGTTTACAATTTACAATATGAGTTCTGAATATGTCATAATTCGGACGTAGCTATTCAATCAATTAAAACAAAAGATATTGTATACCAGCATACAACATTCATATTAAAATAACCTAACTCTAATTATGTTCGTTAAAAGGAAAATCGGTAACCCTAATGCATTGTAATAAAATTTATAACATAAGGAAATCCAAGCTGTGTATATCAAACCGATTATCCACGCTATTATGTAATAACTAATGCCCCGGCATAAATTTAAAAAACATACTAATTTAGATTACTAGTCACTATTTCTAATGAAGCTAATATTGATTTAATCAAATTCTTCTAACTTGCTATCTTCTTGTGTTATCTTCGTTCAACTGTGAGCAGACGAGAACTGATGAAAATACGTATAAGCGATACAAACGGACGAAGATCCCACCGACCCCTGTTATGTCGGCCGAGCTGGGAAGTTCGTCCGGGCGTAGCACTTGATACTGTTCTTCTTTCTTCTTGGTTTTGTTCTCTTCGAATTTCTCATGTCTTCAATATCATCATTATTTCACATTCATTATTACACAACAAACAATACAACACCACCATATTAAAACATTTTATTATATTAATTGAGAAAAGGCTCAAGTAATAATATATCTTTAAAAGCCGCTTGACACGTCAACTTGTACGCTTATTATTTAAATTGGACAATTAAAACGTAGAAAAAAAAAATTATTCACCTGTAATAAACAGTGGATGCTAATGAATGCCGATTTATTGAGTGAAATAGACACTAAGCTGCTTTATGTCGACCTTCGATCGGCGCGAGGCGGGCGAACGCTGTGGCGAATGTCCGCTCGAGGAGCGCGCGGCGCCCGGCGTCGGCGGTGAACGAACTCACCTTGACAAATGCACCATTTGGCATTGTTCGCGGGAAAACCAGCGGCCTTGCGCGCGCGCCGCCACCGCCCCGCTCCAGCCAATCACAAGCCTTCGCGCCACAGCCTGTGACTGTTTTGGCGGGAATGACTTGTCTGAACCACTGTGAATGTCGAACGAAATGCGCGGCGCGGTACGGCATGGTGGCGCTGTCGTCGCTTCGGTAATATCACGATTTCAGCGTGACGACCTTTCGACGTAGACTTGTGAAGCTTGTGAATGATATACGGGCATGTGCCATGAAAACCAATATATTTTGTACAATTTACTAAAAACAAGTTTCGATTGTATTTAAAATCATAAAACAAATGTTGTAATAATTCATACACTAATGTTTTTCTATTATGTCATTTACATTATACGCACTTAAGATTAACCTACATTGCTAAAAAATAATATAATAAATTAGGTACAAAATTGTATACTCTACTATTGTAATAGTACAATGAAATAATTGATTTCCTTCAACAATTTATCACAATATGTTCATATTATAAATTACTTATTTCATCACAATATCAAGAAATATAGTAGGAGGTATATTTAGTTTCTAGTACAAACTTTGAATTGATAAATGTAATGCTGTTAATGATGTTACGCTTGAGTGAATTTCAACTTAATTTAGTAGCCGATGAGCCGAAGTAGGTTCGTAAGATTACGTAGGTTAATTGACAGTGTCATGGTATTTGAAATCGTTTGTTTTTTATGCATTACTGCTATAAAACTTATATATATGACGCTTTAAATGTTTTTATTCAAGTTGCACGTTCTTACATTTTACTGATCTACAATACGGGTGTAAAAAAGTAAAGTGTTAAAAAACAGAGATTTCTATAATTAAACGAAAAATATAACCATGTTATATTAGAAGAGTTAGCAATAATCAGACTACAATTTAGTAGGAGCATAAAATTGTATGGTAAGGCTTTTTGTTCTACCTATAGAACCAAATAGATAAAAAGTAAACAGAGAAATCTCGAGTATAAAAGGAGTCAACTTTATGGTGTTAATAGGAAACAATCTATCTTTTAGTAACATATAAATAACGTTATTATTTCTTTCTATTCTATTACGAAAAAATTAATAATACTGTAAAGTTAAAAATATTGAGAGAATTCGAGAGGTAACATTATTTTATAATTTACAAAATGTTACAATGTTGTAGGTACAACTTATCCTGCTTTCTTTGATGGACTGTACAGATACCTACTTATAGGTCAATGTTCTATCTCAACCAGAAAAATATTTTCTGAATAAGAGATATGTGCTGCAAATATTTTCATCTCGTAGTTGTAATAATTAGCATTGATGAGGTTAAGACAGAGATGTTCGTGAAAATAAAAATGGTTTTGTGATTAGTATGCTATGCCGGTTGTTCAAACACACACTTAACTAAGTAACTACTTTAAAGTTAAGTTAACTACTTTTCATCGTTCATTAATTGTTCATTTCATTTGCTTAAGCAATCAGTCACAATCAAAAGTGTTATTTTTGACTGAAAAACGATGACCTTTGAGAAAAATAATTATGAACATAAAATACGTGCACGAGTATCGGTCGGTGCTAATTATCCATTTTATTATCAAAATGGCGGATGCAAGTTGGGGCGTGTGACGTCATCGTCGTCGGTGCCGCGCTGGCGTGCGCGTTGCTGCTTGGACGCCGATTCCGCCAGCCTCCATCATTTCGTGGAAATTGTTTTTTTACGGTCGGCATAGTCTTACAGAAAAAATAAATAATATGTTATCGTTTTGTATAATATATATTAGATCGTCCTATAACTTTTAAACGCACAATTATGTTATTAATTATCTTATTTTTTAGTTACATTACATACGCCATTTTAAATTTACGTCATCACAATCGAAACAATTAAATTTTGTTTTGATGACCAAAATTTAGATACTATTATTTTAAAATAACATTATAAAAATCAAAACGTGTACCAAGGATTTTTTTATTAAACATTTTTTGCGGTACATACAGCTAAGATATATTTCCATAAGTCGATTCACGTTTACACCCTGTTATATTATTACTTGATTTTCATTATTATAGTTAAATAATTTATTGACCAAGTAACCATATACATTATGTTAAATATGTAAACAACAAACAATAATCTACCTCGCATTTTTAAAGGAATTCGTAGTAGATTGCTACGTCGTAGCAATGCATGACGTAATAGGACACCGTTCCATTTTTACCAAATATTGATAATAAACCATAGATATATTAAAAGGATTAATAAATATTGTATTAATCTTATAGTATCTTCTATTAGACCTTATATACACTTATTTGATTCCAGGTTGCTATCACGATTTGTTGTTTTGTTTAACTACTTTGGTTTGTAAAAATGATTGAGAATTATAGTTATAACTCAAGCTAATACTCTGGTATATTATATAACAACAAACAAATTGTCAATGCTTGGTATTAAGGTTTTCACAAAAATAGTTTTTTTCGATAATATTTACTTTTTACATAATATTTAGTGGTTAACCAATGAAATACCGTTCATTGTAGTTTGTTTTCGTTCACGAAATTGAGACGTGATTATATTCAAACAATTACAGTACCTCATAAAATCGATATTATTAGTATTTAGCTTTTAATACGTTATAATTCTAGCAGATTTATCTTTTATAAAATTATAAGTGTAAAAATTGTTTCTGACTTTTTCACTTTGTAGTAATTATTATATAATAAGCATATAAATATACCCACCATTAACAACCGTAGTAGCACGTTTAGACATGTCGCGTTTCGGTATGATCTGGTGTATATACAACAATAAAAACAGGGTTAGGAATCTGTACTCGACTATGTCGCGTATACACCTAGTGATAGTACAGTCAAAGTGACTCTTTCAGTTTGTCACATTTCTAGATCAACCGAGATGCTTGCATATTGGCATAACAAAGGCGACCGGCAGTACCCTCTGCATCCCCAATACATTGATGAATCTAATATATGGACATATAAAAACTTACAACTTAGAAAAGCTTGATTTAGTAAAAATATACACATCATTTAAATACTAGAAACAGTGACAATTGATTATCGCATGTTTCAAACTCATTAAGACCAGTAACAGATTTTTAGGTTTTATAACAAAGTCCCAAACCATATTACTTATTTGCGAGATAATAAGTTTGAGGACAGGTGGATTTTAATGTCTAAAGACTATTATTATAGGATGGATGTTATGTGGATGTGAACGATGGTGATTAAAGAAATGACAGCCCTCTCTGTGCATCCGCCAAAAGCAAATGTAACTATGTATACTTGTAAAAATATGTTCCATGAAGGGAGAAACCAGGTCAAGTTTTTTTCTCGTTCTTCTCGATGACAGGGTTGTTTTCCGAACGGGTGGTAATTTTGACGTTCATAAGCGGCTTCTTAAGGCCTAACTTGAATAAAGTATTTTTAATTTTACTAACATCACTCTGTCGTATTTCAAATAAGGATGGATCATTTTAAATTAGTTAATAATACCAAATGATATCTTAAGTTGCAATCTAAATGTTATGTTTATAAATGTGTCTGCAATAATTAGGGTTACAATGATTAATTGGTACGAATTTTTAATCAACCACAGATTATTTTGACTTATCGTTTTTTTTGTGAGTGTACATAATCAAGGCTTCTGATGGGCAACAACTAACGGACCATAATCCCAACCCTATTCTTCGTTTCTTCATATCCATATAAGAAGAAAACGAAAGAGAGAGAGAGAAAAAAAGTATTATCTATGAATGGATCTGTATATCGTCATTGTATATTGGTTGTGAAAATATTGTCTCTCTTTTAGTATATAATAAAACGTAAGGTCTTTTTGATTTTAACAACTAATGTTTTGTATTGTATATATTCATGGTTTGAGGATTGTTGTATTACTACTACGTACTTGGATCGAGAGCAATGTAGACGTTTGAAAACTCATCTCGTTTCAAAATTTCGCTTATTAGTTAGAGAATTAAAATCTATCTGGAAGTAAACTTAATTTCGAAATATATATGTTAGGGTAATAATGTTTGCTCTATGGACCTACATATTTTTGTGATGGCCTCTTACACTTTATGTAACTCTCTTTATTCTAAGAAAGCTAAAAAGTTAATTATATTTGTATTATGCCACTACTCCATAATATCGCACAAGCTTTTTATTCACAATTTCTTACTATAAATTACTTCATAAACATATAATAAACTTTCAATGTTCTTTATATACAGAATAATATAATAATAAAAATTGTGGCATTTATGAATTTAAAAACTAACCAATTTCCGCCCGATTTGTTGGATAAAAAAAAAACAGGCAAAGGGTCTATCGAATCCGTAAAAAAAAATCAGCATCGAATGGTCAATACCAAATGTCGATAGGTTTAATCATTTTCACTTGGTTGCGACTAGAAAAAAATAATAATCATATATATAGATAGATTAGGTATTATGAAGAATACGAACCATCATTTAATATCCAAAACAGTTAATATATCACACAATTTAAATCGATTCCGTTTCATTTACATTTATCATAAACACAACTTGGGACATAAACTACTTGTTTTAATCTAAAAATAAATACGACCTCTAGATCGAAAGCTGCAAGGTAATATACCGGTTTACCGGTGACTCACGAAGTCAACAAGTTAGCGAAACCATAAAAATAAGTAGATGCTCATTAATATTATCCTTAACACAATTCAAACGGGTTAATAATTTAGATAAAAGTTATTGATATTATTCTGAGAAAACTTTTCATATACAGTACGGTAAAGTTAATATGTTCGTGTGGTTAGACAGTAAGTATAGTAATTGGTTGCAATTTGTTATGCATCAATTCATCGTTCAAGTTTTGTACGGCTCGAACAACATGCGAAGTTTTAATCAATTTTAATGCAACAAGTGTGTTTCGATTCTTTTTTTGACAATCAAATTAAGGTATTTCATATGTCGAGTATAAATAAGATACATGCAAAGTTACACACGTCATGAAATCATTCTAGATACTGCATTAAAAAGCTTTTGAGCGTCCTTCACAATTTAGATTAATTAAATACCTTTTGACATGGCCATTTGTCCTTTTAAAACATATTTATGCTTATTATCTGTATTATTCTAAAATAATATTCTATAATTATTGTTCGTATATGTATTCATATACTTTAAATATCTATTTGTTGAATACATCTATTAAATGTTGTCATGTTCTTATCGGAAATAATTGACCACAACCTATGACCATAAAATTTTAAATAAAAAAGTTATTTGTCGTTTTGTTCCTAGAAATCCTTGAGTTCCTTGAATATTAACTCAAAAATAAAAAAATATGTATATTTTTCTAAAAATTGCGCCATGTTTGTGTTTGATTTATGATTAAAATTACCTATCGTAAAACGCAATAAGAGAAAAATTCAAAATAACTTCTTCCATTTTGTAAACAGGCAAATATTATATTTCGTAAAGTTATCATTTGCACGGCGAATGTCTTGAGCGGAGTGCGCCCGCGCAGGACGTGAGTCAGATGTCGTTAACCCGGCCGATGGTGAACGTCATCACAATACCTAGCCGACATCCGACACTATTAAACAAAATTCAGAATAAACTGCACCTCTTACGACTTATGTACACACTATTTTTATATTTAAAGTTAATATTTCAATATTATAGAAGTAAATTTTACTAATCATTGATGAAGGTGGTTCATAGCCTTAATTAGTTATACATGGATTAGATTATTTATTTGAAAAGAAATCCACCACAAGTGAATTGAAGTCGAATAAATATTAGATAAATTTTTATCTTCTTCGTAAAAAGTGACGCTGTGAAATAGCAAAGTATTTTACACGTGGACGAAGTTACGCGGTCACCTATTTAAAAACTGTAATCCTACAAATTAAGTGTTTTTTTCTGTTACATCAGGTAATGCGTCATTTGTTTATGAAATATTCAATTATACGAAACATTCTATCAGAATTATTGTTAGACTCATTTTTATAACTTAAATCGGCCATAAGTTTACATTCATCGTTATAAAGCACTTTTTTGGATCATGACAAATATGATGTTCAATGGTTTTCGTACTATCGGTTTTTAATTGAAAACACTTAATTTTCATGAAAGTGTTTATTCTGGTAGAGTCATTTGAAGAAACAAGTATGTTTACGCTCATACCTTCAAAGAAAGAGTTATGAGTATTGAGACGCATAAAAACTCTGAGATCCAACTATGTATTAATTTTGATGTTAAAATTATTGTTGATTAACTTTTCACGTTAACATAGATTTAAGCTATCCCACGGCAACAGTACTTTTTTCGGGATAATTGATACCCAATATACTTCTCTGTACCCTTAATAACGTGCATGGAAAAAAAAATGAACACATTCGTATTTTTCGTCTAAGAACCGGTCTTAAGATTATCTATATGAAAGGCAGTTGTTGTACTTTTTTATACACAATCGGTTTAAACGTTTGAATACATTCACACTCGATGTTAAGCGGTCTAAAACGGTAATACGTTAAATCTAGAAGGTGTACCTCTTAAGTACCAGTATTTGGCGACAGGATTTCAACTTGAAGTTGGTAAAACTGAGAGAGAAAGAGTGATGTACACGGTCTCGGTAACTGTATTGAAAATTATGTCGAATCCACGCTAACATTATAAATGCAAAAATAACTTATATTTATTTGCTACCTTTTCACAACCAAATACCAGAATTATTTCATTGAAATTTGATGTAGGAGTAAGCTGGAACCTGCAGAAAGACATACGATATTTTTGTAGTTATGTAGAAAAAAATTACAGTCACCGAGGTGCAAAGACACCGTTCATCATTAAAACATAGAGACATTTTTATTTAGCTTTTCATACTTGGACTGAAATTGCACGATAATACAATTTAGACAATATTACATCATCAGTTACGTTTTAAAGTCTTATCAAAAATGTAGACTAAAATATATACAGATTTAGTTGTTCTATATGATGCAAATTCCATCAGTAGCAGTGTATACTATAGGTATGAAATAATTGTTTAGGAAAACAGATTATAAAATTAATATTTACTTTTCCTTAGCAAATAATAATATTAATTGTCGGGGCAAACGGAGTGTGTGTATTTACATTATGAATCAAACATTTATGCTTTATGGATAATCCATAATCAATTGTAACTCATAACAAATGGGTATATTATATTTTATACAAGTATCTGAGCAAAATTATATTTGTTATAGAATAAATAGGTTATTTTACATGGACGAAATTAAAGTATGTAGGTATATTAGAACTGTGAAGTTTAGGCTTAGTTCGGTGTTATGGGCATATTTCCAAAATAACTTAGCTTGCAATTCACTTGTTGATTAATGTTGAAGAACACATATAGTTTAATTATTTATGTTACTAAATAATTAACGTAACGTTAATCTATTATTAAGAAGCAAAAGTAGGAGAAAAGAGTTTACAATTCATTGGCCGGTATTAAATATAAACCTAATTCCTGGCACGGTGCGTCTTCAAGATGACTCAATACCAAATAATATAATAAAATTTCAACAAGGGAAGTGAAGTTTTAATTCTATTTTCTTTGACCGGTTCTGTTAAATACACGAACCTTTTTTTTTATGTGGGAAGAAATCCTACATTGGACACCCACAGCCCTGGGGAGCTGTGGGGTGTCAGACTCTTACTGACTAAAAAAGCCCACGAGATATTGTCTGCCGTGCTATGGAGTGGCACAGGATCGAACAAGCAAGCACCATGCCACCCCGGCGACAAGGCCCAGCGCGAACGCCCTGACTGCGACGACAGCCCGGTCAAGCTGCCTACCCGTCTACCGAACCAATGTGCAATGGAAGGTCAGTTCCCCAGCCCTTTCCCTCCTTGGTCCGGGGATTGGCAGTCAAGGGGTCACCCCCTTCAACCACCACAACCTGTAACTTTTTTACGTGGTTTTCTACCACGGTGACTTTTTAACTAGGTTCTCTTCCTCTAATTTGACGTCACGTATGATATTATTTATATACTTACATCGTAGTAGATTCAATATTCTTTTGGTTACAAAGTTCATGAATTGATTTTTAACTTATCATTCTAATGTCTTTGCCCTTCCGCCCTTTCGGATTAACATTCATAATCCGTTTATGTACGTAAATAAACATACAGATGTCAAATAATACTTAGGAAGTACTTACCTTTTGTGGATATCCCTTGTGTACTATGAAAATACAATAATTTGAGTGCATAATTTATGACTTCTTTATATTTAAATACAAATATTTATTTCAACTTCACTACATCTTTCTGCTTATAAATGACCTACATAGATTTAATTGTATATTAAATTTTTAAGTTGTGTCTTAGGTATGTATACCTCTATATACTTTTATCCTTTTATGAGAAAAAGGACAGATCACACAGATGAATAAATTACATGTGTAGGTACGTGTTTTGCGGTTCTTCTAGGAAACTTTCAGTGTTGATGAGCATTTAATGCTCTTGTAGGCGTTAATAGCGCTGTGGTTAACCTTACCAAAATCGCCCAAGATGCCTCTTCATTCTTTGCAACTCAGTTCTTAATCTTCATAACCTATTTGGATTATCTGAAAATTAAATAAACGTGATTATTAACATTTACGTTTAATATATTAAAGTATATTTTTACTGCTTCGTTTATATGAAAAAAAACATAAGAATATGTATTTAAGACTAGATAATACAATGAAAAATAAGTTATGGGCCAGTGAAAATCTTATTAAAATCGCTTTAACTGTATAGGAGATTAACCCGGTTTAATAACGGACACTTCAATTATATCTACACCTATAGATTTCTTTATCGATACAAGTCATTTCAGGGACTATTTTGCTTCAGCAGAAAGTATTTGATATGGTCGACAGGATGGCGTTACTCGTTACTTCTAAAATTATACTAGTAGGGCAAAGTGGATAATAAATTTGTATACAATTTATCTGTGATATACCATGTAAAAGATTCAATAGTGTTATCCTTATTAGTTCAGAGGTTTCGTATAAATTATATGATTATTATTATTCTTAAACATGCATCAATATTTCCTTATGCTTATGTATCGTTTTTCGTGGAAATTGAATCGTAATATATACGCATTGCGCGGCCAAGTGTGAAGTGAATCGTGCTCATACATTGCTAGTAAATGTATGATGTCACCTGAATGTTTTATGACTCAAGAATCTACATCTGTTTTCCTTTGGGTTATAAAGAATTTAATTTCTAATTATTCTTATATAGTTACTGTAACTTTGGTCATATGAATTATATTTAATTCATATCTTATAATGATGTAATATTAATACATTTCTTACATTTACCTACATTTGTCTTGACGATATTTAGTAATTGTTAACGGATTATTTAACGGATTTAACGGATTATTATTATTTTTTCTATTTATTCCAACAGACATATAATTCCACTACACTAAACATCACAAATCACACCACACAACACATGTACATCATCGTTTAGTGCACACATAACTCTCTGGGTCCTGAGTGAAAATCAGCGCTGGAGGATTAATCCCCTTCAGCATATATGCTGACTCAGGGCCCATTTGCCACACACAAACTACTTAATAGAAATTTTTTATTTGTAAGTTTTTTTTTTATATATATTTGCTTAGATTATATCTATGTATTCATTGTAGTAATAATTGAATTGTGTGAGGTAAATAAATGTGTTTCTTTCTTTCTTTAATTTTATTTCTCTTTATTTATAGGTTTTTCACCGATTATTCTAAAAGCATTATAAAAAGAGATATTTATCTACTTTATTTGTGATTTCGTATTCACTTAGTATCACAACGTCACTGAGTTGATAATGGAACCATATAACATTACGTTAGTCGTCAGTTGAAAGTTTCATGCCAAACTAACTGAACCGTCCTAATGCTACAGATAAGGCCGGTAGAAATATTTCTCTACTTGTTTTTTAGCCCTACTCATTGCAAGTTACATGGGAGTGACTAGTCATCCAGTTTAACCGGTGTGATGCTAGTTAGAATATATATAAAAAAAATTGGTTGTCTGTAAAGTCGGTTTGCGGACGATAATGTTACGTGATACCGTCATAAGAAAACATTGATGAAAGATTATGCGTCACAAACCGAACGCTTAGGCCGATTGCGCCTCTCTATCGCTTGTTTTGCGCTCTCACTTGCACGCTCGGTTCAGGCGGAACGTGACAATGACTCAGGCTTTTTCGTACGTGTAGCTGGCGTTCGTTGATTTATAAGACGTTATCACGTCAAAAAGAACGCTTGTTTTTTTGTTATTATGTATGAATCGAGGACATAACAAACAGGCGGATATAAAGAATTAATAATAGTGCAAACTTCTTTAAATACTTTCTAGAACAAGTTTATACAACTTAACAATAATTAGCTTAAATTAAATAGCATTAAATGGTTTTGTCAAGTCATGTCAATGTCATTGTTAATTACATGAACAACTATACTGCATTCGCAATTGTTACTGAGGTATTTATATCTTGGCATGAAATTGCTAATAAATATTGGAAACTGCAAAACACAAAAATGTCACCCGTGAAATTCCTACGCCTTATTAACTTTTTAAAACTATACTTCATTAAGGTTCTGTATTTTAATTGAAGAAGGCAATTTTCTTTTAAAAAGTAAATTTACCACAAACTATGTATGTACCAGCGCATAATTCTGTCCTAACGCTGCATAAACAAAGCAAAATGTAAATTAAATATGGATCAGAAATTTTTACGTTTTTATTTTTGCACTAAAGTGTGTCAGAGTACTCAAATTTTATTATACATACCAGTAGATATCCTCGTGCTTTGTTGAGCGTTAAAAAATTAGAAAGGGTCAGTGGAATCTAAAAAATAAGTAGCCTAGAACCATTTACGAAAAAATCTTCATCGAATGGTCATAGTACTATTCTGATACGTTCAATAGTTTTGGTGTTATTGCGTCTCAAAGGAACTACATTTTCATTATATATATATAAATATAGATTAGCAAAATAAGAAAGAGTGTACAAACTACCGTTATATATTAACAAAATTTATAACCTAGTTAAACATTTATTCACGGAACTGTCACTACTGAATCAGTGTATTTATATTTTTTGACAGTGCACCGTTGCGCTGGCACGCGGAGCTGGCATTCCCTCAGGAATGCTGTATCAAACCAGTTTAACAGCTGTGTGCGTGATGTAACGATAAACGCTGTATTATTTATTATTATGTATACATCATATTGAATCTAAATATACATTAGAAATATGTAATAATGAACCGTTAAAAATAGAAGAACAACAAACATTATAGCAGTTCGGTATTATATAGTGATTATTAATAGTGTTTATTCGAAGTGTTTATAACAGTTGAATCGATTTTAATATTTTAACCTCTGTAAACTTTTTTGTACAAATTTTTGATATCCGTTATGAATTATAATTGAAAATCTTGTTTGTATATCGAATTAAGATGATATTACTGCCAAAGAGTAAGTAGAGTAATTTTCAAATTTAGTCGAATTGAAGCGATTATTCATAAATAACTCATGGAAAAAATTTAAGTCACCTGACTTTAGTTTCCTAATAACAAATTGTGTTTGTTTTGTAACACATACAAACACTTGCCACTGGATGAGTGTCGACGCCACCGCACCGGACCGCACCGCGCGCCTTCACCTACCCGCTGTGTACTCACTCAAATGTAATTTTGGAACGCTCAGTGCTATTCTATTATTGTCACAATTGCGTTGTTATAGTCTTGTGTATAACACACTGCTTCCTATATTTTAATATTGCAACGCTTGTTTAATATGTAATTTTACCGATTAGTATTAAAATATATTTAAAGTTTAAGCTATTTAAATCGATAACTCATATGATTTTTTTTTAATTCTTCAATAATACACGAACACCATGAGAGATATAAAAATATACATAATTAATTTAAATGGCGAGTTTGGATAGTAACTATGTTCACTTTAAAAATTTTTTATGTCAGAATTATATTAGTCTTAATTGACGTTTAAAATGTTTTTAAATTATTGGCTAATTTCATTACGAAATATTACATTAAAGCCTTGTAGTAATTACATAACGTTATTATAGATTCGATAACTGATTCAATATTTTTGAAAGCAAATATATATACATAATATTATGTATATTTAAGGGGGTGAACAATTTAGATGAAAAATATCTTTTAAATATATTGGTTGATATAATATTAAAAAAATGTAAATTATTCCGCATTTTATATTTTTACTTTTATATAAAAAAGTAAGGTAGTATGGGAAGAAACTATTAGTTATGCTATGTTCATTTCCATTGGCGCCATGAGTCGAACATGTTATGATAATGACAGTGAGCGACTCCGGTGAGTCCAGCACGAGCCAAGCAATTAATATTATTTTAAATATATATTGATAACATTTGATACATAAATTTAATTTTTTCGTGAAATAAAAAAAAATCTCCGTTTCATGATTTTTTATTGTATGTATATAGAAAAAAAAAACTGTTAATTTTTTTTTTCGAACTGACATAACCTGTTCACCCTTTGGCCTCTACAGATTCACCGGACTACAAATTCTGTTTACTCTTCTCTCTACTCCCTACTCTACTCTACTCCCTACTCTACTCTACTCCCTACTCTACTCTACTCCCTACTCTACTCTACCCTATCTGTACATGTAACTAGATAAATTAAAAAAAGAAGGTTCTCATAAAATACTTAAAGATTAATTTTTTGACATGAATACTCCTTTAGCCTCGTTGCGAGTTAAAACTCGCTGAACCGAAAAAGATATCTCAAAAGAGACAAACAAATTCATATATAGGATTTTATGTGCGAGAATATGAGATATAATACTTTATCGTTTATATGAATATTGTATTATTCTTTAAAGGTTTCACTTCTACCGCTTGTGAATTACACACATTTTTTACATTTTAATTAAACAACCACAGAGTGAAGATGAAAATGATGTTGTGACGTAATAAATTAGTCACATTAGACTCACGCCGAATGGCCGTCTCTTCTGGTGCATAAAATGTATACGTTGAATTTTAATGAATATTTATTTATTAATCTACATAATTTATATATATAGCTTAACAGATTAAAAACAAAAAAATGCATTAACTTTATATTACTAGGTATGTCACTGATATACGATATTACATAATATAGTTTCATAACAAAACTCAGAAAATTACATGTAATTTTAAGTGCTGCGGAGATTCCGTGTGCTTTTAATAGTGACTCTTATTATTCAACAAACCAAAATCAATAGACATATTGTTCGAATATATTTTGAAGTCGCTGTGTTAAAGTTTTGTTAGAAAGTAAAAAACAGAAACTATTTTGAACGCCGACGTGATGATTTTCCCGCGTATAGCTTTTAATATACCAATTAAAACGAGTTTGACGCCGTACAAACCGTCACAGTTCGTTAAATAGATCGCTTGTCTAAGCTACGGCCTATATGGAGATTCAATTCTACTATATTTTAGACGGGTAATTAACTTTAACATTGTGTAGGTTCATGTTTTAAGCGGCTATTAAACATTTTCAGAAATAAAAATACCTCTCGTGGTCGTTCATCTTTGTATGTAAAAATCTGGTGTTTCTGTGTTCGTAATTCTTCAGCTAAGCTGATAACCGAGTTAAATAATTATTTTTGTACTTGTTGAGTCTTACCTGTAGTTGTACCCAGTTGATTGTGCTATTATCTAGACAGATATTTTTAAGTTTACCGATAAAAACAAATAAATTTAAAAACTAAAATCTATTACTAACACAAGGAACATATAATCCATAACTATCCACACCTCGACACCGCATTTAAGATTTTTTTTGTATTCATCAATTATTAAAGTCTGTTTTACCTAAGGAAACGTCTGCTATTGGATCCACTAGTATCTTTATAAAATAGATTGAATTTGGAAAGTTTATATTATTTTTCAAATAATATAAGGAAACCGCTTAACTATTTTACACGAGGTATTGTATTTAAAAAAATATATGAATTTTTAGCGACGATAACATTATTTAAATCGTAGGAAAAGGGAGTAAGTAACTATAACGTTGACAATTATTTAACAATTTATATTTTTTAATAGTTAATGAAAATATGTTGTTGGATATGCCAAACGATATTTAGATTTATATAAATCATATAGGTAAAACTGTACGATAACATAATAATGTATAGACAACTTTAGGCATTTGTTTAAAATGTAATTGATTACACGTTTGATATCAACAGGATTTCGACCTCAAACTAATTCTCAGTATAATACATTAGATACATTTACTATCTCACTATCAGTTTTGATAACGTTGACCATCAATAGATACGACCGTGACGGCTGGAAAACTCGCGTAGCTATTATTTAGAAAGTCTGGATGTTGGCCAAAATTATCCGGAAACTTATAGGCGTGTGCGAGAACATTTTTCCACATTCCATTCTAAATATATTTGTGACGATGCTGACAGCCGAGCGACGGTGACGTTGGCTGACGCAGCGCGGCCCACGTCAGCATCGACCCACTGAATCACGCGCCGATCGGTAGCCCCTCCCGCCCGTCTCGTCGTCGACCCGATCTCCTCCACGTTTGGTATACAATTAGCTGGCTGTTTACTTATTTAGCTAGATAAAATATTTGCTAAAACATTTCACATTGGCTAAAAATTCAAACGGAAGCGGTAGACATAAAGCAATCCAGTTAAGGAAGATCTATGTGTATATTTTATGTTTAAGAAAAAAATCGTTTCATTGGTACGTATTTTCAATCGGAATTTGTTTAAATTTACATAATGTTTAAAATTGGTTTCACTAAAAAATGGTGAATGGTTCACTAGCCATGTCGTTGTCGGAATTAGCAAACGACTTAAAATTAGAATTGCCAATAAGAAGAAATTCACGGAAATTGAATATTATATAACGATAAATTTGTTTGAAGCCTTAGATTGCAGCTACTTAAAAATAATCTCCTACATAGTGGATTATATAGACTCTAAATAATAATAATATCTGTACAAAAATATAAGCATTAGTAAATGCGAAAAAGTGCTCATCAAGTAACAAATAATTTCCCGAACTTCAAATAGTCTCAACTAACATGTACGCGAGATATGACGAAACGTTCAATGGCGAAATGAAGAAGATACTATACCATGTTTATTGTAGTATTCTCAAGTGACGAAACTATACCTGATGATCAGCACAGAGCAATTCACAAAATGAATGACATACCACCAATTAATCAACAATCCCTGGGGATTCGTTGTTGTCTTAATTTCTTGCTAGCATCTCGGCAGGTAGATATAAAAAGGCTGATCTTCTAACGCAAGAAACTAAAGAGAGTCACAGTGACTTATTAGCAAGTTTATGGTGGGTATAGATCTCTAGCACTTTGTTTGGTTGGTGGACATCGGGAGTTTCCAGAGTGTGAAACACAATTACCACGTCTCGTCTCGTACTCGTCACAACCAGTTTATTTAATCTTATATTATTATAATCTATGCAAATAAAATTATGGAGATATAAAAACTACTGGATTGAATTTTTTCATTTATTTTTTAGTTTTACTTCTTAGATATTCGGCCCTTGTTTAAAAATTATCACATCTTCATATAATAGAAATTATGAAAAGTTTTACAAAACTACAAGCAAGCCTTCGAATTTTTTGACAGAGCTTTTGCTTCACACATAAATTCTTGTAGAATATAAATAAGACAGTAGCAGTCAAATAGTATATCGCATATAATGTGAAGTTGAATATTCTTCTTGAACTGTATGAAGTGTATAGAATTGTAGATTATATGTTTTGGACAAATTACATTGACAGTAGTATAAATAACTATGTTTTGGCAAATTGTCTGGTGTATTTTTATCACTAGGTCGACTATATTCGAAGTAATAATGTATATATTGGTCAGATGACTACAATTGCCAACGTTAGTTTATGTTATACTGTCTTCTCTTCTTTATTTCGGTTACGAGAAGTGTTATAAATAACTGAGCTGTAGGAGAATGGACATTGTGTAAGTATTCGTCCGTGCACAAACTAATTTTCATAGCGATGGATTGACCTGTACACATTACAGCTCCACCTCGTAACGAGATATAGTAAAATGGATAAAACAATACTGTTATCTATGAAAAAATACTTAGATGCGCTAACTAACATGTTGAGCGATCAAATAATGTTGGAGAGTCCACCGATCTTAAGCTACATACCAATATCCGTTTTTATGTGTACTAACTACTAGTGTTCTATCACTGGTCTAAATTCCACCGTAATCGTTATTAAAGTCTCCCAAAATAAATTAATGAAAATTGGAATCTGAACATCCAATGCAATTTAAATAAATTTATAGGTACAAACAATTTGTGTCCGCTGTGAACTTTTACAACAATATTATCAACATTTTCAACTCATTTATGTTCGTGGCTTGGTTCGCCTTAATGTATATTTTATCTCTATCCCACGGGAATATTCTTTCGGGATGTAAAGTACCCTATGTCCTTTTCTGCACACCTGACAACGTGTTGAAATTGAAAAGATGAATAGTTAAGGCGTGAAAGCGTAACAAACAAACAAACACATTTTCGCAATAATATTAATATGGATTATAACAACTTTGTTTTTTTCCGGCAATGAAATTAAGATATTTGAGTGTTCGAATTTAATTTTAAATAATCAGCTGAAAGAAGCGTTCGTTTTGCGGGTTATTTTGAAACATAAAGATAAATGTTTGTCTTCGTGATCTATAACGTGCACGGATCGTTCGTTGAGCTGAAATATTTGCATTGCTGTTGTAAATCGTACAAGTGGCGTAAAATTTAAAGATTAAAAATTTCATAGACGAAAGCTTATTTAATATTGTTCCACGGTCAATTGTCTTAATCTTTTTATAGGAGACCATAAAATTACACTACATCTTTTACAAAATTACGTAAAATTTTATTCAATACGATTTCCCTGAAAACAGCTAAAAACTAAAACTCAATATTATTTTTTTAATTATGGAAAATCCTTTATTTTACTCGTGATGCCCACTGTCTGTTTCGTATATCTTTTAGTAATAACATAACTCTCATTCCTATTGTCACCAATTCAAAGGTTAATTAATATAAACTTTGGAATGAGATAATGATCTAATTCGGTTAATATCTTAAACAAATTTTAAGACTTTTGGAATTGAGAGTTTTATAGCACACCCACCTCTTAATTTTTAACTGTATATTATTATTTTTACTACTTCATCGCAATAATAACCTACTTTTATATTCTATATTTTTGTCTTCAGGTGTTTCTAGCCACGTGTTCGTGACTAAGGTTATAATATATTTAGTAGACTTAAAATAAAAATGGAATAGATAATAGCAGCATTTCTAATTGTTTAGTCACTGAACAAAATTAATATTAAAATAGATGCATTGTTTTATCACACACTTGCTGCATTTATCAAAGAACAAACAGTATAATGAAATTATCTGATAACAGGTTACTTCAAAGTCTATATTGGGTATAATGATCTAAAAAGATAATTTCATAGGTTTTATACAATGTTATACCGAGTTTACTTACACAGTGACTAACTTAGCATCTTATTTAAGTAGTAACTCAGTAATTTTTAAATTAATTGAAGCAATTAATAATCTCGTAATATTATATCGCACTAGACTAAACTCGTATAAGAAATATTTTGACTTATTTATCTTTAAATATTTATTTTCTAAATCTATTATGTGGAGTTAGATTATTATTGGCGCAATAATCTAACCATCTTAATGTGAAATACTAACATTATTTTAATATTCAATATTAAAAGGATTTTTATTACTTAGTTCTGTTATTTTATTGGTAGGTGAAAATAGTAAAATATTGTATGTAACTTTTAAAAAGTAAACGTCTGACAAAGCGAATTTTGTGGATGCATTCACGATATACGGTTTACATAGCTTTCGGATTTCATCGTTGGGTTCCGAAAGCTGCATTTAAGAGACATTCAATTGATATCTTTCATTAAGTCATCATTTAGCATTATATCTTAACATATAAAAAACTGACTTGTCTAAAACTTTTTTTAGTATATTATTATATATACACCTAAAATTATTAAATAATTATAAATTTAAATTTGAATTGGTTTATAACCAAAATTATTATTCTATGTATAATATATTCACTCGGTGTAGTTAAAGGCAGTCGTACACTTCACTATGTATAAGTATTAATGTAAATTATGGTAATAATGTTTGCAATGTAAAGTAACAAGAACTTTAATATAAAAAAGCGAATTTAATGACATTTAAGCGGTTAATATGCTAGAAATGTATACATGGTGTATTTATAATTTTACGGCATAAACATCGACTGTATAAATGCGTTTAGGACAGGTGCATCAATGAATATAAATATTGTTATGACTATTGATTATAATGTTACCATCTTTGTGAAGTTACACTGAATGTATAGCCAAAAAAGAAATAGCTATAATGATAGCTTTATAGATAAGATAGATTTAGTAAAAAAGCTACATAATGTAAATACTAGAAACAATGGCAAATTGGTAAATCCATGTTTCAGGCTCACTAAGATCAGTAACAATTTTTTAGGTGATAGATTTTATAACAAAATTCCAAAACACATTACCGATTTCTCGGATAGTAAATTCAAGCGAGTTTTAATCTCTAAAGGCTATTATAGAGTGGATAAATATGTGAATGATGGTGACGTCTGGAAACGACGCCCCTCTCTGTGCATCTACCAAAAACGAATGTAACTAACTATATCTATAACTATGTATGTTTGTAAAAATATGTTATGTGTGTTGAAAAAATAAATCTGATCGAGTTTCTCGCCGGTTCTTCTCGAAGACTAGGTTGTTTTTCAAACCGGTGTAGTTTAAACGTTCATAAACGCCTTCTCAAAGTCTAAGTAAAATAAAATATTTTTGATTTGATTTTATTCGCTATTTCATTAATTGACCATCGGACATTAGGTAGTTCATAAAATACATTTGTATCTTTTATAAATGTATTGGTATTTTAATTACCATTTGATATCAGGGAAGGCCTTATAAGATAAGATACAAGCAAAACTAACTGGACTCAGGCAGTTTCTAAATTTAATTCTAAATGGTTGACAAGATAGTCTTACTTAGCGTGATATTACTGTCCAAATCTGCTATAATTTAATTTCTTGTTACAATTTTATACGCTTGATTTTGTATATATGTGTCGCTATATTTCAAAATGAGCTAAGTCCATATAAGATGTTTATTATTTTTGTTTTTCTGTTTTATACACCGCAGTGGCAGTCCAAATTTTAGCGTTCATAAGATTCTTAGTTACTTTGTAATCTTCAAATTTTACAGGTTAAACAATTTGAAGATCCTATTGAAATTTAAAAAGTGATGAACGATTAAAATTGGGCTTAGCTGTTTTTTAAAAGTAACTACACATATAATGAAATATCAACTCGTTTTCTTATTTGTACCGTGAGCCATTTATTTACGTCTCCATAACTTTAACCATGATGTGATTTGCAAACAACATTCAGGGATTTTTCAACTATGTAAAATTTATTTTAAAAACTGCCCCAGTCAGGTTACCTTTGCCTGCGACTTATCTCATTTTCTACGTAGCTGGAAAATTCCAATTGTAAAATATTGGAGAATAGAGATGACTAACTAAAGGCGGAACGAAATATGAAAGGATAATTTTTTTTAGATTTAGATTGTTGTAATAAAAAACATCGAAGAGTTTTCGCAGTAGCAAAAAACCCCTTAACGTTAGTGTTTAAGAAAGAACATTAAAATTAAATCCTGTATTCGTCGCGAGTGTGTGGGCGTGGATACCGCCATTTATCAAGTGGGAGCATCACGGGCGTGAAATGAAAGTTTGGTTTTCGAGTACCTCATCGAGATAATAATTATGGAGACATAAACTGAATCTACATATTTATCAAAACTAATAAAAATCCCAAAGTAACTGTCCATCCCGACTTCGCAAGGGTGTATTAATGGAGTAAATAGATCAAATCTTCCCTTTGTGACCATATAATTAAATGGTAAGTAACTGAACAACGGGTCGTCTGGCTGTCAATTTTATCAACGTTTTGGAAGGTTATCCTTCCTGTCTCACTCACTTTTTCATATGAAGATTTTTATCCCAGATTAATTTTTCCGTACGATTTCTCCGAATAATTAAAAATAATAAAAAAATAGGCAAATAGGTGCAGTAGTTATTTCGAAGTGATGCGCTTACATTTATTAGGCGACTGATTTCTATTTACATATAGTTATATAGGTAACCTACGTTACCAGTAACACTTGTATAACTAGTACTAGTATAACGGGATGGATTCAAATTTTTCTGTATGGGAATACAGTCCACGTAATTTTCATGTCTATCTCTGATCAATTTTGACTAGGACTGTAATTACTCGAGATTCAGTTATAGGTTTCTAACCCTGAGGGCTGATTTAAAAAGCCGTGTCTGCCGATTAGAGATTAGAAGCTTTGTCGATTTACGACAGTAATATGCGATGATTGTTTTATTTTAAAAATAGGTTTTACCACCAATGATACCTACACATATAAATAAATTGATACGTCTGTTGCTTATAAGCATTAATCTGCTAAACTGATTTCTACGAGACGCTTACTGATAGGTAGTGGATTTTTCAAAGTCATATATGTTACATAATCCTTATGCTTTCTTCTTGAGCTTAATCAGTAATAATTACATTTAACAGAAGTAACTTTACATAGTGATGACCATCTTGAGAGAGCATTTAGTTAACATAAATTAACAAAACTCTTTTTGCGAAAACAAATAGCTAGCTAATAAATAAAATAAAGATAATTAATTAAAATGCACCTCTAATTTTCTAAAACCTTTCGGGCTTAGTATACATACATATAAAACAATTTATTCATATTTTTTGTTGAAGTAATATGTGCTTGTATTGTCGGCTTTCAAAGCATTATCGCACTGCACATTTAATCTATTTTACTCTTGTATAGGTATACTTGTAAAATATAAAATAATCAAATCGATTATTACACCGTATATGTAAATTTTTTTGTAATAAAATTTTTAATGAACGGACAAAGTAATGAAATTATCATGATCTTCTTACCCTTATCCCATTTAATTAAGGTCGGCACAATATGTTTTCCTTCTCCACTCTACCGTATCAGGTGTCATCTCAGTATTTACACCTCTTATACACATTACATTTTTCACACAATCTCCCCATAACTTCTTTTGTCTTCCGCTACTCCTATATCCGTCCACCTTCATACCTATAACTTTTCTGCCACTGGTACTATTTTCAAACTTCCTCCTTACTCATTCTTAATTTTATCGATTCTAGTTATAACACACATTCATCTTAATTTTCACATCTCTGCCACATGTAGTTTAAGAAATACAAAGTAGTGAAATATGTTAGCAAAAATAAATAAATAGCAATATTTTCTGGTCAACCCAGTAGGAACATGGCGTGTTGATGTGTGATTGAAATAGAAAATTTAAATAAAATTATCGATTATTGGTAATATTTCGTTAATTATGTGAAAGTTAACATTTGGATTTTTAAATTGATTGAAATATAATTTCAAATCACATTCACTACGTTAATTCGTTAATTGTTAAAGTTTTACGCTTTTTTTAACATTCCACTAACGCCAAGTAATGAAAATGTAAATTTTATCTAAGTGATACTGCGCGGTGCATGGTCAATATTATGGAAAAGGCAAACGAAACTATAAGAACCGGCCGCGGCTGTGTGACTCATGCTTGGTGGAGACCAGACCGCGTAGATGCAAAACTTCGGTATGTATATCAAAGGATAATAAAAGTTTAACAACTTATTATATCTAAGAACAGTTTGGTAATTTTTTATTTTTTTGCGTTTGTAATATTTCGATATAAAATGTCTGAATATACATATATAATTAACTTTTATTCATTTAAGTTTTACTCATAAAAAAGGATTTATTTATAAATGTATTATAATTTATCATTATTCATTTATTTATAATTAAATGTAACATAGAAGTAATATTTAAAAAAAAATCATAAAAAATAAATTATGAACATAAAACATTATAAAATCTTCGTTTGACGTTTCGTAAAACATGCTATGGGTATTTGAATACTGTGTGATGCATTTAAAACCAAAAACGGAGGATTAATTAATTATAAATATTTTGTATCTAAAAATTAATTTGTTGAGTTATAAGTGTGGAAAGTACGATGTAGTAAAGTGAAACATTAAATAACATTTACACAAAAAAATTACGCAAGTTTCAATGTAAACTATTACGTAACAAACATTTTAAATATCGATTGTTAATGCCATCTTTCATACTCTAATATAAATGTATTTCATAATCATTGTCATGGAACCGTTGATTTTCAACACGAAACCTTCAAACTCATTGGATTGGGATATTTCAAGATATTTTAATAGCAATCTTTTGGAGTTGGTTTAGTTAAGCTTTAGATTTAAACGAGCGGTAGTATGTGCTGAAATTATACTTTTATTGGTATTTATTCGTAATGGAATGAAAAAACCTTTTTATAAAACCCGATCGGAAATGTTATTACATCAAAGTAAAATAGTAGAATGTTGTATAAAACAATATAAACCGTTTTTGTTTTACGACGTTGATGAATCAGTGTTTGGGTTTATACGATTGCGACAAGTCTCGACATGTATGTAGCTTGGAACACTCGCTTCCTTTAGGCCATCATATGTTAATCCGAAATATTTTTTTTTAGTATAAAATTATTAACTAATAACAAGTTATTCTGATTTCGCAATCATGCCTTATATAAACATAAGGCAAAAGCATACTTCATTAGTTGTAAGTTTAAATTTTGTTTGAAACATGAAGATTGGAGCATAGATAATATGTAAAACTTAACAAAGTCCCAATTTTGCATATTAAGATATATGTTTTGGCTAACTTAATTTCGTTAATTAATATTAAATGTAATGTTTATTATTAGTTATAGTGCAGTATTTGGAATTAGTCAATAAATTGTCGTTATCAGTGACAATGTCGTAGAGTTCAGCGTTCGGGCGGCGCGGTGCGGCGGCGTGGTGTCGCGGTGGTGAGGAACGTGTGCGGTGTAGAGCAGCGCACGAAGCGGCGCGGCGACGCGGCTCGGTCGGTCGCGGCAATCGTGCTTTGACGTCACGCGTATGATAGCTCGTTTATCGTTCATATGTCTCTCTTCACCGACTGTTTCTGTGCTCGAAGAGTACTCGGCCACTTTAGATATTTAATTATGTAGACCGAAACTATTAAAAATTATAAGTGATAACCTTTATACTTCTAAGGAATAAAAGCTGCATGTGACGTGACGTCACAGTTTGTAGTTTTCCACTTGCATCTGTTCGCTATTATAATATCAATTATAATGTACTTAATGCATATGAGATTCAATTACATTTCACATTTCATCGTGTTGTGTCACATTTCGTTTAACGTGTAAGTAAAATTTCACCATCGCTCGTCCGGTAAGCACTCAGTTCGGATCCAGCATCGACAAGTAAATACTTGTCGGAAGGTTGTTACACGTCAGAAGAGATCACTCTTCTAAATTTATTTAATGTACAACATAAAAAGAGAAGCGGAAATGTTCGTCAGTCTGTCAATGCAGTGACAATGTCGTGCTATTTGTGTTAAACGAACGATTTATTTCAGTCGGTCGCGGCGTGAACGTCCTCGGTGGAATTTCGGCCTCAAGGAATCCGTTAAGTTAGAGAGATGACGAGGTTGAGAGAGTACAGTAAGAACCTCTCGGCGACGCGACGGCGCGGCATGCTGGTAGCCGATAGATCGCTTGTTGTCAAGCGGCGTGGCGCGGCGCGGCGTCTACCCGCCCCGACTGCGACCGGCCGCAGCCGCGTGTCTACACCCCCTCTATGACAATACCATTCGTGCATAAGGAAAATTCGAGATGCCGCTGACTCATCATCCCGTTCACTAACGCCGTGCCGTCATGTTATCCGCACGGTAAAATACTTTCTGTACATTCGATACTACCTTTTCAATTACTTTGTGACATATCATCAAAAATTTTGGAAAAAAATATCATCGACTTTCTTACCTTAAAAGGGTTATTATCCATATGAATTAAGAACGCACATATTGTTAGGGAGCACCGGCGCGGCCGTCGCTCACTCACTGTATTGTGCACAGTAATATCCGATTGTAAAACACACTAAACGCTAGCGAATGGGTCCTGACGGAGAGTGCCGAGTGCGCGCGCATGAACGTACTGCAGGCCGGTGCGCGCTCACGGAACTGACTGCGTTGGCGCTCCATTTGGGTCACTGTCATACAGTGGTAGGTAGTGGGGGACACACGTTCGCCTGTTCGCCTATGAAAAATCTGCGTTTTGCAAATATGTTTGATCGACGCAGGCGTTTTCTCCTGATGACATGTACCAATCGGCGATTGTGCTGCTCTTTTTGCTTGCCTCCAAAATTTCAGGCTACCTTTATTTTGCTCTACTCTTTCGACAATTCCACATGAGCAGTTGTCGATACTGCTGATAATGAAATATTTTAGTATGAGCGTACGACTTTCGCGAGAAACATGGTCATACGCGAAGTAACCACTGGGTTTACAATGTTCAAATTGTATCAAAGATTTCAAAGATATTTTGTGAATCTTAAAGTGTTAGGAAAGAAACATAGTAGAAATTATTTAAAACAATTTCCTACTAATTGTGAAATTAAAGTTAATACTAAAATTATAATTATGGTGTATTTTATTTGTTCTTTTCATTTTGATTTCTCGCACGAATATCGTTTTGAAAAGTAGATATAAGTTCATTAATTAATTTTGAATTGTAATTTGAAATTTGGTTTTTATAGCATATTTTATTTCAACATATATAGTTGCTGAATTAAAATATAAGCAAGATCTCTCGGTCTACACGCATGTATTGAAAGGATAATCAATCGGGAACATTTGGAGACGACACTGTAGTTTCAAAAGGTTGACTAACCAGAGCGATCGTTGTTAGAATAATTGTTTTTCTCATTCATAAGTCGGGCGCCGTTTTGTCTGCGTTGGCCGTGATTGCCTCAAGCATTGTTGGGCGTTTAGAGAAAGTTCTCGATGAAGCACTTAATCAAAATGAGGTACGGCTTCAAAGTTGCTCCGTTTTAGAAAGGTAAAGCGTACATACGTTTAGGAATAAATACTAGCTTAATGTTTGAATACTTTTTTGTCTGTTTATAAGTTTGATTGAGGTTTAAGGTTAATGTTTATTTATCTTCTTATTGTGACATGGCGATGACCGGTCTATATTGATAATGACCTATGTGATAATTCAGAGAAGCTACCGATAGGTTAGCATCTGTGCAAGAACACCACGTGAATAAATGTAGTATGGTTTAAATGTCACTACAGTAGTGTATGCCTTCGAATTAATGTTGCAAGACCCATAAAACCCCTAGTATAGAGATTTCCGAATGTGCCATAGCAGTTTATATACAGATGCTAATGTCTCTATGAGTTTTCATAGCTGAATGATTATTTTCTCCAACTGCAATCTCCTTCATGTTTCTACTGAACGTCCTCCGAAACCCTGAGTGTTTTAATAAAGCTTATTCGGCTTTTACTCGAGATTCAAGGTTCAAGATTAACATGGAGAGTTGTTGGTTTTTTGTTACCATTTTCCAATCTATGTGCCACAATTCTGAACTGAAAACCAAACTATAAAAAAATGTTAAGAAAAGCAAGCTTTCATTTATTATTCGACAGGTGTCATTAAAGGAATTACTTTTATACGCTAAGGAATGGCAATCTAAACATGCGTTCACAAATCTTCTAAGGAGATCATGTAAAGGCGTGCCAGGTAGAAGAAGCCCAGCCGTCAAGTGTACCAAATTGTAGTATGATGATAATATTAAACTTCAAATTGAATCAATGAGTACCGAAAAAGTAGGAGCTCCGTTGAGTATCACGCAACGGAAGGTAATTCGGGATGCTGAAATAATATACTTGCACTCTTTCTCGAGTTAATTTTATTTTAGATCTGGTCTCTCGATTGCGAAAGTAGGAAGAACTTCGGCTATAATACGTTCTTGCATCTACTTTCCAAGTACGGCTAGTGCCTATGTAAGTGCCATTTAAACCTCCTCAAACGTTGTTATTATTTGTGTTCTTAGAGTGAAATCATTGACATCCAAGAATTGTTCATTATGGAACGATTGTTATTGTTCGTAAAAATATTGATATGTGTTATGCAGTACGTTTCCCGGGTGCAAATATTTTTTTAAACAACGACAACCTCATCTTTTTTACTGATGTACATTGTATATTATATTTTACAATGTGAATAACGAATAAGAAACCAAATGTCATTTAATATTTTAACGAAATATTCATTTATTAAAAATATTATATGAAGTTTATAAAAAATGCAAAATAAAAAGCATGAGACAATATTACTCACATATGATTTAAAATAAAAACAAATAAGTTAAAATGAACATTTGACGCATTCAGTAATGGGGCTTAACAACAGGCAGCACACGATGCTCTTTTGCTCGAATTTCGATACTAGTACGCAAATACCCATACTCATATACAATAGAAAAATACATAGAGAGAGAAAATTTCAAGGAGGGAAATAATGCTTTATCATTACGTGACGATTTTTACCAAATGCCTCCTTTTTTTTTTACCTGGAGAGGTTCATCATGGACACACCACCATCCCGAGGGAGAGGGTGGGTAGTGTGAGACTCCTACTCACTAAAACCCCACGATGTAGATCCGCCGTTTTTATTGGGGCGGCACGAGATCTCTTCAGCATTCATCGTGTCGCCCCAGCAATTGGCCCGGCATCAAACAGTGCCACCGGGCCCCGTCCTTGTCAGGAGACAACAGTATACACACCGGCCGTCTCCTCCGTCCGCCAGACCTGTGCAATGGGAAGATGGATCCCCCGACCCACCTTCCCAGTCCCGGCTATGGTGGCGGAAGGAGGTGAGCATAGCGCCTCCTCCTTCCGTCAGCCCTTCTTTAGCGGAGAAGGCCGCTCAGAGGGTCTACTTCGCGGACCCTCTCCGCCACCTCCTTCTGCGAGACGACTTCCTCCCAGACAGAGGCAACAATATTCCACACAGACTCGCTGCCGAGCATGGCCTTCACCACGCTCGGTAGCAAGAGATCCCTTCCTACCGCCGCAGCCAGAGTCGCCAATTACCTCCTACCGTAAACCGCGTTAAGGGACTTCGTTCCTAAAATGATATAAAATATAAACATTTGTCAAATTAGTGTTGGACCGAATACTATAATATATATTATACATGTAATATATTATAGTTAAAGAATCATTAAAAATATCCGTGCATACGAGGTGTGTTCAAAAAGTATCGCGAATTTTGAATTTTCGCGGGTTACGTATATTCGAATTTCGAATTTTTTGTGGCGTTATGTTGGTACTCATGTCTCTCACTTATGCCGACAAGCTCGGCCATTTTGAATGTTCATTTAATTGTTGACAGCTGCTTTGCTTGCACGTGTTTTGGATCGTTTTCGATTTTTACCTATTCAAAAAAATGGATCAAAGAACCTGTATCAAATTTTGTGTGAAAAACGAAATTAAGTGCGCGGATGCATTCCGAATGTTGACTGTGGCATACGGAGAAGCTACCTTGGACCGAAGCAACGTTTATCGGTGGTACAAAATGTTCACAGAAGGCCGAGAAGATGTGAACGACGAAGAGCGTGCCGGACGCCCGAGCACTTCAACAACAGACGAAAAAATTAATGAAGTGGAGAAAATGGTATTGGCCAATCGTCGAATCACCGTTAGAGAAGTCGCTGAGGACCTAAACATATCGATTAGCTCGTGCCATTCGATTTTTATCAATGATTTGGGCATGAGACGGGTCGCCGCGAAATTCGCGAAAAACAACATCGCATGAACATTGCTAATGAGATGTTAAACTCTGTCCGCGACGACCCAAATTTGCTCCAGAGGGTCATAACTGGTGACGAATCGTGGGTTTATGGTTATGACGTGGAAACCAAAGCTCAATCATCTCAATGGAAGCTGCCGCACGAACCAAGACCGAAAAAAGCGCGCCAAGTTCGATCGAATGTGAAAGTTTTGCTGACAGTTTTCTTTGATTGCAGGGGCGTGGTGCATCATGAGTTCTTGCCACAGGGAAGAACGGTCAATAAGGAATATTACCTGCAAGTTATGCGCAATTTGCGCGAAGCAATCCGCCAGAAACGCCCGGATTTGTGGAAGAACAAAAATTGGCTTTTGCACCACGATAACGCCCCTGCTCACACATCGTTGCTTGTGCGCGACTTTTTGGCCAAAAACAACACACTAATGATGCCGCAGCCACCGTATTCCCCAGATCTGGCCCCCTGTGACTTTTTCTTGTTCCCTAAACTGAAGAGGCCCATGAAAGGACGACGTTACGCTTCTCTTGACGAGATAAAGACGGCATCGAAGGAGGAGCTGAACAAGATATAAAAAATTGATTTTTTGAAGTGCTTCGAAGATTGGAAAAACCGTTGGCACAAGTGTATAATATCTCATGGGGATTACTTTGAAGGGGACAAAATAGATATTCATGAATAAATAAATAATTTTTGAAAAAACACAAAATTCGCGATACTTTTTGAACACAAGTTGTATACTCTGTCTCTATTTTTTTAAATATATATAATTATTTATTTGTATATACATGAATATATTTTTAAAACATATCTCGCTTTGAATAAATATCAAGTCTTGGATAGCGGGGAACAAATATACAAATTAACATACACAAAGTACGCCCAGAGTCAAAACCATAATTTGTAGATCACACAAATTAATGTATCTGTATGAAATTCAAGCCCACATCACCACGGAAACGACACTACTTACACCTACCACTTCGCTAACCGTACAGTTAAATAAATATAGAAGCATTACTAAGATGGCGTGTGTTAGAAAAATTGTTAATTTATCACGACGTCTCTAATTTCTTATTTATCATGTATACCCTGTAACATTATAAGTATAAATTTATTTGTAATACATATGCTACTAAAACTCAACAATTTAATAATATTTCTCACACTATTTTCATAATATTAATATAAAAAGATAAGATATAAAATGTAATTCAAAAGTAATCACTTGAATATCCAAGTATTACACAGATAAAAGTACTTTCTCTAAAATGATAAATCCTCTGATAACTTATACCACTTACCGCATTATCAATTATGGATATATTATCACCACAAAATATTTAATGTAGTTTTATTTGAATTCTAAAGTATTGTTTAAACATATATATTAATAATTTTGTGTCGTAAATATTACAAATTATGAAACCCAATCACTTTTTTATCACAATAAAAAAATAAAAAGACTAAAATTGTTCATTGAACATAAATGTAAGAAAAAATCGTTTTTAGAAGCAATAACAGACTACATTTTTGACGACAACCGATGACGCTAAACTTATACTTTTATTAGTTTACTGTCGTAAGAATATTATTGCAAGGAAGAGTACAGATAACAATGAGATTATTTCTGTGTTTGTTAGATATATTTCGAATTATAAATTTCATACATTTACCTTGATTCTAATGTCTTAATTACGCTTGAATTAATGAATATCTTTTGGTTTATGCAATAGGGCTTATGAAGCTATGATGGCCTAGTTGGTAGTGTGTTCGGACATAGCGTCGAAGGACGTAGGTTCGAATCCAAGCAACCGAGTCGGAGCTTTCGGTGAAGGAAAACATCGTGATGAAACCATAGCATGGTGGTAGGGCTTTTTCTAAGTCCGTCTGGCTAGCTACCACCCTCAAGTTGAAAATCTGTCACCAAGCACCTGTTGGTATGTTACGGCAGCTGCACTTGAGAGCCAGTCTCCCTCTAGGTTAAGCGTGGCTTACCATCTTAGACCACATCATCATTTAATATCAGATGAGATTATGGTCAAAACGTTTACCTATAAAGTATTAAAAATAAAATTAGGGATCTCGCATTTTCTTCCAGCGGTACCGTGGACAAAAAAAGACTGCAGGCAGTGCAAATAAAAGAAAGGATAACATAAAAATAATAATAAGAATGAGCTATGTGAAATACATATGAAAGAATATTATAAGCCCTTGGCTGATTTAAATTTATTATATATTTTTATTATATATTTTATTTATTATAAGACTCAGATCTCAAAATGGCAGATTATGTTTTCAATTATTATTTAATTTTACCACATCGTACATTGTAAATTTCATGGTTTAGTAAAAAAAAGTTCGTTTGTGTAGAACTTAAATATTTATGGTTTTGGACTGTCGAGGGGTTATTGTTTTTACAATTGTTAAATTAGAATATTAGTGTTATGTTACTCCTATACCTGCGTGTATCGTCACGAAGTTTTGTCCATGTTTGGAATAACTTTAGGTGTGGGCACACATTACCGTTGTGTGTTACGAACTATTGGACTGCATGACGATAGATGGAAGTCCTAATTTTGAGTTATTATTGAAGTGACAAAGAGGTGTGACCATTATTAGTTTTTAGCCTGACACTTTACATTACAAATATACAAGATATACAGATATAAATTCAGATGTTTCATTAATCACTGTGTTTTGTATTCTGTTCCACGCGGATGAACTCGCAGGCACAGCTAGTACAAAATAAAATTATTTATAAATAAAAATTGAATAATCAGTGCAAAGTATTTTAGACTAATTAGGCTTTAGCACTCAGCAAATTTACTCCTATCACTTGACCTCACATGGTCTCATCATCTATGGTTCTTTATGGCATTATTAGTAGGCTACGACATTTTTAAAACATCAATGCTTAATCAAATTATATTAAAATATCAGAACATCCACCGAAATGGTGAAGTCAGATTATTTCCACACCCACAAAAGAGATTATCACTTATTGTTAAAATAAACAGTTTTTTTTCCTTTTTACATTTGCCATTTTTACAATTTTATTAATGCATTGAATCCAATATTTATAGTATTTAAACAAAGTTTTCAAAGATATTAATTACACGCCAACGTTTCAGATGACAATTCCAATATAATGAACATATACAAGCTTATGCTAAATTTCGCATCGTACTGGATTAATACGATTTACCGTATTATCGCTAAGCAAAATATAATGAGCAATCATATCTATATTAAAAGTCATATTTCACGGTAATTGCTGAAATCCAAAAATCAGGTTATAAAACCAGGTTTTTAACCAATGAAATACAATCGATTTAGTTAGTTTTCGTTTACGAATTTGGCAAATGTATATATTCGATCAATTACAGTAACTAATTACTTTCCGTTTACAAAATGGTAAAATAGAATTGCAATGCAGTGAAAATATTTTTTACTTCACAAACTTCAAAAAGTGACATTTATGCAGAATACAAGATAGCTTATTCTCTTTTAGGTAAGTTTCTTTTACGTTTGTCGGAAAAATTATACTTACTTGAAGTATTTATTTTTATGAAATCGATATTTTTATCGTTTTGTTTTTAATACATTATAATTATAGCAGATTTATCGTTTACTCAATTACGAATAATAAAATAACGAATGAAATTATGTCTGAAATTTACGTTATAATAATTGTTATTTAATATATTAATCACAACTGGCTATATAGTATGAAGAATAAATTTAAAAATGTTGCTGAGATTTCCCACCTTTGTAGTGCAATTATTTTTCTTTTATTACTGACCTATAAATACAATATCACCTCATCTTAACCAATAATATGCCAGAGGAGGGTAACGTGTTTTTTCAATTTAACTAACAATAGCTACCTAAACAGGTGCTAGTAAATATCTTCCCACCATAATCCTAACTTACTAACTAATACTATAAATGCGAAAGTGCATTTGTTTGCTAAGCTTTCACGACTTAACTACTCAACCAATCATCATGAAATCTTGCACATACGTTGTTAGGGATACCAAAAGGATATAGAGTACATTTCATCCCGAAAAAGTACAGTTCCCGAGGGATATATCACATCTATGTTAACGCAAGCAAAGCCGGAAGCTAAAGCTAGTATTGTATATACAGCAAAAGAGAGTGGTCCCATTTTGTTACAATCCAAATTGGGATTGCGATAGTATTCTATTACAATTTGCCGCTAAATGTGACTTACTCCGTATTTGGTAGTGTAACTAGCCCTATTTGGGTTGTTAAGGTGGTAGTTGGGGCATTTCACGTGAAGCGGACAACAAAAAAAGGTAAGCTTCTGAAATTCGTCCATATTAAACCATATTAAACTTCCATTATTTTTTTAAAATCCAGAATGACTATCGTAATAAAAAAAAATGGAGGAAAGAATAAAAATTGTGTAAGTTTTAAAAATAATATCTTGTGTCTTAAGTCTCACTTTTTGGGAAGTTCCATGCTATATCGTGAGCAATAATTAACGATTAGAAGCGTTACCAGTTAAAGGATAAAGCGCGGTACAGTGACTTGTACCGGTTGATCACTCAATAGCTCATTAGTGTTCATGATAAGGGCATCCAATAAAATATTGAGCGACACGTGTCGCCTTGGTACACACCTCTTTTTATCGGTATGGGGTAAGATTGAATAGGCATTTGCATTTACTTAATAGCGAATTTGTTAGCTGATTTTATTAACAGTGACAAAATATAAGCACTGCCATCTTAAGACACATGATACCCTAGTTTTGTAGCAGTGATCATTGACTAGAAAATCAACAACTTTTAGTCTATATAAATAAAAGTCAGTTGCCGAGTGTATATAAGTGCTGTATCTATATGGCTAATTCTTTTTTGTTGTGCGTGTGTTTGCCAGGATGAGGTTTGTATGAAAAAAAAGTTGTTTGAAAAATCGTAAGGGAAAATAATTAGGGATGAAATATCTGTACATAAAAAAGTGAGTGAGTAAATGAGACAGAAGATAGCAGGAAGATCTTCAAAAATATTAACGGAATTAAGAAATTGATGCTCAGTTGTTGTGCTCCTATTTCAGCTAATTACATGTTTGTACTGTAAATGAAGTTTTGTTCACATTTTCTTCTTTAGAACACCTGTGCAAAGCTGTGGCGGGCAGCTAGCCTAGCAATAAATATTTGAAAATGGCATCTTTAAGTTACATCTTACATTATTATTATTAATTCTATAACTCATTTTATAAATCATTATCCATTAATGAGTCCATTCACGAGTCATTTTCTAATAATAACACTATACAAATTTCAAGTATCAAATTATTCTCATCGAGTGGTTCGACAGGTGGCATATTAATCCGATGTCCGCAGATTTGAAGCCCGGCATGTACCAACGAATTTTTCGGAATTCGCGTACTAATTTAAATTGGTAACACCATCGGTTGACGGTGAAGGAATACATTTTGAGGAAACCTGAACCTGAGTAATGTTCTTGTAGTATCACTATATTTGGGAAAATATAGAACTGTGGATTTCTCAGAGTTCTTTATTTAGTATATTAATATAAATCGATACTAATATTGCATATACAAAAGTATCTATGTATGTCTAATTAACAGTTAGAGTTATACATTTTTCACTATTATTTCTAAATTGATTGCAGTGAAATTTTACATAGACTTAACCTGGATAGTGGACAAGAACTTATTTTACTTTTTATCTTGAATATCTATGGTGTAGTTTGGTAACAAAAAGTAGTAAAGTAATACGAATAACACGCAGACGAATTCGCAGGTAAAACGAATATTACATAAAATATTGTCACAATGTGAATTTGAAAGTAGTTACATAAAAACATGCTTACATAGATTTATATTTTCATAAAAATAGTTAAAGTCTTAAAAAATATAATATTCAAACACAATAAATTCAGAATATAGACTTTTATCACTAACGGTCTTCTTTAAGAATTAGCATTTAAAATGGTATTTGTAACTTGCAAGGGATATTATTATGTGTTCTAGTCAGCTTTAAAATAATAAACAATTTAATGTATTACATTTAATTATTTAATATATTTATGTTATATGTGTATTAATTTAATTATTATACATATACATTTTTTTTATTTTCTTTTGCTTCTTCTATATTTGCATTACCCTTATGGCACTAAGCTCGCCAGTGTACAAACCAAAAGTGCAATAAACTACTCATTCATTCATTCAGTCATTAATTCAATGTTTTATATTAGATAAAGTTTTAACAAACCATCTATTTCCCTCGAGTTCCTCTGATTACACAATTTCAGTCCGGTCTCAGGTAATCTTTATGCCAAATTTAACTGTTATCTGTTTAAAGATTTAGCGTTTATAACAACTACATAAAAATATAGATAGCTTAAAAATAAAAAAATAGCTTTTGGTGAATATGTTTTAAGATATAAATAAAAATCAGTCTTTTTAAAAGATTATTATAAAGTATATACCTAATACCGAAAACATGCATCTACGTAGGATAATATTTACGAGACTTATTCTACGCTAAAATTGTTGTATAAAATTCTTTGATGTCTGATCTAAAAATCTAGATCGAGTCATAAAAATGAGCAACTAACGGTATACACGCCTCCGTATATTTACCTTTTATAGATACATAATGTATAGAACGAGCAGGTATGCAAACTGTTCTCATATGAAATAATCATTACGCTTTTCCTTTTAAAATGGGACTGAGGGAAATACTAATATCAAGAAGTATTATTTATATTAGATACGTCTTATGTATTATATTTATATTCTATTAAAATTGTTTGCCAGGCTAGTTAGCAATTAACAAAAATACTATTAACATTTCTAAACAATATCATGAGACAATGGATGTGTTTCTTTTTACCGGACTAATTTCAGAAATGACTAAACTAATTTTAACGAGATTTTTGTTGGAAGATAGAGAATTTCTCAGAATATTACCTAGATTACTATCATTACGGTTTTTATCATAAGCACTGTGCAGTTATTATAAAATTTAACAGCGGTTATATAAAGCCGCTAAAAGGGTTGTGGTAATGAGAAAATTACAGGAAAAATGCACACATTGAATTTAGATAAAGCTAGTTATCGTGAAAGAACAAAACAAATTCATCCGAACCGAGTCACAGGCAACAGCTAGTGATAAAAATGGCTACGAAAAAAAACAATTATCGTGATAAATATTTATTTGAACTGGATCAAAATACTAATGTAGTACAGTATAAACTATAGAATAATGAGGAAGATGTGAATTTTTACTTTAATTTTTCAATCAGTATTTGACGATCACCACTTTATATAAGGTAGCTTGTGGTCACCACTAGGTAGGTTAGCATTGGAGACCAATTTTAAAATCACGCAGGTCTTATGAGAATTTCAATTAAGTGAACACAATCTCAAGTAACCTTTGTTATATTTTTTTTCATGTTTACAATATCCCTTACTTCCTTGTTAATATTATGAACGCGAATATGAGTTTTTTTTTTGTAGTTACGTTTTCACGCCTTAACTACAAACCGATCATTATGAAAGTCGCGAGAAAAACCTAGTTATTATATAAATAACTAGAATAAATATGATATCCGATTACTAGAGTTAATGAGAAGGCGACCCGGTATCAACATTTCTTGCGGTATGAAAATGAAGGGTGGATTCTTCCTGCAGAATTATACCATGCTTTCTACGTGTGACATAGAAACTCTTATGACCAAGCAATGCTATCGTTACTTTAAAGTATTCTCTAACTATAATTACGAGCCCCGTTTAAATAAAATTTGATGTTATAAATAACATTTTACGATTTTTGTTTACACTTGTCTGAACCCCTTTGACTGTGGCTCCATCATTGATACGACTGATACAATGGTAGCTACTCGCCCGGTTAAATCATTGTCATTGACGTAGTAAAATTCAGAGGGCAGCAGTATAAGATGTAAGAGAACATTTAGACAGATACATACCATATTTATCAGCATATAACAATATAAATTCCATGACTTATAAATTCTAATTTTTATTTATTATAACGCGAAACATAATAAAAAAAATAGTTACTGATGTTCAAATGCGGGACATAAAAATACCATAATTATATTTTTCATTTGCACTCCATTTAATAATATAACTTAAAGTATCTGAGGTGGTACGTTAGTCGTAGTTCGTGTATTTAATAAGAAGCATCTTTATAACTTTTAAAATAAATATTAATTAGTAGTTTTAGAACTTACAATGTTTTTTACAATAACCATAAATATACGATGCGCTATTGTTTCGTACGGAGGTAATAATTAAAGACAATCCACAGTTTGGGTTTGTAGCAAAATCGTCATATAACATAGCAGGAAAATATAGTCACTCGTGAAACCAGATAACAATGTATTTTGTTTAACGGAGTATCAAGCTTGTAAGTACTTATGTATATCTGTAAAATTCGGTAGATGTCGCTAATCGAATCTGGGACTTTTGAAATAGAAGGCAGATGACAATCGACTATGATAATAAGCTGATATTATGTGATATTAATAGCAAACTGTAAATCACTGGCGCTTCTCACTTGTTCTAGTTTCACATCGTGGATTCGAACACGTGCTCCTTGTAGAAACAGCAGTAACACAACTAGGTTACAAAGTCCACGTACGTAATACAATCTAGTTTAGTTAAAGGAATGTGCTATATGTATTTAAATATGTACACGCAATTAAAATCATTTTATGTCGAGTAAGTACTATTTACTATCGAAATTTAAACTTAGAACTCCAGTCCGCTCTATTGACACGAATATTAAGGTGACGTGTCATCATTATCAGCGTAATATAAATTGTAATAATAGTAACTTACCGGTTTTTCGTTCGAAATGTTTCTACGGTTTCGAACAGAGAGTTTAGACTTCACTTTAGATAAAGCAACGATATCATGTCTCAATATACTTGGATAAATGTACGAGTCATTGGCGTGACTTCGGTACTGTTTGGCAACACATTAAGTGTGACGCGGATATGGCCTGATTTAAAAAAAAAAGCGCGGCAAAATCATGGCTGCTGGGCGGGGCAGAGGGCGGGAGAGGGCGTAGCGCCCTTGGTACCGCCCCTCTGACTCACTGCATCGGGTGCGCCCGCGCAACAAAGACAAATAATCACCACTGTTGTATCTAAACCGGATAAATAGTACAGAATTATTTCCTTTTTGAATCACGAATATTGTTAACAGATTTCTAGGAAATTGTGTAAAAAAAGAATTCTTGACTTTAACAGTATGTCTATTTTGTTGTTCGTAAAACCGTTTGAGTTTATGGTTAATAATATGCTATTGTTAACTCTTGTGCACTGTATTATGCATATACTTAACGACTTTTCAGTAAACGGGAAAATGACATTATATTTTTTAATTTTTTTATATAAACTGCAATATGTTTAGACAATGAAAAATATGTTCTTTTAATTATAATTATATTGTGAGATACAGTCACGATATGAGTGTTTCAGACATGTACACAGATTTAAAAAGTCAAGACAAATGTAATAACACTTCATTGTAAATTTTGTATTGTGTTTTCAAGTTTTCAAATATTAAACTGTATCCTTAACATTCACTGAAAAAATAGATTGGTACTATTAATATAGGTACATTTAATTTGAAAATTCAAAATTGTTAAAGTTTAGAAACAAGTTTAAACTTGAGCTCTAAGAAGACAAATATAATTGAATCCGTAATTGAATATACTTGAATAATTTAACCGTTAAATTATTCTATCTTCGTAAGCAAGTAGAATAAAAATATTTCTAGAGTGTATGTAAGTATACATCTTAATATATCAAACAATTTTAAACATTCATTGTCACCAGAATTCATATAATAAAAAAATGTTATCCATTATCTTTCCTCTCATATAATTATGTCATATTCCCCTTTCCACTCCTTTAAATGTTGATATTATCAAAACAAAATTAATAAGTAGATACTTGTTTATTCGATACCGATACCTACATACTCATATTTAAGCTTTCTCTAGCTTCAAAAGTGGAAGCACTCCCAAATAAGCATTAATTCTTCTTTACATCATTTTACCCAATTTAAAAAAAAAGCTTCCTTAAAATGCTATGCCACAAAACGAGCCAAAAACCAAATTGTATATTTATTGTTGCAGTGTTGTTACCTCGTTAGATACTTTTAATTAAATATCTTTTTATTAAATTTGTTACCTTGTAGATAAATTCATTTGTATTATAATATCATTAAGTTTATTGTTACGGGGGACTAGCAGCAGCAATAAAGCTAAAGTTGATTTGATTTTCAAACGTAGTAAATGAAAGGTTAAATATAGAAAAAAAAATTAGAAAGCGAAGGCATATGTATTTCCTGGTGTAAAATAATACCATTCATTTGTTAGCATTTTAACAAAGCATCGATTGATGACTCAACTAGACCACAAACCAGTTCTTTACCAAACACATCCGTGTCTCTATGTAAATCTGTCAACGTCATTTTTTAATACTTTTAAATTCATTGCTTGTTTCTTTAATAAAACTAACAATATTTCTCATACGAGAAGACAATGTATATTGTATAACATTTGTGACATTCTATCAAATAACAATGGCCACAATTCACACGACAAGGATTTCCTAGTTCGTTGCTTGTAGGTGGCCTTAAAGTCTGATGATTTTTTTTTAATGAAATTAAAAGTGAGGCTTAGAAATTGCCTTAACTTGTTTAAGAAGGCGAATTTTGTGAGACATAAAAAAAGCTGTAATAACTTGAAGTTTATATTTATTTAATTCAAATCATTACATACCTTAGTTCCAATATCTAGCCGATCAAAAGATGAAATATTTTTTTGTTATTTGAATTTTGAATTAGCTGTGAGATAAAAATCATATATTTAGTATGAGAATTTTTACTTGTATTTTTATGCAAGCGACTCCTTCTGAAAACAATTGTACTTTGTTACCATAATCTCCTAACAGTTCTCTGGCACCATCTCGACTCAGGAAGCGTTACAGTATTGAAAGTCCAGTTACTTGTAAGACGACAAAAGCTATCTCATATCTGCTTATATTAACCTTTGTCTCCGATCAACACTTTTAAGCTCTTTTAAAACATATGTATGACCTTAAAGATTTTCATTTTGTGAATATTTTTTTTTAAAAGGCTGAACGAATTTTTTATTATAATTATCGATAACTGTTATAATATTACTAAATCATAAGATTTTACTTAAATTATGTTATTGTGATACCTAAGACTGATAAAATATTGATTGTCGCAAATAATGCCAGCATGCGTGTCGAAGATGTTCTTTGTACATCTATAAATATTAAAAAACAAGTCGTTTTTCAGATTTGTACGCACCCATAGTTCTTCTAAATTATGCAACCGATTCTTTTCCGATCCTCTCAATAAAATAACGGCAGCAAACGATCAGTGCCCCAACGACTCTTCAGACAGAGCATGTGGGTGCCTAAGTCCGCGTAACCACAGATCACGCCGCCGTAGCCTGGCGCTAAATTTCGTTCCCGCACACTCACCGCGACCTGACAGCAGCTCAAGCCTAGGTTCAATCACCCGGAGTGGAGTCCTCGAGAACACTGCCAACACGATACAGTAACACAGACCATTCTCAATCACTAGCTTAACACACACAATACGGATCATCCCCACATACTTGTACACACTAACATATCGGTAGGTACTATGGTGGAAGGGTTTTTGTCCTTTATTTTTCGAACTTTATTAGTTAGAAGTTGGTTGACAGACACAAAATACGTGTTTAAATTCATAAGGCACATATGCTGGTACAAATGTGTGTATCAGTAATTCATACAGTCATGACTAGTTTAGCCAAGCTTAGTCAGATTCAACAGTCGTGACGTTGCAATCAAGACAGCACTCCAAGAACAAAAATTCAGTCACTTAGGCACCGTTGAGCTTGTTGCCAGTGCCTTAAGCGCTCGCCCAATAAGTCCGGTGAAGCTATAAAGGTCTGTCAAACCAACATATTTAGTCAGTTCGAAGAAAAAAAAAGCAACGGATTCTGTGATACACTGATTCAGTTTTCACTATTGTTTAACAGATATGTTTATATGAAGTTAATAAGTCGATGAATTCCCATGAAGTCATAAAAGTGACTTTTCGTACGCTTGCATTGGTAACATTGACTAAACTTTATAAGATACGTCAAAATAATAAATAATATATTGCTGAATCATCTTTAACATAGATCTTAAAAATGCCTTCACAAAATGCTATATACCTATCTATCTCTTAAGCATCCCACAGTAATTAGTTGTATCTTTTACATATCCCCTATGCTCACAAAATTTGCTCAAAATTCCTGCTTGTCACACTCAATTTTATAATAAATCATTTGCGGTCCAAGATGTCCAGCAAGTCTATTTGATATTAGGCAAGCAAGTTCTGTGACAATATTTAAAATATGTCTTTATCGGTATTACCTCTCGCTGTATATCGCCTAATATAAGTTATTTTTACTGTAATACAGAAACCAGGAGGAAACATAGTGTTTCCAAGGTAATGAAAGTGAATACTTTATTTTACGTTTCACATGTACTTTTAGAATGCAGTGTGTGGAGTATGCGTTTTTTAATATAAATGATTAAGGTTTGTATGTTAACATTATTATTATTGCATTTTTTTCTTTCTGTAGTCTTTATATTTCTGTGTGTAAATTTTTGTATTGCCACCGGGTAATTTATTTTAAAAACGAAATGTCTGCTAAGGTTTGCCTGTAAGAGATCGCTCTAATCGATAAGGCCGCCTAAGTGTACACCTATATTGAAAATTGTTGTTTAATTATGTATATCTTTATGGTGTGTAATATAGTTTTATTATTAAAAGATAATTGGTTATTTGTGATGCTATTTTAATCAACATAGTATTCATCTTTATCCAATGAAATATTTTAGCTAAGTTGATTCTTTACAGTAAATTATATTTACCGATTATGGCATATCACTTCCATGAATATTAAGATATCATTATGTAAGCATACGGAGTTAAAATTACGTAAATGAAAACAAATTGTTTGTGTAAAGACCCTTATGTATGACTTAGATGAACTGTAAATATTAAAACCCCAAAAGTGGATGTAAATTGTATATACTTAGGACACTATATTAGGATTAGTACATTGCACCCAAGCGAAGCTGGGGCAGGTCGCTAGTATACAATAAAACAAACTCGTTGATGTCTTTTATTGACATAAGATGAGAAATATCTAGAAAATCTGTATATATAAATAAACCGCCAATTTAGAATTATATTAGATACTAGCTAGTTGCCCCGTTTTCGCATGGATATACTAACGAATAAGATGACCAAATCTATCCGCATGGATATACTAACGAATAAGATGACCAAATCTATCCCTTAAGTACTACCATGTAATAAAACGGCAACTGAATGTTAATCTGTCAATATTTTTGAAGATCTTTCTGCTGCGTTGTTTTAATACAAAATTTTCACTTTTCCGTACGATTTTTAAAATATTTTCTCTTATGCTTGTCTTGCCTTGAAAATGACAAAAATAATAAAAGAAAAATTAACCACATTGGTGCAGCCGTTCTGAAGTGATAAGCGCATCACTTGATAGTACATATATACGGCAATTGATTTTTATATATATAGGTAATATTAGGGAGAAACATAGATATATTTACGACTCACGTTATACTAAAATAGTAAAGGTAATAATGTCTACTTTGATTTCTCTTTATGTTATTGATTATATTACAAATGTAATTTGTATTTGTTAAAGTTGTAAATAGGTGAATACAATTGTACAAGAGACAACATCAACGTGACTAATTTAACGGTGAAGAATGAGACAATATCGTCAAGGTTACTAGTAGCAGACAGATACTGAAGTTGCAACAATTCTGTGATGACCTATATAAGTTATATAATATATTGAGAAATAATTATAGCGTTTAGGAACAATGTATGAAATATTTCAGGCAATGCATAAATTTTATATGAAGTACGTGATGTGGTAGCAAAAATTTGTTTGGATAGAAATCTATAGCGCATTTTTAAATGTAACGAGTTTCTACATTTCACAGGTGAAATAGAGACACCTGTAACAAAAAATATTTAATACATTGTGACAATAAATAGTTCTATTTCCATATCTACTAGAAACAGCGCAACTACAAAGATTGAGTAAAATAGTAGATTTAGCTAGGCACTTTGTTTCAGTTTTGTAAAATTATAAACAAGCTAGCTATTATATACTAGCTTTTGCTTGTAACTTTGCTCGTGTCAATGTAGATTTTGAAAATAATATACAGCCCATATTACTCTGTGATAAAGTAGTTTTCTAAAGATGTACATTACTTATGTAAATCAATTAAATATTTGTCGAGTTTATTCATTAAAACGAAAAGTCTAATCTTTCTTCTTTATAAGATTAGTAAGTATATTCATTAATGTAAAAATTTAAGCTTAAGTAAAAATATTGCAAGAAATATTGTCCTGTAAATGTGTACATATACGTCAAAATAAAAGGTATATAATATACCTGCCCACACTTTGTATACATTACAATGTAAACGATAGAATAATGGAACCGATTGTATCAATTCTTCGCTTTTTATTTTGTACCCAACTCGACAAGTGACACAACTGGATTTTTGAATGGTATAAAACACATTTAATATGCGAGCGGTGTTTCTCAAGACGACCTTCAAAGGTGAACAGGTGTTACATATAATCTACATACGTATGGCTTATGGACGCAGTTGTTTTTTCGGTAGTGGATAAGCAGTAATATTAATATAAATGATTACATATAACTCATTTTTGTTGTATTTATGTATGAAATGGTGTATTCAAATATATAATTCTTATTAAATATAACTACATAGCTATATTTTTAAATAGTCCTTATATATATACACTTGCTACACAGGCCTTTCAATAAATAAGAAGCGACCCCCGGTATACTGCATATATTCATTAATAATAACCAGCCAATGTAGTATTTAAGGACTTCACAGTAATTCATAAATAATATCACGGTTTAGGAGGCAAGAGTTCTATATCTAAATTTTTTTTTTAAATTTAATTATACTAACATACTTAAATATGGTATAAACTCATTATTACAAACTAGCTGCGATATAAAATATTACTTGTGTATAATGTGTAATCCAAAATTATTCATTAGTGACATACAAGAGGTATTTGCAAACTGATATATCTGTATTTATATATCTATATATATAAACTAGGAACGAACTATGAGTTCCAGTCATTTTTTTTTTCAAACATAAGCACTACCCTCTTTAGATTACATTTTTTTATTTAATATAAAATAAAAACTAAAAATATATTTTCAAAGTAAGTTATTTATGACTGTAACTATTCTTTTTTGGCAGAATTATATTTTTTTAGTTTAGCTGTATTGTTTTCCAAATATAAATGTTATATATATATAAATAATATAATTATAATATAATTAATTAATTATAAATTATAATATAATTGTTATTTAACAGTTCGAAAATTTTAATTAAATCTATACCATTTAAGAGTTATATAACAAAATATTCGTTACACGATAGTGAGATGGAGTGAAGTGCCTTTCGATGTGCAGAGAAACTTATTTATCAGAGATAGAGATTTGACCAAAACAAAAATGTATCACAAAATTAACAATACTTAGGGTTATTATAATATTTACATATTTTTTATCTTGATTTCATCTGAAAAATATGTGTTTGTAGACTCATTATTTTAGCGATATGTTATTCACTTGTGATATATATATATTATATTATATATTAGTTTAGTGTATAAATGGTATATCGTGAAATCGTAATAATTGACTGCGGGACATTAGCCTGCACAAACTTCAAAGGTTTTGGCGTAGACTAATTTAGTAAATTTGTTTGTTGAATACCTTATGTTCATTATATAGAATATTTAAGTCTGTGTTTTAAAATATTTGTGATATAAATTTATCGACGAGATTATGTGTCAATGACATTATACTGCTTATCTTTTCCACAAACTGCATACCAGACTCTTGCCATCACAAATTAATAATTTGGTACTACCAATATATATAAACTATATTTTGTCGCTTTTTTAATCGAAATACCTTAATAAATAAGTTTCACGATGTTTAGTTCATATTAAATTCTGAACCTGCAATATACGTCTATGAAGTTAACGTTTAATTATGGCTGAGCATACATATAATTTGTTATGTAATCATAGGCTACCGCGGTCGTTTTTCAATCTCGCCTTATTTGCTAGGCCAGCCTTCGGCGCGACTTTCAAATCCGCCGTCGTCGCATCGCCGCTAGTGTGAGTCACCAGGGTAGCGCTAGTGACGTCATCAACCTGATCACATCTATATTGGGTATTGAAAGAGCCTTCATTACATTTGACCTGTATGCATGGTTTCTAAGAAATTTACTTATTATTCAAAATACTTGTATATTTGCTTTGCTTTGGAACAGATATAACATTTTTTTATTTTAGATTAATTTATGATAATCCATTATTTATAAAGTTACAAGGCACAATATATTCTTCTGGACATATTACAGTTCCTTTATGGTTATTAAAATGTATTTTACGTTTGCGTTTAGACACCTTTTAGGCGCTATAAAAAATATTGTGATAATAATCAATGTTCATCCAAAAATAACCGCAATAATTTACTGATCCAAAAAAATGGTGTAGAAAATAAATAATTATCTGTAATAATTGAATATTAAAATACATTTATATTGGTTTATTCAAACTAGAAAAGCGTTCACAATTATCAGCATATTCCTCAAAAGTTCATTTTAAACTGCTACAAATTTATTTCAAATCTATCTCTTTATAGTGTCAAAATGTAGCAGCAATGCACACGGATCCGGTGCTACGACCGGGTGCGGGTCAACGACCGCCAAACCGCGCCAATCCGCCATCTTGGATTCGTCACGGCGCGCGCACATTATGTCTTCACCGCGAACCTGCCTTCAACTCACTAACATCTCGTATATTATTGGAAAGATGTCCAATTTGCACTGTAAATTTAGATTCATCCTAGACACGCAATATAGATAATTTCCGATATTTACGAAGATATGCCATTTAAGTTCATTTTCAGTAAGTGTTAGCCGCTTATCTATATTATAAATCTGTGAACGTCAATAACCGTAAGGAAGTAAAAACAAGTATCAGACGGAGAAATGTAAGCTGCGGAGAAAGTCGTTAAAAATGCTGCCTTAAAAAAAATAAAGCCTATTTTTCCGGTAATAGATTTAGATACACATCACAAAATGAATAATAAAAGAGATTTTGATAAAGTTTTCCTTTATATTATTATTGAAATATCCATGAACTACAAGATCATAAAAGTGCAAAGAACTTCGGTGATGCCTAAAATGAAATAATAAATGTAAAGAAAATTAAAAAAAGTCACAAATTCAAATTTTAACTTAATGTATGTAATCTAGGTTGGACCTGTGTGAAATGCATTTGAAATCGCTACATCAGTATACTCGTATGTTTAAAAAATGTATTAAAAACGAAGACATAAATACTAAGAACATAACGCTTGGTTGGCTGTTATTTCATCTTAAGCAGATAACAATTTATTTTTGATTAATCATATTCAATCCCCAATTAATTTGTTTCTTCTGTGGTTTGTCTTGATTCATCTTATTTAAGGTTTTTTTAAATTTTGTCTGTTTGTTCATATTAACTCCTTGATTTTTTTTCAAACAGGTATGTACATCAATTTCTTGCTTCCAAATCCTAAACCTTTTTAGATGTAAATGTTTTACTATTATCTCACCTGAGTATTGATGTGATTCAAAATAGTAACAAATTATGTCTAGAGAAGAAACTAACCCTTAAGTGCGACTGCCGGAACACATCCCCCAGTAAACTTATGACCTTAATTTGAAAATCATACTCATATTATATGTTTATTACATAAATGTGACACATATGACCTGTCTGTCTTCTCAAATTAGGGTCACATATTTATTGGGCTATAACAGGTGCTAGACCATAGATTTTTGGCTCCGGGGTACTAGATAGCCACGTGGACATTGGAACTCTGCCAAATATTGCTAAATGTTTTTGTGCTTAATATATTAAACTTTCTCCACTTAACAAAATGACAAAGCTTCCGATCCTTAACCGTTCTGTTTGATTTATTTTATGTTTTTATTCATCGATTTGATCTTCATTGAAAAACACATTCAAATGATATTCAACTTGTTGTGGATGTATGTATGTAAATTGACATTTTGATATTCAGGTGCTTGTATGAATAATGTTTAAATTCCGTAGTTACGTTTTTTTTTTTTAAGTGAATTGTCGGTGTTGAGTCAGATTCAGTTTGTAATCAAATGGTATTAGCAGATCTGCTTGAGCGTATGTGTACGTACATACCCATGTATGAATCTTCAGTATCTTTATATGTATGCATATTATTTTATGGTTAGTATATCCGGTAAACTATAATGTAAAAAAGTGGCTACTGAGGGTTAAGTTCACTAAAAGAATATGTAAATATTTACGCATTTTGTGTTACATAGGAACTACACTGTTATAAATTATATACTGTTTAACTAGTTACAGAAAAGTCTCAATTGAGATATAAACATATCGTCAAAATGAATCACTTATTTACTATAGAAGGGCAGAACAACACAATATGCTTATCAGAATATTTCTCAAATAAGTGGTTAAAATGTAACGTAGCGCCTAGAATATCGAAGTAATATTAAAAACACAGTAATTAAAAACGAAATGTACATATATGTTGAAGCAGTTGTATAAATTAAAAAAAAAATAACGATGTGTAATAAATAACATACTATGTGCAATGACCATACTTATCTGATTATGTGCGGGCGCTGTGTGTTCGCTGTTCGCCTAGCAACACTAAGCTTGTCGAAATGTCGATTTCTACTTACCGCACACAACCTTGACTAATTCTCGCTCTCTACATTTTTCACGAGTTTGTGTTGAAATTTCAATTTTTTATTACAAAATGGATTATTTGTGAACTTAAACGCTTTAGTTGTTGAATACCGACGCGGCGACGGTTTATCAATTATATTGAATATGGCTATTGAGATCGTATGTTGCAGAAAATACTTAATAATAAATATATTGATAACCGATAGCTTTATATTTATTTTTGTATAATGAAAAACTAAGGGGTATATGATATGATTGCACAACCTATTGAGATATTACTAACGTCAAAAATAATAGGATAATCCACAGGTTAGTCAGTTGTACAACACTTCAATGGAGCGTGGAGTTAGGAGTTCATGTATACTAATCAGCTACGCTACATACGCCAGTTTCATCAATCACTAAGAATATAGCTGCGTGAACGTTGTCGCTTCATTCCATTCAGCTAATTCCTGAAAATAAATAAATACGTCACGTTTCACATTTCTCATGTCTTTACCAATTTAAGTTTAAATTCTCCTGTGAATACTATATAAAAAATGTAATATCTTACTCATAATCAATAGTTATGGTAGTCAAATGGTTTGATGTCCGCATGTTTGAATCCCGGCATGTACCAAAGAATTTTTCGGAGTTCGCGAGTGTACAATTTGCAATTTGTTATCGGCGAAGAAAACATCGTGAGGAAACCTTAATCTGAAAAATGTTTTTGTAGTGTCATCGTATGTGGGAAAAATAAAGAACTGTGGATTTCTCCGACTTTAATATTGTCAATAGGTCGTGGGTTAGCGTGGTGATTATGCAAATACCTTCCTTCAAGAATAGGCTTATAGCCCTGCGGTGGGTCTCATACTGTGATTTGTGGCTAAAGTGATGATAAAATTATGATGATGATAATAAATTAAACAAAACTGAAATAAAAACAACAACATTGGTGTATTAAAATTCTTTCTTCGTAGATTTTTAACATCTAGATAATTCAGTTTTTATTGTTAATCGTTACCCACTTCTATTATTATTAATTTTCCTTGTCGTGTTATTTTAAAACGAGTATCATTAAAATTCTTTCTTAAATTTAAATGTCGGCTCAGAATGTTGTTATTTTAATCTAATCTTCTATATCTATACATATAATAAGAATGTAAATCCAACGGGTCTGTACTTTTTTGATTTTTGAGAAAAAAGTTGTTGCAGGTGTCTAGGAATAAGTAGTAGAATCCATTTAGATCAGTTTTAGAAATGTCTATCTGTCTGTTGTTTGTTTGAACAGGCATCACTGGTAAAGTACCAGGTTTCTGATAAAACTCTAGCAAGAAAATAATCAAGCATATTCCGGAGCAACCTAAATTTTTTGTTTCATTAAAATCGGTTAACTCTTTCAAAAGTTATTGTAATTTTAATGACGACGGGAGTTAAGTAAGGAAGTAAGTGAAGGAAAACATCGTGATGAAACCTTAGCATGATGGTAGGGCTTTTTCTAAGTCCGCCTGGGTAACTACCCCCCTCAAGTTGAAAATCTGTCGCCAAGCAGCTGTTGGTGTGTTCTAGCAGGTGCACTTGAGAGCCAGTCTCCCTCTCGGTTAAGCGTCTATCCAACCATTCAACTTAGACCACATCATCATTTAATATCAGATGAGTTTGTGGTCAAAACATTTACCTATAAAGTATAAAAAAATAATAATTAGGGAGCGCACATTTTCTTCCAGCGGTACCGTGGAGAAAAAAGACTGTAGACAGTGCAAATAAAAGAAAGGATAACATAAAAATAATAATAAGAATTTGCTATGTGAATTATATATGAATGAATATTATAAGCCTTCGGCTGATTTTTTAAGACTCAGATCTCAAAATGGCAGATTATGTTTTCAATTATTTTTTAATTTTTGTTACAGACTTCCGGCGCAGGTAGTACTAATTTTCAAATAGTATTTAGAAATGATCTTGTTCATTAGAATTAATGATAATTTCCATTGATTAGTATTTCAGTATAAAGGGTAATATTAATGTTCAGTATAAATTATTAAATAGTTCTTTGCATCATTTGTCTATAAAAGCAGGTGTGTGACATTGGTTAGATTGAATCGTTTCGTAACCACCGCCAAGTTCAGTTGTATGGGAAAACTCTTCCCGATTGTATTGAAATTATTATAAGAGTGTAATCGTATTCTATATTGTCGCTATTCTGATTATCTGCCGTTGTTTATATTTCACTACATTGTACATTGTTAATTTCATGGTTTAGTAAAAAAAGTTCGTACAAATGAAAAAAATATTTAAAAATACATTTTACATGAAAATTATTATTTTACAATTCATCATTTGTTACTTTTCAAAGTTTTGTAATAACTCAGGTATTAAGCGTATGCTGCCAACAATCTATTGACCTATGCCTCATGAGGTCTACATTCGTTTGTATAGAAGTTAAATCTTTATGGTTTTGGACAGTCCAAGGGTTAATAAAGTTTTACAGTTGTTAAATTAGAATATTAGTGATATGGTACTCCTATACCTGCGTGTATTTTCACGAAATTTTGTCCATGTTCGCAATAAATTTAGATGTGCCCCATTACCATCGTGTGCTACGAACTATCTGACTGTATGACGATAGGCAGCACTATAGCTAGCCCCACGGTTTTTTCACACACCAAAGGAACTTGGAAGCCCTAATTTTGAGTTATTATTGAAGTGACAAAGGGGTACGACCATTATTAGTTTTTAGCCTGACACATTATATTACAAATATACAAGATATACAGATATAAATTCAGATTGTTTCATTAATCACTGTGTTTTGTATTCCGTTCCACGCGGACGAAGTCGTGGGCGCGGCTAGTTCTACAATAATTGTTGACACAGCACCCTTTTAATTATTTTTTTGTCCAAAATAATAATCTTACTGATGATTCAGTAGTTTTTAATCGTTTTCTGATATTTTATTTTGTACAATTACTTGTTTCATACAACGTAGGATCACGTTAAGAACAATAACGTTACGAAATTAATACTAATAGAAATATCGTGACAACACAAATTTACCTTACAAATGCTTATCCTCGTGAAACAGTGTCATTATTTGTCAATTACCGGGCAAATGTAGATGTTTATTGTATTTAAGAAAAAAATGTGTTTGTTACTTGACCTTTTATAATAGTGCCGTCTAATAATCTGTGTTTTATAGAATAAAATTTATTTACTGGACACCCTTGGTCGTTGTTTCCAAACGGTACGTCACATTCTAGGGTTAAGATATGTCGGACGGAGCCTCCAGCTCCCAGGGAAATAGATAAAATGAGGGTTACGGTTCGGAGAAACATGATGGAGAGGGGGCGGCAGGACCTGGCGGACTCGCGTTACGGTACATATTCTGTCGAAGCAATATTCGCCTGGTCCTGTCGGAATGGTGCAACAGGGAGCGGGGCTCCTTGACGTTCAGATTGGTGCAGGTGGTGACCGAGCACGGGTGCTTCAGTTGGTACCTGCACCGGATAGTAAGCAGGGAGCCGACCGCCGCATGCCATGAGTGTAGTGCTGAGATGGACACTGCGCAGCATACTCTTTCTGACCGAAAAAGTCATCTCGCAGAAGGAGGTGGGGGAGAGGGTCCGCAAGGAGTTTCTTCTGAGTGACCCTCTCCGCCAACGCTTAGTCGGTGGGAAGGGTCGGCGTTTTGTTCGTCTCCTTTCACTTCCGTAGCCGAACCTGGGAGGTGGGCCGTGAGCAGACACCGTGCGCTGGGCTGGCAACTGGGGCGGCATGGTGATAGCACTGCACGATCCTATGTCGCCCCAAACGAAAGCGACTGCCGGTACACCGTGGGGTTTTAGTGAGTAAGAGTTTCACACTACCCACTCTCTCCCCCGAGAGGGTGGCGTGTCCATGATGGATTTCCCGAAGTAAATAAAAACAAAAAAAGGGTTAACATCTGTATAAAATTAAAAAATATACATTCAATGCATGTCCAGAGAATACATATGGATTTGGAATACGTCTTGATCATCACAAAAAACCGAAATTTGCCTCAATTTGTCAAGCTGTAAAGAAAAGTATTACGAATATACGCACACATTTACCGAAAATATACAAATAAAGTCAATAAAAAACTAATTTACTGTTAAAACAAAAATCTTGCCTGACGTGCACGGAAGATATAGAGACATCGAGATTTATTGGATGTCGTGTTGAGTCGTTTGAATTTATTTAAAATAAATACAAACTAATTTTATACTTATTTTCTTAATGGAGCTTGATATAATGGTGTTAATTAATAACATTAACTTTAAAAAATATATTATTTGGAAAATATTCTCTTCAGACGGCTTCTTGCAAGAGGCATAATTTTTTACAGTACCACTACTGGATGCTTTTTATGTAATATAGGTAAATATCAAAAATGTGTATATTTCATCGGGGCTTAAGTGTTCCATTAAACCTCTATGTACTTCCTACTTTTAACTGGAACCGGTTCTATATGATGTCAGTATCTAATGACTTGAGCCCCTCGTAATTCAGCGCCTCTAGGCATTGACACTAGCAATTATTGCATTGCTGTTTTCTAAAAATAGGTACATCTTTTGTGCCTCTGCAATTTAAATTAATATAAAATATATATTACACTAGCTGTTGCCCGCAGCTCCGCATGCGTTTTTTTAATAATTGTAAATTACTTCTTATAAGATCAGCTATCTGTTAGTTAAAGTTCCGTGAAAAATGGTTCAAACGTTTTAGAGATAGTACTGCAAACGAAGCCATGAGTAAAAGCTAGTCCAAAATAAAAAAAGCTTTAATTACTTTTTATAATGTTAACTATCTGTCAGTGAACGTCTCATGAAAATAGGTCCAATTGTTTTGGAGATAGTACTACAGACGAAGCCATGGATAACAGCTAGTCTAAAATAAAGTAGCTTATGTCACCCGCTGTAATTTTAACTACCCGTCGGTGAAATTTCTGTCAAAATCGGTCCAGCCGTTTCGGAGATTACCCGTAACAAATAGACAGACAGACAAAAATTGTTTAAATTGTGTTTTTGTTATTAGTATCGTGTATACGTTCACATCCAATCAGTAAAAAGTCGTTATTTTTATATTATATACAGACACTTAATTTTTATTATATGTATAGATAGATATATACAATGAAAATACAGTTCCTTCAAGACTGAGTCACGTTAAAACTGCTGGGCTTTTCGGTATAGGACAATGGCCATTCGATGCGGATTTATTTGTAAATAGTTCTAGGCTATAATTTTTTGGATTCGATTGACGGTTTACCATTTTTTTGATGCCCAACGAGGCCACCGGGAATCGGCTAATCCATGTATAAAGTAAACAAATATCTTTTTAAATTTATTACGCTCATAACTATTGTTACGGCACAAATAGTCTTCTTAACACAGATATATGGATACTTATTCCTAAGTAGTATAGTATACTATGTACGAAGATCAATTATTGTCGGTATGCGGAAAATGCAGTAAAAGGTGTGGATTCACACATTGCAAATTAAATCCAATAAGATGTATAGCATGTAGGTGACATTCCTGGTGCAAAGGAGAAACTAGTCGGACGGCATTCAGGGCTCGCCCTTAACCACCGTCGTCGCGTCGAGCCCCGGTACCGTTGCTGCCAATGCACTGCCAACCGAATTAGGGTTGACGCAATGGTTTTTTAACTATTCTGACAAATATTGGCAATCTTCCATCCCTATTCAATCTGTACATAAGCAAACTACAGCGATCCCGGGGGTCGAGATACGCTTCAGGCAGGTACAGAGTTCTGTCTGAACCCTTATACAAACCACTGTTGGTGATCCCGGTAGATGATATCGAAGATGGTGATGCTAGCGCGATACAATAACACTACGTTCAATAACTCATCTCGGCACAGATCAACTCACACACGTGTGTACACACACACAAACACAACGCTTATGGGTCTCATCAACGTATGGTAACACGTATGGTTAGCTTAGCTTGCATGAGTAGTTTAGACCGACACGTAATATTACATGGAAGGCCCAACAGCCCAAGCCGAGGCTCGACCGTGCGCCCTTGAGTTCGTTGCCATACGGCTGAGTGCCTTAAGCGATCGGTCGAAAAGCATGGTGAAGATATAAAGGTCCGTAAGTCAATTAATAGTCAAGTCAATTAAAAAAAAAAGTAAACAGTTCAGTAGATCTTTTTTCTTAAACGATTTTCTTTACTATTCTTTTTAGTAGTTATTAACGAGCTTTAGTGTTATCAATAAAAAAAAAAAAACCGTTAATATTTCCTTACCATCAACGAGTCGAAGCCTTTATTTATAAATTTCTATTTCACACGAATAATTATAAACATTTGTCATTAGACTAATATGCCATCCCTATTCAGCTTGTTTCATCTAATATCTCTACAGTCGCAGGGGTTGGCACGATCTGTCCTATTGGTCTGGGTCTAGACATCGGAATGCAAAACCAGCTCTTAAGATGTTAGATTTACTGAATGCTCACTTCGTCTATGGCTATAAAATGATTTAATACATTATAAACGGGTCTGCCTGTTAAGTTGAGGTATTAAAAGCTGAGTAGAGTTCTTCGCTTGTTGTTACTTATTTATTTGTTTCGATGAGTTCAAAAAAAGAGTTTTAAGAATCAAATCCTATTAAGGCTTTTAAGTAAGGTAAGTTAAAATTACATCCTAATTCAGAATATTTTGTGATTTTTGTTATTTAGTTATAAGTAGTCAAGTTTGAAGTAAATATTTTTTACTTTACAAGTTCGCAGTAAGTCACTCATATTAATCACACTGATGTTTCATTTATTTTGGATTTATCTATCTGTTCACGACTTCGCAAATAATTCAGCAATAGTTTTGTGTCCAATATATTAATTCTGTATTCTTTTATTGTATGTATTTGCTTAACTTATATTAAAAATTGAGTTATTACATATTAGTAAGTGTTACAATTTCAATTATATAAACAGACTTCGGCATTACAATAGTCGTAGGAATTGTCATTAAAAAACTCGACGCTGTATTATATTACAAAAAAAATGCCACGCACTCACACAAAATACAAGATATCGGATTAATTAAGGTTCAATAAATATACGATATAGAATGTATGTGTTGTGATGAAGGAACGACCGGCCTTGAGGAATGCCGCTGGCCCGCAGCGCGCAGCTACGATTTGCCGCTCGGCACGGATGTTTCATATCAGGATTCGACCGCCGACTATGGACGAGTTCCGACAAGACACCTACAAGTTTTAGCTTGCTTTCTATTCAATTATTTCAAATTTATACGGTTCGACATTTGACAGTTTTATGATGAACCCGATGAATAATCCTGATTATCGGTTAGTTACATATTATTATTCGTTCATATTTCAGAAACACGTTCTCAAATAAATATAGGAATTTGTTTTGCAGTCATAAACACATACGTACCTATACAATATCTACGTAAATGTCACGAGTGTGACCATGTCATTGACCTTTGAAAGTTTACAGTGTGGCGAGTGAGCGTGCCGTTTTTATCCGCAAAAATAATAAAAGGCTTATCTCCTACCACATTATATTTACATCATCATCTCTTCCATGTACTTAGTTATGTTTTTGCATTTATAATATTTTTTCTCGTTTCTCTTAAGCTCAGTTCAGATATGACTAAATTTCAAAGTAATTTTTTATATCCACTTTTTTTTGCTTTATGTGTGTACTTTTTAACTCATATGCATATAGTTATTAGTTTTATTTCACAAAACTGTTAGATAGTGAGCAGTCTTATGACTCAAAGAATAGAAATAAAAAAAATATTGATAAAAAAGTCAAAATATCATCGAAAGGGTGAACTAAAAATTACATCTTGTGTGCGCGAGAAGCTAACCCTCATTTTTTGATGAAATTAATATAACCTTTTGTTTACTCATTTATCATATCAAACGTTTTTATTTATAAGTAGTGTTAACAGTTCCTATCAGCACCATCTTAAGTACAGCGACCCGTTACATATCTGTTAATACATACATTAAAAAAATCTTTCTTGATGTTTATCTACATGAACTGTTGTACAAAATTTCAAACTTCTAGAACTACTGATTTTTTACACAATTTAACGGTAATTGTCCTAAGAATTTTGTAAAGTTGATACCTGTATCAATTTGCGATATATTATTAAAGTGAATTTAATTTCTAGTATATTCAAGAACGTGAAATTCGAATTATTCTATAATCACCCTATATTTTTGACAGAGAATTTAATTATCGTGCTATAGTACCTATACACAATTTCACTGCGTATGTATTAGCATAATGGCATACACACTACAAAATAATTTCCTTTATAAATAATAACATACATTAATGAAGATAAGAACAATTTCGAATCATTATTGTATGGTTTCAGATCTAAAATATTCAAAGATATTTTCAAAACACAAGATAATATATTTCCTGTTATTGTGATATCAAATTATAATTCAAGCTACATTCTGACAATAAATTTATTATTATCATGATATATTCTTGACTATAGAAAGATTTAATTTATTATTATTTCTCGCTGGAAGAATGACCACCCCGCGCTTGGTGGCCACCACACAGTGATGCAATTCACGAACTTGACTCACCTCCTTGTTGTACCGGCTATGATTCAGACAGTTGCGTGATGTACTCATTTCTCTGGTCCACAAGGTTGTTTTTATTTCGGTATAACGCTCATTAGGTAGTCACCTCACAGTTTTGTGTTTGTCCCACTAACGTGTTTTCATTTCTACGTATTTTCTAGAATGCCTGTAGTGCATTTGATAACTATTTTAAGCTAACTGTTAAGAAAGAATTCAAATGTTTTGTTCATAGAAAATGTGTTAATATTTATAGTTCTTCAAGACTTCAAATAAACTTTTCTGTATTATTTTTATAGCTTTATTTCATATTGCTATGATTATATTATGTACTGTTTCCTTAAATTTTTGGTAGAGGAGTTAAATAATAAAACGATATAAAATTATAAAAAAAGAATTACGTATACTAAAAGCAAGTTTGTGTAAAACGTCAATGTCCCGTCCACAAACCGTGACGGGCGAACGGTTTTATTTTTAATTTCATAAAATAATTATCTCGTGGCATGTTCACTAATTAAAAAGTGAATAATTTCTTGACGGTCTGACTATTAATATATTTATATATATATTAAAATATTTGACTACTCCACTACTTCTATAAATTATCGTGTAGAAAACAAAAATATTAGGTACATACCTTTACCGCTTGCACGGTAAATGTCATATGAATACCTATACACATATTATATATATATAAACCTTTAGGTATACTAAATAAAATATATAGACGTTTAGAAATAAATTAAGGTATGTATTTATAATTTTAGCATACCCTTAATTAAAATGACTTGTTTATTTATCATACATGTACCAGTCTAAAATTCAGGTCGGCTTATAATAGAATGGAAGGTATCTAGAAACATGTTTTGATTCTACCGTAATATTTTTGGTAATTGTTAACTAATAATGTATTTTTCTTTAATAATAGTTATATACTAATTAGTGCCCGTGAGTTTATTCATCTGAATATGGTTATTCTCGGGAACTATGTATATTTAATCTAGATCTTCTCTTGAGTTCAGTTGTATATTCGTCTAAAAACTACATTCAGTTTCAGTGCTCGCTTCGTGTTGTAAATAGATAATTTATAATTGTATTTTATTATTATTAAAAGATAATAAAATATATTATTATTATAATAATAAAATATAACAATAATACTATTATTATTATTATAATATATGTCAATAATATTAACATATTATTACTTAATTTTTTTTACAATTTAATTTATAAAAAGTAGCTGTTTCAAAGGCCATAAATTATCACTACATGCTCGTTAACCAAAACGAAACGTGACCTTACACTTAATATAGACAATCTCATTTCAAATTACGAGTTAATGTCATGAGTTCGTGACACGTGAAGGACTGTTTATTCGTTATTGGAGCCGTATGTATACTCATAAAACAAACTAATCGTGGGACTATTATTCTATTTGTAAATATTATAATAATGAAATATGTTGAAAACTTGAAAACGTAATTCAATTGACAAACGGTTCCATCGAGCTAAGTGAGATATCAATCACATATAGACGAAAAATAAAAGTATATATCTCCTGTCTGGAACTTTTACAGTGATCGAATGTAACCCATATAAGGTATTCATTACAAGGGCGATGCGGTGACAAGACATGGTTAGATGAACAAGATCAAAGCATCGCGTCGGAACAGACGGTTGCCCAGACGCGACGTGCCGAGGTGGGTGCAGTATAGTGGGAAGGGGGTATGGTCGCAGCGGCTGACGCGGCGCCGCTGCTTGCCGAGGGCGGGTACAGTGGGGAGCGGGGACGAAGGCTGTGTTACGTCAGGCGGTCGCATCCGGGTTCGCGGCCGCACGCGCACCGCTCTGCATTGTCTATAGTCTAGGCTCATAGGCAGGTGATCTTACTGAAACTATTATGTATCCACAATTTTAGTTTAATTTATTTCTAGATTATAGAATAACATCTTGTAACTAATTACACATATACATTTTATTTAAAATCTTTGTGGATCCAATATTATGATGTTGAAAACAATCCGATATTGAAAATTAAATCACTGATAGAAAGCTATAACATCCTTGATTGATAAAGGATATTGTTACTACATTTAAGTCACGAGCGGTTGGTAAAATTTTATAAATTTTAAAAATTTTATAATATTAGCTTTTAAATGTAGGTATATGCTATTAAAGTTGATTATTTCCAATTAATAAAGACGAAATGTTTAAAATTTTTATCTTAACTAGGTACAGTATACGTGAAAATTGAAATGTTTCGTATCTAAAAATAATGTATTCTTACACGCATACCTACGTTCCTTCATATTTTATTGCAATATCTCTTCAATGTTATGTAAAATATGATATTTTTATTTTAACTGTATTTTGTAGTGGTACAAATTTATTTACATAATAAAACGTAAACATATTATATATAGGAGGTATTCGACAGCGCATATGTACTTATAGTTTGCTTAGTAAACTTTATTCGTAAGACAACACGCGACGGTGTGGCGCGGAGAGACGGTATAAACTCGCCCTGTTGCTAGGCTGTGCCGCCCGCGCCCGCACTTACCGCGGCCGTGGCAATCGGAAATTATCTGAATTCTAGGCCAACGTCGTTCTAACATCGCTCGCCGTCTCACTTGCGCAATTAAAAACCAATTTGCAATCATTTTTTTGCCCGGAGAAGCATCCATACGACCTTCATTGTTAGAAGTTTATGTAATTTTTAATCTTCTATGGAACTGTGATTCAATGCAATTGCAATACAATTAATACTGGATTTTAACATGGTTTCACTGGTTAACGAATTTTGGAGATCTACGAGTAAATGAAGGACACAAAAATCTAGGGGCTTCGTAAGCACCAAAACATTTCGACATTACCTACCCAAACGAGCAATGCGTTTCGCGTATAATGGTTCAAAGTGTTTAAAAGACAATAGTTGATACAAATCAAGTTGATTAATTATTGCACATTGAAGTCGCTCTTAACAGTATACTGGATTTTTATGTATGCGCTCAAGCTTCATTTAAGACATACTATGTATATTATTTTATAATATTGTGCTGATGATTGTACTAGAGTTTGATAAGATATCAAGAACTTTTCAGTCTTTTCATTGCAGATACACATTGAGTGTTAGAATAAATAGAATCAAGCGACAAAAATAATTCGTTTTTACTTTTAACTATGAATGTCTCAATAATAATTTATATTGTAATATTTTAAACCAATGCAGTTTTCCTAAAAGTTTTTGGTTTATTATAAACTACCTTATACCTGCAACTTTGTTTGCGTTGTTTATTATCTTAATAATATATTTTATGTACAGGTGAAAAAAACTGAAAGCAAAACTATAGTTTACAAAACGTATTTAGCAAAAATTGTAGTTTATTTTAAATAAAGATACCGATTCTTTTTTGGATAAGGACGAAGGACGAAGTACTTAAAGAAAGGCAATAAAAAAAAAACTATCCAGTAGTTTTGCCCTGCATGCACGTACAACGGCAGACCTGCATAATTTTATTTGTATAAAAAGATATAGGTTTTTATAAAACACACGGAGCAGTCCGCCTCCTAATTTGTATTTCGCAACTTGAGCAAAATAGCAGATTCGAAATATATTCAACTTTTTGTTCTATAACTTTCCAAAGTTCTGATGTATATAGACGCAGTACGGTTGTCGCTTTATTGAGGATTGATTATGTCCGGTACACAATCGAAATTTCTATTACGAAACAATTATTTCTTAATTTTTGATATCGTTTTGCTCTTACGGAGTAAGTTTTTTTTTTTTCGAACTGACTACACTGTTGGCCTGGCAAGGCCTCCACAGTTTCACCGGACTACCAAAGGGAGCGCTTAAGGCACTCACCCGATTTTATATGGGCAACCAGCACAAGGGCGCACGGCGCGCCTCGGCTTGGACTGTCACCAAATATGCCGAGTCTAACTAAGCTAAGCTAAACTAAGCTAACTATTATTTCATACATATATAAATTCGTGAAACATACACGTGTGCCAAGCATGTATGTTTCACGAACTCATACATGTATCTTGAATCTGACTACTAAGTTAATCTAAGTTAACTCCGTTCGAAAAAGGGATAAAAAAAATAAACTCAAACACTATGTGTACCTACATGTATGTATGTGCACGTGTGTGGGGTGATCGGTGTGAACGGAGTAGGTAATTAAAGGAAGGGTATATAGATATTATAAACATTTAGAAACAATTCCTGTCTTATTCGAAACCAGACACTTTTAGATTGATACTTCTAGCTGGAACTGCTGATGTAGTAATGTTTGTTACCGAAGACATCTTTTACACTACAACAAAACATGTTACTCAACATGTTACTAACGTTGAACCCTATGTATTTTTTATCGTCTTCAGTCCTAATTTACAAAAATCATAACAGTTATGACTTAGCGAATAATATTCATTAGCACTCTGGAATATGAGATCAGTACGCAAATATTATTTATTCAACTAATTGGTCACTGGGGCTTGTAACTATATACAACCTACCTCGAAAGGATCGTAGGCTCGTGGCCAATCATACTAAATTACTACTCCCGATGGTTGTGTTAGAACGCCTCGGGTACCAATGTGTATTACAAACCGTGTCCTTCGAACCATAACAAAGTATCATAGGCCGTACTGCTTTGTGGCGTGGTAGAAATAGGTATAGTTGTATAATAGAATAGGGAATCAATCCAAATGCATTTTAAGCTTTCAAGATATAACTACCGCAGCTTTAGAGGTAATATGCAACATGCCGTGTTTTATGTCCACCGCTCTGATTCTTCTTGCTGGCACCGGTCCAATCGTGGTCAGTGCATTTTTTGCTAACATCGAACCGGTTACCGAAAGTTGCGCGGGCACATAACGGCATGACGGACGAGAGGCGAGAGGCGCGGGATCGATCCGTGGGAAGAGCGAGTTCCGGCTGTGCCACTTGCACCACGCCTTTCACCGAGCAAGGTCGTCGCGCGACCGCGCCACTTTCTTTTATATAACTGGCGACATGCGCAAGCGGAGCGTCCGCGTGCGGAATGCGACACCCGAATTTATAGCCGTGACGTCACACTCGAAGTGATTCATCGCGCCATCTAATGATTCCTTGCATCCCATTATCATATTTATAGGTACATGAAATTGATTAATAACACTATCGCATAATCAATGATAAAAAGACCTGCTGAAACATAACTGGAAATGCTCATTGTAACAAAATAAAGTTTTTTTAGTGATATATAGGTAGGTATCTTAGAAAACTTAGACCAAGTTTAAAGCCAAAATTCGCATTAGTGGCCAAACTGCGAAACTGCACTGATCAAGAAATGTCTGTCCTTAATTTTTACATCAAATATTTTATCAGCAACCATAAATAGATATGTCCATTCAATGACAGCGTTGTAACATACAAAAATGTTGGACACACATATAAATAATTAAGAACGGTACAAGGTAATGGCTAGAATGAGCATTAATTAAATGACAAGTCTCTTCTTTCTCCATATTGGAATTTCACTTACACTATTGCTGTTTTTAACAATCGCACGCTATGTTATGCGCATTAATTACAATATACTACTTAACGACAATAAATTATAACTTATAACAAAAAACATACAAGTAACTATTGTATCAGTGAAATATTTTTTTAAATCAGAATCAAACTTCATCTGTTTATAATAATATGATAATAGATAGTATACATTATATAAGAGAAATTAGATATTTAGAATTGTAGCATAAAAAAGACTCCTTAATTTTAATAAAAATTTACTGACGAATACATGCATGCCATCTTCTATTTCTTTGAGGATATAGTATTATATGGAAAAAAACCAAACTGGTCGAAGCTGATAAGCATGAACCAAATTTGTTAAAATGTCATTCAGTGGTTTCTCCAGTCAAATATTTATATAACCTATGTTGTCGAATGTATTTATAAAGAGAATATTACAGTATGAGTTCATAGGTAGGTACGAAGTCATATATTCCGGAATCATTGAATTAAAAAGGTAGGTAAATGGACAGTTTTAGTAATGTACTCTGTGGTACAAACTGTCCATACAGAGCAATGAGGAGGCAACGTAGTAATACTTTTGACAACTTTGATATTACAAACAATTTTATTTACTAAGATGATGTAATTACGTCCGAAGCAGTTATCTATTGTTGGTATATGTATTGGCAATTATATCGCTTACGTATTACTAAATAGATGTTATTTTAAATTAGTCTTATAGGTATAGTTTTAATAAATTAGTCTATATAAATAAAAATCAATTTCCGAATGAACGTTTTACTTCAAAACAGCTACACATATTTGGCTAATTCTTTTTTTGTTATGTTTGTAACTATAAGGATAAAGTTTATATAAAAGAAAATGTTTGAAATTTTTTCCCGAAAAGTAAAAATATTGTTAAAAAATATCCACCTAAAAAGTGAGTAAATGAGTGAGAACGAAGACGGTAGGGAAATCGTCATATTGAGATAATTGACATTCAGGTGTTCAAGTGCCATTTGATTTTATTACATAGTCGTACTTAATAATAATGTATTCTGTGTTCGTACTGCAAAATGAAGATTTGGTCTCATTTTCTTCGTTAATACACTTCTGTGAAGCCGGAGTGGGCAGCTAGCTTAAAATATTAACTATTCGGTTAATATTAAATTCACAGATTGTGTCAAATTGGATATTAAGTAACTTTATGAACTTTCATATCGCGTGGTAATATCTTTTATATGACTATTGTACTTGATATAACCAAATAAATTGGGTACAACCCTGTCAATTTATAATATCGTTTGATTTTAAGTTATGTAGTTGCTGAACCTACTACTCAGCCGGTATCGCCTCGAAAAATATAAGTAAATTGTACTAAAGACAAAAATAAAGACAAAGATTTATGTAACCATCATACATTGGATCCCCGCTGTTACTATACTTTATTTATTTAATATTTTATTTATTTAGTGTTTATATATATTTTATTTCTTCCGCTACTAATAAAATGGCATATTATATCTTTCGTTCCTTATAAAATGGCTTAATATTTTGCCACATTTTATATTTATCTCTACTTGTCATGTGTGTCATTGTGTGGCCAGGTTTTCAAAATGTACTATTTACAATAAGTATCAAGATACTTACTGTTGTTAAAAAACTGTAAAAAATGTAGTCATATTATCACCTGTAAAATAATAGCAGTAAAAAAGATCTGATCACACTGAGATTTGATTATATTGTAGCTACAATTACTATGTTTATAAGTTTTGATGGATTGCAGTATGACCAGGTTAAGCAGAATCTTACGACTTAAACAGGTTTAAATCTCATTTTAGTTTCTAGCAGCTTTTCTAAAATATTTTCTAATTCTACCAATTCTTAGGAGATCCAAAAATGTTCAGCATTAAATTCGCATTTTTATCACATTTTCATAACAGAATGGTAACGTATCACGGAGGACATATTTTGTACTTTTAAAAATGTTTACATTACAATACTCCAGAGACCCCTAACAAATATCTCCGAATTTGGTAATTTGCTCAGTACCTACTTTTATTATTCTATTAGGCTTCTACTCATGTTTGTTGTTGCTTAAAGTATTATGACTATTCTTGAGTCATCCTGGGAGGTGTAAACTCTACTACAGAGGAACAATGCTGCACCATCTCTTAGAGGAGATGTGGCTCAAGATTCTGGGTTACTGGCACCCCTCGTACAATTACACCTCTCTATCCGACAATATCAGCGGGTGGCTCCCCCTAAGTCGCTATCTGGATATACTGACGACAAGCTATAACACAAGCTACGTGTAACTTTTTGTACGATCTACGCTTGCCTTACACTTGACGCCTGGCGGACATAGGCCCCTTTATTCTGGGTATTGCTGTATCGCGGTTATACATCATTTCCTACCGCAGTGACTCTGGTTCTTCATTGACGTCGGCAGGGTCATCGGATGATTCTCTTAACACCTAGGCCTACACGACGGCAGTTTCCAGAAGCCCCTCTCGATGCGTTTATATGCTCAACGCGGACCATCCTCTCTGGTGGTCTTTCGAGCTGGTATGACCGAGCCTCTGGGTGGAGATGTCGAATTGAATATATCTGTGTTCCCACATCGCTCCAATCCCTCGAGGAGTCTCCAGGCGCAAATACTGTGCACTAGAAGAGGACTAACAAGCGTAAGGTCTTCTATTGACACACCATGCTCGTCTTGACCGGAGAACCCCAAACCGTACATTTGGCGTTAAAGTCCCCGAGCACTAGAACAGGTTGACATGGGTGAGCATGTAACGTGATATTTGTGACATGCTTTTGTGTATTTAAATACCAGGTTTCTGGAGCAAAACGTAAAAAAGTATCATAATACTATTCTGTCTTCGTTAAGTAATAAATCCAATTTTTTTTGGTAGTATTTCAAACGAAAAGTTTATTGTGTAGTACAACAACAAATAATTTAAGATATTGATACGAACGTGCGAGTATGCTCAAATTTTGCTAGAAAGTTCCAATAACGTTATTTATACTAAAACAAGATTGTGGCTAGACTACTTTGAATATATTTCCGTAATAACTTATTTAGATTTTTTAAAGTATACTTTATATGCTTGAGTGCTTAACCACAATTTCACCTGCTGCTAAATGGCGATGTCGTCCAAGATAGTAAACACGCCACGCCAGAGAGCCTAGCCCTTAAATGCATGTGCCAGAACACACCCATACATAAGTCACTGAGCCGTCATCACTTCAGATACGAGCGTATTGAAAATAAAACGTCATAGAATACTAAACAAGAAATATATAGTGTTGCTAAATATTTTTCAGATATAGAGACTTTTGTAAATAAATAATTAAAAGAAAAAAATGATTTTCCGTTAAGTGCAAACATTTTTCGTGGCAACATCTTTATGAGGTTTTGTCGGATGCAGTAGTTTTTATTTTTATTGATAAACTTGCGATAGTTGTGGGATGTTGGTAATATTTTACGTTTGATTATTATAGTGCACAATTGAAGTATATTAGAAATAATAGTTATGAGTTTGTATATATAATGTAAATAAATATATATATATATATATATATAAGGAGTAAAATAATGACCAAGAAGCCACTATTTCCATACAACACAAGTCTGAAAATTGAGAAAAGTGCTGAATTATCGCTGAAGAATTCGTTAGCAATGACTGTAACTTTAAAAAATAGTACATTAACAGATGTTGCTTAAAAGTTGAAGTGGAAATGTGCGTTTTTTTTTCAGAATTTTGGACCTAATTTGTTAATTATTTATAACTTAAATTTAATGATTCAAAAGTTAACAATCTTTTGTTTATAATCTTACAAAATTTGCCATCATAGCATGTATAGTATTAAGTAGCATAAGAGTAAGCAGTGCCGAAATTAGTGAATGTTAATTCACGTGGTAACGTTCCATGAAACGGGTTGACCTGTGCCTGAAAATTAAATTTTTAACGTGTACCACTGGCGGTACACGAGGTACGGAACATATTAAGTTGGAAAATGTTTGCTACTAATCTACTTACAAAACCTTGCAAAACGCCGCGTTATCTATTTCATATAATAATAATAAACAATTACTAGGTAATTTCACTTAGACGGTACCATTGGTTCATCTCTCCCAAATATTAATCATAATCATTTATTTTAGCAGTTTCTGTAAAAGAAAATCTAATATTAGCAGGTTTTTTTCTGTGGTTCAGCGAAATCTGTGATTGAAGTCTGGTCACACTGACAATCTGTGAATATTATGGCAAATCTATGGAGTGTAGAGGTAAGGAGAACCAACTCTTAAGGAGAACATGTTGAAAAAGTGTTCATCTCCACTAAATATCAGTTCCGAAACTTTCCGAAATGGCGCTAGCATAGCCAAAGGGTATGGTTAATCCGAAGTAATTTTATAAATGTAATTGCTGTGAAAAAATTTGGAGAGTGATAGAATTTTTATGGACGTTATATAAAATATTTAATTATTGTTGAGTGAATATTGTTATAAAAATTTCTAAAATAATTGAATAGTAATGAACCATAATTTACCACCACCACAATTAATCACCATAATTTAGCGCATTTTGGGGGACACATTTTCATACACATAGAAGGTTCTCCTTACTTCTATACTCCATAGGCAAATTTAAAAGTTTTTAACGTTATTATTTGAAAGCTGTATCGATTATTTACGATTGATCTAATACCATTTTTAATGTTTTTGTTCATTATTCAAAATATCGTATGTACAAAATTGAGTAAATAAATAATAAGGTAATAATAAAACAAAGTAAATAAATTAAAAAAAGTTAACTTTAGTACTTTGATTTCTTTTTCAATTATGTTCTCATTTACTTCGAGTACAAAGTTTTTTCAACTTAAAAATATTGTATGATTTATTACGTAGCGGAAATACTGTGCTGTGATACAACTTTCTATTATTTATTTTGCTTTAAAATAAATCCGTTAACATGGAAATAATGCATCTATTATTTGAATGCATCGATTCATCGTTAACTTTGAAAGTTAGGATTAGAGTAAACTGATTGAATCGATTAGTAGTTTAACGTTTTTCATTTCATTGGTGTGTATCTCAGCTCTAGTCGGATTGTAGCAATCATAGTAGCGATTTTATTTACCTGTAATATTAATAATCTGTGATTTTATTGGTAATGAACTCAAAATAAAAGTGCATACAGTAAAATCTGTAAAAAGGGTTATGTTAAATTTGTAAAATTATGTTTGGACGCAGGTCACAATACTGATGATGAACTGGTAAATCTTTTAAAAATAGTGTATAACAGTTTTGTACTTTAAAAAAGGGAAGAATTCAATATGTTGCCCGCGGAGAGTCCTCATAAGAAACCGAAAAGCCCTGGCGGAGATATCAACTTGAAAACTTCTATAACGTGAGTAAAATTCTCTGTTCTTTTTCATTTAGAAACAGATTTTGATTGTATTACACTAAAACTAAATGTATTTTTGTGACAAATGCTTGAATATTATAATGATTCTAATAAAGTTAAAAGATTTCCAAATTATTTTGGTTATCTTTTTACATTTGTCTACAAAATCCATCATAAATATCAAAACTTATCATAAATCAATCAAACTTGGATGTTTAGTTTGTAACCAGAAGTACTAAGTTGATTCAATTATAAATGTAAATATTGTGAATATGTTTATGTTTTTTCTTGAATTCATTATTTTATAAAGTTTACAGTTTGTAAAATACTTTACAAATAATCTAGTATCAGGTATAGTAAATAGTTTTGAATTGGAAAATCTTAGTGGCTGGGTAGATTTGTATATATTTATAATTAGTTTTAAAAGGTAATGCATGTACTGTATTTCACAAAAAAATTGACCTTCTTTACAGCTGTACCAATGTTCCCGAAGGCTTATTTGATACTACCACGGTCAAGAAACATTTTAGCAAGTTTGGCCGTGTCCAAAAGATCAGACTCTTCCCTAAACGGTCCATGTGCATTATAGAATATGATCAGCCAATGGCAGCAGAGAGAGCGGTATTAAATGCTGGAGCCTATGATGGCTTTATGTTTGATGTCACTAGAACAAAGCATCGCATGTAAGTTCTTTTTAATTTTGCAATATTAAAATCTGATTCAAATGAATTAAATTAATAACATAGTGTTAGCTGTTCAAAGTCTAATATTATTAATCTGCTATATTAACTATGGGAAGATACAATATATAGGAAGATTTAGTCCTTAACTTATTTTCATACTTTGGAGTCTTGCAGTCAAATACAAATATAAACTTTGAATTTTAAGCAATTAATCACAATAAAATTGAATTAACACTACTAAATTAATAACAACAAAAAGTTATTTACAACAGTATAAATGTTTTTGCTACAGAAGGCGTAAAAGTAAGAAAGATGATGACCCTGATTGGGTTCCGGACTCTGATGTTGAAGAAGAGCTAAATGCTATGAGTGGTGCTCCATCTTATAGGGTTCTGAGGGATAAATGTAAGTGTAGATTTATTTAATTGTATATATGAAATCAGTTGGATGTATTTTGATGCCATTTCAGTTTTTACACACATTATTATACTTCTACTAGGTTACAGTTGGTATAAATGAAGGCAATTTTTGATCTACTTATAACATTTTTATATTTTTTCTACTTTACTGTTATGAATACTCGCAATTTATTTACAATTGTTTATAGCTATGGATGTGGAACCTGGACCGAGCATAACAGAGACAAGGCTAAAGAAACAATCACCTTTGAGAAAATCAAAACTATTACCACAGAAAGTGAAGGAGAAACAATCTAGTGTGTAAGTCTTTTATCTTGCTCTGGTCCTACCAATGCGGAGTTGGTTCAAAATATTTTCTTCATGTTGTGAACTGAGATTTGGCTTAGTTTTTCATGACCAATCTCCTGTTTGATGTCAACCCTCCTTGATATTTCTTTGTTTACGACTATCTAACAATAGCTGAATGGCCATTACTATCACATACAAGGACTTCCCCTACAGCCTTACAAATATAGAAACTCTTAATATTATATCGAGACTTTAGTGTTTTATGTGTTCTACATTTTGAAGTCAAATATAACACCAGTAGATCTTTCCAGTTTCCCCTCTTCATATTCAATAGTAGCGTTCTACTGTTTGACTAACAAATATATAAACATGTTAACAAGTATCATTAAGAATAATAGATCTTTATTTTCATCATATTTATTTATATGTTATTAAAGCAGCTGTAAACCATTTATACAATTGCTTTATCCTTCAAATCATTACTTTATAGCCCAAAAACATTTAAGGAAACAAATGCGATGCTGTTTAACCCTGCCCAAATTAGATACTTTTCTCATTCATTTAACATGGGATTTTTTTCATTTTTTGAAATTATTTTATATCTTGCTTGTTTTATTTATTAACTTACGAAATATTATTAATTCTCCGTCTACTATATATTTCCTTGTGTTGTAGAAATTTTGATATTAATAAAATTTATTTTTCTGGCATACAGCAGATTTATCATATACAAAATTATACCCAATAAAATTAGCAGACTTATCATCATTAACAGCAGATACAACACTTACATTATTAAAGGAATAAAATTATTTCAGAAATTTGCATTATAATAATTGCTATTCATTATGTTAACCACTACTAATGGATAGTGGGAGTCTATAAATAACATATGCAAAAGCATGTGATAGTTAGGGTCACAACAGTAGCTGAAAAACCATTGCAAGCATTTTTAAATGGTTTCTGTAATCATCTACCTTTACCTTATTGTGTGTCTGCAAAGGTACAATCACTAGTTTCATATTTTTACCGTTGCCAATCTGATCTTTCACTATATTGAAAATAATAAGATAGTTGATAGCATGGTGTATACCTCCTGGAAGTTACAGGAGTGCCATAAATATAATTGCATGCAATGTCATTTGCAAATGCATCTTCAGTATGCCATGCAACTTTTTGACATGCAAACTACTTACCTTATTGGTTCCTAATTATTGCCCTATAGATATCTTGAATTATAATTATGGAAAAATTCGAATATTGAGGTTATAGACATATTGCGAGTATTTTTTTCAAATTCTGTAAATTAATATCAATAAGATAATTCTTATTATCCAGAAACATTTAAACATATTTAAATGTACATAATGTACATACTCACATCATATATCCAGTGCAAGTATGATGTATTTGTCTTAAACACTTTTGAATAATTTTTTATCCAGAACTCAACAAATAAGTGGTATAGAATCACCAGTGTTGGTAAAAACTGCCCAAACAAGTCTGAGTACTATTGAGGCGGCAGTGGAGCTCCATCAACTTCGATCAAAAACCTCTATAACTCCAGATGAACAGTGGAGGACTTTGGACGCGAGAGATAGGTAATTAATTTTATTTACATTTAAAATATGACAAGCATTTTTTATTCTCATGTTTTTATAAAACTCTTCTCAAGTAATAAATGAAATATCTATGTAACTATAAACTATATTAAGTACTAGCTTACGTCGTCCGCGTGGAACGTAATACCAAAGTGATTAATGACACAATCTGAATTTATATCTGTATATCTTGTTTATTTGTAATCTGACTCTCGGGATACCGGGTGGTCCTCAAAACAATAGTTAGTCGTGCTTCAAACATTTTTTTATTTTTGTATGAGTCTTCGAAAGTATGAATTTAAAGTAATAAATAATCTGTTTGCTATCGACTTTGGTCTCATTTAGTAGCAAGTCTCACCGAACCGTTTTACTGTACCTAATCTCATCTCAGAAATACTCCTTCATTTATACCAGTTCATTACTCAATACCAAATATTAATTCGATACTGTCGAAATGTGAAACTTATCAGTAAAATTTAATAAAAATTTGTTCGTGATACAATCACTCGAAAGAATAAGAAAATACTTTAATTAGAGGCATTAGCCGATATTTTTCAGAAATTGTAGTACCTAATAAGAGCCTAGTTGTTCAACTGCGAATTTCTAATTTCATTCAATAGATCGAATCAAAAACCCATTGAAAGCAACCATGGATATAATAATTTGATGCCTAATATCAGATACATTATTCATAATTCAACATTAACAAAACGAAAACCAATAGTAGAAAACACATAATAAATACTCCTATTACCGTAATTTAATTTTATAACGCTAACAGAAAAATTTCCGTGGCCAAATATGTGAAAGTTTTAAATCAAAATAAATAAGACAAACAAAAATAAAGTCGCAATTTTAGTGTTGCGTAATGTTTATGTTCGTCTTTGAATATTTCAGAATATTGAAAACTATTACAATAATTCATTTAACAGCATCTACTAATTATAAAAGTATATGTTTTTCTTTTTATAAACCTATCATTTAAGAGCACATACTCTAATGCTAATCTTATACTTGCGTGACGAAGCTTCGGATACTTGTCAGCCTAAAAACTAATAATGGTCGCACCCGTTTGTCACTTCAATAATAACTCAAAATTAGGGCTTCCAAGTTCCTTTGATGTGTGTCAAAACCGTGGGCTCAGCTGGAAGAAAATGCCAGCTCCCTAATGTATAAAGCAAAAAGTATTAATTAATTCAAAGTGTAATTAAGACATTAGAATCAAAGTAAATTTATGAAAATTGTAATTCGAAATAAACCTAACAAACACAGAAATAATCTCAATCTTGCAATAATATTCTTACGACATTAAACCAATAAAACGATAAATTTAGCGCCGTATGTTGTCGTCAAAAAATGTAGTCTGTTGTTGCTTCCAAAGACGATTTTTTCTTACATATATGTTCAATGAACAATTGTAGTATATTTATTTTTTTATTACAAAAAAGAATACAGGTATAATTGTCCTAAAAAGTGATAAGATTCAATAACTTGTAATATTTGCAACACAAAATTAATTAGAAATTTACTAATTTAATCATAAACCTTATGCGATCAAAATATAAAAATTATAATTTACTTATACAAAGTGCATAGTAAGTTATTCAATTTATAGAAATATGTAATATATGTAATTCACCAATTTTTAGATTATATTTTATTAGTAATAGATTTAGAAAATGGCTGTTGAACGCCATCTATAGACAATAATGCATATTAATTAATTACTGAACTTGTTGAGTATTCATATTTGTTTATTTTATTATGTGAAAATAAAATATTAATCATTTCTCTTTCGTTCTATGTCTTAATAATCTAATACTGTTATAATGTCTATTTATGTTATAAAATACCCTATGAGGCTAAAGTCCATTTATTTACCTATTTTTCTCTCGTACTTAACTCCCGTCGTCATTAAAATTACAATAACTTTTGATAGACTTAACCGATTTTAATAAAACAAAAACTAAATGTTGCTCGGGAATATGCTTGATTTTCTTGCTAGTGTTTTCTCAGAAACGTAGTACTTTACCAGTGATACCTGTTCAAACAAACAGACAGACATTTCCAAAAATGATTGAAATGTATTCTATTACTTATTCCAAGACACCTGCAACAATTTTTTTTCAAATATCAAAAAGTACAGACACGACAGATTTACATTCTTATTATATGTATAGATTAGGTTACAATTACTTAAGTCAATTTAGTATCACATGGCCATGTTTAGGTTTTTTTCTCTTGTAAATACAAAAATAAATCATATTTCTGTCACATTTTTCATATTACTGTACAAACTTCAAGTTGGTGTGATGCAAATTGGTGTATATTATTATTTATAACTTCATTAATTAGGTAAAATGTAATTATATAATTTATCCCATGAATAGTCTATATTTCTATACCAAGAGTGTAATTAATTTCAGTTACGAGTCTAGATAATTAAAATACTTGGATTAACATTGCAGAAAAAAATATATATGCAAATTTGTTTACCAAAATAAGTGATGTTCTGTAATTATTTCATGTTTCTCAAAAGTATAATATTTTTTAATAAACTTGGTGGCGTTAAGCATTTGACGATATCTCTTCCGATGTTAAATGATGATGTGATCTTATTAAGCTAACATGCTAAACCTAGGACAAGGAGTGGCTGACAAGTGCAGCTACTGGAACACAACTAGAGGACTTGGCGATAAAGTTTAAAATTGAAGGTGATAGATAGCTCTACCAACTCTACTCTAGACACTTATTACATATCCATATATGTAATATGGATAACACAGTTATCCACTGTGTCATAAATAGATAAAGAGAGATAAAACCATATTACCTCCTGCTCATGGCAAGGACTCTAAATGAAGTCGATAGATACTGTACCCAAAGTTATTATCACTGGCATCAGTTCTTCAAAAACTATTTTATCCATTCAATATATACTTATGTTTTATTAATGTTTCTAATTATATATCTAGAATATTTTTTATAGGATTTTGCGAGCATGGGGTGGTGCCGGATCACGTGTTAAAGTTGGTGGAGCGACTATAGGCACATGCCCAGATATGTGCCCAGAAAAAGAACTTTTGCATAGACAAGCTGAACATCAAGTAAGTTTTGTTAAAATCAATAGCCGAATGTATGTAAGTCCATCACTACAGAATGGCTGGTACCTATTTGACTAATTCTTCTTGTTGTTGTTTGTAGCGGTCAGGACAAGGTTTGTATGAAAGAAAGTTTTTGAAAATCGTATAGAAAAATAAAAAATTTGGCTTAAAAATTCTCCATATAAAATGTGACTGAGGGAGACAGAAGATAATAGGGCGAACTTTAAAAATATTGACAGAATTAATATTCAGTTGTTCAGTTGTTATTTCATTTCATTACATGGTCATACTATAAATGGCAGATATCTAATTGTCTTTTAGTTCACCGAGAGAAGCAGCCATAAATAGAATATAGTAATTGTGAATTAGTATAAAATGTTATGGTAAAAGTAAAAGTGATGGTGCTCGAGTGTTTTCATCGGAATATCAATCCTATGTCCGCAAGTTCAAACCTTGGCATGTAGCAACGAATTTTTCTTAATTCGCGTCCTTTTACTAAATTAAATTGGTAACATTATCGGTTGACGGTAAAGGAAAGAAGTGGTGACTATGCCCATACCTTGCTTCGGGAAGATGCCTATGGCCTTACAGTGGGGCACTTACAGGTTGATCACGATGATGTTCCATTCTCATTAAATTTTCAGGTAATGACGTTGGAAACTGTGCCTGGTTCAGATGGTCTACTGGAGCCGTGGCGGGCTGTGAAGCAATACAGCAGGAGTTCTGCTGATCAAGAAATACCAATGTGTTATGAGTTACGTCCAGCTTCAGTGTTAATGCGAACTTGCTCATATTTACTCCATGAGGTTGCTGACACAACTCGACAGGTTGCTATTAAGATCTTATGTTTGTTTTTTACATTTTTTTTATTTATATGGTGGCTCTTATTATTGCCTTATTCTGGCAACTATAATCCCTAAATCCTTTTAACAACCGGATAATTACCTTTCTTGAATATGTTTAGAATTATGATAATTTATACTCTGTTATAGTGGTTTTCTAAAGAACATTTTTTAATTTTGGTAAAAGTAGATTGTTTTTCTCTAGGTTACATTAGCTGATTGGTTCCACTTTATGTGGGACCGTCTTCGAAGTATTCGAAAAGACATAACACAACAGGCTCTATGCTGCACAGGTAAATTTTAACAATTTACTAACTGTAAAGTTGTAATTGGTAAATAACTGAATATTGTTTGATATTGTACTTTGTGTAGTTAACATGCCAAAAGTCAGTCTGTCAGTATGTATTTATTATAGTTTAAAAATATTTTAGTGTAACTGATCTTAAAAGGATAATTGTAAAGCTACTTAACCGAACTTAAAAAGAACCGCACTTCTAACTGAGATCAGCAATAAAAGGTTGTTCGTCTCAATGAAAAAGCTGTAAACTTACTGTATACAATTAGTATGATTTTTTTTGTTTGTATATTTGAATACATATTTAAAAATATTTTTTTTTTCTGTAGCACAATTACGTATTTACATTCTATAATACGCTATATACTCATAGTTTAGATTAAGCACAATTTTATTTTTTTGTATTGGCAGTAACTACAATATTTTACTCACAGTACTTTGTATATATATGTAATTTTATGGGGCATTAAACTCGCTGATGTACATACCAAAACCTGCATGAAAACCTTTACTAATATCAAATGCAAACGTGAGATTGTTTCTTTTTTACGTTTTCATGGCTTAATTACTCCACCGAATATTTTGAAACTTTGTAAACATGTTGTCAGTGCTACAGAAAATGGCGTAGGGTAGTTTTAATTCAGTAAAAGATGTAATGCTCTTGGAGGTATAAATAAATCTTCATTAACGTGAGCGAAGCCGCGGATGACAGTTGGTATTAAATACTTCAAACATTTGCCAATGGTTGTCAACCACACTTTTGAAACTGAACAAAGCGTGAGCACTAATACCTTAGAACAGCACTAATTATGATAGTAGAGCTTTCTAGTGGAACTGCACTCAAATTATATAAATATACAATTCAACAAAATATATAAATAAAAATTACTACTTCGTGTTACACTCAACATATTGTTTATATTTTTCTAGATTCAATTCGCTTATTAGAGATGTGCGCTCGTTTTCATGCTCATTGTGCTGCGCGTTTAGCGGATTTAGAGCATACGCAATTTGATCAGAAGTTAAATACCGACAATCTGACTAAATGCTTGCAAACACTTAAACACATGTACACCGACGTTGGACAAGATATGAAACCAAATGAAGCAGAATTTCGAGGTTACATAGCCTTGCTGAACCTTGGTGATTCTAATTTTTGGTGGGAAGTAAGTAGATTGATATTCTTTAAAAAAATACATATAATTTATAAATATCTGCATGCTTTAATTATTTTCTAATGCTAATTGTAAAACGAGGTAATAAAAATTGTAATATGTAGACTTATTTGATTGTGCTGTAAATAGTGTTACCAGATGACAGGAATTTTCTACGTAGAATTTTGAACCTCTGTCAGGGATACAGAAGTAAATTATAATTGTCAGGATTTTTTGATATTCAAATAGAAACTTTTAAGTAGAAAAGAATGTACTTATGTACGCACGTGAGTAGCTATATTTCTTAAGCGTGAAATAAAACATCTTTTAACACATTTTAGCTGTTTTGATCAAAATCAAAAGTCCGAACAGCGAATTTAAATACTATGAATAATAGTATAAAAAAGTATGATACACATTACACAAAATAACATTTACATTTCAAATTGTTTTTTATATTGCAATAGAAACTACTTATACCTAAACACTTTAGTTTCAACTAATTTCATAAAATTCTTAACATGATGTGTTCTTTAAATCAAGCTGCCAGGAAATTTACTGAAAAAATTAGGGACATTTTCAGGCGATCCCATTATTTGATGTGATAACTTTGTATATAACATTTATCAGACTTTTTAAATATCATTAAAAATATTTTGTGAATATTGTTTTATTTTCGGAAATTTTTATCGCTAATACTCTAATAACATTTAATTTTCAGTGAAAAAAATAGATTGCCTATTTAAAGAAGAATGTAGTGTTTAATATTTTCACCGGGTATAAAAATTTAGTTTTAAAATGTTCAGCAGTGAAATTTTGTTTCCTATTTATATTACAATATTTTTGTATGTTTCAGATAAAACAACTTCCACAAGGGATTCAAAAATCTAAAGATATCACATTTGCGATTCAAATATTCAATGCCTTGGACAATAATAACTATGTAAGATTTTTCCGTCTAGTAAAAGAAAAAGCTACATATCTTCAAGCTTGCATACTTTTGCGCTATTTCAATGATGTGCGTGCTCGTGGACTTGCAAGAATGGTAAAAGCTTATGCTCCCAGGGGAGGCTCTCGTTTCCCTGCAGAAGATTTAATGAATGCACTGGCGTTTGAGTCAGTTGATAACATGAAATCTTTTATTAGTCACTATGGATTAAGATTATCTAGATCTGATAATATAGAACTAGGTATAATACTAGATAGACACCAATTTATAGAAGACAGTGATCCATACCCAATAACAAGAGCCATAGAACTTATAGAGTCTAAAAGAAAATCTACTGTTTTTGAAGTTATTGCTGGAGGAGAATTTCCAAAGATACATTGTGACAAGCATAATATTCATAGTAGTTTTCATGAAGATGGAAAAATAAAAGAAACTGCTTTAATTGCAGAAGATCAAGGCTATAATACTATTAATGATACTGATAAAGACATAAACTCTTTAAAAAGTGAGATTGATAAGTTAGCCCAAGGGAAAAGTTATTCTGTTATAGAAAAATCTCAACACAAATCAAATTTATTTACAAAATCAGATATAAAATTGTTCACTCCAAAATCTGCACAAACTTCAACTACTCCAAGCAGTATTTCCAATTTCAACTTGAAACCAAAACTATTTTCATTCACGCCTGCCATAACTGTGGCTTCAACAGAGATAATTAAAAATTCACCAGAAAAAGTGTTTGAGGCAAATGCTAAAAATGCGTTTTCATTTTCCAAACCACAAGAAAGCCCTCCTGCAAATATTTTTACTAAGAAGGAAGCAGAAAGCGTGTTTAATCCCTCAACAAATAAAAATCCATTTGAAACATCTTCTGTGCCAAATCCGAAAAACGTCTTTAGCAGATTAGGCACAAATAAAGAAACATTTGGAAATTCTCAGAATATATTTGGTAATGTTATATCTGATGAGAAAAAATCAGTATTCGCTGCTAAAGATACACCTGAAAATGCATTTGGTAAGAAAATTATCAATAGTAGTGACAAAATTGGTGGTAGTTCAATATTTGGTAATAAAAATATTTTCACTGCAAGTAAGGAAAACATATTTGCTAAAACAGATAATACTCCTAAATTTGATATGAAAAGTAACAACATATTTGCTAAGCAAGTAGAAGAAAAACTAGCATCTAAGGAACCATCCAGTATATTTGGGTCACTTGCAAAATCTGACAGTTCATTTATGAAACCAGTTACTACCGATAACTCTACAGAACATGCTTCAGATAGCAATAAAATCATATCTTCCGGTAGTATATTTAAAAATGTTTCTTTACCTGCTAGTGGGGCAGATGGTAAGGGTTATTCTATATTTAAAAGCAAAAATAAAGCTCAAACAGTTGCTGACAATCTATTACATTCAATTAATAGTCTCAATAATCGTGCAGTTTCTAATTTTGATCAAGGGAATGATGAACTAACGAAACAAGATGGCCTTAAATCTCAAACTGACGATAAAATAACTGAACATGAAATAATCCACAAACAAAAATTAAAAGATGAAGAAATAAAACGACGACTACGCCAAGAAATAGAAAACCTTAAAGAAGAATGTAGAAAACAAGAGGAGTTAAAACAGCTTCGAGAACGAAAAAAGTTGGAAGAAAATCGAGAGAGGGAAGAAAAAAGAAAACAAGAATTAAAACGAAAATTAGAAGCTGAAAGAAAAGCTGAAATACAACGAAAAGCAGAAGAAGAGAAAAAATTCCAAGAAACCGTTGAAAAAGAGTCAACAGGAACTGTTGAAAAATTAATTTATGAAGTGACAAATGACAGTCTTCACGAAATGCTTAAGGAGGAAGTTGAAAACTTGCAAAATTTAGTCAAATATGCAGATATAGTAACTGAAGACATATTAATAGAATTAACTAACGAAATATGTAGATGGGAAATGAGAGCTGAAAAAATTTGGTTTGACAAATTAATGAAAAAATGGTTTCATATATGGAGGAAGAATTATATTAGGAATTGTAAAAGGCGAAGATTATTAGATGACACTCCTATTTGGTTAAGTGAAAGAACTCCTGTTGAGGAAGCATTAAATATTCGTCGGCCGATTGAAAATGCTGCTTTAAAAAATATGAATGCTATACATAAGGGCTACAAGTTTAGAGGAGAACTACAAACAGTACCACTACCGGATCCGTACAATATAATTGATTTAATCAGGTCACCTTTGTTAAAACGTATGAAACAAATAAATTATCCATATGATAAATGCTTCTTTTGGAAAGCTACTTTAGTACTTCCTGAACAAGTGAAATGGATTTACAAAAAAATTCACCTCGAGAAATGGTTAATGAGTGCATTTAGCGATAATGACAAACATGAATCAGAAAATTTGATACACGTCAGTAAGCAGTCTTGGAACCATCTTTTGGATTTTGCCATATCAATATGCTTGACAAATATAGATAAGATAAATTATTGTGCTGATGCAATGGAAGGTACTAATGGTCTATTATTTTATTTTACTGAAAAGGATCGTGGTTTCATTAGTAAACTAGAAGAAGCATTGAAACATAAATATCAATATCAAGTTATTCCTGTGGCACTTGTAATGGCAAAGTGTACATATGTAGTTCTGCGTAAATCTATAGAAGATCTTTTGTCGAGATATGTCCAGTATGATATTATATCAGCATTTAAAATATTTGTTGTTGATCCTAATAATATATACGAGACACTAAATAGCTCTACTAAAAGTGCAATGAAATGGATGGCAAAACAATATCCTCAGACCCCACCTCTTGAAATAGATTGTTTGAAATCAATTTGTCAGAGATACCTCGGTAATGAAATATGGTGTAGATTTAAGGTAGAACATGATAGTAGAATGAACAACATTCATAGAGATTTACATAAATTGATTGGATGTTATAACATTGCTGTGGACAAATTGACAGATATTATTACTAATGAAGATCATTTTAACTACTCATCATTTCCTTTAGAATTTAAAAAGTATTTAGATGATACATCACCATATCCAAAACCATATGAATTTATTACAAGTAATGTGAAAACTTCAGAAAATATATTAGCTATAAAAAATATAATGAAGGAGCTTAAGCTGCCAGTACCAATGTTATCTTTCAATTCAGCAAATGTTAATCAAATACAACAACAAATTCGTTCATATTGTCATCAGATTAGTTGGTTTAATAATCCTGAGGAAGTGATATGTAAAGCTGTTGTACCTAATCTCCTTTTTGACGTCGACATGCCTGATTGGAGTTTCTCGGAATACTTCGAGAATTGTAGTTTAGTAGATATTTTGAATATAATTGTGTATGAAAAGATAACACGGTTGGATAAATTTGATAAAAGATTTGGAATTTATAAAAAAACAATTTTGCAAGACTACTGCAATGCGAACTGGTTGTATGAAATTGACTTATTACAGAATATTAAACATAAAGCTATTGATGATGAAGATGACGTAGATTACTTTATAGAAGCAAAACGTCGTAAAATAGCTATGGATTCATTCGAATCTAGCATGTTAGAGGATAAAGATCAAATATTGGTGGAAGAAAGTATCAAAGCTGCAGATAATAATATATCAAAATATAATAATTGCAATGAAGCTGTTATACAGCTTGAGCTGCAACTTGAAGAAGAAAGGAAAAAATCTGTACAATTTGAAAATATGTTGAAAGCTGCTCTTTCAGACATAAATATGTAAAATATAAACTTGGTACGTAATAAAATGAGATGATAAATAAAAGATATGATTTTTGAATAATTTGGTTTATTTTATGTGTTTCCCATAAAAGGCAATGATACAACATATATCTGTTAATACATCAAAAATGAGTTCCACTGGCTCAGTACACAGGCCAACTCTTAAAAACAAATAAATCCATATTCTTAACTAGTTTATTTTTTGGGTTGTGCTATTTTGAGGCAAGCATCAACAAATTCTGTAAATATGGGCTCTTGCATATATTCCTGTATCAAATCATCTGGATGTGGAGATTTGTCTAAAAGATTCAATATTGTCCTCACATGTGGATTTTCTAAACATTGCCGTACTTGTTTAGAGTCCTCTGAAAAAAATTGTACCATGTATTAATCTATACATATAAATAAGACTCGGACATCTATGGTTTGTATGGGCTAATTCCCAGAACAAATGAAAGAATTTTGGCAAGATGTCTAGTGCTAGAAGAGGGATTTTTCAGAGTTTGTGGACACATAATTATGCTTTTTCCCATATAAACTCAGCAATAAAGTTAAATTAACAAAGATAACTTAAATTTGGTTCAGTGGGCGAGTTAAGTAAGAATAAATAAGAAAATTACAATTAAAAAATGGCAGGCCATATTTAATCCAGATAAAATCGTTCCCACTAAACAGCAAAATATTTTACAAAGATAAAGTTTGTTTCTATGCCTCCGACAATATATGCAAAAATTCATTGTGATTGGTTGCATAGTTAAGGTGTGTGAAAGCTCAACAAACTCACTTTCTTATTTATAATATTAACTTAGGATTTTAGATAGCATAATATTTTACCAGAAAAATGGGTACTGTTGTTGTGTTCATTAAAAAAGTGCAATAAGTTTGTAATTGGAACATATTATTTCCCATGTATTAAAGACATAATATCAATACTAGAAATCCTGTTTTGGTACTTACTTAATAATTTTAATTTATCTAATGGGACGGTGTCTTCTGTAGGATAATCATATTCAATTTTACAAGTTTTTGTTTCAATTATATCTTTTGGTAACTCTGGTGCAGAACAAGGATTTTCTTTATGTTCCTTGTAACAAACTACTGAGCAACTGTAACAAATATTGGTATACTTTAAATCACATTGTATAGACTATTATGAGATTAGATTTAAAAAAAAATGTGGAAAAATACCAGCTACTTAGTTTAATAATTATATGTATGTATGCATATGACTATCTAACATTAGCTTACATATACCCTGTGGAGATATGGATATAAAGAGTTGGCTATAAATTCTCTTGATCTAACTAATGGAATAAATAATAAAATGCTATTCACTGTACTGAATTCATTAATGGCTATTGATAAGAATTTTGAAGAGACTGCTGCATAGGCAAACAAAATATTTTGTTTTTCATTTGAATATTATAGTTTATATTCGAATATGTTCCCTTACATGTCTATAACAGTGGTTTGTTACAAAATATATACTCACTAAGGTTTCCTGCATATAGGACATTTGTATTTGGATTCCCTTTTACACTGTACACATGCCATTGTTTTCGAAGGATAATTGTTTAGTTTGACCGATTATATCAAAGACTCAACATGTATTGTACAATCAACATGTATTTATGTATGTATTTATTGTAAACAGAAAAGCCAAATATTTATAATAGATATTTACCCATTAAATATTATGACTGCAGTAAAATTCAAATGACTTTAACTAAACAGCGTGACCAGAGTTTTGTTTGGCCAATCTACTAAACAGCGACGAAAATCTACCAAATTTTACTAAGTAGAAACTATTTTATTTATATATTATATTTGCTAATAAAATATCAATATTTACTACAGAATAAAGAAAGAAGCCTCTTTCTTCCGTCATATTTACACTTTTAAGAAGTATATATTGCATATAAATATATTTTTAAAAATATATACTATATATATACTGCGTTTAAACGCAGTATTTAAAGAGACGGGGAAAATAACATTAAAAATATGTCTGGTTTCAACTAAAACCCTTTAATGCAAATTTATTAGAAATTATCGAATCATGGAAAAATCTAGACTGAAGTTAGTTCATATACATGGAACAAATAAATGATAGTAGGACCTTCTATATAATAGGTGCATCGCACCTATTTTAACTAGTTTTTTTTAGTTTGTTCTTGAAATGTACAGTTTTATAATAGGTGTTCATCAGTAACTAATAATCATAACATATTTTGTCATGATGCGTTTTCAATCAATAAAGTAATTAGTTATAGATAACAAATAAATAATGTCAACTTATTAAATAACTATATAAACGACGGAAAAACCGTGTGGAAAACGATAAAATCATGAATGTATATTTTTCGTATTTTACCGCTAAGTGAATTCATTTATGATTTTATGTTTAGCCGTATTTGTGTCTCAAAAGTAATATTTACATGATTTACTTATTTTCGTTTCATTGACAATGACATTACCATAAAACATTTGAGTTTAGTTTGAGAATTACAAACAAAGTACATTATATATAGGTATATACTTGTTGTAGCGGTTCAATAAATGTAATGTCCGTAAAGCTATGTGAAGGGGAATCCTGTAACTATATTTGTGAAACTGTTGTGATAAGTAAATAAAAAAAGTAGTGACGTGTTGGTTGGGTGATTTATCGTAGCATTGGGCATTATGGGAACTCATGTGCATGGGGTCGTGAAGAAAACTAACTCGATCCTTTATATTATCCGCACGGCGTTTAAATGTCTCACAGCTAAGACTTTTATAAAATTAAACAAGACCTATATAATACCTCTCCTTGAACATGCTTATATTATCTGGGATCCCTACTACAAAAAAGACATTAAGCTCATTGATAATGTACAGAGAAAGGCTACCAAGGTGGTGTAGGCAACGCGTAACGTACCCTATGAACAGCGTCTCAATAACGTTGGCCTTACCACACTAGAACAGCGTAGACAAAAGGGCATGTTAATCGAAACTTATAAAATCCTCACTGATTATTACGATATGCCCAGCCTTAAAGATATGTATAAGCTAAATGAAAATAAACATCTACGAGGTCATCTCTTGAAACTTTGTGAAGTCTCACACAAAAATAAGCCCAGTGAAACATTTCCTGTCTAACAGAGTGGTCGCAGCATGGAACAAACTCCCAGAAAAAGTTGTGATGGCTCCAATCATAAACTCCTTTAAGAGCAGATTGGACAAGGACGATATCTCCAAGCAATTTAATACACACACATCACCTATTAGCTGCTAGTGTGTCGTAGCAAATAATAATAAAATAAATTTAAAAAATCTGAATTCTTATAAGTACTTTGGTGATACCATCCATACGCTTTTTATTTGATTTTTGTACTGGCTGTAATTATACGATTCCACATCAGTTAATGTTACACACATTAATATTTGGCTTGCATTCAAACAGAAAATTCAATTCGAATATAATGATATATACATAAAATCTTATCCTATGCTAATAGTAATGTAATTTAAGTTTAGTAACGTGTCGCATTATGCCAGTGAGGACCACTATTTGTAGTGTCGTCCCGCAAGTCTTGTTCAATAACAAAAGAATATGAATATGCCAATAGAGATGCGATCATTTAAAATCCGAAGAAGATAGGAAACTAGCTACTAAAAATCTAAGCAGAAGCATATTTAGTGATATCTATTCCTAAACACTGTTTCAAACATTTTTTCTACAGAATAGAAAATGAGAATGAAAAGAGAGCTAATGTGCTATTTATTGCCATTATTATAGTACTGGTAGTCATGACTAACTCATAGGAAGAGAAAATGCAGGTAGGGATTGTTTATTTTAAATATAAATAAAACATATTTCTTGTACTTTATTCACGTAGAAATAAATATTTACACGATCAATACCATACATAGATGCATCTATTAAATAATACCTCATATATAATGTAAAATTAACTAGTATTAAGCAATAACCTTTTAATTATTATGAAATAAATTTTTTTTTGCATAAATATCTACTTGTACTATAGATTTATAACTCCAACATATTCAGTAAATTGAAGTAATAATGGATATTGCCATTTAAACACATCGAGTTAATACCGCTAAGTATTATAGACGATACGTTGCTTTTATAACAAACTTTTGGTCTTCATAGTATATAAAAAGCAAAGAAGTACATATATTGCTCAAGTAACTGATAAAAATTCGAATCATTTTTTTTAATAGAACACATCCTGTTCGTTTTTTTTGCGTCATCTAACGTATACGTATTTTCAAATCATAGATCTAAATCTCTCTACGTTTGAAACAGAATATAAATCTAGATAAAAACTATTGTTTCTTGACGTTAGTGCCACAGAGTATATTTCGGTAAGTGCATTAATTACAGAATATACCACAATGCTTATACGTAATACTGTATAAGTAAATACAGGAATTGGTAATTTAAGCTTAGACTTTATGTAATTAATTACGACAAATAAGGCAATTATTTTTTTTATACTTGCAATATGTATTTTAAATATGTTAATTTCAAAGTATCACATTATACTGAAATACGGAAGTACTTAAATCAGACTGCAGCAGTAAGTACAGTGATAAGAAAATTAATATTATTGGACTAACTATTTCATAATTTTAATTGACACTTTTTATTATACGTTTATTTTATAGTGGTGATAAGAATTCGAAATTATTGTATTACAAAATTATTATTTTCATTGCCTATGAAAAATAGCAGTGACGTATGTATGTTCTCTGCCTAATGAAAATTGTACCGCAACATTCCTTTTGGGAGTGTTGGCTGACGGTGAAGAAAAACATCGCGTAAACCTGGGAATAGTTCTTGTATTAACATTCTACGTGGAAAAATATAGAATCGTGGCTTTCTTGGAATTTGAAATCGCCGATACTGCGTGGGCTGACGTGGCGATTACGCGGATACCTTCTTTTGGGAGGAGATCTATGACCCTGAAGTTGGTCAGAAACTGATGTGATTATGATGTAATGATTTCTTTTTAGCAACATTTACTATTGTCGTTTCGTAGGCAATTAAACTGATAGTAAATAATGAGCCTTTCAGTGTATCCAACGTCGTATAAACAAACGTAAAATTTAGGCGTTTTAATTCATCAGGAATCATCAGAACATTGCCTACAGGAGTATTTACACTTGTCCTTTAAATGTTTAATTTGAAAATGTCGTATATTACCCTTTTTTTTTTAATATAGAAAAGAGATGAACTCGGGATACTTAAGTACATGCATTAATGCATATTCATTTGGTAATATTATTCATATGGATCTCATTTACATAGCTCATAAGTGTAGATGTTTAGATTAAATATTATAATTTACTTAATCGATGACATCTCACTCTGTACATGAAGTATACGGGGGTTTTAATAAGATATTATCTTAAAATATTCTCTCATCAGTCTTGTTGTCCTATACAAGATTTATTTGTAAAATATTAATTGCCCTCTAAAACATTGAAACTGAAAACTATATTATAAAAATAGATGACTTTCCAGTAAAAAATGCTTACATACTGAATTACTAAAAAGGAGTAATCCTATAATAAAATCATTTGGTTATAATGTAATGGCAAAATGCGTGTTAAAACTAAAGTTCTTGGTGCCTTGCGGGTTTTTTATCGGACACATAATATCCGGTCTCGGGCGGGGTGACCCCCGCGTCAGCGGCTGCAAGTGCGAGGTAACGCGTCCGTAAATGATGCGCCGATGCTTTTGGTTGTCGCGACCTCGTGAATATACCCTTCTTGTTCCCACCAACCCTGGTTATCGCTGCAAAATACGTAAACATATATTACTAACATTTTTTAATTTCTTCTGCGTTCCACTTCCACAGTCCACTTCAATCATTTTGCACAGGGAAATTCCAATCATTTTTAACACAAGTAATATTATTACAACCTTATTTTATTTATTTAATATAATTCATAAAAAAAATGTCTATCGTTATAAGCGCATCACATAAAAACTACTGTATATAGTTTTCCATAAAATTTTAGTCTCATTTTTTAGGCACAAAAAATAGTTTGTATCTAAGAAAAAACCATGATGTCTTCGTTTAATGTAAAGTTATAAAAGTTTTCAGAGACTACGATTTTCAAACTATTATGCCTTCAGGGATGTGTGAAATGAACCAAGCGGTGTGGCACAAGAGAGGGGACCTAATGAGAACATTGTTAACAAATAAATTCCGTAAGCAAAGTATAATTTCATTTCCAATCTGTTCTGTTTTTTCTTGTGTACATAAATATATATGATGAAAGTAATAAATCAATCGCAAATACAAACTTTGTGCGGTTTTAAAATCGGCGAAGTTCCAAATGAATTCTCCCGCGAAGAAACCGGCCTGTCGCAATTGATCAAATGCCTTGAAATGCTCAGACATCAGTGCTACCTGATATTCTTCCGACCAAACATACTCGGGATACTGAAATTAATATAATATATAATAGTCCTTAATGTGTTTAACATATAGGCTTCAACAGCAATAATTGTTATCATAGTAGAACTGTTCAATTTCTTTAATATAACTGCTCCACCATTTACAATACACACTCAATATTATATTAAAGATTAATAAATAATAACTTCAATTACCAATATACTTATAAAATATTTAACTTCAATTCCGTGTAAGAAATAATATCTTTTCCATATATTTCACTGGGTTTCGATGTACACTTACCAGATGTAACCCAGCAAGGGTGTCAGCACCGTACTCCGTCATTATGACCGGTTTGTTATGGCGGCGGAAGAAAGCGGTTGCTTCCTCGATAACGCTGCTCGTTATATGTTCTAAGTTGCCTGTATTATGATACCAGCCGTTGTATCGGTTGAAGCAGATGACGTCCAAGTGTTGGCCCTGAAGAAAGATCCTTAATACAGTTTCCCGTTACACGTATATACGCCTTTTCTTATCTGAGCTTCACAGTTCCACTTAGGTTAAAAATCTACTTCAATTTACTTGAGTTTATTAGCGCGATGCATGCAATATACAAATTCTCAAGCTTTATATGAAGTTAGTGTAGTTAAATCTCGACAAAATAAATACCTGTGAATATATATTTTTTTATTTAGGACTTAAAATTTCATATTTTGGTTTTCTATAAAGCTTCTGCTATGTAATTTCGAAAGGGTTGGTAATATGGTAGCATACGAGTAAATCTGTTCACATTTTTCAACCGAGTTAAGGCGCGATTGGCAGGTTGTGGCATGTGACGAGTGACGTGTTAATGGACAATATTTGAAGCAAGATACTTAAATATCAAAATGAAATGATCAAATATTCAAAATAAATAAAATATAATTAATTATGGTGACACAATAATTACAACTGATATCACTTAAGTTAGTAAGGAGATTTGGTTTTTCTGTTTATTGAACGATGTGGAATAATTTTTTTTGTTATAAAAACACCACATCCACATCTTGGTATAAATAATCGAATTATTGTTCTTAAGTCTAGAAGTAATAAGTTTGTTAAAAAAAAGGAACAAAGAACATCGTATATCTTTTTTGTTTCAAGACAACTTCAAATAGAGGCGATGTCAAGACAATTATTAAATGCATCGTACCAAATTAAATTTTTAACTAAGACTAAATTCATTCGTAATTGAATAAATCAATAAAGTATATTGTGTCCGTAAAGTTTGTAAATAGCGAAAAACTGGAATTCCGTAACCTCTAAAAATCGACATGTAATTGAAGTGATTTAATATGTTGTCTGAAAACTATTATATTTATAATCGATATATGTCTATTTTCAAAGTTTACAATTTGTATAACATAGATAAACTTCTCTGGTGAAAGATTAATAGATGTTAATATAAAAACTTTTAGATTGCTGCAAGGGAACTATATTTCATAAATTATTGATAAACGTCACCATATTTGAATGGCCCGTATTTATTATGTACTCTAGCTGCCCGCCTCGGCTTCGGCTAACGAAGAAAATGAAATCTTCCTTTTACGTTACGCTTATGTAATAAAACAAAATGACAACTGACCAATTGAGCCTCATCTGTCAATTCTGTCCATATTTTTAAGATCTTCCTATTGTCTTTTAGTTCATTCACTTTTTATATGGAACTTTATAACCCTAATTTATCACTTTTCCCTACGATGTTTTAATCTTTAAAATCTATGATACAAAGCTTATCCCAACAATTACACACGGAACAAAAAAAGTATTACCAAATAGGTGCTAGTGTTATGAAGTGATGCGTTTAGATCGATTCAAAAATTGATTTTTAATTATATAGATCATAAATACTTGCTTCTATATAAATATATCAAAAATAGTATATATAATTCCTACAATTTTTTCATAAATTAATATGCTAAATCCTTACACTCCTGTCCGTATTGTAATATTGTGATATTGCGATGGTAACCGGTCTCGATAGGTCCATTGATTTGACGTGCTTCACTATGTCCCTGGAATATATGTATATATATTACTTTTACTTACTAAAATACGAATTTATAAAATTAATGACTACTCACTAATAAATTTAATGTTATACGAAATTATCATAATGTAATGAAAGATTTTAGATTTGTATAATTATGTATTATATCTATACGAGTACATAGGTCATTGCGGAACGGTTGAACCGATTTTAGCCAAACTATCACTGGTACTTTGAGAACATTTTAAAGTATTATTTAAGCAACATATCATTACGATTTTTAATAAGAGATAAGCAGTAATAATAAATTTAACGAATTTAAATTTGCTAAAAAAAGGTTGTAAATGTTCAGTAGTAAAGCCAAATCTACAATAAAGAAATAAAAAGCAGTCCATAATTAATTCCAATAGAGTTTCTATATAACAGCAAAGCTGTTTTCTCGAGAACGATATTCCGGGTACCAGCTAGACATAATAATAAATGTCATGTACATGCTACAAACCGCATGAAATATTAATTAAATTCAGAATATTAGCAGTCGCATAGAGGGTTATTATTTGCTTAGTTATTATACTAATAGCCTTATGTTTTATTTTTACTTTTTGGCTGCCAATTTTAGGTAATGCCCCATAAATATATTTTTAATTGTTTTTTTAACATTTGTTTGTCTTATTGTAATTCAATCTAATCTATCTTTTTATGCGTAACATTAACATTTTCAGGTGTTATTCAGATATTGTTGTAACTTACTGAAAGTAGGCATCTGCTAGAGGGTTTGCTGATCTCGGCTCATTAGAGATGGACCACATGATGACACTCGGATGATTCTTGTCACGGTGAATCAATTCCGTGAGCGATTGCTTGTGTTTCTCTTTAAGCGGTGAACTAAATATACTGTGAAAAAAAAATGTTGCAATATTTAATTACATTTATTAGCTTGCATGCTTAATATTAGTGCGTTATAATATCTAAAACAAGTTATTTAAACTTATAAAATATGAATGTGAAAATATTAAATGTATTCTAAGCTAAAATACGCTACCTACAAAAAGAGCTACTCTAATATAGTATGTATTAAGATATTATTTCGTAGTTTTAGCACTCCCGAGTTTAAAACTTAATGCAGCTGTGCATTTGCTTTATTGTGTACGAGCTGATGCCCGCTGCATCGCATGCGTTTTTTAAAAATTGTAAATTACTTCTTAAAAGATCAGCTATCTGTCAGTAAAAGTCCCATGAAAATACGTCCCTTCGTTTTGGAGATAGTACTATAGACGAAGCCACGGATGACAGCTAGTCTAAAATAAAGTAGCCTATGTCACCCGTTGTAATTTTAACTGTCCGTCAGTGAAATTTCTGTCAAAATCGGTCCAGCCGTTTCGGAGATTACCCGGAACAAGCAGACAGACAGACAGATAAAAATTTTATATATCAGTGTCGTGTATATCCAATCCAATCAGTAAAAAGTCGTTATTTTGATATTACATACAGATACTTCATTTTTATTATATGTATAGACTGTATGTATGTATGTGGAACCTCTTTTGCCGGCAAATAAAAATTAAATAAATCACAACAATAAAATGAGAACTGTGAACTTAGACAAGTCTTATACAATGTTTAAATTTAAATGGTGCCTATTTTTTGAAACAAAGGTAAGACGCTCTTTTGTGATCAACCTTTTTTGAAGCAAGTGTTCGACGTTTATTTAACTTGTAATAACACGGTTGATGTCTTTTGTCATTTTAGAAATAAAAAAATGTTATTCGTTTGTCAAATATTTATAGGGGCGTTCAGAAATTTGTCTGTTTCATAGCTGTAGTCCGATATCTTTGGTCTGTTTTGTTGGCATACAAAACACTTCTGTTTCAGAAATAAAAATAAAACATGAGAAAGCTTTAAATTAATTAAGTGCACAACTTCGTTGCATTTATAATGTAAATAAAAATGTTGTAATAAGTTTGGACCACATTTCATACAAATATATGTAAGTGATACGGAGTTCACAGAGTCATCCAGTCATAGATAAAAAGACGTATCAAAACTCGACCCTTTGTTCTTCGAGGCATGGTGTAGCACTACAATGTCTAGTAATTGCTCACACTGCGAATGTATAATTCTGACTTTCGATACACGATGCGGCGCTCAAACAGTTAGTAATGCCAAAATCTGTCCAGCAGCTTTTGCGTAAATTGCTTCTCTTTTATGTTTTCTTATAAGTAAGATAAATATATATACGAATGTGATATATATGTCCTATATGTCATACTGGTGTACAATCACCATACCAAATTTCGTCAAAATCTGTCCAGTAGTTTTTTCGTGATGCGCGTACAAACGACAGACAGATAGACAGACAAAAATTCTAAAAACAATAGAAATGCGTTCTGTCATTGATTCTCAGACGTCCCAGAGTATTTTTAATGTACAATTTCGTCTTGTTAGCTTTTTATTATATGTATAGATTGTCTCTTAGCCATCTTTGGAAGATATTTGAGACAGTACTACAAAAGCGCTTTTTGTTGAGTGATCATACGGATACGCGAGCGATTTAAAGGAACCATTTTAATGAATTTTGTGGCATAAATTAACTGAATTCAATATTTCGTGAACTTTAGAATGTATTAATTTATTGTTTTGGTTTTTTATTCTTAGCTGCTATGATTTACGAATACCCTACAGTTTTGTTTGTTAATAACATTTATACAAGTGATTGATCACATCAATAGTTCTGATTTTCAGTATAGCTTCTTTATTTAGCATAATTAAAGTTCCAGGGCACAAAAATAATCTGTAGATCCCCGCGCTAGGAAATAAATCATGAGTAGCGGATAATCCACTAAAGTTTATGTTGTGGTGGTGCCGAAAGTGAACCAAAAATAAAAAAAGAAAATTAAATACGATGTTATCAACTTAATAGAACTTAACATGAATTCATTCGCACATGTGAATATTAAAGCTAAGTCAATATTATGTAGATGTTGTGTTTGGAACGATAAAGCTTTTAGACTACTACCTTAAAGCATCGCCTGAATTGATACAAGACTAGCTCTAAGAGATCGTATAATAAAAAGTAAGACAAACTTACTCAGTGTCTCCACTAGGACATTCGTCAATGATCATAATTCCTTGTTCATCAGCTAATTGATATATTTCTTCCGCGTACGGATAATGGGATGTACGGAATGCGTTAGCGCCGACCCATTTGATGAGATTGAAGTTTTTCACCCACAACACTGAATCCCATCCTTTACCTCGTAGCTGAGAGAATATACACAAAAAAAAATCAATACTTATATTAATTAGCGGGAACTTATAGTACTAGTCGATTTGTTTTCATGGTAACTAATTCCATTATAGATTTAACTATTATAATATATGATATTGTATTGTTGTTGTCGTCGCAAGTATACGTTAATGTAGTAAATCGTCATATTCTGGTTATTATCATCAACAATTCACCATTGCAATTTCTAAATGAGATGAATTGTATAGTGTTATAAAAACTGCGATTTTTTAAACCAATCATAGGCTAGTATTTTTTAATCGAATCCTAAATTAATACTCCTATTATTTAAATTTGTAAAAGTTTGTATATAAAAATAAATGAAATTTTCTATGTTTAAGCAGTCAGCCAAGAGTATTCTATGAAATCAGTATTGAATGAAATGAAAACAAATAAGAAGTGAACCCTTCAAGAAATTATGAAATATTCATATAAATGATAATGTATTCGAACTCATTCTCTTGCACGTTAAATCCTATAGATGTATATGTTTATGTCTTTTATAATGTCGCTTTTCCGTTTCATCTTCAAATTTCAAATTATAACGGGGCTACAGTTGCACTAAAAACTCAAGACATTTAGAGTCAAGGCCCATTACACCGAACTATAAGCGTATTGGAAATATGTAAAAAATACACTTTGTCTAAATAATATAAACTGCTACTAGATTGTTTCGTCAAAGCAATTCGACCAACACGGCAGCGTGCAATGATTTCGTCCGACACCGCCTTCCTTACGAATACGAGTACATACATTGACACGTTCCAGTCACCACAGTAGATGACGTTGGGATTTTTTCGTGCCTGATTCATTCATAGCATGTTCGTAGTATGGTTCGGCGTTGTGAGCTTAAACATGTTTTCTTAAGAGTATACTTACGTCAGAATCCTCATGCATACCGAACCCTTTAAGGTAAAGTGGTTTATCATTTATGAAAATTGTTGTATTATTCCAGGTTATAGTTCTTATGCCAATTTTTTGTGTGTACGTATCGATTACGTCTCCCAAGGAATTGATTAATGAAGCCTAGAAATGAAATCATATTTATTAATGAAGGTAAATAATGACGATTCATTGTTAACGTTAGATGTTACGCTCAACGGTGCAGCATATGAGGAGATTCCGCTTGTATACCTAGTATTACCAACCAAAATAACTGGCGTCCGACCGTCAGAATAAGTTATTTTTAGTGTTCGTGGCCATGACAAATAAAAAAAACAATAAATAAATTCTTTTCAGTCAGATTAGAATCAGCCAAAAATTTTGATTACTGGTAACCAAAATATCATTGGCATCCATTGTCTCATAATTATATGAACTATGGAATTATTTTTAACACTTGATTTACGATTCTTTAATATTTGTCGAAACTATGAATTTCGAAGAATAGTTATTTTTTATCAAAGGATACGACGTATAAGAATAAGATATTGTATTGGTACTTGTGAGTTGCGAATTATCAGGTCATTGAACTTATGCTTTGAGAAGGTTGTGGAATGTTACATTTTCAAATGCTAATTCTGTTGAAATCATAGGATGCAATTATTACAAAGTACGTAGACGTAGGTTATAAAACGTGCAGTGACTTCAAAGTATGATAACATTTTTGTAAAATATTTATCGATTGTTACTTGTACTTTGTTACTTACTTGATTTGATTGTTTGTTACTTGTAACTTTGTATAAATATAGTAATACGTAATATAAGTCTACAATAATAGTCATAAAATATTATATAGTTTTTACAATGTGCCAAGGAAAAAAATAGAATAAAATTGTTGTAGTTTTAAAATAGGAATTAACAACTCGGTTGCCATAGCGACCGCATTTCTTTTTAATAGGAGACCTACCTTTGAGATTTACCTTCGTGAACTAGTTAGCTAATTAGTTGTTGGCTTTTTTATATTGGCCACGATTTGAAATATGTATTATTTTCAGAGGGAAAAAAAATTACCTTGAATGTATACAAATATCCGGGATTTGGATGCATTAGATAAGGCCACCAGAAGTTAGCATTACCGATTTCCATTAAGCCAGCGCATTCGTTTGAGGCCACGACTTGATTATCGCTCTTGTCGAACATTTGAACCAAACAGAACACACCGTCGTTACTTGGTCCCTTAAAAGTGACATTGTAAACTACGAAACCTGGAAATTTAATAATTTATTTCTTTATATCTATTCTTTATATAATTGATACAATGGTATAGTTAATATGTTTTTACATATAGTAGCAAATTAACATGCAGTTCACTACAGTTAACTGACAAATAGAAATTTTAGTTATTTAAGAGTAACTCCGGAACAAATTTATTGTTTCCGCAATCGACTCTTACACACTCAATAATTTCCTATTCGAAAACTCTCTAATCTATTACGGTTTTTTTATAGATATCGCTACACAGAACAATTCTATAGCGCTGCTGTTTTGTGCCATTCAGGGTGTTACTCAAATGTGTTAAGTTTATATAAGTATCTATATGTCCCGGGATTCAACGTTCTAATAAATTGCCTTAGTTTTGGAAACTTGTGTACTTTAGCACTGTAACGAAAGACGTAGATACCGATGGCTAATGGTAATTTCAAATGGAGTATTTTGCAGTAGACGATAAATACAAATGTTAAGAAATACTTCAAAATACCACTTTAAATGAATATTTATTTATTAGAAATTGTATTGCAGGATCGTATCAAATACAAGGTAACGTTTATTGCAAATTCTGGTGTACAAACAAAACTAAGAAGTACTTAGAAATAAAAAAGTGTGCTATTGTATAACTTATATTATTTTTCTATATTGTATTATCAGTGATTAATTTGATAGTACAAATTGCTCTAAAATAATGCCTAAAGCGCGCGCAGTACCTATTTATCCTTGAAGCTTTACCTCTCTGCTTTACACTTTATAGGGCGATTTCACACACGATTATTTCATTCAAAGCAACCGTATATATAGTCCTCTTCATCGATTTCGATCACGTCAACTTCATAACGTTTCATTTCTTTCGATCGTGGGCCTTAATGTGACTCGCGAACCCAAACTTACCTATTAACACCCGATCATATACAGAGCAGTAGAGCTGGCAGTTCTCATTGTATGTTTATGTATAAATGACTAGCGATTCTTTACCGGATATGAGCATTGAGACTTGCGGCGATGGGGTGATGACTATGGGTTAAGGTGTGAAAACCTAGCGTAAGATTTGGTACGGTACTTAAAAATCTGATACACCATACATATATAGACGCCTAGACACAGAAATAACAAATAAGCTCATCAGGGAAAAGTCAGTAATGCGCGGGGGGACTCACGCCAGCTACCTCTTGATTCAGTTGTAAGGCTTATTACTAGGTTAGTATTTTTTTATATATAAAAAAAATAAATGCGTTACCTGTCAACCCTTGTTTATCAGTGTTGACGATGATATCATCTATATACGTCTGTGGGGAAGAGTAAAGAAACACTGTTCGATCTATACCTGCGTAGTTGAAGAAATCGAAAGTATAATACTGTTCTGGACGGACTTTATTGTAACTGAAAAGGAGAATTGCAATTTGAAAAATATACACATAAATAATTGATTATTATTATGCCTATACTACGTGCCAAAGATTAATCACACCGATAATGACTCTTATGAGGGTTGAATTAAAAAACCTTTCCAATCTTTACTTAAATTCTATTAAAATTCAGAAAATATGTTTTTCTGCGTTGAATATGGGTTTATAAAAGTTATCGTATAGTTTCTGAAAATGTTTAGGCATTTAAGAATTCTGATTATTCGTCTTACATGTGAAGTGTGATAATGAATATTGAATTTATTGAGATTTTATAGAAATACACACATACATATTTGGGCGATCACTACAACGCGATTTTGTCATAATTTATCCATTATCTGCCTTAAAAAAACATATTTATTGACGAAAAAATAAAATTAAATCTAATTTTTAGATAAATAAAGACAATTTTGGTGCAATTGAAATATTATTGCCAAAATAATGTTGGCATTTATTTTTCAACAGATGGCATTATATTGGTAGCGATTTTGCACGACCTTTGAGATCACTAGTTTGATTTAAAAAAATAACGTTATACTGTATGTTTTGAATGATGCGCATAATTATTATTTTTTTGATTCCACTTATCCTTGATTATTTATTTCTTAATTAGCTGTTCACTGTATAAATTTTAGCTATTTTTCTGCTCTCACACCGCCATACATACAGCACAAAACGATTCGTCCGCGCAATGACTTCGTCTGGCTTAATGTACATTCTAAGCTATAATCTGTATGGTTATTGTTTAGCTTCTAAGTATTATAAGACCATCTTAGGTTTCCTATATCCTTCATCAGTAAATATACTATAAAATGCATAATATATTTTTTAAATCTGACTGGTAACTCCAGTACCAGCGCTTGCAACAAACAATCTCTTGGCTATTATAATAGTTCGACGTATATCTCTTAGTTAAATCACTAATAATACTAGAGTCATTCGAAAAATAAAAACTAACGATAGAGATTAAGCACCCATTTTCTATTATATGTAGTAAAGAAAATAGCGGAACGTCGTGTACTGCTATCCTATTTTTAACATGTACTTACCCTACTGCGACGTCTTTGATGGAGCCCTGAGGTACCGTGTCACTTAACAGTATATTGTCAACCACCACGGTAAGGAGGTTACTACTGTTATAGTTCACCACGTCAGTTATCTCCACTCCGAAGGGAAGGTGACCAATCTCGTGGTAAGTTATTGATTTACCGTTGACTAACTGTGAATTAAAAATAATATTTATGAAAAATAAAACTTTCTCTTATTTTGGGAGCGAAATATATAAAAAAATGTCTATATTTCACACCCAGTAGGAAACTTAAAAAAAAAGAAAATACTTATACAAACAATATACGTGAACCACGCTGGTTATGACGCGTTTTCCTAAGGCTTCGTAATAGGCAGGCGCACACACGTAAGCAGTGCAATATACAAGAAGACCGCATAAGAAACATTGTATAATATGTTCTATCCAATTCTCTCGCACGTTAAATCCTATAGATCTGTGTATATAATGTCTCTTTATAATGTCGCTTTTTCGTTTTATTGAATTTCAAATCACAACGGGGCTAAAGCAATTTTTACTTAAAAAACAAAATATTACTGTTACTGTTGTATTTGTTGGATTCTGTGTTAGTTTATCATATCTCGAAAACATCTACTATGGGTACAGCTGCTGAGAAGCTTGCAGGTTGGCATGGCAGTGACGAATAACGATCAATCTGATATCTCTCGTTGGGTTCCTTTTTTATCATTGTGCCCGCTTTCAGGTGCAGTCCCCTTATTTAATCGTGCTACAATAACTGTTTGAGTCTTCCTTTGACCGTCATCTAATGTCTAGAAATTGATGGTGCTACCAAATATCCATCTCAGAAAATGCTAAAATAGGCATGGTGATTGATTTTTAACCGGATGCTGGTAATTACCCAACAGAGCGTTATCGTCTTACCACCATATTTATTACAATGTTCTCTTTCATCATCACGGTTTCAAAGGAAAACTGATGAACTGTTACGATGAAATATCACGAACACCGATTGAACAAATAGTTATCAACGCTTCTTTTAAATCCAGGTCAATAACCACATCTATATTTAGCAGTAGGTATTTTAAGTATATAGTAACATAAAAATAAATTCCACATAATGATGTACTCGATATTTATTGCAATAGTTAGGTACGTATTAATTTAAAGTCGTACTCTCAAATTATTTCAATTTATATGAAAATGTAAATAAAACTACGAAATATATGCTAACAAACATTAACATATATTTAAGTAACTTAATACGAATCCAACAAGAAAAATTTCAAAGCAAATGATAGAAATTTATTATTTAATTGTTTTCATAATTACAAATATACTGTTTGGCCAGTCGCCATGAGAGTTTGCTTAAGGTTTTTATGTTACTCTTTTTCTTATAGCCCTGCACTAAATGGCGCTAAACTGTATTTTATCGTTTTGTTATTAAAATATAAAGATGTACTCTACATTTTTAACAAGTATCAAGAAAACTTAACATGATGTGTCGTATGAAAGACCAAATATTTACAAAGAGTATTTACTTTACATGAGTATATATTATGTATTTCCCGGTAAGCATATGACCTTATAACATCGCTGATACCATCAGTATTTATGTTTATTACTTTCAAGAATATTTTTTATTATTATATATTATAAATACGAAAGTGTATTTGTTTGTTTTTTACACTTTCACGCTTTAACTAGACAACAGATCATCATTGAATTATGCACACACATTGTCAAGTAAATAGGGTACCTTTCATCCAAAAAAAAATGTATTTCAGAGGATCAAATCAAATATACATTAACGTGAGTGAAACCTTGAATAAAAACTAGTAATTTATAATTAGATAAATTTTAGATGAAGTACAAAAGGTTACTTAAAATATATGAAAGAAGACAGTGATGAAATTACACATTATTCAAATATAGCCTTTTCTTTTAGGTAAAATCATATGCCAATTAAATATGTTTGTGTGAACTAACTATTTTTTTAATTATGAATAGATTAGGTTTAATAACAAGTATTTAGAAAATATTCATTCCAGAATTGTATATGACATACATGCGAACACCAGAAGTAACTCTAAATGGTAATAAACTACAGTTTTCCTATGCGAGTAATTACGAAATCTTCTGCTATGTGTATTGGAATAAATATGCAAATATTGCTTAACAAGTCTATCTACAGATGGGTCTAGCTGTAAAGTACATGAGCTAGTTATATGTAGGTAAATATTGCATTTGTCGTTCGTCGGGAATTACTGGTATACTGATAATAATTTTGTAATAAAACAGTCAAGTGATGCAATGTTTATCCAATTTTATGATTACTAATAACAGGAATCTAAAAAAGAAGTAAAAAATTTAATGGGTATTAAAAAAAATTACAATTTTTAGTTTAATCTTACAATTGGTTTCGTCAATTACTGAAGTGAAACTACTTTTGGCACGGTAGGGAAAACATTTCGTTATGCGTTACCGTTGTTATAATAAGCATTAATATGTTAATCGTTGCCATGGTAACATGGTAAGTTTGCATTTTAAAATTATTTTATCATATTTGATGCATATGTTTGTGTATTCAGTGCTGCCAAAACGATCGGACGAGGACTGGGTTGTATTTACCACTAAAAGTATGCCTACGTCAATAATCATAAAAGAAGAACAAATTATCGTTGTCAAAATCTGGAATATTCACTTTTTGAAGATTCCGATATTTTGACTGATATGACTAGTATTTTAACTATATTTTCGTCTTAAAAATTCTATGATTCTAAGCATTATTCGATGAAATATGGTCACTAAAAATATGATGTGTGCGTCAACTAGGATATTTTCAAATAAAAACAGACGTGTTTGGGATGTACTTGGGAATTTATACCTTTTGCACATAGTCGTTTGTCAACGAGGAAATTATTTCCGTAATTAAATAATGCTTTGTTATTCATTACGTGAGTATTAATGTGTAGTTACTAAATGCTACGTCGATTAACAAATTGTACATTATGTAATTAATATTACATCATGATGTCATTATTGATGTACAAACGCATGTGTGAATTGTGAAGTTAAAATCGACTTAGAAAAACATTGCGAGTATTTTGGAGTACGGGCGGCCATGTGTTTAATTTTAAAACAGAGTGCAGTAACCTCGCGTGGGCGCCATAAAAAAAACGTTTAATAGGGAAGGGAGTAATCTGAACCGTATTTCAGAAACTTGAATTGTATTGTTAAGTAACTTATGAAGTGTGATTCAAAGTGTAGGGCTCAAGTTGAAAATATTATATGATTGACATAATTTTATTTTTGGCAACTAATCTTCTAGTAGATCATCACTGCCATTGTCGAGTAGGTAATGATATTACAAGTTTCTAGCGATCATTTCAATGAACTATCAAGATGTTGGCCGTCCTGTTTGAACTTTCCAGGGAGTTTTTATGGCAAGTCAGAATCCATGCTGCGTGGCATTATTTCTCATTCACTTCACTTGTACACAATAACCAAACTATATTACGTAAAACGCCACTAATATTACAAATTATAGAACCAAATAACACAAGATTATGAATAAAATCCACTACATGACACTCCAAGATCTCACCAAAAATAGATTTTTCCTGTATCGAAAATTGTACTTTTTTCTGGATAGTTACCCTATCTTCTTTTCTGGAGCCCTGACAATGTGTATGGAAAATTTAATGATGGTAGGTTGAGTAGTTAAGGCATTAACAAACAAACAAACTCGCATTCACATTTATAATATTAGTTAAGATAAATTATTCTGGAACCTTTACACTATTGTTGTGTCCACCTAAATATTGGCAAATACTCGTCGTATGCTTAGTATAGTAGAAGATTAAATGAATTGGAGTATATAATTAGTACGTACAGTTAAAGCAAAGTTAAAAGAAAATAATGTCATGCTATATATTATTAAATTATTTTAATCTTCGCGAGAGGACTGTGAACCATAACCTATTAAATTACATACAATTCAGATACATGTATAAAATATAACACGACTAAATTATAAACGGCTCTGGGAGAATGAGGTTTCCACTACAAAGTTGCAATACTCATTTCGTATTTGATTTCAATGTGTGATAAATAATATTGTTCAGAGCTCTCCTCTAATAAAATACCAGACGATCATAATTTAAACTATTATGTTTATGATAGAACATATTTTTGAAGATCAATAATTGATTTAGTGTGTTAGCAGTAAATTGCCTGTATAAAATTGAATAATATTTTGTATAAGTATTTAATTTAAAATGTACATTCTCAAAAAAATGTATGCTAATTGTCAGTTGCTCTCATAAAATATTTTACGGTTAAAATAATAATTACGAATATAATTAAGTTTAGAAGTATTTGACGCTAAATAATCCGTAATTAGGTAACTAAATTTGGTTTTTCAGTTTCGTTATTGCAAAGTTCAATATTGTATTAACCATAGTTCTACAGTAACGTTTTCTTAAAAGTATTTTATTAACGATCATAATAATATTCATTATTTATTTAATGAATAAAACGTCTTAATAATTATAATATTTTTAGTAAATTAATAACTTTATAAAGCGTAGTATGTATACCATAGAATGCATAGTTAATCCTACTTTACTGTAAGCATTGCTAAACTTCTATTCCTCACGCTCTGACACGAAAGCGGATGAATGTAACAAATATTCTCTGAGACCATATTTGTAGATAATTTTAAACTCAATTTTACCTTAGTAATATCAACGAATATCATTATAACAAAGGAAACAACATACTTATAAAAATATATACCTCAACTTATAAAATCCCAAAGCAAAGTTTAATGCAAGTTTTTATTTTATTATTTCGTTTTCCAAACTTGAATATCTATTAATTTATCGTTAATTCTTTGAGAAACTTATTCCCTTTGCAAATAGTTCAGGCTAATTCTTGCCTGTGTCAGGTGTAATTGTTTTGACAATATATAGATATATGAGCTTCCGTGTTGAGGGAAATCACAAGTAATTTCGAAACAACAAGGACTTGGGCTAGCGGTTCATATTGGCATATAACATTTATAACTTAGACTACGAATTCACTCAGCTTAGATACCATGTTATAATATAATATAATAAAGTATGCGAAAGTTTGCTTGTTACATTTTAACCTCTTAACTACAAAATCTATCATTATAAAATTTTGCATAAAATTTGTCAAGAGTATAGATAATGATATAGGGTGCCTTCCATTAAGAAAAAATGTACTGTTTCTCAGGTATACGTCATACCCACATTAACGCGTGCGAAACCACGGGCAAAAGCTAGTATACTTATATTTTCATAAGCAAAAAACTTACGAGTTCTTACATAGGTTACGATAGAGTTCATCGTCTCCTAAGAATAGCTCTAAAGATTACAATTTTCTATTAACATTCTAATAGCGTCTCTTAACCAGACAACTTATGTACTTATTCTTAAATTATGTAACTTCAACTTAGTTGTGAATTTGCATATAAAATAAACAAATACTTAGCGATTGTAAAATAAATTACAAAAGTAAATATATGGTGTAACAATACTTATTATTTATATATTTTTTACTAAAGTGTTAACTATTAGGTATGTGTGTATAACTTGTACTTTTTAACCTATATTATAGAATTCAGCTAGTTGTAACACGCTCAACCTAGAATCACTGGCTCTTAAGTGCAGCTACCGGAACTCTTGTAAATGCGTATCGACATATTTCCAAGTTAAAGGACGGCAGTGAGCCAGCGATAATCAGAAAAAGCCCTACCACCGTACTAGGGCTCATTGTAACTTGTAAGATTCAAATGTTAGTCCATCGACACGGTGTCTGAACTTGTGTTTTATAAAAGTGCATTTTAATAGAAAGGTTTTATTGTTTTATAACCTGATATATCATTCCAATTTAAAGGTTTAAAACTTGGTAGTTAGTAGTGTACATATCACTTCAACATCATGTGGCTTCAAAATAATGTATTTTTTTTTCAATGAATTGAATCATATATTTATCCTAAATAATATAGTAAAAAAAGAAACGTTGTAAATACTTCGCTGCTTAATTTTAAACTAAGTTTATATGTCATATAGTAGACATGTTAGTAGAAAGTTGATTGAGTAATGTTAGTTAAGCGAGGTCAGTGATTCTGCCCCCTAGGTTAGAGAATAGTCACATTATTGTGAATGATGTCTGGTCACGATGATGCTGGGAGTTGAATTAATGTTTTAGTTTTATAAAAAATACTTTAAATGAAATAGTATATGTTGAATATACATTACAAACATTCATATACTATATGAATTACACATAGTAATCATAATATATGTAGACAATTACTTTAATTAATAAGTGTAAACAATTAATGTATATATAATATGTATATGAATGTCCATTCAATACAATATTTAAAATAGAAATTATGTACGATCCACCAAGGTATTTTTTTTTATTGAATTGTATCATGGCTATGAAGATACAGGTTCTACCTAGTTTAGAAGTCGTTTTATAAAATTTAATGTAAGTGGGAAATGCATATTAAATTAATTTTGTATTGCATTTTTTTAATATGAAAAATAGTAATTTGATATGTTATAATAGTAATAAAAATAAGGTTTTATTAGTGTTATAATAAAACTCTAGATTTACTGAAAGGTAAAGCAATTATAAATGTTAAACGAAGTGGATTTAATTGTAATATTTTGTTAGGGGATTGTACTGACCGACTTTAAAGTAAAATGCATCAGAATAAATATAGTAAGTAATCTCAAGTAAACAATAATTTAAGCTGACAATCCCTTACTAAATGGAGTGATAATTTATGGCTTACTGATAACGAATGGTCTTGCAAGACAGAGGAGAGTACAGAAATAAATTTGCGCGATTCGAACGAGGCTTCTAGAACTAACACTAACAAAATATACATAACAAAGGAATATTTATTGGAAATATTTATTTATAATGCTACATTATGATAGCTGCAGTAAACAATTTAGAATTAACCTCTTTACAGTAAATATTAAAAATATTAATCAAATAGAGTACGAACTAAGAAAGTTTGTGATTAATTATATACAATAACAATTATACCATAACATGTACTATACTCGTATATATACAACATATATTATAAAGAATGTTTAAGATGTCTTTAATTCTGTTGTGTAATAAATAACATTGAAATAATACCGATTTTGTTTATAGTGACCGGGTTAAAATTTGAAAAGATTTGATGTTAAACGACGATAGACTTAAGATGATAATTTAAACCTAGGGCGGGGACTGGTAGCCAGGTGCACCAGTAGGCAGACATCTATAGGTGTTTGGTGATGGCTTTCCAAGTTGGGGGTGGTATAAGTTAGACTAGCGTTAGAAAAAACATAAAACATTTTATGGTTTCATAAAAATGTTTTCCTTCATCGAGTGCTATTCTATAGATATTTTCATAGGGGAACTATTAATAAATAGAATTTTCGAAAGTGGTGTTCCTATTCCTTAGGATTGTTACTAAAGAAAAGATGCATTCTCTCTTCTTAAATAATTCTATTATTAATTAACTTCGTTCGTGTTTTCCGTTTAGATTTCTATCCGTACTCACCATTAACACTGAATAAGAACGTAAGAACGAGTACTTGCTCACGAGATCGCTGTCACTTGACAAATTGTCCAATTACATTCGAACAAATTGCCTGACGACAGACAGACACCTCGTTACTAGCTGGTAAATCCAGTTAGTATAATAAACGTTTAAGCCCTTTCTGTTATTAACCGTATCTCGCGATTTCACAGATTAGAAATTTAATTTAGATAATACTAAGAATCGCCTATGACTTCGTTCATTTTAAACAACGCCTATATAATGCAACGGACCAACTGAACGTTAATCTGTCAATTTTGACAATATTTTTGAAGATATTCATATTGTCTCTTCACTCACTCACTTTTTTATAAAATTCCAAAATGTTAAATTCTCCGTATGATTTTTCAAACATTTTCTTCCAGGCGAATCTTGTCCTGACAATTACAAAGAGAACAACTATATGTGTGGTTTTATGAAACCATAATGCAAGTGAAACTTTTTTTGGTCGTAGGCATGTAACTAAAAATTTTCGGAAAATTCATTTTAAAAACTGAGCACAATTATTATTTAAATCATGGAATTATTTTCAATTGAGACATACCCGCCGCAATATTGGCCTTGGCTGCCCTGCCGGACGCCTTTCACTTTATCCCTATTCTGCGGCCGGCTGTAATGCGACATGCGATATATGGACGAACAAAACTTGAGGCGATGTAAAAAAAATCTACCTTTATTAAAAGAATAAGCCAAACAGGTGCAACCGTTCAGAAGTGATGCGTTTATATACATCCGGCAATTGGTTTTTATATAATGCAGTTGTATAATGTTTTCACTAATAGAGACAAAACTGTATTGCCACCTGAGACACAGGATTACTTAGTTTAAGTGGCAGCGGTCATCATGTATAATTAAATAATTTTTAACAACCTTTTGATACTTTGCGGCCTATATTTCTAGTTCGCGTAATAACGTATTTTGTATTTACGTATGTGCGTACGATTTAAAATTAACTTCTTCACTATTGTTGTGTTACTATACTATTTATTACTTATAATAAATTATATTTACTTGTAATAATATAACAACACCTTTTGTAATATAAATATTGTATTGTGTCGCATAACTTAAAATGCAAATTACTGTTGTTGGAAATAAATAAAAATATATAGATAAAATAAATAATAAAATAAAGTGATGTTTTAAAACCGGTTAACAATTTTATCACAATTACCGAAGCTATTTTTTATACTGACAACATTCCTTCCTGTAGAATAAATGTAACCGCAGAGATAGCTGCAAATTACTTTACCCACGAAAGAAATCTGACTGCAGATTGCAAATCTGTGTTATAATCGATGACTGTAATACAACGATTAGCCAATTGCTTCACAGAGGTTAAGAAAAGAGGCAGAATTCTTTACATTACATAAATTTTACAACTGTACATTTAAAACATTCAGTGCCCCTATAAAGCGGGTCAGGTATTTATGTATAAGACATTAAACATGTTGGGATCAGCTCACATATATGTATGTTTCACAAATATGGATGTATACGGCAGCTCTTTAAAATTCTTTACATCTTTTAACGTACATATTCTGAAGAAGGATGTGTCTAAAAATGATGTAACGTCAAAGAGACCCGTTTATATGTTAATCATGGGAATCTTTGTTTTCAAAACTACCAACACGTTCGTCGTAGGCCATTGTTTTATGGGAATCCGGTGATTTACATTTTTATAGGCTTACTTTTTTATAGAATTATATACTACAGACTACTATAGTATCTTATATAATAAGTGTAGATGTGGTTAATGGCAATAGGTGAAATATAGGAAGTAATTCAAACAAACTAACTAGGAAAGTTTAAAAAAACTTTATCTATGGAGATTAAAATAAGTGTATTTCATTTAAAGTTGAGGTTTTTTGTAGCATTCAAATCACTTAATATTTAGTAGTAGTATTCCAAGTGATTATTTTTGTTTCTCCGTCTTTATGTCCCTTCTTCAAGTGGAAATAATACAGGCTCGATGCTTATTAGAACTCCCTGTGTATCTTGCTAGACATACGAAATTTGATAGTGTAATTATATTGGACTGTGACACTAAAACTATTTAATAAACTCATCAAAATAACTTTCTTTAGGTATTTCCCGTTTTACCAATTCAAATTCAACTGACGAAAGGCTTACAAACGAATATGACAACAGTGATAGGCAATGGATTGTACATATATACAGTTTATCCTCGTTTTTCTGGCAATGGTTTGTAGACAAGTTTTTGATCACAGTTTTTTTAGATTATACTCTGCTCACCATCAGTTACCATTATTACTCTGTTACGATCTAATAAAATATCAACTATTTCAATTCTTGCCAGATCCGACTAACGACATATTCGAGATATTGGTTAAAACCAGAATCATCACATCGGCCTGTAAGAGATTGCAAGTTCATAAGCCTCTTCCCCAAAGAAGGTCTGGGCATAATCACCACAACTATCGGTATTGGTATTGGCCATTTTAAACTCCGTAAAATCTACAGTTCTATTTTTCCCACATACAGAGGTACTACAAAAACATTTATCAGGTTCAGGTCTCTTCACAATGTCTTCCACCATTATCAGCCAATAGTGTTACCAATTGAAATTAATACATGTATGCGTATTTTGAAAAATTCGTTGTTACATACCGGGGTTTGAACATGCGGATATCGAATTGACATTCCACCGATTAAACCACTCGACGAACACGACTTTTTACGACGAATAAGTTGCTTACAACGAGAATGCATCCTCGAACATACATTTTAATTAAATCATTGGGACACGAATGAAGGAAAATATGACTTACGCCCTCTCCAAATGTCTTTATTGAATTTACCAAAGTAATTTAATAAACTTATTGAAGTGTCAATTAGACCAAAAAAGGACTAAAATATAAATGTAGAAAGAATCACTGTTCGACTCGTCGTAGAAGCGTGATTGCGTCAGGAGTTATTACAGTTTCACGATGCGAATGATTGATGAATGCTATAATATGTTATCGTAAACATAAAACTGATTTCTCTAGATGATATTTATATATATATCAGTATCAGAAAGCATAATATAATAAACGATAGCGATTAAAATACAATGTTAGTAGAAGTAAGGAATGGAACGTGGTACCTGCGTCTATTTTTTCCAAAATATACAATATAACGGTCTTGAAAAGAAGAGTGAATGATTTATTAATGAGCGAACGCTGAAGTCAAGCTTCGCGCGGGGTAGTGTAAAAAAAGAGAACTGAGGTAGACAAAAAATATATAAAATATTTTGACACCTTGAATCATAAATCAAAGGGTTCATAAACGTAATAAAATAAAATATATTTTCTATTCATTGTACATAGTAAACGTACAGTATAATAATATAGTACCTGAGCTACTAAAATAAAATTAACTGACACGTGCCGTTCACGTTAAATTATGCGAACAAAAACTTTGATATGCGAAAAACAGGTTACTAAAGTCGCGTGCTACATTACCGACCGCAAACTCAATTAAGATTGAAGTATATATAATGCGCATTTGTATAAATATTATAGAAAAAATTTAGATTACAGTACGTTACTAATTTATCGTAATGTATTCTTGTCACGAAGGAATTATAAAAATAATTGTTTCGACCAAGTATTGAGTGACAATATTTAATATAGTAATGTAATTATGGTGTCTTCTCTAACGTATGTATGATAGCTTCTATGAAATTAAGCGTATACTCGTATTTATTTGTTCGTTGAGACGAATTTTCAAAAAGTAATAATGAGGTATAGTTTACGCCTTTGTAGAAATCTTTGGAATTACAGAATCGATTATGAAAATTCTGTTACCAATGATCAAAAATCAAAATCAAAAATACTTTACTCAGTTTAGGCCCTGAGAAGGCGCTTATGAACGTCAAAGTTACCACCGGTTCGGAAAACAACACAGTCATCGAAAAGAACCGGCAAGAAACTCGATCTGGTTTATCTTTTCATTAAACATATTATAACTCATATTTTTAAAACATAGTTATAGATAATTGCATTCGGTTTTGGTGGATGCACAAAGAGGGCGTCAATAGAAAGATACATTTTTTTTTATAGTGACATGGTCAGCAAAAATTTAGCCCTTAAAATTTACTGCAATCAACCACATACAGTAATCCATTAATAGTTGTCGATATCATGATGGATTCCAAACTTCTCGATCGCTGGATATACACTGCCTGATCCCAAAACACGACAAACAGAACAGAGCCAAAGTGACTGATTTATGCCTATGATGGTCATAATTCGGTCTTTGTACAGATCCCTATCATCCCGCGTGGTTACTGATCCTCGGATGCGACAATCATCCTCATGTGGAGGGTCTTACTCTGGTGTATGCTGGTCGCAATCAATTCGGGCACATTGATTAACGTATACTATGTAAAGTTAACGAAGACGTAGGTGGTTGTTAGTTATTGTTATAATATAACACGCATTTCAGAGGTCTGGAGACTTCAACACAGGAATATGTCATACAGTTTTTATCATAAGAAATGTCATTTAATAGTGAACCTATTTGTTCGCATAAGTATTTATTTCATCGTCAGCCCGTAAGTGACCCACTGCAGGCTTTTTCCCGAAGAAAGGTATGCCCATAATCACCACGCCAGTCCTCGACGTATCAAACTCTAAGAAATCCAAAGTTTTATATTTTCCCACACGTTCCGGTTCCGGTACTTCAAGAACATTTCTCAGGTTTAGGCTTACTCATGATGTTTTCTGTCATCGCCAGCCCATAGTGTTACCAATTGAAATGAGTAAATGTACGCGAATTACGAAAAATTCGTTGGTGCACGCCGGGGTCGAACCTGCCGCCACGACTTTTTATTTATTTTCGTTTCTATATTACAATATTTTCAATAACTGAAAAATTCGAAGATGATAGAATTATTTTTTTTGTGAACTCACCACTTCCGCAGCGTAATGGACGCTGCTGAATCTAAGCCAGACTCGTTGGTTAGCTGATTTCAACCACGGAGGTACATGGAAACGTCTGTCGTACCACACTAGTCCGACGTGGTCGCGCAGTGTGGCATCCTGGCCTACATCATTATATGACGATGGTACCGGCATTGGTATCACGGGACCCGTCTGAAATAATACTTAATTATCATGTGAAGAAATATACAACATGTTTATTTCAAAGCGATAATGGATCAGTGTTATTCGATGAAGGAAAACATCGTGCTGAAACTATAGCATGGTGGTAGAACTTTTTCTAAGCCCGTCTGGCTAGTCACCACCCTCGAGTAAAAAATCTGTTAAAAGCATCTATATAGGTGTGTTCCAGCAGCTGCACTTATGAGTCAGATTTCTCTAGGTTTTCGGTGTTTACCATATTAGACCACATCGTTATCGAACGTCAAGTGAGATTATGGTCAAACTCTAAAAACCATAAAATGTATTTTTGAAGTGAAACTTCTTTAGAATCGTTGTTATTTCAAGCCGCATGCAACGGAAAAATGATAGGTAAGAGACACAAATACAAAAATGTGTAGGATTGGTAGTGTTGGATGTGTAGGACGTACATTGCACACTGTTTAATACTTGCTTGTATTTGAGCATTTAACGTGTGTTAGTATATGTGAAAAGTACGTGTACTTCTGTACACTATATGCGACTGCGTATTACAGCTTTTTAGTAAGAAGTCAGCGTGGTGTGTTATTATTTAATAGTGTTTGTGAGTATTTTTATATCTTGTTTGTTGAAACTGAAAATATGGAACTAGAGCAATAAATTATGTAACATATGTTAAATAAACAATAAAATATATTTTAAAATTAATCAGAATACTTTCATTTTCAAACAAATAAACTTTGTAGTTATCCTACCTTTGTTGTATATATTCATCTCATTCTTTTGTCAATTTACTGAAGTTTCACTTCTATCGTGTGTGAATCGCACATACACCTTTTTTTAAATTAGCTTTTAATTACCTAACGATTTTATTGCTTACTCTAGTATTTAAAAATATATTTCAAATCAGTTTAATTGATGCAATAATAGAAAGTATAAATGTTATGCACCATTGTTGCTTAATCGAAAAAGTATTTGTAATAAAACATAACTCAATTTATTTAAATAATCATCATCACGGATGATATTATGATTATTGGTTTTATATAATATTGTGTACAATTTATTTAAAGAATCATCATCACGGATGATTTTATGATTATTGGTTTTATTTGGTTCTATATAATATTGTGTATCTATTTATAGTAGTTGACCCAAACACGAATCAAAGGCAAGTTCATTCGGTCATAAAAGATTAAGGACGTATTCATTCCGACGTGCTAAATGAAAACCTAAATGTAACTGCCACGGTCAAATGTATTAGATTTGAAAGGAAAACATAAATATTGTGTTTTTTTTAGATTTGAGTCTTCATATAATATCAGACAAGTATTTGACTTTACAGACCTCTTTCGAAAATTATCACGATATCTTTAGTAAATATAAAATTATTAAAGTTCTAAGAAACTACGATTTTTATAGGCACCATTGGTCCTACCATAAAAACAAAAATGAACACGCTTTTAACACGAGTTTAATAAAGATGGTATAAAATTTTTAACCTTGTTAAACACAAGTTTAAAATACTTAATTAGAAAAACGTATCTAAGCGGTCTCTAGCTAAATATCTGGTTTAAATTTTTTATGTAAGCAAATCTGAATAGAATTCATTCAATTCAATCTCATCATTCAAAAACGTTCCATTACTCACAAATATTTTACAAACAATAAGAATTTAAGAATAATATTTTTGTTCTGATTTTCATTAAGTAAATTTTTTTATCCAAAATAATTATACCCAAAACATCCGTAAATTACTAGGAAACGTGTTTTGCCGGCAAATAGAAACATAATAAATCATGACAATAACATACGAACTGTCAACTTAGACAAGTGTTCAATGATGTCTCAATTTAAATAATATCTATTTTTAAACAAGAGTAAGACACACTTTTGTGATCAACAAATGTTCAATGCATATTTAACTTTTTTGTAATAAGACGGCCTGTGTATGTGTTCTCGCCGTAGACAAGTGAGACAAGCTGTGTTATGCTTACATTTTTTCCGTTGTAAATAATAGACTACAGGCGTCATATAATAATTATTCAAATTGAATTAACATAAGAAATTTCTCTTTTTTATCTTGAAAAGTGCAAATGGAATCTATATAATACGTGTTTATCAAATAATGACCTCCGCTCTTGAAAAGATTCCTGTTTCACACCTGTTTTCATTGAACATGACAATAACATGTTTTTATTTGAAACTAGTCGATACCTGCAAATCCGTCAGTGTCGTTTATTATTTAAACAATGCATTTAATGTACAGAGCGAAAAAACCTAAGCACCACACCGCTTGTTCCACTTATCTACGGCAAGAAAAAACATACCGTGGAACCCGTAGTACTTTTAAAAATAACAGTTTCTTAAAAGTTTATTAATTTTAAAGTAATTCATTTTTAGGTAAGAACCGAACGCCTCAGAAGTAAAACCAAAAAAATATGATCTAAATCTATGCAGTCGTTTTTCAGTGATGCGCTCACAACGGCAGACCTTGCCCTGCCCTAATAATAAAAAAATATTAGAACCAGACCGCAGCACCACCTACCGGTCCCAATCGTGAAGCGATGATGGCTCAATTGGTAGTCTGTTGGGACACAGCGTCGAAGGACGTAGGTTTGAATCCTAGCAACTGAGTAGGAGCTTTCGATGAAGGAAAACATCATGATGAAACCATAGCATAGTCGTAGGGCTTTTTCTAAGTCCGCCTGGCTAGCTACCACACTCAAGTTGAAAATCTGTCGCCAATCACCTGTTGGTGTGCTCCAGCGGCTGAACTTGAGAACCAGTCTCTTTCTAGGTGTAGCGTGACTACCGTCTTAGACCACATCATCATTTATCCTCAGATGAGATTGTAGTCAAACGCTAACATATAAAATTTTAACCTTAACCTTAGTATTTTAACCTATAAAAATCATCAAAATCTGTTCAACCGTTTAGGAGAAGTTCAGTCGCATACACATAAATTCACAATAAGAATGACATAATGTTATTAAAAATAGAAATGACATTTAAGTATAAACATAAGTTACCTTCTCGAGATCCTGTTCGTACCATCCTTTACGGTATCCGTACTCTGGGTCTGACGGTGAAACTCTAAAGCTCCATATCCCATCGAGTGTTTTCAAATCTCTTGTAGGTGTCGCTTGTGGGTATAATGGACTACCAGTATTGGATGACCTTTTCTTATTAAACTGGTAGATTTCATTTGTACTGGACGACAATGGCACGAGTGCGTTTACGATTGAACCGTATAATACTATACTAAACGATATAAATAATGATTTCTTCAATGACATCGTCTGAAATGAAATAAATATATTTTTTAGTGTATTTTTTTTATTATATAGTAGAAAACAAACATATCTGTGTTAAGTGGTCACTGTAGCCTTATAACCGATGGCAAAAAGAGCGCAATCCTGATATCAGCAATAATAATAATTTACTTCTAAGGACTAAGTTGGAACGCTTACATTGCGAACCAAACGTTTCAGACTGGAACAAAGCAGCATGAGTACTATTGCTGTTCTTTGGAACAGAAATAGATGTTGTGGTTGTGCCATCGTAGTCGAACCTTACACAAGCTCTACCAGTCTCATTTTCTTTATATAAAACAAATTTATACTAAAATAATTACACGATTTATGAAAAATGCAACTGTAGACAAGTGATAGCTTAAATACAGTAATTTAAGACATGATTACACATTGTGAGCAGTTAGAATCGTTTACATATTATTAAAAACCAATTAGTTATTTGCAACGATACTTTAAGCAATACAGTATCAGTCTTTATCAAATTAAATATTTTGATTATGTTGGGAAATTAATTTAGTGCAACATTGTCTTTTACAGTAAGTAATTTAGATGCAGACATATGAAGATGTAATAAATTTAAAATTACACGTAACAAAAAAGTCGTTTATTGTGAAGATTCTTGTGTAACTTATATGAACCATTCTAAAAACAAAGCGTTAAAATTGGAGCTAAATTGTTTAGATACTTATGATGATACATTAGTATATTACACCTAAACTCATGCCATTAACAAAATGACAACTTATATTATAAATATCAATATAAAGATAACACGAGTTAATAAACTCGAACACGAGTGATTTTCATTTAAATAGATACGTTTGATCTGGCAAAGCATAAAGATGTTTAGATCCGAAGTTACACAGGTAAATGGAAATCATAGATTCGTTCGGTAATAACTTATAATAAAGTATTAATATGAGATGCTCTATGATTTTTTAATGAATGGTTTATGGCATATCATAGCCAAAATCGCATAGAAGGATATATTTTGTTACACTTTTCTAATTTCATAATTGCATCGTTAAGTAATATGTAGTCGATTGGGATTAAATGAAATTGAAATATGAATAATAATAATTTCGGAAAAAAAAATCTAAAATTTTCCATTATACCTTTATAAATCTTATTATTCGTCGACCTCTTCGAGAAGCATTTTGTACGAAATTCTTTATAGAAACAAGGATAAAGCTCATTTATATAAGTAAAATTAAAACTTTCAAGACAGATATCAGGAATACAGTATTCTGACATTTCTTGACACATTGCACAATTTTTCTGTAAATAGGTAAAAGAGCTAAAAGACAGATTTATGTAACCTTTTTCATTTAACAAAAAGTATGGAAATTTGTGATTTTTTACATGGCTTTTTCTGGATTATATGTCTTAATAATGTATTAATATTTTCTCAATAAAATAAATTAGTTACTAAAAATCGAAACTATATAACGATTTCGTTTTCTCATAGATAAATGTTTAGTCTCCTATTATATGAGATGTTATGATTTCAAGCGATTAAAGCGCTCATAGGTCATTAGTAGCGAGTTCAGACAACCTTTCGATCGATTTAGGTTTGAAAATATGTCGCTAAGCCCTTGTACGATGTGTTCTCGTATCTGCTATTAAGAGTCAGTCCTCTAAGTTTTATAGTGTTACCATTTCAGGCCACATGGACATTTAATATCGAATGGGATTGTAGACAAACGCTAAAACCTATAAAGTGATGACATTGTTAAGGCCTGGTTTAGAGAGCTGGCCGGTAACGGGTGCTAACGTTGACAGTGACGTTAGCTGTGCGGCGTCTACACACATTAGGACTATACGCACAGGCGCAAGTACCTGCACCTGTTTGTATTCTGAAACAGGCCTAAGAACGATACAAATAGATTTATTACGAATGAATCTATTATCACTCTCTATGATGCTTAAGGTGCTAACAGATTACCAAAAACGGCGAAGACCACGAAGGTAAAGTGTGGTTTAAACCAAGATAGTATGATGTAACTAATTTTTTTTGCATTGTATATAGTCAATCAACTGCGTTTAGAAACAAATAATTCTATATAAAAAGACGATATGAAATGTTATGTTTTAAAGTAACAACTTTTTGTTATTTATGACAAATTAGCTTTACTCGCGGCTTTGTTCGCGCTAATTTAGAATTGATCTATCTCTTGGGAACAGTTTTTTATTCTAGATTAAAGGTACTCTATGTTCTTTTCTGTATTTCTAAAAACATGTATGGAAAATGTCATGATTATCGGTTGAGTAGTTCAGGCGTGAAAATATACAGACAAACAAACTCACTTTCGCTTTATAATAAGTTTTTACGTATATTCTATAGACAGCATTCATTTTTGTTTTGCTTGAATTGTCGTCGAGAAATTTTTTGCCATTGTCAATATTTTATTTCAATAAAATAAAATAGTCTTATTCGGGTTTAACCCCTAGGCTGATTTTTTAAGAACCAGAGCTCAAAATGGCGGATTATGTTTTTAATTTTTTTTATTAGTCACGACATCATATATTGCCAAATTCATGGTTTAGCAAAAAGCGTTCGTAGAAATGAAAAAAATAATAAAATACATTTTACATAAAAATTATAATTTTACAATATATCATTTGTTATTTTTCAAAGTTTTCTAATAAATCGGGAATATTTTAAAGTCTGTTGACCTGGCCTCATGAGATCTACATTCGTAGGTATGGAACTTAAACCTTGATGGTTTTGGATAGTCCAGGGGTTAATAAAATAAAATACAAGGACTACTATGGCCAATCTAGTACCTGCCGAAAACGACTTGTATTTGAATTCAGAACAGTATATTAATTCAGTAAAAGTGAAATACTTCCATTAACATTCAAAGCAGTGTCTGTAATGTTGCATGTCCATCCGTTATCAAGTCCAGTCCGTCACTTTATACTGGTCACATAGATACCGAAAGCGATCTCGCGTAGAATCAATAGGCGTTTACGAGAAAGCGTAATTTTTTTACACACACTTAAAGATTCTAACAACGATTTTTTAGTTTAAACAAAAGAAAGTTAGTCCGTAATTGATAAAAAATGTATGTTTTGGCGTTCTAAAAAGGTTTATTTTATGTATACAATTTTTAAGCCGGCTTTACTCCCAGGAGTTAAGACCAAAATTGTTTTCAGACAATAAAAAGAAAAATATTTGTAGTCGAGATATTGTAATAGTCACATTTTAAAAAATGTTACATAATTAGGCATAGTCTTCAGTAACGTAGTAAAGTATTCTCAAAAAGCTTTAATTTTATTTTCAAAATATTGTGACCGACATTACTCGAGGTATTAAAACTTTTTTTAGGCAATAAAAAGATAATACGAATAATCTCGTATAAAAGGCATCACAATAAAAAGTGTTTCGATATTTTATAATTATAACCTTCGTCAGTCCGCATAAAAACTAGACATGTTTTTTTTTTATTGTTCGTAAGACGAGAACTAGGAAGTAATGTAAAACATACTTCTAAAATGATATCTGTTAACCAATGTTTAACCTACAAATATGAAGCGGATTATATTGCCCTGTGAGATAGTAAGAAATTGATAGCCTGCGATATATCCGCATTGAATGTAACATTCTTATTACATTTCTAGGTATTAATATTTATTGCGTGTGATATTGTCCATCGATACCTTGACCGCGGTGCCATATTTGACCGCAGACAAATCGAAGCCTGTGCTAAGTCATTTGAAAAAACGAGTTTATACGTACCAAGATAAATGTTGTGGTCGAGTAAGTAAATATTGCATTGTGCTGTTGTGATAAATGGAAAAGGTGCCCCAAGTTTGGTATTTCATTCTAACATTTTTTTTAATCATTTAAAACTAACGTGTCTGTTGATTCATACTAATGTCGAATGCATAACAATACGAAACTTGACAAAATGAAAATGCTAAAGCTTAAATTAAATGTAGACATTGATTTATGTATAAAAATATGTAAAATATATAAGTGATGAAACCATGGCAAGGTAGTTAGGGCTTTTTCTATGCCAGCCTGGTTAGCTACAACCCTTAAGTTGCAAATCCATCGCTAAGCATCTATGGGTGTGTTGCGGCCGCTACACTTGAGAGGCAGCCTCTATAGGTTTAGAGTGTTTACCGTCTGAGACCACATCGTCATTTAAGATTAGGTGAGTTTGTGGTCATAAAATCGGGTGAGTGCCTTAAGCGCTCCCCTTAGTAGTCCGGCGAAACTGTAGCGGTCTTGCCAGACTAAAAGTGTAGGTCAGTTCGAAAAAAAAAAAAAAAAAAAATGATCAAAGGCTAAAAACTTATATATAAATAAATGGCAAACTAAACCTTGAACGAAAAGGTATTAAATATAAGGGAAATATTTTATTTTAAATTATTTTACTGAATAAACAGTCTGCTACACATTTCGAAAAAGATATAGTTAGCACTTACTCGATAAACGCATACAGCAACAAAAAGTACAAAAAAAACTTATTTTTGTTTCCACAAATATATGGAAATAGAACACAAAACAAAAGTTAATGGTATGAATTGACGCGTACATTACAAAACCGTGGACTTTCTAACGCGCATGCGTTTAAACAATACGTTTTTTGATCAGTGATCAGAATTCTGCGAACGGCGTCATGACCCGCGCCGTTGCGCCGCGCCACCTTGTTGTAACGGAAATTGTTTACAATGAAGAGTTTGTTTACAGTAAAAGAGATGCTGAAAATACGTAAAGATATATGCAGCACAAGTAGGTGTTAGGAGTATATTAGTAAAATTATAAATAACATAGTAATATATCCTTAGTCAAGATTGTCAGGCTCAAAATACATGCACGCGCTCGTGAGCCATGTATCTCGCAAACGCATACAAGTATTGTTAGCTTAGCTTGCATGAATAGTTCGATTTGTGCTAAATGCATGCAAGGTAACCGCCAAGATGAAGAGCGCCCGTGTGCCCTTGAGCGTTGCTGTATATGGCTTAATACGGCGTTCAACAAACACTACTAGTGAAGTTGTAAAGGCTCGTCGAGCCAACAGAAGATAGTCATATTTAAAGAAAAAGAAACAACCTATTTAACGTTCTTGGCCTCACAAAAGTCAGACTCCTTATTGGAGAGATCCCAAGTTACCTCGATATTTTCTTACTAAATCTGGCAAGGCAGTGTATAGAATGTGGATTGTGGAGTTACATTTGGATGACATTTCTCAATTATTGCTCCGGGCTCCTCATCTTGTAATACGATGAACTCACTACTAGCTTGTTGAATCCATGAAATGCAAAGAATATCTACTACTTCTCTAAGCAAATAGGTACTTCTCAGACAGCTGACACTCTGTTACTTTAGAATGTCCGCGTAATACATATTTACTTTAATAACCTTTATTATATTAATATGTGAATTGAAATACAGTAAATTAATATATATATAATAAAGCAATTAACGATAAAGATATATAATTTATGCATTTAAATATTCAATTAATTTAATAATTCAAACAATATATTTAACGATCTGTTAAATAAAAACAATGAATTCATTATGAAACGGATGTAGTACGTTCAAGAATAAGATAATTTCTTAAGCATGCCACAACGAATATATATATAATTATCCTTATGTCGTAGTGAAATAACTTATTTTAGGTTGTGCACTTGATATGAGATATATGTAAATTTAATTGAAGACCTACTTATAGATTCTTGGGTATTTTTATCAATGCCGGATATGTTTTCCGAACTATTGTTTGTAAATGCCATGTTAGGTTATATACGTATTTTAATGAATTAATTTATTTTGAATATGGAATATCTTATACACCTGATAAAATATAAGTTTGGTGTATATTTATCTTTCAAGTACCTTACATGCACATACCTACCTATAGTATTACATTATTATATTTATTGTTTTCAAATTATTTTACTGTTTTTTTTTTAATTATTAAATCACCGCTCGTGACGTTCTTTGCGTTAATTATAATACAAAACAATAAAAAAGCACTGGCTATATATAACCATTAACGGAAATGTAGTATATAGTAATTTGATCAGAGAAATAGTTTTTAAAATTGGCTTTTTAATTACGTAACTTACAATACTGCTATTGTTGTTTGTTGTTGACTAACTATCAAAATTAAAACGATAAATGATCGCTTAATATTTTTGGAAAATCGACTATAATTTTTCAAGTTTCAATATGAAGGAAAGAAACGGAACTTTTTTTTTCAGAATATTTTATTGATGACACTGAAGCTTGTCAAATATCTAATAAAAAAATTGGTTGAAAAAAAGAAAAAAATATGTACTTAACTAATTCAGCTCTCCTTTTTATATAATGTAGAGTAAAATGTACACTCATCTTCTATAAACTTACTCGTGGGAAGATTTTATTTCATATACAGAGGAAGCAGCGCCTTGATTTTATTCTCTTACCATATCTTAATTGCCATATTTAAGCCGATATTTAGCACTTTCTGCAATCGATTTATTCTTGACTAGCTGATACCCCTGACTTCATTTACATAATTTATAATAATGTATAACAGTAATAGCAGTATCATTTTATTTATATAGGGTAAATACATAAGCAAAAATCGATAGATAGTTAGACACATATCCTCCTACAAATCATCACTATCACTACATATTATAAAACAAAGTCGTCCGCTGCGTCTGTCTGTTCACGATAAACTCAAAAACTACTGAACGGATTGTAATGCAGTCTTCACCAATAGATAAAGTAACACATGAGGAAGGTTTAGGTATATAATTTGTCAAGGTTTTGTGTAAATTAGTTAAAATATAACGATAATTGTTGGAAATGTTGGAAAAAGTAAAGCCACCTGCGAGTTTTCATAGAAAACGCTGCCTAATGCCTTTATGATATAGAAAAGCAATGCACAGTGAGGTGCTCCTCTTTTATAGATCTACAAAAAAGTGTGCGTTGGCATATACCTATCTTTTAAGGTTAACTTACTATACCATCTATCTTCTAAAACATGGTCACATAAAATGAGTGGAAGGCTATTTCGAAGGCTACACTATTAATTCTTATTAAGTTAAATACATTTAGTGCATTTGATGCATATATATATTTATTATCAGGGCAGGACAACATCCGCCGGGCTTGCTAGTATAATTCATATGTTGTATTTTTCTCAAATAATGATGTAGCCTAATAATTACTTCAAATCCTATTTTTAAATTTTGTTTGCATATTTACACTATAGATCAATGATAATGAGTAAGATTATATAGATTTAATTTATATTTCGTGTTAATTAACTGGTATTATTCAAACTTCACACTTTTAATTGCACTCACCACCAGTATTTATGAGATAAGAACTCACGAAAAAATAAACAATAGCGGTTTAAATTCGTATCATATACACACGGAAACCAATTATTTGTATAATAAATGAGTATTCCTTTTTAATTATATAAGTAATTATTTGATTACGGGTAATTTTTTACTATTGCTTCGCGGCATCCGTTGTACAGGTTGTTAGTATTGTATGATAACTAAAAATCTGTGTTTACACATAGAGTAACGTAAAATATAATAAGCTACTACTAGTTTTTGAACGTATCTTCGCTCGCGTCAATGTAAATATGGCCTATATCTCTTTAACAGTACTTTCTTCCGGATAAAAGTAAATTTCGTGATGGTCATATAAACTTGTTTGTTTGTTACGCTTTCACATCATAACTACTCATCCGATCTCTATGTAATTTGGTGTGCACGTTCTCAAAGAAGGACATAAGGCACATTTCATTAAATAAAAGGTAATGTTCGCGAGGGATTGATCAAAACATTAACACGAACGAAGCCGCGAGCAAAAGCTAATTAGGATCATAATGATAAAAGATTTGTTTTTTTTTTGTTTTTATAATAAATAAAGTCGAAAAATACTTAACCGATTTTAAAAATTATTTTATCTAAAGAAAGTTACGATATCGACGAGTAGCACAGGCTGTGTTTTATTTTCAAAGTGTACATTAACATGAGCAACATTTACTAAGAAGTAAATAAAATGTCGTGCGCTAGGATCTTTTCTGTTGATGGGGAGTCAATAAAAAAGTTTTCAAAACAAAAGTATCAAAATACCTACCCAAATAAAGTCTCTTACCACCTGTGGTAGAGGTGTAAGGCCTGAAACCTCCTTGAAAGGCGTTTACAAAAAAATAGTTTTATAGAAGTTCCACTGCCTTTCTGTAGTATCCACACAAGCCCTTATTGATTGAATTGCGACTGAAGTATGAAAAATAAGAATAACCCTAACAAATACCGCAATTCTTGACAAACAACCTAATTTACATCTCGATGTATAAACATGTGTTTAACTATCGATGTATAAGTAATTAATATTTAATTTATTCGTATTTTTGCTAAGGTCAAAGAGAATGTCGGTAACCTATCAACAGGTTCGATTACCTTATAACTTGTAAATATATACTCAGTATATAACGATAATACGATATTTAATTAACAAGAAGAATAAATATTTTAAATTGCTCATCCATAGGTCACTGACTTCGGAGTGATGTAATCTATCGAATAGATCGAAAAATATACCTATATGTGTGTGAACAGTCCTGTTAAACATATAACAAATCAAATGTTATGAAAATATAAATGTATAACTATTCTTTGTCGGACACTAATAAAATTTTAAAGCATAATATATAAGTTTAAATTAGTAATAGAATTTATTGTGTACCTTTTGTATTTTTTTTCAAACTGTCTACACTGTTGACCTGGCAAGGCTTCTACAGTTTCACCGGACTATTGCGTACCGTTTTTGTGTAAATATATAAATAATGAAATGTTGCGAGTATAAATGTTGTTGTGAGAAATCAATGGAAATGTGAGGCTTAAAAAATAATTTATTGTAATACAATTAATTAAAGATATTTACTAAAAACTGTTAGTTCTTATTCTCTTTTCCTGATTTTTTTTTTCGAACTGACTACACTGTTAGTTGACCTGGCAAGGCCTTTACAGATTCACCGAACAACGTTTTGCTGAATATATTGTACTATAACATAGTATATAGATATAAAAATAAATTTATATAAATCCCAATAGAAACATTTCTAGTATTAAAAATAATATAATTTCATAACAGAGCTCTAGAGCTTTTACGCTTACATTAAGGATCGCACGGGACATAAGGCTATGAATAAAAAAAAAAAAACAATTTAAGGCCTATGTTCCGTCATTTGAAGTAAAAGTTCTATTTGGATCAATTTTTATCCGACAGTTCAGTATCATAAATTTTTATGTATACTTCACCGTGCAAATACCTACCCATATATTTAGAAGAGTATTAAGAATTTCATTATTAATTTTGTGTTAGCAAAACTTATATTTGGACTTAAGCACTACGTACATAGTCGCGAGTAAATCAGAGAAACGTATACATCGCTAATATTCGATGCGTTTTACCTGAAATAAATCGCGTATTAGAATTTTACTATTAAGATTAGTGTACTTATACAGAGTTATTTGGTACCACCTACTATTGACCAGGTACGACAATAGGCCGCAACGAATTTATTTACAGCGCCGAGAGGCTAATCGTGCAAAAAGTGGGCAACTTAAAACTTGCACATGATTCTGTAATTTCCTTATAACCCCACGAGGGTCACGAAGCATTATTATTGAACGTTGTGCTTAAACATTTCCAAAACATAATACCAGATTATTTCTATAATATAATTATATTCGTTTTATAGGTTAAGATGGCTCGTCATTGTCATTGCGTTTGAGTGTAATTACTGAAAATAGAGGTGGTTCACATATAGTTATAATAATTATAAACGAGTGAACATTTTAAAGGTAGAGATGAAATAAAAATAGTAAGCTATTTATAAATATTTGCAGATTAAAGCAAGTAAACGATCTATCAAGAAAATGAAGAAATAAATATATATATAAAATATAGTTTTCCAATATCCATATCTGGAGTGTAAAATCCTGAGAAATTAAGTGCAACTAATAGGTTATTCAATGCAGTATCATTTTTTTAAATTAATTATTATGTGAGACTTACGTGATACTGCTTTAAGTATGACCACTTAAAAATTCGAATACCCCTGTATGGGGCTTTCTTGAGAGCACAAGTTAATCGAACGGAAAATGCTACACCAGTGACGATTAAACTCGCGGCGGGCTACTATCACGGCTGCACTCCCCCCTCCGCGCTTGGCGTATGGTGGAAGGTGCAAACTGATAGCTATGAAAGGGAAAGAAAGAAATCAACGGAAACGGATAAGCTTCTAACTACGATCAAGTAGTTTAATAAATCATTTATTTTATATTATCTAGAAATGTTTCCATATTATTTGGAAGACCGTTAGCAAATAGTTTTGAATGCCATGGATTGGAAAGATTAATTATATACTAATAACATTGAGCGTAACCAGAAAAAAAAATTTTTTTTTACAATTCCCTAATAGCAAGACGTCTTTTGTATATATCTTAATTTAAAAATCAATAATACAGTTTTATTATTGACACAATATTTGAGGGAGTACTTATTTCAAATACTTTTTATTCTTACGATGTAATTAATGGTTTCCATCATAACATACAATAAGTATTATATATTAAATTATACATATACTAGCAGGCCCGGTGGACGTTGTCCTACCCTGATGAAAAAAAAAATACTTATGTGCATGGAATGCTTAAGGTAACTAATGTATTTTATTTGATAAGGATTAATACTGTGTCCGTCTAAATAGCCTTCCAATTACCTCATTGTATGTGACCATTTTTAGAAGATAGATGGGTGTAGTAAGCTATCCTAAAAAGATTGGTATATGCCATCGTAGACATTTTTGTAGATCTATAAAACAGGAATATCTCTGTATGCATTGTTTTGCTAATCTCAAAGGGATTATTAGGCAGCGTTTTCGACGAAAGCTTCCAGGCGGCTTGACTTTTATGCGATTCTTTCAACAAATAAACATTATATTTCAACCAATTTACAATAAAAAAACCCTTGACAAAATATATGCCTAAACCTTCCCCGTGAATTACTCTATTAGCGAAGACCGCTTTACAATCCGTTCAGTAATTTTTGAGTTTATCACGAACATCCAGACAGACAGACACGGCGGACGACTTTGTTTTATAATTTGTAGTGATATATATGTGTTTGTATACTACATTACTTGAAATACATAGAACTGCTTAATAATAAATTCCTGTTTTATATGATATACTGATGAATACGATCGTTGTTATCGCAACATAGTTATATATTATTATGAACGATTCTGTTAAAAATCTCTAACCTTACAATATTATACGACTAGTTGAATACATGCATTGTACTCTCAGAAGTACTTTATCTTTGATCTCTTGTATACTACTCAATAACAAAGTTATTTGTGTTTTTTTTCCAAACAATTATTATAGGTTTTGGAATTGGCTATCTTTGTTATAACAATAATAACTTTTAGGAATGCAAATTTGTGAAATTACGAGACTATATGAATTATTGCATTCTTATCTGAATTGGTTTCAGCGGTACAAAATCTATTGCAGTAATGATATTAAAGGTTACAGCAAGTTCAAGAATGATTACTACATAAATGACCTACAGAAGCAACAAAGCGAAGAATCGATTATTGCTAAATACTCTAAATTTGTCATCTTAAATTTATCGATGTTTTTGCAATTGGTGAATGCACGAACGCGGATCTAAGAGGTTAAGCCATTTTTAATTCAGTAGCAGCGCCTTAAAATTAATGTTAATTTGTGGTGAATAATTTATATTAGTGATTAATATTAGTTTTGAATAAATATCATAAAGTTCGAGAAAAGTAGTGTGGCCATGTTTTAAGATACCGTTAGATTTTCATTAACGGGACCCAGGATTTTGTCTTCTAATCACATCCCTTCGAACTGTTCAACAAACAAGCTAGCATCTCAATATATGCATATGTTTAACTATAGACAAATACGCTATTAAAGTTAATTTATTTTTTGCAGAGGTCAAAAGAAATGTCGGTAACCTATCAACAAGTTCGGTTACCTTATAGCTTATAAATACATTCAGAATAGCGATTATAGGATATATAATTTAATAAGGAAAATAAATATATCGAACGGTTCATCCATAGGTCACTGACTTAGGAATAATGTAATCTATTCAATAGTCCGCTAAAATATACAAAATATATATGTAAATAGTTCTGATAAATATATAATTAATCACTAATTATGGATACATAAATATATAACGGTTCTTTTTTTTCGAAAAATAATATATGACACGTAGTAAAAAATGTTCTATTTCAATCATTTTGGTAATCATAGAAACCTGAATATTTTTATAACAACTTTTGGAGCTGTTTGCGAAATATGTTCTAATCTTCATCGTTGTAGTGCAAAATAGTATTATAACCAGATTTAGTATATGTATTACTATTGGCGTTATAAGGTTTTGTATTGAAATAATATTCGGAGCTGCTTATAAACTAATTATAAAAAAAATGTCCATTTTAACGATTCATTGGCATGTGCTCACCAAACGATTTTAAATAGATGTAATAATGTACCACAATATTTTTTACGCTGGATAAACCACAATAAAGTCGGAATATATATAAAATTTATTGGATTAGTCTTCTATGATTTTTCCGCTTATTTTATGGTTTTTATATGATGAGTAGTATAGATTCTATCAAAAATCTAACTTTCGTTTTATTTTATGTTGCCTAAAACAACTAAAAATTAACTAGCTAAAGATCTATTTGAATCTTTTCTTTTTCATGTTAGTCAACGTTATTACATATTTTTAGGTTATGTAGCGCGTAAAAAATCGCGGCCAGTTGGTAAAAACATTAAAGTAAAAAATATACATTTTTTTTAATATTCGAAACATGCTTTTACATTGTTTAAAGGGTGGTTGCAAGGAGTTAGAGATATTAGTTAGATTATGGTAATGATAACGTGCACTGAAAAACTGTTTGTCTAACAATTCCATAATAGGAAGACAATGCACTTGTATAAATTATTTCTAATAAAAAAAAAACAAAAGCAGTGACTGAATAACGCGAACCATAGTGTTTTCCATGATTAAAACATATATTAGGTACCATGAATAACTTAAGTAAATGGATTGTTTATATACTTTGAAGTGGTTTACATTATATACCGGAAGTATTACGACTGTTGTTATCGCCACATACTGTTATGTATTTTCATGGACGATCCTATTAAAATTCTCAATCCTTACAATATTGTACGACTAGTTGAATAGATGCATTGTGCCCTCAGGAATGTTTTATCTTTGATCTCTTGTATAATACTCGACAAAAGTGTATCTTTTCTACTAAAATATTCTCTTTCAATTACGTTATATATTGTACTGTTTTCGTTGAAATAAAACAATCTGTTATAAAAGTATTTGAAATAATAAAAAAACATTAAAATGTTATATAAAAACCTATTAACGATACTGGAATTTTAAGAATTGTTATTTAAAAACATAACCCCTAAATGGAACAATGCTAAGATTCCATTGCCAAATAATTAAAAATGATGATTTTAAAATTGTTTGAAGTTTTAGCAATGAATACTCAAACTTAACGAAGTAGGTACTTTAGGTTAAGTTATTTATTAATTCTTTAATAAAGTAGCTGTATATTAGTGACAGAAAATTAACATGAATTTAAGGTATTGAATTTATATCATCAATTAATATTAATTACGAATAGTTATCAGGAAAGTTGAAAACATTTTATGATAATCTTTTGTAAGACAGACAAGTTTTAGTTTACGGACTCAGAATTTTGTTTTCGTTACCTGTGTCTGTCTCGATACTCTTTGTATTTTTGTTCGTTGGTACTAAAATAAATATTATTTTCGTAATATACGCCATAATAATAGTGAACTAAACTGTATAATAAAGATTGTGTAAAATATTGTAGAGGTGCTGGTTAAAATATACAGTATTCGGTATTTTTTTGGTAATTTTAGTTATTTTAATAACCTATGATTATCGCAATTTGTACACATTGTTGTTATTCAAACATAAAATATGAAAATATCGGCTTAACCTAAGACAGTAACGATTCCAATTAACCTAAATAATCGTATAATTGTGTAGCAATACTAAAATAATACAACTCATCCTTCAATTCTGAGGTCGATAACAAGGCTGTCTGGTTTTGTTTCTCAATACATTATTGAAACAGTGTTTTAATACACTTACCAAAATTTTGTATGTATTACTTTACAATTGTACTGATATAATAGAATTATTCCAAAGAACTTCATTACTTTTTCAACTTTGAGCAAGAATAACATATAAAAAGAATGTATATAAACATGCAAGTTTTATAAACCTGGAGCTAAACATAAGTGTAGCCATATATATTTTAAGTTACAATCTCATCTAAATGTAGACATTCGGTGGAATAAATAGGGCGTGCACTTCAAAAAACCAGGATGAGAACTAAATTCAATATAAGCCCTAAAAATGCGCTTATGAGCTTTAAAATAAAATTAAATTCCACCGATTCGGAAAATATCACACTCATCGAAAACACCGGCAAGATATTCAATTGAGTTTATCTTTTTTCTTTAAACAATACAAGTGCAAATTCTTCACAATTGGGTATTATTGTTTTTAGCGTATGTGCAGACAGGTTGTCGTGTACTGATACCACTATCGTCCACATAATGGATCCCTATAATAAACTCGTTACAGTAAAACCTGTTTGATACGGTTGTTTCAAATTTATTAGCTGGCAAATTGGTAATGCACTTTGGACTTGTATTGTACAACTTAATAGTCTTATATAAAAGCTTATAGTTGTCTTACTGAATCTAGCCCATGAGATGTCTATCTTATACTTTTATATGAAAATTATGCTGATTGTTTACGAATTATGCTATATACAAAGTTCCTGTGCCCATAGATTCAATAGTATCTACCTCAGCTGCTATCCTCTATAGTGAAATACCGTAAGTAAACAAACTAAATAAATGACACAACGTAGCCTAGCATTGGCAATATCCGTTATAACAATTAATAAATGGCATAATACTTCATGTAGTTTTGTTGGCAAGTGTACTTTGCCGTTGGAGCTCGGCATCATTTAGCAAACTTATCACGAGATCACAGCGTCGGTTCGCCGACAAACCGCTAGTTGGAAATCGTGTTCATTATAGATCATTTTAGCCAGTAGTATATGAATATATATGGTGTAATTTTTATTATAAAAAAACTTATGTTAATTTTAGTTGTTTTGACTTAAATGTTAAGTACTAGCTTCACACGCTATACGTGACTTAGTCATATTAATAAAATGATTTTTTGTGTAATTAATATTTCATAGCCTTTGAGCTGTTTCCGGAATATAGAACATTATTTTTTTTATTTGGATAGTATTCATTATTATTTCTCGCGATTTCATATATGTGGTTTTCGTTAAATTTAGCATGAAAGGTAGTCTATGTTATCCTCAAGGTTCAAGGATACCTGTGTGTTATATTTGATTACGATCCGTTCAGAGTTTTAATCGAGAAAAGGTGACAATCATACACACACAGAGTCGTTCACGTTTATGACGTTATTAGCTCTTGCTCGTGTTATTTTAAAAATCATTCGCGAATAGTGTTTTTTTTTTAGGATAAAAGATGCTTTATATTCCTTTGTGTAGGTATCTCTGAAAACGTCTATGTACGTCCGGTGGAACTGTGGAGGCCTGACGAAGCCAGCAGTGTAGGTCAGTTCGAAAAAAAATCTATGTAAAATGTTTTTTTTTTCCGAACTGACCTACACTGTTGGCTTCGTCAGGCCTCTACAGTTTCACCGGACTACACTATGTAAAATGTCATAATAGTCGGTTAAATAGTTAAGGCGTGAAAGAATAACACGTAGACAAACAAACTTCCATTCGTATTTATAATATAAATAAGGATAAGAATTAGTACAGATGTATTTGTGCTTTATTGAATAACCCTGATTTGAACTAATTATATGACCGAAAACAAAACACAACTAGAACTAAAGTACATCATAGAAGTGCGACAATAATCTTCAACTTGAGTATGGTATCTAAACAATAGTCAGTGTTATATAATTCCCTTTAAATTATGATTTGAACACCACGTTTCTCTTTAATCAAAGTTCAAACTCAGTGCATTCAACGCACTCCTAAAGTCATAATCATTATTACAATGACAAATCATTTGACAAAACGAAATACATGTTCTTTTGTTTAATAAAAGTTTTCCTTGAAAAAAATATTATCATTATACATTTTTAGAAGATTAATTATACCAGGACAACATAACTCAGTAATGGTATTCTTATCTAAATGCATTACGATGTAAGTTTGATTAGCAAATAAACACGATAGGAAATACAAATATTATGTTTGTTTTAATTGTTTCTAATGTCATATTTCCCACGTAATGTGTTTAGCCTTTCTGTTATTTCCTGTGATAGACATATAAACAAAAACAAAGGAAGAGCAAACGCGTGTATCGGCCGTGACCGCTAACTATTATGATATCTTAGCTAGTACTAACTAATATTATTAATGCGAATGTGAGTTTCTTTATGTTTTTTTTTCGAAGTGACTATACACTGTTGGCCTGATGCGCCTTCACAGCTTCACGGGACTAATAGGGCGAGCATTTATAGCATTATAAACTCATGGGTGCCTAAGTGGCCGAACCTCCGCTTGGCTTGCCTTGGATGCAAAAACGCGAAACTATCTAAGCTAACCTAGCTAAGCAAATCGTACATATACGAATTAGTGGAGTACACATATGTACCAGCATGTGTGCCCCACGAACTCAAACATTTATTATGTATTTGTGTTTGAAAAAAATAAAATCCTTCCAACATATGTGTAACCTACCTGTGTGTGTGTACGTATATGACAGTGATCTGTGTTCTGCCAGTTAAACTAGTGAGTGAAAATATTTAGTGTCACTGTATCGCGCTGGCAGCGTGCTCAAGGGTTCCACTTCGGGGGATCGAACCTAAGATTGAGTTGTTGCCGAGAGGGATCGCAACGAGTATGCTGGAGTAAAATTCACCGCTAGACCACGGCGGTACGCTCTGTTTGAAGAATCGAAAAAGAAAAGTTTGTTTGTTACGTTTTGGCGTTTTACTACTCAACAGATTATAATGGAATTTTGCATACGGGTTGTCAGGTATGCAGCAAAAGACATATGGTCGGTACTTTTATCCACAGAAAAAGTACTATGTTCCCAAGGGATACGTCAAATCTGGTATATTAAACCTGTAGTCCGGTGAAACTGTAGAGGCCTTGCCAGGTCAACAGTGTAGTCAATTCGAAAAAAAAAGTATATTAAACGTGAGCGAAGCCGCGGGAAAGTGTTTGTATACTATCAACAGATCAATTTATGAAAATTTATAGATTGTTATTGTAGATGGTAAACAACTTATTCTAATGATTTGATTAGAATATGTATAATATTAGATGTAATCTATATATACAAATATAATTGAAATGTCTATCCTTTGTTTAATTTAATCTTCAAAACGGCTGAACCTGTTTAGACGAGACTGTTACTGCCTAATCGACAATTGGCTAGGCTAAATATCGTTGCGTTTATCCATACGGAATTAAGCAGTTATAATAATGCTTAATATAGGAACATAAAAATAGTGGCGAATAATCTACAATTAAAAAGATAAAATCCATTATTAAATTGTGTACCTACAATATATTAATGAACTGGTAAAATAGTATGGCTATTCTGAAGAAAAAACTATTTTACAAATCCGAGTCAAATAAATCTGTAATAATATTCATTTTAGTAGGTGTATATCTAAAGCCTTTAACCAAATTATTTATTTTTCGAAAACGTAGTATGTTTAACAAAATATAAGCAGTACTTACACCGTAATTGAAGTCAGCTGTTTGTGTAGCTCCGTCATCAACAATGCAAAAAGCAGTAATTAATCAAAGCCCTTTGTTCGTGACACGTTTGTGCACACGCGGTTGTTATCAGTGTTGCCAGGTATTTGCTCTTAACTGAACTGTTCAATATTTCAACCCCTTATTCGTTGTAGCAAAAATACCTAAACGTAACTAACGGTATTAAAAAATATATTACGGTTCAATATTCATAAACCCACTTGATTAGTTTGCTATTAGTAAAAGTAATAAAGGTAATTCAATTCGGAAATGTATTCGTAGAAAGAGTATTTAGGTATATGAATCACTTGTAGATTAACAATCGTAACAAATTAAAAGTCAACATAATAAAGGTGGAGTAATGCATTCGCTGCAATAAGAAATCCAGATGCGTCGTATATTATCTCAATAACAAAGGGATTTTTTACGAGCGATGAAAAGTAATTATAAATAGAAATTAATACGATTTATGTACTTTCTTTCTAGTCTTTATGATTTCCATTTCGTTTTTGTCCCTTGTCCAGTAATGTTGTAAAATTTACCTAGCAACCCTATTCGTGATGCGTGTTACCGTTGGTCTGGTAAGAGAAATGTCTCATTAAGGCAATGGACCTAATTGCTTGAGTCTAATGTTTCCGCCGGGTAACCATTGCGAATAATACTTAATGTAGAATTTGTAGCCTATTAAAATGACTACAAAATTTCAAGTATTTATATATATAAAAAAAATGAATCATCAAAATCGGTTGGCGTGATATTGAGTTACTCGTTTTTGTTTTTTTTTTCGACTGACATACCCTGTTGGTACTCTACAGATTCACCGGACTACTGCGAGTTATTCGTCCATTTGTCCCTCATATACTTAATGCAAAATTAAGATTTGTATGATTTTCTCACGGATGCCATTGTCAGAACTGAACCAAAATGAAATAGGACCACACGCGAAGCACCAGCTTTCAAATAAATAAAAAAATCATCAAAATCGGTTTACCCAATCCAAAGTTCCTCCTTTTTGGAAGTCGGTTAAAAAATAAAAGTACAACCGTGAGATAAACTCTTGATTTTGTAAAGATATTAACATTTGTGCCATAAATATTTCTTTTTTCAAGTGGATGAAAAACGGAAATCTGCTTATTTGTAAAATTTATGAACTTAAAACTTAGTAGCGTCTAATCGAGCTCACGATACCATTTCTATGACCCGGAAATCTGGTACCGAAAGAGGATTTAAATTACAGGACTATTTAATGAAAAATACAAGTTTTAAACTAATATAATTACATGAAATTTAAACTGTTATTCTCAGTCTATATGTGTTGTTCTCGTTCACGAGCTTATGTTTTCATTTCTTAACTCAGTGCCGATGAAACAACTGGGTAAATATTTTTCCAAGAGGCAAGAAGGTTAGTAGACTCGACCAACTCTATACGATACGTGATAGAAATTTATAGCAATGCAGTTAAGAAAAACAAATTATAGATATTGTAGTTTTTTAGCCAATTTAAATTAGCTAAGGTGATTAGAAACCATAAATAGTTATTATTTGTGTCATCGTATCATTTATTATTCGTTTCTGTTTCCTTATCACGCGAAAATGAAGAAAAAATGTGATAAATTGTCGTATATATGAAATCTCTGATATTGCACTGAGATAAATATTTATATGGAATACATACAAAATAATACAAGACATAAAACAATAACAATTAATGGAAGTCCTATATAGGTTGTCAAGTGAAGTAATACTGTAAAATATTGCATTTTACAAACGCTATTACACTGTATTTTTTATACTCTATAGGTTTTAACATTTGACCACAACCACACCTTATGTTAAATGATAATGACGTTGAAAATGGTGAACACGCAATTTTTTTTTTTACGATTTTTGTTTTGTGATTTGGATTTTATGGTTTCATCACGATATTTCCTTCATTGAAAGTTACGGCCCATTCGCAAGGATTAGAATTTACGTCAAACGATTTTGTGTCCCCGACACGCTAGTCATCATCGCTTCAACACTGATATAATATTACAAGTTGTGCCCTGAGGTTTTACTCGCGTTTAATTTTTCCTGCCTTCGGCCTCCTATACCCCGCAGCGCCATCCATTTAATTAATTATAGTTTCAATATAATTATCTTATATAATTGATTCCTGAAGATTTATATGTATAATATCTGTATATTTCATTTTATATGAAGTAAAGATAAAGTTGAGATATTATAATGAAGTCGTAAGAAAAAGTTTTTGAATGCTTATAATGGAAACGCTGACTAAACCTTATGAGTTTCATCAAAGTAATATATTGCGGTATTGTACATCTTAAAAATGTTCACAGAATAGTCCCGCATGACAAATGCTTATCTCCTAAAGATAGCACACAATAATCATTTTATATTTTACAAATTGTTTAAAATTTGTTTGTTTCTTTGCGAAGCTATTTTGACCAATACATTTAGTACTATGTTAATCTTTATCCAATAAGATTTTAGTTGATTGATTGATGATTGATCTTTACAACAATAAATATCTTACAAGATGTCACAGATTTAAAACTATACACACCGAAAAAAAGAGCCTTTTGTAGTTTCTATGACTTGAAAGCGTCAAAAGTGGATCTAAATCGTCTAGACGCATACGATACCACATTAGTACATTGCACTTATGCGAAGCCGGAGCGGGTCCTTATTAAGGAACAAGTTTCAATTTAGAAAAGTCGCGAATTATACGTGGTTTTCCACACGAGTTTGTACTTAATTTTACTGTTGGAGTTTCAATATTTTGTCATTGAAATAAAATGTATTGTAAATTCGAGTAGTACAGATAAATAGGCAATTATTCTGCATTCATAAGTTATAGTAATTCAAATAGAAGTTGTGATATTATTGCATTGATTTTATCAGAACAGTTTACCACACTTGCGCAAAATTCATACGCAGAGTTACTCATTCAAAAGGATGATGTCGTTTTTTACCACAAATGGAAACGTTGCTCATGCTTTTGTAATAATCAATAATTATTTACGAAAAAAAATTCCAATATATTCAGAGCTCTTGTCGTGGATGCACTTTTTAATAATAATGTTAAGGAAATACAACACCCTTATATAACTTGCACATTGTAAATAAAAAGGAAAGTCCAGTTCTGCAGACATTATTGAAAAAGTATGCAATTGGTTGTCATATATATTTTGAAATAGCATTTAAGTATACAAAGGTGTATTTGATAATCACTACAATACAAGGCCACGTATAAGTAAATTCAACTTTAAAATTATTCCACTCCAATTTTAGATTGGTTATAGGTATGTGACGACTAAGAAGGGATTTTTTTATGAATGGTGGTAGGTCTGTTTATGGTGGCAGGGTTTTTTCTAAGTCCGCTTAGCGAACTACCACCCTCAAGTTGGAGATCGTCGCCAAGCACTTATGGGTGTGTTCCGGCTACACTTGAAAGCCAGTCCGTCTAGGTTTAGCTTGTTTATCATCTTAACATCAGATGAGATAGTGGTCAAACTCTAAAACTTATAAAGTATGAAAAAGAGTTGTAGATTTTTAACAACAGAAATGCGAACACTACAACTGAGAAAAATGCTACTGATTATATTATTGGCATGATGACAAAAGTCATGACCAATATGTCTGTCTTCATATATACCTGGGGCAAGCAGCAATCATAGAGCACCTCCAAATCCTCGTATCAAGTATCTGGGCCGGTTATAACTGCCTCTTATTTATTCTACGGTCAGTACATTACCATTCAATTGTAACATTTTTCTTTGTGTAACATTTTAAGCATGTTTCGATATAATCTTGTGTTGTTAATAATTAACTGAATATCTAATGTTAAGTATGAAGATATCTGGATTGCGTATAGAATGCATACTGTATTGATTAATATAGTGAAAGTGGAAAATATAATATATAATGCCGATCCTGTTCAGGTGGCACAAAGGTATAAAAATAATGATGTTGCAAATCGAACCAGGATAGGAAATGTCATAAAGATGAACACAAATGAGTGTAACGTATAGGCTGTGAATGTGTTTAACTGTTTTTACTAATATTATAAATGAGTTCGTTTGTTTGTTACGCTTTCACACCTTAACTGCTCAGCGGATCACCACGAAATTTTGCATAACCTTTGGCAGCGGTACAGAATAGTACACGGATTACTGACTCCGAAGGATATATTAAATCTATATTAACGCAAGCAAAGCTGCGAGCAAAAACTATTATTAAAAAAAAAAAACACAATGAGGGGTCTATGGGCCCCAGTCGAGTCGAAGTTCCTTTCGCTTTTTGGTAAACGCTTGCTATACAGTTAGTATTGTGAAGTACAGTATTTGCAAGTGGTAGAGCTACGCTGAAGCTGTTACTGTTTTCAGCATGAATGGGTCGGCTCGCCCGGGGTAGTACCACCCTCTCACAGAAAACCGACGTGAAGTAACAGTGGTTGCACTGTTGCGTTTCGTTCGGTCAGTGAGAGTGCCGGAGTCCCACATATTTAAAAGGCCGGCAACGCATTTGCGACTCCCCTGGTGTTGCTAGTGTCTATGGACGGCGGTGATCACTTACCATCAAGTGACCCATCTGTTCGTTTGCCCCCTATAATATATATATATATATATATAACTATAGAAGAAGTGTTGAAAAAGTCTTATTACACTTTTTTCGGTCTCGCTCCAATCCGTTTATAGTGGATAACGCGCATTAAAGCACTTCATACCAAAAACTATTCATAGTATTTTCTATAAGTATCTACCTAGCCAGTTCACTTTACAAGCAAGATTGACAACTATCTTATTATCAATAGCGAAAATGAAACGCATAATATTAAAGAAATAACATAAAATCTGATGTTAAATTTGATTGAAACATTTCAAAGATATTTATTTACCTATATATTCACGTTAGTTTAATGCAGTTGGTTGGTTTGTAACGTTAGCAAGCGAAGATAAACATTATCTACCAATCAAGTAAACGCAATGTATATTCCATTCAATCTCGCTTTCTTCGTTCTAGATCTATAGATTGTTCGAAAATAAAAAATCGTTTAAGTAATTTTCGTGATAGTTGATCGTATCTTGATATTTATATATTATTCGTGCTCACCGATTTACTTTATCCTTATCGTGTATCATAAAACATTTTAATTTTGTTGTTAGAACGACGTAGCTATGCTACACGCTTTATTGTTTTTTTTTATTGAAACACAACAAAATGACAGTACTGTGCCTGATGGTAATCCAGTGTAATGTAAAAATAGTAACCACGGTAAGATGAGAGAGATTAGTGGACGTAAGGATCATGAAGTGTGACGACGAGAGACTATGGCTATTGGTTATGGTTATGGATATATCTTTATCTTATATATTAATGTTATATCTTATTATTTTTATGATATTGTGCTGTGAGGGAATGTAAGTGATAGGTAAATACCATATTCCTACTAGAAAAATAAGCCGTTCGATCAAATTATTACATGGTGCCTCGCGATTCAATAAAGGCTAAGTTTCAGGCCTTTGATACAATACCCGTATCTTCTCAATATATTTTTTATAAATTAATGTATGTCAGTAAGTAATTAATGTTTCAGGCTCAGTGAGACTAGTAAGTACTTTTAGGTTATTAGCTATTATTATTGTGTTAAGTGTTACAATAAAGTCCCAAAGCACGTTACTGATTTGCCTTATAATAGCTTCGAGCATCGTGTCTATCAGGTTTGATGTCTGGAAATAACACTCTCTCTGTGTATTAGCCAGAAACGAATGTAACTAACATGTATTTTTATGAAAAATATGTACTATAAAAATAATAAACCGCATCGTATTTCTTGCCGGTTCTTCTCGATGGCTGGGATGTTTTCCGAACCGATGGTAATTTTGACGTTCATAAGCATAGATTTTAATTTCTAGAAAAAATTCTACTCGTGGATGTTATGGATAAAAACTCTTTATAAATGTTAAAGCTCGTCAAGAGCAAAAAGGTTGAGAAACAGAAAATAAAAAAGAATATAACCTATTTTATATTTGTCTATTTATATATGGAATATAGAATTGTTATTGTTAACAAATATTAGTAAATAAGTATTATTGCATATTAAGACAAGATTGGATTTGGATTGCTATGAAATTAAGTATTTGGATATTATGATATACGCACCTTCTGGACCGTAGACACAATTTTCTTTATGTGGGCGTCTATATGTTATTGTATTAGTGTAGTTTGTAAAAACACCAGACGTAAATAAGGCTTTATAAACACAATAACATATGACGTACTCTAAACAGTAACACACCTGTCGTACCATAACAATGGAAGCGATAAATAAAATAGATAATCATTAATCTATATAAATAAAATGATAGAGGTTTATCGTTGTGCAAAAATTACTAGATAGATTTTGACATACATTTTTTTAATTTTACTTCTTACATTCTTGGCCCTCGTCAAAGAAATAAATATCACGATAGTTTTACAAAAAACTAAAAATATTTTTTTATAAGCACTACGTGTTCAGCGATGTGTGACTTCTTATCGTAGAGAAGTGAGGGTAAACGGTGTGGTGCTTATGTTTTTCCTTTCTACATAAAATATATTGTTAAAATAATAAATGACGCAGACAAAGTCGCAGGAATTAGCCTGTAATAAATAACATTTCACGCATGTCTGTTTAATGAAAAAATACAGCACATACCTTATGTTATAGTAGCTGACAATTATACATGTTACACAAAGATCAGTTTTGTGCGAGGTTCGACCCGCGATCTATTATTTCAACAGTAGAGCTTATCACCACTACGCCTTGAAGACGGTCACAAAGAGGACTTATAACAATTCATATTTCCGATCTATGACCTTATGAATAAGTTAATAAGATCACTTAATTCACCAAATAAAATCTTGTATAACAAGTTTTAACTGCTTTAGAATATTTTAAGACTCAAATTTATTTCTTGATAATATTATGGTAATGAAGCGATTTGTTAATATTGTTTTGAAATGATTCTAAAGTCGATGGCCGCTCTTGGCAATATTTTGCGAGATACATTTTATAGATTTTACTAATTGGATAGCAAAATTTAATTACAATTAATTCGGTTGTGTTAAATACCATTGACACGCCTCGGTTTTACCCGGGTCATTGAACAATTGTGGTGTCAACAAACAACCTTATGTTTGTTGCGCATAGTGTTTCCTTTTCCACTCTCCCCTGTTACATGTCATCTCAGTATTCACACCTTTTATACACATATTATTTTTCACACAATCCATCCATACCTTTTTCGATTTTCCTTTAGTCCTATATCCGTCCACCTACATATTCAAAACTTTCCTAGTTACAAGACTTTCATATCATCTCGTAATATGCTCGTACCATGCTAAACTATTACTCATCAACTTTTTTGTCACTGGTGCTAATTTAAAACTTCAACTGATACACGCATTCTTAATCTTATCCATTCTGGTTACACCACACAACCGTCTTCACATTCGCGTCTCTGCCACATATAATCTTTTAAAATAAAGTAACAGTAAAAAAAATTAGCCATTAAAACGATTACTGTGGCTTATCTTTTAGAAGATAGACTTATGCCATTGCAGATGTTTTTAGGTATTTTCAATATATACAATTTCGTTGTACATTATTTTCACGTGTCTCGTAAAGTTTCGTTACACAATGAAATTGTGTGGAAGTTATTTGTGCTACTTGATTTTAATTCATCAACTTATCTAAAAATATAATAAGCATATACTATATATATATATAAATCATTCGAAACACATTCAGTTATGATAATGAAAATCGTATCAAAATTTATTACATACTTTAATAGAAAGAACTAAAAGCAAACATAGAGAGACGCGAGTAAAGACTTTAATATAACTCGCGATCAGGGTGTATTTTATATTGTAATGAAATATGAAGCCGGGGGTGGGTGTTAGTGTAATATATTATGTGAAACCTGCGATATCTTCTCTAATTCAAAAAATAAATTGAAGAGATACTTAACAGTTCGTTTCCTAAGTTTTAACGTTATTCTGTATTAAATACTTCACTTTCTCCTAATATTATTATCAGTTTTTGCTATTTTTATTATTTATGTTTGTCTATTATTTTAAATGTATAATAGAAATACATTTAGTTTCTAGTTTCATTGTTTTCCGATCATGACATGCTCGTGTCTTAGGCTCGGTTGCACCAGTTAATGTTAAAGTTAAAAATTCGGTTAAAGTTATTGTTAGGCAAAAAATAGGTTGCACCAATTGACAATGGTTAAAATGACGTCACGATTTAACGTTAACTATTACCGCTCCATGTTGGCCGGTTACCGTTATTGTTAATGTCAATTTTTGAATCGGTTGTCATGTTCACTAGAAAAAACTTTATAATATCATGTCGTTGGTAAGAGAAATCCTGTGGGAAACTGAAAATAGTTCTTCCGATGACGAAATCAATATATTTGAAGATAATTTGCGTTTTAGAAAGAAAAAAGTTTAATTTCCTAGAATTGGAAAATGTCCACAGGACGACAAACGCTTACGTTTTGTCGTTGACATCTGAAATCTGTCATCAAAAATCTGTTGACAGTCACAGAATAACAATAGTGACACTTATAACAAAGTCCTGCCAAGTAAAATATATTACCCTTTTCGATTTTAGGGACTAATTGGCTTATTGAAGTAGCAACCCTAATAACTTTAACAATTACAAAATGTTTGATGGTGCAACTCGTTTTGGCAAATGTAACTGTTAGCAAGTCTTGTCATTGTTAAAGTTAACTTTAACAATTACAATAACCACGATTTTGGTGCAACTCAGCCTTAATATAACGGCATTTAAATTTTATTGCAGTCGTATTATTGTCAAAAAATCAATTTATACACTATTATATTCATGATTCATTTTTAATAAATAAATAAGGTATAATCTGGAATGGATGTGGAATGCTATGAGAATACACATTTGTAAATTACACGAAACGCACCTGTTTGCACCGTAGACACGATTCTGTTTTTGTGGGCGGTCTGTCCGTGCTCGTATTAGTGCAATTTGTAGAAACACAAACAAGGCTCTATATGTACAAAATATTTAATGACGCTCTTTAGACAATTAGATACATCTGTCGTAACATTACAATGGAAGGGATAAATATAATTTTAAATTTATTATAAGATTATTATTCTTGTAAATAGAATGAATACGCCGTTATGTTGCCCTAAGTAATATTATAAATGCAAATGTGAGTCTGTTGGTTTGTTACGCTTTCACGCCTCAGCTGATCATCATGACATTTTACGTATACGTTATAAGATGTACAGAAAAAGACATAGGATATCTTTGATCTAAAAACAGAGTACTGTTTCCGAGGGATGGGTCAACTCTATATTAACGCGATCGAAGCTGCGGGTATATAATAGTTCATAATAAATCAATCGAAATGAAAAATACATCAATTGTATTGTTGAAACGAAGTTCTTTATCGAGCGTTACACGAGAGAGAGCGAGACCGAAAAAAGTGTAATAAGACTTTTTTCCGACACTTCTTGCTAAAGTTACAGCCGTGTATGTACTATATTATACATCGCCGCACATAGATAGCTCTCCCGCGCGCCGAAAGACTCGACGGCTTTCTTCTCTTCGGCTTTCTTTGATTATCTTGTTATAGTAAATAATTAATGTTTATTTCCAAAAATAAACAAAAGCTTTTTTAATAAAATAAAATTTATAGTTCTTTTGTATTTTTTATTAACTTAATTATAGCAGAACATTGAGTGTTTAATTCATCATTATTTATTTTATACATCATAAATATATTTTATCGTAAAATTTTCAGTTTAACTCTATCAACTTGATATTATATAATATAAATTATACTGACTGCGTAGCAAACATCTACCAAGAAGCGAAACGAACTTCGTTCTCCCCCCCTCACTCTTGTTATTATTAAGATCTATAGTAAACAGTTGATGTGAAATGGAGTATAACAAGCCAGGGTCAGGAGGTGGCGGCAGGACCTGGCGGACGCGCGGTATGGGCGATATACCATGGACGCCGTCTGCCCGGTCCTGCCGGACTAGATTGGGAGACGATGGGGCTCCCTGACGTTCCGTCTGGTGCAGGTACTCACCGGACATGGATGTTTCGGGTGGTACCTGCATCGGATCGCGCGCAGGGAGCCCACCGCCGCATGCCATGAGTGCGGCGCTGAGGAGGATACCGCGCAGCACACTCTGTCTGGGTGCGGTTAAGTGCCTAAGCGTGGTTGCGGCCATGCTCGGCAGCGAACAGGTGTGGAATGCGGTGGCCTCCTTTTGCGAGGAGGTCATCTCGCGAAAGGAGGCGGCGGAGAGGGCCCGAGAGGTGGACTCTCTTAGAGGCCCTCTCCGCCAAAGGAGGGTCGGTGGAAGGAGGCGGCGTTTTGCCCCCATCTCCTCATTACACAGATTCGGCTGACGAGGGGAGGTAGCTCGTTGTATACTCCCTATAAGGACGGAGCCCGGAGGACACCTTCCGCCGGGCTGACCGCTGGGGCGACATGGTGATAGCTTTGCACGGTCCCGTGTCTCCCCAACCATAGCGGCGGTCGGTACACCGTGGGGTTTTAGTGAGTAGGAGCTCATACTACCTACTCTCTCTCCCGAGAGGGTGGTGTGTCCATGATGGATCTCCCCATGTGAATAATAAAAAAAAAAAGGGTTAGGTTTTTCTTTAGGGATATACAAAATGACCTACTTAGAGGTGGAATAAAGGTGTTAGCTTCAAATGTGTTTCACAAGCGATAGCTGATAATGTTACCCTGTGTTATCGGGTTTACGACCAATACATAAACTGATTGTAACTGCATGTGTATAATGCATAGTTCAGTTGAATTTGTACCTTTTCTTACATTTATATATAGAGCTGTACTTTCATAGACCATAAATACTTTTGTAGTTTAGGAAAATAAAAAACGATATAAAAAAAAATTAAATAAGCCTTTTGCTGCTTATTCATAGATAGAAACAGATTAGCTTAAATAAAATTAACAATTTAGAACGAAATAAAACCATTAAGACGTGGGATAATGACTTCAATTAAGAATGATTCATGTGGTCAACTAAACTGGTTCCTTTAGTGCGTGTGTATATATTTATATAGGTTTTTATGTTAATTTCCTTTTAAATTCGCCACTAGGTGGCGCTAAGACATATTTTATTGTTATTATATTTGTATTGCAATTCAACGTGGACGGAATTGCAGGCGGTTGCTTGTTTTAAATAAAGATCGTGCATATCCATATTGTATCTACCGCATAGTTCTCACCAATCTTATTGACCGCTCTGAATTTTAGTTGCGCAGCACACAAATTATAAATACGTATTATATTATATGTATAAATGTAGACCGGTGAAACTGTAGAGGCCTGGTTAGGGCATTAGTGTGGACAGTTCAAAAAAAAACATATCATAACATAATAATATAACATAATCATAATAACATTGAGATAACTTAAGGATAAATAAATGCCAAATTTAAATTCCTGTAATAATATTTTAACTTTGTTCTCTATTAAACTATTGACTACATTACGTATAAGTCCGAACTTATGACTATTTTCAGAACGGCCAAAAAGATTGATGAGTAAGTAGGTACTCTATGTGTGTTGCGTGCAGTATCTATATTAAATCATAATATATTATGCACAATCTTACGTTTTATACTATTTTTGTTGAATTCGGTAGGAGTTATTATTTCTTGTAAAGAGTTTATAAGTCGTCACCTTCGGCCCATAATAAGACCAATCCAAATTAGTAAATGCATGTGAATTCTTAAAAATTCATTGCTACACGTCGTAGTGCGAACCAGCGGAATTAGCGCCGATTTTCCAATTATGTTCTTTTTTGTAATATTAAAGTTATCTTGATTTCCGAGTGTAGGCAATGCACGTAAGGAAATAGGACTCTTAATTTATTCCTTTAAAAATAAATTAATGTTTTAATTAATGGCTCTTTGATTAAAGAACTCATTATATAATAATTTAGTATTTAGCCTCTTTGTCTATTAAACTAATTATCGATTAATTAGCAGTAAACCAGAAGTAATAATTATAGGGTAATTTTATTTTAATGTATAATGAAACATTTAATATACATAATAATTATCTCCATTTTTGTTATAATCCTATAGATATTGGCCAAGCTATGTGAAAATAAAGCAGTAATATTTATATATGAAACTAGCGCTTCCTCGCGGCTCCACTCGCGTTAACATATCCCTCGGGAACAGTACTTTTTCTGGACGAAATATATACCCTTTATCCTTTTCTGTACCCGTGTCAATGTATATGCAAAATTTCAACATAACCGCTGTGGTAGTTTAGGTAAAAAAAGCAAATAAAAAATTACCTCACATTCTCAATTATAAAATTAGTAACGATTAAATTATTGATTCTAATTTAACTGCAAAGCTATTGTCCTCCCGTTTCATTGGGCAATAAAAAAATCTGCGGAGTGGCAGGAATCTCGCTTGGTTGGTAGAGACCACCTCGCACATGATAATGATTCTTTTTTTACTTTGTCGCGTTTCGGGATCAACCAGTGAATATTCAAAACCCAAGGCGGCATGACATCGATGGCCGACGATAGACAGCCGATCTTTTGATGGTCACTACTGTAATTGGACTATACTGTGTTTTATATCAAGCATAGTAGCGCTACTGAAAAAGAACATTTTGGTTAAATTTATATAAGAGTACGAAAAAAAAAACAAATATTTGCGTATAATTCGGTAAAGCAAATTTTCGTCAATCAAATACCAGTCCAGTTGTCTTGATATATAAACAAACTTTCAGACAAATAAACATACCCATTACTTTAAAATTTTATTTGCATTATTTAATAGGTTTATCTTAAACTTTAATTTTAGAACGTAAGGATGAAACCAACGCCTTATACGGCTTAATTGTCTATTCCATTTAATCGAGACGGTGAGTAATAATTTGACATGGTATTTCACGTTAAACAACTAACAGCTTTGATGTTGGTCTATAAGAAATTTAATTTATAATCACACAACCTGATTGCTTTATCCTGGATTGTATAAACTAACGGAGAATTTAGACACCTTCATATAATGTAACATTTAGTATACTGTATAATCAACAACAAAAATAACATGATAAAGGTTGACTTTCAAAGTCCAGTAGTTGAGTTACGCAAGAAAAATAAGAATTATTATTGCTTTCGGTTTTATCTTTTACATTAATCTTATTCATAAATATTACGAAACAAGTCGGTAATCGCGTCTGTTTGTGTGTTTATTTAATTCTTTTAAATTCCGCAAGGATTTTGACTCTTAAAGTGGTCAGAATGAAGATTTTAGGCACTAGTTTATGCTAAAAATAACTCACAGTAATTTTTCTTATCTTTTACATATTATTTTTTACAATTGTATTAATTAGCTATTTGTGACGCTATTTTAGTACTATAGTATTAATTCTAATCCGATTAATTATTTTAGTACGACATTTAAGGTAGATGAAAGTTGCCCTTTATATAATGTAATTTCATCGCATATTTACATAGCTCTTATGAATTTAGTGAACTGTAAATATCAAAGCGTCGAAAAAAGGATTTAAATCTTTCACATATTTATATCGCGACATTAATACAATGAACCCATGCGAAGTCGAGGCGAATCACTGGTCATAATATATTACATCGAAATACGTATAAAGGAAAATATTGTAATTACAGTTTGCTTGAACGTAATAACTGATAAAATTGGTATTCGTGCGAGAGGGCTTATGTTTCGCACGCCCGCGCTGTACAGTCATTCACGCTTGTTCCTATATTATTATTTCTGTGCTTGCCTATGCCATAGCTATGACAGGCATATTAATGCTTTAAGTAACGACTGCGGTCCTTCTCTCAACTTTATAATTTATATCCCATGGATCAAATATGATGTTAAAAATTAGATTTAAATGAAGCAGCCTATTCTGGGTAATTTTTTACAGCAGGCGTCCCACGGGGTTCGATTTGGGCCAATTCTTAGTTTATATGAATGACCTATCGATTATTTACTTCACTTATATTCGATATGAAATGAAAAAAATCGCTTCATTCGAATGAAATAATACTTTGCGAAACATTTCTAAATGTATTAGATTTACCTTGCCTAATGTTAAGCATGTTGACAGTGATATCAAAATAAAAGGATTTTTAGTAGACCTCGATGATAATATTGTATTATTGGATGTCACAAAAATACAAACGTGTTCGAACATTAAAATATTGACCAGGAATATTGAGCACAACTATTTTACAGGCTATCTGAAAGATTCACAAATTAAGAGACATTGCTATAGGTACGCCTACTTCATTTACTTCCATAGCGTCAGGCCGCACAGTTAATATGAAGGTAGCCGGCTGATGTACTTACCACAATTCTATTACAGACGCAGACAATTTATTGATTTTAGGACTTGAGTACAGTTACTTTTATATTTCTTGTTTGTAATTTTGTATTCTTGTAAATAAATGTAGATAAGCTAAAACTTACATAAAATCGATAACATTTTGTTACAGGAATACAAGAAAATATTTCATCCTTAACACTTAATACTAATAAAAGTTTATTTAAGCTCGGAAATAAGATTCCAAAGTACATTATTACTGGTTTGTTATGGATAATTGAAATATAATATAAGTGATTTCTGGAAATGATTACCTTTAAAAATGTAATTATGTTTATAATATATTTACAAAGTAAAAAAATATATGAATGAACTAGATCGAGTTTCTTGTCGGCTCCTCATTATGAGTGGAATATTTTGAGAACTGGTCATTATAGTGTTTTGTTCAAAAGTGCGTCCTCGAAACCCAAATTGATAAGGTATTTTTGATATTTCTTATATTTTATTTAATAATTTAAGTTTATATAATAAGCACGTTTCATTTCTAAACTGTAAACTAAATAGTGGAGACTGGAGAACAAAATTAAATACAATTATGGAGTACAATTTGTATCCAAAATTGTGTACTTCAAGTCATTTACAGGTAAATCTTATGAGTTTGGCCAATATAATCTAATTTGGCTGGGCTAAAAGGATTATATATTATATAATAATTAAACACCAAGAGCCTTGTATTTTCTCACCGACGAAACAGTTAACTTTGTACATCAGTTAACTGTTAAGGATAAACTTATCAGTTTCGTAATGCTTTATGTTGTTCTAGTCATAAGATTTACATTACATTATTAATCTTTGTACTAAAAATAAAAGCAGTATAATAAAAATAAATTTTTTTTTGCAAAATCCAATTAAAATGTTACTGTAGGTACGGCACTTATTGTCTGTTTTCCTTTCTGTGAGGTTGTCAAAATGTGGTCTTTCGAAAATTCTATAAATTATGCAGACAGTAACGTGTGATATTAAGTTTGTAAATAATACAATTTAGTTACACAAACGCAAGAAGACAGAAGAGTATATTTAAATGCAACATTTTTTGTTTTATAATAAACTATAACAATAACAAAAGAATTGGTAACCGTATATGGTTGCACCGAAAAACTTCCATTGTGATACGTGCGCCTTGCAAAATTTTATGATTCCGAGAGATTACATTACGAGAAAATTGCAACTAGAGCGTGGGTAAACACACTTCATGTTTCATATGAATCTTTAGTTTTTACTCAAACAAATAGAAATTATTGTTTTCTAATGACATGTTTACTTAACGTTATGTAAACAGATTACATAGACTCGTTGTCGTGCTTAAAACATACGTTAGTTTTTTCAAGATATATAAAAAAACTTTGTATGTTTTTTTTTTGTAATAGCACCGCAAAGTGATGTTGTCGCTATAGATATGTCTACTTCATTTACTTCCATAGGTAAATGCCGTACAGTGAAGTTTAAGGGTGAGATCTACAGAGCGTACTCAGCCTTGTCTTATCATAACCCCAATTTAAGCTTGCTAAGTAATTACACAACGCAATCTTAAGTTATAGTCTAGTTATGACAAGCTTGTCTTTAGCTTAGCCTCCGTACCGCATCAAGTCTGTAAAATTCCTTTAATTGTAAGAAATAAATTGAAATATGCATGATGAAAATATATCAAAAATATAAATTTTCTACATTAAAAGACCAGGTCAATGACATTCAAGTAATGCTGATAATTTTAAAAGCATAGAAATGCCGTTATTATTTGCCATTCTCTTTTTTCGCACAACACCCAAGTTTTTCGTAAGTTGTCGAATTTGATGACTTGAACTTAGCTCAGCACAAGCTAAACGCTATACCCTAAACCTAGAGAGAATGGCTCTCAAAAGCAGCTACTAGAACACACTGGCAGATGCCTGGTGACATATTTTCAAGATGTTAGGGAGCCAGGCGGACTTAGAAAAAGCCCTAACACCATGCAAAATTTCATTTCATGTTTTCATGTCCGCCTTTGCTATAACGTGTTACCATCTATCATCGTCATTCAGTATCAGGTGAGATTGCGGTCAAACAGGTAGTCCGGTGAAGCTGTGAAGGCGCCAATCAGGCCAATAAAAAATATCAAAAAAGCTGTCAAGCATTAAAAGCTTTAAGATATAAAAACGATAATACCACCCCGTAAAAATTCTCATGTGCAAAAATCTATTATATGATGGAATTTATGAACTTTTCACATACTTTAAACGATTTAAAAACTAAACTAGGCATCGCTTCTAAAGTGACTAATATTAATGTATTACAAACAGATGTTATCAATTATCTGAGACGCTATATAATCACGGTGCAATCTCTAAGGTCATGCTCACAAATAATACCAAATCCATCAATGGACTTGTACGTTTGTGTATTTAGTTCGGGAGGTGTATTTTTACTTTTAAAACAAATTAAGACTAAGCCGGACGTTCACATTGAAAGCAATTTCTATTTGTATGCAAAAATGTGAACTGCACATAAAATGCATAAAACCATACTTAATGTATTTGAACTCAGTTAATGATCTCATACAGAGAATACAATGATAATTATAGTCACAAGTAATCAGTCCTACGTGAAATTACATGTACCAATTATGTATCATGTAATTACGACACAATAATATCGTTAGCTAATGTTATGTTAGATATTTTTTATTCGTATTTTATTAACATTGTTAGTTAAAAAGTTTTAGTAGTAATAATACAGCGTGTTGATTTTTTTTATTATGAATAAAAATCTCAAATATGATTGTAAAGACGAATGTGAGTTTGTTTTATTTATTACAATTTCACGCTTTACCTACTATACCGATTATTATGAAATTTTGCATACGGTTATCAGGGGTACAGAAAAGAATATAGAAAAGAAAACTGTCCCCGAAGGGTAGGTCAAATATACATTTACTCTAGCGTAGCCACGAGCAATTTAGCATTCCGTACTTTCGCAGTCACAAAATAATAAATAATAGTTAAGATAATAGGTTCAGTTTGTTGTAGATTTTATCTTGTCTTCTTGTATTATAACGTATATTTTAGCTATTTATGATTTAAGTATTCTGCATTTGAATGTAATGGTATTTTAATATTGGTATTATATTACTTTCTATGTCAAACGAAAGATTATTTGGTCCTGGGAACATGTTCTCGAAAATATTTGTGTACTTATAATATTCAACTACAATTATATTTTATTCCTTAACCCACGAATTACTATAATGTTTTGTATATCAATAATTAACGATTTTACACAAGAATAAAACTTGTTGCAGTTATTAAATATTCTGAATTTTTTCAAATGAATTTATGTTTACAGTATTTCATCGGCGTTGGGCGATAAAGAGTCTTGGAAAACTTTAATCTATATATACATTACGTGTGTTTGTTGTTTTTTGTTATTGCATTGAACTGTTCGGTCATCAAAGTAATTTGAAAGGTTATCAAATATGCCCGTAATGGATTTAACATCAATATTGTTGAATGAGTGAATTATTTCTATCGCTTGAAGAAAATTATTACTTTATTATTAGTTTTTTTTTTATATGAAAAAGGCAATTATAAATTAATTTAAAATGATTTAAGTAGCTACAAATAATTATTGCTTTAAGGATTTGTATATAGATGAAGATGCGATTTCAATAACTTTTATGTCTAATCTATACATTGGAATCAAGTAGAAGAATCTTAAATTGTTAAAAATAATATAGGAGTTACAACATAGTAACGGCAAAATTTCAAAAACAATCTATTATCCACAATTAATCCAAATAAAATATGTAGTTTTTATGGAACAACAAAACTAGTATCAGGAGAACAAGGTTGCAGGTACTAGCTAGTACATCATAATAAACTAAACTACTTATGTGAAGCGTAAGTGTTGTGGTGCTCTAGTGGTTTGACCGGTGGAATATCAATTAGATTTCTGCTGGTTCGAACCGCGGCATGTACAATTTTTGGGAATTCGTGTACATTTACTAATTTAAATTGGTAACACTATCGGTTGATGCTGAAGGAAAACATGTGAGGAAACCTGAACCTGAGAAATATTCTTGTAGTACCGCCGTATGTGGGAAAGATATAGAACTGTTAGTAGGTTTTTCAGAGTTTGAAATCGCCAATACGTCGTAGGCTGGCGTGGTGGTTATGTCCATACCTTCCTACAGGACGATGCCTATGGCTTAGCAGTGGTCTCTTACGCACTCATGGTAAAGCGTAAGTAGGTACTTCAACCTAAAGCCAACCTAAAATTTAAATTCAAAAGTGTGTCTGTTTGTTACGCCTTCACACCTAACTACACACACAACCGATGGTAGTGGAAATTTGCATACACGTGGTTAGGGATACAGAAAGGAGTATAGCTTACTTTTCATACATATATGTAATGTTCTCAAGCGTAAGGTTAAATCTACATTAATGCGAGCGAAGCTCTGAGCAAAAGCTAGTGTATGCTATGTAGCTATTTAATAATAACTGGCTGTTGCCCGCAACTTTACATGCTTTTTTTTATAACTGTAAATTACTTCTTATAAGATCAGCTATCTGTTAGTGAAAGTTCCGTGAAAAATGGTTCAAACGTTTTGGAGATAGTACTGCAAACGAAGCCATGGGTATAAGCTAGTCCAAAATAAAAAGGTTTAATTACTTTTTCTAACGCTAGGCTATCTGTCAGTGAAAGTCCCATGAAAATAGATCCAATCGTTTTGGAGATAGTACTACAAACGAAGCCACGGATGATAACTAGTCTAAAATAAAGTAGCCTATGTCACCCACTGTAATTTTACCTATCTGTCAGTGAAATTTCTGTCAAAATCGGTCCAGCTGTTTCGAAGATAACCCGGAATAAACAGACAGACAAAAATTTTCAAAATTGTGTTTTTGTTATCAGTATCATGTATACGTTCATATGCAATCAGTAAAAACTCGTTATTTTGATATTACATACAGACACTTCATTTTTATTATATGTATAGATATAGATAAAATCCTTCAGAGGACCTAATCAAATGGCTTTCTTGGATATTATCGTGTATGAAAACTGCGCTGATGTTGATACATTTCCGTATGGAAAAAACGAGTAGTAATTATTCGGAAAAAGAACTTAAATTCATTTTTGTATCGTATACGTTTTACTGTGACGAGTAAATAAACAAATAAATAATAGCTTTAACAGGTTAGTCGAGAAACGCATTGCAAACATTACCGGTTTTAAAATTTTCCTTAAAAGTTCGAAATATATTTAAAAGGAAAAAAAATCGCATGCTGATATTGTTGATATAGAACTGGAATATACACAGTAATAATATTTTTTTGTCTATATAAATATATAATTACAAAGAATACAAAACGAACAGGATGTTTTTACCAATTTCGGTGAAGAAAAATAAAACATTCTAATAGTCGTTCTCTTTTGTTTATTTTACGCTAAGGACTAGTATTACGTATTTCACAAAATCGTAGCGATAGCCGAAAAGACTAAATATTAGTTCTAAAGTGGTAAATTCAGATTATTTAGTCATAACCGAACTTTAATAAAGTAACGACCCTGGTATATGAACATTCTTTACTGGCTTTTGTTCGCTCCTTCCCTCGCCTTTATGTTGATTTAACCCATCTATCTGAAACATTTATATATAATATTTAAGCTATTTAATGTATTACCAAAACCTAAGAGAAACTGATACCTTGAATATATTTAAAGTGAGTCTGGAAATGTATCTAAAAGATAAATATTATATACTCGTTTAGTCTAGAATTTGCTTTTTTCATAGAGCGACTTTTTGTTTTTCTTTTGTCAATATTCTAGCAATAGAAATATTGTAAACAACTTTTTATTTTTGTAAGACTGGATAATGGGAAAAATTATTTATGAAAATTGTAATATTTTAATTTAATAGCCATTCAGTGAACTGTGTTCTTTTGAGTATATAAATTTCTTTTACCCGCAATTGTACGTTTTTTCTCTATGTTTTTTTCTGTACTACTGAAATCGTGAATGAAAAATTTCATGACAATCGATTCAGTAGTTAAGACGTGAAAGTTAAACAAACAAACTTACATTTGCTTATTATAATATTATTTAAGATAACAAATATTTTTTTTATATAAAATATACTGTATGACGATCGACCTCTCACCTCAATCACACTTGATGGAAAGTAAGGACTTGGCTTAGTATGTAGCGCGTTGGCCCCGAAAAAGCATACTCTTCATTTGAAAATCATTATATTGTATACTTTATGAAAAACAGACACGAGTTGTCTATGTTCGTTCGTTCGTTCGTAATAAATTTAGGTGTGGGTAGACATTATCGTCGTGGGCTACGAACTATCTGACTATATGACGATAGACGCAGCACGATAGCTGGGCCCATCGCTTTTACACACATCAAATGAACTTGGAAGCTGATATTTAGTCAGTATGCTATTGTTTTGCTATTGCTTGATCCGTAATTAAAGAGGTGTCTGATTTTACGTGACGACAGAGCAACTGTTTCAATCTATACTAATCCTAATGAAAATACAGATCCTTTAAAAATCAATCGCATCCAAACTACTGAATGTATTAAGACTATGACTATTCGTAGATGACTTTAGACTACTTATGTTTTGACCGTTTGCCTTTTTTTAATTAAAAGTTTATTTAATGCACTGCAAAGTGAGCGAGTATCAGCTATTTTATCAATAAATGTAAAATTGTAATTTGCGGGTTGAAGGTATTTCAGACGTAATTAGAAATATTAGACAACATAATACCTACTATACTTTCAGTTAAGATTTTTTCTTTCATTCGGACTCATTGAGTGTTTTGTATCCAAATTCGTAGATGCAAATTTAGTTAGCGTTTTAGTTTGTCCAAAGTTATTTTCGACTAATCAAAATAACAACGTGTTCTTTTTAGAGGTTTCACTTTCTAAACAAAATCATCTTTCAAACGTAAATTTAATTAGATGTTATAATGACATAATTAACAATCTCTTAAATAAGAATAATTTTAGAAATTGAATCCTATTAAAAATAGAATATTAACTGTGCTGACATAAGAATGTTTCTTCGACTTACGTTTTTTGTAAATCAAATAAACTCACTATTAATGTACAAATTATACGAAGTGTTATCTGATTAGAAAATTGAGATGACTACATGACTTCTATGGTACATAAATCAGATCGCATAGTGATGATAATTCAATCAATTTAATGTATTTTAGAATTTGTTACGAAATATTTAAGAAATGGTTATCTCGGATTGCATTATAAAGATTAATTCCATATTACTTCACTGTATATGTTAGTAAATTGTTATGGTATATACAAAAGAATCAGTAATGTAATTTATTACTTACAGTTTATTATTTTCTTCCTTCGACGCGTGAAACAATAATATCAGGAGTACGAATCTGACATTCGTGTATTGAATGCAACAAGTCCAAACGTTATAAATAAAGTAATATACAATTTACAAAGAGAAAATAACAAAAATATTCGTTTAGATGAAAGCGACGTCGTTTCTTCTGTTGTGCTCGCGACGTGCACGTAATTTAAGATATGTGTACGGACGCGTTCTCCGCTCGACTTATGTCGGCGGACTGGCTTAGGCTTGCTTTATAAATTCGTTGTCACAGTTTGGAACGCACCGGCATAATCCGACCGAAACGGAGTAAACACGATTAATTACAGATCTCGTTGTGAGAACGGAACCACTTCACTCAGTCGGTTCAAACGTTTAAAGCTGTTTCACTTTCTAGCTTGCATTACTTCAAACGAGATGTATAAAAACAAAGTAGGCTGATTATGTCAGTATAACATCATAATGATAAAACTTGGTTACTTACCTAATTGTAAATATCTCGTCGTTTTTTTTATTACTACAACGGAACACGGAGTCTGTATGCGCGACTGTGTGGACAACTTAGTGTCGAACTAATATATAATGATTCTCCGCTTACCAGCATTTCAAATATTTCTTTTATCATAATGAATGTGGATACATTATTTTTAAGGATGGCAGTTTATTTCTCTGTATTAGGTCAGAACTAATAACTTTATTAATAGCTTGATTAATTCATTTCGACAAAATTGGCGACAACATATATTAAAATAAATAAATAAAAAGATAGCACGCTGTCAGTGGCGAATTTGCCCTAAGGCCCAGGAAGCCCGGGCCTAGGGCAGCCAGATATTAGGGGCGGCCAATCGTGACAAAAAATTCACTAATGATAACAAGAGATAGCAAAGGAAAGAAAGGATTTTTTTTTCGAACTGACTTACCCTGTTGGCTTCGTAAGGCCTCTACAGTTCCACCGGGCTACTAAAGAAAGGAAAGAAAAAAGGTGGCTGGTACTTACTACATGGCCTGGGGCCAAGACTGCAAATCCGCCACTGCATGTTGTATTTAAAACCAGCGGATACCCGAGGCTTCCTTTGCGTTATATATTATTTAAGCAATTTTATATACATATACACATACATATACAATACAATACAAGAATTAATTCCTTTAATAATCGTTGCCAAGTGGACTCCATTTACATGGACTTTTCTAAAGCTTTTGATAAAGTAAATCATGCTCTTCTAATTCATAAACTTTGTGCATATGGAATCCACGGAAATCTACTTCGTTGGGTGGAATCTTACATATCTCGTCGTAGTCAAGTGGTTGCTATCAAAGGGTACTTGTCATACCCCATTTTTATTACTTCAGGGGTACCCCAGGGTTCGCATTTGGGACCTTTACTGTTTATATTATTTATAAACGATTTAGTTAAGTACGTCCACAGTGATTGTTTGTTATACGCTGATGATTTAAAAGTTTTTCGAACGATACGTAATATTAATGATTGTTTTCTATTGCAAAATGATATTGACAGTATCAACAAGTGGTGTACCTTAAATTATATGTGCCTGAATATTAAAAAGTGTTTTTTGATATCTTTTACAACGACAACTCCTAAGTATCAGTATAATTATAAAATTAATAACCACTCTATTGAACGTAAGGATGTCGCCAGGGATCTTGGTATTATATTTGATAGTAAATTATCCTTCCGTCCACACTACGAGCAAATTACTAATAAAAGTAACCAGCTCCTTGGCTTTCTATTTCGTTTAACCAAACGATTTAAGAGGCCCATGTCTATGTTCTACCTTTATAAAACTCTAGTAAGGCCTATACTCGAATACGCCTCTGTAGTCTGGTCCCCCTATTACTTGGTTCATACAGAAACTATTGAGCGAATACAGAAACACTGTTTAAAGATGCTTTGCCTTAGACACGGGATGAAAAGAAAATTTCCTAATCACCTTCGACGTGCCGAATATTTTCAAATCTCATCTTTGTCTAGTAGAAGGAAAGCAAGCGAATTAATTTATCTATATAAAATAGTTAATAATATTATAGACTGCCCACAATTACTATACATGTTTAATTTTAATACTAATATTCGTGGTCGCAGTAAAAGTCTATTTCATATTTCTTTCTATAAAAATAACATTTCTTTTAACAATCCGATTGCTAACATGTGCCGCTCATATAATAATATCACACATTGTGTCACTTGCAGTACCGATATTGACATAGACATCTTTCACCTAAGTCTGAGTCAATTACGAAGCGTAGTATATAAATGCAAATTATCATTCTAATATTGTATAATTGAAAATAGGATACTTGTATATGTTTGTATGATTGTATTTTATTTAGCATAGATGTGCATGCATATAAATTTGGATAATATAGCAGACTAAAAAAAAAAAAAAAAAACACTATTAATAATAACTGTAAACATGTATACTTATTATCTGTAATGTGTGCCTTATAAAATAAATAAATAAATAAAAAAAAACACATAAACATAAACATACTTTGCTTACACAATTTCTTTGTTACCAATGTTATCCGTTTACTTTCCTTCTCCTGCGCATGCGCACCACACCGCGTGGTCCATTTCTTCAAGGCATTTTATGAACGCGCAGTGCTTATAAATATCATTGCCTCTAAAACTTTGGTAATCTTATATTCATTAAAGATATCGTAGTATATTTTTGGTTAAGGACATCGTATCTTATTAGATATTAAATTAAATAAAATAAAAAAATATATATCGAAATCTATACACTAATTTTCTGATGTGCCCTATATAGATAGACCACTATCATCATTTATGTATAAATAACCTTGACTATAAAAATGTAGTTAAAATAGAAATTATGAAGTGTAAACAAAAAATTCTTTAATTACGTAACATTTTATATTACGTTATCTTGCTTCCGAACAATCGGACTTTTACAGCATTAATTGTCAAGGTGGCGCAGATTGTACGCAAAAACGCTTAAGTAATGTAGCAAAAGATATTAAAGTAAATATTAAATAATAAAGACAAACATAGCTTCGACGAGCGGAAGTGAAACTAAAAAATATTCACCTGAATAGTTTGGATGCAATACTTACATTTTTGTTCAACTAAGCGGGCTAGTTGCTCAATAATTTACTACATACATTCCTTATATAAAGGCATCTGTTTATGTAAAATTCCTGTAGAACAGATCATAGCGCGCGTATACATATATAACAAATTTGTGTTCTATGTAATATGGAAGATTTATATCAGAACAGATTTATAGTCCGTTTGTCTACGATATGTGACTATTCCAGAGTACTAAATAGGAAAAGCCAGTGGGAGTTAGAGATGGGTCAGCACCCGGGTTAAAACCTACAAATGGGTTATAAAACCCATATCATCAATGTTATCTCACAACACTGGGTGAGTTTAACCGGGTGAAAACGAATTATTTTATATGTTTAAAGTATACATTTTTAACAGGACATATTTTAAAATAGGAGCAAGTTCGGTCAATTGGGTTGTATTTTTAAATGTCTATTATTTCATAACTTCGTCAGTTCCAAACTGTTTTGACAATTTTTTTTTTGTAAAGAGGATATTTTCAAAGGGGTCCCATTTTAATTCATTAGCATTGGACCTTATATTTCGGAAATACACCACTCCTCATAATATATTCTCATAATGTAAGTATAGTAATTAAGATATTTGTAGTTTTATGACAAAATATCTGACTATATTCAATGACGTACTGGTGGAATTGTTTAGAGCAGAAATTTTTGAACTCTGTTTTATTTTTTGTTCAAATATTATAGCAACTATTCTTTACAATCATTGGTAATAATATAAAAAATGTATACTTTACATATGTTAAAAAAAGGTTTTTCATCCAGGGAGTGGCATAAAATAATAATATTAAAATCCCACTCTTGGGTTTTGACCCGGTAACCCATCTCTATTGGGAATGATCAACCAAAGCATTGTGATAGACAGAACCTCTATTACTACAATATAGCGGTGATGCTCCAGTAGTCAAACCCTGTGTTGTTCACCTTCTTGATCAAATTGATACTATAGGATAATGTATATAAACAGAAACCAATCGCCGAATATATTGCGTCTGACAATAAAAAACGAGTCTTCAACCTGCGCGGTTTTCACTATAAAACGGTATATTTAATGTTAAAATACAGTTAATTTTGAATGAAACACGATTTTCAAAGGTGAGGTTACACTTATTTTGAACTACATTAAATGTAATATTCATTATAGTGGTACGCATAGGCGTGTCGAGCCTCACGATAAGCTGATGTCTTGACTAAATTTAGTATTGCCCAAAATCAGTCTTGGTCTTGTTCTTTCATTTTTGCAATACCAAGACCAAGACCGGCTAATTTCAGCAAGACCAAGACCAAGACCGACCCCCGAAATACTTTTGCAAGACGAGACTGAGCCTGCAAGACTCTTGCGGTCTTGCAAATTAAATTATACTGAGATGTGGACAGTATTTGATTTCAATATCGATATTTACAGACGTTATTTAGCGTCGGCATCAAAATTAAGATAAGTACAAACACATGCACACTTATGTTTCGATGAGAACAGTTTGTTTATAAAAGTTTAAAACAACAGGTCCAGTATAGGAATAATGTATGTCACGCGATATTCTTTAAGTAGGTGATAGAGCTACGCTGAAACTATTACTGGTTTCAGCATGAATGGATCGGCTCGCCCGGGGTAGTACCACCCTCTCACAGAAAACCGACGTGAAGTGACAGTGTTTGCACTGTTGCGTTTCGTTCGGCCAGTGAGAGCGCCGGAGGCCCAAATATTTAAAAGGCCGGCAACGCACTTGTGAGTCCCCTGGTGTTGCTAGTGTCTATGGACGGCGGTGATCACTTACCATCAGGTGACCCACCTGTTCGTTTGCCACCTATAATATAAAAAAAAAAAAAAACAAAAATTCTGAGTCACAATCGGTTTGTTGGTGGTTATATTATAGTAATTTATTGTGCAAATCCTAATTTCTAAATGCAAATATGAGTCTCTTTGTTTGTTGTGCTTTCACGCCTTAACTACTTAACTAATCATGATGAAATTTTGTAAATACGTTATCAGGAATACACAAGAGGATATATTTAATCAAAAAGTACTATTCTCAAGAGATAGGTGAAATCTACATAAAGGCGAATAAATTCGCGCATAAAGGCTAGTAATAATGGACATTATTACTATACAAATATTTACTATGTATTCATTTCCATCGTACTCTATTTAGACAAGTTAAAATTATGCATGTAATATCAAAATAACAACTTTTTGTTGACTAGATATAAAAGTGATTACTTAAAATTACTTAAAAAATGTATAATAAATTTTTGTCTGTCTGTCTTTTTCGGTTAATCACAAAACCGAGTGGACCGATTTTGACGGAAATTTTATTGTAAACTAATTATAAGGAGTGAAATAAGTGTAATTACCCAGGTGAAGCAGGTGATCATCTAAAACCTACTTAATTTACTTGTTTTGAATTTGTGTTATACTTTCCTACATTTTATAATCCAATTTGTCCTCATATCATCACAACAGTCTGTAAGAGACCCAATGCAGGGCTAAAGCCTCTTCCCGAAGTAAGGTATCGGCATAATCATCACATGATCCTACCACATCTATATGTGGATTACAAATTCCGAGAGAAAAACCGTCTTATATTTTCTTACGTACAATAGTACTTACTATAAGAACATTTCTCAGGTTCAGGTTTTCTTCACCGTTAGACGATAAGATAAGCAATTGAAAAGAGTAAATTTACACGAATTTAGAAAAAAATCGCGGTTCATTTAATTCATGCCGGGGTTTTAATCTGCGTCTATCTATTTGACATGTCACCGGTCAAACCACTCGATAACCACGATCATATATTTTTTTAAATTCTTTATAGGTAAACGTTTTGACCACAATATCATCTGATATTAAATGATGATATGGTCTAAAATGGTAAGTCACGGTTAACCTAGAGGGAGACTGGCTCTCAAATGTAGCTGCCGGAACACATCAACAGGTGCTTGGCGACAGATTTTCAACTTGAGGGTGATAGCTAGCCAGACGGACTTAGAAAAAGCCCTACCACCATGCTATGGTTTCATCAGGATGTTTTCCTTCACCGAAAGCTCCGACTCAGTTGCTTGGATTCGAACCTTCGTCCTTCGACGCTGTGTCCAAACACACTACGTAGCAACTGAGCCATTATCGCTACAAACGCTTTAAACCTTTATTAGACTATTTCAAGCTAACGTTTCGAAATCCTGCGGAGTATTTTTTTTGGACCATTCATAAATAGTGGCACAGCTAATTTTGAGAGAAAACGTGCTCTGCGAGAAATTTATTGACTAAGTATTAGCAAGAGTTTATTGCTATCGCACTTTGTCTGAATTATCAATTAGAACACAAAAGAGACAACTGCAGTTTAGAATATCTCTATCTCTGCCTGTACAAAAAATATATTATTATGTTATAAAACAACGTATACTAAGTCGCAGGTATCAGCTAGTTCAAATAATAAGTTGTATTGTTTCATGAAATCTCAAGGTGGCAGATTACATAAATATTTAAAATTTTAGTTTTTATGTATAATAATTCTCTTGGTATTTATTTCATTGCGTTATCTCTTAATTCGTATGTATGATTTATAAAATTGCATAAAATTAATCAAGTTGAATCATTAAAAAAAACTAATTTCGCAAGTTTGTTCAGATTGCGAAAAGTCAGACCGATTTCGTAAAACATTCTTTACAGAAAGAATAATTTATTTAAAATAAAATATTAACTGTAGTAACTTCGCTATTGGTGTATATTTGTAGAGTGATTAAAGAAAGAATATTCTGTTAATTCGACGAGTTCATACGTTGTCCAGTTCGGGTTAATCTTGAAATAATTGAAGTCAAAGGTTCATTCGTGTCAACTAATACTAGATTTTGCTGACGATAGGCCCCAGATGGAACATCTTGTATCTAGTACGGACAGGCCATGCGTCACCTGAACTATTCACATTATACTCAGTAAACCTTATGCTATTTATTAAGCTAATGTTGCAATTTATTAAACGTCATGTTTACTCCCTTTTATTTGTTTAAAGGCTATGGTAAAGTTTTATTTGTAAAAATAAGTATATGCCGTTTTTATGTTTTATTATAATCTTTCCTGGAACTATTTTAGACAATAATAAAAACGAATCGTTTAGGTTTAAAAAGGAATTCTAGAAATCATAATGGAACAGATAGAAAGTAGATAATAACAATGAATGAAAAAAGGTATTTAATTATTTGAATTATGAAAAAAATTATGGAGATTATTATTATTTTATTATTAGATATTAATAAAATGTTAGACGTGGTCTACCGTTGTGAGAGCATCACTCAAAAAGCACTACATAGATTTTGATAATTTTTTTAGTTTTGCTTGTTAGATACTGTACGCACCATTATCACAAAAGAAGTATTATTACGATATGTTCCTTTGATATACAGTTATTAAAGTTTTTAGAAAATACTATTTTTATGAGTACCATAAAAGGCTAAAGAAGTTTTGTAAGCGAAGCATGTTTGTGTTTCCATTTTTATTTTCTTTGTTCATAAAATATATTGTTAAGATAATAAACAAGGTAGACAAAGTCTCGGGCGTCGACTAGTAGACAATGAAGTGATGTATACTCATAGTGGGCAAGATTTTAAAATATATAAGATTATATATATTTATACAAGCTGTTGAATTATGGTAGATAATTAGCTGGTTCCTATGCTTAGGTTCTTGTGTTATTATTTTTTCATGTTTCATTGAATGTATTTATTTTTATCTGGACTCATTGTAAATTGTCTTTTATTACAGTGAGAAATTTTTTAGGCGGATTGAACAGTGGATGAGAGTGAACCGTTACGTTCGTGTCGGTGACACACTAAATCATGTATTCGAGGCTCCAGTTGTCATCAATCACGTCTACAAGGAGTAAAACCTTGCAATTATTATTTTTTTTTACTATTATTTATCCCAATAATAAAATAATATTATGTATGATTTATTTATAATCAGTGTAGTATTTCAAGTATAAATTTTGTGCGTGTTTGAAGCTAATATTTATTAAAATATAATTTTATATGAACAACATATCGCAAACATAGATAAATCTGCAGATATTTATTTATAAGATTTCACTTTTATCGTGTGGTCATAAGTACAGGCCCCTCTTCTTTTTCTTAATTATCTTTTTATTTCGTCACTACTTAACCTATGCAATCCTTTTACAAATTATTACCCTCAAGAGAAAATGTAATAATATTGAGCCTATATAATACGCTGACGAATTCTGTAACCACCAATAACAATTAGATTAAAATCACTTTAGCCATTTCAGAAATTAACCCAGACAATCAATAGACACATACACTTTGTTTACTTGTATGTATAGATTGTTTTATTCAAGGAGACCAATAACAAAAGAGGAAATGGGTATGCTGTAATAAAATGAAAATGAGTACTTATATATTATAACACCGCTGGCCATCGGCAGGGAGTTTATTCTCACACCTTGAAGCCAAAAATGTCACGGGCAGTTGAATTTCAGAGTAGTTCCTTGCAGCTATTGCTCCGGTTGTGGAATGAACTTCCTGCTGAGATTTATTATCATATGATCCTCCAAGAGAAGACTGAAGTGGAAGGTCTTCAATACATACGTAATTCTTCTTGTATTGCAAGCATCTATAAGCAACAGAAGCCGGTTACAATCAGGCGGATAGCAGGCTTGTTGAGCATCCATGTGTAAAAAAATCTCAATTTTCTCGTATTATTCATTTTTTAGATAATCTGCATCAAATATATATATATATATATAGTTCAGTACCCGATATTTGATTTGGCACATCGTGGAGAAGGGTGAGGTATCCGCCTAAGATCGAATTATTTAGGTTCTATAAAGCATTCTCTCTATCGCACAGCGCACTAAGCAAAGGTAACGTTGTACGAAAGCTATAAGAAGCCTCACTTTATACACTATTTCAGTGTTCTCCCTGACGTGTCAAATCAAAACAGGAGTAGTGTAGTAATTTATATACAAAGGTTCAATAAAAACTTAATTAATTGTAAATAAGGTTGAAATTCGTGTAATAATGCGCTCGAGCTAATCCCATTATTGTCATTCGGTCACTACATTGTGGAATTGGGCAGGACATAACCTCGGCCTGGTGACCTTGTTACGAATCGGAGCAATCTGAGAGCACTTGCTATAAAAAATAATAAGATTATAACGATTTTACCAAGTGTAAAGGCGAATGTAAACTAAGGTTACAATATTATACAGGTTATAGTTATAGTATGGCAAATTTTCATACACAATTTCATCCCCCTTTTCACCATCATATAGGTTAAATTATATAGGGGTTTTCTGTATTCTGGTTTTGCTTTTATATGTCAGTGAGTCATTTAGTAAATTACTTATACATCTGTAATACTTTAATCCGTACCTAATAATTTCATAAATGAAACATGTTTGAGATTTACGAGACGGTTTGCGTTTTATTTGATATCTGAACTCCCATTATGTTATCTCGTCTTTGGAGCGATAGTAAGAAACATTTTAATTATGCGATGTATGTATATGCAGAATTATATAATGCTTTTCGACTGCGTGTATGTATTTATATATTATGTCCATATATTAAGTCCATTTCTTTGGTTCGCCCTCTAGGTTATACGGTATAATGGGTTCTAACATATGAATTGTCCTTGGGCTAGTCTTAATTCTTTGTATAAACAGTGTTTATATATTTTTCCTATTTTAAATAGTCAACTAGAAAAACAGATTTCTATGATTTCTAAAAACATCACCATCAGCTGAAACATAAATATTTCTCAGAATGGCTTATTAAAATTAATGTTCTCTTGATTTCTTTAAATACATACATTTCCGCGGACTAACAACGTAGGAAATTTGAAAATTTCTCTGTTAACGATACAAAAAGTACGTAATGGGGGTGACGTGCGGCCGAAGAAAGGGTAGAGCCGTCAGTCTTTGGCGTAATGCATTACAGACGTACGTTAGTCAACATTCTTTTTATTGTTTTACCGTCCTTCACTCAGAAAAGTTGGTCCATCGAGCCCGATATGAACCAGCGACCTATGAATCTCAGGCTTTAAAAAAAAGAATTTGTAATAGAAATAAAAAAAGCATATTCAGAATTAGCTGAAACCTCACGGGTTTCGTTTCGTTTGCGTTGTCTATTATCTTAACAATACATTTTATACACACAGGAAAAACTACGAAAAAGATCGAATGTAAAAATATACTTTACTTACAACAACATTGTTTATTTCTTTGTAAATAATATTATCTATATACTCCACCTTTCCTACTTATGCGCACCACACCGCTTGCACCACTTTACACATCGTAAACGTAGAATGAATATCGCAGTTTCATAAAACTTTAATAACCTTACATTAAATGAAGATATCATGATATTTACATAAAGAACGAAGGATCTAAGAAGTAAAACTATAAATACATTGGTCGAAATCGATCCACTAGTTTTTGCGTGATGGGCACATAAACGCAGACCTTTATCATTTTATTAATATAGAATAGAAGATAATCGTAGGACACGAGAGCTGAGATGGCTACGTGGACTAGTTTGGGCGAGAAAATGCTGTGTTAGGACAGGGCTGCATTACAGGGACATTATGGGGAGCAACATCACGCATAATGTGTAATAGGCACAATTATTTTTGTAAGAAAGACTAATAAGATAGACCATTGGTATGTGGCCGGTACGAATGTCATTGTTTAATCCTTTGTGTAGGTAAGAACTGTTCTATCAAATCTTTGTTTCTTTCTATTGACTACAGTGGTGTCCTTTGTCTAATATTCTATAAAAAACCTTACATCAAGATAAAATGTTACCGGGATATTATTTTTATAATTAATACCGTGCTGAAATCAAAAACCAATCGCTCGCGGGGTTAACGTTCGTAAATCTACTGAGACGTCCGGTTGGTGGTTTGTTTATCACGATAATATATTTATTTAAGCATGACACATCACAAAAAATATATATAAAAAAAATCTTTCAACTTCTGAACAATTATTAGCTTTTACCAGTGGTCCGAAATGATAGCGAAATAGAATAGGTATAACTGTATACACGTGAGAATTTCAAAAGATAGCAAGTAGAGTTGAAACTATGGTGACATTTGGACAATACTGTGCCTTAGTGAGTAGAACAGAATTAGAGAAGAAAATGTAGAGTTACTAATAAATCCATTAACACGATTAGAAACGGAAAAGCTTCGGGATATGACACTATACCAGTTGAAATCTACAAATATGGGGGCCCCTATGTTTAAAATAGACTTTATGAACTTATTTTACAGGTACCGAAGTAGCAGTAGTTGTCCCATGACTGGAAAGACAATTTTAAGACAATTTTGATTGTGAGTACTGTAGAGCATTGCTGTTCTCATTGCACCTGGTATAAACTCTTGGCTCATAGTCGCAACTATCAATTAAGTGAGCTGACTGATTTTATTTGAAGGTCAGTATGGTTTTTGGCCGAATAGGGAAACCATCGCAGCTATTTTAGTGGTAAAACAAATCCAAGAGAAAAAGCATAGAACAACGACGTACATTATATATGTGTTTATATAAATTGGAAGTCCTGTAATGTTTTGAACCTTGTACGCCAATTTCCTGTAGACATATCGGCTTGAACCATATCCCTAACTAAGAAATTATACGGCGGACCAGGCTCGGTGGTAGAGACCTTACTTATTGCACGCCAACTAGAATGGTTTGGTCACATTATACGCATGAATGACTCTGGCTTGTCTAAGTCTGTATTCTATTCACAGCAGAAGCATAAGAGTCTCAAACTTGGGGCTTAATATATTCATTACAAGCAAAAAAAAAACCATATGATTCTTTGGGTATTGAACTCTATCTAATTGTTGTGATACGCCCTATTTGCACTTGCCACGCGTTATATTAATTCATTTTAGTTACCTATCAAATTTGATTTTGCATAAAACTACTGTTATGTAAGCAACGCTCGGTATCGTAAAACTTGAAATTTATTCGGTTTTGCGATTTCAAGCACCGTTAATACACGTTTTGTATACGCAGTCAGTAACATTTTATTTATGGATTCGCAAAATCAAAAGAGTTATAGCCTGATAACAACGCGTCGCCGATTAAGGATATCGCATAGTAATATTCTTTTATATATATGAATTCTTTTATATTTTACTATCTATATTTAGAGCGATATAAAAGACATAAATATGTTTTAATTGGTTTAGTTAACATAAATAATTACTGTTAGGTCCTCGTTATAACCTCAAATATTAAGTAGTCGATATACTAAAATCAATGGGTGCAGAATTAAAATGTTCTCGTGAAGACTGTTCGCTGACCATAAATATATTCATTTTAAAATTAGTTGATATTATTATTTATAATATTATGGTTTTTATGATTTAACAATACAAGGAAAAAAAGTTGATGAGTTACGTTGTTAGTTGATGGTAATTATTATTCTTGGATACTTTTACCTATGATGTGAATATGTTAATAACGGAATGTTACACAAATACAACACCAGTGCACTGTTTATCAAACGCTACAAGACTTTTAGTATAAGCGTTTTCTCTTGTAAATTGAGGTATTTTTACAAAAACGTGTTTATTAAAACTACGTGTGTAAATTACAAGCAACAAGTGAGAGCGCTTATAACACAAGTGCTTTTTCGCACTTGTATTTGAGGTTTTGTTCATCATAGATGTCGTTGCGGCTTGTCATTTGTTACGAAAAAGTCGGAGAGCTTCTGCTGACATCTAAAACACGATATTTACATACAAATTCTAATTATTTTTGAAATAATTTTTATTTTTAACATTAACTTAACTAGGTAAGTCTCTAGTTCTCCGATATAAAATCTCTTATCTTACCGACGTATAATGCGATAGATAAAACATTTTGCAATTTAGCAAAAATAAAGTCTAGTAAATTAAAATACAAGTTTATATGATTTACAAGTCTTGTGAAAACTTGTTGTAGTAACAAGTAGTAGTGAGTTTGTAGATTTATATTCTTGATATCACTTATGTTATTGATGGTAGCTTGTAATGTTTGATAAATAGGGAAAAGGACACACAGACCGGTGCTTGGGGACTGAATTCCAATTCGAGGATGGTAGCGACCAAATCCAGCACACTACCAATGATACGATATAGTTTCCAAAGCAACATAAAAATTCTCTAAAGAAACTCGTAATGAACACGAATATAGTAATTCTACTTCTTTAAACTGTGGTAATATTACAAATATCATATTCAGGTCCACTTTTGTTCACACAAGAATGTAGTTAATATTTTGGGAAATACATTTGAAGTGTGTGAACAAAACCAGGACTTTTTAAGTGAAAAGAAGCCGTGTTTCTGATTACACAAATAAAAAGGATGTTACTATTTTATCTTCGTGGCTTCCTGGTATGTACGTATATATTTAGTACGTCGTTCAAATTTTTATGTAAAAATTACGTATTAAATTTAAAATCTCTGTATAGATAGGCGAAAAGGAAATATTTCAGTATCGATTTGTCAACTGATGCTCGTTCTATTTTTTGTTTACTAACTATTGACGAGCTTTAGTTTCATTATATGAAACCTTTATTTGTAAGTCTCTATCCATCATACTTCACGATCTTTCATCTACCGATTTACAATATACGTACACTCATTTGCAGAAAACGACAATAATACTGAAACTGGAAATAATAATAAAAGATGTCGAATTTCGGTCACGGGACAACTACAAAGGAAAAACAGAGTGTATCGTAAAGAGACGCAATAGAAGTGAAACTTGTGTATTGCAGAAAAATATTTTAATTAAAAAAAATAAAGCAAATAGACAATGTTACGCGGTGTTCCAAGTAGAAGTACCGACCGCGCCCGACGTTGTGGTAATCCGACAAGAACTAGTGTTTTCAACACTATTCCTAACAGTGTTTACCCCTACCACTTTTCGTCACACAAAAAGATTGCCGATCAGAATTTCAAAGCCCTCCCGTCAGAAGCTTCACATCAAAAATAATGTGTGTATACAAAATTAGTGATAAGTCTATTTTAGTCATTTATGCTGTGGTATATTATTATTCATAGCTAGCAAAAGCATACAGCTCCGTACGCATTTTTTTATGGATTCATTATTTTCGACTCGCTGTTTTATCTTATTTCATTAAGATATGAGTATATGGTATGACAGTATTACTGATAAATTTGTGGGCAATAACTTCCATGTCTCGTATTGGGATATGAAAATCAGTTGATAATATACATATATTTGCTTTATAAAAAGCTTTGTTTTACGATTCCTAAACTTGATTGACTACCAGTAACTACTCGTGGCTCCGCACGCATTTGCAATGTAGTATTTTTTATTTTGATAAAATTTGAATGTATTTTAGAATTTCTAAATGTAGTATTACTGGTAATGGAAATAAGTTACAATTCTGGAATGGCATATACTAACCGTTTACGATTTCGTGAAAATCAGTTTAGAATAGATATAAAGTGATTTTTTTTTTATTTCTGGGAATGTTGTTGAAAACTTTTACACTCTAAGGCCCAGAGATGTTTAATATATTATAGCCCAAGACGACTCTTATACAACATTTCAATATATTTCTATATTCGTATGTATATGATTAACAACCCTTGTACTCTGTAATTGAATATTGACGTATAACTTCCCTGTACAAAATTTCATCAAAATTGTTTGAGAATTAAATATATAATACAGCTATGTATTTTAAATTTCGTACTATTTCTAATAAATTTAAAATTTTTGCGCATTAATGATATATACTTGCACCTGCAAAATATCATGAAATTGATGAAAAACAGAATGTTTTTTTTTATTTCTAAAAATATTTGTGAAAGTGATTGTAGTGTATAAAAAAAATTGTTAAGTTGTTTTTCAGTTCAATCTGAGTATACTCGTAAAAGTTTTACAAAATTACAGGTTTATTAATATAGATTATGAATTGATGAGGGGCTCAATTTATCTGCACAAAATCACCAACACTATCAGCCCAAACTTCCCACTGCTGGACAAAAGCTTATCTTCGTCTCTACCTTCTTACTCGTTTTCTGGATTAGTTTATTCAGATTTGAATGCCGCGATAATGTTATTTGTTACATCTTTATTACGTGAAACGGTAACAACGTTTAAATTAAGATTTGACAAATTAACATAATGAGCTGTTTTATAAAACGTTTAAACTTGGTTAAATAATGAAAACAATATATATTTTCATAAACAAGAAAATGAAAAGAAAAAAGAAATATTTACATATTAATATTGAGATGATATTTTTTCATTAAAGCATTCAGCATGAGTTAATGAAAGCAGTTTATATTAGTGATACTAGACATTTATTGTTCTGTTATTGTAGCCTATTATAATAATGCATATTTACAACAATGCTGTACTTCATACTATTGACTAAATTTTAATACTTTGCTGTAAGCATCGGTGGTTCAGTGGTAGAATGCTCGCCTGCCACGCGGGCGGCCCGGGTTCGATTCCCGGCCGATGCATCTTTTTTTATTTTTTAACATTTAGAATTTTATTTTCTTTGTAAAGTATTGCTGTTAAACATGAAACTTTTACACTTAATAATAATATTTATTTGAAATATGGTTATATTGTTTTCTATATAATTATGAATGGTAATGAATGTTACAATTACGTATTATTAAAAACATAAATATGATCATATATTTTAACATTTAGAATTTTATTTTCTTTGTAAAGTATTGTTGTTAAACATGAAACTTTTACACTTAATAATAATATTTATTTGAAATATGGTTATATTGTTTTCTATATAATTATTAATTGTAATGAATGTTACAATTACGCATTATTAAACACATAAATATGATCATATATTTAAAATTTTGTTTTTTTTGTTGAACACTGTAATGATAAAAGAGTTGGTATAATATGAATATAAAATATGTGTATAAGATGGGACGCTTAATGTACAATATTATATATATAATATTATATATATAATATTATTATACATAGTATTGAATAGCTTTTCACATAGGGAGAGTACTAGTTATTTTCACTACTTATTATAACAATTATTTGAAATCTATGCCACACTAGTAATGAATGAACGCCACCTTTATGAGATAACTGAAACTAATATCAATTCATTGCTTATGCCACTCATCGCTAGATGTCTCACTGACGGCTGTTTTTACTAGACCTTTATTTAGTTTTAGATAGATGGCAGTATTATCAAAGTTACTATTATATCGTATCTTAGCTCTATTAATAAAATATATAATAGTATAAAAATAGATAGAATGCTCAATTACGACAGCGCCACTAACATATTTACTTGTACAAAAAAACAGCAATGCTTAAACTGCTGTGCTTGTGTATAAAGAGTGTGGTGGTTACTGGTACTTGTACTCAAAGCGAATCAGTAGGCACATAGTAGATTTCCTAACTCGTTCTCAGAAATAAAAACGAAGCTCTGTTAGGAATACTGTTTAAGGTTATTGATATATGAATATAGGCTGCAGTGATCACCTCATATCTGGTGAACTCTATGCGTGATACTATTTCTTCTCTTGCAAAGTCCCTCCTTAAAACTTTAGGTATCTGCCAAAGAAAGTTCGGTCAAAATAGGTGGAATCGTTTCGGAAATTAGCTGGAACAAACACAAACAAAAAATAAAAATGTTTCCTTTTTGTTATAAGTACCGTATAGTTAAGTTCATATTTTATATTTACTCCTGTTAATTCTCCTGTTACTCCTGTTACATCCTGTTATTTTAACGATATAAATATACCTTTTAGTTTTCATATATGTATAGATTAAGAAGCAGAGTCAAGTACCGCGCGTGCCTACGTGCACGTTTACGCTGAACAAAAATTTGTTACTAAATTCCACAGGGACGAAGTCGCGGATAACAGTAGGTCTTAAATATAATAGCTCAAGCTACTCCTAATATGTTCAGGTATTTACCACTGAAAGTTCCGTGAAAATCGGTTAAGCCGTTTCGAAGATTACCAGGAACAAACACACAGACATCATTTTTTAAAGTTGTTTTTTTTTTATAAATTTCATATTCATTCAATAAAAAGTCGTTATTTTGCCATTACATACAGACACTTCATTTTTATTATCAGCATAGGTATATAGTCAAACCTGAGTGGGTGAGAACTGGATAAACGAGAAAACTCGTATAAGTGAAAGCAATTGCCAGATGTTATCACTTTCACCCCCTAAAACTTCTAGAAGCTATAAACAGAAGTCTCTTTAAGAGAAGCCCGTAAATTCCTCGCTGATCTCTATAACTGAGACTGCTGCTGGTCTGTACCTCTATAAGCGACAGTAGTGTCTTTAATACTTGCTATTATCTATGAGTAATTCTTAAACTAACAACGTAACACAGTATTTATCGTATTTTATTCGAAAGGGTTCGCGATAAGACATTATTTGATAAAATGTAGGAATTTAAAAAATACATATTAAATGTAAAAAGAGTTATGTCGAAGAAAGTAATGAATTTCTTTAAGTAAATATTAGTATCTAATTCTAATCAATAATACCTATGCAACAGATACATATTTATCTGCGCACATTTGCTGTATTTTTTAAAACTCTTTAAAATAAAACAGCAAGAATATCTCTATAAAGAGATTGCAGTCCTTTGAACTCGTCCAGGTATGACTTTATTTATATATTAGAAAAATAGTAATTAGTTTGCATTCGAAAGTCTTTTCTGCAAACAGTTTTACTTTACAATTTAATCCTTACACAGTTGGATTTTATAAAATCAAAATTAAAGCGCAAAGGCCATTGTGGGTGTGGATTACGGGATAATTGGACAGAGCGTCGCTTAACGAAGGGGATTTCAGGTATTTGTATCAAAATAAAAGGCACGGAAAAACAACTTTAAACAAGGGTGCTCGTTTAGGAATGCGACCTCGCGGGATTTAAAGCTAATCGCGAACAACAATCACTGACGTGTATGCCTTTTATTTTTTAAAACGTGGCGTAAGCTCCCGTTTGGGTTGTTTCCGTTTGGCTAAACCAGCGGAATTTCTCCGTGAGGTCGTATATAACAGCATTTTGGTAATGTATTGATATTGTAACTTATCTCTATAAATAAATTGATTTGACCTTTTCCGCACATCACCCAAAAGTTACTGGACAGTTTTCAATAATTTTTTTTTTACCTTTACTACATAGGCACTTGCTCCTTATCTAAAAAGAAATCACGACGTCTTCCATTAATATAATTTTTTTATAGTTTTAAGATAGTACTACGATTTTTATAAACTCTACAAAAGACTAAAGCAATTTTGTAAGCAAAGTATACTTTGCTTTCAATGTATTTTATGATTTTTCTTCTGTTCTACATAAAATATATTAACATAATAAAAAACGCAGACGAAGCCGCGGATATCAGCTAGTCTATATATAAAATAGTTTCTGCTGAGGAAAAGTATTGTATTATAATATATCTCCTTTTTTTCACAGCGAATAATGGATTTAAATTTCAGAGAAGCATACTGCATAGGTTTTAAAGACATGTGGACTGATTATCCTACAAAACCCAATACACATGATTTGAACAAGACGAGTTTATAATTTGATATAAAAGCTAAACTACAATTAAAAGAAACAAGTTAAGGGAAGATATCTTTCAAGACTAAAGGAATTTTATACAATATTTGCTTTGTTATTTAAAGACATTGGGTGTATGTTGTATATAAACTTGTTTTTTATTTCTACTGAAAAACTGTTGGAAATTTTTATTTATAGATTTTTACAGGCACAGCGACGAAAGTTTAAATCATAAGTTAAAAGTTTTACTCTGATGGAATTTAATGTAGTCACATTTATTTCAATAAAGTTACTTAAAATAATTAACTTTTTTATGTGAATTTGTAAAAAACGTATGCTTTGTCATAGATTATTTATACTATATTTAAGTAAAATGACCAAGGTCTCAGGCTGTTTGCGCATCACGCAAATCCAGTATTCAGTAGGGATAGATTTCGAAATTGTTAAAGTGAAACTTCGCCTCAAATTTTTTCGTCCATCTTATTGTATGTCGCATTACAGCCGACTACGGAGTAGGGGAAAGACGCTCGGCAAGTATGCAAGGCCAGTATAGCGGCACGATCGAAAAAAAAGTTTCCCTTGTATCGTGGTTTCATAAAACCACACATTACAGTTGTTTTTTTTAGTTTCAATTCAAGCAAATTATCATGATATCTCCATCTAATATAAAATTATTAGCGTTTTAAGAAAATACGTTTTTTGGAAGCACTATGCGTTCACCGATATGTACTTTCTTACCGTAGAGAGTGTGGCTAGTATTGTGGTGCGTATGCGCAGGATCATACAGACGAAGTCAGCAGTATCAGCAAGTTTAACAATATTTGTCTGTAAAGAGAAATAATATTGAGCTTTTTATACAAGTCGAAGAACTATTGTTAGTTGTGTTAACAACCTCTAAGTATTAAAAAAATATATTTATAAATTATACTCACTCCAAGCAGTGTACACAAGTCTCTGACAGTTGTGGATGTTAAAAGTAAATAAAACAACTAAGCGTGCCTTTAATTAAAAATACATATTTATGTTACCAACCATTATGTGTTTTTAAAGGCAATAAAATTATGCCCTTGAAAACCATACGTTGAAAATTACTTAATCTGAACGTGTATCACGTTTAAATGTCTTCCAAAATTTATTGCTCGATTACACTACGCTTGTGCAAATTAAAACCAATGAAAGCATTTCCAGTTCTAGGAATAGTAGTTTAATAACCAACTCGTATCTACATTAATAAATCGGTAGTGATGTCTGTACCTTTTTTTTCCTGAATTTTGTGGTAGATAACTGTTTAAAAAGTGTTTGTCTGTGTATTTTATGTTTTATTATCATTTTTTATGCAATCTTGAACATGATAAGTTTCATCACCCGCCAGTTGATATGGTACTAGAATGTTCAAAACTATTCTTACCAATCAGAACAAAATATTCAATAAATTTTAATTTCTCAACTGGTGTTTATAACATTTGGTACGCGAGATATAAATGCCATCTTAACTGACATTACTTGAATATAAGAACTGTGATAATACTTAATTGTAGAAAAAAAAATGAAAAATGTAAGTAAAAGTTTTAGCAATCGTAAAATACAGAGTAATGAGTCGAAAATAATAACCGGTTAAAAATGAGCCAGATTTGAATAACATTTTGTAGATTGACTGTATGTATACGCGATTCAAAAACTGATAGGCTATAAAATTATCAACAATACTTGTAACTCCCGGACTGTCCAAAACTATAAGGGTTTAAGGTCCATGCAGACGAATGTAGACCTCATGACGCACAGCTCAACAAACTGTTGGCAGCATAAGCTTAAAAAATACCTGATTTATTACAAAACATTGAAAACTAACAAATTATGTATCGTAAAAATTTCATTCTTATGTAAAAAGTAATTTTAAATTATTTTTTCATTTGTACGAACTTTTTTTTAGCAAACCATGAAATTTACGATGTACGATGCCGTGAAATTAAAAAAAATACTAACATAATCCGCCATTTTTACGTCTGGGTCTTAAAAAATCAGCCGAGAGCTTGAAGACCTAAAAGATAACCTCAAAATGTCCAAACTTTCTTCATTGTCCTACGCCCTGGGTAAAGTTTTGTACAAGCGTGGTATATGTAATTGCGAAAATGAAGAGTATGTACATGAATTATTAATAATATTAAACTTTAAGAAGTTACAAAAAAGTAATCTGAAAAAAAACGATCTCAATTGATTTTAAATTAATTTTATACACGGGAAGTAATTTAGTAGTACTTTAGTAATTCTAAAATTGGTAGTCTATTACAATTATCAGTAACTAGCTTTTGTCTAATGCGTCGCTCTATTTAATGTATATTGGACTTATGCCTCGGGAAAAGTACTTTCTTCTGGATAAAAGATACGTTATTCCCTTTTCTATGCCTCTGACAACGTGTATGTACAATTTTTATAATTATCGATTGAGTATTTAAGGCGTGAAAGCGTAATAAACGAAATCACTTGCCCGTTTATAATAATATTACTTGAGAATTGAGATTCTTTTAGAATATACCCGTATTTAAATAAAATGTAACGATTCGAAAATAATTAGCTATATTTTGATCGTTCGTTATGAAAGTTAGTACACCTAAGTGTTTTCTTTATAAAGAAGGTTTTTTTGCTACCTGTTTTGCTGTAACTCGTCACCAGGTTGGGTTGCATTACGTCAACTTTTTTACCATATAACCGATTCCCATGAAAATTTGTATCCTACACGGAAAATACTTACATCATATATATTGTGTTATAATCCAAATATATATTACAAAAGTGGATATCCGCAACTTTGTCTGCGTTGCTAATTGTCTTAGCAATATGTTCAGAAGATAAAACATAAAAAATTGAAAGCTAAAATTTATTTTAGTTTCATATTTTACCTATATTACATATTTATATTACATAATTTAATTTCTTTGTATACAATGTTATCTATTTACTTCTCCTTTTCCACGCATGCGCACTACACTGCTTGCCCCCTTTCTCCGCAAGAAAACACACATTGCTGAAACTGAAACTGCATAAGAAACTAAGATATCATTATAATATTTATTAGATAAAGACCACTATGAAATAAAACTAAAAAATAAAAATCGACATCTATGTTGTATCTTCTGTGTGATGCGTGAACAATGACAGACTTCTATTATTTTACTTATACACATAAAAATAATAATAGCAACAAATAATAATAAATAAGTGTCAACCAACTAGTATCGTATAAATTTATTCTTGTTGGACAAAACACACCATCCAATTGATGTATGTATCCATATATACCTACGCATTTACACGAAACAACGTGCGTAAACATATAAGACTTATATCCTGTCGCATTATTTAATATACTGTTTCCGTTATCATCACACATTGCGATGAATACAAAAAAAAAAGTGCAGGCAGACAATGTCGGTCGTGAGTCAGTTCTTATGACACATTATGCAGTTATGTTATTGATTGCACCAATAAAAATGAGATATAAAGGAGGCAACGTAACGGAACGGATGCTCGGTAAAGCAAGGTTCAGTATAAAATTACATTAAACTAATCATCATAACATTTTTTTTCTATAGAGGTTTTGTTCCACAACAACAAGCCACCATCATCCGTCCAACATATTTTCCAAAAAAAAAACAGTAGAAACAAAAATATTAAAACCGAAAAATACAATCAATTTCTTACGTTAATACCAACGCACCAAATCATAAATTCATTCGACTTCTTCCGATGCTGCGCGAGCCAACTTTTCATCGCACGCACGTACATTACAAGTGTCTTTAATTATATGTCGTCTTCGAGAATCGTTCAGAATACCTGCGTTCTAATAAAATAAATTTTCATCTAATATGATTTAGTTCACTATTCTATATTTTATAGGTACTCGCTTGGCCTCGGTCTAATCTGATAAACAAAGATACGGACGGACACTCTTCGCTTGAATAATTCTAATTTATAGGTAGACGAGATAGCTGACGCTGAGAGTAAATTCTACTCCTTAGCCGTTGTTATAACCAATGACGAAAGAAATCTAGTCGCCCTTACTTTTGGGGGGATTAAACATCTTTAAATTATTTGACATATTTGCTGTTGATGTCAGGGTAAGAAATGTCAAAGCTGTAGAAAACTCTAGAAATGTTCGTAGAATGATAAAGCAATCTAACATATTTACAATTTTTTTCATATTAGTTTTATGTATAAAATGTAGACCTAAACACCTACTCGTGATTATAAACTGTGAAAATTATAATAGCACTTACGAGTTTACTGTAAAGTTTTTACGCTGTCAGAATTAATCATTGTGGGTAAGATGTTTGAAAATTACTTTTCCTTTTATAATATGTCTGGTTCTAAAAGAAATGGATTGTCATAGTTATCAGCTTTTTTTTATACGACATACTCGTAGACCGACTACTACGACGAGCTAATGATCTGGAAAGATAATTAATATTTATTTTGGTTTGCTATAAAATATTTTTTTGTACTAAATTACATATGTTTTGATCTAAATTACATTGGATATGCTAGTGATGTTCGGTTGTCAATTGTCATGGTCCCTATAATTGTCGTAATACATTACAGTTCATTATTAGTCACCTTCCCTCTCCGGTGCATATAGCTGAGTTGTCAACTTGCGCCTACAAATGTGGTTTTGTACTAAACTCTTTAAAATCTACTACAATTGTCCAAGTATTTCATTTTTTCCACTAGATGTATTGTTATGACAATATCGAGTAGTTTTGTAATGTTAGCTACTTGTATTTTTTAACATTAGGCATTTCTAAAAATACTTAAATGAAACGGATATTAGACATCTTTATTTTGAAACAATTTAAAGTAATAGTTTATTTGTGTACATTCTTCTAATCCAGTTCTGCAACATTAAACTTATATTATAATTTATGTCTGTTCCAATGGCGTAGCTATTCTCGAAGGGCCCCATATCAAAGTTTCTATGACTCGGGCGTGCCCTTCTTATTGCTAAATTTTATCTTCCGCTTCTTCACGTGTGATATAGCAGTCACTAGGCCTTAGGAATATTATCGTTATTTTTATATTTTTATCGTAAATTTGTTGCGACGATTTATTAACAAGAATTTAAGGTTATAACATTTTAGCAATTTTTGGCTTATATATCTTATTGCCCTTGTAGCCATGAGGCTCAGTGTTATTGAGACAGTTGATACGACGGTAGCAATGCCTGTGGTTCTCTTCAAAGACTTCCTATCGAGGTTTAAAGGTTTTTGCATATTTTACGCTTTTGTTCGTTGCAACCTTGTTGGATAATGGGGCGGTTTATGTTCTAAGTGTCGAACGTTTATTTTAAAATCGTTAACATTAACACTTTATGTATCTCATATAAGTTTGATAAATACTTTTTTTCCTTGTTGAACCTTTATTAAGTAGTTTCTTATTTCCCGTCGGTGAAGTTGTATTATCTATTATTAAGTATATTAGTCGTCGTCTAGTTGTCAAAATTTCGGTTGAGTGTCTTAAGCGTTCTCTTTAGCAGTCCGATGAAACTGTAGTAGAGGCCTTGCCAAGTCAACAGTTCGAAAAAAAAAGTTGTCAAAGTCCGTTCATAAAAAGGGTATATACATATTTACATGTCACAATATAGGCATATAAATGTATCTCTTTTTTTTTTCTACATGTTAAAAACGGTGTTGAGTATTATGCAAACGTTGTAGATTGTAGCTAAGAAGTATGTAGTATGACGAATAGAATTATAAATGAAGGTTTTGGGTCCTTAATGGAGAAATATAATTCAATTTTTTTTTGATTTGATAACATTGTAGCTCGTCACTAGCTACTGAATAAAATAAAGAAAATAGGTTGTCAAACAGAGCAGAAAAATGTACTTAAAACTATTTTGTCTTCGCCTATTCATATATAACGATATATACGATTTTGTCCGCGGATTCGATTGCGTTAATGTACATTTCTCTTATCACTCGAGAACAGTTCTCTTTTTCTGGATGAGAAGTATATAGGTATATTTATATCCTTTTATGTACGAGTACAATGCGCATGCAAAATTTCATTGCAATCGCTTGAGTAGTTAAAGCATGGAAGTGTAACAATAGAACAAAATTTTAAATTTATATTATTAGTTAAGATTAGGATAGTAAGGTTTACAGATTATACATATATCTTCACAAATATTTTTCATATGTCTTCTGTGTACTATTATTGAATGTTATAATAATTGTTTTCGTAGATTTAGAATGTTATAACAATGTGTAAATTTTTTTTTAAATTGGTTATTCAACAAATTTTATCAAAAGTCGTGTAATTTAGTGTCGCATTATGAATATAGTAAATATCACTGTGTGGCCTATAAAAAGACAAAAACCTATCGAATATTAAAATATTAACATTGTTAGACGCTACAACATTGAAGACGCCAATAAAGTATTCAATTTACGCTTTTAACCGTATAATAATAAATAACCATGTACGTAAGATTACTTTATCAGTGGACATAAATATAAGTTGTTTTACAAACATTGATGTTATCTGCTTATTTGCTAAGCCATAAGGAAAAGAAAAATACAGCGCATCACACTCTCCGATGGCAGGGTAAGCCTTCGACAAGGTTCATGAATCCCATGACATTTTTATAGGTATACTAGCAGCCCGTTACGGCTTCGCACGGATGTACTAAAGAAGAATATATGACTAAAATTCTCTTTGAACTACAACTATTAATTAAACACAATGGCAACTGAACAATTCAACATTAAAATGTATATTGACCTCTCGGCTGATTTTTTAAGACTCAGATATCAAAATGGCGGATTTTTTTAATTTTTATTTCACGACAACGTACATTGTAAATGTCATAGTTTAGTAAAAAAAATATTAAAATAATACATTTTACATAAGAATTATAATTTTACAATACATTATTGTTGAAAGATTTTTTAAACTTATGCTGCCAACAGCCTGTTGACCTGTGCCTCATGGGGTTTACATTCGTTTGTATGAAACTTATACTTTTGGAGTTTTTGGAGGGATCTTAGTCTGTCATGTAGTGGTTTTTATATTTTATTCATAATCTTGTGTTATTAGACTCTATATTTTGTAATATTGGTGGTGTTTTACGTAATATAGTACGGTTATTATGCACAAGTGAAGTGGACGGGAAATAATAGCACGGAGCATGCATTCTGAGATGCCACCAAAACTCCATGGAAAGTTCTAACAAGGAAACCACCATCTTGTTAGAACATTATAATTATCACAAGACACTTACTTGAAACAAAACATTGACACTGGCAAATGCTTCTGCGGTGCCAAAACAAGAAGAAGAAGAACTTATACCTTTATGGTTGAGTACAGTCCAGGGGTTAACATGTCAATTATTTGAAGATCTCTCTAGTATCGTCTGTCTTACTCAGTCATTCGCTTTTTTATGTGGAAAACTTTTAATACATTTTTTTGATTTTTCAGTAAATATTTTTAACATTTTCTTTCATACAAACGATGCCCTGACAATTACACAGACAAAAAAAAAGAATTAGCCAAATAGACTTAGCCGTTGTGAATTGATGCGCTTACATACATTCGGCAATTGACTTTTATTTTGTATTGATTCTCATTATAATTTCAACACTTACATGACAGTAACGATAACCAAGTAACGAAGATTTGTAAGAGATTACACTTCAAATATCATATGAAAGTTGTGAATTAAATTATTATATATTAGAATGGAAATGCTTCATTTTTGGAATTTTTAATGTGCATTTACAAAAAAATAAAACTATAGGTAAAGATATTGGCAATACGACAACTTGTTTTTATGTTTTCATTTAGTCTATATAGACCACTATATTGATATTTCTTAACATAAAAGGCATGCTACCTCCACTAAAACCATTATTTACTTTATTTAAGCTTGTTTAGTTCGACCGATACCAGTAAGACCTATGAATAAGTTGAACACAAAAATAAATCATTTGTCTAAAAATACCCGTCTTATTTTTGCTCTCTCCAAATCAGCACAGTCATGAATTGGTTTAGTTATGTATCAAAATTAAAAAAAAAACAACAAAATGAAACGCGCCCAACGTGGGGCTCGAACCCACGACCCTGAGATTAAGAGTCTCATGCTCTACCGACTGAGCTAGCCGGGCTTGTATACTAGTGATCAAAATTATAGATAAAACTTATAAACAGTTAAAAATAAAATTTTCACAACAAAATTTTTTCAATACATGTCACTTTTTTTAAAATTGTTATATTAATAACTAGCTGACCCGGCGAACTTCGTGCCGCCTAACAGTCGATTCTTTAATTTTTTTTTTGTACATATTCTGCTATTCGGGACGCTATATAATGTTACCATCGTATATTAATATTTAAACGGTACTAACGTCACTCAATTGTTTTGACTTCCTGGAACCTCTCCATTAACACTTAAACTTTATGATATGGTATTAATGTTCAAATTGAGTTTTAAGTATTATCACGAATCGTTTGCATGGGAGTATAGAAAAGTGTTGTTTTTAGACTTTTTCAGGCAATTTTTAACATTTTTCTCTTCTTGAGAACCATCTTCGTACTTCAAGGAATATTCTAATAAAAAAATTAGCGTAATCGGTTCAGCTGCTCTCGAGATTTGCGCTTAGTAACACATTCAGTGATTCATTTTTATATTACAGATTGAATAAATGAGCGGATGAAAGTTATACGACACAAATCTGAAATACAGAAATGTGCTACAAAGTTTGGTTATATTATAATATGCTTTGGCTATTTTCATGTATAAGGCTATTGCATTCTTGCAAGGATAGAATGTGTATATGAACATGTAGTCCGGTGAAGCTGTGACGGCTCGTAAGGCTAATAGCGTTAGTCAATAAAAAAAAACAGTATTTTAGCATAACACTTTCATTTAGGTCATAAAATGAAAAATTATTAAAAATGTTGCATCATCCGCTCATGTTTTCAATTCACAAATGTTCATGAGCGTTTAACAACTTTCAAAGCGTCATCGTTATCGAATGAAAGAGAAGAACGCATAATGGACAAACGAAGAAACCTTTATTATTACAGATAAAGATTTAAATAATTATAATTTGTTGTCTAGATTACAGATTATTCTACATTTTTTAACGAATTTTATTATGTTATCAAGGACAATTCAAAAGTTGATAATAAATATTTAGAAAGCAGAAGGCTCCCAGACCCGAGCTTCTGTATAATCAGATACGTAAATTACATACACAAATTTAGATACCAATATTATATTCAAACTCTAGGTTTTTAAGCAATGAATTACTTCATTGATTTATATACGCAAAGGTAACCCTATTATAAAGCCAAGTATTCGATTTTTATTACAATTTAAAAGTAAAATAACGTGAAATTTTAAAGTTTTCCTTTGTGTTTTATTGTATTGTAGCGTAATTGAATGAATACGAATAAATATTTCAGTAATTTGAAATATGTACCTAACTATATAGAATATGTGGTTTTTAAAATATTATTATATAATTGCAATAATAAATGAAAAAAGAATACATAGGTATTATATGTTAAAATATTACAATAATTGTTTTGTATAATTGTCAAGATTCATTCAATAAACATGTAATAGAATTTCTGGCGCTGAAAAAAGAATACATAGGTATTATATGTTAAAATATTACAATAATTGTTTTGTATAATTGTCAAAATTCATTCAATAAACATGTAATAGAATTTCTGGCGCCATCGGTGTCGCTTATTATTAGACTGTACATTCATCGAGAGATGTGTAATGCGCTATAAGTAAAGTAAATTTACTGTTACTTCCTCGTTTAAATAAAGTAGTTTACAATAACGTTACTTCATTTTTACGATAATAAAATTGTTTATGTAAACTTAAATTTTAACTATAAGGGCTTGAGTATTAGCTTCTTTTGTATTAAGGATTCGGGATCGGTAAACGTTTTCTGATTCCAATGTAGATGATAGTTTGTTACTTATTTATATCTTTAAAATACAACACATTTGATGATCTGGGTGTAGGGTCAAGTTAATGTTATCTGTTCATTGTTCTCAGACGTTGCTATAGTATTTTAGTTTTGGATTCTTGTACTATAGAATTATGATAAACATCATAATGTTATTCCCATACCTGCGTGTGTCATTACGAAGTTTCATCTATGGTCGCAATAAATCAAGAAATGCAGGTGTAGGAGAGATATTATCTTCATATGCTATTAACCATCGGGCTGCGTGATGATAAACGCAACACAATAACTGGACCGTTAGTTTTTACGCTCTTCAAAGAATTTAGCTGATGCTAATTTCGAGTTACTGGAATGACACAGGTATGGAAAAATTTAATCTATTCCCATATCGGAATAACTTTTGACGTTGATTTTTGCGTGACATGTAGTTGAATCTTCGGCCTGCCGACATGGAAGCAGCCTAAAAATATCAAACGTCGAGAAGTTTATCACAATCTGCTAGAGATAAATCTGAAATTGATATTGTCTATATATATATATATATATATATATATATATTGTGTTAGATAAAAATAAATCTTATAATAAAAAAGTATGTCGTTTATTCTCATTACGCAAAACTGTAATAAGGCAATTTTTATTATATATTTCATCCTAATTAATTTGGTAGAATTTGATGTTCTTTCTTTTGGATCTATTGTATCAGCTGAAAAGTTCTTAGGTATAACAGGTAGACTCGAAATTTGATGCTGTTATTGTGTTTATTTTTTTTTTTGTTTTATTTTACTATCATATTAATTAATTAGCCACACAGAAACTCTCAATATCTTTAAATTTAAAGTATATTTTATATTGATGAGTTATTAAAATCAACTATAGCAAAATGACTGCCTGCCGGGTGCGCTAATAAATCAATTAAAGTTATGACAAATAGAGATGGCCATGTACCAACTTAACATCGAATTTACTGCTGATTTTTTTTTATATATAATCAAGTTGCATAATAAATATTTAAAGTTAAAAAAGTTTACTACGCGACTATACATAAGTTATCATTATTCCATCAGTGCACTGCCGAGGAAGTGGCACACATGACAGTTAACTTTTACTTAGCAATACGATGACCTAAGCCAGCCTAACTTTAGACCACACATTTAACGTATAACGATGAATATTATTTGGGTCACAAAATAATTTCATTAAAGAATTAACTTGCGACCATGGTAGGCTTCGTCAAAATAATCAAAGCTAGTTAATAGTTGTTTTTACTATTTTTTCGTATTGTATGTAGTATTTTAGTTTATAGTTAATGAAAGACGGTGTAAATTGAAGTAGTAGGTGCCATAACCTCAAACACTTTACACAAAGTAACCATTCTATATGTGATATCATTGTGTGCATAGTTTTTTTTTATCACAATCACCCCTCATGTTAAATGAAAATGTGGTCATAAAATTGTTAAATATTGTTACGACTGAAACATAATAATAATAATAATTTTAGTAAAATTACATTAAATATACTTACGATTTATCATCATCATCTTAATCATGGCGTCGAATATTTTAAACGCAAAGACATAAGGTTTCGGTGGGACAGTGTAAACTGGACTAAGTCGTTTTTATCTATCTGTAGTCTTATTAAATTTCCGGAAATGCTTTTATTGTAACACCAGTCATAGGTAGATTGCAAAATATTAATACCGATAGCTACTTACATTTAACTAGTGTTAGATTATTGGGAACGGCCGTAAGATGGTAACACACCAAACCTAAAATATTTAGCACTGCCTCTTATGTACAGCTGTTAGAACACACTGATAAGAGGTTTTCAAATCAAAGGCGTACTTAGAAGAATCCTGTTACCATTCAATGTTACCATCACGATATTACCTTCATCTAAAGATGTGACTTAGGGGTACGAACCTATGTCCATCGATGGTGGTCCGAACACGCTACGACTGAGCCATCAGCTCTTCAAAATATCTATAAATAAATGAAGATACTTTTCCTTCTCTATTTCTCAACCATTTTTTTATTAGGTATCTACTGACTACTTTTATTGTAATCAGTAAAAAATTGGAAACAGTATGCTTGTATTTTTGGATCCCCGTTGGGAATTCTACTACGAAATGAGAACTGAGATAGTATGCAACGTTTTTATAATACACCAACGATTGCTGCGTTCTTCTATTGCTTTTACTGGCTATAAATAATCACACTGATTGAGAAAGAATCATATATTTCCTAATTTAGAAAGATATACGAATATGTAGTTACATTTTTTGTTATATGAAAGAGTGACCAATGAGTGTATTTGTAAGTGACATGAAACTTTAGATACAAAGGTCCTGTACTTGGACATGATAATAATGTAAAAAAAAAAAAAACAAAAAAGACAAGTAACACCAGTTAACATGAGCTCTTAAAAAGAGAGAGATAATGTTCAAAATGCATGAATAAATTCATTTAGAGGAATAAGATATTAAGAAGAATGAGAAAATGTTGAAAAAGCATCATATATTCATTTGGAGCAAAAAGCTGTTACATAGAAAGAGATAATGATAAAAGGGCATAGATATATTTATTTGGAGAAACAAGCTATTAAGAAGAAAGACATAATGCTGAAAGAGCATTAATATGTCTAATTGGAGGAGTAAGCTATTAAGAACAAAGAAATACTGCTGAGAAAGTGTTATTATATTCATTTGGAGGAAATACTGGAATTGTTGGTGCAGTTGCAACAGATGACTTAAAAGTAAACGACTATAGGTGTAGTGCTGTCAGCTTTCATTTGCATTTTGGTTTACGGATTTGAACTCTATAATTCTAAAGATATAATAAAAGCAGACAAGCCTAAATGAAATGATTACTTATTAGACGTAGTTTTAGCAGGTAGTATAACTAACTAGAATTGTAGGTTGAAACCTTCGTGTCCATACCTTCATTTAACCTTACGTTTTTTGTAACACTATTGTGAGACTTTGTTTATTTGGAATCAACAGTGACTCAGGCAGAAATTATACCTGAAATTAAACTGTGTTCACAAGTTTTTTGCCTTGTATTCGTTTTTCATTTATTTAATACGACTGTAGATAAGGGATATTTTGTGGCATAAAAAACGCAATGCACTATGTTGATGTAAGGATTAAACGAATTACTTACTATTTTCGTGTAGTTTTTATAAAATTCTTATTGTTAGACTCCAAGAAATATCTATAAGTATTACAAAACAAAGTCGCTTTTTTAACTATCTGTGTGTTCCCGTAATTCTTCCGAATTACGTAACGAATTTTGATATAGTTTAGGGATTAGATATTTTCTTGGGAAATATTTATATATATAATGCATGTATATTATCTATATAAATAAATAATAGACGTGTATAGTCGTGTGCGCAACACGTAAATACTGCTGGATAGACTTCGATTTTTTTTTTGTTTCATTTCTTAGATAACATTGGTCGCTGTCTTAAAATAATATCACCAAATTTTCAATTAATATAAAGTTTTAAGAAACTACAATTTATATAAGTATACACGTATACGTATCTTCTTGAACTGAAAAAATGGTGCAAGCGATGTGGGGCGCATGCACAGGACAACACAGACGAAGTCGCCTGTATCAGCTAGTATTTATATAAAGTAGAAAAAGTTCATATATTCGGATGAAGGCGTAAATAGGAGTTTTGCGGGCGCTTTCCTGAACGTTATGAGTTATATCAAAATGATTGATGACGAATTATATAACTTTAAAATGCCTAAGAAAAGTCCGCGATGGTATCACTTGAGTATGATAAAAATGGTTGTGTCGGGCATTTAATGTTAATCACAATTACCGTTTACAACGTGTCATTTCAGTGAATATCTTAGAAGATATCACAGTTCTTTTAAAATTTTGTTCCACAAAAATAAGTTATTCGTGTGAAGATTCTCACATAGCTTTTATGAATTTGACGAATTGTAGATATCAAAGCACCAAGATATGAATCTAAATCGTTTAGACGCTTTTGACGCCACATTACTATATTGGACCTATGCGAAACCGGGCCGGGTCAATAGTTTTTAGGTATAATAGATTCGACCCATTGTTCCAAGAAAAAAATGTAATTTCTGCTAACTTAAAACAGGGGCACAATAATTTAGTTTTTATTTCTTTATTTAAATCACGATCGTCGGTCGCCATTTACTCATTTCTGATACACGACCTTATTTCCATGTAATAAGCAGAAGACGAATTTCAATTAAAACTATGGCAATTATATACGTATTCATTTCACATGAATGTAGCCACAGCGGTGTTTAACACAAAATTATTATATTTGCAATGTCATTTTACCCGGATTTCTTTTTTGAGTCATCGCAAACTATTTGATGAATTTTATTATTTGACCTAGTAGTGTTATCGAGTGCGTCCAGTGCAATTATTGGTATGGCTATTGTGGTTTCGTGCGTAAGCAGGTGAACGGTATTCCCAATGAATCATGTCTCAACGTCAAAGAAATTAGAGAGAAAAAGTTTTAGATTTAGAACAAGCTCGTTATGTTTTTGGAACGGCCTAAACGGGGAAGTAAACCACATTGGTGAATCAAAGCGTTTCGAATTAACTGTTCGCTTGGTAAATATTGTGTCTCATAGACTTGCGAATACCTTTTTTATATATTAATTCTTAACAGTTTCTTAGAAGTAATATTACTATTATTAATAAAATAAGGTTCAACTTTAAATAGTACATCGACACTATTTATCTATTACTAACTCGTTCATGCGACATCTTCAGGTGAAAATAGTTTTTTTCTTTAATTTCATTTTCATCGTGTCTTTAACTGAATTGTTTGCCTGTTATCTTTTATCGATTTTAATTTACTTCTGGTAAATTTAAAAATTCCCGCTTAGCTTATGTGGAAATGCGTGACGTAAGTCATAAAATACTCTATTAGTAAAAAGACTCATCAAAATCGGTTCAGATGTTTCGGGTAGCAGCTAGGACAATAAAAGTCACAACAATTCAAATTATTTGTATAGATTTTGCAAAAGCTTAAGATTTATAATGATGTATTTATAAAACATGGATTGTAAACAGATTTTGCTTACTCACTGTACCGTTTTGTGTTTGCAGTTTTAGTATGGTTTATATTATGACAGTTCCATATCTGAGTGACGAAAGTTCGACTATTTGTCGCGGTAAAAAGTAATATTAAAAGTAATTCCGATGAAAGCAGAAAAAGCGTTTGCACACCATTGTTATTTCAATAATAATTCGAAATTAGTGTTACCAAGTTCCTTTTATGTGTATAAAAACCGCGAACCCAGTTATCGTGCCGCGTTTATTGTCGCGCGGCCCTGTAGTTCGTAATGCATAACGATAATGTGTCCCCACACCTGCATTTATTGCAACTATAGATAAAACTTCTTTGCGATACACGTAGATATGGGAGTGGCATTAGAGGATTAAGACATGTGCCCGAACACCACCGCAATTAATTATTTTAATGGGAATGAAATCGTCGCATGCCCGCTAAGTGCATGCACAATCTCGGAGTAGATGCCGTGTACAAGCCATATGAGAAGATATCATGTTCGGAATTAAAACAATCACTGTGGCTGAAATCGACTCCTGGAAACCTTATATACAGCAGTAAACCTAAGGTAATTGATGATCAAAAATGGCAAACTAAATAATGATGAATTCGACAAAAAATGTTTACTTGCGAAAGTAGGAAACTATTTATTGATAAAGTAATTTATGTAATACAGAAATGTTTAAAGCAAATATACACTTTAAAATCGTCTTTACACAACATCCGCTATGGACGGAAAAGGAGTCATTGATTTCTGAGTAGTCGATGTTTGTCTTATTGATTTTAACTATTGTCAATGAGTTAGATCCTGTGGAAGGCGGAATCGGTATTCGATAATATATTGATATAAGGCTTATTCATGAACAAGTAATTTCTTAGCAATGGAATTTTGTAAACAGAATTACTAGAACTGAAATATATAATTGTCTACTGTTTGTGAAGGTTTGTTACATATAAATATAAATAAAACGTCTGAACTGATTTTGACGCGAGTTTTATTTACAGGAGAGGACGTTTTATTACGGCTTACAGCAGCGCCTAAGTAGTAATGATACGTTTTAATAGAAGTTACTTAAAATGGGTAAAGTGTTATAGGATATTTTAAACCGATCCAAATAAATTAGTTCCTATGAAACTAGGCTAAAAAGTATTGTGTGCATTGCAACCTGAAAACTTCTTATAGGTATTGTTTAAAGGTGTATTGTTACACTTGTTAAAATAATATATGCCAAATGAATACTCTATTTTCTTATAATATGGTCTCTTTTATTTCAAAATGTTTAGACAATGTAAATTAGTGGTATAAACATCTGCACAGCTGAATGCGTTATCAAATCAAAGGGTCTGATAAAGGTTAATATGTTTGTCATTACATTCATTTCTCGTCGTGATGACAATATGCGAACATATCGAATCGTTCACCTCCCTTTACGAGTGGAACCCGACGCTTTTACGACTGTAATGAGCAAGTTCGAGTCGTTTGTAATTAATTTAGTAGGCGTTGTAAGATTTGCAAGTTACGATTATGATGCGTTCTGATTTTCGTTACAGTGATTTATATACAACGGTTTTATCATTCAGTAGGGTTGTATTTGTTTTTATTTCAAAACTAACTGTTGTCAGCGATTTCGCTGTTTGTTTTTTCTTTACTCAGTTTGTACTATCTTTTTTAATTATAATTTTGCCATTACTGCTTAACCCAAATAACATTTTTACATTATTAAGTTAACTTTGTAAAATTATATCACTGTTGCTTAGCTCCTATAGATAATCCTTGGTAACACTACGCTGCCTGTCTGCTAGTAGAAATCTCATAGAAAACGATTCTAATATTTTTCAGGTAATTAACTCGGACACACGCCTTTTTTTTATTTACATAGAATAATTATTAAAAGTTCCACAACGTATGACTAATTGTTATTTCTTATTAATATGTTAATTCGTATAATAAGAATCTATACATAGTATAGCGTAAAATAACTTTAATGGAATTAATGTAGACACGCGCAGAATTCAGTTTGCTTAGAGTGGGTTATTAATCGGCCCAAACACTATTTAATATGCCAGCATTCTGGCTTTTGGTTCAACCATGTAAAATGTATTAGGAGAAAATTGATCCGACCTACAATATGTTGATACGATTTTATTGAGAACATTATATTGGTGGTTTACCACTTTATACTTGTCAGCATTTTTGGGTTCAATGTATAAATTATTTTCATTTAACCTTTAAATATTTTCATAAATATATTTAAATATTTTGTGTACTATGAAATGACATATGACAGGGGAGAGCGGAAAAGGAAAACATGTTGTGCCGACCCTACTTAGGATAAGATGGTGATAATAGGTAATAACAGTTTTATTATGGAAACTAATGTAGGTATAATATAAACCAAACCAGTATTGTAACTCTTTAATAAATTGTAATGTAATTCGACATACAAATCATTTATATTGTCGAATAGCGTTACGATACTTTTTTATCACACAGCGAAGGAGAACATAAATAACCTAGCACTGGGCCAATTGGGGGGGTGGCTTCGGGAGCTGTTTGACCGGTGTTTGGCGGTCGGACAGTTCCCGAAGCCCTGGAAGCAAGGGCGGCTCTGCCTTATGGCGAAGGAGGGCCGCCCTCTGGACTGCGCGTCCGGTTATCGGCCCCTCGTCCTGCTGGACGACGCCGGAAAGGCGTTGGAGAGAATTGTTTCCTGCCGGGTCGTCCAGCACTTGGAGGGGACGGGGCCAAATCTATCGGACGCGCAGTATGGCTTCCGGGCAGGGCGTTCCACGGTGGACGCCCTGTGCCTCCTCAAATCGCTGTCTGCGGAGGCGACCTCCCAGGGGGATAGGGTCTTGGCGGTGTCCTTGGACATCGCCAACGCCTTCAACAGCCTGCCGCACGGGGTTATTCGGAAGGCACTCCGATATTTCGGAGTGCCCCCGTATCTGCGGCAGCTGTTGGAGGCATACCTCGAGGACAGGGAGGTCGCCTACGTAGACGGCGACGGGCGGACTATCCGCCGGCCAACAAATAGGGGGGTTCCACAGGGGTCGGCGTTGGGGCCGCTCCTGTGGAACATGGGCTACGACTGGGTGCTCCGCGGCGCGCTCCCATATGGAGCGCGTCTCATCTGTTACGCGGACGACACCCTAGTCGTGGCCCGGGGGGGGGAATGGCGGGAGGTGGAGCGCCTGGCCACGATGGCCACAACCCTCGTGGTTAGGCGCATTAGGAGGTTGGGCCTCAGGGTGGCCCTCGAGAAGACCGAGGCCATACTTTTCCATGGGCCTCGGCGAGGGCCACCACCTGGGGCCCACATAATGGTGGAGGGCGCCCGGATCAGGGTATCGGCTCAGATGAAATATCTGGGCCTCACCCTGGACGGGCGCTGGCGGTTCGAGCCCCACTTTGCGGGGCTCGGGCCGCGTATTGCTGGGGCGGCGGCGGCACTCGGCCGATTGCTCCCCAACATAGGGGGGCCGGGTGCCGGGTGCCGTCGACTCTTTATGGGAGTCGTGCGGGCGATGGCCGCCTACGGGGCACCGGTCTGGGCTGATGCCCTCGGTGCCGCCAACGTGCGCGTGCTGCGTAGTGCGCAGCGCACGGTGGCACTGAGGGCAATCCGGGCGTACCGAACGGTGTCCTCAGCGGCGGCCTTCACGCTCGCCGGCTCCCTGCCTTGGGAGCTGGAGGCGGGAGTTCTCGCCGCCGTGTATGAATTCACGGTGGCGAGGAAGCGTAGTGGGGAGCCTCCGGCTCCCAGGGAGATCGAGGCGAAGCGAAGGGAGATGAGGGAGGAGGCAACGGGAAGGTGGATGCAGGACCTGGCGGACGCGCGTTTCGGGACGTTCACCGTCGACGCCGTCCGCCCGGTCCTGCGGGAGTGGTTGGGGAGGAGTTGGGGCTCCCTGACGTTCCGACTGGTGCAGGTACTCACCGGCCATGGCTGTTTTGGGTGGTACCTGCACCAGATCGCTCGCAGGGAGCCGACCGCCGCCTGTCATGAGTGCGGCGCTGACCTAGACACCGCGCAGCACACTCTGTCTGAGTGTGCTGCGTGGGAGGGAGAGCGCCGCACTCTGGCGGCGGTGGTGGGAGCAGATTTGTCGCTGCCGAGCGTGGTTCTGTCCATGCTCGGCAGCGAACAGGCGTGGCGAGCTGTGGCCTCCTTTTGCGAGGAGGTCATCTCGCAAAAGGAGGCGGCGGAGAGGGCCCGAGAGGTAGATCCTCTAAGTGGCCGTCTCCGCCAAAGGAGGACAGGCGGGAGGAGGCGGCGCTTTGCCCAACTCCTCCCGCCACCGTAGCCGGACCTGAGGGGATGTAGTCGGGGGACTCATCCTCTCATTGCACAGGTCCGGCGGACGAGGGGAGGCAGCTGGTGTGTACCCAGTCTGCCTCTCTATAGGTAGGAGCCCGGTGGCCACCTTCCGCCGGGCGGACCGTTGGGGCGGCTATTCAAGGTGATTAGCGAGCACGATCCCTTGCCGCCCCAACAACACGGTCTGTCGGTACACCGTGGGGTTTTAGTCCGTGCGAGTCGGACATAACCCATCCTCTCCCCCGGGAGGGTGGGTATCCATAATGGATTTCCCCACGTAAAAAAAAAAAAAAAAAAAAAAAAAAAAAGGAGAACATAAATAAAATACTTTGAGTGCAACTGTGACGAACTTGCTTCTTGAATAGTAGATAAGATTATATTCGGTTAGAAAACGAGTGGAATTTTTAATGTGTGATTTAAAAATATTTTAGGAATGACAAAACAACTTGGACACCTACCGTTCCATCATTCAGCATCTGCAATTTATTAACAAGCTCAAGTTTTTTTTCTAACATATAAATAGTTTACAGTTCAAATGTAATGTTGCATTCACTTTATAAAAACATATTTTTACTGAACACTTCGTCGTTTTTTTTTCTCAATTCAAATTTGTAAGGTGAAAAGTCTTCAATTCCTATAACATAATCTATAAAATTTTATAATATATTATATAATCATCTATCCACACCTTTGCAGATCAATAATTGTCACTCGAAGGACCAGTGATAGTTTGTTTTATAGTGGACTCATATTTTATCTTGATAAAGCAAACACAAGACGTTCTTTTACGTTCGTTTATTCTTGGCAAGTGAGTTATAACAGATTAAAAATCTTATAATTAATGTTGTCATAGACAATAATATAATAAATAATTCAAATCTTCATAGGCACTCGGTTATTTGTCTTCGCCGTTTTCCTCCAACTAAAGCTAACAAAGGTTTTCCAGGGTTATTAACTGCTGTCCCAATTGGAATTGAACCGTATTTTCACATTTGTAAGAACAAGCTGATTCCTTGCCGCTTCGTTGGACATAAAAAATGGCAAAGGTTTAATCGACCCCTTAAAATAAGTAGCGTAACTATCTACGAAAAATTTCACATCGAACATAGTCCTTCACTATGTCAATACGTTCAATAGTTTTGACATGCTTGAGTCTCAAAGAAGATGGATAACGAGGAAAACTACAATAGCGGCCGTCATTATTAAGACCTTCGATTATTTCGGCAGGTACCTTATGAATGTACATAGAAACTCTTAACATAATATTGAAACTGTAGCTTTTTAAGTATCTTAAGTTTAAGCGTCAAATGTAACATCAAGGGAACCTTCTACTTTTATCATTGCACCAAGAATGTTCGCTAATAATTACATTCTATTTTAACCAATTATAAGAATAAAATGTGAAACTTTTTTTCGATCGTGCTGCCATATTGGCCTTGTTGTTCTCCCGAGCGCCTTTCACTTTACGCCTACTCCGCGGCCAGCTTCAATGCGACATGCGATAGATGGACGAAAAATTTGAGATGATGTAAAAAAAGTTTCACTTTAAAAATATCTATTGTCCTTATGAATAGAATAAAATAATATCATACAATAATAAATATATTAATAATTTAAATATTTCAACATTATTTTAGTAATGTTTGTATAATGCTGATTGCGAAGAAAGTCTGCAACACTGATAAAGCAAGTGTCGCGACAGCTCGGTGGCGCATGCATTGCACACTGTGCGGCGGCGCGGCATGACTCACACGTAAACTCGCATAGTAATATTAAATGTAAACTTGAGTGACACACGGGAGAGCGGGTGATTGATCACGACGCGACGCCGCTTACTCTAATTCGCTTAAATATTTTCACAAATACGATATTGTTACATTTAGCATAAATCGTTGTTAGCCAAGAATCTTTAAAACAAATCCTGAAAATACTATATAATTCTGTACTAATTAATTTCTACTACATATTTTATGATTCTGTTTTAACATTATTCTTATATCAAAATTATTTATTGTTTTAATAATTCTGTAATATCATAAATGTAAAATGCTTTTGTATATTTGTTTCTTTGTTACCCTTACATGACTTAATTACTATTGCGTTGTCAGGAATACAGACATTGGTATAGTATGTATACCTTTCATATAGGAAAAAGATACTGTTCCGCAGGGATAGATTAAATCAACATTTTAAGAAAACCTAAAGCATTAGAAGAAAGCTAGAAGCCGCTAGCAAAAGCTAGTATACATTTTATTATCAGTAGTAAATTAGTACCTAAATACATAGTAGCAGTAAATTTCTACCATTCTAAAAGTTTACTTATTTCCATTTACAAAATGCTTAACACTCAAATGGTTATAACGAAAAGTTACTTAAAAACATGAAAATATTTTTATCGACATATGTTTTTGAATTGAATTGAGAGAGATGTTCGCGCACTTAACACTTCATAAGTTCTTTGAAACGGTTCTTTGTAATTTTATGTTTTACACGAGTTTTGTCATCATTATGTGATGAATGTTGGTCTTGTCGGTCTTTTTTCGTAGATTTAAGTATTAGTCGAATAAGTTTAAAAGAAAATATTTACTATTATCATAAATGCAAATATGAATTTGTTTGCTTTTTATGCTTTCACGCCTAAACTACTCAACGAATCATAATTAAATTTTGCATACACGTTACCAAAGGTAGAGAAAAGGATATAGGGTACATTACATCTCGAAAAAAAAGGATTGGACCCGAGGTATAGGCAAAATCCACATTAACCCAAGTGAATCCGCGGGAAAACCTAGTAAGTTATAATTATACAGTTTTAAACCTCTGAACTACATCGCTTCTTGATTTGAAGGCCCTTCTGAATGTATTGAAAAAGGATATAGAAATTATTTCAGTGTCTGCTTATTTATTATCTTCGAAAAAACGAAATCTCGGCCAGGGAATTCATTCTAAATTATTATTTACAGATTGATATAGCCAAAGTCAAGAATTTAATGGCGCCGTATTACGACTAGAATGGTTTGAGATTCATTTTTTAAGTGTTTACAGTCAAACATAAACAAAAGGTTATTTTCTTTGTAACATATGTTCGAGAATAAATTAGTCATACCTAAATAAAAAAAAATTCGAGCCTAATTAGGTATACTTCGGTATCATATAACAGATAAAGTTTAAGTAAAACCGCATTACGATAATATTGGTAATTATTATATAAGAATGGATTAAGCGTCAAAATGCAAAATATACAGTTACATAATTAGCTACAATTAAAGGCAGTCAGCAAAAAGTTGTTATCTGTTAAAAGCTACTCTTTTCAAGCATTTATAATAAATACTAGCTTATGCTCGTGGCTTCATTTGTGTAAATGTAAACTTAACTTATGCATCGGGAACAGTACTTTTTCTTCTGGGTGAAAAATATGTGTATAGCTTAGATAGATTCACGGTGTTGCATCTTAGGCCCCAAGCCGAAGTTTGGCCACTTTGGCAACCTTCGGCTTGATGCCAGGCGGCTGAGTGCCTTAAACGCCCGCCGATTTAGTCCGGTGAAACTGTAAAGGCCCGTCAGGCAGCAAGCGTATGAAGTTCGAAAAAAAAAAATTGTCACTCATTCGAGTCCATCTTATATACTATCAATCAAATTTAGTTCGTCAATGAATGGTTAAATTCATACCTTTTTCCTCATACGATAATAAATAATATTAGCGTCAATAAAATTATTGTGATAAAGTGTGGTCCGTTATTCAGAAACCATTGACGTAGTAAAATAGTAGTTATTTGGTCTTCCTCAAGGTTAGTCACTATTGTGCGGTATAAAGTTACCGCAATCAATAATGGTTACTGATACTTCTATTTTGCTTTACATACATATTATAACACTAGTTTTTAGCCCTGATTCTGTTCGAAATGTGTGTTTTGTTTTACAGGCACGTGCTTGGTCTCGATCTCACCTGATGGTAAGTATAGATGAGGCCGACGATGAATCGCGCTTACCCTCTAGGTGCCTGCTCACTCTCCTCTTAAATACTTCCAAGTTGTAGGAGGATGGGAAGACAGACGCCGGAAGTAAATTCCATTCCTTAGCCGTACGTATAACAAATGTGGAACCAAATCCCTTCGTACGAACTACGGGAATATCAACCACATAAGGGTGGAAACCCTCACGTCGTCTAGTCGTCCTCTGATGGAATGGGGCCTGTGGAATAATGTCATGTAATTCCTGTCCACACTCTCCAAAGTGTAACCTATAAAACACCGACAGACAAGCTACTTTTCGTCGATGCTCTAAATTAAGCATTCTTTCCTGCCACAGAGTTTCATCTCCTACAAGCCGACGAGCGCGACACTCAATGGAGTTAAGAGTGGCCAGCTGATATTTGGCTGATCCATCCCATAGGTGACAGCAGTATTCCATACATGAACGAACTTGTGCTAGGTATAAGCTGGAGTGCGCGTCGTTTGTTACGCGGATGACACCCTAGTCATAGCCCGAGGGGGGGAATGGGTTGACCTGATGCGCCTGGCTACGGAGGCCGTGACTCTCGTGGTCGGGCGCATCAGAAGGCTGGGCCTCGAGGTGGCTCTTGTAAAGACCGAGGCCTTAATGTTTCATGGGCCTCGGCGAGGGCCACCTCCTGGGGCTCACATTTACATGGAGGGCGTCCGTATCGGGGTGGGGACCCGGATGAAATATCTGGGCCTCACCCTGGACGGACGATGGCGGTTCGAGCCCCACTTTCAGGGGCTCGGACCACGAATAGTTAAGGCGGCAGCAGCACTTGGACGACTCCTCCCCAATACGGGGGGGCCGGGTGCAAGCTGCCGCCGCCTCTATATGGGGGTCGTGCGGTCCATGGCCGTCTACGGGGCACCGTTGTGGGCGGACTCCCTCAACGCCACTAACGTTCGTGCGCTGCGAAATGCACAGCGCACTGTGGCGTTGAGGGCGATACGGGGATACCGGACGGTGTCCTCGGCGGCGGCCATGGTGCTCGCCGGCTCCCTTCCCTGGGAACTGGAGGCGGAGGTGCTTGCCGCCGTATATAACTATACGGCGGCCAAGAAACAGAGGGGGGAGCCTCTAACTCCCAGGGAAGTAGAAGGTGTAAGAGAGCAGTCTCGGGAGGAGATGTGGGAGAGATGGAGGCGGGACCTGGAGGACGCGCGTTACGGTAGATATACTATCGACGCCGTCCTCCCGGTCCTGCCGGAATGGTGCAGAAGACGATGGGGCTCTCTGTCGTTTCGGTTGGTGCAGGTGCTGACCGGGCATATAAGGTCCATGGCTCTTTACGGAGCCCCAGTCTGGCACGAAGCCCTGACAGCCACAAATTCTGTAGTGTTGCAGAATCTTCAGCGAATTATGGCTGTCAGGGTGATACGTGGTTACCGCACAGTTTCGTGCGCGGCGGCGTGCATTCTGGCGAGCTCCCCGCCATGGGACCTGCAGGCGCGTATACACGCCGCTATGTACAGGTGGCGGTCGGAGAGGCTCCTGCGGGGAGAGTCCGCTCCTTCACCACGGGAAGTAGAAGCCCAAAAAGCCTACCTTCAAAGGGTTCTCTTGAACACGTGGAAGGAAAGGCTAGCGTCAGCCACAGCTGGCCTCAAGACTGTTGCGGCTATTCGTCCACTATTAGTGGAATGGGTGGAGAGACGACATGGCGCTCTCACTTTCCGACTGGTGCAGGCACTCACCGGTCATGGTTGCTTCGGCAAGTACCTGCACCAGATAGCCGGAAAGGAGCCAACACCCAAGTGCCATCATTGTGGCGGGTGCGAGATGGAGACCTCCCAGCACATGCTGGAGGAGTGCCCGGCCTGGGCTGAAGAGCGCCGCGAGCTGACTGCGGCAGTGGGTGACGACCTCTCTCTGCCAGCCGTGATCCGTTCCATGGTTGGCGGAGAGAGAGCGTGGAATGCTGTGGTCACGTTTTGTGAGACCGTTCTCTCTCAAAAAGAAGACGCCGAGAGAGAGAGAGAGAGGGCCGCCGATGCTCCCGTCGTTAGACGGTGGAGAGCCGGCCGCAGGTCCAGACGAAGGGGAGGCAACTTCCACCTTATGCCTCCCTAGTTGATTTCTAGGCGACAGGCACGGGGGCGTCTGTTGCCGCAAACAAGAGATCCTGTGTAGGAGAAGCACGGCTCGCCACGGCTTCCGTAAGAAGCTGGAGAGAGAGAAATATACCTCTCTCTCGAGACGAGGGTCCCCGCACCAACATCCGCGGGCGACCCAAGCGCGTGACCAGAGTGAGGAGAATGCTCAACGTGAACCCTCAACGCTCTGGTTCATATACGCGCTGAGCGGCAGAGGGGTTTTTAGTGAGTAGGAGTCTCACATAACCCTCACGCTGTCCCCCGGCAGTGTGAGGGTATCCATGACGGATTTTCCCCTCTCTAAATAAAAAAAAAAAAAAGGTGCTGACCGGGCATGGGTGCTTCGGTTGGTACCTGCACCGGATCGCGCGCAGGGAGCCGACCGCCGTATGCCACGAGTGCGGCGTCGAGCCCGACACCGCGCAGCACACTCTGTCTGAGTGTGTTGCGTGGGAGGAGCGGCGCCGCGGTCTGGCTGCGGCGGTGGGTCGGGATTTCTCGCTGCCGAGCGTGGTAAGAGCCATGCTCGGCAGCGAGGCTATTTGGAATGCAATAGCCTCCTTCTGCGAGGAAGTCGTCTCGCAGAAGGAGGCGGCGGAGAGGGCTCGCGAGCTGGACCCTTGTAGTGGCCGTCTCCGCCAACAGAGGGCCGGTGGGAGGAGGAGACGTTTTGCTCGCCTCCTTCCACCATCTTAGCCGGACCTGGGGGGGTGGGTCGGGGGCCCATCTTCCCATTGCACAGGTCCGGCGGACGGAGGAGGCGACCGCTGTGTACACGGTCATCTCCTGACAGGGTGTGGGCCCGGTGGTGGTTTTGACACCGGACCAACCGCTGGGGCGGTACGATGAGTGCTCTAGAGAACTCGTACCGCCCCAAGGAAAGCGGCGGAAGTACACCGTGGGGTTTTAGTGAGTAGGAGTCTCACACTACCCACCCTCTCCCCCGGGAGGGTGGCGTGTCCATGAAGGATTTCCCCACGATAAAAAAAAAAAAAAAAAAAAAAAAAAGGTATAAGCTGAGAAGCTGTTCTGGTGTGAAATACTGCTTAACCTTAATGAGGATCCCGAGTTATCTCGCAGCTGTTCTCGCTTTTTGCTCAATTGGGCGCCCGAAGTTGAGATCAGAAGTTAGCTAAATCCCAAGAAGCTCGAGGTAGTCTGTTACTTGAAGGGAAACCCCTTGAAAAGTAGGAGTCAAGTTGAACGGACTCCGTTTTATAGAGAAAAGACACGCCTGGGTCTTTTCAGCGTTAAACTTAACCAGGTTTGAGTCAAAACCCCTAAATAAATTTATAAAGAAAATCTTAAGACTAACTTGCAGACAATGCACAGTTTTATTAAGTAATAGATTCCAGAAGTCAAGTATGAAAATGTGAATAAAGTATTTTTAAGAAATTCGCCCTTAAAAGGCTGAAAAATAGTATAACACCTAAAACGTTGCATGTATTGAACACATCATGGGAAATAAAAAATCTTAAAAATAGTGCAAATAAAATAGATACATTACCAGTTATAAAAATGATTTACCTAGTCCAGCCATAACTTCTGCTACAAATGAAAATGCATTTTTTTAATGAAGTAATGTAATATTATTAAAATTTATACCAACATATTTATTAGTCTCAGCAAAAAAAAATGATCTATTCGAAATGGCCACCTTTGGCTTTTATACAGGCCTTTAATTTGTTTAGCCACGAATCTATGGATTTACGCACTGTTTCCACTGTATCTCGACAGAAGGCGTTTTGATCGATCTACTCTCTTTAATTGTAAAGATTAATTTAGGGCATGTCCTATATATCGACGATAAGCACCGAGCTTCAGGTCTCGTATTATAATACGCGACAGAGTCCTAGCGGGAATCTTCATTTTTCGCGATAAGATTTTTTGTTTCCTAATGGAGTTTCGACGAATTCTGGCTTTAACCGCATTAACCGTCTTTGTGTTTCTAACAGCACGCGGCCGCCCCGATTTTTTCTGGTCTTCGATAGAGGAAATGTTGTTGTATCTGTTGATAGTACGATATATGAACATACGGCTGATATCAAGCTTTTGAAGTGTCTGGAATATGACCGACGGCTACATACCCACTTTGTGCAAAGCGATCACTGCAATCCTACTTTCTTTAACACTCCATGCCATATAGTAATTTGATAATGAACACGAAAAAATATGTGAAATGGTGCAGAATCTAAAGTTTTTGAAATAATATACGTGTTTCAAATTCAAAACAATTAAAAAGTTTGAAAAAAAGAGAAGTTTTTATGTAACAGTATTTATGGCCAGACTATATAGTTATATTATTATTAATTTATTGGTTTATTTTATTTTTTATAATGATTAACTGTTATTGAAATTCGTTCATAGAGCACCGAATTGTTGCGAGATACTTGAGAGATGCATAATATAGATATCTAGTCATTATTATTCAATAATGGGCGTCAACGAAGACTACGCTACGATCACCGATTGAAACCTGAATATTATTTCAAAAACTTTGGCTCCAAAGAGAATTATTTATTATATATCACGTATAAAGTTTTACGCAGACCTAAATAATAAACACCAGATAGAGACTTTCAGAATGATTACATATAGACTTACATGTTTAATATTTTATTTTATCGAGTACTACTTTAAATTATATGGCAATTGTAGAACACTTTTTTAAAGTAACTATGATAAAGGCATATTTAGTTTTTTTTAAAATAATTTATAGGTTTTAGCGTTTGGCCACAATCTCATCTGATGTTAATATGGTCTAAGATGGTAAACACTGTAAACCTAGAGAGGACGTGGCTCTCCAGTGTAGTCGGAACACACCAACAGGTGATTGACGAAAGATTTTCAACTTCATGGTGGTAGCTAGCCAGGCGGAATCAGAAAAGCCCAACACCATGCTATGGTTTCATCACAATGTTTTCCTTCATCGAAAGCTCCGACCAAAGATTCGAACCTACGTCAATCGACGCGATGCCCGGACACGCTATCAACTGAGCCATCACCGATTCAAATTTTATATAATTATATATTAGTTTTATACTAATATAAAAAACACAATGTCTTGAAAAAAAAAGCTATTCCTGACGTTATCTAGAACTTTAATTCAAGGGGTTTTATGCGTAACAGGTAATTCCTTTTTATGTATGTAAAAAGCACAATGAATCATAAAAGTCTGTTGATACTTCGAGGAAATCGATGCTCATCGAGTGCTCTGACCGTTCATCGAACTGCTTTTGTTTATTATGATAAATGCTTTTTGTTTATGATGTTAAAATATTACACAATAAAATTATTACATCGGAAAAGTGATTACTTTTTTATATCACTTCATTTGTATGGTGTGCTGAGATGCACTTTTATTTTATTTTTTCTACATTTTGGCAAGGTGTGATTGACGCATTTGCCGGTTTCTTGTTTTATAAGTACGTAGTAGGTACTTTTTAATGCTTAGCGGCGTTTTGTTCTTTTATGGGATTATACGCTAAGACTAGAATGACAACTGATTCTCAAATATTCTATTTCTATCGAGAATAATGTATACGTATCGTGATATGATCATTTGAACATGTTGGATATCGAATTACTGAAATCTATTCAAATTAAATAAAAAGTGTTTTTCAAATACATAAATAGCTATGCCTATACAATATATAATAATGTTATAATACCAAAACAGATATTATGTGAATACTCTCCATGTTGAAATATCTAAACATATTAATTTTGATGGCAATCAGTTGAAGGCGGTTGTACAGTATAGAAGTTAATGCTCAGTGGTGGTGCCACGGAGAGCTATAGTAAAATGGATAGAATAAAAACCATTTCTATAACAGACTTAGGGGTGCCAACTTTCTTATACATACTTATCATTTATATAGATATATAGGTAATAACTTATTGACCTCTACTATTTACGCTTTTGCGCATCGGGAGTTTATTTGAACAAGTGTCTTCCTAGGTCAAAATGTGAATAGCATACTAAGGTCAAAGCCTATATTACTAATTTAATACTATTATACTATTAATTATAAAGTAGATATAAAAGTATAACAACACAAAGTAGACTATTTGTTATAGTCTAACAAAGAAATGTAACGATTACACATACATATTTATTACACGTGCTAAGTTTTTTGTAGTGTCCTATTTCAAGAAAAATCAAAACTAAAACTTAAGTTCTTCATCATTTCTGATATTTAAAAGGCCGGCAACGCACTTGCGACTCCCCTGATGTTGCTAGTGTCTATGGACGGCGGTGATCACTTACCATCAGGTGACCCACCTGTTCGTTTGCCCCCTATAACATAAAAAAAAAAAAAAAAAAAATTTTAGTAACATTGTTGAATCATTCCTAGTAGACTTTGTTTTGTAATTTAATAAAAGATGTTATTTACTAGTTATACAATTATAATAGTAAGACAAGAAAAATGTTACAAAACTAGAGATTGGTGTAGGCGCAGACACAAAGAGAATTATTACCACAGATTATATAATATATATCGTTTACCATAGACTACATAAACTTATATCAGAGAGCATTACAAACATATGTTTACATTGTATTTATTAGTCTCCAACAAACATTAATATTTTCCAAAACGATTATTATTATGTCGGCATTTATTTCAAGGAACAGGTGTGTAACAGCGTATTTTAGGTAAACTTGCATAAGCTGGTCAGTTACATGATAAGATAACGTACATTTATATGCAATGCAATCATCATTTGTCCACAGTAAAAGATAAGATATCTCTTTTTTTATTTTTCACTTCCCTGTTGTCTATCACACATATCACCCAAAAACTACTGGATAGATTTCGATCAGTTTATTTTTTATTTTACTTCTTAGAAACTTAGTCCTTAACTAAAAAATAATTATCTCGATATAGTCATTTAATACACAGTTATTTAAGCTTTAATAAATATAGTAGATAACAGCCTATTTCTATAAGTACTAAAGGCCGCGTTCAGTGATGTGTATTTTCTTGCCGTCTGAAAATGGGGTATACGATGTGATATGTATGCGCAGGACAACGCTGATAAAGTCGAGGTTATTAACTAGTTATTATTATATAAAGGTAAAGTTAGTTAAGAAAAAAAAAGGGAGTCTCGTTTGAGCAGCGGCCGAGTGCGCACGTGCCCGCTCGCAGCTCTGACGGTCCGTTAGTTCGGCAACTCGCGCGCAGTTGTCGGATATTTTCGTGTGTGTCCGGAAGTTTAGTGTGTTCGAGCGGCTACTGTCGATCGTACGCTCTTTTCAGAGCGACGGTGCACCTCCATTAGTGCACCATTTAAACCGCACTTTTCGGTGCGAAGCCGTGCACACTGTTTGCAGTGCGTCGAGTCGCCGTGCTACGCGTCGTGCCTTGTGCTGCGCTTCGAGAGTCGTGCAGCGCGTCGTGTGCCGTGCAGAGCGTCGTTCTTCGCGCCGCGCCGTGTGCAGTTTTGAAGAGAAGATTCGCGTTCGCGTCGCGTCGCGTTTTCCCTTTGGCCCGGACACGGATTGTCCGTTAGATTTGAATTAGGCGCACCCCCCTGCCCCTCAGGCAGGGAGGTTAGTCATGTCTACCCCCGCGACCCCGCGTGCCCATCCGGCCCTTCCGGCCGTTGATGATACCGTCCACCTCGAAGAACTGTTACGCTTCCACATGTTCGTCGAAAAGGAAGACCCGCAACTCGTCACTGAATACAATAGACTCCGGAAAGTCTACGCGCGCAACCCTCCCGGTAAGATACCGCGTTGTTTCTCCGCGAACCCTTTCGCGAATCTCCCGGACGACCCGTTCACGAGGCTCTCGGAATTCGATTCCGATGACGACTCTGATATGGACTACGATACTGTCCCCGCGACCGCGCCCGCGACGGTAACCACGGCCGCGACCGTGCCTGTGCCCGCGACCGTGCCTGCGCACGCGACCACGCCCGCCGATGACGACGGTTTCACAACCGTCACGCGCCGCGGTAAACGTCCACGCGCCGCGATTCAGACAGACAGCGACTCTGCTGCGGGACGTCCGATCCCAAAGCAGCCCAATATAGGTGGCGCTCGGGTGCCCCGAGCCTCTCCCACGCCCTCTGCCGCGAATTCGGCTCAAGCCTCGGCTGCGGAACCCGCGGTCGCGGCTAAGAAGCCACGCCTACCGCCTCCCGTCACCTTCCGTGACAAAGCCCGTTGGGTAGAGATTTCTGAAGACCTTAAGTCGAAGGAAATCGTCTACAAGTCCGCCGTCAACACTGTTGCCGGCATTTCTATTCGTGTTTCGACCTCCGATGAGCATCGCAAGCTCACCAAATACTTCAGGGAGCGTCAGCTCCCTTTCTTCACCCACGCGCTCGAGGAAGAGCGCCGCCTCCGTGTCGTCATTCGGGGAGTTCCCTCTGAGCTCACCGAATACGACATCTGCGATTGCCTGAACGGTCAGGACTTCCCAGTCCGGAGCGTGCAGCGCATGCACCACCCCCGTACGAAGGCCCCCTTCAACCTGGTGTTGGTCACTCTGGACCGCACCTTGGAAGGCAAGGCTATTTTCAGCCTCAACTCAGTTTGCGGCCTGTCCCCTGTCTTCGTCGAGCTTCCTCGCAAGTCCCAGGTACCCTCGCAGTGTCACAACTGCCAGGTGTACGGTCATTCCGCCCGACACTGCCACCAGCGTCCCAGGTGTGTCAAGTGTCTCGGGGATCATTCCACTAAGGAGTGCCCCCGCACTCCCGAATCCGTCGAGCCTCCGAGCTGCGTCCTCTGTGGGCAAACGGGTCATACCGCGAACTATCGCGGGTGTCCCCGTGCGCCTCGCTCGACCTATCACCGTCGCGGCGGTCGTGCGACCCGGTCCAGGGCGCACGGCCCGCCGACTCGGACGAATCGGCCTCCGCCTCCGCCCATACAAAGCCAGAAGGCTTTCCCCGATCTGCCGGGCACCTCCAGTGCGCCGGCAGCATCCGCTCCTGCGCCGAGCGCGCTCTCTTGGCGCGTAAGGCCTTCCCCGCCAGCTCCCTCGGCTCCTAAAGCCAAGCCCCAGCCCCCAAAGGCTCTGTCCACTCCTGCGCCACCTATCGCGGCTTCAGCATCGACCTCCGGTATAGACTGGATAGCTCGCTTACTTTTGGTACACGATGTACAAGAGATAATCGCATTTAACGCGTTAGTTAATAGTACGTCTGAGCTCGGGCTCTTAAACGCTATCTCCGCTTTCCCGGCCGTCGCGACCACGGTACAACAATTAACCCGCGCCGCGCATAAATAAATTCGCGAAAATCAAAATATCAGATCGAACCCGCGTGTTCATACATAATAGACCGATACATTAGGATTTGTTACGTAATTATTTAGTTAAATCGGCACCGTGCCGTTGTACTTTATTTTTTAGCTCGATTCCCTCTCAAAAGATGCGTGTTTGCGCCCACGCCCGCGACTCTCTCTGCTCACGCCTCCGTGAGCGGGGGGTGAAGATTCGATCCCGCACACTCGTCGCGATTTTTCTTGTAACAGCTCGAGCCTAGGTAGTCCCTCGGTGTGGAGCCCTCGAGTATGTTACTCGCGCGAATACAGTGATTTACACATGTTCTACACTTACACGATCACCCCACACTCTTGCACATTTAGGCACTCAGTGGTGGGCTGTTTTTTTGCCCTTTTCGGACTGAAATAGGTCACATAACACAGTAGTCAGATACCAAATACACATATACATTCGTGAAACATGCATGGTCACACATGCATTTTTCACGAATTCATATATGAGTATTGTATGGATAGATAGCTTAGCTAGCTTAGTTAGTTCGGGAATCCGGCGACAGCTCAAGCCGAGGTGCACCGAGTGCCCTTGAGATGTTTCGCCTAAAAACAATCGGGTGAGTGCCCTAAGCGCTCCCCTTAGTAGTCCGGTGGAACTGTGAAGGCCTAATACCCGGGAGTGTAGGTCAGTTCGAAAAAAAAAAAAGAAAAAAAAAATGTTTATGGAAGGTAGGTAGTCTATGGAAATATCTATCCGATTCTTAAATTTATTTGTCTATTAGAAAAGAGGTCTTACGGAAAGATATAACGTTTAATAACTTTCATATTGTAATTAGCAACCGCCCGCGAATTTACAATACACCACTTAATAATAATAGAATAAAATCTAGCGCCACCTAGTGGAGAATTTGTAGTAAAATGGAAATAAAAGATTTTTCTTAATTTAACAGAAATGAAATGTTTTGGAAAGATTATATCAAACACATCCAGTCAAAAATTAAAACCTAAAGGCGTTTTGACAGAATTAGTAAAAATGGAAACGGTATTGTTTCCATTCCGTAGGAACGTGCTGGAGATTCTATGCACGTTTATTTTAAAAGCTTCATCATAAATAAAGTAAAATATACCTGAAAATTGTTTTCTAATTTAAAATCTTTACAAGCATCAAAAGTACAACGACCTTCATATAGATCTTTGCAAAGTTTAACTAATAGCTCTTAAGTGTCGACGTATAAATTATTATATTGAAATATAAAAATACACAAAATACTCTAAATATGCTATCAGACTATCCTGCGTAATGTTAAAGCTAGAAAAAAATCAGACAGTAGCGCCTAGGCGGATGCTCTTCCGATAACAAAAGATGAAAATAGAAACTCGGTCAAAGACCACGGTTGCTGTCTGAACATTTTCAGTTGTTTGTACTAAACTGAGTCTTAAGGATCGCTTTAGAAATAGGGATAATCCGCACGAACGTGTATCCCATGTAATTTATCACATTCAACACGAAGATTATCTTGAGGATTCCAAATGAATTTATCTGTCGATATTGGAGAGTAACGTTACGATACTTAGTAAGTAATCAATTTCTACGTAATTTTATTACATTTTTTGAATACATACAAATGCGAATATCAATTAGAAAGGGTATTTGTACACTGAAAATTATTAAGCCATTGGTATCAGTACTAATAACAATTTATGATGTATTTATTTTATCAAAAAACAAATAATAATTTTTATTTATAACTTTTTAAATAACACGTTATATAATTCAGGTCATTCTAACCTATAATTTGACTGAAGGTTATAACAATGAATAATATTATTTTTATTGCTATTTTTCGCTTTATAAAAAATGGTTATTCTAGTTTAAAATGTATGGAGATGGGAACTGACATTAATACTGACCTAATAATGTAAAGTAAAAGATGTTTCTAGACCAAAATATACCGAAATCGGAGACAATTATTTTATATATTTTAGTAGTTTCCATTTAAGTTATTGCTATGATTTTGAGACAACGATCTAAGCAGTCTCAAATACTAGTTTTAATAAAAATAATAAAGTAAAGTGTGTGTATATCCAATATAATTGGATATATTTTAATATATCCAACGCATTTTTACTTAAAATACAAATATTTATAAGATCTCATGTGAGATTAGTGGACATGAGAGATGTTCGAGACAAACCTCACAATATCTCATCGGCGGCAGAGAGAGGAAAGGACCCAAAAATACCTCAAGTAATAATTAGACGCCCCCTTATATAATTTATTTATAAATATTATGACAGCTTAACAAGACATTGAACATTACATGAGTTCTTTTATACTATACAGATGATCTTTCCGAGAAAATAACTATACACTTTCTAATTTATTTTATTTTTATTTCTTTAAGCACTATTAGAGTGTATGAAAGATTCTGTGAAGATTTTTAACCACCACAAGGAAACTTGATTAAGCTGTAGAGCAGTCTACTTCCTCCATTGCACATGTTTAATTATAAGCAGAAATTGAAGAAACATGAAAAGCAAATCATCCTAATTATTGGAGTATTTATGAAATAGTATATACAAAAAAATTGTGAATATTTTTAGACACCATAAGGAAATATAATTAAACTGTAGAGTAGTCTACTTACTCCACTAAACCAGTTTAAATAATCGTATAAATAAATAGAATTGAAAAAATAAACAAATCATCTCAACTACTACTGGAGTGTTTATGTTGTCTTAAATTGATATACGGGGTTCGCGTTTTAACAATAACGCGTATAAAAGATGATTTACGCTCTGCAAAGCTTTACAGTGAGTGATTTATACAATTGAATGTTGACGTGTCCACGTTAGTGTTCTAGTTTAGTTTATGTCGATACATTATCGTATCGCAGGATGTCGGGTCGACGTTCTGATGGACCGAAGCTAATTGATACAAATTGTATCGCGTATGCTCCCGCGTCGTTATTTTGCGAAATATTATTATGCGAACATGTCAAATGTTATAAGATTGTTATCGTGCCTGTCAGTTTTACGGTTCTCGATGGTTGTTTTGTGAATAAAACGGATACCGGTTTTTTTATTTTATCCAAGAATTTTGGACTTCGTAAATTGGTATATAATTGGCTAACACCGTCTGCGTCGTTTAATATCTTGAGAGAAGAGTGCTTATACTTTATGAGCACTATACCGCTTGCCCCACTTCTCCACGGCAACACACACATCGCATCGCAATGTGTAGTGCTTATAAAAACCGTGATTTGTTAAAACTTTAAGAACTCTAAATGAAAAGAAACTGTCGCGATATGTTTTTTCTTTTTGATCAGGGCTAAGTGTCTAGGAATAAAACAAAAAAAATCGAAATTTAACCTATAGTTTTTGAGTAATGCCCACACAACGGCAAACCTTTAACATTTTCTATTTGATTAGAAGACATATATTTTTCTTATATAAAATCTATTTAAATTATAAGTAAGTATTATAAGTTCGTGTGTTTGTAAAATGAGCTATTACAAAGAGATAGAAACCTTTAAAGATATTACAGCATTTTTATTAAAATACGTACCTTAAACGTACGCATCATTCTACGTATACAATATACACAAAAGGTACACTAATTATTTTAAAATCTCCGATATTTTTCAATACTAAAACGTTTATTACAGTTCGTGTATTTCATTTTTTTTTCTTATTCACCCATTTACATTTCTTTGTAATTTTGCTTTTTCAATAAAATTACGTAGGAAATATCAAAAACTACCTCGCATACAACAATATTCATTTGAGATGAAGCGAAGACAAATATAATACAATAAAGTAAAACATCTCTGATAACAACTCATAAAATGTAGATATTAAAAAACTATATAACTAGAAAAGGCTGGATAAGTGAAAAATTAATATGTGGGAATGAAGAATGAAGAATTAAAAGTCTATTATTTCTACCTACTCCTATAGTGATAAGTTGTGATATTCATGAATATGTAATCGGTTTTTTTTGCTTGTTATATATGTAAGTTCATATACCAACATATGACTTATTATTCAGGTATTGGTTATAACCGATATGAAATGATTGAATTCGAATATATCGCAAATGTCAAGAGATCAAGATATATTAATTTTGTATTCATAGTTCCGAGAATCTGCGACTTACACCGAGGTTCTGAAGTTATTTATTAACATCTGATATAATGATAATTAATATCGTCTCGTGGTTACAATAACTTAATCGAACTGAAACAAAGTTTTACAAAACCAAGTTTTTTTTTCATTGATTTAATAGCAATGACTGCATCAAATGATTTGAATATATATAACGTAAATATTAAAGACAAAAAAATTGCGGGTTCTTTTAATATTTTGTTTCACATAATTTTCTTTGCATATTTATGATTTTCTGTAAATAGTAGATGTTTTCAGAATCGTTCAGATCGTCGATAAAAATGTTGAATTTCATCTTAAAATTACTTTCTGAGCTATGGTCTTCGTAGGTTTATATTTCGCATGCCCAATAAGTAAAAAGTTAATTGAATAGGTATTCAATTTGTATTCAAGAATAGAGTTCTGAATCGGGATTGCTTTTCGTTTCGTTAATGAACCATTTTTAAATCAGACATTGTTTTTATAAAACTTCGTTGTCTATTGAACATGTAAATAAATTACATTTAACTCTAAGAATAGATAAAAACTATCTGAATCCATGTAATCTTGACAGTTTGACGTGGCAATATTTGGAAAACTTTAGCCTGTAACAACAAGCCGACTTAAGACATTAGTCAACTTTAAGTTAATAACTGTAGTTAAACCTATTCAGGTCGAGTACTTAGAAATTGATGAACAAATGAACTTACTCATAAGCGAACATTTAGACAAACATATGTATATACATATGTACATGAAGTAAAATTGTACAAATAGAATTTTTTCGGGGAAAGGTGATGATTTTACCTTAAAAAAAAAACGGTCAAGTAACGTTTTTTATTTAGCTGGATGGTACCTTTTTGTGTATGATTACAATCGCATATAGACAACTGCAACACTAGGCGTACTACTGTTACGATACCGATTTTGAAAAGCGTATTTCAGTCTCTTTTCGAAGAGCTCAATATTATAGCCCTGGGGAAATGCTATACTGATTAACTGATTCCCCATGCCTATAATATGCGACAGGTTGGTTCTAGAGCACCTTACTTTGTAGGTTATGTGGGTGTGGGGATGAACAATCTTGCAACACTGGACACCTCCTCGTTGTACGTGCGGGAGAATAAATATGAAGACTGCTTGTCTTCGCGAAGTTCAAAAGTACCTGAACCGCATGTTATTGTCAACGAAGCCAACGAAAGTTTTACATATTCAATAATCTACGTAATGTTTATTGTGCATATTTTGCGACAACTACAAAGCCAAATAAAACGCAGGTATATCAGTACTAAGCAAAGAAAGTGATCTGTAGAAGAATTAAAATGTAGTTTAAACAAATACTAGGAACAACTTTCTTAATTTTTTCATTAAAAATTATCTGGAAATATAATTTTGAATTTTCTACTTACTAAAGTTTATTTAATCTGTTTAAAGAAATTTAATTTTGTATATTAATAAAATCTGTTCAGAAACAGTTCTATACACATTATGAAATGAAATAAGCTTAGAAGACGACATATTTGATGAGTAATGTACCTTTTTGGAAAAAAATATTTTTCGTATATTTTTTGGGTAAAAAATAAAAAAAAATTGCTTCGAAGCAGTTTGTACGCACTTTATCACCCTCTCAATATTGTTTTAAGTTTGATACTCTTGAACATATCACCACTGTATTCTAAAATAACGAATTAAGATAAATCGAAAGATTGTATTTGAATAAGGTTGTATACAAAGAAACAAACAGTCCTCTGGTACACGTGTTAACAAGCGAATGATCTTTGTTACTTATTCTCAGATGGTATATTCAAAACGATCATTTCAACAGAGATTTTCATATATGGGAGACTACTTTTTCTTCATTTCTAAACTCGTATTTCTAGTACAGAAATTATGATTACGAGCGAGGCCATTAGATTAGTTCAGGTTTCTAGAGTTCTTCTTAGCACTGAGCTTCTGAATTATAAATTTACTGCTTGCTTAAAGCTAAACATTCCAAATATTTGTGCATACAACACTCTGAAGCCTGAAGCGTGATATTTTTTAACACATGACAACATATCATGTCTTCTATTAGTATTCAGAAGTAATCAGATATGACAGCTTATCAAACATTTACGACATTATTAGCTTTGAATTGTGAGGTCGATTATATTTTATGATCTATGGTAACCATTTGAGTAGAAGAGGTGGTCTACATTTTTCTTCCATTAAGTAGATATAAAAGTTCATAATAGTATAAAAGTACATATAAAAACATATGACATTTTTAAATATATAATAACTAAAAGATATTCGAACAAACGTTTGTCTTATTATATCGTCTTTCATACGAAGTCACGTTATGTTTAGCGCTGGCGCCGGATCAGACGTTTTATGCGAGGGTACCAACTAGTCACGTACAACTTCCTTATATGAGATTTGAGTCTCCCGTCTATGTTTTGACGCTGATGGTAATTTCGAAAACTACGTATATCTATTACAGACTAAATACTTGTAATCTTAAATTCTCAACTATACATCAAAAGCCTCTTTCCGAAGTAAGACGCAGACTTGTGAATGTTTCTGTCACTTTTTAATTAGATACCAAAGCAATAGTGAGAGACTACGTTACTTCATATTATTTTATTTTAACAATAGACGGCTTTTCAATTACCGAAGCAGTAAATTATAAAAACCGTGTTGTGATACAACTTTTTCCAAATAAATTGACCATCACTGTCAATATAATTTATTTCCTACTAGCTGATCGTCCCGGTTTCGTTTTACAGTACGATCATATGTAATGACAAAAGGGCAACTATACGATGTAAATTTGATAATTCTTTAAATATTTTGGAAGATTTTCCAACTGTGTTCTGTTTCACTCACCCACTCAACTTTTCACATTGAAACTTTTTACCCCAAAATGTTTAACTTTAATAAAAAAATCCTATACAAATCATGTCTATGATAACTACAAACACAACAAAAATAGAATTAGTCAAATAGGTGCAGCCGTTCCGCAATAATGCACTCACATACATTCAGCAATTGTTTTTTATTTATATGTGTAGATAGATTTTTTCTCCGACTCTTAACTAAGACTCTATGTATGTGCAATCGTACCTATTTGCATAGTAAGCAATGTTATTTTATAAGTAATACATTTTTATCATAAATAAATTAGTGAACATCAAACACTCGGCGGGTTCGGTTGTTTCATTTCAACCATCCGTCTATCATTTTAAGTATCATTTCTATCAATTATCACTATCACCTATCAACAACAAATAATCACCATACTGTACGACACTCCCTACAGTATTTTGGTCCTTCGAGAAAAACAATTCAGTGCCTATTGCTTCGGTAATTAGGACCTCGGGCACGTTACGTCACGTCGCGTGTCATTGACATCGCATTCAACTAGCGTGGATCATTTGGTGTTCCTGAACAACAGTCAGTGCAACACTACCATCCATCCACAACCATTGTCAAAAGCTAACAATCATTATCAAAAACGTCTATTCAGTGTACTTATCGTTGTCAAGCAACAAACTATCACCATACTGTACGACACACCCTACACTCTAAGCATCAATTGTGTTTCAAAAAAGAATGTGAAGTATTTACTGAAACAATTTCCACTATGCAATATATTGGGATATAACTTCACTTTATTGTTTACAATTAAAGTTATCATTATAAAAGGATTTTACCCATATTCAGCGGTAAATAAATCCTGACTAATATGGTTATTATATACTTTTTCCTCACAGTAGTGTTTCATAGTAGAAAAGTTTCCGATTGTCGACTTGTACAGATTTCCGCAAAAGTATGTATGTATTCCGTACTAGAGTTTGGTAAACGCCACGGACAAACACGACTATTAATGTTTTATACAAGTTTTGTTTTCTTTCTCGCGATCGGTTCAAATGTATTGTTATATTATATATGTAACGATAACAGGAAATATCATAAATTGCCGAGGAAAGAGTTGGATTTAAGTTTGTTTTCAATACGTCTAGCGTGTTATTATTTAAATACATAAAATTATGTTCCAAAATATAAATAATAGTTTAAAGTGGAAAGTGTATTCGAACGGAATAACAAGTTCCAGGTAAAACGAAGGAGGTGCAGAACTACGGATATTTGATTCTTGTGAAAGTCAGCTACTAGGACAACAAACAACGATAGTAGTAATAGAGAACGTGAACAAGAGGGGATATTTAATTACAACACTAAATAATTGCCTCCATTTGTATTCACGAAACGTAGGAATTATGAGACACTAGTTTTTAGTGGCAGCTTCGCTCGTGTTAATTTAGATTTGATCCATCCCTCGGGGATAGTACTTTTTTCTGGATCAAAGTTACCCTCTGTCCTTTTTTGTATCCCTGATTCAATAGTAAAGCATAAGAAACAAGCAAACTCATATTCCTATTTATAATATTAGTAAAAATTAAATGGTTGATCTTGAATTAGGTTTGTTTTTTAAATATAACAAAGATTACACAAAATAACGAAAAATAAATATTTGAAAATAACATAACATTCAATGAAAAATTAAATATTAAAGGTAACATATTTAAAAAAAATATAGTATTGTCATTGGCTGGTATGTGGTTAATGATGTGTAAGGAATCTTATCTTGTCAAAGTGTTTTCTCTGGCATGTTAACTTAGTCAGCTGATTATAAGCACATCTTCAAGACAAATACAGTGTTACAGTGCCTCAGATAATTGAACACTCTCGCTGCCATAATTTGACATTACTTGCCTAATTATAATTTCCTCAAGATCTCTTATCTTGAGTTTCACCAGCCATTGATCATTGTTCGCTAAGAACTCACTAATTGCATTCTCAGAACAAATTCTATTACTGAAAAAGATTAAAGGAATGTCAAGTTGTGCCTCATAATGTTCGAATATTTCGTCGACTTTGAACTGGGGCCACACGGCTATCAACGTTTTTTATTAGAGTTGTAGGAAGGCCTTTGGGATGGACAATGACTGGAATTAACGTGGCCCAGACATATTTTGATCAAGCTACGTATGAGTAAATTGGTCTTCTGTAATTTAAAAAACACCTCTATTTTTAGAAATGCATAATTTTGAAGTGACGATGTCTCAGTTGATATCTTTTTCAGGCACCGCATCGACGGATGTAGGTTCGAATCCTTGCGACAGCTTTCGGTGAAGGAAAACATCGAACAACCATCATTGTGGTAGGGAATTTTCTAAGTCTGCCTGTTTAGCTATAACCCTCAAGTTGAAAATCTGTCGCCAAGCACCTGCTGGTGTATTCCGGCAGCTACATTTGGGAGCCAGTTCCATCTACGTTTAGCATATTTACCATACTAGACAACATCATCATTTTACATCAGATGAATAAGTCTGGTGAAACTATAGAGGCTTTGCCAGGTGAACAGTGTAGACAGTTCAAAAAAAACATCAGATGAAATAGTGGTATTAAAAAAAGAACGCAGTTTCTAATATTAGTTATTAAGGAAGATCATATTTGCATTTAAATTAACAGATCTCCTTTGTTTTCCTAATACATATTTTGTGCTTACAACATTTTGAATATAAAGAATTCAGTTTGCACTGTGATAAAATATTTCTCATAATATCGCGTGATTAAGTCTATCGGTATTTTAATTAGCTTTGTTATAATATTTATTTACAACATATTTTACGTATGAAATACAATTATTTATAAAAGTCACGCAGAGAACTAATCATAACGTCGTAAGACGTAATAGAGGCTTACCAGACGTATGTAATTAATATTATTCCGATGTAATTTATACAATTAAATTTTTATCAGTTCATTCCTTCGGTTCTTTGTGTTTCTACAATTTTAATTGTCATAGCAATAATCAATAGATCAATGGTTGTAAAGCAAGCGATAGTTAAAACAGTTCAAGAACAATGACTATTTGAGTGAACTGTTCAAGTTTTCGTTAGATCGAACTCAAGACTAGACAAAAACCTTTTCGTGACTGGTAAATATTTTAAGGTGATAAGCAATACATTGCAGCTGATAGAGTTAGTTTTGCAATAATTTAAAATCAAAATATACTTTATTCAATTTAGACCCTATAAAGCCGATTATGAACGTCACAATTTACACCGGTTCGGAAAATAACCCAGACATTTAGAAGAAATGAAAAGAAAAAGAAACTCGATCGGTTTTATGTTTTAACATACCTATAAAGATGTATATTTCAAATAAATTACACGTTACAATAGTTATTTGTCGATGCACAGAGATGAGTCGATTCCAGACATCACCATCGTGCACTTATTGATCCACTCTATAATAGCCCTTTGACACCAAAGCCCGCTTGATATGGCACTTAAACTTATAGTCCGGCAAATCGGTAACATGCTTTGGGACTTTGTTATAAAACCTAACACTATTACCTAAAAAAATATTACTGGTTTTACTGAGTTGGAAACATGGGACGACCAGTTTGTCAGCGTTTCTAGATCTAGATATAGATCATGCCGGTCTTTTACGATTTCAAGCATTTCAAAGTTTTGCGAACATACATTAAATTATCAAGAACGTGTTGGGGGGATAGAGTCAAAATACCGAATTCTTGAAACTTAGTCTTTAATGATTTGCGAGGTCCCATATTGTATATTGCTCGAACTGCCCGTTTTTGTAATAAAAATATGGTGTCTATCTCATCTGCTGTCCCCCACAATGGTAATAATATGTGGTAGTCAACCAACACATCAAACACATCGAACCCTCGACCGATGTTCCTTGTACGTTGTTACACTGGATGTATTTGAAGCTGGATTAGTATGGATGGATGCTAGACGAAACATATACGCCCAAAAATTTCGTGGACCCTCGCTTAATATTTTCTTAATGGGCATTTATTCTATGCACTCTTACGATACAGAAGGTATATTGTATACACAGACATTTGAACCAGTCATAATTTTTGTTTATACCTCTTCAAACTCAATAACTATCAAGATTTTACTATGTGTAAGGCTTTATTAATTTGCACACATAAATAAAATTGCAATGTATGTTTGTAATGCCAAATTATAATTTTTAACAAAAGGTATAAGAAAGTTTATTCGGTACTGATAACAAAAAAACAATTTCTAAAATCTTTGTCTGTCTGTTTGTTCCGGCTAACCCCTGAAACGGTTCGACCAATTTTGACGGTAGTTTCACCGACAGATAGCTAAAGTTATATGGAATAACTTTAAATTTAATACATAAAAATAAGCCGCACGCGCACCTTTACACTGAACAAAATCTTTTCAGTTAAATTCCACGCGATTTATGTCGCGGGTAAGAGTTACCTCACATGGAGATAGATTAACAATACTTTCCTGATTTTGGTATACTACATGCGGTAACCTTTGAGTTCATAAACTGTACTATTTCAGAAACTAAAACGTTGGGCGGACGTCGACCCTGTTTGATTCCCGTGGGAAATTCCATTCCATAATTACAGTTTACGTTATTGCTAAATTAGTCTCTTTAGTGCATGCCATAAAATTCTTAATTATCATTGCTAATACTAATACTACTATACGATAAAGCACTATAGTATATCGTAGGACAATGCTAAAACAATATTCCAACGTGCATTTCAATACACAGTAAATGAAATGAACGTTATATTAAATGACGTCCCATTTTTCCTTATTGTGTTATGTGCTAGTTTACGTTTAGGCTAAGGGTTTAGGAATAGATAGGTGATGAAGATGATAAATGAAAAATTATGATAATGAAAATAAGATTATAGTGCTGTAATAAAAGCACACCAATATGAAATACAAAATACGTTGCCAATAAACTACTAAACCATCAATTTCTTTTACTGCACATAATCTAATTATTGCAGGTTACAAACTCAAGTTTTCGATACTGTATCCTAGTGCACTACCACTAATTGTAACTTCCATCGAATACCTTAATTAATTATTCATTCCTATTCAATTCGACAACTATTCGCACATTCTTAATTAATGGTATATTTTTATCTATATATTGGCCTTATTATATTAAGAATATTAAGAAATCTTTTTAATCAATATTTTTAATTCAATTTGATTAATTGAAGTTCTCTCTCTCGTAATAAGTAATAAGTTATTCAAGTGCAAAAAAAGTTAGAAATAGTTGGAACAGGTTCTGATGAATATGGAGGGTGACAGAGAGCTTCCAATCGTAACTCCCGTAGTTATGAGACCGTCCCTTGTACGCTGTGTGGACGGGCATTATCGCGAAGAAGCAATGAACTAGAACAATTGGCAAGTCTCAGTTGCTTGTCAGTGAGGCTGTCCATTATCATTTGCAATTCTTCACAGTATACCTTTGTAATATTTGTTGTACCTGATCTTAATAAGCAATAACTACCAATACCACAGGTCTATTACATAATCATAAACAGCTTTCTTTGATTCAATCTCAATTTACTACATTTTTAGTTGACTCACCTCCATCTAGTGCGACAGAAGTTTTCGATTATCTTCAACGTCCAATTTTCGTCACAAATTATAATCAGATTCAGAATCCCTTCATTTATATGCTTGTGCAAGCGAGTTTCCGCGCGATATACTACTTCAGTATGTTCCTACGGTCCTTACTTATCAAGCTCTTTTCTCTTGCAATTTCACATAAATGAATCAGTATAGCTTTATCTCTTATTTTAAAGGTTGCTACTAATTGCAACTTTATTTTAGATGAATATATTGCCACTATGGCTTTCAACTCATCTTTATCGACTTTATATTCTGGTCGGCCATAATAAATGCCGGAACAGATGATCAAATGAAAAACTGTTCATAGGTTCATTTGCGATACTTGACAAAGTCTTGTGGTATGGACGTTATAGTTATAGTTATGTTATAATTTGGCTATCGCGCACAAGTAAATTGGATGGGAAATAATACCACGGAGCATGAATTCTGAGACGCCACAAAAACTCCAAGAAAAGATCTAACAAGGGAGAAACCATCTTATTAGAACATTGAAATTATCACAAGACACTTGTAATATTACTACATACTTGACAGTGGCAGTAATAATCTGGAAGATTGTCAGAAGAAGATTGCCAAAAAATATATTTCAAAAAACCATTAATTTGAATTTGGGTTAGTATAATGAAACAAATCGATCTTCATTATAGTAAATTTTAAATATCGGCCATTTCGTAAGTAAGGATCCAATAGTATTAGATATTATAAATAACAATATTAGAATCACACGACGTGTATAATAGATCTCATTAACATATTATTTTGGCGTCACTCCATATAAGTGATAAATATTGTCTAGCAGGAAACTCGTAGGTCCAAGTAGAGTGTATATTTCAAACTACCGCATTTAAAGACATTTAAAGCATGGGACTAAATGCCATTCAGACTTTTCCGTTTATCACTACATACCATATACAGTGTAAACAAGGATGAATAAAAATACTATAATTTACTATGAAACCACTTTAATTTGTAAAAAGTAGTATAATTTATTTAACTATAAATATTCTAAAAAACTCTACAACTTAAAATATATAATGAATTTGTTGCTTTAAGTGTTTGGTTTATTAATTCCCTAAAATAAATACAATTACAATCTACACTCATTTTCAGATACCAGGCTACGTCTGACATAGCGATGGTACCGGAGCTTTAATCATAAAAAAAAACAAACAAAAGTATAGGCAGAATTACATTTGCATTAATAATATATTAGTTGGGTTAATTCCTGATTCATAAATAATATCTATACATATAATAAGAATGTAAATCCAACGTGTCTGTACTTTTTTGAGTTTTGAGAAAAGAATATTGCAGGAGTCTAGGAATAAGTAATAGAATCCATTTCGACCATTTTTAGAAATGTCTGTCTGTCTGTCTGTTTGTTTGAACAGGCATCACTGGTAAAGTATTAGGTTTCTGATAATACACCAGCAAGACAATAATCAAGCTTATTCCGGAGCAACATAATTTTTTTGTTTCATTAAAATCGGTTTACTCTATCAAAAGTTATTGTAATTTTAATAACGACAGGAGTTAAGTACGAGAGAAAAATAGATAAGTAAATGGACTTTAGTCTCACCTAAAAACCAGGGTATTTTATAGCATAAATAAACATTGCCACAGTATTATATTACTAAGACATAGAACAAAAAGAAAAATGGTTAATATTTTTTTTTTCACATAAATAAATATTAATAACCTAAGATGTTCAGTAATTAATTAATATGCATAACTGCTAATAGATGGCGGTCAACCGTCATTTTCTAAATCTATTGCTACTATAATATACAATCTAAAAATTGGCCAATTACAAATATTATATATTTTTATAAATTGAATAACTTACTTTGTACTTTGTATAAGTAAAATATGATTTTTATTTTTCGATCGCATAAAGTTTATGATTAAATTTGTACATTTCTAATTAATTGTGTGTTGTAAATATTACAAGTTATTGAATCTTATCACATTTTAGGACAATTATACCTATATTCTTTTTTATAATAAAAAATGAAGAGACTAAAATTGTTAAATGAACATAAATGTTACGAAAAATCGTCTTTAGAATCAATAGCAGACTACATATTTTCACAACAGATGTCGCAAAAATTATCTTTTTATTGGTTACAGAATATTATTGAAATGAAAAGTATAGATAAATAACAATGAGATTATTTCTGTGTTTTACAGAAAACGGCTCATTTATAAGTTTCATTTGATAGTTTCGAGAGTTTGCATGTCGATCATATAAATATAAGCAGGTGTCTGAAGCACGGCTAATTGTTGCTTTGAGTACCACAGGTATCTCGAGAGTCGGATTACAAATATACAAGATAAACAGATATACATTCAGATGGTTGTATCATTCACAGTTTTTTTGCATTAAGTTCCACGCGGACGTAGTCGCGGGCACAGCTAGTTATATATATAATTTCAATATAGTTCTTTTACGACGCAATAACATGACAAACTACGGTACGTATCGGCGTAGGGAATGAGGATTTTTTCTTAGGCCTGCTTCAGAGTGCAGGCGTGCGGCGGGTGCTTACGCGGATAAGTGTAGTTCAAATGTATGTAAACATCGCTAGTATCCACAGTGATTCTAGCAGCGCGGCGCTATGAACGTTTTAACCACATATGCCTCGCGCAAGGACCCGCACCCACCTGCACACTGAAACAGGCATTAGATGGTTCTAGGCAACATTATTTTTTGGGATTCCATTAACCCTTTAATATTTTTTTTTTTTATTAAAAGCTTATTTAATGTTCAGAGAAACGGGCGAGAATCAGTCAGTGTATAACACGGTACATATAAGTAAAATTGATATGTGTACGTAATTCTGACTTATCTCTGAGATACAAGACTTTTCAGAGCATTTTCTACGCTACATATTATTACGTTTATCTATAGGGAGTTAATCACTATTGATTTAACAAACGAAGGTAAAATGCAATTTGTAAAACGGTTGTGGAGATAAACTATTATTGACAAAGATACAACCAAAAGGCAAACCAATATTTATTCACATAAAATACGTAGTTCCCATGAAGCAACAAAACTATTGAGAATAAAGTCGAGGACATTAGTTCGAATATATGTAAAATAAAACGAACTATAACCAATTATCTATTTCATCCTCACTTAAATGTTATAATTGCGAAAGTGTGTCTGTTTGTTATGTTTTACGCCTAGACCACTTAACTAATTTGAATTTTGGTATAGATATTTTTTTTTTCGAACTGCCCACACTTTTGGCCTGACGGGCCTTCATAGCTTCATCAGACTACCAAGGCGAGCGCTTAAGGCACTTTTGCTGCTTGGCAATAAGCTCAAGGGTGCCAAAGTCGCCGAACATCCTGCTGTTGGCTGTTGGCTTGGAAGCAGTACCGCGGATCTGTCTAAGCTAGCTATTCATACACATTAGAGTTCGTGAGACATACATATGTACCGGCATGTTTGCCTCACGAATTCAAATTATGGTATAGAGATAGACACGATTTTGGAGAAGGAGATAGTCTTACTTATATTTTTTTTCCGAAAATAAAACTTGAAAGGGGTGAAATAGACGATGGTAGCTTGTAAGGGAAACTAATAATTTCTCAAATTATAAATACAAAAATCAATCATATTTATTCTTTTGGAAAAAAAATGAATATTTCTGCGACTTTGATCAATCAAAGTAAAATTGTAGAATATTTGAATAAGCGGTACGAAATGACTATCAGTATTCTCTGTCGCAATATTTTACCCGAAGTATTATTACATATTAAACAGTATAACACTGTACTTACATAGTCGTCTACAATAAGAAATACAATAAAAATGACACCGTTCTCGTTCAATCACAGTGACCGTTTTTACGTGACAAAACAAAGTAATTAAACATAATCGAATTCAATAAATTCTACAATGTAATTATGTGTTAATATATTAGTTCTTTATGCGATCGAATTACGTACGTCTGTTTTGGTAATAAATACTGTGTACAAAAAGATTCTGTAATAAATATTTTAAAGTAAAAACTAACATGTACAATAATTGTATAGATCACGCGAGTGGAATGGCGGGCACATAGCTAGTTAAAGTATAACGTGGTAACGTATGTTGATGGACATATCCCTTTTTGTAATTGTAAGGCTTGAATATAAATAGGGGTCGATTCGTCACCCCAGTTTTATCGACTGTTCAGTAAGGGTACTTACGTAATATCGACCGCACTGTTCAAATTATGTTCGATCGTCAACTTTCTGCTACCAAGTAAACGGTTTTGTATTATCAGAAGTAATTTTTTCGGAGAAATTTATGATATTTGATAATGAACCTTTATATTAGAAATATTCTTGATGCTTTAATATATTTTTGGTCTCAACTTTTAATTAAAAAGAATTGAGAATAATGTGAGCAATCTCAACTGTGTTAAATTAGAACACTATTTTTACAGTGATTTCAGTCTTGAATAAAAGATATTAAAGCTATTTGATTACACAAATCGATTATGTTAATATAAATCGAGTAAACTTTAATCCAAGTTAATATCTGTTGAGAAACTGAACAACGTGTAATAATACACCTTCAAGTGTTTTAAACGGATTCTCGACTACCGATATTATTTGACATTACTTTAATGTTAATATCACATACATTTCTTTTATTGTAACTATAGTTTTCTTGATACCCAAACGGTTTAAGACGAGATCTAAAGTCAATTATTGTTGTATAATTCCAAAAAAATGCAAGTCCTACACTAAAACTTGTTGTGTGGATTATTGTGTTATATGTATAAAAATGGTAAAGTTAATCAACATGAATTATGAGACGAAAGTATGTTGGCGTTTTTCTTTTGTTACCAAACTACGCATCATATTGAATAGCTTCATATAACTCTTATGTTTATTCGAATATAGATATACAAACCGACTAACGTCTAGCCCAGATTATCTAAATTTTTTGTTTTAAAATGAATCCATTTTCAAAAAGAGTCTAGACGTTAGTACGATAGAGGAATCAGAACGGAGCTATATTTATTTATTACAATAAGGAAATATGAAATCAGAACAATCTTACAAAATGTTTATTAATATGACTTGACTTCCAACCCGTGTCCAACATTTCATCGTTAATTATTTTTTTCTAATATTATTTAAAAGTAAATTTATAAGTCTTTTATTAACAGTTTTTAAGTATAATTTAATAATTGAATTCATTGGAGTAATAAATCAACAATCTCTTGGAGCACAAAGACTGAACAAAGTATAACACCGGCATCAAACAAAGACGAAGCTGAATATTGAAAGAAATTTTAGTCATACAAAAGTGCTCCTTGTACGTGCTTTATTTTGCGTTGAAAATAATAATCCACAAAACGCTATACCCGCATTTGTCCGTGAATATATTATACAAAGACGAAACACATGGAACCACCGGCGGCATATGCACTAAAAGTTCACTTCAGCTTTTAATGGTAGCATCACACTTGGTTTATAGGATTGCCGGTTTCCTCTTATATCAGACAAAAGAAAGGGACGAAATACCGAACGTGACAAGCAGCGGACTGTGTAGAACCAGCATAACGGGCCGCGGACGAGCCGTTCCGTTCACCCAAGTCCCGAAGTTTAGTAGTTAACTCGCGCGTGGTCGCGGTGAACGCGTGTTGGGCGTTTCGCTCATAGACATTGTTTGTTTTCATTTACGATAAATATAATAGTTTCAAATTCGATTATTTAAAGAATTAGCGCATCTTTAATTTGAATACTAAGGAGTATTACTTAATGATTGTACTTATTTTCGTGTTACACTTATCGATTTTTCTACTCTAAGTCGAATTACTTGACTGTTGTATTTTTGACTACGAGAATTATTCGATGGAAAGTTGCGTTGTGTATTCTGAAAAGTTGTTAGTGCTTTCAGTGTCAGCTGTGTGAGCTTTATTTGCTGTCCCTCTCTGTCGAGTCGAAAGGGAAAGGAAGGTCGGATTGCATGGCGAGCGTTGTTCTATTTTTCAAGATTTTCTTTGCTGTATATTCGCAGAGCGGATCGAGAAGTTGTAAGTTAATTATTTGATGAAGCACCGAATGTTTAATTTTTGGAATATTTGTTAGTTGTTAATTTAACAAAATAAAGTTAATAAAAGGAAATATATTATCCATATTATTAAAACAATAAAGTGATATTTCTAAGGACAATATAAGATAAAAGTAATCTAGTGAAATGTATTTGTTATGATTTATTTGTAGATGAACATCGTTCATGTGGACGTCTCTAATTAGACTCCAGTGCGTTTATAAATAGTCCCCACTTACTCTTCACTTGCATCTTACTTGCCAACTACTATCCTGATTCAAGCTGCGTTAAATATTGAATATTATTTTGGAAATGTCATGTGATTCTCATAATCATGGGAAATGTACACGAATGTTCTTTTTTTTATCAATTTCTGCTTATTGAGATATTTAATGGTTTTAATAATTTAAATTTCTCACATTGTATCCATTCAGTGCGGTGGGCGACGATAGTAGGAAGTTATTGAAAACAGTTCTGGGAAAACAATGCGTGTGATGCACCTTGGCCTAGATTTAAATGATAAAGATTCATCCCATGAATTTAGTAATCAGTTACATGTATTACTAAAACAACGAATAATTGCTTAGTAGTAGTCAAAATAGAAACGTCTAGATACAATTTTTATATAAGTTCAATTAAAATAGATGCTATTTATTATGGTGAATTATCACACAATATAATATCATATAAGGAATTTAATAGTAATCATTACTTTAAAAAAAAAATGCATTTATATTATTTTTCAATACATTTCGATTTATCATAACGAACTTCTCAAAAAACATGTTATGAAAATAGAAAATAATTTGATTTCAAAATAAGTCTATACATAATCTTAATATATTGAAAATATATTAGCATTGGTACAAGAATCTGTGAAGGCCTCAATAATTCCTATCTAGACAATTTTTGGAATGCTAGACAGAATCTCGGACAAATGCGTTTCATAATTTGCTGTTTGTACAACCTAAATCTTATTGATCTACCTCTACACAGCACTATTGAATTATTTCTATTAAGTACTATACCTTTAATAGTACATATAAGTTAAATAACATTCAAATAAATAAACATAAATAAGAAGAATGCCAAGGATTAAAAATAATCACAGATATACAAACCTACTCATTTACTATTTTACAAATTCTTTTTATTGCCTGTATTTCCTGCTTTTATTATAATTCGGAATACCATAAGCATATCTTCATCATTTGAGATTATATAAGTGTGGTATTATTGTAAATAGGAGCAAAAGTCTCATGAAATAAACATATAAAATTATGAGATTAAAAAAAATATATTTTCGGCCCCTTATTAGATTTACTCACCTACACCATGATCTTTGTTTTGTTGCAGAAAACGCTTCGATATCTTGTGCATACAAGAATATTATAAGTATAGAACAAACAGGCTCACCGCCCACGTTGCGAGATAACGCAGCATCCCGTCCACAGAGAAATTAATCTAGTACACGGTAACAGGAAGCATGCCGATAAAGTACCAAGCGCTTTAGGAATATTGTTGATGAGAGAACCGTGTCACGCAGCCGCTACTCGAATATGTTCAGCTGACACCTGCCAAAGAGCTTATAGAACAATCAGAATGTCGCCAATCACTACAGCAACCATCACACACAAACGTACCCAACTTGTACAAGCTCCAAACGATATAAATGTAATCGAACCAAAAATAGTAGTTTCCAATGATCATTTTGTTATATCGATAAAAACGAATAACCATAAACAAAAAGCACATGACGTAGAACAACATATGGATGTGCAATACAATCATTCCAATGATAATTTAGATGAAACTAATAAATTGACTGACTTAGATAGGTGTACCATAAAGACTAAGCGAGAAAACGAATACCAATACGAGTCCGATAGGCGATATTCTATCTCGACCGGAGGCTACGATCGATGCGAACTGTATAAGAAAGAAGACATATACGGAAAAGAATCCATTATCAGAAAGAGAGTTGACGTATATGGAGATACAAGGCAGACCGCTAATTTAAAATTTAAATGCACGATGAATGCACGAGAGTCGATGCAAGCGGCTGGACAGACAATGGACGTCCGCGTGCAAGCTCTATTCGTTATGGGGTTGTTACTGACCATGTTAGCGACATGTACTGCGGCGCCGACGAGGTCTCGTCCTACAAGAAGCGCCCATCACGAGAAATCTGCGGTAAGTTATAAGCAATGATTCATACATATAAGCTTATTTATTATAAAATGAACGTGAGTGCGTTACTTAACCACAATTCATAATTTGTATGTAGTAAGTACCATAACAGCTAACTAATGCATATTAAAAAGAATAGTCAAGAAGAATCCTGACGAATTGTAAGGTTTTGTCTCGTTTGAGCTTCGCCGGAAACGCTGCTTATTATAGCGCCATTGTCTGGGTTATCTGAATCTGTGTGATATTACAGACAATGTCTTTCTATACATGGCCATTTTTCTGGGTTCCCTCTCGGAATTTTTTGTGAAACCTTTTCAAATAAAATAAAAGCGATGAAATCAATACTTTTTCTAAACAAGTTATGTTTGAGTTGCGTGGGTACTTGTTTTAAATTAAGCATAATTTGCAGGTAATTGAAGAAAAGCTTTCGTCATTATCTTTTGTTATGAGAATTATTTAAAATACAAAAGCTTTATAAAAGCTAAACTTGTTAAACGGCTAAATTAGCTTTGTTTATTATGTAATATTATTTTAACTAAATTCTTTTGACACTATGATTTACCATATTTACTGCTATAATCTTGTAGAACAAAAGTTCGATTACCGATTTAGTTGTATATGTTGAAATATATTTGGCTTTGATTTAATCTGATTAGGGATTGTCAAATTGATGTACGTGTACAAAACAAAACTTATAGACAATATTATATAAGCTATATCGTGGTGTCTGCTTACGGCACCCAAGCGCGGACTGATCAAGTTCATTTATTCCGGCCATCCTTGGATTGTTCCATAAAAGGAACTGTTATCCACTGACGGATTAGAGTCATTCCATGGCACATTTTCACGAAGCTCGAGTAACATGGGGACAAAAAGCCGGCGTGTCCTATTAGATTACTGGCAGTGACAGACGGTCGACGATTTGGGAAGAGATTAATGGAATAAGCGACGAGTGGGAGGTATCCCGAAGTTCCTCGCGGATATACGTCCGCGTTCATTTATTTTACGACGTGAATAACTTCGTTTAATACGTCAAATTCAATTGTTTATACTGTTAATTTACAAAATCTTAACTAATATTATAAATGTCAAAGTGAGTTTGTTTATTTGTTTGTGACGGTTTCACGACTTAATTATTGAACGGATCGTAATTAAATTTTATATACACGTTATTAGGGTTACAAAAGTACATAGGTTATCTATGATACACTAAAAGGTTTTCTGAGAAACAGATCAAATTTACATTGACAGGAGCGAAGCCCCGAGCAAAAACTAGTTATAAAGCAAATGTATCATTGAAATTAAACCATGAAACGTCTTCGGTAGTGTGTTTACGTCGATTAACGTAGATTCGAATTCAGCGATTAGCCGGAGCTTTCGGTGAAGAAAAACGTCGAGATGGACGTCTGTAGTTAAGTTTTAGCACAATCTTTAAGTCCGTACGCAACCATGTTCCGGTAACTACACTTAAGAATCAATCGTCGTTTAGATTTCGCGTGTTACCGTCAGACTACATCGTCATTTAATATCAAATCAAAATCAAAAATCAAAAATACTTTATTCAGTTTAGGCCCTGAGAAGGCGCTTATGAACGTCAAAGTTACCACCGGTTCGGAAAACAACCCAGTCATCGAGAAGAACCGGCAAGAAACTCGATCTGGTTTATCTTTTCATTAACATATTATAACTCACATTTTTAAAACAGTTATAAATAATTACATTCGGTTTTGGTGGATGCACAGAGAGGGCGTCATTTCCAGACGTCACCGTCGTTCACATATTGATCCACCCTGTAATAGCCTTTAGATATTAAAACCTGCTTGACATGGTGCTTGAAATTAGTATCCGGCAGATCGGTAACGTGCTTTGGAATTTTATTATAAAACCTAACACTATTACCTAAAAACCTGTTACCGGTCCTAGTGAGCCTAAAACATGGAATGACCAATTTGTTCTTATTTCTTGTATTTAGATTATGTCGGTCTTTTACGAAATCTAGCTTATCTAAATTTTTGCGGACGTACATTAGATTTTCAAGTATGTATTGGGAGGGCAGAGTTAGGATACCGAAGTCCTGGAACTTGTCTTTTAATGATTCGCGATATCCCATATCATAAATCTTAAAATGACATTGTGGTCTGTTTGTCGTAAAAATTCCATAAAATATAAAAAAAATACATTCAGGAAACCATTTATATATACTCTCAAGAAACTATTATAGTTTACAAAAACAAAATTAGTACATGGTACATGGTGGATGAGTTAAATCAGAGTTGAGCATGATTTAATTACTGTTTAAACACGGCACGGCGTGACCACGTTGGTTAGCGGTTTCCTGCGCAGGCGCAAGTGGGTCATATTTTAACTTAGATGTTTGTGTTATATAAGTGATAACTGGTTTGCAACGCCGTAGTTTGCGGCCGTTAGTAAATATGTTGACTTGTCGAATTAACGTTATCTCTTCTATCCATAAATAGGTGGATAATAATCGAACTGTCGAAAAAAAAGCTTTTGACGAAATAGTGTCACAGTGATTTCGTTCCTATCGCTAGTACTATAGTAATACTACCATTGCTGCTGCTGCTGCTACTGTTAGTACGAAGAGCAAAATAAATGTTGCAACAATTAATAGATTTAATTATTCTATATATTTTTTATATTCTCAAATATTCTTTTACGTCGGTTCATAATAATACTACTACACAATTATTATCATTTTGTATTGTTTATTTTTACTACCGTTTTTTTTAAATTTAAGGCTTAGTTGTTAATAACATGAAAATGATATGTTTTCAATATTTTAGCAATATTTATATGAGTAATATGAAATAACGAGCATGACAGTGTATTATTATAATTAACGAAATCAATAATATGTATATTAAAATAATTGTGTACACGTAAATACTCGGTGTGTTATGTATTCGCATATTACATTATATTCAAAGGATATTACAAAATTACATCGTACACTCATTTCTGTGGACGGACTTACGCTATAAGAATCTTATAGAAATTCCCTAGTAAATTCAAATGAAAACGCTTCTCTATAAGGAAAACAAACAATATATGAGTAAAATCTATACAGACTAATATAAATGAAATTCAAGTATTCGCATCTGTTTTGTTTTTCCGGGTTAATCTTCGAAACCGCTCAACCGATTTTTATTGTCAAATAAAAAGACTTTCACACTATTTTCTATGTTACATTTCATTATGCTTTTCTATATAATTTAATAGACTAACTTAAAACTATAAAAAAGGTTTTAATGGTTAAGAATAGTAACAGAATTACAGTAAAAATGGCGACCTCGAATAATCCAGACAAAATGCGAAGTTCTCACGAAACAACAACATAAAAAACAAAGTCACGGGCACCAGCAAGTGAAACATAAAACACAAAATTTTAAGTGCAATAAAAACATATAGGCACTTGAAAAGTAGGTACGCCTATCCAGGATTCTTTACGTCGTAGTTCGCTTGTTTACAACCAAGACACCATTATCTCAGACATTTAACTACACTATACTTTCGTTTAATGCGTCTTATTTTCACGTGAATGAGATGGCGATGATCACTCTGTATTATAATGACAGCGCTATAATTTGCTACTTGTTCATTATACAGGTGAAGTGTTGCCTGTACGGTACAAATCAAGACACGTTATGTTCTTATTTATTCATTGCAAGCGTAGGTGTTGCAGGCAGTGTTTGTATGGCAACATTATTTTGCCTTCGCCTTTTATTTTTTAAATCCGTGGTGTAAGACGTAGTCTTTGATAAATATTATTTCTTGAGTCGACATAAACAACTCTTTAAATGAAGGTTTTTGTTACGTTTCCATGACTCAATATATTCATTACAGTATGAAAATTACTGAAAACCTCGAACACTTCATATTCTTTAAATGCTTACAGTAGTAATTTGGTCGTAATATGTTTGCACAACTGTTCCATTATGCAGCAGGTGGAACTTAATAATCCTGTTACCAGACATAAAGTATATCTGAATAACCAGATTTTATACATAAAGTATGATATTTCCAAATAATCCCTGACAATCCTGACGCTCCATTAAAATAACCAAACAAGTAAATGTTACTTTATAGTCTGTTTGAAATTCAACAATCTTGTATTTATTAATAACTAACGGCCCGCTCCGGCTTTGCACGGGTATAAAATACTCGTATATAGCCTATGTCATTAACTGAAAAAATGATTAAAATCGATCCAATAGTTTTGATTTATTCATTTCTGCCCGTGGCCCGCACGCGTTAAATTTGGAGTAACCTCAAAAATAACAGTATTTCTCCACTATTTAATTTATGTTATTATACATGTAAACCTTCTCTTCAATCACTCTATCTATTAAAAAAAAACCGCATCATAATCCGTTGCGTAGTTTATAGATTTAAGCATACATAGGGATATAGGGACAGAGAAAGCGACTTTGTTTTATACTATGTAGTGATTTTGGTATGTACATACTAATTTTGTTGTCTCCGTGTAGATATTTTAGATTGAAACAAAAGGTGTCTAGATCGTTCGTATGCACAAAGACTAAAGGTACTGCGAACTACGAGATTTATGCTTGTCTACCATCGTTCCGTCGCGTCGCGTCCCTTCGGCTAGCCACTTACTTACCTTAGGTACATACGTCTATTTATAGATTATAGTACGTAGGTGTGTGAGTTGCTGCTACTAGAAGAAAATATTACAGTAGTAGAGAAGTTTCGATGGGATAGATATTTGTTTGGAACAATAGCTTGTTAGCGATGATATGGCAGAGCTTGAAATGTTTTAACTGATCAATTTCTACACTGATTGATACATGGCATTAGTAAAAATATATTTCTATTATGTAGTATATTTATATAGTACATATAAATGTTTGGAAAATAATTTACTTTTTTTTGATGATATAATTATAGGTATTTACGGTATTTAATGGCGAATTCGTCATCACACTTTTTTATATTGAGGCTTTTCGTTTCGCAATTTAGTATTATTAAATAAACAAGAAAAAAAACACTTAATTAAATTTAAGACCTAATCTATACATATAATTAAAAAAAAAATGAAGTGTCTATATGTAATATCAAAACAACGACTTTTTACTGATTGGATATGAACCTATACACGATACTAATGAAAAAGATACAATTCTTAAAATTTTTGTCTGTCTGTCTATCTGTCTGTTTGTTCCGGGTAATCTCCGAAACGGCTGGACCGATTTTGACAGAAATTTCACTGACGGAGAGCTAAAATTACAGCGGGTGACATAGGCTACTTTATTTTAGACTAGCTGTCATCCGTGGCTTCGTCTATAGTACTATTCCAAAACGATTGGACCTATTTTCACTGGACTTTCACTGCCAGATAGCTAACGTTATAAGAAGTAATTAAAGTTTTTATTATTTTGGACTACCTTTTACACGTGGCTTTGTTTGCAGTACTATCTGCAAAACGTTTGAACACTCGCGACTTCATCCTTATGGAATATCCGAAACGATTGGACCGATTTTTACGTCATAAAAACTAATTACCATCAGAGTTCCGTAATACATTTTTTTGCGAAACGAACAAGCGGTTACTTTTTGTGTGGTCGCAAGAACTTAATTATATTGACAATATGGATATATTATATCTATATAATAACAGTTTTGAGAGATATGGTATAGTTTGAAATTTTCATTAATTTCTTATATATGGTAGTATTTACTTATTTAATATAAACGTTACATGTTACAGTAGGTGGTGCACAAAAAAAAATGTAACAGGGCATTTCTGTAATTTTACTTCTTACAATGTTAAATTCCTTTAATACAATTATTAAAAAAAAACGCATGCGGAGCTGCGGGCAACAGCTAGTATCATTCGTAAATATAGTTGGACATAATTATCCAATTGGCAAATACAATTACCTCATGGAATTCCAACGTGACATATATCAATAAATTCTTTTTACTGTTCAGTAATTTCTCGTAACCACCATAAAAAAAACAAACTGTGTGCCAACCATAAAACACCATGCAGGTCTACTAATTCAGATGAATAATAAACATGTTTCACGTCTGTATTTTTAGTTATGGCCATAATGTGACTTTATTTTTGCATACGTTCAACGTACGGCCCATCTTTAGTAAAATTTGCTGAAGTACATAATTATAATTCCAACAGATGTCTATAAGCATATCCGTGGCCTACTTAGATCTATATTTAATACAAACGGTTATCATATAAAATAAATATATCATACAATGAAGTATTATATTGTTCTCTTTGCCTTTAGAAGTATATTTTTTGATTAATGCCTAAATAATATATAAGTTGTTATGAACATAGTATATGTTTAAAAGTTGCGCCTCTGAATATTTTACATAAAATCTAAGCTATTACAAAAGATTATTTTTTCATACAATAATCATTTAAAAATGTATAAAATCGTTATGTTATAGTTCATCATTTATTTCTTTTCTTGTACTATTTTTAGCGCTCAGTAAAATAAAAAACAGCAGAAACTAAAATATCGTAATATACGAGAGGCATTTTTAACGATTTATTTATTAATATTTTTCTATATGCTGTATCGTAATCGTCACACAAATCTTAAACTTGGTAGGAATATAGTACAAACTTTTAATGAAAACCAGTAAAAATAAAAGGTAGCTAGATATAGGTCGAATCCACGCTAAAGATTCTGCTTTTTTTTTCAAAAGCAAGTTTTTTTAGGTAAATATAAATTGAAAACGCTCTTTGAGGAAGTCCGTGTCATACGTACGTGACTTATTTCTTTAATAAACCTTTATAAAATTATCAACTTATATTACTTTTCGATGACATCTTTTTGTCACTAAAATAATGACGTTTACAGAAATTGATGAACTCGATATATACATATAATATTCATTATATTATATATGTTATATATTATAAGAAAAAGGTATTTATAATATCACCTTTTTACTTATAATATCATTGCATACATACCTACATAATATGAACACAGAGTCAACGCACTCTATAATAATACCTATGCTTCTCATTCCATGAACAGCTATCAAATACATTAATGTATTCCTAATAAACAATTACCGGGGTTATTCATTATGTCACAAATTTAAGGAAGATATATTAATAAGAATAAATAACATCTCAGTATATTGTTTATGCATTCTTGTATTTGTATATTTCCCGTTAGGACATTACTAAACAAAGATATTACGAGAATAATTTCACAGAGGAAATCCACCATGAATTGACGTGTGTAAAATATTACTTTGTATAGTACTAGCTAAATGATAGACTTATAATAGCAGATTTAGAAAGTATGTTATGGTGCTAAAACAATTTGTAGATTTTGCTTGAAATCGCAACCTTATTTATATATAATATAATATATAATAGTCATATGCAAAAAGTAACTTATCCAAAAGTATGAATAAAACTGAAGTCTCTATGGATCGAGTGATTTTACCGGTGTAATGTCACTGGTCTCTTACAAGCTGATGTGTAAGAACGAATGTATTGTTAACAGGGGCTAACCTAGGAAACGGCTAACCAATTTTGTTGAGATATTTAAAGACAGGTAGAAAATTTTTACGTGTATTACTAGGTTATGTATAATTACGCATCTCTATAGGGACTAAGCAGTAATTATATTATAAACTAGCTTTTGCCCGCAGCTACGCATGCGTTTTTTTTTTTATAATTGTAAATTACTTATTATAAGATCAGCTATCTATTAATGAAATTTCCGTGAAAAATGGTTCAAACGTTTTGGAGATAGTACTGCAAACAAATCCATGGGTAAAACCTAGTCCAAAATAAAAAGCTTTAATTACTTTTTATAATGTTAGCTATCTGTCAGTGAAAGTCCCATGAAAATAGGTCCAATCGGTTTGGAGATAGTACTACAGACGAAGCCACGGATGACAGCTAGTCTACAATAAAGTAGCCTATGCCACCCGCTGTAATTTTAACTATCCATCAGTGAAGTTTCTGTCAAAATCGATCCAGCCGTTTCGGAGATTACCCGGATCATACAGACAGACAGACAAACAGACAAAAATTTTAAAAATTGTTTTTTTTTTATCAGTATCGTGTATACGTTCATATCCAATCAGTAAAAAGTCGTTATTTTGATATTACAAACAGATACTCCAATTTTATTATGTGTATAGATTTAATAAAAGTAAATCAGAATTAGTACAAAAATTATAGGAGTTATGTAGCAATACTAAAATTCCAATTAAAGTTAAAAACACTCCACAATTAATCCAAGTGTAATATTTTGACCTAGTGAAATAACAAAACATATTTCATGAAAAAGAAATTGGAGGCCCCAACCAGTAATATAATAAAAAAGGGTACCGAAGTAGAATACGTACGAACAATTTTGTGTATTCTGCGTTCAGATACAGAATGCGAATTTGCGAAGGTTATTATGGAAGTGGGTAATCTCTTTAAGTGCATAATGAATTAATAAGGTCATGTTAGTTCACAGCTGAACACAGACTATGACCGATAATTGGTGCTATTCAGAATGTTAACGAAAAAATATAGTGCATTTGTATTAAAACTCGTAACCGCATCGGACGTTTGCTTATATAAGAAATAATGGTTTAATTATCTCGAAAACGATAGGTTGATTTTCAATTTGATTTGTCATTAGCGTGGATATATTGATTGCATCCTTTTACAATGTTTTATATCATTAGTTAATTCTGTTTATAAAAATAAAAATGTAATGTAAAAATGAACGCGCCCAACGTGGGGCTCGAACCCACGACCCTGAGATTAAGAGTCTCATGCTCTACCGACTGAGCTAGCCGGGCTTGTACACCAAGCCACAAAATATTGAACTTGTAAACCTAACAGATATCGATTGTATGATTTAATAAGAACTTTAAGTTTTCAAAAAATCAGTTATAAATCCAGATAACATGTTAAATATCTTTTAGATCATAATTATAGAACATCACATATAACATCAGTATGTAAAATAAAATTGGTGCCATAATGTACTTTTGTGTATAATGCTCGGCATAATATATAAAACATTTGACACATTTTTAGGTGTGGTAGTTTTTGTAGTCCGGTGGAACTGTGAAGGCCTTATTTGGCTGGCAGTGTAGGTCAGTTCGAAAAAAAAAAAAAAAAGGTGGTACTATACTGTTCACTTGAAGCCCGTGGGTCTAAAAGTACGAAATTTGGCAGAAGATTAAATTATGTAAGCTAATTTAGCAATATGAAATATTTTATAAAAATGTATTCTCAAAAAAGATTTAAAATATAATTACTTCTGAGATATTGACAATAGAAAGCCATGAGGAACGTGGATAGTAAGCAAGGAACTACTTCAGAAAATAGTGCACAATATTAATGAGCAAAAGGATGCACAGTGCTAATAGTAAATAATAATTATCAACGCGACTTTTTATATATATAGATAGAGTTATAGATGTTACAAACACTATCGCACATTAAAATGCCGGAAAATTCAACATTTGATGTCAGTCCAAAGTAAAAAATAGAAGCGAACGCATAATAATAAAAAAAACACTCCAGCCAGGTATCGATTCAGGCACTCAAAATACAAAAAGCATATTATCTAAGTAATAGCTAACATATAAATAATACGAATAGATAAAGAAATACATATCATAACTCAGTTAGTGGTCTTAGTAACATGTAAGCATATTAAAAGACCAACTATTATTTAGACGCGCATAAAAGTAGGTTTATAAAACACAAACATAAGCATATGTTGTAAAGTTTTAACTAGTTTATGGCTTTATCATTTTGTCCGAAACCGAAGTGAAAATGTTTTATGAGTCATAATAATTGAAGCTGAGCTGGAGGCCAACGGTATTGACCCAAATATTCATTATGATTATCCACGACATCCTTTTCATCACAGCATTTCAATTTTGTTAATAAATTAATATAACAGAGTAATTATAATAACGAATATAAAATGTATATTGGTTAGAATAAACCATTTAGTTTATTGCATACCAACTAGATATTACGGATAGTTGTAATCAAGAAAACACGTATATAGTTTGATAGTAAAACCAATCCAGACCAGTAATCCAATGACCATTAAATCAGGCCAACGAAGTAAGCAAAAGATTTTGCGTTCTACCTTTCCCACGGCCAGTCGTCTAATTTCACTAATAAAAAAGCAAACACTTTTTAAAAATCTTTTCCCAATACATTTCTATGTTTCGTTAATATGCTTTCTAGCTTAAATGGTGTGATGGATTAAAACATACGAGATTATGGTTAACCGTGGTATTCATATAGGCTATATAATATGTACTTATGACGTCTGTAAATTAGTAGAAAGTTAGGAAAAAATACCTTTATATACTAATACTTTGCTGAATAAACAATTCATTCAATAACATAACTACGTAGTTTCAGGGTTTTTGGTCGACCTTTTTGTTTTTCTTTGTTAATAAATCCACTAGGTCTTTGTTTAATTGCGGACCCAACAGTTCATTATAACAGCCATTATGCTGCTAACATGAGACTTTGCTTAGTTGGCCATACGTTCGTTTCGGCTAGAATTTGCATATCAAAATTGGTCGGTAACGGTTCAGTGTGTTTTAACCTTTGATAATTATCGTCCAGAGGCTTCATCGAAAGTAATTAAAGTGGAATTTGAAATTATCCTTTCGGATGTTGCCTACATATTTGACTAATTGATACTGTTAGAATCGTTTCTTGTTTAACGTTCTATTTTAAAAGCACAATTTAGAACAGAATAAAAATGTTTTGTATTGATAAGATTAAATGTTTTCAAGAATTTATTATGATTCGAATCGTCGTTTCACTACCTCAATATGTATTTAAACATTTTTCGAGTTATGTATAATTTATATATAAAATGTAGTGTCCTAAATCGGTCAATTATTTTGTATAAAAACTTAATTAGTTGCGTATTATCTTTCCTATTGCATATTAAAAAATGTTGCACTGTTTCTGATTACATAGAGAAAAATATATTTACAAATATTTACATTCATTTAACTATGAACGATTTATACTTTTCGTATTTACTACACACATCTGAAGATCGCAGACAAAGATAGCTAGAATTGTTGTTCTACGAAATTTACTCATGTTTCAGTGCATTCACACTTTATTACGATTTGTAGCACAAATGCACGTGTCAACTCGCCTCGCCCAGCCTTGTCGCACTCTAATTATTACTTGGAAATTACTATTTCTAATACAAACGTTTACTCGCTGTATTTACATTTTTGTTATCGTTTCATTTCTAAAAAAACTCGTCTTAATTGTGATATAGACTTGATCTGATAATTTGTTCGTGTATACTGAGTTGATTCTCAGCACATAACGAAACTAAATGTAAAAGTATTATAAAATGTATATTTACTTTTATTATTCAGTCTTTTAACCTTTTGTGAAATAAAAGGTAATTATAGAATAATAAAATTATCTTGAATAAGCAACCAAAATTTAATAATTAAACGGCATGCGTTCTATGAATATACTTTTTTTAACGAACTTAAATTTTTATAATGCTAATACTAGCTTTTCCTTGCGGCTTCGCTCATGTTAATTTATATTATCTCTCTCAGGAACCGTATAAAATTTAGATGAAAGATACCCTATATTTTTTTCTATACGTGTAACAACGTGTATGCAAAATGTCATGATGATCGGTTGAATAGTTAAGTCGTAAAAACGTGACAAACAAACACACTTTCGCATTTATTATGTTAGTGGCCTGGTAACCAATGTATTAGTATTTTTTTTTTGTTTTAGATAGTACAATCTGAAAGAGGCGATCTTGAAATTACAACTATTTTTAATGATTGCAATGATAAAGTATTGATTCGCGCTACTGTTCAGTTATTTACTCCTTGTATTTAAATAAAATTAATAACTTGTGAATATTTTAAAATATAATTGTATTTTCTACAGAATTAACGTTATATAGCTGCGATACAAAATTTTAGATAATTAATTATTATAGAAATAAAATACAACTCTGTGATATAGAAAAAGGTTTTTGCTATTTTATATATGTAAATGCAGTTCAATGCAATTCAAACTTTGTCGAATCGTCATCACGCGCGGCCGGAAACTACATCTCTCGAGATAAATATAGATCGACAGTGACAGATATATGAAAAGGACACGCTCGTGAAAGAGAGCAGTATATTTCAACAGTTCATTTGCGCTTTGCTGGCTTGTACTATTTACTCACGATTTAACGATAATTAGGGTACACAGATAGCAACAGTTTTTTGACCCAGTTGAAGTATTTGTGTGTTTTGTAGATAATGTATGACATTGGTATTGACGTTTTATTTATTTTTCATTAAAGAAAATCACGTTTATCTCTGAAAATTCACCGATATTTATACGCAGTATATAAAGATAAGTTGTATAGATTAGTTTTGTAAGTTCGAAGAAAAGGAGCTTGTTGATTGACCGTCTAAATTTTTATATTTTAAAATAATTTTAATTTTCTATAAAATTATATACTAGAATCCTTGATTTACTTGTCATATTCCTATAACGTCGTATTCCTAGCCTTTATAATAGACATCTGGCACAGAATTTTTGAAAAAAAAAATGTACACTCCGCATTACAGATTTATTAAAATTACTGAAAACAGACAAAATGCGGGTATTGAGGATGTGTGTAGTTCCAAAATAATACACAGTTTTATTTGTAAATTAATATTGTCGAAATTCATTTTAATTACTATTCTTTACTTGTTCACTATGAACTCCCAGGTGAGGTCCGGACGGATCGGCACAATGTTCCGGTGACTCAGGCAGTATCCGTTGACGACCTTTGTTTCGTTTAAAGCTTTATTGCTTTGTGATAAGGTAGTTTTACATAAAATCGTGCAGTAGGACAGAGCAATCCGCTCAATACCACTTGTCTATTGTTATGCTAAATATGTTTTTACTAATAGTATTTTTAGAATGTTTTCCATTTTATGTCCGTAACGTGGGATGTATTGTTGACCCATATACTCGTTTTTATATTTTTGTCTGACTGAATAAAAAGTCACTGGATGAGTGTACATATATTTTAATACTCAGAACCCTGTTCTCAGATGTCGGCTTTTTCTACATTATTCAACTGTGACTGTATATTTTTCGCTTATAAGAACCTTGATAGCTGTACAATATTTGAAACGGTAAATTCTAAAAAGGACCATTGCTATTCTATTTTGTAATCTAAATTTCTATTCAAACATTATGATTTAACCAAAGTAATGTTACTTCGTTTATTATATAAAAAGGGGATATTAAATAATCCTTATTCTCACTAATATTATAAAAGCGAACGTATGTTTGTTTGTTGTGTTTTCACGTCTTAACTACTCAACCGATCCTCATGAAATTTTGCGTACACATAGTCAAGGGTACAGAAAAGGACTTAAGGTAACTTACCTAGGGTACTTTACCTTTTATTAAAAAAAATGGAGAGATCAAATCGCAACGACCCAGGCCGTGAGCAAAAGCTAGTCTTTTATTTAATTTATTGCTATTGCTATCATAATACATTGTAAGTTATAACTTGGTTTTTAATTAAAAATATAGAATTAATTCTTTGGACATTCAATTATGCAGTGATAATGTATTCTTTGATCAACAAAGCGTTCGCCCTTGTTGATCACTGTACGGTATAACACTTAAGCTAAAATATTATGGCGATTGCGGAATTTCTCTCAATATCCAGTCTTTAATTTACCCGACCACTGTTGAAAAATAAGTCTAAATGCCCTGGAATGGTTCTATTTCTTTAAGATTCTTAACTGGAGCGGCGTCTCATAAGGCTTGTTTCTGGAATCACTGTTCTTTCTGCTATACGTACTTATGGAACTATTGTAATACTAAAGAGCTTTGCTAACATGGTTCTTTTTGTAGACGCCTGTTCAGTTTTATAGGAAGTTGTAGAGTAATATTGGTTGGGATAAGGGTAAGAAAATGATGACGTTCAGTTATATATATCAAATATATTCTGTGAACTATACAGGCAAAAAAAAAACACGTGTGAAGCCGGTAACATTATATAATATTGGTGTATAAATGTAATACAAGTGATTGTTAAGCTATCGGACAAAAGCTCTTTACCCGTAGTGCCATTGTTTTAAAATTTATAGAGAATTCAAAAGAACTCCACCGGTGCACTTTTATCCTGGATCTTGCAACTTTATGGTTGTTGTCTGTATTTTCATTTACATGCACTCTCTGATATTAAATAAATACGAAAATTCTCATAAAATATATAATAAGTAAATGTGCAGGTTTCATGCAGAAAAACGTTTTAATTCCCTGTGGCCTTATGCAAGGTTACATTATGATATTAAGATAACTTAACTTAATTATATTGCAATATGTAAAGCAAGAATATTGTTACTCCTATATCGGGAACAATTGACGTATTCGACTTATCATAAGCGTCATAAGGTTGCAAATTGCAACGCAATTAAGAATAACAGTCATAAAAGGCTTCGATATTTTTCCTTTATTATGTCAAGCAATTACTAGCTTTATCTATATGCAGTAGTGTGTATAATGGAATATATCAAAGAAGACGTATTGCGTTATGTTGTTTGTACTGTCGGTCGTAGATACCATGAAGCCCTTATAAGTGCATACAACATTTTTGTTGCCGATCAAAACATTTTAGTGGTCATGTTCTTTTTATGTTTTTGAAATGAATTTTGTTCTATTCTTGACTCTTACACCTCCTTTATTTATGACCCCAAGTTGAAAATTATAACAGATCTCTATATTCACATTAATATATCCATTACGATGTTGCTTTCATTTTAATACTTGAGGCTTATCACAGAATATCTAGATTGGTTACACTAGTTATTAAATTGCTTAATTTAGTTAGTATTAAGTTATTTAATACTATTTTTTCTCGAGGAAAGCTATCCCTCTGCCATGCTTTTATTGTTTATAGACCTTTTTTAGCGTTTGAACACAATCTCACCTAATGTTCACAGATGATATACCACTCAAAGCCTAGAGAGATCTGGTATTCAGAATACACATTACAATACAATACATACTGGTGCATGGAGACAGATTTTCAATTTGAGGGTGTTAGCTAACCAGGCGGGTAGTAAACAAAGCCCTGATTTATATGATCGGTTTGCATTAGTGCGGGTTATCCTTTACAATGTCACGACACAACGCAACGTGTCTATAAAGTTAAATATTTACCTATCTTTCTTAATATTTTATAATGGAGTAATAAATCAAATATTTAAAGTGTTGGATTAGTATTTGATAACAGAAATTATTATGGATTCATTAAAAATATAATATTTTACTGCTAGCAATGATATTGAACCTAAGAGTAATAAAAAAAGTTGTTTGTTTACAAACATCAGAATCCTAATAAGTATTCATTCAATAATATTCCTTTCCAGATAAAACCTTCTTTTAAATTATGATGTTGGAGTATGTTATAAATACACTATAAATAACTACACTGTTGATCTAGCAAGGCCTCTATCGTTTCGCGGGACTACGTTATTGTAGTCAAATGCATAGTACTTATAATTAATCTTTAACGTTCATGTCATTGCCCCATTGTCGTCTTTCTATAGTTTTGTCCGTGACATCGAGTATAAATTATTGTTGTAATATAGGTGCAAGAGTCGATAGACTTATTATATACATATGCATATCTAATTATATTAAGACATTTAATAACATCAATACAAAAAATAAAAATAACTTTCCTTCCATAGGAAGTGAAACAAACATAATCTTTGTGCAAGTAAAAGTATTTATTATCCTTCTATTTATTAATGTATGTGGGTCGAATTTAACTATACTTGAAAAGCTTTCTATTTTCGGCAGTTGGGTTGTTAGTTAATTGTATAAAAACAAGATAGGTCGAATACTATATGTATTTATGTACCGGTATAAATAAATTTAGAACAATAGAAGTACACAAACCTCTCTCTCGAGTGTTCAGTGCCAACAATGTATGGTTTTTTGGGTAAATTTATTTACAGGTAATTAAAGAAACATTATTTAGGATATCTTAAATAAAGTAAATCTTTCCTCGTTATTCATTTCAACTTTAATTTTGATGTTTTCAGCATAAATCACTGATGTCATAAATTTGAACCTTTCACGTTTAGAAGTTGCATGTATCATAAAAATCATGCATGGTGATGACTCACGTCATTTAAAAATTACTGTAGTAAAGTTCCTTTGTCGTTATATCTACTTGCGTCCGTTATAACAACCGTTCGATCGCAATCGATATAATTATATACCTAATGATATTATTACACTTTAATGATGTAGTTGGAAAGTCCGTTAAGTTAACAATAATCATAATTATTATCTTCAGTTCCATTGTAAATAGAACTACAGTAAAAAAAAACTAAAAACGCTTATGAGTTTATAAGCCACGCTCGATTTCAACACATGGGTTATCGTTACCCGTGTTCAACTTTCATAATCATAAATAAACTGTGCAAGCCAATAATGCAGTTAAATACGTATTTAATCCATGCAGACAGTGAGGGCGCGCGGGCGACTTGCAGGCGCGGCTCGAGTGCACTCGCTTCACGTCAGCTATAAACCCGCGTGTATATTGGTCCGAGAAAAGCGATTAATAAAACTAAAAAAATATATTTAACTGTGTAAAATAAAATCAGTTGAAAACGTAAATGAAATTTAGATACACATTTTTTTTTTTTCGTAAATTTGGATCGACTACTTGCTGCAACTTTGAAATGAAAATATTTTTTAATGATAAGACAATTAATTAAATGTTAAGATTTCACATTTCTTCAAGAAACACTCGATGAACGCTAAGAAACTAGATGCATTTTTATGGTACGAATTGGTGAAGTTCAGTTTTCTACGTATTTGTAATCAACTATATAAAGACTCGCATTAGGATCAATAATTAATAGATTGCCACTTCTGAAGACTAAGCTGAAATGTTTCGTACACCAATGCTTATTGCCAATGCTACCTTTCACGCAGTACCGCGAGTATTGCTGCTCCACCATAGAATTAGATGTGATGGTGGCACTTCCCCATTCAAATCTTATAAAGGTTCTTAGCTTTTGAATAAATTTCATATATAGGATATATGCCATTCCAAAAGTGATAGATAATAGAAGTGATCAATAATCGGAAACCTATATTTTGAATAAAAATGAATTTAGGGTAAGAAAATAGTTACTCTGTAATAAACTTTAAAACATGTATCGAATACGCGCTTAAAACGTACTTAATCAAAATGCTTTATATAATAGTTAAAAATATATGGCATTAGTCTTCATTTAGGTTGATTGTAGTTTAACAATTATCAAAAAAATGGTTGTTTGTAAAGTCGGTTTACTGACGATAATTTTACGTGATAACGTCATAACAAAACACTCATTAAAAATTATGCATCACAAGCCGAACGCTAGTCCAGTCGCGTCTCTATATCGCTTGTTCCGCGCTCTTGCTTGTACCCTCGGCTTAGGCGGAACGTGACAATGAGTCATGCTTTTTAGTACTAATATACTACTTTTACTTTTACCTCCACTACTAATACTAATAACAAAGAAAAATATCAAAATTATTTAATTCGTATGACTATTATAACAAATCGCGTCTTCATTCTTATTATAAACGTACCTTAAAGTCTAAGTTTAGACAATGCGAAAGAGCTACCGTCTACCTATAATATCCAGCCACTTTCGCCCAGAGTGCGTGACCTCAGGCTAGCTGACTGTAATCGAATAAGATCAACAGATCACACAAGTCTCACATGCCCTATAAACACGGATCATAACAAATAAACAGTAAATGTGCATAAAATATTTAATATGTCCGTACTAGATTTGACTCGCGTTGTTTATGGCTTTATCTCGGGAACAAAATCTAAAGATTTCAAAGTGATTCACACGGAAACCTGTAACGCACGGTTTTTTTTAGCTAAAATACGGAAATAACATTCTTCTTTCAGACGTCGCGTCGTTAATTTTACTTCAACGAATACAAAGTTTTATGGCGGCAGTTTGTAGGGCATATCGGTCGGAGTTGTATTTGTAAAGGTCGCCACCCTATATCATACTAACTACATATACAACATCGACAAGAAAATACAGAAGGTGCATATTGCTAAGTATTTGTTATATTACATGATGAATTTTAATATCTACTCATATAGTTATTAGACTCATAGGTGTTTATTTATTTATTAACATCAATTCAACAAATCGTCAATGAAAAAAACTACTATACTCAAGTTATGTCATATATAACAAAAATTGTATTAGTTTTCAAACAATACATTTCCATAGTGCTTGAAAGTCGCGAAGATCCATCTCCCACTATCCTATGAATGTTCTAATGGTTTTAATAATTGATTTAAATCATAGACAAATATATAGACTACGTATTTATTAAATTCAGTAATTAATCTATAGTCGGTCACTAAATTCGAATAATTTTATTTAAATCAGACCATAAGAGAACTGAAATATGAAAAGAAAAGTGTAATTAAATCATATTAGTTCTATTGATTTTGATAGCTTCACAAAAATCCTTACACGTTAGTTTACCTTCTGTAAATGTTATGGTTTATGTAAGAATACAAACACTCCTGAGGGTTGTAAAAACCCCACTAGCTGTATATCATGATATCGGATTCCGCACGTGCTCCTTCCTGTAAAGATACTGTCCCAAGTATTTTTAATCACCTCGAACATTATCACGAGAGCATTTTTATCTCGAATTGTATGTCCATAAAGGGTCTATTACAGTTGTTATTTTAATTTTTAATTGACGCACAAATCTGTATAAACAAATGTAAATATTTATACGTTTTAATACGGGATCCTGCTAGATAATTTTATATATATATACTATATTATATCATACATATTTCTATATTTTAATAGACTTTATTTATTTTAACAATTGAAAATGAAATACTTAATGTACTGAACTATTGTTTCAAAACATCGACATGAATATGAGTAGAGTAAATAAAATATTGGTACCTATTCCATTGATGATAAGCATAATAAAATTAAAATAAATAAATAGAATTAAAAAAAAACACCTTATTCTATGATCCAATCGACTTTTCTTACGAAATTTCATTACAATCCGCTTAGCTGTTTAATTCGTATGACTATTATAACAAATCGCGTCTTCATTCTTATTATAAACGTACCTTAAAGTCTAAGTTTAGACAATGCGAAAGAGCTACCGTCTACCTATAATATCCAGCCACTTTCGCCCAGAGTGCGTGACCTCAGGCTAGCTGACTGTAATCGAATAAGATCAACAGATCACACAAGTCTCACATGCCCTATAAACACGGATCATAACAAATAAACAGTAAATGTGCATAAAATATTTAATATGTCCGTACTAGATTTGACTCGCGTTGTTTATGGCTTTATCTCGGGAACAAAATCTAAAGATTTCAAAGTGATTCACACGGAAACCTGTAACGCACGGTTTTTTTTAGCTAAAATACGGAAATAACATTCTTCTTTCAGACGTCGCGTCGTTAATTTTACTTCAACGAATACAAAGTTTTATGGCGGCAGTTTGTAGGGCATATCGGTCGGAGTTGTATTTGTAAAGGTCGCCACCCTATATCATACTAACTACATATACAACATCGACAAGAAAATACAGAAGGTGCATATTGCTAAGTATTTGTTATATTACATGATGAATTTTAATATCTACTCATATAGTTATTAGACTCATAGGTGTTTATTTATTTATTAACATCAATTCAACAAATCGTCAATGAAAAAAACTACTATACTCAAGTTATGTCATATATAACAAAAATTGTATTAGTTTTCAAACAATACATTTCCATAGTGCTTGAAAGTCGCGAAGATCCATCTCCCACTATCCTATGAATGTTCTAATGGTTTTAATAATTGATTTAAATCATAGACAAATATATAGACTACGTATTTATTAAATTCAGTAATTAATCTATAGTCGGTCACTAAATTCGAATAATTTTATTTAAATCAGACCATAAGAGAACTGAAATATGAAAAGAAAAGTGTAATTAAATCATATTAGTTCTATTGATTTTGATAGCTTCACAAAAATCCTTACACGTTAGTTTACCTTCTGTAAATGTTATGGTTTATGTAAGAATACAAACACTCCTGAGGGTTGTAAAAACCCCACTAGCTGTATATCATGATATCGGATTCCGCACGTGCTCCTTCCTGTAAAGATACTGTCCCAAGTATTTTTAATCACCTCGAACATTATCACGAGAGCATTTTTATCTCGAATTGTATGTCCATAAAGGGTCTATTACAGTTGTTATTTTAATTTTTAATTGACGCACAAATCTGTATAAACAAATGTAAATATTTATACGTTTTAATACGGGATCCTGCTAGATAATTTTATATATATATACTATATTATATCATACATATTTCTATATTTTAATAGACTTTATTTATTTTAACAATTGAAAATGAAATACTTAATGTACTGAACTATTGTTTCAAAACATCGACATGAATATGAGTAGAGTAAATAAAATATTGGTACCTATTCCATTGATGATAAGCATAATAAAATTAAAATAAATAAATAGAATTAAAAAAAAACACCTTATTCTATGATCCAATCGACTTTTCTTACGAAATTTCATTACAATCCGCTTAGCTGTTTAAGCGTGAGTGATGAATAGCATTGAAACAAAGTTCATTTATAATATATACTAAATATAGAAATAACATAAAAATGTTATTCTCTTTCGGTATAATCGGTAAAGTGAATAGCTAGTTTAGCTACGGAAAAGGTATAACCTAACAACTCAACTGAACAGTTTTTGGGATAAAAAAAATACATAATTGAACACTACCATTTTTAACCATTTTAAATGATTGACAGTTAAATTAAGTAAAGAGTTTGGTTATGTCAGTATTATACAATGAAGGGCGACACACTCCTTGGCGGGATATGCAATCGATTACAGAGGTCAACGACACGTGTAACCAACCTTTGTACGGCTCAGCTGATCGGATACCAAACCGTAAGGTTGTCATTAAAAACATCGAAATAACAAGATAAAAAAATATTAATGTATTATCGGATCAGGCAGGCAACCTTAGGAGCAACGTTATTTTATTGCTCTGCGATGCGATAACACTTCATATATGGAAATGCATTTATATAATATATCACTATGCTCCTTATTATATTTTCAAGTTGTCAGCAAACGCGCACAACCTTTTTGTTATTAACCTGTCTACCAACGTATGTTTTGAAATCCTAATGCTACCTATATTATAAATGCAAATGTGAGTTTGCTTGTTAGTTGTTACGCTTTCACACCTTAAGTACTAAGCCGACCATTGAATTATACCTGCACGTTGTTAGGGATACAGAAATGAACATAGGGTTACCTTTCATCCAGAATAAAAACTACTTCTCCCGAACGGTAGATCAAATTCACGAGCGAAACCACGAGCAGAAGCCAGTCTACAATATACGTACAATACTAAATATACTTTTTAGCATTTACAATAAATAATATAATCAAAAAAGGTACACAGAAAATAACATGTATATATTTTGAAGAAAAACCATTGTTTTTGTAGTCGTATTTCGATCATTGGCCGACCACTGTACGAGTATATTATAATCTTAATTGTAACTAGTTATTATTATTCATTCCTAAATACTACGTTGAAATCAATATAAATCTCAACGTGTACTACGTATATACGCACATAAATAATTTGTACGTGACTTGTAGATCATAACCTTAGGTACCTATACGCAATAAAAAGATACATTGTTTAATATATAATGCGTCACCGATAAACATCGAAATGCATTATTCTATCATGTTATGTACCATGTAATTGTTGTTAGACGTTCAATTCTTTTATGATGAAAAAGTAATGTGTATATATTATCTTTAATAAATAATTCTATATATAACAAGTGAAATTTTTTTATCGGATCGTAGGCAATTTAACTAAAATTTTTAGGAATAATCATTTTTTTTTAAATGAGCACAATATTTATTTAAATCATTTAATCATTTTGAACTGAGCCATGGTAGCCATATTGGCCTTGGCTGCTCTCCCGAGCGCCTTTCACTTTACCCCTACTCTGAGGTCGATTGTAATACGACATGCGATAGAAGAACGAAAAAATGTATATGTCTGTTGTCTGTTCAGCCTAATATCCGAAACACCTGAGCCAATTTCGGTGAGGCTGTTATTGATCGATCTAGCAGTTTTATTACACTTTTCTATATAAAAATCATAATTTTGTAAGCAGTATCAACAGAATTTAACAAAGACGAATTAAAAATGCGAATGGGGTTATTTATATTGGATAAGCAGTAATCTTAAAATTGCAGTGATTATGACTCAGTGGTTAGCGTGTTCGGATACCTTAGGTTCGAGTCTTTACGAATGAGTCAGAGTTTTCGACGAAGAAAGGCATTTTAATAAACCATAGCCATAGATTGGTTTTAAATCTATCGCCATGCACTTATAGGTATGTTTCGGTAACTACACTTGAGAGCCGGTCTCCCCATCAAGAATTAGTGTGTTCACCGTATTAGACCACATCGTAATTTCACATCAAATGAGATTGTAATCAAACGCTAAAACCTATAATGTCTAAAAAAAAAACAAAAATTAACTTATAGTCGACTTTTAATTCAAATAGCACATGTAGTTTCCATGATACAATAAAACCATTTTCACAAGAAAAAACTCGCGGGCAACAACTAGTATTTAAATAATACAATTAAAAGTTTATCAGTGTAACATTTTCAAAATAAATTAATTGAATTAAAAATGTAATCGTTTTGTTGTCTAAAGAGTTTCTAATCTTATAATATAGAAAAGTTCAAAATGTTAGTTACAATTCTCGCCAATTCAAATCTAAAATGCAAAAGTTCTGATACTAAGTGAGAGAACAAAAGCAAACCAAAAGCACATAACACAGTCTTATTTATGTACTTAAATCCTATCTTTTATGTAAAACGTCTTGAGGGATTAATATTATCAACTCAAGCATTCTCTTTTTAATAAATAATTCTTTGTGTTAGGGAATAGCCTTAAAAATATTGCGACTATTTTTTTTTCTTTGCGTAATAAATTATACAAAAAAAAAATCAGTTTTAATAAATAGCAGTGGCTTCATCAAAAAATTATCATATATAAAATTAAATCTCACAATCTATTGTAATTATTAGAATGCATAAAATGCTATTCCTGTCCCATTAAAGACCACTTTCTGAAGCATAATCACCACACCAACCCATGACGTATTATATTTTTCCCCTAAGAACATTTCGCAAACATTGAACTTTCTTCACAATGTTCTTTTTGACTCTCTGCCGGTTACCAATAAAATTAGTAAATTTAAGCAAAGTTCGATAAGTTCCTTAGTAGACGTCCCTATTCAAATCTGCGAATGTCGCATCGATATTCCGCCGGTCAAACCACTCGACTTTCATAACACACATAAGCGAAATAGTAACAAAAATAAAACTATAAACGTATTTCAAAATGTTACTGATGTTTCTAAAATAAAACTTCCCTAAAAAAATTACACTTCCTTAAAAATTATGAAGTATGAATACTAGCTTCAGTAAGAAATATTTAATGTTCACAACGTAAAGTTAGAGAATAATAGAAGTACGATTATTTAAATTAAAAATTCCCACTATAAAACTATATAAAAAATGTATTTCTATTTTTAAAACCGTAAACATATAATGGAACGCCCAGACACCTACAGTGAATTATCGGACGATGCGAGGATATAAAGAATCTAAAGCACCCTTCACTTCGTGATTCAACGGCGCATGAAATAACTTAGTTTTTGACTCTTTTTTTCTTAACGCTGAAGTAAACTAATTTCTTTCTATGTATAATCTTAATACTTGATATTATAATATTCATCTGAATTTACTAAATTAGGACACCAAAGAAGTTTGACAGTTTCATTATTACCTATGATTGACGAGATATCATTAATAGGCATTATGTATACATGATTCATTCATAAATTGTACTACAAATGTAGGTCGATGAAAGGGTTATGCGCAGTGGTATCACCAGAATACAAAGTGCCCATGAGTAATATAAACACGTTAGTATTTTATTCAATGACCTTTCGAAAGACAGTCTGTAACTTTCCATAGGTCACGTATTACAAGCACTTACATTAGTAACTATCTCGTATATTATTCACTATTTATAGAATGAATTTCATATATTTTATTCATTTGAACATGTGCGTTATATTACAGTAACAGTAAAATAAAAGAGTTTTTCTTTTATATATATATTTTAAGATTATAAGCAAAGATCCTTTAGCCTTATGAGCAGTTATAGAAACATGAGTGTATTAGTACTTTGTCTGAACTTTCAAATAATTCGATTCGTAGCGATCAATGTAAAACAAGTTTATTTTGTTGTAACAAGGCTGTTTTTTTTGTAAAAACGTAGGTCTAACCCTTACAATAAATATTTCTTGTGTAACTCTTTATAGAAGAAAATTATAAGACCAGCATTATGTAGGTAGGTTTTGTTTCACAGCTGCAAAAAATATTTTTACTCGCCATAAAATATTATATACGTTATTATAAGTCGAATTATAAAAAAAAGTAGCATGTACTTATGTACACGTGTTAGAAGTTATACTTCTTTAGCATAACAAGATAAAAATCATTTCAAAAATTTTATCTTTCGCCTTATTCTACGTTTGTAGAAAAAACTACACTAAGAATATAAAAAAGGTATTTAATACATACGTTTTTTTTAAATAAAATATTGACTATAGTTAACTTCAGGGTGTCGGTTTTTCGTGACGGTGTGCGCGCATCGTAAAAATTTACTCTCATCATTATTCCCTAACGCGCCAAAAGAAGTATAACTTCAATAAATATTAACCCTATATTTTCTATGAAATCATTTCAAACGAAGTTAGTACGACTCATATGTAAATTACGAAACGAATATTGTTTTAAATTCAATGATGTTATGAGAAAACACATGTAAGCTGGTCTGTCAAGCAACCGGTAACTCGTTAGTCAACCTTATCGAAAATGACTTGACGCAAGAATTCCATTTCGATAAAATTATGTAACGAAGTGGCTATGTTTAAAACTTTCCCTGTAATTTACTTTAAACAAGGTTATATGTGTATAAATATGACACGTTCTTTAACAAAGGTGCATGTAGTGAGTTGTATTGCCTTAAATTGTAATACACTTATTAAGATGCTTCCCGTGTGATGCTGCATTGTTTTAATACTGCGTTTCAAAAAGTGTTCAGAAATAAAAATATTACAATTCTAAAGGGGTAAATATATAAATAAACTTATTACCTACAGCGAAGTTTACGTTATCAAACATTAAAAACAATGATAATCAATCGACATTGCGTTTAGTTGATTTTTTTTAAGTCCTAAACGTACGACACGTGTTTTAATGTAAGAAATCGCCGATCAAAAATAAATTAATTTTAAAAGACCGAAAAAGGTGTGGATGGATTGTGTGAAAAATGAATATGTGTATAAAAAATGTGAATACTGAGATGGCATTTGACAGGGGAGAGTGGAAAAGGAAAACATGTTGTGCCGACCCTACTTGGGTGGGATAAGGGTAAGATGATGATGATGATATATAATCAATTGATGATATGATAATGATACTCATAACAATAGTTGAAATAAATGTACATAACAAAGTTGTACAAAACCACAGGATAAAAAAATTGAAACGAAGCTAAAACTATGTATATTTATGTATGTTGAAATTTAGTGATATATTATTTTAAAAGTACTAAGTAAATTTATTATTAGTCTTTAACTTAAACTAATACATAAATTATTATATTATTACCTTTACCTTTGAAATCGTAATATATAATGGCTATACTAGGTTAGGTTATAGTGACACGTATATTAATCTTATGAATAGTTTCTGGCAATTTAGTTATATACGTCTCACACGTAAATCTAATAACATGCATACAAACAATCTGCTAATGAAATTAGTTGTCAATTTCCTCACTATTTTACACAGCAATAAAAATATTAATTCCAAGTTCAATTATAAACAAATAAAGACCTTCTTTATCGAACCGGCCAGTTATATGAAACATAAGTTGTTAGCAACTTTGTATTTAATCTTAAGAATAATATAAAATACGGAAGCTTTCGTGTAATATCTTCCGATTCCGTGTATATTATAAATTATTAAAAAGTTATTAACTACCATCAATCAAACTGAGATGAATGTGGACCATATCTAGTTCATGTAGGTACCTACATTGGACGAATTGCTAGCGGGTATTGGGTCATAGTTTTCATTGTAATAGGTGAATGACTGGTTTATTGACTTCACATTACGTTATTTAATCTGCATATAACAACTCTCGTACACGTCTCTGATGTATTACGTTAAAATTTACAAAGTAATTCGACTTTAATTTAATGTTTCTCCGTAACCAAATCAAATTCGAGTAAAACAAACAAGACTTCAGTATGAAAAAAATTATCTTGGCAATCTAAGCACCTTTAATCTATATGTATAAAAAAAATTGAGGTGTCTTTTAATTTGTCGGAACTTTTCTGTTAAATGGCTGACCCCATTTTGACTACTGATAGATACCTTTAACGGTATTACTTAAGCTAACCCTTACGCTTTTATACAGGAGTTAAGTACTAATAAAAGTTACAAAGGTATCTTAAAATTGGTTAAAATATTATAGAGGTTTGTAGTAACTTAGTATAATAAAAGATAGCTTACAATTAATTCAAATGTAGCTCCTATGGCACAAAGTAAAATAAAAAAATCAGAAGAACAAAGTCGTTGGCACCTTTTTTTTTTTTTTTTTTTTTTTTTTTTTACGTGGGGAAAATCCGTAACGGATACCCACCCCGTCGGGCAGCGGGGGGTGGGTTATGTCCGAGTTCCACGGACTAAAAACCCCACGGTGCCTCACACACCTATTGGGCCGGGGAGCAGGAACTGCCAATGACATTACTTCTGCTCCCCGACAGGTGTCGGCCCCTCAACAGGGGCCTCGTCTGCGGTCTGAGGGGTCAAAATGGCAGACCCCTCAGGGGGGGGAGGGTGTTAAGCCCCCCCCGACGAACTGTGGGAGTCGCTCGGCACAAGCGCCTCCACCACGCGGGCCTGTGCAGTCTAACTCTGCTCAGGGCGACGGACGTGCCCGCCCGTCCCGTCGCCCACAGGCCCTTTTTACGGCGGCATGAGGTCGTCGCCGACCCGTCGCCGCCGTGTTCGTCGACCGCGGGAGGGGAGCCTGGTGGTCTGCTCCCTCTCCCTCTCCGCCGCCTCCTTCGCGAGCATGACTCGCTCGCAGTACGAGGCGACGGAGATCCACCCGGCCTCGCTCTCGACCATCTTGACGATGACGGTCGAGAGCGAGAGGTCCGGGCCTATGGCCGCGACGAGCTCGCGACGTGGCTCGTTCCAGGCGGCACACTCCTCAAGAGTGTGCTGCGCACGATCTTCTGCGCAGCCACAATGATGGCACCCTGGCGTTGGCTCCCGGCCGATACGACACAGGTAGCTGCCGAAGCAGCCGTGCCCCGACAGCACCTGTGTCAGCCGAAAGCTCAGGGTGCCATGCCGCCTGGTGAGCCATTCAGCCAAAACCGGCCGAATGGCTCCTATGGTAGCCACGCCCGAGCTCGGTCGCTCAAGTCGTCGTTCCCATTCCTCGATGACTAGGACCTGGTGGAGCTGGGACCGGAGCACCTCGATTTGCCGAGGTGCGAGTCTCCGGCCCCGCTCCAGCGCCTCCACGCGTCGTTGATACAGAGACGCGTGGGCTCTCGCTTCCAGGTCCCAGGGTGGGGATCCGGCTAGAAGGGAGGCCGCCTCGAAGGAGATCGTGCGGTACCCGCGGATGGCCCTGACGGCCATCGCGCGCTGCGGTCTTCGCAGCTGGGCGCTGCCAACGGCCGTCAGGCCACACGCCCATGCGGGTGCCCCGTATAGGGCCATGGACCGCACGACCCCCAGGTACAACTTCCGGCAGGCGGAGTTGGGCCCCCCCAAGTTGGGAAGCAGACGGGCTAACGCGCCCGCCGCTCCCATTAAACGGGGGGCCAGCTGCCGGAAGTGTCCCTCGAACTTCCATCGACTGTCGAGGAGGAGGCCGAGATACCTCATACTCGACCCGACAGCGATGGACTCGCCTCCCACGACGATCTGGGACCCTGCGGGTGGCGCATTCCGAGGCCCGTGAAAAAACAGGGCCTCGGTTTTACTAAGCGCCACCTCTAGTCCCAGACGCCGGATCCTACCGACGACCTGAGCGACTCCTGCAGTTGACAGGATCGCGGCCGCGCGGTGCGTCTTTCCCCGGGATAACACTAAAGTGTCGTCAGCATAACAAACTATGCTGACGCCCCGGAGGAGCACACCGCGCAACACCCAATTGTATCCGATGTTCCACAGGAGGGGGCCCAGGACAGACCCCTGCGGAACACCGGATACCACGTCTCGCCGACTCAACCTCCCTCCCTGACCCGGGAAGGTGACGTACCTCTCGCAGAGGTACGCCCCGACTACGCGGCGGAGGTAGCGAGGCACTCCATGATACCGGAGTGCCTCTTCGATACAGGCCCAGGGCAAGGTGTTGAAAGCGTTGACGATGTCGAGTGACACCGCCAAAATCACCTCGCCCCGGGCAAATGCTTCCTCCGCCTGGATTTTCACTGACATCACCGCATCAACGGTGGAGCGCCCCTGGCGGAAACCGAACTGGTTATCCGCCAGGTCCGGCCCTACTCCTGTTAAGTGCCGGACGAGGCGGCCTGCGATTATTCGCTCGCAGAGCTTTGCCGCCTCGTCCAACAGCACTATGGGCCGGTAGGCGGACGGACTGTCCGCCGGGCGCCCCTCCTTCTTCAGCAGGACTAAACGGCCGGTTTTCCAGATGGTCGGAAACCGGCCCTGCTGAAGCGATGCGGTGACGATCCGCAGTAGTCGGGGCTCGAGGGCCTCGTAAGCCAGGACCCAGATTCGGCCAGGTATGCCGTCGGGTCCTGGGGCGGTGTTTTTCGCCTGAAGGCGTTTCACCGCCACCCTCGACTCTTCCCGGGTCACCTCGGGGACCACGTCGTCCTCGCCGCAGCCCGCCGCGTTGGGCGTGGGCGGAGCCATCGTGGGAGGCATATGCTCTGTCCTTGAAGGGAACAGAGCAGCCAGAATCTCGTGGAGGAGATCTGGCTCGAGACTCTGGGTTACCGGGGGGCCGCCCTGGCGTAGTTTACCGCGTACTACGCGGTAAGGGCGCCCCCACGGATCCCGACTGAGCGTCTCGAGCATCTCCTCCCGAGCAAGGGCCTTTCCTTGCTCTATGGCTCTACGGAGCGCCAATCTGGCTGCTCTGTACCCCTCGTAGAGCTCGGCCTCCCTTGCGGACGTGACCTGCGAGCGGCCCCGCCTGCGTCGCTGACGGGTGTACTGGCGACGGACCGCCGTGCACGCTACGCGCAACTGCGCGATTTCGGCGGTCCACCAGTACACCTGACGCTTGGCGGGGATCGGCCCCCTAATCCGGGGCATCGCCGCATCGCAGATTTTCGTCACGTCCGCTCGGAGTGACTCCGCCTCCAGGTCGACGTCGGCAGGCCTGTCCGGTAACTCTCCTGTCACCCAGGCCTGCACGACGACGGCCTCCTGAAGCGCCTCGATGTTTAAGCGCTTCAGGGCCCAACGCGGTCCTTCCGCCACGGGGGTCCTACGGGCTGGTCCGTCCGAGGTCTGGGTGGAGACGTCGAACCGTATGTAACGATGGTCCGACAACGTCTCCACCCCCTCAAGGACTCTCCAGCCCCGAACACGGCGTGCTAGAGCAGGGCTAGCGAACGTTAGGTCCACTATCGACCCGCCCTGCTGTCGCACGCACGTGTTAACGGACCCCCTGTTCAGGAGGAGTAGGCCCGATGTTATGGCCCACTCCTCCAGCACCCTACCCCTGACGTTCGTGGCCGGGGAACCCCAAGCCGTAGACTTGGCATTGAAGTCCCCGAGCACTAGGACGGGGTGAGGGTGGCTGCGACCTACGACGCTTTGCAGGTCCCCGAGGAATCCCTCAAAGTCAGCGAGACTCATACTTGGGGGTGCGTACACCCCCACTACCACTACGCCGCTGTGATGTGCCGCTACGTATCCCCTCCCCCTCAAGATGTTAGAGAGGGGGGGGGAGCCGGCGGCGGCCTGGGACACTAAGGCCACCGAGCCGTCTAGGTCACCCGCCCAGTTATCCCCGGGCGGGATGAAGTACGGCTCGGCCATCACAGCGACGTGTATCAACCACTGCGCCATGCTTTGGAACAAGAGGTCCTGGGCCCTGGCGCAGTGGTTGAGGTTTCCCTGAAGGAAGTGGAGCACCGCCATCACGGGCACTCCACTTCAACCTCCAGAACTGCTGGCGCTCCGGCAGCGGTAGGCGTCGTGGCGGATGGCGGAGGGGCTTCACGGCGCCTCCTCCCTCTCCCTCTCCTCTTCCGGGCCTTGCCTCTGGATGGAGGCCCCGGTTTGTGACAAGCACTGCCGCCCACCCTATGGTCGGCGGGTTTGTTGGCAGCAGCACACACCGCGCAATGCGGGTTGGCGCTGCACCCACCGGCCATATGCCCAGGTTGACTGCACCTATAACAAAGAAGGCTGCAGTCAACCTTGGAGGTGCATCTGGTGCCCAGGTGCCCGTCCCGCAGGCACCTGAAGCACCTCAGGGGCCGGGGCGGCAGGACTATGGCCTGGGCAGACACCCAGCCGATCAAGAGCCGGCGTCCATCGGCGAGCCTCTTCGCTGCCTCCACCGGACAGGTGACGACGGTCGTCGAAAGCCCCCTTAGTCCGGGGCGGACGCCGTTGGACTTGACCTTGTCCGGTGGGCAGTCGGCCGTGCTGGCCACGGCAGCCACCACCTCTTCGGGGGTTATGGACTCGTCCAGGCCCGAGATTCGTACATTTGCGCACTTCACGGGCCTGGACACCTTAACCCCCTCTGGGACAACTTCCCGGATTTTGGCAGCCAATGCGTCTGCCTTATCACCGCTGCCAGCTCCGGGAATCTCTAAGAGGTAGCCGCCGGTGGCCGCTTTGCGCCATCGTATGCCGGGAGCCCCAACGTCCGCCAAGCTCACCTTGGCCTTCAGCTGTTTCAGGACCTCCAGGTAGGAGAGTCCCTTCTCCTGGCCCCCCTGTTGCAGTGTAAGAGTCACTGCCGACGATTTGGGGGGGCGGAGGTCCTGGGTTCTCTCCTTCCTGGAGGCCTGCTTCTTCGCCTTCCCGGTGTTGGGCCTCCCATTCCTGCCAACCAGCACCCATTCGTTCCCACGCCTGGGTGCTGGTCGCACCTCTCTGGCGGTGGCAGGGGCAGGTGCCTTGGCCTTCCGTCTCCTCGATTTTTTCGACGGTCTGGGGACGGCGGCACCCGCAGTCCTCACCTCGTCAGCGCTGGCCGCTCGTACGGGAGCTGGTTCGGCTCTCCTATCGCCCGCCAACGGTGGTCTCAGGCGTTTAGCCGGGAGGAGTCGGTCCTCCAGGGCTTCGAGACGCGCGCTCATCATGTTTCCCATTTGGGCCGACAATGAGCGCGCCATCTCCTCGAACTTATTGTTTAAGTCCTGGAGAACCAACTCCCCCCTAACCCGTCCTGATTGCCGCTGCGGAAGCGGCGGGAGGTCGACCGTGGATGCCCACTGGGATGGTTGAGCGGGAGGGTCTTGAGGAGGGAGGACACAGGCTGCTTGCGACTGGACGCGAGCTTTCGCCAGCTCCAGCTTGACCGTCGCAAGCTCCGTGCGAAGTTCCTCCATGTCCTCCTCCTGCCTCGCGTACCTCTTCTCCAGCCGAGCGTACGCCTTCTGGAGCTTCTCCATCTCTTCATCGGTGGTGCGGTTACAGAGCTCCTCAACCACCTCTGTTAGCGACGCCACCGCGTCGTTGAGGGCTCTGACGCAGCTCCCTTGGAGGTGTCCCGACTTCTTGGCGACATTGCTCACCATCTCAATGTCGCCCATCGCCCTCCTCAGGAGCTCCGGGAAAAATTGGTTTGCAGCAGCCACCGAAACTACCGGAGGTGCTGCCCTACGTTCAGCACGCTCGCTGCGCAGTCTGCTGGCCATGGGCTCCAGCTCCCGCTCCGCCTTCTGCTGTGCGTCGTCCTTTTTCTGGCGAGCGAGCTGCGCCTGAGCTTCAGCAAGCCCCGAGTACTGGCCGGTGGTGCACGGGCGGCCTCGACCTCTGCTAACTCCTCCTCGGCCTCTTTTGGCAGAGGGAGTGCAGCGCCCGGTGACACCAGCTTCCGGATCAGACTCGTGCCCGTCCGTCGAAGCTTCGCCGTCAGGGGCTTGTTCCGACGCAACCGTACGCGCAGCCTCCTGCGCATCCCCTTCCGCAACCTCTGTGGTCTGGGTATCCTCACCGCCCTCAGGAAGAATTTCCGGAGACGGGAGTTTCTCCACTGCCACGGAGGGCAAATCTTTAATCCGTCGTCGTGTAGCCATGGTCGTCGTTTTCTTAGCCGAATCGAGAGTCCGTGGTGCAGCCTTGGTCCGAGATTTTGTTTTTGGCAAAATTTTGCCCCCCCCAGAGAACGTGGGGCAGCCCGAGCCCGAGGGCTCGGGGAGGGATTCTCCACTTCCGACGGAAGTGGTACCCTCCTGGGGTAGTGTACTTTTAAATTTTGCTGATTTCATCTTCCTACCCGTACAAAATTAAGTTGTACAGTTCGCAGTACGCCTGCCGAGACCGGTATAAATAACCAGTCCCGCCAGCCGCTACCCGGTACTAGGCCGTTGGGGTTCAGACTGAACCCTCATCCGCCCTAGCCCGGTACTGAGTGCGCTGCTCACACGCCACACTCAGGAGCTTTTTACGGCCCTCCAGCCGGTAAGTCGTTGGCACCTGCTACCATCGATATAATAAAGTTGGTAATAAATATAATATGTTAGATTGGTCCTTAATCTTTTACGTTTTAATGGGTAGTCTAGAATAAGGGACTGGACTGAGGGACCCTATACTGTTAAATGCAATTTGTGATATGTTATAAAGGTAAAGTGCCTAGACACACTTTTCGCCAATATAACTTGACTTGATAACCGTTACTGCTTCGTTTATTTCTTCTATAAGTTTAATATAACACGAACGCGTCCAATAAAAGTAATATCAAAGTGTATATCAATTTAAATAATCAAGTTTAATGAGTAATGTGATACGATAAGATGAAAATGCTCGGACATTAACAATTTATATTCAAATTTAAACGACAAAAGATAATAATTTTTAATTATTTCTTACGAACAGCATTACGATGGAAGGTTCAAGATAACTCTTTAAAAGGCGCGTTTGAATAATTACTCTCAGTGTAATACACCGATATTTTATTTAAAACAAAAGACACTTTTAATACCTACTATAAATATTTCGAAATATTTGAATCTATTATATTTAGAAGTCCACATGAAATGAAATTACTATAATAAAACATACACGCTACACATCATGAGAATTTTCAGCATTTTACTGAGTAGTTAATATTATAACTATGAAAAATAAAAAAACTCGACTTCAAAAACATTTAAACTTATTCCATTTATATTAATGAACGAATTGTTCAGTTGGGTATTGGTAAGTTACAAAAAAATATCGCTTCTCTCTTTTTTATACGTTATACCTAACTATACCTATGCCACTTCCACATACTCGTATATAACGAATCTAACGACACTTCACATATTAAAATCCATCAAACCGTTTAGGCTACAACAAAAGCTAAAAAGATGTCCAATCAATTAATAAGCAGGTAATAAATATTTTTTAACAAAACATAGGTTCATTTAAATATTTTTTAGGTAGGCAAGCAGAAGGTTTAAACTCTTTAAAACTTAAAATATACAGCACCTCTGTAAATATATACTAATGGATGTAATCATTTTAATTTGATAAGCAAGTAACACGAGTGCCAAAGTCGTACACATAAAGATATTGTTTTAACGTAACCGACCGAAGTGAATTTACTCGCACAACAGAGTTATTGACTTGAAGTTTCTGATTACATCAGATTATAAAGAAGTCAAAATACGAACGAAGTTGTTTATTTACAAACGCACTCACTCGGGGAGAACGATCCGTCTTAGTGCACTTTTATTCAGAGTATCTCGTTGAAGCTTTTATGGTGTGCGTTGAGTTTATGTATCAGTTTATAAGGGATAATGCGATCAGTCGCCGATGTACAACGGGTTTTTACAATCGGTTTATTGATAAACTGAGCATGTGTGCACCGGCATAATCATCGTTGGCGCCAATTTCTATCAATTATAGCAAACTTATTACGATTACAATCGTTATTAATGAATATGGATTAAAATTTTACAATTTAATTCATAATTATAATTATCTGAGTAGCTTTTATTAATTCAATAACAATGAATTGGGTTGTAATAAAATTCTTAAATTGTATGCCTCTTTAAAAAAATTAACTTTATATGCAAGTTATATTTATGTATACGAAAGAGTTTTCAACCATAATTACTGTGATACTATGAGAAGATGTCTCTTGAGTCTAGGTTTTCCTTCGTTACAGTTAGTCATACTGACTTAGTTGAAAAGGGCAAATTATGTGTAAAATATTTTGAATGGCGTAGTGGTTTATGGTATAATTTCGTTGCACTATTTCCGGCGCGTTGATTGATGTGGGTGCAAATGCCATACAGGACAATTATTTGTGGGATTCAGCTTAAATTGGGGATTTCTATAAATGAAAACACTAAAAAAATATTCATATACCATTGATCTAAAAACCAGTTAACTTATATTTAAATTGTTATTTTCATGAATACGCTTCAAAACGTGTATAATACAATCTGAATATATATTTCTCGTTTGTGATGAAGCTTTGCATATATTGGAATAAAGAATTAGAAAGAAAAAATTGATTCAACGAAAACATAAATAGAATCTATTGAGACATTAATAAATTTCAACTGAATATTTAGAAACAGTCCTAACGTGAAACATTTTCAAAGGCTGTATGGCGAATACAATCGATTACGCTTTAAATTATATATAGTTCCGAAACCCCAAGAGACTTTAAACGTAAATTTTATTTTTCGCATAAAAAGTCTCTAAATTTATAAAAGTGTCTGATCGAATCCAAAATTGTTTAAAACTTTTTTCGATACATTACTTTCTTATCGCTTGATTGGGTGATAATTCAATATTTTACTTAAATTAATTTAACGCTTCATTTAAAGGGACAAGTTTTTATTATAACTTTAGCACAGGCTGTTTTTACGATCTAGTGATTTCTAAATGAAACCGTGAAGGTTGCACTCCACTTAAAGACGACTAAACTTCTATTTATTGTCATTTCTGGTTTTAAGACTTAATAATTTCATACATTAACCCCAGTTGTGACATAAAATTCGGGTAAGATAACTCTATCATTTTTTGTATTAGATATCATTTCGTATTTTAAGCTAAAAAGTAATTTACTGCAAGTTTCTTTTGTATCTGTAACGCAATACGCAATGTTATATAGTAATAAATATTCCGGAATAGAAAATTGTAATAGAAAATATTTGTATAGTATTTAGTTTAACAAAACTGAGCTTGATGGAATTTAGTGCATTTTTAAGCTCGTCTAGCCAGCTACAACCCTCAATTTTAAAGTTTGCCACGAAGCACTTATACATATGTAGCACCTTTACCATCTTCGACCACATCGTTATATAATATTAGTAGAGATTTCGGTTTTAAAATAAAAAAAAAATTGATGTTGTTAAAAAAAATTAATGCACTTTTTTTGAAACTGTGCCTAAGAAAATAATTAGACTATATAAATATGCTTTATCGTTGGAGGTAAGCACTAATAATAAAATAACAATTAAAGAAAATAAAATGTAGCTCACTTTTAATTCTGACAAAACTCATATTGCCCGTTGAACACCAGTAGCATATTCAATTAAACGTTGTCGCGGGAATCATTTAGGCTGAGTTGCACCAAAATCGTGGTTATTATAATTGTTAAAGTTAACTTTAACAATGACAAGAGTTGCTAACAGTTACATTTGCCAAAACGAGTTGCACCATCAAACATTTTGTAATTGTTAAAGTTTTTAGGGTAGGTTATATAAAGTTAACATTTTTTACTTGACAGGACTTAGTTATAACTGTCACTATTGTTATACTGCGACTGTCACCAGATGTTCATTGTGCGCAAATATCAACTTGTTACAATTATTTTGCTCTGTTATTTACTTTGTCTTTTTCTGTGAAATTGTATATGGGATTTTTTTTATCAACATATTATTATCAATGGCTAATTCTGAGCAAATTAATACCACATTGGTTACCACATTCGAGAACAGTATAAAGTAAGTAGTACTCAATTTATTCAAATCTACAATATTTGAAAATTTCATATAAAATATTTTTGTATGCACTATATAATAAAAGTGTTATTAATATACAAGCATTCGATCCTGTAAAGACAAAACGTTAGCTTCTGCGCTCCTGTGAACATTTTCTAAATCTGTGTTTGTTAGTTAGAGAAAGAAGCATTATCTTCAGCAAAAATGGAGTGAACTAGTGAACTTGACAACCGATTCAAACATTGACATTAACAATAACGTTAACCGGCCAACATGGAGCAGTAATAGTTAACATTAAATCGTGACGTCGTTTGAACCATTGTCATTTGGTGCAACCTATTTTTTGCCTAACAATAACTTTAACCGAATTTTTAACTTTAACGTTAACTGGTGCAACTCAGCCTTAGTGTTCTAAATATACATGTTGCAATATACGCAGCAAAGAGATTATAATAATATTATTTTAATTGAAGTGTCATAACTTGTTACCAATAACTAGCTTTGTAGTAAAATTTAGATTCTGTCAGAGCATAATCTATGCAGCACGTAGTGTATTGGAACCAAAGTTAATATGACTTTGTTCAGCCACATACAAATAATTAGAATATTTTTTGCTAGGTAAATACTTCTTTTTAGATATCCATATTTATATAAAACATATGTATAGAATTCAAAGATAAATTAACATTATCTTTACTTAAACATTATAAGCATGTAGATTACTTTTCACTAATTTCATCTTATTTCAATTTATCAGTTGTTATTATTTTTTTACGTTCATACAATTTTTTTTACAATCATGTATTGCATAGACTGAAGAAACTAAAAATCACTGTCGGAAAAACGACGCAATCTCGATATCGGAGTCATCAGAACTCCCTGTGTCCCGATAGTGAATACAAATTCCGAACACGTGTGTTTTACGGTCGCGCGCCGGCGCCCGCGTTCGCTTCGTTTAGTATTTGCTTCAACTATAAACATTCTGTGACAAATTGTTTCAGTCGACATCTCGCCAATGAATCACTGTTATTGTGACTGCAAAATAGGTAATTGTCGTCACTGCAGTTCAACGACCATGTGGTTTGCATCTTTTTTACTTGACCCATTTTTTTTATTAACATTGTATATAACTTTTATTTTTCGCTGACACTAGTAACCGTCCGCCACTTTGTTTGCTTTTGGAACTTTATAAAGATTTTATTTGAGCGGAACTTTTTTTTCTAGCATAAAAGTAGTCTAAGTTACTCTTTATAACGTCGCTTATCTTCCAGTGGCAATGCTATCAACATCGATCCATCCGCTTCTGAGATTAATTGTTTTCTTACCGTGGAGAAATTGAACAAGCGGTGGGATACTTATGTTTCTTTCTGTACACATAAAATATATTGTTAAGATAATATTCAATGCAGACGAGGTCACGGTTATCAGCCAGTAAACCAATAAGGTCTAACGATTAAGCATAATAATAATCACAATTGTCGTACTTTATCTCGCTTTTAAGTAAAACGACTCTAATAGAAGGTACTGTCGTGGTACAAGATGACAATATGAATATCAATAAATTACAAACTGCAATTGCAATGTAATTGAAACCACAGGATGTAACCTATAACATTCATTGAGTAGCTTCTCTGGTGCCATCTACATAGTATAATACAGCACCGCATTTTCCACCTTATTACAAAGTAAAAGAGTTCTAACAAATTATCTACTCATATTGGTTTTAGTTTCAATGACCTTACCCGTCATTACTAGATTGAATGGTCAGACTGTAGGGTTAAAAGCAGTTATTAGTAATGATTATCATTAATTTGTGTATCATAATTAAAATTGATAGAATTATTACTTACGTATATTAATTATTCACTTCGATGTTAATAATAATTAATAGGAGACATTAAAAATGGTTGTATAAGATTAAATGTTATATCATTTATACGATTCATACAAACTCATATTTAATATTCAAATGTGTTAAGTGTAATACCTAGTCATGTGTACATTACATTATACTTGTTTTTTTTATTAAAGTGGAACGTTTTTTACATCGCCTCAAATTTTATCGTCCATCTATCGTATGTCGCATTACAGTCGGCCACGGAGTAGGGTTAGTGTGAAAGGCGCTCGGGAGAACATCCAAAACCAATATGCATTTGCTTTTAAAATGCATTGCCGAAAATTTTCATTCAAATGCCTATTACACGAAAAGTTTCACTTGCATCGTGGTTTCATAAAACCACAAAGATTTTATTTCCTACTACTCTTTAAGCTGTAACTACCTTTAAAAAGAATATTTGATATTCGCAACTAATAACAATGCACATAGTCTTTTTATATGATTCTGTTAAAACGATAATATAAATCATGTCAATCGTATTCATTTCTTGTATATTCTATCTATACAAATAGAATGATTGAGATCCAGAGTCATACACTAACTACGGGATAGATTTTGATTTGATTTTGTTTGGTTTTACTTCATAAAACCTTGGCACCTATTTAAAAAAAATATTACGATAGCTTCATTTAAAAAAAAACGTTGTAAGAAACTATGATTTTTGTTAACATCAAAAGTACTCGATAAATTTTGATTCATTCATTTTAGTTTCATTTACTATACATTTGACCCTTATCTTTAAAAAATAGAAATCAAGATACAATAATTTTAAGTAAATAATATTTTGTAGTCACTAAGCGTTCAGTGATGTGTTTTCTTGCCGTAAAGAAGTGGGACAAGCGGTGTGGTGTTATGTTTTTTTCCTCTATACTTCAAATATATTTTTGAGATAATAAACGTTACTCACGAAGCGGCGGGTATCAGCTAGTTTACTATATATGTATAAAAACTTGTTCGAAACTGACAATCTACATGAAAATTTTATTGTTGAAAACTGCAGTTTATCACGTTTGTTTCTGTCTTAGTGAATTTACATGGCGATGTAATAAAAGTTTGGTTCCATTGATGGCACGGAACGATCTACCATAAAAAAAGCCATAATTGTAACTGAGTTTAATTATCTTCTCTTTGTGTTATTATCTTTTCGACGACTTTAAATTTTATTTACATTCGACGAAAGCTGAACATTTTACTATTATTAGTAACGTCAAAATATGAAATTACTTTATATTTTAATTACAACGTATCAATATTTAGGCAATAAGTCATCTATTAATGGTAAACCAATAACTGGCTGGAAATGTATGCATCTTCAATTAATAAATATAGTAAAAATAATAAAACAGGCTCAACTCAATATATATCAATTTCGTAGATTTTCAATATTATACTTAATACAAATGCATTTGTTATTAGACAATATTAAACAAATGATATAGAACAAATAATGTTTTAATTCAACGGCATCGTAGTACCTACATTAATTTATAAATGTTTCACCTAAGCGAAGGTCATAAATTATAAAGATCGATTTAATAATAAAGCGAATATTCAATAAATAAGATTTTGTACCAATAACATTATTCATTCAAATAGAATATTATATTTAAAGCATATTCAATGTGAAAGCAGAATATTTGAGTAGTGGTACTCGAGAGACCTAAAGAATCTAAATTCTCTAATAGAAAACAAAATCAATTTACTTGCAAATATGATTAGTCTATGTGGAATATCTATGCAGCTAATGAGAAAACTCTATTCAAGTGTTCACTTCACAAAACTTTCATTTATAAAATAAATAAAAAATATATTCAACTGTATTCCCTTAATTTCTCTGTTTTATTTGAAGAGGGCCAGGGGTCAGACATGTGAATTTTTCTACTACACTGGGTATTTAAATGTCAGTCAAGAAGATAATGGTTTTGCCCTTTTCAAAACTATTTGAACACTCTTATTTAATATAAAATACTATAAAACTTTGTTTAAACTTCAACGCATTATTATTCATTTATAAGCCAAAAAAGAATTTTTGCAACATTACGCTATTGTACTTTCAACTCAGGGTCAGATAGATCGAGCATTATTAGCTCACCTGAATAGAATATATATAATCTTGAAAAATTTTAATGAAGTAAATTATTTTCTATATTTTTGTTTTAATCATTGTATTTGCGTCGTATTAAGTAGTAACAAATACCCATGAGATTAAAAAATCTAAGGTTCATTCTGTTTAAAAATAACTATATTGTCTTTTTTAATACATAAATAAATGCTACCACTTTATTGCTATCTATAGAAGTTATATTTCTTTTCATTCTTTCCATTTGTTAGATTTAGTTGACAAAATCAAATTGTTAAAATAACTTTAAACAACACGACGACCAAACTTTAAATAAGGACACTAACTATATCTTTAAACTTGTTTTTGAATTAAAAACATCAGTTCTCTTCCTAAAATAACATCGCTATTTTTATGTGTTATGACAATACCTTTTATTATAAAAACAACTTTTTTCTTTAGATCTCGTTTACTAAACACCTTTTATTAACTTAATACACTTCAAATATTAGCACCACTATTTATTTGTTATCGACCTATTCCTCTGATCGTTGAACAAGAACTGAAAGGAAGTTCACCGAAGTCCGTTTAAATCATTTTGGTTAGTATAAATATATAAAGGCAATATTAAATTATTAAAATTAATTACCAAAAATAGAAATGACGACATATGAAATTGTAAATGTAAACGAAAATAACATATATGGGAAAAAAGTAGCGGGAGTTTATTATGAAATTTGCAACCGATTTTTGTGGGAATCGTGCATAAACTTGTATATACAAATTTCTTATGCAAATATATATATATATATGTCGAAATAGCTCGATTTAAGTGAACCGCAAATTCTTGTTTCTGAATCATCAAGATCGTGTCACATGTTACCAAAATTATGCCGTGGTATTCATCAGAAACTGCCAGAATATGTCGCAACACATTGTATGTTCTTCGCTAATTATTTTCTTATATGAACAATAATAGCTCATGGAAACAATGTCGGCTCAGTGGTAGTGTGTTTGGATGCAGATTCAATTGACATATATTTGAAATTTCCTATCAGGACATTGAACTTTTGGTGAAGGAAAACATTGTAATGTAATCATAACCGCTTCACTCGCTAGCGCCTTCTATTTGTTAATCTAGTAGTTCCTAAAACTGTACTTCAGAGCCATTTCTCTCTAGTCGTCGTTTTTTACCATCTTGGGCCACATTGTCACTTAACATCAGGTGAGACTGTGGTCAAACTATAAAATCTATAAACAATTATAAAAGTTTTGCCCGGTCTGATTTTTTTTTTTCCGAAAGAGCTAAAATTTCCGTACTCGTTAAGAAACCAACTTTATAGTTAGTTATTTTTAGATATAGAACATTGTGTAAACACATCTGGTGTAAAATTGATAGGTCATATAACAAGTCAATCGGAACATTAATAACAATATTGTTGATTATATCGAATACATTAAAGTCTTGCGATAAATCTGTAATTCAGAGGTTCAAAGAACTTTTTATAGGACTCATGGATATCATCAATCAATATATTGTCTTATTAATAGCTCTGTGGAACATAGATTTTTTACGGTGCTTTACTCGGTGTGAACTATTTCTCTAGAGACATTGTAGTAAATTTGAACTTTCAAATAGTGATGTGAAATAATCAAGACTAGTAATCGTCTAGCAGTCCAAATTCGACCAAGATTAATTATTTTTTCAAGTTTCAATACTATGGGGAAAAATAACTATTTCCATTGTTTTATAGTATTAAAGCTCATCGATATCTAATAAACAAAAAAAAGACAGAAAATCTGTTGAGAGACAGATAGAAAAATGCACTAAACTGCTTTATTTCCGCCTATTTATATATATGATAATGTAGTATGAGAATTATAAAGGTATTTATTAAAACACACCATTTTTACAATACCTAAACTAGATTTAACCTCAATCTTAGCTGATATTCGGTGGTGATGTCCAAGCAATAAGCTAAGTTTATAAAAGGGGCCCGTTGTGTAGTGGAACTATCGAAACGTAATGATATATTTTGACTACAGTATTTTAAGTTGCACATAGTAATTAGGCAAGTAAGTTTTTCAACCGTTCTGCGGTTTCACCGTATCGCGAAATTCAACCCTACGCGACGCATATTAATATCGCTTCTAAAATAATAATATATACCTTACTTCAACATAATATTTCACACAGTCACATAAAAAAGTAACGTATACATATAGCCTATATATATTCAAAGAAAATACATTAAAATAGCGCCTGGGGTTATTTTTGGAAAAACTTGAATAATACTGCCATAGACTACATATGAACAATGTAAAAAGATTGTTAATGCCTTGCTAAATAATCTTGGTGGTAAACGTAAGTGCTAATTATGATTATTTACGGGTTGTGGAATATTTATACGATATTTTTTTATATTTAATGGGTGAAATACTTACTTTGCGAAAATCCCTCATTAAAATAAGGCTGGACGTTACTTTGGACGTGAATTTTTGGCCGATGTGTCACAACCGTTTTCTGTTATAGTAGAACGTAACAGCGGTCAAACAATTCCAAGCGGAAATACGAAGTAATAACGTCCATCCTAATTTTGATGTTTTTTATTAGTTTGTTGCAATTTTCATGACCTTTGTTACTTTCTCTATTTTAGAAATGAATATACTGTACAATATCATTAAAACTATAATTTTAACTGAAAACATTTTTAGAATCCAAACATACTGTTTACACAATATTCTAAAAACAATGAATAACTTAACTGGATGCATCTAGATAATACAAAGCTCAGAGAACTGTTTACGGTAATAAGTAATTAAGATATTAATAATAGGTTGTAGTAAAAATAATGTATACATTTACAATAAGTTATCAGTCTTATCTAACATAGACATAACTTAAAAATTATCGTTCTAAGCTGTTTACTTTACATTAAACATTTTATTTATAGACAAATTACATTGGACTTTGAATTACGAGTACAATAATATTTTCTCTGTTTTGTTGAGCGTATAACTAAGAAAACATAATACTTATTACAGGCCCATTCGACCGCGTAAGCGAATGTTGTATAAATATTTTCATAAAGTTTATAATTTATGTATAATTTATTTTCAATTATATTTTAATTTATTATTTGGAAATATATTACGAAATATTTCTAACGCACTTTTATTGTTAAATCGTCGTATAAATTTATCGTCTCTTTTTATTTTCTATGTTTAATTTATCAATAAAATTTTAGAGTACAAATAATAATTTATAGAATAAACGAACTAACTAAACGTTTTAACTGAAAATATAATTAACTTTAAAAATACTTTAAAATACATAATCAAGTAAGATACCAAATAGAAGTAGAATAAACTATCTATGAATTAATAATGTAATAATGATCATTTAAAATATAAACTAATAAAAACAATACATACCGACAGTTAACCTCAAATCTATAAACCAATTTAAAATTGTTTATGATATAAAAAAAAACACTTTTACCAATACTTACAATATATTATCATTCACTGGCATATATAATTTAAAATCACACACAAATACACATGTATATTTATTTATACATTAATATGTTATTTGGTCTCTACTGATATAAAACATATGTTGTAGATTAATAAATATTTGAATAACTTACCTTGAGTCCTTGAATATAGCTATCTCACGAAAACTTGACAGATAAATACCAACCAACTTCATGGTGTCGTTTTTAGGTGTCGGTTTGTGCGCGCATCGTAATAATTCACTCTCATCATTTTTCCCAAACACCAAAAAAAGTATAAATTCAAAAAGTTTTTGTGCAATTTCTTTTTGCAAGTGGCCAGCTCACTCGTACTCGTATTTTTATTTCGTGGCCTACGCTTATAATTAATCGGCTAAATATAGCGTATAACATTGAACTAATCTTTCATATCTCTATACCAAATAACCCTCGTACAACAACGGAACCCTCGTGGTGATGCATCAGCTATTTTTGCCCCAAAGTTCAATAGTTCCTGTTCCGCGCGATTTGTGCGACACGGCTCGCTCAGTATTACGATGGGTCGATAAAAAGCAATATAAACATTACAGACAATATAGACTTATTGAATCTCTATATAAATATGATGAGTTATTAATAATGTTAACACTATCACTGCCCTTTAAAATCGTATTATATAATAATTCTACAGTTCTATAAATTTATCATTTATAAATATATTGTTAATGTGAAATAATGTAGTACATAATTTGTTGTAGATAACTTTACAAATGATCCAGCGTCACCTAGTAATGAATTACAGTAAAATAAATAACATGTACCAATTTTCGTGGTGGTTGATCAAACGCTATTAGAATAGATTAATTTCAAAAGTACGTATATCATTTAACATTTGTATGAACTCAGAACATTCTGCATTTGTATTTTTGTAAAGTAATATATCTGGGCGAATATCTGTTTTTTTTTCTTAAATTACATTACAACATCACTTATCTGCCAATTAAAGCCCCGTTAAAATCAGTCCAACTGTTTCAGAGATTAGCCGAAACAAACAGACATACACGAAAATTTTAAAATCTGGTTATTTGTTATAAGTATCGTATATATTTTCATATCCATTTGGTAAAATGCTGTTATTTTTTTATACAAACATACTCTTCAATTTTATAGGTAGTCCGGTGAAGCTATGAAGGCCTGTCAGGCCAATAACGTAGCCAATTCGAAAAAAAAACTACAATTTCATTTATTTGTATAGATGTAATGCACCACAACTGGTAAACAAATTTGTAATATATTCGTCATGAGATCTTTGTGTTGATTAGGTTTAGATTTACTTCACGATATTGTTTAATAGGTTGTCCGACCCTGCCCTTGCTCGCCGTGAGGGTAATATAACAAAACTTTTTATGTCGCTTAGATACTTTATTAAGCTCCGTACCTATATAAAAATTGCCATCTTAATAAAACTTTACGAGCACGTTACATGTTATTTCTGCAAAAATCCTTGCTGAAATTGTATAGCATTATTTGATACAAAATGTTTTTATCACTACACTTGTAAGGTTTTGGAAATTGTATTATACATAAATGTAATAAGATATTGCGGTGTAACGAAATTCTGCGTAAAATAATACCGTAATGATAATAAACATTGAAAGTAATTTATTTAGCTTGACAATGACATATCATCGCCAAAGTAAACAGAAAACAAATAATCTAAAAACCCATTAACTACATTGAAAGTTAGTGGAAATTTCTATTACTTTAATTTTCGCTTGAAACATAAATTGGGTTTGAGTCAAACAATCGTAATAGAACGAGGATTACAAATTATATAAAATAATATATCATCATCAGCACGTAAGAGACCCACAGTAGGGCCATAAACCTCTTCCTGAAGGAAGGTATGGGCATAATTACCAAGCGAGCCCACGACGTATTGGCGATTTCAAATTGTGAGAAATCCACAATTCTATATTTTTCCCACCATTTGGTACTACAAGAACATTTCTCAGGTTCAGGTTTCCTCACGATGTTTTTCATCACCGTTAGCCGATAGTGTTACCAATTTAAATGAGTAAATGTACGCGAATTCTGTAAAATTCGTTGATATATGCCGGGATTGGAACCTACGGACCTCGGATTGGTATTCCACCGGTCAAACCACTAAACCTTGACCCCTTGACTTGTAAAAAAGAAAAAAAAAACCAATGAATTATGTTTTAAATTTTATAGATATAAATTTATTACAAGCTATATGCAATACTGATAATGAATAGCGGGTTTTATTCGCGTAATTTTTTTTAAGTTTTAGATTATTATCAAAGCAACTACATAATTTTAAATCAATTTCGTATAAACCATGCCTGTTGCGTGGAAAACCGAGGATGTGACTGAACTGCGGGCTATATTAGTTCACCGACATTGGCATTCACAGTTCGGCTTCTTTCGTTAATGTTGTTTTCTCGTCAAATAGCTCAATAATCCATGGTGCTCGATAACTTATTTTGCACCATTATTACTTCATTCTCGTATAACGTAGTTTCTGACCTACATTTTATATGATAACTGTTCCGCTCCTAAGAGTCGTAGCGTAATATGTAGAATATAATATCAGTAGAGCTTTTTATTATTAGTATAGTTATACATTTATTTTGTAAGGATTTGTATGCTGTATTTAATTTCTGAGTACAACCGCAGACATATGTGTTGGCGCCGACGGTTGCCAGCCGTTTCACATTCTTATAATCATATTTTCACGTTACTTAAATTAGCATAATTATCGAATAATCTTAATGCAATATTTATTTAGTTTCACATATTAGTTACTGATACATTCCATAAAATTGATTTTAACGTTCATATATCATAGCCTAATGCCCTATATACTCGTATACTTAATTCGGCTATGGTTACTTTTTTATAGTAGTTACTTATTTATTATATTTTATTTATTTATTTATTTTTTATAGTTTTTGTCCTGCTTACAGATTACGAAATCAACCGACCGTGTAGGCTCTATAGATCTGATCCTAGTGTCCTAAACAATAACGTTCGGAATATTCTGGCTCGTTCATCACACACACCTGTATGTAAGAAATGAACAATATGTGCGAACTCTTGAAAAAGTTCTCTGACTTTTTAGTTCGAATAGCGTACAAAAACAATGACTAGACAAAAAAAGTGGATGCGCTCCAAAAAACTTACATACAAAATATTCCTTTGATACAATCTTATCAACATCTGTCTTAAGTGTCACTTTAGGATACGTGCTACGCGGTGAAGGGATGTGGATAAAGGCGAACGATAATTAAAACCCAAACAAACACTACTTGCATTTCTGTGGACCGGTTCGAAGGGAATGCAAAAGCACACGAAACATTGCAACTCGGTTCTTAGGTGACGTACTCTATTGTAACATGCCCCAGTCCTTTTTGAGGTATGCTGTACTTTGCAAGAAGGTCACAATAACATCAGACCGGCAGTTAAGAGTAAAGAAATACATGATTACTATTATACATATGTACAGTCAAATCCAGAAACGGGCTGCGTCGTGTGTTGATATCAAGGACAATCGGAGAGTTAAAAAAAGCTCTAACCATTGTTTGGCTATTACTAATGTTCGTCTAGTGATCGATATTCGACCAAGTTTGGAAAGTAAGGAAAACATAACAAACTTTTAATTTTTTTATTGATAGCACTAAAGCCCGCCCAAATCGTCAAAAAAAAATTAAGGTAATTGGTTGATAAACGGAGGAGGAAGATATTCTTAACTGTTTTCTTTCTGTCTATTTATATATCGAAGAAAAAGAAGATAAAATAAGCGATATAACATTATGTTAAAAAAAATTAAAAGTATCGCATAGCTGTTATATTATTTTTCTACGACAATGAATAAGAATAAATTCATTACGTTTGCCGAAGGAAGTTGACCAGACGAAACCCCGCTGCGCTCAGCTGACGCGGCAGGATGATGGCATTCATTGTGTACAGTATCTATATCTACCTATTTATATATGGATTACTAAACGACGAATAGTCTTTAATTGCAAAACATTAATAGATCAATACCGATTTTTTAAATGTATTTTTAGAATAAACTTTGCAATGGTTATAATATGGTACACATTATTTTGAATAACATTTATTCATTTAAACTATAACATGTGCTGTTACATAACTTCAACGGCTAACTAGAACCCCCAGCTTCAAATTAAAATGTAACAATTTGGACATTGACACTTAAGATCAGGTGGACCTATAATCAAACGCTAACCTATTAAATAATAAAATAAAATCCAAAGTTTCTAATATTAATAAATAAAGATACTTATGTGAATATTTGTACTTACCATTTTAAGAACTTCTAACTTACCCACATCAACATACGATGAAATAGTCTGATTGATTTCTCAAACAACTTTAATACATTTTATCTTTAAATTTACATGTTCGTAGATTAAAATACCTCCAACTTTACCAAAATTTTAAACAAATGGTACTTTCGATTGAACAATGAAAATAAATTCAAAGCACAGCGTATTGTATTATGAATTTTAGGTGTACAGTGTATTACAAAAGTTTCATTTAGAAATGGTTATTATTATTTTTTTATATACATTATTAACACACGGTAATTTATAACCAATATTTTTGTTTCAATAATTTATTCCAATGGTGGTTGTCGAATGATTTGAATCGCCGAATATTGAAACGATGTCATCATAAAACAACATTTTACGAATCTGTTTTGTAATTGGTAACACTGTTGTGGAAAAAAAAAATGTGAAACCGTGAACCAGACAAATGTTATATCATACTGAATGTAGGAAAAGATATGTGGTTGAACTGTGGATTTCTTATTGTTTCAAGTCGCCTATACATCGTAGGTTAGCAATTATTCTTGTAGTTTCCCTTAGAAAGAAGCCTTTGGTCCAGCAGCGGGGCTGTTACAGGCTGACATTATTATTTGTATACTATTGTTATTAATTTTGAATACTGATCGATAATCATTTAAATGGTAGCGTTTTTAGGATAATCTCTACCAATGCTAAGCGACTAAGCCGAAAACGATAATGCGCTACACCCAGAAAAGGAGCTGGTTTTTACTGTGACTCACAATTTAGGTGATAGCCAGGTGTGCACTATAAAATCCTATACCTCCATTTACCGTTCCCTCATTATATTTTCATATACTGACAGCAAGAGTTCATTAAAAAATTGAAGCCCAAAGTAATCGAATCGTTCTTCGACTTTAATACTAGAGGTCTACAAACCAAAAGTAACAATATTGCATGTAAACAATATACTATTAAACGCGACAATTGTTTAATGTTTTAGCCAACTTAATGGTCCTATTACTAAGTAATAAGGCACATATCAATAATATAAAACTAACTGGTACCCGCGACTTCATTATAGTAATAATTGTCTTATTGTTTTAAGTAAACTATAGTTTTTGTTTTATAACTAACTATAGACGCATTTTGTGCTATAACTGTATATTCAACTGAAATTTTTTCACAATTAATTAACCTCTTTGAATTAATCTTAAATTACCACTGGATAATTCTATCATTTCTGCTTAACCCCTATGGAAAAGCGTAATAATATGATGTCTAAATATTAAAAGTACTCCAACAATCAAGTCCAATACTTACTATACATGCTACATGCTAATAGCAAATACTATTGATAAAAATATTCAAAATATATTAGAATGATAAATATCAAAAAATAATTAATGTAATTTTTTTTAACAACTAATTTGACTTTAGTAATCGAATTTACACTTTCATTTGCATTATGAGGTATGAATGCAACAATGACAACATAAAAACTCTTTAAAAAGAATTATGCGTATCATAAATATCATTAAAGTGACCATTTTGTAGGATTTTACTAACATATTTGCGGTGTACTTGTGACTGCAATAAATTTACTGTAAGACTTACCGCATTTTATGGTCACACCATAAATTTTATGTAATCACCAATTCTCACAATAGTGTATTGGGAATTGCGAGGAATATAAATAATTTTGGACATTATTACCAAGTGTAGAACGAATCGAGCCTACATTTATATGAAATAAATTAATTTTTTAAACGCTTATTTCATATACTTGAAGGTATGATCTTGGGCTGGTTGGTTATTTGTATGCATGAAAACAATTATCAATAGTAGCAACCGCATAAATATGATTTTCGAGTCTGGAATTAAATATTATGAACCAGAATAATGCAACGATATTAATAGACTTCCGAAATAAAACTAAATATTTTAAGTGATAATGACTCAATGTTTAGCATGTTTGGACACCGCGTCGAGCGACGTAGGTTCGAATCCTTGCGAATGAGCCGAAGCTTGCGAAAACATCACGATGAAACTTTACGATGGTGGTAGGGCTTTTTCTAAGCTCGCCTAGCTAGTTACCACTCTCGTGCCTAGTTACCCACATCATCATTTAGCATAAGATCAGATTGTGGCAAACGCTAAAACCTTTAAAGTATAAAACACCTGTATGTTTAAAAGACTATAAATAAAATTATTAAACTAGAGAAAAATTATAACTATTATCGTAACCATAAATTTTAATATCTGCCACACTTTATTTGATGTTGAAGAGTCGTAGAAACTGTCTAAAATGTCTACGATTCAACTATGGAACCAATGTCTCTACACATATTTCTACAGTACAGCAGCATTGATCACGGTACTGTGTTTCAGCCTGAAGGGTGTACGGTTTGCAAAACGCATTGAGTGACTAAACGTCCCAAGTTAGTCCTCCGGAGTGGCAATATTTTATTTATTCCAATATCGTTACTAATTCCATTATGCCATAAAGGACTCCCAAGGGGATTTTGCCGAAACATGTCTTCGTAAATTTATTGCTTATAAAGAATAATTTAGCATTTACTTTAAAAAGAACAGACGTTGTGTTACCCACTCATACGTTTCCAAGAAAATCGAATGTAATAGATATAACTATTTATTACGTATATAAAATACGAATAAATTATATATTTCGATTATTACTTATAATACAAAGCCCGCTGTTGTGAGTAATAATTGAATTTAATTGAACGATGTTCTCAGAATAGGGACTTTGTACAATATTGCATTACGATTCCCCCTACCCAGAATTTGTAATTTAGAAAATATTAAGTAATCGATTTCAATACATTATAGTTATATCATTATATTTGTTAAAGGGATTACATGTAATTAACAGTGAACAAAGACTAATTAATCATATTATAACCTAATATTTGGTATGAAATTATACTAAGCAGTGCGCAACATTTAGTCCGCCTTTCGTTTAAATTCCAATAATGAATTCAGCAACGCGCTCCATAACTTTACTCCGAATAAATTAATTAAGTCGTATTTGCAAGGAGATTTTGTCACCCTATTTTGTCTCGTAATTAACGCGGCACTGTAATAATGTTGTTTAAGTTTACACTTTACCTAAGAAATTCTGCCTTTCTAGTGTTATAAACGTAATTTTTGGTCCAGTTCTTTTGTTATTGCGAAGTTTAGGTAATTTCCTTTATTTGAATAATTAAGTTTTTGTTTTAATATTATGCTAGTATATAACACAAACAGTAAGTGACCAAAATCCATAGATTCCATAGAGCGAATAAATAATTTGCTAAATTAATCACATACACCCAAAAAAAAAAGAATAATATTTAAGTATGAATTGCATGGAAAGTAAAAAGGATACCTTGATAGAAGCTAATATATGCCGATAAACATATGACATCAATATACTTTCACACATATATCTATATACATATGTATATAGTAATATATATACGTACATATGTCATATATGCCATGAATGATGTCAAATTTAGGACATATTTTACTGGAATATCCATAGATAAATACGCAAAGGCAAATGACTTCAGTGTTATTTTGTCCATCGATTTTCATTTCTTTTTTTCTCGTAGATATTCATGTACTATTATGTTATCTATAGACTTAAAATTTAATAAATTATTGTCCAATTCCGACCACTGGACGTCCATTAATAATATTCAATAGTAGGGTATGATTTCATTTACGACCGTATAATTTTAAACCAAGTATAGCTTGTATAATGGTAACTAAACATGATATAAATACATATATATCAATGAAATACAAAGACACAGGAACAGACAGTCACGCTTACAACATAAATGTTAGTCATATTGGGTATAGAACGCGCGAACTCTCTGGTCATTAGAAAGATTTGCTATCATCACGCCATGAGGACATAATATACTCATATATCTAAATAAAAGGAGTAACGAACCGACACCCTATATATTAAATAATTATACTGTAAGCTAGTTAGAATTTAGGGACTGGTGCAATCTTTGTGTAATTTTGTAAGGTGTGGGATTTCGTTTAATCGTGTCTAATACGCTATTTTCTGGGCTGATGGACACGCTTTATCACATCAAACGAAGTGAAAATAGATTACTCGGTTCCCTAGGGTTCACGTTAACCGGGAAGATGTGGGATCGCTGAAATCGGTGGCGCCGGGAGGACGCCGTGACTCATATCGGTTGCCCCCGTTACTAAGCAACGTAGTTTTAATACACGATATATTGTAAAATGAAATCAGATCAAGTATAAATTCAGCTTATTTACTATTTATTGTGTTTTGTGTTTATTATTGCTTATTATTTAAAGTTCGACCACAATCTTACCTGATGTTAAGTGTTTATATTGGCTAAAATAGTAACAACACGCAAAACCTGTTTGTATTTTGTGTATATTATTGTTTATTAATTAAAGTTTGACCACCATCTTACCTGATGTTAAGTGATTATTTAGCCTAAAATAGTAACACGCAAAGCCCGTATTTGTATTTTGTGTTTATTATTACTTATTAATTAAAGTTTGACCACAATCTTACCTGATGTTAAGTGATTATTTAGCCTAAAATAGTAACACGCAATTATACACATTACATAATTATACACATTTAAACAAAAGAAGGCTAATGTTTAATATACAGTATTATATATATTTCTTTGGTTCACTCTATAGCCTAAACGGGTTGACGGTTTTTAAAGTCTACGGTGAAGTTTGACTCCTTTTAATACCCGCGACTTCGTTTGCGTCGTTGAATATCTTAAATATATATTTTAAATAAGAGGTAGGAGGGAAAAAGGTAAAGACCACACCGCTTGCCTCCACTTATCCACGGAAGAAAAGCGCACATAGCTAACTGCTTATAGAAATCTTAATTTATAAAAACTTGAGTTTCAAGATATTGATATATAATCTTTCTTTTTAAGGACCAAATGTCTAAAAAGTAATCGAAATCTGTACAGTTTTTGCGTGATTCGCGTACAATGGTAGACTTCTGTCGTTTTATTTATATAATAAAATAGATAGTTTCAATATTTTTGGTTTTTCTTTATTAACAATTATTCAAGTTTATAATGGTCAATCAACATCACGCCCTTTTAGGGAGTATATTTTAATATTTTATTGATAAACAATATATATATCGAGGTAATTGATACTTAGAATTAGTTATATTTTCACATCCGCTACTTGTAACTCAATAAGTCTTTTAGTATTATTGGTAATAAAATTATCACGTCTTGTTATAACCATTAAAAAACTGGAGGGTTGGATGATGAATGAAGTCTGTAAACTGTGAAAAAAAATCTATAGATAAAAGTTGAGATGAAATAAAAGGTTCATGTTCAGTTATTATAACATGCGTTCACCGAAGACGGAACTTTCTTCATTCGACGATTTCATTAAAAAAAAGTGTAATGAATGGAATATTTCATAGAAAATCAGAAAACCGTTTCTTTTTCTTCCCATTTTGACAACCAATCTCCGCAAAAGATTATTATATCATTCACAAGTAGATATTTATTACAAATTATTTTTTGATGTCTTACTTCACTATTCCAACAAGCTATTGATTCAATTTTTAGAATTGTCCAGAGAGTTTTTGTGACATCTTAAGAAATTATGTTTCGTGTTATTAATTACCATACACGTCACTTGCGTACATTAACCGGGGCTTATATTACGCAAGATGATGCCACCAAGATTACAAAATATAACTTCTGGTAACGCAAAATCATTAATAAAATATAAAAGTAACAATATGTCATACCAAGATCCGTTAAAGAAACAGTTAAGCTGTATTAAACATCATTGTAATTAATTTTGTAGTTATCATTTTTGTACTAACGTTAAATTCTGTAAGTAAAGAACACGGTGTTTATGATTTAATTAAGTTTATGATCAGAGTATTATTATAGTTTGATATCTAGATAAAGAACCAGGGTTCGTGGATTGAATGCACAGGGCGCTTGTGGTTTTCGCATTAAGTCAGTGAACTGCGTTAACCCGAATTGGCTGTCAGTCTGTCTGTATTGTTCCCAGTAATTAATCACGCTCATTGCCAACGCGAAGGGACGTTAATATGTCCAAGGACTACTTCAATTTATCACGATACCGTGACAAAGTCCACTTGACGATTAATAGTTTAGATAAACTGCAGTTTACTAGTTGATACGATAGCAATTTGTAATATGTTAAACACAGTAAATTTCTTTCTTTACTACCTTCCAGAATATTCTTTTAATATAAAAAAGAGAGTATTAATTCAATAATTCAATTTCAAATGTAGCATATGTGCTGAAAAATGTAATAAAAATTGGAAAGAAAAAAGAACTAAAGCACAAATAGTTTGACAAATAAAACGTAGGTATTGGAATCTTGTTTGATTTCTGTTATTAATATGTTTAATGTTTTAAAACAACCTTATGCTTTAAGCTTATGCTTATTATTTATGTACTTACTTGAAACCTTCTCGGATTAATTGTACAATATCTGCATAAATTGTAAAAATAGACTAACCTTTTTTGATGTTATCATGACTACAAAATATAGCTTTGATCTTTAAAATGTTTACATAGGAAAATTAATATTAAAGAAAATGGTTAAGGTTCTTGAACTCGTGAAAGTTTGTTGTAATCATATTTCAAAATACATTGTTTGATATGTTTTCTTGTATAGTGTAAACGTTTACGAAATTTAAGTATTGGCCAATTTAAATGCCCATTATTCAAAACACTTCTGCTTTAGTCCGCTCGGCACGACCTAAATTCTTAAAGCTTTCGTTAAACAACCGGAATTTCTAACCTGAACAAAACGTTTAGACCTAAACGCACATAGACGTTAGAATACTTTTATTGATTGCTTGTTTCCATCATGCTGATGTACAATTTATCTTTTTTTCAAGGTTAAAATTACATCGAGAAACTTACGCTGCGAAGTTTTATAAGTCTTGGTTTCTTTAATAAAAAAAAAATCTCTGTTTCTGAATACTTATTATTCGATTTGGTTATTGCAATTTTAAATTTGAAAATGGTATTCAATACCGCGCCATAAAGAATAGTAGACAAGTTTAGTAGAATATTTAAGTACTACTGTTATTTAAAGAATAGTTCACATAGCTGTAAATAAACAAATAGTAGCATAAATAATGACGTTACAATGGCTCGTAGTTATACGCGATTTAGACACGTATTCTACCCGATCGATTTGACCAATATTTATTAATAATATTGTGGTCAAAATAATTATGAGTAATAGATAAATACTTACTGTGGGTTATTTTTGGTAGATAGATTATACACCATCGCCTGTTTTCTTCAGGCTTTCTCAAGATACACAATTCCGTAGTACATTACATTCAGGTATCTCTTAAGGTTTTCTTAGCCAGTATAACAATAAAATGCCCGAAATAGATTTTAACGCCTTCATTAAAATACATGATCTTTTCTCTAGTTCCTATAAATATAATATGTAGTATATTATCCACGTAACACTTTCGGAAAAAATCGGCAAATGATAGTGAAAACCGTACCGAAATCTATTGCGAAGTTTAAGAGATTAACCACACAGAAGACAGGCGAATTATTTTGCACTATAATATTTATTATAGTGATATAGAGAATTTACAATGATACCGACTAGTAATGCCGTGAATTGTTATTAACAATTGAAACTGTCTTAAGAAAATATTTACAATATAATCTATACTATACATTATTAAAAGAATTAAAATAGGATTGTCTTTGTATAAATATAAATGCAACCCATATCTAAACAATGCTTGCGTTGAATTTACAACTTTATGTACAAAAGTGAATAAAGATGTCATTAACAGATACGTCGAATAAAACCTTGCTACTTATACAATTATTTACGTATATAACCAGGCCTATTTATACTGCTGGTATGTAGAGTTCGAACTTTTGGATAACGGTGATTAGCAATTAAGCTTTAAGATATCATAAAAATATAGACAGACATTAATTATACTAATAGCCGTGCGGACGATTTTACGTACGCGTCACGAGTTAAAATTGTCTGTTATTTTGTCTACCCAAACCGCAACTATTAGCGATTCATAAACCAGTAGTGATCTATTAGCCATATGTGATCCATTTTAATCCAACGCAGAATTCTTACACTATACTGAATGAATATGTTTGTAAATAATTGATAAAACAAGCGTGGGAAAATCAGCGTTGAGAATAGTAGAGATGCTCCATTCATTCGCTTCAGACGGAGGCGACCTTGCTATTGCCGTTTGAGTTAGCCAACCTCGGATAATATCATCGGTGAGTTTTCAAACGGTCATTGACTTCACACTTTGTATTATAAATTCGAGGAGACGGTTGAATTATACTCGGACGTAATAAAAAGTTCGCATAACGTTAATTGTAAACAAATACCGAATGCTATTGGTAAAATATCGTTTGACCAGACATTTATTATAGTCTGTTTAGTCGAACAATTATCGTAATCGAACTATATAGGTCAGTCGTTCGAGAGTAAGTTAATAACGGATTTGCATACTGTGATCATTTTGTAACATAATATACTTTATGTTTTAAAAAAATCCTATGACCAAATAAAACTCACAAACAAAATACAAAATGTATTCTGTACATTTAAATTAATATAATAATGATTGTATTAATCATTTATTGTAAATTAGAGGTATAAAATAAATAAAGAATGTTGATAATGGCACTGAGTACTTCTAGCACAGTACTATTATTAGTATTCTTGAAAATCATAATTGTGATAATTGTATGAAAATTGACACAAAACAATATTTAGCCCTTGAACTGTTTACTTAACTCTATACAATTGCAATCTTCTTAGTGTGTTCCTTATTTATCGGGAAAATAAAATAAAAAAACAGTGTACTTTGTTTCTAACCGATAATTTAATGGTCCTAGAAGTTTTATTAGCTTAATGAAACGAAAATTATAATATGTAAAGTATTCTACAAAAGCGGCTTACGTCTAAACTATGAATAAACATAAAGAAAGTGTTTCTGGCGCACGATTATTAACCTATCAGCGTAATGTTCATTGTTTCGCGTTGCACGAATGACTCACGTTTGATATGCCAGAGTGCGATTACAATGACGACGCGACGCGGTGCAGTAGCGTAGCGCAGCGGTGCATCGTGTGTATGCAATCGTTTTAAACAGTTCTCGCACTAGATTCGGATTACACGTATTTTGTACTTTTGATTGTATTTGAATACACGAAACTTTTATCTTTGCTTTCACTTTTACTCGTAGGTAAGGAAGGGAACAAGAGCTATGCATAGGACAATTTACTCAATAGCAATTGCTATGTTTCGTTCCCTACCTTTGAGTGAAAATTAAAAATTAATAAAGGTAAGATGACGTATTCAGACACGATCAAACACACAAAATTGATTTAAATCGACTAGACTACTATCACATTACTTGGGTTAGTAGACTAAACATCTACTCATTACAAGTGAATTGAGCTAGTGCTAGCCCGTACTTACAACATAATATCATCAAAAGAAAGTTAAAGTATTATAAGAATCTAAAATTGTAATTGATTTACTTTCAAGTTATCTCCATGTTATACATCTACTCTGGAAGCTATTACTAGTCCCTAAAAGGAATTGAAAATGTAGATCAATCGGTTCAGTCAATTCTAAGTTTTTTTTTTCTGTTTCTTCATTCTCTCGAAAAATAATTAAATTAGAGATCTGAAACTTCCAGGATCTTATTCTGTTATTAGTGCTTAAATATCCCTTAAGCACCGTTGAAATATCTTTCTGGGGCCGAATCACTTATGCCCCCAACTCCTAAGGGCTTGTGTTCTGCACAGCTATATTGAGAGCGGTCAAAAAGCTTGACGAGGACTATACTAAATCTTTTAATTTAAATTAAAAGTTCATATATAAAGTTTATATTTCTAACATCATCTGGAATTCTGAATGTAGATAGCATTAATATTGCCTACTAATATTTTTATTTACGTTATATACAAAATGAAAAACACTGGAATGTTTAACCGCATAGATAAAATATTCCATAACAATAATATATATCTTCACGGAATAATCAGTCGTGTAGCTAGCTTTAAAGGGTCCCGGTACCAATTATTCTTTGAGGGCTTATAATGCTTAACTATATTTAGTATTCCACGACGTGTGACATAAGAATATTTAGGATCTGGGAACGTTGTAACTATTTTCATGTTCTTATTATGAATTCAGCACGAACTCTTTATTAATAGAATTTGATGTTGTGAGTGACGAATTTTTGCTTACATACATCAGGACCCCTGTAAGTAGAGGGCCCCTATTATTAATAAGGTGGTAACTACGCCGCTGTACCTAATTAAAATAAACAACTAGACAAAAATAAGAAATCCAAAGAGAACTTTAATAAAAAGCAAGGACATATGAGAACAGAACACAAGGTTCAATATAAGAAAAAAAAACGAACTATTCCCAAAAATTTTCATCGATAACAATAAAGCTTGTCAATATCTACTAAACAAAGAAAAGAAGATCGTTAGAGAAATAGAGAAAGAAGATGTACTTAACTGTTTTGTTTCTGTCTATTTATATATAGATAAAGCGAAGTAGAACATATTTCTGAATACCCAAATACTCAAGATACTTCCTTATCATTTTGTGGTATAACTAATAATCAACAAATGCCTATAGATAAAAAAATCTAATTAAATGTGTTTATAATTATTTGAAATAAATAGAAAATATTGCATCTTTTTCAACGCTCGCTGGATGAAACGAAACTGAACTTAAAATTATGTGACTAAATATTTTATAGCTAGGTATCTTTTTAAATTATTTAGTAAACAGAACAAATAATGTTCTTACGAAATAACATTCTCTCGTGGTTATTTTATATAAAGAGACGTCTAATTTTATGAAAAGGTGACATTAAAATCAAGTAAAATTTCAAACGTAAAATTGCGTGTTACATTTTTGCTTCTGTCGTGAATAAAGTGCGTTCTTGTATTACGTACGTCGTAAAAAACGATACATAAAAGAAGGGTTGATACAGATGATTTATTCGAATATACATTTTTAAATACTACAAAATGTTCTTTGAAAGCATATTTAATTTAATTTGATTCCTAATATGAATAAAACTAAAAGTAAATTGTCATTAATTACGATGTGAATAGAACATGTACTGAGTACGGTTTTAGAAGCAACATTGGCAAAGTTTTCTACCAAAAATCCATAACACTGATGTTCTTTTAACCGGAACATACTAAGCACATGTTATTTAAATAGAAATAACGACTTTCAAGGGATTGAATTTTACACTGAACTAACTAGAAATTGAAATTTCTTATAGTTTTATTAGTACTTTAGGCTACATAATCTTAAATACCCATTAGTACCTACCTTCATAATATATATTATTCTTATTAAAATAATTATTAATATTTAAAAATAGCTACACCATAATCACTTCTTTTTCAATACTAATACTGTTACATACTTTAAGAATATACTTTATAACAGAAAAGTTTATAATAGATCTATATCACAAACAGATCTCAATGTTTCACTGAAATATACTTCGACCACATTAAAAATAGCGTGACGATCTTCTATTACATATAACAAAATACAGAATAGCTATAATCCCAGTCGATGTAGCGGACAGCCCTTATAAGTAAAGCACATAAGGGAGTGGTGTAATAGCTATGGATAGGCCATTCCAGGGATCACGGTCGCCTTATTTGGCGCCTTCCCGATAAAGGGAATCGTTCAGCCGGTGTGACGTGTACCCATTCCTATCCACGGTGACTCGTTACGAGGAGAAATAAGGACTCCTATTAGAATTCTTTTCATGCCTTTTGCTAAGAATGTTTCATTAAACGGAGGTCAAGGGGTGACAATATTTTATATCAATCAAAATTATAGTACGCATTTATAGTTTTCCTTGCTTTTAAATGTAATTTTTATTTTCGAATATATTTATTAATCTACAAAACGATATATAATATTTAAAGTAAATTGTTATACCTAAGGAAGACTATGTTTCCAAATATGATTGCGATGATTGAGTTACTCCGTATAACAGTTATTGTGGTTTGATTGTAAAAAAAACAAACATGAACGTTAATATCCGATATACAAATGGATTTTTCACCTTCTCGCTTCATACTCCTTATTGTTGAAAGTTGTTATGTCTTTCAGTCCACTCCGCCATATCCTCTTATTTCTAAACAGTTAAAGTGCACTCTTTAACAATGATACACGTATGAATTTGATCAAACCATTGTAAAAGAATCCGTCTTCAAAATCTTGCGTGTGTCCTTCAGTATGTAAATAATGGTTTTTCCATGCTATCATAATTATTATGCATGTTATGAATGGATTATCCCATGCCTCTTTTCTTGGTTGCTATGATGTTATTGGTCCACTGTCGTCGGCATCATTCTAGACGGTACATTTTAAAAGTGTGTTTGGTTGATTATCGTGCTAAGAATCTTAAACAAAACAAAATCCTAATTGTGCTCATCAACATCAGTACTACGTCTATATAGAGTATCAGATTGTTGTAAATCATAGAATAGTGGTAAAACATTTTCTAAACTAGCTCGCTAACTTTCGTATGAAATGAGCAATTTCCGTGACAAGCTATATTCAAAGGATTTATTACAGTTCTTTGTGTGAGAACCATATCAAGCTTCCATAACAGCTAAGCTTGAAGTTGTTTGGCCGGACCACTTGTTGAATCACCGTATCTTATTCCTATCATTGCGCTATATAATAATCGAACATTAATTATTATAGTTAAGCAGATGACAAAATGCATCTGAATTTATTAGCTCAGACCTATTTTATCTTTGAATTCTATTGTAGTTGAACAATAGACAATAATTTAATTACATTATGAGATATTTTCAAAACAAAAGTTGATACACGTATTTACATAAATATGGATTCTATATTATCTGTCGATTATGTAGTATCTACATTACTATGACATTATTGTAATTTATATTTACTACTAGCAGGCCCAGCGGACGTTGTCCTGCTCTGATAATAAAACATATATACTTATGTGCATGAAATGCTTAAGGTAACTAATATATTCAATTTGATAATGATTAATACTGTATCCGTCTAAATAGCCTTCCAATTACCTCATTGTATGTGACCATGTTTTTAGAAGATAGATGGGTATAGTAAACTATCCTTAAAAGATAGGTATATGCCATCGCAGATTTTTTTGTGGATCTATAAAAGAGGAATATCTCACTATGCATTGTTTTGTTATATCTGAAAAGATTAAGGCAGCGTTTTCGATGAAATTTCTCAAGCGGCTTGACTTTATCCAACACTTCCAACATTTATCGTTATATTTCAAGCAATTTACACAAAACCATGACAAATTATATATTTAAACCTTCCTCATGTATCACTCTATCTATTGGGGAAGACCGCATTACAATCCGTTCAGTAGTTTTTGAGTTTATCGTGAACATTCAGACAGACAGACGCGGCCGACGATTTTGTTTTATAATATTTAGTGATATTTAGTGTTCAACCAGATACTAACTGTAATACTATAAAGTTTGTTTCTTTGTTTGTTACGTTTTACACCTTAACTACGAATCTGAGCATCATGAAATGTTGAAGAGATATAGAAGAGGCCATAGGATACCTTTTATCCAGAAATGAGCGCTGTTCCCGCAGGAAAGGTCAAATTTACATTAATGCGTTCGAAGCCGTGAACAAAAATAGTTTCATATAAGTCATTTTACTCCAGATGTTTTCCGTGAAAATGAATTCTCGTAAAAATGTTTTTAAAGTTTCACGGAAACTTAAGTGTTTAATCTGAATCAATTATGGGTTGTCTTTTATTTTTCTATTGTAGCAGCCACATAATCTTCTACCGATTTTGAGTGGCGTCTGTTCAATTTTGTCATTACTGCTTATATTAGTTTGTATAGAAAAAATAATACTTTGGAGTCTTCTATCTGCTAGAAAGATTCCGTTAAAATTGGAACATAAATTTCGAGGTTAAGCGAGACAAATTATATAAACACTTCAAATTTATATTTTTGTATTGATTATGTTTCCTTGTAATGATACTTTTAATACTATCTTGTTATTTAATTCACTGCCATTAGTTTGCACATACCAAAACTATACATCTTTAGTTTTGAAACAAATTGAATACTAATAAAAATACTACTAATAAAAAATCTAGAAACAGTTTAATTTAAGTGTATATGAATAATTGCTGACTAGAAGTTCTCTGATAAATTCCTGTCAACGTATAAAAATAATCAAAACTATTAAAAAGTATCTATTGTATAAAAGTAAAAAAAAATCTTCACGATAGATAGATAAGTATTCTATAACTTTGAAATAAAATATTTCCACGTTAGAATAAGTTATAAAATGTAGATACATTTGTAAGTTATGTCAAAAGTGTAAAAAAATAAAACATTGATATATTAACTTTAAAGTCGACTCTATAAAATATATAACATTGTTTTAGATCTAGAACTTTCCAGTCAAGTTCTTTACATAAAGTATAGAATTTAATTCAATATACATAAAGATGTAACAATGTTTTTATATTATTTTAAGAAGTTAAACGTTAAACATTAAATATTTTAACATAACCATTTGAAATATAAAACGTAAATATGTTTTAATAAAGTTGCAAAAGGTTAATGTTGTAGCTTGGAATAAAACTTTGAGAATATATTTTTTTTTTATTTCGAACTGACCTACACAACAGTCCAACAGGCCTTGCAGGACCTCTACTGTTCCACCGGACTACGAGAATAATTATTAAAGAGCAAGCGTCGAACACTTAAGATATTGACGTGTTTCTCGACGCATTTTTTTATATTACTCTCGAGAATCCTTAACATTTTACACCAGGAAACAGGAAAATACATGTGTGAATGTGAATATAGTTATTTTTACCTGTTGGGTATAAGAGGGGTGAAACTTACGCTAGTTAAACCGTGAGCTCGCGGATTTAGTTGTCAGACATAATTTACTTTTATGTGATGAGTATAATTGTAATTTTTGTGCATGAGTGTTCTTATATATATATGTATACAAGTAGTCAGTTACCATATCACGAGTTAAACTGCGTTTGGAATTGAACATGCCTATGTTAAATGATGTCCTTATATTTATTAATAACTGTACCCCGTGGTTTCTTTCGTGCTTAATATTTGGCTCGCGTTATCCCAGTTACCCCCCCATACTGCTTACCCGCCTTTTAGTTTGATCTTGTAACTTACTTTCTAACTTAAAGTTTGTATGCTCTGCTCGTAAGGGTAAGCTTAAGGTCGGTAAGTAGTTGCTGACCTTCATCAACTTCCACAATAAATATTATATACAGAGTGTGAAGATTTAAAAAAAATCTGATTAGTATTTCCAGATATAAGCGCATTCAATAAAATAAATCTCATGAGCTTTAAAATGCATTACCTATAGGTTTATTCTTATTTCTTTATTGCTTTGCGATCTGTGACTGCATTTTGTCTTTACCTTTATCGGATGAAGTCAGGATGCTATACAGGCTAGTTAACGTAACTATAAATAGGACGTCACGGTTGATCGTAGGTGGGTACTGTACGCCTTCCAATAAGGGTGGCAAAGTAGCTTTGTGACTAAACACTTAAAAAAATAAAAAATGTAAATGTAAAACAAACCATGTTTATTACAAAACAAGATTTAAAAATCACCTTTCTGATGTAAGAATAAATAAACAATAATAATTTAATATAAATATTAAACCTAGAGAGATATTCCAACCATCAAGGGAGTTTAATGTTTGAGTTTCTATTGAAATGGATGTCGAAATTTTCATATTATTTACCCGAGACGAAAATGATATTTTTGGTGGCGTTACCGATTTATATCACATAAAATGTATTCATAACTCTATATAGAAATGTTGCATAATGTCAGCCTGCATGTGTACCACTGTTGGGCAAAACTTTCTGCTTGGAGGAATCAACTACCATAATCATTTCATTGGCCAACGTCATTGTATAGAATGGAGAGAAATCAATAGTTACACATTTTTTCTACATATAGTGGTACTACAAATTAATTCCAAAGAGGGTAAATGCCAGACGCGCGCGGCCGGTCGTAAAAATTAAACCAAATCATACATTACAACATGACAAACATGTTGCACCGACCCTACTTAGGTGAGATAAGGGTAAAAAGAAGATGGAAGAATAAAATAGAAATATCGACCGGATATAGATACTTCATAATATTTACGCACCTAATATTTCATAGCACTAAACCTAATATAATGCAAGCAGTAAAATATAAAACGGTTCTTTTGCAAACCATAAAAATATCCCTAAATGTCAAGCAATATTCGCTAGTTTATGACTAAGGGAAAAAGGCAAGTAACACACGATACGTCGGGACCAATATGTAAAGTGACTTAAGAGATATTTACTCGAATCGAATTGAGCCCCTATTTCTTCATGAATATTTTTTATCCTTGTCTAGGGCGGAAAGAAATACAGGATATAAATTCAAATGAGTATATCGAGACCGTTTATATTTGTTACAATATTTATACAGCATTCGTAATGTTATATTATGCGACATTTTTATGTAATTTCTTTTTATAATAAATATAATTAGGAAGATATTTATTAACATTCACATTTAATTTAACGAATTTATATATATATATAGACGAAAAAAAAATAGTTCAACACCTTTTTTCTCTGTTTTCAACCGTCTTTCTTTTTTTTATTAAAGCTTTTTTAAGCTAGATTGATTACAAATTTGGAAAAGTTATTTATTTCCCCTACCATACGAGTACGTTGTTTATAAGTCTCTGTTTGTCATACAAACTACAATATTTGTACAAGACTCAGTACAATTATCAATTGGAAAGAAAAAGGAATGTAGATAATAATATCTATATATTATTAACACTTGTAACTTTGTATTTTTTGAATTTGGACCACTGAAATATCTATAGTATATAAAATAAATGTTGATATAAAATGATAAACACCAAAACCCTTCGGCCGAACACTATTAAAGTTGGCGCACCAAAGTATTTTTTATGGAGATGTTTATGATATATAATAATGCAATATTTACACAATATCCATTTTATTATAATCCAACTATATATCACAATAAATAAAATTGCAATAAATAACAACAAACGCAAGCAAAATCCTCATAAAATACTTCCGAGAACGAAAACAAAGGACCCCAAACTTTTAAAGCCACGGGACACTCATCGAATAATTTTCATTTTACGGAACCCTTCATTAAATTAAAACAGAAGCATTATTCTAGAATCAATTTACTGCAATAAGTTTATTGAACAGTCAAAATAACACTTTATTTAATGACAAATATAGCTGATTCGTTGAGACCTGATAACTTGTCTACAGAACCAACTCCAGAATTCACTGTCTATGTAACCAGGTTATCCTACCTAATTTAATTATCTACATTATTATGTATGATGATATTTCATAAACTGCATCCTACCTATTGTTAGATATGGTAAGGCAAATTTATTTCTGATTTCACGCCCTAACAATTACTCAACCGACTATCATGCAATTTTGCTTAAACGTTGTCATGGGTACAGAAAAGGTCACAGAGTACAATATATTAGCTATCTTTTACGCCATCACACGAAAAGTAAATTTAAAAACTGTAGGTTTCCTACCTTTTTTCCTTACTTTACTTTTTTAAGTAATTATTATAAAAAGAAATATTAGTACAAATAAAATGGACATATGTGTGCATATTTGTCTAGCTACGTGATTGAAATTAATCACGGTATTAGTATTTACTTTGGAGCAATAATTAAAACTCGGCACATCAGAGATTTAGCCCGACGGCTATTTACAAGGATTCAATTTATCTCAGGATTTACACCTTGGATGCTCCTAACAAAGTTCACGACCGTCAAATGTTTTAATTAACATTTGTTAAATATATTTTATTTATTGCTAAAGGACTTTTTATCTACAGCTACATTTTCATATTTATATGTACATAAATAAGCGAAAATAAAAAAGTTCAGTATGATTTTCTCCTGTGTTTGTCAACCGAATATATATTTTTTTTAATTTAGTAGCTATTAACCAGCTTTATTGTTATAAATAAAAACATGGAAACAATTTTTTTTTAATACCATCGATAAATCGAAGCTTTTACTTATAAGTCTCTCTCTGTTCGTAATGTCACGATCCTTAGGTCTATTAATCTACAGTATTTGTACCCTCGTGGTAAGAAAACAATGGAACCTACCGGAACCAACTATAATTGCTAAGAACCATTTAGATTTTCCCCATAAGTACAAAAAAATCATCAAAAACGGTTAAGCTGTTTAGAAGAAAAACAAATATGAACACTCAGACACTATGACAATAACAGAGTTAAAGTTGATAGAAGGTTGTAACCGCAACATGGGGCTCTATTCTAGCTTGGGTTGTTACCACCTAATAGAATGCTACGTTATTCCTGAATGACATAGGCTGTTTTATTTTTATATTATTTTTGTTCAAATTTCTATGCATAACAAATTTTATGGTGATAAAATTCGGTTCAGAAGTTGATCCTTTGCAGCGCTATCTAGTGGTGAGTTAGAGTATAATAGAAAGCATAAAACGAGCGATTGAAGCGTTGATGGCTCTATGATTAACGTGTTCGGACAACGCTTCGCTTGACATAGATTCGAATTCTTGCGATTGATCTGAAGCTTTTGGTGAAAAGCATCGTAATGAAATTAGAGCATGGTCGTTGGGCGTTCTCTAAGACCGCCTGACGAGCTAGCACCCTCGAGTTAAAAATCTGTCGCTAAGCACATTCTGCTGCACTTGAAAAAATGTCAAACAACCTAAAATGTATAGAAATGACAATAATCAATCAAACGGTCTAATAAATTACGATGTCAGATTTACGAATATCTAGTCCCAGCCGTGGTGGTCTAGTGGTTTGACCAGTGAAATATTTTTCGGATGAATTTTTCAGAATTCAGGGACATTTACTAATTTAAATTGGTAACATTGGCTGGCGGTGAGGAAAAACATCATGAGGAAACTTAAAACTGAGAAAGTTCTTGTAGTGCCACCGTATGTGAGAAAAATATAGAACTGAGGATTTCTCAGAGTTTGAAAGCAAAAATACGTCGTGGGTTAGCATGGTGGTTACGCCAATATCTTCCTTCGAGAAGATGTCTATAGCCCTGCAGTGGTCTCTTACTGGCTGATGACATTGATAATTATTTTTATGCATATATATTAACTCATACGAAGTTGCAACTGGTTGGTAGGTTATATTATTTCAAAGTTAACCTTACATCTGTACAATACCTAATGTGCGGTTGAATAATGGATGCATTTAAAAGATCGTAGTGGTTTTCTCACGCGCCGAGTGTATTACGCATGCACTACACAACGGCTATATTGAAGAGAAGTATCGTGCTCGAACGTCTCACGAGTTCATTAATGTACAGTCAGGGCTTTTAACATATAACTTACTTCCAAGTCTTGTCAATGTCTTGGGAACTTGTGCAAGTACAAATAGTCTTCAGTTTACATTCACATCATATTCCCTTTATAGATAATCATGGTTTTCTGTTTTATTATAATATACTGCATTATAAATATTTTAAATACTCTTTAATTCAAATTGTTATATTCTATTATTGTAATGAAGCTTTTCGTACCTTGAGTCGTAAATGGTATAACACACACAAAATTGATCATAGATTTGAATATAAAATCCATTTTAATTACTTTATCTACTGATAAACACAAAACAATAAAATGTGTTGTTGAAAATAACAAATTATATTACAACAGAAGACAGGAGGAAGAACGCAGAAAATTTTAAGAAACTTTTTCCAATCAACAAAGTAGGTACGTAAATACATTCCGTAGACATCAAAGTAACAATGATTCTTGTGAATTAGGTTATTTTCATTAATAGAGTTTAAAAAAATCGATTTAAAATAAAATTAACTCTATATAATCCTTACAGGACGTACAGTGAAAAACCTTATAAACATTGAAATAGGTGGTGCGATGGAGGCTTAGTTGATATTGCGTTCGGACCCCGTGCCGATTGACGTAGGTTTGAATTCTTGTGACTGAATCCGGAACTTCCAGCGAAGGAAATCATCGTGATGAAACCATAACATGACGGTAGAGCTTTTTCTAAGTCCACCGGGCTAGCTACCAATCTCCAGTTGAAAATCTATTACCAAGCACCTGTTGGTGTATACCGGCAGCTGCACTTGTGAGCCTTTTCCTCTAGGCTTAGCGTGTTTGTCATCATAGACTACATCGTCATTTCTCATCAGATTAGTATAGTATAGTAGATTTTAAAGTATTAAAAATCATTGGTAGTTAATAGATATTTGTTGTCTTAAATGTCGATAAAGTTAATAAGACAAGCTAATTATAAGGTAAACTTATTTTTATCTTAATAAAAAAATCTTTCTATTTTTTATTGTTCATAAATATGTAGATTAGTAAAAGAAGAGACAATATAACTTAACGCAGAATCAGTAGAAATTACAAAATATACAAAACAATTAAACGTATAAATTAACACAACACTAAAGTAACAAATTTAGTAAATCACTGCGATAAATATAGCATACTAAAAGATAACGTTCAAGAGTTACTAAAGGAGCGTGTTTGATATCGGTCAGTGAGAGTTGTTCTTGGGATTTATAAGACTGTACGGGCTAAATATACAGATTATTTCATACTATTTGAAATAACCATTTAGTAAAGAAACTGTAGCCAAAGTAAGTTTTCTAATTAAGGAATCTTATGTTATGAAAATATTAAAAATACATTATAAGAAAACTTTTAAAATAATACTTAGTTATTTAATCTGTTACTTTTTATATTGAAAAACAGATATATGATATAATATAGGATAAAGATTGTAATTATTGATGTATTTATATGAACATAGTAAATAAGAAAACATTTTATAATACAATTTAATAAACAATTTGAAACAATTTGCCATCTGTACGTATGATAGTACATGAATAACTCATGCCGTCATTAGTTGCAAAATAATTATGCAGTTGAAATTAACACGTCCTAGCGATTTTATTTCAAATTTGAACAGTTATTTAGACAGCCTAAATTTAACCTGTTATTTAATTAAATAATCTGGTAGAAGTTGATTTTAATAGCAAATGACAAATTTTTCTTTTATGGCCAATTTCTAGTAGAAATACCCGACGTTGCCCGGATTATAATGCTTTGTCTAATGGTAAAATATTTTTAATAGACATAGTTTCTATTTATGATATATTATTAAACGGAAATTTTATTTTAAAAATTGTATATATCGTCAATTATCTGTATTACAAGTAAAAATTAAAAAAAAACCGCAAATATATTTTAAGTTAAATTCGCTGAAAAATATTAACAATATATACAAAACAATTTCATATCTGAGACTAGGTTTTGCTTGAAGCTTCGCTCGCGTTAATGTAAACTCAGAAAATAAAACACAGTCCATGTTACTCGCTGATAATGTAGCTTTCAATAGGTGAAAAATTTTTAAGAGAAGGTCAAGTATTTTTTAAATTTATAACAGTAATAAAAAATAAAGAGTAGCAATAAAAGGTATGTATCTAAATATTATCATGTTCTTTTCTGTATTTCGGTTCGTCAAAACCGACGACCCAGATGAAGAATATCTTAATGGTTTTGAATACAGTTATGTTGTTTCGGTTTCTTTATCCTATGTTGCTTTGAGACATGGATTATTTGTAACAGCCATAGGCCAACTTCATCACGATCCACAAGTCAAAAGTGTAGCGAACTCCTTAAGCCCAGTTAAGCATGTTTCTGTAGTGAATACACAAAACCCGTAAATTGACTGTTTTCTTGTTTCTGTATATGTCTGCAGGCTTCTGTAATGATTGGAGGCATTAAATACGACCAATTTACGGCCCGATTTTAATGAAACTTAAAGAAAATATCCCATCTTAATATTATAAATGCGATTTTGAATTTCTTTGTTTCGCTTTCACACTGTAACTACTGAACTAATCATTATTAAATTTTGTATACATATTGGCAGGGGTACAAAAAATGACATAGGGTACCTTAAATGCAGAAAAAAAACTGTTCCTGAGGCGTAGGCCAGCTCTACATTAATGCTGAAGCTGCGGACTGGAGATAGTGTCTTATAATTTTAGAAGTACTAAAGAATACTATATCTTCGATTTGCCTGAAATAACTTCTAGGAAAGAATATTTAACGATTAAAGACACATTCACCAGACAACGTCTTGTATTTCTGTTACTTAATTATAAAAGATAATGTGGGTAATATTAGAATAAAAACAAACTTTTCATCGAATTACTCAACGAAATAAAAAATTAAATTTGTTAAAACGTTAATCTTTATTTACATTAAGATATTAAATAACATAGTAAACTATAATATTATGAAGTACAGGCACAATAAATTAACTGCCAGACTCGTAGAATTACCATATTTACGCTTTAACATGAAGGGTGCAAATTTTTTATGTAATATATATATACACGTTTATCGTTGGCATGTAGCCAAATAAAAAAATACTTTCTACATTTTAAAATTTGAGTACTTACTATGTTACCATTAAAAACTATCATATTTCGAAAACGTGCAACAGTTTCACTGTTACCTTAGTTTTGATTAATATGCATTCGTTGAATCTATTAGAAAGTTTTAAAATTTGTCTATTTGATTGGCGAAGGCGTTTTACTTTAAGAAAATTCAACACTACATATTAGAGTGGATGTTACTTTGCACTTTCTCATGAAATTGATTGGCCGTAGCGGCTATCACTACAACAGAAAATGTTTGTTTTATAAAACCAAATAAAAAAAAAATCAGACATTCTTTTATTTTTTCTTGCAACGAGACGTAGCAGCGGTCAATTAATTCCAGGTGGAAGTGCAAAGTAACGTCCACTTCAATATCCAACATTTCTCAACAACTTTTACAGGCTTAGCTAACAAAAAATTTAGCAAATTGTATTAATACACACCAGATTCCTTGATAGTCTTTTTTTTCTAGTGACATCCTAACTAATTTTATATATGCGAATGTTACTTTTTTATTTGTTTGTTACGCTTTCACGGCTTAACTACCCAACCGATCATTATGACATTTTGCATAGACGTTGTTCGAGTTACAAAAAAGGACCTTTCTTACCTTTCATCCAGGAAAAGTACTGCTCCTGTGGCATAGAACAAATTTACGTTGTGCAAAAGCTAGTTTTAAATAATTATTTTGTCCTTTACTATATTTTTTTTAATGAAGATATAGTAATAATCTATACATACAATAAGTTAATAAGCAAATTTATCACATTTAAACAAGAATAAAATATGTACAAGATAAAAATTCATTATAAAAAGTCTTAGATGAAGTTGAAGTTCAAGTTACAGTTTCAAAACTTAAATTTAGTCTAGACGTGGTCCCCATCCTCCCTATACATTGTATATAAGATCTCCCGAGGGAATAGATCGTGATCAATTTAAAAGATTAAATACTCAAATTCTAAAGCCTAAAGTTGTGCTGAACATAATTTTTGTAATAATATGCAAATCTTGCTAAATATTTACTTTGCAAATTCAAATAATGCTAACTCTCGTCTATGCTTTATTATTATTAAATTTACATTATTATGTATTATTCTATATAAATCAACGATACGGTACGCTTTAGCAAGTACGAATGTTAAACACGTGTCGTATAAAACAAATTTACATTACTTAGTTTTGTTTTATATAATTTCGACTCGTAGTTTTAATCTCAGAAACTCTCATCATCATTCGCTAATGATTTTAAAAAAGTTAGAAAGCAAACTCTAGCTTTTACCTCAATCGGACTTTACAGTTTACGTGACCTTTATATTGGCATACCTCCTTTATGCTGATACTAATTTAGGTAGAGTCAAAAATAATATGTTTATCTACTATATAAATAAAGTGATATAGTTATTTCTTAGACACTTAGTACTTATCTAAAACAATATCACGATAGACTCGTATAATACCAAGTTATTAAAGTTAAAAAGTTCTACTATGCGTATGCTCTCTATATGTATTTTTGCCTTGAAGAAGTAGAACAAGTGGTATAGTGCTTATGTTTTAGTCTCTGTACATAAAATATATTGTTAAAATAATAAATGACGCAAACAAAGTCACGAGTATCAACTAGTTATTAATTATGTAGATTACAAAGATTTCGAAAGACATAACGTGCATTTGTGTTGCATTAAAAATTATTGAAAAAACATTTAACATATTATAATCAATAGGGGCGATAAACATAAAATTTTCAAGCATTTAAATATACTAACTGATTAGTTTCACCAACATTTTCGATTTGAAACATAATACATGTCAAACTTAATATGGAATCAAATGATCATATCCCCAAAATAATTTTATTACATATAATAATAACATTAGACTTCACCGGAACTTCAGTTACAGTTAAGTCATACAGGAAAACCGGTTACAATTCCGATGAACAGTGCATCAACGTCAATGGCACAGGAACAAACAATTCGACACCATTGTCCCGTGCAGTAATAATTCCATTGATCGCCGTCATGCGTTTGTGGAATAATTTGCATTTTAAATTCACCCCTCAATGTACCATGTAATCCGAAATATGATTAGTATTTGACGTCGCGACGTACGTCTCCATTACCTTTTTGCGTAGGAACTGGTTTCTGAACTTTGAAATGCATATTTGTCAGTACACACTTAATATATTATAATAGCATAGATTCAATTAATCATTTTTCTTCCTAATTTATTATCAACTGTTGTACCTTAGTAATATTTTTGAAGAATGATTTCCTTTATCCTTCCTTATATAAACTATAATTTAGTTTTCATTGTTACTAATTTGATGTTTGAATTATGGTAAACATTATTATTGCGAAATATTACAATTTTATAACTTGACTAAATAATGATTATCGTATACCACAGAAGCTTATCACAGAGATTTGATTTAATTCTTTTAAATTTACTTTGACTATTTTAGCTTCGGCTAAAATCACCCCTCGGTGTCCTATAATTCTTATTCTTCTTTCCCCAATCCTATCCAAGAAAGGTAGATACAACATTCCTCTTTCATTCTCCTTTATCAGCCATTATCTCATTATTCACTCCATGTATACACGTATTACGAGTCAAATCCTGTTTTTTTCCAGTCTTATATCCGTACGCATTCATACTTAATATTTTTCCAATAATATGGCTTTAATCTCTTCTTGATATGCCCATGCCACATGCTAATTTGTTATTCTTCAACATCTCTATCACGGGTGCTAATTTCATACTTCCTTTGATATAATTCTAACTAATAGTATAAATTTGAATGTTTATTTGTCTGTCTGTTAGGCCTTATTGCTCATTATGATATTTTACTTACAAGTTGTCAGAGTTACAGAAAAAGAAATACTTATAGAAATAGTAACTTTCATAGCAATTCTAGATACATTAAACTATTGTCTAGAGTGGTTATTCACCATTTGGATGAAACTTTTAGTTTTAAAGTATTCAACAATTTTAATTAGTCGAGTAAGTTTTCTGCCTTCATATACAGAGAGTTAGCTACACCTATAAATAATTTATTATTTGCTCATGAATTATTAAGATCCTAGCAAAATACTCAATATCAAGTGCAAACTGCCAAGTAAATAGTCTAACAAATTTAACGTTGTGTTATGTTGCAGTATCTGAAATTATCTAAGGTTCATTTTCATATAGCTATTATTTTAAAAAGAGACATCAACGGTTGATAGCTATGCAATTCGCTATACATCGAATCATTAATAACAATTAAATTATTTGTTAACGCAACCAAATACTCATTGTGTTCATTATTTATATATAAGCAAATAATTTTTCTTGATGATGTCGCTTGAATATTTATTATGCTGTGAAATGTAAGTCCCATTCGAATTGGTAAGAATAAAAGCTGTAAATCTGTTATTACCTGATAGTCTACTACGACTTTCTATACTTATCTGGTATAACATCTCCGACAAAAATGCTTAGTATTTTTTGTAGTAGGTTTTATAATTCCCCCCATATTATTACTACAGGTGATATTACATAGTAGAAGTTAAATAAAACAATCTACATGATTTTATTTAGAAACCATAAAAAATTATATTTAGACCTCTTTTCTGCATATGAAAATAGTTTATTTAAAAAATAAAAACATAATATGTATTTTAAAAAATGTTATCTACTAAAGTTTTTCGACAAATTGTGATATGAATATTTTTATTTGTTAAGCTTTTTTTTTCGCAATATTATTAATAACAGTTCACAGTCAAAACAAAAAATCTATATAAGACTTTTTAACGACAGATGGCAAATAAAACTATTTGACCTATCAAAAAGCATAGTTGCCATAATTAAACTTTGGTTCATACGGTAGACAATTTGTTCGCCGAAGTTATTATAAATAAAAGATTACTAGTTTTTAAAATATGAAATAGAAAAATGAGCAACAGAAAAAAACCATCGTGGTTTATAAAAATATTTCTAAGACAATCTCAGATAGTTTTATTAAAATTTAAGTACCTATAGATTCTACAATAGTATCTTGCTCTTCTAAGAATGTTTCATTGACTAGTGAAAGTTACGAGTCAACTCTGTATATTTTGTATACTCTTTGACGAGGCAAAATTTCAAACCCTGTCCAGTCTCGCGATTATCCAATCATGGTTTTCTTCTACAACTCTCTTTTCTATTAATAAGAACTATTCTGATAATGATTAGTTACAAAAACTCGACTTTATGAGGCTTTGAAAACATATCCGATATCTAAACCTATATACACTTTTTGATAGTTCGCAAAATCTTATGTTTCAAGCTGAACTATCAATAAACTTTTTTATTAGTGAATTATTGATTATTGCACTATGGTAACTATGAGATTAACATTAACACATACAAATTCTATTTTTGTACCAAGGAAAAAGAGAACCGGGAGTCCTTAATTTTTTTTGAACATTAAGACATACCCTCACGTCAACGGTGTAAAGTGAGAAATTTTTAAACCTTACCAATTTCGAGTAGGTAAGTAAGTTCAAAACAACAAACTGATATATTAAACAATCCAATGTTTATTCAAGACCCTGGACTTAACGACATGTTGATCAATGTCAATTCAATGTACGCAGATTCGAACCCCCGGCATGTATCAGCGAATTTTTCGGAATTCGTGTACATTTACTTATTTAAATTGGCAACACTATCGACTGCCGATGATAAACAAATCGTGAAGAAACCCTAAAACTAAGAAATGTTCCTTTAGTTCCTCCGTATGTGGGAAAATATTGTGATTTCTCACTAAAAACTGGGTTTCTCAGAGTTTCAAATCGCCTGTATGCTGTAGGTTGGTGTGGTGATTATGCCCATATTTTCTTTCGGGAAGAGGCCTATGGCCTGCAATGAGCCTCTTACAGACTAATATGAGAATATAAGAAATAGGCAAATATGAGAATTAAACTCACTAATTTCTGCCTTCGAAATAGGGCCTACTATCACTGTTCCACGGAGCCTATCATGACCAAAAAATAAAAACAACAGTGTATTCTGTCTTAGTGGTGATAGTAATTAGAATTGAATATATTGATGAAACCCTTTACATATTCTCCACCAATAACTGTAAACGCTGATACACAACCTTAAAAGAACACTCGAGCTATTTACATTTATCTAGTTCTGTTTATACTTCATGTACGAATATAATGTAAAAAATTGTTAATATACCAGTATTAAGTCTCTGTCAATCAATATATGCTGTGATGTTCACACTTAAATACCCTGACCCACCCATACGAATTGATTACCCCGCGATGACAGACACTTCGTGTGGGGCAACACTATCTCTAATGCACTCCCGTAATGACAATAAAAGAATATTAGTTAGACGTAATTGAAGTGGATATAGATAATGGATTTCGTCTCTTATTTACGTGAGCAAAATATTGAATTGTGGCAAGTTCTTACAACCACGTTTTAAAAGGGACAAATTTTCACAAATAACGTATAAACATATGTATGTACGTATATATATAGGCCACGATAAATCAATTCAATCACATTCTCTTCTGTTTCTAAACAGATTTTCTTTAATATTTATTATTGTTATTGAATAGTTATTAACAAGTTTTAGTATTATCACTTATAAAAACTACATTTTTTTCCATACTATCAACATACCCAAGCATTTTTATAAGTCTCTTCTTACGTCTATGATCTACAATATTTGTATAATAAAGATCGCAAGCAATACTTCACGCTCCTTACGTTTACAATCAACAATATCATATATATTAACTCGTGAAGTTTGTACCCTTTATTATAGTCGAATTTTAACTACTGGATGACCATTAGTAAATCTAAAATCCCAAAAATAATTCAATATTTGAAATATATCAATAGACCTAAAGGTTCCACTTCCGAGTCCAAAAAATAGTTTAGATCTTAATAGCCACATCAACCCGAAACATGATAGCGTTTTTAAAAGAAAACATTGCTCAAGCGTTAAAAATTCTAAAAAAAATATTACTCTATATCATTATACCATATGCATACATACGGACGAGCGAACGTTTCATTAATATTCCACCGGTCTTAACCAATCAACAGCTACAACTATTTACTACCAAACTATAAATATAACTTCGCTCGCTTAAGATTACGATTTATCATACAATTTATTACTTACTAGTTTGTTCCCGTAACTTTCTCTGCGTGTTTTTCTGTGTGTTCCGAATGAAAAGTAACCTATACACTTCTGCAGGTCTCCGACTAGTCCATATTAAATTCTACTCCAATAAGATCGGAAGATTAGTTGTTAAAAGCTAACATATATACAGGACATACTTTCACGTTTATATTAATAATATGGTTGGATTTATTATGCTAAACAGTTTGATAAACAGATTACATTATAACTACGAGGCAGCCGGCAGAGGTTAATGACAGAGATTTGTTAATTAATTAGATGAGGTTAGTTACGGTCACGCAACGTAGTCATTGCGACCCACATTCAACAGTGTCCCCGTTTTATCCCCATCTTAGACATCGTTGGGGACTTGTAATTACAGGCATTTATTCAACATGCTAGAGTACAATTAATTAATTGGTAATTATCCGCAAATGCAATAAACAAGGACTCAAGAACACCGTTTATATACTTTTGAATTTAAATGTTTCTTTGGGCTGGAAGTGCCAATAGCAACACGCAGAACACTGATATTCCCATGTAAGGAATATTAGAACAATCTTATTTGACTAGCTAATGAATATATAGAAGAGAAGCTCATCATAAAGATTTGGTTTCATTCTTTTAGATTTAATTTGACTATTTTAACTTCAGCTAAGAGCATCCCTTCTTGTCCTATAATTCTTATTCTTCTTGCCCCAATTGCATCTAAGGAGAGTCCAGACAATATTCCTCTTTCATTCTAGTAAAGGGTACCAGCCAACATACATCTCATTATTCACTCCAACCATAACCTGTTAGGGCTTTCTCCAGTCTTAATCCATACATATTCATACTTAATACTCTTCCAATAATATAGACTGGGAGTGCCAATAACAACACGCAGAATATTGATATTACGAATACCATAATTTATTTATTCAGAAACTAGCTGATTCCCATCCGCTTCGTTGAGCATTCATCCAAAAAATAAAGGTTCTCAACTAGGAAAATTTCTACATCGAATAGTCATCCTACTATACCGATACGTTCAATATCTTTGGCGTGTTTAAACCTCAAAGGAATTGTATTTTCATTAAATGTATATAAATTTTACCTACGAACAGGCATCCAAAGATCAACAGTCATACGATAGTCATAAAAAGTTTAAATATTTAAGTTGCTGGGTTCTAATAGCACACGCCAATTATGTCAGACTGTATTGCAACAACCGTTCCTCAAGTGTATATCTACATCTTCTTACATACTACCAAACTGTAAACGACCGGGTTGCGACCACAATGCACATGATGAAAAACCCGACATATTCTTCCGTGATTTATCGCATTTAGTTAGTGTATACCCAGCAACTTTTAGGCGTCCAAGCAAGTATGAAAACTACAACCGTGAGGGAATGACATTAGATAGTGTGCATCCAGCAACTGCTAACTGTCCAAGCAAGTCTGACTACTACAACCGTGATGGGATTACATTAGTTAGTGTGCACCCAGAATCTGTTAGGCGTCCAAGCAAGTATGACAACTACAACTGTGAGGGAATGACATTAGTTAGTGTGCACTCAGCCATTATTACGCGTTCTAGTAAGTATGACAACTACAACCCTGAAGCGATTATCTGTCTTAGTGGTTGCCGTAATAATATTAACAAAGAAATCAATTATATAAAAATATATGTGACGTCAAATCGTATGAAAGCAAAATAAACTGTCATTATAACGGAAACCGTGAATACGGCGTCAGGAAATAAGGAACAAGGTCAGTACAATCCGTTATTATAGTGTCTCTAGACATCCTGCGTACATATGCGATGCGTAAAAACACCACGTCATATATTACTTCACTGTTTATTTTGTCCATTCAAATGTCTAAGACTCTCACGGAACATCAAATAGTAATTCAGTATTTTTCTTTTTTATACATTTTAACGTTTCGCTACAATTTCAACAACGAAATGACGATATGGATTAAGATGGTACCGCACTAACTAACTCGAAAGTTAGTCAGACGGGTGTTAGAAAAGAACATATGCCATTTTTTGCTAAAACTTAGCAGCAATATCCGAAAATAAATATGAATAAGTATCAGATACAAAACAAATACACACGTTAGAGAGTTCATATGAAAGTACACATTTAGCTCGATTAGAGTTGTTCCATCCAAGGCAATAAACCGAGCCGAGGTTTGATTACTTTAGCACCTTTGAGTTTGTTGCCATACGTCTGAGTGCCTAAAGCGTTTACCCAAAAAAGCCCGTTAGGCATTAGAATAATACAATTTAATCTTCTGTTTCTGATGGCCATAATAATATTTATGTGATAAACAATGGAATGATTACATTTTTCCAATTATAGAACCTCAAAAATATTGCCTTTATCGTCCTTTTATATATTTTAAATAATCAGAAATTATTTCCTTTTCAAATATATTTTATAAATGTATCATTAATATTTATTTAAAAGCCGAGTATATATTTCGTATTGAACTTTATGTACACATTTAATGTGTTTTACAAACATATATCTCTTTGTTTACTATGTATACTACAAAAGTAATGTGATGGTCTCTTCAAGTTGACTAACCTGATTTGACCTATTTTTTGTAGCCAATTGCGAAATTTCGTGGTTTTATTTCATCCGTGTCCCTGAAAGCGATACGCCCTCTGACCTGTGAATAATGATCCTCATGACCTGACGCGAAAATGTCGATAATTAATTTGATCTTATTTATTGCTAGGTGCACGTTAAGCTTTCAATAATTGTATCTCTATATATAAATGGACTGCGATCATGGTGAGTCAGCGGTTAGTGTATTCGAACACCGGTGAAGGAAAAGGTCGTGATGAAACCATAGTGTGGTAGTTATTAGCTGCCAACCTCAAGTTGAAAATCTGTCGCCAAGCACCTACAGGTGTGTTCCAGCAGCTGCACGTGAGAGCCGGTACCACTAGACTTAGCGTGTATACTGTTTACCATATTAGATGGCATCGTCATTAGCATCAGGAGAGATTGTGTTTAAAGGCTAAAATATTAAACACACATCACCATGATAATTAACATACCTAACTATTTTCTTGTCATTTAGAACGTTTATCTGCTATCCGTTTTACCATAACACGTCAATAGATGGCGTTGTGACGCATCAACTTTTCTACTGTTCAACAGAAGAGCACGAAATTTGTCCTGTATATTATAAAGATTTGAATACGTAGAACATTTACACAATATCCAATTATTTATATCAATTAATAATAAAAAAACGCGTGCATTGTTGTAGCCAATGCTAGTGTAGTATATATCCGCACTAATGTTATAAATACGAATGTGAATTTCTTTGCTTATTACACTTTCACGCCTAAAATGGTTTATCGATCGTCATCAAATTTTGCGTACAAATTGTCAGATGTATAAAAAAGAGCATAAAATGAACTTTCATTAAAAATAAAAACTGCTTTTCTCGAAGGATAGGTCAAATCTACATTAACACAAGCGAAGCCGTGGTTAACAGCTAGTAGATAATAAATATTTTACAGACACCTGCTGTGATGGTTCTCATCCAACATGAAGGCATTAATTGCATTAATTTGACTTAGATTGTTCATCTTGAAAGCGTAACTTAAAGTCCTTTTGAAGCACAGGTATATGCAAATAAACACCCGCACAGAAGCATTTAGGAGTTGAGATAAGTTAAGCGAGTGAATAATAGACGGAGATTGTTTAACAAAGTCTTTATTGTCGGCCGTAAAGTTAGAGGTATTTCTGTTAAAACAAACTTTGGTTTCGCCCCGAGGGCGCGGGGCCGCAGGGTGGATGTCGAGATTCCGAGACGCTTTTATATATACACACGCTATTTCAACCGCCGCAGACGTTTCATGCCGCTACCTACGCTGCTAGGACGATACAAAAATACATTCGTGCTCGCTTGAGCCATTTTAGGGATTAACAACATTCTGAGCCTTAAAGATGGCTTTAACCGCTATTATTATATCGATTTAAATCTGTCGTTAAAATACACGGCTCAAGGTTAAAACGAAAGTTTTATGAAGTACAACCAACTAGTGTCATAAAATTGTTTTATGAGACTGTTACTACCATTTACCATGTAAATGTTTTTCATAAAACTTACAGTTTTAAGCCATATTTATCTATATATATATAAACGTTATCGAAGTATTTATTGTTTGTCCGGACTGATTTTCGAAACAGCTGACCAATTTTGATGAGTCTTTTGCTGGTGAATAGAGGATTTTTCAAAGTGTTGTATAGACCTAATATCATTACACTTTTACGTAAGTCATCACCATTAACCTATAAGAACAGAAGGTATGGGCATTATCACCACGACAGCTCACGACATATTGACAATTTGAATCTCTGAGAAATCCAGTTCTATATTTTTCCCACATACCGTAGTACTACAAGAACATTTCTCCGGTTCAGATTTCATCACAATGTTTTCCTTCGCCGTCAGGCGATAGTGTAACCAATTTAAATTAGTAAATGTACGCAAATTTCGAAAATTTTTATGGTACATGCCGCCGGGGTTCGGAACTGCCGACATATTTTTTTTTTATACTTTATAAGTAAACGTTTTGACCACAATCTCATCTGATATTAAATGATGATGTGGTCTAAGATGGTAAGTCACGCTTAACCCAGAGGGAGACTGTCTCTCAAGTGCAGCTGCCGGAACACACCAACAGGTGCTTGGTGACAGATTATCAACTTGAGGGTAGTAGCTAGTCAGACGGACTTAGAAAAAGCCCTACCACCATGTATAGTATCGTATCGATATTCCACCGGTCAAACCACTATACCACCACGACTTACGTAAGTAGTAAGCAAAAATTATAAGAAATACCAGAAGTAACTTAAAATCGGTAAAGGAGTTGTAGTGGTTAAGTATAAATTAGAGTAATATAAAATCCTGCCCATGATAAATCCATATATGGCACGTATTGCCCATAAAATGCCAAATATACGAGAACTAACTCGCGTGTAACAATTAGTGAATACATTTTTTTTATAATGTACTAACAGACGCCTGTGTCTTTGTCTAGGTTTGTATCTTTATAAATCATAATACTACACATTATTATCTTTATATAACTAACGGTTTATTCAACGTACGCCGAGATAGCTCTAAGATGGCAGAGGTTTTTCAAACTTATTTAATACTTTGTGTTATTTTAATCAATTAAAACAACACCTTTACAAATTTTAATTTATGTGTTATTCTAATGTATAACTCATTTTAATCTAAAGTTTCATCAAATTCTTTAATTCTTACTTCAAAAAAATCAAACATCCATTCGTCTTTACAAACTTTTTCGTTTGGTTCTATCTAACACTTTGTAGAAATACACGCACTCGGCAAATACATTCGTTTATCCCCCCGTACAAATTACACCATTAAATGTCATTCACATTATTTAACCTCCCAAATCGTCCTTCACAAGCACGACCACAAAGAACTTTGTTAAATAATACGAAGAAAAATGTCACAAAGGACCCATTTAACCACCATTGTCAGAGATCAAGTGTGTTTAATTAAAAGTAAAAAAGGCGGATGTTTCCTACGCACAATAAAGATTGCTTTGGAGCTTTAAGAATGATGTGAAATGTAAATTTAATATTAAGAACAAATTATTTTAATACTACATGAACTTTAGTCCACAGTTTAGTTACCTCAACTGTAAGAGATATTGTAGGCGTAAGTAGGTACATTTTGTATCTCGTTTCTTTTTTTGTATATCAGATAAGTAATGACGGCAACAAGTCTTTTAAGAAATAAAAAAGGTTACTGTTTACAAACTAAAAATAACGATGATTTCAGTATTTAAATCCCTACTAAAATTATAAATGCGAATGTGAAATTGTTTGTAACGCTTTCACGCTTTAACTACTCAACCTATTATCATGTAATTTTTAAGTCAAATAAGTAATGACGGCAATAAGTCTTTTAAGAAATAAGAAAGATTACTGTTTACAAACTAAAAATAACCATGATTTCAGTATTTAAATCCATACTAAAATTATAAAGGTGAATGTGAAATTGTCTGTAACGCTTGCACGTTTTAACTACTCAACCGACTATCATGTAATTTTGCATAGACGTTTTCAGAAGTATAGAAACCGACATAGAGTACATCTACTAGGTAAAATCTAAATGCACGCGAACGAAACCGTTAACAAAAGATTGTATGAAATAAAAATATTATACAATGTTCAAATACTTGTTCAAAAATATTGTCGAGCATAAAAATGAGTTATTATGATAATTTATGAAATTATTTAAACATATTTCAATACTGTTATTGATTTAAAATTCGACAGATTTTTAATGAACTTCAATACGAAGATGTATTATACAAAATTATTTACAATATGCGTTTAAAGAAAGTAATAGTCAAAATGTATAGTAGTACATTCGATGTCCGCAAGTTCAAACCCCGACGTGTACCAGCAAACTTTTGGGAGTTTGCATACATTTACTAATTTTAATCATCGATGATACTAGTTGCTAATTGTGAAGGAAAACATCGTGAGGAAACCTGAATCTGTAAAAAGTTCTTGTAGTATATAGAAAGAATTTAGAAATGTGTTTGAACATTTTCTACGTGTTTTAAATCGCTTTTTATTAACAACTAGCTGACCCCGGCGAACTTCGTAACGCCTAACAGTCGATTTATTAATACTTATTCTGCTATTCGGGACCATCGTATAAATATTGACATTCATATTTTTACGATACTAACGTCACTCAATTGTTTTGCCTTCCCGGAACCTCTCCACTAACACTTAAACTTTATGGTATGGTATTAAAGTTCAAATTGTCTTTTAAGTATTATTACGAATCATTTGTATGGGAGTATAGAAAAGTGTCGTTTTAAGACTTTTCCAGGTAATTTTTTTAATTTTTCTCTCCGTAAGATCCATCCTCGTACTTCAAGGAATATTGTAAAAAAAGAATTAGCGAAATCGGTTCAGCTGTTCTCGAGATTTGCGCTTAGCAACACATTCAGCGATTCATTTTTATATTATAGATGAAGGCTCATTAACAGTATATCATAATAATTAAAATGTTTATCAATTAAAGTACTAGTATTCTAGACGCCTGAAGAATTTACAATGATTTTCTGTGATACGAACCACGTGGAGAAAATAAACACGCGCATTTAAATATACAATGTAAAATGATTTTACATATGGTTTATTTAGTAACATTATTGCAAATGAATTGAAGTCATTGTCATCATTCTCTTATCTTTAAACTTTCATCCTTAGTAGGTCAGCATATAAACTAAGATATCAATTATATACATAGTAACTGTAAATTAATTTCCTCCAGTAATACCCACTAGTGGAACAATTACGATCACGGCGCTTCCTAAATTGCATTCCGATTCAATTAGGTAATTGTCATTCCGGCAGCAACCTCAGCAACATCTAATTTCTTTCAATTATTTATAACGTTCGTAATATATTACTCTTTTAGTCTAATGACACTAATTATATCACCATTTTAATTATACCTTCATTGTTATTCACGGTATAGTTTCATACTACGTTCTAGAAAGTTATATTTGCATAATCTCTTTAGATATTCACTTTGCGAAGGGCGTGATAACATCGAATTCTATTAATAAAGAGCTGGTTATTAATTCATATTAAAAATTAAGATAGTATTTCAACGTTGTATGTGTAATTTAGCAGCAGAAAATTTTGAAACCCGTCTCGGACCCACTGTTATTCACTGTTGCCATTTTTTACGTGTTGCCTTTAATAACTTATAGAATGTAAAGTGTTGCATTGTAAAATTACTATAAAAATCGTGAATTAAAAAAAAGTTGTTCTAACCAGCCTATAATTTTATAATTTATAACTTAAATATTTTTGTATATTAAAATAATAATTTCTTATTTTACAGAGAAGTTATTTGGAAACGTTTGGATACCTGTCAAAGGGTCAACCTGAAGTTGGCAACATGGTGATGGGTGACAAAGAACAAGTTTACGAAGATGACTTTAGGATTGCCATCAAAACTTTACAAGTGAGTATACGAATAACATCACGACAAACGTAAAAAGTTAGTGTTATTAAGACTACTATATTAATTGTTATCAAATAAGCAAACCTCTTACGTTACTGTTACATACATGGTCATAATTTTATGTAATAAAATGTTTTTCAGGAATTTGGCGGTATACCTGTGACTGGTGAATTAGACGAGAAAACAAGACATTTAATGAAACAGAAGAGATGCGGCAGACCTGATAGAGAAGAAGGTGACTACGAAAATGGACGCCGGAAGAAAAGATTCGCTATACAAGGAGAGAAGTGGAAATACACCAACCTAACTTGGAGGTATGTGTTATTACTTCGTATATTTTATTATATTGGACGTTTCATTGGTTTTAACACGGAGATAATTTTATCAATGACAATACTATATTGGTGCCAAACGTATATTCTATGTCAATGCCTATGCTATCTATTCATAAGAAAACTAACTAGAAGTTAAAATATGATTCAATAGTAGCGCCATCTATATTTTGTTTCTTGATTTTTGTGATAATAATTATGTTATTTTCTACTGTACGCTAGAGGGCGTTAAAATACGTTTTTGATGAAACAATATGACTACTAGATGGCACTAGTATTTAGTATTCCTTTTAATAACAATAATTTGAAATATGCATTGCTACATCATATATAATGTATTTTTATGTTTCTAGAATATTATATAAAATGACAAATTAAATTGTATCAGATATTATTTTAACCACTAATAAAGTTTAGAGCCATAAAGCCGAATTAACAAAATAAATGTATTTTGTTACATTACATTACTTATAAAATTGGCAATTTATTAATCTGTTGCTACTTGTTGGCCATAAAAATAATGCTAAGTAGTGTAGATACAGATAGACACGACAATGGGCGGGTCCCTAAATGTCACGTTTTATGATACTGTTCCGAATGTTCTACTTATTTGCTTTAAGGCCACATAAAATTGATGACAAATAATAGTTAAATCACGGACCTCGTAAAAGTTACGACGCTTTCCGCATGGCTTAATTAAAAGAATATGTGCCTTTGACGCCTGCTGAGGGTGGACTATATTTTGGGATACGAATAAGTAAATAAATACTACACTCTATATTTGAACTTTTATTATGTGTTTCTATTATATAGTAGTCCATTTTATGAGTTATCATTTAAACTTACATTAAAAATAATAACGGTATGTGGTGATATTCCTGCCAAAATTAGATTTTAATTACAACGAATAGCTGGTACATTAGTATTATTTTCGACAATAGCTCGATTTCGAAGCGACGATGGCTTAATAGTTAACATTTTCGGACACCGTGTCGATCGACGTAAGTATGAATCCTTGCGGATGAGCCAGAAATTTTGTCGAATCTAAACTTCGTGATGAGACCATAGCATGACGTAGGGCTTTTTTACAAGCACGCCTCGCTAGCTACCACCCTCGGGTTGAAAATTTGTTGCCATGCACGCCATGCATGGGTGTGTTCTGGCAGTTGCAATTGAGAGTCAGTCCTTCTGTTTAGGTTTAGCGTGTTTATCATCTTAGACCACATCGTCATTTAACATCTAATGAGATTGTGAACAAATACTAAAATCCATATAGTATTTTGTTTAATCTGCTGTTACGGTCGTCCATATACGAACAGAAAGTGCTGTAATATTCATACATTCATCTTTTGAAATGTTTGGAGAATATAATACAATATATAATAACTAAATTCGTCCCGCTCGCATATAATATAAGCTACGGGAAAACAAATAAAGACATATCGATATGAAAATGACATAAGATTCTACCCGATGAACCGCTATATATAATAATAACTAGTATCTTCTCTCGAACGCCTTTTTAAGCAGTGATTATTTTTCAACTCGTTATTTTACTTCATGTTATTAAAATTTGAGTGTATGTTATGATTGCCTAAAACAATTATTGATAATTTTTATAGGCTACCAATTTTGAAATGACATTCCCGTCTACGTCTAATTATTTCGTACTTATTATAAGGTTTATAATGTGTTTTTATAACTTCAGGGTAATATGATATTTTTTAGTTATGTCTCAAAGTTAATTGTCCATGTCATTATTTATAATCCATTTATCATTAACAATTATCCATTGCATTATACAAAATATAAAGTAGATGGTGAAATAACGCAAGAGCTTCTAATAGATCAATATATACTTTTATAAATATAAAATATTTGATTTTCTGTTTGTAATGGTTAAACTCAAAAGAAACATGTACTTAACCAATGGTAATAAATAAATAAATCGCAATGGATACCAAAATATTGGTAACGTGATAATTTTCTTATTCACAATTCATTATTATCCCTTATTATGTTTGACAATTACAATAGTTGGCCAGTGTCATCGTAACATACAAACAAGTAAGCTTTACACGACAACCAACACGTATGAAAGGGAGAGCAATTCACATGTGATTACAAACTGCAATACAATATAAAACAGCAAATTAACTGGCAACATTTGATGGTAACAATTGCTGTTAAATGATACGACAGTGTTATATAATTCATTATTCATATATAACTATTATTGTCACTCTTCTAGGTATAACTATACCTCGATGTCCTAATTACTTGGTACCTATCGCAATATCAATAGTAAGTAAACTGACATTTTCTAGAAAAATCGATATGATTCCGTCGGTCGTCAAGGACAGCTACATAAAATGTAACGTGTGTTCGTGTTACTAACTGGGCTTTAGATTGCACAGTTTATTCAACTCAGTATCCCAGGAGTAAAAAGAGCGCTTTACCACTCAAGCTTCGCGCTCAATGGACTCCATTTCAAGTGGAAACAACCACGGAACACACGGATAATTTGAAAAGTTCACAATCACCTACTTCGTCCACGACTACAGCGCGATCTCCTTTCGAATTAATGGTCTGTCAATAGTAGTCATCTCTATTGCGGTTTGTTTTGCAAACAGACGATAAAAATTGCTCTAACATTGCTTGGAAATCCATCGATAGATTAAATACTACATTGAATTGTGACGTAGTCAATATTCAAAACGATACGAATACAATTTTGATAAACCATTAAAGCAATGTATTTTATATTATATCAAACTATCTGATTCCCGTCCGCTTCGTTGGGCATTAAAATGGTGTGGGGTCGATCGAACCAAAAAAATAATAGTCCTATGCCGATACTTTGAATAGTTTGATGCTATTGAGTTTCAGAGCGAGTGATTTTTGATTATATATATGTATATAGAAGATTATATATATGTATGTTGTATGGATCCGAGTGCTGGGCTACGAAAGAGACGGATGAGAAAAGATTACATGTGGCAGAAATGCGAATGTTAAGATGGATGTGTGGTGTAACAAGAATGGATAAGATTAAGAATGAGTATATCAGAGGAAGTTTGAAAATAGCACCAGTGACAGAGAAGTTGAGGAGTAATAGGTTAGCATGGTACGGGCATATTATGAGAAGAGATGAAAGTCATATAACAAGAAAAGTTTTGAGTTTGAAAGTGGACGGATATAGAGGTAGAGGAAGACCGAAAAAGGTGTGGGTGGATTGTGTGGAAAATGATATGTGTATAAAAGGTGTGAATACTGAGATGACTTTTGACAGGGGAGAGTGGAAAAGGAAAACATGTTGTGCTGACCCTACTTAGGTGGGATAAGGTTAAGATGATGATGATAGAAGATATTTATTTCCATTTTATAAAATAGTTACAACAACTTTATAGTATGAAAATATTACAATAACTTATAGTATGAAAATTAATGAGAAATAATCATCGCCTAAGTCACTCAAGGATATTTTAGGTTCCAATTAGTATGTTCAACTCCTTCCCCCACCTTAGCTGAATCAAGGAGGCGTGGTCGGGGCGCCACACTCACATTGCACTAGTTCAACCGCCTAGGACACAACTTAGATGTACCAAGTCGTTTCCCTTCACCGCTGAAAGCTTGTGCGATCCCGCCTGATAAAGCGACGGTCGGTAAACCGTATGATTTGAGTTGTTAGGAGTCCGACACTATCCACTCTATACTCCGGGACATTCAAAAATGGTAAAGGGCTGATGGAATCTCAAAAATAAGTAGAAGCAACTATGACAAATTCAGCAACGTATGGTCATTGTCCTATGACGATGCGTTGAATAATTTTGATGAGACTGAACCTCAAAGTAATTGTAATTTCATTATATCTATATAGAAGATAAATTTTATAATTCTTCTGTTCCTAACCCTTCTTATCATATGTAAAATGTTATGTTCTAACAATTTCGCTTACCTAAAATACAGGTTTAAATCTATTGTTACAACTGTCACAGGATATGGATTATTTTGAACCATCCTGTCAATATATTTGCATTCGACTGAGCATGAATTTTCTAAACTTGTTTAATACTAACGTGAAATGTAGACAAGCGTAGTCATGTTCTAGACGTCCAATAACGATAGCTATTACATGGAAATAGCCGTATTGTTTTCGAAATGTCTCTGACAGTTAACTGACGGGCGCATTTTGTCACCCGCTGTGCGGCGTTGTCACAGCCACTCAACCTAACTCTGCGAATAGGATTGTTATAAAATTCATATTCACACGGACATGTTAACTATCTCTAAATAATACTAAACATAGGAGAACCAGGCTAGCGTACGACCGCAGAAGCAACGCCCCTACAGCTTTTACAACTGTTCAAACAGCATTTATCACCTTTCCTTAATTGTCTTCTAAAGGATCTCTTTATTAATATGCACGCGCAATACCTTATTAAAGATTTAACGTTAGTCTTCAGAAGCAAAGACCTTCTGTGGCGAATTACAAAAAAAAAAAAACACATTACTACCTGTAATCAGTAGAAAATAACCATGAGTGGCAGTGATTATTTTTCTTGAGAAAAAAAAGAATCGTATTATTACAACAACACTTAATTATATACAAATTATAATGTAAGCAAATATAAACTATACTATACAAGTGTGCGTCGGCGTCTAACCGGAAAAGTTAAACCTTAACCCTAAACAGTCGCCTGCTCTTCTGGGGTAAATAATGAATTTGTCATTAAAGGTATCTCCAAGGAGAATAAATCATTATATTGAAAGTTAAACTAGAACAGTTCCCGAAGAAGGACGCTTCTACACATCAATCCCTATAATACACCATGAGGAAACGCATTACGAATTCAGAAAAATGCAATAAGTAAAATTTATAAATCAAGCAAAGTATTATCATGAAACCGGAGTATTTTGCAAAACGGATATCTCTACTAATAGCCTCAAATTATTTTAATCTGTTCGATGATAGTACAAATACGTGTTAGTTCAAGCAATAAAATGGATGATCACTATGGTCAGTCATTATTAATTGTACGAGTTAGTGGAACCACCCTCACACCGTCGCGTCGGTTATCCCCGCACCCTCGGCCCGTATACCCCCGCGGCTAAGAGAACTGGGTCGACATTTCAATATCGAGGGCATTTCACAATTTCTATTGCTCTTTATTGCTACTATACGACGTAATAAACAGCATATTATGCGTATATTGAATGTAGTAAAGCAACAAGAAATCTGTGAAACGAATCATCAATCAATCATCAATGACAAAACATATAGCTTCCATTACAATAAATATATCTCAATATAAAAAATTCAGGTTGTGGTAATCCGTTCACCTCAGCCTATTAAATACTTATTTAAGGGCGATGTCGTTGGTTATGAAAATACATGTGGTGCCACCTAGTGTTAAATAGGAATTTTCTAAAAGTTTATATTCCTTATTGCATTTTACTTGTGAAAAATTACAGACTAATCATTATTATCTCAAAACAAAATAAAACAGTCTGAAGTGTACCCCTGGTGGGACTCGAACCCACAATCCCCGGCTTAGGAGGCCGATGCCTTATCCATTAGGCCACAGGGGCTAGCGCAAATGTACTTGAAATAACATGTTATAATGGTGTAGGGTTTTAATTAAAATATTTCGTTTATTACAACTTAATCAAATAATGTTTTAATGTTGCTATATGGACAAAAAAAACTTATCAATACATTTAGTCCTGTAACTAACCAAACAAAAAAATCAGAAAACAATTTAACCTTAACATTAATTCGGAGGAATTATATTCAAAATTATCAGTTGGTTTTTTTTATACAATAGAAAATAACAAACAACTGCATTGGTATTTCATTCAAGCAGTTATTATAATTATCGAACAATAAAAAACATATATTAAATACAATATATAATGTTCTCAACAACCGTTTATTTCAATTACAAAAACAATTAAATTAAAAAAAACGTGGCCGCCCGAACAGGGACTTGAACCCTGGACCCTTGGATTAAAAGTCCAATGCTCTACCGACTGAGCTATCCGGGCTAATACGTTTAATATTGAAATTTATGTTCACGCTGAAATTCTTACTAGTTTATATAATTACATAAAAAAATATAATACAATGTATTTTATCACGTCTATAAGTTAGGCCAATGAAATAAAAACATGTATATACATTTTATTTGATGTTGGACATTATTGTACCACTTGATTACCTTTGTTCGCTTGTCCTCGATACCGATTAAATATGTGGGTATACTACATTATTTTCCGTTTTTGTTGTTTACAAAAGATATGCAAATCATTATATAGATTTTTTTTTTATATATTAGTTCGGCAAAATGACTGTACAATAATACCTGATGGAAAATACGGTACAGTCCAAAAACCACGACGACTGTCGGTATTAAATACCAACGGCAGTCGTCGCCATCATGCCTACCTGCAAAAGTGCCTCCTCACGCCTTTTTATAATTTTACAATACATAATTAGCTATATTCCAAAGTATTGTAATAAATCAGGCATATTTTAAAACTTTTGCTGCCAACACTCTGTTGACCTGTGCCTCATGAGGTTTACATTTGTTTGTATGGAACTTAAACCGGTACGACTTTCCATTAGCGTCCGTCGAATTGACGGCGGGGAGGGGGATGGGAGGGAAGGGGATGATCAGTACTAACACCCCTTAAAAGGAAAAGTTGCGGAGCCCCCACCTTTTCGAGTTTTTAAACTTTTAATTCCGAGGAAAAATTCCGAATTTCTGTATCTATTTTGACTCTGCAACGTCTCCGGCGCTGCGGGAAGAGCAGCCTCGACGCCCTTGCGTAACATATCCCAGGCATCGATCCTCGCCCCAGCAGCCTCGGCTTGTTGGTCGCCTTCGGCGACCAGCCTCGGCCGCTACGGCTCGTCCAATGCCTACGATTTGTTACAGCGGGCGGAGGCTGCTCTCCCTACGCGCCTCCGGCTTTTTAAAAACACTCTAGGGGTAGGACAAACTAGTCCCAGGTGGAGTCGGGGTCATTCAAACAGGTTCTTTAACATAAGTCGAACCTAACCTATTTTATTTGTTATCTCAATAACAACAAAAATGGCGTCAGTTTTACGTTTCGTTTCACAAGCCGGTTAAACGTCTTTAGGAGTCATAAACTCTACACATTTTAATTGTTATAGTTCGTAATGAAAATAATGCTGCAATTTAATATACATAAACTGTAAAATATATGTGTGTATGAAAACTATTGAAACAAGTATAAAAAATAAATATTTATGAAAATTGATAAAATATTAAATTTCACGTAACTTATGACAACATAACCGTAAGTATAACGAAACGTTCAATGGCGATATTTCGCTATAATCTGTGGTGAAAATTACGTAAATATTGCAAAAATAATTGATTTTCAATATTTTTTTTCTCAAAAACTACGCGTCTCCGCATGGTGAAACTTTGTGTGTGTTCTTATATTAATGTAATCTATCTATAAAAAAAATATCAACTGCCAACTCGACGGACGCTAATGGAAAACTGAGCCCTTAAACCTTTATGGTTTTGGACAGTCCAGGGGTTAAAGATCTCCCTCATGTTTTCTATCTCATTCATTCACTCATTATATTGAGATTTTTTAACTATACATTTTCACTGTTCCATACGATTTATCAAACATTTTCTTTCATACAAACATTGTCCTGACAGTTATAAACACTCCAAAAAGGAATTAACCAAATTTATGCCGCCATACAGAAATAATGTGCTTAAATACTAAAGGGGCTGATGGGACCGTGTAAAAACGTCCCACCAGGAAGGATGTGGTGAAAATAAAGAGAGAGAGGGTGGAGCGGTAGGTGGTCTTGCCTATAAATAAATATGAAGACCCAAAGACCCCAAATGAAAAGCGTGCACTAACCTGCAAACTCAGCACCTCGTACGGAGCAGCGGCGTCTCAGGATCTCACTCTTAAGATATCAGTACAAGCGGTCCAATGCGATTTCACATATAATATTTTATATTGATAATAAAGCACAAACATATAAGCGGTATGTGGCTACGGTGTCAATAACTTTTATAGTAATTCGTAGTGACATATTCCAAATTTTTCTTCTTTTTTCGTCGAAATGACAACGTTGTTGTTCTTCAAAGCGTCTGCATACTCCGTACTCGATCAATGAGATGCAGGCCAGTAACATATCTCATTATCTGGAGCGCAGCTATTATATTTATTTATAAGGGCGATCCACATACATTCTTCAATTGTTTTTTTTTTATATCGTATGTAAAACGATATTCTAATATAAGTGTATGATGACTATAGAATTAAACCGTTTAAAGTCGATAAGTAATCATGTGTAAATTATAACTGACTAATTAATGTGGCTCTGTGGAATACCTTACATAGGTATTAAACGTGGAAGTTTATATAATCGAAAGTCACATCAAAATATAAATTAATAAATAAAAAGTCTTTATTTAACAAAATAATATTGCCGGATACAAAAATAAACTGTAGATCCCCGCACTAGGAACCAAATCCTGTGTCGCGGGTAATCAACCAATACCAGGTTACAAAATTTATATAGTGTCCGTGCCGTAAGCGGCTTACTTATTAATGGATAAAGTAAATTAAAATTAACAAAATAAAAAAAGACAAAACAGCTAATTTTAAACAAAATTAATAACTAAAAATATAGGTATTTATTTAAACACACACACACACACGTAGTTATCATAATCCATTATAGCACACATTCGGTACACATTATGAAATTTGGAAATATTGTGTTGCAGCCATATAATGACAGTAAAGCATTTGAGTTCTCGTCTGCTCTTAAAGTATAAAGTTAAATATCAAATTGTAAAACGCTAGACTTCATTAATAAAATCTATATTATATTTTTGGTTTTATATATTATAAAATTTGTTTTGGAGAAGTCCCCCACGAAACATTTTTTTAAGTGGAGAAATCCTGCATAGGACATCCGTTAAAACGCTCCCTCTTACCGCCTGTCCGTCTACGCCGAAGAGGGGAGATTAGAGGATCTTCCTCGCGTGCCCTCTCTGCGGTCACTTACTGGGACATCACGTCCTTACAGAAGGAGACCATTGCCAACCGAATCCTCTCACTCTTATATATCTTTATATTTATACATTCTTCTATATATACATACATATATATAATTAGAGTAGAGTTTCTTTCACATTCAAACAAACTGATTCACGTCAAAACTACTTCACGCTTCGATATCCGACTATAACCATTCCATGCGGAATTTCTCATAGATGGTTTTAGATTACCTACATTTTTTTAGATTCGATTGGTCCTTAGCCATTTTTTTTATATCCAACGAAGCGGATGAAAATCAGTTAGTAAAATTATGTAGCGTGTACAGTGTGACTTCTTTTTGTAAAATATATTTGAATGTACTGTTGATAGGTATCTAGGTCTATCTAGATCTATATTTAGAAATTGTCGACAATAAATGACCATGTTATTGAGTATAGAAACATGTTGAATCTAGAGATAACTGGCCCTTAAATGCAGCTGTTAGAAAGCAATAGCAATAGAATTTGAACTTGATTGTGGTAATCAGCCAACTGGGCATTTAAACAGTGTTTTTACTCATTACTCATTGTACGATTCGAACTTATGTCGTTCGCAGCGATGTCCATACACGGTAAAACTAAGCCATTATTATTGTTCCTGTCATTTTGTATAACTAATCCGTGTCCGATAAATCATTACTGATGGCACGTGCCTCAAACACGCGACATTTTAACGAGATTATATTAATTCCACACTAAACAATCCACCCGAACGCGTTTACTTCTCATTTAACATAAGTTACTACTAGCTGTTACCCGCGGGTAACTTCGTCCGCGTGAAATTTAGCAAAGGTTTTTGTTTGTAAAGGTGTTAGTGGAGCGCGCGCGGTGCTGTTCACTCGCTGTTTTTTAATTTATTGTATTTGCGTGTAACCCTAATTCTTTTTTCTAAAATAAAAGTAACCTAATTTATCTACTCTTTTCTCACATCCGCTATCTGTCATCGAATGTCCAACCAAAAATAGGTCCAACCATTTCGGAGATCATAGATTTTTATGTGCCATTTCGTAAAAAGTTTTGACGCTACAAACAGACACTTAAATATCTATTATTTTTATAGATCTATAGAAATGGTAATGGTTTAGATCGATAGAGTATATCGCACCCTTAGTAAAGTAAAGGCTTAACTTAGAAATATAGTTTCTTGGGTAACGGCAAAAACCAAATCGACGGTCACACTTTTTTTTTACAAAATTAACCCTAACTCCCTGATTTAGAACGTCATTGTCATAAAAATTTACTCTTTCTGTGAGATAGACATCTTGTAGAACTATTTATAATGAGCCCTTCTATTGCAAAAACTAAAATACCTAAAAAATCGATATGTGCCCTTACTTTATTAAGGGTGCAATATATTCAATGTGTTCTAATTTGATATTCGTGTGTCAACATTTTATTAATTCAAGTATGTTTACAAATTAGAATGTGATTACAACAAGTTGAAACAGCTATACCAATTCCGATGATTCTTTTACTGGGAGACGTTGAACTTTTCACAGTTTTATCAAAGCTACATATCATTAAATGATTCTTAGTTATATAATACGTTTTTCTCATAATACCGCTGTTTAACTGTAACAAAATACCTTGTGTCGCTACTGTATGTAGTAGAAAGTGGAATAAAATATTTATTCAATCAGAATGCAAGATCACTATGGATAGAATACTAAATCATTTTGGCTATGTATTATTTTTCAGTTTATAAAGTCATCGTCGCATATTTGTATTGTATGAATCAAAGTACTAATACTGAGTTCATGTGAACTTTTGTTGTGTTACTTTTCCTGTAAATATATCTTGTTTTTTTTTTCTAAAATCTGAAGTTATATTCTTACTTTTAATGAACTACGATAGAATGTTTCAATTGATAACTTCATTTTATAACGAACTGGTCGATAATAAATCAATAATAATTGTTATATATGAATTAAAATCATTGGCCGATCGTATGTAAGCGCGACACTTCAGGACGGCTGCACCTATTTCTTAATTATTATTTTTTTGTTGTACTCGAAGTTGTCGGGACAAAGTTTATTTGAAAGAAAATGTTTGAAAAATTGTATGATCAGTATGTATGACTGAAGATATTAGGGAAATCTTCAAAAATATTGTCAGAATTGATGATCAGTTGCCATTTTTTTTATTACATTTTTATTTCAATTTCTTTGTTACTACACCCATGCGAAGCCGATACGGGCGGCTTGTATAATAATAATATTAAAATATACAATAGCATAAAGTATCAAAACTCACGTAAATAGGTTGCCCGGTATAGTACCTCCCAAAACAAAGAACCCTTTGGTCACGTCGTCGTTAGGGGAGTATGGCAAGTGACGTATGGTGGCGCAGCCATAGAACAACAAAGAACATTTCTTGGAAACCGACCGTCTCGTGTTACCAATCTCGTTGCAGAATGACTCAGGATTATTTTTATTAACGATTCCATTTCTTTATTGCAATCAACTTTCAACGGAAAGTAAATATTATGTGAATCGATTTTTTTAATTCATTTACCATTTTTAGTTCAATACCTTTTTCTTCTCTTTTTGTCAATCGTTTTTACTTTTTTGTTCATTAGCTACTTACGAGATTTAATGTGATAAATAAATAGAAACGGCAAATCGATTTACTTCCTTACCACCGACATATCGAAGCCTTATTTATGCCTCTATTCGTGATACTTCTCACTTTTTACGACAATCCACAATACTTCTATAATAGTCAATACAGTTAATAATATCTATATATAACACGCAAAGAAAAAGTTTGTACTTCTTAATATAGTCAATTTCGATCACTGGATCACCACTTATTATTTGTAATTTAAGTAACTTTCAAGGTTTATCACATTTACTTTAAGCTTCGATTATTTAAAACAAACTAAGTTGTTAAAAATATTTATAATACTTTATAATACAATAACAATATAGGATAAGGATGTCATCGCGACCTCATCTAAACCTATTAGGTTTACACTTTATTATTTTAGCGTTTGAAAAAAAAACCTTTTTTTTTGCTACTGTCAAAAAGTAGTGTAAATATTTTGGCATTGGAAATGGGAATGTTCAATACGTCATAGACTGACGTGTTCGATATGCCTTTGCTTTCGTCATGTCTAGATATGCGACAGCCGGTAAAAGAGTTACTGTTAGGTTTTATTTTTTTCATTTTAGCTTTTCACAAGTAAGTACACAAACGTGTACATAATACATATAGAGTGTACTCCTCATGAGTACATATGCCCAGACAAAAACTCATAAGACAAACTTATCATCAAATCTGACTTGTATGTGTTTTAATAGTCGTCTAACTATAATTGTATAATACATTTTACAATATATATAACACATTTATAAACTATTTCAGGCTGTCCAATTTCAATTTCGTTTTCTCCGCGCTTCAACATGCGCTAATCGTAAAGTACTAAGCAATCCGGGTCTTGGAACATTCTATGGGTCTGAAATTCCAATTAAGGGGAAGCTAGGCGAGTTCACAGGTCGGTTGCAAGCCGCCGATCACTCACTTGCACTTTTAATTAATTTATTTATCGAGTTCGCGGATCGACGGCGCAACTCGGGCCGACGCCCCGCCCCGCCGCCGCCTATAAAACCCGTCGAGGATCGGTGACGTCCGTCAGTTTTCTCAGGGTAGTAACGGGCGGCGGTCGCCCGAACCCGAGAAAATGTGCCGGAAGGACGAGGGTAACATTTTAAAAGTAGTCAAAATGTAAGGTGGGATGGTTTGAGGGTACGGCGCTTAGGGATCGGTCGGTCCGGGCGGGTGGTGATCGCCGCGATGACCTTGAGGTGAGTGAGTGCACGCGCGACGGGCGAGCCGAGTCGATAGGCCCGAGAGCCGCCGCGCCGCCCGCCCAAGCGTCTGCACTACAGCTGTTTTACTTGATAACGCACTGTTTCGTCGCCTACACGATGTTTCATTTTTTATTTCTTATTTTAACGAATCGTTCTTTTAACTTTACAGTTTCTTTTAATTTAGTTAATCGCGTTGTTTTTTTAATCAAACTATTTAAAAAAGACCTTCATGTTTATTAAATCGTTTTTACGTAAAGTTAGAAATTTTATGTTATAAGTTATATTAATCCGCTTCATATATTTTAAGTTACAATTATATCGTTTACAATGTCTTAGTTATAAATACATTACAAGTATTGTATTTTTTTTTATTCCGACTTTAATAAAGTTTAAGTTAAACGGATGGTTTAAATCAAAACACTTACGAAGTAGAATTTTTCACGGCTACGATGTGGTAGTCGAATACGATAACATTTATAATCCATATAGAGCCCATGGGGGTTTCAGCCAATTGAGTTATGTTCGGAAATCGGAAAATCGGGTCCCTCATACACCGAATAGGAGCCATGTCACACTGTAGCTTATGAAACTTTACTTAGCTTATAACGAACTACACGTCCTGAAATATTTTTTTTCTAAATGTTTTAATACAATCAAATTATCCAAGAAAATTATGGTCTTAATTAAAGATCCTATTCTTATCAGAAATCAAAACTCTTGTTAGATTTTTTAATATTATCAGTGATTCCTTTTAACTTCGGAATTCAGAATTTTCGTACCATTTCTACATCTTAAGTAATTCGTAAAAAAATATTCGGTTTTTTTTGTACAAAAATTTTGCGTTGCTAAATATCACAATTATATAGTATTCTTAAAAAAAGAAAACAAATTTATACTATTCAAATTACAAGATGATAGAATGCTTGATTTCTCTGTACACACTGTTACAAGCATCATTGTGGTTTGATGCGGCACGTCGCACTTCCCGATCAGCACGTTAAGTAGATCAGCTATTAACAGACTTTGATTATCTGGAGTGACCTTTATATCACACTCTTAACATTGATTTAATATAATATCCAATTTCACATATACCAAGATTCTAACTTACACAAGTAAAACTACTGGTTTATCTAAAAATAACTTATTACTAATATGAATGTACGAATGAAATTGAAATGTCTGTTGTATAAAGGACTTTTAAAGTATTATCTAGGTTTACATATTATGCTTTTTCATGGGAGATAAGCGATAATGATAAGGTTTTACAGGGGTAATTTAAGATAGGTAAAATATTCTGTTAAATTATCAGTTAAGTAGTAATGATAAAATTATAATTAAGTAAAAAAACAGCCTGAAATGAATCCAGACAAAACGTTTAGTTTCCATGAAACTAGAAAACTCTTATCACGCCATAAAGTCGCAAACACGATAAAATATAAATATATCAAAATGTATAATTTAGTAGTCTTTAATAGGACCGCGGGTTAAATATTTGTAGGATAAGTGAGTATGTTCGGTTGTTGGTCGGTGTCCAAGTATAGATGCTCAGTAATTACTGTCTCAGGAGGTAGCTCTTAATTTGCTTAATTTACTCGAATCCGCTTCTCGGAGCTAAATCGCGCAATTTAATGGGATATCTGAATGATGCGCATTGTTTTAAAACGTCTCGCGTCTGTTCTGAACGATTCCTTAATTCCGCCAAGAAGCGCTAAACGGCCACCTCTGGAGTTCGGTTTAAAATATAAAGTAATTCTAAAAGGGTTATACGGCAATTGCTTTAGTTAAAGAGTCAATTCAAAAAGAGCTATTAACAATTCTAATTACATATACTTACGCTTTATAGACTAAGTAATCCAATTAAATGTTTCTACATTATAAAATAATCTTGACTTATTTTGAACGAGTGAATGCTTTATTGCACTCTTTGGTTCGAACACCGACGTTCTTATTGCCACAAGATATACTCGTATTCTTCCAGTTAGCCAGCGATATTATCGAGAAATAAATATAATTGTAGAAAATACTAATATAATAAAAAATGTTATACGGTGAGGGAATTCTCTTCAAGAACAAAATTCCTTACGCTTTTTCTTCAACTCCGAATATAATCCGATATGGAGATTTAGATTGTTTCTATTTTCGTCACGTAAGGAAAACGCGTTATGCGCTCTCCATTTCACTCTTGCTCTCGCTCTCTCTCTCTGCGTAAACTGTAGATAGATATTTGTACATTTTTCAATGTAAATATGATGTAAAGTAATAAAAGAAATCAAATAGTTTCATTGAATATGTCAGAAAAAATGCTCGTTTATTCCTAAAATATTGAATTATAAATTATATATAAAAATGCTAAATATCTGTTTATCATCCTATTGTATCATGGTAATAATTGATTTATTGTAACTATAATAAAATATTTCTTTGCGATTCAATTTTGTCCAAGTATCTCGGAATAACAACATACTTGCTGCAGTTTTAGTTTCTAAAATCTTTATTGCAAAGTTCCAATAATAATAACTCATATATGATTAAAACAAAAACAAATAAGTTTTAATAAAATTTCTATGCGTACAGTAGCGTAAGTTATATAAGAGGTGACCAATGATATCATATTTAAAAAGGTTACTTATCATATCACCTTTTTACTTATAAATAGCATTAACTGGCAGCATAGGATGCCCGTTTGTTCGAATTTCAATACTTGCACGCATACACATTCACTTGTATACATAGAAAGAGATAGAGAGGAGCGTAATCCTTTTTCTTTACGTGACGATTTCTACCAGTCAACCACGTTTCCTCAAGCCACGTTAAAGAAAGAACTTCGTTCTAAAAATTGATACAATGAGGTAATAAAAATGAGCTTAACACTGAATAAACCTACTTATACAAAGATATACATACATACAAATAAATAAATAACAATAAGTAGTCACACAATAAAAAGATAAACACAGATTGTAAAGCCATGATCACTTTGTCTGCTGCTTTTTATTCTATTAATTGAAGATTTAATAAGAATTTATATTAGTTCAAATACATTTTGTGATAACGCTGACTTTAAAAAAACCAAAGGAATGCGTATTATTAACTTACCGTGCTCAAGATTGCCTTTGTGTGGTTTTCTATAATCGACCACATAGGGCGTATTCAATCGCACGCTATCTACTATTTGCACATGATATACTTATTTAATAGTAAAGAAATAAACATATGGAAATGAAAAAGTGTATCGTAGCAATGAAATTTAATAATCACCTGCCAAAGTATATTAGATTTAACAATAATAACTCCTTTTTGAAGTATGTAAGACAGTCGATAACATTTGTCATGATCTACTGGTTTTTCTCCGGTTGAAGTGAATCAGGCTAAAATTTAATAGGTTCCTTTGGTTTGAACAGACTAAACGTTTGTGTAGTTAAGACGATCTTAAGCACGTTCACTGTTCGATCGACTAGTATGTTCAAACCAATTTCATAAAGATTATATACCATGAGATTAGGATACGATACTGTTCTGTACAAAATTTAAATCTAATGAATAAAACACGCTTGTTATTCAAACATGAAAATAAAATATCGTGATAACTACAGTCTTTTCCGTTGAAAATGTCTGAACATATTACATGAGTTATGGCGGAAACGTTGGTGAACCGTCAGTACATTGCTCGCATAGAGTGTCTTACACTCTTTACGAATATTATGATTTATGCTGCGAGACTTTCACGGCTTTCTCGTAAACAAGTCTGATTTGACACCATTTAGCGGAGACGTTTTTTTGTGAACATGATTCTGGTTTAGCTTCTGCAAATAATATAGAATAAGAGCGCTCCTGGGTATTGTCATTATGAAAAATGCGATAAGGAAAGAAACCTGCCGCGTTAATTAAAGGTAGCAGAGGCTTGGCTTTCAACTCTAATTTACTTACAATCTTTTGAAATGATAATAGGTAAATTTAGATGACATTTTATTTTTCTCTTAAAGAAATAGATCTCAAAGAAATAAGTAATGGAGACGAGAGGGGACCTTATAAAATTCAAATATATTCTACGTTTTATATATGCAAAATATTTGATGCCGAAGTAAACTGGTTTTATAAAAATATCAAACTTATTTTTATTTATACATAAATATTTGAAGGTAAAACTATTTTGCTCAATTAAATTACCTTTCTTATACTCGAAGGTAAACAGTCCATTGTAAATCATTCCCCATTTCCTCCCATTTTCTCGTAGTGATATTTAAGGGATAACGCTAACAACCGTCAAAATTACTATATGTATAACTTTGTATATAAGAATAGTATATTTTAGATACTAACATGTTCCCATAAGAGTATAGAAGTACCCCAAAAAAGAATGACTAAAATGGGTTGTGTATTTTTTTTAAATCTCGTACATAAAAGCATACAACAATGCACCGTTTTTTAGTTTTATTTAGATTAAACATGTATAACTGAACATTTCATAGATTTAAATGTACTTTAATAACTAATAATGAATATAAATAAACTAAAAATAAAAAATAGTAAAGCTAAAAGAGTCAAACTGTAAATAATGCAAAAACAGTTATCCTTTCAATTAGTACAATTTGCCTCGCGTTGCATTTCAGTACGCTTCACTTTGTTATTTACTGTAATTGTCTATTAAACTGTGTTTATTTACACAACAGTTAATTGACTGAAGTTATTGTTAGACAGCCAAATGGAGAAATATGCTATTTATAAATCTGTTTTGTTCAACAGTATTAACGTACGTAACAACTTGTTTACAACTTTCAATGAAGGTTCAAGTATTGCATTACGATATAGAAAGAAATAATTTTACAAAACATAATGGGCATTTATATATTTTTTCTATTTAATGTAATCCATAAGACTGATTGAAAACCAACCCTATACTTGAAGCGTGGAGTGAATATGAGTCCCTCATATAAGAATTTTTTAAAATACATTCTTCAAAGGGATTAAAAATAAAATAATTACTGAGATCTCTGCTAATTGAAAATCCCATCCATGCATCTAATGTCACTATAGATTTAGATTTAGATTAGATTAGATAGAAAACAAAACCAAAAAATATTAAACACTTAAGAAAACCTTCGAAGTCCCGTTCTAAAAATAATCGTTTCAGCAAACAAAAAGCAAAATATGTAAATGTACAAAAAATTCTTTTAGCAGTTCGAAGGTAAACGTTACTGGTGCGGGCCCAATCAAAAATGTTTACTGGCGGAGTGAGCTAGTTCAATATTTTAGCCCCTACCTTTAGCTGGCATTACCTATTCACGTCAGCACGGGAGAACCTACGTTGAATTGAGACTTACCTACGCGGTAGAGAAGGACGTGACATTATAGCTAAGTTTAGCCAGGGAGATTTAATATAATTTATGTGTTTTAATTTTATTGCCCAACGGTTAGCCCACAAACCTTCTGTCTTTAAGTACAGCCATAGTTAATCATTTTTATGTGAGTGATCTGAAAGATCCACATATTCTTTTCATATGATATCTATGTAACTAGCTGGCCCGGCGGACTTTGTCCTGCGCTGATAATAAAAAATATATACTTATGTACATGAAATGCTTAAGGTAACTAATGTATTTTATTTGGTAAGGATTAATACTGTATCCATCTAAATAGCATTCCAATTACCTCATTATATGTGACCATTTTTAGAAGATAGATGCGTATAGTAAGCTAACCTAAAAAGATAAATATATGCCATCTTAGACATTTTTGTGTATCTATAAAAGAGAAATATCTCAGTATGCATTGTTTTGTGACATCTCAAAGGGATTAGGCAGCGTTTTCGACGTAAGCTCCCAGGCGGTTTGACTTTTTCCGATTCTTTCAAGAATGATCGTAACCAATTTACAAAGAAATAAACCATGACAAATTATATACCTAAACCTTCCCCATGAATTACTATATCTATCGGTGAAGACCGCATTACAATCAGTTCAGTAGTTTTTGAGCTTATCACGAAGATCCAGACAGACAGACAGACGCAGCGGATGACTTTGTTTTATAATATGTATTGATTAAGAAACAATTGCCGAATGTAGTCGCATCACTTCAAAACAAGTGCACCTATTTAGTCCATTGTTTTTTTGATGTGCTTATAATTGATTGGATAAGGTTTATGTAAAATGTTTGAGAAATCATACGGAATATTGAACAGTTCAGCTTAAAAAAATTCCATAAGAAAATTGAGTGCGTGAATAAAAGTACTGTCTACTGACAGTAGGGAAATCTTCAAATATATTCACAAAATTGGCGAATGGACGTTCAGTAATTCGGATGCTATGTTATTTCATTACTTGGTAGTATTGTAATGGGTAGATTTGGTCTTATTTATATTTCGTCACTACACCCGTGCGAACCCGGGGCGGACAGCTAGTAATTGATAATTCCTTTCAGATGACATTCTTAGAAATAAAAATGAATTGTTCTCAAAACAGCGTCTCTGTTCTCTGAATATTTATGTGTGGATAACATTGAACGAAAATAGAAATGCTAAGTCCATCCGAGAGAATAAATAATACATATACACAAATATTATGATTATTCATTCATATTAACGTATTTTAATGTAATTTCGAAAATAGATCACTTTAACCGGTTTATTAACCTTCATACATATAATTCATGTTAATATGTATTAATTCATATACTCATGTAACACGTAAACACGTATCGAAATATATTTAAATTATTTACATTAAATTATTTTATTAAATATATAACATAAAATGATACATCATTCTGAAAACCTATTATATAAAAACCTATTATATATTTGCTTTATAATGTATTTGTATATTCTCCTAGTATTAATAATATACAAATACATTTTTTTTCGAACTGACCTACACTGTTAGCCTGGCAAGGCCTTCCCAGTTTCACCGGACTACAAATATACATACATACACAGTACATTACGCATACCTTGTTTAGTCTCATTGATTATCATAATAGACATCAAAACATTTTTACTTTTATTGTACAAAATACATACTGCAATATTTCTGTTCTGTCAAAATATTTAGAAATGTCAGTCAATAAAAAATCCTTTTTTAAATAATATCTACAGCAGATACCAATGGTAGGGACAGACCGCGGATCGAACTGTTGGCTTATGAATCTTTTGTTTTGTTTACAAAAAGAGCAAGTATTTGAAGAGAGCCATATTTTGCAGCTCCCAGTCAGGTAGATGTCGATTTACAAAACGAAAAACGGCACACAATATTTTAACTGTACTGTACCGTATGTCCGTTGTATTTCAAAGCAAGTTGTGCCGACCGCATCAAAAATTGAAATTGCGAAATTGGAAGATAGGTATTTTTGTTACTATAAAAACAATTTTACTGCGGTTAGAGACAAATATAAAACGTGCATTCAAATGTTTTTTATTTATTTATTTAACAGTTCGTCCCGATGACTTTCTCGTGAAAATAATTTTAACATTATATGTCTAAATTATATTAAAATGCTTCTAGTATAAAAGTAAGTAAAATATAAACGATTTAAATGTCTATTAGTACGGAACCTTAGCATAAACTTGACAATGATGAATAATTTATGTTATATATATGTATAATGTATGTATATTATTATTATATACGTATATATAATGTTAACATTTAGACATATGACACATGGAATCCAAAAATTAAGTAACCTAGAATCATTTGCGAAAAGTTCCACATCAAAGATAATACATTTTAACTCAATATTTTTTTTTTATCTTGAGTCAAATTGCACTAATTTAATACAAAAACTAAGTTAGTTAATAATATTTTTATCACATGGCTGCCACATAAATAAAATTTATAAAATTTTCGGAGTACTTCGTTTGTGTTACACAACGGTGGGAAAGATATTGAACAAATTCCTTGGGGTATAGAAACTTTATACGAAAAACGGAAAACTTTGGGATGTTTTAGTAAAACTTGAGATCTTTTTGAAAAATATTAAACATATGTATATACCGACTTCGTATATGTAAAATCATTAGTACTGATTGTTATGACTTACCTAGAAGTTGCGATCTCTAAATATTTTGTCCAAAATTATTAAGAACAAGATAGGATCACGTAACAATTATAGGAGGCTACATACATACGTGTATACATTACGTTAGTATCAAACATTATCTTAATATTATGTTATATTTGTGATTTTGTATGTAATGAATGTATGTAATGTATGGCACCAAAAAATCACGTAGGTACCTAATTGTAAATTCGCAATATTTATATTTTAACGTGCTTAATATTGTTAAATAATGTTGTCTAAAGAAATAAATGGCTTTAAATAAATAAAAATATTGTTATACATTTATCATAAGTTTTTGCAATTGACCATAATCTTACGTGATATTAAATGACGGTGTTGCCTTATATAAATGTTCTGAGCTTAGAGGAGTAGGTTCTCAAGTGCAGCTGCCTGAACACACGTATGGGTGCTCGGTGACAGACTTTCAACATGAGGGTGGTAGGAGGGTATTACAGAAAACTCTAGCAACATGCTCTGGTTGCATAATGATGTTTTCCTTCACCGGATGCTCTTACTTATTGCAGGATTCGAAACCTCATTTTAAATTCAATTTAATTGCTTTTGTATATAATTTTATTATTTTAATTCATTAGTCGAAAAATTGTATATATATATTCCTTATTTACACTACAAGACAATTGTAACCTGAGTTTTACTCAGTAAAGTAACTTTTTCCACTCTTTAATATTACCTGCACAAAAAGCCGTTTTTCTTTTGAACAGCAGTCAAATAAATACGAGTATTAAACTATAAAAACACATAAAGTAATTGATGATTAAACATTTTCCTTGTTCATTAAGATACCCTCACGTCAATAAATCCAGTCAACAGTTTCCTTGCTAATTGTCGAATGCACTACGAAGTGCAGAATCAGATGCACTGAAATGGAGTTTTTGCGCATTGTAAATTCATCCGCAGCAACGAGAGACAACATTTAAAATAAACTCCACGAAATAAAATAAAAGAGATGCGAATTATGCTAAAAATATGTAACAGAGATGTGCCAGTTTATGAAAAAGTATTTCTTGTAGAGCGTCTATTTTGATTAATAAGCAAATCGAATTAATGCTATATTTAATTTCCGAGACTTTGGGCTCGTGTAAAGTAATGGTTTTGTTGTTTAATAGGAATGATGTATTTCTGAATTCAGTTCAGCCCCTTTTACGGATTTGTCAGTAAATCTTAGTCTACTTGGCCTAAGTAATACTTTGAAAAGTTCTCTTTTCTGTCACTGAAAGTGTAGTCAAAATTGGTTTAGCCGTTTCGAAGATTATCCCAGACAAATGCAAACTGTTTATTTTAATATTCACATTCAGTTCATTAAACACTTGTCTATATACATATATACTAAATCTACTAATATTATTCTAAATCTTTTAATTAATGTTTTTATGTACACATGCGGACACGATATTTTATAATAACAATATTAGTGACACTCCTATATTTTATGAATTGGAGACGTCATTTTTTTAATGAAACTTTTTTACATCGCCTCTCATTTCTTCATTTATCTATCGCATGTCGCATTACAGCCGGCCACGGAGTACGGGTAAAGTGAAAGGCGCTCAGGAGAGCAGCCAAGTCCTATATAGTGGCGCCCATGGCTCAATTCAAAACGATTCAGAAGCTTCACATGCACCGTGGTTTCATAAAAACACACATTTTTTTAAATTCCAGCATATTTTCATAAACATTAATTTTATCTATAATGTGTCTCTAAATGAGGACTTACTGTAAAACTATAAATCGACTCCAAATTGTTTAACATGGCTTACACATAAATATGCAAACATGTATCTGCATTAAATTCGATTAATAAATTTCATGTAGACGTGGGTTATATGAGTGTATACAACTATTTCTCCAATAATCCAGTCATTGTGAGTACGACCCAGTATACTCTCCGCAACCTCGCGAGTCACTCTGGCGCCATGTTATTATTATGCAAGGTCATTCAAACACAACACTGCTGAGAATATTCTCTGTATATTATACATTCTTTATAGATAGTTATTTACATATATCTAAAATTCCATGATAATAAATTTGTAATCTACATTTTCAGTGAACATTTATTATTACAAACTAACAATACATCCCTATAGTAACGGGTTTTAATTAGTTGAATGTTTGTTCAGCTATTTCTGCCGATACTCTACCAGTACCAAATCATAATGTGAGAAAATCCAGACGCGTACAAAAGTATCAACAAGATCATCAATAAATAGAGTAATGAATAGCCCGTAGCGGATTCAGCGATGGCGTAGGCACGTTATGACGCTACAGTGCGCCTCGTAGTATGCGTTCTACGAACAGTCAACAGTTGGACGGCCGGCGGCCGCTCAGCGAACTCGATCCGAATTTAGTTCAATCAAATCGGTTCGTCGTGTTTACGTAAAATTGGCCTGAATCAATTTTCGCTGGTTCACTTAAAATTCGAACACATTCGTCGCACGTTTCCCATCGTCTAGTCGCATGTCAAATGCCCCGGCGAGATAGCCCTGTAACGCTTGTTGCAATTTCTTTTTCCACGTATCATTTTAATGTCATCATGATTTCTTTTTCAATTTCTTGCGATAGAATCCGAACGGTCAGAACGAGATTGATGCGTAAAACTCGCGTAAACATTCGAGCAATTATGGAGCGGTTTTTACTGAAGAGTATAAAAAGACACAGTTCTTTATATGTGTCATCATTTCGCCTTACGACAAACTGCGTTACTGGGGACTATTACTATCTAACCGCGTTATTATAGAGTCCAAATCTTCAGAGTATTGCATAATTTTTAAATTTACATTGTAATAACGAATACGTTTGCCAAGAGAGCGTGTGCTTCCATCGCTTAGCGTCACTATTCCACTATTGAGTTTTTTGACTAGTCCTAATATTCACAAATCGCAGTCGCAGATATTTTGTTAATTTTCATGACGATTCAAATTTTCTTCTTAATACAATATTAAACGTATTGTACAATTTTATTCATCCACATATAATGCAGTTTACTTTTACGTTTCCCTATTTGATTAGAGTGAGGTGATGGTGGTACAACGCAACGCGAACACGGCTATGAATTGCCGCAGTGTGATTACAAATTTAAGGTATCGCAGCTAATATGAATGACAACGGGTCGACCTACTCGACATTCATTTCCCTTGAGGCACCTCTCTTATAATAACTTACACGGTAACTCTGCCTTAAGGTACGAAACTGTGTGTTGCCTTTATAAACTCTAACCTTATATGTGAAAATCTGTTCTTAAACTTGTATTATAAAATGTTATATTTATAGCAATTATACCCAAATAATTACAGTTTTAACGATACAGGAAAAACTTATCACATAAATATTTTATTGCAAGCTTGTGACTTCTTTCACGTAATGAATGTCTTTGATGTTGCACGTAAACTACGTGTTTTGACTGATTTAATATAGAAGTTATATCGCTACTGATTATCCCTTATGGAGAAGTCTAATTGTATGTATGATTTTATATATGTCAGAGGGAAGGAAACCAGCAGACGGCCCAGTGTAGCTTACATGGTTTTTTGTATGCAACGCTATGTTAATCTGGAAAAAAGCATATTTCTTTTTTAAATCGATTTTTTATTTTTTTGTAAATATATATTACATATTTTGTTTCGTCTACTGAATTGAAGAAAACTACGTTGACACTATATAATTTTAGACGTTTCAATTTAGAACTTCTAAATATTATATTTATCTGATGGAGGTGCAGACTTTGGCACCCTATAATCCTGATTCGACCCTTGAATACAAGCGAACAAGCGGGTGGCCGAGGTTTTAAAGTGGTCCTTCAATCAGCCCTTCCTTGCGGGCGCCCCCGGGTACAGGCCTACGATGGCAGGGCAGAAGCTTTGAGCTACAGGCTCTTTGACACGAGCCACTGGCGCACTCTTCAAGTAATGATTCATTCTGCTGATGAGTGAGGCGGCTAATGCGGCAGTTTCACCCTCTTACTGTTATGTTTCTCTAGTCAGAAATAAAAATTCCCTTATGTAAATAGGATAGTAGGTTTAATTCATTGGAAATTAAGATTTCCTCTGATTAAAACGCTCAGGTGTTTGCTAGCGCTTGCTATCTCTTTGTTATTAACGTTGCAATCAGGATTACTGGCGGCTCAGTGACAAACAATGGCAGCTGTAAGCGCATTGATGTACAATAATGCGTATGAAAGACTATCAAACTTTATTAAATATATGTATGGGCTGTCGAAATCAGTGTAAAATTAAACTATATGCAAACACTTTAACTACACATATTAATTATTTTAGTTCCTTATTTATTTAAGTATTTATAAACAAATATTTTATATTTCATTTCAATAATAATAATTAACAACTTAGTAACATAATTTGTTGAGGACTATTCAAATTATAGCCAGTTCGCTTGGACTAATTGTTTCATGTATACCTTGCCAAATATGGTCTAATAATCTACAGACGACGCCTTTGATTAACTATAATATTTTTGCAATTTCCATATCATAATATGATAATAGAACTTATATAAATGAAGTTTTAAAAATATCTATTAAAATATAGAGGTACGAACGTACCTTTTTAAAGCTATACGTACCATTTTTATATACTAAACGAAAGCAATAATAAGTTGACAAGTGATATACATTAAAATGTATTAACTTATAGAACTGTGCACATTTATTTAATTCAAACTCCCTTCACTCGTTTTAGATTTTTATTCAACGTTAACAAACACCAGAGTAATAATTGTTTTAATCTACAAAAAAAATCCAATTAAAAGTTTTTTATCCCTTTTTAAAGCTTTGACTTGGTTTGTAGCATGAGAACAAGTTTCACAATTTTAAAATGTATTTTAAACACAAACCGCTTTATTCTTGCTTGCTTTTTATTTATTTAAATTTATACCATTTGTTAGAGCTTTCCTCAAACAAGCGAAGGTGTAATTACAACTCCTGTTAACAAATTCCATACTACAGTATGTGGTGATTTTGTTATTAAAAATGTTTAATGTCAGAAAGTTCTAGATTGTTTTTTTTATTGAGATATTGTTTAAAATATCTTTAATAGTTATTGCTATGATTCCTACAAATATATAAAAACCAATAAAAAATCTAAAAAGAATTGTACCGGGCACTTAATTTAGTACAACGGGAAAAAATATGAGATGTCCGGCTAAGATCGACTTGCTTTTGTTTTTTAAAGCGTTCTCTCTACCGCGCATCGCAATAACTGCAATAGACACAGATAACGGTTTACGTAACCGAACTTAAATGATTCTCTCGGCTTTCCTTTCGACATACCAAATCAAAAACCGGGTACTGTACAAACAATCAATTCCTAAATCCTAATAAAAAATTGAATGATCCCTAAACAAATAAGTAGTAAAAGGAAAATAAATTTAAAGAAAAGTAAGTAATATTATAAAAATAAATCTAACTTATTTATATCCAATAAAAGTTCTCATAGAGATTCAAAGATATAAAAATTATTTTCAATATTTTTTATATAACCCTAAGACAGGGAGCGTCTATCAACGGAACATAATGTATTCAGTTGATATGAATCCGCTAAGGCAGGTCGTTATCATGTCAAAGAAACTATCGTATTACCGGACTCAAAAGAGTGTGGTTTTTTGATGTCACTCACTGACTGTACAATTTCTGTTCAATAATTCTTATTTGATTTTTGTATAGGAATATAAAAAAGTATAAAAACATAGCATGGTACAAATATATAAGATATTTTATTGACACAATGAACACAAAATGAATACACTATTTCTGGGAAAAGATAATGGCTTAGTGATCGGATATCGCATCGATCGATGTAGTTTTCTATCTTGCAATTATTGTAATATGTGCCTGGCCAGCTAACATCAAATATTTCCACAAGCACAATATATCGATGAGTTTCGAAACTTACACTTGAGAATCAGTACTCCTCTAGGTTTAGTGTACTGTCATTTTAGGCCACATCATGATTTAATATCAGATAATGTTATGGTAAAATACTATAGCCTTTAGTGTATGAAAAACAATTTGATATACTACAATCGTATTCTACTAACTGCTAATAGACTTTCCTTCCGCGAGGCTAATATCCCAACCACTGAGTATAAAAAATACACTGGGTACAGAAAAGACACTTGCAATAACAAAGACTCGGATCATGTATGAGGATCAAGGGAAAACATATATAAAAAAAAACACTGAGTATTGAGTCGGTTACAAATTATATATGATCAAACTGAAGAGCGTTCAGTTCGTTTCGGACAGTTTTTTAGCAACATTTAAAAGCATATCCTTAATTTCGCCGCCAATACATTCTTGTTACATATCAAAGCATAAAATATCATTCCCTTAATACGTCTTGAACGACGTTGGAGTTTATGTAAATGATAATACACGTTAGGAATATTTCGGTTTTCGCGTAACGTTGCGGTAATGCAAAAGGCAACTTTTTATGCATTCACAACGGGTCCATATTAACGTCCAGTCTCAGTTAAAGGTATTTTGAAAAGGGAATAACACTATTAGAAATGGCTTCTGGCAATACAATTAACCTATTATACAATTATACCTACTTCATTAAGTACTACACTTTAGTAAGAGTAAATATTCTAAAAAGTTAACGTCCACGTTTTAGTAAATTATTTCGTCTTATGTCAATGTAGAGAGCACATAATGAATTTTCTAAACTGTTATTAAAACATCAGAAATACAAATTTCGCTGCAAATAAAGTCCTTAATTAACACGAACGGTCAAAGTATTAATTTCACCATTAATTTTGAATAATTGCTCCGGGTTATAATTTAAACAAATATTACTTTAAATTGTATTTTATGGTCTTTATTTTTTATTTTTTGCCACGTATATCCAGGTCCGCCTTAATTGGTACAAATGGGATATTATGATATATGGATATGAAAATAAATAGGACGGCGCAATTTATAATGACTATTAAGATAGATTATACCAGATATATACAGATGGAAATCCTTTTGTATTGGAAAATGCAAGAATTAATTATTGTTCTATAACTACTTTATTTGGTCATATATTTTATTATGATACTGACGCTGTATTTTCTAATTCAATTTTGATTGTTTCAGGTACGTTTACGGTTACGCTTATCTGTTTTGGCTTTTGGTAAGAATTTATATACGATTGCATTCTATTTATTTGTTTTTGGGAATAAACTCGTAATGTAATATAACTGTTCTATAGGTGAAATAGAATCGGAATAAATGATAGATGGATTAAGTAACGTATTCCATTATAATTAGTTACTGTTCGAGACAAAACTGAATTTCACCAATATTGTTTATGTTTGTTATTAGGGGATGGCGCAACAGCACTAGTAGCTCGCGCTTTCATATGATTGCTGTCTTTAAATTACATGCGGCTGTTGTTCTGACATAATTCAATTAGCCATGTTTCCCAAATAATCAATTATTCTCTTGTCTGTTCATTGTATTGTTATCGTTTTGGTCAAAAATAAAATATTCTCGAATCGACTACATTTCCGTAAACCATTACTATTAATAATATAATTTTCTTATAAAAATATTCTTCAACAATTTCTAGGAAAATACTAATACTTCTCGTAATATTGCCTTAGTTTAATAGCACTAAGTTACGAGAAATAATATTTATGCAATAGATTAAAATATTAAATATTAATTCGGTAAAATCGAGTCAAATTTTATTTACCATAAACATTAATCGATTACTACCCACAACCCTAGCGAGCAGTTGTCACGCTCCGGTTTAACCGGAAACTACACATCCGGTCCTCTGGGAGAACCGGATTTTCTTACATCACAAATACTTTTGCGCATTTACAATTCAAAAATACATTTTAAAAGGCTTTAGCATACTTTCATATATTGAAATCATATTATCTAAATTGATTTGCACAAATGTAGTATGTTTTTATTAAAATATATTTTTCAAATTATTACTGTCTAATATTTTCTATTACAATAATTATAGTTAAGTCCGTCTGAAGTATGCCAATAACAGGAAGAGATCAATTATAGTTTGAAAATTATATTTTACGTTCGATAATTTATGAATCTGTTTAAAATATCCAAAGAATAATCATTATCTACATGATATGTTAAATACACACATACTTAATCACAACAAATACAACAACACAATACACAATACAATTACAACAATAGATATACAAAATTAAATAATAAGATTCTTGAAAATACCTTGTGTGAAAAGACTTACAATTTTATGAAATTACTAGTTGTTTTTTTTCAGCCGTTCGGCTTTTAGTAGAGACTATAAAACAACAAGAACGTGGGTTGCTAATAGGCGATTGCATCTACTTAATGTTTATTTCTTCTTTTTGTATTTTACAATTCTGTCTCCTTTATTTGGGTGGTAGAACTACGCTGAAACTATTACTGGTTTCAGAATGAATGGGTCGGCTCGCCCGGGGTAGTACCATCTCTCACAGAAAGCCGACGTGAAGTAACAGTGCTTGGACTGTTGCCTTTCGTTCGGTCAGTGAGAGCGCCGGAGGCCCACTCATAGTAAAAGGCAGGCAACGCACTTGCGACTCCCCTGGTGTTGTTAGTGTCTATGGACGGCGGTGATCACGTACCATCAGGTGACCCACCTGTTCGTTTGCCCCCTATAATATAAAAAAAAAAAACAATTTACTAATTTCAGGCTAATTCATCATTGACAATGATTTAATTTTCCTTCGTTTATGCCAATTTAATATGCATTTAAAGTAAAATGATACGTACATTAATAAGTCCGGTCCATTTTCTTGTCAGTTTTGAATGATAACGACGCTTTCCGTCCTAGGGATAATTTTGACTCCTACGAAAGGCCTTATATTCAATTAAAGTTTTCTTCCAATAGATTTTCACTTTACATCACTTCCTCAGATTGAAAGTCTCCATTCGATGTTATTACTTTATCCTGATATATTAAGAAATTAAACTGTTTTTTTCTTTAATTCTAACAAGCATCAATTATATATAAAAAAAATAAGCCAATATTAAAGAAACTATTTTTGAAATACAGAAGGCTGATATTTTTCCAAGCGAACAGCCGAACAGAAATGTAAACGTCTAATAAAGCGTATTTTCTGTAAGCACCAATACAACTTAATAAGTTACTTACAAAGTCGTTGAGCACTAAAAGCACTAAGAGGCAGCAATGTGTTAATCCCACTTTCTATATCGGAAACGCGTTCAACGTCTTTCGAATATAATATAAATAAGAATCACGTATGTAATAAGGCGGAGCGGGGCGCATTCCTCACACGTATAGGGGCTTCTCTGAGGCTTAGCCGAACTTGGACCATTACCCGAGACGGCCAGGGGTTTTACTCCACACGAGCCAATTCTATGTTTTCAACGAGTATAATGCGACTTTTATTGCAACTACAAGTCAAATTATATATTAAAGTTTCATTTTATTTCTATTTCTTTTTAACTACATACTTACGAGTATATCGTTGCTTTGAATATAATTTATGATTATTTTCTGGTACATAAATGTTTTCACAAACCTTAATTGTTAGCTGTTTTATTTAGAGAAATATCGGGAATATTATTGGCCTTTTTTAAACAAATGTACATATATTTCCTCAAATGTGAGTCAAGAAATAAAACATATATGTAGACAAATTACTGTTAAATTCACCGAGATTTGTAAATGAATAATTAATGAATTCCAAGACCCATATACTGTTGGAACTTAAACACATAGTAACATCAATGTGCAGGTAAAACTAATCTTTTCCAAATAAAGTAAGAAACACAATTTTTCACTTTAATATACAATACATTTAAAGTCAAAAAATTTAAAGTGACAACTAATGTACAAAACAAAAAAAGTTATACACTAACCGATACAAAACAATAATAGTCAACATTTTACCAAGTATAGCAAGTATAGTTACAAACTGGTTATCCAATTATTTAGAATATTCAAATGTGATTTTACAGGACACACTTCTAACGCAATTACATTATTTAATTAGAACGAACACTTTACACGACGAAAGACGTGAGTGTATACATATTTACCTATCGTGTTTGGACAAATAGGAAAATTAAATAATTTTCGTATGAACTATACAAACATGCATTAACTTGCTCCGTTTGGTTAACTTTTCTTTATTAATGTTGAATCTTATTTATGGAGAAAAATAAACGTTATTAAATTTTCAAGATTAATATTATGAATTTTCGTATCACAATTTTCCATGCAAATAATATGAGACTCTTCGAATTCGTTCTTAGGAATTATAGAGAATTGGTCTATCTACATATAAGGCCCTGTTCTTTTTTTAATAATAGATTTATTCGAAAGTCAAATCCACAAAGTTAAAGTTAAATTTGAGTAGCTTTCGCACCGGGAGATATATAAAATAATAATAATCCTTTTCAAACTTTAAACTCTTAAAATCGCTTTTGATTCATTTTGTGTAACAAATAACCAAATACTTTATAAAACGAAATGTAATTGTTTCATTTTCCTGTTAAATAACGATGCGAAATAACAAATGTATCAGTAAAACCGAACAGTCCATTAGCATGCTCAAAAGACACCCATTTAAAAGCCAATAAAATCAAACTTTTACAGAATGAGTACACAACAATCAGCGTACTTTTAGCGGAACGTGCATCGGGAGCGGTTTATGTAAAGCGTTTGCAGCGGATTGGTCCATAATAGACGACATTATGCTATGATATTGTGCATTGTGGTCCACTCCAGGGCCGTGATCAAATAGACTATGCGTTTAGATTACGTCTTACCTATAACCGTCAACAGTGTTCCGTGCGGGTCTATTATTGAACGTCCCTTATTATATTATTAGATACAAGAGAAATACCCTGTATCTGGAATATTTATTCCACATTTATTGTAGATAATTGGTAGGTTTATATCGTAATCAAATGAAATTAACATTGCTGATACTGTAATAACGATTTGAGAAAACAATATTATTACTTAATATGCAAACTTTTTTTAAATGACTAGTATTTATTTTATGTGAATGCTATCATTATTGTTGTTGCATGTTTTACGTAATATGTCTGTCATTGTGCGTGTATCACTTAAAAACTATTAAATATATTTGGTCTTTTTTTTCTTACTTAGACACAGTCTTTATCTAAAAAAAAAATCACGATAGCTTCGTTTTGGTATAAAGTTATTAAAATATTAATAATCTACGATTTTAGAACTACTACGCGTTTAATATGTTTTCTTGCGGTGGTGAAATCGGACAAGCGGTTTTATACTTATGTTTTTTTCATTTATATAGAATATATTGTTCTGACAATAAAGGATGCAGACGAAGTCGCGGGTATCGTTTAGTAAGTAAATATACAAAAAAACATCATAAGTCATAATTTATCGAATGAAATTTCTTTATGACAAGTTTATTTCCACAAAGAACTTACGTCAACCAGTATTAATAATAGAATGAATAAAATATACAGAAATACTATATTTAAAGTAAACAGCTCTTAAAGAATAAAGAGCTATCATGTTTAACCTCATAAATACATTGTATTTCGAACAAAACTCTGTGAGCAACGATGCGCGACGATCTTTCGGTAAATTTTATTTTTATACGAATAACATTATGTGTTGTTCACTTATTTGGCTTTTCTATAATTATATTCGATATAATTTATATTCCCAAAAGAATAACCAAACGTTTTGGCAGAACATAACATTATTAACATTGATCTTTATAGAAAATAGTTAGGTTCATTTGTTTTAAATATACTTAATAAGTCGACCTTACGTTATAATAACAAAATAGTAACAACAACACCTTTATATCTATTAAACTTATAAAACAAATTTGCTGTTTATGAGTTACCTTAGTCCTTTTAAACTACGCAACTGATTTTTATATGATTCTCACTATTATTTAAAAAATATATCCCAGAAGATTTATATATATAATGCATGTATATTGTATATAAATAAAGTTGAAAAAAGTCGATGTCTATCAACAAAGTTGTAATAATAATCTTTTGGGCTCTCCCGATAAAAATAATGTATTACAAAACTATACGTCTGAAAAATGCTTACAGAAAACTCCATGATGGTATATATCTTACTAAGAATAACCCACACCTATCATTTACATAATGTAAAAAGGTAATTAGTTATTTGCGACGCTATTTTGACTAATGTATTATTTCTCCTAATACATTAATTACTTTGAGGGCTTAAAATAGATAAAAATTGCCCTTTATAACATATGATTTCAACAAATAACTAAGTAAGATATGACAGGTTTTAAAATTACGCGCAAAAAGTTTATATACGAAAATTCTTACATTGCTTCTATGTTTTTGGCGAATTATAAATATTGTTGCGCTAAAAAATTGTATTAAAATCTGAACTGTTTAGGCACTTATGACGCCACATTATTACGTTGCACCCATTTGAATCCGGGGTGGGTTACTCAATAAACGAATTGTGATTTTAATGATAATAACTCAAAAACTGCCCAATAACAAATGTAATCTGCGAGAAGCTATTTATATAGTCATTACATCGACTAATGAGATTTGTGAACATTTTGGGTTCATGAATGCTTATAAAAAAATATACTCCATTTCAAATCAATTAGGATTCTGCCCTCATAATTTATCAATAATAAACGGCCGCGATTTCGTCCGTGTTACATCACTACATATTATAAAATAAAGTCGTCCGCCGCGTCTGCCTCTCTGTCTAGATATTTGCGATAAACTCAAAAACTACTGAACAAATTGTAATGCGGTCTTCACCAATATATAGAGTAATTCACGGGGAAGGTTTAGGTATATCATTTCTCAGGGTTTTTTATGTGCATTGGTTGAAATATAATGATAATTGTTGAAAGAATCGGAAAAAGTTAAGCCGCCTGGGAGCTTTCGTCAAAAACGCTGCCTAATCCCTTTAAGATATAACAAAACAATGCATACTAAGATATTTCTCTTTTATAGATCTACAAAAAATTCCTATCTTTAAACATATACCTATCTTTTTAGGATAGCTTACTATACCCATCTATCTTCTAAAAATGGTCACATATAATAATGTAATTGGAAGGCTATTCAGACGGGTAGAGTATTAATCCTTATCAAATAAAATACATTAGTTGCCTTAAGCATTTCATGCACATAAGTATATATTTTTCATTATCAGGGCAGGACAGCGTGCGCCGAGCCTGCTAGTTACAATATAAAACAGAAATCGTAATTTCTCAGAACTTTAATAACGTTATATCGAATGGGGTTATCGTGATAATCTTTTTTTAAGAATGATAATAAAAAGAATTGATCAAAATCTATCCAGTAGTTAATGAGTGATCTCTATCATTACATTTATATGGTTTATATAGTTATATAAAAAAAGACAGATAAATGAAACACAAACAACGGTTAACAAACTACATTAAATACATTGTTTAAAAACATGTCGTTCCCGTTAATCGTCATATCATGTTCTAACACGTGGGCAAAGTTCTGCTGCAATAATTCTGAGTTTATTTGCGATGTGGCCATTAGTAAGTTAATTATTCAGGCCGGACGAACTCCGGTGCGGCGAGCGTGTATGCTATTGATATTCCTGCGGCCTCCCTCGTATTCCCATTAATTTTTCGCGACCATGTTACTCACTCACACTCAGAATTCATTCATTTGTATAAAACATTTTGTAAATAATTAACATTGTCAAAGATAAAATTCAACCTCTAAGGAAATACGTTTTTCCAAGATGGTTTTATAAAAATAAAGCAAGATCGCTGAGAACATTAACGATGGACTATTTCATTTCATTCGGTATTTTTAAAGTTATTCCTTGTAGAGTCTAAATATAGAATGTGGGTGGATTGTTTAAGTATAATAAAAGTGTATCCACTTTGTACCTTTCAGATGATCGAATAATATTAATTACGAAGTTAAAATAGTAATGTATAATAATATCCAAAGAATTTTAAAAAGCCATCTATTAAATATAAATGTGAATTAAATCTTTATTTTATTTATAGTATACTTTTTACAGTACCTATAGATTATAGTAGATACATAATATTTCTAGTATTATCCGATAATATTTGTTATATAATAGTGGGCGTCAAGTGGTCGAAAGTCGACCATAATTTATTTATTTTTCAAGTTTCGTTTGTAAGGGAAAAATCGAACTTTTACCAAAAATCTTTATTATTACTTTTATCTTATTATTCTTATATGTTAAATAAATATGTATATATTGTATATTGAAGTATTCTAAGACTTATTATACAGAGAACTAGATGAAGAACAAGGCACACAAAATCAAATGCCTGTTTCACGCAGAGTTTATGAAATTTCACGAGAGTTTCACACCCAACACTGCCTAGTGGAAGATAATAATTTATTCACATGTAAACTCGTCCTCTCTCACAACTTAGATTGGACTTAAACGAGTATGTTGTGCGCCACGTATTATCCTTAATGAAGTTAAACATGTCCCAAACATGGAACTTCGCGACTTGACTACAGGAATTACAATGTAAAATTATTTCCGGAACGTCGGTAATGTTATTAATCATTTATAAATTTTACAGTAACAATTTGAGTGCCTTTTTTAATTATTCTAATTTCGTAATTACTCCTTAACCCCTAATAATGTTTTTACCGAATTGTAGTCACCTCTGTGATATCTTATCATTACTGTATAACCTTTATGAAAAAGCGTAAATGTAGTCAAGATAAAATACCCTATCTGCAAGTAAGTCTCGATAAAACCAGTTCAATCATTTTGGAAATTAGTCCAAATTAAGACAATCATTCCAATATTAGCAATTATATCATCTTCGAGTTAAAAATCTATTGTCAACAACCTATAGATGTGTCCAACAGCTGCACTTGAGAGCCAGTCCCTAGGTTAACCACGTCTACCATAATTTAGGCCATGTCGTCATTTTAAATCAGATAAGATTGTTGTAAACCTTAAAACTTATAAAATGTATAGTAATAATTATTATAATGTTATAGTAATAACATTATAACAAAGTTTCCTCGTGGATTTTTGCTGTATTGAAATCATATAATATAATACCGTGTACTCAATTTTTATTCATTTCGTAAACTTCAATCAAACCGTTCATTATATGAACATCAATCATTTACCTGAATTTTATTTATATTTTATATATTCCACATTCATTTGTTACATGACTTTTATGTTTGTTTTCTGACGCTACAAATTAACGTTGGTCACTTTATAGCGATAGTTTGTAACCGCAACGTAGTAACAACGTTTGAAGTTAGGCGAGTAGCTAAAAGGCCATCACTGGACGGGGTATTGTATGAATTATTTGTAGCGGTCGCGGCGGTGAGCACGCGACACGGTACGAGTAATCAACTGAATTATTACCATGTGTCGTTGAAAATACTCCCTTTTTTGAACGTGTTTCACCGTACCGAACCGTGAAGTTCAATACACATAATAAACTATACTTAGTTTAGAATTAAAATAACGCGTGTGAAATTTTTTCTCACATTTATTTTTACTCAGCCGACCGTTTTTTCGTGATTTAATATTAAATTCTGTAACACCATGCGTAAAATTCAATGAAGAACATATATTAATCTAGTCAGTTATGGAATTTTCTAACAAATACTTAAATACGATTTAACGAAGTAAAGAAAATATAGAAACGGAAACACTTTCATTCACTATACATACAATTAGAAACAATCAAATCAAGTCACGAATACAGTACACAATTAAACCCAAATACAGTACTATAGGTAAAAGTTAAAAGTATAATAAACCGAGACAAAATAGACGTGTTCGAAGTCCTCGGGAGTCCGATGATACAATAAAACGAGTAGTAATTAAAGATTAAAACACGAGGCGTCGGCGCGACTGTATTCGGCAAGTTGGCGTGTACGGCCCCTGCCCCTACCGCGAATTGCCTTCTGTTATATTTAAATAACCATAGTGTACATCGTACTACGAAGTAAACTCGAAATGAATTCAGAAAAAAATATTTATTTTCAGAATGAATATATAATCTTACATGAATTAGTGTGACATCTATAATTATACATATAAAGAAATAAAAAATTTAATTGAAGTCTCTTTGTTTTCTAGGCTAATATCCAAAACGAATAATCCAATTTTCAAGCGAGTTTTACAGTCAAATAGAAGACTTTTCAGGTTATTACCTAGACTACACATAGTTACGTTTTTAAAAGGGACGAAACTTCCATGATGAGGAATAACAGATGTGGCTTAAAATCGGTAAAATGATAAAATTACAAAAAAAAAAACAATAAAAAAGTAATATCTAATTAATCCAAATATAACAACCTATTCCCATGGAAGAGCTAAACCATTTTTATTATAATGAAATGGCTGGTACCAACTAGTTTGTAATACATTTATATAATTCAATAAACCGCAGCTACCCTTCCTTAGTTCTAATAGTAAATAGCTAAGCTAAAAATAGGAAGATTATTTTCGATAAACACACGTTCGAAAACATGACACATATGTCCTCCTATATAAATAGTGGAAAAACAGTTAAAACATCTTTCTCCTATGTTTCTCAACTGATTTGCTTTATTTTTCTATTGTTTAATAAATACTGATGACCTTTAGTGTTATTAATATAAAATTTACGAGTCTTGGTTTTGCCATACCATCCGCTAGTCAACATCTTTATTCTCACGCTCCTTGCGTCTACAATATTTGTACAATAATCAACACAGATCGACGTGAAGTAAATATACGTAAATATAAAGAGTTTATTCCCCTTATTATGGTCGCATTTCGACCACGGGACGACCACTATTCTATATAGACCACAAGACAATCGCTCGTCTATTCAAATAGAAATCAATTGATGAATGTATATATGCACATTATTTCAAAACGGCCGCACGCAACGATTTGTCAAATTCTTTATTTGTTGTGCTTGTAATAATTATAAGGCTAAATTTCGTATGAAAGAAAATGTTTGAAAAATTGGGTTCAATAATTACAATACAAAAAAGTGAGTGCGTGAGACGGAAAACAGCAGGAAGATCTTGAAAAGTAATAACAGAATTGAAAGATTGACATTCTGATGTTCAGTTACAATTTTATTTCATTAAGTGCTCGTACTGTAAAGTGTGAATCATTTTCTTCTTTAGTACAGGTGTACGAAGTCGAATCGAGCTGTTGATTAATTATAATGAGAATCGAGAATTAATACAATAGTAGTAAAATTTTAGGCAAAGCACCGGCTGGTCATGACGCCACCCATATATCAAACTCCGCGTAAATAGATACAACAATGCTATGCAAAGCCTAGTTTAGTTACTGAATTATAGTGAATGGCCTACGGAGGATGTTAAATACTTCTATTATCAACTAGAAACATTAATTCTCCAGATGACATACATACAAAGGATACTGTATTCGTTTAAACAAAGGTACTGTGGTGTTACATGGTACATTTAAAAAGCGTCAAAAACTTACATTAATTAATGGTATCATGTAAGTTCAAATATAATTAGAATTTTGAAATGCGATACATATTTTTGATAACCCTTGCGAATCTGAAATGTAATACGGAATATGTGCTATCTAAAGGTCGCCCGCCTTCACTTTTTCTATTTGTAACCAGATTCAAGGAATCGTATTTCTGATCTTGAGTTATTAGAAATTTAGTTTTGGAATGAACTCTGTTAATTGTTAATATGTCGGTGAAACTTTATAACTTTTTTATATATTTATGTATATAGTTATTATCTACATATAAATAAGCAAAGACAAAACAGTTAAGTGCATCTTTCTCCTTAGTTTAACGACCGATTTTATTTATTTTGTTTATTTAGTACATACTGGACAACCAAAATATTAAAAAAAAATCCTATTATAAATCTGTAAATTCTGAAATAATTATTACGAATTTAACAATGGATTTATTTACTTACTTAATAATTACTTATATATATTTTTGAAATATCTTTTTGTACCATACAGTTATGTATATATTTTTGTTCTAATATAAGTAAAATTGAAACAATTTACAGTAGATACATTATGATGGATTGCCCTTCTTGTTTACAACTTGGGGTTTACTTGTTTTATATGAAAGACAAAACCTTCGGCAGGCTTGACGACGACAGCGAAGAAAAGTCAGCAAACTTTTAAGAACATAATAAACAGTTGTCTGATTGAACCTACATATATATACTAAAAAAATTACAAATTTTAAAGAAAATTATATTCACGAACTCAAATTGTTTACTGCCAATATACATCTTTTCCGAAATTAGTTGAGTAAATATAAAACACATTATTTCCTTTTAACTTCACTGGAGTGTGAACTTTTAACCATGCCTAAAGATCATCTAATTGAGGATAAATCAAGTACGGTACATTTCGAGTTCATAAGATTTATTCTTATTCACATATAGCATAATTTGAACCTAAAACCACGTCCGGAGTGAAGCCAGCAGAGTGTGACTAACAAAACGTGCGCATCCCGGCTCCCGAACGACCTAACAACACTTTCATTTGTGTTCCAGAACTCTCGGCTATTTGCTTAATAAACGCTCGTTAAATTAACATACCAACCCAGATAGAGTTTCCTTGAGAAGTTTCAACCATACAAATATATCATGGTAAAGTAGATAACCATCTCTTCTGGAACAAACTTCAGTGAATACTATTTTTAAAATCAAAAACGCTCTACTATATTACTACACTTGCATATCTTTAAAAATATATAACTTTGTTGTATAAAATTATCCCACTACCTAACTTTTTTCTGTGTAAAAACATATCGTTTTAATTATGAACCCTCAGGACTGTCCAAAACCATAAAGGCTTAACACATTATTGGCAGCATAAGCTTGAAAAAATATTTGATTTATTACAAATCCTTGCAAAATAACAAATTATGTAATGTAAAATTATATTTCTTATGTAATATGTATTTTTTTCATTTCTACGAACCTTTTTTTACTAAACCATTAAATTTACAATATACGGTATAGTGAAATAAAAACTAAATATAAAAACATAATACACCATTTTGAGATCTGATTTTTAAAATTCAGTCGACGGGTTAATTAACCAGATAAAAAGTTAATATTATAGACCTTCTATCTATACACATGAACATATCTATGAAAATATACTGCCTTGGACTTCAAAACTACTGGACATATCGGTATAGGATTATAAGCCTTCAACGCGAAATTTTTCGTAGATGCTCCTAGTTTACTTATTTTTAGGATTCCATTCACCCTTTGCCATTTCTTTTTTAATTCAAAGTTTATTTGATGTACAGTGAGTGAACTGGGCAGGTATTAGCTAGTAAATTATATATAAATGTGTTACTTATACCATACCTAATTAAAATATATCTGCACGTATCACAACTCAATATTCAATAATAATAGGACGCGGATTCTATCACCGCACATATCTGAATTCTTTGTGATGACTATAGTTGGTACTTGGGTTTTAAACATACATAAATTACATTATGCCCGTGACTTTGCTGGTGTTTTTTTTTTATTTATTTATTTATCCTAGCAGACTCTTGGTTTTTCTGAAATCGTTTATAATCTAGTGCAGCTTGAATACATCATTAAAGTGAGCAAGATAATATATTATTCTTATACTTGACTAATTACAGCTTTTTATTTTATTAATCTTTGAATTTGTTATTGAGATTCTAGCCTTTATATCGTTTCATTATTATTTTTATGGTTCGAAATCAGATTAATCTAGATTTAAACTATCCCTCGGGAATAGTACTTTTTTTCTGGATGAACACTAGCCCATATCCTTTTCTGTACCCGTGACAGCATGTATATAAAATATCAGAATGAGCATGAAAGCTTAACAAAGAAACTCTTTGCATTTATAAAATTAGTTAGGACCGGTTACAATGTATGTACGTGTATCAACTGTTTAATTAACATAACACAGGTAATAATACTTCATTCTGAATTAAATGGCCATATATAAATTTGTGAAAAATCCTAATAATTCTTATATTCATTGCTTTTACTTCTCTTTGTATTTCTCTTTATATAGCTAGCCCTACCACGATGCTATGGCTTCATCTATATGTTTTACTTCATCCCAAAACTCCAGCCCATTACAAAGATTTAGACCTATATCGATAGACGCGATATTCTAAAGCATTACCACTTAGCTATTATTGTTAAAATTGAAATTAATACAGGTTTTCAGTTCAGTTTCAAAAAACTTTTCTTAACATCGTATTAAAACCAGTGAACCACCACAAATTCAATTGTTATAACAACTTAGTGATATCGAAAAGCTAAGAATGAAGCAACTAAGTATAGATTTTTTATCCAAATATATTCAAGATAATAGTCATAATATATTAGTATTAAATGATATCGCTATGCCACAAGACATTACAAAGCTTACAAAGCTCTAAAACAGGGATTTCTATGTCGTGGCAGGCACAAATACAAAGAAACAAAATGAGATGTTAACAGCCGGTAGTCGCTGCAGGACGTAACGCATCCGGCACGCAAGAACCGGTAAACGGAAGCCTGTTCACGGGGACAATCATGAGAACAGCACACCATCTTACGGCTCTCGCGTGCAACCCTTTAGTTTAAGAGAGTCCACTTTTGAACTTGGGGTTTTTTTTTTCAAAGAATAATAAAATCGTCGCATTTTTTATTCCATCTGACTTCAATATACACCTGATCGACCCTTCCAATTCAGCTTTATACATTGCAAAAAGTACAAATAAACGGTCTACGGCTTTAATATTTTTTCTCATACACATTATCCAAGAATAATTATTTCTTCAATTAAATTCATAGCAAATCGAGTTCAAATTTAGTCTGCATGAACTACCGCATAGGTATTTTTTATTTAATACTTTACTACTACCTTTGTTTAATAAAACTAGTAGTCGTCCAGTACTCGAAATTTGGTCACTATAAGGGGTACAATTTTTTTTCTTCACGTTTTTATATATAGATATTATTATCTGTACTAAATATTAGTATCTAGTAAGGAGCGAGAAGTACAACGAACAGACTTATAAGGGATTTGAATTATAGGTGGTATGAAAATAAATATATTTCCAATTTATTTTATCGACAACACAAAAGCTTGTCAATTACTACTAAGCAAATAATTATCGTATTTACATATTTTTATATCGATTCTTTAATCACTATATTTTTTCAACAGATGAATTTTCTAGTCATACAGTGTTATCTCGTTATAAAAAATAACGAAATACCATTGAACAGAATATTGAACGTACAACGTTCTAAACCAATTAGTTGTTCATTTTTGCAGTGACACGAGCGCGTCCACGGAACGAGGCCTAAGCTGGAATAAGCCAGTTATGCTCGGACCGAATCTAATTATAGGGCACCGTTACCGTCCAAAATGCTGACAGTTACCATTTGACGGTTACTTCCCTTACATGGTCGTTTTAATAACCCGGTTAATTGGTTTGCTTTTAATGCTATATTGTTACGACTGCCGTATTTGCGAACGTAATAAAAGGGCTTAAGCTTTTAAAAAACCAAAGGTCTATGTGAATAATTCAATAAAGTTATGAATCCGTGATCGAATGTATATAAAAATGAATACGGTTGTTTTGTTTTCGCTTTTAATATTTATTCATTATTTAAAATCACATTATGGATAATACATTTGGGAATTTAGAAGACTCGTTCTGACACTATGAATAATAAATTTTACGTCATTAACCGTTGCATTAATTATTGTTCTAGTTTTAGAATGTAAATATATATACGAATTAATAATGCAAGTAAAAAAAGTGAAATGTGAGTTGCAACATTAACTATCACTTTTCTTTATAACACGTTATCTTTATAAACCTAAATTCTATACTATTTTTATGAACAAGTAAGGTTTATGAATTTTGGTGTAGGTGATAATTTCTAGAACTATTGATCCGATTCTGAAAATTATTTAAGTTTTATTCTTGTTCAGCTATTGTCTTCAAATTTTGAAATTTGACTAGCTGATACATTCGACTTCGTCTGCTTTATTAATTATTTTAACAATATATTTTATGTCCAGCTAAAAGCCTACTTCGTATACAATATTTATTGACAAAGGATGTTATCCGTTTAGTTTTCATCTCCTGCACATGCGCACCACACCGCTTGTTCTACTTCAAACATCGTTAAGCGCGTAGTTTTATAAAAACTTTATTAATTTTGTACGCAATCAAGCTATCGTTATATTTTTTTTATATCTACGAAGTACGACTAAAATATATCGAAATCTATCGAATAGATTTTAAATGATTCGCGCACAAAGGTAGATCTCTATCATTTTATTTATATGTAAGATGATACATGTTAATTTGATAGCTAGAAAATATTAAAATAATTACAAAGGAGTTGTTTATCCATACTATTATACTAGATATAGACGTAATAGACAGGTCGCCGTCATAATATGTAGATACAAATATACAGTGGGGCCACGCTTCAACGTACGACGGTAAGTAAGAGTTTCGTGAGCTGTAATTTAGTAGAAAGCATTGAAATATTCGTGTATAATCTGAATAACATGCCGATATGAACAACGGGGGAATACGATGGAACGTTAGGGTGTATTTTATCCAATATTAAACGTTTAGGGAGGTAGCTACTGCCACTGGAATATTTTACGTAGTATGCGAACGCTTTTACAATATTCAATAAGATAATACATAAAAAGAGTGAGTTTTCATTAAATTATATTTTGTATATTCTATAACGTCTTTACAGAATTACAATAAAGCCACGATACAATAATTCACGATAGCTTAATAATTTAAAATCAAGTTATTAAAGTTTTATAATACTACGATTTTTATAAGCGTTACGTGTTTAGAAATGTGTGTTTTCTTGCCGTAGATTAGTGGGGCAGTCGATATGGTGCTTATGTTTTTGTCTATATACATAAAATATATTTTTAGGAAAATAAACGTCGCCGACGAATTCATGAACTATCATTTCGTTTGAAATAATAAATACTTGACTTACAATAAAACGGTAATGGATAGCATGAAAATAGTCTGTGATTAAACACTATCTATTCATACCAATTTTTATATCAACCGGTTGAACGGTTCAGAAGTTAAAATTCTGGAGTGCCACCTGGTGGGAAGTAAAAGGGGTAGCATAAAAACCATCTCCACGAAAAACCACATAGATGTTGGAGTTAATCAATCTCAGACTTATACACCAATATAGTATAGACTAGTATAGATTATTATCAAAAAATTGCATAGTGGTAGGGTTTTTTGTATGTCCGCCTAGCTAGATACCACTCTCAAGCTGACAATATGTCGCCAAGCACCTATGTTCCAACAGCTGCATTTGAGAGCAAGTCCCTATATGTTTAGTTTCTATCTTGGACTACATCGTCATTTAACATCAGCTATGATTGTGGTCAAACGATGAAACTTATGAAATAAAAAAATGTAATATTTAATGTGAAATATGCAATATATAATATACACGTATAGAGACAAACCATCTTATGTCTACTACTGTAACAGTAAAAAATAACGATATACAAAAAGTACAATCTCAATTTATTTGAGGCCAACGTAATGTAATTTTTTGCCTCTCAATTTTCTTTACCCAAAAGTTGGAGAGCTTTATTGAAATATTGGATATCAAGTGTATGTGGTAAAGTTGTTTTTATTATTTAAAAGTTCTTAGATCCGACCGTCAGACTATAAAAGAGAAACACTTTCAGGTAATCCGATTTTTGCACACTACTATACACACTACAACCTAGTTTAACATAGAAGAAAAAAACAGGGTTATGTGGAAACAATCATTGTAAGTACGTCACACATTTTAACGTATTTACATTATATATGGCTATTAACTGATCGCTTATTCAACAACTTTTTATTATTATATTCTTCATTGCTGATACTAAGTAGGTAAATATTTTTTACATAAGTTTAACAGAGCACCTTTCCCATTTTAGTGGTCACTTGAGACGAAGGCATTTTACAGCTGTTTCCCTTTTATCTTATTGTTTGCTTTTGTTCGCAAAACTGCACTATCAACTGTCTTTATGTCATCTGTCCATCTTTTAACTTGTCTACATCTTTTCCTTTTACAATCGCGTAGATACCATTCCATAATAATTTTTATGCCATTCTATTTTACTCTTTGTTGTCATGTGTCCTGTCCATTGTCACTTTAATTGCTTAATTTTCTTTATGTCTTCTACTTTTTGTTGTTACTTCTATTTCGTTTTTCTGTTTAGTTAGATTACCATCATATTTTTTCCATTTCAACACGCATTTAATTACTAAAATAGAAAAATACGTATTTTTTAATATTTTGTAGATTGTCCGTAGCTACATTAATTATAATCCAAAATTTTCACCCAATAGTCGAGTTGATGCAATCAGTAAATGGTTGTCCGTTGTCCCCTTTAAGTGTCCCAGTTTACATACACGATCAAAGCTAAAATTTTAAATACTCTTTTTTTTAGAATGTAGGTGTTCTTGTGTTTTCCTTTTATATCTTTGTTAAACATAATATTGAAAAATCTTTCCCCCTTCGTTGTAGACCTTATTATTACTTGGTGCTTGGAATTCAATTTTTTAACTTATTCACTGTTTAAGCCTCTCCGCTTTACTCTGTTTCTAGAACACCTTTAGTAAGTTATGATAACGCACAACTACAAAATTTGATAATAACTACCATTTGTAATTTTTTAAGTAACTGAAGCTATATAGTACTTTCTGATACATGTTTTTGACACATTTGCATCGCGAATAAAATCACCGATAGAATCTAATGATAAAATAACGAGGCCAGATTCCCATGTGGCTTGATTTGTAATAGGAATAAGTTTGTAGAGGTAACGCGCGAACGCATAACTTGCGGCTTCTAACCGAGCTCGCGAAACACGATGCCTGCCCGCCGGTATCAATGTCTTTTCCCATCGCAATCTGTTGGTATCTTGTTTTAGTAAATTTCTAATATTAATACGATTAATAATGATTTATAGACTAGTCTATAGAAGTATGTTATTAACTAGTCCTGTGTTGCAAGTGTAAGTCCGATCTATTAATTTCGGTTTCGATCTGTTGATTCTCGGAACAATTTAAAAATTTAATATATCTAGCATGAGTTCTTTCACATGTATAAACCATGACTATTTAGCTACTTTGGTGGATTGCTAATTTTACATTAACTGTTTAACTTTTACTTTGATGTAGAAAATAATTATTTAGTACCAGAACCATATAACCATAATATCTAAGCTTTTATCCGACTAAATTCTGATCGCGGATTGCTTGCGGTAATTTAGGATTGACTTATCTCACGGAAAAAGTACTTTTGTCCGGGTTAATGGTACTCTATGTTCTTTTCTGTATGTCTGACAATATGTATACAAAATTTTATGATAATCGGTCGGGTAGTTAAAGTGTGAAAGCGTAACAAACAAACTCATATTCGCATTGATAATATTTGTAAAGGTAATGATTACTATTTAGCTACTTTGCTAAAATGCTAACTTTTACATTAATTTCGAATAAAATCAAGTCATTCTTATAAAAATATTGAAATGACTTTAAACTATTTAACCCTATTAACTATTTAACCCTCTAGGTTTAGCGTGACTACAATCTTAGACCACATCATCATTTAATATCAAATGACCTATAAAGTATTAAAAAAATGTAGTAAGTACTTTTTCAATGCCAGGACAACATAATTATGAAGTTCTAAAATGATCATCTGATTTATCATAATTTACACATATTATTTAATTTCGATAAGTAATGTATGGATATCCTACAAAAACGCCGTGTTAGAAAATAAAAAAGAACGTAAAAACATTGTAAGTATATAGCAACCGAGACAAATTACACGGCGCGCCTCTGAGTAAACCACTCAACTAGTGAAAAATTCTTTTGCTTTTATTTCCAAAGGACTGACACCCGATCGCTTACGGCGCGCAGTGTCACATCGCCGCCCGGCTTGATTTATGCGGCCAATATGGCGGCTCCTGTCATTCGCGAACCTATATCGAACCGTTTCGTATCATCTACGATGACCAAATTTGATATAAGGATAAAATTACAAAAGTTAGGGGTCGCCGTCCGTTCGGAAGCACTGCCTCAGAATTATGTTTATTTTTATTTATTATATCTCATATTTCGTCGTTTATTTGACACCTTTAATTTAAACAGTATTATTAAGCTATATATGAAGAAAATAATTTTGCCGGATATTATGTAGGAGAAAACATGTTCCCAGATATGTTTGTATTTAATTTGTTTAGAAACTATTTTGAGAAACAACTTTTTAATAAAATAAAAGACTGCAAGTAATGGATTGAAATGATTCATAATATAATTGAAATATTAGTTTCACAAGAACATATTCAAAATCCCTAAGATTTCTCATGATGTATTGCTTCATCTATTAGAAAACTATTAGAAAAACAAAATATAAGTAGGTAAAGGTACACATCCTCCAACCAGAATAACAAACCAACATTTTACTTATTAAACTAATCGTTAAAGATGTTATGCGACCACATCTGCTTATTTCTAGACGAAGCTTGTACAGATAGCCAGTAGTGAAGCATTTTATAACCAAATAGACATACATTATAGTTTACAAACAAATGGATTCCTTTTCATTATATATTTAAGATTATGAGAAAAAAATATGCCTGTAATTAACACATATATTACAAAAAAAAAAAATTGTTACCTCTAAACTTGAAAGTGGTCTTACAATGTTATTGTAAAGAAATCTCACAAAGTGCTTATAATATCTCAATAAAATATGTTTCCTGAAGACATCCGTACCATACTGACAGGTGGGTATAGTCACCTCCGGCGCTCTTCTATTGCCACCGCTAAGTAGGTCGAATAATGTGACGGCGACGGCAGGAGAGCACTCGGGACCCTCCGACCTCCTCAAGAGCCCTCAACGATCCTCCGTACTAAAATCGCTTGATTTGACATGATTTCTAAATACCGATAGGAAAATACCACTTAGCATAAATACAATGAAAAAAGTTCTGACTACAAAGTTTTCAAATAATGCAAATAAATTTCAAATTGAAACGTTTATTAATCTTCTTATTTAATGTGATATATTCACAGCTACTGATATCGGTAATTCTAAATTTAATATTTAAAAAAAAGGTATCATCTCCCTGCGGTTTAATTATATATAAATGTGTAAAACGTTAAGCTCATAGCATTCAGTGAAAATGTAGTTTTCTATTAGTAAAAGAATTTTCAGTATCGAATCATTACTTCCAGAGATTACATCCTACAAACAAAATGAATTAGCATACAATATAGTTTATATTACTCAGAGTTCCCTCTATTACCTTTTATGTATAAACTTTGTCTTATAATAATGTCATAGGTATAGTTATAAACCGGTAACACATAACATTTACCTATTCATTGTTCACTCTTAACGAATAAGCACAAAGATACATCATTATAATTTTTACAGAATAAAAACTGTACCGTTATTTTGCAATGAATACATTAACAAGTTCTCTTTTCAATGAATACACACGTGGATAACTGTCGTACCTGTATATACATCCAAATAGATAATTACGAAAGTTTTTCAATGCGATGTAACTAGTTCAATACCAAATTCTCTCACAAGTATGTCGTATTGTTTGATTGTACTGTATGACTATTTATTAAATATATCTTCTATACATAAACAAGTGCGGGTAAAACAGTTTTTGTTGAGTATCTACTGACGAGCTTAATTAAAATTAATTTAAAAAATTAGAAATATTTTTTTCTTACCATCCAAGGGTAAAAGCATTCATTTAAAGTCTTACTTCACATTGTCCTTTCATCTATACAATACAATTTTCAATACAGTTTTTAGCATTTAGAGAAAAATTCAAACGAAATGCATATAATAATATCCATATATCAAAACGTGAAGAACAAATTGTACTTCTTAATTTGGTCGAATTTCGACCACTCGACGATCATTAGTATAATTAAATTTCTTTCTTAAAATCTATTGTCCGAATATGTTCGTTCGTCTTTGAATAAAAATACATTTTATCATGATTAGTAAGTAACTTTTAATACCTATTATTAGTTATGTTATGTTAGTGACTCGTAATTTAAAAAATGTATTCTATGAATATGCCTTCAAATAACAGATTTATTATTCTCGTGACTGTCGTTACGATTTATTGCTGGAAGACAGTAATGTCGAATGCAATTGCGTGCCATCTCTACACAATTCTTGAAAACTGAAGCATTGAATGCACAACTTATACAAGTTATGTATATATACCAAGTATCGTATTTTATTTTAAAATTTACAAGGTATATCAGTCATATTTTTATTAAGAATTATCGATACTTAATATTTAGATATTTCAACAACGAATAACACTCAATATATATACACATATATACAATATATATATACATAGTTTATTGTTTTTAACCTAAAGTGTAAAATCGCTATAAATAAATATGTAAAGCTTCAACTAAACTGACGTCATAATGGATGTAAATGGAAATGAAGCATAAGATCTCTCTCATGAAATAGTACCATAATTTGTCATACCTTCGTGTTTTCTCGTGGAAGTTTTTAATGTATCTTTTTTACCGTAACTCATCACTAGGTAGCACTGCAATACATCAGTTTTCGTTGCGTTCATTTGATCGTCATGAAAATTGGTATGCGTAGATATTTCACCACGGAAATCATTTACACAACATCCATCTTCAACAAATAATAATTCCAAAAAGAAATAAAAAAAATAACAGACACATGTAGAGCCGTGGGCATTACTAGTTACTTATAAATTAATTAATGTAAATATTATGTGGCATCTCATCTTTATACAACTCTATATTCAATAATACAACGATATACTTAAATTTATTAACAGACTTTAAAAAAGACTAGGTCCTTAATTCGATTGTATTTTTTTTTAATGCTTTATACCTCAGAACTGCGTCTTTTATAAACCTATTTGGATTTTTTTTTATTGAAAAGGGGATACTTTCTGGTCAGTACCATTTTAATTTCATTATCACTGAACCATGAATTTTGAAGATACACCAGGAAATTCCTCAAAATCGAGCAGGAAATATACAGTGACTAAGATATTGGTAGGTTTATGGCAATTCCAGACTAAATAGGTACCTAAATATGGTTAAAGACACTCTAGAGCTATTATAGTAGACTTTTTAAAGTCAATTCGCTTTTTTATTAAAACGTTCTTGTATTTAAACTAAGTACCAAGTAATTTATTAATATATCTTTATTTTTCTTCTTTAATGGACCGTAGTTAATAAATAAAATTATACTATACAATGTACAAATGAATAACACACTTGCTAAGTAATCAATATAATTAAATAATCTAAGAAAGAAGTGCACAGTAGTAGGCCGAGAGGAGGGTGTGAAAGGCTGTCACGATAGTTCGATGTGAGCATCGCTCACACGCTCCGACGTGCCGACTGAATTGAGAAATTGAAACGCGTATGTAATCACAAAAAACACCACCACCGTATTGTCCGAAACGAATTTAATTATCATAAAAACGAACACTTAAATAATATGACGTGTAATAGACATTCGAAATCGTTCATCTTAAATTTAAATAAAAATTCACGATTGTCGAACGAAGCGGTACTAATTTTAAAATAATTTACGCCAATTTCGATGTCCCTCTTAATTTCACAGACACAAGTCGCCCAAGATGAGTATTTAGAGAACTTGATAAATTGGGGCCGAAATCGATTTATTGCAAAGTCGCGTTTGAGCGAAAATGAAAAATTCAGGAAATTTAGTGGATTCTCATAATAGCCTTTTCATCAATCAATACGAGGAGTTTCGAAGTTGACCGGGGATGGCGTCCATTATTTTTAAATTATCGTTTATTTTTTTAACGATAAATATTACGTTCTTCGAATTATCTCGGGAGGTTTGCTGAAATTTGTTAGAACTTTTCGCCTTTTCCATTGTTCAGCAAATAAGACTAGTGGGTGGACAAAGGCGGCGTGTTGCGAGGACGAGCACGTAAGGGCCCGCTTCCGCAGCGCTAGCACTCTCAGCGCGCGAGCTCAAGCCACCTCGAGCCGACTCGAGTGCCTGTCGAGCAGAGCGCTGACGAAGCCCACCGAATAGCTCAGATTATTACGATATGCAGCAAATAAAAAATAGAATACCGACTCGATGTTCGTACTACAAAACCTAATAGCCGATTACTGAAATGAAATTAAATCCATGTAATTATAATATTGGCTATTACAGTAAAACCCCTTGTAATAAACTAAATTTTTTTTAATTAAATGAACTTAGTCCCTTAACGGTCTGTAATTAAACTTATTTCATGCAAAAAACAAATATGAACGAGTCGCTTGGTAACGAGTTACAATTTTCTCTAATTGCAACAAAAATTTCACATTCAATTTAAAGTGAATAAATTTGGTAGAGCGAAAATCCGAGTAAACAAAAAGGAGTTTTCGACATTTGTAATTAGAACGCCGAGGTGTCGAGAACAGAATATAATGTGTAGATTACAACATTTACATAACCTGACATTCGAGCGAACAAATAAATATTATATTTGTATATTTCTCAAACAATAATTAAAAATGAAATACTCATTAATGTTACATAATCACATTACATCCTTAATTTAAAAATACTTAAAAACAATGGCACTTTTTGGATTATGAAAAAACTTTGTTATTTTATTATTTCACGGATCGTATTTACTATATATCAAAAAATATAAAAACTTTAAATAAAAAAAATCATGATGTTAGTTTTAAAATCATAATCTCTCATATAAATTTTCATAACTTATTTCACCTTACTAAGTCTACACTCTCTTCTTCTAATTGGCGTTTAACTACAATGGATAAAAATATGCGTTATTATAACCTTTCCAAACTGTATTCCTAACTAAAGAATTTTTTAAATTTACTCTTTCGCTTATAATATAAAAAGATTTCATTGTATTTTGATAAATCAGTCAAAACTTAAAATAAATTTCCTACTAAATACAAGTAAATTTAGTCGTTAGATAATTAAAAACCATATACGTATTATACATATACACGCCGCAGCCGACGCGACGTCAGGACTACTATGGGACGAACGAAATAACTCAATTATATTTCACACCCTGAATTTTATGAATATGAAAATATACGTGATTTTCATAACTATATCCATACGACAACTAACCAGTCGTGCTTATATAACGAGATTATTTGTAACCTTATCTAAATTATTTTGTTTAATTATAGTAAAAGTACTGTCATGTAAATATAGCGTTTCGATGTCTACCCTGACTTCTGTCAATCTAGAAAGTAACCAATTAGACATATCCCATTACATAACCTACAAATTCAATCGTAAGTATTCGAAGCTTAAACCAAGCTCTTTATATTATATACATTCGAAACCATCAATAAATATTAAAAATATATTAAACCTTATCCGTCGTAAACAAAATCCACATATCACTTATAAAAATGTCGACAAAAGTATATCTATTTCACTTTATTTCGGAGCAAAAACAATGTATTTACACAGTTAATTCGCTGTATTAAAAAAAGCAGCAAGAAGTCGATAAGGGTAGCATGGTACCACGCTGAGCGTAGCAGGGTTCCACGGAAACATGCTCGCCTAATGGAGGGGACTGGCTACCCGTCCGGGAGGCTATTACGCACGTTGCTCTTATCGAACGAAAGCTTTCTTAATAACGTAGGATTTAGCATTTCCTATATTACAGATAAGAATCGAATTATTGAAACTATTTTTGTAAGCCTACAAAATTGGATAAATATTCATGTGAATCTTATGCTTTTTTTTTTAATTTTGTGAAACTGATCTGTTTTTATTTTTAGACGACTCCTTAAATCCAATAAAATGTGTACTTAAGGAATAAAAAGCTATACGAATTTCGGTGAAATTATAAATGAATAAATGGTTAAAAGAGATACAAGGATTTTGGAAAGCAAATCAACAGAAAATTGTATCGCTTTACTTTACTGTCGCCAATCACAATTTAAAGTAAGATTCGGTATGTTAAGTTACAAAGAACCTACTTACCTACAATAAATTCGCCATTAGTAAAGTAGATTACATTAGTGATGCCCACAAACTTGTAATTTTAATTTTTTATATGTTAATAAAACCCTAATGCTGCTTTTCATTTACACTTTCCTCGCTTTCTTTGTATTCCGTCTATAAAATCCGATTTCTGATTTAGAAATCCGAAACATCCCAAAACTCTCATTGTAAAAGACTAATTAAAAGATATATTAATATAAATGATTTGTTTTTCTACGTGTGTAACTTGTTCATTTTAAATAAGTATCGATACATTTTTTTTTTGTATTGACGTCCCTAATTTATTCGTACAATAAAATCATCAATATTTCGTGTGAAAAAGAATTCGCATTACTTGAAAACTACTGAAGTCACGGGGACCAGTAACTGATGAATTTAAAAGGTGATACTTAACTAAATTATTCATACATAAAGAAAACAATTACGAGTGTCAAGGCTTCTAACTAAAACCGATTAAAGTTAGTTTACAATGAACGTATACAACTAGCAATATCTAAAATCCACACAGTGAAACACGGTCGGTTCACCGCAATCTGACGATGAAACTTCCGAGATCAACGTGTCGACTGACAACAAGTTCTCCATGAAATTTACACGAAACACAGAATTCCCTACCTTAAATATTTACATATAAAGTGTCAATTTGTTCAAAACCTGTCGTTAAATTCTCAACCACGTAAAACTTTCGAGTGAATAACAAATCTTCAACTAAAAGTCTATTCTACTTAAGTTATGCCGTTGAACTGTGTACCGGTAGAAGTAATCGTTTAAAAGACGTATAAAAGTTAAAGATTTGTAAACAAGAAAAGGGTGCTTATTTAACGTAAACGATTTATTGTTACAACGAAGTTGTTAAATCTTTAATATCAATAAGCGCTTCCGCCATTTTAACATTGGTATATCTCTCTATATCTTACGATTAATGTATCTTATTATGCAACGAATTAATTAGAAATGTTTACAATACATTTAAATTGTGTTTTTGTTTTAAACTATTACTATATTTTACATACACTTATCTATATATTTAGGAATATACAATTATCTAAATATAGTGAAAATGTCTCGTGATAATTTTAAGTGGAATCACTACAAGTATTACATTATCACATATCGAATCCGTTTGAATTAACCATAACATTGGGAAAACGTGCCGAAGTGGCGACTTGACAAAAAGCTCCTCGTGATTGATGTCGCTTCCCTCCCTCCTCCCTTTATGTGGGAATAATAACGTATTACTTGTATTGACGACGCATTGAAAGTTACTTTGAACAGAAAAACTGAAATATATCGTTTTATGAACTGTGTTTAATCCATTTATATATTTCGTTCAGCTGTCTGAAACTTTGTTTTACTTAATAATATTTAACTGCATAATAAATTGTACAAAATATTATCCCAATAATTATTTTATTGTACGAGTGGATGTAGATCATTTTACACTCACTGTAATTAGTTTTATTTGTAATAAAAGACGACTTCCATTTAACAATAAGCATATAAAAATGATAGTAGTATTTTATTGAACGTTTAAATGATTTCAAATATGTTATATTAACTGTTAGTTAAAATAAATAGATAGAATAAATAAATTTCAGCCGAATGAAATTATTCAAAGAAATAGGACAATTCACGATTATTTGTACATCCATTGGGTTTTGATATTTGTTTTTTATTTTGTGCTTTGCTATAATTTTATTTATATTATACTAGGTTTTGCCCGCAGCTTCCCTTGCGTTTATGTAGATTTGACGTATCCCTGAGGCACGATCGTAGTTTTTTTTCTGGATGAATGGTGGTACCCTATGTCCTTTTCTGTCCCCTGACAATATATTTTGTAATATTATTATTAATATGTTTTCTTTCAATTTCATGATGATCGATTAAGTAGTTAAACCTTAAAACCGTAACAAACAAATTCAGATTTGTATTTATAATATTAGTTAGGATTATAGGAAATAATTAATAAAAATTATTTTTACTTTAAGTTCAAAGAAGCTATGAAATAATTAAATTACTAAGAAAACTGTGTAAAAATTTTCTATAATCGCAAACAAACTAATTTTCTTTTATTCGACCAATTGTCTTAGTCGATTTATTACTTATCAAAAATAACTAATCGTATTTGTAATTTATACCTACTTGGAAATTTACGTAGTTTGTATTGAAAAACCTTCAAATATATAAGACTATATGTATAAGAGAAACAGCAAAGACAAAATTGAAAATTTCCATAACCAAAGTCTCTTACGCCCCTGTTAAGACAAAAAGCACATGTATTACACTTCCGAATTTACACAAACTGACATACAGGAAACAGTGCTGTATTTATTTAATTACAGTCACAGCATTTGACAAATTCATTTACCACTGGCCCGGCGTTATCTTTTGTTGTCTGCGTCGGCGACCAATCAATTACTCGCAAGTCGCCAGTGGGAAGTTGATTAACGTTTTAATTCTTATACGTATACTGTATACACCTAGCTATATGTTATATAGATGTATATTTCACATAGCACTAAAAATCCACTAAACGTGTCGCATCATTATATTTTATTTCTAATATTTTTGATCTAACATGAATAGTTTTAGACTTTGTCGACTTTACGTTGAATGCTACTTTCAACTAAATAATACTTCTATTTCTGTTACACTACAGATTAGTGAGTATAATAAATTTAATTCGTTATTATTATTGAATGAGAGAATCTAACCACAGATTAGGTCTAATGTAGTAGTAGCGTCGTCGACGTACCTATTTCTGCTGCAAAGTAGCATTGTTCGCATTACTGTATCGCAGTCTAATGGATCTGATTGACAATATATATTAATTACGCTACTGTTTATTATGTTTTTATTGAGAATAATAAATTTAATTATATGTTAGTATTGAATGAAAGGATCTAGTTACAAAGGACGCAGAATCGATCTAATCGATCTTATGCAGTAGCATCATCGTGGTACCTATTTCTGCTGCAAAGTAGCATTGCTCGATTTCCTATATTCCAATTTGATGGTATGTTTGATAAAGCACATTAATATACTAAACATTTTAACTTATTTCTTAGGAATCAGCAACGACCTTAGAAGTGGAATGTGGTAAGCGATTATAATATCGTGTTAAAGAAATGTTATTTGCTACTTGCTTATAATAAATAACAGTAGTCTTATATGACTTTCGTATCTCCTTGTTATACGAATAAAAAATAAACACTATTCATAAGACATATTTTCTAACGTAAACAATACTTAAATTAACTCAAGAGTGTAATCTGGAATACTAAAACAAAAGTAAGCCTCAAATTATTCTGTAATGAAGACATTAGTACAAAACTGAAATCTTTGTCACAGTTCATAAAATAAACTTCAATTGAAAAGGCGCCAAAAGATCCTTTATCTCGGTTACAGCCGCTTTGAATAACGATCCAAAGTGTGTAACCCCATCGCGGTCTTTCTTTGATGCCTTTTAATTATAAAAGTTTTTCTCGTAAAGTAAAACCTCTTGCAGTTCGCACAGAAATATTACACATAACATAAATCAACACATAATTACAACATAACAAGTACACTGTAAATATGTTCATTAAATTTAGTTATTACATATGCTATAATTATAAATTTTGTGATAAAATTACTGCTGCCACAAAAGACGACGTAAATATTACAATATAAACTTCGCGTAATGTTATATATATTACTAGCAATTTTCCGTGGTTTCGCACGCGTTTTCTATGCATTTATTATTTTTGACTCTTTATTTTATATCAATATATAAAAGAGTAAGTAACCGGCTGAAAAATAGCGAGTTTTCATACAAATTTTTCATCCCCTTCTTCTTAATCTCAGGGCTTGAATTTCAAAAAAATATTCCTTACTTCTACATATAATTATAGTTTTTTTAATGATGTCAAATACAAAATATTATAGTTAATTTTACTAGTGACATTACATGCATGTGAAGGATGAGTTTCAACGGCAAACTTCTCATCAATATATTGTAAACATCATAAACTCTTTCAATAAAAATGCAAAAGTAAATATTTAAACCTTAATATTAGAATCTAATTCTTTGTAACACGCGGTAGAGTATATTTTAAAATAATAAATAATTAACAAATGATTCTTAAACTAGAACTGAAAGGAATACTTATAATTATTTACTAACTGATATACCTGTATTTCAATAACATTTATATTTAATGACCGTTTGCAAGATTACACGTTTGCGTATAACGTTTTTTTAATATAAGCCGGTACTAACTATATTACATTCTAACAATACGATGATAGCTTATTACAATAATAAATGGATTGCAAAATTGTTAAACACCATTATACAAATGTAATGTTAATTAGTTATAGTTATTCGAACGCCAGTAAACTGTTGTAGTTAACAACTGAAAAAGGTATAACTAAATAATGATAAGAAATAAATAATGTCAAAAACATAAAAAAGTAATTTTAGATATAAAAAAAACTCCTGTATTAAAGTTTAAAAAAATGACAGAACCTAAATTGATGTTGTTCCTACATCCTATTTTACATTGTTATTGCCTTTGGCAACACTTCGCGTTGAACTACGTACAGTATATTTGTCAGAGACTAAAGGCCGTAACTTTTAAAATGACACTTTTTAAACAAGCTTTATTATATATTTGCAGTATGTGACAACGAAGCTATTATTAACTTTCCTAATGTGACCTTGTTTCCCGAGATCAAATTTTTATATCTAATCCTTTTAATATATTGTAAATAATTAGCTGCGAATCTATATTTATGTGTAATGAAATTACGACAATGGCCCGACCGCCTATGACACGTAACTGATTTTGCAAAGAGAAGGTTTTTATTCTAGCCATTTTACTATAAACCACTAGATGGCGCTATATTATATAATACATCAAAACGGAAATTGTTATTAGAACACAGAGAATATGTATACAATACTTATTTCACTCAACTGTCTAATTATCAGGACTAGTTATTGCAACAAATAATAAGAAACACGCGAGGAACCGCGAATCGTGTCTAGTGAACTTTATCTATGTAGTCGGTATGGACAAGTAGGGCAAGCATTTTAAAGATTAATCTGTCGTCGTTCCTCGCGGTATCAGCTAACTTCACAGACATAAGATGAAAATCTTTTCAAATCTTCTTCTCACTTTCATTAATACCTTCGAACGAATTATTTATTAACCGTAATACTTATTTTGATAACACGAATACTCCTAATACGTTAACGCAACGGTGATGTCTCATAATAAATTTATCGATTTAAATAAAAGCTAAAGGAAATAATATCGGTGGGCAGCTAAGTAGGGCGTGGTGGGTTGTGGGTATCGATCAACCGCTAAAACTAGATAGACGCCAACGTCTGTCTAGCGATTGCCTGACTAGCACAGCCTATAAAACCTCTATCACCTGCAAACGTCTATGTTCCTAGTACAATGACCCGGTAAAACGATTCCGGGACATGTTGATTGAAACTTGAAATAGCGAACTGTTTTTGAAATTGGATTGGAAAGGGCACACGGGTAACACATACGAGCACGTTATTGGTTGAACAGTCACGTAAGCTATTAATCGTCTGAATTAAACTCAGCATTACAAGAAATAGAATTGGAGGTATGTTTTTACCACAGTGGTTTCTATTACCTATATAATCAATTCTAATATAGTGAACATTTCTATATGTACAAGAAGATTTTTTTTAATTTTAGCGTGTTAAGAAGGTTTTAGCGTTTAACCACAATCTTCTATGATGTCAAATGATGATATAGTCTAAAATAGCTCCGACTCAGTTGCTAGGAATCGACCCTACGTCCTTCGACGCTGTGTCCAAACACACTATTAACTAAGCCATCATCACCCACACAATCTCACCTGCTGTTAAATACCGATGTGGTCTAGAATAGTAGACACGCTAAATGTAGATAGGTTAGTAGCTAGCCAGGCGGGCTTTAAAAACCACCTACCTAGGTCAAACGGTGTTACAATTTCTCGATCTGATATATACTAACATCCATTTTTATATATAAAAATAACTTATATGAATACAATCGCTAGTAATAGTTATAAAATAAAATAAAGTTAAATCATTGCTGTTTTCAGTATCTCTCAAAATGTGATTAAAACAACAACATCTTTGACATTGTTGTTCTTAATTGATTTATATACAATACAATAAAATATAGAAGCTTAGTTTCTAATATACAGAACGGATATTAAAATTAACTTCGGTATAGGAACTAATGTGAACATTAGTTTCCACTCAAAGAAACATGATCACGGCGTGCGAGTGGTTCTGACTCCAGAGTGCTTCATTTCCCAAGCTTGAATGGAAAATAGAATAAACCCGACGTTGTCTCGTATTACTAATCGATGACATAGGATTTGTTTTATTTCGAACCGAATCTCCCTCATTATGGTCCAGCGTGATGTATCACCCTAGATAAATGTTCCGACATAAAGTAAATCAAACGGCGATGCGAGACGCAACCGTTCGAAAGCTTTTATTTAACACACTATTTATTTTGCATTTAGATCCATTTAAAACGGTTCAGGATAAACTTTTACCGTTCATTTATCAGCGAAGTTGCGAACTCATCAGATTTAATGTAACATGAAGTAATTACAGTCGTGATCGTCCGTTCAAATGTATAAAAATGTTAAGTATATACTATAACCAGGTGAAGAGGTAATAATTTTCTAAGTTGTTGGAAACATTTATTGTTATTCACTCAACAACTACCGGAGAGTTGTTCTAATGAATCGTCGCCAGTAGCTCTAATCGTTTCGAATCTCAAGCGTTTTCTTAACGCTTCACCACTGTCATGAATGTCCCTATGCACTTAGGTCGTCCATTAAGGCCAATGCAATGTTCGCTGACGGAACTCGATCGTAAAATCTTTATAACATCCTTCCAGCACTTGTAAAACGTTTTGAGAGTCTTCGCCGTTTTATGTGACCTTACGTTATCCCTAAACTATCTTAACTTTTTTGGTGTCTAGAAGCGTTATTTCTAAATACAGAAGTTAGTCCTTAATCTAATCTAAACCACGATGTGTCGCAGCTACTTATGAAATGAAGTACTCGTATACATTTACAGTTGAGATTCTGTACGACGCGACGTTTAACAAGTCTTTTCACGCAAGTATTATTTATATATATATATATATATATAATTTAGCTTTTCGTACAGATTGTTTGTTGTATAATTTTATTTTTGAACTAGAATCCCGCTCCGGCTCTGCACAGATGTCATGGTGAAGAAAATGAGATCAAAGCTTCTCTTTACAGTAATACTATGTAATAAAGTAAAGTGGCAACTGAACTTCAATTTTGTCAATATTTTTGGAGAGATCCCACTGTCTTCTGTCTCACTCACTTTTTATATGAAGATATTTAATCCAATTTTATCAATGTTCCGTAAGATTTACAAAAATTTCTATCATTCAACCTTTTCCTTATCATTATAGATGTTATCAATCATAGAAACCGCCCGTGACTTCTTCCACGTTGAATTACAATATAAAACTTAACAAGAAAACTATATAGAACAAAGTAAATAGATAAAACAAAAACCGCAATGAACAAATACTCAAGCATACCAACTGCCGTGTTAATCAATCTTACATGTATTTAGTCGTCGTTCAAAGGTCAAAATTTAATCAGAGCTCATTAATGTTTTAATATTCGAGCTTTTTCTACTACAAAATACCCTAAAACAAAAAACAAAAATTAACTCTATAATAATTGCATACACTCGTATATATTATTTTTTATTTTGTTCTATCCCATTAGCTGCGACCGTGTACAAATACGTCACAATGCTTCCAATTTTTAATTTACAACACTAAAGCTCATCTATAACTATAAGAAAATCGGTTGACAAACAGCGAAGAAAAGGTACTGCACTGTTTTATCTACGCCTATTTACATATACAAGATAGTTATTGTTAAATACCGTGATTGTGAAAAGCCGACTCAAGCTCAATACAATAATACATTTTACTACAACTGCTGTATGTGTTACAAGCTACGTGTATAAAAATGATGAGTACGAGATAAACGTGTGGTTATTAGGAGAGGTCGTGATTTGCTATTTGCCTTAGATAAGTTTAATCAGACTGTCGTTAAGTTTTACAACTTCGCCGGGTGCATACGGTTTATGGCGGTTTGGGGCGACATTGTCAACAGATCTTGCGACGCTCTTTACGGCTGCTGAAACGTTGCTTTAACGGTTTTATAGTTTTCGTCGTTTCGACACGACACGCTGGCGGTCAGAGCCCTTAATAGCTGTAGCTAAGTGCCCGCCCGAGGCACTGTTGTCCTTAAAATGTCTGTTTTCTTTCATACACATTACGATATATATCTTTACGATATTAGTATTTGATATATAATTTTCTTTTTACGCTGCCCTCGGATATTACAAAGATATAGTGGTTTTTGTTTTTGTCGACATAGTGCGAGGAAATTTGTGCATCAGAACATTAGGTATATGCATTAATACTGAGTAAACCTAGTAATAAAGAATAACTGTATGATTCTGAATGTATATTCATATATCCTGAAAATATATAATCAAAGTTACCTAAGCCAACTTTAGTTACAGTGACCAAATGTTATTATTCAAACGTCTTTGAAGCTTTTAAAACGCACAAAACCTTATTGAAATAAAACTCTTTCATGCTTATTGAACTTTATAAATATAATAGCAACGCCCGCGGGTCTGCACTTATTCGTTATTATTATTAACTGCTTTTCTTTATCATAGTTAACATTTCTTTTAATAAATATTAGAGTTTTAACAAAATGGATATTTTGTAAATGTTCTTTATGTTCATATGTCTACAACCCCATTTATTTTACGTATATCACTTTACTTATATTTATTGCGTCGAAGAAAACATAGCCACAACGTTTAACATCGATTTCATTTTCAAAGTTTTTAGCTAACAACTCGACAAGTCGTTACTTCGACCATTCGTTTGCATTGAAATACATTTATACGGATTCTCGACCGCGTGACAGTAACGATATTAGTTTCATGTGAACGCCAAACTATAAGTCTTCACTAATTAAACTTCAGTAGAATGACGAAAGAGGCAATCACGGGTGTAGAGGCCGCGCGCGTGTTCACGACGTTGCACTGCCACGTTGCGCTGCGCCAACTGCAACCGTGGAAATTAATTTCTAGACTAATTAATAATATGTAAACAGAGTGTAATTAATCAAAACGGTCACATTGCCGTAGGTTGTTGTGTACGATAGATACGTATGTAACCACAACGTCTGTAGCACGAAAGATTCTCATTAGGTGGTAAATTCGTTTTTTGCATTTTCAAGCGCTGCTACGTAAACGAACAGTTTTGACGAATGGACTTTTTCATTAATTTAATTAATTAGCTTTGGTATTTCTATGATTCCGTACAGTTATAGGGTTTTCAGTATTACCTTTTTAAAGTAGAAATTGTAATTGGAATGCTTCATAACTTGATTTATTTACGATATTTTTATAGGTTATAATCAAGAATATTATTTTATTTATCAAATGAATGATATTCTCATTAGTTAATGATTTACCATTAATATAACAAGAATGATATACAGCTCTGAATAGTCGGCAAGGATATTATGTTATACTTATCTTATACAAACAAAAATAATGTATATATATATCTTTTGTTTTTCAATAAAAATATTTTTTTAAATGTGTACGTAGACCTGAAGACCTGATATTATTTACTAGTGTAATACGCATCTATTTAAAAAAATCGGTTGATATAATTATTCCCTTTAATTATATGGTAATTATTTAGATGATATTTTGCCACTACTAATACTTACCGTGCATTGTAGAAGCTATTATAGTCTTATTTTGATTCAGTATCTTGATTTTTAAGTGTTGACGCATTAGAAACGCTTAGTTAGGACGTCGAGCCAAGATGCAAAATATACCCCTTTATAAAGTGTTTACGGAATAGTATTGCCTTTGATTATATAGTCCTGTGTATTTGCAGTCACTTTTCCTATAATTAAATAATAAAAACGACGTCTATGAAAAAAATAAAATAATCCAATGTTAAGCACCTATTTCTTTATAGACGATTCAATGTTATTTAATGGATGTCTCCATAATTGCGTTTTGCAAATTGATCGATCGAATAAATTGAAGGTGTCACGCTTTACCTATAGTAAAGTTCGTGTCATAACCAGTTTTATTGTTAAAATCAATGATACCTTTAAATAATCGAAGCAGATATCTGAATTCAGTTATACAATAATGAATTGACACTTTAAATTCAAGTATAATTTTAATTATCCCAAAATATATACATATAACTATTTTATTCCCACATAAAGATAATACAAATATATGAGAATAAGCTATATTAAATCTATATACATATATTAATTCCTTACCTAAATTATTCTACATAACCTGTCTCTTGGTAACTAACATACTCATTATCTACTATACAGATAGGTATGGAAGAGATAAGAGGTGATTGCCCAGTAACAAATAAAACAAACGATTGGACTGGCGTCACGTAAGGGTGGTTATGACGTTTCATCGTGCGCAACAAGTAGAGGCGCCAGCCAGCCGCCGTCGCGACGTGGGGTTGCGATAGGAATTTCAATCTGGCAATGATGAACCCTGCAAAGGCGCAAATTACATACAGCCATCCGTCTTCTATCATCCCTGCCAAATATACATAATCTTATAATATATTTGCAAATTGAAGCATAACGAGTTGTTATATTTTCGAAATGAAGCATAATATAATGTTTGTTATTGACTCAATAACCATTTTAAATTATTATAAATTATAGTCTTGATGGTTGAGAAATTTTACTCTCATCTTTTCTTTCGCATCGTTGTTTGTTAACAATCAATTGTTAATTTTCGAAAATTCTATTAAATACATTAGGGCAAAATGTTGGCTTAGTTTGTTTAAATTACGAAGAATATGCGGACTAGTATATGGACATAATGAAGTAAATCAAAATACACCAAAAGAGAAAAATTATACTTGAACAAATTTGTTTTTAAGTGGATAGTATCAAGTGTATCGTTATAGATTCGAATATCATGACAATATTTGTATATATTTCATATTATTTATGGGCACTCTATATGATTAAATTACTTTGTAGTCTGGTGAATCTGTATAGGCCATAGTGCCAACAGGGTATGTCAGTTTGAAAAAAAAAATACTTTCGCTTAGCTACGATAATTTACACGACAAAAGGTCGTTGGTTGTAGAATCAGCAAGCAAGAGCGCTCCGAGAAGCATTTTAAAGGTACTTTAGAAACTATTATCGAAATCCTCTTGGTCTTTTCTATTACCTAAATTTAAGCTTCGTATATTTCAAAACTAACAAGCAGGCAATTTATACCGTCGATTAATTAGTCGTCACAAGTATTTTTTTATGAATAATATAGTCAATAATATGTGATGAATTGATATTTATGAAGTTTTTAAATGCTATTAACATAACAAGATTTTAAAGGTATATAATTAGGGATATAATCGCATAACTGCATGTTGTGCCAAACTTAAGACTAACTGGCAATAGTCTTTGTTTACTTCCAGCAATGTATGTTACAAACAATAATAATCATTAAAAAATAATCACCGCAGAACTTCCAAAATTATGGCTGTCAAGTCATTAACGAAATGTACATAATACAAACACACTCGGTACCTACGTGTTTATTTACATCCAAATCGAGAACACTTGATAAAAGAGTCAATATCGTTAGGTCTGTGCGTAAATAGTAGGCTGGCGGACGCATGGTGACGCGTCGCGCAACAAGTAGGGCGACGCGTCGGCGCCCATAATGCCAGCGCGTCACCGTTAACGCGCACTGAACTTTATACAAAAGCTTTGTCTCCTGTAAAACAGCATGTAAATTTCCTATTTCATAGACAGTATTATTATCTAACGTCTCCTGACGTTATTATCAACAATAAAACATTAGTTAAGCTGAATAAGTTAAATATATTTTATTAAATTTAATATTTGAAACAAAACCGCTATACCTAACCCAATGAATTTATACCAGTAATTATGGTCTATTGGGTGCCACTGTCTTGATATATTTTTGACGGGACTATTCGAACAAACGTAATTATACTAATGAAATATATATTCCAAGATATGTCCAAAGTAATTCGACAATTTTATTTACGATAAATATTATTATGTAACAAACAAGAAACTATGTTTAAAAATTAAGTTAAACATTTTTTTTAATACAGTTATGCTTAAATCGTATGAACCGAAATGAATATATTTCCATTTTATAACGCACTTTACAACGTACACTTCTACACACTATTTCAAATTAAAGCAATTGCTTGTATCTTAATGAAGACTTTTTTATATATGTATCTACAAAATATACAAAACTCCTTCTTTACTGTAATATCGCTTCTTATTATATTGATTTATCAAAGTTTGCCGTTTTTTGTTGTTGTACCTATACCTACTGGCTATTGTGGGTTCATAATCAACTCCTCTTTTCGTGAAATAAAATTTAATAATAGACATAGGTACTCAACTCTGAACAGCTACGACATTCATTTCACTGATTAATTTATTTATGGGTTCACTTCCACTGTAGGTTTTTAGGATTTCGTTTATACCAAGGTTTCTAAAATCCCTTACTCGGCTTCGCATATGATTATAATTCGATTGTATCATCGCCAGGTTCATCATTTGTATAATAGTCTGTCTAATTATTTGTGGTCTTCATCCAGTATATAAGTAAGTTTAGTAATTTGGTTTGATAAGATAATAAAAACTATTACTCCATATACAAAATAAAAACAATTTAGAAATTTTTTTAACCCCACCACGAGACAACAACACTAAAAGGTAAGAAACAAGGTAGGTTCTGTTTGATATCATCGTTTTATTTAGCAAAACAAGTCATTTGATATATATTAGATATTCCTACTTATTTAGTTCTATTGAAATCCTCAGTCACTTCTACATTCATAAAATTATAATTCAATTCAAATGGGTACCGTATTCGTACGTTGTTATACTCTTTATTGAGAAATACATACAAGGTAAGAAGCCGGATAGTCGGTGCTCTTTGCCGAATAGTAGCCGACTAGTCGGCACATCTCTAATGTATACATTAGTGTTGACGGTCTCATTTTGTTTGAAAAAGTTACAAGTAGATGGCGGTAAATACGCGTTTCATTTTATAATAATAACTTTTATCTTTTACGTAAATCGACTCTTCCTATGGTTGAAGTCGGTTACAATATATCCTATGTCACTCGTGCGAATCGGTTGGCATCTATTCATCAAAATGGGATCGGTTACAAACATACATGCATAGACTGCTGAAGTCATAATAATCCTTCCTTTTAGCTTCGTCGTAGTCGGGTAGAAAAGGAAAACGTAAATGTTTTTAACGTTTTTTTTTTCAAGAAAAGTGGGAAGCGAGACCTTGTTTATAAAACTATTTTATTTATTTTTATTTATTTATTTATTTATTTGGAGGACTAACAGCTATAACATACAATAATTAGTAAATAAAATAAAAACAATTAAGCCATTTACTAATCCTCGCCGATAAGTAAACAATATACAAACACTTGCAATAAAAAAACATCAAAATACAATCACTCACATTATGTAGGCATTAAACGAACCTAATTATGAAAAAATGCAAAAATGTTAATAGTCTATTATAATTAGCAATCGCCATCATTAAAGAACATTCTATTTAAAAATGTTATCGCCGTAGTCACAGTAGTATTAAAGATATCAAAATCACCAACCTCGCTCACACTGTTGAAGGAGTGACTAGCTCGCCATAAAAATGAGTTTTGACGGTAATTAGTGGAAACGGTTGGCAGCGATAGAGGGCAGTTTGTTCGTAAATGTTTGGTCGGGACAGTAATACATAACTTCGATAGAAGTTCGGGACAATTAATGTAATTAGAAGTCATTTTGAGCAGGTATATTATATCTGCTACTTCTCGTCGCTTCACAAGGGGCAACAAATGATGCTTCCTACAAAATACATCGTATTTATTGGAGTCGTAGGTGTCGTGCAACCGGTAACATAGATATTTTATGAACTTTCTCTGGATATTTTCTAAACGATTTATGTAAAAATTATATCTAGGATTCCAGATCTGCGATGCATATTCCAAGTGACTACGAACATAAGTACAGTATAATATTTTTAAGGTCTTTATGTTATTAAAGTATTTAGCGTTACGCATCACAAATCCTAGCGCCCTGAATGCTTTTTTTACAATATTGTCAATATGCGTATCAAACAGCAATTTTGAATCGAGCAAAACTCCCAAATCACGCATGACATCTTGTCTCTGTAGTTCAATGCCTTTCAAGTAGTACTTAGAAATGTGGATCTTAGTTTTACGAGTGAAAGTAACCGAAAAGCATTTCGATGGATTTAAGTCGAGCTTATTTTTCAAGCAATAATCATCAAGACTACGCAGATCCTGTTGAATTTGGTAGATATCTAGTTGCGATTCAATAGCCTTGAATATTTTCATATCGTCAGCAAAACATAGCAAGCGGGCAAATTTTACACATGAACTAATGTCGTTAGTAAATATAGTGAAAAGTAACGGGCCTAAAAGGGAACCCTGTGGTATGCCACTTGGAATAGGTATCCAGCTTGAGACATAATTGTCGATAGCTACCGCTTGAGACCTATTTTCAAGATACGATGAAAACCATCTAAGAAGGTCACCCCTAATACCGATTCGAAAAAGTTTGTGAAGTAAAATGTCGTGATCGACACGGTCAAAAGCTTTACTGTAATCAGTATAAATAACATCGACCTGCAGTCCTTTCTCCATAAAATCTGTCAAGTATTCGTTAAAAACTGCCAAGTTAGATACTGTAGAACGTCCCTTTATAAAGCCATGCTGTGTGCTGCTAAAAGAGTGCTTGAGAGCAGCATTAACTTGATCATATATCGTTTTTTCCAATAGTTTAGATATTATACAGAGTTTTGAGATCGGTCGGTAATTAGACACGTCATCTTTAGGGCCTTTCTTGTGTACTGGACTAATAAGTGCTGATTTCCAGATTGGGGGAACCAAACATTCATCTAATGATCGCTTAAACAAATAATATATAGGGAGAACTATAGTCCTAGCACATTTTAATAGAAATACAGCGGGCAATTGATCAGGTCCTGCAGATTTAGAAATGTCGAGTTTAGATAATAATTTATAGATATCATCAATATTAATTTCAATGTTATGAATATGCGAGATTGACGTATCCACTGATGAGATATTAGTTACATCCCCAATACGGTTAATATTAATGTTGCCAAGAAATGTAGATTTAAAAAAAGCAGAGAATGCTTCACAAATATCTTCACCAGTAGTTGCTGTAACATTTCCAAACTTAACCAAACTTGGGATAAAACTACCTTTAGAACGAGATTTAATGTAAGACCAAAATGCCTTTGGGTTACTAGTGATATTTTTTTCGACAGAACTGATGTAGTTATTAAAACAAGATTTTTCTAATCTCCTAACTCTGTCACGAAGTACTGTAAATGAATGTAAATCACAAAGATTGCCATAAGTTTTATATTTTCGGTGATACTTATACTTTTCTTTTATAACCTTTTTGAGTGCTTGTGAATACCAGATTGGATACGAATCAAACGAAGAGATCTTGCAGGGAATGTATTTATTTCGGAGCGCATCAAGTTTATGATAGAAGAATTCAACGGCGTGCAAAAACGATCTATCAGAGAGTTCTTTCTCCCAGTTAGTATCGTGTATTTCAGAATTAATGGAATCGAAATCTCCGGCGTTATAAATATACTTAATACGCGGAGCAGCTTTTAAGGGGGTTATAGTAATGAACGGAATGGTTATTATAAGAGCATTATGATGCGGGTCAGTTGGCACTAAATAATCATAACTATCGATTACTGATACTACATCACTACAGAGCACTAAATCGAGAATTTTATTGTGATTATTCATGATTCCATTATATTGACACAGGTTATGGGTATTGAGCGCGGGGGCGCTCGTTGCCGTAGAGGAAGGCCCGTGCGGGAAGAGCACGGCTTTAGCCGCTGCTCCATGCTGAGGAGCATAGGAAGAATCACTTCCTAAGAGAAGGGGGTCCCCCGTTCAACATCTACGGGTTGACCCAAGCGCGTGTCCGAAGTTTAGAGGCGAATGCTGCAGCGATCCCTCAACTTCGGCACACATACGCGCTGAGCGGCAGAGGGGTTTTTAGTCAGTAGGAGTCTGACATAACCCTCACGCTGCCCCCCGGCAGTGTGAGGGTATCCATGATGGATTTTCCCCTCTTTAAAAAAAAAAAAAAAAAAAAAAAAGGTTATGGGTATTGATCTCATCCATAAGTAAGATTTCATCTGAAGTGGAAACGTTATAGGGTGTCATATGTAAACAATCTGTTTTTTTCCAAATAATTCCACTTAAATTAAAGTCACCGATTATTAAAAACTTATCATGCGGGTTAGATAAAACAATGTTATTCAATTTGTCCAGAAAATTAGATAGTTGATGTGAGAAGGAATTGCCTCTATTCTGGCTACATAAATAAATTACACATATGTGCATTGTGATAGTATGGTTATTCTGTCTAATATTTAAAGTTAACCACAGATCTTCCGCTGAAGAGTTAAAGCTAGGTTGGGGAGTGATCGTAAGGGAATTTCTTGAGGCAATAAGTACTCCACCGCCACGAGTCTGAGATGTTAGACTATAATTACGATCACGTCGCCACACTATGAATCTATTGTCAAAAAGTTCAGAGTTTGAAATACCATCATTCAGCCAGGTTTCAGTCAAGAATATCAAGTCATAAGACTTAGTACAGAGGTTTCTATAAAATTCAATAGTTTTAGACCGTAGTCCCCGAACATTTTGATAATAAATGACTAAATTATCATTGTTAAACGCCATTGAGAAATGTATTTCTCAACATAATATAAATTGTAGGTATATTTGAATGAATATTGTGGATTACATAATAATACAATAAGACAATGTTAGGTAAAACTAAATTGATACGAATGATCAAATCTTTATGTAGATATTTTGTAAAAAATATATTGCTGCAGTAATTCGTATTCCAAATCAATATAAATATTTTTACCAGGGAACAGGCGATAATGAGTAAATTCAATGAGTATGAGCGAGATAGTAGTGATTTAGTATTACAGTTTTTAAAATGATTTACGAGGCGATGAGCTAATGAACAGTACAATTGAATACAAAAGACGGACGAACATAAATGAATAATAACATGGGTTGCAAACATTTTACAATTTTCAAGTCTATAATAATATATATTACTAGTTACTTGACAGTGAGTTTGTAATAATGATAAAGAGAGTGATACTGTGAAGTTAATACCAGAGTAAAATAATATTATTATGTAAACTGTTAACAGAACTATGCAACAAATTAAGCTAGTTTGTTTAAATCAGTTACAGAATTTATAATTATGACACGAGAGGTATCGTTCTTGCGCACATGTATTTTACCAAATTTTACCCATACATACTTATATTCCTTAGCTTTAAGAACGGATTTGGCGTTAGTTAAGAGCTTCTTGGATTCTGCGGTAAGATGATCATTGACATAGATTCGATGATTACTGTTTTGGTAACCGATGTCCTGAGCGGTAATGGATTTATTTATACGAGCTGCTGCCACAAAGTTTTCTTTTATATATCTATTTGTGAAACAGATAATAATAGATTTATCGTTTGTTCCAAACGTTGGTACTCTAGTTACGTAATTAATATATGTATTTGAAATAGGAAAATTAATAACTTTACTGATGGACTCCACAACCGAAAACAAGTTCTCATCTTTCTTCAGTGGGACTCCTTTTATCTCAACATTGTTCAGCCTGGCTCGTTGTTCCCAGGTAATCATATCTCTTTTCATTTCATTAACAGATGAAGTCAATGTGGCTATTGAAGATTGGACATGATTTAGTTCCGATACCCTGTGTTCAAGGTCAACGAGCCTTCCATCATATTCTTCAAGTTTACAACAATTTTGATTTAGTGCTTCCTTAACATGAGTTAGTTCGTTTCTCATATCTTTTATGTCTTGGTGTAAAAGCGGAAGACCATTAAGTTGGGTTTTAACGTCACGTAGTTCTAAAAGAATTTTTGACAATATGTCCTTTTCTATATGCGCATCATTAGCAGGTACTGAAGTAGTGGATAAGCTGTTAGTTACGGAAACAGATGGACTAATTTTGCAGGATCCACATTTCCACGCTGATCGGCGTTCGGAGCCCAAACGTCTATATCCAGCTTCACTGATATTGGCGCAAGTGAAATCGTAATGATTTTTACATTGACAACATTGAACTCCATCATTAAAAGTGGAATTACACGTAGCACATTTCATGTTTAATAGATATATAATAATGTATGAATTAAATTGTAGGTCGTATAAAAAATAAAAATAAAAATAGAAAGGTTGAGTATCCCAGAAAGTTGGCAGATAATAGACGTAAACAACAGTTAGTTGTAATCGACGATCCACGTGCAATTCAGTAATGCGATGGTGCTCGAAGGGCAACTGTTTTATGTCTTGAATTTAAGAGATTGTTGTTATGTTGGCCAAAATGAAGTGTTATGTGATGTATTCCAATGTGAATACTAGTGGGTAGTTATAACTATCACTTCTTGAAATTATAAGGAAAGTTATTCAGGTTGGTTCTTTACCTTAATTTAGCTCACGGGTTGTTTATACTTGACAGTGATGTGTGCACAAATGATTATTATAAGACACTATGTCGATTCAGGCGATATAGTTATAGTATAGAAATAACGGTTGTGCTCATAATAACAGTAGTCACTTATCACATTAATTCTTCACAAATCTCTAGTCTAGCAATAATTTCTTGATAATCACAGAGTAGTTTCGGAGTCTGATTAACTGCTACTTGATTAATTTAGTAGAAAACTATTTTAAAGAATTTAAATACGGAGCTAGTATTTACTTAGATCGGTGTTGCAAGCGAAAAAAAATCATTTTATTTAAGTACTTGTCAACTTAATCCTTACTAATATTATAAAATCGAATGTGTGTCTGTTTGTTACGCTTTCACGCCTTCACTACTCAACCGATCATTATGAAATGTTGCATAGACGTTGTCAGAGGTATAGAAAAGGACATAAGTATAGTTCCCAAGAGATAGGTTAAATCTACAAACACGAAAGCGAAACAGCGAGCAAAATCTACTATTGGTAATTTAATTATAATAGTTTCGAAGCTACATAAACGCTACGAAATAACAACGTTGTGATTTGGTATCTAAAAAATGTAGTCTGATAATGTAATAATTATTGTAACAAACAATTTTATTTATTTTAAAACACTGCACTTCAAAATAACGTATTAAGTTGAATCAATAACTATATATAAATACAAATAAATAAACAAGCTTTAGTATTTGTAAATAATAAAGAATCTTTTAAATCTGCAATTTATCATTAATATAGTTGATCTACCTACAAAAACTAACACGTATCTAACCTACAGGGATCATAACAAGCCCACAATTCAGCCCACTTATGTCAGGGGGCGCTTGGCAATAGCATTTTCTCTTCCGCTTTATTAAATATCTTTGCAAATACACTTTTACTCCATAAGCGGCCGACGTTCGGCAAAGGACGTCATTGTCTACACTCAAGTACGACTTGTATCGTATGCAAATAGTGAAACAAATGGAGATCTCTTTTATGATTTTTATGAATGCTAAAATGTTCTCGAATAAAATACAAAGAAAGCTTCGTAAGAAAAAATATTCATGTTCCCACCAGCATCGTACGAAATGTAGTCAAAATGTATTTTACATTTCATTACCATGAGTTCATGACATCCATTATCATTAGATGTAATTGAATAATTTTCAGTTTTACAGTACTGATTTATTCGTATAAATATTATAACCTGTAATGTCCAAAAAAAATTAATATCGATAATCTGAACTTTTATGATTAATTAGTAATTGACCGGTAATATTTTAATTACATTATTATATAATCTATATACAAATAGGCAGAGACGCAAGAGTTAAATGCAATTTCATTTTCTGTTTATCAAACCATTTCCTTTTTTCAATAGGTATTTACGAGTTTTAATGTTAGCAGTAAAGGAACATGGAAATAGTGTTTTCCATACCATAAACGCATCGAAGCCATTATTTATAAATGTTTAAAGACATGCTTCATACTCTTTAGGTCTAAAATCTTTTTAGTTTACACCGTATACAAAAAAATACAGATTATAATAAGAAATAACACGTGAAGAAAAAACCTTGTATGGCTTATTATGGTCGAATTTTTATTCACTGAACGATGGCTATAATTTCATAACATTAATGAAAACATAGTATATGGTACATGGGATGACAATTATGTCCGAATGGAAGACGACTAACATATAGCAAGTATAACATCCGCTGTAGTGGGACGCTTATATGTAACTGGATCAACCAATGTATAAGCAATAATCGTAGTGACCGAGTGATTTGACCACGTGAATATTAATTGAATGTCCGCAGGTTCGAACCCCGGCGTATACTAACGAATTTTTACGAATTTGCGTAAATTTATTAATTTAAATTATTAACATTGCTGCTGACAGTGAAGGAAAACATAGTGAGAAAACCTAATCTCTCAGTTGTCATTTTTGCACGATACTCACCATCGCGTACAAAGTACCGTGCTGCTTTAATAAAAGTATTCTAATAAATTGCTAAGATCATCATAAACTTATCCAGTAATTAATTTCAGTGTAGAATATACTTCATATAATTATTTTCACATATTTAGGACACTTCTAAGTTGCAAAATTATATATATCTACATAGACGTCGCATAGAGGAAACATTGTAAAGTCTTCTCCGCCGTCAACTTATGGTTTCCTAATGAAGTTGTCGCGTAAATGCATATGTGAGAGCGATGTACCCACGAAGCACTCGGTAAGTATATTTGCGTCTGAAGGTAACTCTGCGGTCGTGAGGTTCCTAATATATAGATAGTGCATGTTTTAAGTTAAAGGCCTCACCGATTCATAATCAGTTTTCGCGCAATTTCCTTCGAAGGTATAAACATGTTACAGGGATGGTACAGTTATTTTATTTTTCTCAATTAAATTACAACATAATTAATAACATAATAAATTTCTTTTAACAAAAATTTAATTCAGAACCATTATTCATTTTCATGTCTATTGCACTATTTTATATAGTAAATTAATATACGTTTAAGTTTAGTTATATGTAAAATCAGTTTCACTATTGACTACAGTGATATAAATTTCTGAAAAATTTCGTAGCTAACACTTTATCTACTGATGACTTAAACTACTCACTATCACCATCCACAATTAATTAAAAGTATCAAAATTAAAATATACACAATAAATTAACCAGATAATCAAAAAAAAAATTCTATTAACAACAGTTTATTTAAAAAAATAATAACGTAGAATAAGAATAAAATAAAGTATACTTTGAAGTAACATTTCAATATTATCAGATCACAAAAACTTTCGTCATGTTTCACACCTAACCTGCTTTATATTGAAATAAAAAATAATAAGCAAAGCAATAATCGTTGCGAGGACAACCCTGAACACCGCCAGCACTCAGCCATGCCAGAGGCTCGTCTCGAACAAATTGCCGTGATGCCCCAGCCATATTAAGTTAACATCCTTCCCTCGCCCGCTTTCCCTCCACTAAAACACTAAATTCACTATTCCCTTGTTATAATTCACTTTACTACAAAGTAAAAAATATAAGACTAAACTATTCAATTGGTCGACACAAATTGACATAATATGAGGCTATTAAAAAAATTTAAAATACATAAATAATATTTATTTTCCTTACTGCGTGCAGTAAATCAATATGCCTAGCCCTGCATTTTTCATTATTAGTGGTAAGGGGGTACGGGGAGTAAATGCCAGCGGTTCAGTAGGGAAACTTAGGGTGGTCCGGGATATTCGAGAGGCGAAGAGGGGTGGGTAGAACAATAGCCACCATGACATTTAGCATGGAAGCGATTGTCACGGCCCGTTAGAGCCGCGAGCCGCTGAGCGTACAGCCGCTCTCAGTATACCTTCTGAAATATTCATTTTCACATTCTTTTCTTCGTATTCTTGTGTATTCTCTCAAGTCTTTTATGTAAAATAGCTAGCTCAAACACGAGTACGTTGATATCTATGTATTTTACTTATGTTAGAAAAATATCAGCACGTTTTATATAAGTCTATTGACTGCTCACCCTCCGTTAAAAGCTAAAACCATTTGTAGAACGAAAACGGCTAAATTTACAATTTGCAAACAATATTCACAAGGAATATTGAACTCATAAGCAGTATCTTCAGAATGTGAATGAAAACATAAACTGTTTAAATATTTTAGGCGCATTTACCATGCGAAAAGCAAAGCGGAAAAGTTTATTGGAAGAATAAATTGGGACTAAGAAGCAGGACGCGCTTGTTCGAGCCTTGCTATTGAGGGTGAGAATAAACAAATTGTTGCTAGATGGTAAATAATGCCGGAGACGTGCCGCTACAATTCGAATTACTTAATTTGACTTGGTTATCCAGGTGTACCTGCAGCGCCGGTGCGTAGAGCGCATCTCGAGCTTACGCAGGGTTATATAATTTTAATGGTCAAATTAAAAATATTAAAAGCGACTTTTGATACCATAAACAATTCATTTAAACAATATAAATTAAAAATATTGCCTGATGATTAAAAACGTTAATTAATATAGCAATAATATTATAGAAAAGTTATCTATGAAATTGCTGAAAGGAATATAATGTAGATCAGAAAATAAATTCAATAACCTGTATTGATATAGTCTAACTGATACAGAGTTTTCTTTGTTCTTAGTTCACCTGTATTTTTTCAAGCAGACGACTGACCTTTATCGGTCTATCCCACGCTTAAGAATTTTCTTGTGTGGGTATAATTAAAGAATTCAATGCTGCAATATTAATTATAATTTATATTATTTAATTTCTTACATTATCAGAAGAGTTTCTGAAAGTATTCAATTTCAAGCTTTAATCGGTGTCTATTATTAAGGACTTATTGATTATGCGGGATACTGTGTGTAGGTTCATAAGGTGACTTAATTAATACACCGAGATCTAGAGGTAATATTCATTGCGCGTCCGTACTGTATGAATTAATGCTACACTTGAGGCAAGAGGTGCGCCTTTACAGGCTAAAATCTGAAAGGCGTATAATATCCACCCCGTTAAAAAACCTTATACCATACGTAGGAATAGCGTAGGAATATGAGTGATGCAGTAAATAAAGCTATTAACAAACTTTTATTACAACAGCCTACCATCTCCCAGTACTAACGTAGGGTGGGTGTTACGTAGGTATTTTTATTCGAGGCGGCGACACCCTGGGCCCCCGATAGGGAAATTGGATTGATACTACTTTAAGGTTTTTTGGTCATCAACCGCGCATTTTATACCCGAACCAATATTGCTTCTTTATGTATTTTATGTTTTATGACATTGGCAGTTATTATGTTTTATGATTGGTATTTCCTACAACGTGTAGTAAACGGTTAAGTCTACTCCGACGCAACACTTACTTATTTTTTATTGATTGATCTCGATATGTATTTTGAAAAGATTAAAGTAAAGAAAGAATTAGTTTTTTTATTTAATATTTAAAACAGTATTTGAAGAAAATGAAATATCCGATATTAATAATTATAATACATTTACGAGTCATTTCGTTTTAAACAACTAAAGCGTTTATTATTGTTTTATTCTTTCCCTTGTCGTTGTTGTTATCAAATATATATTAACTAGTTGTGACCGTGTTCTGTACGTTTTTTATTTTACGAAAATAATAGCGCTTGTATAGGAAATGAAATTACGAGGACATGTATCCACCACTCACCTTTACACGGAGATCCGCTTCTTCGGGGTACCCCGGCTGTGCTTGTGGCTTAGATCGCTGATCTTGTTATTAAGGCACTCTAGTCTACACTGGCACTAGGTTTTGTATAGAGGTTGTCGTATTATTACTGATATATAAGTGTTTTTTTTGCAGTTACGCTCAGAGCGGTTAAGACGTTGCGAGATTCAAAGGTACACTTGTTATTCGTTAGAGGGCAGCACTTGTTCGGTTAAAGCGCGTAGTGACTAGATACATGCCATTTCACGTAAAATGAATATAAAAAAAAAAAGACATGATTTGTGCTAACATATAAGACATAGAAATACGGAACAGCGCTAATAAATAATAGCGATAATAAAATATAATCCAGGCTCAAACATATATGCACACCATTTTTTATGAACAAATTAACAAAAAGGATGGATAGTAAAATGAATAGCTTAAAAATCTTCACGAAAACCACTAAATTGTACCGTATTCCGTGATGATCGGTCAAAGGCTGTTGAAGTTAATCAATTTCAAACATATGTATATAACAATATTCATTTTCATAAATCAAAATTGAGAGCAAAGTAAAAAAACAATTGTTTTATCTCAAGACTTTGATATCGATAAAACAAAATCTTGATTAGTAGAACAAAATCACCACTTTTATTTCCATAATAATGAACTTACTGTTTTATACATTAGGTGTCAAATAAATTGAAGTTGTTGAAAGTTTAACAAGGGCCTCTTAGTAGTCGATACGAGTGAGTGTGAACTTGCGAACCCTGTCTACAGATTGCCTGAGGCATCACGCGCATCTGTAACTTCTTCTACGGCCCGGTTTTTCGTATTACAAAATGGTGTTTTCCGCTCAGATTTTTCGATACTTCCTTTACACTTATAGCACTTTTAAAAACAGTTCAACAAATAAACTTGAATAAGGAAGTTTGAAACACTTTTTGTTTGTTTTTTTTTTTTTAATTGCGTGTTAATATAACTTGTACATTTTCTTCGTTTTATCTCATTACAATCCGTATAATTTTTGAGTTTATCGCGAACAGACAGACATACGCGACGGACGACTTTGATTTGTAATATGTAATAATTTAAGAAAAGTACAGTCGTTGCGAATATTTTTGGTCGCTCTGAATATAAATGCGCAAAACACATATATAGGTATAATTACATATTTATATTATATGTATGACGTCGAGACAAAACGATGAATAAATGCAAATTTTATATTCCTATAAATAATATTTTAACTTTGTTTTGTAATAAACTATTGACGAAATTACGCGCAAGACTGACGTCATGGCTATGTTCAGACCGGCCAAAAAGATTAACGTGGATCTCTATGGATATCTAGTCTTAATCTACCAATATCTCAATTACAATAACATTTTCTATTCGATTTTGAGAAGTTCCATATTGTTTTTCCGAAATCGAAAACTTGAAGCTATATACAGAGTAGCTAAAAAGATTGATGAAGTCTTTTTCTATGTATATAATGTGATCGTGATCAAACGTAAACCGAAATTTGTATTTGGTTTATCACTGTGTATTGTGTATCACAGGGAAATAACTATTCTCTACTTTGGCAGCTGTCACTCTAAAAGTCAATTTTACTAACGCTGTTGTGTAAGCTAAAAGTTTTTCTTTAGTCGAGCGTCGAACGAGTTCAGAGATAAAAAGAAGCAAGTGTCAGTAACATCTTGATATTATAGTGATAATCTTATCCTTAAACTGTTGTTACAGTATTCATAAAATATACTTTCTGTTATTTATCATTTATGCTTTGTAGGTTTCGCGTTTGACCACAAACTGTATCTAGAGAGGAATTGGCTCTTAAGTACAAGTGTTTTAAGATAGATTTTCAACTTGGAAGTGTTGGCTTTTCTTCACCGAAAGCTTCGGTTCTTTACAGGATTCGAATCTGTTTCCCAATATGCTATCATCGAGCCATCATCGTTCCAATTTTAATGTCATGAGTTTCAAGTGTGTAAAAATTAAATTTCCATAAACGTAAATGACTTCAAGCTTTTTTCTTAATAGATGACTTAAGATCAATTTTCTTCATAACCACCGGATCATTTTCCGTTTCTTTTATTTCATCATTAACGGAAACCTATAGCTTTCTTTAGCCAGAAGCATTGTTTGATTTTCTAAATAATCTTTTAGTATAACTCACTATAACTTATCTCACTATTCAGAATTTAGATGAAAGTGAAATAAACTTTAAATCTGGCGAAACTTGTATAAAACCAACCAAGGAACGGAGGGTTGATAAATGATACCCGCCTCCAATGAATCTCCATCAGCGCTTCGTAGCGCTGCAATTTGAAAGAGGAATTACTGTTCTATACTTAGTGCGCTTTTTATGATTTTTTTTTAAATTACAAGTCTTTGTGCTGATGAAACACTGCAATTTCTTCTCAACAACACTTAAATGAATTCTGTTTGTAAAGCTTTGAGGTTTTTTATATTAAATTTATTACCACATTTCATAATGAATCTTCTCTACTTTCTATTTTTAAACCTGTCGTGACCGTTTTGTCGAATACAGTCTCATGTACTTATGATTTTTTCGTAAGAACTGTTCGCTATCATACATCATTTATTCCAGTAAAATATTGTGACAGACATTCTAAGATTTCGATACTCAATACTAAGTTTAAAAATTAATTAAAAAAAATTGAAGTCAATCAGAGAAGTTTAATTAATCCCCAAATAATATTACATTGAATTATGAGCAAAATAAAATTATGTCTGACATTAATGTTAACTTAAAAATATCTGAACACCACATAAGAGATCGTGTTATTGTTAACGTAGGTTATTGTGTTCGCACTAAGAACACAAAGTCACTTTGCGTACATAAAATAAATGACAAATATGTATGGTGCGGTAGAGCAAACTACAGCTTGCATGTCATATATCAACTATGTAAACATAATGAAAAATGGAAAACCATAGGTGTCATGTTTTATTGGTTATATTTACATGTACTATACCCAAGACAATCGAACCAATAAAATTTTGTCAATTTTGTCTATGAACAAGATATATTTAGTACAGAAAAAAGGTTTTTATTTAACTGTTAAGTTACTGTAAGTTATAAGGAAAATCGTGATGTCATGTAAATCGTCGTATAAATTTAATATTTACTTTAATGTAAATTTAAACAAATATACATTCTGTTTATTTAACATCGTGATCTATATCTTGTTAATAGGTTTCTAAGATTGTTACGCAATGGTTTAACAAAATAACAATTTATTATATGTATATTAAAATTAATTTTCATTGTTAGTCAGAGACTAGAACACAATAAACACAATGATTGTGGAATGCATAGCGTTATCAACGGAATTCCGGCTCCGACATATGTTAAAAAGGATAACACACAAAACAGGATATATAGATTAAAAATGTTACAAAATATTTTTTTAAATATTATTTCATTGTTTTACTAATTCTTTTCCAGTCTTATTATTAATTCCACTGTCTCTTCTCTGATAAAGTATTGACAAAAAAAAATTACGTGTCGTTTTATTTTTACTACAAGTTTATAATTACGGATATAAATGTATTCCTTTTTTATATTTTACCAGATTTATGTATTTTACACTCGGTCGGTGTTCGCAAAAATAATTGTTTTTAGTAAAATATTTTAATTCTGTCTTTGAACAATTACTGTTTTGGATAAAACAAAATTTCACGTAAACCGAGAGTAAGTATCGGTAAGAAACATAAACATTCGAGTAATTACATACTAGTCGTTCTGTTAATAGTAAATATAACTCTATAGATGTCTTATTATTTGAAATTATTAATGATTCTTAGCATGAGTATGATAACGTACAATAAAACTACCAGTTTTCTCAAGCATTTATTAGGGCTTAGTGTTACTGTTACGTCGATATATTACAGTATTACCAGAATTTAAGAACACAATCCATACCTAACATGGAAATTGATAGTGCAAACCATACTTGTTTTAGCTTTGTTGGTACAAAACAGCAACAAGCGTATCTATCGCGGCATTGGCACTACACATGAGCGGTTCGCACGCGTGTTTGCCGACGCTGTTGACCGTCCGAGGCCCAGACGCAAACAGGACCCGCCCTTCGCCATCTGTCCCAAACGATATTGCTCACGCACATTATTCGCGACCCGTGTTTGTTGAACAACGGTTTTGGTGACTATACTGTACCTACATGCTTAACGATATCCGGCGTGCAATAACTAGACTTCCTTTAAACCTTCATTATGTATAATCAGTTACTAAAAGTATCTAGGAGGTCAGTTTTTTTTTTTACATTTCACTATTATTGTGTTAAAATAACAAATACACCGGCCTGAAACATATCTCTGGCAGTCTATCATGAACCGCAACGCAACGCCACTGTGCATAAATTTTTTACAAATATAAATATACCGTACAATATGCCTGATTCCAAATTTTATAACGAAATTATGATTTTAGAGAAACAAATCTGGTCACATAAAAGTATAGTAATAATATTACATATTACATTTACAACTGTTTTGTCGTGTTTAGGGTAAATAACAAAAAATACACCTGATAAGATTAAGCGCGTTTAACGACGGTTGTAACGAAGTTTATCATATAAGCGGCATTTTTCTTTTTTTTAATTACAAAAATATTCCCCTTTAGAAACTAATATTATATCATTGAAAGATATTTCGCGTTTCCTCCACAGTCTCTGGACTCTAGTTATATGTCATAGTTGATTTAATATCTTTAATAGACATTCCGATATTCGTTTGATTTAAGATCATACTTTTCTAAGAGTTCATATAAAACATATCTGTTCCCTGAACTGTGGAAAATCAAATAAAATAAACCAGCTGTCGTCGGTGCACTCACAAAGTGCTTCAGTACAAGCTTGTCTTCGCAACACAAACGTAATAACCACCAAACCCGAGTGACATATAGTCTAGAAAAATATTTTGAGAACATTTTTACAATTTTTCTTAACGTTAAACATCTACTTCTGTTTAGATTAGACCTACGCAATCGTTAAAGAGGTTACATTTAACAACACAGGGTCGTTTCGACGCCTATATTCGGTGTGATCGCGTTGATCCTCGCAATAAAGCTAGTATTGCAGCACAAATATTGAGTTCTGAGAAAGCGCGGTGACCCCGAGTCGTTTCATCTTTGCTAACCCCGGCTATCTCCGCCCCGCATCGTCTCAATTGTCTTACGGTTAAATCTGCGACCGACGTTCGCTTTATATACACGCTATGTTTAAAGAAAATTAACTACACGAAAAAAAAAAAGAATTACCCTCGCATTTGGTTTTTGGTATGATTTCGGAACGGTATATTCCCATTTTAAACGCTCTTTGAAACGAAATATCAAAAGGTTTTTCTAGTATGAACAATGGAGGGAGAGATATACACGGACGCGACTATAGCGGTACAAACGCACAACTGGGACTCTAATCCCAAGCGGGTTGCGGAGAGCACGCGCTGCCAGACTTCCACTGGATAATTTACAATTTACGTACATATTTAGGAATTCGCTGTATGTAATGAACGTTATAGCAGCACTACCTGGTGACAGTATCTCATCATCTCTCTATACATATGCATACGCTTCACATTCAATAAACAACACTCATTGAATTTACGATAATACAAGCATACAAATAAACACTAAACTATGCTGTATAAACGGCAAAGTAATCATAACTGTATAACGAAGTATGTTTTCTACAAGTCTATTGAAGATAGAACCTCGTTTAAAAGCATCAATTTTACCGATCCCAAGTCGGCCCTCAGAAAGGTTCGTATTACGGTCTCGGGTTGCGGTGATGATCCCTACACAGATAAATGATTATCTACAGATTATTAGATTAAAATTTATTTTTCAATCTGTTCTCTGCAATTCCATTAGTTACGGATAAATTATTATTAGTGGAGTTGAACGATGGATAACTATTGTCAATAAATATCGTCATCTCACATTCCGCGAATAAATCGCGGAATTGAAATGTAAATAAGTAGGGATGAGCCGCGTTGTGGAATTAATATTTTGATTGGATTAATCTATTAGCACAATATCCGCGTGCACAATGGACCCACCCGTGCTGTTGTGACGTTTCCCGAACTACATAAATATAACACATTTATGCAACTTTCACGTGGTTTAAATAATTTTCGAATATACTGGTGAGTTTACTACAGCGTAAACGTGTAAAATTAAACTTTCAAAGTATTAACAATCGTGAGCATAATAGGAAATTATGAAAATATTTATATAGTATTTAATGGCGATGTACTCATAATACAGCTAAGTATACGGGATTTGTAATTTACGCTTTGAGAAGCAACACAACCTTAAGTAAATTAGATAGACTTTAACCGCCTAAAGGAAATACTTTTTTTCTACATTAAAGTATCCCATACAGCGACATACTCTGAAAGAGTTTCACATTCTGTAGTATACAGAATGTTGATGATGAGAAATATTCATCACTGTTTAAGTGATATAAAATATTATAATATCATAAATATGGTTATTTTACGAAACTGGAATTTCATATAAAGTGTCGCCGTCTACCGTTATAGTATGCTAGTTCTACCATTAACCTGAAAGATTATAATAAACATAAGTGCTTGTTGTGTATCCGTAGTAGTAGTAGATGATTACCTAATCATCATTACAACAACAAATGAAGTAATGCATTTTTCCTATGCGGTGAATAACAAATAATTGAATACATTGTTATCTTGCTGTTGATTTTCCGTTGTCCGTTATTATTGATAATGAGAATAGTCTGTCGGTGTTATTATAACAACGTGTTAACGACGATTATGTCTAAAGTAGAACTTCACACTTACACACGACAAAAACAAAAAATATTTATTTGAATATCATGTCATTTGTACAAATTGCAAAGCAAAATAAAACAGCAAATTACCTAACAGCAATATAATTGTCAACAGTTTATAACAACAATTATTGTAAAATAATACAATTTACATATATATTTCAGTAATTTATATTCTATATTACATTATGGCACATGAATTGATGAAATATATTAAGTTGGTGTGTGGCTTTTTATAATGATTTACCAGAAATACTTTAAAATACGAAATGTACATGACATGTGATTTTATGTTAATAGTAGGTACGTTATATCGAGAATATCTGGACATCTACCGGCCGGAGTTAATTTTGTTTTTATAACACCACAAACCCGAATGATCTGTTTACTAGCGGGTCAGTAATAAAAAAGGGGCCGTGGTAGCCATTACGCGGCGAGTAGTCGCGCCGCCCGGCGTCGCCCCCTATCGGGTTGCAAGTGAAACGGATAGCGGGGGGCGGTGACAGATAACGAGCGATGTGTGTACACTGCAAAATGTCAACCACATTAGGGTATAATTTTTATTATGGTTTCAAATAATGAAATGTGTAACCCGGAATGCTTATTTACATTTAACCGGAATGATATTAAACTGTGTTTGACACTTTTGATAGTAAAACATTGTTGTAAAATTGACATGGATCTTTATTTTCTTTTTTATGGTAACTCAATCTCTTTAATACTACATACAAATCTTCTGCTTCTTCTTTTACAATCAATCCTTCCTATTGAAGATTAGTGCAATTATCAAATGGTAAATGTTTGATATTTTAGAGTCGGCGACTTCGACTAATTTGTGGAAACTCCAAAAATGGTATCGCACTTATAAAATGTTTCCAAGGAGTCTTTGTGAAATGTCAACATTCAGGTTCCATATAATTGTTCCTAATCTAATTCACTCGTTAACGGCAAACAAACTACTGCCAATATTACATATAATACGAACAAATAACACAAGTCATTCTGTTCGTTTTTCTTTTTTAATAACTTAATAAGTATATTAAAACAATTATCGATTGTATCCATTAAGTGGCTAGAGTGTACAACGACAGTCGTTGTTGTCATTATGTCGATCTGCAAAAAAAACATGGGAGAAGCTCCTAAATAAATTGGTGAAGAGAGACCAATAACAGAACGCTACGGTGAAACACTATTGAGCTTGTATTACCACGCGAATTATAGTCTACAGCATTATTATCACCGAATCGTTTCAGTGCAAACGCTTCTTCAAGCCACAATATCTTTAATAGTATTAATTATTTCTTAGAAAGTTTATACATCCCTACCTATGAAGATTTTATTTTTAAGACTTTTTTTTATTCCTTAAAAGATTTGTTCTTACTTCTGTTAATAGATACACAATACTACATAGTAATTAGATTTTTATTTAAATAATAATATGACTTATCTCAAAGTACTGTTACACTGTTGTTCAATGCATGACTTCAATAGCCTAACCATAAATCGTATTTAAAATTCATTCGCATTTCATATTTTTATAACATTAGATTATACTAAGCCAGTAATAAACAATACAGTCCCTGCCGGCCAAAGATGTTCCAGGTTTAATGTTGGGCGGTGGAAAACTTTATGTTTCTATATATTCATAGTATAAGGATAGATTAAACTATAGTGAGGTATTTTTATTATATACTCTATGTTGTTTTAATGTGAAGTTACTTATATACTTTAAAAATCACCTGTACTGTAGAAATTGGTGGGCGGTTAGGTCATTTTTCTACTAACAAATATCCAAAAGTGGGCGGTATGTACAAGAAGGTTGACTGCCTCTGTACTAACCGATGACATACATTAATACAATTACTGGAAATTTTTAAAGGGTGTATTATGCTACATTTTATGTCCACTTAACTGCATACTTATATTATTACGCAGCTGTATATACGAAACGGCATTATTGTCTGTACAAATACATAAGGATATAACCATACCTTGGTACAGGATTTATGAATATTTTATAATTATATGGCAATTAAAGAGTTATTTTTATTAAATGAAATGACCCTTGTATCGCCTATGTACGTCAGCGGCAATTAAAGACAGGACTGTTTAGTACATACATTTTTACATTTTGCATTACATAAATGTCGGTTAAGTACAAGTCGAATAAGTATAAACGATTCCGTTTTCCGTTCCAAAAGACATGCTGTATCATGAATTTTCCATAACAACGTGTATTATTTCATTCAATTTGGGACTCAGGATTCATACTTTGTCTGTTTTAATTATTCCTTGTTTTATTTTAATCTATGCACTATAATTACACCAAAAACGAAATTTGTAAATGTCATCGTTCTTATGACACAGTAAAAAGAAAACTTTGAAAAACGATTCTTTATGAGAGCCATAGTAAATTGAATATTTAACCTATGACGATCCAAAGGTTATCTAACTTTAAAGTTAGGCCGGATAGCGTAGGCTTTGCCTAAATAACTCTAAAAATGAACACCATTACCCGAACAAATCAAATCAAAAATACTTTATTCCGTTTAGGCCCTGACAAGGCGCTTATGAACGTCAAAATTACCACCGTATACAATACAATAACAGGTGTGTAATATTGTGTAAAAAAATGACTAGGTATTAGATTATCGTTCTTCTCTCTTAATCAAAAATTCACAGTAATTAGAGAAAATTGGGAAGATGAATTTCAAACACTCGTTAGTGAAATATGACATTAGGTACTTAATCGACATAAGTGGACGGAGTACTTGAATACCGAGAATTTTTTCCACGATGCCGCTGACACATCCATTATAGTGACATCTACCCGCCCTTTTTACTGTCACTTTTGACAGCTTTGAAAGCGACTCCTCGGCAATATTCTAGGCCTCTCATCCACTCCGCATATTCCTTTGATATATTGATAAATGGTGAATAACGTTGTTTTTTCATGAAAAATTTAAATTTTCTTCCCTACATAAAGCCTTTTCACTTCATGTTCAATTTCACAGTCGCTCTGTGTATTCCCTTTCCGACTTCAACAATAGATGGCGACGATATTGGAAGCCGTGAGAACTATGAATGAATGTGTGATTGAATGAATGAATGAACTTCCTCCGTTGAAGAAATATTGAGGCAGTAGAGTTTTACAGGGTATACTGAATATAGTAAATATGCGTTTAGTGAATGATTATATTTATAAATATATATAAGCGCGTATAATATTATGAGTCTCAACAAAACATATGTTTCTATTTATCATGAAAAGCTTTCATATCCTTCATAAATACCAGAAAACAATTTTAGCAGGGAATTTTTCAGTAGCAAAAAAATTGTCACGTCTGTTCAAAGAATGTGTTATATTTTATCGAAATAACTTTTTATAAATATGTTTTTATATCAGATTAAAATGATTAAGTTTTCATTAGAAATATAGAATAAAGAATATTTTAATAATCATACATGATATAATAAACTCATGTATATAGTTTATTCAATTCTCCGAACTAATTTACTGTTTAAAAACTTGTACTATATAACAGTTGTATTATATTATTTGAAAATTTGGAAAACTACTACGTATCTATAGTAAATAAAAAAACAATAAATACTCAGTAATATATCTCTATAGACATCTATGGAATTGCTTTATAAGGCTTGGTGACTTGATGAATGGCTAAATGAAGGCTTCCTATCGGCACTCACTTGCAGTTTTACCCGCAATCAGTCACGAGCAGCCGCACCGAGCAGACGCCTTGTCTCATACGTTACTGCAGTTATTTATAGACCCAATCTTTACATTGTAGGAAAAAACCCCACCTGTATAACGACAACTCCAGATTTATTACTTCATTGGATCTGGATTGACAAGGATATAAAGTAACAGCATTTTTATACAAATATTATACGTGATTATAGAGAGCTAAGGGACATTTAGTGGTCAAAATTCGACTATAATACATATTTTTTAAAGTTTCAATATTAAAGGAAATAAGCTGTTTCTATTCACTACTTACTAAACAAAACAATAAATAAGAAAATCGTTGGAGAAACAGAGGAGGATGATGTACTTATTTGGCTCATTCGAAATTCGACCATAATAAGTTGTACAAAGTTATTCTCATGTGTTAATATATAGATACTATTATTATCTGTACTGTGCAAATATTCTAAATCCTGTAGTATGAGATTAAAAAAAAACTATTTCCAAAATAGATTTATTTCATTTTTTTTCTAAGAATGTAATAACTCGCTTCATTTTTGATAATTCTAATCAATAATCTATCAAACCTCTTTAGTTGTTCGAGTTTATACATCAATATATAGCAGTAATTGTAAACGAACTGTTTAGTGTTCGCATGATGGCTTTTTCTCGTCTCTTTATTTTGATTACTCCATGTCTGATTAATTTTTCTTTCTTTTTTACAGGTATGTAATCAAATGCTGAATATAAGTATAATTACCGTAAGTATATTTATGTAATTAAGACCAATTATCATTTTAAAAATGGATGTAGCCAATAATTCTAGAGCAATCCCTAAAATATAATACTGATCAATTTTCATGTAAAACATTATTTAAAATACGATATAGTGCGTTAATACGACGTGTCGGATGTCTACCATGATTGAAATTCCCACGAAAATTAATTTCCGAATCCCGAATATCAAGCTGCGTTTTGCAGAGCCCGACGGTTCCAATGAACTGTCCATAACAAATGTCATTATAGTATCTGACGTCACTAGTGAAATACCGGGACGGACTCGGCCACCAATTACACTTCAACGTCGAGTAACGTGATTTATCTTTTACTGTAGTAGCTCATTGAATACACGTATGTATCCGCCTTCCACACCAGCAGAGAAAGTAAATAACTGCAGAGATCTGTGTTTTAGAACTGAGTATCTATTTTTATTTACTCCTATATAATCTACAGAATAGTTTATTGTTGAAAAGATGAATTCTCATATCATCATCAACCCATAACATTTCACTTCTGGACATAAGTCTCATCCAAGTTTCGACACTGTATCCGATCTCTGGTTTTCCGCATCCAATCACTTCCAGCAATTTTCCGCTAAAATATCTTATAGCTATAAACTACATCATAGTTTAATTTTACTATATAAATAAATAGTAAACGTAAAAAAGTACATTCAACTTTTTAAAAACTCTATTTACCTACAGTCGAGATGTAATCAAAGCGCTGTCATATAGAGTTTAAATATTTTTAGAGTAAATAATATTTATTGTTTTCGGACAACATTTCCCTATTTTTTACATACCCGGAAATATTTTTTGTATGAGATAAAACTTGACTATTTGTATAGAGAGTACTTAATAATTATTTACAGAGAAAATACCATATCATTTTAATTATTTATAAAAGTAACTAACGTTGCCCTAAATATTCTCGGGAATCGATAAACTACCTAATAGAAAAGGTAGTAGGCTATTTTAAAATATCACACCTTACAAGTAGTTATTTATTTACCAAAAGCTACAACAATATGTTAAAACGTTTCAAAACTTGATTATGAAAGAAAATGATAAAATAAGAACAATTTTTACATTCAAAAGTATTAAAATTAATTGTAAATAATTGATTTATGTCAATAAAAGAAAATAACCTGATCACGGTTCGTAAAAATCTTAATCACATTTAAAAAAAGTAAATGTATTAACTAATATTACGTAGAACGAGAATATAAAAGTGGCAAACATAAACACGTATACATCGTTTATCAGCCTGTCGCCCTTTTTCTATGTTCGGTCAACACAAAAGACATTTGGAAATATAGAGTTATTATTATCAAAATGAACTCCTACAATTATGTTTAAAATAAGCAAATAAGATTCATAGATTAATTATTATCAAAATGAATTTCTATAATTATGTTTAAAATAACCAAATATGCTTCATATATTAATCTACAGCTATATAAATAATACCCGGTAACTCTTAACAATATACATTTTCAAATATGAAACAGAAATTGAATAAAATTTCAATTTAAAATAGTACATTCGTATCTTATATATTTAAATAGAAAAATGTTGTAATAACTTCAGAACACTACAATAACATTATACAGTTATGTCGTCTTACTAATAACGTTTCCACTAGAAATGGTTTAAAAAGCTGTATAAAATCTGTCGCTCTCTCTTCTTTTGATAAAAGAAATAATAACAAAATGTAAACGTTATGATACGGCGAAGACATGAAGGCTCCGTGTAAAATGATGTAAATGACACAAACTGTTAGAGGCATCCCCGCGGCGACGGTGTCTACCTACCGAGCTAAAATCACGAACAAGAATTAATCGCCAATGAAAATTTCCGCCGAGCCGTGAAATTACAATTTAACAGTCGCCTATTTATATGACTTATACACATAGATCTACGTGTACACATTTTATTATATGTATACATTTAATAATAAGTATTATATTATATACGTACAAACATTTTTATTTATACATGAAAATGTTAGTGTACATCGAGGAAGCTTATATTGCAACTAGCTGATACCGGCTCACTTCTCTACGCATAAATTAAACTTCAGTAACAATTTATTAAACATATCATATGTCATATAAATGTCCTATTCCAAAAAATATACGACTTCTATTCTAAATCCATTTAGGCATTCAAACGTGATAGAAGGACGAACATTTCAACTAATATATTTTCCTAACTACAGTATACTAGTTATCCCCGAAACACCGTATACATTTTTGGTCTGCAAAAGCTTCATAAACAAGCCATGTTTTTGCTTCACTAAAATGAAGAAAGTTATGTAGATCTATCTGGTCGTGCGAAAAGCAAGTGACACCAACGTTCATCCTCGCAACAACAAACGTTTGAATATCATCTGAAAATTATATTAAGCTGAGCAGATTCCTATATTAAAATGTGTTTTATTTGCTGAGCCGGTTTCACTACAATAAAGTCTATATGTCTCACCAAATTACGCTCAAATCACATGTAAAAACACATTTCCTTTACAATATTTGAAGATTAGCGTGTTCAAACACACAGACACAAAAGTTTTTTTAATAGACAAGTCAGATACACTCCCTACATCACCCGTAATCTCTTTGTGTAAAGATTTTCAATGTTCTCTATGTTTCTATGGCTTTATTATAGTATATCGGTTTTAAATACTGGATATAATTAAGAATGTGACAAAGTAAAAAAAATATTTGTAATATAGAATATAATTACTAATTTTCAACTTGATGTAAGTGATTGTTGATTGAACCCATCAAGATATAGTTACTTGCAATTACTAGAATAGATAAATACTAATATTCCATTTTCACCCACTTACTAGAGCGTGGTACATATAGGCATGTTCATTAGATATCGATCGTTCGACTGATACGAAGCCACAATTGGGTACTACCGGCTACTGGCTTATACCGGTGAAGCCTTATCTAGGTTCTTAGTACGATACTTAGTCACACCGCGTTTATCACTTAACAAAGTGCCGATTCATACAGTATATGCATAGATAATAAAGTGTCTACATTTTATATGCAGTTTTTCTTAATGTGACCTTTGACTTTATAATTTTATTTACAATACATAGTATTCAAAACCTTTTTATCTATACATAATTATTAATTATTATATACATATTACTTTTTTGTAAACACATAAATGTACACAATAAAGAACAGAATAATGTCAATGGCTGTAATAATTGTTTGTTAAACATATACAAATGAATGTTGATGTTGATGTGATCAATAAACTTAAACACTGATCGATCTATTGTTATTGAGGTTTAGGTTGTAATTTAACGCGGATAAAGTCGTGAATGATTGCTAATGTTATATAATCTTTAGTTAATAATCCAACCGATTAGAACCTAATCTTTTATATTAATATAATAAGAAATAAAATGTAAAAATCCTATTTAAAGATGCTAATATTAATACCATTAGTAATGATGTAAAGTGTTACTTTCAGTGTGTATGTAATGTAATATTATCGGCGCCGCCCCGCTCCATTCGCTTATAACCGCCCGCCCGTCATCGCGACGCCCTGTGCCGGGTCGAACGAGACGCGCGGGAGTGCCGGCGAGACCGACCACACCACACTCGCATTCCGTAGCGCGCGCTCGCGCCTTCCGACCTAAACAACACAAATCAAACATTCCGTTAATTGTCGTCTCGATGCGATAACGCGCCGGTTTTATTACTCTCTGCCTTTTTTATTTACATTTTTATTTCGATTCTCCTAATGCAATTGCAGTCGAGCAACACGGACTGTATTATTGTATACGTCTGTTATTTACGTTTTTTATTGGGTTTTGTGCTAATGAAAATGGAAGCGGACGACGAAATGGTGAGTTATTATTATATTAAGAAATAACTGTAAGCAATAGTATTTTATTTGTTAAAATTTTAATAAACAGTAAACAATTTTATAACGTTAACAAAATTATACCAAATCTCTAAGCTCTAAAAGAGAACAAATGGTCAATAGCCTCGTGAGATATGTCTCTGGTCAATTGTACGCATTGTGAAGCAATCAACGCAAACATTATATTCCATTACATCGTTTAAAGTGATGCATTCGTCTATTAAAAATAATATCCCCTAATAGTGAGGTAGGTATCTCGTGACTCTGATGATGAATTTCAAACTTCAATATACGAATATAAATTTGAAAAGTATATTTCACTACTTATTTATTTTATCCATAATTATGGATATAGATTGTAATATGCGGTAGAAATATCAAAACATGGAAATTAAAAAAATAAACCGCGACGCGGTCCGAAAATGATTTTTATATAAGAACCAAATCAAAATTATACATAGTTGAAATATGTATTTTGTTATGTTATTGATTATTAATGTTGTCAAATAAAATTATGTGCATGTATTGTAATAAGTTAATATAGATAACTTTTGCCTCTATTGATTGAGCAGCTTCCCTATGGCGAGATAGCGCCTGATAAGATACTTTATCTGATACGGACCCGCCCGCAGCTGTCACACGCACCCCGATACAAAAAAGAAGTACTAGTTCATAATGACACTTTGTTAGTTTCAAACAACGGAATTTTGAATATATAGATAGATCATGATTTAGTTGCGCTCCGTTTAATACAAAAACATGTACGTGAAGGACCTTTTCTAACAGTGCTTAGATCAAAATAATATATATATATATATATTTAACTATGATGATTTTATTAAACTGGATACATTAGACTTTTTCAAAGAATCTTTTATACCCACAGATCATATATTATTTAAAAATATATACACACTAATTCGGATATTGTAGTCTTATACGTTATTCCAAAATAGTATGAAGGTATTTAGTTAGTTAGCACAATGCATATATAATACCTATATAGAATTGTACGTGAATAAGGATGTCGCCTACATCGTGCAATAGGCGTAGGAGCAAAGTACTCAGCATTTCTTTATAGACCATTATTTTCATAGCATTCCAATACTTCCAGCTAGACCAAGAAAAGCATATTGTTTTATAAACATACGCCTTTGTATTGCCTCGTTCGTGCCCACTCGTAACCTTTGTCGATTTATTCGTATCATAGCAAATCATAATTCCTGATTCCATTCCGAAAGCGAGTCACGAAGTAAGAAACAGTAGCACATCTGAATTTCAAATTACTAAATTAATTTTCTCCGTAACAAAAAGAAATATTAATAAGATGAAAATAATATATGAGACACAAATTATTGTTATATAAAGTTATTCATATACAATTCAGGTACAATATCTAAATGAGCTTATTATCTTTATTGATTTCTTGTAAACTATATTCTTTAGTTCGTAATTTAAATATCTATAGTCAACAAGGCAATAAGCGATTCTTCCTAGAAAGTTAAAGCAATATGTACTTATGAGGTGCATATAGTATATTGAAAAAAAACCATTCTATCAACTTTAAATAATAATATAACAAAATCCACATTTTTGTATATCAATAATCGAGTTACAATAGCATTAACGAATTTAATAAATTTGTATTATTGATCCCCGTTTTTAATTTAATATCAATATTTTTGTAGATTTTTAGAACCTTGTATCAGAAATATTTTAATTCTTTTCTTTTGCCTTTAAAAACCCGATATTGTTGAAAACCTTACTCTTAAACATGATTTATAAATACCTAAAATAGTAAATCTACACCGTGTAATACTTTTCCGTCATGTAAAGCATTAGTAGTTAAATCTGTATGATCAACCATTTGTCATATAGAAAAGCGTAAATTTTAGGAATAAGGCGAGCGTTCCGTTGTCAGCTGGGTAGTTGCGGTTTAGTGGGAAATACGATCCCAGCACAAATTGATTGAAAGCGACATTTGATATAAAATTGTGTTGTGATTGATGCGACCCCGCCTCGAACGCGACTCCGCTAAGTGCTCTGCCGTGGTACTTACTCGTATACGTGTCTACCTACACATTATACACAGCCATTAGATACACGTGGAAAATATGTAACGCGCATAGATAACTACATTTTCGTTCAATCATTTAACATGAATATCTCCAAATAAATTCCTATATAAATAACTTGTTTGTGATACTCAAATGTTGTCCTTCAATTGAATACGCATAATGTAATCAAATACTTTATTATACGGATCGATTTATAGCGTAAGAAATTGCATGTTTAAATATAATGTCTTCGTGAGTAATTGTTTTCCAGTTAATTTTGAGATAGCTAGCAAATTTCACTACATACACTTTTTTCGACACATATCTAATATTGTATGTAAATTAAAATAAAAACAGCTTGAGTAAATAAATAAAATAAGCCGGAATTACCACAATAGAACGTCTTAAAACAAAAGCTAGTACGTAGTAACCCATGACTCAGTGTCGCCAGACTAAATTTCACTTAATTACGTAACCACTCCTCGGAAGGGGATAGCCGAGCACATATTTTTCTAGCTCGCTCTTGAAAAGGGTGAGCAGAACCACCCGACAAATTGCTTCACTGTTCCGCTTAATTTACTTTACAAATGCTTTTAAAGTTTTCAGCTGAATATACTATAGAGTAAGAAAATTCGCACTACGACAATACTCTTCTCGTTTATCACTTCTCAGAAAACATTTTTGAAACTATTTTTATAAGATTTATGAAGATAAATAGTTTTCACTTGACTCAATGTATATTTTGTAGACTGAATCTATTAATAACATTGGCGGAACTTTTATTATACTGCTTCAGTCCATCAATCGCAAACCACATAACTGTCAACGCCAACAAATGTGACTTACGTGACAGATGTGTTACGAATATTATTGTGTTAATATACTGGACATAATTGGGACCTCTACCAGTGTAATAGGAAATTATGCATGAAATAACACAATATCCTTATGTATATTGTCTATATATTTTTAAGACATGCAAACAATATGGAATCGCTTATTGTACGTATCCTCTTAACTTAAACCTAATCCTAATCAGTAATATTGTCCTATCGTAATAATCCTTATCCTTATAAATGAAAATATGAGTTTGTTTGCTTGTTACGCTTTCAGATGTTACTTCTCAGCCGATCATCATGAAATAACAGTAGTACAAAAGTACAGTAATACAAAAAAGGGGCATAAAGTATCATTCATTCATTCATCTTTTCCCGGGAGAAAAGTCAAACGTACATTAACGCGAGCGAAACCTTGGGCAAAGCTAGAAATTTTCACAAAGTAATAACTAATGACAACCGAATGTAATGTAATCTTATTACATGTCGTTTTTAACTTGACATTTGTTGCAATATTGTTTTTCAGACAAAATATAATATATTCACAAGTTATATTTTGATTTATAAATAACTATTTATTTATAGTTCATGAAACACTAACAGCTCTATTTATCAGACAGGACAAGATTAATGTTACCAGTATGAATCGCATTAAGTTGTGGTTATAGATATGATGGGTTATGTTGGTGGCAGTATTTACTTCCTTAAATATTCTCTTAGTACATATCTTTTGTTGTGATTTGTATGCAAAAGATATTGAGCGTTTACTACATGTACAATTTGAACAGGCACGCTTTTACTGTAGATCACGTCTGTTTCAATATACCTTACATCTTAAGATGAGTTTATGTTTTGAGCTTTATAGAGTAAGTAGTCTATGATAAATAAAAATATCATAAAGAAATAGACACTATTAGAAGAGAAGAAGAATAAAAAGGAGACTAAAGTAGAATAGTATGATAATGTTCATGAGTTGTACTGATCATAACAATTTAATCTTATCGATTCGTCTATCTGTAACAGGAAGTAGAACTAACTAGGACCCCAGATACCTGTTTGTAGTAAAGTAATAACATAACACTTTATAATAATTATTAACAATTTTATAACATAAATCTAATAACATGTCACGTTACAAAATACCACCAATATATTTTTACCAAACGTCGTAAGTAACAAACAGCAAATATGAGTTACGCTTTACGCAAACTTAATGTACCACATCAGCTTTGGACATTGTGTGGGTTACCAAACAAAATCATTCTTTAGGAACCACGCCCCGGTGAAGTGAACGATGACGCGATTCGAAAGCCATATTTCGCCGTGCGGGGCAATATTGTGTCGTGAGACCAACTGATAGCTCCGGCCCTTAACAAAAAATAAGGTCACCCGTTTACACGAGAGCAAAGGCTTTAAGTGACAGATCCTAGATAAATGTTACGACGCGTTAGATAAAGACGGAACGAGTAAAAAGGTCGGAAAATATCAAGTGAAAATGCATATCTATACTTTTATAATGTTTTAATCCATCGCTTAATATACGGCTTTAATGCAAATTTCTTTGTGCGCCATTAAAATAATAAAACGATTAACTCTTTCAAGTTTTATAAATAATCGATATTTCTGGAAGCCAACAAACTAATCTGGATTGAGAGTCTTGTCTGGAGCTAGAAAATTATCAAGTATTTCCGATAAATACTCGGTTGCTGTATATTGTTTTGTTATATACAATGTAACTTAAAGTAATCTGTGAGATTTTTTAAGGTTCACCTATAAAATTACCATTTATTTTATTCCGTATAAAGTTCACCTAGCTTGTAAGTTATGTAGGATAACGTGTTTCAACAACTTTGATGTGCAAAGGCACGAACGTAATTATTGCCAGTATCGAAGAAGAAACTTCGTGAATTCTAGGGCGACCCCCGTTTCATTATGCAGAAGTGTGGCGGACAGGCGACGGTCGCAAAACTTAGATTGAAGGCGGCGACGCGACGCGACGCGAGAGCGTGCTTAAACTGTATCCACACTCACTTAGACGAAGATTTATACCCACTTTGCATTGTATTTAGCTATCACTAAAATCCATACTCTGTTTACTTTATGAACAATGCGTTCGTAACACAATTATTTTATGATGGTATATGTTGATATTTAGTAAAAAAACATTATTCTAATCCTTATACTGTAATGTAATATATATATACAATGCGTATCCTAATACTATGTTATTCAAAATAATATTGTTACATTGGTTATCAAATATGTTGATTATATAAAAAAACAAGTGTATGTTAGGACCAGGAAGCCTTATCATATCTGCTACAGCCGGTATCCGGATGTATTGGACGGAAACGTGTTCGTAGGCGGCTTCCGTCGGCGCGCGCGCCTGCGTGCCGATATATGATACCGCGGCTCCCTTACCACACAGTATCATAATATAGTATTACAAACCGTTCAGTATCAGCTTACAGTCAACAGACCATTACTCGTCAACTATATTGCAATATTTTCATGGTATTATAACCCAGCATATAGTCATAAACCTATATAATGTAAAGTGACGATATGGCCTAATGTCAAAATACGGCAAGAACATATATAGAATGAGGTACCAAGTGTAATTACATTCACTTTGACACTTTTACGCTCGCCACCAAGCCTGATGAAGCTGTCAGGAACATTTAGGATGAAGCGGTTAGTTTATACAAACATTAATGTGGTCATGATATTAAATTAGTGAGTGACAATCGTTTAAGAGAACAATAGAAAATGGTCTAACATAATACAATTTCTTATTTTTAAATCAAATCCTTAGACGTGACGTTCGAGCACGCTATCGTTCAACCATCATGGCTTCAGCATAGTTTATCAACAATTTTGTCGCTAATAACTGACGGTCATGATAGATCACGTAACTCTTTTAAAACATAAATTATTAACACAAACTTGCGCCGTCAAACGATACGATAATTCTAGAAACATTCAAAACAACCGGGCGCTGTAATAAACACTTAAAAACAAATGGAGAAACCTCACAATTGCTCTAATTACCGCCTCCGTTACCAAATCACGAGAAAATTTACGCCCTTATCCCGCCACATCACAATGAGGGAATGGAAGAAGCCTGTGAAAAAGCAAATTAAATTAATTGTGATGTAAACGAGGGTAGGCCGGGCACAGTACACACTGTAAATAATAGAAACGAGGTGCCAGCTTCAAACCTCACCCTTTCGCCTCACCTTTTTATTATTATTATTTTTTAATTATTTATTATTATTCGTTTTTTTTTGCTTTGAGGAAATAACTACTCAACCACAAATATATCAATGCATATTTTTTTATACATAGTTAAAAACTTTAAGAAATAGTTATAGTTTTATAAAAGTACAATCATGGAAATGATTGAAAAGTAACTATTTTTAAATAGTGCCATTAATCTTGAAATGGTATTAAGTACCTATAAATTAACGGGCATTTTCTTTGTTTGGGCATAATTTAATTAAATATACCTGGTTTAATTCAAAGTTAAATGGTTCGATATTGTATGACATTAAAATAAATAAAATGTCATTGCATATCATATAGTATTTTATTTACAAGTATTTCTATAACTAGTGCGAGTATATTTGCTGAGGAAATATAATCTAAAATTAATTTAATTACGGTGTAAAAGACGCACGTCAAATCTCATAATCACAGTTCAACATTCATATAACTTACAGTAAATCAAGATATATTCAAATAACTCTTTTTATTGCTACTTAATAAAGTTTAATATCGTATTTAACAATAAAACATGAAGAATCAGAGGTGGTAACTATAGGAATGTATATTGTAGAAACAACACAGTCTTCGCGCCGCGCCAGAGCCGAGCCGAAATAGTCGAAGTAAGACGTTCAATCGGTTTACAAGCGAAGCATTACACCAGTCTATTTTCATCGCTCCATCAAACAAGCCCTCGATAACGCTCTTACGGATTTATGCAATAATTTAAGCCTAATTCGTTTAATGCTGCGACATTTATCGGGTGGTGCGTTTAGTTATTTTAAAGATATTATTTTTATTTTCACATTACTTGTATATTTTATAGATACCGCTTATATTTAGAAAAGAGAAACAAGAAAAGAGAAAATACAAGAATTTTGTCGCCTCTTTCCCGGTTACTCACTCAACCTGGGTGTGATGTGTGCACTCGTTGCTCGGCCCATCACAACCTCCTTGAGTGAGCGATCGTGTTTGAGTATACTGCAGTGAAGAACACGCAAGACCTGGAAGAACAATATTAAATACAACTACTACAAAGAAAACCACCATCTGAAATTTCCATTAGCTTATAACGAAACGAGATATCTGATGAACCATATTTTTTCAATTTGAATGTATCTTGAATATGTAAGTATCTACATATATTTATTAAAAATATCATTTTGGAACTTCGGTAGTATCAATTAATTAAAAGATAAATAAATACCATATTAATTTCTAGCTAGTTACTTTTCAAAAGATAACGCAAGTCATTATATTACTGACAGAGATGTATCTCAGTTCGTTTCGCCGACGTTTTGATAGCAAAACGATCAGCCTGTATCGGGCGGCAAAAATAGCTTCACGAACATACAGAAAGCAGGCGCGCATCCATCGCGTGATTTATATGATATTGGCCACCGATTCGACGGTTTACGACGCCCACGAAACCGGTATCATACGAAAAATGTTCCACAGTTTTGTCAAATGTAACAAAATAGATAAAAATATTGGATGTGTTATAGAATTTATGGTTGTGCAACTGCATCTCTATCGCTTTTGTATTCATGGGTGTGCGTGCACGTTCACCGTTGATATCCGAGAAGTGTATTCTACTATACTGTTTTTTTTTTCGCTTTACACATTGTAACCATTCCATTATAATTTTAATTTACAAATAATGTTCTACTTTTCATTAAATGTTTTATGATACTACTACATAAAGTACACTAAGAAGTAATATGAATATTCCATCAGATAATAATAATTTGCTGTATATAATAATGTAGATGATTACATATAATTAGTTCAATTATGCTAGTTAAACGTTCATTAAACGTACTTATTTCTATAATTATATTTCTATTAAGAAAATGAACATATTATAAAGTGAAAAAGTGTATTAATATCGAACATTTTATAAAAGAAATTTGTTTAATTAACTTTATTTCATATTTCTCGGACAGTATTACATTGATATCAGATCGGGTATAAATGGACGAGCAATTTCTGAGATCAGATTAAGTGACAGTAAAATGATTCGGTGAGACTACCGGAATAACACCATCAGAACAATTTACTTGCCTTGAAAAACCGATAAGTAACAGCTCATTTATTACTTTAAATTCATAGTTTCGAGGGCCTGCATGTCAATCATATAAAAATAAGCAGGTGTTTGAAGCACGCCTACTGTTGTTTTGAGTACCACGCCGTATTAGATTTTATTTTTCGAACTGACCTACACTGTTGGCCTGGCAGGGCCTCTACATTTTCACCGGACTACTCAGTCAGATTACAAATATACAAGATATACAGATATACAGTCAGAGTGTTTTATAATCACTGTGTTTTTCATTCAATTCCACGCGGACGAAGTCGCAGACACAGCTAGTTTAATAATAAAACGTATTTATTGCCTTATAATTCACTGAATCACATCAGGCGCAATTGGTGATTCAAAAGATCATTATGCCAATACATACGAGTAACAACGTCAGTAAACTACGTATTCATCTAAATACATATAATCGTTACAGCATTATCTCAACTGAACACCTGGACGCATCGATACAACATTACTATACATCTGATTAGCCATGCAATGTTTCACGGTTAGACGTCGATTGTATCCGATTTACACCTGTCTGAATGCATTCAATAGTATTAACTCTCGGTATATTTGTTTGAATACCTTGTTACATATCACGATTAAAGGATTCCACTATTAAAGGTCTAATTGTGCTAAAGCATTGTCTATCTATTCTAGATAATTTAATTAGCGCATGGCACGGCTGAAATTCAGTTCTGAAGTCATTGACGTCACTAAAACTATATGAGAAATTGAAACTGAGCATTATTTATGTAATCTACACCTAGAATTGTATGTTATTTGTCCACGCTAATCTTGGAAACGTCTGAACCAATTTTGACAACATTTTTACTGACCGATAGAAGACGTTTCCAGATACTTTCTAAGCTACATATTATTACAATTTGCCGTGAGAACTAAGCATCAACGATAAAATTTAACAGAGATAAACAAAAATTGGTAAAATAATGGGAAGGAAAATATTACAATAAAAAAAGATGCAATAAATCGATAACATTTCACAAGCAGAAAGTCGCGAATTCTGAGAGCTACTAATTCAAATAAACAAATGTTAAAAAGGATATGGAGCCCGTGTAAAAAACACCACCCATATTTCGGCCATAAAATAGAATTACATACGCTAATGTCATACATGTCACAACACGAATTGACCCAGGAGAAATATTCTTATTTCGATTTCAGGACTCACAATCTACATGTGATAAAACTACCCTTTTTGAGTTTGGTTGCAGATAAGACCATTGTAGATGTAGATTGCAATTACTGGAGCGAATTAAGAGAAACAAAATATTTATTTGTATTTAAAAAAATGGTAAAGGACTAAAAATAAATAGTTCAGAAACGTCTATTAGGACTGCATACTCGAGTACTACACAAAAGTTAAAAAACATAACATGAAACTCAGTTCCATAACATTTAGATAATATTGAGCAAGTCAGTTGATTGTGAACTAATAAAGTTAAACGTTAATTTAGTAAACGACATTCTCACTCGGGTTTACAACCGCAACCGCTGTTACCTTCATAACCATTACGTAGATGCTTGTACAGCGATTCTGTGCCGTGTTTTATTGATCTGTAAAATAATTTTGCGGCTATTAAGAGTAAAACTGACGCAATATTAAATTGCTTCAACAGATTTCTGGTTTGCATCTTGGTAATTTAAACATTTTTTTTACTATATCAGCTAGAAAATTGACATACGTTATTTACATTTGTGTATATACTTTATATGGTACTAGCGACCGCATTTCGTTCAATTGTATTTTTTTTTTCTGTATAGATATCTGTACCTGTATAAATCTTAGCCAATTTTAACCATCTCACGGAATTACTTTCAAAAATGTATGACACTAAACTGTTTTCTGTCTATATAAGGTACTTATGTGCAAATGGTCATATATCTAGAACGACCAGTTTACGCAGTGCATTGCATTATATCAATTTCAAGATAGAAGCAAAAGTCCCGGTAACGTCGCCGTAACCAAAAGTAGTCATTTAACGGGTCGATCAATAGCAAAATCTACGAAAACGCATCATTTTCAGTATAGTATATTTTTAAATGTAATTATGTAAATTTATGTGCTCGCTTTCCTTAATGTACCAGTATAAAAATAATTTAATATATATGCGTATAAATAAAAATACATCTAAGAGACAACTTGTTGATATACGAGCAGCTAAAAATTTGATACATCATTTTCTTTCTCCACCTTGAAACTAAAAATAACACGCAAGTCATAATCAAACCCCCTACATTCTACGGAGCACTTTATCAATTATTTCTTTATTATGTTAATATATTTAGTAACCCATAGGAAGGTAAGAAACATTTGAATATTCATATAATATATATTTATACGCACTAAATATAAATAAATGAAAAAGACGTTGAGAAGCTAAGACGCTGATATGATAAATTGAATTTAGATTGAATTCCGATAGATTGACTATCATGTAATATGTACGCCTACTGAGAAATAAACATTTTGGACCTGTTCATCCGTATATTATAAACCTATATCGTGTTTCATACATTCATGAATCTCACGTTAATACTTGCCGAGAGTTTTTTTTTACATTTCCGTCGTCCAATAAATATTATTTTAATCTAGTGTACAATAATCAGCATATGTCACTTTTTTATTTCACTGTCTTTTCAACGCAAATAAACAAAGATTATTCATATAATAAATAGTATTAACGCTCTGTAATAAATTACTTTTCTCTTAACAGCCACTTTTTTACTAACTAAGGATAGCCTGTATAACGGTAACTAACAATGCAATGATATATACAAATATAGATAATTAACACTCAGACCTAGAATTGAGAATTATACTTACTGCACAAAACTAAAAATCAGTAAAGCAACGCTACTGTTAAGCCCTCGTCAATCTTGTTAGGTAACTTATGTGTACCTGCAATTGTGAAAAGTTTGAACCGTTCAATACTTTAGTGTTCTCTCCCACGACCTCGTAGAGTTCTCTCTACCTTAGCCCAATAAATATTGGACAATCATATTTTCTCTTCATTCGTCATCCAGCAATCTGGATCTCATTTAGCAAACTGACACATTGCCTATATATAACAGTAGAAAAAACTGCGTGTCCACAGACATGGTACACTTCATTTTAAAGATTTACGTATTCGAATATTCACTTCGTGATTACGAATATGAAATTGATTAATAACCCCCCTGGCTGAAGAAAAAGACGCGGTGACCTGATAGCTTTAAAAAAAAATATTATTACTTCCCACAATATATTGGAAAATATAAACTTATGCATTTCTCGATGCTTAAAATCGTCAGTATATCCCGTGCTAGTGTTATATTTTAACCCGTACAGGATTTAACTAAGTATAAGGAGTTGTGACAAACCCTAAACCACTCATAAATATTATAGCAGTGTATTTGCACTGGACCTAGTCTAAAGGTAATACCTTATAAATCTTACAGTTGGTAGCATCACATTCACTGTTGCACGCTGTGTGTGACGGGTGGGTTTATCTAGAAGGCGCTCTGGCAACTCGCACATTCGTAGCGGCTGCCAAATAACTGGCCTACGACAGTAAAGCGGCATTAGCTGATGCTACGTCGTAGGCGACTACATGTGAATAATTTGGTACTAGATACTATTTATTTATGTTTTCTTACTTAGCGACATTTTTACAAATGAATTCAGCTTATAATTAATTACTCCATTTCAAGAGTATCATACTAGCAACATAATGTAAATATTTCGTTTCGTTTTTAATTAAATGATTTATGTATTTATTATTTTTAAATATATAAAAAGCGCATACCATATTGTGACTCACCGGTTTAAAAAAGTTTTGTATCTCTTTCATACTTCTATGCCTAAAAGAAACCTTTTCATAGATCGAACTTTTCATATTTAATTTCCTATACTTGTACTCAACATTGAACATATCACATGAAATGATCATATAATTCAAATAGTGTAATGCATACATACTATATATAACTATCAAAATTACAAATCTACTATGCCTGACTTCATAACTGTGGCTTTTTTACATAATTACTAGAAATACATTTTACTAATAACTATCAATTGAATTACAATTACAATAACGTGAAAGCTGAAATTCTGTTCCTTTTTTCTTTGATATTGTTATTCTTTAAACGACTCTCGCTCTAGGAAGACGCACTCGCTGTCTTCGTCTCTCTGGGTACTTTACCAACATACAATTTACAGACACAAAATACACTTAGTCAGAACAATAATTTCTTGATAATACAAATAAATATTGCATGTGTAATAATTACGACACGCACAAAAGCACAAAGAAAAGCTGGTAGCACAAAAGAGCAGCGCGTGGGTGATGCGATGCATCTTCGAATCCTTGCAATGAAGCGGAGTTTTATAAAAACTTTATGATAAAACCATAATGTGGCAGTATGAGTAGAAACTCATACTATATCTTTCATTTCTCATGTAATAAGTTACAACCCATAAATTGAAAATCTATAGCCAAATACTTTTAAGTGTGTTGCATCATCTGTACTTGAAAGCCAATCCTGCTTTAGATTTAACGTTTAGCATTTTAGGCTACGCTATTAATTGATATCAGGTGATATCGTAATCAAACACTAAAACCTATTTAATATTTTTTTTAATTGGCTCTATTAAAAAAGAGGGTATAAATAACAGAAAATAAATTAAACAGGAACAAAAACGTCTGACCATTAAACTCAAACGTTATAATTGTTAGAATTGTTCTACACACGATGCCGGACATTTGGCAACGTCGACATGGTTTCTGCAACACCAATTTAATACCGACCACCACCTACAACGTAATAAATGGAATTGCCTTAATTAACTGCAACTCGGAAGCTTAATTTCATATTTTCTATTGATTCCACGACGAAAATTACGTTTTTCTATCACTTTTAATGGTAAACAAATCAAAATATTTTATATCACGAATCAATTCCATTTAACTAAATCTAAATTTCTATTAATATGTCATAAATAATTATTGTGTAAAATTTCTATTGTAAGCGATGATTACTTGTTATTCAGCAAACATAATCAAAATCACACAACTGAAACATAAAACTTAAAACTATCGATTACTAGGCTAAAAGTTGTGGTCATACGTCACTGACCACAGCCACCTATGCAATCCTGTCGTAGATGACGGTGCAAATTATGTCACTATTGGCATGAAATCAGTAAACAACCGTATTGGATAAAATTCATTTGATATTATTTAGACGAAACCAAACTATAACTATGTGACCAGCAATCTAAATATTCTTAAATTAATTATAAATCGAAATCATTACTGTTTGTATAAAAAAGAACTGTTTAAATATTCTGCAATTACATTGTATCACTTAAAGAAAGTTGAATACAGATACTTGTTCTTTTCTATGTCTTTATATTTTATCCGTTTAATAATAATTAAGATTTAGAAGCAATGCTTTCATTGTGTATCTGTGCTTGTTTATGTTCGTAATTTCTCACTGTTTGTTGATTTCAATGGTAGAAATGTAGATGACTGGATCGTGATGACTCTTTATTAGTTTGTCGCATTTTGAAATTAACCAATGTTTTACCGAGCAAGCTTGCAAAACGGTCGTTCTTGGGTTATACTGTTCCTACAATCAAAAACAGATCACTTAACCGTCCTACTAACATTTTTTTTTTAAATTAATTTAATCTATGATTTTCACTACAACATATAAGTTCTTCATTAACTAAACGAAAATACTCAACGAAGCAATGCAACTTTCAAAACAATTATACCTCAGTGGTTAGCTTCGGATACCATGTCAATCGATGTACATCCTTTTTCTAAGCTGACCTGGCTAGCTACCACCATCATGTTGAAAATCTGTCGCCAAGTGTGTACCGATAGCCACACTTGAGATCCAGTAGCCTCAAGATTTTGCGTATTTACCTTCTAAGATTGTGATCAAATTCAAAAACCTATAAAATACTAGCTGCCCGGTCCGGCTTTGCATGGAAGTCATTCATGTAATTCATATATGTTAAGATTAAAAAAGCCTTTACTAAAGTGGATATGATTATACAAGACAATTAAGGTACGGTAGAACCGCGTTATTATTCAGTTATCTAACCTGCGGACCGTTGTCTGCTATTTAATTTGAATCCATCTACTTTTGTAGTCTGTTGACAATCAAACTTTGTTACGAGACCCGAGGGCGCTCGAGTGTCCAATGGTTAATCAACTTGTTTAGTTACGATTGAGAGGTATCAACAGCGAGGTGCTGCTAATTGTGAAACTTTTCAGACATGCATTTATATTTCTTTTTAATTTAAAACTCACTGATGCGTCACTTTCAAGATCTTTAATCGGGCAACAGTGAAGCACACAGTCTCGTAACTTATACATTTATTATGAAATAGACTTATATATATTTACTATGTTGGTTGTTTTTTAGAAACAAACGAATACAAAAGAAGAATTTCAGAATGAAATCCTAACTAGTATTAAAAATACGAATGTGAGATTGTTTGTTTGTTACGTTTTCACGCTTTAATTACTGAATCAATCATCATGAGATTGTATATACTCGTTGTCAGGAGTACAGAAAAGCATATAGTGTACATTTTATCCAAACACGACTGTTCCCGGGAGATAGATCAAATATACACAAGCTAAGCCACGATCAAAAACAAATGAACAATAAAATTAGTGTATGTTATATTTGATATGAAATCCTGATATAGTTTTTCTTTCATTTCTATTTATAATCTTAATTATTTTCACGTTTTCTTTTTTGAAAAACAATTACCTCAATATTCCAATTCCAATGCCGTAGGGGACTTTAGAAATCTACTATTAACATACACAAAGAATACTGAGGCTCAGAACAATCAATTGTAGTTCACTAATAATAATATTAAAACAATATGTTTGATTGACATACCCATCCCTAACACATTACTTCCAAACCCCAATATTCGAAAAATTAAGTAAATACCAAGATTTAACAATAGGACTTCAAACCCAATGGAAATCCCAAACATGTCCCCATAGTATTAACATGTACGGATATCATATCTTAATAATCACTTACACAGAGCCCCAGTATTTTGCAGATGCCTACATAGACAGTCCACGCGAGAAAGCAGGTGCTAGAAAGCAACCATCCTTAGTATTTGTCACATCACACGGATTTTTTTAACTTCAACTCGTTCCTCCATTCATTCAATATAAATTATTTCATTTAAAAAACAAGGAGCATTAAACCTATGCGCTTGCTTGACTTTGGCCTACATGTTAAAAGATTCGAATATTTCTCAAAGGAGCAGAATAAATACTAGTAATAATAATTTTCCTTAAAAAAATATTTATTGTCATATTCGTGAAAATTTCATATATTGTCTTTAAGAATTTTTCACTATTATAAATATACATATTATTTAACTTCTAATTTTCGCTACATTTAATAGAATGTTAATACTTTAGTAGAATTAATGAACATTACAGGGTTTTATATCATATAATATCCTATAGAGGGTTTTTTACGAATTTAACTTATTTAATTATCCTCTGTTATTAATTTATTATCAAATATATATAATTTGTATATAATTATTATTATATATATATATAATTTTATTAGTCCATATACTCATATTTCTCTATGTTAATAATGTGATATATCGTAAGACATTCATGTGAAATTGTAGATTTATTATATATCTAAAATAAATTTATATAACATTTGAAAAGTTCTCCGTCTTATTAAAAATATGACAAATTTTTGACAAACATTGTTGAAAGAAGATAAAGCAATTTCACTTTGTAGATTAAACAAAAAAAGTCGCAGAAAAACACTCGGAAAGTCGAGAGTAATGTTAGGACGGGCACGACGATGGGAAAACAATAAAGGTGTTTAGTTTGTAGAGACATCTGCATAGGGTTGAAATGTTTACTGTCTCCGGGCGATCTCAAGACAATCTATTTGAAAGGTGTCGTGGCGCAATCCACTAAGCGATCAGTGATACAAACATCTTACCCGGAATAACCTGGATATAAATCACTACGACGCAATAACCCGCCCGTCCCATTTACCGAACTGGACGAGACTTTAACAACATCTTATACTGTCGATGCCAGTGTGCTACTCACTACGATGATATTGTGAAAGCTTTCAGCATTGGTCATATTCGAATTGAAACATTTACCTTTATACATTGTCCAATCTGAATTACAATCAGTACTCGTAGTTCTGTTTTTTCCTTTTAATTCAGAAGATTTTTATTTATTTCTTATATTTGTTTTATTATAGTTATTTATTTTTTATATTTGCTATCAATTTATCATGACTCGCCAATAGGTGGCACCACAGTACATAACTTGTTCAATATTCAATTCCTTATAAAAATTAATATTTGTAGATATTTGAACACGGGTTATTTCCGTAATATCAATTCTGATATAACTTTATTATTTCTAAGGACAAACGCATGCGAAGCCGCGGACATAGCTAGCAATAATTATATTTACATCTAATATAGATTACATGTTCAGAAGAAACCTGGCATGAGAAATCAATCTCTCTTACAATAATGTGAAATTGTAACACAATAAAGATTAAAACAATTACCGTTACAACTATGAAAAATAATGTACAGCAAATGTTATTTTATTTTACCACCAAACAAACAGAGAATAAGTAAATTAATAACAGAGGAAAATTGAATAAGTTAAATTCGTAAAGAACCCTCTATAGGATATTATATGATATAAAACACTGTAATGTTCATTAGTTCTACTAAAGTATTAACTATATTTACACATTATATTAAATATAGCTAAAATTAGAAGTTAAATAAACGCAAAACTGTAACATAAATATTCTCAATACAATTGTACAGCAATAATACCATGTTGTAAACCATAAAAATAAATGATAATAATGATAACACTTAAACATAAAGTGTAATTTATATTGTCATTAAAATGTACATTTTTATTCATTCACGCGAAAGTTGTTTACGCGAAAGTTGGTAATTCAAGATATTATACAAAAATAAACATGATATAATTGAGAGGTGTTAAAATGCTAAACAGATAGATAGTATCTTGTAAGACCAACTGAACGTTTATAGAAAATTATTTTAAATAGTTTACAAATAGAAATAGATTATTATTATTATGTCAAATTTTAATAGGACAAAATTGACCGAACATATTAAAATCTCGTAAAGCTCGAAGACACGTTGACTGATTTAATTATTCAGGGCAAAATTCTTAATTAGAAGAGATGACGAAATAAAGGGAAATTACATTAAATCGTTGGTTATCTAATCTAAGCTCTCACTTTTATTATTTCGAAGATGAAGCGAGACGAGTTCGAAATTTACTTAATTTTATTATAAGGACTCTGATAACGACAAAGCGTGATGAAAACTGAAGAGCTCTCTCCAGAATTGACAACTATTTCTGTTTTATCCCTGCGCCTTTTATTATACTTCTACCATCATACCAGTAATCCTTTAGGAAAGCAAAAGTTATGTATAAATTTGTTTGTAAATACATAATTGAATACATAAGTGCATGAAAGTGATATGTTACAAATTTGTAATTTTGCATAAATATACTCCAAACTTTGGTCGTATTTTTGATTATACATATATAAAAATAAAAATCAATTGCCAAATCTATATACGCGTATCACTTCACAACAGCTGCACCTATTTGACAATTTCTTTTTGCTTGAGTTTGTAATTCTCAGGACAAGGTTTGTACGAAAGAAAATGTTTGGAAAGTCGTACGTAAAAGTGAAAAAATCTCCATATACAAAAGGTAATTGAGTTAAACAGAAAAAGGTAAGATGTTCAAAAAAATTTAAAGATTGATTGATTGACATTCACTAGTTCAATTATCATTTTATTTAATTACGTGGTGCTATTGTAAAGGAAAGACTATGTCTCATTTTCTTCGTCAGTACACCTATGTACAACTATATATATACACGGGTATATATATAGTTTGGATACTTTGTTTGTTTTCATTTCTAAACCTATTTAGGTAACTTCGTAAGAACAGAATACGTAATACGAATACGCATAACACTTCCATTTAGGGCATTTTTAAAATGTTTTTTTTTTTAATATTGCATATCTTAGGTTAGGATAGGATCTTTTCTTAATTAAAGTATTTTTACTCCGTATTTTTAAATTAATTGACTCAAATAAGTTTTCAATATTTTTTTAAACCTTCCGTTATATGTGTGCGTAGGATGCAGTCTCAATCTCGTTAACGCGACACGTATGGACCAGTCGTAGGTTGAAATAGAAAACGACTGGTGATTAATTGCCAATTACTCCAACTGTCGAGTAAATCCTGCGCCCACTTGTCGCCGCGTTACCATCGCATATATAAGTTCATAATTTTGTCCTGAAACCGGTAAATATTATTAGTTAAATACTCAACATAATTTTATGACACGTGACATTAAAAATACCTTGTTTTGTTTTACACTATATATCTAACAGTACTTGTCCTCCCTGATTGATCTAAACTGGTGTTATAAAGAGAAAAGATTTGATTTTTGGTTTGTAATGGATAAAATAAAAATAAAATTAACCGTTTTAAAAAATTCTTTAATCTAAAAAAGCTACGCAATTGGAGAGTAACATGGGCTGTTGTATTTTCAAAATTCACATTCACGCGAACGAAGCCACGAGCAAAACTAATTTAAAACATTTTCCATCATAATATACCTTGTACATTCGTAAGTATGACATGTGACAAAATTTTACTTATCTTCCAACATGCAATAATAAAATTCATTATATGTATAAATAACGACTTGTGTTTAGTTTCGTTAAAACGAAATTATAAAAGCACACACCCGTTTCATCACGAAGCAAAATTTGTTACAATAATAATAGTGTCAAGTCCCCAATGCAAAATAGTCATTTGCTATGATATAATTCAATATTCAGTAAGGAGTAATTGAATATTTTTCCAATTTGTCGCGCGTAATGGGGCAAGATTGAGTTGAGGGTCCCTAAAGGGCGTGCGGGCGGGCGGTGCACAGGCGAGCACGTAACAGAATACATCGTGTATCATTTATCGTTGCACTATACCAACTTTGATATAGACAGTTAATTAGGTAGTAGTAAAATTAACTCATAAATTATATTAAGTGAATTCAGTATTGAACTGGACATTGAATAATAATTTTCTTCTTAATTCATGTCGTAAATTTGTGCACATCAACACTTATGAACTTTATATTTCTTTTCATTTTTTTATTATTATTATTTACTTATGATACCCGGGACTTGACGCCTCTGAACGCACAGTGCTTTGAAAAATCGTAGTTGCTTAAAACTTTAATAATTTTCGATGAAATGAATATATCGTGATATTGTTTTGAAATAAGGACAAAGTGTTTAATAAATAAAACGAAAAATAATGATCGAAGTATATCCAGAACTTTTTGAATGATGCGAATACAACAGTGTAGACCTATATAATTTTATTTATAGAAATTAGTTGGTGCCGATAATTTAACCATTTAAACTTGCTCTTTTAAAATATATCATCATATATTGATCCACCCTGTAATAGCCTTTAGATATTAAAACGTGCTTGACATGATGCTTGAAATTAGTATCCGGCAGATCGGTAACGTGTTTTGGAATTTTGTTATAAAACCTAACACTATTACCTAAAAAACTGTTACCGGTCCTAGTGAGCCTAAAACATGGAATGACCAATTTGTTATTATTTCTTGTATTTAGATTATGTCGGTCCTTTACGAAATCTAGCTTATCTAAGTTTTTGCGGATGTACATTAGATTTTCAAGTATGTATTGGGAGGGCAGAGTTAGGATACCGTTCGTTCGTAATCAGTTAACCGTTTCCAAAATTGGCCTATACACTTCAATCTTATTCTATACATATAAGTATATAATCAAAATACAGTTAATTACATCAAAACTACTGAACGTATTTTATGTATAAGAATATAACTATTCGATGCATAATTTTTCGTAGATTGTTTTAGACTACTTATCGTCTGGATTAGACTGAATTGAACCGCTGCCATTTTTTAACTACACGACAAAGCGATCGGTTATTGGCCAGTTTTATATATACGTCAATAGGTGTAGAATGTTTAAAAAGGATACATAAAACATAATTAATATCTCTTAAAATTAATCACCCAAATATTTTAGAAACCGTATAGTATAGTTTATTCCGGATTCTTATATTTCTCTGCATTACAAATACACACGGCCATGCTTCCGAGATATAGCGTAATATGGATGTATGTTGGATTACGAACCAAACTCAGTCTCATATAAACCATGCTCGTCACGTTCTATGTTTTCAGTCACCGACAAAGGGTATCATCTTTCATCGCGCGATTTCCTTCCAAATAGCTTTAAGATACATATATCCCAGTAATAAAACTCAATCATTATATGCGGTATCATGTATAAATTATTCTGCGCATATCGGCTTCTGTGATACAACAAATAGCATTCATGTAATATTGATATAGTGGATTCAATTAATTATAAATTATTTTATTGGCTATATATATATATATATATATATATATATATATATATATATATATATATATATATATTTATTCAAATCGGTAAAAAAAGGAACATAGAACTATGAAAAAAAATGTACTAAATAAATTGATTTAAGAATGTTTTACAATTGTAATATAGTACATTTATTCTATATTAGATATTTATTTATATAGTACTAGAATTCATCGCACAAAAATTATTCGATCAATTTTTTATAGTTGTCCTTCTTAGACACTTGACCCATATCTAAAACAAAAATTATAAAAATAGCTACATTTAACACGTTATTAACATTTTAAGAAACTACATCTTTTATAAGAACTACGCATTCAGCGATGTGTGAAGTGTGGCAACCTGTATGACACGTATGCACAGGAGAGAAAACAATAAACGGATAACATTGTTTACAAATAAATTTTGTAAGAAAAATATATTTTTACTTTAGATTTCTTGTTGTTTTTGCTCTGTACATAAAATGTATTATTATGACAACAAACAACGCAGACAAAGTCGTAGATCAGCTAATATATTATATGAAAAGAAATGTCCTATACTGAGATTGATAGACTCTAACACAATTTTTTCGCTGACCATAGAAAATCGTAGACCTAAATATTTTTTTTAATGAAGAAGGTTGTGATGTTATCTATTGTACTATAACCTGTCAGTAGGTTTCGCTAAGCTCCATTTTATTGTTATTAAGTCTTATATTGTAATATAACTCGGACAAAGTAACGTGTGATTGTTAGTGTTATACATATAAGTCAAATGAATTCATCTTTACGCTTTTCGATAATACTTTTTATTTATAAAAAGCTCTAGTATTTGTACAATGGGTGTATTTTTTATTATTTTTGTAGCAAATAATACTGTATTTTAATATAATAACTGCTAATATATCGTTTAATAGTGAGACGGAAAGATGATTTCCATACAACTACGTATTTGTCTAGTATCAAAGTTATATAAATATTACAAGATATTATTTATTTTGTATATGTTTATTTTGTATATGTTTATTTTATATATAGAAACTGTTACTATGATACAAAATAAAAGTTTTAACAACCTTATATGGAATGAAACCTAAATCTTAAGAGTAATGTATAGAATGTTGATACAAAAGTATTATCTACAAACAGGAAGCTTATGACGTGATTATGTAACATTTTCATCACATTATAATACTGTCGTGTTATTGCGTCTGACGTAGCTACGAAGATGCGGCCAACGTCACGTCGACTCATTCCAGTGGCGATCGCAACTGGCATACTAATATTGTCTGTGAGCGATTCCATGTAATTTCGAGTGGTATTCCACAGCCGATTGAGCGGCAACCAGCATCTTGAATATGTTACATAGAATCGACTATCTCGAAATTACCTACGAAGTTAAAATTCATCTCACAAATAATAATTACAAAGATATTTACTTTACAGTTAGTTGACTCTGATTACTGATAGATAAATGTTATGAGATATATTTATAACAATAGTAAACAGTATAATAAATATGAATACTCGATTCTAAACTATGTTAGTATCGGTTTTTATCAGAGAAAACAAAGTATTATGTAGAAGGAAAGGACGCGAAGTGTTACGACCACGATGTGGTTCAGTACGGGTAATTCGCCTTAGCCTGCGGTTAAACAAACTGAGCTTATCGCATAACATAAATTGGCAACACATCGTTAAGGAGTCCCGCACCGTGAACCGCGCCAGCTTTATCAGCGGCCTCTCGTAAAACAACCGTCTGTTATTGCAACTTCGGAATTTTCTCAGACTTTTTTCATATCGCGAAACTGCGACGAATGAAATGGTGCAAACTAACGCTAGGAACGCCACGCCGTCGTATCGTCGAACCGCGTAAACGATTTGGCTAGCTTCGATAAATACCTCCATTTGGCAGTGCGCATTCACTACCAGCTCGTATCAGCTAGGAAAAAGCGCAGCGCCTTGAGCGTCGGTATAATTAGAGGCCAATCGTAAAACGAAAGGGTTTGCACCCAGAATGTTCCATCTGATAATGAGCGTGACTGGCGCGGCTCCAGCTGCCTCTCATATTAGGCGGTCTCCGGACCGCTATCGTTACGACTTTTACACTTTTACGAGTTGTTTAGTTTACAGTGCCTGCTGTGTATGAACTCGTACGCTGCCAAATGCTAGTTCGTGGTTTACCGCCTGCAACCACTTTGTAAATATCGCAGCCGCTACGTTGTTAATGAGATGTACGTTTCAAGCTTGTTTGGCGTTGCGTTTAGTCGTAGTTACCCCTCTCTTAACCTATTACCTAAATATCAACAAGAGTATAGTGCGATATGTATTGTATAAAAAACATACTGATAAAGACTACTAACATCTTTATACATAAATTAATGCTACTATTTCTCCAGTTGGCTACGATTAACTGTTGGGATCCGTTTACAATAAGAACAGAAGCTTCATTCCGACGATATCAATTTTGTTCAGTGGCTGTTAATTAACATTTTCTTTTCTTTCCTTTCCAGGTGAGTGAGGAAACGAATACAAAACGTAGCAGGCTTTGTGCGGCGCGCGCGGCACCCGTCTCTACACACAAAAGTATATTACACCGCTTTCAATTCGAACACAGGAAAAATGATAATGCACACTTTTTCTTAAACGCAAATGAAGTCGACTTTTGAACGTTACAATTTATTTAAAATACATTAATTAGACAAACTGTATAATAAAACAAAGTAAAATAAGAGTCATCGTTCAATACATCAGGGGAACATTGACAATTAGTTTCTTTGTGTCTTTACATTTAGGAACTTATCGCGTCTCCAATAAATAATTTCCCAAAGTTCATAGAATCAAATTGTAGACTGAGGTAAGAATTACGAACACTAGACACGAATCAACAAAATACACGCATACCATGACACAATAATGACAGGTACATTCTATAGACGTTGTATCCTCTTTACACATATACTTTGCGAATGCGAGTACAAAGATTTAAAATAAGATGATCGATGTCATGTCATTCTTTTATTCGTACAAGCTTCTTATAAGTCCGGGTTTTGATATACGACGTTTTTGACAGACGAACGAAATTATACGGAACGCGGCGGATAACGTGTAGAACGTCTGTAAGAATACACTTCACTTTTAGCTTGACCGTTAAATAAAATTACAGGCATTTCATTTCGCGTACTACGAATTATAAATAAAAACATTTTCAAATGATAATTATTTTAGATCTACTCCTGCTGTCTTCAAAAATTACTAGTTTTTTTTTTTATTTGTAAATTGGATTTAATGGCTTCCAAATTAGTAAATAATAAACCTTATTAAAATCCTTCAATTATCAATTTTATGTAAACCGTTAATATTCATATAAATTTTAACACAGAATTTTTGGAATTCGATGAAACTACCTATGATCAGGTAAGACTATATTTCTTATAATTATTCTAGGGTTCATTTGAGAAATCCTATTCCTTTTATTGATCTTGAAAAAATATGTATTTTCTAATATCCAACAAATAAATATTTGCTTACTAATATGTTATTACATATATAATGAACTATTACAAAACTGAAGTATGTTACTTTTATAGTCAATATCATTAACACTCCGCTTACACGTCTATTTTTTCAATGTGCATAAACCAGCAGTTTATGCAAAATCACGAACTACTGTACGGGTTAAACGATACTGGGGTCCAGCGATTTGCGCTAACTAGAGTTTGTTTTTCTGTAGGCAAAACAATAATTATACGAAATAGAGGTTTAAATATTTTCTACATGCGCGAGTTAAACCGCACAAATTAGACCCATAGAAATAAAATAATATAGTATCCTACATAAAGATAAAATTATTTTTTGAGGAGGAATATTAATAACTAATTTTAAGAAATAAAATACACGTTGAGATGAACTATTATGAGATGAATGCAACAAAGTACTATGACCTTCGAACCTCGCCCCGGAGCTGTTGAACCCAGTGTAGCCTGTTCAATCACCTTACGGGCAACGGCTTGGCAACACAAATTTTATTCCCTGTTATGTAAATGTGATAACGTCAACGACGATATTTTCTCTTTTAGACAAATTCAATCATTTAATAGCTCGGAGACGCCATCAAATGGTTACAAACTCTATTAAGATCAAGGACTTATAACTCAATTTTTTTACGTTAATATATCATCAGAGTCATTATTTGTTACGCATCTTTTATTATGGCAGAGATTTGCCTTCCTTAAATAATAGATTGCTAAAGAAAACGTTAATAAAAGTCACGGTTACAGTTTAATCACACAAGTGGACATAAAGCTTGTCAAAAGAATCGATAAATACCGTTTTTTAATGATAATCAGTATTTTAAAGATACAAATCAATGAGAATTCCTTGACTTCCATAGCAAATAATCTTGGAAGCTATAGTTTTCACCGCTAGCATAATTCAACGTAACGTACAAAGCATCCGAGGGTAGCTAGCATACCTGCTGTTAAGAGACAAAGAGTGCTAGTGCGGGCAAGCACCCCGTCCGCGTCCGGGCGCCGCCCTCTAGGGCCTTGCACCCTCTTGCTATCTGTACGCTCTATTTGCACGCTCTATTTTAGATAATATTCTTTTACGTAAGTCTCGTTGGAAACTTCATACTTTATGCTAACACTTTCAAGTAATATAAAATCGGTCATAGTTTTATTACTTATACATGTTGCAGTAATTACTTACTTGTATAATATATTCTACGTATATTTACGAACATTAAAATTTCATTATATAACATTTATTACGTATAACTGTATATAAATTCTGAAAATTATTATCAAATTTATATGGAACCAAAACTATATAGAGTAAAATTTAGATGTGAAACTTCTTAAATTGAATTCTACTATACTATACTATACTTACAATTTTTATGGAGAAAAACGGCTGACGATGAAGAAAATTTCAGTGGAATAATAGCGAAGATTATGAAATTTTTACTGATTTCTGTTATCTAAAGGAAAACAAATAGTTATAAGCATAACTGTCTTTAAAATCACCATGTTTTATTATGCTATATATTTTTCTATAATTCTTATATAGTACAAAATATCATTTAAGTTTGTGATTACGAAAAATAGTTATTAACGAATCTGAATTAACATTTGTCATTGGATATAAAGGTTTTATTTACTTGCATCCATATAAATATAGTTTCGTTAATAAAACAGAATTTTTACGATGTCATCGGCACTTTATACTTCCATGCGCATTCGAGGATCAGTTATTGTCGATATAACTACGTCAAAATGGAAATGCATCCACTATATAATATTTTAAAAACTACTATATGCTATTTATTCCAAATTTATTTTGCCATGTCAATAAAACAATAAGCCGCATAAAGTAATGTAATAATTATATACAAGACTATTCGATAAATTCATATGGAGAGAAATCGCAATATATGTGAACTCTTACAATAACTTGTAACTAATTTTAACGAACTTAACCATTGTGTACACTGGAATATACAGTAGAAATTTATCGTAAACTGGCTGGCTTTTTTTTATTCAAATAATTTATACCGAAATATTTCATATCTGCAGGTTTTTATTTCAAACTGACCTACACTGTTAGCTTGGCGGGCAGGGCATCTATAGTTTCACCGGACTACTAAGGGGAGCGCTTAAGGCACTCACCCGATTTTATATGGACGACTTTTTTTTTTTTTATTTTTTTTTTTATTTTTTTTTTTTTATTAACGTGGGGAAATCCATTATGGATACCCATCCTCCCGGGGGAGAAAATGGGTTATGTCCGACTCGCACGGACTAAAACCCCACGGTGTACCGGCCACCGCTTTAAGTCGGGGCGGCATGGGACCGAGCTGTGGCTATCACCATGTCGCCCCATCGGTCAGCCCGGAGGAATTTGGCCGCCGGGCTCCGTCCTCATAGGGAGGTAGACTGGGTACACAGCCAGCTACCTCCCCTCGTCAGCCGGACCTGTGCAATGAGGAGATGGCCCCCCCGGCCCATCCCCTCAGGTCCAGCTACGGAGGTGGGAGGAGGCGGGCAAAGCGCCGCCTCCTTCCACCGGCCCTCCTCTGTTGGAGAGGGCCGTTGAGAGGGTCCCCCTCTCTGGCCCTATCAGCCGCCTCCTTTTGCGAGACGACCTCCTCGCAAAAGGAGGCCACTGCAGTCCACACCTGCTTGCTGCCGAGCATGGCCGCAACCACACTCGGCAGCGACAAATTCCCACCATCTCCCACCGCCGCAGCCAGAATGCGGCGCTGTCCGTCCCACGCAGCACACTCAGAGAGAGTGTGCTGCGCGGTATCCTCCGCAGCGCCGCATTCATGGCATGCGGCGGTTGGCTCCCTGCGCACGATCCGGTGCAGGTACCACCCGAAACAACCATGCCCGGTGAGCACCTGCACCAGACGGAACGTCAGGGAGCCCCAGCGTCTTCCAATCCACTCCGACAGGACCGGGCGGACGGCGTCCACAGTATAACGCCCATACCGCGCGTCCGCCAGGTCCTGCCGCCACCTCTCCACTGCCTCATCCCGGCCCTCCCTCCTTCTGGCCTCAACTTCTCTGGGAGCCAGAGGCTCCCCCAACCGTTTCCTTGCCGCCGTGAACTCATACACGGCGGCAAGCACTCCTGCCTCCAGCTCCCAGGGCAGGGAGCCGGCGAGCGTGAAGGCCACCGCCGAGGAAAAAAATGTGGAACGCTTCACGATTTTGCGTGTCATCCTTGCGCAGGGGCCATGCTAATCTTCTCTGTATCGTTCCAATTTTAGTATATGTACTGCCGAAGCAAGTACTTATATGGACGACTAGCACAAGGGCGCACGGCACACCTCGGCTTGGGCTGTCGCCGAATATCCCGAATCTTACTAGCTAAGCTAAACAAAGCTAAACCTATCCGTATCATACCTGTACGAGTTCGTGAAATATACATGTGTACCAAGCATGTATGTTTCACGATCCCGTACATATATTTTGTATCTGACTACTGTATTCTAAATTATTACAGTTCGAAAAAGGACAAAAAAGAAACAAAACAGCCCACCACTATGTGTACCTACAAGTGTGTGTGTGCACGTGTTTAGGGTGATCGGTGTTGTGTTGCAGAGACGAGTGTTTGATCGTAACTATTTTTATACGAAACAAACACAAATATAGAGAGATTAATTAATAAATAGTCGCCTAAAAGAACTTTAATACTTGCGTTATTATTACAAAAAATCCGTTTCATATCAGCAGGACTTATGTGGATACCAAGAAGGCAACAGCCTGTTTCCAATACGGAAGTTATAAATTTGCTTAAACTTGTTTCAGTTGCAAATTCCCACGATGTTTGTCCGGACGCGAACGTGGGGGTACATTCAGCCCCTAAATAAACTGTTAACTTTACTAAAACTCACGATAACTAACTAAAATATTATAATAAAAATTACAAATTTATTAATATCGCTGACGTTATAAAATTGTTATCAGATGCCAAGTAAAATCTATACTATACAATTTAAATTTAACTTTGATAGTGATAGTCAATGTAATAAATCTCTTTCGTTTTCTTCAAATTTATTAAATCTTTTATGCTCCCACATAATTCTTCATGTCACCTCATTTTCTATGTGACCATTATTGATTACTCAGTGTTGATTCCGGTATTTATTCCAACACATTCCTTCTCCCATCTCGTATCTTTATTCACATATATCTTCTTGTAATGCTTTCAAATAAAATCAATCCAATAAATCGATAAAACATTGGAATGTTTATTAATATATTATTAGATAAAGTCTATACAGCGCATTAATATAGAATAAATATCATAATATTTAATAATGATAATAAAAGCCAAATTATGATATATAATATGATCCTGTAGTTCCTCATCCAAAAAAAACGGGTTCGCAAAAAAAACTTTCAAGCCCAGGCCAGTTACAAAAGCATTATTTTCAACAGACGCCTTCAATGTAGTTCAATATATTTAATTCATCGCCAATTTCTTAACAGCATCCCTTTGTGAATGAGTTTTGGATAATTATCCTCTATAATATTACGTTATAATGCGTGTAATTTGTTGGTAATATTGGTTTTAAAGAGTCAAATTAGAAAAAATAATTGTTGCACGCAAAAATGGCTGTACTAGACCACTTTGTACTAGACCCACATCACATGTTTGCCTGATGAATTGTAACTAACTTCACGAAACGTCGTTTGTTTTCTCATTTCGGTCTGAACGGAATTGATTCACTAACGCAATTATTGGAAAATGATCAACACGCAAATAGATATTAAGCTATAAACAAAGTTAATAAGTTTCAGAGACGTCTCGGAATCGAATGTTATTCAATTTTCATTTTTTTAATGATATTAAATTCTATTATAAACGTACATACAAATGTTTCCGTGCCTATTGTATATATATATATATATATATATATATATAGACTAAAGTATACTAATGCTAGTAATATTAAGCTATAGTAAACGGCTTAAACGAAAATAAACAGTTTAATCAGGAAAATTGATATGAAGAAATTTTAATTTTATATAAGGAAATTATTAATTTTATGTTAACTTCTACCAGCGAGTTTAGAGTTGTCGTCTACAAAACTAAAAGTCTGCGGGCTACCTTTTTGCCACGATTAAAACTTTCATCCTCATGGAATGAATGGAAAGCGTAAGCGCAAAAAAAAACGAACACTCATCCATGGCTTACCGCTGCAAAACAAAATTATGTCAGTGATAGGACCTGAGAATGATTCGATTACGGAAAAACCACTTCCTCAACTACGTCTGAAATAAAGCAGCAGTCCTCACACTGCTATTATCTATTCCAACAGATGTGGATGGTAACACGCAATACTATACAGAGTGTTTCAGCTCAATCCCCGGATGTAGTAGGAAACTATTATGACTGATCTCTGGACTGCGATATTATAAGGATGGTTGGTTATAGAGGCTTACAGGCTGTATGGACCGTCTAACATCAGTTAAACCGCATGCTTTACTAATTAGAAATATAAAAAAATGATCGAAAAACAAATACCACATAAAATTTGTCGTTAAGAAAACTATCCTCCCATATAATTTTACATCCAATTTTCATTTGACTAATAAGACATAATATAACATAAGACTAAGACATGATATAAATATTTTTCGGTTGTTTTTTATGTCAGAAGTTAGGAAGTACTTATATTAACCCTACAACGTAACGTCTAAATTTGCTACACGGGTTGTTAGACACAACCAACATAATTCACTAAAAGTAATGGATGTATGACGTACCGAATCAAATATGCATTAACTTTCAACGAAAGCGTGTACCTCAGAATCCACATTAATACCCTGGATTACGTTTTACCTTCTTTCATAGGGACGTAATAAAATTCAGCTTAAAAATACCTATCGCATACACCTACTGTGGATCTTCGCTTTTGATAAATAACTTCCTTTCAGAATAAGAAAATATTCGTGAAAGATGAACGCGATTATTTTCTTCACCGTTTGGATTAAATTTTAAGAAGTCGAGTCTGTATTATATTGACATTATTAAAAGATAAGATATCAAATTATTTTAAAATTTGAAAATTTACTCACAGATATACGTCTAGTAATATTGGTAAATCATTAAACTTGTAACAATTATCATTCTCGCAACATACTGTTTAAAAATAGAGAAATCAGCTCCAGATTCCGAATTGAAATATAAACAAATACAAAAATAATCTAATAATGCAAGAGATCTCATTAAACATTAATGCCAAGAGTTAAAACGGGCAAAGATCCCGGAGGCCGACTCATTTTAAATGTATTAAAAGTTCACTCGGACTGCTGCAACGCCGCGCCGGCTTCAGAAGAGCGTCTGAAAACAATCCCAACTGTGTTAATCACTTATTTACGTCCGAGTCGTCCACTGTCGCTAGAGTATTTCTAATGAACGTCGTGAATCCCGTAGAGTCGTAATGAACCGTGGGAATTTAGATTCTAATGAAGCGTACGATTTGAAACTTTAGAATGAGTCGGTGAGCGAACTTTACGCTTGTGATAAGTTCTTAAACCAAATTAGATAGTTCCGGTGGAGGACATTGTTGTAGGGTGCATCGGGAGCGACGTGGAAAGTAATTTTGCACAGTTCCGCCGGATATATCTTTCCTATGGCACACAGACCTGCAACTAATCGGTTCGTCATTTCCGCAATCGACCGCCTCGACGCCGCGCCGCGCCGCTTTGAATACTTAATATTCCTCCGGAGTATAGAGGAGCGTCGTAATCAACTTTACTTTCTGACTTTGTTTCATAAAAACAGCCATAAGACTAATCTTATATTTAAACATAAAACTATTAAGAGTTTAAAGATATTCACTTACTTTTACCACATTATAAAACTTCCATTGGTACTTTAAAAATTCAAGTGAAACGCTTTTAAAGTTAGAGGGTATTTGTCCACGGTGATAAAAATAAACTCCGATACTTTGCAGTATCTAAGTACACCTTACAACTGTGGAGAATCTAAACACCTTAAGTTTACTTTAGCAGTTTGCTTATACATATAATATAAGTATAAAGGTAAAATACTATTTTGTAAAAAAATTAAAACATAATTTTGTCTATTCAGTACACTATTATATATTTGTATTTTAGTTCTATTTCAGTGTTTAACCACATCGCTGGTTATTTGGAGGGGCCTAGCGATATTAAGCTTGCCAGTATACAAAATAAAAAGTGCAGTAAAGTATTCATTGATTCATTCATAATACAGTCAAAGCCAAATAATTTATTTTATTATAAATATAGATTTTTTAAATGTGGAAGTATACCTAGAAATGATTATATTCTGTATAACTTAGATATATGTTACCTAGTTTAAAGCGCGTTTAAACCAAAGCGTTCACAGTGTTCGCAGATGCACATTAAGCGTAAGCGACAGTGACGCCCCCTAATCTCTCCAGCGTCGGAGTACTCGGGGGAATATTCATAAAACGGTGGTGGCGTCGCATCCGGCGGTTATCGGACGGAACTGAGCTCTTCGCGCTCAAGCCGGCACAGCACTATCGAAACATATAGGAAATTATAAAACTTTTCTTACCTTTACTTATCGTCTTATGATCATATCTTTATATTCAATAGCTATCTTTACGTTTAAAGAATGAATATGTATGTAACATTAAGAAAAGGGTTCAATGCAACATTTTAAATCAGTAGAAACTGTTATGTAGAACACGACGGTTGTATGTGTGTATAATATGATTGCGATGGCCGTTGTTGGATTGCCGATCGTCCATTATCACCGCTGTTTTTCAATTATATTGTTCTTATCATCAAATACAGAATGCCAGATGCCGTGCTACTATTAAAAAAATAAGGTGAATTCGCACGTTACTTGAGACGCACTAAAGACTATTACCAAATTTAATGAAGACACCCCATACATGAATTAATATTTTTAACGTCTTAATATAAATAAAAATGAAAATATTATTTTTTTATATTTTATATATATATTAATATGGTTTTAATAAAAATATGACAGTGACTTCAGAAGTGGTTTTATGAGTTAAATTAAGGTCGTAACTAAAGCCAGCACGGAGCGCTCAAGCTCTGGTATTGTACAGCCATCTCGAGTTTCCAATTATATATCTTCCACTTTAGTTCGGTTAACTCATATAAAAGTTCCAAACAACACGTGTCTTTAGTTGGTTCTCTTGCACTTATATAACCTATAATTTAATAGCAATATTAAATTGAAAGTTTTCTTCTATATTTTCAATAAATTAAATAACGAGACCAAATTGATACTAAACTATATAACTTAATATAATTCTTACTAGTCAATTACATATATAAATAAATTTGGTTGTCCGATCTAATTTCAAAAAGGCTGATTTTGTTAAGACCGTGTCTGTGAGATTAAGGACTCTTAAGGACATTGTAGTGGTGATGCCTCAGTGGTTAGCTTGTTTGGACACCTTGTCGATCCACGTAGGCTTAAAGCCTTACCAATGAAGCTATAACTTTCGATTGATACCATATCATATTTATAGAGTTTTTTGTAAAACCACCTTACTAGCTACTAATCTCATGTTGAATATTTGTCACCAAGCGTACACATACACAATCATATATATGTGTACCACAACAAAAAGTATATAACTTACACTGTTTGCAGACTTAATGAACTATCACATCAGTTTTGAACGTTACGTAGATTATCATTTTGAAATTTATTCTCAGGGCAAACTATTATCCCTACAAATCCAATAATAATAATTGTACATGTACATTAAACCGCGTGTCAGAACAACAGTGTTATAATATACGAAATGATAGTGCCGACTGATAACCAATGCAACGGTGCCGTTGAAAAATCATTTCAATTTTGAACCAGTGCTCGTGCGGAAAATGCCCGCATATATGAAACGGTAATATGCTATTACCTGTACTATTACCGTTATAACAATGTTACTATCCACTTAATTCCGCCGTCGGCGCTCTGCTGATCGACCAGATACGTTAATTTCTCCTATGTGATTTTATGTCACTAAAAATAAAACTCAATTTTTTACTGTGATACTTTTCGATGTATGTAATATTTTTACATAATATTCAATTTATCGAGATGAATTAGGATAGAATATAACTAATATATAATAAAACTAAAAAATGATAGGAGATATATAATAGGACTAGCAATTTCCCACAGTTTTGCACGCCTTTTCTATGTAGTCATTATTTTCGACTCTTAATAAAGAGTGTATATATAGTATTTATATCCATATCTACATCTACTACGGGTATAATCTACTATATAACGGAAAAATTACGGATTTTCATAAAAACTTTCTTCCCCCTTTCTTCGCCATTTTCCATTTTCAGGGTTAAATTTACAAAAAATCTACTACCTTAATGCTCACCTACAGTGTAAGAGGAAACCATATGCGGATTTTCAAGGCACCAGTAGCTTGCGCTGTATGGTTATATGTCTGTCTGTTATGCCGTTATATATATATATATATTTAGATAAGTAGTTGTTAAGAAATACATATTTATAGACCGAACTGATAGATATTCAAAACATATATTAGTTTAGTGGCAAATAAGAAAATCACAAAATTAGTACCCGATAGACGTCTCTATGGTCAAGATATATTAACTAGTGGAAAGAGCACAACAACATCTATTAGGTCAGTAACAGTATATAATAAATAATGGTTATTAATTATAATTTCTATTTAACCCTTATTAATATTGACACTATAATAATAAATATATAACAAATAACATTCAATATTATATTTAGGTAAGTTATAACACGATTTAAAACTTGCATTCGCACTGTATCTGTTTAGATACGATAGGACATTATCAAGAAAAACTTTTGAATTAAATATATCAATATGTCTTCAAAAATAGCACACGTAGGAGCCGAGAACCGACAGCCCACGTTCCAAGGAATTATTATCAATAGGGGTATATAGGACAATTATGATTCAACATCTACACTACATAAGATGTCGCCAGCAATCTGCTCGTTCGCTCGCTATTTAAGACTCATCAATGTTCATTAAGTTTTTCACGCATTATTATAATCGTCTATATTGAAAACGATATCTGTAGCTAGATTTGCTATTAGATAGATATAAACTATAAAAACCTAAGATAATATCACCTAATATTAATTGATTTTCATTCACTGTGAAAAGTCGCTTTAAATCATTTCATACATCAAAGAATAGAGAACGCAGACTGGCATTGAATCCCCGGTGAATATCAATCCCTATTGCCACGTCGCTTATCTACAATATACTCCTGGAAAAAAGACGACGGGGAACGCGGCTTAAAAAGAAAACCGTTCTAAAGGTGCATTACTATAACGCAATAAACAACTTTAATTTTAAATGTCGAATTTGATTATTTTCATGTAAACATTTGTGATAAAATAAATTATTCGTTTCAAATAATACAATTCTATGCTAAAGTCTTAGCTGATTTCCGCCCGCTTCATTGAGCATTAAAATAAATGACAAAGGGTCAATCGAATAGAAAAAATAAGTAACCTAAATCCATCTACGAATGGTCATAGTATTATGCCGATACGTTCAGTAGTTTTGATTGAGCCTCAAAGGACCTGTACTTTCTATATATATATATATATATATATATATATATATATATATATAACTATGGATTAACAAAAAGCCCAGAACAATAAAACCATAAATACTTCATTCAGTTTAGACCCTGAGATAGTACTTTAAAAGTTAGAACACTACCACCGGTTCTGAAAATACAGAGTCATCGATTAAAACTCGAGCGGAATTATCAATATTATTTTTTGATTTTTATTTTAGCTATAAAAGCATTGCTGACATCATCATCATCATCTTCTTACCCTTATCCCACCTAAGTAGGGTCGGCACAACATGTTTATTATGTTGAGATGTATGATTTGGCTTAATTTTTACCAGCGGCCGCCTGTCTGTCATCAACCCTCCTTGGGATTGACAGTCTTACATAAAAAAAAAATGTGTTCTACACAGAAAGATTCACTTCCAAACATGACTACCGTTCACATAATGACACACCTTATAATAATGACTTAAACAATGTAATGTGTCTGTATTATGCCGTCACTTATTATATAGATTTTATTGATAAACCTTTTTAAAAAATATTAGCAATGGCTGGTATCATAGTATAAGATTTTACTATATAGTGTAACGTAAGAATTTGAATATCCTACCCAATTGCATACATTTAATAATATTATAATTGTGTTATACAATAATTATTAAGCTACCCATCTTGACTTTAAAGCGACATCTCGTACAGCAGTAAAGCTTAGCTTTAGTGTAATGTTACATGGACGAATAATTTTAATAGTACGCTGACAGATTGTTACAGAAAATTTAATTTTAGCTCGTTGGACACAGACCATAAAGTTTGTGCTTACAAATCTGTTTGTTATGACATCGTAACGAGATTATGTCCATTTCGCTGCGAAGACGTTGCTACGTCTTTACCGTATCCCATGTTTTATTATTTCAAGCAATAAACGTAGTGCCTTGAACGCCTTTCGTAGAATTATACGAAAACATTTTAATGTATGCGTTGAACGAGCATCATCACACTTTATAAGCAATAAACATAACAATGAGGAATATTTATAGTAAATCAAGATTCATAATCCTATTCAAGTGTCAATTTCGAAACGATAGAAACATAAAATACGCATAAACTCTCGTAACAGCTGTTGTAGTACTGATATATTTTTTTGTTTGTTAAAAACTCTCATATTAACTATTCTACTGACTTCTTTCTACTGACTACTAGCTTTTGGGAACGGAACATCAAACACTCGAAAGAAAAAGAATAAACTTTCCCGTATACCTTTCTGGGATCATAGAAAATATGCGAGTAACAATCTGCACTGTGATCTAAATGTCAAAAACTATTTAAACTCGTATGTATTACTTTGCATAGTTAATGCATTTTTCTTTTTTTCCAATTGACTATACACTGTTAATCTGATGGGCCTTCACATCTTCACTGGACTCAGATAGTTAATGCTAAAAAGCACATTATTGTTAACTGTCACCAAGCTCGCGTATAAAAATACTTAATCAGTATTCGTTTAAACTACCATATGTCGTATACCCTTAAACATACAACAAAACGATTGAGTTGTCGGTCGTATACCCTTAAACATACAACAAAACGATTGAGTAAATGTTAAATATATATATGTGATGGTCAAATTAACCAGCAAAATTTTTTGTAAAATTCGTTTATGGCGCAAGCTTTGGGTGTATAACTTTCATTTTTAATCGTAGCTTCTGAAAATATGTTGTGTCCACGTGATTGCGACGGATACCCACCCTCAATCACGTGTATCGCCCACACGTTTATTTCCCTTGGAAGTTGTACTTTAAACTTCTGTTTGTTCCTAACTCCTTCAAAATGTTATATATAAGCAACGTGCCGCGAAATCCTTCAAGACCGCTCGAAACTTGTTTGCAAATTCACGTGTTCACCTAAATGAAAATCATTATGAGGTTGACCTCGTTGCTTAAAAAAGTTATTTTTCCGGCTTCACTTGTACTAACTTTCAGGGTGAAGACTGTGAAATTCTTAATAAGGGTCAGCGAAAATAAATGAAATATAAATTCGTTTACAAGCATAAATACAATTTGATATTATTGTAAAAATTTCTTAGATGTTACTTTATTACTTGTTAATTAAAGTAAACCTGGGATTTATCAATACTAATATAAATTCTAAAGTATGAATTACTAAACTAAATACAAGACACAAATGTATTCATTTCATCTTGTATTAGAACCTGATACGGGCTAATATATATTTAATATACATTGGAATTTGTGTTATAAACCGAACACACATATTAATACACATATATGTTATATATGGAATAGATTATATATGGAACGGTATATACGAGTACATGAGTAATGGTTTCATTAAAAACTCTGTCGTGTGATTCAACCAACTCATTACTTGGAATGACATAACAATATTAATTTTATCCCAGGGCTTGCATTAACTAGTTCGTTGATATAGTAGTGCGTGCACGAGCGGTGTGGTGACCCATGTTAATATGGCAATAATAAATTTCGAACGGTTCCCACCCGCGTCTGACTGCCTGGGACCTGGCCCATTAAAAAGACTCCATGAATTATTTGCACATATCATTTTATTAAACGCCGGTCGACGCTGCCCAGAGACGCGCTGTTTGCATACTTACTAACCAATTTCAAAATGAATATTGTGGCTACCAAAACGCAACTCGCATTATCTCTTCATATTTCCCTAGTGTCCCCTAATAATTTTATTAAAATAACTGTTAACAACAACGGCCGCGGTCAGTGTTCGCGTTGGTTAGTTTTAATTACCCGCGGAAGCCATATTTTATCCAACAAAGTGTGTTGCGCAAATATGGACAAAATGTGACCGCAACTCTCGCATGGTATCCTTTGTGATGGCATTTGTCTGTTGAATAAAACTGCCAAGTTCATTATTTATATGCAAATATTAGTCCATCATTATTATGGCATTGTGATCAGTGGGCAATCGAGCTAAAGCTAAACCTCTCATTAAAACGTGCACAAGGGCCTAATGAGGTCTCTGTTATACACGACAACGCATTAATTCCACGTAATGAACGCAGCGAGCGTTAAATAGAAGCGAGTCACTCAAATTGTCCACAATGCGATTATTCCATTACCGGAAAGCTAACCGACCGCAGGACACAACACAAGCATTGAAATGCACGCAAGGTTTACCCAGTGAGGCTGGGTCGCTAGGCTTACGTAATCTACATGTACCTAATGTCCTCTTTCGTCAACTATTCATCAGACACTAAGAGCAAAAGCTCACTTCACTCAGATCCTAATGCCAAAACACACGCATGCATAAATTACGTATGCATTAACCGGGAATGGCATTAAGTTATATTTTTCTAATATTAATCTTATCTTCTCTCGTATGAAAATAAATATTAATTACTACTAACTAAGAACGTACTTATTAATAACATGGTACCAATTATACATTAATTTAAAAAGAAATTATAATATATTTCAACTTGTGAAGATATGCCCATTTCTCAATTGAAGATCAGTACGGACCGTCCTAACTAATCATAAGCCACTTGAGCTTATTCAAGAATTACAAGCGTTACTTACACATTTCATTTTTAATTTAGAAAAGAGTATTCTGGGTTATCTCGGCAAAATCATATTAATGTAATCTATATATATAAAAGGAGAAGCTGACTTAATGGCTGACATATCAACGCAGGGCCTAAACTATAAGGGTTAGAAACTTAAAATTTTGCACAGAGGTTTATTTTATAACGTAGGGGAGCATTAAGAAAGGATTTTTGAAAATTCACCCTCTAAGGGGGTAAAACGGGGGTGCAAAGTTAGTATAAAACTTTGCCGTTTTTGCAGTTATTCGAATGAAAATCAGTATGAAGTTTCTTCATTGAAAGTCATGAAACACATGTAATATATTATATCGATAATCATCCCTTAAGGAGGTAAAAAGGGGGTGTAAAGTTGGAATGAAAATTCTCTTATTTTCAAAGTTATTTGAATAAAATGTTGTATGTGGGTTATAAGTTCCTAATAATGATTATTGCCGATATCGCTTTTTGTGAATTAAATCCCTAAGGGGATAAAAGAAATTTAAAATATTTTGAAACAAATTTAGTAGGTATAAAAGTTTTCGTATTTACCTACATTATTTCAATGACATTTTATTAGATCCTAATAATTATTATTGGCGATATCCTACTCAGAGTTTAAAGTATCGGATTCGAAACTGTCGAAACTCTTCTATGTAACGGGCCGCGCGCGCACGGATATGCCACGATGGTGCATGAGGTAGGGTGGCGGGACATACGTAGTCAAAAAGTGGGCAACCCGAACGCGGACAGACGTCGTTAATGTTCGCTTCAATTATTAAAAGTTTCGCTGCGATTTTCGAATTGAATTTCTTTATTCTTTTATGTGTTTATATACCACCTTGAATACTTGCTTACTTTCTTAATTTTTTTTCCTATTATTTGTTTTTAACTCTTGACTATAATCATAAATTTTCTCAATTCTTCTTTTATTTAGTTTAGGAAAGTTTAGATTCTCTTTTTATTTCTTCTTTATTTAACTTTAACCTGCTTGCAAAGCAATATAACATTCAAAAATATATAGATCTATTTGTTCGTAGTCCTGTAGCCTCATTTAAATTAAAGCATCTTGATATTTTTCCGTACTTATAACTGTCCCTTTTATTTATATAACTGATTCATTAGTTCACTACTTTTCTATTATTATTTTTTTTTTTTTTTGTAACCGTAATTTATTTGTTAATTGTAAAATTTTAGTTTTAATTGTTTTTATTGTATATTTTTCCAACAGACGAGCCATGTTTGTTTATGTATCTTATTTTTATTTTATTTTTCTCTTTTTTAAATTTATTGCATGTACAACAAAGTAGGTTGTGTCTACGTCAAGAAGAATTTAATTTTAAGTATAATTATAGAATAAATAGTATCTCGCATTGTAAAAATTAAATTCAGTTTCGTAGACCAAATAAAAAAAAAAGAACAATTATGACACCCACAAATGAACAAGCTACAGTGATCAATGATATAATACTAAAATCGTTTGAAAGTTAAGAAATGGTATATTGTTCAATAGACACAGTAATTAACACGTATGAAGCTGTTAATTATCCCGTCGAATTTCTTAACACAATTAATCCTGCTGGTCTCCCGTATCATGAACTAGATTGCGTGTAGGCACACCTGTGATGTTACTTAGAAATTTAAATCCACCTAAATTGTGTAATGGCACCAGACTGCAAGTGAAGGCTTTACATAATAATATCATAGAAGTAATAATATTAACAGGATCTGGCCATCGTGAATCAGTTTATATTCCACGTATTCCGCTAATCCTCAATGATCTCCCTTTCTAATTCAAAACACTACAGTTTCTTTTAAAGGTTTGCTTTGCCATGACCATAAATAAATCCCACGGCCAAACTCTGAAATTTGTAGGAGTTGACTTAAGGCAGCCCTGTTTCTGACACCGCCAGTTTTATGTTGCGTGTTTACGTATGAGTTCGCCTTCCAGTCTGGTTTATACTAGCAACATCAAAATCTAAGGTGACCTAAAATGTGGTGTATAAAGAAATATTATAGAAAATCTTCTGTAATGTTTTTTATACACAACATGTACCTATATGTATTGATATCTCCAAATTTCTTAAATAATGTAATAAAATATGTACATAATGATTCTTATTTATTTTATTAAAATCTACTGTAGGCTAATATAAGTACCTCAATATCGCAAACGAAGTTGCGGGTAAAAGCTAGTCTACAATAAATAACAATTTATACTTATTTTGTTAATAACTTTCATATAATTGTTCGCAGTCTATCATCAACAAGACGACCCTCCGGACTGGACCCGTATGGCACCCGCAGCGTGTTGGCGCGCGCGCTGGACGTGTGGGAACAAGCTTCACGACTCACCTTCACGGAGATTAATTCTGATGAGGCTGATATAGTCGTGTCTTTCGCGAAGTTAGTTTAATCTTTATTTAAACTTAAATAAAAAATAAATTATACACACTATAGTTAGAGTAAGCTTAAAATTTATTCAGAATCGACTAAAGCACAGGGAACTAATTCTTCAATAGAAACGAGTTCTGATCGCTCGAGGATTCAGCGAAATACCATTTTGATTTCACAGTAATCAAAACCTTTCTAAAACTACTGCCAAGTTAAATTGGGACCCATGAGTTTCTATTCAGGCGTGGGAGGTACCCTCCACCAAGACGATTCACTTTCGTTCAACGAACGTGACGGGACAACAAATCCGCCTCGCTATTTATCTAATAACGCTACACCTACAGTGTACGTATATATAAATAAAATACATATAAAAGGGAAAAGTGTTTTACAAATCTCCTAGGTACGTGTAAGTTTATTATAATGAAAATTAACTTTTTATCTCACTAATGTACCAACTGTGCCGACCTTTTCCGATGTTTAACATTCGCTGCACGTGATAGCAATTTGTTTGGGAGCTTCCTACACTTTCCATATTACAGTTAAAGTCTTAACACATTTTGTAAAATAGTTATTTTATATATCTATCTTTGTATTTAGACTAGATAAATGTGCCAAGAATAGGAAAAATACACGTTAAATGTTAATAAGTAATTAAACGCCTAGTGAGAACAGTAATCATTGCCTGTAATTTAAAATTTCACATTTTGCTGTATATTTTTATTGTACATTTTGATAATAAAGGCGGTTCTTATTGTAATCTTTTACTTTTAAATGTATTAAAATAACTTAATGTATTTATTTATTCTTTTTAATGTATTTTTTATTAATTTAAAAAAACTCATTCAATACAAGTTAATTTATATTTCTTTAAGATTATTTTAAAAAGATATTCATTCAAAAATCATAGAGATTATTTATTATATAATATAATATAAAGTCTACAAAAAATAATTAAAGGAACATCCGGGTGTAACAAAAGTAACACTACACGTTGACAAACAACGAGAACTTGTTTGACAAGAGCGGCATATCGAATGAGAGAAGGGCAAAGTTTTCCTTATTAGATTACCGTAGCCGGCGAAGATATGAGAAAATAGCGGACGACAAAAACCTCTACTTTGGAAATATTGCTGCTGCCATATTGCGGGGAATGTTGCAAACTTGCAACTGGAACTGCCGCCTGCATATCGTATCCTATTTTTCTAACTTCAAATTTGACTTTGAGTGAAATCATTGAAATATATATTTTTGTATCAACTAATCAATTTTAGCAGTCAGTTTTTATGATACATTCTAGTTTACGTAATAATTTTTGATGCTAACTTTTCATTCCGATCAACCATAAGTACTATCCTATATAATAGAAATATCCATATAATAACGTGTTTTCCTTACGTGTCTATTTTTACTAGTCGACTTGTGCCACAATCTTCGTTAAGGAACTTCGTTCCAAAAACTGACTAAATTGTGTGCACGGTCATTTAATTTGAAACTGAGCATAGCTTGCATGATGATAAATAACCCATATATAACACAGTATTGATCATTATTTTGATCATACAAAAGTCAGCCATATGCAGTATTTCAATACGCGACATTTCAACTCAAGGCTTACTATCACTGCGCCACGAGGTCTGCCCAATGTCTTATTGCTAGCAACTATCTATAACGAGAAACAGTTTAAAAAGAATAGATTAATTATATCTTTAAAATATCCCTCCCATAGTATTAATAATCATTATTTTGAGCCTTATTTTATTATTAAATAAAGATATACTATTGTCACAATTTTCAAATGGTTAAGCACATAGACAATTATTATTATTGTACTGTTTTATAGAATCATTAATATAGTTAATGGACCGAGGCAAATTGATTGCACAAATCGCATCTCTCTCTGTCTCTCTGTCTAGATGCGTCTAAAGATTTATTACACTCATAAACTGTAATATTACTCAAGTAATAAAGGGTACGTACTGCTTAACTGCTTTCTTCAACTCCTGAGAGATGTAAGTGGCGTAGCATCTCGATATTACGTGAAATTCTCTCTTCGCCTTTTTAAATTCAAGTTTCTTTATTAATTTTACGGTAGCATGAACAGTAAGCAGCATAGTACTTTCCATTTAAAATATACTTCGACAAACGTAATCATTCTTATTTATAGTATCAAATTATAAAAGTTTTGTATCAAGGGCTAATTTAATACATCAGCATTACCAGTAATAACTCATAGAAAAATTATTCTTTAAATAGGCTTACAGAAACAAACCATAACCCACTGTAAAAGAAATGAAATAGAGTACATATCGACACTGGAAAGGTCAATTGACTATTGGCCTACTATATTTAATACAAAACAAATTTACTATTTACAAACTTTTCTGTCAATTAAATTGTTATTGTAAATATACTGTCAAAATAGTCGATGGGTCGTTGGTAAATGTAGCATTTTCAACGTCAGGTCGGTGTCATATTGACTTTTATGTCCAATAAATAAGTCGTATAAAAACAAAAGCGCCTAAGAACGTTCAACTACAGTTTGACTAGAAAGCTGATGAATTACAATTGTTTCCACAGATAGTTATAGTACACTTTCCAAAACAATCAAAATCGATAAGATGAAAAAAACTTATTTTCCCCATGTTTATCTCATTTTTTACTACCTACTTACTTCACCAACCACCTACTTGCTTCACCGTCTTTAATGTTATACAACTCAATTATTTTGAGTCTGGGAGTAATTTGTGCCTATTAATCTTATGTTTGTAAAAACCCCCGCAACAATGTTTGAGCGATCTCGAGTATGGGAGTTATCTTTTTTATAATAAAATAGAAGATGTAGAAAAAACATCCAAATTAGTTGATTGGTTTTATACGATGCAGTTTAAAATACAGAAATATAATTACAGATAGACAATTTATTATAATTTATGTTATTAGTGTATTATTAGAAATATACAATTCAGTATCCTGGAAAAAATCTTCGACTATAAAATACACACTTTTATGGTCAACAGACCTATTAAGTACTACAAATGAGAGAAAAAAATACACGTCGTATACTGCTGAAACCATTGTTGTCGATCTCGCTGAGGTGACGAAGGGTAGATACCATCAACACAATAAATCATAGCCGAACTCGGAAACTTTCCATTCCGAACCCATTATATTTGACAGCGTATGTCAGCGTGACATTTCCTCGCTCCACTCATAATATTACATTATACATAATATACATATTGCGTACGATTACCGATATCGGCACATAAAATATTCAATCACGGGGGATAATACGAGGAAATCGAATTTTTTTTTAAGCTGTTGAAATGTTATTATGAACCCGTGAAATGTATGAGCACATTTTTTAAAGATGTAGATCTTCCTAAGTAATTATTATATATATGTATATATTCATATATATATTTTAATGTGAGTCATATTGGACCATAAATATAGACATCATTATAAGATCTACAGCACCACCTATCTGATCTTTGTACTATTATGAGTCATAGTTGCAACAAAGCTATATGTAAATGACGTCAGTCGATCATGTCGACCACCTGACGCACATATAAATATTTATTTTATTATAATCTTCGTATATTCGATTCAATAATAATAATAGCAATAAATATAATATATATTATATATAATATAATAGTAATAATAATAAATAATAGAGGTATTTTTTATATTATATTAGCTGTACCACAGAGTTTCTTCCGAAAAAAACTGTGCATTATATATTTTGACCTACACTTTGCTCGGTAAACACTCCATTCCTCTGGAACACAGTGTAATGTTGTTATATAAGATTTTTTAATATAGGCTATACAATACAAAAATATTTTTTTCAAACCTGACGAATAGTTCCAGAGATTAGCACATTAAAGCCACCAAAAAAAAAGAAAATCTATTTACCTTTATTTTATTAATATAAACTGGGTCCACATTATTAATTTCAACATTATATATTCTAAATTAAAGTACCTGCAAAAGTTCACGTACACGTGACGTTATTGGCTAATGGAAAAACTTTAATATGGGACGCTCAATAATTCAAAAGTTAATATCGCGTGAAATATGCATTGAAGTGGTATTTCACTTGTTTTGTTGCGCTGCAAAAATGAATAGATAGGTTGCGTTGGCGGTAGTAGCGTGAGACCTATGGGACTTAAGTTTGATTACTCTACAGACTCTATCCATTTAATTTGCTGTTGTTTGTTGCGATGTGAATACATTACTTTAGAAACACTGTTTTCGAAACCATTTAAAATCTACGGGACGCGACATGAAGATGTCATTTCTTTAAATATATAAAAATAATATCAATTGAATTACTAGGCGTTCAATGTGGCATAAAACTTTGAAAACAATTATTTCACTAAGACTGTTTCCGATTCATTATACGTTTTATTATTTACAGACGTTACCATGACGACGCGTATCCATTTGACGGCCGCGGGTCAATCCTTGCGCATGCTTTCTTCCCCGGTACAGGGCGTGGTGGTGATGCTCACTTCGATGATGACGAGCTTTGGCTACTACAACCGAGGAATGACGATGAGGAAGGTAAGGAATTGTAATAAAATAAAAATGGATAATATCCTGGTGCTAGTAAATGGTCCATTTACACTGATTATTTATTATTTCAATATTGCACTTTTCTTGCGATATAAATATAAAAAACATACAGATGTTTGATGGTACAATAACATAGAATTAAAGAGTACAAAATTAACAAATTCTGGGTTTTTTTTTCTGAATTGACTACACTGTTGCCTTGTTAAGGCTACTACAGTTTCACCGGACTACCTAATACTGTATTCGTATTGGCTAGAGCCTGATTTATCATATAGTAGTAGTAGAAAATAAGCTTCTTGTTTCTGTATAAGTAGATGCCCACTTATAGCAAAGTATGTTTACCTTGTAAAATCTTATACAAAAGTTCTGGTAACATTAGTCACAGGTCCTGCGCTAGCTTATGCGCCATGTTATCGGTCCCATCAAATTCGACACTGCGTGACATCCAGGTGGCAGCAATATTCAAATAATTCGTAGGCTAACAAAATTTTAAGTAATAATGTTTTTTTTCTGAAATACTTCCGTTATCCGTAACAAATTCCTAAGTAAAGATAAAATTTAAAACATTTTAATGTTAATAAAAAAGCTTACTATTACCAATACAATTGAAGCTTTAAATGAAGTAAAGTACCCTAGTGGAACCATAGCATTGTGTAAAAACCAAACTCAATATGAAAATCTGTTGACAAGAAAGTATAGGTATGTTCTGGAAAATGCACTTGAGAGCCACTCTCTAAGTTTTGCGTCTTAGGTCACATTGTAATTTAATTTCAGGTAAAATTATGGTCAAATGTTGAAAGCATAAAAAATGGTTAAATTAACACAATAACTAAAGAAAACCCGATATTATAGCAAGTATAAATATGTTTTTAAATTTTATTTCCAGTTATATTACATTTTCAAAGGCCTTTACAAGAGAGGTTCTATGAGATTAAACTTATCTTAAGAAACAATTTCGTCCTTCTTTGGAATTCACTCTAAGTCTCTTAACTTTGTAACGCCTCAGTAATTCTGACCTGTTCGTAAATCTGCCATATTGATTTCATTTTGATTGAACTTTGAGAAAATTCGATCATAGTAAGGGTATCCCATTCCTGGCGATATGATAAAATAAAGCCTTTGTCACCCAATGGCTTAAGACTTCTTCTCTTCTCTAAGAAGAATAGAATTGCGATTAAGATCCAATGTTATTAAAAATGTTTATGTTCATAAAATAAATTATTATTTATTTAAACTTCTCTATTTAATAGTATTTGATACCTGAGTCCATAAAATTTAATATTTAGATGTATCTTTACAAAATATAATCGCTGCCATCAGTGGTGCTAGGATACGCTAACGGTACAAGAACGTAAAGACTAGTGAGTATAAAAAAAAAAAAAAAAATGCCACCGATAAATGCTACACTATTACTTGTGCTACATTACACCATACATCTAGGTGTGTTACTTGATTAGACTAACATAAGAAAAAAGATTAACAAAAATCAAAAGGCGCGATACTCACTATAGAACGCATCAATTTCTAGGAATTTCAATAGTGAAAATAATAAATAGTCTTACTTTTATCTCAAATCGGGAATTTTTGAGATTACTGCATTTACATCTAGAAATATTCCAGCTTAATATTATTATTCGCCCACTTTACGGAACGATTACAATGTTTCACGACCTAATCGACTTCTACACCGAATTTTATTAGATTCCCTTCAATCGTTCAATCGTGTTTCAAGAACATACATATTTCCACATTTATAAAATTGAGTTTTTTTTTATACATTATAGGTTAGCGTTTGACCACAATCTCATCTGATGTTAAATGACGATGTGGTTTAGGATAGTAGTCGCACTAAACCTAGAGGGAGACTGGCTCTCAAGTGCAGCTGCCGGAACACACCAAAAGATGCTTGGCGACAGATTTTCAACTTGATGGTGGTAGCTAGCTAGCCAGGCGGGCTTAGAAAAAGCCCTACCACCATGCTACGGTTTCAACACGATGTTTTCCTTCACCGAAAGATTCGACTCAGTTGCTAGGATGCGAACCTACGTCCTTCGATGCTATGTCCGAACACACTACCAAGCTGGGTCATCGCTTCAAAGTTTAAAATTAATAATATAGGATATACTATAATGTAATCCTTCAAATATTATGTAATTACCTTAGTGGAGGTCTAGGTTTTGCTTATTTATTATGACATGGAGACGGGGGAACTGAATGGTTATTACGTTAGCAATATTTACTTACTTACACTCCGTTATTTCTCTTAACTCGAGTAACTTGTAAGATTTTGTAAAAATTGTGCCAATACTTTGATACTAAAAATTGTCATATGGAAATTTCACCATCTTGTATCGTTTTATATGTATCCTATATACATATACGTCAGTTAATATACCAACTGTGTAATGCCAAACAGTGTACAGTGTAAACAAGGGCTCAGCCCGACGGGATAGGTCGCGCGACCGCAACGCACCAGCAGCACAACCTGCACACACGAATTACGGTTACCGAAGCATAGGACAAGTCTTTGTTTTATGTAGTGAAAACCGCCGTATATCATAGATATTCCCAAAGTCAAAACTGGCCTCTAATTACGTATTTTCCAAGAGCAAAGCAACAAAAAATATGTCGACTTTAAAATAGCATATTCAGATTATCTACCATTCATACTAAGCCTTATACTCAAAGAAAATACAGTGCTACTTCTATCGGTATACGTAATACCAAAATCACTCTACCAGCAAATGTACAGTTCAATTTATAGTATGACTACTACATAATCTTATTATCTTACATATAAAGCTATTCTTAAATACGTAATTAAGGTTAACATGAGTTCTTACTGCGCTCTATTCGGTATGAGAACTATACCTTAACAATGGGATAAAAGAGCCTACTACAAGAAACATCTAACAGCAATAACGTTTGTTTTGAACATTCTTTACGTCCTACATTCTTATTTCACCCATATATTTAGCGTATCATATAAATTGTGATTGAATATTATTAAAAGCCACCAAAAATAACAAGGTTAGTTAAAATAACTTTATTAAAACATATAATGTGTATATAGGTACTTCTCTATTCGCCGTGGCTGCGCACGAATTCGGACATTCGCTCGGACTCAGTCATAGTTCAGTGAAAGGCGCCCTTATGTTCCCGTGGTACCAAGGCATTCAACCCAACTTTGAACTGCCAGAAGATGATCGTAATGGTATTCAACAAATGTATGGTAAGTCATTTAAAGTACTTTGTTGTTTTGTGAACTTACAGTAGTCAGATATTTTAAAATAAAATTTGAAATTTATTTTATAATTTCAATTATTTAAGTACAGTCAATGTAAAAAATAACTCTTTGTAATTAATACCTATACTGTTTTCAGGTCCTAAAGTGAATAATAAACCATGGGCAAGAATTCCACATTATCCAGTAGAAACAACCCCAACGACAACGACAACGACAACGACGACAACTACAACAACACGAAGGCCCCACCTTCACAATCACAACAGACACAACGAAAGATATCCTCACAGGCCTGAATACACTCCCTACCCTCGAGATCCGGCCAGATATCCAACCTACTACCCGAGAAGGCCGAATTACCCAGAAAGACATTATCCTGAAAGACGACATTATAACACAAGTGAGGAGCATCCAAGACGAAACTATCCACGACCTACAGAAACTACTACCCACGCTACCACATACCGCCCGCGTTATCCTCAAGTAAGGCCAGACTATCCGAGTTACCCGAGACCTAATTATCCAACCGATCCAAGGCAAGATTATCCAAAGAAACCGTACTACTACCCGGAGAAAACGACACCAAAGCCGACTGCGACACCAGTGCCGGATATACCCGACACTTGTGATACGAGTTATGATGCTGTGGCGCTGATACGTGGTGAACTCTTCATATTTAAGAATAGAGTAAGTAGTTTATTCAGTAAATTCTTTATATTCATAAGCGTATAATTTTATAAAGAATCTACAAAATTCAATTTGTAATTCGCATAAATAAAGAATCGTATCAGACTCATCATTTGCAAATGACTATTTGTATAATCTAAATACGCAAGAAGATTATTAAGGACATTTTGTTACATACTAGCATTCGCCCGCGACTTGGTTCATGTTAATTACAACTTAAAATTTAGTCATAATTCAATATTACTCAGGAGAACGTAGCTTTCTATCAGTGAAGGAATCCTAAAACTCGAGTTAGTAGTTCCGGAGATCAACTCCTACAAATAAACGAACTTAACTTTTTATATCTATATTATTAGAAGTCTACCGTTGTGCGTACATCATGTGAAATAAAACTAAGTACTCGATAGATTGGATCTTTTTTTTAGTTTTACTTGTTAGATACTTTTCTTAAAATAATAAAAACTATATCTTAATTTAACATACAGTTACTAAAAATTTAAAAAACTTCTTTTATATTAAGCAGTTCAAAAGACTACAGCAATTTTGTGTCTATGTTTTACTTTCAATTTTTTTTTGTTTTTCTTCTGTTCATAAGAAATATTAAGATAATAAACAACTAAGACGAAGTCGCGGGTATCAGCTAGTTATAATATAAATTTGCCCAAATTAAACGGGCAGTTACGCCCCTTGGAAGTAATAAAACTCAATTGTCCTTACCATTAAATAATTAAGTGAAATAATATAATGACGTGTACTCTCTACATTTCAGTATCACTGGAGGATAGGTGCTCACGGCCGATATACAGGTTATCCCATGGAGATTACCAGAATGTGGTCAAGCCTACCTAGGAACCTTACACACGTTGATGCAGTCTACGAGAGGCCAGATAAGAAAATAGCTATCTTTATAGGTTAGTTCCTAATATCTTTTTTTCGATTAAGCATAATAATAATGTAAGTTCAAATAATATAAGAATATTTCCGTTTACAGGCAAAGAATTGTACTTATTCAATTCACAATATCTAATACCGGGATACCCGAAACCTCTAACTAAACTAGGACTGCCTGGCAGCTTAGAGAAATTAGACGCAGCTATGGTTTGGGGTCACAATGGCAAAACGTACTTCTACAGCGGCACTATGTATTGGAAGTGAGTTACATTTCATAATCAGCACACAATTATAGTAAACTAACTTTTGCACGCGGCTTCGCTCGAGCTATAGTAGATTTAACATATCCCTCGGTAACAATACTTTTTCTGGATAAAATAAGCTCTATGTCTTTTTCTGTACACTTGACCACGTGTACATACAGTAATAAACAAACTCGCAATTACGATTATAATATTAATTAAACTTAATCGATTGATTGATTTTGAAGCGATGATGTCTGTTGGTAGCGTTTTCTGATACCGCGTCGATTGCCATCGACTCTATTTCTTGCGAATGAGCCGGAGCTTACGGTGAGGGAAAACGTCGTAATGAAACCATATCCCGATGGTAGGGCATTTTAATAAATAAAGTTGAAAATCTGTCACCCTAACACCGATAGGTGTATCCCGGCAGCTTTACTTAAGAACCAGTACTCCGCTTGGTTTAGCGTATTTAACATCAGGTGAGATTTGGTGGAAATTCTTAACCTTATATCGTGTAAAAATAATAGTTATACAATTTTTTTGTCCCTTTTCAGTTTGTTAAAATTATTAAATGAATAAATGTTACTTATGTATTAGGCAAATATAGATAATATATTAAGTAAAGAAAAACATACGTTCCCCCATCATTTAAAAAAATGTGTTCTGTCAACAACGATAGCATCGAAATACTAAAATATTAAAAAATTACAGATATGACGAAGATGATGGTCGCGTCGAACTGGACTATCCTCGTAATATGGCTATGTGGAAAGGCGTAGGTTACAACATAGACAGCGTGTTCCAGTGGAAAGACGGTAATTTTTATTACATTTCTAAATTAAGAATATCATTTGACTTATTTTAAAACACTATAATACATGTCATTTTATAATTTCAGGTAAAACATACTTCTTCAAAGGAAAAGGTTTTTGGAAGTTTAACGACCTTCAAATGCGAGTCGAGCACGACAAACAATTACCTTCAGCTCAATTCTGGATGGGTTGCTCGGGAGAGAGAGTTGGCCATCGAGCACCGTACCACGCGCCACCTGCTCCTGGTTCAACCCTACGCTCGCCACCAAGTGCAGCATCATCACAATATATTAATATATTAGTACTATTATCAACTTTACTAATAGTCTTTAGAAACTATGCTAGGAACTGCTAATAAATAATTAAAATAAGAAAATATTAATCCCTCACTTGGATTAAAAAAATAATTAAAAATCCGTTTTGTTCCTTATCTAGTGATAGCCCACTTTATGGTTACCAATAATCTAACATTACATTTATTGCAACACTTTAATAACTATATTGTATTAAATTGTGTAATTAATCTGACCATCAATTAATAAATGAAGTTTAATAAAGTAAATGACAAAAAGGTATCTCAGCTAAACTGGCATATTAAATAAAACAAATGTAAATTAAAAATCGAGTAGAAAGCTTACATTTTCGATACATGTATCATATCGATATATATACCAGTGTGGCGCTCAATTACAGTGAAACATAGGTTCTTACCAAATAAAAGACAATATTAAACTACGAGATATTGGAAGCGGAATTAAAAGGAAACTGGTGCAAAAACTGAGACAGAAAACATATCTCCCAAATATTTTTTAAATAACAACAAGTCTTAATTGGAAATTAATCAGAAGGAAGTTTATATAGTTTAATTACCTACATTTATTTAACATAGTGGAAAATATTAACATTAGTTATATTCAATATAGTAATGATTCTCTCACATTCTGAAACACGCGAGACAAAGGAACAAAACGCAGTTTAATTAAATATATTATAAGAGTCACTGTGCCACTTTAATAAATTATGTGGAAGTTTGTTATATAGTCCTAAGTCCTAATTTACTAATGATGCATAATATATCTGCATAAACAAGTACATATCGGATTATGTCTGATTTAAGTTAGTAGTAGGCAACTATTTGCGCAAAAAGCACTGCCTGTTTGTATATTAATTGAATATCAAATTACACATAGAACATTATATAGATTAAGCTGTTAGAATAATACCTAGTTAATAAAGAGTTTTATTTCTATTTAATGTATGTACATTTTGATCTCAATACGATCGATCGAGTTTTTGAGTTATTAAGGACAAGTAAGGTATATAACACCATTCGGTTAGCTGCTGTAGAGTTTGTAATGTCTTTCGATGTCAATAAATAAGCTTTATATCATAGTTATATTATTTTTATATAAGAACTAAATACATGTGAATGCACAAAGTTTTTATAACTTTATATTATACATCAGTAATTTCAAGATAAATGCTATTATAATGTGAAAATAATCATAAGTTCTTAATACTGTTGATAAATCTATATTGAATTGCAAAAACATCTATTATCCATAAATATGCCTTTGTCAACAGGAGGTATATACAAGCACACTCGTATATTAATTGTAAAATATTATACAGTGTTTCTAAATTATCAAATAATAATCAATTAAGTAATATTACTAAACAATATTTATATAACTTATTTATCTCTTATGCTGGTTAAAAGAGGTACACATAAAGTAAATTGTAAATTATAAGTATAATGGATTATAATATTATATAATATAAGACTAATACCAGGTAAGCAGTAAATCTGAAATATATACAAGAAATGTTTTACAAAAATGGCCATAATTCTAATATGAAATAAGTTGAAAATCAGATATCGTCACGCCATTCGGGAAACTTGTTAGAATGATAATGGTGCTTATGATGTTAGTTAGCTATTGTACAGAATAAATTCTCTTTGGATATTTTTGTATGTTGTGCCTATAAGCATAATGCAATGTTTATTACATAATGTGTATTTTTCTCTTCCTAAATATTCTTTATGTATGTAGGTAGGTAGGTACTCAGCTGATGTACTCATAATGCATTTATGTTTAATTTTGTCCATACTCGTGCAATCAATTAAAAATATATACAAAGGGTTACTTACATAAATTAAGATTTATATGTTTTAAACAAAATAGTTATTTTAACATGAAATACTTGTAGGTTTATATTACACTGAATGATGCAATGTCTCTTCTTGTGTGTCTCCATTGTAATAAGGTGAAATGAAAAACATTTAGCTTCTATACAATTTTTTGGTCACAAATAATTTAATAATAACTGTGATATTTACTTTTATAAAAATGGCCATGGTTGATTGGCGGTAAAAATGTAATACAATTTCTTTTTATTTACTAAACTAATAAGTTACTCAGTAAACAATTAAGTTTCAAATAATTTCCTATAAGTAATATTATGTTTTAATATTAAATGAAAAAGAATTAAAAGCCTTGTATTACGATTATGTTTCATTTTATATTGATCCTAGCAAAAACATTTCAATTAAAATATAGGCCTTTATAACAACAAAATATAACTTAACACCACCTAATGGCGAGTGGAGGTAACATGGATAGCACAAAAAAAAACTTAATAAAAAACACATAGGTATGTAAACTTTCATGTTGTTTGGCTAAACAATGTTGGAGTTTACCAATTTCAGATATATATACCAGCATTTATTTATATACATATAGATTTTTTTTAATTATTAATCTATACATATAATAAAAATGAAGTGTCTGTATGTAATATCAAAATAACAACTTTTCAGTAACTGCATATGAAAGTCTATATAAGCTACTTACAACAAAAATCCACATTTTACACTTTTTATCAATCTGTATGTCTGTTTGTTCAGGGTAATCTCTGAAACGGCTGAAGCGATTTTTACGGGACTTTCACTGGTAGATAGTTAACCCCATAAAAAATAACTGAGGCTGTTTTATTTTAGACTAGCTGTTACCCACGACTTGGTCCACAGTAGTATTTCTCCAACGGTTGGATTAATTTTCACGAAACTGTCACTGACAGATAGTTAACCTTATACCTACATTTTTTAATCACTCTCCTTCGTTTATGACACTATCTGCCTCAGACAGCGCTCACTCTGTATCTGCATGACATTGGCGGAATTGTGTATTACCTACACACGGCGCCATAAATTAAAGAAAAAGAGCAAGTAACTTAGAATATGTTATTTTCGAATAGCTGTTATCCACGACTTTGTCCGTATTGAGATCTCCAAAACGGCTGGATCTAATTTCACGGGACTTTTACTGGCACATTGCTAACCTTATAAGGAGTAACTTAGGTTATTTTAGTTTAGACCAGCTGTTACCCATTACTTGGTTTGCAGTAAAATACTTAAAATGGATGGACCGATTTTCCCAGGTCTTTTACTGGCACATAGCCGACCTTATAAAGAGTGACTTACGCAATTTTATTTTCGCCTAGCTGTTACCCGCCACTTCATCCACGTGATATATCCGAAATTATTGGACCGATTATTACAAGACTGTCACTAGGAGATAACTGAAGTTATAAGAACCAACCTAGCCTATTTTGTTTTGACTAGCTATTCCCGTGACTTCGTCCGTGTGAAATTTAGCAAAAATATTTTGTTAGTTGTAAACATGTGCGTGAGGCATGCCCTTTGCTGGAGACTCCAAGAATTAAAATAGTTTAAATTCTTATATTTGTATATATGTATGTAATTTGAATTCATTGTCTTTTTGGTCAATTTGCTGGCTCGCATATACATAACTCAATAATGACAGCAATGTATAAAAATATTGCATCGAATTCAAGATTACATAAGATTACAGATAGATATGAAGTTTTATATCTTGATTTACATTAATGCATAATTTTAAGACTCTAAATCTTTTTGTATTTTGAATTACAATAGTAATTGTCAAGTCATTGTTTACAATTCAACATTATAATTAATAGTAATTCTAAGATAGAAGAGGTATTTCGTATAAAATATTAGACCAGAAATGTATTATCTTAAGAGTTCCATAATAGAAATTCTTGAAGAACAGACAAACAATTATTTTTTTTAAGTGAAAATTCTTTACTATCGTTGTGATTTCAAACCGGATGCAACGAAAATAGAACAGGTTAGAGAGACAAATACGGCAAAGAATGAGACAGAAGTATACATACTATTTTATATTATCGGTCTCTCATCTTTGTGCCATGCTGCGTAGCATCCCCACTCCCATCTTCTAAGCATAGTCACCTGTAATTAGTGAGCCAGAGCGAGAGAGTAAATGACGGTGTGAATGTATATTGCACACTGTTTAATACTTGCTTATATTTGAGCATTAAACATGTGTTTGTATATGTGAACAGTAGGTGTATTACTATACACTGTATGCGGCTGCGTATTACAGCTTTTTAGTAAGAAGTCAGGGTGGTGTGTTATTTAACAGTGTTTGTGAGTATTTTTATATCTTGTTTATTGAAACTGAAAATATGGAACTTGAGTAAGAAATTATGTAACATATGTTAAATATAATATAAAATATCTTTTAAAATACTTTAATTTTTAAACAAATAAACTTTGTAATTATCCTACCCTTGTTATATATATTCATCTCATTCTTCTGTCGATTTACTGAAGTTCCACTTCCATTGTGTGTGAATACCACACAATTTTTTTTTCTATGGTAGCAAAATATTATACTGACAATATGGACATATTATATCTACATAATATCATTTTTAAAACATATTGCATAGCTAGAAATTTTAATTCGTTTTATGTATAATTATTTAAAAAACCTCGTACTAAGAAAAACTGACAACAATGGCATAAAATGAAAGTTATAAATAATATTCAACATTTATTAAATAACATCTAACAATTATACATCTAGGTAATCGAAAATAAAAAGTGTCATCTATCTTCTTTAACTTCATTAAAACCTAAATTTGACCAGTCCTCCTTCGCCATAAGATTGTGTTCCATTCGGCAAGTTAAGTACTCTTTAGCTTCTGCACGACAAAGAGAATTATTGTTGTTATTACTAAGTAAGCACTTCATATATTCTACCATGCTTTTCTTACACACTCCTTCGTGATCTAAAGGAAAACTTCCTTTATCGGGAGGTGTGGGAATAAATTGCTTTTGCCCAAAGGTCATCGCGGTTGACATTTTTATATGAAAAACCGTTAATACCAAATACCTTAACAAAAATAAATATTTGTATCCGACAAGTAGATAGATATTTATATAAAATAAAATCACCCAAATTGAAAAAGGTAATTTGACATTTGATAAACAAGCGTCATAGTGTACCTATAGAGTATAGAGAATAAATATCTGTGGTATAGACCAATTGAATTTTTTACTGACCCTAAACAAAAAAACATTTATCACTTAAAATCATTATTATCTTGATACTAAGGTATCAAAAGCAAAAGATTATCGAAAGCAACAGCCCTGTTGGTAAATCGGAGGGGTTTCCTTCAAATTTAGTATTGAATTATAACAGGTTATAATATAATTATGACACGGACCGAAAAGATAAGTACACGATAAAAAAATAAACAAGAAAAGTTACAGTTTTTCCACAATTTCTTTTTGAAAGAATTGAGTTGAAATTGTAAGTGTTCATTTATTTTTAATTGAATAAACACCTGCTAAAATGTATGTGAATGTTAAATAACGATACAAAATTATATAACTCGTTATTTTAATAGCGATATAGATCATTGCATTAGCACAGATCGTCATGACACAATTAATTGTAGGGTTCCCAACTTAGAAACTTTCCTCCTTAATTGGGGGGTAAACTTTATAATTGTAGTTACTTTTTTATTTACAAGTATATTTTGTGATAACACAAAGCAGACATTTTTCTTTGTGTCACTTTAATTAACAAATTATTGCTAAGAAATATATTTAAATATTGCATATATAGAATTTGAAAACATCATGAGTGTTATTTTTTTTTATATATTACTAGAATTTATTAAAACTATACACTTATAGACGTCTCTCAACTTAAAGGTCATAACTATTTATTTTTATTTTAGGGGAATTATCGAGTATTTCTGGGCATTGTAGGGATCTTTAATTGTAACTTCAGGGGTAAGTATTTTTGAGATTTGGTAACTCCAGTAAATTTAGCGTCTACATACAGCCAGTTGTATAATCAAATAAAGGTTTTTAAATTCACAAATACGCCTTGGACAATTTTATTTTGGACAATGTTATCAAGGGACTCTTTAAAAATTACAACATATTAACATATAACAGTTTGTTTTAAATGACATATATTCCATTGCCTTCAAAATAAAAAAAAGCGCAAAATATATTAATGTCAACAATGTCATTATGACATACGACGCACGTGTTGTGTACCTACGTCCTACACACGCACAGAACAATATTACTCCTACCGTACACACGGCGCCACAAATCAAAGAAGAAGAACGTATGTTGCCATTTTAAAAGAAGAAAAAGAACGTATTGTTTATAATTTGTATTAAATTGCAATCAAACATATATGAATTATCTACACTACTAAAAACATAATGTCTCGATTAATCGTAAAAAATCTTCCAAATAAGGTTAGCAAAATTTTAATGATTTAATTAATTAAACGAAAAATGTATGAAATCTAAATTCGATTATAATAAATAAGTTTTTACAGATTACTTTAGAAAACCTAAAAGAAGTTTTTAGCCAAAAAGGAGAAGTAACGGACGTGCAGTTAAAGTATACAAAAGATGGAAAATTTAGGAATTTTGCTTTCATTGGATATAGAACAGAGGAGCAAGCAATCGCTGCAAAAGAATATCTGGACGGTACATGCATACGATCAATGAAAATTCAAGTACAGACATGTGCCAATTTAGGAGATGAAAAGAAGCCACGAGCTTGGAGTAAATATGCTTCAGATAGTACAGCTTATCAGAAACTCCACAAGGACGAAATCGATCAAAGCAAGATAACAAAGAAAGAAAAGAAACTGGAGAAAAATAAAAATAAAATCAAAGAACTACTGAAACAGGTAATATATATAATGATACAATATGTAGTATAGCAATGTATAATAACGATATAGTAACTTGCATACAAGTCAAACATTAACTGTCTACAAAATTGGGCTACAATATATTTTTTGTTGTTATCATAATTTTAATAACCTATAATAGATTAATCATAGAGTATATATCTTAATAAGTGATTAGATTATATCATGCATTTTAAATTTGAAAATAAAGCTTAATTACCATAGTTAAATGTGTATCATAACAGGGTCTAAAAGTGATTTTTTTATTTGTTTGACCATTGGACTTTGATTAATTAATGTATTCTTTACTAGTCATAAAATTAAGACCAATTATTTTCAGCACAAAGATGATCCATTATTTGCAGAGTTTATTGATGCCCATGTAAATGAGAAGACTTTATGGATTAAGGAAGCATTCGTAGATGCGTCTAAAAGTGATAATGAAGACAGCGGAGTTGAGGAAGAGGAAAAAACACATCAACAACCAAACACAAAAGAAACAGAAAGTGCTTCCAATAAGGATGAAAGTAAGCAGATCACTGAAAAAGTTGCTAATAAGCAAATCAGTGATTTAGAGGTAATAATAATAATAATCATAACCATAAATAGCTTATAAGTCATACTACCTGACCAAATATCTCTTCTGCAATAAAGATATGAGGATAATCACTAGCTGATGATGTTATAGTGATTTGAAATTTTGAGAAATTCAGTTTCATATTTCTTTCACATGAAGTTATATTACAATAACATTTGTTAGGTTCAAATTTCTTCACCATATTTCTGTTCTTCATTATATTAAAATATCACAAAACTAATAAACTTACCAAACTAGTAAATTTGTGCAAATGAAAAAAAATATTGGTACACATTGATCAAGCATACAGATATATTCCACCAGTCGAACCAATCACCTAACATGATTTGTGTGAAACTAATTCTATAGATGCCAATAAATTAAACATGAAATTTTGTATCTATTTTATATTTTCTAAAGCAGTTTCTAAAGCTTAACCCCAAAATTTCTAGTAACCTACCTAGAAGTTTTAAAAATATACATATCCCCTTGATTTTCATCTTTTATATTACAGTTCAATAAAATCTAGATGTCAATCTGTGGCCTGTCTTAGAGTGCAGGGGGATGGTGGATGCTTGCACGGGTGTGTGTAGCTTAAATGTATGTAGATGTAGCTAAATCACTGAATGCTAGTGGTGTCTACGTACATTTGAACTACACGTGCCGATGCAAACACCCGCCATCCACCTGCACTCTGAAACAGACATGTGTTGTCAAGTTAAGGTTGTCTGTCTTTAGTATTCACATTTTATATAAATAAGTTTTACCTGGTAATAGCAGAAGGCAGAGACTTCTTTCAGGTTATAATGAAAATCATTAAAACTTGATTACATTTAATTGTAATAAAAAAAAATGGAAAAATAATTACTTAAACTCCATTTTTCAGTACATGAAGTTGTTAATGAAAAGAGTTGATGGTGCCTCAGAAAAAGAAATAACTGTTCAAGAGGAACAGAAACCAAAGAAAGTCCGAAACAGACCATTATTTTATGTGAAGGTAAATATAATTGCTTAACCCAGTGGCATAGCTAGTCATAAAGCCTGGAATAGGGAAGGCTTTAGTACTGCTGAATTATATTGCGTTTTCCGGGATATGAGATGTTACTATTGTTGTTTCCATTATTCTGACTGTGTCTTTTGCATTTAATGTTGTGGATTGATATGTTTGTAAAGTATTTCATGAAACAGGATTTGCTCCCAACAGGGAGAATCGACTTATATAAAATTATCAATTTTAAGAATAACTAATGCTTTCCTTGATTAAAACTATTTACTACACTGTGAATGCAGTATCCTATTATAAGATAACAAGATATATTATAAAACCAAAATAAGTTAATTTCAAACATTGCTATGGCCTACTATCACCAACATAATCTTTCAATATATTATTTATTGGCTTCTTATACTTAATGCCATATTATATGAATAACTTATGACGTGTGTTAAGCCTGAAATAATTTATTGATGTATTCATTTTTTAATTTCTGTAGATTACAGGTCTCCCATTCAAATGCAAGAAGAAGGACATTAAAGAGTTCTTCAGGCCTCTAGTACCATTTTCCATAAGGCTTCCACTTGGCAAAGGAAAAAAATTAGCAGGATTCTGTTATGTTGGTTTTAGAACTGAGAAAGAGTTTAACAAAGCGTTGAGTAAAGATAAACTATTTTTGGGTAAGTCTATAACTCTGAAGTATATGAGTATGTTTATTATTCAATTTTTGCATAAGGCAAAAAGGAAATGAACACATACATTTTATATCCAATTAATTTTCTTATTCTATCATATTTTATGTTTCCATATTTTATCATAAGTTTATTAAACTGATTCAATTTTTAAGTCGCATGTAAATTTTAGACCATGTTAAACAACACCAGAAAATATGTTAGTTATTACTATTATTTTTATACTTTATAGGTTAGCGTTTGACCACAATCTCATCTGATTATAAATGATTATGTGGTCTAAGATGGTATTCACGCTAAACCTAGAGGGAGACTGGCTCTCAAGTGCAGCTGCCGAAACATACAAATAGGTGCTTGGCAACAGATTTTCAACTCGAGGGTGGTAGCTAGCCAGTCAGACTTAGAAAAAGCCCAACCACCATGCTATGGTTTCATCACGATGTTTTCCTTCACCCAAAGTTCCGACTCAGTATTCCAATCTACATCTTCCAATGCTGTGTCCAAACAAGCTATCAACTAAGCCATCATAAAGATGTTTTATATTTTATTCATCTATGTTTAAAATTGAATTTAAATGATATCTTTTGATATAAGGCAATCATCGGATACATATACATAAATATGAAAATCTAGCAAATAAAGAAGCAGAAGAAGAAGAACAAAATAATATAAAGAGAAGACAAGAGGTTACATTTATTTTTTTTATAATAATATAATATCCTAACCTTAACTATATAATATATGCATGATATATAAATGCTTACTCCATTGAAGCTGTGAAAGCCGTTCGAAAGCTGTGATGGCTGTCCATTTGAAAAAAATATATAAATGTGAAAGTGAGTTTGTTTGTTTGTTACGCTTTCATGCCTCAAGTACTCAGACAATGATCATGAAATTTTCCACACACGTTAGGAGTACAGAAAAGGACATAAGGTACCTATTATTCAGAAAAAATGTCCTCTTCCCTAGGAACAGATTAAATCTACATTAATGCGCGCGAATCTGCGAGCAAAAACTAGTCATAAATAAATGTATATGCTAAACACATTGTCAGAGATACAAAAAAGAACATGAGTACATTTCTTTCAGAAATTAAAATAGTGTTCCTGTGGGATTGGTCAAATCTATATAAACGCTAGCGAAGCTTCGGGTAGAAGCTAGTCATGATCATAAGACAATTTTTTTTCTATCTATAATTTTAAAAATACTGTTTTAGCATACTAACAATGAGGAAAGTATCGGCGAAAGTGGTAGTATATTTATCAGAAATTTGGCTTATGTTGTATCAGAACAGGAACTCACAAGTTTATTCGAAAAATATGGTAAGTACTTTTAATTTTTAACCTAAAATTTCAATCTTTATGATGACCAAGGCTATAAATGCCACTGGAGTCAAGTCCCGTCTAGAATATATTGTTGCATATTTTGTAAATAATCTAGCTGGCCCGGCAGACATTGTTCAGAGCTTTATTATAGCGTCGCTATATATTTTGTACACTTAAATAATTTGAGAGCATATAATCTGATAATAACGATTTCAACTCCGTACAATACAGGCAATACAGATATATGGTATTAGTACTACTTTATTGGGTCAAGTCATCCAGAAGCTACACATTTACAGACAGGCGCGCTTGTGATTCCTTATTATTTTAAGTAATATCTCTAACACACACTTTTTTGACGTGATAACGTCTTATAACTCGATGAACGCCAGTTGCACGCACGAAAAAGCATGACACATTATCACGTGCCGCCTGAGCCGAATGTACAAGAGCGAGTAGAAGAGAGACAGCGTCAGCACACAACCTACACGTGAACTGTTTTGTCAACTGTTTATAATAAAGTAAAGTGAAGTGAAAGGTTAATGTGGTTTCCATTGTTTATTAAAACAACAATTGCAGCAAAAAGTGTGCAATTTTTCATCAATGTTTGCTTATGAGGTTATAACGTAAAATTATCGTCCGTAAACTGACTTTACAGACTTTTTTTTAATTAGAAGATTTAAATTAATAACATTTTAATACTAGAAAAATATGTTTACTGATATTATTGAATAGTATTTTTAATTATCACGTTTTATACGCATTATGCATATATTCAACACGTGACGTACGTCAGCTTATGCCCACAGCCTTTAAAAGTGTACGTCAGCCGAAACTTTGAGCAGTTCGGTGAAGCTGTAAATGCAACAAAGATGGCACCAGCGTAGGTCCGTTAGAAAAAAAAAACTTTGACCAATTGAAAACATGGGGTGTAGAAGTAAGGAGAACCATGTTATATGGGAAACATGTTCAAAAAGTGTCCATCTCTAAGCACTAAATAACGGTTCCAAAACTCTCCAAAATGGCGTTAGCATAGGCAAAGGCTATGGTTAGTCCGAAGTAGTTTTGTAAATATCACTTGAAATGACTACTGTAAGAAAACTTGTAGAGTGATAGAATTTTTTTGGACGTTATATAACAATACGCTTAGTGATTTTAGAGTGTCTACTCTTGCAAAACTTAAAAAAATAAATTAAACGTCATGATGCACCGGTCAACAGACTACCGTATTTATTACAAAATTAGAAAAACTTGAATAATAATAAATTATATAATCTATACATATAATAAGAATGTAAATCCAACGTGTCTGTACTTTTTTGATTTTTGAGAAAAAAATAGTTGCAGGTGTCTAGGAATAAGTAATAGAATCCATTTCAATCATTTTTAGAAATGTATGTCTGTCTGTTTGTTTGAACAGGCATCACTGGTAAAGTACTAGGTTTCAGATAAAACTAATCAAAAGAAATTTTTTTGTTTCATTAAAATCGGTTCACTCTATCAAAAGTTATTGTAATTTTAATGACGACGGGAGTTAAGTACGAGAGAAAAATAGATAAGTAAATGCACTTTAGCCTCATCCAAAAACCAGGGTATTTTATAACATAAATAAACATTACCACAGGATTACATTACTAAGACATAGAACGAAAGAAAAATGGTTAATATTTTATTTTCACATAAATAAATATTAATAACCTAAGAAGTACAGTAATTACTTAATATGCATTATTACAAATTGATGGCGTTCAACCGTCATTTTTTAAATCTATTACTACTATAATATACAATCTACAAATTGGCCAATTACTTATATTACATATTTCCATAAATTAAATAACTTACTTCATACTTTGTATAAGTAAAATATGATTTTTATTTTTCGATCGCATAAGGTTAATGATTAAATTTGTAAATTTCTAATTCGTTTTGTGTTGTAAATATTACAAGTTATTGAACCTTATTTAGGACATTTTTTTATTATAATAAAAAAATAAAGAGACTAAAATTATTCATTGAACATAAATGTAAGAAAAAATCATCTTTAGAAGCAATAACACACTACATTTTTGAGGACAACAGATGGCGCTAAACTTATAATTTTATTGGTTTATTGTCGTAAGAATATTATTGCAAGAAAGAGTGTAGATAATAATGAGATAATTTATGTGTTTTTTAGGTTCATTTCGAAATCTAATTTTCATAAATTTACCTCGATTATAATATCTTAATTTTACGCTTTGAATTAATGAATACTTTTCGGTTTATGCATTAGGGAGCTTGCATTTTCTTCCAGCGGTACCGTGGAGAAAAAAACCTGCAGGCAGTGCAAATAAAAGAAAGGATAACATAAAAATAATAATAATAATGAGCTATGTGTATAAAGAATGAATACTATAAGCCCTCGGCTGTTTTTTTAAGACTCAGATCTCAAAATGGCAGATTATGTTTTTAATTATTTTTTAAGTTCATTACATCGTGCATTGTAAATTTCAAGGCTTAGTAAAAAAGTTCGTACAAATGAAAAAATAATTTAATAATACATTTTACATGAAAATTATTATTTTACAATTCATCATTTCTTATTTTTCAAAGCTTTGTAATAAATCAGGTATTTTTTAAGCGTATGCTGCCAACAGTCTATTGACCTATGCCTTATGAAGTTTACATTCGTTTGTATAGAAGTTAAATCTTTATGGGTTACAGTCCAAGGGTTAATATTGTTTTTACAGTTGTTAAATTAGAATAATAGTGTTATGTTACTCCTATACCTGCGTGTATCGTCACGAAGTTTTGTCCACGTTCGCAATAACTTTAGGTGTGGGCACACATTACCGTCGTATGTTACGAACTATCTGACTGTATTACGATAGATGCACCACGATAGCATGGCCCACGGTTTTTACACACATCAAAGTAACTTGGAAGCCCTAATTTTGAGTTATTATTGAAGTGACAAAGGGGTGCGACCATTTTTGTTTTTAGCCTGACACTTTACATTACAAATATACAGATATAAATCCAGATTGTTTCATTAATCATAGTGTTTTGTATTCCGTTCCACGCGGACGAAGTCGCGGGCACAGTTAGTGTAACATAAGAATATAAAAAAATTGCTAGATATTTAAAAACATGATCCGGCATTTTAAGATCTATGTAAAAAAAAATAGCCGATGGGTTAAATAGATATCATAAATCGTTATATAATAATATATCGTATTCCGATTTGATGTTTGTTATCCTAATGCTATGTCTGCTTTAGTTGCTTAGCCATGAAGACGTAATCAAACAATTCATCTTAGCGTTTAATGACACCAATAAATAATATTAATTACTATTTGAAAATGCAGTACAATCATCATCATCATCTTACCCTTATCCCACCTAAGTAGGGTTGGCACAACATATTTTCCTTTTCCACTCTTCCCTGTCAAATGTCATCTCAGTATCCACACCTTTTATACACATAATTTTGTCCTTTTCCTCTACTCTTATATCCGTCCACTTTCAAACTCAAAACTTTTCTTGTTATATGTCTTTCATCTCTTCACATAATATGCCCGTACCATGCTAACCTATTACTCTTCAACTTCTCTGTCACTGGTGCTATTTTTAAACTTCCTCTGATATACTCGTTCTTAATTTTATCCAGTACTACTATTTTTGTTCAATTATTAGCCTTTATTCGCGGCTTCGCCGTTGTTAATGTACATTTGACCTATCTCAGGAATGGTACTTTTTCTGGATGAAAGTTACCCCATGTCCTTTTTTGTACCCCTGATACACCTTGTATTCAAAATTTCATGAATATCGTTCGAGTAGTTAAAAGCGATAGAAGCCTATCAACGAAATAAACAAACTCACATTAGCATTTATAATATTAGATAGGATTAGGATACTGATATAGATCTTGACGCTATCAACGAAATAAACAAACTCACATTAGCATTTATAATATTATGTAGGATTAGGATACTGATATAGATCTTGACGCTATTAGACGTTATGATTTATACCTATTCTGATTTATAATAATGTAATCTGTGTAAACTTAAATAAATGTACTATGCGAAGTATTAGCGGATTATACCAATTTCAAAAAATACTTGTATGTCTTTAAAAAGGACATGAACACACAATTACGATATAAGATAGGACAATCAATAATTGTTTATATTAACACGATAAAGTAAAAATACACATCGATATTGTTAAACACTACTAAACTTATCACCCACATCCTTAATACTATTGTTAATGCAACTGTGAATTTGATTGTTTGTTGAGTTGACTGTTGTTTGTTGCGCCTTCACGCCTCAACTACTTACCGATCATCTTAAAATTTTGAGTACACGTTGTAAGGGGTACAGAAAAGGGCATAGGGTAATTTTCGTCCAGAAAAGGAGTACTACGTCGGAAACGTTAAATCCATATCAACCAACGCGAAACTGTTTCCAAGAAGTCGTTTATGTAATTCTCTATACCAATAAATAATTGAATGGGTTGCAATATTAACTTTTCCATACTTGTAAGCTCAGGTTCGACCAATAATTCGGATCCTTCATTAGCTAGCTAGTCGCGTCGCTTCACCACATGATTCGATGACGTGACGATTTCTTCAATTTGCAGGACCTCTTACTGACGTAAACATGCCAATAGACAAAGTACTGCATCAGCCTAAGGGGTACGCTACTGTAACTTTCATGATACCGGAACATGCCGTAAAGGCGTACACAGAACTCGACGGTACCGCGTTCTGCGGCAGGATGCTTCATTTATTACCAGCTAAGAGTGAAAAACTTGATAACGAAGACGACGATGGTGATTATTCTACAATATCTATTTATAATTTAGACATAATATTTAATGAACGCAAAACTTACATCATTTTACTATTGTAGCTTCATGAAATATGTTTTTAAGTATATATCCTCAGAGCCGTAGCTAGCAAGGGTAACACAGGATAACCCCTGGATTGTGCAAAAGCATAAAGGTTTAAGTTGCATACAAACGAATGTAAACCTCATGAGGTACAAGACAACAGACTGTAGGTAGCATAACCTTAAAAAATACCTGATTTATTATGAAACTTTGAAAAAGAACAAATGATGTGTTGTGAAATTCAATTTTTTATGTAAAATGTACTTTTTCATTTGTATGAACTTTTTTCTACTAAACTATGAAATTTACAATCGTTTTTTTATCGTGATTTTAAAAATAATAATCCGCCATTTTGATAACTTTGTGGATCTTAAAATATCAGCCGGGGGGTTAAATAAATATTCGCTTTTAGGTAGATGACCTTTTTTAGGTTTTCCTCTACATCTACTTGTGACAATTAGTGTATTTTTTTCACGGTTGGATGTGTGGATGACACCCCAAATGGTTACCCCAATAGCCCTCTCCCCTTTCCTTAGCAATGCCGCTATCCTCTTACTACACTAAACAAATCTTTTATCATCACAGACTATGCATTTATTATACACCTTTTAATTGGTGTGATGTCCAAATATCATTTATCAATTATTATTTATCATTACAAATATTTAGGACGTGACAAATTACTTACATATCGAGATAAGGAAACTTCATTCAATATAATTATTGATAGTAAATATAATCCAAATGTATTCATTGATAACAATTAACTAAAACTTTATATTAATTTTGCAGAAGGACTATCATTCAAAGAGAAGAAAGCTAAGAAGTTGAAAGCACAAGCAAAGTCGTCACACAACTGGAATGTGCTGTTTTTGGGTGCCAACGCAATCGCTGATGTGATCGCAGCGAACTATAACACAACTAAGGAACAGTTACTTAGTGATAATAGTAAAAGTAAATAGAAATACGAACAACTTTCTTTTTTAAACGGTCGCGAAAACAAAAACACATAAAACAGTATTTAGAATGTTACTCTTGTGAAGTAACTTAGTGACTTTTGTCAAGGAACCAGTTAAGCAAGTGTGACGTCACAATACGCTGCACTCATTACGTTCCAATGATCTGGTTAAGAGAACGCATTCAAATCGGAATCCTTTCAATTTCAGTTTACAGAACGCTATAAAATTTATACATTTTGCAGTTGTGATTTTTGTTTTAAATTATATAAAGTTTATTTTTTTATAGATACAAGCGCCGCCGTGAGACTAGCCCTCGGTGAAACACAATTAGTAGCTGAGACCCGAGCGTTTCTTGAAAGCAACGGTGTATATTTAGATGCCTTTAATAGAGTAAGTTCATATTTATGTCACACGGGCATAGTAACGAAGAAAAGAAGACCAAATTTCCCTTAACAATAAAATCAAATTGTGACCGAACAACTGAACATCAATCTGTCAAATCTGTCAATAGTTTTGAAGATAACCTTACTATCTTCTGTGTCATTCATTCAGTTACTTTTTATATGGTGGTTTTTAACCTAAATTTTTCACATTTCTATATGATTTTTCAAAAAAAGTTTTTCATACAAATCATGTCCTAACAATGACATATACCACAAAGAAGAATTAGCCAAATTATATTTATTTATATAGATTTACCCGGATAGGGGGGAATTAACGCTTACTCACAATAGAATTTTATTTATCATTATTCACCAAATTAATACAACAAATTATTTTAAATTAATTTTTAGCATATTTCATAATGAAGCAACAATTAATAAAAAAAAAAAGAATATCGATTGTTTCGAGCCTTCCTGTATCTCGATGGTTCTCGATTATTTCATATCATTTTATCGGATCACCTTTCGGGCACAAGGAACCCGCGAGTCTTTAGTTAATACCACCTTAACCGAGTCAAATTCATTATTATCTGTAATAGTAGATAAAACCTAAAATCACTAATATTTCATGTTCCGACATAGAAAAGTTTTTTAAAACAAAGTTGATTTTCGCGTCTGTGTGTGTTTCCTTAGATCTTCTAAACTACGGAGTTGTGTTTCTTCCGGAGCATTTATATGTATATAAGAGAGAGTAAGAGAGATGTATAAAGTCGCAATAATAAATTTACATTAGTAAAATACTGCAATAATACAAAAATGCTTACAGAAAAGTCCACAATGGTACATGTCTATCTCCTCAGGATAACTCGCACTAATAATTTTGTATCTTTTAGACATAAAATAATTGAATATTTGCGACGGTATTTTGATCAATATAGTATTAATTAATATCCATTTAAATATTTAATTAGTCACGTCGGACCTTTAAAGTAGATCAAACTTGCCCTTTACAGTATATCATTTCAAAGATTATCTTTAACTTTATCTTTAACCTTTATTTGAACAGTAATAATATCATAATACTTCAACGAGTAAATTTATAGAGTACGGATATTATAAAAAAACAGTAAAAAAAATTAAACCTAAAATCTGGACTTACAAATTTACTTGTCCTAATATTTTGATATGAATACTGTTTAAATAAGGGTTAAATAAAGTAGGTAGAAACTGCCAACCATTTTACTGTGAGATTTGCAATCCTTAAACAATACTCTTTTGATGTGAAACTTCTTATGGGAGGGACTATGAAATTCTGATCCGCAACCTTTTTGTGTGACGAAAAGTAGTGAGGGTAAACACTGTGTCAGGTAGATTAGATTTCGCTTGCATTCAGGTAATGCAGAACAGTGAGATATACACTCTTTAAGCGTTCTTTCTTTCTCGATGTCCATGGCTGCGTGTAAATAACAAAGATCACGTGATACTCTCATAACCGTTCAATTATTGTTATCATGATATATGTATTTTACTGGACACGTAGTCCGCACCGAAAATATGGTCATATATATATAGCGACACACATACCTACATCAAATGTGGTATGTGTGTACTACAGCAATGCAGGCGATAAAGCAGCGGCACTACAAATTCCGAAATTAGTTGGCTTAACAACGCGGCTAATTAAGACTTGCCGTCCAGGTGGCGACCACATGTTCTTGCCGACAAACTCTAAACACAATTGTTATAATCCTAACTTTTAATCTTTATTATTTGATTTGCCCAGATGTGTATAATTAATTCTTAGTTTTAATTTTACTTTATGACCGCAATACTGTTTGTATTTTTACGTTAACATTTTGACCACCTGTAATCCTTTTCACGTGTTCTGTTTTTGTCGCTTATAAATATGCACCTAACTCAATAAACAGGAGATTCGTAATCCAGCTGCCAAAGCGGTTACTAGTCTGCATAAACGGAGTCAGATATCTCATTTCTTCATTCCAACCTTCTGAAAGTAGCAAGTGGTATCCATCCCACCACATCCGCTAAATATATAAATAACAGAATTAAAATTACGCGCAACATTAAAAATATATTTCTTTGAAGATTCTTGTATATCTTCTATGACTTGAACTATAAATATATTCATTTTTTTTTTTCAGCCAGCAAAGAAAAGATCAAAAACATGTATATTAGTAAAAAATTTACCAGCGAACACTGATAAAGATGAAATAAAAATGTTATTTGAAAAGCATGGCCGGATAGCAAGGTTTTTGATGCCGAAACACGGTATCACTGCGCTTGTGGATTTTATAGAACCGTTCGAAGCTAAAATAGCATTCACTAAATTAGCCTACACACAATTCAAAAGCGCACCATTATATTTAGAATGGGCACCTGAGGATGTATTCGTTAAGTCTACCGATGAAACATCTTCGATTAGCGAAATAGCTGAAAAAAAAACAAATGCTAATTCCAGAGAAGAGGTTATAGAAGATACTAAGAATAATGAAGAACATAATGAGAACGTAGAAGAAGTTATTGAAGATAATGATGAACTAGAGAATGACACTACATTGTTTGTAAAGAACCTTAATTTTAAAACTAATGAAGATAGCCTGAAATCGGTAAGTAATAATAACATAGTATTAGCAAGCACGACGAATGTTTTAATGAATATTATATGTACAATAAATAACTTAAGCTTAATACTCTGCCCACTGCAATGAACCTCGTTCTTGACATACTAATTTCGCCAAACTCTAATATTTGATTTTTCTCAGCTAAACGTTCTTATATAATATATTTATATCCTAACTTTGTATACACAGCACTTTTTATGCTGTGGAAAACTACACAGCGTAATAATAGCAAAGAAAAAAGACCCAAGGAATCCGGGACAATTTCTTTCAATGGGATATGGTTTTGTACAATATTATAAAAAAGAGCATGCTAATGAAGCCTTAAAACAACTTCAAACTTCTACATTGGACGGAAAAACATTAGAATTGAAGAGATCTGAAAGGGGGAACACGTAAGCAACCAGTATTTGTTATTTATTTACACGTATCTCGAATTTGGTCAGAATTCTATCCATTCATTAAATTATTTTGTTTCCTAAAACTAATTTGTCCTGATTAATATATATATATATATATTGGCGTTAGTTTCGAGTATTATCATTTGCATTTACAGAAATAAAATATTTAATACACCAAACGTAGTTAGTAATAGAGCTATAATATTTGAAGTATTTTTTGTTGATCTATAGGTTTAATATTTTATCACAATTTCGCCTGATGTTAAAGGATAATGTAAGCGAAGTGTATAAAACCCTAAGTCTAAAGGTAATAAATAGATCTCAAGTGCAGCCGCTGAAACATCCACTGGGTCATTCACCTAATAACAACAGATTTTCAACTTGAGGCAAACATACATTGCTTCGCGTGCAATGCTGTTCTTAAAAATTTACATAAAGCGTATATTTATTGTAGCAATCGAAGTTACAGCGATGGACGCGCTGAGTAGTCACCCACTTTTTTAATTGTTTTAGTATTGTTTTTATTTGGTATGACACCATTGTTCTCTTAATAAATAGTGCAGATCTAATCTATCATGAGTGGTGAACCCCTAAAAGCAATAGAAGACCAATACCCAAAATTTGAGAATGTAGTAAACCAATTACAAATTTAACTAAACTTAGCGAATACCGTGCCACGCTAGCTTAATGATTACATGTATATTATTATCTATTTCCGCGCTTTTGCGTGTTTTGTAATTCTAGTGGCTCTTCATTCTATAATAATAAGGATGTAATTAATTTAATCTCAATTTGGATTTGCTTAAATTGCGATTAATTGAATAAAATATTAGTATTTTATAATGCGTTAAACATACAATCTTTACTAATCACAGGAACGAAGTAAAAACATCGAAAAAAAACAGTAATGAAACAACTCAAAATGGAACCAAAATACTTGTCCGTAACGTACCGTTCCAAGCAAACAGAAATGAGTTACAGGAAATATTCAGGTAATAATAAAAATAATGTGTACACTTAACTGATATGCAATAACTAATTGCACGCGATAATATCATATAATTGTTAGATTATTATGGTGTTAACGCTCTTATCTACATTTACTAATTAAAAAACGTCGAGTTGAACTTATCAATAATCACAGGGCTTTCGGCGAAATCAAAACACTGAGATTGCCTAAAAAACTATCACCAGGGTCTGACCAACATCGAGGTTTTGCGTTCGTTGATTTTCATTCAAAAGCAGATGCCAAGGTAAATGTCATATATAAATAATTATGCTACATTAGATAAATATAGTGTTCTCTTTCATTCATATAATCTTTTTCAGAATGCATTTGAAGCTTTATGTCAATCCACACATCTTTACGGAAGACGACTGGTATTAGAATGGGCAGATCAGACTGATCAAAACGATGATGTAGATTTATTAAGAAAACGCACAGCAATAGCATTTAACACTAAGCAAGTTGGAGGTAAAAAAACTAGAAAAGGCGCAATTGATACTGAAACTTTCGTTGGTGGTGATAAAAATGACATATAACTTTGTTTTATTAAAAACTGTTAAATTTAAAGCAGGTTGTTTTACTTTTCAAAATTAAATATACAAGTATGATAATTACAACTTTATTCATACCAAATAATACAAGTTCATACTGCAAGACATCCTGATTTATAATACTCGACATTCATTACACAGAATAGATATTAAATTTTAGCAGCCCCATCAATATGCTTCTAGATCAAGATAAAACATTGAACAATTTAAAGTACAGAATCTAATAATAATAATTTTAAACAAATATACCTAACTGATGATACAGGACTTCCAGCACCTCTGTAGACCTTCAAAGAATAATATTATTAAGAAGTAAAACTATTTTAAAATAAATTTTAGAACATTAATCGTGAATACAGAGTACTAATTATTTAGTTAGAAGTAAGATATACTACAAGATTTAAATGTTTCTAAAATAAAACAATACCTTAAACTACAAAAGGATCCTTATTGCACAATCAGGTCATAATATGATTTGTCATTAATAAAACTCATTTTTGACTGTTTAATAAAGGTCTAAATATAAATTTTATTAACTGTAAAAGATACATAAAATTATTTACACAATGAAGAATTAATTTGACTAAAACTAACAAAAATGGACACAAAGTATATTTAATCCACTTATCATTACTTTCCTACTTTAAAAATCATTCAGCATGCTAAACAATTTCTCTTCAAACTATCAAAGATGTTGAAAATGTTGATACATTAATGAGAAAGATCATTCCAATTTCAAAAGTTCAGAAATCATTATTTATACAACACTTTACAAAAAAATTATTCATTCGTAACACATTCATTATTATGATAGAAATATAAAATGTTTACATATGCTTATTGACAATAAATTTAGGAATGTATCCAAATTAAAATAAAATTGTGGTACTTAATCAGAATTTTTCAAATTTATTGCAATAAATTTTATGTCTTATTTATATAATTATATGAGTGTACACAGTATATCTGTTATATTCACACAGAAATAATTTCCATGAATGATTTTCAATCAATTTTCACAGTTGAATAAATTTTCCTCACAAATAAACTAGTGCCCAAATATCCAACAGTTCCACAGATAATACCCAAAGCTAAGCTGAAGAGAGCCATATAGCCAAAATAGAAAGTGGTTTGGAATAGACCATACATTTTTGTTTTGAATACAAAGTAATAGAAAGAATATAAATATACATAGATGGCAGTGCTACCAGCAGAGAGGAAACTGGTCCATTGCCAACGATAATCTTCTGCATTCAGCAGAAAGTAAGTACAAACAATAGTAACACACACTGTAACAATCATAAGAATTAGAAACACTAATAACATGAAACCATAGACATAGTAAATCTTGTACGCCCAGAACGATGTAAATATGAAATACATTTCAATAAATATAGAACCAAATGGTAATATACCTCCTACAACAATAATAATGAATGGTTCCATAAACCATTTCTTCTCAGGTATGGGTCTAGGGACAGCATTAATCCTGCAAGGATGATCAGGCTGACCAGCTAAATTGCGACCCAAAACTGTCCCTACCAGAGTTAAAGGTAAAATGACAAAAGTGCAGATGGACATCACAGCGATCATGCTCCCAAATGGAATAGCCCTAGATGCATGATAGTATATTGCTATAAAATTTATGAAAAATGCAGTACCACAAACCAAAACAGGCAGGAAGAAAGCAGAGAGCAACATCTGTTTAATCCATAATTTACCACCCATTCTAGCATACAGTGATCCACCAAAGTATCCATTCACAGGAGATGTGGCAGCATAAATAAATATTGCAGTGGAAAGCAAAGAACCCCGTTCAGTATATAGTTCACCAAAAATAGTGAATATTATAACGGCCAAGGTGACTACAGTTAGTTGATAACCTGATCCAACTAATGCTGAAAACAGTGCAAGATGAGGAACAGGCCGAAATACATCACCGTGTACTTGTTTCCAACCATATTCATCACCTAAATCTTTTTCTAAGTCGTCAAGGTCATCATCTTTAGAATATCTTGCATAATCTTTACGAAGAGTTCTCATAAGGATCATGGAGACAAGGCCAACCAAGAATATAACCATCATGAAGCTGTTGAAGATACTAAACCAGTGAATTCTGTGCTGGAAAAAATTGGGGTCCAAATACTTATCAAATCTATCTTCATAGTTAATATTACTCTTCACCCAATTTACTTCATAAGTAAACGGGATTTTGGCGTCTAGAGTTAGGCGCTCTTTATTTTCAGTTGTAAGATTCACTTCTACAATCCTGTTACCATTATATCCAATGTCAAATTTCTTGTGGGTCCAAATATAGTACTGGTCGCCGTCAATTTCACCCACGGTTCCCCATATTGGTAGATCATCTATATACATTTGATACCAATAGTGATTCTTAACAGCATAAACGAGTGCTTTGTAGGACTGCTCGTTGAGTTCGATTGCACAGAATTGTTGAGCCGGTACGTTATCCTTGTATGTAATGTCGAGTCCACTGAATTCTAATTCGACTCCTTGAAGCGCTTCTGATAATGTTTCATGATAATGTCCTATAGTAACTTTCGTTCCGACGCAAAATGGTAAAGAAAAATATGCGTAAGTCTCCTGACGATTGTGATAGGGGCCTACGGTATTCATCCACAGCACCACCTGTTCCCCATCTTTATAAGAATGGGTATGTTCGTCACAATTGACTATAGAACAAAAAATAAATAGTAGGTACAAAAATTTCATTATAAAAAGTTTGTTCGCGTCTGAATAAACAATTACACCAACAATAAAATAAACATAACACGTATGTATGAACGAAATACCGAAATCAAATCCACAGACTATTAGTCCTATAGGGTCAAATCCAAATGCTACGTCAATCAGTGCTGCAACTTTATATACAGACATAGCCTAAATATATCTATTTTCAATTTTGGCAACTCAAACTTCTTAAAAAAAACTATCACCTTAATAAACCAAAAATAGTGTTAGATTAGGATTTTATTCATTGTAAGGAGTATGGAACTAATTAAACATATTTTTTCTTACTTGAAAATGATGACTACTTACGAGTTTCATATGTTAATAATAATTTAAATACCGGTGCGGATGGGTTGACACTTAAATTCTATTATTTCTTCCATGGTACTATACTACCAATTTGTTGCTTGAAAGACACACATCCATTTGCCTTAATACTTTAAAAAATTAACATAAATTTGAGGTTATGTCATGTGAAATTGAGATTTTATTTTGAATTCGAACTATAAGAAATAATTGTGTAAAACATATGTGCCTATGATAAATAGTAATAATATGGAGGGTGATTTACCAAGTAGTGTACAAGCTAGATTTAAGTCAGATACAGGCGAAGAAACTGGAAATCCTTTGGATCTGCCACTAAATATTACAAGGGATCAGCTGCAGCTTATTTGTAATGCTCTTCTAAAAGAAGTAAGTTATGTATACGATACAGAATAACGTTAATAAGTAATAATAAAAATCGGTATGTAGTCGTAGCAGGTAATAGTAAAAAGTCAGATAAAATTGGTAAGTAAATTATTCTTCCAGGAATTATTTGTATAATATAATTTATACTTATATTTATGTTACGCATTACTCAAATTTAATTTTCCCCCTACATATTATTTGCATGTAATAGATCTCTGTTTAATTATGCTGCATAAATACATCAATTTTATAATTTAGTTTTAATTGTTAAATATTTGGTCCTTATATATATTTAAAAAAAATCATCGTATCTTGAAATTAAACTTTCTATATCTATGTCACTGACACAGTGGATATTTTTTTAATTTAAAACTGATTGTGATTAAAAATCTGCCAAAAGGTATAAAGTGAAATCAAAAAAAGTATAAGAACTTAGAAATTGTGTGGACATACCTCAAAATGTTATTTACTTATATTTGATGTACAAATTTATTTTCAGGAAGATAAACCATTTCTTTTCTTTGTAAAAGATATTGAAATAAAAACAACATTAAAAGATGCTCTTGATATAAAAAATTTAAACACTGAAGAAGTGGTAGACATAATATATCAACAACAAGCCATATTTAGAGTTAGACCTGTCACCAGGTGTACAAGGTAAGAAAATTTATTTCTATTTATAACATGTGTTAAACATGGTAGAACATACACTAATAGCACAGATAATTAATATTGTTAAATGATCTAGAGGGAAACATTATGATACATGGAAGACTGTGGATGTATTACTCCCATCTACCAGAAAAGTAGTGCTATTCTGAAATTGCTGATTAATCTCAATGTGAATGCCAAAACAAATTACAACTTCTTAAGAAAAAATAATTAAGAATATTATTTTAAATTTTTGAGAAACGAAAACTGTTTATTACCTAATTATAGTACAGTACCTACCTGGTAGTTTTGTGTTGCAAGCCAAAGTTCGGACACATTTATATTTCTTATTAATTTGTAACCAGTGGTATCTACTACATTTGCTATATTCTTAATAGTTGGCACAAGTAATCTTTTATTTGACACTAAACATATTTTTAACATAATGGTGTATCGGAATTTCCCAAAAGTTATATTTAATATCCAAGTGAAAATTAAATTGTTGTTTTTTTTCTTCGACTTGACTACACTGTTGGATTGTTAAGGCCGCTACAGTTTCACAGGATTACTAAGGGGAGCGCTTAAGGCACTCACCTGGTTTGTTTAGGCGATCAGCGCAAGGGCACACGGTGCGCCTCGGCTTGAACTGTCGCCGAGTTTCCCGATCTAACTAACCTAATCTAAGCTATCTATTCATTTCATACACATATGAATTCATGAAAAATGCATGTATGACCATACATGTTTTACAAATGCATACGTGTATTTTTCATCTGACTACTAAGTTGTGTGACCTATTTCAGTCCGAAAAGGGCAAAAAAACAGCCCACCACTATGTGTACCTATGTGTGCACGTGTGTGGGGTAATCTGTGTATATGTAAAACTGGTGTGAGTATTGTATGTGTATTCGCGCGAGTAACATACTCGAGGGCTCCACACCGAGGGACAAAACTAGGCTCGACCTGCTACCAGAGACAATGCGACGTGTGTACGGGATCGTATCATCACCCCCCGCTCACGGCGGAGTGAGCAGAGAGAGGGGCAGCGTGAGCAGAGAGAGGTGCGGGCGTGGGCGCAAACACGCATATTTTAAGAGGACATCGAGCGAAAAAATAAAAAACAATGGGTGCGGTGCCGACTTAACTATACAATTACGTACGAGTTCCTAATGATTCAGTCTAATGTATATTAACACGCGGGTTCGAACTTATTATGATTATTGCGAATTTATTTATGTGCGGCGCGGGTTAGACGTTGTAACGTAGCCGCAACGGCCGAGAAAGCTGAGATCGCGTTTAAGAGCCCGAGCTCAAACGTACTGTTAACGAGCGCGTTAAACGCGAGTATTTCTTGAACATCGTGCACTAACAAGAGTTGAGCTATCCAGTCTATACCGGCGGTCGATACGGAAGACGCAGTAGGTGGCGAATGAGTGGACGGAGCCTTCTGAGGCTAGGGTTTGGCTTTAGGAGCTGAGCGAGCTGGCGGGAGCGGCCTTGCGTGCCAGGAGAGCGCGTTCGGCGCATGTGCGTGTGCTGCCAGTGCACTGGAGTTACCCGGCAGGTCAGGGTAAGCCTTCTGGATTTGTATGGGTGGAGGTGCAGGCGGTTGCATCCGGGACGGATAGGACATGCGCCCTAGACGGGGTCGCACGTTTGCCGCAGCTGGGAGGCTCGGTGGACTCTGGAGTGCGGGGGCACTCCCTAGTGGAGTGATCCCGGAGACACTGGACGCAGGTGGCAGTGCCAGGTGGAATGACCGTATACCTGGAAGTTATGACTGCGAGGGTACATAGGACTTGCGAGAGGGAGAGACACGGGAGAGGCCGCACACAGAGGTGAGGTGGAAAATGGTCTTGACAGAATGACGACCCGGAGGAGGCGTTCCTCTTAGAGTGCGTGGATGAAAAAGGGGAGTTTTTCCTCCCGGAGGTATTTTGTGAGAAGCAGACGATGCTCATCGGATGTGGAGACTTTAACGGAAATACCGGCAACGGTATTGACGGCAGACGTGTAGTGGATCTTACGAGACTGTAAGTCCGCTGAGATCTGCACCCAGCGGGCCTTGTCACGAATCGTGACGGGGGGCGGGGGGCGTGGCTTCTTAGCCGACACTGCGGAACCCGCAGCCGGGGATGAGACAGAGGGCGCGGGCGAGACTCGAGGCACCCAAGCGCCACCTACGTTCGACTGTTTCGGGAGGGAAAGTCCTGCTGCGGAGTCGCTATCGGGCGGGTTCGCAGTCGCGGTGCGTGGGCGTTTAGCGCGGCGCGTGACGGTTTGAAAGCCGTCGTTTTCAGCGGGACGGACGCGGCCGCGGGTGCGGGACCTAAGTCGGGGTCCATATCGGACCCATCGGAGGCGTCATCGTCGGAGTCGCGGTCCGAAAGCTGTTCGAATGGGTTTTCGGAGAAATATCGGGGAGTGGCGGAAGGCCGGGAGTAGCGCGCGCGTATGTGCGTTTGAGTCTATGAAACTCTGAAAATAGGAGAGGTGTCGTAATGCGGACGAACTCATGAAAACGGACTAAATCCTAAATCTGTACTATATTCTCGGGGCTTGGCGGGGTGCGGGCGGGGGTGGACATGACTAACCTCCCTGCCTGAAAGGCAGAGGAGTGTGCCTGTTTAGAATCTAATGAACAATCCGGGTCCGGGACAAAGGGAGCTGTGGGCGAAGTGCAATGCCTCACAGAGAACCTACGTAGCCTAGGGGGAGGTCCCTAGCACTTCGGTTTCTTCTCTCTTTTTTTCTTCTCTTTGATGCAACGCTCTGCACACGGCGCAACACGAAAAAGCGACGCGTTGTACGACTGACAACACGCAAAACGGCGACTCGACACACTGCATGCGATGTACTCGGCGCGCACCAAAAGTGCGGTTTACTTAGTGCACTAGGTGACGTGCACTGTCACTCTTAAAAAAGCGTAACGATTGACATTCAATCCACACGCGGCAGACGAATCGAACCTGTAACAATATTATTAACCAACCGAACACGCGAAATATTCGAAAAACTCAATCGAGCTTTACGAACATTCGAACCAAAACATCTAAGACAAAAGCGCCTGGCGATGACTCACTGAGCAACAATGTAGGTCGAGCGATGGCGAATTCGTAGAACGGAACATCTGGTGCGCAGGTAGGTTAACGACGATCGAACCGACAGAGCAGCGAGAGAGCGCACGTGTGCACTCGACCGCGGCCCGAACGGAACTCGATCTAAAAACTAAAAACTTCAATCTAATACGTAATATATCATTGTACATATTGTCCAAAATAATGATATGTTTATACTACTTAATCTATTCACAGCTCTATACCTGGGCATGCAGAAGCAGTAATATCAACACATTTCAGTCCATCTGGTAAACAACTGGCCAGTGGATCAGGGGATACTACTGTTAGGTTTTGGGATTTGAACACGCAGACACCTTTACATGTCTGCAAAGGTAAATAGCACATTGTCAATCATGCATACAACCCTGTTAACAGTATTAGAACTAGAGCTTTTCTTAGTTTTTTTAAATTGAAATATTGAAGACGCATCTATTGTAAACTTTACAACCTTTTGGTTAAAAAGTGTTGGAAGTCTATTTATCTACTTTAAAATTATTGCATAGAAAAACAAATACAGTTTAACTGCAGTTACAGTGAAATCCCTGTATGAAATCACAATGCCTCTAAGATTATCATGATAGAAAATCTTACTCATATGTGTGTTTTGAATAAAAATAATATTAAGCACGAAATCAAGTCTACTACATTGATCAACAAGCTAATACTCCATTCAATATACTTATAGTCTACTCAAGGGAATGGAACCAGATTGATTTATGTTAGCTCTTTAGCTTATTGATCAATGTAGTAGACTTGATTTCGTGCTTAATATTATTTTTAACACTACTGTGTTACCTTATAAATATACCTGTCTAGGTAGCTTATCTATGATGATAAAATATAAATCGTTTCACCTCTCCTATTAAATATACCTGTCTAGGTAGCTTATCTATGATGATAAAATATAAATCGTTTCACCTCTCCTATTTAGGAAATGATGTTGTTTGCTGACACTCAAAACTTTTTCATATAATTCAACACTCATATTCAATGTAATTGGGACAAATAATAGAATACAGCTAGCTAAATGTCAACATATATCTACTTACAACCAAATAAATAATGTCAATTATTTTTTCACATCAAGCATATTAAAAATGGTTATTGCCTTGTTATTCACACAAAATTTAATTTTACGTTTTCAAGAGTCTTCTTAAAGTTCTTCTATGCTTTCAGGTCACACAAACTGGGTCTTATGTATAAGTTGGTCTCCTGATAGTACAAAGTTGGCTTCAGCATGTAAACAAGGCAGAATAATGTTGTGGGATCCAGTTAGTGGTAACCAATTGGGTAAAACCATGATGGGGCACAAACAGTGGATCACAGCCCTTGCTTGGGAACCTTATCATATGTAAGATAAAGAAGTTCAGTCCATAATTAATTTTCTTATTTCACTATTTTAATTAAATTTACACTTAACAATAATATATACATGAAATAAGAAAAATATACTCGTATATATATATATATATGTACATATTAAAAATACAATATAAAACATCCATTTTGAAATGCACAACACTTGAAAAATACTAAAGGTATTTAAATGTAATTTCCAGGATAATAACAATAATGCAGGTCTGAATCTGGTAAGATAGGAATCTTAGTTTACATATATTTTAAATTTTGTAATAAGAACTACTCTATAATAATAAAATCAGTTTTAAAAATAATGTACAAGGCACACCACATATAGTTTAGATAAGACAAGTATTTTCACTGTTCCAACTGAATAGGCATTGAGTTGTCAGAGTAACTTTAATTATTTAGAACTTAGAGTTGTTAATTAATGAATGTCACTCATATTTTATTTTTAGAAATCCTGAATGCAGGAAATTAGCTAGTTCATCTAAGGACGGTGATGTTAGGATTTGGGACACAATAAACTGTGTTACAATCCTGAGTCTGACTGGACATTCCAAAGCGATTACTTCAGTACGATGGGGTGGAAGTGGACTAATTTATACCTCCTCACAAGACAGAACAATTAAAGTAAATATAACTAACAAATTTATTTATTTGTTAGTTAAACAGTTTTCTTTTAAGTATTGATAATAGTGATAATTAGAATGCAAGTAACACAAATAATACCTTCAATGACAAAGCCAAAAACTTTTAACATGGACCCACCTCAGTTTGTTCCTAATGATTTTTAATAAGAATATAATGTACACAATACTATCTTTTGCTCGCGGTTTCGCTCGCGTTATTGTAGATCTGATCTATAATTCGGAACAGTAAATTGTTTCTGGATGAAAGGTATGCTTCTATACGACAATATGTATGCAAAATTTCTTGATGATCAGTTGAGTAGTTACGAAGTGATAGAGTAACAAACAAACTCACTTTCTTATTTATAATATTCGCTATTCAAAAAACATGTGTGTACCATTTACATGATGGTTGGTCAAAGGCTGTTACTTTTTTGTTGTAATTAATACATGTGAATATTTTTTCATAATAATAGTAAATTAATTGGAAACAGGTATGGCGTGCTGAAGATGGAGTACTTTGTAGGTCACTTGAAGGACATGCACACTGGGTGAATACTCTAGCTTTAAGTACAGACTATGTTCTACGTACTGGTCCATTTCATCCTGTTATTGATCAACATACATTAAAAACGAATGACAGTAAGTATTAATGTGACATTCACATTTTTTATATCTATACCTTGTTGTTATCTCGTGAATTTATAGGAATAAACTTTGTTCACAAAACATTGCTAAGAAATTGTTAAGTGTAATGAAAAATTGAGTCAATATCATATGCATGTTTCCTAATTCGATTATTATTATTATTTATATTGTTATCTACAATAATTATAATTAAAATATTTACAGAAACCATATTACAACAGAGAGCCTTACAAAGATATGAAGAAGTATGCTCGAAAGGCTCTGAACGTCTAGTATCAGGATCAGATGATTTCACATTGTTCTTGTGGCTGCCAGAGAAGGAAAAAAGACCATTAGCAAGAATGACAGGTCATCAACAACTTATAAATGACGTCAAATTTTCTCCAGATACAAGGTTCTGTTACAAAAAAAATGCCATAGAGAATTTATTTTAATAATTCAGGATTATTTTAGTGATTTCACAGTTAAGCATAATCTTATATATAAAATTCTCGTGTCACAATGGTAGTTACCATACTTCTCTGAAACGGTTAGACTGATTTTTATGAAATTTTATATACATATTCAATAGGTTTGAGAATCGGCTACTATCTATTTTTCATACCCCTAAGTAATAAGGGTTATCCACCCCTAACATTTATTTTTTACTTTTTGGACATTTTTTTTTATTTTGTTATAATGAGGCATTAAAAATACATACGACCCTAAATTTTCACCCTTCAACACCAACCCCCTATTTTTTAATAGTAATTTTAGTAATTAATCATTTTTCATCCCGCTCAATAACTGATCAATTATCACTTGGTAAGTTATCTCAGAGAAAGAGCTAATCAAAACCAAGTCGTCTTTTTTGTGAATGTTTTTCATTCTGTTTCGATTTTTTTTCTACACTAGAAATTCCTTAGAAATAATTTATATGGCAAAACAACGTATGCCGGGTCAGCTAGTTATATGTAAAATTGTACCCGGGATTACGCTAATTAAGCTTACGCATTATGTCTCAGTCCCACCTATTGCGTAAGTTTTAGGCACTAGGTATTAAATAATCAGTATGAATGATTTTCAGAGCGAATGAAGTCGACGACTATTTATTACAAAAATTATTATCCACAGGTTAATTGCATCAGCATCTTTTGATAAATCAGTAAAGCTGTGGGAAGCCGCTTCGGGCAAGTTTATCACAACTCTCAGGGGTCATGTTCAGGCTGTCTATATGGTGGCATGGGCGGTCGACTCCAGGTTATTATTAAGCTCTAGTGCTGATTCTACTCTGAAAGGTAAATATATTTAAAAAAAAATCTAATTATAATCATATAAGTTTATGAGACACTTGCCCCAGTTTCCTGCAGATACAGTGTACTAAATTAATAGTACTAATGTGGGATTACATTTAAGGCAGGTCCTCATTGTAGAGGTTAAATAGATGTACTATTCGATTCATTTTTGCACTTTGGCATTGATAGTTCAATAAAGTTAAAGCTTGGTAAGACTCGTTACACAAAGAACATTGTTCATTGTTCATCTTCTGAGATATTCATTAAACTCCCGACATAACTAAAATATATAATAGAATATCTATTAACAAAATCATCATCATCTTACCCTTATCCCACCTAAGTAGGGTGTAGGGTCGGCACAACATGTTTTCCTTTTCCACTCTCCTCTGTCAGATGTCATTTCAGTATTCACACTTTTTATACACATATCATTTTTCACACAATCCATCCACACTTTTTTCGGTCTTCCTCTACTCCTATATCCATCCACTTACAAACTCAAAACTTTTCTTGTTATATGACTTTCATCTCTTCTGATAATATGCCCGTACCATGCTAACCTATTACTCCTCAACTTTTCTGTCACTGGTGCTGAAAATGTTATGTTATTTTAATAACAAAATATATAATTTTATAAAGTAATTTTGTAAATAACCCATTTTTTTTTTTAATAATGTGTAAGGAACAAAAATAGCACAGGGATTTATTTTAGGCATGTTTAAGATATAAATTTCTTAGTGTATTATTTTGATTTATATCGTAACATTTTTTGCCAGCATTAACAATGTAAAAATTCTGTATTTTTTTATGACCACTACAAAACATTGTTTTACTGTATTTTCCATAGAATATGATGTGCATGTTAAGGAAGATATTCTCTAAATGATAATAAAAACTGTATCATAATTAATTGGTCAATTTGGAAGAATTAATGTAAGTTAATTATGCAGATAGTGAATTTGCTTTCTTCTGTTTATTTATAACTCATTAGTAATTTTCAGTTTTCATTAGTAAAAGCTTATAAGAATGACAGTTAAGGCTATTCGGGAAAAATGTGCAGACTAGGTAATAGTTGATTGATAGATTTAAGATGCATCTAATATGAAACCTACATTTATTTTGCGTACGCACACAATATAATTATTAACTGTAATATGGTTTATAGTCTGGAGCATGAAGACAAAGAAAATAGAACTAGATTTACCTGGTCATGCTGATGAAGTATATGCAGTAGATTGGTCACCAGATGGCGCGTATGTAGCATCAGGAGGGAAGGATAAAGTTTTAAAATTGTAAGTTAATATTTGAAACTGGTTTTTATATATTTGAGGGAATTTTCATGATTCTTAATTTTGGGTTGTGTCAAATAACTATTTAAATTGTATTTTTATTGACTATATGAGTCAGAACACAAATTAACAGTAACAATAATACAATATTAAAGAAGTATACATGGAAATTTATAATGCTTTTTTTTGTTCCAGGTGGCAACATTGAAATATATACTATGTAAATGTATGACTTTATTACACAAATGATAATAAAATAAACTTGTTTACATCATATTTATATAATTGAATACATGTTTGTGTTTTATTTAATTTTAATGCTCTTTTTCACGTTAGCCTTAATTCCAGATGGTTCACCACCATATCTAGATATCTCTGTTCTTGGTGTTCTGATTGCACCCTTCCTCCTAATCTTAGCTTTTCTATATTTAAGCTTATGTTTAACTCTTGGATTTCTTTGTTCCTTCTTTCTATGTGGTGTTAACCCTTTGTTCTTAGCAATCTGGTAAGTAATTTCTCGCTTATCTCCCATTTCTTCTGTAATTGCATCTTGCATTGATGTTGAAGGTTTATTTTCTTCATTATCAATGTCATTAGGTGAATTATCATCATTGTCAGAAAAGCCACTTTCTTCAGATTCATCATTACTTTTTGGTATACTTATAGATTTATCATTACCTCTGAAATAATCATTTCCTTCAGATTCTTCATCATCATCTGATACTCCGGTATCTTCACCATCATCTTTTTCTATTGTATTAATAAGCTTAAGTTTCTTTGATACAGATTCTTGTACTGATTTATCAGATTTACGTTTCTTTATTACTTTCATTTCAGTCTCCGTTACCTTTAATTCCAAATTATTTTTTACAGCAAGCAATATTGTATCTATTTGTGGTTTTATTACTTCCAAATAAATAGGTTCCATCTTGTTTAACATTTGCCTATACTGATATAGTCTTTTTATGACAGGATGATTTTGAATATTGATTTTTTGACTCTTGAGAAGAAGATAAAAACTAATGTTAGTACAATAATTTAATATAAGATCAAAGTTTGTTTTTACAAATTTTGAAGCAGGGCATTTTGGAAGTTTGCCATCTTTAATTAGTTTAAGGACAGGATGTAAATCATCCTTTGCCACTGTTAATTTTGTTTTGAAATCATTTATAAGACCAGAATATTCAGGACTTTCTTTTTCAAATAATTGTAATTTTTGTCTTTTTGACATTTGACTTAAGTCACTTTTTATAATGGTTTCTTTTTCATTAATATCTTGAACTTGTTTATTGAAGAATTCTAGAGTAAAATCTTCATCTCCAAGTGTTTCTAGAAGTCTCTTTTGTATATTTTTAGCTTCTTCTTCTTCCATAAGAGCTGCTTCCTCATCATCACCAAAACCCCCATAATCTTCATCAACATAGTCGCTAGCATAATATGATCTTTTCTTCTTCCCCCAAGCTTTAGAATCTGGTAAATCATCATCTGATTTTTCTTGGCCTTCAATATCACTATCGGCTCTGTCAAAATCTGCTTGTTTTTCATTTGTACTGTCATCGGAATCCGAAAATGCATACATTTCTTCTTCACTATCAGATTCATGTTTTCGTTTTTTGACATTATCGAGTAATCTTCTTTCACCCTCAGAATATTCATCTTCAGAGTCTGAAGGCTCATAATTACCTTGTTTGTCAAAATTTGAAGTAATTCTGAAATTATAAATAAAAAACATTAGTAATTCTTGAGGAGATGATTACATTTTAAATAAAAACAGTATTTATTTTCATATAAAACATTTGCAAAATCCTTAAATATTTGCAGTATGTACACTGGCTTGTGTATTATTTTATAATGTTTCCAATCACAATACAGTGGACTATTGATTGTTCAAATAGTAAAAGCAAAATAACAGTTTATTTTTTAATTATAAATGTCTAAGGAAGGATCCTTAATTAATTAGTCATTTAAAATAACACGACAGACCTAACGGAAAATACTTAAACACGTTCTTTCTAAAAAAAATTTTATATTTGAAAATATGATACCTTATTTTATCTTCCATCTTTGCTAATGTAACTTCAGATATTGACCAGATTCACGTGTACGTACTAATAATTTTCTTGACTGCACCACCGAGGTTAAGCGAACATGTTTATCATTTCATCTTTGACTCAATCTCGATGTTTAAATTAGTCACTGAATTTTTTGCAAATACTTTACAAGAAAAGGAATCTAAAAATAAACTACAAATTAATATAAACAGGCCAAATATGTAACTATTTCAAAGTTTACAGTGGTTTATAGCGCGCACACTTTACTAGATGACATTGACATACAAAGATGTCTGTCAGACACTACAGTGCTGCACTCCGAAATAATGCTAACTCATTTTATTGTTCATCAAGTTAATGCGCCACGGAATATAATTCACTTTCGAAATAGTAAAACAGACAAAATGTAACAGGTAATATGGTATATTTTCCTGGCACATCTTTATGGAAAATATTCGTAAATTGTAATGGTGAGTTATAGTAGTTGTTAACCACTAAAATTAACATGAAATTATGTTTTTCAGAAATGAGGTTATTAGTGTTATTTTAATAATTACATATATCATATATTTAAACGAACCAAAAATGTAAAGAGCTGGGTTAAAAATATTATAAATGGCTTAACGGCTGTATATTATTAACGTACTACGCTATTTTATTACGTTGTAATAATCAGCTATACTACAGTTGTTTAGTTTGGTGTTTGCATTGCAATTGTTTCTAAGAATGATACAATAATTAAATTACTATTTGTTGTTTATATCTTAACTTTGAGTATCAGCAATGTGAAGCGTTCTTTGTTTCAAGTCTTTTGGTTATTACATACTCCATGAGTGTCTCAGAGCTTTGATAACGGAGATAAGATTTTTTCTATGACGTTAACACTAAGCGACATTTAAGATTAATTCTTATTAATAATAACGGACAAAATATCATTAGCCACAGAATAATTATGTCTACAATAATTTATTACCCATTGCATAGGACAAATGTATTACATAATTAGTTCTTGTAATAACGACCACCTCCAATACTTATTGCTAAATACCTAAACTAGTTACTACATATAGATAACATTCGGAATAAGACAATTAGAATCTGTGCTTAGGACGCTTCAATTGCCTTCTGGCCTTAAAATAGTGCAAAAGCCACACCACAGGTCACTTATATCAGACTTAAAATGTTAGTGCTGTGTGGTGAAGGTGGTGGGCGTTTTTCGTTTTTTTTTTTCAACTGATCTACACTGTTAGCCTGGCAAGGCCGCTACAGTTCCACCGGACTACTCAGGGGAGCGCTTAAGGCACTCACCCGATTTGTTTAGGCGAACAGCGCAAGGGCACTCGGTGCGCCTCGGCTTGAACTGTCGCCGAATTTCCCGATCTGACTAAGCTAAGCTAAGCTATCTATGTGTGACCATGCATGTTTCACGAATGTACAAGTGTATTTTGTTGACTACTATACTTTGTTTGACCTATTTCAGTCCGAAAAGGGCAAAAATACAGCCCACCACTATATGTACCTAGGTGTGCACGTGTGTGGGGTGATCTGGGTAAATGAAAAACAAGCGTGAGTCACTGTATTCGCGCGAGTAACATGCTTGAGGGCTCCACACCGAAGGACAAACCTAGGCTCGAGTTGTTACAAGAAAATCGCGAGTGTTCGGGATCGTATTTTCATACCCCCGCTCACGGCGGCATGAGCAGTGAGAGTCGCGGGCGTGGGCGCAAACACGCATCTTTTAAGAGGACATCGAGCGAAAAATAAGGAACAATGGTGCGGTGCCAACTTAACTATACAATTACGTACGAGTTCCTAATGTATCGATCTAATGTATATGAACACGCGGGTTCGAACTGATATTTTGATTAACGCGAATGTATTTATGCGCGGCGTGGGTTAGACGTTGTAACGTAGTCGCAACGGCCGGAAAAGCTGAGATCACGTTTAAGAGCCCGAGCTCAGACGTACTATTGACGAGCGCGTTGAACACGAGTATTTCTTGTACATCGTGTATCAAAACGAGTTGAGCTATCCAGTCGATACCGGTGGTCGATACTGAAGACGCGGTAAGTGGCGCAGGAGTGGGCTGAGCCTTCTGAGGCTGGGGCTTGGCTTTAGGAGCCGTGGGAGCTGGCGGGGAAGGCCTTACGCGCCAAGAGAGCGCGCTCGGCGCGGGTGCTGCCGGTGCACTGGAGGTGCCCGGCAGGTCAGGGAAAGCCTTCTGGCTTTGTATGGCGGGTGGCGGAGGCGGTTGCGTCCGAGAGGGCGTACTCCCTGGACCGGGCCGCACGTCCGCCGCGGCGGGAACGGGTCGTGTGAGGCGCGCGGGGACATCCGCGATAGTTCGCAGTATGACCCGGTTGCTCGCAGAGGACGCAGCTGGGAGGCTCGGTGGACTCAGGAGTGTGGGGGCACTCTCTAGTGGAGTGATCCCCGAGACACTTAACACACCTGGGACGCAGATGGCAGTGCCGGGCGGAATGACCGTTGGCAGAATGGCAGTTGTGACACTGCGAGGGTACATAGGACTTGCGAGGAGGCTCTACATGGACACGGGAGAAGCCGCACACAGAGGTGAGGCCGAAAATGGCCTTACCTTCCACGGTACGGTCCAGTGTGACCAGTACCAGCTTGAAGGGGGCCTTCGTACGGGGGTGATACATGCGCTGTACGCTCCGGACTGGGAAGTCCTAACCGTTCAGGCAATCGGAGATGTCGTAGATAGAGAGTTCCGAGTGCACCGTCGCTCTGAAAAGAGCGTGTCGGTTGACAATAGCCGAATAAACACACTAAAGTGCGGCTTCGCAGCAGATGTTTTCTTTCTTCGAATTTCACACACTCGAATACAAAAGCACCGGGCGATGACTCACTCGGCAACAATGCGGGTCGGACAGCGGCGAAGTCGTTGGAATGCCAACATCTGGTGCGCAGATAGGCGAGCGCAGCGAGCCGGAAATGACCGAAGACAGCCGAGTGCGGCGAACCGAACGGACCGTCAGAGCTGCGAGTGGGCACACGTGTGCACTCGACCGCTGCTCGAACGAGACTCTCTTTTTCGATTTACTTTTATGACTACTTCATCTATACATACAATAAAAATGGATTGTCTGTATGTAATATGAAAATAACAAATTTTTCGTGAATGGATATGAAAGTATGTATGCTACTTATAACAAATATCCAATTTTAAAACTTTTTGTCAATCTGTCTGTTTGTTCCGGGTAATATCCGAAACAGCTCAACCGATTTCGATAGGAATCTCACTGGCAGATAGCAGAAATTATAGCGGGTGACATAGGCTATCTTATTTTAGACTAGATGTTACCCGCGGTTTCATTCCCAGTACTATCTCCAAAATGGTTGGACCAATTTTCACGAAACTTTTACTGACCGATAGTTGTTTTTATAAGAAGTAATTAAGGTTACTTTATTTTAGACTAGCTAATACACGTGCCTTCGTCCGTAGTGCTATCTTCAAAATGGTTACATCGATTTTAACGGAGCTTTTATAGTCACATAGCCAATCTTATAAGAAGTGCCCTCAACTATTTTATTTTGGACTAGCTGTTACCCACAACTTTGTCCAACGTGGAGTCTCCAACACGGTTAAGCCAATTTTGACGGAACTTTCACTAACATATAAGAAAAGTAATGCGAACTAACTTAAGCCATTTTATTTTTACTAGCTGTTACTCGCAACTTCATCCGTATGGAATATCCAAAACGATTGGACCTATTTTTCACTGGTATTGGTAGATAAATTACGTTATAAGAACTAACTTAGGCCGTTTTGTTTTAGACCAGCTGTAACTATATTGTCGCTGCACTGAACTCCAAGAATTAATATAATTGAAATTCATATATTTGTATATAATTTGAATTATATTGTTTTTTTAGTAATTTTGGCGGCCATTTTATTTTATTTACCATGCTCGCGTCTACATAACTTAGCAATAATAGCAACGTATTAAAATATTACGTCGAATTCAATAACCACTATTTAAATTGTTATATTTTAAAAACTGCTTACAGATAGATATAGAGTTTTATATCAATGCAAAATTAGAAAACTTTCTCTATTTTTAATTAGAAAATGAAAAATATCATATATCACTGATTACAATTCAATATTATAATTAATAGTAATTTTGAAGATAAAAGAGGTCTTTGACTGAGAGACTATGAAATATAACTTTCTACGAGGTTAGTAATCAGTACCTGCTGATACTTGCTAAAGTATCATGAAATACGCATACGAGCACTGAATAAACCCGTGCATACGAGTAAACGTATCGAGTACAATTGTTTTGGTGTAAAAAAAATGATACAGCTCGTACTCGATTCTATAATGTAATGCACAGACTAATTATTAGTCGTAAAGGTAATTACTCTGTGCTTGATATCAAAATGTATCGATAGTTGTCGATAGTTTTTACGTGGTCCTATAATCTTACTCCTCACTTTCTGTACAGTTTAATTTTTATAAACTATTTTTAGTAAATTAAAACAGCAAAATCATAAATCGTAAAATGACGAATTATATAATGTTTAATTTTATTTTAGTTTTTATATTTTGTGAATTAATTGCAAGTAAAAGAATTAACATACCAGCCCAAGAAAACTTTAATTCAAATAAAATAAATGAATGTAAACGTTGTAAAGTACTTGCAGACTCTTTTGACCATTGGATGGAGAAAACATCTCGTGGGAAATATGAAGGTGGAGACGCAGCTTGGGAAGAGGCTAAACTAAAAAGTTACGCTCGAAGTGAAATACGTTTGGTTGAAGTACAGGAAAGTTTATGTTCAGAGGTAAAGAGATATCAAGATTCCTGCTATACTCTTGCTGAAGAAACTGAACAAGTATTAGAAAAATGGTGGTTCCATGAGGACCCTGGGTCAATTGATTTGTATACATGGTTATGTATAGAAAATCTTCAGTATTGTTGCCCAAATAATCACTTTGGTGATTCATGTACTCCCTGTCCTTTAGATAAAAATAACAAGATATGTTCTGGACAAGGCACATGCGATGGAGAAGGTACACGTAAGGGTAACGGCACATGCATTTGTAAAAGAGGTTATGATGGTAAATTTTGTGAAGAATGTGCAAAAAATTATTATAGATCAGATAATTTATGTTTTACATGTCATAAGGCTTGTAATGGATGCTCTAGTGAAGGGCAAGCTGCTTGTAATGCTTGTAACAGTGGATGGGAACTAAATTCTGGTGTATGTGAGGATATAAATGAATGTCTTTCATCAACATGTAAAGACGACCAATACTGTGTAAACACTGAAGGGTCTTACAGTTGTAAAGCATGTCATACATCATGTAAAACATGTAATGGAGATCAACCAACAAACTGTACTTCATGTGATGAGAGCTATGTGAAATGGTCAGGCATGTGTATAGATAAAAAACAAAAAAATGAAATTCTGTCCAGTACAATCTTGAGGGTAACCCTATACTTCGGTTTATCAATAATAGCATTATTTACATTCCGAAAATCCAGTTTACTAGCATCAATGTTTGCACTTATTTTAGCCATATATGTTTACTTCTCTGAGAAGTCAGCACAGATGCACTTAATAGATGTGATATTTAACATTTATTCATAATTTAGAGAGAAATTTAATAGTAACTAATTTAATGACATTAACTTGTAGGTATTCTGGCTGTGTGTAACTTATGTAATATGAATAATATATACTGATATGAACTTTCAAATCTACCATCAAATCTTTCAACATTGCCTGAACATTATAATTTTTACCCATTGACAACAAAGTAAATTAAACAGAACCAAGAATAATATTAGTTTCAAATGTTATTTTGGAATAAATATTGTACTTCCTTACATTACTTGATTATACGTACATACTTGATTACACGTATATTAAAAGGCCAGCAACGCACTTCCGACTCCCTTGGTGTTGCTAGTGTCTATGGACGGCGGTGATCACTTACCATCAGGTGACCCACCTGTTCGTTTGCCCCCTATAATATAAAAAAAAAAATCTGTAGTTTATCTAAAAAGGAATCGAGAAGAAGTATGTAGTAAACTGAAAAATGCCCATCTTTGATATCTTTTAAAACTAATGTGGTTGACTTATTGAGAAAAAATATAAAACTAAGCAGATTTGTTTATTTTTCTGAATATGATTTAATTCCCTTTAGTTAATAAGTTAGGTGGACAAAATTAGGTACTTTTTCTAAAATCATCATAAAAAATATATAGGAAACAAAACTCACAGAATCAAGTCCAGTAATATAATTACTTCTAATAATGAATAGGATTTTTAAAGGTATCTAAATATGAAAATAAATAAAATGTAATATGCTAAAACTGTCTTAAGATACACAATTATAATAATTTAATCATAATAATTTATTATTAGAATAATAATTCCAATTACAGGATTTATTCCTAAAGAACAAACATGAAACTATTGAAGCAAGAGTATTCACGAAAATAAAATCTGGTCCAAGAGGATCGACCGAACTTTTTCAGATTTTTTTCACATTTACATTATTATTGATAATTTATCAAAAATAGATCGAAAATATACAGAATTATCATTGTTAATTAAGAAAAAATTGTTTTCTTTTTTCTGTTAACTTGCAACATGTCTACTTATTTTATGATTAAACCATCAGGTATGTCATTTATAGCTGGAAGTATAATGGGTTTCATGCATTTGTTTAGTAAACCTTTGAATAAAAAAATTTGAATTGTAGTAATCATTTCAAAATTGGTATTAAAGGGATAATCTACCAGTTTAAATACACTTTGTGAAATTGTAATATGTGGCATCATAATGTTTTGAGCATTTCGATTATTTTGTAGCAATCTATAAACATTTGTCCCACTAAAACGTGTGTGTGACTTTACCAGTATGTGACAGGCAACTACTTTGGATTGTTTTCCATGATAAAATTTGATCATTGAACAAAAACACCATGCCTTTAAACTTTGTATATATAATATAACTTTAAATATATATGTATGTATATTGCAATAATTTTTAAGGTGTTTTAAAAGTTCTATGGCCCTCCTAGACAAAAATTTGGATGGGAAGAAAGTTGGAGGATTTAGCAATATGGGTTAATACATTCCTACTATTCAATAGACTGTAAAAAAAATGATTTAAACTATCTGTATAAAAACTATATCTTAGTGACGCATTAGCTTTTATAATAGAGTTAAAAGATTGAGCAAATCCACCCATAGAAAATTATTTTAAAGAAATCAGAATTATAAGATTTGTTAATATCATTTCTTATAATCAACCTTGTATTATTGTTGTGATTTAAAAGAAGATAATAAAAAAATATTTTTAATTTCTTTTTTCAATATAATTTTTGTGGCTATTATAGAAGTAATGAATAACAATGTTTTTTTTCAACAATTGGTTATATAAACTGTTCACTGTCAAATATTCTGCTGTTGAGTAATTTGTTGTTGAATATTGTGTTGCAAATTATAACAATAACCCTATAATACAATGATTCATTATTTGTATCTTCACTTTGAGTATAAACAATTCTATGTACGTGCTCCCTTTCACACCTATGATCACTGCATGATTCTTGTTTGTTTGCACATTAGGATAATGTTGGTCTACCATTTTCAGTAATAATAACAAACAATTAAACAAGGGCAGAATAAAGTAATGCGGGTAGCATTTAAATGCCATATACCATATAAATGAAACCAGGACCCCAATAAATAAAATACAAAAGTAACTAAAATACGTTAATATATAGTAATTAACTTATTTTGTTGACACTGATAAACCTTTTAATATTTTTTACGATTTTTGTAATAATTGCATCTGTAACCAAAAAATACTTGGGCCTGAATACACAACCCACATACTATATCTTTATCCTGAGGTTATCTCAAATATATTTTTGTTATTTTGGTCATGATATTTCGCACTTGATTATTTTCACACATTTTATAAATTATTAGTAAACAAAATGACCATTCTTAAGTTTAAATGTGTATTTTTAGAACCTTATGTTTCCCTAGTGATCCCACTTATCAAGGTTTCAATTACATATAACATAGTTTATTATAAGAGCTAAATAAAAACCACCAGGAAGGTGTATTAAAAATACAATTTATTGCAAATGTTACATAACTACATTTTAGTGTCATTATATACAAAAATTAAATACAAAGTTAGAGTACAATAAACAAATTGTGTAAATACTTTATAATACAGAAGTTTTTATTCACTAACACAATTTATATGAAGTAATTAATAAAATAAAAAAATCACTTTGAAATAATATTTAGGAATATACAAGGTAACGAGTAGAAGGGCATTTCACTCGACATCCAAAAATATCAAGTACATTCATCATATTATATTTACTTAATTGTGATTGTCAGCATTGTTTTTGAAAACACTACACAGAATTAAGATTAACTGTAAAATAATGAATCATCTTCAAAATTTCCTCATAGTTTTATATGAGTTATTGGCAACAGTATACACATTCATCCTGACAAAATTCCTTAAAATAATAACTGTGAATAAAACAGTGTTCTATATATTTGTGTCATTTCATGTGATGTTGAGAGCCTAGGATCAATAAATAATACATTTACTTTGTGAATGTTAAAGATAATTTTTACTTTCATCTGTGACTCTCATAGAAATAATAAAAATTGACTTTCTAGTATGACAATATTAATCCAATGAAAATTACAAATATCACCAAACCAACTGTATTATTAATTATTACAAAAATTGGGAAAATAATCATGGTGATCGAATTATTACCACAATCCAACAATAAAGTGTACCGTAATATAAATATACTGTAATAACATTTTTTTTATGAAATGAGCATATCTTTACTAATTTAATGTAATCATTGAAATTATGAACATTTTTCTCAAATCACTGTAATACTACAAGCAGAATAAGGAAATATATAACTATAGACTTCGTGTTCAAGCTAACAGTGGCGTGGGGATTAATCCCGAAATCGCCTCGAAAAGAGGCTTTAGCCCAATATATTGGTACTACACAAATTTTGTAAACACATCAACGCGACAAAAAAATCACGTGATATCATAGTCTTTGGTGAAAGGATTGTATTGTGTGATATATGATTATTACGGAATAACACTGTGTTCTAAACATACCTATTATCTAGGATATTGAATATAATATTAGAAAACAACATAAACCATTGTAAATTAAATGTTATAATATGTCTCTAAACAAAATCAACACAATATGAATCATAACATGAAATTAACTTTGTTCTAAGAATTTTCATATTTGGTAAAATTAATTTAAGTACTAATATAACATCATTTACTTAAATCTATTTGTGAAAAATAAACACCTACACTAGTTATGCATTATCGAATCGTGATCAATGACGGATGATCATTTGAGTCGTACATCTATTGTGTTATAAACTAACTTACAAATTATTAAAAACAGTACTTGCACAAACATAATACAAAGCTATTAATTTAATTAAAACACACGACTAGCATATAAAATGCTATAAAATATGATTTTTATATTCACTCTCAAAAATGATACAACCAATTATATAGTAAAAAAAAATACATTATTATTGATTTCTATTTATTATGCATCAAGAGCATAAATACGGGGAATATTTCTCACTTGCTTCTTGTAATTAAGTGAAAAATATATATTAAAAAAATATATAATATTTCACACAACACATCATACCTGCCTTAATGTATACGCATAAAACATAACAGCAATTAGGAATTTTTGTAAAACTGGTAGATACATCATATGAAGTTATTACTATTTGCCTCTCACTCTGCAACTCAAATTATGTCAGTCCTGCCTACGCACATGAAACATAATCTGCAATAATAATCCTAAGTTTCACTACATTATTATTATAACAAAAATCGAATGGTTTTTAATCTTGTGCCTTAGTAATTGAATGTTTAGTCAATAATCTTATTGCGACGGTTGTGTATTTTCTATCATTCATAAGGTTGAATTTCTAAAAATTGTTCACCTTTCTACACCAAAACTATTTTTGCATATAAAATGTCATTCAATAAAAAAAATGCACATATGAAGATTTTTACTCATTCCTAGCAATGGATAATTGTAATAAATATATTATCATTTAGACAACATATTACAGTGCCCACGATTTATTAATATCAGTCTGCTTCATATTACACTAATATTACGTTTAATTTGGGTCCCTCATAATACTCAGATATTTAGCATATCAATATTATTTAATTAATATCTATTTTTATGATTGCATTTCAGTTAAGCAATTCATTAGTTTTTGATAACATCATACATACTAAGTTTTATATAAATGATAAGTATATGTACTTTCTTATTGATATTCCTATAATCAGTCCCTTTTTAACAACTTCATTATTAGAATGGAATGTATTGAAATAGCTCAATGTAAGGATAATAGATGATTATTTAATATAATGCAATAATCCAATTGATAAAGGCGAATAGAAACTTCGAGAAAACTATTATTTCGTGTTTCAACAATTTACATCTGTACAGATATTATAATGTGAAAAATGTTTATTTTTTAATAATTTTATCAATAAATACACAACCTTTAAAATGAAACAATCGAACTGATCCGATAAGCCATGTCTAAATTATAAAAAAATAATTAAATATATAATTTAGCTAGTAAAATTATACTGTTCAAAATCAGACTTCATTTCATCAAGTTATCATATGAGTAGTTTTCGTAAAAGTTTGCAAGGCTCTGAAATAATGTTGTAGGATTGGCAAGACAACGTTATATTGAAACTTACTGAATGTTTTTAAACTGTGATGAGTGTGGAAACTACTCGAGTAGTGTTGGACCGCGATGGTGGGATGAGAGTTGTGCGGCCAACTGTCTCTGTTGCAAGAGACAATAGAGTATACCGGCTTGGGCCATTGCGTCGACAGTTCCGGCGGCAAGTAGGTCCGTGCGCTGTTTTGCTCCCGCGCCCGCACTCGACGGACGAAGTAACGTCGGCCCGAACACGGTAGCCAAGTTATGCAACGACATTTTGTTTTCAGCTTCATGTTGATTTACTCTGTGAATTTTTAATGTTAACGTTTGAATCTATGATAATAAATATGCGAAGTTATTGTAATGATAATAAAACAGTAAACACATTTTGTAATCGATAATTACAGTCCACTGCCAATCACTAATGTCATACTTGAAAATAATGTTGCCACATTATTTTTTCTAGTGTTGACATATATTTTATCTTACGTCCCCATTATTAAATGAAGAAAATTAATAATATATCAAAGGCTTTCATTTATTGACTAAATATTTCTTAGTATTATAACTACATTATAAAAGGAAGTAAAAAATTATAAATTAATAAACTATAAAAAAACATATCGATTGACTCAAACTCGCCATTTTGTTTATAATTTTGCATTCATTTTCGAGACGTTCGATCGATGTTCTGGTACAATTTTACGATTACTTGTAATTGGTGGATATTATTACTATTTTAGGAATTCAAATAACCAGCTACACATGAAATATCATTTTATTCTTCGGAATTTTATATATATAATTCTCTATATAATCACATATACAATTCTTTCGATTTGTAATAATAATAATTGTACTCACTTGACAAAGTGATTCAGAAGGAAGTCGATACAATTTTTGTTCAGATCAGGCAACTGAGCGTAACATTTTAGAAGTGCATGGCGCCGCGTGTGTGCTGGTCCAGAATCAATAGAAGTACCAACACCCTGTATAAAATTTATGACACGATTTTTATATAAATTATTATATTGATTGTGATCAAATTCTAAAACCTATAAAGTATAAAAGATAGTCGTGACAATATAATAGGTCGCTTTTAAGTTTTTAATATTTCTTGATATCATAACCTGCATTGCGTATTTACATATGATGTAAAACAACCAACCACATACGGCAGAAGTACAGTTATTAATAAATTACAATATTGAGTATTACATAAAAGCATTATGTAAAATTTTGTTTTACTAGCTCAGTACCTTATAATATATATAGTTCAACATTAATATGTCCACTTAACCGGTCGTAAGTTATATAATGGTAGGTCCGTACATCATTACTGTTATATTTTCATAGGATTGAACTATTTACAACCCTTGAAGTCTGAAACTGAGTGTAACTGATTATTATAATCATATGAAATGAATTATTGTCATTTTTATTACACGCAAATTATAATTATCTCTGAAACCATTTATTTTTCAAATCTTTGTTTTGTGTAATTTAATAAGAGTAAATGTAACCTACAAATTTGTCTCCATTATAACACATTTATATCCTACAAAGAAAATATTCAGTTATATTAATTTCGTAATATTTTTTTGTGAACATACCTGCGTACTTCCCCAAGCCTTCAGAAGCTCGGGATACAGTGCGTCAGTAAATAGAGCTTCAGGTAATTCTCTCAAATACAACTTCAGGACACCGGTCACTGAATGTATGTCGACTTCCTTCAACAGCTGTTCCGCTTCATACGCATCTTTAAAAAATAATTATGTTAATATATAAGAAGGGGATCAATAAAAAATCTAAAAAGACTTAGACTCACTTGTTTCGAAGCTTTTTTTCAGACGATTAAGATCAGAAGCACTGCCAGAGACGCGATACACGCCCACCTCGTGAATACCACGTCTCTCTACTTCACGCACACACGCGCTTATTATGAACGGAATTGTTCGTTTCTCCCGTCTGTATACATAAAGTAACCAATCATTTATCAAATTATTAACACTAGTGGTTCACCAGTGGTCGAAATTCCACGACAACACTTTTTTTTAAAGTTTCAATATCAATGAGTTTTTTGCAAAGAGTATTTAAGTTGAGTAAGACTTATAAATAAAGGCTCATTGAAGGTATGAGAAAAAACGAACTGTTTCCAAAATCTTATCGAAACACTAAAACTCCTCAATAGCTACTAAAAGAAAATATCATAAAACAGGAATATTACAACTTTAAACGAGAAATGTTTATAATCCATAGAAATTTATTGTATTTAAAAAGGGTTTGCGTTTTAAGTTTATCTATATAGGTGTCTTCCCTGAAAAAGGCAATTTTACAAATATAAAAAAAGTTAATATTATAACCATCTTGTACATTTTTGTGATATTTACATAGTTGTCAATAGATGAAAAATTTGACTGGTGCCTCAAAATTTTGTTAGGTGGCGCTACATGATATTATCCAAATACGAATACGTTCGGCGTAAATCTAACAGTAATTATTAACTTATTGTGTTAACAATCCGAGCAAAATTCTATCGCCCGATATTATAGTAATAATTTAATACATAGTATGAGGGAAACTTACTTTCACCTTTTTAGTAAAATGTCATTGGAGCGTGAGTCACGTAAAAGAACGTATTTAGTATTTTCTGCTAGAGAGTTGGTAACGCATAAATACGATGTACGATTGCACGGTGTTTGTGTTGCTAGACAATTATTTAAATTTTATCTTTCCAGAAATTTAGTTTGTCAAGTTACTCAGTCTTACATCGAGTTACCAGCTAAAAAACACCAGTTGATTGCATGAGTCGGCGATGAAGTATTCCCACATGCAATGTGCTGTTGTAGGCGTAAGTCAGGGAAGCAATAGAGCCGAATGGAATGTATTAATATGTTAGTATATATAATGTTTGATAAAGTGATTACTTGGCAACGTGTGTTATTTTAGCACCGAAGAGTGCGCCTGCCTTCGCATTGGGGACGCGACGCGCGGATCTCTCCGGCGGCAGTAATCGCAAACGAAGTGGCAACGAACCCCCGCCCAGGAGCACTGTGCGCGGTACTCCGCCACTAGCACTCTCCGAAACCCAGTCCCGTGACAGCTGCATTACATTCATACATATAACATACATTTTACTTCATTATTATAGAGTTAGATTCGCGTATTGAAAAAAAAGCAAGAGTTGAAGTTCACTCCTGTGACAACTGCAAGTCATTGATAAATATAATGTAATTTTCATTTAATTATGATAGAATTGGATTCTCAAATTATGAAAAAAAAGGCGTTGAAACCTAGTCTAGCCTAGTCATTTATATTCGTGAACGGTAAAAATAAAAAATGATCCTTTAATGAGTACATTTGTAATTGAAACTAATAACAATCTCTCAATTTCAAGTATATATAAAAAACTCAAGTATCAATTTGTTTTGATGAAAATTATATTTTATTTTAAAGTTGTTAACTTGATTTATTTTATGAAGAGCTACCTGTCATGCCGATGGCACTGAACTGTTCCAATACCTCCACAATATACGCTAAGATCACATTTTGTATAGATCAATTGCAATATTGAAATATACTTCAAATCGTAGTACACTAAAGAGTAAATAATCTATTTGGATAAAAGAAATAGTCAGTAATCGGAGTTAGTAATAGTCAGTCTTCGGCAATCTTTTCGACTGCTCTGAATATAGATGCGTAGAGCAGAAATGTAGGTATAAATACATGTTATATAAATGTATAACATCGAGACAACTTAACCAAAATGATTGACGAGGACTGTAAATAGGATATGAACGGAATGAAATAATACCTTGATGGTACATTTGCCTCGCAGCACCGGTCTCGCAGCGTCCTCGTACAGCAGTAAACGTAAATTCTGCGAACCCTCGAGGTCGAGGGTGAAGGTCTCGTTCCATCGCGGTTGCGCGCTGCGACACACTAGTTTCGACTTCGCTTTACGGAAGTAGTGCCCGTACGAGTCCACCTCCACTATTATATAATAGTCTGTTGACCCACAAAAATATATATTACCAGCTTTTGCTCGCTGTTTCACTCGCGTTAATCTAAGTCTGTACTAATACTCGGGAACAATACAATTTTCTGTGTTTCGTTTTCTCTACCCCTGACAATGTGTGTGTAGAGTTTCATAATGCTCAGTTGAGTATTTAAAGCGTGAAAACGTAACAAACAAACATTCACATTTATAATATTAGTAAGGATTATCTATATTCCACAAATATCCTTAACCATCATAGAAAGGTATTAATTCATTGGTGGTGGGAAGTTCGTAATAATTATTTTCACAATAAGGAAACCTGAATATTATCAACGATGGAAAAGCTAACAAACAATGTAAAAAGATCCGTTAAAGATTCGTTAGTTAATTAATTTTTCATCGTCGATACGTTTCAGATTTTTGATGTGAAACTTCTTATGGCACGGTAGGGAAATATTTTCGTTAAGCGTTATGCATTAAACGAAAAGTAGGTATGTATTAGTGTGTATGTGTACATATAAGTGTCTCTTTTTTACGATTAAAGAAATTTAAATTAAATTCAAAAATATTTTATAACAGGTCCGGTCGGTTGACGTATATGTCTTCACTAATTCGGCTTCACGAAAGACAGTTTTGTTAGATAATCACTACTACTTACCAGTTTCATGGGGGTAGTACAGGACACTTGGAAAGCGCTATATGTTCAGTTGTTGATTTTATCGGAATTTCTTTGGTACAAGCAACCGTGTAGGTGCGCGCGCAAGAGTCAAAGGTAAAGGAAAGAAAACCGGAAGGGGATGCAGGGTGAGAGGTGTATTAAAATGGCCGGTACTATGACTATCTAATTTAAATGGTCCATTTGTGCTACTCACGCGCTTGCGTTTCTTTGTACGCATTGTTTTACTTAACAATCCGGTTACTGTTTTATTATTCTGTAGGTTTTAGCGTTTAACCACAATCTCATCTGATGTTAAATGACGTGGTGCAACAAGATGGTAAACATGCAAATCTTAGTGGGCCCCGGACTGGCTCTCAAACGCTGCTACAGGAACACACTTATACGTGCGTTCAACTTGAGGTTGGTTAGCTAACCAATCTAGCTCAGAAAATACTTTATCACCATGCTATAGTTTCATCACGATGTTTTCCTTCACCGAAAGTTACGGATCATTCGCAAGGACAAGAACGCACGTCGATCACCGCGGTGTCCACACACGCTAACCACCCCAAAAGTTGTTTAGTACACAAATTGAATCATCATCATCTTACCCTTATCCCACCTTAGTAGGGTGCCGACATGCACAACATACACAACAGGCACAACATGTATTCTTTTTCCTGTCTCCTCTGTCAGATGTCATCTCAGTATTCGCACCTTATATACACATAATTTTTTCCTCTTCCTCTACCTCTATATCCGTCCACTTTCAAACTCAAAACTTTTCTTGTTACATGATTTTCATCTCTTCTCATAATATGCCCGTACCATGCTAACCTATTACCACTCAACTTCTTTATCACTGCTGCTATTTTCCAAACTTCCTGTGATATACTCATTCTTAATCAATATTGCTCAATATCGATATTAAATATGAATTTACCAGCTGCTGTATCCAGAGGCGCAGTCATTCCACCGATATGTAGCTGCAGATCACCGAGTAACAAGGAGTCGTCGCGTCCACTCCGCAAGAGGTAAGAGCCCATGTCGGTTTGCAGGTAGCTCCGGCACGCGGTCACCCACGCCTGTAGCTCCAGCATCGATATCGCGTTCGAACCCGCCGGCGGTGCCGACGACGCCTGACAGACAAGTCACACATAAATATTACTTTAACAGAATGTCCAACGACGAATATATAAAAATTCACGTGACAAAGACAAAAAATAATTTATGGCGAGTTTTTAAATATTCATGAGTCAATAATGAATAATAATTAAGCATGGATTAAAAAAAAACAATCACAAGCCAAGTTTCAAAGGAAAGAAATTTAAATTTGGAATTCCTAACCCAACGACTGATATTCGAGATTAATATGGCCAGTTCGACAAAACGCCAATTTCATATGTTAGGACCTAATAATTACTAATAATAACGCGGTATATTTACCTGTAAGGCATGTATAGAATCTATCCATTGCGTGCGCTCGTACTCGGAGCTGAGAAAGAAGATATGCTGCCTGTGCAACGGAGCCCCGGGAGCGCCGCGGGCACCCACACGGAATATTAGATTGGGTGAAGCCAACACCAGCTGCCCCTCCAGCTCCGTCAACTTCTTACGCTGTTTTTCCGCTACTCCACGACCGCCAAGCCTTAGTTTCTACGTATTAGTGCAATTCATATTATCATGGTCAAAACTACTTTATTCAATTTAGGCCTTAAGCAGACGTTTATGAATGCCAAAGCTACTACCAGTTCGGAAAACAACTCAGTTATCGAGGAGAATCAGCAAAAAAACTCGATTGGGTTTATCTTTATGTAATAAATATTTTAATACAAATATATTCAAGTTATAATTGTTATTAGCGGACGCAGAGAGATGGGGTTAATTCGAGAGATTAGCATCGTTTACAAATTGATCCATCCTATATTGATTGTCCCTATTTGATAATAAAACCAGCTTGAAATGATGCCTGAACTTACTATTCAGCTACTCGGTATTGTACTCAGGGACTTTATTGGAAAAAATATTTAATAATACATGCATTCATCGATTTCGCTGTTACCAATGTACTCGTTTTATGCAGCGGGTGACATAGGCTACTTTATTTTAAACTAGCTGTCATCCGTGGCTTCGTCTGTAGTACTATCTCCAAAACGATTGGACCAATTTTCATGGGACTTTCACTGGCATATAGCTAAATAACGTTATAAAAAGTAATTAACGCTTTTTTATTTTGAACTAGCTTTTACCCATGGCTTTATTACTATCTCCATAACGTTTGAAACATTTTTCACGGAACTTTCACTATCAGATAGCTGATCTTATAAGAAGTAATTTACAATTTAAAAAAAAACGCATGCTGTGCTGCGGACAACAGCTAGTCTGTTATATAATGGTTGCGATTCAGTCAATTGAACACTAACTGCCGTGTCAAATAAATACCATCTTTTGCACGCGGCTTCGCTCGATTTTATGCATATTTAGAAAAAAAAAGTTCATCTTGTACATTGAATACGTACTATTCTATACGCGAAAAAAAACTTTTAATTTACCATAACCAATAATTAACATGGCCCAACATTGCTCTTTACAGCGCATGCTTTTTTTTGTAATAGTTTATGTTACAAATTTTACATATATATATATATATATATATATATATATATATAATATATATATATATATATATATATATATATATATATATTGTTTCTTTGGCCGTAACTAGAAAAGAAATATTTCAATTTTATTTATTCTTTATTTTAATACTGTGAGAAAAACTGTCACTAATTTTGTACATGTTGTGTTTATATTTACCGGGGTTCTTGTAAATATTTTGGTCATTCAATTCAGTTTTGAGGACCTTAAATAGATATAACACGACTGAAAGGAAAACCTGTAATATTGATGTGGGAAACGAAACGCAAGATGAGGTGAGATAGAATATTACGATGGTGGATGTGACGTACTAGGTTAGGTGGCTCATAAGTGTATAGTTAAAATAATTTTATCCCTGGGTTGTTCCCATATTTATGTGTGAATGTTAAATAGTCAGAATTAAATATACCTTGTCGTCGCTAGCGGCTCTCTCCTCAGCGAGTATTTGGTCTCGAACGGTGGAGGCTTGCGACTTGAGCGCTACAATGTTCGCTGGAGACGTCTCACGCGCGTCCGCTGCGTTAGCGAACGCGCTCTCCTCTTCCACCACCACGATGTCCGGTAACGGGATGAACCATTTCAACTCGAATGTGAATTTATCGCGACCAGACGCCTTTAACATTTTATTTTAAGATAAAAGGTGATCTTACAGTTAACAAAATAACTAATAATATAACTACTAACATAAATACTCAGTCATTCACTCAGATATAAAAAAAACGAGTGCGCTTTAGACGATACGACTGAAGTAAAACTGAACAATGTTTTGCTTGTACAGTGTGATACAGACTATAGGCCTGCTCTGTGTCTTAAATATACGAAATGTAACTGCCTATAAAAGGAAGAGAGAAAGAAAATGTGTAATCGCACCTCTCTCCTTTGCCCCTACAGAATATACGAAACGGAACCCTCTCTCTTTCTATCTTCACTAACTTATATCTCCCTCTCAACTTCCATTCGCCTCGGCCAATCACACTTTTCGTAATGCTCTCGTCATGCATTCACCAGCTTACTCCCCAAGCCAAGCGTGCATAAAGAAGTTTTACTTCAAAAAAGTTTTATAATTCTCATTATTCTATAAAATACAAAAACTTGATATCATATAACATTTATCTACTTGTACGAAATACAAGCTTTACCCACGGCTTCGCTCGCGTTGTTGTAGTAAGATTCTTGTATCCCTCGGGAGCAGTTGGGTTTTTTGATCAAATATATAGCTATCTCATTTTCAGGATGGATAATGTTTACAATTTATTTTGATTTAGTCAGAGTTCTTATCTACTAGAAACGGCAAAACATCTGCAGTTGCCAGTTAGTTAACTATATTTAAATGGTCACTCTAGACTGAGCTACAATTGTATGTATGTTAGTTTATTTTGGAACTTTATATACATACTATGTATATCGAAGTTTATTTATTTTTTTATATTTATTTCAACAAATCATTTAACTTTATATGCGAAATACTTTTTTGATGTTCTCATTTATTATATATAACTGTTCAATATTTATATATAATATACCCTTATAATACCTTACTTTAATAATACATTACCTTACCTTACCTTAGAATATAACGAAGATTTACCTTATATTTGGCACAGGCGATAACATCGTTGAAAAGGAATAGATGCCTCAATTTTCTGTGTCCATCCGACAGTTCAACTATGAAGGAATTTTTGACCAGTCTCCTTTGAGCACGATCGGCGTTCTAAAACATAGTAATATTATACAATTTTTGGACTCATAACATGTAATACAATTTTCATAATATTTATTAAGTTGTACTGTACTCACGGGGAACATGGATTTAGTTTGAATTATATTGAACTCGTCCAGAAAATGCTGAGTCATGTTAAGGGCGTCCGTCAACATGGCGTGGTCGGGGTGACTTGCTGGTGTATATTTAATTAAATCCTGTAAAAGCATATAAAGTTAGAGAAGAGAGCTAAATATTATTATTAAGAAAAATAATTATTAGCCATTTTTTTTTGTATACACTACAAAGAATTTCACAAACAAAAAAAACAAAAATGTTTGCTATTCCATATGAAACATTTTTTCTGATCTTTCAGTGCAGTGCTAAAGATATCTAAGCAAACAATAAAAATACCAATGCGTAAAATATTAGGTACTCATACGGGAAAAGTTTTTGTTTTGTTATTTTGAAAACTGTTATACTTGCAAACGTAAGATTTAATATGACTGTGGTAGACACAACATAAAAAAAAATGTGTGGGTTTTATGAATCCACGACGCAAGTGAAACTTTTTCGGATCGTCGTAGGCATTTAACTGAAAATTTTCGGAAAATTAATCGATTTAGGGTATTTTTGATTTTAATAATTTTTAAAACTGAGTAAAATATTTATTAACATTTTTGAATTGATCCACGGGAACCACCATATTGGTTTTGGTCGCACTGCTGAGCACCTCTCATTTTATCCCTACACCGCGGCCGGCAGTAATGCGAAATACTATAGGTGGATGAAAAAATATGAGGCGATTAAAAAAGTTTCACTTTAAAAAAAAAATCAAAATTTTTTTTTTTTTTTTTTATATTATAGGGGGCAAACGAACAGGTGGGTCACCTGATGGTAAGTGATCACCGTCGTCCATAGACACTAGCAACACCAGGGGAGTCGCAAGTGCGTTGCCGGCCTTTTAAATATGTGGGCCTCCGGCGCTCTCACTGACCGAACGAAACGCAACAGTGCAAGCACTGTTACTTCACGTCGGTTTTCTGTGAGAGGGTGGTACTACCCCGGGCGAGCCGACCCATTCATGCTGAAACCAGTAATAGCTTCAGCGTAGCTCTACCACCTACAAAACCACTAATATGAGTTAGGCTCACACTAACAATCTCTAACTGAATGATATATAATTATTTTTTGCAATGGAACCGTCAATACGCAAGTCTGTTAATGATGTTTGTACTAACATGTAATACGAGTGCATTCTTTTGGACTCTGGCGACTGGTTTGTGCAAGAGATCATCCAAGGACATAGGTTGTCCGTGACACGATATTTGCTTGGTGAGATGCGCAAAGCTTTGAGATGTAGAGCACCTCCGGCGTACCGCGTCCGTCGCACGCCCGTAGTTGTGAAGGAACGCGCCGTAAATGTTTATGTTCTCAGCCTGATTACAGAAAATTGTACTTTAAAGCAACAATGCACGTGTGCAGTGTTCACACACGGTTGAAATGGAATCTAGAAAAAATGATAAAGAATACACGTAAATAATATACAGCACGCTGGTTATGACACCTTTTCCCAAGGCTTCGTTATACGTACACGAAAGTACAAACGCAGCAACACTAAGTAACATTATATAATGTATTTTATCTCATTGTCTCGCACGTTAAATTATATGAATCTATGTATAGGTCTAATTTTAATGTCGCTTTCTCGATTCATCGCATTTCAAATCATAATGGGTCAAAAGCAGTTTTCACTTTATAAAAAATACAGACATTATTAATTTAATCCAAAAAAGATTCCAAAATAGGTGTAATTATTGTTTTAAGACAAAAACTCGTTCTAATATTTCAGTTAAAATAAAAACACTGAAACAGATATTGGCTTTAGGAAATTTATTTCGATTAATTCAGGAATTATATTCTAAGTATATTCTACTACATATCGTTATCCCGAGTATCTTAGATATGCTTTCCATATAAATCTGAAACTAAATTTAATCTTTAACTTCCTTGAATGTGCCTTCTTACATTAACTTCTATTTAACGAATCTTTTCTTCTGGTTATCGAATGTCTAACTCTCCTCGAAACGTCTATAAGACCTTACTATTGAAACAACCAATTATTAGTAATATAATAGAGAATATTGGTTATATTCCCAGGTTTATAATTTTTGTCCGATATTTTCCGAGCTCTGGTTACCAATTTTAGACACGTATCATAAGAAAATCACGACAAATCATTTTCATTTTTAAAATATAAATATTTTAAACATATATATACATTTTTTTTGTCTTTTTAGCAAAAGACGAGAGTCTATTGTATTGTGTAAAACCCTGTGGTAATAAGTTGCGTCTGTGAATTGTTTTCAATAAGTGTTCGAATACCAATGCGGTTGTGACCTCGTTGTCGATCTAGAAAATAGATTCACGTAGCAAATATTAAATTAAGCAATTATTTATTTATTAATCTATACAAAATAATGATCAAACGCCCAATGTATGTAAGCGCATCACTTCAGTACGGCTGCAACTATTTGGCTAAGTAATTCTTATTTTGTTATGTGTGAAATTATCAGAACAAAGTAATCTATGAAATAAAATGTTTGAAAGATCGTATGGAAAAATGAAAGATTTTTAGTTAAAAAGCTCCATATAAAAAGTGACTGAGTGAGCGAGACAAAAGACAGTAAGGAGGTCTTCAAATATATTGACAGATTGACGTTCAGTTGCCATGAAAACCAATAACATTACATATTCGTAATGTAAATGGAAGATTTGGTCTCATTTACTTCTTTAGTACACCTATGCAAAGCTGGAGCGGGTAACTAGTTATTGCATAAATTTTCGTATTAATTGAGATATAAAGAGAATGAATTGGAACATATGTTATAAGTTGGCATTAGCAGGAGTAATTTTGGACAATTTAAACCTTAATTCTGACTCTAAGAAATATATTTAACGAACGTCACTTACCATTTTCTTAAAGTGCATGCCGACAGACAGAGGCTCTTCCCAGCTCGCCACAGCAACCTTTAACCCTTCTAAGAAACTCTTGTGCAACTCGTGTAGTTCTGATATCTTGTAAAATATTGTATTAAACTCCTCCTCTGTTATCACCGGCTGTGATGTCGATAGGGTCGCCTTTATTGCATTCATGTACTACGGGAGAAAAATTGCAATGGAGGTCTCTTCGCCAATTTTATGCTTTGACGTTAGTGTCTCAGAATCTTCATTCATTCATTCATTATAAGCCTTATTAATATTAGAAATGCGAAAGTGAATATGTTTGTTTATTAAGCTTTAACTACTCAAGCGATCATCAATTAATTTTGCATACACGTTGTCAGGGGAAAAGAAAAGGATATAGGGTACTTTTTATACAGGAAAAATGTACTGTTATCGAGGAAAATCTAAGAAATCTAAATATACATATACGCGAGCAAAGCCACGAGCAAAAGCTAATCATATATATTTCATAGAAATATATCCTTAATCGTTGTGGTAATTTTATTTTACACAAAACAATATGTTTTTTTTATTTAATGTTTTAACGTTTGATCAACAATCACACTCTCAAGTGCGGCTGCTGGAATATACCAAAAGGTACTTGTCGACAAATTTTCAACTTGAGGGTGGTAGCTAGGAAGGCGGGCTTAGAAAAAGTGCTATGGCTTCATCACGATATTTTCCTTTAAAGCTCATTCGGAAGGATTCGAACCTACGTCGATAAATACGTTATACGAACACGCTAACCACCGCGTCATCATAACTAAAATATCATCTATATCAAATATCCATCATCATCGTCAACCTGTAAGAAACCCACTACAGGGCCGTAGGACTGTTCGCGAAGGAAGATATGGTCATAAACACCATACCAGCCCATGACGTATTGCTCATTTCAAACACTGAGAAACTCACAGTTCTTTCTATATTTTTCCTCACATACGATGGTATATACAAGAACATTTCTCAGGTTCAGGTTTCCTCATGATGTTTTCCTTCATCGTCAACGGATAGCGTTACCAATGTAAATTAGAATATGTACGCGAATTCCGAAAAATTCATTGGTAAATATCGGGATTCATCGGGACATCGGATTGATATTCCACCCGTCAAACGACTTATCAAATATAATCATTACTAATATATGAATTAAGATAGCAAAATTCATCTTGCAGTGTCGTAATATTTGATTACTTCTCTCGATTATATACAATCTCTTAATTTCTTTCATCAAAAATTCATAGAAAAAAATTTTTATTACGAGGTATTTGTTTAACGAATTAATTTTAGTTATTTTATAAGATGCCCTTGTATAAATTTTATTATCTCTTGATAATCTTGTATAGATAAAATGTTATTTTTATAAGGTCATCAGTTGAGTCAGGGTTTTGTGCAATAAAATAACGGTTTTGCCTAATATAATAAGAGGCATATATAAAGAGGTTTTTTTTGTAAATATATGTTTTCATTTTTGACCGTTTACCTTTTCCATAACATAGAGGCATTCAACATAGACAGTTTCACTCTCAATGATGCTGGTGATAATGCAACGATGCATCGTCAACCGTTCGGCTTCCGCATTGTTACTAATGGTGGATTCCTAAAAAAAAAACAACCAATACATTACACAACATAATAAGCAATGAACATTGTATAACTAATCACAGAATGCAACAACCATAAGGTTGCCTTTGTTTGGCAAAACACTGATTGTAACTGTGTAAATAGCGAGTCAGATTTGTTCATAAGCAGTGTATTAGTGATTTTCAAACGAATAATTCACGGGTACATAACCATGATACTATTTCTAATTCCCTTAATAATATGTCACATTCGTTCAACCCAATGTGACGATTCTCAGAGTAAGTATATAAAATTAATTTTTAATAATAGCGTCTTAAGTCCAACTAATATTATCGGTCTTAAAGGTGGCGAAACCAACGATATAGATGTTACTCCATTTTACGATACGATCATATTTAGCGACATTGCGGATATTATAAACGAATTTGAAAATAATATAGTAAGTATTTTATTGAACATTGATTTGAACTTAAATATTAAATTATATATATATATGTAATGAATTATAAATGTATGTCCATGTTTCAGAATCAACCATCTGATATGAATAGTGAAAGTGAAATAGATGAAAATATGGAAGATCTACTGTCAGAATATCAACATTATTTAGATAAAGCTCATAAACAGAAACAAATTTACATTGAAAAATATAAAACTAAAAACAAAGTACCTTTATTACGTCATGAGAAATTTATGAAAACTAAAAACAACGCTTATAAAAATGACTCGTTGAAAAATAGTTATTACAATCCAAACATCTTTAAATTTTCTCATGTGAAATACAATAATCCGCTAGATTTCTTTATCCCACTTAATTATAAATCTAGATATTCAACAAATCGTCAAGTTGGCAAAGGCATATATAATAATATGGATTTAGAGAAAACAATAGTTACACATAATAGAATAATGGATTCACCGCCCACTCATAAATCATTGGATCAAATAAAATCATGTTGTTGCAAGACTGGACAACTTCCTTGCAGCTATAATTGCAAACAATGTTTGACTACATTTAAACCTTTCACTGGAGACAATTTTGAACATTTGAAGATGTCTGACGATAACAAATATTTTCGTAATCCTATCTCAGTTGAAGGATTATTCAAAACACCACTAAATAATATTGTACATAAAGTAAGTAGTTTACCAGATAATACAATTAATTTAAGAATCAAAGTTGATATTTCACTGCCGAAGACGCCAGATTATTACGGTCAAAATCTACTAGATAATATTAAGGAATTCGACGATGACGTCTCAAATGAAACATTAGCGAATATGAATATACCATTACCTTATTATAACTTTCCAATTCCTACTGATATGTTCGAGTACAACAAAATTTTCAAACTTAGCAAACCTGATTCTGCTTCTATACACAAAATGACAATACATAAGAAAAGGAAATCAAGAGTAAATAATAACAAAAACAAAAATCACCATAAAAAACTCATAACTTTTCGTAACATAAATATTGAGCCAAAACAATTCTTTAATACACACAATGGAAACAATAATATATATAATAAAAGCAATAATTATAACACCTCCGTACATTCAATAGGTCTTAATACTACAGACAAAACTGAGCTTAATTTGATTACGCGCATTCCTAACAATACAATAAGTGTGAACGATACAAACAGCAATCGGACCTACGAAGAAATTTATGTAATGGTGAATATAACAAAAAATGAAGATAAGACCATAGAAGATAGCCATAAAAATGAAAACAGTATCGAGAATGAATATACTACGAAAATAAATTTGAGTGAACGTTCTGAAAAACCAACGAAGTTGAGACTAACGCGTGATACATCTTTTGCAAACCTTACGTCTGTACTTTTAGTCCAGAGTAATGAATCACAAATGACTAAGGGTTTAAAGACCAATAAAAATGTAAATAAGAATGATAAAATGTTTTTAAATGACGCCAAGTTATTATACTGGCCTAATAATTACAGAAATAGTACTGACGTTCAAACAAAGAATATAACGGCAATAATATTAATGAGAGAAAATAAAAAGGCAACGTTAAACATAAGCAATGAGACTATACGACGAAATCACACACGAGCACTAGAACAAGCAATATTTGGAGAAGTCGACTGGAATGACATGGACGCCGTCGCACCGACATTCATGTCCTTTGTAGGGAAATATATTACAGGAGCCTTAACATTCTGTTCTGAAACTATTTGTCATTCTATGAAATGTGAAAATAAAACTTGCGTGCATAGGGTATGTGCACCAAAGGAGAGACTTAATAATATTGGACATTGCACAGGATCTAAAAATACTGGTAATTATTTATATACTATAGTTTCATTACGATTAAATTTTATAATGTGATTTATATTAAAATATTCCTAAAATTTTAGATAGTGTCGCATCAATGGAATCTATAATGGATTTACCTTCAAACATTGCTTTCGAAATTGTCGACATTTTACAAGACAAAATGTTAGGAAAAATATTTGGAAAATCGACACTTTGTATAACATCAAAATGCATAACTATGACAACACACAAGAAGATTTTTAAAAGAACCAAATGTACTATTAAAGAATTAAATTCAACGGGACATTGTCCTGATACAAAAAGTTTAAAAATGCCGTAACTAAATTGTGTTTGTAAAATAAATTAACAAATTTTAAGAGTTTATTTTTAACCCTTTATAAATCTTAACGATCAATAATAAATTAACATAATAGATTTAACAATTACAATCCACAAAATTTACCACGACGACAGAGGTTAGGGCGACTGGAGTTCGCAATAATTAATATTTTGTGTTCTTTTTCTCACTACTATGCGTTATATAACTCTTTTTTATTTAGACATATACAGAATAAATAGACTGACGAGTGACTACCTTATTAATGTATGAATTATTCAAATATAAATGCTATACGCTGTAGTTAAATGCGCTATATCCAAAACCCTTTTATAACATCCTTCTATTTCCTGCACATTAAATAGACCATGTACAATAAACAATTGTAGGTGGTAGAACTACGCTGAAGCTATTACTGGTTTCAGCATGAATAGGTCGGCTCCCCCGTGGTAGTACCACCCTCTCACAGAAAACCGACGTGAAGTAACAGTGCTTGCACTGTTGCCTTTCGTTCGGCCAGTGAGATCGCCGGAGGCCCATATATTTAGAAGGCCGGCAACGCACTTGCGACTCTCCCGGTGTTGCTAGTGTCTATGGATGGCGGTGATCACTTACCATCAGGTGACCCACCTGTTTGTTTGCCTCTATAATATATAAAAAAAAAGTTACTGATTTCTTTAGAATGAAAACCGCTAACAAAACAAATCGAGTTAAAAAAGACACGTATCAAGTAAATATATATAATCCTAACTAACATTATAAATACGAAAGTGAATTTGTTTGTTTGTTACGCTTTCGCGCTTTAAGTACTCAATCAATCATCATGATATTTTGCGTACACGTTGTCAGGAGTACAAAAAAGTACATAGTGTACCCTTCATCCAAAAAAACATTTTCCCGAGAGATATTTCAAATATACATTAACGCGAGTAATGCCGCGGGCAACAGCTATATAATAATACATGAAACATAGCTTCAACTAGGGTAATAAAACAAGTGATATATGATATCTGAAATTATGCCTCATCAAGTAAGTCAGTCCTTTGTGGCGATTGAACACATGATCATTCAGCTCAAGAACAGGGCTTGTTACCACAGTAATACAAAACCTGTCAAATGTACTATGTAAGGAGCGATTTCAATAAGTCCTAAGTACTTACAGCATCTTTGTAGATTTGTCGGAATTGTTGGTGTATTCCGCTCTATTTTCAAAGCAAACAAACAATCGATTATCTCACAAAGCCAAAAAAACTAGCTTCCATGAAATTAAGCATGCAAAATATACATTAAATTATTAAGTACACCTAAAAATGTATGTAACACAGGGGTAATACATATAGACTCTTTTATTTCTCATATATAATTATATCAATAATTGAATAATGACTGAAATGTATTACTGTAAAATTCTATAATACTCTTAGTAATTGTAATAGTATCAAACGCCAAATATCACAGTATTTCTTATAAAATAATGAAACTCTTCAATTGATTTTAATTCATACTTATCTATATACTTCAGTGAAGACATAACTTTTATTTTATATAATACAGACGGTTTTCTTTTCTGTAAACTATTACCATGTTTCAAAACAGAGGAGGTTTTTTTAAATACATTTGTTCTGTTTAAAATTCCTCGTGCTTGATAAGCAACAATGAGTTGTTAACGAAATAGCCGCAGTAAGCTTATTACGAATTAAGCATGTCTTTATGGTTTAACTATATAGTGTTATGGTATTTTATGTTCACGTTTATTAAGTTAATAATGTCTTTCTCCGAGTACAGTTTCCATAAAAAAGTAAGTAAAAAATTGTATAAAATCATCATATTGTCTTATTTAAGCCGCTCAACAAAAATTAGGCCCTATGCATATTTATTGATTTCTGATGTGTACATAATATATATATATATATATATTAAATAAGACGGCTTAAATAAGACAATATATATATATATATATATATAATGCGGTCTTCACCAATTGATAGATTAATTCACGGGGAAGATTTAGGTATATCATTTGTCCAGGTTTTTAATGATAATTGTTGAAAAAATCGGTAAAAGTCAAGCTGCCATAAGCGTTTCCATAAGTATACGAGTATATCTTTTTATTATCAGGGCAGGACAACGTCCGCCGGGCCTGCTAGTAAGTCATATTACTCGGTTATGTCTAGACCTACTTTCCTGACATTAACTTTTTTTGCCAATTTCTCAACTTTAAATGTTTTGAAAAAAGGATTTTATTACTTATGTACATATATATATATACGAGTATTACGCATTACAATCCGCTCCGTAGTTTTTGAATTTATCACGAATATCCAGACAGACAGACAGACAGACGCGGCAGACGACTTTTTTTTATAATATGTATTGATGGTATCATATGACTTATGGTATCATATTTTATATATACCTGTATTTGACGTAGATACTTTTCCGCCGAAAGGCTCATTTAATTAATGTCCAATATTACAGAACATCAAAGATTTCTATATCAGTCCTTGGAAGGGCATCCAGCAAGACATTCCAAAGATAATAAATTTTACATCAAACGGAAATGTATATGAGAACGAAGTACCAAAACAACACTTTATGAATTTAAAGACATTTTTACAATCATTTGGTAATATTACAAATGCAAAGAAACATATTGGATATAATAACTCTAATCAGTATTTTCATCAAAATAAAACTACCTCAGAAGGACCACTGAAAATACCGACAAAGAAAACCAAAATATTTACTCACTGTAACAAGACTGGAACAAGTTGTAGATACTTATTTTGTCCAAATGTACGACAATTCTGTATTCTATGTGAAATTAACAAAGGTAATACAAATTCTACACAATGCGATAAATATTCAACAAGTTTCTTAGTTTCACCATAAGAAACTATAGTCCTCGCTAAACATTTTGACAGCACTGAATACAGATGTGAAGAACACAGATTTTGATATAAATACGTAGTACATTAACCCCTCGGCTGTTTTTTGTGACCCAGATCTCAAAATGTGGGATTATGTATTTAATATTTTTTTCAATTTCACGACATCGTACATTGAATCGTTTAGTAAATAACAATTCGTACAAATGAAACGATAATTTAAAAATAATTTGTACATAAAAATTTTAATTGTACATTACATCATTTGTTATTTTTTAAAGTTTTGTAATAAATCAGGTATTTTTTAAGCTTATGCGGCCAATAGTCTATTGACATATGATTCATGAGGCCTACATTCGTTTGTATGGAACTAAAACCTTTACGGTTTTGAACAGGCCAGAGGTTAAATATATATAAGACCGAGATAACTTAAAGATAAACAAATGCTAATTTTAGATTTCTATAATAATATTTTAACGTTGTTTTGTGTTAATTTCTTGACTGTATTACGCGCAAGCGTGAACATAAGGCTATATTCAGAGAGGCCAAAAAGATGGGCAAGGACTGTAAGTAATTATTATATGTTAATTGTATGAAATGATAAAATATTCTGAAACAAATTTGCAATAAATTACTAATTATTAATGTAGATTATCTTTGTTTCTATTTTAATAATATTACTATTTTAAATACAAGACATACTAATACTATAATAATTTTTCCATAGACCTATAACTACTAAGCAGTAAATTATTTTTATGCAATTTTTTTTTCGTATACATATTGACAATAATAATGTAATAACAAAACTGCAGACTTGTGTTCTATATAATATACTACAGCAGTGAATGAATTTACCACGTGAAACTTAAAAGCTCGTGTATGCAGTTATCTCGTTTGCTTTTGTGCCTATAATAAAAAAAAGATTCCTGGAGATTTCTTGTTATGGTCGTTTGTTGCTCATTAAGTAAACATTCCCGTGAGAGGCTTATCTCTTGGCAGATATGAACACACTATGCCGAGGTGCCTATATAAAGATGAGTTGGGACAATGCAAACATTTATTCCCGTTAAGTGAACCTCTCATACGTTCCACCATGGTGTATAGTAAAAGTCTTGTGGCAATTTTTCTCATATATTTCGTACATACCAGTTTATGCAAGCCCACTACGGATAGTAAGTACTTATATTTTATCATTTTGAAATAATGCATGATGTATTACCAATACTTTTATGGAAATATAAACTAAGAAACTAACATTGCTTGCAGATGATTTAACAGAGGGTCGCGGGATCGGGTCCACTATATGGGGATGGATAACATATCCTTTTACTTGGTGGTGTGAACCGGAACAAACGCCGGTTATAGATCCGATTATTACCTCGTCAACTTATAGTCCCTATGAAGTAACTAAAATTGGCAAACCCAATATATCTGTGTCGTGCAACGATCAAACATGCACTACTATGAAATGTGACAAATATGGCTGTAAAAATATCACTTGTAATATTTACGATACCGATTTGACGGGGGTTTGTAGAGAATATAATACAATAAAACCCGAAGAAATTTCTTCACCTAACACGCCTAGATCACAACCGATAGACTACAGTGTGCCGCAAACAACAACAAGTAAAATCATTACAACATCCACCAAGATTACAACACAAAAAGATAATAGTCAAATTGTTGATGAGCATCCTTTGGCGTTAGAAGCCATACTGTCATCTACAGTGAGTAAAGAAGTCCAAGCATCAAAAGAATTAGACGATACTACAACACAACAATAGGTAAGTTTTTAAATATGACTAGGTTGAACGGTAAAATTATAAAAACTAGCATACCTATATGGAATATATTAGGATCATACTGTATTTGCACGTTAACGACATAATCTTATGCAATAAAATTATAACATTATAACCGTGCTTTAACTATAGGAGCTGTAAGAAGGAATTTAGTGCATGTTTGTATTGTACGTTAAAAACAATACAGAGTACACAAGACTTTCATCGTCACAAAATTGTATATAAGTTTTATTGCAGTATATGATAAACATAGATAAAATATCCGCTTTGGTACAAAGAATTAGAAGTTTTTATTAGTAAGACTTTGTTCATACATTTACGTTACAATTTTCATCCTGATGAGGTTATTATTTCCCAACGTTTAAGATTAATCGTAATTCGTGTAAGATTCGAACAAATATCGATTGACACAGTTCTTTAATTCATTACTACCGAGTTATCACCGCTTCAAAATTTGTTTTAGTCATATAGTGAGTTTCCATTGTGTTTCTGGCACCCACTACTATAAGAGTAATATCCATAAGGCTAAAGGTTTGAGTATGTACAATCCTCAACAAACTTTTTGACCGTTCAGAATATAGATGCACAAAATACAAAAGGTAAACATACGTATTATATTAGATGTATAATATTGAATAAGTCTAAACAAATGTCAATTTTCGATAGATAAAATATAATTTTAACTGTGTTTTGTATCAAGATCTTGACTATATTATGCCCAAGCCCGAACTTACGGCTATATTCAAAGAGGCCAAAATATCCTTGAAGACTGTACAACTATAGATTGTAAAGTAAGCCTTTCCACTACAAATTTTAGCACAAATCGATAAGAAACTCGATTATTTATGTCTCGATTAAATCGTAGCAAATTGTAATAAAAAGATTAATAAAATTGCAATGTACAGTAATATAAATGTCTCTTTCAGGAATCAATAACCAGAAGGCTTCCGAATCGTATGGTTCACTATTCAAACAAGTCGACATAATTGTATCGAAGCAAATCACACATATCCTACAGAACTACATAACTGGATTAACGAATAAATTAATAACAAATTTACATATACACTCTTATTGTCTCAATGGTATATGTTTTTACGAGAAATGTAAAAATTACAAATGCAAAGTCAGATATTGTCAATATAATTTATTGATAAGTGAAGAGAAATGTAGCATGCATAGAATTTTGAATTTAAGCCAAAAAGACGTACATGTAGAGTTAAATGAACAAAAGAATCTTGGAAACAGTGGAAATTATAAAATGAATTTGATAAAATCATAAACAACATTTAAAAATGTATGATAAGATTGTGTTATTGTTAAAATATTAAAGTGTTTTTAAAGGATGTATAACAACATAACATTACTCTATGTAACTGTTTACTCGGTAGATAAAACTTATCGGGTAGTAACTTAAGAACTTAAGATAAGAGGTGAAGTTAAATTACATTATTTTTGGACAACGTTTTTTTAAATAAAATTTCAAACTACTACAATCTTGAATATCTTTTATTACAATATATAATAAGAATAACAAATGGTATAAAATTATTACAATACTTAAAAAAAAATGTTCATTATTAATTACGTAGAATTATATTAAAACTGTGTATTCTATAATACAATACTTTTCTAATAATGAAAAACAACCAAGATTAAACTATATAAAAAATAATATGTATTTATAAAGGTAGTATTATATTAGTATGTAGTATTTTATTCAACTTTAAATCGACGATCTTATAATAGCCCTAGAAGGAATTATGAAAATGAACAAAATATGTATTTATTCAAGTCGCGAGTCATGATAGCAATATCTCAAATAAACACCATGAACATTTAAATAATTGTGTTATGGATACATACATTATGGATAACGAAAAAGCTTTTGACTATGGAGGAAAATTAAAAATTAATTATGAGTTATTTTAGAGAAATTGGTAATTATATTATGTTTCGTGTACCCATTTTTAGTTTAAAATCTATACAAATAAAATATTATTGCTCCACTTCCGAAGAGCAGCCGCACTTATTTAGCAAATTCTTTTTTTATAGTGTTTCTAATTGTCAGAACAAGGTTTGTATAAAAGTAAATGTATGGAAAGGACGTGCGAAAAGGTGACAAATGTGGTCTCCATATAAAAAAATGTGACTGAGTGAGACAGAAAACACAAAGGAGATCTCCAAAAATATTGTCAGAATTGACTCGTTGACGTACGGTTGTTCAGCTGCTATATTATTTTATTATATAGTCGTATTGTAAAGGGAAGATATCTAAACAGTTTCTAATTTCTGAAACAGTTGAATGGATTTTGGTGAGATTTTTACGAGCAGACAAAGGTGTTTTCCAGGTTAGATATTACGTTTTTCTATCAGAGTTAAGCAGTAATAAATAAATTCTCAAATTCAGTAATCGAGATGAACCGGCAAGAAACTCGATCTCGTTTATCTTTTGATAGTATATATATTTTTAGCCAATGTACACAGAGGGGTGTTGTTAGATCTAGACATCAATATCGTTCACGTAATGATTGTCTTAAAATAGCCTTTTGGCATCAAAACAAATTTAACATAGTATAGTGGATTTCACTAATAACGGCCTCGGTTGTAACGTCTTTTCGGTTATAGCTACGTCAGACTTTAAGTTCCTTAAATTTAAAGCTTACTTTCGTAGCAAATTCATTCGATTATAGCAACTTCGGATATAGCGTCAAGTTCGGGTATAGCAACTTGTTGTTATAAAGGATTTGTGACAGATTCCTACAAATTCCATGCCCATAGGCATAGGCTCATTCACAAAACTATTAAAGTTTCTTATCCTTTGTTCACATTTACAGGTGGCCAGATACGCTTGCTTTGTTTGTAGGTAGGATTACTTAGCACGTGTAGAAAGTTTAACAAAGACAACAATCATTTAAAAATTTAAGCAATTATGAAAATTGAATACACCTTATAGCGCATACAAAAAACTAAACTGAATGCACTATAACACATATTTTCAATAACACCGGTGTGTACATAACTTTCTGCTATTTTGGATATAGTGACGATATTTAAGTGGTCCCTCCAACGTAGTTATAAGCGATACTTTACTTGAATTTATCCGTTAAATCGGTATAGTGCTTTGATACGTTATTATAGCTTCTAACTAAGTACTATTTAAAAACCATTACTGGTTTTACTGAGATTGAAACATGGGATTGTTAATTTGTTATTGTTTGTAATATTAATCATCATGACGGGTTTTTACTAAATCTAGCTTATTTAAGTTTTTGCTTTACATGATCGATAATGTATTAGGAGAACAGAGTTAAGATACTGTATTCCTGAAACAACTTCTATACACATTTTAAAACAATGGCGCACTTTGTGTCTGTCCGTGTATTCCCTCAGTTCTAAACTACGCAACGAATGTTGATACGGTTTACATTACAAACGGGCAGTTCGAGCAATTTATGATATGGGGCCTCGCGAATCATTAAAGGCTAAGTTCCAGAAGTTCGGTATCCTGACTCTGCCCTCCCAATACATACTTGAAAATTTAATGTACGTCCGTAAAAACTTAAATAAGCTAGATTGCGTAAAGGACCGACATAATTCCAATACAAGAAATAATAACAAATTGGTTATTCCAGGTTTTAGGCTCACTAGGACCGGTAACAGTTTTTTAGGTAATAGTGTTAGGTTTTATAACAACACGTTACCGATTTGCCGGATACCAAGTTCAGGCACCATGTCAAGCAGGTTTTAATGTCTAAAGGGTATTACAGGCTGGATCAATATGTGAACGATGGTGACGTCTGGAAATGACGTCCCTTTCTGTGCATCCACTAAAACCTAATGTTATTATTTGTATCTATGTTTTAAAAATATGACTTATAATATGTGTAATGAAAAGATAAACCAAATCGAGTTTCTTGCCGGTTCTTCTCGATGATTGGGTTGTTTTCCGAACCGGTGGTAACTTTAACGTTCATAAGCGCCTTTTCAGGGCCTAAACTGAATAAAGTAATTTTGATTTTGATTTTGAATATTGTATAGAAAATTTATTCCGAAAAGTTTATTTGTATAATACTTGTATATTATATTTATACAAAGAAAAGAGAGGTCAATGTATTCTAATGAAGTTGCAAGAATGAATATTTGGAGCTTACGTTAGCATCACTGGCTGATATTCATGAGACACAACAAAATAATGTACTACGGAATTGTACATATTAAAAATGCATATACAAAAATCCGCGATGATATACAACGTTCCAAAAGCAAATATGGCGTTATATTTTATTGTCAATATTTTCTAATTAATTCCCTTTTACATTTGGTACGCGATGTCCATCTCCTAAGGATAACTCATAGTAATCATTTTTATAATTAACATACTATAAAAAAAATCGACTTTTTGTGTCCATATTTTGATCAATATACTATTAATCCTTATCCGATTAAATACTTTATTTACGTTGTGCATTTAATGTAAATCAATTGCTCCTTAAAACAATCCATTTCAGTGAATAATTTACAAGATATCACATATATAAAATTAAACAAAAAAAAGCTGTTTGTGTGAATATTCTTCGCAGCTTTTATGACTTTGACGAACTGAAAATATCACGGTGCTAAAAATGGATCTAAATCGTTTAAGACATTTATAACCCTACATTAGTACTAACAATGCACCCATGCAAAGTCGGGGCGAGTCATTGGTCAATAATAACTTAGTTTCTATAGGCCTCTACCATAAAACCGACTTCGAAATTATCTACTCTAAAAAAATACACTAGATCGTCTTTGAACATAGGTACCTAAGGTACGTACAGTCCTCGCCAAACTTTTTGACCGCTCTGAATACAGATGCGCAGAACACAAATGTAGATGTATAAATACGAATAATATAATTTATATATAACATCGAGATAACGTAAGGATACATAAATGCCAATTTTATATTCCTATAATAATATTTTAACTTTATTTTGTATTAAACTCTCGACTATATTACGGGCAAGCTCGAAATATGGCTATATTCAAAGCGGCCAAAAAGATTGGCGCTCTACCTAGTCTTAGCCTACCAATATCTCAATACCTGCTGTATCTGCGAAATCCAAAGTCCAATGATAATGAAATTAAAATGGATCCCTGTTGAAAATATCCCTTCCTCTCAAATAAAAAATATTTTTCCAAATCGGTTTATAAATGATGCAGTTCTGAGGTAACAAATATTAAAAAAGAATACAACTGAATTGAGAATCTCCTTCTTTTTGAAGTAGGTTAAAATGTATGAACTTACTTGAGTCTGCAGTTTCCTGAGGGCCGGTGGAGTGCAGCTATTTTCAGTGTCGGATGATATTGTTCTGAGTAGAAGCGGCGTATCACTGGAATTAGCTAAGTCGTTGCCGCTTTCACTCGGTTCCGTACCTTCGCCCGCTTGTCTTTAAACAATACACAAACATGACAGACAATTTATATATACTGTTGTCTCAACCAGAAAGGATGCATTTGTATTTTATTCAAACTTTGCTAATATTTATTCGTAACAATGTTTAAATGTGTAATACATTTTTTATATAACACTTATGTATGTTTGTCAGTAAACTCACTAAAAGACTGGACCGATGTTGATGAAATATATTATGCGTGTTTAACTAAGCCCCTGGAACAGTTGAAATTAACAACTGTACCCGTTAGGTAGTGCCGTGATTTGATACTATTTTTTTTTTAGTTCCAGGTCAGTACAACATCCGTCGGGCCCACTAGTATACCATATATTTCTTTTTTTTTATACACCAGAATGTTGGCAACTAGCCTGTGATTCGCCTGATTGTAAGCCGATGGCTATGGACGCTTGCAACACCAAAAGTATAGCTAGCAATAACGGCTATATATCAATAATGAATGATTGTACTGTGTTATATTATAGTAGTAGTAAGTCTTGCTATAAATTGTTGCCAACTATTGTGCTGTTGGATAGTTTGCTATTTTGTATCAATGATGCTATAGGCTATAGGGAAATGAATACTCCTTGTTCGTATTGTAACTTTGTGTTACCAATGTGAAGTGTTTTTCACACCTAACACTTATTGCATCATAGTTTCTTGTTCGCACGTTACCACAACACCGGCAGATCACCATCTGTTAATATGTAGATATAAAGTAAAATGACTAATCAACAGCAAAATAATGATATGTTGAATAATTTGTAATCCATGGGATAGAACTTTATAGTCTAGTAAAACAGTGAAAGCCCATCAGGCCAATAGCGTAATTATAAAAAGACATGGCATAGAAATAATACTATAAAATATAATTGTTGTATTAATTGATAGTTCTGTCTAGCATCATTACATGTTGCTTCTTTATAAACCAGTTCCAATCCATTTCTATCATTATAAAATAAATATTATATGTCCTTATTAAATATAACACTTATTTAATGATATATCTACAGGATTTTATGTTCATTTATCAGGTTATCTAATGAGGTGATATGAGCACAAATAGGTGTATACAAAGGTATAGTATCAAAGTAACGTTATATCGTTAAACGCACATGCTTTGAAACAAATATACGTAAAAAGTTACAGAAACTGTTATATTTTTTTTGTAATAATTGAACTAGAAGTAACTTTTTCAGACATTTTTTCGTTTTTATTTATAATATCAAGTTAAGACAACAATGTCAATTTAATTTTCAAAATAAAAAAATTATAGAAAAAGAAATTGTTACGCACAAAAGTAAAAATTGCAATATCCAATTTAATGTTCCTGATATTAACGATTTCGAATTTTTTATAACACATTGACATTTATTTGTAAATTCCTCAATTTGAAATATCTTTTGAAAGGTAGTTTTATCACTTATATAGACAGATATGTCTTCGTATTATAAAGAAGCATTATTTAAGTTGACAGTATATGTATCATTTAATTAATGGAGAGCCAAAATTAAACCCACGACCTGCTTAAATATGATAATTATCGTTGACCATTACTTGCATCTCATGGACGCCAGTTTATTTGTAGCTGATGTCGACCTTTCTGCTTGTCGTCATAGACCCCTTGGTGTCGATATAGACCACTTTGGGTGTCACAAAATTAAACCATAATTGCTTTAAAAGATATGGTAAACTGACTGTATAAAGTAATGTATGTTGACGTAGTTGGGAGCGACGGTGCAGGGCGGAGAGTCGAGTGGTCGCGGTGCGTTGGCTGCCGCGGCGACGCCGGGTACGGACGGAGCGGGGGGCGCGGAGGGTGCGGACAGCGCCAGCGTACTCGTAGCGCTCGACGCGTCCTCCGTACTTGAACCCGTGCCTCCTATAACAATTATAATTGTCATCATCGCACCTTAGCAGTAACATTGACCCGTATGCTGTCACAGTAAACGGCATGACGCTCTCTTATGCCTTCATGCCCCTCTATACCATCGCTCTGGAGTGCACATAAGCACGCGTATACTATACACTCGTGCTTTATTGCTTCTCTGTGTAAACTGTGTACTATTTCTATCCGAATATAGTATACTTGGTATGTTTTTGATTATAAATTTTAATATGTGTCTCGGGAGCTTTTGTGTCAGAATTCTGTAGTATTCTTTCTCACTAAATTCATTTGTATATAATAATTTAAGTATATTACTAAAGATGCCACCAATAATACCAATTGAGGGCCAAATAACCCAAGATTATGAAGAAGAAATAACTACATGTCATGCCACTATTACCGCATCACCACAACTATCATTAGGTAGTAATATATTAAGAATGATAAACAGTTAACTGAATTTTATCATTAAACAAATAAATAATAAAGCTTATTTTGTTTTTACTATAAAGCTTTATATACAGTTGCACAAAATTGGGCACTCTGTATATTGTGTGCAAAATAGGTATTATATATATGTTTACAATGATTTTTCTTTGAATTTCCATGTTAAAAAAATAAACTTTATTTACATTGAAAATACAGTTAGAATACAACCAGTAATCTTTTAAAACAGAATCTTATACTCTGAATTAAATTTTATTCTAGGATTGCTTCCAGATTATTTATTTTAACCAGAAATAATAGCTGAAATATGTATTTGTATATTAAACATGGATGAAGAATTCTCTCTTTCCTATGGTATAGAGTTCTTCAAGCCAAGTCTGAAATATTTAAGCAGGCTTGCATGATGGCAACAACTGCCAATAAAATCTGCCACCGATGTTCGAGTAGTTTTTGGACTGTACCATTGTTCCCATTAGGGTGTCAGTTATATTTAAAAAACTTAATACCTGATCAAAGCATAATTTAGAGCATAAAAAGAATATGGAACAATCTCTTTCGTTCATAAACCATTTACACTTATAAAGACAAAAATTCTTACCAGCTTGAATATAAACGTATTCTCCGTCATTTATATCAACCGGGACTTGATCGTAGTAATGTTCATCTTCAGCAATAGGAACAGCTGCAGGAATACTCTCCAGAGATATCGGGGCGGATTTATCAGCGTCAGTTCCTTCGGGCAGATCGGGAGTTGTGGAAGTGACTTCCTCGTCAATAGATCGAGGCGTCGCCGCACCGCCTGATCTTTTACGTTCCGATGATAACGAATTGATGGATTCATAACTTTTCACCTTGTAATACATAGAAAAACTCGGTTACAAAGTTTTGATTGGCTGCATAATACGACACAATCCCAACTGGATCGCAACCATCATACATATGGTGCTGCAATGAAGCGTTCGCGCACTAAGATCAGTTCGTATATTCATATACCGAATACATAGAATAATCGAATCGTGTCGTAAGATATCTGCATATACCTGGATCATGACTATTATGCACATTTTCTATACTGTATAGGTTTTAGCGTTTGACCACAAACTCATATGATGTTAAATGATAACGTGATTCAAGATGATAAGCACGCTAAGCCTAGAAGGAGACTTGCTCTCAAGTGCGGCTGACAGGACACATCTATACGTGCTTGGCGACAAATTTTTAACTTGAGGCTGGTTGCATGCCGGATGAACTTAAAAAAAGCCCCGTCACCTTCTTACGTCGATCGACGCGGTGATCAATCAATGACAGTGACTTTTTTAGATTATAGCATTTCTTTCAAGCATGACAGTGGCGACTGGCGATGGTATGCCGTTATTACGGTGGTCGTCGCGGTTGTTGGATTTTATTTAGTTACTATAAGGCATAGTATTGTCATTTTAACGCATTACTAAAAAAAAAATATAGAAATAGTTGGAATAACATCATTACATTTCTTTTAATTTAGATTGTCATCTCTGATCACAAACTGGATTTTACATTAAACCTAAAATGAAATTATATTTATTATAGTCTATCGTTCTTATTTTGATGTGCCATATCATTACACCCTTAAAAGTAATCTTCTATATAAATAAAAACTAATTGCTGAATGTATGTAAGCACATCACTTCAGAACAGATGCACTTATATGGCTAAGTTGTAAATTGTCTGCATAACATTTGTATGAAAGAGATTATTTTTGAATCCTACTAAAAGTGAAAAATTTGGGATAAAATAAGCAATTCAAAAAGTGAGTAAGACAGAAGATTTAACACTTGAATTATCTTACTCTTTCACTGATGGAAGGGGTCGATGCGCGGCTAGTGATGGACTCGCGTGAATCCGCATTACGTATTTTGCGCCCCAAAGACGACGGCGGACTGTCATCTACCAGACCCGTTTCGGGCAATGACACACCTCGTTTACTGAACACTTTTGGTGGAGGTCTATAAACATAAAATATCATGTTGTTTAATAATACTCGTATTGATGGTACTTATTTTGTAGGCGTAATAGGGATATTAGACATTAATAAACAACTCATTAGACTTACATAGTGTAAACCACGTTTAGCTAAAAATAATATTAATCATATCTAATTAAAGCCATGTTTATGACAAATTACAGCTTATTTAATTAATGGATAAAAAAGATTTCCACCTACATCTTTCATATTTCATTACAAGTGCGGGTTACAATTCCAGCTTGCTCACCCATATTATGTAATGGACCGTCTACTTTGACACATCCACCTTTATGGAATTTATCTAATGCACACTATATAACATGATATATATAGGTATTAGAACTTTAATGAGTGGTATATACCACACAGAAAAAATAACAGTAAAGTAGAATTGATGATAACTAACAACTTAGGTCATCATGGGAAGAGTAATTAACTCGAGTTGTGTCGGGAATTGACATAGTTCCTACTAATGAATGCATTATTATAATAGCCGTCATATGAAAACTCTGAACACATTTATAAATTTAATACGATGTGTCATATCCCATATGTTGTTGAATCTGTCTACATATATTTAACGAAATAAATATTAAGTCTTATATTAAGTACGTTTTATTTATAAAATAAACTAGGATTAATTGTCTATTCCATTGTCATAAAACGTTTGTGAATAATTTCAAGATACGTGTATTTCATATGAATCACCACCGTAAATTATTTAATATCATAAGCGATCTATACCTACAATTGTTAAATAGCAGATACTCTTTTATAGCATACCACGGGTTTGTGAAATAAGTAGTTCACGTAACAATTTGTTTATATAACGCCACAGGCACCTGTGCGGCCATCATTCTTCCGACGGCCCATAGTGATAATTATATATGTGTTCTATTTACTTATTAAAAAATGAACTAGGACAAGAAAATCAACAAATTAGTAAATGCTGGCCTGCGGTATCATAAACCGCTACAGGCCACCTAACGTATTTTTAAAAAGGTTTCGTTGTCGTTGCATTGTCACTTTTATTTTCTGCCTATTCTATTGCAAGTATCAAACAAACTTTTTCGTCCATAAATAACGTTTTTCTTTTATTGACCATGTTAACAGTTTCAAAGTTGATTTACAACTGATAAGATACGTGCCTAGTGTGTTTAGTAAATAAAACCAAAAATTCCTAGGTACACTGCAGTCCAAGAGTAATGATGATACACGTGTTCGTAACAATTAGCAATATTAAAAGCAATTGACAACGTAAACAATAACACCGATAATACTCATTCTAAATATTTGCGATGATCAAAATTATATATACATTTCTTCGTAATAGTCTATGAGTTAAGTAATAGTCTCTAGATGTTAAGGTTAATCAATCAAATTGGACCAATTTCTACGTTACAGGGAGTTTTCGTATGACCAATGAAGTTACAAAGTGTTTACACTGTACTTCCATATTAGTAATCAAGTCAGAGATATGATAGCCCGAGTTCATTTGAGTAAATATATCGACATATGAATACAAAACTACCGTTTATAAACCTTTTAAATAATATAATCAATAAAACACCAGTTTTATCAGGTATTAAGTAACCAAATGTCCTAATATTTTATTAAAGAGTTCTAAATCCCTCTAATCGAAGCATCATCTTTCATAAGCATTTACTCCTAACATTAAGGCTCATCTTTTTAAACTATTTCTTTAACCTTAAATTCCTGTTCAGTCACACATTCACATAACATCAGTTGGCAAACTAGTTCCATGATACCACAATCCTTATAACAGGATATACTTTGTATACTTATTTAATGTAAATATTTCCATGTATTGTACACAACCCTTTTCCAGTCCTGATCTTAGTTACAACTTAAAAAAAAGTTAACACTTACTTTGGCGGAACTTTCCTTTTAGCGGCTCCCACGGGATCACTTGGACTACTCTCGGAGGACTGGGGAGAGTCGTCAGATTTCTTACTGGCATTTTCGGCTAATTTCAGACCATTCACTTCGATGACTGTTACAAAATCACCCACTTGTGATGTTGGACGGTTTTTAGTTTGATTTGGACTTGCATCTGCAGGAGTCGTCACTATAGAAAAAAACGTACACATTGTTTATTGATCGTAATAATTAATTTTATATATTTAAACCAATTATTATCAAATAGTTCATAGTTGCTGGACGTATTTTTAATAAATCATTTTATGTAGAATAAGATTAGGGAATGAAAATGACAATCATGAAATCATAGTTCATGCTCTTACGAAAATAACCAGTTTTGATTATTACTGTTTTGTAATACATACATCAAATAAATTTACATCACGTTAAAATACTTTAATTTTTTCAATATCAATTATAATCATCACAAGTCCCAGAGGCCTTTCCTTAATGTCCTAATTACATAACGATTGTATAACGTTGAGTAAGTTTACTATAAATACAACAAGAGGCACCAGTCTAATTAGAAATTTGGCTGATGTAACTTACAATTACTATCTGGACTATTTTCATTTCTCTGGACAATTTCACTGTTACACCTCCTGCGAGCAGCCTCTGCGGCTATATTGGACGAAAGTTCGTTGATACACTGATTCACAGAACTCCTTTCGGCTACGTGTACTGGCTTACTTCGTAAAAGTACATCTTCAAAAACATGCCCCTCTAATGTTGATTCTTCATTAGAACTGCTATGGCTAATATCACTTTTCTTTGATAGCGATGTAACATTGGAACCCTGTACAAAACATAATGAATATATTAAAACGATCATTTTATTAATAAACTAGTAGGACCAGCGAACGTTGCCCTGCCCTGCCCTGATAATAAAAAATATACTTATGTGCATGAAACACTTAAAGTGGCTTGGCTTTTTCCGATTCTTTCAACAATTATCATTATATTTCAACCAATTTACAAAAAAAACATGACTAATTATATACCTAAACCTTCCACACTGCTTGTTTAGTTTATTATATTTGCGCGGAAACCTAATTTTTTTTTCTATAATAAAAGTATCCTAAGTTACTACTTATAACAACACCTATGTACTAGTGCGAGTCACTTCAAAAACGATCCAACGATTTCGGAGATTAGATGAAACAAGCAGACAGGCAAACTTAAAAAAAATGGCTTTTTCTTATAAGCACCGTCTTACTTATATATCCATTTAGTAAAAATCTGATATTTTGGCATTAAAGATATATTATTTCTTTGTATTTGTACATTAATTTTTATTACTGGCAAGATAGCATAATTATTACTATCTAACTAGCCAATTAGAATAATAATAATTCTGGCAAGAAAAAACAAAGTAATAACGTCAATAGGAGGCAATCTTGTGAAAAGAGCATTTATAATTATAAATTAATCAAATAATTATTGATAATCTTACTGATCAATAGTGCATTACTTTTTATTCTTAATATTAAGTAGGTTTCCAATTCCTAAGAAGATCAGTAATAATAATAATGCTAGTATGTAAGATTCCCACTACTAGGTCAAGGCTTCTTCACAAGAGAAGGTACTGGGTAATCATCACAATAACCCAGACATATATCAGCAGTAAATTTATTATTTCTAACAGAATATAAACTTGTTACTTTTATATTTAACTTATATTCATAGACTGTTAGAGCCATTTATATTATAGGTTTATTATATTATAACCACAAAATAAAATCATGATTACTTGTATCACCAATATTTTTAGCAGTGTACCCGCATTAAAGACTGGATAATTGTTGAACGACCTTCATAAGCAATGCTTTCGTATTTATAAATTAAATAGGTGTGGTAAATAACACGTAGGTGTGCCAATAAAAACGTATCAATTTGTATTTGACTACAAATGAGTACCTTTCTGTTGCATTAATTCGTATCCCACCAATTACCGCATTGTAGTTACTTCTAATAAATTACCCTTTTTGTAGGCTAAGACCTATTTAAATTTATTGTACTTACATACTCGCGAATCTTTTTGACTGTTCTGAATACAGGTACGCAAAAGACAAATTTAGGTATAATATAATAGATATATATAGGGCATGTATTTATAAGATTTTTAAACGTAGTATTTTATATGTATAACATTTAGACAACTCGAGATACATAAATGACAATTTTTGATTCCTATAAAAATATTTTAACAATATTATGTGAAAGACATTCCTTAAGGCTATATTCAGAGTGGCCGAAGATATTGATTAGACTAAAGCAAATGTGGGTAGATAGGAAGTATTTAGTTAAAAGTTATGACTAAAAATTTAAGTACTTGTAACTAGTAATATTTTTATATGAAAAAACAATCTATTCATCATCATCATTGTCAATTATATAAAGTAAAAGGACTAAATTTGTCTCAAAGTAAATTCAAGTTCTGGGAACTTATGACGGGTAGAGTTTAAGATGTCATTGAGAATATAATAATTTACATGATAGAGGTTCTTTATAACTCTACATCTAACATCTTGGAATTGGGCAGGGAGCTGTTGTCAGCTAATACAAAATCTTGGAATATACGAGACTTAGTCTAAAAATGTAGAGTTATAAAAATATGTCTAATAAATATTGAACTTATTTTGAAAAGACACTGCAAAAGTTGCTAAATACTAATAAAATATTACTTTTTATCTTAAAATGTCATTTAATGTCACAGTTACTAATATCACTAAATGGCCATTACTGCTGGACACCAGATGGTTTATAATAGTATAAATGTGCAAGAGTATACAGACTGTCAACAAATCATAGTGAATCTAGACTACCCATGTAAATAGTCTAACCATCTCTTAGATGATAGCTGGCAAACACTTTGCATAGGCATAAGTTTAACAGTATAGCAACTTCAGTGTAGATTACAATAATATAATCATTTATTCTATTTTTATTTCCACACCAGTACATTATTATGTTTGTGAATACAGAACCTCTGTCCATTTATAAAAAAAAATTAATCTAGTGGTAAACTGCACAAAATCTTTATGGCCTATATTACATTTTACAACTTCTTTCAAAACGCTGAAATAATGTATTTTAAATTATATATTTTCTGTTATTTATAAAGTATAAGACAATATTGCAAAAGGCGAAATTTGCTTACATGAAGTGGTTATTGATGACAAAATTATTAATGATTTACAGGTAATGTAAACCAGTCTATGTAAACACAACTTATGTAACAAGAACACCAATTGTGGATGAAATATTAAATTTATTTAAGTAGCTCCCTTAGGTATATTATAAGTTCATTTCATCCTATACAAATATTCACTTCATTATATTGAACTGTATATACCAGTTTAGGTAGTGTATTATACTCAAGGAAGTGTACTAGTAGTAATTTCTGTGATTTGATTACAATATCATCATTACTTACTCTATGTAACCAAATATATATAAATCTCGATCAAAGAACTTATCTAGGAATTTTAAAATAGTCATAAAACAAATGAATTGTTGTCAAATTATGAGAAAAATAATAAAGAGACATCATACACACATAAAGATTTTGTGTTTTATAATATTACAAAGCAAAAATGAGTACCTAAAGCAAAGCACACCATGTAATGCAACTTATTTATATTCAAATCATATCATTTCTTCTAACACTTGAAAGGATGATTCACCTGTTAACTAAAACAGTCATTGTATGAATAGTTTATAAAGCAATGAAAGGGTTATATGTGTTTATATTATAGGTTCTGTATTGGGGATCTGTATATGTAATTTTATGAATTATTTTTGTTCTATTGTTTTTTCTCCCAATTCTGAATCCATAAATTATGCTGCTTTGGCAAAATAAAGTTTTTTTTTGATCTTACATTTTTTTAGATTATTAAAATTGGTTAATATTAATAGATATAAACTTTTGTACAACATCTGTATATTTTTATACAACATATGTGTTAACTGATGATTACTGGCACTTGCATTTCATTAAGGAGATTTAAGTAAAGAAGAAATAGATTTATATTCTTTTATTTCTTCATTACTATGTCACTAACCAACCTCTGTTTAGCCAACATTGTTTGATTTTAATTATGGCTATTTATATATTTATATATTTTATATCATAAATTATAACTTCAATATCAGAAATAAGATGAGGGCCACATTTTTTATTAAGCAACCAAGTGAAATCTCCGGTAGTTATAATAATACATGAACAAATGAGATATCTTAACTGAACAGTTATATTCACACGCTTCACAAAACAATCAAGTGGTCACTGATACATATTAATTGGTTAACAGTAAGGCATTGTTTATATTATCATAACATTAATAGAATAATGATTTTATGAATAAAACATTATGTGCTTCGATAGATTTGGAGCTAACTAATGATCAAGATTTGGCATTGCAACACAACTTAATCTTTATTACAAGTACCTCATTTTTACACACAAAAAAAAAGATTATTTAATGAAAAGTTTTTGGTTTAATTAATATCTTCTATATAGTGATAATATTTAGAAAAAGCTGTGAAGAATACAAAATAATACACATTTTTAACAAAACAGAAAATTTCACATGGTGGTGGGCTTTTTCTAAGTCCGTCTGGCTAGCTATCACCTTCAAGTTGAAAATCGTCACCAAGCACCTGTTGGTGTGTTCCGGCAGCTGTACTTGAGAGCTAGTCTCCCTCTAGGTTTAGCATGACTACCATCTTAGACAACATCATAATTTAACATCAGATGAGATTATGTTGAAACGCTAACCTATACAATAAAAAAAAAAAATACAACCTTTTAACATTTTATATAAAACACTGATTTCTCATCAGTAATATAAATGGTCTAGGTAAGTCACCAAATGATTGCCTATGAGTTAAGAAAGGTCCTAATTTAGCTAATACTGATGTATGTAAATTATTTATACATTTTATTTTGAAATAATAGACATAATGATCAAATTTACCACTCTCATAGGAATGTTATTTGTTTTATTACTAAAATTAAATATGTGTGTGATTGTGCAGTGATAGCATATAATTTATTCAAGTGATAGCCTTAATCTGTTTAGATAAGGAATGAATAGGTGTTCAAAAAAGGGTTATTTCATAGTTTCATTCACATTTATATTGATAATGTATACTATAAATATGATTATTTACAAAATAATTACCTGTTTCCCATCAAAAACCTTATCATCAGGATCATGCGTGTCAGTGTCTGAGGGCGGAGCCGTTCTATTACTTTGTGATGCAGCCTTTTGTTTTTCAACGTCAGATAATAAAGTTTCTAAGTATTCTACGTAAAATTCCTCCTTTTCCAATTCTTCTCGTAATATAGCCACTTTCTGTTTGTGTTTGGCCAAATTGGCTCTCACATCCTCCTCCCAAGCGGCTGGCAAAGCACTCTCTGGAAAACGTTGCACCCAGACGCGCTGAAAATCTCCGAAGACACTCATATCTCACAAAACGATTTCATGACAAAAATCTGTTACATTAAAAACTAAAAATATAATAGAAAAGTATTTTCAGTACATATACAAAATGTATCACAAAAGTCTGTCATCGCCTATTTACTTTTTTAATTTATTAACGCTACTAGTTGTGTGCTCTTTAAGTCTGTCATCGTTTATCTATTTATACTGCCCAGTTAAAAAGTATAAAGTCATAACTTTATTTAAAAAAAATTAAGATTTTCTAAATTACTGTATGTTCCTTAAATATTGTTATACTTTATGTTAGATTAATTATAAGATGATACATATATTACTTATAAAACAAAAAAAATCGAGGCTTTCGTCTCATAAAATTATTTTATTACATAAAAATGAAATAAAAATATTGATTTCCATTTTATACACATGGAATCGAGGTCTACATAACAAGAAATGATTATAGTATAATGTTTCATAGGTATATTTCAATTATATAATTTCAAGTCTTGTGATAAATATGTCAGTTTAGACTTTTGTATTGTATCAATAGGTACACCAACATCTTCTTAACTTTGTCCCACCTAAGTATGGTTAGCACAACTTGATAAATGTCAATATACATCGGCAATAAAGATTTCATAAATAAACTCAATTTCAAGGTTCGTCTAAAAACACGCGATCCATGATTATATAAAATATAGGATTATTATACCCATCTAATTGTAATATATGTTAACAGTATTCTAGTTAATACTTAACGACGTTAAAGAAATAAAAATGAAGCTGTACTTCACCATAAAATTAATAAATAGATCCTACTATAGTATCACCAATTAATTTAAGTGAAGTTTAGGCTTAAAGAACTAATGCCCAGAGGCCTTAATTACTTAAAAAACTAGAGAACTTATGTCAAAAGTGTCAAATTAAATACATTTCAAACAATTTGGTATAGTAATACCCATTATAGAAAAATATCGATATAGAAATGTAAAACAATATCGGAATGTAAGGAAATATTAATAAACGAAATAAAATATGAATATATTTGTGCTAGAATCACATTTTACTAAAGTTTTACATTAATAAATGTATTTTTGAAAGAAGTATTGCGTTTCAAAGTTTGAATTCTACATAAATAGGTTAACATTTAAAAAAATATTTAAATAGTTTAGGTCATTTTAAAATATTATTACTCTAGGATCGCTTTAGTTTAATTTGATTTCTAGTACACACAAATCTGGGAACATCAATTTCCGTTTTTTTTACATCGACAGGGTGCTTACTTCAATATTTAAATATCGATTTTAAAGGATTAAAGTTAATCTACCAATATTACATCCCTAATTCAAAATAGATTTATTTGATATTTATTATTTTTTTCATAGATTTTACTTTTAAATATGGATGATGAAAAACGCGTAAAATTAATTTTAAATGGATTAAAATCTTCTTCTGCGGCTCGTGTTCAGGAAACCCTGTTACAAATAAGAAGTAAGATAATAGTTACTGAATCCGGTGTGAAGCTATTTAGAGAATGCGGTGGTCTGGAGTGTTTACTGCCACATCTACGTAAACCAAATGAAAAAATACTCGATATTACGCTTAGTATATTGGGCAATTGCTGTTTAGAAGAAGAGAGTAGTTTGGTGGTAAGAAAAAATATTTTTGTATCAGTATGGTCAACCTGTTAGAGATCCACTGCAGGACCATAGGCCTCTTCCCGAAGGAAGGTATGGCCATAGTCATCACGTCAGTCAACGACGTATTGGCTATTTCAAACTCTGAGAAATCCACAGTTCTATATTTTCCCATATATGGTGGTACTACAAGAAACATTTCTCAGGTTCAGGTTTCCTTGCGATGTTTTCCTTTACCGTCAGCTGATGGTGTTACCAATTTAAATTAGTAAATGTACACAAATACCGAAAAAATTGTTGGTACATGCCGGGGTTCGCACCTGTGGAAATCGGGTCGATATTCCACTGGTCAAACTGCTAATATTTGTTTCATACATATTTTGCATGGTGGTAGAGTTTTTTCTTTGTACACTTAGGTAACTACCCTCCTCAAGTTGAAAATTTGCCACCAAGCATCTATGGGTGTGTTCCGGCAAGTGCACTTACAACCCAGTGTGTCTAGGTTTTGCACATCTACATGTAGAGTACCTTAGATTAAATATGAACTTTGTAGTTATTATAACTCATCTGTACCTAAATCATTACTTGTATTAAATTGCAACCACGTTTCTCTACCAATGTATTGCTAATTGTGAATATATTTATGAGAAAACAATAAAATTGGAAAAGAAGTCTGTCTGGGCTTAATATGTTTACTATCTTGGACCACATAATTTAACATCAGATGAGATTATGATAGAACAGTACAACATAAAGTATTAAAAAAAAATAGTAGAATGATATTTTGACTGAATGCAACTATTGTTAATAGGAAATATTATCTATTTTCAGGTTGGAAAAGCATGTATCTTTGCACCACTTATATCTATACTTAAAACAGTATGCCGTGATAGCATATTGGGCAGAACTTGTCGTCTCATAGGAAACTTAGCTCAGAAAATTGTAAATGCAGAAGGATTGCACAATCTTGGGGTGGTTTCCACACTGGTTACACTTATCCAAAGTAGAAATAAAAATACATCTCATGCCACATTGACTATGGCTGTTAGAGCAATTAGGTAATTACTGTCCCTATATTTTTAATTACAATTATCTCCTATTCAATAAAAGAACTTGATTTTTTTCATAATACTCGGTTATTGTTTCAAATAATATATTACATAGTGTTTACTATCTCTATTTATCTAACAACACTTAAATAATTTAACAAAGTTTTGTCAACAGCTGCAAACTTTTATGACTTAGAGATATTTAGTGCATATTTGTTTAAAAGAAATCTATACAAATCTTTCAGTCTATCTATTTAATACTAATACTATACTGAATAATATAAAAAATAAAACTCAAAAATGGTTTTTGTACTAAAGTCACAAACTAATGGAACTAAAAAAAATCTATGCATCAATTAATTCCAGACAATTATGGATGGTCACAGAAAAAAGAGAGGAAATGCTCAGCATTAATACTGTCCGGTGTATAGCCATATTGCTTACAACGGAATGTGAAACTGCCTTCATAAACTCAACTGATCCTCAGAAGAAAATAGAAAGAAAGGAGGCATTAAAAAAAAGTCAAGAAGAACTGATTAGTGGTATTTTAAAATGTATAGGGTACTTCACTACCCATGCCACAGTATCCTGTGCAGAACAGGTATGATGTAAAAATAAACAAACTTATATAAATGCTGTGCATGTAATGAAATGTAACATTACATTACACATATTACAAACTAGCTGTGCCCCAACTATGTCAGCGTGGAACTTAATGCAAAAAAACTGTGTTTTTTTTTTTTATATTATGGGGGGCAAACGAACAGGTGGGTCACCTGATGGTAAGTGATCACCGCCGTCCATAGACACTAGCAACACTTGGGGAGTCGCAAATGCGTTGCCGGCCTTTTAATATATGTGGGCCTCGGCTCTCACTGACCGAACGAAACGCAACAGTGCAAGCACTGTTACTTCACGTCGGTTTTCTGTGAGAGGGTGGTACTACCCCGGGCGAGCCGACCCATTCATGCTGAAACCAGTAATAGTTTCAGCGTAGCTCTACCACCGAGAAAAACACACATGCATTTCATTTGATACAACCATCTGAATGTATATCTTGTATATTTTTAATCCAACTCTCAAGATACAAGTGGTACTTAAAATAACAATTAGCCATGCTTGATACACCTGCTTATATTTATATGATCGACATGCAGGCTCTCGAAACTATCAAATGAAACTTATAAATGAGCCGTCTGCTGTAAAACACAGAAATAATCTCATTGTTATTTATACTCTTCATTGCAATAATATTCTTAAGACCGTAAACCAATAAAACAATAAATTTAGCGACATCTGTTGTGAAAAAAATGTAGTCGGTTATTGCTTCTAAAGACAATTTTTTGTAACATTTATGTTCAATTAACAATTTTAATCTCTTTATTTTTTTATTATAAAAAAAATATAGGTATAATTGTCGTAAAATGTGATAAGATTCAATAACTTGTAATATTTACAACACAAAATTAATTAGAAATGTATAAATTTAATCATAAAGCGTATGGGATCGAAAAATAAAAATTATATTTTACTTATACAAAGTAAGTTATTCAATTTATAGAAATATGTAATTTGCCAATTTTTAGATTATATATTATAGTAGTAATAAATTTAGAAAATGGCTGTTGAACGCCATTTATTAGCAATAATGCATATTAATTAATTACTGAACTTCTCAGTGTATTAATTTTTGTTTAAAAATCATATATTAAACATTTTTCTTTCAATTAATATGTCTTAGTAATGCAATATTGTAGTAATGTTTATTTACGTTATTAATTACCCTGGGGTTTAGATGAGGCGGAAGCCCATTTACTTATCTAATTTTCTCTCGTATTTAAGTCCCGTAGTCATTAAAATTACAATAACTTTTGACAGAGTAGACCGATTTTAATAAAACAAACACTAAATGTTGCTCGGAAATATGTTTGATGATTTTCTTGCTGCTGTTTTATCAGAAACCTAGTGCTGTACCAGTGATGCCTGTTCAAACAAACAGACATTTCTAAAAACCATTGAATGGTATTCTATTACTTATTCCAAGACTCCTGCAACAAATTTTTTCTCACTAAGCAATAAGTGCAGACATGTCAAATTTACATTCTTATTATATGTATAGATTAGAATTACATCTAAAGTCACTACGTTATTGAAGTCTTCTTACCACAGTCAAAGCTATGAACAGTTAAATATTTTCATCTTTTAAGGAACATGTCATATTTATTTCTAATAGTCTAAAATCTGTAATGTGGGTTTTGCGAACCTTATAGAAAAAAATAGATTGTAATTTCAATATCCACCAAGCTTTAATAATTTCTCTCTAATTAACCAGTTACATAGTAAATATGCGGTAGAAAAAATCATGTTCAGCTTGTTGAACATGGCACACTTGATTCATTTTGCCCTAGATTTATTGCTATAAATCATGCAATGCATAAACTTTTTTGTTGAATATATTACTGATGCAGTAGTTTTTATTAAGTCAAATAGTTGGGTACAAACCTTAATCATTTATGCGAAGGACAATTATTAAAGAATATGTTCTTTTAAAGTACCAGAGATTAAATAATTAGAAAATAGAACATTTTTTATACTGTCTATAAAGTTACTTTAAAAAAAAACTGTTGCCTGGACAGATTTCTATAGTGTTATGGGGTTTGTGCAGGTTATTGTATTAGATAGATGTACAAAGATGTTGACCTATAAAACTATAATATATCTATAATGTCCATTATGGTTCAGTAAATAGGAAGGTAGTGAATCATAAATCTACAAGCATGAGAGAAGTTTCTTCTGTCTATCCCTTGTATGGTAGGAACCTGATGTAATGACAGTAAGACATATAAGTTGTTGTAGTCTTTGGACTTGATACAATATACTATTTAGATTTATAATCCATTTTTCAGATTCAAGGTGATGGCAGAGGGTATCAATGTCTTGTGGCATTGACAAGACTATTTGAGTCTCTTGCATTAAAATCCCTGATGAATCTCTGTTACCTGTCGACATGCAGACCACTGCTGGGCACTGCTGGATTTATAGAATGTTTAGTAGAAATACTGCATAATATTTCAGGTAAAACTAAGTTTTGGTATTTTCTATGTTATTTTACAAATATTTGTCTTACAACTGCGGTGCTTAATAAATTATTCAAATATAGAAATTAGAAAGACACATCTTTGAAGTGATGATGGCTTTAAAAAAATATTGGATCAGATTGTAGTTACAAGGCTAAAATATGTAGACTAAAATTATGAACAGTTTTTTTAATTTTGTTAATTAAAACGGCTTGATAAGCATAGGCTTATTAGAGCCTTTATTAAACATCCAATATATATGTATGTTTTAGATGTATCTTTCTGGCCAGAAGGTGCAGCACGTGCACTAGCTCAACTTAGCGGTGAATCTGTAAATAGATCTCGTTTGCGACACTGCGGAGGTCTGCCATTACTGATGGCAGCAGTGCGAACTAATCAACACTGTATGCATGCTCTTCTACAATATGTTTTTGATGATACATGTAAGTATTTTTACATAATGTCATTATTAATAGTTGTTGCAGTCTGTCACTTTGGTGGAATAATATAATAATCAAAACAGCTTTTGTCCGTGGCATTACTCATGTTAATATAGATCTAACTGTTTCCTCGGGAACAGTACATTTTTTTGTTTTTAAGCTTGATATCTTGCATGATAATGATAAGGTATTTGTATAATTTCATTAGTTGAGTAATCAAAATATAACAAACAAACTAACATTCACATTTATAATAATAGTTAGGATTTGTGAATTTTAATTTAACAGCTGAAGCGGTTTGTTTACAAAATTTTGATCAAACAGACCATTTTCCTTTTTTAGTTTAATGAATGTAAAAAAATAGTTTCAAAATTAGGTTTCTTATATTTAATATAATTCACACTAAACATTCCAGCATTCCAAATTCTACTTAGTGAAGGTCTCATTAATTTGTTAACTGAAGAACTTATTACTTATCTCTCAACTATGGAATATGAACATAACATTAAGGAAGAAGTGGTCAAGCATTGTGTGACTACTAATAAAATAAGAGAACCACCAGAACCTACTACTCAGTATAACACAAACGAAAAGCTTACAACTCTGCATACTCATCAGAAGAGCTCATATTTCAATAAAAATGAGGATGACTTAAAAGTAGTAATAGAGAGAGACAACATGATCGTTGGATTTGTAGATGCACCAGACAGTGATGGCTCAGACGAAAGTCAGAGCGAAGATGATAACACATTTACGAAACGTAAGTGCCTCAAAAGGCATAGATCAATAAGTCCTAAAAAAAAAGTAAGTTTCTGATGTGTGAAATGTATTCATTAATTAATGTGTTTAATTGTTATTCCCTTTTTTTTTCAGAAATCAAAATTGATAAAAATGGCAAGTAAAGATTGGTCTGCTGGTGTTTATTGGGAGCCTAAAAGTCCAGAGTGGTACATAATGCCACAGGCATCTGGTTCTCGTTCTGCCTTAAGTCCATTGGAACTTTGCCCTTTATCTCCCTTCTCAGATGGCAATCAATCGGGATTCAGTCCAGAATATAAAGGATTCTCTAATAAGAGGGGAAGATGGGATTGGAGTCCTGAATCTGATGCTGATGGCAGTTCCATGTCACCATATTGGAGTGATTATCAATGGAGCCCTAGTAGTTCAGGAAGTCCCACTTCACCTTTCAGCTTTAATGAAAGTAAGTAAAGTAATAATAAAATAATATTAATCTTCTTATATATATTGACTAGCTGTGCCCGCGACTTCGTCCGCGTGGAACGGAATACAAAACTCATTGATTAATGAAACAATCTGAATTTATATCTGTATATCTTGTATATTTGTAAAGTGTCAGGCTTAAAACTAATAATGGTCACACCTCTTTGTCACTTCAATAATAAGTCAAAATTAGGGCTTCCAAGTTACTTTGATTTGTGTAAAAACCGTGGGCCATACTATCGTGCTACATCTATCGCCATACAGTCAGATAGTTCGTAACACACGACGGTAATGTGTGCCCACATATAAAGTTATTACGAACATGGACAAAACTTATTGAAAGCTTTGAAAAATAACAAATGATGAATTGTAAAATAATAATTTTCATGTAAAATGTATCATTAATTATTTTTTCATTTGTATGAACTTTTTTTACTAAACCATGAAATTTACAATGTACGATGTAGTGAAATTAAAAAAATAATTGAAAACATAATCTGCCATTTTGAGATCTGAGTCTTAAATAATTAACTGAGGGCTTATAATATTTATTCATATATACTTCACATAGTTCATTCTTATTATTATTTTTATGTTATCCTTTCTTTTATTTGCACTGCCTGCTGTCTTTTTTCTCCACGGTACCGCTGCAAGAAAATGCAAGCTCCCTAATGCGTAAACCAAAAAGTATTCATTAATTCAAAGCGTAATTAAGACATTAGAATCAAGGTAAATTTATGAAAATTATTATTCGAAATAAACCTAAAAAACACAGAAATTATCTCATTGTTATCTATAGCCTTCCTTGCAATAATATTCTTACGACAGTAAACCAATAAAATTATAAGTTTAGCGCCATCTGTTGTCGTCAAAAATATTGTCTGTTATTGTTTCTAAAGATGATTTTTTCTTACATTTATGTTGAATGAACAATTTTAGTCGCTTTTTTTTATTATAATAAAAAATTGTCCTAAAATGTGATAAGGTTCAATAACTTGTAATATTTACAACACAAAACTAATTAGAAATTTACAAATTAAATCATTAACCTTATGCGATCGAAAAATAAAAATTATATTTTACTTATACAAAGTACAAAGTAAGTTATTCAATTTATAGAAATATGTAATATTTGTAATTAGCCAATTTTTAGATTGTATATTATAGTAGTAATATATTTAGAAAATGGCGGTTGAACGCCATCTATTAGCAATAATGCATATTAATTAATTACGAACATCTTAGGGTAATAATATTTATTTATGTGAAAATAAAATATTAACCATTTCTCTTTCGTTCTATGTCTTAGTAATGTAATACTGTGGCAATGTTTATTTATGTTACAAAATACCCTGCTTTTTTAGATGAGGCTAAATTCCATTTACTTATCTATTTTTCTGTCGTACTTAACTCCCGTCGTCATTAAAATTACAATAACTTTTGATAGCGATAACCGATTTTAATGAAAAAATCATTTTTCAGAAACCTAGTACTTTGCCAGTGATGCCTGTTCAAACAAACAGACAGACAGGCAGACATTTCTAAAAATGATCGAAATGAGTTCTATTACTTATCCCTAGACACCTGCAACAATTTTTTTCTCAAAAATCAAAAAAGTGCAGACATGTTGGATTTACATTCGTATTATATGTATAGAAGATTTATTTTATTTGTATGTAAATAAAATAACAGAAGTCTGTTGTTGTTTCCGCATCATGCAAAAATTACTGGTTAGATTACGATAGATTTTTTGAAAAATAAATCTTTTTTAATATAAGTTTTTAAGAAAATATGTGTTTGTTTGTGTGACTGATGTGATGAGATGTGACCCTAAGAAGAAGTGTGGTTTATTGCCGTAAAGAAGTGGGACAAGAGGTGTGGTGGACATGTGCAAAAGAAGGGAAATAAACGGATAACATTATTTATAAAGAAATTTTGTAAGCGAAGTATATTTTATCTTTATTTTTGTTATTTCCTTTGTACATTAAATATATTGTTAAAATATTAAACAACGCAGACAAGGTCGCAGGTATCAGCTAGTGAAAGAATAAAGAACATACTTAGTTTGTTTTTGTTCAAATGTCTACTTTATTGATCTTGTCTGACAATTTATATTAATTTTACAGTTTCGAAATCTTTTTGGTATAACGAATTACAGAAAGTGTGAAATTATTTTCCTGATAGATCTCTTTTATGAAGACAACTAGATTTCATATTTTGTATGGCAAAATATCAGTTTGTATAATTTATTTTATGGTGTTAATAAAGTTGATAATACGTAAACAATTCTGATTATTTAGAATGCTCTCTTTTGAATGATAATGTGCTCTTTTTACAGATAGCTCCGATTCAGAAATTTCAGGACGATATTCACCTATCTGCAGCGAAACTGAAGGTGAATCGACAGATATGGAAATGAAAAACAAAAACGTAACAGAACTAGATACAGCGCAAGTTGCTCATGATTTGGATGACCTTATTATGGATGATGACAGTGTTGAAGAAATTCCTGCTGATGGTAGGTATAATTTCATGAATTTAAATTATCAGTGTTCATATCAAATCATTAATATTGATAGATTGAGCCGCTTGTTGTAGTGTGAACCTCTACAGAATAGAATATTTTTGAAGTGAAAACTTCTTTAGCTCTGTTGCGATTTAAAAGTCGATGAAACGAAAAAAACGACATTAAAAGAGAAAAACATACATCTATAGGATTTAACGTGTGAGAGAATGAGATAGAATACATTATGGTTTATATATTTTATCGCTTTTTTAAGGTTTCATTTCTACAATTTATATCGTTGTAATGATATCAATAAATTAAATAATAACAATTATTCCTGAAAATTTGTTATTTTATATAAATTAATTTTTGACTTACCCAGTAACTTCAGATCTTTTTGCTATCCCTCTCTGCATTAGTAACATGGTAACAATCAATAGCTTTCTTGAATATGGGGTTTACAGTTACATAAAGAATACTCATGGCATTGTTTTATTTTCAGGAAATAATGATAAAGTCCAGACAAACATAAAATACTCGCGTATAGCATGCGTTCTAGTATTATTGTTCAGAGTTTCACACGGAGCGTGTAACACATACGGTACACTGAGCGACGAACCTGTACCAAATCACGCATTGGAATTGCTTACTGGAAAAGAGTGCTTGAATGCGTTACTTGACTATGTAGAAAGGTGTAAAAGGCCCTGGGGGAGAGTAGCACGTATTTTAGCAAGAGTATTAAGGTAGCTGTATTCTTCATCATTATGTTATTTTAACGAAAAAAAAAAATAGTATGGTCACAGATCTTAGTATATTATGATATGAGTAAACCACATTCCCATAACAATGAATTTAGAAGCTATATTTTTTTAACATATAGCACTAATTATGTTTCTAAAAACATCTATCTACATAACATAAATATAAAAATTCCTTTGACTTTTATATGAGGAGGTCTTTTAGGCATACTTAGTAACAGAATATAAAATGCTGAAACAAATTGTTTTGTATATCTCGTTTTATTGTTTCGAGTTTTCCACAGCAATCCTAACTGTTTAAAGAATATACTAAAGCACAGACTGGCTCTGAGGTTACATCAAATGTCTGTTAATTCAAAACATCCACCTTCAAAATGTAAACAATGTAAACAAGTAAGTATTAGTGTAATTTCTATATACAACCACTTTCATAATTTGCAAATTGGAAAAATATATCTTGTGTTTCTTATCCACAGGTTGTAAGGCTCAGTATGAATTTATTAACGCAGTTAACAATACTAGCAGAATCAAGCTATGGTATTGGAGAAATTAGTTACCAACTTTTGAAGGGTACTGATTGTATGAAACAAACTTTATCACTGACATTGCCATACATAGTAAGGTAATAGTGATTATAAAATAGAGCGCATGCATTTTTAACTACACAACAAAAATTAAACTTCTTTGATGATATATAATAAAATATTAATACGTCAATAATATGCCTTTTTTAAATAAAATGTCTTGAGATTTTACTCTCATCAGACCCAAAGTAGTTTTACTTCAATACTCTAGAATGCTCCACGTTACAAAATAATAAGATAATTGTCAAACCGTCACATTTCTCCGCATTGAGCATGCAACTTCAGTAAAAAAATGTAAGGTCGAAGAAACAATAGCATGTTGAAATTATGGTTATCACATGACTCTGGTCATAATTTACAAAGGATTATTTTTTTATTACAATTTTACTATTACTCGAAAGTGGTATTATATTAAAGTATAATTGACACAAAATGCCTATATATTGCTACGAATATTCAACATCTTAATCTAAAATAAAATCGATTGTAAAGAATTTAAACATACTTATACTAAATAAAACATCCATTTTTTTATTATAGATGTTGAAAGAATATATTGATTTTATTTTTCTAAAAAAGTATTTGTTTTTTTTGCTGGTATTATAATTTTGACAAGAAATTATAACGAACTCGATTATCTTTTAATTTGTAATGCACAACGTACTTCATTCCATCTTATTAATTTGTAACTGTATAATATTAATTTATATATTATTTTTTACAGGACCGAGAAACCTTTAAAAATCTACTTTATAGACTGCAATGCTTTAGATTTACTGTTTACGATAATAGCTGAATCCAAAGAAGATATAAAAGATTGTGTAACAGGACTAGTGAAATTAGCTAACAATGTACACATTAAAGATCCAAAAACACTTGAAAATAGATTTAAAGAAACTATAAACGTTAGTTATGATCCCATTTTAGATAATTTATCTAATGATGATGTGGTGACATTCGAATTAGATGATTTGTCAACAGTGAAAGCTAATAGAGTATTCTTATGTCAAAATTCTGATGTATTTAGTGCCATGTTACAAGGGTGCTTTCGGGAATCTATAGAAAAATGCGTGAGACTGAGAAATGTTACTAAACCTGCTTTAGAATACCTTTTAATGTTGCTACATTGTGGACTGAATAATCCTAAATATGACGTTGAAGTGTTTCCAATGGCCGATAAATTAGAAACAAATTTGGAGGTCCTTTTATTGTCTGATAGGTTCTTATTCGAAAAACTTAAAGGTTTACTTAGCAGTGCTATTTTACAATTTAAATTGGCACCAGAAACAGCGGATAAAGTTTATGTATGGTCTCTCAGTGATGGTATGGGCTTTTTATGTGTGGAATCTGTGGCCTACTTATTGGTTGGGAAGATGAATGAAATAGAACGCACTCAATCATTCACAACAATTCTTGATTTGAAATACAAAGAGCAGTGGTTGGAGGACATCAAATCCATGATACTTAGACAATTAGTAAAATAGACAAATTGCTGTAAATATTTACGATATATATGAAATAACAAAATAATGAAATATGTTGACCCTATAATAATATATTATTATTGTTATTATAAGAACATTCCTTTAGAATCAATGAAATTAACCTTTATTATTGCCGTGTGCATTCTACTACATAATGGAATGAAATGTATATTTATCCTATAAATAAAATCACTGTAACTTTATCAAATGTATTTAATTCATTGATCCATTATATTATGTTTGAAGTATTAATTTAATTTCCACCTTTTTATTAGGTACCAAGATTTGTGAAGTAATTGCTTTCACTTCATTTTCACCTATAAATTTCAAATCAAAATTATTGGTAACCTGGAAAAAGAAAAAATTGTATTTAAGATATAGAGATCTCTATAAATATACTCTGCAATGTTTCCCTGTGCTTATTTTTGAACTTTATAGAAGAGATAACTTTTTCTCTATACTTAATTAGAGGTTTATTAACAATAACCTTTATGCAAATAAAAATTTAAAAAGTGTGAACCAACAAATCATACCTGTTTTATTAGTTCAGAAATCTGGAGCATAGCAATTTTTTTCCCAATACATGATCTAGAGCCAAGTGCAAAAGGCAGTGATGCCGATGGAATGTGGTTTATCAAGTCATTCTTTCTAGGATCACTCCTGTCCCATCGGTAAGGTAAAAAGTCATGTGGTCTACTAAAGTTATTGTTATCTCGGCCTGATGTGTAAATTGATGCAATAATTGGTGTCTGAAATGTCATGGTATTTTAATATACTTGAATTTTAACAATTACTTATACTGTGCAGGTTAGATTTCATTCTAGTAGGAATGAAACCAGAAGTTTTTGCTGGTGAAGTCTAGTTCAGAAATGCAGTTCCCAGTTGCAAGAATATCTTTTATAAAACTGGTTAAATTTATCAATTTAATTGTATACATTTCTTTTTTAAAAAACTTTTGTTAACTGTAAACATAGACTGATATAAAATTTAATAAATACCTACCTATTATATGTTATACTGCTTCTTCTATATAGTAAATGAAAACAAACTTGTGTAACACAACAAATATATATATATATATATATATAAGACATCAAGGTTTTTAACAAAAACTGAACTTTTTTGAAAATACATTGCAAAATAGTAATAAAAATATTTTAAATATACATTTGTATGTATAAAAAGTGTGAATACTGAGATGACATCTGACAGGGGAGAGTGGAAAAGGAAGACATGTTGTGCGGACCCTCTTAGGTGGGATAAGGGTAAGATGATGATAATACATTTATCTCTCTTTATTGGGAATAATTCTTTGTAATATATATTTAGTTTCATCTTTAATGTGTTTATAAGGATTTTCCAGTTCACTTGGTGTTTCAGGTATTTTTAACTTCCTTCTTAATGATGGTGAAAGTAAAACCAAATTTTGTGTTAAACCAAATATACTAGATGTCATCCAGTAAAGGCACATACAAGAAGGTACACTAGCTGCAACCGGTATCATAACAATGGAAAATATTCTAAATACATTCGTAAATGTGTTATACATTTTAGATGGTTGCCTTAACTTTGACATTCTTTGTATTTCTATGATAGATAAGTTTGTCAGGCCAAATGACACCGGTAGAATCCATGAATGATCAGGTTCTGTTAAATTAGGTATCCAACCAACTCCTCCAACTGATAGTTCCATAAAAGTAATTACACTACTTGGATCACCTCCATTCATGTACACCAGATTTCGAAGTGCGAAAGACATGCAAACCCATATAGGTATCTGAACCCATATTAATAAACTTGCTTTAAAAGGATGACAATTGTCTCTAACAATTAAATTTTGCCATTGTTTCTTCATAGATCTTTTGTAAAGGATCACAGCTTGTTTGTCAGTCAAATTATAAGCTTTCTTGGCTATTGTAGTTTCTTTTTTTAATTCATTTACCATATCTTTTAATTCCATACTAATGTTTTCTACTTTTGCCAGTATATAATTCTGATATACTGTCAGAGGAAGAGTCATAAGTGTTCGTACGAGTGCTGTTGAAATTACGATTGTAGTCCACCAAGACAATCCCGTAAATTCATGCAAAGCCAATAACCCCTCTTGTATAACACTTACTGGATAACTATTAGATATGCCAGTGTACATTTGTTCTTGCCATTTAGTAAATCCTTCCATTGATAAATGTCTCGCATTGTAGAGAACTGGTGTGGTTTTATTACATATTTTAGTACTTAGGTAATTTCTTGTATCCACATTATTAGACACGACACTGAACTTTCGTATATTTTTTGATAATTTAATTACGTTTATTTTGGATAATAATTTGCAACGAAACATTTTCGCTTAGATAATAATATAAAACTTAAATTTATACTACTTTTAATGAATTATTTATTATTATACCTAAGTGTGATGTCTCTATTATTTATTATCTAACTCATTTCATAGGTTAGTTATTCAATGACCCTCTACACAATTGGAGTACTTGATATTTTAAACATAATCAATTTATAGTACAAGGTATTTTGTACGTTTTTAGGTTATATACATATTGTATCTTTATGCCTCTGTACTCTATGGATATGACTACTACTTTTAGTAATGTACTCTGTGACTACTACATACATAATAATATATACTAGGTACATCGACACAAATACTAAGTCTGTCTACTGTGTGATGTACATACCTGAACGAAACTTGTAACCAATATTTATCGATGTTGATTGTGAACACATCAAGATTCCATAGTTATTTTTTAAAACATCGATGCAATGATAATATGGACTATCTAACAAGATGTTTCAATATTTGAATAATATGAAAATTATGTTGCAGCAAAACTTCAAACAATATAAATTATTTTATGCAAACTTTACAAAAAAAAATTTAACCTGTCAATGCAAATTTCAAAGCTCGAGACATAGTTATTAACCAAGGAAGAAAGCTCACTTCTTTATTCCGTGGTCATTAACTATTATAGTGGATTGATAAATAAATAAATCTGATTTCTATTCACTTGGATGTTTTTAATTCGAAGTATTTGGACCTTGGCTCGGATTTATCGATACTGATGTATCACTGTTATTACTTATCCCTTGTTGATATTTGTTTATATTACTTTAATGAATCGTCCTGCTATTTCAGTAGGTATCATATTTATAGTATTGTAGGTGCTTTACGATTTGGCTTTTTGGGTTTTCATGCTATATTGTCAAGTTAAAGATGACAAAGTTTAGAATAGCATCTATCTAACTCTGATTCTTTGTATTTATCTCTAATTTGAACCAAATATAAAATACATATATTTAAATCGTACATTTTCCGTGTTTCTTTTTAGAATGCGAATAGCTTGGAAACTATAACTGACCCGATGATTAAGATTTTGAATGATATAAAACATTATGGGCAAAATTACAATGAACGAAAAAAAACTACCACGATAAGTTCAGATGACACGCTCAGTTCACGTCAAACATTACAATCATATTAGTGTCAAGAAAGTTACATGAACTAGCTATATTATATTATAAAAAATAGTTACCGTTTCAAATACACATATTAATTGGAAGCTTTGTCTAATTTTAGTACAAATAACAATTAGAAACCATACTTAAAGATACAGAAAATAGTTTTGTTAAATTACTTATATAAAAATATTGCTTCTGTCATTTTACTAAGTGTTAACTAATGTGAGAAAATATCTTGTAGGGATTTTGGGAAGACCCAAAATGTAATAATAATTCGACCATTAAATTCAATTAAATATATGTGATAAAGGATATCTATTCAGTTACTAACAAACAATTGCACATTTGGGGCGCCACAAAGTGTTCTTGCACATTCCGATAAACTTTACGGGGCCAACACTACATAATGATATTATTATGATATTTATGGTGTGGGAATAATTTTAATGAAACCTCCTGCATTAGATATTGAAAAGAAAACGACAGATATAACTTAATTTAGAGAAATTTTAAATTTGAATATCGTGGTCAAACACTGCCAAGCAACAATATTAATTTTTGTTTTTTTTTTTAAACTTCTATAGCAATTCTGAAGAATACTCACACCAGCGTTCAGATTATAAGGACCCAAAACACTGTTTTTCGGTATAATTCTTGTTAAAAATGGAGCTACGGGATATAACCTCATTGATTCTTTTACAACATGTTTAATATAGATAGAATCCTTCGAGCGTATTTCATTAACGATTTCGGCGTGTTTTGATAGTAGGTATAAAGTCCACAAAGACGTGTAAGATGTCTGCAAAAAGAACGGTAATTGAAATAATTTCATTATATGTGAAAAGGTTACATCCTTTAAATATTATTATTTATTACTATACCGTATCTCCCGCTGCGATCACAAAGTCCGCAACAATTTTTGTTATATCACCATCAGGCATATTTTCAGCACATAATCTTTTAATTAACCCGTTACTTTCATGTCCTTTAGATAAAATTTCACATGCAATTTTTTGAGCTGAAAATTGTGTAAACAATTATGATTTTTATATGATTCTAATTATTTTTTTGGTACAGATAATATAATATATCTTAGCGTTCGAGTGTCTTTTCTTTTTAAAAATAATGAAAATCTAACTTTTATGTAACTACTATATTACTTATTTGGCTTACCTAAAGAAAGTGATACGTCAACTGATTCTTTAAAATCTCTCCAAACTTTTAAATTAAATTTTTGGCATAAATCAATGGGTAAAGCATACAGCTTTGTTGTTGTTTGAAATATCTTTTTCACTGATTCCGAAAATACATTCAATAATTGCTCATAATATTTATCCGGCTTTATGCACGAATTATTTCCCAACAAAATTGCTATAATTACTGAAATATAACGAAACATTAAAATTAAGTGATATATTATAATATAAAAATAGATATATTAGAGATATAAATGATATTTAATTACAAACCATCAGTTGAAAGTTTATAAAATTCCGATTCCAAATCAGGTACAAAGGAATTTTCCTTTGCTTTTTTTTTCCAATATTCGATAAACCGTTGTATAGTTTCTTCGATTGGCTTCTGTAGCCATTTGTCTGATTCTTCTCTAAGTAAATGTCTATTAGTTATTCGGCGGTTATGTAACCATTCTTCACCGTCCATGAAGAAGAGACCTCTTTTAGAACCATACAATTTTTCGTATAATACCCAAGGTTCAGGTAAAATATGCGCTGGATATTTTCCTTCTAGTTGTATAAAAAGTGATTTCATCAACTCTGAGTCACTAATAAATACAAGATCTGAGCTTGATGCAAGTTTTTCTCGGAAAATAGATCCTAATTGTTTGTGGCGGTAATCTATATACTCGTGTAATCTGTAAATTAATAGGGCAATCGAAGTTCAGATTATGTTTTAGATTTAACTCCGTAATTAATATAAAGATTATGACACCTTTGGACGTAATGCAATAGTCGCATGTAATATTTATTTTAATTCAATTTCCGAAATTCCTAAGGTATAATTATAAAGGTAGGTATATAGAAGGAAATATTTTATTTTATTTTATTTTATTTTATTTATTTAAAGAAATCAACAGCTTTTAATTCTATTTTACATACGTAGTTATTAACATATTGGTTTAGCCAAAAGAGATTTCAATCACAGTAAAAAAAATCTTGCTATGCATCCCTAACAAAACTATATATACGATTATATTTAAAATGTTACATTTAAGATTTACACTACTACAATATATTCAGTTAAATTATATAAAGTAATGATAAAACGATAAACATATGGGCGTGCGTGTGCGCGCGTTGCGTGTGTATGTGTGTGTATGTAAGTATGTGTGCATGAGTTTTTGAGTGTAAGTTGCATATGGTTAACGGGGATTGAATATCTTCGATAACTTTTTCTTGAAAGTTGCATTGCTGTCAAAAAATACATCTAAACCACTTGCGTGAACATTATATGAATGTGTACATCTATTCAAAACTGAGTTACGGGCATAATTAGACTTTGCTAAGCGTTCGTGAAAGATCCGAGGGTTTCGAGTCTTAGTAATAGTTCGCAAACCAATTCTCTCCAAGAGATCTGGACAGTCGATCTTATTATTTAGTAAATTAAATAAGAATACTAAATCCGAAACTGAACGTCTATGTTCAAGACTTAACATACCTAATTCTCTAAGGATCTCATTCTTATCCACCGACAAAACCATACCTCGGCGTTTAAGTGTATTTATATCTCGTTAAATAAAATGTAACGCACTTTATTTATGACAAAAATAAGAAAACCAACAATTGTAGTTGTAATTAAATTTCTGGTAAAATGCAGTCAGTTACAATTGTAAAACAAATTAACACATAAATTAATTTCAAAATACCCGAATTTTTTATCCTACAACTTCATCAGAATGCATTCAATTTTTCTCTACTTTATATAAATTTTATGTATAGGTAAATAAACATTTAAATATTCCGAAAGAAATTCTCTAAATGCTAGTCAAAATCCATTGCGTACATAGGAAGAAATAATGTAACACACACAAACACGAAAATCGACTTTGTTTTATAATCATTATAGAACATTACTATTTAGAAGCGTATTTCCTGAGAGATTTGGAATTAGTCTATTCATACTATAAAATAGATTATATACATTAAGTTGACAAAACTATTTTTATTTCGTATATAGACACTCATATAAACATGTGATATGTTTTGTAACACCTCGAGCCATTGTTTATCTCATAGGTCATATTAAATTTTGCCGAAATAGCAATAACCTACCATTTGGAAATATAATGTATGTACTTAAGTATATCCTTTAACAATAAGAAATAATAAATCATACCTTACACCGCCTCCAGCAATAAAAAAGTCTAATCTTGTTCCGATAACAGGCAAATACTTTGGATGTGGTATATCATCTATAGTCAGAATCGATTTCATGTTCTCTATTGATGAAGTTGTATGTCTTTTTTCATATACTGACATTCTTTTACATTTTGAAATAATCGCACAACGATGCATAGTTACTGTAAAAGCATTTTATATAAACGCAAATCAAATATAAATTTTCAATTATATAATGCGGTAGTCCTTTGAACTAAAGGTTGAGAAGGTTAAGCGGAGATAAATAAGTGGCACTGATTGCAGAAGTTCTGAGAAATATCAGATTCTGCGATGAGTGGTCGCATTTAGTTTCTGATGAGTTTAAATTCCTATACACAAGACTTAGTTAACGCCCGCTCTTAGGGCTGGTAAGTCAGATTTTTATACGAAATACTACAAGGAAATGATGTTATTAGCAAAAAAAATCAGCAAAGTCTACACTACCTTTATACTGCTCGCGATAAAATTCTAGCTAAAATTTTAGCTACTACGCAAATTTACGAGCAAAGGCCTAGTTAAAAATCCACCACTGATTACTTCCATCGTAATAGGCACGTAGTTTTTAAGCACATAAAAAAATAGCAAATATGAATATGATTACCAAATTATATTACTTCAACTTTATATGCGTATAGAGAATGGTATTAAATAAGTGGATAGATTTTGTTTTCAGTATATTAGTAAATAGTTAATATTTAGGAACTTTGGGTTTAAACCAATATAAAAAATAAATAGTTGCTGCATAGTACATTTTATATATTAACACTTATTATAGCTTTTTATCACGTTGCTTACTGTCATCAAACATATTATACTTACGTTATATAAATAATATAAAGTTAGAATCTAAGTAGATAACTTACCAAATGTATTAAAGAAATGAACACAATCCAAGAGCTTGGTGTAAACTGAAATAAAATCCTCTCAATTCTAAACAGCGTTTTTACCGTTGTCCGCTCGGTGATCGTATTTGCATTTACAATAATCCAGTGAATAATGTATTCTGCTGAGCGTAGCATAAGAGTATGGTAATATAAAACCAATGTTTTTAGTTTTTATACAATAAAATCATGCACCGTTTATAAATTATATGAACACGAGGAAACGTTATAAAAGTGAGTTTGTTAGATAAGTGTTGACATTTATACATTTAAAGAAAATAAAAGTATCCATATGTTATTTAAGCAATACTTCCAGTATTGTGAGTGCGTATCATACCAGTTTGGCGTTGGATAATTTCAGAATGTTGTATAGTGGTTTTCAATTTTGTTTACATTTATATTGTTTATTTCAGTTGCACGTTTTTTATTTTTATGTAGGTAAAACTATGATGAGATTACTATACACATGGTAAGCGTGCCGCCGTCGTCGGCGCCGCTCTTAGAACACGCCATGCTTGGTCATGCCGCGCCAATCATGAGACCGGATCACCGCGGTGCAAGATAAGGGGCAATTATGTGTAGACGCTAGTTGCTTATTTATTGTTGTAATAAATATTTAAAAACGTCTCTGTGGTCAATAGATTTCCACTTATTCATTCATTTAACATATTTCATTCAATAGATTTCAAAGAAGAAACCACAAATTTTTAGGAGATACTCTGAACATCACCTCTTATTGAAGTTCACGTTCAGGCCTGCTCCGTGAAAAGTCGTTATTTGCTTGATAACTTTTAGTTAAAAGTCGTTAAATGGAGTTAAAGGTCTGGATTCTACGTTGGATGTTGACTAGGAACGTCAAAGTAATTGAATTTAGTAATAAACGGTCTACCGAAAGCAGTGTTTAACTAAAAATTGTTCAAGATAGAGAACTAATGTCTATTGAATAACTACTGGCAGATCTCGCCCCTGAATGTCACTTTTATAAAATATTTTCCTCGTAGGGACAGTCGAAATTTTAATATGATCTCCGTGTGCTAAGAATTATCAAGCGTGGAACCTAGAAATAAGTAACTACCCGAGCTACATCCCACGGTAAGGGTTAAAACACAGTTATCATCAATCTTAATTTACCCGCTGGACGGTTTATTATTATTACGGAATTCTTTTACATTTTTAAATGTATCAATACCTTTACGTCTTAAACTTTAGCGTACTCTATAATAATCTTTAAAGACGCCTCATGATCCAAGCATTGCATAATCCAATATGGACTATCGTTTTCAGACAGTTCTCAGAAGCGAGAGATACTAGTTTTGGATGGGAGCTCTAACCTGACGTAACTAGGGTTCGAAGGCGTATTCACCTTCTAGAAAACTTTATTGGCCCAGATGAGTCGCGCTATAATATTGGTATCGAACGAAACGATCACTATCGACTAGCAATATTATCAATAATGCGTATTTGTGCAATACCTATAGACGAGGATAATAGTTTTATTCTTAGAAACTATTTTTTTAATAGTTTTACCCTTCTATCTACGATCGGAAAATCCCAAATTCTAAACTTGAAATTGAAATATCGAGTTACAAGAAAGGGACTTTCCTTGTCTGACTAAAGTCTTGTATACGCCCATGTTCCTCAGAGAAGTAGAGTTACTGAAATCATTCTAGTGAGATTATTCCGATAATTTACAGAAAATACTTAAAAGTGAATGAATGTTCGAAGTCAAAACTTAGAAGAAGCCAGTGGACTAATACTATAAAAGTGAGAAAAATATTTAAACTAATTATTGCTGAAAACAAGAATTTTATAGGAAAATTTGAGCAACACCGGCGTCGCACGAGATTCATAAAGCCAGCGCACCATGGCCACCCGTTATCAAGTCTAGTCTGTGATATACGTTCCTAAATAAAGTTAAGATTAAGAAAAAAATACGTATATCTTTTATCTTACCATATAGGATTACCAAAACCAATGTAACTTAAAAAAAAAGTGTAATACTGTGTCTATGACTTATATACATATACATACTAGGTGTTATTTATAAAAATAAATAATGCTTATTATTAATCCTTATTAATAATATTTGTATTGATATATCATAATTACTTTTCCGGTTTTAGAAAATGTGTCTCAAGATGTTGACCCGCTAACCAAGCCAGCCAGCTAGCCGTTAAGTGCTGCTGCCAGAAAAGACTTACAGGATGGTAGCTAGGCAGGTAGATATTATTATACAACCACCATACTATGGTTTTAACAGGAAGTTTTCCTTCGCTGAAACCTCATTAATGTATTCGAAAATGTCTAAATACGATACTGCTTCTAAATTATAAGTATAAAATTATTTGTGATATAAAGAATATTTGCTTACATTGCATTCTTATTTCTATTGAAAAATATTTAATTTTTACTTGTCAGGCTTTCCTATATTATGTAGTCATTTAAACGTTTATCGAACAAACAGTAATTAATACGAACAGTTATTTTTAGACCTTATTATTCTATACAATAATTTACTACGACATAACGTTATTTAATTATTTACGCAGTATATTTCCTTTTCTGATCTAATTTATTTACTGTTATTATTATTTCTTGTATCTAACGTAATATAAAGCCAGCTACGGAATCGATTGAGAACATAACTGAGTAGATAGTAATTGTTACTGATCCTTGATACGCAAGTTCTACTTATGCGTTGTTATTACGCTTAAAATGTATAATAAGTAGTTAATTATTTCGTCTAAAGCACAAACTGCTAAGATGATACTACGTGTCCATGAAGACAGGCAAAGTTATTAAACATGGATTGAGTATTAAAAAAACTATCATAGAAAATCCTAGATATTATACATTTTCAAGATTTCGCTAATAGGAAAGTTAATTTCATCTTGTATTCATTTGTACCAGTACGAAAAACTTTGAACCATAACAACATCATTACATGTCTCATTCAAACATTAATATACACATGTATTTGTGTGTGATCTTAAATTATTCGTGAAAAAAGTGTTTTTTATACAATTATTTGAAGTGGGTTTATAGATTTGCAGTTATCGGTCGGTGTGTGTGTTTAAATTATAAGTTATTAATATTTGATAAAGAGTTTATTTTACTTCTTTTTGTTATCTTACTTGATTATGTATACAGATATATAGAAAATTAATTTCAAAGCCTTTTAAAGATAATTATAAATTTTGTAATTAAAGTGTTATCAATTATAATTAAGGCATTTTTTTAAGACCAATAAGCATAACTTCTTATGTGCGTACACACATACGTTTTTGAAGTGATAATGTCTTATGGGAGGGTAAACCGTTTCGTTTCGTAACGCGTTATGGCGCCAGTCTGTGTGGCTTCCTTTCTCTCACGCATACGGCAACGATAGGCAGTTTAAAGTTATCACTTCTGTCGGGGATCCCGAGACGCACACTTTTTCTTTTATTTTAGATGCATTATAAAAACAATCCACTCTTCTTATAAAACTATATATTTTTTTATAAACCAACCAATTTTTAATAACCGTAACTTTAACATTTTATTTCATTACAATCTGAATAACTGAAGTTACCTGAATACCTGAATGAACCTACATTTAAATTACCCATTTTTAAGTTCTCGTGGTTTCTTTGAGAAACCACAGCTATAGCTATACATTTATTTAAGTATAGTGTTTTACTATTTAGATAGGCAACACAGTACCTGTACTATTAATTGTCTGTGCAACGTAGCTTCGTGACTTGTCAAAAATTGCAGAAGTCACGGCTTATTGTTGAATCAATTGAACTGAATTTATATCCAAATTTAAAATCAAGATGACTATAAAAAATAAAGCAGAGGAACCTAAGAAGGAAAAAACTGAACCACCAGTAGCTCCTACCGATGACTTAGTGAGTAAATGCTCTAAATATATATTTATTTCATTTCACAAATCGTGATTATTTCACAAAAAAATCTTTATAACCATGGTTTTTTGTTTTCAGTCCGAAGAAGATAAACGTCTTCAAGAAGAACTTAATATGCTCGTTGAGAAACTAATGGTGGGAACTAAAATACTTTCACTACAATTTTATTCCATGTCATTATAACCAAACTAATACTTTTGTTTTGACGACAGGGCAATGATGTAGACTTATATTTTCCTGCATTGCAAATGCTAAGTAACCTTATAAGAACATCTACAACATCTATGACGTCAGTACCTAAACCTTTAAAGTTTTTAAGAGAACACTATCCAGCACTCAAAGAAGTTTATGAAAAAGTTAAAGAAGATAAGACTAAAAAGTTCTGTGCTGATGTAATTTCGGTTTTGGCTATGGGAGTCAGTGGATCAGTAGTAAGTCATCTAACTTTATGAATGTAACTGTATTCATGATTTATTTGAATATTTTTATTAACTTTTCAATATTTCTATTTATTAAGGCAATGATTGTGTGACTTTGTATGGTTGAAACATTATATTCTGTTTACAGGATGCAGCAGAGAAACGAGAATGCCTTAAATATTGTTTGCTTGGAACAATGGCTAATGTGGGTGATTGGGGGCATGAATATGTCAGGTAATTTAATCAACTCTGTAATATTCAAAACTAGCTGACCTGGAGTACTTTGTACTGCCTAACAGTTAATAATTGTCAAGTTAATTATTAGCTAAACTTAGTTTATAATTGTATTAATGTAATAAAACGATTACTGAAAGTGTACCAATTTATATAGCTTATTACGATAATATATTCAAAGTTAACAAAATTTTAATAAAAGTACAAAACCAAGTATTTCAATGGCGTATTAGCAAGACATGCTTTATTGATGCTGTGTATTTTGCTGCATGGGTTACTCTAAGGTTTATTATCTTAAGTGTATAACCTTGTGATATATGACATTTTGACATTTTCATAGTTATTCTGCTATGATGGAACTAAACTTTATATATATATTATTTTTTATATTAATTTCTCGATATTTTCATATTTATTCTGCTATTCGGGTGAAGACAAATCCTAAGGGTTAATGATGATTAAAATCGGTACAGTCATCTTGAGCTATAAGTGTTTGAACAAACCTGACGCTATTTTATATATATAGATGTTCTTCTATTAATTTAATTCTTATTTTCTATATACTATATACATATAAGTATAATATGTCATACTTGAGATAATTTATGTCTTCTACTATTCGAGTATATTCATAAAAAATTCCACAGACAATTAGAAGGCGAGATTGCTGAAGAGTGGAACATAGACAACATGGACACTCTATTACCTCTAGTTCGGGATGTAATCACTTTTGATATGAAACACTCTGCTGAGATACAAGCTTGTGACTTGTTGATGGAGATTGATAGATTAGATTTACTCACACAACATATGGATCAAAGCAACTATTCCAGAGTATGCTTGTATTTAATTGGGTAAGCAAGAAAAATTGGTGTTTATAAAAAAGATGAAATGCAAAAACATAAAAAAAAATTGTGCTTTAAAGAAAGTGTAGTTTCAACTATGTCAAAATCCATTAAAAACATTAATAATGGACAAAATTATTTTTTTTAGTTAATATATATTTCTGTTCTTTTACACTTGTACTTGTACACTTTTACTTTACTTTAGCTGCAACCAAAATAAAATGGTAAGTGTACAAGAACAGAAATATTGATTAACTAAAAAAAATAATTTTAATTTTAATCTCCACATGTATTGATTCTTGAAGCTATGTTTCAGTTAAATTTAAACTAATTTCGTAACCAAATAATTAATGTTTTATCAGGTATACATACTAAACAATGGCTTTATGTAAAATAGCACTGAATGGAACTGAATTGCATAGTAGTAGTCTAAATATTCTTGATATGTAAATGTATAACAATATTGAACAGAACATGTAATAATTTATCAATTGTCCAATTATTCGTGTGGCATATTATGCCAATGTAATGCATTATTGAAAATCTGTTATCAAGGAAATGTTGGTGTGTTCCGGGAGATGCCCTTGAGAACCATTCCCCTCTAAGTTTAGCATGTTTACCATCTTAGATCACACCAAAATTTAACAACAAATGAGATTATAGTAAAACTCTATAATCTCTAAACCTTAAAAAAAACCACTTTGTGTGATCCTGTCTATTATGTACTATTAATGATAAAATAATTATGGCATTTATTTTATTTCCAGCTGCGCAAGTTATGTTGTAGAACCAGAATCCACCCAAATCTTACAGGGGGTTCTTGATACATATTTGCGTTTTAATGAGTATCCACGAGCTCTTCTTGTCGCTATGCAACTTCATGATAGAGCAAAATGTGAAGAAGTCTTTAATGCATGTAATAATTTGTAAGTATTTAAGATATTATGTCCCAGCTTTATTAAATTTTAAATATAATGGACAAACACTTTTTTTATCATACTAATTAATGATAGGCCTTTACAGTATCACTAGACTTAAAATGGACAAAAGTTGTTTACCATATTTGTAATGGTAATAGACATTTTTTAAGTAAATGTAATAATAAGTACAAGGACACTATTTCATGCAGATTATTTTAACTTAGCACTAAGTAATGCTAGTATTGTGGTAACAAAACAATTGGTATACTAATCATATGTAAAACTGACATGCACACTGGTTACACAACTGTCAGTCATGTAAGAGAATCTAATTCTCAGTTCCTTAGTTCAGTAGCGGGGTCCACTACCACTACACACAATTGTAGTAAATAGGATAATTTATAAAGTTGTACAATTGAGAAGTATAAACCACATGAAAATGTAGATGGCACAAAATTTATCTACAATCTTCACGAGTTCCTTTTGTTTCTATATGCTATATGCAAAATAAAAATACATAAGTAAGACAACAAATTGTTAATAGATTAATCAAGAAACAACTGTGCTACATGCTTGCAAGACAGTATATTCCTCTAGATGTTGATGATGAGGATTTACGCACAATTCTCCTTAATGCTCATGTTAATGACCACTTCCTCAGTTTGGGCAGAGAGGTAAACATTTCAGCATTAATTAATTTCATAGTCTTTAAATTATAAATAAGTCACTACTACTATGTAAGTATTTATTTTTATATTGATTCACTATATCAATGTTGGTTGTTGTACTCACTGGTTAGTTCATTATAGCTAAGAACAATTTTAAGTAAAATAACTATTGATGAAAGAATCAGTAGACACAAATATTAAAACAATTTGTATGGTTATTATATTATTTTAAACTCTTAGTATAACATACAGCTAAACTAAAAATTTAAATTATGTATTTAGATATAAATAAAGGCCATTTATAAATTACTGCATCTTGCTATAAGAAAATATAGAACACAAAGAATGATTGGAAATTGCAATTTAGAAAACATTTGAGCTCCTGTAAACTTGTGTTGAATACATCTACATTCAAATCACTAACCAATTTATTTATACTGTTACCTGCAGTAATAAGGTAAGAAAATTACATATAGGTCACCTTGCCAAGCAAGTTGTAGAGTAAGTCAAAGTTTCTACTGGTGGGTGTGAGATAATTTTACTCAATTCGGAACAGTCAATTATCCAGTGAGTATGCAAAAAAGATTATATAATAGTGATATATATGGCAGACTATACATAATTTCGTAATAAATGCTATAATGGAAATGAATGTAAAAGGTACTTTACCTTTCTAAAATGTTACCATAAATATTTATGATAGATTAAAAAAACTAAAAATCGTCCAAGCAATGAACTATGATAATAATAGAGTAAAATTTGTCATTCAAGTAAATTTTCATATTCATACTTTTATGTCAATTTTTTATTTATCTAATTTGATAAATATCAATTACTAATTCATATAGCTCGATATCATGGAACCAAAAACACCCGAAGAAGTATATAAAACGTGGCTAGAATCTGCCGGCTCAGCACTTCGGCCCTCAATCTTGCACCCGGAGCACCCTATTGATTCAGCAAGACAGAATTTATCAGCTACTTTTGTCAATGCCTTTGTGAATGCTGGATTTGGTCGGGACAAATTGGTTACAACAGAAGATGGAAACAAATGGATGTACAAAAATAAAGATCATGGTATGTCATTTTTTTTTATTCAAGTTGAATATCCTTGTGTCAGTAACATTTAAAATCATTATTGTTACTATTAACAAATTATTATAGATAGTTTTTAATAAAAAAAAGAAAGGCAGTCCTATTTCCTTGTAGTTCTACATTCTCGGTTTTGTTTATTATTTTTGTTTGTCCATTTTTCTTTATTCGTATTGACCACCCTGTCGGCTTGTTAGGGCCGCTACAGTTTCACCGAACTACTTGTTTTTCCGTATTATTGTAGTTTTCGTATTTTACAACATGAAAATCCAAATAAAATTAATAAAAACAGACAGCAATTTATTTTTCGTTTGTCCAATTAATAACGTTTTTATTATTTTTAACTTGTGACCATGGTTTCATTTGTTTTCGTGGAAATGGTTTTGCTTCATGAAAACTATGTATTTTATTTGTAGTAGTTGTTGGCAGGCTTATATTTTTATAAATTTAATTTTGACATGAATACTTAGCCTCTTATCAATTTTATGTTGCCTCCATTAAGTTTTATTATTACTACTAAGTGTTATGATAATGTGTAATGATTTGCACTTTTATAATATTCCGAAAACTCCTAATCTTCATAAGCTATGACAAGGGCTCGGATCATGTCTGAGAAATAAGGGGGAAAAAAAAAAAATCTTCATAAGCGGCAGACTCCTCAAGTTTATGTATTTATATAGTTGGAACATAACAGTAAACTATGTATTATAATTAGTGGTTTTCTCCAGTGGTGGAAATTAAAAGTTATGTTTAAATATTAAGGAAACATATTAATATTTTCCAAAAACTTTTATTTTAACTTTTATTGATTGTAAAGCTAGTGAAAACTCGGTATATCCGTAGGAGCTTTTTAAAAAGCACAGTTTATTTCTCTGATATAAAGAAGAGTTTTTACAAGACTAACCCATCTTTATGTAGCCGGGATGACCACCCAGATATACCGACATAGTCATTCCTCGGCTTAGTTTAGATGCGTATAGCTATAGTTTCGTGGCCTATACAGGTCTGTATAACTAGCTCAATATTTATTAAAAATAAAAAGATTAGTTAAGAAACAGAGGAGGAAGAGATGTATTTGAATGTTTTGTTTCTGGTTATTTTTATTTATATATCGAAATTTTCATTAATTGCAATTGGTGAATTCTTGTGTTTTTCTTTGCAGGTATGCTTTCAGCGGCGGCTTCTCTAGGCATGATCCACTTGTGGGATGTTGATGGTGGTCTGACCCCTATAGATAAATACTTATATACAACTGATGAACATATAAAAGCTGGTGCACTGCTTGCTTTGGGGCTTGTCAATTGTGGTGTCCGCAATGAGTGTGACCCGGCGCTTGCTTTGCTCTCAGACTATGTTCTGCACTCGAGTCCTAACCTTCGTATCGGCAGCGTTTTAGGTAAGTGTCTATTATACGAAACTATATATACAATATTCGCACAGCTGTACTAAGTAAGACAATTAGACAACATCTTTCTTTTGCAGCTAAACATCTCAAAGCAAAATATACACAAATGTGTTATATGTCTATTTATTAAGGATAAACCTCAATAGTCAATTTATGGATTATGTATATAATCATGGTGGTCACTAAGTTTGAACGGTGGAATATCAATTCGATGTCCGCAGGTTCGAACCCCGCCATATACCAACATTTTTTTTGGAATTCGCGTACATTTACTAATTTAATAACACCATCGGCTGACGATGAAGGAAAACATCGTGAGGAAACCTGAACCTGAGTAGTTACACCTGTATGTGGGGAAAATATAGATCTGTGAATTTCCCAGATTTTGAAATCGTTAATAAGTCTTGAGCTGGCGCGGTTATTATGCCCATACCTTCTCTTACAATCTGATGATGATAATGATTATATGTACATTATTTTAAAAAAATATTGTGACGCTATTTTTGTCAATATATTGATCAACGTAGTATTAATAATTATTGAAATATATGTTTTAATTACATTAGGTGTTTAAGATAGACGAAAAATGCATTTTACAGCATTAGATATTGGAAGATATCACAGATTTAAAATTACGCGTAACATAAAACAAATTGTTTGTGTGATAAACCTTTGCATAATTTCTATGAATTTGATGAACAGTTAATAAAAAAATTGATATATATATATATATATTAAGTACCTATGATGCCATATTTTTATACATGGCACACATGCGAAACCGAGCTAGGTCGCTAGTATATTGTACTTAAAAAAATAATATATATATGTATATATATATTTAAGTGAAACTTCTTATCTTATCTTTGAAATTTTGATGACAACCGTTTTTTGTGATGGAAACTGGTGGGGGTAAACACTATGTCGGATAGAGTGTTAAAAACACCGTTTCTCAATCGACCGCCGAAGTTAAGCAGCGTCGATGGGTGACCGCGTGGGAACAAAACGTGACGTAGTTTTTTGTTGTGTTTTTGTAATGTTTCACTCCTATCGTGTGTCTTGACGATCCATCCTGATTTTTAATTTGAATGCTTTAACTTTCTCATTGGGATAGGTCTGGGTATAGCATATGCGGGTACACAGCGAGAAGACGTATTATCACATTTAGTTCCTGTACTGAGTGACAGTGCAGCACCAGCAGAGATCAGTGCCCTCGCCGCTCTCTCTTGCGGCCTTATTGCTGTTGGTTCATGTAATGGTGACGTAAGTTAACCAATATTACATTATTTCCTTTCACGCAAAAACGACTGCTTTAATTTTGTTTTTTTTTTTTAGTTTTACTGCTAAAAGACTCTGTTCTTATCTAATAAAATCACGAATCTCTATTTAATTTAGAGTTATTAAAATTTAAGAAATTACGATTTATGTTGACACTAAGCATTCAGCGATGTGTATTTTCTTCCCTTAACGAAGTCACGTGTATCTGCTAGTTTACAAATAAAATAAAACAATACTCCTTGTTAAAATGATGTTATCTACATTGTAAAATGACTTGTTTTTTAATTATATTTCTAGGTTACATGTGCTATCATTCAACGACTGATTGACGACAATAAGGACTTGCATTCTTCTACTTATGCCAGATTCTTACATTTAGGACTTGGACTGTGTTTCTTAGGTGAGCTTCTGAAATTAATAAACATCTGGTATTTTCATGTCCTATTTAGAATGTTTGAAGAATATGTATCTCAAAACCCTGCTAATAATAACTAAAGCTATAATTGATTTTCGAAATGCTCATAATTCGACTATACAACTTTAGACTTTAGTATTCCGGTTTCACTCGCGTTTATTTTTCCAGACCTTAGTACCCAATACCCCGTATTGCAAGACACGGCCCGCTTGTGAATATATTTTCTTCTCATTTAGCGTACTTTATGATCTGCAATTTATCTGATAATTTGTTTTTGGGGTCTTAGCGTGACTTAGCCGATAATCATCCTCATCCTTTACACAATAGAGCTTAAAAATAAAGTATGAGTTGAAAAAGTATTCTGGCAGTTGCAGAGATTGTCCGATTACTTTATATTATATTATTTTATATGTAGGAATCATTCTTTATTTATGTTACTGTTTTTGCATTGTACCGTAATCTCGTTTGATTTAAAATAAGTATGTGGTTAAAGATGTTAAACGAAAAAGGACTTTTAAATGTAGATACCATAAAAAATGTATGGATTCTTAGCGACAATTTTTGAAGTGAAACTTCTTTAGAATCGTGATTTCCAACCGGATGCAACGGAAAAACGACAGGTAAGAGACACAAATACAAAAATGTGTAGGATGAAGCGGGCAAAAAATGAGACAGAAATATACATAGTATTTTATATTATCGGTCTCTCTTCTTTGTGCCATGCTTCGTTGCATCCCCACTTCCGTCTCCTAAGCATAGTCGCCTGTAATTAGTGAGCCAGAGCGAGAGAGCAAATGTCGGTGTGTATGTATATTGCACACTGTTTAACAGTGGTTGTGAGTATTTTTATATCTTGTTTTTTGAAACTGAAAATATGGAACTTGAGCAATAAATTATGTAACATACGTTAAATAAAATATAAATTATCTTTTAAAATTATCAAAATACTTTCACTTTTAAACAAATAAACTTTGTAATTATCCTACCCTTGTTATATATATTCATCTCATTCTTTTGTTGATTTACTGAAGTTCCACTTCTGTCGTGTGTGGCTCGCATACACACACCTTTTTTTTTTAAGTTAATAGCTAACAAAATAAAAAAATAAACTAAATCTCTACGACCATAGAAATTGTTAGCACACAGATTTTGTATATTAGTATTTTTGTGGTATCACGAACAGGCTGTAAGGAGCGTACAGAGGCGACTATGGCCGCTCTGGAAGTATTACCGGAGCCGCAGCAGTCGTTGTGCCAAACCACGTTGTCGATGTGCGCGTACGCAGGCACCGGCGACGTGTTAGTCGTACAGCAGATGTTGCACATCTGTTCCAAACACTTCGAAACTGATGTAAGAATACATTTTCACACCACACTATTTTTACGGGTTATTTTTTCTCATTAAAATACGACAGGAAAAGGTTACCTTTTTATACCACATATCAGCACACACACCCCCGCCCTTCCCCCCAAACAATATTGCATCACGATTGATAAATTGAATTAATGATGAATACAAAAAAAAAAATCTATTACGACGGAAATATGTACGTGAAAATATTTTTCATAATTGCAAACATGAAACCAGTGACTCCAAACCAAAAATTAAAGTAAAAAAAAAAAGTCGAGAGCAACTTTGCTAACTTATTAATGAATTGCAAATGTCACGTTTCCTTAGACTTTCGACGCCCCTTATCACAGTAAGCGATACAACCAGCCACAACAAGTGCAAACGTATTATATGAACCTAAGTAAAAAGACAACAGAAGGAAGTAAAAATGTGTTTATCTGATGTTTCAGAACGAACAATCGTCAACGGAAGACACAGCTTTTAAGAAACAAGATAAGAAAGATGCTAAAGATAGCGCCAGCTCTTCAGGAAGTTCAAAGGATGACAAGAACAAAGGTAAAAAATATAAGCGATCCTAACTCATAATTATTTATCTACTCAGTACACATCTTCAACTGACTTCAGTTTGAACATCACTATTGCATGCACAATAGTTTGAAAATCTGAATAACGCATCTATGGCATAATATGGACGCCGTCGGTGCGTTGTAACGTTCCATAACGCAATGTATTTACAAAATACATTTATCTCTTTTCCATAGAGAGCTATAACAATCGAAGCAACTTTTCCCTGAAATTTTCAGTCCCGTTCCCCCGCTTCACAGGAAAGTCATCGAAAGATAGCAAGAGCAAAGAAAAAGAGAAGGAGAAAGAAGCTAACAAAGAGTTATCGTCTGTACAAGCTGTAGCGACTCTCGGCGTCGCCGTTATCGCCTTAGCCGAGGAAACAGGAGCAGAAATGTGCACGCGAATTTTTGGACAATTGGTGAGTGATATTATTTTACTCTTACCCTAGAATGTCTATTTTTTGTTGTTACTTTAAAAAAAAGCATGACCTAACCAATAATGGATAGCAAAATATATTTTGGACATGCAAGAAATTTAATTTTCTTTACAATTTTTTTGGCTTATTGATCAAGATCAAATTTAGAAAAGGACAACTGGAGTTTCATGAATACTATGAATTTTTATTTTCTTCTATACAATGCTATTGTAAAGAGAAAAGATTTGATGTTGTGTTTGTTGTTTATAATGGATAAAATATTTACAGTTTTAAAAATATTTTCACCTATAAAATATATTTTAGGCGAGTGACATGAGCTATGAGTGTTTCATTTTCGAAATTTTCAGTAACGCGAGCAAAACCTAGTCTAAAAAAAGATGTTTAAAAAAACAACAAACAAAAAACATCATCACGGCATTTTTTATAGTAGCACGACACAGTGACTGCACTCTGCCTGATGGTAAACATACAACAAAATACGACGAACGAAATATCAGTAATTCATCACCAGTAGTCGATGTCTTAATAGTGTGCAAGCCTCACCATCTGCTTTATATCCATTGACTGATCCTAAGACACGGATGTGTAGTCGGGTGAAACTGTAGAAGCCTGTCAAGCCAACAGTGTAGTCAATTCGATAAAAAAAGACGTATGTATGTACACCATCTGAATGCTTATCATGTCGCGTCTTTATCGCCTACATAACTCTACCACACCATTACTGAAAATATCACAGTTGGCCCGGGAAACATGGTAATCTTATGGGCCATTATGATTAGCGTTAGAACTGGTGTATAATGGTCGCGATGTAGCTCGACATAGCTGCTAGATTTTACTACATTTCTTCTTTTAAAACATCTAATACGACTTCGGCGCTCCTGGTGCCTTTCCCTTTAAATCTAGCCCTGATTATATATTATAGAAGTTATCATATATAGTTAGTGTACAATTAATTACAAATGTTACATTAAATGCCGCTTCCGTCAGAAGATATTCATATTTTACTTGTACAGATAGATATAAATAAAAAAAGGAAAGAATTACATTTTATAGTGCTGAAATCGCTGTTCACTTGAATTTTTTTTCCTTTTATTCTTTCTTGTATTCGCTCTGGTGTTTACATTAAAACTCCACCTGGACACACCTGGTGCGTCTCTTTAAAAAAGGAGGGTAGAAAACTCTGTAAGACTGACGACATTATTCGAACGATTGGACAAAGTACAAGACGGGCTATTTTTAGAACCCCATTATTTATAGTTTCCATAATGAATGAGACATTCGTTGTTTATTCGCAATAATTACGCATATAGGTGTAACAATATAAAAATTTTGATGACATCTTAGTTTATCATGTAATAGAATTTTTTTTGTATATAATCTTTACTTACATGACCGTATATTATCTAATATTGAAGGTATCGTGCGGAATATAGCTTGGTTATTACACAAAAGTGTAGTTGATAGGAAATAATAACACGGAGCATGAATTCTGAGATGTTACAAAAACTGTCTGAAAGTTCTAACAAGGAGACCACCGTCTTATTGGATCACTGAAATGATCTTAAGAGATATTGTAACGATTTACACACTTGTTAATGGCCGTAATGATCCTCAATAAAAATGATTGGCTGCCAAAGTAGGATTAATATAAGTATAATGCCGACTAAAAATTACTTTGTTTTGTGTAGTTCGATTAGTCTGTAGCTGCTTCAGGGTAAACAGGGTAGTCAGTTCGAAAATAAAAATTAAGAAAAAAAAAGCTCTTCATATTAATATTCAGAGGTCATGCACTGTGGATTTCTATTTTTACAGTAACATTTTTACATTAACACACAAGAAAAAATCGACAAAAATTGACATTTTTTTTATCAGCCTCATCTAACTAATGTTATATATCCAAAAATGTGTTACTTTGATACCCTTTCACGCATTAACTACTCAACCTACCATTATTAGGAGTACAGAAAAGTACTAAGAGTACATTTAGTAAAAAAAACTTTTCCCGAGGGATAGACCAAATCTACATTTAAGCGAGCTAAGATTAGTATATAAATAACCTTTGAATTGTAATTATAACCCAGGGTCGTTACGGTGAACCGGCTGTCCGTCGCGCAGTGCCGCTTGCTATCGCGCTGTGTTCGATATCGAACCCGCAACTGTCAGTGATTGACGTGCTCAACAAGTACTCGCACGACTCCGACAACGATGTCGCTTATAACGCCATCTTTGCTATGGGACTCGTCGGTGCTGGCACCAACAATGCCAGGTAACATACTTTATTATCATACACCAGACTACTGTCCAAAGTAACATTATAAATGCCATAGTTAATTTGTTTGTTTATTTTCATGTCCTTAACACGTTCCGTGCCAAGCCTATTTTGCCTGTCATGTCGTTCTGACCATTTGATATTTTGACTAAAAATTAATATATTATCATACAATGTTACATTACAATAATAATTCATAAGTAATTCTTTCGTTTTCGGTAGTTATCATATCGTGTAAATGTAAGTAAGTAACTAGTAAGTATCACATCACAAGTGTGTGGTACATGTGGCCTAAAGATCAAGCTTAACGTGTACCACGTGGTGCACGTGGCACGGAACGTGTCAACTACTGTTTAGTAACTAGTACACTTTACTTGATGCGAGTACAATGGTAGACCTCCATCATTTTATTTATATATATTGAAATGATTGAAAGAGTATTGTTTTTAATGAAAGTGACGTCCTTTTGTGTGTAATATATTTATTACCTCAGTTCACACACTACAAAGAGGATGCTACTTATGTTTAGTTCTTCATAAATAAAACAAAACTAGTACAAACCACAGATACAAGACAATTATATTTGTTGTTCTTAAATTCAACAATATAGAAGACTAGTGGCTGAAACATGGCCGTAGATAATTAATTTTTTATGTTTTAATATTACGGAAAATAAACGAACAATTTCCAATTTTTTTCATCATTACCACTAAAGCTTATAAATATCTAGTAGACAAAAAAAAATGGTTATCTGTAAAGTCTGTTTATGTGCGATAATTTTACGTGATAACATCATAAGAAAACATTGCTGAAAAATTGCTTACTTATATGAATTGAATTAAATCACTGAATTACCGATGGAGTGGAAGAGAAATAAATGCGTCACAGGCCGATCGCGCCTCTCTATCGTTTGTTCCGCGCTCTCGCTTGCACGTCAAGCTCAGGCGGAACGTCACAATGAGTCATGCTTTTTTTATATTAGGGGGGGCAAACGAACAACTGGGTCACCTGATGGTAAGTGATCACCACCGCTCATAGACACTAGCAACACGAGGGGAGTCGCGAGTGCGTTGCCGGCCTTTTATATATGTGGGCCTCCGGCACTCTCACTGGCCGAACGAAACACAACAGTGCAACCACTGTTACTTCACGTCGGTTTTTTTTGAGAGGGTGGTACTACCCCGGGCGAGCCGACCCATTCATGCTGAAACCAGTAATAGCTTCAGCGTAGCTATACCACCTACAAAAAGCTTTCTCGTGCGTGCAGACGGCGTTCATCGATTTATAAGACGTTATCACGTCATAACAAAATAAAAGAAATCGTTTGAGAAACTGAAGAGGAAGATGTATTTAACCGTTTTTTCTTTGCGAATTTATATATAGATGATGATGTTTGTAGGTTGGCGACGATGCTCCGTGCGTTGGCGCTTTACCACGGCAAGTCACCGGTGCACCTATTCATGGTGCGGCTCGCGCAGGGACTCTGCCACGCCGGCAAGGGCACCGTCACGCTCTGCCCCGCACATGCTGACAGGAGACTTATCAATCAACCTGCACTCGCTGGACTCCTCGTTGTCCTCACTGCTTTCCTCGATTGCAAAAACAGTTAGTTACATATTTATTCAATTTACAAAGTCACTAAACACTCCGTCGTTTTTTATTTAATAACCTGCTTATTTCTAAACACCTGCTACCCGCGACTTCGCTCGCATGAAATGTAACAAAAAAAAATTGTTTAGTGTCTACGTGCGTGATACTGCAGACTGCTTCTTTGCGCAAACCTCTATTTTTCTTTTCTAAAATAAACTATGTTAGTTACTCCTTTTAACATCAGCTATTTGTTAGTGAAAGTCCCGTCAAAATAGGTCCAAAAGTTTCCGAGATAAGCGTGAACACACAGGCAGACAAACAAAAATCTTAAAATATTGTTTTTTTTTGTTATAAGTACCATATTTACTTTTATATGCATTTTGTAAAGAGTTGTTGACGTTACAAAAAGATACCTTGTTTATAGGCTGAGATTCCTGGTGATTGTTTTTTTTCCACTATAGTTTTACAGTTTGACCATAATTTTACCTGACGGTAAATGATGATATGGCTTGAGATGGTAACACACTAAACCTAGTGAGGGACTGATTCTCGAGTAAACACTATCACAATGAAATATAAATGTAATGTTTTCACTTATCCTAATTTAAAAAAAACTTCTAAATTACCAATATAACTACAAATTAAATAAGATCGTACCATTAACACGTCATTTGGTTTTAGTAATCCTCGGTAAATCTCACTACTTACTATATGTTTTGGCGACGGCTATTCAACCTCGCTGGCTTGTAACCGTTGACGAAAACCTTCAGCCACTGAATGTCACTGTTCGTGTTGGACAGGTAAGATCCTATGATTTTGTTACAATAATAAAACATAATTTTTTGAAATGTTATTGGGAATATGTATTTTTAATATATTCAGGGCAAAACTTAAAGGATGGGGGACTTTGGAATTACGTAGAAAGGGAGGCCCTAATTAAATTTTGAATATGAATTATAAATATGCATTACAATATACTAAAAAAAATACTTTATTAACTTTTCTATACTGTATTACAGGCCTTTTTCTTTATTTAAAGAAAGTACAACAACTCATATTGTTGACGAACCTTTTGTGAGTAGAAGGCATTACGCTTAATATCACTGGTTGTCCTCTTTTATATTCGACCTTGAAAAGTTCGAAATAGTACAAAGAGTACAAGTAATATCACTTGTTCTTAAATAAAAACGTTAAAAAGATAAACCAGATAAAGTTCTTGACGGTTCGCCTCTATGATTGAATTATTTTCATAACCGCGTTCTTAGTGTCTAAATTGAATAAAGTATTTTTGATTTTGAAATGTTCAATTTTTTTTTTAACAGGCGGTTGATGTTATCGGCAAAGCCGGTACTCCTAAAACAATAGCTGGTTCACATACTCACACGACGCCAGTTCTCCTCTCATTCGGAGAACGCGCTGAACTCGCTACAGATGAGTATATACCACTCTCACCGGTAATGGAAGGTTTCGTCATACTCAAGAAGAATGAAGACAGTGTTATGGCATCAGTTCAGTAGCCTTAAGATACTTAGTTTATATTGTATTGTTAATGTGTAATTCAATTTTTAATAAAACTTATTTCAATTACTGTCATTATTCTATCCACGTATTTTTTTATATTTATATATACCCTTGGTGATATTTTGAAAGTAATAAAATCTAACACTAATGGTTTATACTCAATGACCTGCGAACATTATAATAAAATCATATTCGAGTCCTTAAAGTGAATTAAAAACAACTCGTAGTATCGACGCATGATACCTTACTGTCTTTTTACAGATACTAACCTTTATTGTGTAAGAAAGAGTCATAAAATAAGGGCTGACACCATAGAAAAGTTTTATAATACTAATTTTTAACAATACATACGTATATTTACCATACTACTGTAATATCTTCTATAGCGTTACACACCCATGAGCTACAATTCTTATTTATTATTTACTTTATACACCATAAGATACGGACTTGTAAATTTCAAATGTATGAAAATGGACTTTCTTTTCTGTTATTTTAGTTGTAAAAGTGAAACTTATACGTATCATTACCGGGGTGGTAGTGAAGACTTGACCCCGGGCGTCCCCGTTCAGAAGATATGAATTAATGAAAAATGCATAAACATACACCATTTTCTTTGAAATTCAATCGACTACCTGTAGATCTATTGTTAATTTTAGTACCGAGTATAGCTATTGATAAAATAAGAGATATTTAAAATCATTTCAATGCCTAATTTACTTATTTCTTACCATCAAGAATTAGGTATAAATAGTAAATGGGGTTTTGATGGTGCACCTGATCAAAGCAACTACAAACAAAAAATGATTGGTGATGATTCCAGTATCTTAATGTGTTCGTTTGTACCATTGAAACTGGTGAGAGATGATATCGATGAAATCACATGGGAAAATCCCAATGCATCATGAACTTTTTACTCTAGACTTAAATTCATAAAGGAAAGTGATTTAAATATAAAAGAAGAAATGCTGACAATTGAATGGGAAATTGCTCCAGTACAGCTGTCAATGATACAAATGTGAGACACAAACTTCATATGACCGTGATACATGGTAACATACATAACTTCATATCTTTCACATACCTCAACAGCAGCATGTGATATTTATAAAGCGAAGCCGAAAGATATGAATACCATCGATGTGATATCGCGAAGAACTCATTCTAAATATATTTTTAGGTATGACTTATCATCCCTCCACGCGTGGATTAGATGCATAGAATGCGTACTGCCTCGATTTCCATAAATAGTAAGCAGAAGGAGACAATTTAAAGCAACTAGTAGATAACAAAAACAGATTATTCAAGAAAAAAATCGAGATGAAATGGGGCTGCTTGTAGATATAGTTAAACAAGGTGCGGGAACAACCAATGATAGAAACACCACAAGAAGGTTTTTTATAAACCCTCAAGTAACTGCACAGATCATTGATGTTGATGAAGACCTCATCAGTAGATTTGCGGAGATTCTTCAGGTAGTCTCATGTGGAACAGTTCCGGCAATATTGTTCTAGAACAGATCATAAATATGTAGAGTTATATCAGTGGTATTATATATGACTTTTAGCGTGCATAAATTACTCATGCATGGTGCAGACATAATTGAGCATAATAACTTTATCCCATGTGGTAAACTTTCTGAAGAACGCAGTAATGATTTTAAAAAATTTAGAGCTTCTTTTGATATTAGTAGAATTCCAAGAAATAAGGTCGTTATCCGTAGTTAATATATTTGTTATAATAACATCTGACCCATTCCTGTCCAGCAACAGACGTAAAACGTCAACTTTGCCATAAAACGCTATCAGATGAAACTAAATTATCATTGGTAAAGTCTAGATCAGATAATAAAATATAGGGTTTGTAGATGTAGGAAATTTGTGTTACTGTGCGTAATGTAAGTGTGTAATTATACAGGTACAAGAGTAACTATATGTATATAATAATTTTGTTACAAAATATTTAAAGTATGCTTTTTTTAGTTTATTTTTTTTTTTGCCTTTATAACAAATTGGACGACAATATGTTAAAGTTACAAATTTACAACTGAAAGTTTGAAGTAAAAAAAAAAACATTTTATATATTTGGAATCGATAAGTTAAAATGAACATAAGGTCAATGGTATATACACTGCTTTCATTTGTAATCCTAATCTAGCCCCGGAAATAACTGTTTAATCGTTTATGGCAAACAACAACTTCAATAACGACAAAACAAATACATTAATTACCATAATAAGCAAAACCAAGACATTTTGCTACAAATGTGAAACGAAAACAATCAAGAATAGTAGCAGGTAATTGGTGATAAATTAAATATATACTGTAAATTTATAGGTAATTAACGAAATTTTATATGGAAAAATAGGTAGATCGAAGTTTTAAAACGAATTCTGTATCGTATATTTAAAAGCAAATTAAAAAGAAACGGTAGGGTAAATCAGGGGTATACATAATTTTATAGCAGCCTTTGTTTTATCGATAGGTAGCATTAAGGTCTAAAATAAATCTACAGATTGATGATTTCATCTCAATACAATGTCGTCTAAGTATGAAACTTTCATCAACAAATATCTTTTGAACAGGGACGTCCGAGGTCAAGGTCCTAAGGCTTCGTGACCACCCCAGTAACGATACCTATAAGTTTTAGCTTTACAACTCAAAACACAAAAAAGTTATGAAGAAAAGAAAGTTTATTTTAATACGTTTGAAATTTGGTGTAAAAGGTAACAATAGAACATAAAATTGCTAAATAATTCAATGATATGACCGTTTTGACTAAACTGAATACTTAAAACTATCAAATAATACAATTCATTTTTCGTAAATCCTATGAAAAGGAGGCTCCGATTTCCGTCCACTGTGCGACGGTATATAAAAGTCATCATATCTACCCACATTAGTTAACCGATTGTAAGTAACAAAAAACTCTTAACCAAAATGTTTGGATTTTGGCAAGGAATTGCTTTGTTTGTTGGTGTGTTATCGCTCGTACTTATAATCATTGGGTAAGTAGACAGATAATCTTAATTTAAAACCACTATACATTTTTATACATACTTAACTATAAAGCAACAAACCCCATGCGGTCACGAATTTGTCTTTTGGTAGTTTATGAAGAGATTTAGGATATTTTTCATCGACTAAAGCTGCGCTTCGTTATAGAAATTAGTAAATAAAAAATAAATGTAAATATAATATGGAAATTTTCTAAAAGTAACATTTACTGTTATCTTATTAAGGCCTAACTTCGCATGTATTATTTACTGCAATATATGAAATCTATAAGCCTAAAATAATTTAAAAAATAAATTTCGATAAATGGGATATTTTCAATAGGATAATTTATACATTACGTTGATTTATTATTTCCTTTATTTAATTTAACTGGTACGCTTCGGCTAACTGTGACGTTTGTGAGAAGCAAATCTAAGGCAAGGTTGCTCATCCCATGCACATGGGCTATTTTTCAGTAACCTATATAAGCAAGCCATAAGTGTTTTTTTTTTTCATTGAATAAGTCTTAAAAGTAAATAAAATAGTCACCGTCAGGGACCCGTCAAATATATCTGAATCATCTATTTGGCCCAACTGAATGAAAAAGTTGAGCAGTCTTGATCTAAAGCACATTTACTGCTAGATGAAAAGATAATATAGTTCTTTAATGTTTATGGGAAATAAAATTAAAAGCATAACAGTTTGTGAATTTGTTTTGGAATACACCCCGAGGATTATTAGTTTAATAATGGAAAAATGTACTGAAGAACTCACAATTATGATATTAATAATAATTTATTTTTCAGGTTTGTCATTATTCGATTATGTAAAAATAAACGCAACATGGCAGAAAAGTTTGGACAAAATTCATCCAGAAGCTATCAGAATTCTTCTATACCATATGAGAACCATTGCAGCTTTACCGTTTTAGTACCATCAGCCCCATCTTGTTTTTATGTTAATGAATTTAATTTTGATTCCTACACTGGTTCTCTTTAGTATTGTTCAACAAGAAAAATTATCTTGTCCTTTATTTATTTTCACTTTCACAGTATATTGTCATTATGTTATTTCAAAAGGAGAAGGATCTTATTGTAATGTAATCATACAAAACTGCAGTTTAACTTTCTTAAAATAAATGTAAACATTTCGGGAACAAAATGGTATATTTTTTATATTCTTACAGATTTATAATTCTAGTAAATCAATTTTGTTTGGTTTATCTTTTTTTTCATGTTCAGTCATTTCAGTATCATCAAATTTGTCTGTCACATGGTTTTCACTACTTTCCTGCACATTTTTTGCTGTACAGACTACTGTAGAATTGCTTTTCATATCATCTTCCTCCTCTTCATCACTATCAGATTGAGATGAAACAGATTGTTTGTTTTCAGTCTTTGCCCTTTTCCCCTTTAATTTAGCTAGTTTCTTTTTCTTTAATCTTTTTGCTCTTTTCTTTGCCGTTCTTTCTTCTGCTTCCTTTCTATTTTTATCAATTTTCATATGGTATTCTTCATCTAATTTTTCCTGCAAATAAGTATGGATAAGTTAAAATTATATTATCTATACATACAATAAGAATGTAAATCCAACGTGTCTGTACTTTTTGATTTTTGAGAAAAAAATTCTTGCAGCTGTCTAGGAATAAGTAATAGAATCTATTTCGATCATTTTTAGAAATATCTGCCTTTCTGTTTGTTTGAACAGGCATCACTGGTAAAGTACTAGGTTTCTAATAAAACCCCAGCAAGAAAATAATCAAGCATATTCCGGAGCAACATAAATTTTTTGTTTCATTAAAATCGGTTAACTCTATCAAAAGTTATTGTAATTTTAATGACGAAGGAAGTTTAAGTACGAGAGAAAAATAGATAAATAAATGGACTTTAGCTTCATCCAAAAACCAGGGTATTTTATAACATAAATAAATATTACCACAGTATTACATTACTAAGACATAGAACGAAAGAAAAATGGTTAAAATTTATTTTCACATAAATAAATATTAATAACCTAAGATGTTCGTAATTAATTAATATGCATTATTGCAAATAGATGGCGTTAAACCACCATTTTCTAAATCTATTACTGCTATAATATACATTCTAAAAATTGGCCAATTACATATATTACATATTTCTATAAATTGAATAACTAACTTTGTATAAGTAAAATATGATTTTTATTTTTCGATCGCAAAAAGTTTATGATTAAATTTGTAAATTTCCAATTCGTTTTGTGTTGTAAATATTACAAGTTATTGAACGTTATCACATTTTAGGACAATTTTTTATTATTTATTTTTATGTGAAGTATATATGAATGAATATTATTAACTCTCGGCTGATTTTTGAAGACTCAGATCTCAAAATAGCAGATTATGTTTTCAATTTTTTTTTAATTTCACTACATCGTACATTGTAAATTTCAAGGTTTAGTAAAAAAAGTTTGTACAAATGAAATATAACTTAATAATACATTTTACATGAAAATCATTATTTTACAATTCATCATTTGTTATTTTTCAAAGTTTTGTAATAAATCAGGTATTTTTTAAGTGTATGCTGCCAACAGTCTATTGACCTATGCGTCAGATCTACCTTTGTTTGTATAGAACTTAAATATTTATGGTTTTGGTCAATCCAAGGGTTAATATTGTTTTTACAGTTGTTAAATTAGAATATTATTGTTATGATACTTCTATACCTGTGTGTATCGTCACAAAATTTTTGTCCATGTTCGCAATAACTTTAGGTGTGGGCACACATTACCGTCGTGTGTTACGAACTATCTGACTTTGTGATGATAGATGCAGCACAATAGCTAGGCCCACGGTTTTTACACACATCAAAGTAACTTGGAAGCCCTAATATTGAGGTATTATTGAAGTGACAAAGGGGTGTGACCATTATTAGTTTTTAGCCTGACAATTTACATTACAAATATACAGATATAAATTCAGATTGTTTCATTAATCACTGTATTTTGAATTCCGTTCCACGTGGACGAAGTATACTGGTATACAGTATATTTGATATTGACATAAAAAGGAAATTTTTGTTATAATGATAGTAGTGTATCAAGTAGAAGCAAACATTTTTGTTAGGTGTATGTGTTTAAAATATATATGTGTGTATATCACCTAGTGTTCCCACTGAGTTTATGGTAACAGCATAAATGAAGCAATCCACCTGATGTTAATTACTTACTGCAGCCTATAGCTATGTATAATAAATATCAAAACATTGCAAGCCTGAGGCCAATCATAATAGGTTGCCACTCCTAAGGACTGAGTTGGAAAGCCTTGTATAACAATAACTCTTGTTAATCACACCCTACAACACGAAAAAAAGAGGCCTGACCACAACCATTTTTATCAGAAACGTGTGTGTGTATAGCATTTATGTTGAATCATACATGGGATCTACTACTTATTTATAAAGACTTTGCAAAAGTTAGCTGACTACCAAGCTATTGACTATCTTAGCAGGTTAGTTTATTATTATTAGATGACAGGTGAATAAATAGGTACAATAACTTACTTTTTCACTTTTTTCCTGAATAAATTTTTGTCTTGCATATTCCTTTCTCCTTAAATGTCTATAAACATGAAATTCTCCAGAACCCGCACCGGCACTAGATCCCATCACATTCCGAACAAAGTCAGGAGGTTGTGGTAAAGATTTTGGTTTCGCCGGGTCTGGTAATATTACGGGCTTGTCCTATATAATATAATGATTACCATTTAAAATACATATTGAAATAATATCACAGTAAATATTGTAATACTTACAAAACACTTACTGGATTTTTCATTAATTTCTCAAGTTTTAGTCTTTGCAAATCCGTTGCATTTTTTACAACGACGGGCTTCTTTTCTTCGTCTAAAGATTCTTTGTTGCTCATTGTAATGAAAAGATATCTTTGTACCTATGTAAACGCAAATTCACAAATTAATACACACTATCAGACGACTATTAGAATCTCCGCTAGGAGTACGTAATATCCTCTAGTAGTTTGTGTCTACGAGTAATATTCATAGATAGGTATATTATATACTAAAATATAAGGTAATATTATTCTTCTTCTTTTAAATTTGTGGCGCCGTGTGTTGGTAACACACAATTCCGCCAATGTCAGGCTGTGGCTGATAGTGTCAGAAACGAAGGAGTGCAATTAAAAAATGTAATTTGTGAAAAGATAATAATTATTTAGTGTAATTTATATTCAGACCGAGTTATTGTAAAAAAATAATACAGCCAAAATTAAATATATAACGGTTGAGACATAGATAATCAGATTAAAGTTTGATTTTGGTAATTTTAATAAATAAGAAAAAGGCATGTAAAATTAAAAACATACAAAGATACAAAAGATATATTTTTTTTTAAAACCATGGCTTTTGCGGAATTTCGTTTTATAAAGTACTATAATTCTTTCTGGAGAGATTCCAATCCTTTTGCCATGCTTCTAACAATCTAGTTTTGTCTAGAGAACGTAGACCCTCGGTATGTAAACTACAATGGTTCATGGAACCGAACTGGACAGCAATTTTTGCACAGGAATCTGCTGATTCGTTCCTTGAGATGCCACAATGCCCTGGAATCAAAGCTAGCACTGTTTTGATACCTAAAATACGACAATCGTATAATACCTCTTTAATATTTAAAATCATCGGGTGTCTGGATTTGGAGCGGAAGGGATTGGAAAGAATAACCTGTAAACAACTTTTACTGTCGGTGAAGATATTTGCTTTTTATAATTTGTGTGACTTAATCAATAACACAGACTCAAAAATAGCAGTAGCTTCCCCAGTAAAAACAGATGTTAGAGGGGGACATTTACAGTTAAGGATAATCCTATAGCTAGGTATCCAAACTGCAGCGTTTACCAAAATTGGACAGCTTAGATGCATCACTATAAAAAGGGATCCAGCTTTGCCAGTCCCTGGTTAATAAGCTGTTGAAAATACTGTTAGTTTGAATAGTGTCTCTATCAACACCAAAGTCCAATATGATAGTCGGCTTGAAGGTGAGAGCTAAATAGTTAATGCAATATAAAGGATTGATGGATGATTTAGAAATGGGTTATACGATTCTGTTTATTTTAAAGAAAGATTGAAGTATACAAGGAAGCATTTTCACAGATTGGTAACCTCTGGATTCAAATGTCTCTAAAAGATTTTGTAAACGACAAATTAGAGTATGATTTGGATTCTGATAAAGCTTAAAAAGAAACCGGTCAGAGATATATTGTCTACGTAAGTATAATGGAGGGTCAGCACATTCTACTTGGAGAGCATTTGTCGGGGAAGAGATTAGAATAAACAAATTACGCACAGGTGCCTTTGACAGACGACAGCGAAATAAAGGAAAGACTACAGACTACTAATAGGATACTAAGTATGAAAAAACTATACATGTAACACTATAAATATGGAGTGTTGAAGTAAGAAGAAGTTCTAGCGCGATACATAGACACCAAAAATTTTCAGTCATTTGCTCAATAACAACACAGATAACCCCCCCACATATGTTTATTTTATATGTGTTTATTTTTTTCGCTTATTTACGAACTTAGTTTCGCTTAGCCGAGTTTTTAGATAAAGATTATATGTTTGAGCTTGTGAAGTACACATGCTAGTACACATGTGTGTTTCAGTAATTCTTATATGTATAAACAATTTAGCTTAGATAGATTGGCGATGTTGCATCCAAGGCAACAGCTCAAGTTTAGGTCACTTTCGCTTGTTACCAAGCAGCTGAGTGCCTTAAGCACTTGCCTTAGTAGTTTGGTGAAAATGTGAAAGCCCGTCAGGCCGATAACGTTAGTCATTTCGAAACAAAATGGATATTTTTATAATCTATATACAGACCGACGATCAAAACGTTACGTTGAATACTTAAGCGACTTCTAATTACTCATTGTTAATTGTAGCTACTACCTTTAGCTATAGAAGTGGCATTCTGACAATTAATGGAAACATGATACATTTGGGTAGACACATTTTGGGTGATGACCCATACTTCTCCTCACCTCAATACTCTATAACGATAACTTTTATTTTTATTTGCGTCTGCTATAAATATTATAATACAAAGCAGGACACTAAAGGATTTTTACATATTAAATAAGTAAATTCCTTTATGTAAGTACTTGTGTATACCAAAAAAAAACATATAAAGTACCTTAGCCTATAAACACGTAGAATCGACCTCGACTCGGAAAGGTACAAGATATGTTAGAGCTAATAAAATAATAGATAGAGAATAACATTCTGAAAGTGGCAGACATCTAACTCTTGAGATAAAAATGATGAGATAAGAAATAAGAAAAAAATTAATAAGTGTAAATTCATAAAATCCATGAAAAAAAATTGACAGCATTTTTGTTTTACATATGTTGTTCAAGATTATGTTCTGTAATGAGTATCCTTAGGACACACGCTGGATAAATAAGAATTTTTGTTTATAATATAAATTACATATAATTGAAATTTTAAATTAATTTATATCAATAATTTGGTATAATTTTAAATTGTATGAAGCTTCTGGAACGAAAAGGCTGCTTTGCCTGTGTAGGAGTCGATCTCTGCATCAACGGAGAAATTGTATAACATCTGTGAACTTAAATAACAAACCTTGCTGACCACATCGAAAGGCACGCTGATGAGAATGACCACCGTTAATCCTGAATGCCCTTGCACTAAAATGACGGCGTTCTATAAGCAGCAATGGACATCAAGATGAAGATACACGCTGTGGCATTCGACACTGAAGTTGATTATAATGGTGGCCCACAAAAGTAGTGCCATCAACGAAGAAGAGACTATTTTCTCCCTAAAGCACATGAATTTCCACGAATTCCAAGAAATATTGAACTTTATATTCGTTGTCGACAGATTTTAATTTAGGATTATTTATCATACTTAATTTATGTATAGTGTATTTACTTAAATTGGCTGAAACTTGTACTATATATAATAATATGGTTTTATAAGGACATACTGCGCTTGATGATTGAAATGAAGTTTATTCAATTATTAGTAGATGATTGATGATACTATTAAATTATTTATACCATGTTATGTACTATGGTCAATTGTCATTGACAACACCTGTCTTTCATTTTAGTAGATGAAGTACAATTACTGCATGGTAATCCCAATTATTCTTATATTTGTCTGCCAGATGGGCGAGAGACGACAGTATGTAACAGACAATTGGCACCCTGTCCTAATGAAAATGATCTAGAAAATGATTCTTTCTCTACACTTCCGGATTCCAAACCTGATTCAGAGCTACAACTAATCAAGAGGTAGAGTGTGGAATGGATCAAAACGAGCCTGAGCCACCAATTCGCCGCTTAACAAGAGAAAGAAAAATGCCAAGCTGTCTACAAGATTATGTTTTGCAGTAAGGTGAAATTAAGAACATGCAAGGGAGAATGTTATGTACTATGGTCAATTGTCATTGACAACACCTGTCTTTCATTGTCATGATTTATAAAATAGAATTATCCTAAATTCTTGCTAAATAAAGCCAAGATATAATTGGTATTTCTGTCTTTTAACATACCACTTTAATTGACTAGCGAATAAATTCTTTATTGTCACGGAGTATGTCATAAGAAATTTTGGACTAAAAATGTTCTATAAAAGGGTGCAGTGCAATGCCAATACAACAAATCTGGTTTTCATTATTAGTTTACGTTGTAATCAACTGCCATAAATTTCAAACTAAGACCGATATATATTACATTTTTTTATAATACATACTTATATATTTATAATCAGTACTTAATACTACATAAGCACCTATACGACCAGTAATCAATAACACACTTGAATGTATGTATTTGAAATTTCAAATCATTGAGTCATCTCACTCACTCGCCAGAATCGGCTCGCTGTCACGTACCAACAGAATACATTAAAGAATATACGCAACCCACGACTGTCCGAATTATTAGTCTCTCGGATTGTGCATTATTTAAGAAAAATATTATTTAATATTATTATCTTACAATACGATTATATTTTCAATAGTCCTAGTGAGTGTTCTACTTTTATTTATTACTAATATACTCGATCAGCTCTATGGGTTAGCTCTATTTTCCCCTTGTGAAGGTCAAAGATATCGCCAGCAGAACATTTATCGCATTCGCCTTTTGGAGTTAGGTACCTACTATCAAATTTTGTATAATATCGGTAAGTTAGTAGTTCTTGAGAATTTTATTCAGGTTTGTTGAACCATATTATTCTATTACACAATAATCACTATTATATTTCAAAAGATTTAAAATATAAATGTTTTTAGTTTTTTTATAACTATAATTTATTCTCTATTTGTAGGTACATTTTGTTTTTATGTTATATATTATAATTTATTAAATTGTCTCATTTAACAATTATATTTGGTACATTCAAAAGCTTAAACGCGAATAATTTGTGAGGTTGGTAACCTATATTTGACCTTGCCTGTTGCCGGTTTCTGGATTTTTATTTCTGCTTGCTTACACAAAATCAAATAAGAATGAATATTTGTTTTTTTAGGAAGTTAAAAGACTTTGTAGCCAATATGCCTATCAAGTCGATCAAAGCGCGTCAAATCTTTGACTCTCGCGGCAACCCTACTGTCGAAGTAGATTTGGTAAGTACTAGCAAAAACCTCTAATTAGGTACCTAAATATATTGCCTAATGTAACCTTAGGCGGTTTTACTAATACAATCGATTTTAGGAGCAGCCATTTTTGATATCGTAATCCATTGAACATGAAAATTATTGAGCTCATCTCATCAAATCTTACTCTTACTGTTGATTGCCGATCTATTGATGGTAATATAAGTCAACGGACAAAAGTATTTTAAACGAAAACAGAATATTTATGAAAGTAATGTTTTATACTTATTATTCCAGTATGATTTGAAAGATGTTATTGAAAAACTGCTAAATATTTTCTTCAGTGGTGATCAAATCAAAACATCATAATTATTTTAGCCAAGGATTATTCGGAAAAAAGTTTTTATACTTCATAAATGAATTTGTTGTTTAAAATTAAATTGGGTAATTAATGTATTTCATAAAATGTAATAAACTTATTTTTGTCTTTCATAAATCTTCAAATTTAATTATCCTAATGTATATGCACCTCTATATTGCATTTTCCTTGTATGAAGGTATATGTAAAAAAATGTACCACATTACGAGTGAAAAAACTGTTGAACTAATTTTATTTTTGTCTAAGGTACCTATTATCAGTAAAAGTAATATATAATTTTTCTTCACATAGGTAACAGAACTAGGTTTATTTCGTGCTGCTGTCCCTTCTGGAGCTTCAACTGGTGTCCATGAGGCCTTGGAACTTAGAGACAACATCAAAAGTGAATACCATGGAAAGGGTGTTCTTACAGCTATCAAAAACATTAATGACATTATTGCACCTGAACTGTTATCGAAGAATATTGAAGTAACTGCACAAAGAGAGGTACTTAATTTAAGATAGATTGAACTAATAATACAAATACTTGGTATATGTAGACATGCTTATTAAGTAAGGTTTTCTTCAACATTTAGATAAGTTTTTTGTCAGTTTGTTCATTATCAGCTATTATCAAGAAACCAGGCACCGAAAAATAAAAAGTCTACAGTCCTCACTAATCTTTTTAACCCCTCGGAATATAGGTATGCACAACACATGTGTAAGTATAAATGTATATTATATTATATGTATAACATCTAGACAACTGAAGAATACATAATTTCAAATTTTAGGTTCCTATAATAATATTCTACTTTGTTTTGTATTGTACAATTGACTGTATTATGTGAAAGCCCATACTTACAGCTGAATCAAGTATTCAGAGCAGTCAAAATGATGTACAACAAGGTACACTAGATTTAATATATAGCTTTTATATGTCTAAAAGACCCAAGAGAATGTTTTTGTGCTTCCTTTTGTTTCTTAGTAATTATATTTTATAAACAGATTGATGAACTTATGCTTAAATTGGATGGAACTGAAAACAAGTCTAAGCTTGGAGCAAATGCAATCTTGGGTGTGTCTTTAGCGGTTGCCAAGGCTGGAGCTGCTAAGAAGGGTGTGCCTTTGTACAAACATTTGGCAGATTTGTCTGGCAACAATGACATTGTACTACCAGTGCCTGCCTTCAATGTAATTAATGGTGGTTCCCATGCTGGCAACAAGTTGGCCATGCAAGAGTTCATGATATTTCCTACAGGTAATAATAAGACAATAAGTACATTATACCTAATGTTTAAATATACATGTTACTATTAGCAATGCACAGGGGCTTAATAACTTGCTTAAAAAATACTTTTATTAATAATTTAGATATTGTTATAACTAATGAAACCACTCATTAGAAAGATTTTAATCAAGCCAATATTTATAACATACAAAGAAATACAAACACTTTGAAACATGATTTATAAAAAGGTCAATATCATAAATAATACTTATTCTAGGTGCTTCCTCATTCAGTGAGGCCATGCGTATGGGTTCTGAAGTGTACCACTACTTGAAGAAAATCATAAAAGAGAAATTTGGTCTTGACTCTACTGCTGTTGGTGACGAGGGTGGTTTTGCTCCCAACATACAAAACAACAAAGATGCTCTCTATCTTATTCAAGATGCCATCCAGCAGGCTGGATATACTGGCAAAGTATGAATAATATAAAATTAATTTAGGACAGCCTATTTCTAACTGATCAAATATTACTGTAATCAATGATTTTTCAGATTGACATCGGCATGGATGTTGCAGCCTCTGAGTTCTTCAAAGATGGAGTGTATGATCTTGACTTCAAAAACCCCAACTCTAATGCTGCAGATTACCTCTCATCTGAGAAATTGACTGAAGTGTACCTAGACTTCATCAAGGACTTCCCAATGGTCTCCATTGAAGATCCTTTTGATCAAGATGATTGGTCTGCTTGGGCTGGACTTACTGGCCGTACTCCCATTCAGATTGTTGGAGATGACCTCACTGTGAGCTAAAACTCAATTATATAAAAATATTAGATAAAAGGAAATTAACATTAGAGATCTTTAGATTGTACTGAGAATAGTGGTTTTTACATATATAAAACAAAACTGTTTCTTAACCTAAGATATATTTCTACTCTTGAATAGATTTGCAAAACATTACTGGAGCAAACAAATAAACGAAATATTCATTAATAAGCTATGTATATTTATAATTCTGTAATATAATATTGTTTTTTAACAGGTAACAAACCCTAAACGTATCGCCACTGCAGTTGAAAAGAAGGCATGTAATTGCCTGTTACTGAAAGTTAACCAGATTGGCAGCGTTTCTGAATCAATCGATGCTCATTTGCTTGCCAAGCAGAATGGCTGGGGAACCATGGTTTCTCATCGGTTAGTTAAATATACTTTAAACTGAATTTATTCATGTTTCAATTTATTATTTTAACAAAAAAAAAGTTTTTGATGTGAGTGTGTACACACAAACGAGGTGAAATTTATATACGTTATATATATTATTCTGTTTCATTATTGTTATTTATAGACAATTTAGACCATGTCTTTTTCACCTCTTCTAAATGTTTTTTAAACTCAAATAATTATTGTCCATATTACCATATATAAAAATAAATATTGTCTAGTTTATTTTCCTTCAAATACTGTGCCTAAAGATTTTTTTAACATTTATATTTTAATAAATTTAATTGCATTTTAAATTAACAGATCAGGTGAAACTGAGGATACATTTATCGCCGATTTGGTAGTCGGTCTTTCGACCGGTCAGATTAAAACCGGTGCTCCGTGCCGTTCGGAGCGCCTCGCCAAGTACAACCAGATTCTTCGAATTGAAGAGGAACTTGGCGCTGCAGCTAAATACGCTGGCAAGAACTTCCGCAGACCAGTTTAATTACCTTCAATGTATTCAACTTCCTAAAGTTATTTAGAAAGTTCATGCACTATCATGTCGTGTACTATCGCATTTTGAAGAAGAAGCAGAAAAGTACATCACAGTTTGGTTAACAGTAAAAATAGTAATCGATTTTAGTATTCAAAAATTTGCTTCTAGCTTAACTTAAGAATGTTATTTATGGCTGTAGTAGTATATATAGTGTACGTACATGTGTCGGATGTATGAAACTATTTATTTAAAATTAAGTTTACTTTTAAAAACGATGTTTATTAAATATCAATATACATGTTATCACTAGAAGAGTATTCTTTTGTTTTATTCATTGTGTCGCAATGCATCGTAAAAATATCTAAGGACGACCTTTAGCTCAACCCTTATCGATTTTGATATTTCATAACTAGTTTCCGTAACTATGTCCAAGTATGTATATATTTTTGCCCTTAGTACAGCGTAAAAGGCTAGGGATTATGTTCACATTTTAATAAAACGCTAGGTGCTCCAAATTACTGTAACTGCATTATGTCGTTTTGCTGGCCAAACATAAACCCAAATACGAGACGTTAAGATTATTTTACTGTGTATATTAGTTATAGAGTTAGTCGAAGTTACCGACCTTGAGATATATTCATCACTAATACTGTCAAACATTAACGAGATAAAGACTTGGATAAATGTTTGATAGCAAAAAATAACGTAACTTTTACAACGCACATCTTATTAACTAACAGTAAATTTTACTATTTATGCATTTTTTACATTATAACATTAATATATAAAGAATAGAGATTTTTTGCTATTAACTTAATACCATTTGTTTTATATACGGTAGATGAGAGAGTTAATTTAAATTTCTATTCGGTTGGTTAATGTTTGTGACGTAGATAGTTAACACGCAATGACCGCATGCTTGGTTCGTCATCCATTTTACGGCAGGTTTACTAGAAACAAGATAGTTCATGACCGGAACGCAAGCGAATGTTTATCACGTGTACCTTTAATACAGTGTGAGATAATATATAGCTTGTTCGTAAACAAATGGCTCAGTAGTTGGATAAATTTTCTTAGTCTGCATACATTGCATTGCATTTATAGTTTTCATTTTAAATATTACGTTTTTATAAATCAGTTAACATGGCCGAAACAAAATTAGAGCTACATATTGTTACATACATGTGCCCGACACATCCTGTGCAATTATACGAGTTAATTCAAGAGCTACTGGAAGAGACACTAAATTGCTATACTACTCTGCAATATGAAAGTCGAAGCCCAGGACCATTTCCGGATCGTCCTGACCCTTTTAGTAATGGGAAAGTGGATTTAGGTAGGTATTTTTTTTCTCTGAATACCCTCTACATTAAATCCAAAGCGAAAATTGATTTACTATAATTGTAATGTATGTATGAATACCAACATTTTATAATGTCTATATTAAATTGTAGTATTATATATATATACATGGCCGATAAATATGTTAACAATCAAAACCATGCCGGGTTGGGTAACCTTGTAACGGCCATCAATGCTAACAGCTAAAATCATATTGTTAAATTGTAATGTAACTCAATATTAATTTCTATTTTTCAGCTTTCATGACTGTTTCAGCGTATATGAAACTTCGAAAAAATAAAGCTACTTCAATTGAATTATTACCAGTAACGCCAATATTTGCACACCAAATGAACGTGGAAAATAAACCAGGATATTTTTCTGATATTATTATACATAATGATAAGAAGTATGTCGTATCTTTTGTATAAGTATTATAATATTTAATGTTATATTTTTGTATTCTGGACTCGTGTTTTCAGTGTAAATTATGACATTATGAGAAATAACAATTGATACTTTATGATGAAAGAGAATTATCGAATGATAGAACTTAGCTGAGTTATATTGCTATAGTTTAATAAAGATTATCATTGGCAATCAAAAGTTTTGGTTCCCCTACACGAAGCAATTACACAAAGATAAGGATATTATCAGAAATGTCATTGACTTTTGATAAGCATGAGTATTTCTATTATTCCGCAATTAGTTTCGGTACCTAATATTGTTTTATCAGTGATTTCTTGACATTAGAGGTTCATAAAATAACTTATTACAGGGCTCACAACGTGAATACTTTGTTAGATCTTCGGGGATGTACTTTCGCTTATAGTGATGATGAATCTATCAGTGGCAGTAAGATTGTACTGAAAACTCTTAGAGAAAAAGGAGAAAATGCGTCGTTCTTCGGTTCATTATTGAGTATGTCTTTTATATTAAAATCTATACATTAGTTATGACAATAATCAATCATTATTATTTGTAGAATCTGGTTCACATTTGGCATCAGCACAGATGGTGCTATCCAAACAAGCAGAATGGGCTGCAGTTGATTCAACAACTCTTCTATACTCAAAAAAGTTTATGTATGATGGTGGAAAAGATATAATTACCTTAGAAACGTTAGGTCGCTTGCCACCGTATCCTATAATTGCGAATGCTGAATTGTCAGGTAATGTATTTTTAATTTTTTCAAATCATTTCTTCAATTACATAATAAATGAAAATTTACAATGATTGTATTTTATTATATATATTGTATATAATTTTTTTATTATATGTTATTTTGTTATTAATCAGTCATATCAATATGTATACAACCTTATTGTCATAGATCATAAAAAAATTGTTACTGTAGACAGCCTGTATTGTGTTACATTATTACATAGGTATTTCCGTACATATCTTTTGGTTTGTCTCAAATCACTATAGCCTACCTATTACCTATGCTATAATTTTTAGCTTAGTTATATTAAATAAAAAGGAATTTTGTTATTATTAATTTACACATCTACTATGCTACCTGTGTAAGGAAAATAAAAATACAAATCAGACAAAAATGGAAAAATTTGTAGTTTTATCAAAAGTATATTTAACTCTTTTTGGATTAATCATAAAATTGAGAATAGAAAGTCATAGGTAAACAAAAAATACTATTATATGTACCTGTTTTGACTGGTTCTATATATATATAAAACTTGAATGCTACAAGAAATTGCACATGTGCACCTCTTTCTTTGAATAACAAGATTAATCATAATCAGCCAATTGTTTATTTTTGTTCATGATGTCTGAAGATGAATCACAATAATTTATCTTAGTCAGAATATTAGTTTGAAACAAATATTAATTTGGATAAGTTTAGTTGATTTATAGAAGTATAATTTCAGATAAAGTGAAGGAAGCTATTACTGATGCTCTGCTTAAATTACCTCAAACTGCAGAGTGGAAGAATAAATTTGCTAAATTTGGCATTATAAAATTTGATAATAACAGTAATGCCAATTATGATGGGCCGCTTGCACAGATGTGGGCCAGCCAGAGTGAGAAACTCAACATTAGGTATTATTAGGCTGTTCCTTATAGCATCATTATTATATATTATCTATATACTGTATATCGATTACACCCCTAAATAATGTACTGACTAGTTTAAATAAAATAATTATTATTTTTAAATGTGTCTACATTATTTCCATATTGTCTTACTAATGTACTCAATATTTTAGTTTACAAAATGTTGAATTACTAATTATATGGTATTATTTCAATTTTTTTTCTTTCACTAACATTATATTTAATGTTATTAAATCTTTGCTTTTCTTGCCAGGATCTATGAGTATTCCACAAGGTAGTTGAATAGTTCCCAAAGTTTTTGGAAGAGATGGTGATTTTGTTGTTGTTTGTAAGGGATCCTTCTGCAATATTGAACAAAATTGCAATGTGAGATAAAAACTATTAATTACCAAATTAATAAAGCTAATAATTTAATAACCATTAATATTCACTAATTATATTTGTTTCATAAAAATAAAATTAAGGGACACAAACATACATAACTATAAACCATAAACAACATGATAACAAGTTATAATCATTGTACAAAGATCTACTTTTAGTGACTGCATCTACAAGTATAAGCAGGAGAACTAAACAATTCCACCGCCATTGATGTAAGCAATCTCTTCTTCAGAGAGAGGCTGCCTTCTATATCTTGCTGGTAGGTCGATGTCAGGGATGGCACCACCTGTGCTCATAGCTGCCGCTGGTTGAGATGCCTGAAAAATATTTTTCAATGAAACCGACATAATTTAATATAGAACTTAATTATTATGTCATCACAACAAGTAAACGTAAATGTAATTATTTACTAAATAGAGAATAATACCACAATTCGTATCATCAAATGATCAAAATTGATGAGCTATGTACGTACTGGAGCGGTAGCAGGGCCTGTAGTCGCTGGACAGGATCCAGGAGCAGTACCGCTAGCAGACGGATTTATACCACCCTTGCGGAATTTTATTACTGGTACTCTACAAAGAATCGTTGTAAGACGCATTTCAAATAATGAATTTGAATATATTCGATTTACAAATTAATCTTTGCTAAAATTTGATGTTTGTGGTTTTGACATTTGACAACTTATATTGTCTTTCTTTGATCAGGTGTATTATGAATTGCCATTGCAAAATCAATTATTTTCCGTTTATCTATAGATCATATAGGTATATCTATAGATCACCTTTTCATATGTCAGTAGGTTATATTAAAATAGTTATATTTTTTCTTAATGCCTAACTGATCTACGTCTAAGTAAAATTATAAGTTACATACCAGACAAATCCATTCTAAGAAGTCTTATCTGTGTTCATTATTATAATATACACTGTGCAGGTGTATTTACATCTATTATAGGGATGTTCATGTAGTAAACATAAATTATTTAGCGGAAACGAAATATTGAACTTTATATTGTTCTATACCGAAATATCAAACTAAGCTACATTTTTTTTCAATGTATGATAGTGTTCATATTTAATTACTCAATACTGAGAGATAAAATAAAGAAATAATAACAGCCTCCATTAACAATAAAAAATACATTCAATTTTAATAAATTAACTTAATTAAGAATAATATTAAATCAAGTATCTGATTTTTTTTACAATTACTGATATTTTTTATCTAAATCTTTCTACGCATTATTGCATTGACTTTCTAGTTTGCATTTTGCCAGTTTTAATAGCAATTTATTTGATAGATAAAATAAGATAAGAAACAGAGTTATACTTAAATATTAGCCAGCAATATTGTACAACTTTGGGGCACGTATTTGATAATTTCATCACACTTCCGAAGGGGATAATTAAATCCTGCAACTGGTGCTCTCAAATAAACAAATAACTTATCTGATTAACTCTCGTTACCGCAGTGCCCTGTCTAGGAGTGGGCTGCTCGCAAATTTATCTGGGTGACATTTTAGCTGTCAGAGTATAAAAACTAATACAGACAAAAACTTGTCTCTAACTATAGATGTTTTTAAATTAATTTTCACAATCTTTTAAAGTTTGATTAAAGACAAAGAGTATAACTTCTATCTAAATATATAAGCTTATTGAGTGTATTTGTAGAACTCATAGAGAGTATATATAGCACATACACAAATATTTAAAATATATATTAAGGAGTGATAATTTGTCTCTTTGTACGCGGCGACGTAATTGCTATACTGTTTTCGCCCTGGTTAACATTATTAGTTTTTTTTTCACTGAAACGTCTTGTTTTGATCAGTCAAGAAATTAAAGGTGGAATCCAAAACCTAGTTTTGGTTAACAACTAACACAAAGTTGTAACCATCGTTTACAATTTTCTCAACTCGGATCTTCTGCTTTATTTCTGCACGTGAAACAGTAAGTCTAGAGTGACATCAATACGTTAACGTCCGTTATTCATATATAAGTTAAAATTCATCAATGTTCACCATCCAAATTGTTAGTCGAAATATCGATTCAGTTTGATATCATAGAACTGAACATCGATGTTTATTAGATTTTAAAATATATCACACACCACTAGTTTTTAGCCTGTATAGTCATTTTTGAATTGTGTTTGGCTGTAGATTGAACAAAATTCGTTTTGTTGGGTTTGGTTTGTTTTCTTTTTAAATTAGAGAATATCAACGAATTGATTTATAACAAACTATAATCTTACAATTTTAACTATGGGAAAAGAAGATGTCTCTGCGAAAAAGCGTAGAAAAATAAATGCTAGTACATCCAGTGATGTCAAGCAAGTTCCTGTAGATTTATATAAGGTTATTATGAATTTAGTGTAGTGTATATGTACAAAGTTTTAAATAAGCAAGGAAAATTATATTTTTGGTATAATTACCAGTCTGTAAATGCTAAATTTTATTGAAGAAGTACAGGCTCTTCACTACTAGCTCCTTTTATATTAAGGTTATGCTGACAAAATTCCTACTTTTAGCACAAAAATTACACTAAGTTTTTAGACTCGTGTAACATAAAAGTAACCCATGCTTTTTGTAAAGCTTGCTCCATAAAAAATGTATGAAATCGTAATATAAAAATTAGTAACACAAGAGCTAAAAATTATGTTATTTTGTAAAGAACATAAAACCTGTAATATTTAATATTATCGCAACATCATTTATTGGATTTCATTATCTTACATTTTGAATGTGGATTCGGTGTTCGATTTATCAAACTTTAAAAAGTAAAAAATAAATCTTATAACATTTGATGTCCATGAATCCCACTATATTTTTGCCTAAAGATGCGAGTCCTAATTAGAATTCTAGTTTCTATTTTTATGAAATAAACTTGTTAAGCACAGTTTATGATTTGGAAAAGCTAACGAATTATTCATTTAGTAGATTACAATCATTAGGAGAGCTTGAGAGACTGTTTGAGTTTCTCTTGAAATTGATGTTGACATTTAGATATGCTTCAGCCAAAAATGATAATTTTGGCAGCCTTACTCATTAATACTTAAATTTCAACAAATTCTGTGATATCTTTGTATTTAAAGTATCCTGAGAAAACAATGTACATACAAAATTGTTATTGAACAAAATTAGAATTTATATATTTTTTTTAACTTAAATAATAATTTTCATGCTTGCTCTTTATTCCACATATTTTTAAAGAAATGAGCAACTTTTAATGAACAGTCTATCTATCATATATTTAATATTGGTGATATTGCTATGGATAAATGCTGATTGAAATGTTTTGAGGATTGCTTATGTCATTTTAAGTGATAAGAAATAATTATAGTTCTCAATGTGCTTTATATGTAATGTACTTGCACATATAATAAAGAAAAAGTAGTGTGTATTTATGTACACTCGTTAAAAGTTATATTCCTTTGGCGTAACAAGATAAAAATATTTTCAAAAGTTTTGTCTTTCGCCTTAATGTACGTTTGTAGAAAAAAGGACACTAAGAAAAAAGGTATGTAATACATACATACTTTTTTTTAGATATGCCAATACCAGTTGATTGAATAGTAAAATTAAAATTTGACTCAAAATATAACAAACATCCTATTTCCTTAAGTTTAAATATTTTTTAATTGTATACAGTAAATTAATCTCTCAGTGTATATATAAGAAATATAATAACTATAATTATTTATAGATATTTACAGTACATGAACGGATTAAGATAATCTATAATTAAAAATGTTATCCACGAGTTATCTTTTAACTATACTTATATAGTTTTTCTTGTCTATTAACTAATAACTTGCTCTTTCGATGCTTAATGTTTACAGATATGTGTCGAATATGACAAAATAATTTTAGAATATAAACTTACCATGTTACCATGGCAACTATTAACATGTTAATGGTTACTATAGCAACGCGTAGCGCATAAGTACAAATATAAAATGTTGACTATTGCTAACTTCAGAGTGTAGTGTTTTCGTTACAGTGTTCGTGCGCATCGTTAAAATTTACTCTCATCGTTTTTTCCTAACGCTCCAAAACAAGTATAACTTCAATAATCCTATTTTAATTTATATAAATAAATAATACATACGGATAATTAACCTCGATTATATTGATGCACTTCAAAAAGTATATAAACACAATTTTTTTCACTAGCACTAGATAATAATAATCACTACGAATAGTAAATAATATTACTCAAAATATTCAATTTCAATCGCTACTGAATATAATTTATTAGCACATATATAATTCGCACTTTCATATAACTAAAACACGTGTTGTGAATGTAGATACTAGAAACATGTGGATAAATATTATAAATATGAAAACAGTGATCACAGGCGACGAGCGTGTCAACATGCACAACTAATAAAGGTTCTATTTTTATTTTGTTGGTAGCTTTTTTTCGAGACTTAATAAACGGTTTTGCGGATAGCTTCAATCTGTAGATTTCGTGTCACACTGCTGCGCGAACATCATAAAAATTCACTCTCATCATTTTTTCATAACGCGCCTAAAGAAATATAACTTCAATAATTATTGTTCTTGTTCATGCAAATTAGAAATTTTATTTTATCATGTAATACAAAACATTATTGTTACAAATTGTTTCTTTTTTTATAGAGTGTTGTGGAGTTTGAAGAATCAGAAGCTCAGCTACGTCCAGCAGAGAAAGACGCTACGTATTTTAAGAAAATATGCCAAGATATAAGACAACTTTTTGCTGACATAGCAGATTTAAAAATCAATGGAAGTGCTGAGGTATACCCTATTTATTCCTCCCCACCTGGCTTCGTATGTGTATAATTGGACATCATAAGTGTCTAACAGATTCAGGATTAATTTTTGGTGCTTTGTATCTAATTTTGTGTTATTGTGTTGCTTTTAGTCCCTAAAGTTTTTAAAGGCAGACCCAAAACTTGTACATATCAAAAGACCCTGTACCCAATCATAAAACATTTCATAATCATTTCTATGCTTGGTTTGAGTATATTTAAAAAGTTATAGTTGATTTTTTAAGATTATACATAAAATCTTACATTAATAGTCTGGTGACAGTGCTCTGCATCAGATCTAAATGATTAATAATTAAATTGTTTTCAGGCCAAAGAGAAAATAAATTCTAAGAGAATTGAAGCTTCTCTGTTTTTGGTGGCGTTGAAGAAACTTAACAGATTGGAGAAAGTGCGTACTAGAGCTGGTCGTGATGCACTTCATAAAGAGAAACAAAGAGTTGACTCTACACATTTGCTATTACAAAATCTACTCTATGAAGCTGATCACCTCAATAAGGAGGTCACCAAGTGTTTACAATTCAAATCCAAAGATGAGGAGATAGAACTTATACCTGTTAATAATTTCTATAGAGATGCACCTGCAGATGTTGCTCGTCCTGTTAGTATTCGATCTATTAATAGTAAATAGTACACATGATTATTTCATATGATATTAAAAAAGAAACCTGTGCTTATCATGTACTTGGCTTTTGTTACAGTTTTATACTAATAAATTTGTCACTCTTGTACTCAAAAGGTCAATACATCTGTTAAACTGTTGTTTAATATTCACTAAGAATCGATTGTCTTGTGAGTTCATAGAGGTCAATAATAATGCTATTGTTTCAGATCTCTATGTCTACTAGTCTACAATAATTATACTCTTTGGCAAAAGAAAAATCTCAATTATCAACCTAAATACCATACTTATGAATTATGGTTCAATTTAAATTTCGACTACTAGTTCAGATAAATAAGTGTAACAAAAGTGTTTATAGGCCTTAGAAAGTTTGTATTCCAAAATAATGTTTAATTAAAGTGACACTTCTTACTAAGTATAGTAGGTCTGTAATATGAAGACATTTAGAAATATTATTGGTAGTTAAATCACAAAAATATTTCCATATTTAAATTTATTATTAAAATAAAAAAGGAGAATTTGTAAATATATTTTCATCCAAATTAGCACTTTCTTTTATTTGAGAAATGTTTGATTACTTTGATATCGTTTTTCCAATGTCCATATTTTAATAATTTAGCCAAGATTAAAAATGGTTCATCTTTTTAGGAAATAACAAAAAAAGATGAACATCAGCTACAACTAGCAAGATTGGAGTGGGAGTTACGTCAGCGTCGTGAACTTGCATCAGCGTGTAATGAATTAGTGGCATCGAAAGAGTGTGTAGCAGCAGCCATCGCTGCGGCGCGTTCCAGACTCGATGCTTTGGCTCCATATTTAAGAGATGCACTCAAAGCGACAAAGCCACTTCAAGAATGTTTAGCCCTCCCATTAGATGAAAAGAGAGATCAAGCGAGTGCAGCTGCATTGCTTCCTCCACCTTTATTCCTGTTATATGCTAATGCCAGTGCTTACTCAGATGTTTTAGGAACCAAAGCTGTAACTGTTGGTATGTATTATTTAACGATCTTCTTCATTATTTAGTTCAGTATATAGAATTTAAAATAATATAACCCTATTGAATTCATACAGAATTTAATAAAAGCTACTAATACAAAAATGGACAAGTATAATTTCTATATTAAATAATTATTATGTGGAAAATGTATACATCAATGAGAAACATTGAAAAATGAACATAAATATTTAATTAATTCTTTTTTTACTTAGGCAATAACTAGAAAATGCAGAAATTTCAATGTTGTTTAAATATGGTGAAAAGAATCTAATGTATTTTATTAAAAGCAAAATCTACTGTAATAGTGGCCACGTTTTTGTGACTGTATAAAATAACATAAATAGTATTAGCCTTGTAAGTTCATATAGTCGGTTTTCCACTATATTTGTGCTAAATGTTTTTAGTTTCTGATTAAATATTATACAAAATATTTAAGGTTTGTGCGGCGATGAGGATGAAGCTCGAAGACTCGAACACTTAAACAATTTGGAAAGGGACCTCCTTTCAAATGATTCCGAGTCAGATCAAGAAAATAATGATGAAGAACAAGAAAAAAAGAAACGCCATCACAGATCATCCAAAATGTCTAAGGAAGAAAGGGTAGAGGCCAAGAAGAAGGAAGTCTTGAAAAAACATCCTTTAAATGTTCAGATTTCAGTGAAAGTACCAGACGGTACTGCTTTAAACTTAATTTTTTCCTATCTTTTACATTTGAAAATAGTTGTGGTGAAATTCACTATATCTTTGGTAAAGCCAATAACAGGAGTCTCTGCAGCTGACGTTTTGAGTGGCCACTGTGTTTTAAATGAACTTTATCCTGGAGATACAGGAAATGATACACCACATCCTGCAACTTCGTATGTGTTAAAATCTGTAGGTATTACTGAGGAATTTCACCATTTTATTTCTGAAGTAGGAAGACCTTATATTTGGGCTCAAAGGATGTGTGGCTTAGACTTTATGGCGGCAGTTACGAATGAGGTGAATATAAATCGAACTGTAGAACCGTGTCCTTCACTGAGTGTAGCAACAGTTGAAAACTTTATCTTGACTTTAAAGAAGAGGCTTAAGTCGAGAGTAGCGTTGATGCAAGAGTTGCAGGATTTGGAATCTGGAAAGGTATTACCACTTAAAGGGAATTATCCTGTAAGGTTGTCAGGATCTTTAACACAGTGGCAGTCAGTAGGATGGCCTGAGTATTGCCAGTCTCCGTCTACAGCTTTTCTGATATCCGAGGAGCTAGTAAATGCGAATGACATGTTATACAGAGCGATTGTGACAAGACAGTCTGCAAAACTAGTTGCTTTAGTCGCTCTCAGAAGTGATTATCCTAAGAAAGCACCTATATTTTCTCTCACATTGCATTGGAATGGTACTCATCATGCTGGAATTAACGATGATATTAGAGACATTGAGAGAGTTATTAATACAGAATTGGGTATAGATGATACCAAGCAATGCACACTCTCAGTACAGATATCTAAATTGCTGACTTGTCTCGATATTCTTTTGGAAACGACAGGTTCATCAGAGTTTCCGCCGGATAAAGTTATGTTCAATACAGTGCGTGGGCGCAACAGAACAAAACCGTACAAATTTTTAAATAAGGGGACTGGTGTATTTGTTCAGTATTGATTTCGTTATAAAGGAATAAAGTGTGCAAATTACATGGTACTTTAATTTAACTTAGGACCTTTCTTCATTAAGTAGGTTATATTAGCATCTATACCCTATTGTAATTGCCATATAGTGCCACATGCATGGAGTTTTGCTAACCTGTTACTTCTCAACCTGTCTGTCATTGGTTCTATTTACAAACTTCCTTTTATATACTCATTCTTAATCTTACCCATTCAGGATACATTACACATCCATCTTAACAAATCGCATCTGTACCACATGTAATCTTTTCTCATCCGTCTTCTTCGTAGCCCAGCACTCGGATCCATATAACATTATTGGACTTATTATAGTTTTATACATCTACCGCTTGAATTTAATGACAACTGTGGGTTACAAACTATCCCAGACCCCTTTTGCCAATTCATCCACCTTGCATTTATCCCACTGCTCACGTCTTTATCTATAACATTGTCGTTTTGGATCAATGAACCGAGGTATTGAACATTGGTGTAGGTTGGTAAGGATATACTATTTAAGGTTATATGACAAAAACTGGATGGACCCCTCCAGTCGCAAAAAGTTGTCCTACTAATCTTTAAACCAACTTTCTTCGGTTTTCTCGCCATTTCTTGAACCTACTCTGGGCCTCGACAGTATTTTCGTCAACAAGAATAATATCATCAGCAAACAGTATACAACAGGGTTCCTCCTCCTGTATGTATGATGTTAGTGCAACTATAATAAGAAGGAATAAATAAGGACTTAAAGCTGATCCCTGATACAAACCTTTAGCCACATGGATATTGTCGGTAACACCAGCCTCGGACCTAACAAGTGTTTAGCCTAGACTGTACGTACACCAGATATGTTATGGGTGCTTTCCAGGCACTCTTTTCTTTTTCAGCGTTCACCACAGAACATCTCGAGATACTCGATCATATGGTTTTTCCAGATTAACAAACAGCATATGTAAGTTTTTTTTGTACACGTTTATATTATTCAGAGTGGGCGACATGCAAAAATGGCGTCTGTTGTTGCACGTCCAGGCATGATCTCGAATTGATTCTAATTACCTCGGTCTGATGTCTTATTCGTCACGCTATCACTCTTTCCCAAACCTTCATATTATGTGACAAATGCTTTCTCCCTCAATAGTTGTTACTGTCCTGTATATCACCCTTATTCTTAAAAATAGGTATATATGCTGTCATACCATTCTTTTGGGATCGTCTCCTCTTGTAACATATAATAAAAAAGTAAAGTCAGTCACATCCATGAGTCTACCTTTAAAAAGTTCCATACGTCAAAATTTATACCAGCTGTCGCTACTGCGTATCCATTCTTGATCTATTAATAGCTTTTCTTGCTTCATTCTCACTTATTTCCTGCAGAACGCCTAAATTTTACGGTCCAAACTCTGAACTCTCCGGTCCAATAATTTTCTTTAAATTCATCAGTCTTTCAACATATCCCTTCCAACGACTCTTTATATCTTCCTCATTCGTCAAATTTTTTCCTGCGTTGTCTTTTATACATTTAATTTGTAACCTTTTTTTCTCTGGCTTTTGTTAATCGATACAGATATTTTTGTGTATGTAAGCTCTCCAGTTATCGGTACAAATTGTTTTTAGCTATTATTAGCTCTAGCAATAGCAACTGCTTTTTTACATTTCTCTTACATTCTGCATACACCCTTCTCTAACTTTCTTTAGTCTTACTATCTCTGTCACCAATACTTTCCACTCTTTAAAAGCTGTTTTCTTTTCTTTCAACGCTTTTTGTAACTCTTCGTTCATCCATCAAGTGTCCTTATCTATAGTTCCTAATCCTTTCGTTTCGCCAAAGACATCCCCTCCATGTTCTTTATAAATGTTGCCCTCTCATTCTAACATTCATTCAATATTTTGACTTTCATATCTTTCATTTCTATCATTTTGTTAAAAACTTTTGTCCTAAATTCATTCGTATTGACATCTTTTCTAACAAACACCATTTAATTTTGGTGTGGGTCTCGACTGACTTCCGTCCAATTGTAATTTTAATTCTAAATGTAACACTAACAAGTGATGTTGAGTAGCTAATATTTCTCCAGGTTAAGCCTTGGAATCTTTCACTATTTTGATGTTATTTCTTCGTAGTAGGAAGTTATCGATTTGGGTAGTGTGATTTCCACTATTATATGTGATTAGCTGCTGATCTCTTATTTGAATAGAAGTGTTAACTATTGCGAGATCGAAAACAACTGGAACTTGTATGATATTTTCTCCCATCTTTGTTTTTATTTCCAAAACCCCACCCCCCATGCACTCTCATAACCAACATTCTCTTATACATCGGATCGATTTCATTTTATTCCTGTTTATTATTCCTTACTTATTCCTGTGGAATATCAACCATCACCAGAACATAATCTTCCCAAAACTTATCTTTTACAACCTCATTACACCCAGCTTGCGGTGCCTAAACACTCATATATTTACCGTTATTGTCGTATCAATAATTTCATCAACATCCATCACCAATCTGTTTCGATTTCGTCCCTTTCCGTCAAGTCCCTTGATTGTCCCTTGTTGAAGCCACATTTTTTGTAAGACATCCACTAATTTTCTTCCCTCTCCAGTCAGTCTTCTCAATTTATATCCAATACTAATCTCTCTCGATGTTGTCACTTTCTAATAATTTCTTGCAAACAAGGCACATTTATGCATCTTTTTTGTAAGATATCCGTTAATTCTCTTCCTACTCTAGTAAAATCTCCAAAATCTGTCTTACATCCCGATTTCGTTTCTTATTTAACGCTCTATCCTGAGGTAACCTTAGTCCACTTTTCATACTTGCCATGTTATGAAGTATAATTTGGCTTAATTTTTATGATCGTAATTTTGGAATCAAATTATTTTTAATCCTAACTAATATTATAAATGCGAAAATGAGTCTGTTTGTCACACTTTCATGTCTTAACTACTCAACCTATCTGCATGAAATTTTACATATATGTACGTTGTCAGTGGCACGGATCAGGGCATAGGGTATTTTTCATCCGGAAGAAAGTGTACTGTTACGTAGGGATAGGTTTAATCTATATTACAGCGAGATAGCTTTGATCAAAAACTAGTTTACCATATTTTTTGAGCCACTGAAATTATTCCAGATATATCATGTAAAACTCGTGTTAATTTTCAATAAGTTTTGCAGATTTTAATGAAATTATGTACAGAGAGACGTTCAAACTTTTATAAATACAGTAATGGTAGTATAATTAGAAGCACTACCAACCGTCCTTGACATTCTGTAAGATACTTCACCGCAATCGTTTTTATTTTGAAGTTAAACAATAAATAGGACAACAATATGTTCAACGATTTATCATGTATTACAAAAACAATATAAATCCCACTACACAAGTGCAATTTCCAATTCGGGTTAAAATTTGAATTGCCGCCAAAATAATAGTAGAAAGCCAAGAAAGAAATGTTAATTTCAAAAAAAGAACGAGCTATGAATGCTTTTTTAAATGTTTCTAATTAGGCGTCCAAGCGGCCAGTAACAGAAAATAAAGTCCTACATGTGTAAGACTCATTTTGTAATTAAAAGTAAGATATGTTTTATATTTTATGCATTTAATGAGTTTTTTATTTGAGTGGCTATATTATTGCATGATTATTAATTATTGAATATGTATATTTTTCAAGAATATTTGTACGTTGAAGTTATACTTTCTTTATACACAAGAAGTGTTTGTAATTATACGACCATCACTGTATATTTTATTTTCTACAAGGAAACCTATATGACAATTAGTAATTATATATTAATGGGAGACACTTTGTACTTATTGTATGGATCATGAAAAATGACACGCGAGCAATACAGTGTTAAATGTAATTCATTTATTGGAACAAAAAACAAAATAATTTTATAATACAACAGTCTTTATTCTTATTTCAGTAAAGCGTTGAACATTTATGAGTGGAAATTACAATTAGGATCACAATTTTGGCAAAATAATATGTACCTTCTTTGTCCAGGGAGTACTCAAATACGTAACTGACAAGCTTAACCTAAAAATGCTATAATAGTGTTATTGGTCGACAATGAGATCTCTAAATATTACGTTCATATCTCGATATTATTTGATAATTTGCGTTATAACACACTCTCTACAAGTTAGTAATTAAATTGTAAATTAGGACTTATCCCGAAAACTGCTACATTTCTACTTTATCTATTCATCTAAATTGTTGCAATCGAAAAAAAAATCATATCTACTAAATAAAAGGGGTATTCGTTATCATTATTCACACTGGAATATTACGTGAAGGTTTGCGTTCCCTCATAAAAACGTGTGCTTAAATTTATATATAACATAGAACTCGCAATTATTGATACAACCATTACAATACAGAAAGGTTTAAAAACACATCTAAAAATCTATTACATGTATAGAAGCGATTAAGTTACGATTCACAGCTGACAGAACGTGACAGAATGTGGATGTAGTACAATGAATAAATTTATTTGTATAACTATTATGTGGATCCGATACATATCTCATACCAACCAGAATAGTTACTTCCTTGTGATTACGTCATGCACTAGATAAAAATAAAAAATCAATAAAGAGCTGCACTTCTCTCAGTACACGATAATATCGGTCAGGAGTGAATCGTACCTATTAAAATCATACGTCACTTAAAACCTTTAAATTTATAATTCTCTCCCTGAAATGTACTGAATATAAAAAAATATAATTTATATATTATTATGTACTATTGCAATCTCTGGTAATCTTCATTTCCATTATACACGTTTATTTGTATACAATGATTTCAATTGATATTATTCACTTATTCGTTTTATACATTTTTAATAATAATTATGTATTGTTTTTCACTAAGTCATTTTTTTTTAACAAAATAAAATCACTTTTCATGTTGCGTCGTCACACAGGATGGTTATATGACATTATGATATACCGGCTTCCAGTTTGACGTCCATTATCTTGCGCGGTCCCTTCAGGCAGTTGAGCCGCTTTTGCACTGCGTCTCGGTCTGGTAGGTTTTAATAAATTTATACACAAATAAATAAAGCGCCTGTTTGTTTATTTTGATCTAATTTCTAAAACGACTGAACCGATATTGACGAGACTCTTTTTTAGAGGGTTATTAATTACTAGCTGATGCCCGCGACTTCGTCTACATTGTACATTATTTGAACAATATATTTTATGTATAGAGAAAATAACTCAAAATTCAAAATGATTTAAAAATACTTAGAAAAAAGTCAAAAATATATCGGAGATCCAGCCACAACATTTGAGTCGATATTGAGTATATAGTTGAGGCTTCTTAAGGAAAAATGAGCGAAAACAAAAATTAGTTACATTTGGATAGTGTGGTGCGGTGCTGCGGGTGCATGGGGTGTCGCTGCACAAGAGAGTGGAGCAACACTTGCGCGGACATATAGCGCCGCTCGCACTCCTTCATATCACCGAACAACTCCTCGATGGCTGCCATCTGACACTGAAATTCACATAGATGCCAAAACACATTTAAAAATAATGTATAGCAGAAACAAATTTTAATCAAGGACACATTTTGTTTTTGATGTGAAAACTTCTTTAGCCCCGTTTTGATATGAAACTTGACGAAACGAGAAAATGAATTAAAAAGAGACAAACATATATATCTATAGGATTTAACGTGGGAGAGAAAGGGATGGAATACATTATACAGTGTTTCTTATATTCGCTGTCTCCTCATTGTATATTGCACTACTTGCGAATAGACGTCATTACGAGGCGTATTGTTCACGTGGATCGTTTATATGAATAGTTTATTATTTTTTTAAGGTTTTACTTCAATGCGTATGAAATGTATCTCTCATTAATATAGTTATGTATTTTATCTCTTTCTACCTAAATACCTATCCTCCGTCCTATTTGTGTCATAAAAGACATAATAAAATGTCACTTGGTATTGTAATTAAATTATAGTCAGTGAATACAATTGTAGACATGAGTGGATGTAGGAGATATGCAACATTATTTTTTTCATTTTAAAATCTAAATGAAAGTGCCATGTTTCATATAAGTATTCTGTTCTTATAAGGTTAGCGCATATAGGTTTGGAAATAAAAATAACCATAATTACCTTTATCCACACGTGTCTTCAATTACAAAGTGCTCAAAAGATTAAAATTGAAGGTTCTAAAGATTGAATACAACTGGACTAGTTACCAGTTCAATAGCGTGCTCGTAGAGTATTTTATCACAGGCTGCGGGCGTAACGCCGGCCTCGTGCAGCCGCCGCGACTCGTTCACGATCCACTTGTACTTTCCGTTCATCAGCGATACAACTGCAAATATTTCGTAACATTAAATTTCTAACGCCGTGAATATATGCTTGCCTTGTATTATATATTATCTTAGAATTTTTACACTCCTTCAATTCGTCTATACATACAAATAAAATTGGAGTATCTGTTTCTAGTGACAAAATGACAGCTTTGTACTGAATGGGTATGAAAGTACGGTTCTTATAATGATAATGAAATTTTCCATACACGTTGTTGAATATACCGAAACCACCAGCAAAAGCTAATATATACTATTTTAAAGATAAATTTTCATACATCGCTACAAATTTTTTCGTCCATCTATCGCATAACAGCCTGCCGCAGAGTAGGAGTAAAATGAAAGGAGCTTGGCAGAGCAGCCAAAGCCAATGCCCATGACTTAATTCAAAGTGATTTTTAAACAAATATTGTGCTCAGTTTTAAAAATCTTACGATCCGAAAAAAGTTTCACTTACATCATGTTTTTGTAAAACCTATTTTTTTTTATATTAAAGCATTGTTATATAAGTTGCTTTATGCAAAATGAAATAGAGTGAATGTAATGTGAGCGGTGAGCGTACCGTTGCGTACTTGCGGTGTGGGCTGGAGCGTACGCGCGCGGTAATGCGCCGCCGCGAGCCGCAGTCCCGCCGCCAACGCCTGCATCGCCTGCACCAGCAGCCCGAGCCGCACGCTCTCGCTGCGGGTGCCGCTCCGCTCTGCAAACAGACAAATATACTGATAAATAATCACTATTACTCACTAATTTGATATGGGGTGAGTAGAGGAAACTTGGAAAGCATAACAGTTTCACAATTTTTGATTTTATTGCAATTTCGATGGCGGCAGTAAAAGTAAATGAGCGCGCGGGAATCGTTGGTATGAAAGAAAAAGGAAAAGGATGCGGGGTGCGAAGGGTAACAAAATGGCCGCTAAGGCGATTATCCAATTAAAATGGTCCATTTGCGATACTCACGCTCTTGCGTTTCTTTATAGTTTTACGTAACTCATACATACATACATAATTGATTTTATTCATATGTTAACAAACCGGTCCGGCTTTGGATGGGTGCAATATCAATTAACTGTTGTTGTATAAGTGTCTAAACCATTAATTCCCAAAGTGGTCCAGGAGACTCGATGGGGCTCTACGTTGGCATGATAAAATAATGGGGGTTCACAATTCATAAAAGGGAGAATTCATAAGATTTATAATTCCACGAAAATTTATCTGCTTTCGATAGCGAAGAACTAAAATGTTGGCTTGACGTCTCCTATCAATGTAGGAAGATAACATTTTAAGAAGCTCAGCGACTGTTACTTGTAAAAACTTGCATATTCCATATTTAGTATAACGCAAATTTCTACAATTAGATCTGATCTTTACATTTTATGTCGAGTTTTGGAAAAATGGTAGAATGTTGTTGTAGGGGGTCCGTCCTGCGGAGCCAGCTAAATTTTGAAAGTGGTCTATGAGAAAAAATCTAGGTACCTCAGGTCTAAACGGTTTAAATCCATTTTTTGGAGTATTTATATTTACAATTAACAAGACATGAGCGGATGAAGGTGATATGTCACAAATTTATAATTTTACAGAAATACACTCCAGTGTTTAGTTACTTTGGTTTATTTTTATTTATTTGCGTTAACTACGTAAGAACAGAACATGTATATATGTACATAACATTTTCATTTAGGTGATAAAAAGAAAAAATAAAAATTGTTGTATATCACCTCATCCACTCATGTCTTCAATTTATCAAAGTTATAGAAGCAAAGCAACGTAAGAATCTTGATGCCAGATTTTTCTTTTATTGTGTGTGATTTAAATCTGTGTTATATTCTAAAAAATACAGGAAAAGGCAATTTTAAATAATATACTTGTCTTTGTCATCATTACACAGTATAAAACAAAGTCGCTTTCTCTGTCCCTATATCCCTATGTAAGGTTTATATGTATAATAACATAAATTAAATAGTGGAGAAATACTGTTATTTTTGAGGTTACTCCAAATTTAACGCGTGCGGGCCACGGGCAGTAATGAATAAATCAAAACTGGATCGATTTTAATCATTTTTTCAGTGAATGACATAGGCTATATATTTTATACCCGTGCGAAGCCGGATTGGGCCGCTAGTATACTATATTTGTTTCAATTGTCGAGAACTCATGGGTTTCGTTTATATAGCTTTCTTTGTTAGACATTATATCTATCTCAGTCTAACGTAAAATTGTAAATTTATAAGGTATGGGTATAAAATAATAAAGCTACCATGTCAACCGCTTACTAATTGTAAGTTTTACAATTTAGAACGTATCGTGCCAAATTGTTGGACGGCACGGTTCGTAAAATACAACTTGTTAATTGTTAACCTTCTATAATACAATGTCAAATTTGGGAAAATGGTGTTTCTTTTCTACTAAACTGAAAGGACATCAAGAACTTTCATGAATGTATGTAATGTGTATACTACACTTATTCGTGTGAATAGACAGATATATGAAAATGTTTGTTAGATTAGTATCTGTACCATCGGAGGTGTCCATGAGGGCTGCGATAGGCGCGCCGCATGACACCGCGAGGTCGGACAACAGCTCCGCCAGCATCAGCACGAAGTTCAGCTGTGAGAACACCTTGCTGTGTTCCTCCTGTACATACATGCATACAATTAAAAGAGACATAAAAGACTAGGTTCGATATGAGATCTAGTATTTTTTTATTCTTTATACGTTAGCTTTTGACGACAATCTCAACTGATAGTAAAGAATGACGTGGTCTATGATGGTAGTCAGGCTAAACCTAGAGGGAGACTGACTCTCGAGTATAGCTGCCGGAACACACCTACATGTGCTTGGCGACAGATTTTCAACTTGAGGGTGGTAGCTAGCCAGACGGTTTTAGAAATAGCTCTACTACCATGCTATGGTTTCATCACGATGTTTTCCTTCACAGAAAGTTCCGACTTAGTTGCTAGGATTCGAACCTACGTCCTTCGACGCTGTGTCTGAACACACTACCAACTGAGCCATCATCGTTTCATATATCTATAAATATGATTAAAAAAAATTAATTACTCGAAAATATATTACCGGAAAAAAAGTGTAAAAACTAAAAGTTGCCTACAAAATCAAATTATTTACATTTCAATTAATACGAGTTAGGTCCAATGAATATTGATTCACTATTCATTTGAAGGTTTATATTGTGTACTAGCTGATTGAATTGAAGCCCGCGGCTTCGCATCAGTTTTTGTTAAATTGTATTAGAGTAATATAAAATAGTCAGAAGAGGCAGAATTACAGAAATGCTCTTTTAAAACATTTGTAGGTATGACACACATGCCACCTACTGTTATATGTAACGTGTATATTAAATATGTAAATGCTAACAGTGTGCTGGATGGGATTTAAGCAATATATTTAGAACTTTAACTTGCTATATAATCCCTTCAGTGCTCGCTTACATAGTATAAGAAAGTAATGAAAATTTGAGGTTTTTCAATTTCTCTTAAAGATGTTGTTATATAGATATTGTTAACATAATTAAATTTTGCGATCATACAAAAAGTAATCACTTCTCTATTCCGCAAGAAATTCTGTAATGGAACTGTTAAAGTAATACGTATCTAGTCTAATATTGAAAACACGTCTTTTATTTTCAGAATACCTATTAATTATTATAATGTTGAATTATAAACAATGAGTTGATGAATATTTTTCTAATTAAAAATACAAAAATAATTAAAGTCTTAAAATGTTGCATTAATATAAATCACGATATAAAAAAATCTATATCTATCAGTAAGCAGTTTTTAATATTTACGAATTAAAATAGTGCTCATGAACTCGACGCAATATGCTAATACGATGCTATGGTTAATAGCACCGGGAAGTTGACCATCCATTTTTCGCGTAACGACTTGAAAATTTGTAGATGGTTTGCCCATCGATCTCCTATTTTTACCCTATTTTGCCAATTTAAAAAAGTTATAAAAGATTTAATTGCGTGGGCAGCAGCGTCCGAAAAAACTTTCAAAATTTGAAAATTCTCATCTTTTGCTTTTTTGATATGTCAATTTGTAAGGAGAGGAAAGGGGGAGAGGGGAGGGAAAGAAAATTTGAGGAATCGAGAATTTTGGAATGATGCATTTGAACCTATATCTTTTGTCCACGTTTGCCCATCTTTTACTTTTTTGAATAGTCAATTTCTAAAGGGTGAAATTGGGTGGATAGAAAATTTGAGGGATCGAGAATTTTGAAATTACTCATGGGCGAGCAATCGAAAAAAATTATGGGCAATCGAAAGAATGTCCTATTATATAGGAATGAGCCTTAATAAGTCTCAGTTTTTCAAAATTAATCGTGTGGTAGGCAAAACATTTTCGATTATCGCTAGAGTATAGAACGACAAATTCTTCGTAAAATATCTCTGTAACTAAGGATGGACAATCGAAAAAAATGATGCATTTTCGACCCCTTACATTTTCTTTTCTAACAGCAAGTTAAATATAAAATAGCTCAAGTTAGTTCTCATTACTTTAGTTATATGTCAGTGAAAGGCTCGTTAAAATTTGGTGAATCGTTTTGGAGATTCCACATTGGACAGGAAAAAGTCGCGGGTAACAGCTAGTCTAAAATAAAATAGCCTAAGTTACTCTTTATAAGATCAGCTATGTGCCTGTAAAAGTCATGTGAACATAGTTCTATCTGTTTTGGAGAATACATTGTGGGAACAGTTACAGATAACAGCTAGTTAAAAATAAATTAACCTAAGTCAGTCCTTATAAAGTCAGTTATATGCCAGTAAAAGTACCCGAGGTTCGATCCTCCGGAATGGAGCCCTCGAGCACGTTGTTTGCGCGACTACAGTGAAACTGAATTAATTTTCAAACACTAGTTTTTACAACACAACACCGATCACCCACACACGTGCACATACGCACATGTAGGTATACATAGTGGTTGGGTTTTTTTTTTAATCCCTTTTTCGAACGGAGTTAGCGTACACTGACTTAGTAGTCAGATTCAAGATACATGTATGAGTTCGTGAAACATATATGCTTGGTACACGTGTATGTTTCACGAATTTATATATGTACTAGCTGTGCCCGCGACTTCGTCCGCGTGGAACAGAATACAAAACACAGTGATTAATGAAACAATCTGAATTTATATCTGTATATTTGTAATGTAAAGTGTCAGGCTAAAAACTAATAATGGTCACACCCCTTTGTCACTTCAGTAATAACTCAAAATTAGGGCTTCCAAGTTATTTTGATGTGTGTAAAAACCGTGGGCCATGCTATCGTGCTGTATCTATCGTCATACAGTCAGATAGACACCTAAAGTTATTGCCAACATGGACAAAACTTCGTGACGATACACGCAGGTATCGGAGTAACATAAGACTAATATTCTAATTTAACAACTGTAAAAATAATCTTAATCCTTGAACTGTCCAAAACTGGAGTTTTATCAGAAACCTAGTACTTTACCAGTGATGTCTGTTCAAACAGACAGACAGACATTTCTAAAAATGAGCTAAATGGATTCTATTACTTATTCCTAGACACCTGCAACAATTTTTTTCTCAAAAATCAAAAAAGTACAGACACGTTGGATTTACATTCTTATTATATGTATAGATGAAATAATAGTTAGCTTAGTTTAGCTTAGCTTAGTCAGATCGGGAAATTCAGCGACAGTTCAAGCCGAGGTGCACCGAGTGCCCTTGCGCTGATCGCCTAAACAAATCGGGTGAGTGCCTTAAGCACTCCCCTTAGTAGTCCGGTGGAACTGTAGTGGCCTTGCCAGGCTAACAGTGTAGGTAGGTTTTGTAGGTAGTAGAGCTACGCTGAAGCTATTACTGGTTTCAGCATGAATGGGTCGGCTCGCCCGGGGTAGTACCACCCTCTCACAGAAAACCGACGTGAAGTAACAGTGGTTGCACTGTTGCGTTTCGTTCGGTCAGTGAGAGCGCCGCAGGCCCACATATTTAAAAGGCCGGCAACGCACCTGCGAGTCCCTTGGTGTTGCTACTGTCTATGGACGGCGGTGATCACTTACCATCAGGTGACCCACCTGTTCGTTTGCCCCTTATAATATAAAAAAATAAGGTAAGTTCGGAAAAAAACCAGTAAAAGTCCCGTGAAGATCAATCAAATCGTTTTGGAGATGTCACTATGGACGAAGGCGCAGGTGACAGGTACTTTAAAAAAAATTGCTTAAATTACTTCTTATGGGGTCAGTTATCTGCCAGTAAAACACCCGTAAAAATCCGTTTTACCTTTTCGGATATTCCGCTACGCGTAAAGTTGCGAATAATAGCTAGTCTAAAATGACATAGCCTGCAAATTCAGCTCTCTGTCAGTAAAATTTCCGTCAAAGTCGGTCTAGCCATTTTGGAAATTACCCGGAACATACACATTGACAAAAAAAATAAAAATTGATTTTTACTATAAGTAGCTTTAATATCCAGTCAGTAAAAAGTAGGTATTTTGATATTATATATAGCACTTCATTTTTATTATATCTATAGATTGCAAATGAAAAATTCGAAATAATACTGGCATAAAATGACATTTTTGAATGAAAACTTACTAATTCAATGAACTTAAAATAAATAGGGGCGTACGAGTATTCGAATTAATCGATAACGAATCGAACCGAATAATATGATTCGAAATGCGAATTGAACATACGAATAATTCGAACTATTCGGATTAGTCAAATAATTTCTTTTATGCGTCAAAAAAGCATTAACTATAGAATGTTACGAAATAACCAGTAACGCCATCATAGTCGACACCAGCCATTAAGAGCATTCAAAAATACGCTTTCTCTATTTCTAACCAAAAAGTTGCGGGAAAAAGTGAAAACTACAAATTCAAGAAATTAAATGTCGTTTATTTTTATTTGAAAATGTTTTTTTCAAAGGTACTGACAATTTTCTTTATGAACTATAATTGATTTCTTAATTTATATATGACCACACAAAATATTCCAATATAGTAAAAGCTATATGTTTGTACGTTATTAGTTGTTTTTTTTATTATAGGGGGCAAACGAACAGGTGGGTCACCTGATGGTAAGTGATCACCGCCGTCCATAGACACTAGCAACACCAGGGGAGTCGCAAGTGCGTTGCCGGCCTTTTAAATATGTGGGCCTCCGGCGCTGTCACTGACCGAACGATTTTTTTTTTTTTTCGAACTGACCTACACTGCCGGCTTATTAGGCCTTCACAGTTCCACCGGACTACTAAGGGGAGCGCTTAGGGCACTCACCCGATTGTTTTTTAGGCGAAACATCTCAAGGGCACTCGGTGCACCTCGGCTTGAGCTGTCGCCGGATTCCCGAACTAACTAAGCTAGCTAAGCTATCTATCCATACAATACACATATATGAATTCGTGAAAAATGCATGTGTGACCATGCATGTTTCACGAATGTATATGTGTATTTGGTATCTGACTACTGTGTTATGTGACCTATTTCAGTCCGAAAAGGGCAAAAAAACAGCCCACCACTGAGTGCCTAGATGTGCAAGAGTGTGGGGTGATCGTGTAAGTGTAGAACATGTGTAAATCACTGTATTCGCGCGAGTAACATACTCGAGGGCTCCACACCGAGGGACTACCTAGGCTCGAGCTGTTACAAGAAAAATCGCGACGAGTAATATAGGGTACTTCACTACCCATGCCACAGTATCCTGTGCAGAACAGGTATGATGTAAAAATAAACAAACTTATATAAATGCTGTGCATGTAATGAAATGTAACATTACATTACACATATTACAAACTAGCTGTGCCCCAACTATGTCAGCGTGGAACTTAATGCAAAAAACTGTGTTTTTTTTTTTTTTATATTATGGGGGGCAAACGAACAGGTGGGTCACCTGATGGTAAGTGATCACCGCCGTCCATAGACACTAGCAACACTTGGGGAGTCGCAAGTGCGTTGCCGGCCTTTTAATATATGTGGGCCTCCGGCGCTCTCACTGACCGAACGAAACGCAACAGTGCAAGCACTGTTACTTCACGTCGATTTTCTGTGAGAGGGTGGTACTACCCCGGGCGAGCCGACCCATTCATGTTGAAACCAGTAATAGCTTCAGCTACCTATAAACTTAAAAGTTTAAAGTGAGCGAAACCTAGGGCGAAAGCTAGTTAGTAATACATTACCGCGAGTATGGTCTCCTCTTGTAAATTTGGTATGTAGACGGGCGGGTCCGCCGCGTGCTTGAGTCCGCGAAGCAGCGCGTCCGGGACTCCGCCCTCGCCGCTTGCCTTCAGCGCCAGCGACACCGGCGGTGATGACCCTAAACCAATTCATCATATTAGCTTTTTCTTTATTCATTCAACATAATTCTAATCATGTTTTCTTCCAATTTACCCCTGGACTGTCCAAAGCTATAAAGATTTAAGTTCCATAAAAACGAATGGAAGCCTCATGAGGCACAGGTCAACATACTATTGGCTCTATAAGCTTAAAATAACACCGGATTTATTACAAAACTTTGAAAAATACTAAATTATGTATTGTAAAATTGTAATTTTTATAGAAAATGTATTTTAAAATGATTATTTCACTTGTACGAACTTTTTTTAATAAACCATGAAATTTATAATGTACGATGTCGTGAAATATAAACAAAAATTATAAAACATTATTCCGCCATTTTGAGCTCTGGGTTGTAAAATATCAGCCGAGGGGTTAACTCAATTTTAAATTGACCTGATGAACCTGAGCAGTATATAAAATTATACTAACGCGGTAGGCAAGGATATAATAATGTCAAATTTGTTCGGTAATGTTATTAGTTATTTAGTGAATAACATCACGTGCATACCTAATTGACATTTTGTTCAATTTTAGTGTAAATTATTTATATGTTCGACTTATAAGTCGGAAAAATGTTTTTTTTTTTGTCATAAGATAAGGAGAACAGTCGATAGGACTTCATAATTTTACCGTATGGTTTATTAACAAATGCTTGACGAATGTTCCTTAACGAGTTCATTGAGATTAATGTATATTCTATACTATAATACTATTATTGTATTGAATGATTCTTTTTCTAAAGAAATAAGCATAGTATAGGGTGCAAGAGAAGAGTGGCAAAGTCACAAAGTCAACTCAATGAAAACACATGATTTTTACAATAGCCTACATTTTTTAAATTACTTTATAGGTTTTGGCTTTCCACCATAATCTCATCTCATGTTAAATAACGACGTGGTCTAAGATAGTAAGCACGTTATATCTAGAGCGGGATCGCAGCTGCCAGAACACGCCAAGAAATGCTAGGCGACAGATATTCATCTTAAGGGTGGTAGCTAGTGAGCAGCGGACTTTGAGCAGAGCCCTACCGCCATGTTATGGTTGCATCACGAAGTTACTCTTCACCGAAAGCTCCGACTCAGGTGCAAGGATTCGGACCTACGTTGACGTGAAATTAGAATGAGTTCTGTTGATAAAATAGATATGTATAGATGAGGTGGTTCGATCTCACCTGACCTCCGCAGCGGACTCGCGTTGGTCGGCGAGACCTGCCACAGCGAGGGTGGAGGCGAGCTACCGGAGTTGCTGCTGCGGCGTCGAGTCGACGGCGGCGTGCCCATCGTGAACGGCACCTTACATAACACATCATTTCTCATCACATAAACCTGTGAAAGACCCGATGCAGGTCCATAGACCTCTTCCCGAAGAAAGATATGGCCATAATCCCTTTGCAAGCTCACGATGTATTAGCAATTTCAAACTCCGAGAAATCCACAGTTCTATAATGTTTCCACATACGATGGTACTACAAAAACATTTCTCAGGTTCAGATTTCTTCTCGATGTTATCTTTCATCGTCAACCAACGGTGTTACCTATTTATATTAGTAACTGTACGTGAATTTAAAAAAAATCGTTGGTACTTGCCGGAGTTCGAACGTGCTGACATGGAATTAACTTTCTTTTTCTTTTCTTAATACTCACTTTATAACATTACTGCTAACGTATCTTATCTCAAGGACAACACAATCTAAAAACATCTCATAAACAACGGACACCTTCAGCTATTCATTGAATATGACCGTAATTATTAGGTTTATCTTTTTACAACTGTATTTTTTGTACTTCATAAATTTTATTGTTTAACCTCAATTTCAACTAATGTTAAATGGTGATATGGTCTAAGATGGTAAATACGCTAGACCTAGAGAGGGACAGGCTCTCATGTGCAGCTGCCGGAACACACATCTAGGTGCATAACCAGTCATCATTTTCAATTTGAGAGTGAAAATTAATCAAGCGGGCTTAGAAAAAACCCTACCACCATAGCAAGGGTAATGCAATCTAAAAGGATCTTAGACATAATATCTTTTTAATGCCGCAAAAATTACAGATTCCTTCATCCATCGAATATGACCATCTTTTTTAGGTTTACCTTCTTATAATTACGTACATTTTGTTTACATTTTTTATCATAATAAGAAAATAACAATTCGTTGTTTCTTCATACAAAAAATGTAATAAGACCAATGTTATTCTAAAATCTCGTTTCAAAAAACTTCAATTAGTTATACTAAAATGACCGAAATCTATACAGAATAGTAGACATTTGAACCTTATTTTTAAACAAATCTTCGTTTTACCTTAAAGCGTCTCTATAGTAAAAACTTCTCGGACATATTTAAATACCTACTTTAAGAGTTTAATATAAAGGAGTATTTACCATAAGTTCCATAGAAAAGGCTATATGTGTTAATCACTAGAACAGAAACTTTTAGTATACAAGAACATTTAGGGATAAAGGTTTAGCTGAATGTAGAAATCTATATGTAAAACAAGCGATGACGGTGAACACTTACGGTAGGCGGCGACAGAGAGCCGATGTTAGCGGCATTGCGACTGTAATTCGTTCGGAGTACATCGATGGGTTGAGATCGTGGTATATTATTGTTAGACACTACGCCCATTGAGTTCTGTAATTAATATGATTGGCTCTAAATATACTACAGATGAAGCACAACACTTGGATCGTAAGCAAATACGTTAGTTTGGTCATCTAAAGAATGATAGTGTTAATGAGATTAAGGATAGGTATAATATGCCCAACAAAATGTAAGTCAGTTTGTTATTTAATTACTAGATGATGCTCCAGTCTTCTTCTGCGGTGTTTATATATATTATGGATAGAGGATTTTTTTAAATTAAAGTTTACAAATCTTCTGTGTAAACAATGTTTTCCGTTTCTTCCCTTATCCTGCGCATGCGAACCACACCCTTTGACCCACTTAACTCATCGCGTTAACTTAGTTTTTTAAAACTTCATTAACATTCTTTTTAATGTAAATATCTCCATTTTTTTATATGGGTTTAATGTCTAAGGAGTAAAAGTAAAAAATAAAGATCGAAATATATCCATTTGTTTTGGCGTGGTGGCATTTTATTTATATATAAGGTATATACAAGGTTCACGGAATGGCTTCAATAGATATAAAGATAACTTACATGTAATGCTGTCTTATGTGAAATCTGTTTACTTAAATCATATGTTAACGAGTAAAACAAGAGCTAAACAAAATTGTTTATTATATGTAAGTATCAGAACAATGAGTTATAATGATTACGCCGTCTAGTCATAATAAGTCTTAACCCTTAATAACCTAGAGTTTCAATTTTGATACCAATCTTTTAAACCGAATGTTCACATTACTATTAGTTTTTTTTATAGGTTGGCTGTACGTATTATACTGCTGTATAATATTCTTTCCAACGAAAATTTTTTTTTTTTTTTCTAAATAAATATGTAAAATAAATATTGTGATTTTTTTAGCTATTTTTCCCTTCATCTAGAACCTCAAGCAAACACAGTAATATTAAAAATAAATCACTTTCGTAAATCAGGCTACTAAGGGTTAAGTAAAAGTTCAATAATAAACAAACAGAGATAAATATATAGGTTTTATACAGAATCTATAACAGATATATAATATGACAGCGAGTTGCGTTGCAATTCAAACCAGTCGTATGTATAATCAGTAGTGAAATGAATGAGAAAACTTTGTTTAAATATAACTTATTGTAGATTGTAGGTGTCCAAAGTCCCTCAAAACAGTGGAATATTCTTTTCCACTGTGTTTGATAATCTTTCCGTATCCCCTTATTTTTCAGATGATGGGTATATTTTCAAAGATTTCATCTTTTAATGTTTTTTATCAGGTTTTGAGGTTATACCCATTAACCGGTCGGGCCAATGCATCATGTTGTGTTCTACTAATACAAAGGTGTATTTATATTTATTACTTAAAAACTGGATATATATTAATTACTGTGAGTGATAAATGTGAAATTAATATCCTGAATTTGGAAATTAAAACGTTATACAGTAGCTTTATCGTTTTGTCGACTGAAAATTAAGGACAAGACATTATGCAATTAGGCATCAGGAGAGCGTGAATTAATAAGGTGGATGTATTTTTTTTTTTTTTTAATTATAGGGGGCAAACGAACTGGTGGGTCACCTGATGGTAAATGATCACCACCGTCCATAAACACTAGCAACACCAGGGGAGTCGCAAGTGCGTTGCCGGCCTTTTAAATATGTGGGCCTCCGACGCTCTCACTGACCGAACGAAAGGCAACAGTGCAAGCACTGTTACTTCACGTCGGTTTTCTGTGAGAGGGTGGTACTACCCCGGGCAAGCCGACCCATTCATGCTGAAACCAGTAATAGCTTCAGCGTAGCTCTACCACATACAAAGCAATAAATCTTATTTAAGTTATGTAAGTTTCACAAAAAGAGTGACATCATTATTAAGCTGGGTTGACACTTAACTTTATACGATGACTGCCGTTTTTGCAATACTGAGTTGTATATATATTCGGAACCAGGAAAAAAACTGCATCTAATATTATTATAGTTTTTGCTTACCTATGACCTTTTGTTTTTTAAATTCACTTACTCGAAATGTTAGACGTACTTCGTTAAAAACGCAGGCCATACAGATTTGTGACTTTTCTCGGATTCATGTTTTTTGTAGACAGGCAACTTTTTGGTTTTTGTTGGGTTCAAAAATATTTATACGTACTCGTGGTTGCGCGGCAGATTGCGTAGGAGCGGGCGCGGGTGCGGGTGCGGGCGCAGGACCGGGCGCGTGAGTCGCGTGAGCGGGCGCGGGACTCGCGGGCAGCGGTAGCGAGCGAGGACGCGACGCCGCCTCCGACCCGGACGACGCGGCTGAGCACTCCGCTGACCCACTCTCCATCGCTTCCACCACCACGAAGTCCTCCTCGCCAGCCCACGTCGTATCTGACGACTCGGCTGTTATCAAACGCAAATAAGTATGCATTTATTAATGCTATAAAATTCTGTCATAGGCCTTTTACTTTGACCTTAGGTACTGAACACCTTTAAATATTAACCAATTTTACAAATTAATACAATTCGAGGTTTCAAATCAAACTAGATTCAAATAAATTAAATGTTATTGATTTGGCTTGGTGAGAGTGTAAAAGTAGATTATTCCACGTATTCGCAGTGCTTTAAGAGTATATATATATTTCTTATTACAAAGTACTTACGAGTTAGAGTCTGAATTCACAACCCAAATAGTATTCATCAAGATATCCTACATCTTAAGGTTTTCATAATAACGTTAATTTAATCTCAGGTTAAACGTTTTCTAATTAGTCTGTGAGCAACCAGATCCTAATAAAGTCGCTTATCGATGTTTCAAATTAACCAAAAATCTTAAATTATTTAATAAATTGACTTGTGTACCAACAAAAGACATCTATAGCACGTGAGTTTAGCTTACCGTTCTGTTTCACGTACTATTTTTAAAATGTGACGTATTGTATTTGATGATCGATTATTGTTGTATGACGTCACGACTTATGTAATCAACATGCATTAGCGTCCATATAATATTCGTCTTTATAATAAATGTAATCTTAGTTTCTTAATGATAACTGATAATTAAGAATAATACTTGTAAGATTAGATATAGATAATTTAATAAATGTTATATTACTTAAAATACATATATACGAGAACCTTTGACTAGTTTATAAAGTTAAAATGCATCACGCTGTATAGCTTCAGAATACATTTATATGAACGTTCATCAAGCTTTACACATTGACTCTATATTTAAATCATAGTTTTATTCAGGTCTATGAAAAAATATAGATTATAATTTATGCACATCTCTAGTTACTGTTACCTGGCTTATCAGATTTACATTAAATTCACTTACTGCATAATCTTTAAATATATTGATGTTATAACTATTTTTTTAACGTTAAGATCGAATAAAACGGTAATAATTAACGTGTAATTTACTTCAGAATAATTGATATGTTTAACATTAATTAGCAAACTGACGTAAAATATGGATGAAATATCTACTCTTTTGTAATGAAATCATATCAGTTTATTAAATTAAATAATAGTTTAGGTATTATATGAAATCATTAGAAGCATATTGGGATGCCGTCTATGTATATTACTTTATATCATCGTATATATAAGATTTAAGTACATTCAAATATAACAATTCTTTCGTCTAACTTGTCGAGCAATGGATCTTCATATTGCAATAATAAAAATGTAGCTTATTACTGTTTGATGAAGTATATAGCCTGTAATATACTTGATTAATCCTTTAAGTTGGTTTGTTTCACTGATCCTCGGCAAATGAGACCGTCCGCCTTTTGTTTATAGTAAAAAGTATTATAGGTAATGATGTCATTCATGTTTTACATTATATTCTGAAATGATCGCATCGAAGTATATAATTGTGGGTAGTGTTTTAGGAAATTGCTGAGATCATTCATTCAGTTTTCCTTCTTTGTAAAATATTATCTTATCTGCGAACGTTTGTTATGCAGTTGGCTCAGAAATATTATCTATCGATTGTTAAAATTCAATAAGTAGAACTCGATAACCTTCAAAACTTCAAAAGGCGTATATTAAATCGTGCTAATTTATTCAGAATTTAACTTGTAATCGTTGCTTTATTTAGTATGTTCAATAAGTATGTTATGATCTAAACGCAATTATCATTACTTTCTTCATTTTAAAGTTCACAGTCAAATGTTATCAACGTAAGGGTTAATAAGTTGTCTATTAGATAAACCCTAAGTATTTATAAAACAATTAATATAAATAAAACAAGTTGCGCCTGCGATTCTGTACGCCTCTGTTATTTATTTACTTTAATAAATAGTTCAATATCATAATGCAGAGCGTGAAAATATTTGTTGTGGCAAAAAAAAAAATATCTACGAACACCTATACTCAGAACGATTAGATTAAAACTGATTAGAATAAAACTGACTATAAAAACGAATAATTGAAATAATTTAAAACGAACAAACCAATATCGTTAAAAATCGAGAATAAATTTAAGTCCTTTAAGTGTGTACATAAGAATGGTATACTGACATTTTATATACCATAACCACATATAACGTATAAGGGTATAGATTTTCCCTCATATAAAAATTGGTCGTGTTGCTTTTGGAGAACAGATACAAGTATGTGGTAGATATTTAAAAAAAAAAAACAAAGCTTAATTATAAATTGTTACATACCGGAGGATGTCGGGCGTGGTTTATTAGCAGCATTGGGTACGACTACGGGCTGCGGTGTGGGAATTACAATTCGCGGCCCAGCCCCCGGTCTAGACGCCGGACTGGGTCCCGACCCCCCATTCCCAGGACCCACTGCACATGCCACTCCCGAGCTGCCTCCTGTCCAAATACAGTACCGATCATACCATCGGTATAATGGCATACGTACATATCTATGTATGTACAGTCCTCGTCAAACAGTTTGGCCGCTTTGAATATAGTCCTAAGTTTGGGCTTGAGCATAATTCAGTTAAGAGTTTAATAGAAAACAAAGTGAAAAATTACAAAAATCTAAAATTGACATTTATCAATCCTTAAGTTGTCTCCTTGTTATACATATAGCATAATACCTATTTATACATTAATTTGTGTACTGCGTAACTATTTCAGGGCGGTCAAAAAATATTGGCGAGTACTGTAGAGAACGGATGTCGCCGACATGCATAATATGCGAGCTTCATACCAGACGTTATAGACCACGAAACCACAACAATGCAGGACAAAACGACAAGCGGTGATGTTTTACGCAGTATTTCCAATTTGGGACCAATATCCCATTGATTATAAATCATGGATATCATAATATAAAAACAGTGCAAAGGCATGCTCTGTCGAGTTATATTATAGTGAACTCTGAACAGCATAAAATAAGCTCCACCGTATAATACACACACACATACACAGAATATACGAGACAAAGACTCGATCGATCCCATGCAGAGTAAAAGCGAAGTGAATAAGTGACATAATAATACCCTGACTGTTCCACGACTCTTCTAGGTAACAGTTAGTATCGGCTCGGCCCTCGAGATCGCTCTCCAGTATGTCGGGCAATTCCGAGTCCAAACCTGAACAATATTTTTCTCCTTGACAATACGCTAATTATATTGATATTAGTGTCGTATACATCTGCTCAGAAATGTATGGATATTTACATACTTCATGAAAATTAAAGATAACATTGACCTAGTATTTAAATTAGTTATGATCGTCCTTTTAACATTATTATTGTGAAACGGTTTGTCTGTTTTTATTTTATTCGCATGTTATACGTCTATACCATTTATCAACTATTATATAATCAGACAATATAGTGAGCTGCGAAGTGCATTCAATAAAAAAAGAAAACGAACTACAAAATAAATACACATAAGATTGTATATGTATGTGCCGTATACATCATGTGACACAAAGTTTCTTCGTGTAAACATGTATAAAAATGGATACACACTACGTGGACAAATATCGTGACGATGTTAATGAAATACATTTATAAATAAATAATATGGCGTGTTAATTGCTTCGAAATTTGTTAGCGTACACATTAAAAAATTCGGTTAATAGAACTAATAAAAACACTAATAAATATTGACACATGTATCGCAAAAGAAAAACGTGTTTAGTAAACGTTTAAACAATGGCGGAATTTGCTATTGTGTTTATTAATTGGTAGTAGGTAATTTTAAACATAGATAATGTGAAAGTGTTAAACTGTACGAATAATTTATTGGGTATGAGTCAGAAAGGTCGACAAATGTTAATTGATCGTCAAAATTGCTCACATCGTTAGACATACAAAATATATTGTATATAAAATTATACGCGCTCTCTTAGTCCGAATATAAACTATGATTCTAATAAATCAATAAAGTTTTTATAATAAAAGCGTTAGGTAGCGTTTCTGTCGTTTAAAGTCTATTAAGGATTAGATGAGGCTAATAATATAGGGATCGCATGAGGTCATTTAGCTTGGTTATAATAAAAACCCACACAACTCGACTGAGAAGTCGTTTCGGATATAATAATTAGCTATAAACGGAACGGTGGTTAGGTATATGAAATAAAGTTAATAAATGTAAAAACAAGAATGATTCAATTTAACAGTCATATAACAGAAACTAGAGTTTAAGAAATATTAATTTTACAGATAAATAAATAGAAAAGATTTGGAAGAATATATAAAAGTAAATTTATTTGTGTGTTTGTAATGCTTTTACTTTTACACCTTAACTGCTCAACCGATCATAGAGGAATTTTGCATACCAATTATCATGGCTACAGAAAAGGCCAGAAAAAAAATAGTTGTCTGTAAAGTAGGTTTACGGACGATAATTTTACGTGATAACGTCATAAGAAAACATTGATGAAAAATTGCATACTTTTAGGAATTGAATTGAATTATTATCACTGAATTACCCATGAAATAAAAGAGAGATAGGTGCGTCACAAGCCGAACGCTTAGATCGACCGTGCCTCTCTATCGCTTGTTTCGCGCTCTCGCTTGCATGCTCGGCTCAGGTGGAACGTGACAATGAGTCATGCTTTATCGTGCGTGCAGCCGACTTTCATCGATTTATAAGACTTTATCACGTCAAAAAACGCTTTTCTTGAAGAATGGGTCAGATCTATATTAACGCAAGAGAAACCGCTAACAAAAGAGCTAGAGTATTATAATAAACTAAATAAACGTTATAAAGTTAAAGAATTCACATAAAATAATAATAGGAGGAAAAAATTTAAAATAACCAATTTAGATTTAACAAGATCAGGATTAAATATATCCTATACGTATAATTTTAACAAGAGCTGTGAGTAATTTTGGCGAATGGCAAAGCGATGAGAGTGCAACGACATTACGAGTTGTTTGAGTAACCTGTTAATAGTAACAAGCGAGCTTGTCAGCGGGTACTCACTCGTGATGGATGTGTTCCTTTGTCGCTGAAGAAAGGGATGGTTGAAAAACATTTCGAATGGCATGCGCTCGCGCGGGTTCCGCCGCAGTAGGCCGATCAATAAACTGCATAATTCCGGGCTGGTTCCTGCTGGCATTCTACAGAACAAATTATACGGTATCTATTTATAATAACAATCTATATATAAAACAAAAATCAATTGCAGAATGATACGTAACTGCATCACTTCAGAACGGCGGCAACTATTTCGTTAATTCTTCTTTTTAATACTTGAATTACATTGGACATTGAATGTAAATCAAAACTGCCCTTTAGAGAATATCATTTCAATTAACATCTTAGGAGATGAAAAAAGACTTTTTTGTTGCATAGTGGTAGGGCTTTTTCTATGTTCGTCTGGCTACCTACCACCCTCAAGTTGAAAATCTGTCGCCAAGCACCTTTTGGTGTGTTCCGGGAGCTGCGCTTGAGAGTCAGTCTCCCTCTAGGTTAAGCGTGACTTACCATCTTAGACCACATCATCATTTAACATCAGATGATATTCTGGTCAAACGCTTACCTATAAAGAATAAAAAATAAGAACTGTAAATATCAAAGATCCAATGAAATGGATTTAAATCTTTTAAATATTTGTGACGCCCGATTAGTACATTGCATCCTTGTAAAGCCGGGACAGCTCGCTAGTATATCTACTAAACTATAATACATGCATGTTGGCTAGATATACAAATAACTCCCGACGTTCTAATGTCTTCTATTCTAACAATGTAATTACACCATATCCATTCATACAAATGCAATTCGAAGGAATAATACAATTTTACCTACTTCGTCCATACAAACAAAAAAAAATTAAGCGTCACGCGCACGTTACACTAAACAAAAATGTTATACTAAATTCCTCACGGAAGAAGTTACCAATAACAGATCCTTTTCTATATAGATATATTATGAAGGTCTAACGAATTATTTATCTATTAAACAAAATCAACATCAGGTTAAGTTATCCAGAGTTTTCTGGGACAGATAACATTCAGCATAATTTATATTTTACTGGCAATACCCGCGATTTCATCTATGTTGTCTATCTTAACAATATTTTTTAGGTACGGAGAAAAAAACAAAAAAAATTAAAGCAAATATGAACTTTGTTTACAAAATTACTTTTTAAACAATATCATTCATTTACTTCCTCTCTTCTACACAATGTATCACACCGCTTGCCCCACTTCTCGACGGCAAGAAAAAACACATTGCTAAACGCGTAACGTTTGTAAAAATCGTACTGTCTTATAGCTTTAATAACTTTATATTAAATGAGGCTATCATATTTTTATTGGATACGGACCAACTGTCTAAGAAGTAAAACTAAAAAATGGTCGAGATATAGATAATAGTATAGTATAGATAGTAGTATAGTAATAGTAATGGTAGAGACTGGATAGCCAGTACTTTTCACATGATGCGCGTATAACCGCAGACCTCTGCTATTATATTTATATATACTTAATTTAAGATGATTAAAATTATATATTGTTTCAATTCGATATTAGGTAGCAGCGTTATTTCATCTATAAGATTATATTAAGTATATTTTTTACACTCGGATTTCTCCGAATGTACACTGGTGTATTAACGAATCGATTTGAACACATAAAAAGCTGTTTGATTTCATTCAATGTAATAAATAAACCTATTTCAACGATCTCTGATATGTATTCTAATTTCTATTATTCCAGTGATATACTGAATGATCTCATTGAGATTATATAAAAAAGAAAACGCGGAAGCAATATCAGGTAAGACGTACGTAGTTTAAATAAAACTGATTATATAATGCCAATGTACTAATTCAAGGCTTTGACTATAACATATTTTTTTTTCTTTTATAATGGTCACAATAGAGACTCGCAGGTGTCATTTGCACTAAATGGAATATAATTGTAAGGAGCTATCATCAAACCAGCTGTGGTGACTGTCAAATATAATTTTGTTTGGTATTTTATGTGCAAATATCCATGAAATATCTCATTGTATTATAGTTGTTTATTGTTACATGAAAGACATTAAAGACTTTGGGCGTAGCTACCGCTGTATCAGCTATATCAATGATATAGAGACCATATATTACAGAACGTGTTAGACAACAATTTGTATAAAGTTGCCAATAAACTCGAATTCTATTAATTCCTCATTATTAATTAATAGGGAAAATATGAAAGGGACAATAATATTCCTAGGTACCAATAACTCCTAGGTCAAAATTAGTAAATAGCGTTTTCGATCCAGAAGTTTCGATACTGGGCCCCTTTAAGACTATCTACGCAACTACTCATACCACTACTAAATGGCTATGGTTGAGACTTAATTTAATGAGAATCTGTATAAGGAACTTATTTTAGAGGTATTTTCTTAATTTTTCTTACTGCATCTAAGAAATAAGAATATTGTTAAATCGAAATTTTACCTCTTAAGGCGACGTCTACTTACTGAATGATGTAACTATTCGTAATAACAAGATAATTAGTATGTATAGTAATTTAGTATTTACTAACTTCGGTTGTAAATCGACGCTATTTTCGTAAAAAGCCTTAAGCTCATGTGGTGTGGTTGCCTGGAAGGGCGCCTTGCTGGTGAGGCACTGATACACAATTGTACCCAGACTCCAAAGATCTGCTTTTGCATCATATTTGTGGGACATTATCACTTCTGGTGCCTGCAATATTTCAAAAATGCAATTATTGTTGAACTTGTTGTACTTGCTTGGTGTTGTAGGACGCGGGAGCGGCGTCGCGTCACTACTTTAGCGGAAGTGGTAGCGTGATTACCACTTGCTAATTTCAGAAGGATGAACGGAAGAAATGAAAGATCTGACTCCAATGTGCAGACTAGTAATCGCTTTGGCAGCTGGATTACGATTCGCTTTATTGAAGGCGAGTAGGCATATTTATATGGTACAAAATAGAACACGTGCAAATCAACAGGATAGAAATAAACCGACAATACAAATAATATTACAGTCTTAAAAAGTAAAACAATAAATTAACAGTAGAATAAAGCAACAATGAAGATAATTTAAATAATAAAATAATGCTAAACAGTAATTGTGCGCTGCATTGTAAATAGGATTTGTCGGCGAGATTATAATTGCACCCAGGTAGCATGTGGTCGCCACCTGGGCGGCGAGTCTTTAATAATCGCCTTGTTAAGCCGACTAGGCTTGGGATATTATATTGCCGCTGGTTTTTCGCCTAAGTTGTTGTAGTACACACATGCCACGTTTGATGTAGGTATGTGTGTCGCTACAGTGCTCCCCCTTAAGCGAAGCGTACTGGTGGACGAATGATATATCTCGATCGGCTGATCGGTGCGAGCGGCGTTTGGCGATATGCAGGTATTGTTGGTTGATGTTACGGCGGTTATGTCTTGACACGTGTGGCTGAATTAGGTATAGATGCTCGGCGTGTAGGTACTCGGTGCTATCGTTGATCCAGTAGAGAGGCTTGAGTCGTTGCTACGAGGCGGTCATCTTAGCGGTCGCGTAACTGGATGGCGTCGGACTTGTCGTATTGTCTGACAATATTGAAATGGCCTTCTGGTGGTCGAGGAAATTTTCTCGCGTGGTTTACACTGACAAGGTTGCGGTGTCCTTTATATATTAACGTGGGTCGGAGGTTTCCGTCTGATGAAGTATTTGTGAACATCTTGATCGCGCTGCGTTGTGGTTGTGAGACGTAGTTATGTGGCTTCGTTGATGAGTGGTGTTGTATTTTGCGCCGTTGATAACGTGTGCATGGCCTCGCCCTAGTGAAAACGTTGGTGCTTATAGATGACCGAGAGACTTTTTGTAATAGCGGCTTGCGCGTTGTTTTGATACCAGTGTGACTTAAATCGCGCGTAGTGTCGAATGTATCATGCGGCATTTTTTCGGCCAAGTTTAGTCTTGAGGTTTTGCAGATTAGGAGTGATGTATCCGAAGAAATAATAATCTTCTTTGCCTGAAGATTGTTTTGTTGAGGTAGCTGTTGGACAGTACAATCTTGTTCTTGTGGCTGTTGTGGTTTTGTCACGGCTGTGTAATCTAGCGTAGGCGGAGAAGAGATTGCTTCAACTCGGTTGAGTGTGTCTGCGATTGCGCTTTCTTTTGGACTGCTACAGGAAGCAACTGTTTCGGGTATCGGGTCTTGAAGCAATAGAGGTGGTGGATCGGCGTAAGGCAAGGTAATCTTCTTTAACGGAAGATTCTCTTGTTGATCCAACTGATGAATGCTGTTTTCTTGTTCTTGAGTTTGAAGTACAGCTTTATAGTCAGTCGTAGGCGGACTTGTGATTTCTTCATAAGCGGTGATCAGGCGTTCTTTTACAGCAGTGTATAGGTATGTTTTTGCTGGGTTACTCATTAGGTCGGCGATCTGATCGATGTCTTCTTTATCGAGATATTTAATCACCAATTGTGCTAGTTGCTCTTGATTTTTGTGAAGTATGCTAGTTACAGCTTCAAAATAAATAAACCAAAGTCGTGGTTTATCGCGCCAGAGTGGCGGAATGCGCTTGGTGAGAACTCTGGTGGCTTCTTCATAAAAGGATTTGTATACATGTTCTGTGATGTGGGCTGTTTCGGTCGTCATGTTGACGACATGTGGCTTTGGTGTGCAGCGTTTCTTTGCAAGTAGAGCTTCGTTGCTTGTGTAGCTAAGGAACTCTTCTTGACTTACTTGATGTCTGCAGGTAAAACTTCAATGCTTGCTTGAGATTGTTTCTTCTGTGTGAATTTCAGCGTCTCTACGTGTTTGTGTAGAACTTAATTGCGTTGCCGTAATTGAGGTTTCTTAAGCGTGTTGCTTCTGGGGTCACCACTTGTAGGATGCGTGTCTCAGTAGTTGATTAGGCCGATCTTGTAAGAAGATCACGTCGGTTGACGGGTGGATGCTTCGACCGGGTAGGAGATCACGTCGGTTGGTGGCTGCGCCCGGGTAGGAGATCACGTCGGGGTCACCACTTGTAGGACGCGGGAGCGGCGTCGCGTCACTACTTTAGCGGAAGTGGTAGCGTGATTACCACTTGCTAATTTCAGAAGGATGAACGGAAGAAATGAAAGATCTGACTCCAATGTGCAGACTAGTAATCGCTTTGGCAGCTGGATTACGATTCGCTTTATTGAAGGCGAGTAGGCATATTTATATGGTACAAAATAGAACACGTGCAAATCAACAGGATAGAAATAAACCGACAATACAAATAATATTACAGTCTTAAAAAGTAAAACAATAAATTAACAGTAGAATAAAGCAACAATGAAGATAATTTAAATAATAAAATAATGCTAAACAGTAATTGTGCGCTGCATTGTAAATAGGATTTGTCGGCGAGATTATAATTGCACCCAGGTAGCATGTGGTCGCCACCTGGGCGGCGAGTCTTTAATAATCGCCTTGTTAAGCCGACTAGGCTTGGGATATTATATTGCCGCTGGTTTTTCGCCTAAGTTGTTGTAGTACACACATGCCACGTTTGATGTAGGTATGTGTGTCGCTACAGTGTTAATTTCAACTCATTTAATGAATCCTAAGAAATATGGTTTTACCGAAAGCCAGTCTGCTACGATAAGGAACTTTAAATGTGACAAAAGGCCGATATAAAATTATTCCTTTAATTCTTTTTTTTTATGTTAATTTTCCATTTCTTTACTGTAAAAGTTTCATCATTTTCTTTTTGCTGGTATTGGAAACAACTAGACTCCCAATTATAGTTTTAGCAACGTAAAAAAGTGTTCTTTATAGTAACATTTAAAACGGATTTTCAGCGAACTTTGAGTGTTGATCATTCGTTCAATAGATAGTAGACCACACTCTTATAAGATGCCAACATAACGTGTGAAAACACCAAAATATGTAAGATGCCACTCCTGTTTTGTTGTACGTCGACAGAGAATAGGAACTCAAGCAATTGTAAGAAAAAAATCAGAAAAAAATATAATGATCATACCATATACATCGGTGAGCCACAGAGCGTAACAGCCATATTTCCTTCTTCAAGGAATCTTGCGAAGCCGAAGTCAGCTGATATAAATAAAAAATGTATCATAAAATTAATTAACCGGTCAGATAATAATTTTAATTTAAAATTTCATGTACTCATTCAATATACTAATAATGATAGATTGTATGACTACGAGTATGTACCGAAAGTATTTTAAAGGTAAAATAAGAGTGTCACGAGAAGTCTACGACTTACGTTTTCTAATGCTATCATTATTGTCGTCTAGACTTAAGGATTCATAAAGAAATTATAACGAACTGACGACACTTTAACTACATATTTTGAAAATTCTGAGCACTTTATAAATAATACAACTAATGTCTTATTCCTTTATTAAAATGTTCTACCCGATAAATAGACTTGTCGAGTAACTCAGAGATTATTCAATAGTTATATTCAAATTTTAACTACGACCGAAGTTCATCAAATTATTATTAATAGAGAAGGTAAAATGTTACAAATTCCTTCAACTACTTCACCGATACCTATAATTGAATATTGAAGTACAGATAAAAAATATTCTTGCCTTAAAGATTGTTTATCATATTATATTAACTTTGATATTATAATGATAAGGCAGCAAGTTCCGAGATCAAACCGAGATCAATCTAAGCTTGTGGGTTAAAAGTATTTTCATAATAAACATGAGTCAGATTTATGATAGATAACACACATACTTTGACGCCCGCTTTTGCCGGATATGATAGTATTTCACGAATAAATAAAGCTGTATTTCTCAGTAATGAAATAAAACACGTATTGGAATTTCGCTCATACGATTAAGAAATTTCTTTATCTTATTCGTTTTACCAAAAATGTATTACACCTCGAACACAAACGATACACAAACGCGTTGTTATAAATAATCACCGGATGACTCATCGACCGTGGGAACTCGAAACATTAGGGGTCTGAAAAGAGCCAGTCTCGAATTTTGTCTAACCATTCGAATAATGATGTCAGCCGTCTAGAGTTTCTCACCCTTCTTTATTGGAAGTTATATAAACGCGCCATGCTGCGTCCGAGTGAAATTCTATTATGAATATCGGAACGAATACAAAGAGAAATAAAAGAAAAGAATCTTCAAGCGGACTGCGATTACAGCGTTATAAATGTGACTGCAGTGTAATAGATTGATAGTGAGTTCGTTTCACTTTTGTCTGTTCGAGTATGAAATGAATTTCTTCTGATGCAATCGGCATTTAGTTAATCAACAATTATATTCAACTTTTTACTACTAAGAGTACTCACCGATTTTAAGTGTTATTTCAGATGCGTGCGGAGTGCGAGGCGGTGCAACGTAGTGAGTCAACAAAATATTTTGCGGCTTGAGATCTCGGTGCACGATGCCCTTAGCGTGAATAGCTTTCATAGCTTCCGCCAGCTGCCTAAGGAACAGCTGGATTGTGCTCTCACTCAACTGACGGTTGACTTGTAAATAGTCTGCCAGGTCTCCACCATTGCAGTACTGTTTAAACAAAATTATTATATGTATTAACATAATTATCTAAACATACACAAATCTACATATTTTGGTTAAGAAATCTTGGTATCCCTTCGGAATGGCGATTCATTTGAATTACTCACGGTTATAACGAAAATTCCGTAAAACCAACGTATTTGTACAAACAAAATTTTCCTGTTCGATAAATCTACCTCTTTCGTTATGTTTTCAATACAGTTGCGTCATATACATTTGAAATTCATATGTAAAAGTGATAATGGGGCCCGTTTTAGAATAATTATTATGAAAAAAGTGAATCCACACTAATTCTAATATAGATGTGTAAATAACTCTACCTGTCTGTGTGTTACTTTTTCACGATAAACCTCTAAAATTTGTTACAAAGGTAGTCTGGTATCTGGAGAGGGCTGTTTTACATTCTGAATATACCGAATTACACGTAGGCAAAGTCACGAGGTAATCTAGTTATATACAAGTAATAATGTTTGTGCTGCACTTGTTGTTAGTACCGTATTGTAAATTTTTCAAAGTAGGTTTATTATAAACATGACTGATTAAAATAATAAAATAATATTTCTGGGCATTGGTAATAAATATTTTAAACTACAATTCGAATAATGAAATTGATATTGAATCTTCAGAAGATATCAAATGTGTGGTTAATTTTACGATCTATTAATGTGACGCAACTAGAACGATAATATTATAAATGAAAGAGGTTAGTTATTAACTAATACAAGATACAACCACGTTACCACAACTTACATTTTTAACGATGAACGTGTCCCGGACAGTACAATATAAAGTATCAATATCTGTGACTGTGTATAAATAGAAAGATGAGAGACAATGAAGTCTTTTTGCGTGTTTTGTTAATTGAGAATTTTTTTTTCCTATACTAAGACATGTTGTTTCTCGAAGGATTAATCATCTTATCAGTTGTTTACAACGACCACCACAGTTATGTTTCATATATGTGTAAAGTTAAAAAGTGAATTCAACAGCACAAATATTCGTCTCAACGGTAATATATTTCGGTTTTATGTGCGTCGGAATTAGCTACTGGCAGTTAATGACGACTACCGTATTGTACCAAATGTGATAATCTATAAAAGTATGTATATGTTGGTACTACACTTATGTTTCAGAAAGCGATATTGGAAACCGGCCGCCCAATATTTTCTCGTTTATGCATAGTATCGTTATCAGACTTGATTCGCGATAAGCTGTGTCATGCTGCTGGTAATCTTATCAATGAGTGATAATAGTTATAAGTGTCAGTGAGTTAAGCGTTGTACACTACGCTGGTACTGGTGTCACGGCAGGTAACAACTGAGTTTAGTTGGCACGTCTCCCCACACTGTGTGCAATTGTGAGTGACCATGACGCTGAAACATCTTTGCTTACTCTTGTTAGCGGCACTCGTTGCGTAAGTATTTGTATTCTTTTTCAAACGTATTCCGAACATATATACGTGAAAATTGTTATCTATAAAATATTATGATAGTGTAAAACAGTAGACAGGGAAAATATTATTATCTTTCCATCACAAGATTATTTAGCAACACTATAAGTTTCGAAATTAATGTTATTTGTGATACACCAGCTCTAAAATATTAGCATGGCTTTTTAATTTTATTGATTACCTAACAAACAATCACCTCTCAACTATGTAATATTGTAGTATTCATGTTATCTTTTGATTATTATGATAACACTAGATACATATTTCTTTTTACTGAATATCTAATTGAAAAAATAGCCTTTTAATTTTACGACGTGTAAATTTAGACAGTATCGTTAAGATGGCATGGTATATTAAAAGTCGTACAAAATTATTAGCAAAATACTTTAGTACTTTCCATCAGGCTAGTAATAGATTAACTATGACATAGGGAATTGAAAAGTATAACAGACAATATCAGAATTTCAAGAAATCGCAAGTACGACCCAATTCTGTCCCTTACGGTAATTATATTTATCGCAATTTTTATCTCGTTCTTATTTTTATAATAAATTTACGTCATCTTGCCACGATAAACGCACATATCCGTTCGATAAATGACGTTAATGAGGTGTACAAATTTTATTTACAGGAGTGTAGCGAGTCAAAATCCTGATGAATTGCACATACCCGTTGAAAATGATAATCAATTTCCACCTGACAACCATTTTGAGTTAGACGGAAATGTCCTCGAAGGCAGTGGCGGAGGAACGATAGAAGAACCGGTAGATGTAACAACACTACCTACTGCACCTTTAATCGAAGATGTGCAATTAACCTCATTAACAGATAATATACAGGCAGCGACTAACAGTGACACCACCTGTCCGAAGCCATGTGTGTGCCACATAGAAGGCGATTCCGATAATTTTATTGTTGATTGTTCCGGATACGACTTAACAGAATTTCCAAAGCCATTAGACACAAAAACTACTACACTCAACCTGCAAAACAATAAATTAACCGAGATACCGAAAGAGGTGTCTTCGTTAAAAAATCTAAAAGTGTTAAATGCCAATAACAACTCAATCATGGATTTAGTGTCGGGGGTAAGTTTTTATTAGTGACCTAAATACTTCTTTATAATTATTTAAAACGAATGACCTGTGTAACATAAGTACCTTATGCCACAAATGAAATTCGGAGCAAGTACTTCATTTTGAATATCACGATTTATATTAAACAGGTACTACATACAATTTATTGACATGATGACTATACTATGAAGTTGAGGTGTATGTAACTAATCATTATTTCAATATTGACATAACGATCCACCGTGGTACATTAGATTTGTTTAATCTTTTTTATTTATTCAACGTAGCATCTAAACCGGGTTTTAATTCCATCTTCTCTTTTATGTTACAGTCCGTTAGCGAACTGCCGGAACTCACTACCTTAAAATTAGGAAACAACAGATTAATTGAATTTCCCAAAGATTTGAAGAATAGTTTCGGCTTGACAAAATTGGAAGAACTTGATTTGGGAGGCAACGATATGAGAACTGTAAGTACATATGTAAAAAAATAATTACTGATGAGCTTAAAGGACTAATGGCATACAAAACTTTTAAAAAGTTATATGTCTAGAGAAGAGATACAGCAGACACTATGTATTGAAGAAGTATGTATGCTGAATATGCATAATAAAGTACTTATAATTAGTTTTCTGTTATTATTATATGGCATACGCATGATGGTGTACATAAATAATCTTTTTTCTCAAGTAATATTGAAACTACACGAGATTTATTTCAACTTTAAAGCACTGTTAATAAAAAGTAGCTTATATATCATTCAGCATTATATATCTTATAGAAGACAAAAAAAAATCCTCCTATAGTCTATAATAGAAGAAATGTTCAGTGTTAACATGGAGAATAATAATTACATAATTTGTTGGGTTAGCAAATTGGTAAACATACCAAATAATTAATACAATCAGCAATACTACATAGTATTTAGTCATTTTCCTTTGGTTAAGCCATGATATCTAACTTGATGTCATTATTATTTAAAACTGGGTCAAGGGGACGTACCTTATACGTTTTGCTTTGTGCAAAAAATACGAGTTTAGTATATTTTTACAAAGAATATCGTTTCACTTCTAGGCCAATAATATTTTCGATTATCATTTGTTACAGGGATTAACTTCCGAAACATTATCAAAGTTTAAGGCTCTCCGTAAACTAATTGTACCCACTTCGTCAGCTTTGTTAATGGAAGATTTATGTGGACCGTTGAAAGAAAGCTTACAAACTGTGTGTACGGATTCATGCACTTCGCAATCATTTGAATGCCCGGAGGCACCGGACAATATTGAGGATGTACTGTTAGAAGCTATTATACCAGGAGCTATCGCATTTACTTCAGTCCTAGATGATGCAGATCCAGACGTCAAAACGGAAAATAAAATAGATAATGATAAAGGAGTTGCAAGAGCAGAAAGTGTAACAACTACTTCATCAGTGTCTACAGAAAACAATTCTCCGGCCGATGGTGCAAATTTCCGTTCTTCCGTGAGTAAAACACCGGAAGGAGTGTCACAATTAAATGCTGTAGTGGACATTCCCAATGAAGTCATTAATGCTGATACTGATGTAGCCGTAGGAGCGACAACGTCTGGCACTAAAACAGGAGGCGTTGACAAAAGTGTGATCGGGATGGTGGTAGCCGGTATGGTACTAGTCGTGGCTGGTATCACTATTAAAAAGAATTGGAGCTCTATCAGAAATAGGTTTAATTCCACACCCAGAACACCAAACAACCACGCGGGTTCTAATGCCAATGGTACTACTCCTGAAGAGGTACCGTTGCAGGAGAAATCACCTGTTTAAAGACATAATTTCTTTTATATTTGGTTCCAAATTATATGTGTTGCGTGTATTATCGGCATGAATGGTTTCGATCTGAATGTTATAATAAATTTATTTATTCATGAAAAATTGTCAAAAACATTGTTTATACGTTGATGACAATATTAGAGAACGATACAAAAGTGTGTAATTCACGTTTATCATAATTTGATAAATTGACAAAGGAAAAAGTGTTAGAATAAAAAAATAAGTGTTATTAAGCTCGCGATACTTTTGTAAAAATATCATGTAAATATATGAAAATATCGATAGCCACAGATTATAACGTTTTGTACTTTGACATAATGTAGGTTGTATTTTAACAATAAAGTATTTTTTATTAATTATACAGTTTTTCTTTTAAGTGTTAGGTATATTCTTGCATTCAATAATCATATACTTTCAGTAGATATTTATTTGTTTAATAAATTGTGTAACAAAACTCAAGACAAAAATAATTAACATTATTAGTGATATAAGAACCAACATTCATACTGAACAGTGTAAATTACATTAATGATTTGTCACGTGAATGAAACCAACAACTTATTAATCTATTTTCCCAGTAAAATAAATTTCAGGAAAATGAAGTTTAGTATTCATTTGTTTTGAATAGCTATAACCATAGATAGAGTACGGGATGGAGAAATTAAGAAAGAGTCTGGTAAATAACATCTTGCACAAGTCATGTCAGCCCCATGTGCATGTGGAACACCTTGCTAAGCAGAACATTAATTGATTCTTATTTATTGGTAGAGACATCGGTATCTTTTACTTTATATAACAGGGTACAGTAGCCAGTTCACTTTTTGCAGGACTTGAAATAAAATCTTTGATTATGCCAACTTAATGGGCGTGTGTAGACTGTCCTGTTCGATCGATTTCTGTGATGACTTCAAATTACTATTACATTTTATACCATATTTCTCAATCTTTTATTCTGAGATTATACTGTTGTTCTACTTTACGCAATTTGGGGTATTATTTTGAACTTCTATATTGCTTATTTTAAAAATGACATAATTTTATTTAAACCAAATGTCATAATCATTATAACCAATTTTACTTCAAATAAATAAATATTCTTCATGTAGATCTAAACAAAAATATTATTTGTAAATTAAAATGATGAGATTGAATTGAATGAATGCTATTCAGAATTGCTTGCATAAAAAACAGATACTTAGCTAGAGACCGCTTAGACACTCTTTAGAAATAAAGTATTTAAAACATGTGTTTAAAATTTTAGACACTGTTTAGTAAAACTCGTGTTAAACGCGTGTTCATTTTTGTTTTTGTAATAAGACCCTATGAATTTACTCATAGGATTACTCAAACTATTATACATAGAAAAACTAGATAATGAGTTTTATAATTATCCGGGGCAGAATAATAAAAGTTGATAGGAGAAGACAAAACGCCGCCTTGTAGATAGATTACAGCTGGGATATTCGAACGCTAAAACTGATGAACAAGTTTCTAAAGATAGAGTTTACTGTACTAATCGCTCAATATAAAATAGTTAGTTGTTCAAATATGAAAAAAAGCTATATAAATTCACCTGCTCTGCGGGCTGGTTCGAGTATAAAAAAGTACTGAAGACTATACTATATTTATATTAAGAGTGCCTACATATATAATTACATACTAAATAAACCAACGTCCGCCTTTTGATCATTGACTTGCGAGAGACAGATATGAGTATGACTCGAGTGCAGCGCCCTCATTTCGTATTAATTTAAAATTCATTGACCCCATTTTATTTTTGTAAAATAATTGAGAGTTTTTATGATTCTGAATTTCAGTGTAAAATTTTGAAAACAATATAACTGAGTTATTTATATTTTACATTAATTATTGTCTCTATTCGAATTGTCAATATAATCAAAAACAGAGACAACGAATATCGTGGTAAGTAATAAACAAAAGAACTATACAAAATTTAATGTCACTTGAAATTTTATGAGTAACGTTTGCCGCATGATTTGTCTTATTGTCCATTTTTTATTGATATCATCAATACAGAAATGTAGTTGTCACTTACTTAAGCACATTATTATTACGACCAATTATATGGAATATGATATTGCAGCTAAATAATGTTTAATACACAGTGACGGTACTATCACAATTTAAAAAAATATCTATATATAAAAATTAATTGCTGTTCGTTTGTCTCGTTAAAACTTGAGAATGGCTGGACCGATTTGGCTAATTTTAATCTTGAAATATTTGTGAAAGTTCAGGGAAGGGTTAAACGGTGAGAAACATAAATAATAAGTAAAGGAAAGTACTAAAAAACGACAATTTAATTTTCAAATACAAAATGTTCCTAGCTATGAAACATTTGCGATTACAAAAACCAAAATCAACACGTGCTTTACTAAACAGTATCTAAAATTTTAAACATGTTTAAAATAGTTTATTACAAAAGAGTTTCTAAGTGGCCTCTAGGTAAATATCTGGTTTTTGTTTTTTATATAAGCAACTGAATAGCATTCTTTCGATTCAATCTCATCATTCAAAAACATTCCAATTTACGAATCATATTTTTGTTTAGATCTTCATTAAGAATATTTTATTTTATTTTAAGCGCAATTCGTTATAATTATTGTGACATTTGGTTTAAACAAAATGATGTCATTATTAAAATAAGCAATATATAAGTTTAAAATAATACCCTAAATTGCATAAAGTAGAACAACAGCACAATCTCAAAATAAATACATCGTGAAATGTCAATAATGTCATATTATAGTAGATGCCATGTCTTCGTTCACACAGTCACGTAGACTGACGAATCTTCAAAATTGTCTAATTTATCTACATCTTCCAAATTAATTATATATACGAAATCCATAATTTACTACGAAACGTTTTTGTCGGCAAATAGAAATAAAATAAATCACAACAATAAAATGAGAATTGTGAACTTAGACAGATGTTATACAATGTTTAAATTTAAATAGTGTTCTACTTCTAAACTAAGGTAGCTCATTTGTGATCAAACTTTTTTGAAACACACGGTTGATGTCTTTTGTCTTTTTAGGAATACAATATTGTCATTCTTTAATCAAATATTCATAGGTGCGTTCAGAAATTTGTCTGTTACATAGCTGTAGCATGAGGTCCAATCTTTTTGGTCTGTTTTCTTGGAATACAAAACAGCTCTGTTTCAGAAATAAAAATAGTACATGAGAAAGCTTTAAATTGATTAAGTGCACAACTGTGTTTCATTTATAATGTAAATAAAAAAAATTGTATTATGCACACAAATATATGAAATACAAATATAATCATATGGGGCTTGTCCTAATTTGTTGCAGGTGGAAAAAGTAGGTTCAATTAGTAAAAATAAAACAATAACAAACTATTTAAACTGGGTTTCACCTTCACACTGACGAAACACGATACTAATTAACAGATATCACACTCTAGCTATTAGACTCGAAAGTCGCACCATGTCTCTTACAGTAATCATTTGCTATTGTAACAAAGTCACACTGCCAAACGGAGCGTGGGACAACATTTAGAAGAAATATAACATGCTAGTCGATACTCGTAGCTTCATCATTTATTTTATTAACAATGTTATCTAAAAAAGGAAAAAAGACGCATCGTTGAACGCATAGTGCTTATAAATATCGTAATTTCTAAGACTTTAATAACTTTATATTTAATTTAATAAAGCTATAGTGTTAATTTTTTTACATAAGGACCAATACCAAGTTACGCAGACGTGTAGTAAAAGAAAAAAAAGAACGAAACTATTCAGTAGTGTTTGATTGATGCACGCAAAACGGAAGACCTCTATAATCTTATTTATATATACGTAAATTATTTTAATACTCGTTTTCAAACACGGTCTATGGATATTTGCGAAGTTCGTAAAGGTAGTCCTTCATATTAAATTGATTACTATAACAGGAAATGAAGAACAGAACACGATCAGTTTTGCAAGTAAAACAGCTTTGTTACTAAAAAAAAATATTTAAAAATAGTACATTACTACTCTGTACTAATGGTAGTCCAGTTGTTAGAATACGACCGTAGCTCCTGCTTTTTTAACCGACTTCAAAAAAGGAGGAGGTTCTCAATTCGACTGTATGTTTTTTTAAGTTTAATGTTATTGAGGTTGGTTTGTCAGAGTGCTTATGTCTAAAATCATTACAGAATTTGTTCTATTGCGTCAGCTATGAGTGTGTATAAATACGTGAATATGCATTCATTTTTGATTTACTGAACACATAACTTTCCTGCTCAGAGCGCCTGTTTGACCATAGATCAATGTTTGACTTTTAGGTGTTTGACATTCAGTTTGAACGTAAGTAACAAATGTTTTATATAATGTAATAATGTATATATTATACATAAAATATATCTATCTATTTTCCTCTGTATGAACTTTAGTTATGCGAAATCTCAATTTCCTTCGTATGCGCAGTGTGATTCAAAAGTTAATATAGATTTATATAATTAATGTTTACTACTGAGACGTAGTTTGCATTCGTTTAACTATACAAAATTGTGAAGTAAGTACTAATGTAAAAAAAATTTTTCTTAAGAAACAAGATTACTTGTGTGAAATCTGAAAACGGTTCATATATATCGTAAATAAGTAATATTAAAAATTCTCGGAAGGTAAAACAACATATACATTTAAAATAATTATACAAAACAGTCATCTAGAAAGCTATAGTTTCCGAAACAACGCTTTCCAGATGCAAGCGGAGCGAATTGCAGCACCATCGTCACATCGCGTCGGGTGAAACCAGTCTCAATCTGAGTCAACATTGTGTGCTGATTTACTATAGACTGAATTGTCTGATCGTGTCATCAAATCGAACACGTTTTGACAAGTTTTCGACTAACGTACTGCGCAATTTTTTTTTGTCGTTTTATTTAATACTAGCTCATACCCGCGACTTTATCTGTATTATTTATTATTTTAATAATGTTTTTTTTTATGTTCAAATATAAACAATGTTATCCGTATACGTCCTGTTTCCCGCACATGCGCACCACACCGCTTGTCTCACTTTATTCAAACAGAAAATAATGATTCAAAACGTCCAAATGCGTAGCGCTTATAAAAATTGAAATTTCTTAAAACTTTATATTGAATGAAGATATCTTGATATTTTTTTAGATAAGGATCAAGTGTCGATGTAAAAAAATAAAAAAAAATTACCGAAATCTGTCGAGTAGCTTTTGCGTGATACGCGTACAGCAGTTTTTTTTTTCGAACTGACTATACGCTATTGACCTGATGGCCCTTCATACCCTCACCGGAATAAACCGTACACAACAGCCGATCTATATATAGCTAGTAATTGTCTTCAACTTCGTATACGTTAATAACAGTGTATAGACCGTAATGAGAAAAAATACAACTATGTAACTCACAAAGAACTAACCTTTCTGTCAGTGAAGGAATCTTCCAATTTAGATCAACAATGGGAGAGATAACCTCCTACAAACAGATTTTACCTCTTTATAATAATAATACCTATGATGAGTATAAGTGAAAATATATACTTTTATACAAGATTGTTACACAAAAAAATAACGTGTACATGATATACACATCTCGTATTGACAAGCTAAAAGGATACAATGTTCGTTGATATTTAGATACCGAAATCGTCGGAAAAAACATAAAAATAATAAAGCTTTATTTCAGATAATAGTGTATCCATATAACATGAAATTGTTAGAGTATTAAATTATTAACCTAGTGTTAGTATTATTAACTTTATAACATTATTATTTATTTAATTAACTACGCCTCGACTTACATGTTGTCTAGCCCAGTGACTGACAAAGAGGCCACATCCAACTCAAGAGCAAGTACGCTCATAAAACTATTAGGACTACCTCTGAATCGGTTCAGCATCGCATCGACAGATCAGAGACTGGCTGAATTAAAAGTTGGAGCAGTAATTTTCTTTGTAGACTCCAGGTACATTAGGTATCCGACGTTCCATGCGGTATTGTCGCTTTGTAACCAGTTTACAACTAATAAATGTACATACTATATTCTTTCGTTGATATTACTATTCATAAAACTTGTTGACGCCTAACTTGAAACTCCTTGCTTATTTATTGTAAAATACGTAATGTATAATAATGATACAGATGTGTACATAATTAAAGAAGAAAAAAAAATAAAACCATCTTTACGTAAACATTTGTATAAGTTGTTACTAATGACTAATACAATTTACATACTTATGTAGTTAGTCGAATTAAAATAAAGTTATTCATTTCTCGGTATCCGCTCTTTTTTTTTGTTTCATGGGAAATACATGTTTTATCTGGATTTATTGTCAGCTCTATTTTATTTATAACTTTATCATGACTACTTAAGCTTTATCTATTTATAGATTTTATTTTGGCATAATTTTAATTATTGTTTAGTTCCTCCGAAAAGCGTACAAATATGTAACCTGTATAGTAGGTACTTTAACAAGTTCTCTGTCTGTAAGTGTTGTCAAAATCGGTTCAGTCGTTACGGACATTAGCCTGAGCAAACAACAAACATTTCAATTTTATAATATATATATATATAGATTTGAAGTGGAGGGATAATGAGACGGTATACTTTTTATATCTATGTATAATATTGTATTACAAAGTTTCACTTTATAATATACCACACAATTGTACGTCTTAAAATGGCTATAGAAACGTCCATAACAATATATTTTAAAGGATAACCCACAATAATTATTTTTATCTTTTACATATTAATAAACAATAATTGGTTATTTGCGATGATCTTTTGACCAATATAGTGATAATCCTTATCCAATTAAATGCTTCAATTGCATGGAGCATTTAATATAGTTAAATATTCCCATTTAATATACTCGTAGCTACATATTCCCTTTATTATTCCAATGGATATCTTAAAAGACATCACAGATTTAAAATTACGCGCAACATAAAAGAAAAGTTGTGGAAAGTTTCTTGTGTACATTCTATGATTTCGATGAACTGTAATTATCATAACATGGATCTAAATCGTTTAGACACGACGACTTACATCCGTATATTGTACCCATGCGACGCCGGGGAGGTTTGCTATTCAAGAATAATTTAAAATATGTATTCGATTCTTTGTACTACATTATGTAAGTAACAATGCATTACAAACGGTGATTTAGTTCTGTAACAGACTACCTATTCGAAAAATTGCACAACCCTATCACATTCAATGCGCATACAATACTGCAAGCCTAAGGTCATATCTTGATTAGGTGCATCGACTGTTGCAATAATTTTGTATCTATTCAAATTGAATAATAGTTGTAATAGTAAATTATCGACTACCTACTCTTTGTTTCAAAATATTAAATATTGAATGAAAATGTTTTAAGGTTTATCATTGAAGATATTTCGGTCATTATTATTGGATTACTTCTCATGTTTAACAGTGATTGTTAGCAAGGTTAGTTTTTCAAGTATCTTCAATACTTGGAACATTCTTTACTCGATATTTCCTGGTTAGTTAAGGTAAATTGGATATAATAACAATATCAAAAAGTACTAAGAAGTGAATCTATAATTCACATGCATTTATTGCTACACTATGGAAAGATACTACATCGCTCGACGTAGGCGCGAATTCGAGTAATGAGCCAGAGCTTTTATTAATGAAAAACATTGTGATGAAATTATAGCATGGTGGTAGGACATTCGGTAATGGCCGTTTGACGAGCTACCACGTTTAGGTTAACACCTCGGTTACTTTTTTAAGACCCACATCGCAAAATGTCTAATCATGTTTTTAATTTCAAGACATAGTACATTGTAAATTTCATGGTATAGTGAAAACAAGTTCGTATAAATAAAAAAATAATTGGAAAATACAGTTTACATAATAATTATAATTTTCCAATACATATATTTATACACATAATATGTTATTTTTTAAAGTTTTGTAATAAATCACGTATTTTTTTAAGCTTATGCTGCCAACAGTCTTTACGCCTGTGCCTCGTGAGGTCTACATTCATTTATATGGAACTTAAAACTTTATGGTTTTGGACAGTCCAGGAGTACAATCCTCCTGTCTTCTTTGTCGCCGCACACCTACGAATTTGTTCCGGCTGCTACATATAAGAATCTGTCTATCCCCTAGGCTTACTTAACTTCAACCACTTCGCCTCTTAACGAGTGATATTTTGTTCAAACGCTAAACCTATAATAAAATAAGTATTAAAAAAAGAAATCGATCATTTGATCTCGATTTAAATTTTAGTATTGAACGGCCTTAATTTGGAACTTTCTCGTTACAATTTTATTTATGAAAAACAATACAGTTATAACAGTATCAGCGATTGTACAATCTCGTTGAATTTGAACTCTCTCGTTTCTCATGGTGTGAACTAGCACGTGATACACACTTTAGTCAACTTGAACCTCCCTCGCTGTAGGTAGGGTTTCTTATATATATATTTATATATATAGCTATATATTATGTATGTTCATTGTTGAATACTAAGGTAATATATAACATAAAAATTATAAATATATACTTGTGAAAGTTACGTTATGTTACGTTAAGAGTAAATATGTCGCACAATATTTGTATTATATTTCTATTCTTGTTTACTATTTTATTTAATTTGTATATTTATATTGGTATGCAAAATATACACTTGCTAAATCCAACAGATAATTACAGTGTAATCATTACGATCAAAGGCATGCATGACATTTATACCTAAAGAAGACATACAATTGAAATAACAATTTAATTCTAATTACATGCTAAACATATACCGATTAATTACAAAAAAGTGAAATACGCGTCGAACACTTATTTCAAAAAAGTTTGATCACAAAAGAGTGTCTTACCTCTGTTTAGAAATAGACATTATTTAAATTTAAACAATGTACAACACTTCTCTTAAGTTCACAGTTTTCATTTTATTGTGATTTATTTTATTTCTATTTGCCGGCAAAAGACGTTTCGTAGTAAATTATGGATTTCGTCTGTATAATTAATTTGGAAGAAAAATATAAATCAGACAAGTTTGAAAATTCACAAGTAAATGACAACTACTACAATATGACATTATTGACATTTCAGAACGTATTTATTCCTAGATTATACAGTGGGTCTACTTTACGCAAGTTCGGTATTATTTTAAACGTATATATTGCTTATTTTAATAATGACATCACTTTCTTTAAACCAAATGTCTTAATAATTATAACCAATTTCACTTAAAATAAAAAAGAATGCTATTCTGAGTTGCTTGCATAAAGAACAAATACCAGATATTTAGCTAGAGACCGCTTGGATCTTTTGTAATAAAGTATTTTAAACATGTGTTTAATTTTTGTTTTTGTAATAAGACCGATAATATTTAAAAGTAATGAAATCATGTACGGAACACACAGTTATATTTCGTATTTGAGTAAGGAGTGGTTATATATGTACCGGCGATAGTGTATAATGAATGCAATTCAAATTACCTTAAGTAATTTGTCAAAATTTGAAATTATGATTAATCAATAGAAATATTATAAAGAGACAAAGCGATGTTTGTTTATATGAGAACCTCAGCATTGGTTTGAAAATTTCTTCACTACTTGAAATTTACACTATTGCAGATGGATATGCGCTATCTATATAAATTATTATATACAAATCACGTTAATTTATAACGATATATAACTATCAGCTAACATGTCAGCTAACTCAGAAATTAAAGTTGCACGAAACAAATATATGGCTGAATCATTCCTTATACTAAAAATAAAACCTATAAAGAAATTAACGACAGTATATATTAATCTACCAAGAATGAGTCATCGTAACCATTCCATCTAAAAAAAAAATTCGACAAAAGTAAAAAAAAAGACGCAAGTTTTGCTCTCACAAGTGTTATGATAACAATTAAAAAAGCGATGCTTTGGCTTCACACGGGAGTTGTTTACGTACTGAAGCCGGGACGAGCAACTTGTCACTGTTGTCATGTAATTAAAATTTAAATAGAAACCCCGAATCTTGTGTAAAAATTTTTAGACTAAAATGTATATTGACAAACTTTTAAAATAAGTAACATATAATAAATAAACAAGTTTCTCGCGAACGATACTAATTGTGAATCATAGATACCGTATGGTTTAAAATTTGCGATAGGCTGACACACACTTTTTATATTTAGACTAGAGAACGGTAACCTACTTTCACCTTATTGAAATAAGATGTTATATACACAAAGTATATATAATTATCCAATTTTACATACAAGTTTTGTTTACACATATACATAAAGAGCATATACGCTATCAAGCTCCACGAATGAAATGAAACTAATTGTAAGTATATTATAATCCCAAGTCAGTCGCTGTTAAGTCTTCAGCAAAAACCACTTGGTAATGCTCTCTAAGCGTTATTGGAATATAACAAAGGTCGCAAAGGCTAACAACCTACGTTTGTTCAAAAAAAACTTGTTTACACAAAGGAAGAGCGCTACAATGATGAATAACTTACAAAGTACTATTAAAGTGCACATAATAATTAATATCGATACAAATTTGTACTTTAAAAGTAATTTCAGTAAAGTGTTACACGCGAGTGAGACTGCAGACAAAAGTTTGTACGGAACAAACAGGTAGATATTATCAAATTGAAATAAAATTATAGCATGTCTAGTATGCGTGAAGTTGAATTGTATGTATCGTGAAGTGATCTGAACTGGGGTATGTAATAATAGACACGTAGCAAAAAAAAAACCCGGAAGATCAAACATCGTTTTGCGTCGCAAGTTTCACGTTTGGAGCTAACTGCTAATAAATTTGAATTTATAAGCATTTTATACCAACCACACAGATAACCTTTTAATACTGGCCGCCTACAATATATTTAAATTAGAATGTGACTTGTGTGTGATTTTCAACGCTAATTAATAACATAATTATCTTTAAAGTAATTCGTTACAATTTACCTAAACGTTTTGGACCATACAAAGGTTGAGTATGATAACGATTATTCGTTCAGGGCCGAACAGTGGCTAATATTAATAGTCAACGCATATAGATATCAATCTTTATGTATAGCAATGTATTTTTTTTTGTTAATATCAACACGTGTTTTTATGCACATCTAACTGATACCCGCGACTTCGTCTGTGTTGGTTATTATCTTAACAATATACTTTATGTAAAGAGGAAAAAAAACATAAACACCATACCGCTTGCCCCACTTCATCACGGCAAGAATACTGAACGCGTAGAGTTTATAAAAATTGTAGTTTATTAAAGTTTTAATACTTTTATATTTAATGAAGCTATCGTAATCATTGTATTTAAATAAGGACCAAGTGTTTAAGAAGTAAAATCAAAACGATTTAATCGAAACCTATCTAGTAGTTTTAGAGTGATGTGCGCACGACCACAGACCTAGTATCATTTTCTTTATATAGCTAATCTATATTAAATTAAAATTATAATCAATGTTATGAAGTATTTCTCATTTCTAATCATTATTGAAAGGTAAAAAAGGTACTGTTAATTTAAAAATGATTCTTCTCTTTTCTTTTACAGACGTATCGATTAACCAACTGTCAAAATCAGATGGCTATCGTTTGTCTTGTTTACGTTATATGAAGAAAGAATGTTTTTTTATAATTTGAAAATATAACATATTAAATTAAATAAGTTCATATTCATTAAATAGGTTCATATACATTTGATTTTATTATAAATTAGTATTCAATTTTAAAGTATTTCTTAGGTCACATAAACAAAAAGTTCATCTTCAGGTACCTAGTTTTAATTCTAAAACAACATTTAAATATAATAGAATTGTGACTATTTGGAACTCTGAAACCAGTATTACAGAGCACATTAATTGTGTAACTTGAAAATCAAATAATATTATGCTATTATGAATAATAAATATAATATATATATAAAAGAACAAGATAATCATTGCGTTTAGAAGTTATAGTTATTCATCAAAAATTATTTGGGACATCTAAAACTTACAGGCTTCTGGCTCTTACAAATATTAATATGGACAATTACTAAAGTTACTAATCATGGTTCACGAATCACGGGTGATATGGTGAATGACTGTACGCGTACTTTAAGCAAAGAAAATCGTGTCAACGAACTCCATTTGGTCTTTGTAATGCGATGAGAACATGGGCTGCTTAGATTTTACGCAATAAAAAACAAATGTACCTATTTTTTTTTTCTTTGTGATTTTATTATACCCTGATTGTATGTATCTGTATATGTAGAGGTACATGACCGTTCGGTCAGTGCGTAGACTGCTTATAAATAACATTATAAAATAATCAATATAAATAGAATTATAGAGGTCTGTTGTTATGCGTACATCAAGCAAAAACTACGAGATAAATATCGATCATTTTTTTTTAGTTTTAACTTCTTAGATACTTGGTCCGTATCTAAAAAAGAATTATCACTAATTCATATAAAGTTAATGTTTAAGAAACTACAATTTTCATAAGCACTAAGCTTTCAACGATGTGTGTCTTCTTGTCGTGGAGAAGTGGAGTAAGCGATGTGGTGTTTTATGTTTTTTTTCCTCTATACGTACAATATATGTTATTAAAATAATAAACGGTGCAAACGACGTCGCGAGTATCACTTAGTATGAACTATAAGCATTAAGCATAGAGCGTCCGACTGACTGGTGGGCCCGCCCTGTCGAATTTATTTTGGAAACGAATTTTCAAATGTTTCGATGCTAAAGAAAATATGATGTTTATTCCATAGTGAACAATAATTTCTTAGACGTTAAAAGATAACATTGATAAATGTGAGTCTGCATGTCTGTTACGCAAATAAATTAACACGTGCTTTACCTATCAAAATGTATACAGTGTACTACATATTGCGCACTTGTAGCAACCTGTTTTCGAGTGGATGTTCTCTTAATTACTGTATAAAATTAACATTCATCACTTATCTACTTACAAATAAGATCGGAGTATAATTATAAGCGTGATATGCACCATACCAAATGATACAACTGGCACGGTCAATAGATGATGTGAAAATGTTAAATGCGAATAAAATTTGTTACTTAATTAATAGATTGGACGTTACTTTGCGAAGTAATGTCCACTCTAATATTTAATGATAGCCTTCTGCAAAGTAACGCCTTCATTGGTCAAAAATTAGTTACAGTAAATCATATGAATTAAACTCATTATTCTTCTTTTTCATTCGAATCATTCTTCTACTTTATAAAAGTAAGTAGTAATCATTTGTTTGTTTTAATAGGTATAGCTCTAATTACGCAAACTAATTTTACATAAATTATCTATTGGGTCTATTATCACTCAATATGCTTATTGTGAGCGTAACGTAAATTACGACACGTGGTTGTGTTGTACGTATAGTACAAAGTGTTAAGGCACGCATACTCTATTGTCATCGACACTTTATTATGCGCAATTATTTATTTATTTTATTATCAGTGATAAGTGACGACTGATGCAGAATATGCATTTTTTACCCTATGCGACAAAACGTGGCGTACACAAAACCAATATGCGTTATAACTCAATAGCCTTATACGTTACCAATTCTGCAAAAAAAAATAATTCTATATATCTATATACATATAATCAAAATACATTTTCTTTAAGACTAAATCATGTAAAAACTACTCAACGTATTGGCATAGGACTATCACCATTTAAAATATATATATATATATATATATATATTAGATAGTTCTAGATCACTTATTTTTTTAACTCGATTTATCCTTTGCAATTTTTTTAATGGCCAATGAAGCGGGCGCCACTCGACTATTACCAACATAAAATTAAAACCATTTAATTTATTTATATATGTAATTTACTAGCAACGTAGTTTGGAACAAAGCGTCTGACATAAATATGAATGATTTGATTCTAATACGCGATATTATTGCGGGTTTTGATTCTACTAATCGTGTTGAAATTATTCTTTCACGGAATAATTAAAATAAGTAGACTACAGTATGTAATCCCCCAGGTTTATTGACAAAAATATGATAAAATCTAAAATTAACATGACAAAGTTACTACTGTTCTTTGTGTTATGTTGTAAATAAGTAGTATCTCTGATTAGCTCTATATTGTATATTGATTTGTGTATTAACAGCTGTTGATATTCCTTGAAATAAATAAATAAAAATAAGAAATTGCGTGGATAGAATAAGAAAAACGAGTAATAATATAAAACAATCATAACTTTACTTAAGAATAATTATACACTTACGTCATATTATAACATGTATGGAAGTAACACGTGACATTGCCTTTTATGCAGTAATCGATAATATTATTCTCTATGGTAAAACTGAATTTAGTTATACGTAAACTTCTGATTACAATCCCATTTGATAAGAAACAATATTGTATCGTTATACTTGAAGTTTGGAAATCCACAAGTGAAAAAACCTACAATAACGGTTCCCGGTCTTACGATTTGCAATCGCACTAAATTTAAATACTCATTTAATGTTTTATTTACATTTAAATTAAAATCGTATTTACTTACATTAAAATCGTAAATACTATATTATACACATGATAACTCTTTAATGTAAAGTAATAATAGATAATCGGGTTAGTAGGGCAGTCTGGTGTATTGGTCGCGACGTGAATTTTAATAGTCTCTCGGTTTAAAGTAATATATTAGATAATAATTCGTACATTGTCTGTTTCTCTATCTTTAATGCTATTTTTTTTTTGCTGATATCTCCTTGACCTATTACGTTACTAACTGCGCAATATCAACAGTCTCCGAGTTCATTCAAGTTTATTCCGAACTGGATTTTTATTTACAATAATGTATATCAATTTGGGTAATCGGAGATTAAACGGGCGGCCAATATATGATAATCTATATGCAGAGTAGCTTATATTTATTCAAAACATTGTAATTATTCTTAAAATTCACATTATCGAGTTGTTTCAAAGAATTCGTTGATATTTGTGGCGGCACTATAATAGAACATAACGAGCGACTCACTAATTTATTAGGAAAGAGAAAAAACGAATTCCCCAATTTAATTACGCGCGTACCAAAACTATTTATCAGGGACGCTTGTAATCTAAGTATATCGTAGATTTACACGAATGAAAGTACGTCACTTCTAATGTTTCAGGTGATATACTGTACCATACATTTCAATTTAAAACCTAGTAAGTAGTGATAATTATTGTTAAATATCGATTCGATCGAGTTAAAATTTGCAGTGATTTTTTCATTTATCTACAAAGTAGTTATTATTAATGTAATTAATATGAAAAAGATACACGGATCATTCAAGCTCTGAGACAAAATGTAAACAAATGACAAATAACGTGTTTTTGATTATCTCGTTTATTATATGTGATGTACGATGCCAATTATGATCATTATACAATACATATAAAAATAATAAAATGCTGCTTTATAATTTTTTTACTCTTAAAGCTTCGCTATCTTAAATACTATTACATTAAAGTGTAAAATGTTTAGAAGTATGTTTCATACTCAAAAATTACGTTTGCTTTTATGCGCATTATGTGTGCCACGTTTATTTTAATTCTTTTGTTAACAAAGATGTACTTTGCTTTTCAGTAAATTTTGTTAAACATTTAGTTTTCGGTTGTATTTTGATATACCAGGTTTTATTATTCTTTTTTTTTTGTTTTGTAATTATTTGTATTTGCGTGATTCTTAGACGGATCGACCAAAATATATATCTGCACGTTTCTGTCGTAAAACTAATGAAAAATTTAAAAAACTTGTAGATTGATGAATGATGTGGAATACCAGTTTCTAATAAAAGGTGGTGACAGAAGAGTTTTCTAGAACATTCCTTCTTGCAAAGTTTTGAATGAATTTTTAATAGGTGTATTATTTGAAACATATTTTCTAATAAATGTTCATAATATGTAACTTAACCACATCGATATCACCGAAAAATATAAATACGAAGATCTCGGAACTACTAGATTTCGAAACAAGATACATTTTACGTTTAAAATGTTTGACATTACCATACAATACAGATTATATTCGCTTTGTTTTACTATTACAGTATAGGGTTACCATCCATATTCTATCATAAAGCATCGGGCAATTATACTCTGTATAGTATAAGAATAATGAAGTACGTGAAAATAGTTTATTTATTATAGTTTGAGCTTTTTAGAATTTCATTTATGTACACCATTAAAACACTAATAAAATTGATCATAACTTAAAATGAGCTTAAAATGTATTTACTATAAAGTACAGTATTTAATAGTAAACGCCATTCCACGAGTCTCATTAATCCAAATCCAATAAACAGGCGTGTATCAGTATTATACCCCGTATAAAAGCCACGTCCGAGCCCGTATGACAACGCCTATAACACATTCACCTCTCTCGACTGATACTATACAACGTACTTTTTGCCTTAATTTAATATTTATCTTTACGGGCATAAATAAATGATGGTAACCCTTATAGTAGTACCTATCAGGAACTTATCACAATACATTCATAACCCACTGGCCTTGCCCTTAATCCATACGCATATGTACTATGTATGCAGCGTAATCTCCCCATATTTATTGTGGTTTTGATAAAGCGACATAACGATATGATAGCGTACGCGGGCCGCATCGGTAGCCGTGGGTTCGAATCCTTCAACAAGTCTGAAGGAAAATAATGTGACCAAACCTTAGCCTCTTAGGGTAATTTGTACAGTTCGTCTGATTACCGTCAAATAATACGACGTACGGCGTTTTTACATATATAAGTCCTATCAATACATATTATAAAACAAAGTCCGCCGACGCGTCTGTCTGTCTGGATGTTCGCGATAAACTCAAAAACTACTGAACGGATTGTAATGCGGTCTTCACCAATAGATAGAGTAAATCACGGGGAAGGTTGAGGTATATAATTTGTCAAGGTTTTTTTTTTGTAATTAGTTGAAATATAATGATAAATGTTGAAAGATTCGGAAAAAGTCAAGCCGCCTTAAGCGTTTCATGCACGTAAGTAAATATTTTTTTAACTATCAGGACAGACCAACGTCCGCCGGGCCTGCTAGTATACTATAACAGATTACTCAATGGGGATTGCGAGATAAAGGTCGAGCCTCCTAAACAATGAGAACCAGAAGTAGTTCATTACATCTATATAAATATAAACCAATTGGCAAGTATTACATATACAATGCATGTACATAATGCATCACTTCAGAACGACTGCACCTAATTGGATAATGCTGTATTTGTCATAACTGTAATTTTCAGGACAAGGCTTGTAAGGTTTGTCGTACGAAAAATGAAGAAATTGGGTAAAAAACGACAGGAGACAGGGATATCTTAAAAATATTACCAGAATTAACAGATTACCTTTTTGTTGTCGTTTTATTTAATTAGATGGTCGCACTGTAAAAGGAAGATCTCATTAACGATATTATTACATCAATGAGAAGTCGGGGCGCGGGCCGCTAAGTTATCAATAGAAACAAGATATTCAAAATATTTATTCACTACGACACATTGAGTCTTGCTTAACTACATTAATACTTTACAATTAAACATTCGCTGGAACAGAAATCTAACAGCAGGTTTTGTAACTCGTTGCATGTAATAACCACGTGAGAGGGAATAATTTCCGATCATTTCGTCGTAATGGCGACGTTGATGTATTATACGGTTAGAATGCACGCAGACTTTGGTTATCCACCAGTACACCATCACGACACTGGGAAGTTGTGTCGGCACGTTTGCAATTACATCTTGTACTCATTTAAAATCATATTAGAGCACTTTTTGAACCCTCCATATAATTATCGTACCTGATAATATGTATAATATTCGATGATAGAGTTACCTATGTTTCATAGGCTTAAAAATACTAATGAAAAGAAATCAGAGAGAGTATTATTTTTAACCGCAGAACATAATATATGTATGCATTTTCCTTTTGACGTTTTTTTTCCAACTGACATACCCTGTTGTCACTTTGGCCTCTACAGATTCACCGGACTACATCTTTTGATATTATTATTTATTGTCTCTGAGTAACTGGGTGATTTCCTTAAACGCAATTTGGTACATACCGGAATTAGCAACGAGGGTGTTTTAAAATATAAACTTTATATATTGTAGGAAATAGTATCTAGATTTATTGATTCGATTCTACAAATGCTCGGAAGATACAGTAACCCCGAGATTTTTTTAGCTATTTTTATCTTAATAAAATATAGTGTAATGAACACAACCGGAATACCTTAAAGTCTATGTTTAATCAATTTGGTTGTTATATTTAGATGCGTTTATTAACTTAAATTAAATTCACTGACCTCCATGACCACGTACACGTAAGCTGGGCTGTCCATACAGTCGTGCATTGCGACCAAGTTTGTATGGTGAAGTGCAGTCAATTCACGAAGAATTTTTATTTCTTTAACAAGGATTTCTGACGCCTTTTGAATACCTTTCTTCGTTACCACTTTTACAGCTACGGATTGTGAGGGGTTCTGAAAAAAAAAAATGATTACTAAAAATGACATCGATAAATTTGTGTCAACTTACTATTTTTTTAATTTATACCTTTCTTTATTCATTAATAATCATGTAAACCGTATAATATTTTGAAAATAAGTCAGTGTAAATGGATCCTGAAGACCAGAAGACTAGGTATTCTGATTGATTTACACAATAAACATTATTATATTTAACTATATCTACTCGTATAATGTATACAGTTACATAATATATATGCAGTACAATTTTATCACATACTAGTTGATAATACCACAGCCTTATTCTTCTAACAATGGTTCGGTTATTTCACGGTAACAGTGTACTATCTAGATTATTATATACAGTTTTTTTTTTTTTATTATAATTTTGTCATTGATATTTAACCTCTATAATACTTATACCGATGTTACCTTTTTTAAATTTATTATTATTGCTAACCCATATGGAGAAATATAACATATATAATACTCTAAAAAGTTCTATTTCTACGAATAGAATTCTCGTCAAACTCGGTTCAGCTGTTCCTGAGAATATCCCAGACAAAGAGGCACTTCAATTTTATTTATATGTCGAGGGTTTCCTGCGAAAACCTGATAAGAGCGGTAAAGACAGTTCTGAGATATTGAATCTTGAAAGTTTAAATCTTGTACACTTTAGTTCATTTATCTGTTTTTGCCATGAAATATCTTCGAAACGGTTTATCGTACCGGTTAGTCAGTTTCACCGGTACAGAGAGCACAAAAAAGTACCTTCACTATGCGTAACACACTTTTTGTGGAAATACTATTTAGCCTGTTCTCGCAGCAAACCTTCAATATTTAAATTAATACTGTAGGAGATACTGAGTAACATTTCAAGTATATATGCCTAAGACAGTATTTACGTTACTATTTATTAGTCAGACTATACAATAATTATCAACCACATATTCAATAATTCAATAGACATTTCTGTTAATTAAAATGTGATGTTTTATAATCATAAGACGTATACATACTCATTCCTTCAATTAAATCTGAAAGTCTTTGTTACACACGTGTGGATGGAATATTTCACACGTCGCGGTTTATTTTAAGGTCGGTGATGAGATTCGACTTGATTTGCTTTTATTCCGAGAGGGGCTGCGAAGAATCCACCTCGGTCTAACATTAGCACATCCTACATATTGTATGTTCGTACGGTCATTATTAGATTGACCTGATTATAGCACAAATCAAAGATTCATTAAATATATTTGGTTAATACTAATTTAGTAAATGAAAATATATTTGAATAGAGTTAATGTATGATATAGAGAATATACAATTATATGCAAAATTGACTTGTAGTGATATAACAAGTATTCGTAAATGTACAATATAAATAATAAAGCATATGTGACGTACAACTACTGCATAGTGCGGTCACGGTCAGCGATCGAATACATTACTGCACCCACCTCACCAACCAGTGTCTTACGTTTGCCAATCCAATTATAATCTTACATCATTCATGTCTCGTGCCGGACAATACTCAGAAAACGGGACCGCCTTCAATATAACAGCTATCAATTCGCATATATGAAAAATGTTAACATATAATCATAAAAGTTTTAAACCATAGCTTAGTTTTCAGTAAAATGTGACAAGAAAATGGTTATATAGCACTTATAATAATGTACTGTAAAAATAAAACGCAGTTAATTAAAATAATTTATCGTAATAATTTAATTTTATTAGCATCAATATATACAATTTAATTACAAAGGAAACTTGTTGACCGATTAACAATAAACGCTTTATACTTGAACTATGAAATCAACTATTAATGAAGCCAGATACATAGTTATAAATAATTACAAAATCATACCTCGATCATTGTTATCCCAATTTATACAAACATTAAACTCTTCTACGTGAGAGAAGAGCCGAAACAATTCATTTACATTTTCTACTAATCATTGAGTAAATGTTGTCTCCAAAACAGAGATTGCGATCATCTGTTACGTGGGCGAAGTATCTGGTATTTAGGTTTGCGTCATACGTAAATGTATCTGCCAAATACTACGACGTATGGCGTTTTTGGATACAAAAGTCCTTCATTATATACTATAATAGATTACTCAATGGGGATTGCGAGGTAAAGGTTGATCCACCTGTACGATGAGAACCAGAGGTAGTTTAGCAAATCTATGTAAATAAAAATGCCGAATGTATACGTATGCGCATCGCTTTAGAACGACTGCACCATTTGGCTATTTCTTTTTTTTGTTGTGTACGTAATTGTCAGAATAAGGTTTGTATGAAAGAAAACTTTTGAAAAATCGTACGGTAAAGGCAACATTTGGGATAAAAAGATCCATACAAAATTGTGAGAGAGTGGGACAAAAAACAGAAGGCAAAAATTCAAAAATATTGATGTGTGGTTCCTAATTATATTTCATTACATGATCGTACCGTAAAGGGAATATGTGGACTCATTTTCATCTTTAGTACAACAGTGTGATACTGGGGCCGACAGCCACTGCAGAATATTTACATTTGAGATTAGATATTTTGTAGGATGTGTAAGCAATGAGTAGCATGTGCTAAGACTGCATATATAAGTAAGAATATATATACCAGGCGACTAGCAGGAACTGCCAATGGCATTACTTTTGCATCCCCGGCAGGTGTCTGTCTGAGGGGTCAAGATGGAGCAAGATGGACCCCTCAGAAGGAGACGGGTGTTAAACCCCCCCCCCGACGAACTGTGGGAGTCGCACGGCACAATGCGCCTCCACCACACGGGCCTATGCAGATAGACACTGCTCAGGGCGACGGACGTGCTCGCCCGTCCCATCGCCCACACGCCTTTTTTACGGCGGCATTAGATCGTCGCCGACCCGGTTTCGCGAGCATAACTGCCTCGCAGTAGGAGGCGACGGAGATCCACCCGGTCTCGCTCTCGACCATCTTCACGATGATGGTTGGGAGCGAGAGATCCGGGCCGATGGCCGCGACGAGCTTGCGGCGTGGCTCGTCCCAGGCGGAACATTCAGCGACTGTGTGTCCCTCGGGCAGCTACAGTGATGGCACCCCTCCGTTGGCTGCCGGCGTATCCGACACAGGTAACTCCCGAAGCAGGCATGCCCCGAGAGCGCCTGTGTTAGCAGGAAGCTAAGGGTGCTATGCCGCCTAGTGAGCCATTCGACCATGACCGGCCGAACGGCTTCTATGGTTGCCACGCCCCAGCTCGGTCGCTCAAGTCGTCGGTTACATTTGTCGATCACTAGGATCTGGTGGAGCTGGGACCGGAGCACCTCGATTTCCCGAGGTGCGAGTCTCCGGCCCCGCTCCAGCGCCTCCACGCGTCGTTGATATAGGGACGCGTAGGCTCTCGCTTCCAGGTCCCAGGGTGGGGATCCGGCTAATAGGGAGGCCGCCTCGTAGGAGATCGTGCGGTATCCGCGTATGGCTCTGACGGCCATCGCTCTTTGCGTTTTACGCAGGTGGGCAAGACTGCTGGCCATCAGGCCATAAGCCCACGCGGGGGCCTCATAGAAGGTCATTGACCGCACGATCCCCAAGTACAGCTTCGGGCAAACGGAGTTGCCCCCCCCCCCCCAGGTTTGGCAACAAACGGGTTAACGCACCCGCTGTGCCCATTAGACGGAGGGCCAGCTGCCGGAAGTGTTTCTCGAACGTCCACCGGCTGTCGAGGAGGCCGAGATACCTCATATTCGACCCGACACCGATGGACCTGACTCCCACGGCGATCTGGGACCCTCCGGGTGGCGCATTCCAAGGCCCGTGGAAATACAGAGCCTCGGTTTTAGGCAGCACCACCTCTAGTCCCAGACGCCGGATCCCACCGACGACCTGAGTGACTCCTGCCGTTGCAAGGATCGCGGCCGCGCGGTACGTCTTCCCCCGAGCTAACACTAATGTGTCGTCTGCGTAGCAAGTGATGCTGACGCCCCGGGGGAGCGCACCGCGCCAAACCCAATCGTATCTGATGTTCCACAACAGACCCCTGCGGAACACCGGATACCACGTCTAGCCGACTTATCCTCTCTCCCTGATCCGGGAAGGTTATGTACCTCTCGGAGAAGTACGACCCGACTATGCGGCGGAGGTAGTTACCTACCCGACAAACATATAATCGTCGAATTGCGAAGACAAACCCATTAAAACCTATTACGTAAAGGTCTTAGAAGTGTTGGTTTGACCTATTTAGGCAATTTGATAGTCAATGAATGTAATGAAATAATCAAGTAGGATCGTGGACCTCGGCTCAAGGATAAAAGCAAATACGCTCATTTGACTGCCGAAGAACGATATTCGCTTACTTTTTATTCTTTAACTAACTGAAACGAGCGACTTCGTCAGCATTGTTTGTCTCACCAATATATTTTATGTAGGAAGGAAAAAACAAGCACCACATCTCTTGCCCCATTTCTTCACTGCAAGAAAACACATAGCTGAACGCGTAATACTTAAACTTATAAAAATTGTAGTTTAATTAAACCTTAATAACTTTATATTAAATGAAGCTAAAGTGATATTTTTTAGATAAGGATTAAGAAAATTAAAACAATATAAATTTAATCGAAATCAATCAAGCCGTTTTTGAGTGATGCGCGCACAATGGTAGAGCTGATATCCGCGACTACATTTGCGTTGCCCTGCGCATACGCACCACACTACTTGTATCAGTTCTCTACGGCAACAAAATAGACATCGTTCAACGTGTAGTACTTACAAAAATCATAGTTTCATAAAATTTTAATAAATTAATATTTTTAATTAATATATCGTGATATTATTTTTTTTGCTATGAACTAAGTGAACTCGCGCCGTCATTGCAATTACAATAACTTTTGATAGAGTGAAGCAATTTTAATGAAATAAATACTAAATGTTACTTGAGGATGTGCTTTATTATTTTCTTGCAGATGATTTATTATAAGCTTAGTACTTCGGAAGTGATGCGTGCACAAACAAACGGACATTTGTAAAGATGATTAAAATGTATATAAATAATTATGCATAGTCACTTGCGATAATTTTTTTCACAAAAATCTGTAAATTTGTTAAATTTACATTCTCATTATATGTATACATATAGAAGATAAAAATATTTGAAATATATGTACTATGTTTCACTAGCGTGTAAAGGTTTTACACGTTTCCTTTTAAAGCGGTTTTAAAATTATCTGTTATGATAATAGAATTTAAACGTTATGCATAGCACGTTTCATGTCCTTGAGTGAAGCGCACAGTGCGTGAACCATTGTACTGTGTGTATTGTTATATTGAGGGTGTGGGACAATGCAACGAAATCCAACACTTGCCACCAGAACATGTCCGGTAGATCCAACCAACGAGAAGGAATGTTTTAAACTCTACCCGTTTATATACTTTAAGAGAATATATTAACTTACACCACTTTTGTTACTTGTAAACAATTTTACTAATACTATTCCATCAGCAGAAATTAGAAGTACTTCAAACAAAAATGACTGGATAGCATCAAAATATATGTATATATAATATTCACAAGTTGGAATTGGTATGTTAGAAAATACTAATCGCAGAAAACATTTTTGTTTTTATTGAGATGATTCCTTAGTTGCAGGCGTTCACGGGACGACCCTAAGAAATGGAGCAGAAATTTAACGCAAAAGAAACTGCTGGTCAGAGCTCGTAATTATTATGCCAGAAATTACTAAGCGTCATTAGAGATATATATGTGATTAACTTGTCTGATCTTACTGTAATAGTGGTCGCACGTTAAATAGTATGTACGGTAAGGCCACTAATGCTACATCCTATAATAATAGGTGTTTAATTCTTACATTTATGTATTAGTTTAGTATTTAAAATAAAGTACATTAAAATAAGTAAATTAATTAATCGATAAGGATACAATAGTAAGATATTATATTATTCGGTTACGAGTTAAACACTAAGGGCTTAATGGTAACCAAAGTTGGTAACACGCTAAAGTTAGAAATTAGACTCAATCTTATTTATAGCTGTCGTCCAACACCGATAAGAACTTTGCAGCACATTTCATAAAGTAATGGGAGTTCATTATGTATGTAAACAAAGTTATAAAAACAATTTACGCTATATCTAGATAATTTAAGGTGATTAGGAAATTATAAATCCTAACTCATCATCATCATCTTACCCTTATCTCTCCTAAGTAGAGTCGGCACAACATGTTTTCCTTTTCCACTCTTCTTTGTCAGATATCATCTTAGTATTCACACCTTTTATACACATATCATTTGCCACACACTATCCCTCCACACCTTTTTCGGTCTTCCTACTCCTATATACGTCCACTTTCTAGCTCAAAAGTTTTCTTGTAACTTTTCTAATATCATATAACAGATACGTTGCATTATGCGTTGAAGAATACCAGTACAAAGAAAATTGACGTATGTGCGAGTGTTTGTCTGGCTACGTGCTTGAAATTAATCGCGATATTAGCATTTACTCTGGAGCAATAATTAAAACTCGGCAATCCAGAGATTTAACCCGATGGCTATTTACAAGCATTCAATTTATCTCAGGATTTACGTCTTGGACGCTCCCAAGAAAGTACACTTTCATCCAAAAAAATTACTGTTCTAGTGGGATAGATCAATCTACATCAACACGAGTAAAAGCTAATATATTTGATACATATATTTTGTAGAATAGATATAGAACTCTGAAGAGTTTCTCAAGAGTTTACTTATTACGTACTCGTGTGTGTTACAGTGAATACTATATTGTCGTTGTCGCGAATGCATAAAAATCGCGATATCAAGGTCACCTATTTTGATTCGCATTTGAAAAGAAATCTAAGGCGGAAATTTCGTCTATTTCGAATTTTAGCATTATTACATAATAATAATAATAATAATAGTGAATATTAATTATACTAGATATCAAGTGTAAATTAATTTTATAGAAAACTAGTATTTGTTCGTGGTTTCGCTGACGTTAATGTAAATTTGATATTACCTATCCTATCCTATAACCTATCCCTCGGGAACAGTACCTCTTTTTCTGGATAAAAGATACCTTAAGTCCTATTCTGTACCCCTGACAACGTGTATGGAAATTTTAATGTCAATCAGTTGAATAGTTAAGGCGTAAATGTATAAAAAATAAAGAAATAACTTCATTTTCGCAATTATTTCTAATGTATTAGTATGAAATGTACGTGAATTCACAACAAATACTGGTATACAATAAATACAGGAGAGCATAAAATAATCCCAATTCTGGACGATAATTACGCCGCTGTAACGTATAAAATGAAACAATGTAGCGCTTACAAGTTTGCTATGAGTAAGCACTGATTTTCTTTGTAACTGACACCTTCACCTAGTGTCGTGTTTATGAACGCAAATAGGTATTAAAAAACCATTTTCTATTTAGTTGTAACCTCCTTTTTAAAAAAAACGCTGTCAAAACCGGTTCTATAGTTGGTGCATCTCTTTGTACTTTAATTCTAGTGTTAAAAAAAGATTTTTTTTAACCTTATTGTGACGTGTTTGTATGTTTATGAAAACAATCAAGAATAGAGTATTCATCATACATCTCAGTACAATATCTTACCTAATATTATAAATGCGAATTAGAGTTTCTTTGTTACACTTTCACGTATTAATCACGCCTTAACTACTCAACCAATCATCATGACATTTCGCATGCACGTTCTCAGGTATACAGAAAAGGATATAGGATACCTTCCAAAATGAGCTGTTCCCGAAGGATAAGTAAATCTATACTATCGCAAGCGAAGCCGTGAACAAAAGCTAGTTATTGATAAATTCATAAATTTTTGCTAGCGATTTCCTATAAAAGTTTAACAAAACTATGGATCGAACTTATAAAAATTAATTAAATGTATTTAGGTTTATAAAATAGCATACACGCGAGTTTCTAAATTACATGTGAAACGAGTTATTTATGTAAAAAAAGCTAGAAAACTTAAAGGGGTATAGAAGAATTAGCACCGTGAGACATTTGAAGCTGCACAAAGAGAATTTCACAATTTTACTGGCAAATTAAATAAACGAGATTTATAATCATAATGGTATCCTATTTCTACTTGAAATAGTCATGCCGACATTCGAATAATTATATTAGTGGAAAGCTTTGGTACATTATAAACTTTAAACCAAAAAGCTATAATGATCTTGTAAGTAACTCGACCCATTTAATGCCGGCTGCAAATAAACCGGAATAGGAACAGCTGAGACGTGACATACAAAACTAGGCGAGTTACGGTCTATATACTTGTGAGCAACGATTGTTGTCCCGTTTTATAAGTTCAACCGTTTTCCTACAATAGTTTCCCTATATGATGAAAATAATATATCAAATTAAAAAGGAATCTATAATCTTCTATATAAATAAAATGACAAAGATTTGCCATAGTCCGCGCATAACAAAAAAATTGCTGTATAGATTTCGATCAACTTTTTATAGATTTACATTACTTGGTCATTATTTTAAAAAATCTATCACAAAAGTTTCATTTAGTATTAAGTTATTAAAGTTCTATGAAACTACAATTTTTAAAAGCACTACATGTTCAGCAATAGGTTTTTTGGTTGTGGAGAGATGAGATAAGCAATGTGGTGCACATGTGCATGAGAGAAGAAGTAAACGTATAACATTGTTTACAAAGAGATTTTGTAAACAAACCATGTATTTGCTATAAACTAGTTTTACCTCTGTACATAAAATACTGTGATAAGATAATAAACAACACAGACAAAGTCACAGGTATTTACTAGTATAATCATAACGAGGTACTTTGATTGTTCTTAAGGATTGATTTGTCTCTAGGACCACAAACCTGATTCCAAAAATTCTCTTACTAACAGGGAGTTACATTATTTGTGGCATATTTTATTATTATTAAGTTTAATTTGTGGTAAATGAATGCATTTGAAGCCACTGGTTGCTGCGACTGAATAAATAAATGCATTATTTATGGGTGTACATATTTTTATATATATCATAATCTAAATTTTATATGGCAGGGGTGATCAAATCAAATAAAAAGCTTCCTCTTTAGAGATCAAGTACAAGATATATCACACTCATAAAGTACACTTAACCTCAGAATAATCTGTGGATTTGCCTTATAAAATAAGTATTGTTAAATACAAATAGTAATGAGGGGAAATAAAGAGAATAGTTAATACTCCATGGAATAAATTTTGGTCTCAAAGGAAAATACTAAAAAATGTATTACAATAAAAAACTTAAAAAATTAATAATAACTAGTATTACATACTACCAAACATGATATGTAAACTTATCATGAGGAAAATGAAAACACCAATATGCTATGCATCATATAATTTAAGAAAATTAATACATTAAGACACTACCAAACTCCTGTAGCACACATGTGTTAATCAAAATTCTGTAAAAACTCATAACAATAAAATATACCCTATAGCATTCAAGAACACCACAGTTTCCTATTGGTGAAAGAATTTTCAGAACTAAATCAAAACTTAGAGATCTTTTATCTCATACATCCAATATTACAACATTTATTTCTTTATAATAATATAATAATTATTCATATAATAATATTTAATGAGAATATTTGATGTAAAATTTAGGTAGCACCTGCTTTAGAGACCATGCTATGAAACTTAAATGCTAATGCTAAACTTACCAAATCAAACTGACACAAGATGGACAGTATTAGTAACACAATAGAAAACACCATGAAAAAAATTTGTAGACCCTGACAAAAATAAGTAAACAGGATTAAGGCTCCTTGAAGCAGTTGGAGAACTAAACATGTGAAAAATATTAAGGAGACTGTTAGCTAAATGTGATCTGTGGTAATAAAAAAAAATATGATTGATACATACATTTGTAATAAATAAATAAAGTAACTACAATAATTGAAAAATAATAGAATTATTCAAAATAAAATATCTAAATATGGATTTTCATAATTATTAAAGGAGTTCTGAATATCTAAAGAGTAGTACTTAGTAGAAGCCTTTGTTATTTAAACTAACCCAACATGTAATTCTTAAATTTTCAACCCTTTAATTTAAGCAATGCCTTAACTGTCAACAATATAAACCAGTTGAGCTATTACCCTAAATGTACAAAAATATTTTTTTTACAGGAGAAATATTGTAAGAATTAAAGTAAAACATCATAGTAATGCTGAGAAAGATTCATATTATCAATCTAAAAACAAACATAATACCTAATTTATAAATTCATAATTCAACAAACAAGAAATACTGAAGCTATTTTATATGGCCTCAAACTTCCGTTCTAAATTGGAGTAATAATTGTTTATAGGTATTATTATTACATTTGGGAAAAACTTTTAATGTATAATTTTTTATATTATTAACAATAAAATATACATTTATTAAAAACCACATATTTTGAAATTACTGTAATGAACATTTTATGTTCTTATGATTTCTTCATTTATAGATTTAAGGTTCAATCACACATGTGACTATAGAGGCAAAAATGTTTCTTACATACTAAATAAATATTGATCTGAAATAAACAAAGAAAAATAATTTACCACATAAATAATAAAATATGAAACTCATAATGACCATGTCAGATATTAACTTGAATACATCTTATCACAATGTTTATGTATTTGTTATTATCAGCTGATTTATTTCTAACTTGTCAACATAGGTACAAGAAATGAGGTATTATAGGTAAATAATAGTTGTATAAATTTGAAATAGGCATAAAACAATGTATAGAAACTGTTCAGAGAAGATTTCTTGGTGATTATCTCTTGTTTGGTACTCAAATACGTAGTACTGCAATATTGCACACAAAGAGTTCATAGTATAAATCGATAATAACGCGGAAGCCCGTAAATCAAGACAGAAAGATTTATCTTCTTTGTACCGTTATAGAAACGCAAAAACAATGATGTGTCGTCAAATACACATACAAACAATGACATAATGGGGAATCAGATCATATTCACCTTTCTCTTCTTTCCTTTGTATACCATCGCAAAGGCTCCATGTCCGATTATGTCCTGTTTGGTGAATTCATATTCACCAACCTGGATGACTTCCATTTTCACAAGTTTGCCCTTAACCACAGACATTTTATCTAAGGTTGTATATTTACAGTCAGACTAACATAAGATCAATAAAATTTTTGGAGCTAATGGACTGCGGAACTTGACTACGAGCTACATTCTTATCACAGTGAGCTGTTAATCACTTCCTAGTTTAATTGATTCTTTTATTGCACTATTAATATCACACTAACGTATGAATTTCATCATTTTTGGAGTTCTGATACACAACAGACAAGGAACGCAAAATGAATAAAGTGATTTTATTTTGTGTTGATTCGCAAAGTATACTGTAGTGTTGCCAAAACGAATAAGTATAGAACTACCAAAATAACAATAATAAAAACTAGTGTTGCCAGATGCTTTTGGTAAAGCAATCCACAACGCGGAAAAGTACAATAAAATACCTACGGCTGAAATACATTTCTATTGACTTTCTTTAGGTTTTTGGAATTAAATTAGCATTTATAATTTCTACATATAAAATGTATAGTACATAATATTTTTAATAATAAGCTCACATAATATATAAATCACTGAAATATGTACGTCATGGATTGATATAATTTCATTAGATACCTACATAAACACCGTAGTCTAAAATAATTTCATCTTGTATTTAACTAACTCCCTATTGAAGAATGTGATACTAACGAGTAACGCTACAAAACATTAATAATGGAGCACATAAATTTAATTATATCATAGACTAGCAATAGGTACGTAAATTTGCATTTATTATAGTCGAATTATAGTAGCGTGTTAAGTGTAACCTTGAATTTATCTGAATTTCAATAGTTGAAAGTGATTCATAAATTGGTCTTGGTTTAATTTCTTAGGTCAACGGGAAGACCTCTGTTAGTAATGTGCAATGTCTGAAAGTTATTATCTGTTATGTCTTTTATTATCTGAAAGTTATGTGTTGTGTTGCTTAGGTTAAGCAACAAATTATAATTTTCTAATAAATGAGAAAAAAGTTTTACGAATTATGCACAATTTTTATATTTGATTCGCACATGCATAGAAGTGAAAAACATCATGCATCTGACTACGCTAGTGAAATTTAGCTAGTCCGTAGTGTTGTTCAGTGTTGTCGGTAATGAAACGGTAAAAGCTTATAAATGGTCCTATGTTACATTTTCTGAGGATGCGATGTAGTATGTTCCAAGACATATAGACAAATGGGTTCTAAACATGCATTGCTAGCACCACTAGAGTATGCTATTCCAATTTTACGACTTCTTATGGAGATTAGAGAATGTAATAAACAGGAGAGACATACCTATACCTATATTGTAGAGTTTTTAGTTATTTCGGAGGTAAGTTTTCAAGGCTAATAAACGACATAGCTAAACATTTATAGTCGTTTGTAGTTTAAATGTATTCAAGGTCAAATATGTACCAGATTATATAAACAATATAAAATGAATAGGGAGTACAAATTTTATCTACATTTTGTTGGAAAAAAATTGTAAAATTGCAAAATATTATATTTAGCAATGCTTCTGGAGCTTGTGATAATATTGTCGTAATCGGTTCTAAGAATTTATTCCACAGTACCCAACTCTAGCCATGGGGTTCTAAATATTTCCCTAACCAAGTAACAAATCTGAATTCGATAATATACAGGGCTGCTATGTTGAACCATTGCATTTGTTGATAGAAGATTGGATAACTGCACAGGTTTATTGATATTTGTTTACTTGACAAATTGTGTGTAACGAAGATAATCGTATTGTTCTTGGGTCTTGCAGTATTATATATTGCTAACAAGATGCATACTCTATTTTATTATAACGTTTGTAAAGGATAGTTTTCTTCTTGAAATACTTGAGATATTTGATCCAAATTTCGAAATTTATCTAGCTTTCTAATGAAAGTTTTTCCCCTTTTTTAAATAGCGCAGTAGAAAACAAGCTCTCTTAAACTGTTGAATGCTGAACTACTTGTAGAATTACTCGTTGGATCATACTTTGGTAACGCTTCAATGGAGCTTGAGTAAGTACTTAGTTGAAAGCAACCCGAATTGCGGCGTTCTTAACCAGAATTTTTACTATTGTTGGCATGGTTTTCGTTCGATATTTATTCTGTTGTAAATATTTGATACATATTTTGCATATAATTTAACTAGCAAACTATATAATAAGCATAAGTGATATTAACCTTATTTACAAAGTTATGGTACAAAACATACAATTTATAAGAATTTCCATACTTTTACAATTACGTATATATATACTCGTATACATGTTTATTCCTTTTATATAATTCTATCTCTTCTTCCAAGAAATTATATTTATTTATTCGAAATTATTTACTTCGTTATATATATATATATATTAAAATACTTGATGTATAACAATTTGCTAATTGTATTTACAAATATGGAATACTACAATTCTCAATATTTCTCAATAAATTTCTAAAAATGTCAATTATCTATTATTAAAACTTATTTATATGTATTCAAATTTCAATAAACTATACAGGAAATAACCAAAATCAACAAATTAAAATTAAAAAATGGGTCGAGATGCGTTTTCCTCACAACTAGTAACTCACCAATAATTCGTAAATTAACTGCCGAAGCAACTTTCTGATAATAGCAACGTAGTAGTCTCACTGTTACATTCAAGATCTTCTTCAAGATTTTTTAAATTACACAAATAGGTCAATTTTATTGAATAAATGTATATTTGATTAATGAAAAGTATTGTTAAATATATAAATTTAACAAATTAATTAGTGTAACAATAAATTATTTGAAGATATGTAGGCTTTATACGGCGTATTATAAATCGGGATAAACGGTTGATTTTATATTATGCAGTAAATACGTAAAGGTTGTGTGCCCTCTATGTCAAAGTCGGTAATATGTATAAAAAATATTATAGATAAAAGTGGGAGCGAATTTTATTTCCTACAATATTAGTACCAGATGCAAATAGCATTCAACCCATGGCAAGCGAATTATTTAAGAAAAAACGATTTATGTGACTTTTGACCATGGATAGCTTAAGACACGATAACGATAGTTTTCTTATTTTTCTCGAGACGCGAACATGAGATTTTATAATATTTGAAATAAGTTTCAGATTGGTAAAATAAAGGTTTATACGAATTTACAGTTTATTACCTCACATTCCAAAGTTAATCCTCTTTTTTGGCTTATTGGACTGGACTATATAGTCTAAGTAAATCTATTAGGTATAATAGTTAATATAAATCAGTAATGAGTTGGCAAACTCTATCAAATGTTATAATTGTCAACTGTCAATGCTGTAACTCGGCTGTCAATTCAGAACAAAAAAATTTAATAGAAAAACGACGATTGAATGAAAATTGAGAAGTTAAATAACTGATAAAAGAATTGTGCGCTATTTTTTATATATATGTCGCCTATGCGAACAATGTTAAAATTTTAGAAGAATTAATAAAGAAGCAAAATTATAATGGCTGACCGAGATCTTTCCATGGGTCCCCGTGAAGGTGTAACCTATCCTATGAAAGTTCAGTATTGTGGAAACTGTTCTATGCCAATAGAATATTGTGAATATTATCCTGAATATGATAAATGTAAATTATGGCTCGAAAAACACTTACCAACGGAGTTTGAGAAAGTGAAAATAGGTAAGGATTTTTTTATCGTCGATATCACCAGAAGTATAGGTTATATCTAAAGCTATGAAATCTACTGTTGTTTTCATCGTTTTAATTTTATAATGTGATATGTTATTACATTTTATAGATGAAGAAGAGAACGCAGGTGGAGAAGAGGAAAAGAAACGGCAAAAACGTGGTGGCAAAGGAATGCTAAAATCAAAGAAAAAAGAAGATGTCCCTAAGTTAGTGCAAGTGTCGCGCGCACCCCGTGGTAAAAAGAAATCTGTCACTGTTGTCTCTGGATTGAGTACTTTTGGTAAGATATACTTTATCTTGATATTTACCATAATTTTCATTAATAAAACATGATTGCGTATCATGACTTCTATAATCCAATTTATACTATATTTAGCATATATGGCTTTCTGATTTTAAATTGATCATACTACCAGAGCTATATATACACTTAGATACATAGTATAAGAAGATTAGTATTTTAATCACACAAATGCTAACCATAACTTTTGATCTGAAATGCAGCAGTGTAAACACTTCTCATTTGTGACATAGATACAATGATACACTTTCAATCAAATCATGCATGAGTATTTCCAGTTGAACAAATAATTTTACTCTACTAATATATAGATGATTACTGTTAGCTGAGTAAAATTGCTTTGTCTTAACACAATGGCAGTTCAATCTAAATGTTTTTTTTTGTTTCCAGATATTGACTTAAAAGTGGCAGCAAAATTCTTCGGCACAAAGTTTGCCTGTGGATCCTCTGTTACAGGAGATGATGAGATAGTTATACAAGGTGATGTTAAAGATGATCTGTTTGATATTATTCCTGAAAAATGGCCTGAGGTAAGCCAAATCATGTACATTATTATAGTGGCTGTTAGTGTTCTTGAAACAAATATAATCTGTTCCTGTGTTGTGTTAATTTATACTGTGTGTGTAACATACTAATACAACATACTAACATGTACTAAAATATTGGCCATTTTATTGAGAATTTGTCTGTTGTTATTTTATTTTCATTGTATGTAAAAGAAAAGTGCATTATGAGATTATTTTTGGTCGGTTGACAGTGTTTGGGCCTGAAAACACAAATTAACTTGTGACTGGTTAATAGTATGTTACGGAATAGGTAGTATGATAAATAGTTTATAACACTATTAACATATTTTTATTTCGCTAATAAACACAATGTATACTGGAATAAGTTAATGTAAAGTTAAAGGATAAACACCACTAATCTTTAAATTAGTGAATCCTTATGAATAGAGGTATAATATTTTTAGTAATATTGGTATATAAATATGTTACTACTAAGAAGTATGAGTCTGTTCCGGAGGAAGAGTTAGACTTCATTTACTGTGCCAGTCAGTTTTTTATAAGTAGTTTTAAAAGTTGAGGACCATGTAATAGTATATTTTCTTACTACATTATCATTGTAATAGACTATTATCTTAAATGTTCTAATTTATTTTTAATATTTTTGTTTGTCATGGAACAGATTTTTTTTAACTACATGTAGAAATATGAGTAATTTGCACCAAAGTGTAAACCAGCAGACCAAATAATTCGCAAGTTGTCTTAACCTTTTTGTCTTGATAACTAATGTATACAAATGTCTTCCTACATGAAAATACATTTAGTAGTAATGGAAAACATATAGTTAGGATCATAAATATTATGAGATGGCGGAGATTTTGAGATATTTCTTTGTTACAGATTGATGAAGATAGTATCGAAGATTTGGGTGACCAAAAGAGATAGTCGCAACTGACCATTATTAGTGAAATAATATTGTGATGATACTGTATTTCTTTAATTTAGAATGAAAGTATTTTTGCAATATCAAACATTTGTAATAACTGTCATGAAACATTAAATACTGTCTAAATATGTTTAAAGTCGCATAGTATTTTTAAATAAATACATTCTTTTATATTTGATTTTAAAGGTTTGATATAATTACCGTTTCAAATCATTATTGGTGTAAAACTCATGTTTTGAAGGTGTTAATAAATAAGTATAGAACTGAATATTGAAATAGAGCAATGTCAGCGCTTATTTATTTTATGAGTTTCCAACTTATATAAAATAAAGATAAAATGTGTTACTTTCTTTTTATTCACTGTAAAGAAAAGACAAAATTACATGTGGCAGCGAATGTTAAGATGGATGTGTGGTATGACCAGAATGGAAAAAATTAAGAATGAGTATATCAGAGGAAGTTTAAAAATAGCACCAGTGACAGGAAGTTGAAAAGTAATAGGTTAGCATGGCATGGGTGTGTTATGAGGAGAGATGAAGGTCATCTAACAAGTTTAAAAGTGGACGGATATAGGAGTAGAGGAAGACTGAAAAAGATGTCGATGGATTGTGTAAAAAATTATATGTGTTTAAAAAGTATGAATACTGAGATGACATTTGACAGGGTAGAGTGGAAAAGCTAAACATGTTGTGCTGATCCCACTCAGGATGTACAAGTTCGACAGTTGATAACTAGTCTTTGTTAGTGTTAGTCTAGTGCTTTAAAATCCATATACAATCGAAAAGTAAAATAAGGTGGTAAATCTATATACATTCTAAACCATACCTGGAATTACTGTTGACGTATTTCTGTTTGACCACATGTACATCGAAAACAATTTATTCGGCTGGTTTGTATGGTGGAAGATTACTTTGGCAAAAATGTACTGTTATATGAAAAAAGTATATGTGGAATTCCTATAATTAGATTAATACCTACCTATAATATTCAGAGTGAATTACTGCATAGATTTAAAAACAAGTTGTAATATTGTTTTATGAAGTTAAAGGCGTAGTTACCTTTGGTACAGTGATAAAGGGAATTAATTGTGTTATCAAAAATTCGTAATATATTACTGTCTCTAAATTCTATTTATAAGGTGCTTGTAATTAATTAATAATAAAAATACGGTAATGGCGATAGTAAATAGTCTGACGTCTTCGTGGCACCTAGCCTCGTAGGTCACAGGTCGTAGAAAACGCACAAAATTTATCAACAACAACCCTCGTATCGCAAGAACCTGTAAAATGTTTTACGTGACTTAAAAATTCACTTTGTGCTATCAAAAATGTTGCATGTTAGGGTGTCGCGAAGTTGTAAAAAGCATGGTAGTGCATCGCCGAGTAAAAAAGGTTGAGAACCGCTGATCTCGTATACAGCGAGTGAGTAACTGGAATACCATTCCTAGACGTCTTTCTTCCTCCAACTTAGAGTAATTTAGCAATTAACGGATTTTTATCGAATGAATAGAATAATTTAAATTTCCAAAATGTACAAATAGTTAAAATATTTAATTCTCGATTCAAATTATCTAAATCATAAATACTTTATTCAATTTAGGTTCCGAGAAGGCACTTATGAACGTTAAAACTCTACCACTGGGTCGGAAAACAACATATCCATCAAGAAGAACTGAGGAAGACACGATTTGGTTTATCTTTTTATTGTATACTAGCTTTTATGCGCGGCTGTGCTTAGTGTTAATAGAGGCTTGATTTATCTCTCGAGAACGGTACTTATTTTTTCTGATTGAAAGGTACTCTATTTCTTTTTCTGTACCTACCCCTGACAACGCGTATGTAAAATTTCACAATGATCGGTTGACCGATATGATCAATTCACTCTTCAGCCTTTTGACATAAAAACCCATTTAACAAGTTTTTATTCTATTAGTCTGCCGGGGCTTCACAGCTTCGACTACAATCAGAATTGTGCTTTGGGCCTTATTATAGAACCTACCACTATTATCTGTAATTATCACTGTTATTGGTCTTACTGAGCTTGAAACATGGGTGATCAATTTGTGATTGCTTCCAGTATAAAATCATCATTAAAGCCTGATTGTTTCATTGAAGCCGGTCTTTTACTAAACCTAGCTTATCTAAGTTTTTGCGGACATACATTTAATTATCAAGAAAATATGGGGGAGAGGGGTGCATACAAAGTTAAAATACTGAATTCCTGAAACTAATCTTTCATTATTCGCGAGATCACATATTGTAAATTGTTCGAACTATTATTTTTTGTAGTTTGAATGTGACATCTTCCTCAGCTACAATACAGTAAAATACCGTAATGGTACTCCCATACCTGCGTGTATCGGCACGAAGTTTTGTCTATGGTCAGACTAAATGCAGATGTGGGAAGATATTATGGTTATGCGTTACGAACTATCGGTTTGCGTGACGATACACGCAGCACGATAACTGGGGCCGCGGTTTCGACACACATCAAAGGAACTTGGCGACGCTAATTTCGAGTTACTATTGAAATGACAATGGTGTGCAAACGTTATTCTACGCCTTTATCGGAATTAATTTTGAGGTTAATTTTTAGCGGCACAAGTGACCGAGGCTTCGTCGCGCAGGTATGGGACTAGCATAAGACAGCAACTATGGAAGTAGGCATGTGGCATCGGCCAATGAATTATTTTTGTGCACTGTCAACAGATGGAGCTCTTTAATTAATTCAATTATGAAATATGACCACTTTACCTTACTGGGCCACTTTAACGATCTTTCCGCTAAGAGAAATAAACTAACCTAACAGTGACAATAACGCGTAAATGAAGCAGAGCTTAATCTTCCCGCTAATTTTTTAATGAGCGGACTAGGTGTGATGATCGCAAAGAACACAGTATACTAAATTCTCTTCGATCTTGATTCTAATATAAACATGTTGAACGTTAGGCAAATCTCAAAGATTTTGTTTTAATTTAATTAAATACCACTTCTATAATTTGATTTCGTAACTTGCTCACGCGACGCCGCGATTTAATGTCATTTTATGGTATTCTTTTATTTTTTATGACGAAATGACAAGTTTTTGTTAAGTTGCTAAAATCTACCAACATACCTAATTTAGCACCCAATTCCGTAACAGTGTAGAGTGTCTAGCAGTGTTTAGTGCTTATTTAGAAACACTTAACCTGAATTACAATTTTTGGTTAAACTCTAAAACCTTTAAACAATAAAAAAGAATAATTTAATCATCAATTTAATGTTAATAAATACAATAACATTGACACAAAAACTCATATCTAACGCTTTGGTACAATTATTGATTTCCTTAAAATGTTTGTCTTTTTGTAAAAAATATTTATAATATATAGTAGTAACAAACATAAACTAAATTTTATTTTTATATCAATATTAAACATGCATAGTGTCTACAATGGTCCAAACAAAACCTATTAATATAAGGTTCCTTGAGCTTATAGAAGGACCATCATGTACGTGTTACAAAAATTGTATTTACATGAAAAGCATTTACATATATATATTTATTAATAATTATTCCCAGAGGAAAACAAATATTTTTTTACATAAAAAACTTAATCTTTTGCTTTGTCATACTTTGGATTACAGAAACAAGTGAGATGTAACATGAAAATATATGAAGTTACGAATAAATACAGTGTGTATACAATGTTAAAAGACCAGAGATAAACATTTCTCAAATTCATTGTGATTAATAAAACAGGTATAATAAATAAAATAATGCTAGTGTTAATTTATCTTTATTTATAATTATACATTTTATTTGCTATATTTATCTATTTACGTTATATATATAAAATGAAAATCTAAATTCATCATCATTTTCTAAAGAGGTTTATAAATTAGTATGGGGAGCAAAACATATAGTTAAGACTAATCAATATTAGACCTTTTGGAATTGAATATTTCAAATTTTACGATTTTTACTGTGCACTTGAAGTATCTCACTGTTATCATAAAACTTTATTAATTTATTATATCCAAAACTAGAGCTTTTCTGTTCTTTGAACGTCACAACTGTGTTTCTAAAGTCACTAAAATCGTTGCAAAAATCTTTTGCTAATTGGCCGCCGCGCCGTTAGTATTTCTACCAGCAATTATGCACCGTTCTGAATTATGGATTACAGTTTTAAAATAAGGATGTGTCGTAATATTACTTGTATCGAATTATTTTAAATTAGAACTGTATTTATATAAGGAATAGATTTATGCTTTTAAATGATATGAAATTGGTATAGTCTAGGTGATTCAAAACATGAAATTGGTCTATTTATATTAACCATATTTTTGTATTAGAAGACAATTTTCCAAGAACTATGCTTGTTATAGTCACAAAATTTGTAAAGAGAGTATATAAGTTAAATCTCTGTTGATTGGAGTATGAGATGAACGAATGATAGATTTCGATAAAGAAAATAAGAGACATATATAGTCATAATTCTGAATGAGTTATTTACCTGATGAGCATATTAATAAAAAAAATAGAAATGAAATGGCAATGTTTAAGGTAGCTGAATTGAAACGTAAAATATTCTTATCTAAAATACATCTTTGTTATAAAATTTACTAAGCCTTAGCTCTATTGATTGTAGCGTAGTGTGGATGATATGGTAATTTACAATGCTCGCCTCACTTGCTTGATAACTTGAGAGTGGTCCCTCAAGTTATCTATAGCCAAACTCTAAATGTTTGTTCAAGTACCAGCTCCCTTTAGGGTTAAAATGTAACTATAGTCAGCCACATCGGAACATAACGTAAGAAAACATTTTTGTTAAACTATAAAGAATAAAAAAGAAAATGCTTACGCGATATGGCCACTTGGTCACGCTTGTAACTTCTAATAAAATTTGAACCGAAACTAGCTTTGTACTTGTATAGTAGTAACCTTGTGAAACTTATTCAATGTCGACAGCCAATAAGTATTTACGTGAGAGGAATTTTTTATAAGGACGTTATATCATATAACGCAATAGTTTCAATAAAATATGTATTATTTTCTATATGTATGAAAATAATAAGTATATCTTGAAATGAACATGTAACAAATTTGTTTGGATCTCGATAGCTAGATGTATGCTCGTGGGCCCCACTCTGAGAGAACGAACTTAGGCTTAAACTGCTGCCGAGACCCCTCTCGCGCGGCGAGTGTGCGGAAGCGCAATTCAGAGCCAGTTCACGGCGGAGTGATCTATGGTTACATGGGCGTGGGCGCGCACACGCTCTGGTTAGTGAGACGGATGGGTACTGATTGTTCTTGTTTTGTCGGGAGGTAAAGATTTTTTTCTAAACTACACTGTTAGCTTGACAGGCCTCTATATAAAATTTATTTCATACCACTACTGTACTATCTGTAACTTCGCCCGCGTGGAATTTAGTTAAAAAGTTTTGTTTGATGCAACGGTGCCTGGCATGGAGCGCGTGTAGTATTGGAGACTGGTTTTTTAGTTTATTATAATTCCACCGAGCCCTATTTTTATTTAAAAATTAAAGTAACCTAAATTACTCCTTATAACGTCAGCTTAGCTCCAAAAGTTTGCCGGAACAAACAGACAGACAAAAATAAATAAATTTTTTTTTGCTATAAAGTACTTATATACTATTTATAATATAATAATTCATATCAATTTACTAATAGAATTATTTATTTTGCATTTTATGTATATTTTACATTACAAAAAGACACTTCAATTTTATTTCTTTGTATAAATTACATATTACTATTATGAGTACTAACTATGAGAAATAAAAAAACGCACAGATATTTTTATATTTAAATTAGTTTTAGCGAAGTTCTTTTCCTTGAATAGTCTCATTAAGAATATTACTGTGACCACTTATTTAATCTTATACAATGAATGTCTTAGCAGGTCAAGTTATGATTTTATAAAATCTAGTAAGACAAAATGATAAACGTCTAATTACATTTTTTTATTATTTTGAAGCTTCCTTAAATATAAGTTAATTTCTTCCATAATTTACACTTTGTTGTGTCTAGTGTATTGAGTATTTATTCATTTATTAGATACATTTAGTATTGCAATCTTTTTTTTTTTATATATTATAGGAGGCAAACGAACAGGTGGGTCACCTGATGGTAAGTGATCACCACCGTCCATAGACACTAGCAACACCAGGGGAGTCACAAGTGCGTTGCCGACCTTTTAAATATGTGGGCCTCCGGCGCTCTCACTGACCGAACGAAACGCAACAGTACAACCACTGTTACTTCACGTCGGTTTTCTGGTAATCTGATGCATTCGCTTAGTTTAATACCAGACACCAAATAAAATTAAATAACAAATATAAACCATTGATGGAAGGAAATAAATCATGGAAAAAAACAGTGAATGGAGGGAACAGGAAACATACCTTAGTGATTGATGATAGAACATTTGAATGATAAATCATATGCTTAAATTGAAATTAAAACATATGAAAAGTAAAAAATGTGTTTTTTACGAATCAAAACCAATCGAGGGAAATCATAAAGATCGATTTTTTTAAACAAAATTGAAGGAAAATTTAATGAAATGTAATAATTAGAGAGAGGTACTCTGTTAACGAATAGCATCTATTAACTTGCGTCTTTTGGATAATATTCATTCTAGAAGGCATGAAGGACGCATCAATGATTTTAAAACTGAGACTAAGCTTTATTCATTTGTTTATTTTTTGTTATTTCTAGTAATTTTATTTAATTCAAATTTACTTTCATTAATGTTTAGGTACTTTTACTGCAACCAGGGTTTTTTTCCTTCTCATGTACATGGGTATTCCATTTATTTTATAATTTTTACGAATTTTTAAATGTATTTTATTAATAAATTGAAATATTTAATTTGATAATTTTTATTAATCTTTTAAAATACTATTTGGACAGGGCATAATGAGCGTAACCAACTAGTAGGCCTAAGTAAATTTCCCATCTCTACTGGTCGTCGATTAACCCAACAACATATATTAGACTTCAAGTTTTCTTGTTGCTCTTACTTCACGCTTATTATGATTAACACGATATTTTTTCTCTTACACTCTCGTGTCAGCGCTATCTCCAAATTCCTCACGTAATTCATGCATGAATTCTTTACTTTTCTTTTACACTTATATCCGTCCACTTTCTTACTTAAAGCTGCTCTAGTCGTACAATTTCATCTCTTCTAATAACTTTCCTATACCACACTAACATATTATTAAGCTTCCCTTCCATTAGCGTTAGGCTTCCTCTAACATATAACACAACATTTCTTTGAAAACTATGTGTGTGAAGGTTGAATCACCACAGTTTTCACTACGATAATTTCTTTAGGCCGAAACGAGAATAAAAATTTAATGTTAAATGCATTATCATTATATAATACTATATTATCTACCCTCCAATGGTGTGTATATTATTGCGCTTCGGTACTGCACTTATGTGGAAACAGATTGTTTCTAATTTTGATAAATTAAATTTTTCTAAACTATTCTACTTCTAGCTCTAGTCCATTTGTGTATTAGAACTTTGTTTATTTATAAATAACGAATCAACATTTTATACAAATACATATATTAACGTTTGTAATTTTTGCTCTAAAATCATAAAAATAACATACATAATGTTAGCAGTTTTTCAATGTGTTACGACTGACGTATCTGCCGTCCGAGTAGGTATTATAAGTTTCTATTACTTTATTGTAGGGGTATGCGAATAATGTTCGAATCGTATCTAAAATAATACTATTCGACTTTAATTTGAATTGAAGTCCTGCTATTGACGGACACGACTTAATTTGGGGTAATGAGCATAATGGTCTTTGATTAAATATCTATAGATGTATATTAGGTGTTTCATGTATTCTAATACAATCTATTTTATCTTTGGTATTAAATGACCGTATATGTAAAAGAGTCACTATTTTGAACTATCTGAAAATTCGCACATCACTACTTAAACGGTATATAAAGAAATATACATAAATTTAAAAGGATAAACTAAACCTAGATTACTTTATATAAATACGTACGGTAATGAATAACAGAAGTATGTAATGTGTCTACAATAGATTATTGGATAAGGCCGATGATTATTTTTGTGCCATCCACATTTATGATAAAAAATATACATTATTTCCACGATTTATTATAATTCTTAAACCTAACTGATCAGGTAAGTTAGTAAAACTACTCTATGAATAAAGGCTACGAACTACACTGGAACCATTATTTTATACATCTATAATACTGTCATGCTTTTTGTCGGAAGCTTTGAGTTTCTCCTGCATTTGAGTTAGCATATCTTGCATGCGCCTTATCTGGAATAAATTTACGACTTTCGTTTTATACAAGTTTTAATATGCTCTATAACTACTTTTTTTTTGCATGGTGGTTGACAATTTTCTAAGCACGCCTATTTAAGACCACTCTCAAGTTGAAAATCTGTCGCTAAGCACCTGTCGCTGTGTTCCGGCAGCTGCACTTGAGAGCCAATCTCCCTCTAGGTTTAGCGTGACTACCATCTTAGACAACATCGTCATTTAGCATCAGATGAGATAGTAGTCAAACACTAACCTATGGGTAATAATAAAAAAAGATATGTTGTTATCTTACTGTGAAAATAAACTCTACTAAACGTCCATTAATACCTTTTCAGAACAATGGGGTATAATTCTATATACAGCGACGAAAACACAGAAGGTATAAATTCCTTAAAATCCAGTGAACGTAGTAGCTCTCCACCATTTTTAGTGAATGTAATATCACAGGTAGACTCACTAGTATCTATAGGAAGCACAACGATTGCATACATTTATGTATTTTTGGGATCCCTCTCATCTTTATTATAAATACAAAATTAAGATTGTTTGTTTGTTTGTTACACGCCTTCATTACTGAACTGATTATCATGAAATTTTGCATACACAGGAAACGGGAGGGCAAAAAAGGACATAGAGTACTTTTCATACAGAAAAACAGTACTGCTCCCAAGAGATAGGTCAAATTTACTTTAACATGGGTGAAACCGCGAGTAAAAGGTAATCAAGAAATTATAAAATATGTACTAGGTTAAACAATTAAAAATACATTAATAACCTATGAACATCTTAAGTATTAAAGAAATAAATGACACAGGTTATAACATATTTTAACATAAACTCAATTATATTAGGTTATTTACTTGAATATACTTTACATAAAGTGTATGGTTACTTTTTATTTGTAATTATTTTAAGATCATAATGTAATTTAACTTTTTTATTAGAGTGATTTATTTCTATCATTTCGAATATCACTACCTTCTAATAATCTTACAGAATAAAAAACTGTGTATATTATTTTATTAATATAAAAACCACGTGTTAAGATTTTTTTTTTTTTATATATTATAGGGGGCAAACGAACAGGTGGGTCACCTGATGATAAGTGATCACCGCCGTCCATAGACACTAGCAACACCAGGGGAGTCACAAGTGCGTTGCCGGCCTTTTAAATATGTGGGCCTCCGGCGCTCTCACTGACCGAACGAAACGCAACAGTGCAAGCACTGTTACTTCACGTCGGCTTTCTGTGAGAGGGTGGTACTATCCCGGGCGAGCCGACCCATTCATGCTGAAACCAGTAATAGCTTCAAATTGGTTACAATTCATAGTTACCTCCTCATCCTTTTGCAATAAAAGACGATCTGTGTCTGTAATGACAACCTCGTTGTTATTTCCCATAGAATCTCTTTTCAATTTCCTGAAACAAATGTTGCAAGTTAGAAAAAAAAATCATAAACCAATACCGTATTCATATGTATGTATCGGAATATAACAATTGATATATTTCAATTTTTTTACAATACAAAAAGTTTTATAATATATGCATATAAAATATTCCATTCAAAAGCGGAATGTTTTTTAAACTAAAGTATGTTTTCTAATTCCTCAGGGTTAAAGGAAGAGAATCATCAAGCCGTAATTCAATAAATATGATGTGTGTACAATTTTACAAATATATAGAACGCTGATCATAATATTCAAACGTAAAATAAATATACAGCTACACATACATTTGCAAATATATCTTGCTAAGCCTAAATATATAAAGCTTGATTATGTATTTAACGTACTAATTTATGTTTACAATTATTGTAAGACAGTAGATGGAAGAAAAATAAATAATAATAGTCAATGGGGAGTTGTCGATATTAAAGTTTAGGATTCTACCTAGAGAGATAATAGGCAATAGCTTAGACTTTATATATTATATTTATTCTTTACCCTCTTTCTCTCATAGCGTGTTGCGATATTTGTGAAATGCACTGCGCGCGGAAGTTCTCGTAATGCACGTCCTGCGTAACGTCTTTCAGGTCCTGCATGTGTGTCGATATCAACATGGTCCGCAGTTTCGTAAAGTCTGAGTGTCGAGGATTTTCAACTGTATAAAAAAATATGACAATAAGAGAGTTTGCTTAAATCTTGTCTTATATAATAAATACAATTTAAGAGGTCTACCGTTGTGCGCGCATCACACAAAAACTACCTGATCGATTTGGATTTTTTTTAATTTTCCTTCTTAGACGTTTTGGTTCAAATATAAAAGAAATATAAAAATATCTTAATATAAAGTTAATTTAATAAAAAAAATATTAAAGTTTTAAGAAACTACGATTCTTATAAGTACTACACGTTCAGCGATGTGTGACGTACGCATGCGTAGTAGAGGAACTGAACCTATAAACATTTGTTTGTCATTAATTCTGTCAGCAAAATATATTTTCGCTTTACGTATTTCATATTTTTCCTCAGTTCATAAAATATATTGTTAAGATAATAAATAACGCTGAAGAAGTTGTGATTATCAACTAGTATGATATATATGGGTATATGTCATTATAAAGAGTGTCATATTGCCATATAATCCCAAGGATAGTTATGGTCATATAGTTTAATCAATTAATTGTTATACAAAATTAAATAATAAATATAATAATCATTATTTGTTCCATAGAAGGTTATAGCAATTTCGATATTACTGAACCTAATTACAATAAAATATTTTCTAATATTAAATTAATTCATATTCCAGTAAATTGATAGTTTGTACGTATACAAACAGAGTATAAATGGTAAAATAACTAACTAACCGTCCACAATTCCCCATGGGTACTGACGGCCTCTCACGCGCTTTCCTCCAACTTCCAGAACTGTGTCGGACGCAACGACCGCAAATGGAGCCGCTTCTTTCAACTCCCTGTCTTGTTGTTTAAATTCTTCGTCTTCGTCGCTATCACATTCTGGAAATTGGTAAACCTGAAAAAATAATTAGTTATACATTTAAGTGAGAAATACAAACATTCCAAAATATGTTGGATAAGTTTGACTGTACGAAAATAGTGATAATTAGATTTTTTACAAAACACAGAATTTATGTTGTCAGTTCACAGCATAAATATATTCATTCCTTGTGTTATAATATAGTAGCATACAGCTAAATTAATGTATGCGAATTATTTTAACTTGTTTTCTATCACATTTTGAAGGCAAAGGAGTATTGAAAGAATTCACTCATTGAAATGGCATTAACACTAAAATGTTTTTAAAAATCACCAAGTTTTTCAAATATTGGTAAGGGCTCCTATAAGTAGTTAAAATATTACGCGTATATATCTTAATAGAACAGCACTAGAATTAAAATACGTTTGAAATAGTGAAGTCTCAATTAAAACATGTTCGGGCATCGCGTCGGTCGTCGTAGGTTCAATTCTTGTAATCAACCGGAGCTCTCAGTGAAGGAATAAAACCATAGCATGGTGCTAGTGCTTTTTCTACTGTACATGTAGTTAGTAACCACCCTCAAATTGAAAAATCAATCGTCAATAACTTATAGGTGTGTTCCGGTCACAGCATTTAAGAGCCTGTCTTAAACCTATAATATATGAAAATAGAATAATATGATAAATACAAACTTGTATTTGGTGTTCCTCCAAATCATTGAGTATTCGTAACTTCAGACGTTTTACTTCACTAGCTGTTAACGTATCCGCTTTCGCGATGATTACCACTATATTCACTTTTCGATGAAGTCGTTTCATCATTTCCAAGTCAACGTGTCGCAAACTAAAAAAAGCAATCAATCTTGAGAGGTTTTGAGGAAACCAATTTAATTTATTTTGCGGCTTATTTAATGAGAGTTACGATTGAGTTACAAATAAAATCTTAACATAGGTGTAATTCGATTTCATTGTGTATTTTTATGTGATAAACTATACATGGATTAAAGTAATGTTGTAAGTTGTCAACATTTATCTAGAAATTAGCACTGTTCAGATAGTCGATTGGCTATGGCATTGTAGTAAGTTGTCATCCTTATTTATACTATTATAATTATTTGCTTTTCTCCTGAAGAGAACAATATATTTACATTTCAACTTCTTTTTTATTAATAAGTATTACATTTTTGTTTTATTGACAAAAAATATAATCGTCATTTAAACACATTTAGACGTCTCAGTGTAATACTCGTAGCAATTATTGTAGAAAATTCAAAGAAACAAACAGTTTTGTTTGTTATAAGTATATGTATACATAAGGCATTATGTGGTACACTACGTTACTCATGTTATGATGCCGGTAAATCATAAATAATAACAATTATGGTAGTGCGATAGATAAACAACATTTCAATGGTTGCTACACCGCGTTTTCATTGATCAGTTTATTGCTTCTGTTGTAACGGCGATAAAATAAATGCGGTCAATTGGTATTTACACATTTCTTATGTATAATAAATGTTCCAAATAATAATAGATGAGTAATAAGTTTGATGTGTTATATTGAAATACAATGAACATATATATTGTTTAAGTAAACGTATTATTTTAGACATTAATGTAAACGTTAAAATTGTTGTGTAAGAGGGCTTTAATTGAGTGTAAACTTTAGACAATTTGCTTGTTTCAAATTATTTGACTCTAGTCATTAAACACATTAAGTGTAGGACATGTTGCGCACTTGTGTCGTGTAGCGGATAGTACAATGGTTTATATGGCATAAAAACGATAGATGAATATAACAATGTCTATAATTTTGCAATTTACTTACCTATGTGCCCAAGGCGGAACAAAATAGAGGCAACAATGCACTCTATTGTCTTGCATATGTCTCCGGTTTAAGCCGCTTTCGTCTGTAAAGTATTGTCGGAATTGTTCATCAATGTACGATGAACACACTCTCCATGAATCTTCACAATTTATCGCGTCTCCAAAACCAGGGGTATCTACTACTGTCAAACGTAACTTAACTCCACGTTCTTCGATTTCCATAGTTTTCTTTTCAATTGTTGTGGTTTTTTCTATTCGATCTAAAATATAAATAAATAAATGTACCTATATATACTGAAAATACAGTTACTTTGAGGCTATATCACGTCATAACTACTACTGAACGTATCGGCATAGGACTATGACTATTCGAAATTGAATTTTACGTATACGGTTGTATCTATTTTTCGATAGGTCCTCTGCTATTTTTTTATTGCCCAACGAAGAGGGCGGGAATCAGCTAATATTTCATATGATTATGTACTTATTTTATCTATTATATCTGTATACTAGCTGATACTCGCGACTTTGTCTGCATCGTTTATGATACCGTGATAATTTTCTTAGATAACAACCAAGTATTTTAAAAATAAATTTAATCAAATTTGATCAATATCTACCCATTAGTTTTTCAGGTAACGACAAAACTCTGTCATTTCATTTATATAGATATATTATAAAATACCATGATTTTTTAATCAGACAGAAATGCATAGAATTACCTACTTTTCTCTCGTACTTAACTCGCGTCGTCATTCGATTTAAAATATATTTTGATAGATAGAACCGATTTTAATGAAACAAACGTTAGTCGAAGATATGCTTTATGATTTTCTTGGTGACGTTTCATCATAAGCGTTATATTTTAGCAGTGATGCGTGCAAAACAAAGAGAGAGACAGACATTTCTAGAAATTATTGAAATATATTTAATTAGTTATTCTTAGTCACTTGCAATAATTTTTATACAAAAATCTGAAAAGTACAAACACCTAAAATTGGTAGTCTTATTATTACTTGTTATTTTTAAATTACCTTGAACATCTGGTATTTTTCTATTCTTATAAAGGTCTCCTAAAAATAAGCTATTAATGAGCGTCGACTTTCCAAGGCCGGATTCTCCAACAACCATCAAAGTGAAGTCAAAACCTCTCTTAACAGATTTACGGTGCACTTGCTCCGGCAGTGTCGCAAATCCAATGTAATCGCGCTCACCTCGATCACGTTCTGGAATAAAAATGTATTGTTTCGAATCGATATATGTTTCTAATCTTAAACCCTAATTAATAAATAGTTGTAGAAAAAATTGATAGACTACTAATTTGAGCTGAAATTGTAAATAAATTAGGTATATTATTTTTTGTACAAAAGGACCTCATGTTTTCTGCAATTTGAACGTTAGTACGTTGCAATTTATAACGACTTATGTATGTGTATGTACACTTCATATTGAGTTACTTGTAGGTACACACACATTAACAGAGTGCAAATATGTAGTTGTCAAGTTAAAGGAGGTATGGCGTCGCGTTGCAGCTGGTGCGGCGGAGTGTAACACGACAGGTTCCCTCGACGACGTCTATCCAGGGACGTCGTTGGCGCGTGCTCACCTTATATTGAGGGCAGCTGGCGGAAGCGACAAACATGTCCAGCACAGTACTACAACTAGCACATCGAATTTAATTGCGTTAACTGGTACGCTGGGTCACTCGGTTAACCACAGTTTAAATAGAATGATCACGTTACCTATTAAAATTTAGGACATTTACGACAGAGTACATCTTGAATATTGTATGGATCTTTTTATGTTGATTCGGAACAAGACTGTTCTGCACTTGATGCTAAATCCAGTAAGCGCCGAGTTGACTCGCATACATCAGCAATATAGCAATACATTGTCGAAAGCAATTATTTAACTGAAATTTTCCAAGAAAGTTTTGAACCTTCGACGCAAAGTAATCGCAATCCAGTCGAACATCATCCCCAAAATGATTTGTGTTTATTAATTTTATGTAAAAGTATATTCTTTTCGCTGTTCTCAATTTCTTGTTTTATCTCTTTGTTTATTTCATATTAGCTGACACCCGCGACTTCTTGCGTTGTTTATTGTCTTAAGATTACATTTAATGTACAAAAAAAAAAATTAAAACAAAAATACTATACTTTTCTTATAAAATTCGTTTAGTTTTTTTAGGCCTGTAAAAATCGTAGTTTCTTAAAACTTTCATATTAATCGAAGATATCATGATATTTTTTATAGATAAGGACCAAGTACCTAAGAAGTCATAATATAAAATTTGATCGAAATCTATCCAGTAGCTTTTGAGAGATGCACACACAATAGTAGACCGTCATCATTTTATTTATATAGATTCCAAAACAAACATAATTCAAGTAACCACAAATAGGCAATATTACAAATGAATGTAACATACTTTGTAGAAAGCTTGTACAATCATTAGACATTATATTCCCAAGATGCAAGACAATAAATAATGTTTTGTATTGAAGTTTCTTCTGGCGGTTTATGTGAATTATCGCACAATGAAATACTAGCATGTTATTGGAACGATGGTTGTGTGAAAATGATGCATTTTTTACCTACGACATCGGAATAAGTTATGAACAAAATAAACACACACACACATAATCCATGTTATGTATGTGTAAATATATGTGTGTTTTTACATGATGTGTGTATTATTTTATGTTATTTATATTGTAATGTGTTGTGTGATAAAAACCAGGACTTTTTTATCACACAAATATGTCTTTGATTTCTTATCATTAAAATCACAAAATGTTACTAAAGATTAACGTTGTCTCAACAGTCAAGAAAATTGTGCAAAATATAACTATTATCAAGTGAAGAAGTTTTTGAAATATTATATATGAACAATTGGTGACAACCTTGACATATTAATGTAACACATAAGTGGTATTCTTTGCCATATGACCTTATAATAAATTAACGTGGTGACATCAACTTACGAATTTTTATAACCGTTTTAAAAGGGTTCTTCTTCTTTATATCATCGTTGAACATGCTGATATCATTGTTATCTTTATCGTTAATATTTATATCTACGATAGCGAACGAGTCACGCTTTTCCATACTCGAGAAAACTGTAATGTCTTATTTATTATTTACAATAGCTTACAATTTAATTCACAAAAATCTCACGAATTACTTGTCTGTTAAAAAAGAGTTTAATACACACTCATTTTGATATGTTATAGGAGGACTTTAACGTAAATAAACGATATATTTTTTCGCGCAGCAGTTTCTCGAGGCGCAGTTCGTAGCAGACTCTTCTACGAGAACGCGCACGTTCGTACTGGGTCCACGGCCCACATTGCGCACATACGACATTCTAGACACTAACGTCATCTTCAACGGTCATGTTTTCCAATCATATTCATGTGCGTGTGTGTGTGCGCGTTATATTACTTCACTTATTAAAAGTAAATTAGCAGCTACACATAACATCATTTTTTTTTTATTTTAATATAATTATTAATATTAATGATTTTTGTACACACTTGGCTTAATAATGTTATATAATTAATATTATTATTTATAATACTAACGAGACCGGTGGAAGTTGCCCTACCCCGATAATACAAATAAAGGCTATAATCAGACCGCTTTTGAGTCTAATTGTGAATCTAAACCATTCTTGAATCCACCTAAATACACACAAAAAGTTTCATCAAAATCTGTTCAGCCGCTTGGGAGGATTTCAGTTACACACGTATAAAGAATTATATATATATATATATATATATATATATATATAAACAAAATAATTAATACGGTCATATGTTTGTTACATGTTAATAATATTATAAACATGAGTGTGAGTTTGTTACACTTATGTACTCAAGTGAGCATCATGGAATTTTGCATACTCATCAGAGTTACCAAAGAGAACATCAGACACCTTTCATCCAGAAAAAAATATACTGTCCGGAAGCGATAAATTAAATCTACATTACCACGAGGCACGCTGTTGAAAAAACCTAGTGTTTATAAAAAACGACATTTTTTAAATAAAATATCTCTTTATAAATTATCATCTCTATATAAGAGATAACCTTTCACGATGATGCTAGTACATAACATAGGATATGTAATATTTTGTATACCATTTTAGCTTTTCTACACACAGATTATAGAAAAAAGTATAATCAAAAACTGAATACATTTAATTGCTTATTCCTCACAAATAATATATTAAAACAATAGTATGATGTTGTTGATACCTGTATGTTCCATTACACTAACCAATTTAAAAACAACTAAAATGATAACAAACATTAACATTTGACACTTATAACATGTTGAAATATAAGTATTTTGTGACAGTGACATTTGATGTGTAATCTGTAGAGATACGTTATTATTATTTTAATGAGGACTTTTAATAACCTTAATCATTTTCCTTTATTAATTATTGTTATACAAACCACCAAACTGTATACAATGTGTTATCTACAGGTATTTTTACACGACTAGACTACTAAATACGTAATTATGCGTAGTTATATTATCGGTACGTTCAATTGAGAGCCAGCAACTAACCATCCGGTGACGCCATTCAAATCTTGTGTACAATTTTAACTAAGAATGACGTTCATCTACTATGATACAATATACTATCATTATTGTTATATTGAATGTTATTATTATATGTTTAAACAAACTCACCGGTCGTCATCTTCTAAAGTTGCAACTGCACAGGAACACGCTTCAGTTAAACTTGTGATATTTCATAATGAAAATTTATTATGAAATTTTCTTTGTACTCTCTACGTACATAAAAAAATTTAATCATTGCAAAATCTCATCATCCAACATAAAACGGAATTGATCGATCGATTTATACAGTAAATAGAGTCACAGAATAAAATCCATTGTTAGAAAACGCATTTTAAATTGTTCGATTATGTATATAATATTTTAAAAAAACTGTTTCTCTATGTTTTAAAAACTATTTCATTATATGTAATTATTACGTAATAATTCCACTTTTAATTTTATTTACAAAAATATCACTGCTGTTAACTCGAATTGATACAGAAACTATTCAACTACTTTAAACATCTAAAACGTCAGCGAAATAATAGAGTCGCGCGACATCTAATATAATATTACGTTGCTAATCCTAAAAATTGTATAATCAAAAAACAGTAGAAAAAATTGAAGAAAAATAAAATCACATTGTTTGTGCGCCGTCCTGTGCGTGTGCGTTACGTAATGTAAGGGTCCCGGGTAGAGCTCGCGCCCTTACACCCTTGTTCTAAGTACCTCCCGTTCCCCTACCCCGGGTCCTGCGCGTTGTAGTGCGCGGGAAAACTGTTAGCTGTAGGGCCCGAGTGTACCGGACTCCTGACACGCGACGCACGCAGAAGAAGGCGGAGCACCGAACCGACGATCAATAACAGGTAGTTTATTGGCAACGCGCGGCGCTTGCGTTACAATAATGCACTCCGTTATCTACTATAGATTGATGTGCTTTTCTGGTTTTCGTTGACCTACATACGGTGTTTATGTATTTCGCGCGTTCCAGAAACAGTGAAGGCCGCAAAATAAAGATTTTTAAATTGGTTTTATGAGTTATATGATAAAAATAAAAAGTTGCTTAAGGTCAAAACCATATGTTTATATACGGCGTTTATATATTATATCATATATTGATACGGCGTTAAAGCTTTCATATATTCGAATGCCTTTGTAACAATCATAACTCATCGTTCTTTCGTGAGGTAGATCAGTAAAATACATTACTAAAATAGATGTTAAAACAAACAAATAACGAGATAGTCAAAACTCGGTATCTCCGTAGGAGCTTTTTAAAAACAATTTATTGTAGTCCGATACAAAAGAGAGTTCTTACAAGACTAACTTAAAAACTAAGTACAATTCTTTCGTCGATTCTCTATGCAGTCCGGATGATCTCCCAGTTATTCAAACGTAGTAATTCCTTATCTTTGTTTAGACGCGTAAGGCTTTAGTTTCGTGGCCAATACCGATCTGCATAACTCCACCCCAAGCAGTTTCGGAAATATTGGGCGAGTTTTTTCTAGACTAATAGTTTCGACACATCGTAAAATTTTTACACATATATTTCATACAAATTATTATAATAATTATGACTAAGAACCAATGTACCGATGCTTATTTACTGAAATCTAATAGCACTTTTAATTTCTTTATTTTAAAGTAGAGCTACGCTGAAGCTATTACTGGTTTCAGCATGAATGGGTCGATTCGCCCGGGGTAGTACCACCTTCTCACATAAAACCGACGTGAAGTAACAGTGGTTGCACTGTTGCGTTTCGTTCGGTCAGTGAGAGCGCCGGAGGGCCACATATTAAAAGGCCGGCATCGCACTTGCGGCTCCCCTGGTGTTGCTAGTGTCTATGGACGGCGGTGATCACTTACCATCAGGTGACCCATCTGTTCGGTTGCCCCCTATAACATAAAAAATAAAAAAAACACCAACACTTCTCGTTAACACATGGGACAAACGCTGGAGATCTCGTAGTCGTAAGTCTAATTCATCTAGGTTCACGGGCTTTGTGTCGAGTGGCGATGTTATCTCATTAAGCGGTACTTCAGGAAAGTTTATGATAGGTAAAGTAGGTGAAAATAATGTTCTTATGCGCTTTTGATGTCTCCTTAGTGTAATCTCTTTAATTCGAGCTTCGCAGTTATCATCAGCAGTAACTATATAAGTTCCTTGGATATGATGATGTGTGATGTCATCCTTACACTGTTTGGTAAGTAAGGTAGGTCTGGTGTAGAGTATTCATCTGTCGGTTTGAATCTTTTCAATTTTTACTTCATTAAGCTCTACCATTATTGGTTGGTAACAGTTCGTATTAGTAGCGATATTCATTAGGCTGGTTACGCAGACATCTTCAATTAATAGAGGTGAATGGTTTTTTCACATAAGTATAGCCATTCGTCGATCTCCTGGCATGGATTAAGAAACGTTAGTGATTTCGACCCTTTCATCAAAAGGTAAGGATTCTTGGGTAATATAAAAATGGTCTTGTTTAAAGGATTAGTGATAGGTAAGGGAAAGAGTTTATAGTACGTGTAAGTGTTAGGTTCAATAATTCACCATTATAATATTAGATATATATATATTTTTTTATATTATAGGGGCCAAACGAACAGGTGGGTCACCTGATGGTAAGTGATCACCGCCGTCCATAGACACTAGCACTACCAGGGGAGTCGCAAGTGCGTTGCCGGCCTTTTAAATATGTGGGCCTCCGGCGCTCTCACTGACCAAACGAAACACAACAGTGCTACTACTGTTACTTCACGTCGGTTTTCTGTGAGAGGGTAGTACTACCCCGGGCGAGCCGACCCATTCATGCTGAAACCAGTAATAGCTTCAGCGTAGTTCTACCACCTACAAATTAGATAGGATAGAATAGATGGGATACAATATTTCAACGAAACACTTTTAGCAGGATATTTATGTTTTTCTTTACATGGAGGAAATATGCAGTATTGTCTCTTTAAATTCTATATAAGGAAATGATCAAATCGAAAATTACAACTCGAAAGGAAGGATGGCTACTTGATGGATTTTCCTTTTTCATATCATTTATATCGACTGTTGCAGATGACGGTCGTCTTCTTTTCTTACGTAGCAACGGACCACACACGCAGTTACTTTTAGCGATTTCTAATTGATAATCTTTTAGATTTAGTTATTGTGGCGTATTCTTCTGTTTTCCAACCGAAGCTAGCATTTATGACGATATCTTCGCGTCGAGAAAATGGAAAAATCTATTCCTCCCATATGATAATTGTGGATTCATACTATTTTGACGCATTCTACTAGATAAATATTTGTTTTCTGCAACACTAACTTACTTTTTTAGTTAATTGTTGTCAAACAAAAGTAGATAACAAGACAGTCAAATTGTGGGCAAAGCAGAGGAGATGAAATGTTATATATATTTTCTTAATATATTAGAGCGTTTAATCATTTACAACTTTTACTTAAGACTTACTTATTTCTATGATGGAACCAACAGAACACCCAGTACAGACTGCGCTTAACGTAACCAACGAAGCGCCTGGCTTCTTAGAATAAGGAGTGCTGAGTTGCCTCTAAGTAGAGGAATTATAAATAGATTTATAATAGTATTATTACTTTTTTTTAATTTATTTATAGACGACAGGTTTATTGTCGTTCTATATTATTATTGTCCCAACTTTGTTAATCAAAAATAATATTTTTTTTACATTTGCACCACCTACAAATTGTTTTTCGCCTTGTGTAAAGAAAATGCCTTATGGCATTAAGCTCTTCACTTTTATTTCATCTACAGTAATAACTCATTATTCTAAATAGCACTTTGTATATCTTGCAAACATAGAATTTTGAAACAACAACTTGTTAATTATATCATGAAATATTAAAAAAAAACTATTCGAATATGCACGGTGTTCTATAACATAAGCATTTAATTTAATTTAAATAGCATTTAAAGAGATCGATATTTTAGTGCATAAACCTACATGTATAAAAAAATAATTTTCCTATGTTTAATACACACTATTTCAATATGAATATATTTTACTCCACTCCCAGATGATAAAAAAAGACTATTTTAAACAATGACTTTACATCGGTTACCGAATTTTTGAAAGAATTATTTTATCAGTCGATAAATAACATTGTTTAGTAACATTTTCTGGTACTAAATCGTTAGATTTTCATTATAGTTAGCTGTACTTACTAATATTAGTTGTACCACATATAGCACCACATGCAATATAGAGTTAAAAAGAGGTAGTGCACGTCACATCGAATATCACTTGTAGAGTGAGCTTGATTTATGGCAATAAAGAAATATAATATAAGCGATAACGTACCTAATATCATCGGGTAATTTTCTATTATTCGCTATGAACTCAACTCTCTCAACTTCCTAACCCTGATTGCACATATCGGTGTGTTCTATGAGGCTTTCATCACAACAGATTGCAAGGAGATTTTAAATTAACACAAAAACACCTAACATTTCATACCTAGCTAGAAAACTGAAAGAGAATGAATGTGTTTAAATTTTGAATACATCGTATTACTCTTAAAACATAATTATATATAATTTTAATAATTATATATTGTGTTTTAACTTATTATGAACCTACCATAAATTACATATTTATGTTGTTTGCGGGCTCAGTCATTCAAAATTAGCCCTCGATTTCTTTGTCAAGTGTGACTTCTTGCCACTTAATAGAAATTGAGGAAGATCTTTTTATCTACTGCATCACACCAGCGAGTACTCAACTAAGCTGCAGTTTCTAATTTTCTTTTACGGGGTGTAAGTTTTACAAAGTAAATCCATTATCATTTTTTTATGAATATAAATTAATGAAAATTTAATCATTATTACTTTTTTAAGAAATCGAAATAATTCATTAAGTATCTAGTGATAATAATAATAATAATACTTGCATGTAAATATTCCGCCACCAAAAGTCTGCCTAAAGAAAATAACTATACCTACATATAATGCAGCCTATCAATTTTGTGATTTAAAGCTAAGCTAAATTAAAGGCAGTTATATATTCCTACTGCATTATCACGGGAATATTTCTAAAAAATACTAAGTTACTTCTATATGTTTTGCTTTATCAACAACCAAAACTGTTATGTTGAAAACTACTCGATACCCGGGTATGCGTCTCTGTTGTTTATTATCTTAAATACATATTTTATCTGTAGATGAAAAAACATTAAAAAAAAACGTTTAGTTAGTGCAGGAGCGCATGCGCACAACACTACTTGTCCCACTTCACCACGGCAAGAAATCACATATATCTGAACGCGTAGTGCTTAAAAACATAGTAGTTTTTAAAGGAGCAAGTAAAAATAAAGAACCTGGTCCAAACATTTTCTGTGATGCTCGCATTACGACAGACCTCTATAATTTTATTTATAGACGAAAGAAATAGCATATGTTAAAGGTGCGAATCATTGACTATCAGATTTATATTAACTTGGTTTAACTATTATATTCCTATAATTATATAAATTGGTAAACTAAAAACATATATATACGTAACTTTCTTTGCACACTTAATATACATTAGTACCCTTCAAAATAAAAAGAAAAATATTGTGATTAATTTAGGTTTAAGCAGATGAGCAGGAAACATATGGGTCGATGCTCCGGATAACCAGCTTTTTGATTCCTTACAAAAGCGAGATATTCGAATTAACATACGATCTAGACCCCTTAAAACTACGCAGATCAGATCTCAGAACAGCATGTAGAATGGGAAGCGGCCTGAAGGATGTTTGATATGATGCTTTCATCGCCTTTCCAAACTCATACATTTCGACGAGAGAGAATTGCTCTCCACACTCTTAAAACTAGCAAAATCATAACAACACGAAGATTTTTTAAATAATCTTACTATTGCGTACGCTAGGGCTCTTGAATTGGATACATTGGGTACATTGATATGTTACCGGCCTTGAAAAGCGTATTTCAGTTCCTATTTGAAGAGCCTCAGTAACCTCAGGGGAATAATGTTTTTTTTTTATATTATAGGGGGCAAACGAACAGGTGGGTTCACCTGATGGTAAGTGATCACCGCCGTCCATAGACACTAGCAACACCAGGGGAGTCGCAAGTGCGTTGCCGGCCTTTTAAATATGTGAGTCTCCGGCGCTCTCACTGGCCGAACGAAACGCAACAGTGCAAGCACTGTTACTTCAAGTCGGCTTTTTGTGAGAGGGTGGTACTACCCCGGGCGAGCCGACCCATTCATTCTGAAACCAGTAATAGTTTTAGCGTAGCTCTACCACCTAGAAAAACCCAAAAGTGACTCTCAAAAGTGTAGCTGTCTGAATAAACCTATACGTGCTTGGATATAGATTTTAGTAGGTAACCATGTGAGCTTTGATGAAACCCTACTACCTTACTATAGTTTCGTCACAATATACATATTTCTTCATCGAAAGTTCCGGTTCATTGTAGATATTCGAATCTACAACGATCAACGCGATCTCCGAGCACCGCCGTTATTACAGAGCCGTCATCCCTTCTTATCTTGAAAAACAAAAAAAGAATGTATGTCAATTTCATAGCCATGGGGGAGTTGATAAAATTAAATAGCTACCAACCTGTTAATTCACTCTAATGTAAATTACAGGAATAAAGAGGTTCCTATACTTTTTCGTATGACGCGAACTCGTTGAAATGTTAATATAATATGAACTAATATAATGGGTATGAAGTACTAAGACGGAACTATTTGATTATTTGAGAGTAAATGACCAAGACCAGAATGTTTTTTATGGCTAATGTAGCACGTTCCTAATGATTTTATGGTAACAGACAGGAAATACCAAATGTGAATTCAACTTTTTTATTCCTAAAACCACTTTGTGATTTTCTTTTTACTAACCAACCATTATACTAACGCCGTCCATTCTTCAAGGATGTAGGATACGATTACATTCTAAAATTACTTCTTAGATAATATCTGTAATCAATATTAACGACATGATTGAGTTTCCCTGAGTTTTCTCAAGGCATTAATTAAGCAAAACCGAGTATTAAATGTTGAGAAAACACGAATGAAACTTTAGCCGCAGAAAAAGTGTCAAATGAAAAGATGAACGAATACGTCACTGCACGAGCAGTTTATGAATAATCTGAGAAATCCGCTTCTGCGGTAGTACTAATAGGGTAAGAAATGCAACGATGCCTTACGTGGATGAGTTTAAGCGAGAGTTTGCATAGGATTTAGACCTTAACGTAAAGAAATAGGGGTTGTTTTTGCTGTACAAAAGCACTGGATGAGAGAAAGCACTTTACGGTCGTGTAGCGAGTTGAATGACGCAGATGACGTTGTGACGAGGCAAGCACCAACCCACCATCGCTTGCGACTGCCAGTCGAGCGGTATCCGCTCGTCTGATACGTCTTTTGTGTGCTCTGATATAGGACATGGTAATTTTGAAATTATTTCGTTTTTGTGTCATCCAAAGTTATTTATCAATGTTATACAAGTGTTTATCATTATTATGTTAAGTTTTAGAAAATATATCAAGGTAAGGATTATTTTTATATTACAATATAATAAACAATTCGTATGTGTATTCGCAAAAAAATCCCAAATAGAGGAAAATAAAATATGTAGGCAATATCAATCATTTTAAGCATAAAATGTATGTATTATGTTACCGAATGTGTACCAATTGTAGACTTCGGTCATCATAGCTCACCAAATGATACAGCAATTGGAATCTAAACTTGTTTGACCAGGTATAGGTATAGGTGCTTTAGATCGACTAATAGTTTAATAGCACATGATGCATCCACTGGTCAATGCGTTAAGAGATATCAAATGCATACCTATTCAAATCACATTTGTTTCTAACTTTCACACGTCAATATTAAAGCAACCTGCATTGTTTGTTGAGCGCCGCACCGTAGTTAAATTCAAAAGTGATTGGTACCTAGGTTCCCATTATTATCACGTCAGTTTGTCTCTACGTTTATTGATTGTTTATTTGAATAATAAACTCATTGTACTCATAAATATATCGATATATATGAAAATATAGCAATTTATAGGCGTTATAAATTCTACCCCGATAAATTTTATTTTACCTCAATATTTGTTTATTATGGGAAACTAAGAATAAACCAGCATTAGTAACGATATTATCTCTGATAGATTCCTTATTATATTATAAACGATGTTATAAACATTCTCTAGAAAATAGTGTTATACTGTTACTTTTCTTGAAAATGGAATAGACTTCGTAAAAACAATAGATTATAATAGCGACGTATCTATTCTAACTTCATGTTAATCGAAAATTATATATTGAAGGTAAAGGAAATGTAAATGACGTGAAGCTAAAGTAGAATATTTCGTGTTTTATGAGCATTATATACACGATAATAAGCCACCGATTCATAAATATGTTCTAATAAGGATTCTAAAATTCCTGGCACCGAAAACTTACAAGGAACTACTGCTTTGAAACCAACAACACAATCGGATGCATAAATATTATTCCAAATATACCGAATACGTTCATAATCGAATTTAAACCACAACTTTTTATAAGGGATTTTAATATAATGTATTATCATTTAGACTATTGGTCGATCTAAATATATATAAAATATGAGCTTCACTAATTGGTTCTCATATACCTGACAATAATCAATATCTATTAAGTCATAAATTATAACAAAGAGACATCACGTGAGAAATGCTTAAATGTTTTTGTGAAATATCCAAAAAAGAAATGCTATGAAACCAAAAGCAATTGTTAATATCGACAGATCCACGCACGGTGTCTTACAAAAAATGACCTGGAAAATATATTATCCAAATAAATACACATTTTCATACAGATCGTTAGAGTCATTTGAGGGAAACTAATTATATATACAAAAAATCGTCCAATTATTAGTATTGGATAAATCCTCACGAGTACTTAAATTGTTAACCTGACGCTTAATTGGTTTACTATACGTGATGAAAGAGATTTAACATTAAAAAAAAAACACATTTGCTTAGTAATTTTTGTAAGCACAAATAAAGGTATGATAATATTTGTTTAAAAAGAATTGAAATCCATACAACATACGTTGGCGTTTAAAAACGAAAGTTTATTTAGTATTATGGGAATGTGCCAAATAGGGTCAATGTGCCAATGTTAACGGAAGGAAAGCTGCCTAAAACAGTTATTCTTACTGCTTGTGAGCCAAGCGGTATGTCGCATCATTTAAATTTTTATTTATATGTTTCGATAGTTGTTCGTTTCTGTGTAGCAAGGTGCAATTTAGTATATGCTGGAAAAAGTAGATTATTATACCGGTTCGGCTATTATTTATTACTTAATTTATACCTACGTATTAAATTATTTTATTTAATTCTAGAAACAAATATAAAAATTATGCTCTGATTGCGAGCTGTCAAAAGTGGCACAACTTAGTGCCGTTCTTGGAACATGCTCATTGCATATTTATATTTATATAATATAAGGAAAACCATCAGATTAACTGCCGTAATGAGGATAACACTGTATGTTACTGCTGAATACAATTAATTTTTTGCAAAAACTAAAAAAAAAAAACAAATCTAATCAATGTACGTTTCATTTAATAACTTTTATAAAACTGTGTAGGTTGTCAAGTTCAAATATTTTTAATCAATGTTCATATATATCTTCTTTTTGCTCTTCATATACAGCAACTGATTATTATTTACGTGATTACGTGTTAGAATTATTGTTTAATGTAAATTTTATTATTATTGACATAAAAAAATATATATATATATTGTTATATACTATGGTCAATTGTCATAGACAACACCTGTCAATCGTATAATTACATTATAATTACATCGTATAATTATATCTACGTAAAACCTAAAAATGAAATTTATGCACGTCATGTTCTAGCTACAAGGAAACAGCTATCAGACGAATCTATATCAGAATACGTGCGTGCATTGAAGCAACTAGCACTCGAATGTAACTTTCAAGATGTCAAAGCTGAAATCTATAAACAAGAATTCATTCGCGATGCATTTATCTCCGGAATCTGTTCGCACAAAATTCGTCAAAGATTATTGGAGAATAATACCTTAAACTTGGATGAGACATTAAATCAAGCTCTTACTTTGGAATCAGCAGAAACTAATACTAAAGCTTATGGAAAGTGTTTTCCATCCACATCTTACCTAAATGCTCTAGAATCTAAAGAAAATGTTGTATCTAAGGAGTCAAAAGTGACGATTGAATCATTAAAACCAAGGTCTATGACAGCTACTTTTCAACATAGTAGATGGCGATGTTTCTTTTGCAGGGGGGATTCTCCACACAAGAGAGAAAAATGTCCTTCTTTTAACACCAAATGTCAGTTATGTAGTAAAAAAGGTCATTTTGCAAACGTTTGTCGATCTCGCAGACCACTCCTAAATTTTATTTCTCCTGACACTAGTTCAATCAATACCGAAGCTGTAGAGGATATCTCCGCCGCTTCACCAGCTAGTCTTCGAAAAGCTACTGTCTCTGTTCTTATAAACGATATGCGTGCCGATGCCCTCATAGATACCGGTAATTCAGTTAGTTTCATCGATGAAAAACTAGTTTACATTATGAAACTAAAGAAAAAAATTGTCAACCAAACTATTAATCTGGCCTCTCTGAGACACGTGTCTTTCGTAAATGGGTTATGTCATGTGACTATCAAAATCGATAAACATATTTACAAGCAACACCCATTACTAGTCGTGAATAATTTATGCGCGGATATTATCATTGGCCACGATTTACTTAAAAATCATCACTCAGTGGAAATGGGATTTGGAGGCAACAGAGAACCCTTACGTATATGTAATGTGATGCAAGCTTCTATATCTTCAGCTTCCATATTTACAAACTTAGCACCGGATGTAAAGCCAATTTCAACTAAGTCAAAAATATTTTCGGAAGCTGATGACAATTTTATAAAAGCAGAAATCACAAAATTATTACATGATGGCGTTATTGAACCGAGTATTTCTCCATGGCGTGCTCAAGTTCTCGTTGTAGGAGGAAAATCTCATAGAAAACGTCTGGTTGTTAATTATTCACGTACTATCAATCGTTATACAGTGCTTGATGCATATCTTTTGCCAAAAATTTATACCATTATTTCTAAAGTATCAAAATATAAATTTTTTTGTCAAATTTATTTGTAATCTGCGTATCATCAAGTACCTATTCTTTCAAAGGAAAAACCGATGACGGCGTTCGAAGCCTGCGGTAAATTATATCAGTTTACTCGAATACCTTTTGGTATGACGAATGGTGTTGCCGCTTTTCAAAGAACTTTGCAATACATAATCGAAACTGAGAAACTAAATGGAACGTTTACTTACTTAGATGATGTCACAGTTTGCGGAAAAACAAAAGAAGAACACGACCAAAATTTACAACAATTTATGAAGGCCGTTGAAAAATATAAATTAACTTTGAATAAAGAAAAGTGCATTTTTGCAAGCCAACGGATAAGTTTATTAGGGTATACCATTCAAAACAATTCAATAAAACCTGACGAAGATCGTTTGAAACCGTTAATGGAATTAGCTGTTCCGAATGACGCATCTTCGATTAAACGAGCCCTTGGAATGTTTGCACATTATTCTAGATGGGTACCGAAGTTTTCGAAATTGATACATCCTCTCATTCAGTCTCGAATACCATTAGATCACAATTCAATTGAATGTTTTAATAAACTGAAATCTGAGATAGCTAAATCAGCTTTATTTGCTATAAATCATGATGACGTTTTAACTGTAGAAACAGATGCATCAGAACATTCTATCGCTGCAACCCTTTCACAAAATGGACGCCCTGTGGCTTTCTTTTCAAGGTCATTAAATGAATCAGAAAATAAACATTCTGCAATTGAGAAGGAAGCCTGCGCCATAGTAGAATCTTTGCGAAAATGGCGTCACTACTTAATCGGACGACATTTTCTATTAATTACGGATCAACAGTCTGTTTCATTTATGTTTAATCAAAGGCATTCGAGCAAAATAAAGAACGAGAAAATTGAAAGGTGGCGGATAGATCTCTCCTGTTATACATATGATATTATGTATCGACCAGGTAAGGAACACACAGCTGCTGATACATTATCGAGAATTATGTCATCCTGGTATCGTTCGAATGATGCATTGGATAAGATCTAAAAATCTTCCATATTCTCTTGAAAATGTCAAAACAGTGACTGCATCTTGTCCAGTATGTCCACAAATTAAACCAAGGTATGCCAAGATTCAAGGCAAATTAATTAAAGCTACAGAACCATTTCAGCGATTAAACATAGATTTTAAGGGGCCAATACCATCAAAAACGTCAAATAAATATATATTAACAATAATTTATGACTATTCTCGATTTCCTTTTGCATATGCATGTAAAGATCTTTCTGCTCAAACTGTAATAAAGTCACTAAAAGACCTATTCTTCACGTTTGGCGCTCCTGCTTATATTCATACTGATAAAGGGACTGCATTTATGTCAAATGAACTAAAGTTATTCCTAGACAATTATGGAGTTTCAACTAGTAGGACAACGCCCTACAATCCTGCAGGAAACGGTCAAATCGAACGTTTAAATGGAACATTATGGCGAACAGTTCAACTTTGCCTAAACTCTAATAGAATGGATACATCGGATTGGGAAAAGGTAATACCTATGGCACTGCATTCTATACGTTCTCTATTATGCACCGCAACTAATGAAACACCTCACGAACGTATGTTTCGACACCCCCGACGATCACCTACTGGAAGCTCTACCCCAAGCTGGTTACTAACTCCTGGACCTGTGCTGTTAAAAAGAAACGTGAGGACATCTAAATATGATCCTTTAGTAGATGAAGTACAATTACTGCAATTACCCAATTATTCTTATATTTGTCTGCCAGATGGGCGAGAGACGACAGTATGTAATAGACAACTGGCACTTTGTCCTAATGAAAATGATCTAGAAAATGATTCTTTCTTTACACTTCCGGATTCCAAACCTGATTCACAGCTACAACTTAATCAAGAGGTAGAGTGTGGAATGGATCAAAACGAGGCTGAGCCTCCAATTCGCCGCTCAACAAGAGAAAGAAAAATGCCAAGCTGTCTACAAGATTATGTTTTGCAGTAAGGTGAAATTAAGAACATGCAGGGGAGAATGTTATGTATTATGGTCAATTGTCATTGACAACACCTGTCTTTCATTGTCATGATTTATAAAATAGAACTATCCAAATTTTTTGCTGAATAAAGCCAAGATATAATTGGTATTTCTGTCTTTAACATATATATATATATATATAGGCTCAAATATAAATTAAATATTATAGGCATTAGCTATATTGTTATTGTTAATTTTTACGTACGTGGTGTTTATCATACATGATACAATATGCACATAAAATATTGTAATAAAGGCTGTCTACTTTCAGTCATATTTAAAAAACCTCACGGACTTTGTTTTGATCGGTAAGATTCCACGACAGTTGATATAAAATAGTCTGTTTTATTGGTGTGGGCATAAAGTTTTATGTTTTGCCACGATTTTTTTCACCTATTGAATCAAAACTTTAATTGAATCTTGATAATATTTTCTCGCAACTGGAGTTTATTCATAAAAGCTTTTGATAGAGTTTATTTTTACATATGCAATTCAAAAGCAAATAGATAAGTGTAATATGGGAACAATATTGAGAATATAGTGTAGCTTGTAAAATGTGTAGTAAAAAAAACGTTAAAATTTCACCCCCTTAAATTAAATTTCCAATGTAAATATAGACAACGAGCAATTACGCGCAACTTCGCACACGATAATTACAATAAAAAATATATATGCACAACAAAGTGTTGCGCGAGAACGTAACCTTCTATTAGGCAATCAGCAATAACTAAAAAAAAATTATAATAGGAATAGCAGTCGACCGCGCTTGCTGCCTTGGATCTGCGATTTTCTGAGTGAACGGATTATACGAGTAGCTGTTGATGGCTGCTCGTCTGATCCCAAGGCTTTAAATGTCGGAGTTCTTCAGGGATCTGTACTCTCAGCAACTCTATTCTTGCTGCACATCAATGATCTGGTTATACCCGGTATATTTGGGTACGCTGATGACAGTACTGTATCTGAGAGGTATTTATCCAGTCCACAGGCCAGCTTACCAGAAACCCTTAATATGAGAGAGGCCGTGATCGAACGTTTAAATAAAAACCTTTGTAGCCGATTGGGTTGACTCAAACCTGGTTAAGTTTAACGCTGAAAAGACCCAGGCGTGTCTTTTCTCTACAAAACGGAGTCCGTTCAACTTAACTCCTACTTTTCAAGGGGTTTCTCTTCAAGTAACAGACAACCTCGAGCTTCTTGTGATCCAGCTAACTTCCGATCTCAACTTCGGGCGCTCAATTGAGCAAAAAGCGAGAACAGCTGCGAGAAACCTCGGGATCCTCTTTAAGGTTAAGCAGTATTTCACACCAGAACAGCTTCTCAGCCTATACCAAGCACAAGTTCGTTCATGTATGGAATAGTGCTGTCCCCTATGGGATGGATCAGCCAAATATCAGCTGGCCACTCTTGAGTCCATTGAGCGTCGCGCTCGTCGGCTTGTCGGAGATGAAACGCTGTGGCAGACAAGAATGCTTAATTTATAGCATCGACGAAAAGTAGCTTGTCTGTCAGTGTTTCATAAGTTACACTTTGGAGAGTGTGCACAGGAATTATATGACATAGTTCCACCGGCCCCATTCCATCAGAGGACGACTAGACGCCGTGAGGGTTCCTAATGTGGTTGATATTCCCGTGGTTCGTACGAAGCGATTTGCTTCCACATTTATTACACGTATGGCTAAGGAGTGGAACTTACTTCCGGGGTCTGTTTTCCCATCCTCGTATAACTTGGGAGTATTCAACAAGAGAGTGAACAGGCACCTAGAGTGTAAGCACGAATCATCGTCGGCCTCATCTTCACTTACGATCAGGTGAGATCGAGGCCAAGCGCGTGCCTGTAAAACAGAAAAATAAAACATAAAAAAAGTCTACATTGGAATCTTTATAAAGGGCTATCTTTTTATGCCAAAGGGTAGTAAACAGGCAGACGGTCCATCTGATGTTAAATGGTTACCGTCGCCACGTGTACAGCTGCAACACCAGGAGCATCACTGTTGTGTTACCGACCTTGAAAAGCGTTTTTCAATCCCTTTTTGAAGAGCTTCATGTCATAACCCTGAAGGAACACTGTTTTAGGTAACCCATACCACAACGCTAGCGTACTCACAGTAAAGCTTTTAGAAAACCTTACGGCTGTCTCCATTCTGCTGGGCTTTAGGGCATGTGAATGAGCAACCAGCCAGCGGCGGGTGGTGCGAGTTTAGAACGGTGATGAGGGCATCTATATCTATATCAGCTGTTTATATAATTTGAAAAAATACTATGAATCGCATCTCTTTTACTGTTAAACTGGTTGACTAGAATCAATTTTCGTAGATCTAAGATGAAAAATGGCGGATATTCATACAAACTTTCATCTTCTGTTACATCACCATAGTGGTTGAATTTCCTATTGTTCACCTACAGTCTAAAAAAGGAATCTGCATGCATATTTTCACAGTTCTAGCCCTAGTGGTTTGGGCTATACGTTGATATCTCAGACAGCCAACCATTATTTTATATATAGAAGATAAATAAATACAGACGTATTATGTTGTGCACTGTAACATTTTGATGATTACAAAAATGGATTGCATAGTATAAAATAAATATTAATTGTATTGAAAACTCATTATTTAAGTATTTACCGAGTAACGACGGTCCACTGACCTAGTGACCTTGAACAGCGACCGGTTGCGGTGCGCGCTGCGCCGACGCAACTGGAGCGTTTATTGTTGCCGCTTCCAAACACAATATTTATAGCATAAAAAAGAAAGCCGTATAATTGAAGCATAATAATATCACATTATTGCTAAAAAGCAGCTGAATGTGAAAATATCTAATACTAGCTTTTGCCCGCGGCTTCGTCCGCCTTAATGTAGATTGGATCTATCGCCCGGGATTTTCTGCACGAAATATCTGTCTGAATCCCTTTGTCCTTTTCTATACCACTGACAGCATGTATGCAAATTTCATGATGATTGGTTGAGTAGTTAAGGCGGGAAAGCGTAAAAAAACACTCATTAATATAGTTTACAAAGCATATATTCCGGCAATTAAGGGAAGCGTGGTATTTGAAGAGTATTAGAATTTCTATAAACTCTGCCTGTAGTAGCATCACTAGCAAACTTATTTGTAAAGCATATTAGCAATTCTCGCGAAGTTAAAATAGAAAACAAAATAGTTTTATGAAAACTTATTCTCCACGAAACACGATATTTGTAAAACAAGAAATATAATTACGTATTTACAAGGAAAACAAATATATATTTAGATACGTATTTGTACACTTTTTTTTTCTTTCCAGATGAACATTAAGCGAGCAGCAACCATATCGTTTCTTTTACTTTGCCTGAAATCAGTCAGCATAGTTGGTGACCAATCCTTTCCTGATCAAATTTATAATGGAGGTATGATGTTGAACATTAACATTTATTATAAGTACACAGTGTTCTATATCTAGCCTTATACTTGTTGTGAATAGAAAATTACGTCTTTCTAATATCTCGGTTTACCTCGTGTCCTCATGACTAATTAACACGTCATTACACGTCATATAATTGTAATAATAATAATAAAATTATGAAGCGAGTACATAAGTTAAAAGTCGAAACTAAGAATGAATTATTTTTTACCTAAATTATGAGACTATGAGAGTAGATATTGAACAAATCTTTCCAATTCTTTTCTTTAATTTTGCAAGTTATGATAATGTCATTTTCTATATTTCAATGTGTCATAATTTTATATCTATTTTTGCGATAGGTGAAACATCTACAAATTTGGGCGAAATTGAATCGCGGGACACTGGACTGGAACTGGAATTTCAGTATCATGACCACGATCAACTGACAAGATATTTACGCTCGATATCAGCGAAGTACCCAGCTCTTACTGCCCTTTACTCAATAGGAAAGTCTGTACAAGGTGAGCATCAATGCATGATATAAAAAGTTTTCGTGTCTGTTTGTGTGTTCCCTTAGTTATTTTCAACTAAGCAACTGGTTTTGATAAAGTTTCTACTATCGTTTAACGAGATTCTTTCGAAAGATTTGTATCCTAAAATGAATATTCCTTCAATTTTATTAAATTACGTGCAATAAAAAATAATGTTTGTGTACGTATAACTTTGATGACACATATATATATATAAAAAAATTCGCCTAAGTCGTGTAACACCTGTGATAGCCACATTAGTATATTGCACCGATCCGAACCCGGTACCGGTTGGTAGTATATACCTAGTATAAAACAAAGTTGCTATTTCCGTGTTTGTGTGTTCTTTTAGTTATTTAATAATACACGATGGATTTTGCTACGGTTTTCATTAATTTTCTTCCGGACGGCTTACACGTATAATAAAATCTTGTTGTATTTATATAGAGAAAAATCAATGTACTAATCAAGTATTAAAATTCTTTGTCAGTCTCTTACATTGCTAACACTGAATAAATCTTTGGAGATACTAAAAATAACGGAATCATGTTGCTCAAAAAGACCTATAGTAAAGTCTCAGATGTAATATGTCTATTTCCTAAGTATAACGTACAGCAGTGGTGGGCAACCTTTATCAAAGCAAGTGCGCAATGAAATTTTTTTACAACGCGGTGCGGTAGTACCACACTCTCACAGAAAACCGACCTGAAGTAACAGTGGTTGTACTGTTGCGTTTCGTTCGGTCAGTGACAGCGCCGGAGGCCCACATATTTAAAAGGCCGGCAACGTACTTGCGACTCCCCTGGTGTTGCTAGTGTCTATGGACGGCGGTGATCACTTACCATCAGGTGACCCACATGTTCGTGTGCCCCCTATAATATATATTAAAAAAAAAACAAGTAATCATTTTTATATTTTCCTATTGTTACGTTTATTAGGTAACTTCATTCAGAATTCATTCTTATACAATCAAATAAAAATATTTAGTAGGTAACAACCTACCTTAGTTTTTAGGATGAAGGAATTTAGGATTATTATAGATCAAAATCGCCTTTACAGCACAGCCTTTCAACCACAGATTTAAAATTATATGCAACAAAAAAACCTTGTTTATGTGAAGATTCATACGTAGCTTTATGACTTTGATGAACTGTAAAAAACAAAGCGGTATAAATGGTTGGAATATTATTTGTCCAAATCTCTTCGAATACATTAGTACATTAAGCCTATGCAAAGCCGAGACAGATTGCTAGTATAATTATAAAACAATGAGTTACGAGTATTTAAAAACGTTGGCAATTAAGCCTTGAAACGAATATTTATAGAAAGACGCTTTTAAATTTCAACATCGCTGAGACTGCATCCATCTTGTTTCCATTGATGGATTGGTACTAAAATGTTTCCTTTAGTACGTATACAAAAAATATAAATTAGAATGTTTTATAAAACAAATATTAATGTCATCATTATTTGATGTTAGAAAGTGTTTTTGTGACACTATTAATTGTAAACTATAAATCGGCCAAATTTGTCGAAGTTTCTTTTATAAAGAAAAAACGTTGTACAATGTTGAGATAAATAAGTACCGGCAGGACCTAGCAGACGCGCGTTACGGTCGATACACAATCGATGCCGTCCGCCCAGTCCTGCCGGAATGGTGTTCATGACGATGGGGCTCCCTGTCGTTTCGGCTGGTGCAGGTGCTGACTGGGCACGGGTGCTTTGGTTGGTACCTGCACCGGATTGCACGTAGGGAGCCAACCGCCGTATGCCACGAGTGTGGCGTTGAGCCGGACACCGCGCAGCACTCTCTGTCTGAGTGTGTTACGTGGGAGGAACAACGCCACATTCTGGCTGCGGCAGTAGGTGTGGATCTTTCGCTGCCGAGCGTGGTAAACGCCATGCTCGGCAGCGAGTCTGTTTGGAACGTAGTGGCCTCCTTCTGCGAGGAAGTCGTCTCGCAGAAGGAGGCGGCAGAGAGGGCCCGCGAGATGGGCCCTCAGAGCAATCGTCTCCGCCGACGGAGGGCCGGTGGAAGGCGGGGACGCTTTACTCGCCTCCTTCTACCACCGTAGCCGGGCCTGGGAGGATGGGCTGGGGGGCCATCTTCCCATTGCACAGGTCCGGTGGATGGAGGAGACGGCCGAAGATGTGTACACGGTCGTCTCCTGACAAGGACGGGGCCCGGCGGCGCTGATTGACGCTGGGCCAACCGCTGGGGCAACACGATGAATACTCAAGAGATCTCGTGTCGCCTCAACAAAAGCGGTGGATGTACACCGTGGGGTTTTAGTGAGTAGGAGTCTCACACTACCCACCTTCTCCCCCGGGAGGTGGCGTGTACATGACGGATTTCCCCATGTTAAAAAAAAAATAAAAATAAGTACCGTATTCACGGATAACATAAAATATTTATGAGTACACTTTATCCAAAATGATCACAAGATTTTTGGTAACTCTACACGTCAATAAAAAAGAGATTAAATTTATATATTGTACATATTAGCAATTTGTGTGTTATAGATTATGCAAACATGTTAAAAATATTTTAGAAGATATTATTATATTCATTATTTTATACATTATCAGAATAAAACGTTTAATTTTTTTTTACTAATTTTCAAACATCAGCACCGTTTTTTTGGAAATGGTTTTTGTACTTGGTGATGCATTATATTAAATAATTTAGGTAAATTGTAGAACTACACTGATAGTTCTCAGTAATAGAATAGAAGAAAAATACCCACCATTTTGTACTAAACGAAATTGTATATTCTATTTAACTATTAATGACGCCTTGTACAACGGAGCACGTTATGTATACAAACTAATAAAATTGAAGTATCTGTTTGTAATTACTAACTCCTTTTTACTACATGGATATAAAAATATATGCACCTTGAATATAACAAAAAAACTAATTTATAGAAGATTTGTTTGTTTCAGCTAATTTCCGAAACGGTTGGTCTGATTTTGACAGGACTATCATTAGCAAATAGATGATGTTATAAAAAAGAAATTAGGCTACTTAAAGATTAATGTTACTTGGAATATAATCCTATATAAAGACACAAATGCGGTGACAGAAGTCGCGTGTGGCTGCCAGTTATTAATAAAATCTTATAAAATTCTACTATATTTTATGAAAACATTAATATAGTGTAAAGTGATAACGACTCAGTGACAACGCAATTAAACACCGCGTCTTTCGACTTAAGTCTGAATCTTTAAGCTTGGAAGAAAATTTTTATTAACGAAACTATAATATAATAACGTGATGTTAGAATTTCTTCTAAACCACGCCTGGTTCATCACCAATCTCTAATTGAAAAATATGTCACCGTGCAACTGTAGGTACGTTGATGCAGCTGCACTTTAGAGACATTCCCAATATTAAACAGGTTTAATATAATTAGACTGTGGTAAAACTTTAAACCCATATTTATAGATTACATAATAGTATTAATGAATGAGATGAAAATAATAAAATAAGTAATTGAAACAAAACATAATTAAATGTTATAAACGCAACATCTTAAAATGACATTTAGAGTATATAAAATACAATGTGTCGTGTTTTCTGCTAGTTATACCAATCTATCTATATAAATAAAATTCTTAAACAATAGGTCCTTATCTAATAACAGAATAATCACGATAGCTTCATTTAATATAAAGTTATTCGAGTTTTAAGAAATTACAAGTTTTACAAGCACTCCACGTATTGAACGATGTTTGTCATGTCACCTTGGACAATTGAATGCAGTAACCTTTTTACAACCCTACCCACTCTTTCAAGGACGAGACCTTTGGGTAATGGTTGTCTCAGCGTCCCCCTATGAACACATGATTGGAAAGCCTGATGTCAAGTACGTCGCAAATATTCACGGTAACGAAGCGGTCGGACGTGAATTGCTGTTGCATCTAATACAGGTTAGTTACAACATAAATTCGATTATTTTCAAAAAAACGCATGGAATTCCTATACACTTTATCGTGAATTTCACGTACCTTCACCTTCTTATTACATAATACTTGTCTGTAACACAAGTATTAAAATCGAAACCAGCCATTCTTAAATTATCTGAAAATGTCACCAGCTTTCGCGAATCATTTAGGTAGATTTTTCATTTATTCGTTTATGTATTTTATATGTAAAATTATTTCAGATATCCAAATTGTATTCATTAATCTTTTTTCAAATCTTTCTCTTAGGTGTGATATATTTTCAAAAATTATTTCTGACTGATCATCAACGTTACAGTTTTGTCCAAAATTTCATATTTCTGCACCTAACGGTTCATGTACCCATAGTGATTTGTAAAGTTCAAAACTAAAATATTGTATATTTACAGTATTTGGTGACATCATACGATACAGATCCTTACATAAAATGGTTACTGGACAATACGCGTATTCATCTGATGCCTTCAATGAATCCGGACGGTTTTGCAATATCGCAAGAGGGTCAATGTGATACCATCAATGGCAGGTAAATCATAACATAGCGAGCACAATGAAATGAACGAATTATTATTGTGTCATTACCATTATATTGTTACTATTACAAATATTTTCATCACTTTTAATCGACTATGTGTTAGCTTTAATATAATCTATGCCATAATTATTTACACGAGTGTAGCTTCTTCAGTGCTTATATTTACTACAATAAAATCTTAACGTCGCCATCGACCTGGCGCACCTCGATATGTCTCCCAATAACGCCACGAGTTGCATAGCGAAACAGGAGGACATATGACAGTAAATTAGTTTGATTTAGCACAACCTCAGTCGACGCGCCTTTTCTGTCGCTTTTCTTAGTTTCTTACTGTTGTATAAAATATTTTAAATTTATCGTACACTATACTCTTCTTTAATTCGTTCAAATTCTAACAACAAAATATTGTGTATTGTTAGTAATGTCCAGTGTCGTAACTATAGTTACTATAGGGAGGCAGAGCTGACAATACACGGATCGCCGACCTGACGGGGCCCCGGAACTTCTGATGTAAGAAATTCTATGGGACAAAACAGACTACATAACTTGGATTTACTAAAATTAAATTACAATTAGACGATTTTACTGGAACCCCATCCAATGAATTTGCCAGGAGCCTCAGACGATATAGTTACGCCATTGATAATATCCATATATAAAGAACCGCATAATTTTGTGTTGTAGACATAACGCTCGCCGATACGACTTAAACAGAAATTTCCCGGATTTCTTCAAGGCTAATAACAAACAACCGCAACCAGAGACTGAAGCGGTAAAGGAATGGATCAGCAAGATTCAATTTGTTTTGTCCGGTTCCCTGCACGGCGGTGCGCTCGTCGCCTCCTATCCCTTTGACAACACACCCAGTGCTAGTAGGTATCTAAATAACCCTCTTAAAAACTAAAACACGCTGCATCTTTTCGGATTCATTATGAATTTATACGATGACATTGGCATTTGCTCCTTCTGATTATATTAATAATATTATAAGTTTTCGTTACTTCAAAATCTTGTATTTCTGAAAGTGATGCACCAAATGCTTTAAAATTTGGCACAACGTTGCTTTCGTTAATGAAACGTGTTTTTAGACGCTTTTTGAAGAATCCATAATACGGCAATGACGCGTTGTCAAGAACAGATATTTAGGAATAAACTTACATTGTTATTTTCCTGTAATTAAAATAAGTGTAACGTCCCGATAACTTATAATCTTTCATATCTACTTACTTAACTACTAACTAATCTCTTCATACAGTTCACGTTTTTTTTGCACGCAATACCAGGAATATGCATATCAGCAGTATTTTGTTCTGGTGACGTATTCTTAATAATAATAGTTGATTTATCAGACACATTTTGTTTTTAAATATAGTAACGTTTTTTTCTATTCCACATGTCCCTTAAATGCAGTATTCCAAAGCTACGCGCATACGCCTTCCATCACTCCTGACGATGATGTATTCCGGCATCTCTCGTTGGTCTATTCCAAAAACCATGCAAAGATGTCCAGAGGCGTATCTTGCAAATCTGGATCACAGAGATTTGAGAACGGAATAACAAATGGTGCAGCTTGGTATCCACTCACAGGTAGGATATTTCCGACATAATATTTATCACAATTTACACATTTTTTAGAAAAAAACTTTATTGTGTGCATCAACAATTATTATCAGTTTACACGTGATTTGTCGAATATTCATTTGACTTTCAAATGTACAAGATGTTGAATTAATCTACTACTGCTTAAATACAACTAACAAAATAATTATTATTTTAGGTGGCATGCAAGATTATAACTACATCTGGCATGGATGTATGGAAATTACGTTAGAAATTTCTTGTTGTAAATATCCTCCGGCACACGAGTTACCTAAATATTGGCAAGACAATAAACAGGTTAGTAAAATGTTATTATAGGAATGAATGTTGTGTATGTTCATTTACATTTTACATTAAAGAGCGTAGTACCACAATTTCTCGCGAGCTATTTTTGCATACACGTTGTAACATATCAATGTTACAATAAATACATGTTATATGTAAAAATTATAACATTGATATGCTACAACGTATATGTAAGTAAAAATAGCTCGCGAGAAATTGTGGTAATTCTAAAATCGAAGCAGAGAATCATCTGCTGACAAAACTTCGCATTTTATAGTCACAAGCAAGTTTACAGTGATATAATAAACAAATAGTTGTAATAAAAAATACTACTGTTACTCATAAGTTATTTTTGTCATACCTATTGTTGTTTGAAGCAGTCACCTACCGGACCTTTAACTTTTTTCAAAGCGGAGCCAGTATTAACAACTTCAGTTGACAACCAGGACTGTTTATATGATGTACACCGGTGACGGGTTTAACACGGACAGGATTTTTGTTAGGAATAAAAGACCGTATATTTTAAAACTTTGTATCTACAACGCTGTGTTAAGTAGTAGTATTACTAGAAGTTTAAAAAAAAATATAAAAGACGAAAAATACATTAAAATCTCATTTATTTAACCAAAAGAATCACGCTTTTAAACTGATAAATACACAAAAATCGCTGATAAAATATAAATAACGAACGACGGTATCGAAGTTGTGGCGGAATTCCACGGATCAGCTGGTGACTTGATACCGATAACCCCACAAGCTACTCGCGGCCCGGCGTTACCAGTAGTTAGGGAAGCCTCGAATCCTCCTTGCCCGAGGTCGTCCTGTTGTTCGTGAAGCACCAAAGTGCGCCCCAAAATATTATTCCTACCTCGTAGTGTTATTACAGTATCTAAAAAGTTTACTGTAGCTGTATTATTCCCGACAAATACAACATTACCTAGATCGCCCACGTGGCGAACGCTGTGTTCCCGACCACCGTGATTGGTCACGTCAGGGTTGAAATGTGCACCGGCCGCGTCACAAGTACTCGTATCACCGAGCTCATGCACGTGGAATCCGTAATTACCGGGCGGAAGTCCAGTTATAGTTCCAGTTACCTGCAGACCGTTTGACGTCTCGGTAAACGCTATACTTCCGCTAATGTTCTGCGAGACGAGGTGGGCGACTGCAACTCTATTCTCGGCAACTGCTTGATTCACAATTACACCAAATAGGGTTAACCATAATAAACAATTTCCCGACATTTTATAATAACCGTTTCAGACAATACCTCGGGAATGAATAACATAAGTAGTGCTAGAAGATCATAATCTACTTATTCTTATCAGTACATTAACAAACAACGACTCTCGTCGTATTGGGAATTTGATAAAGACTTGAGTAATAGATTAGATACTCTTATCTAATTCAAAATATATATTAAATTGAAAACTAAATCAGATTTACCTTTATATAGCCATTATGTTTATTATCCCATAATCCGTTGCTAATGTTCACAGTCGCTAATTAAATACATGGCTGAAGTGCATCGTGGTGCTCACGGGTTCGTGATGGATGAGAACGGTAACCCTGTGGAGCGCGCCACAATTAGGGTTAAAGGTCGCGACGTCTCCTATCATACAACCAAATACGGCGAGTTCTGGCGTCTCTTGTTGCCAGGAACATACCGCCTTGATGTAAGAATTTAAATTATAAAGTCTTGGTTCTACTATGTGTAGTAAAAAACTTACTTAGGGAGAAGTAGGGTGGTTTGATACAAAGGATACATTGATACAACTATATCTTATGAAATTTAAGAAACCACCACAGCTGTAACCGCATTACCTGATGCTTAGCCGATGGGTTTGGACCAGAGTAGATGTGTTTTAAAAAATCATAAGCATGTAAAAATTTCATTTATATTTTATAATATCTTTTAGAGATACGAACTTGTCAAAAGCTATCTAATTCATATAGTATTCGGTGTTTAAAGTTATATAGCTATTTTTTAATATTTTAGTTTTTTTTTAAAATCCAATGAAAAAATTGTGCTGGCGCGCGCTCATTCAGTAAGATATGGAGCACATTAATACCTATTAATGTACTCCGCGAGTGTACAATGTGACCCATATGACGAGTTATCAAGATCTAGCTTGTAGATCAATACACAGAGTGTACATTCTGATTGCTATTCTTCTAAAAATGATAAGTCTAGTAATAGAAGTTAATAAAAGACATTAACGAGGCCCAGACACACATATAAGTAAATAAAAAATAACTATAAGGTTTTACACTAATTATCATAGTATAACTACAATTTTACCTGACGTTGAATGATGATGTGACCTTACTAACAAGATAAATGTAGAGGTCAATTTCTACATAGAAAAAGAAGAGGATTATACACACTGATCTACTGCTTTCCAAGAAACAAAATAGCAGCTGGAATTATGTATTGGTTTTCAATACATTATTTTTAAAGTAGGCTTCGTACTACTCATAAACGGTAAATATAGTAATATAATTTTATATGACTATATTATAAGGTAATTTGCAAATTTGCAAATTCTACCTCATTTGAAACTATTATGTAACAAGTGAATTCAATATGTTGAATTCGAACTAATGTTTAAAGTAAAAAATAAATAAATTATAGAGTATCAAAATGAAGAACTTATTTTTAAATTTAGATTGGCAATTCATAATGGCACGAGGTTACATGTGTATAAATCAAGTAATCATTAATCAGTATAAAATAAAAACTAGTATTAGATAAATAAATACACGGATATATGAATGTGACAAAATCCAATGAAACTTTTTTTTCTAACAGGTTACAGCAGAAGGATATTTGCCTCAAGAAGTAGAATTCATTGTTATCGACAACCATCCAACGTTGTTAAATGTTACGTTACACTCTGCTAAAGTAAGTTTATATCAATTTAGTTAACTTTTGTAAATATTAATGTATAGTAATTATAGCATTTTTGACTGTATATACGGATGTAAAAATAATTTTACTTTAAGAAATTCGTGAATATAAAACACGTAGAAAAAAATGTTTTGACGTAGTTTACACTTTTTCTGAAATTTTACTAACTTTTTGTGAATAAAGAAACAAGGTAGTATAGTAATATATCATTAGAGTACAATGATTTTACTATCACATATTGGGCTTTGTTCATTTCTCAGAAAAAAAATGATTCTAAATTCACAGAGTGTAAATTTGTTGCGCACGACTGTAAACTTGAATTAAAAAAATCTATCTGTGATTCTTCTTATAAATTTTTCTTAGTATATATGCATGATAATTGGGTTAAATGTAGTTTATGTATGTTGCGAATGTCTAGGCTAGCACTTCGAGTCACCCTACAACTCGAAAACCCGAAGAAAACTCTATGATTTATCAAGATGTCTTGACTGAAGCAAAAACGGCTATTGTGTTCCCTGCAAACTGATTTTCATACGCGGTTCTTCTGGTAGAGTACTATATGTAGTAATATTATTGTACAGTTTCAAGTAGCCATACTCAACCTTTTTCTTTGGCTAAATATATAATAAAAGTTACATAAGCCAAATACTATTTGCTGATATTAAAATATTAAGTCTTAGCGTATTACATTTTTGAGTAGCCCGAGCCAAGTCTTGTTATTCTTTTTTATGTTTAGTATGGCTAGACTTTAAAACTTTGCTTGTACCTTTAAAACGCTGTAATGGAGGAAGTACCACATGCATGAAAATAGTTTAATTTTATGTATGATGTTTAAATATGCTTTTATATCAGAATGGCGGGTATAATAAGGGATGGCAATTAATTACTTGAGTTTTTTTTATTGTAATAGAAACCCCAATTTATTGATAAGATTTATTATCATGTGATGACGTCTTACCCTATAATTTCGAAAAATAATATTATGTCCACGTATTTTGTTTCATCTCACTTAACAAAGTGCTTATCTTTATACTTATGTTAATCTTTTATGCGAACTCCGGGCAAATGCATATATAATATTTATTTAAACACAAAATTTTACTTTCAAATATATATTATTTAAATTAAAAAGTTTTTGGAGACTCTTTTTTTGAACCAACACAAACCCCCGCCCCTTTAATTTTTTTGTAAAACTCGTTCTGCCGATTACGGTTTCAGGTAACAATGGCCGCCCTTAATTAGACTGTCATTTTATATAGGTGTTGGTTGTGTTTGATTCAAGAACTAAAGGGTTTTTAACTTTATATCCTTAAACAAACTTGGTTTTCAAGGTTCTAGTGTTTGCTTTTTTTGTGATTTCGGTCCATTTGTAGAAAATATTTAAGTTTAAAATATATATATCTCTTCTGTAATGACAATATTTAGAATAACGAACAGTACTGGAATATACACTTTCTTGTACAGATAGGAATTTAAAAAATATATATAATAATTCTGCCGCCGCGCTGTATGAAAATAAGTTAAAACATAACTTAGAAAATTTGGAAATGTTTAGCGAAGTATGTCTAATTCTATAGTAGATAAATATAATTTAAGTATATTAAGCTCATAAGCAAACAAACAGACACTCATTTTATGCCCCTTTTCTTCTGAAATCCGAATATATACAAAATTCAATATTGCAAAACAATGCATGTATGCATCTCTCTTTTGACAACAAAAAATATGGCAGAGCACATTAATTTAAGTCGGTGAAGATATTCTTTATAATAAAAACAAAATTACTCGACAAAAATTCACGTTTCATCGGTCGCGGGTAACAAGTTATGTAAAAACAAAAAAGCGTGTAAATTAAATAAATTGTAAGTAATATTAAAAATGCGAATAATAATAAATATGATAAATGCTAGCTTGTTTGTTACGCTTACATGTCTTAACTATTCAACCGGTCAACATGATATTTTGCATATATTTTGTCAAGGGATACAGAAAAGAACTTAGGGTACCACTCATCGAGACAAAATGTGCCGTTGCCTAGGGATATATTAAATTTACATTAGCGCAAGCGAAACTACGGGTAAAATCTAGTATTAAATATGTCTGTAACGCAGCTTTCTCTTATCAATGTATGGTTTCAAATATCAACTTTTAGATATTCAAAAGTATATGTTTGTAAAACGGATATACTGTTTCAGCGAATCGATGGAGGGCCGTATTACAGGCCAGTACCGTTGTCTCCGCGTCCGTCACCGACACCAGCTCCAGGCATTTTTACTTCACTCACAAACTCATTCAGTAGTCTTGTTTCGAATTTCTTTGGATAAATCCTATACGATTCTTATACCAAAATATAACTAACTGCACACACTGAGTAGTTTCGCATATAAATTAAAGGCAGTGGATGAAGTTGATACATCACAAAACTAGTAATTTTGCAAAAAATACGCTCCAAAGTTTGGTTATGTTATATATAGTGTAGGTACTTTGGTTTATTTTCATTTGTAAGCTTATTTGAGCTAACCCTGTAAGAACAGAATACGTATATAGGCATAACATTTTCATTTAGGTCTGTGATTCCCAAAGTTGTCTATTCGACGTCCAGGGGTCTAAGATGATATATGATATAATGGCAGAGGGTTCGATCATAGCAAAAAAAAATGGAGCTCCAAGAGATGCAATGATAATGATATAATCATATCACAATAATCTCATTTGAAACAATACGTATATATATACTGTCTACTTACGTAATACTTCCTTATAATATGAAGACATATATATGGCCATAAATGATAAACCCCTTTTTTGGTAGTCCGGTGAAACTGTAGTAGAGGCTATACCAAGTCAACAGTGTGACAGTTCGAAAAAAAAACTCGCACTTTTTTAAATTTGAAGAATTAGCAAAAAAAGTAAATATCGAGTAAGCAGGGGGTCTACACATACAACCGAAAAATATGGTAAGTAGTCCACGAGACAAAAAAGTTTAGGGACCTATGATTAAGATTATGAAATTTAAAAAAAACTTGCATATCATCTTCATCCACTTATGTTTCAATTGTCAGTAGCTGCTTTAAAGCGAATTTTCTAATTAAGATAGCATAAATATGATATTATTTTGTTTAGATCAAATAGAAATCACAGAGTTTGTAAATATTAGTTTTTAAATATATTTATTTTTAGGAATAAAAAGTAAGAAATACCATTTACTGTTGCGTTTTTTTTATTTACATTTTAAGCATAGTATTCCCAATTTTCCCACATCCAACTTACTTATAAAGGTGATATAATGTAGAAAATAAAAGTATACAGAATATCCACATCATTTTATTAAATGTAATCATCAAGAAGCAGAATCTCAGAACAATAGTATAGACAGATTTTAATACTTTGATAACAAAAATTTCAGAACCGCTTCATATGTGTAAGTTGAGTATTTTTATTTTACTGTATTTTGATAGAAAAATAACAAAAATATTAAAGAGAAAATTATTAGTTAAAGCAAGAACAAAATAGGTAATAATTTCTTTTAAGCAAAGGGTGACCATTAATCATTACCTATTATTACTAATTAATTTACTATGAAAAAGTACCCATTTTTTTTATTATAATAGATCAGCGTAAACGCCATGAAAAGTCTTCAAAACGATAGACTCCACACGAAAATCATTAACCTCGAGTGAAGAATTAATAAACTTGATAGGCGTTAAATAGTTAGGAGGAGTCAGGATGGAGCGCCACGTGGTCTCGCGCGATTTGGAAAGCGGCAATAAGGGCCGCGAGTTCGATTCGCTCGCTGCACCCGCTCGAGAGCCGCGCCTCCGCCTCCGACATCTTGATGAGAAGAGACACCACAACTTCAGGCGGTAGTTTCACTACAAACAAATTCCCATAACATCAATTCAACAAAGTTAATATTATTACGAATGGGGCTTTTCATAAAATGTGTCATGCAAAATTTTACCTTTTTACCTTCCCGGGTTACATTTTCTGCGACATACCATATCAAAATTGTACTACTAATTATAAAATTATAAATCGCTTCGTACATGATATATGGCAAATTAAAGGTAAAGAAACAGTTCAGGTTCCCCGGTCCATTTTTACTATTGATTACTATCAAGTTAATTTTCCACGAGTTGCTTGATTTTGATGAGATTCCCAACTTTTAATCTTACAAACATTTTCGATATTAATAGCTAACAAGGGTAGCCGGGATAAAATATATCGATTTCATGATTCTCAAAATTATATTACTAAGTGTTTTTTTTTGTTTCTGTTAATTCTCAAGATAATTATCTGAATGATTCGAAACAATATTTTTCCTATAAAATGTATGGTTCGGTCAAAGAGTCCTCTCCGTCCATGATGTATCAATAACGAGGTCATCAAAAATGATAACTAACCAGCTGATTTCTTTTCTATTGCATAGTTCATATTTAACTAATTTAACAGCCACATTGTCCTACAAATTGCGTGATACGTTATCCCAGCTACCCCTATTAGCTATCACAATCGAAAATGTATGTAAGAGAAAAAGTTGACCTTCTCATCATAATGAAGCTACTCACAGAAAATTAACTTTTTTTTATATATCATAGGGGGCAAACGAACAGGTGGGTCACCTGATGGTAAGTGATCACCGTCGTCCATAGATACTACCAACACTTGGGGAGTCGCAAGTGCGTTGCCGGCCTTTTAAATATGTGGGCCTCCGGCACTCTCACTGACCGAACGAAACGCAACAGTGCAGCCACTGTTAATTCACGTCGGCTTTCTGTGAGAGCGAGCCGACCCATTCATTCTGAAATCAGTAATAGTTTCAGCGTAGCTCTACCACCTACAACTTGATAGTAATCATTGGCAAAAATGGATCGTGGATCGTTGACTAAAACATCGACAAATTTGAAAGAAAAAAAAAAATAAAACATGAGTACATATAACAAGTTATTAGGCCATTACTGGGGAAAAATAAGCGTTAAAATTATCCATATATTTACAAGTATGAACTGTGAAAGACTTTCTACCGTAACAAAATAATTAAATATATAAAAGTATACGACAAAGTGAATATTTTTGGTTAAAGAAATTACAATTTAAAGATGGAGTTAGTAATTAAGACTGAAGACAATTAAGAAAACTTAAAAATATTGACAGTTTGACATACGGTTGTTAAGTTGCTATTTTTTTTTAAATTAATTTGTAGCGTAATTATATACGCGTGGCCCGGCCGCCGCGCTGCAACGCTGCGCTCGGGCAGCTCAGGCCCCGCGCGGCAGTCCGATCCCTATATCGCCGCGGAGCGCATGCTACTCGAGCCGACTACCCCGAAGTAGAATAACAACACCCATTCGCTTTAAATTTAAAGTATAACAACTTTAAAGGAAATATTTGTTCACATTTTTTTCATTAGTTCACCCGTGTGAAGTCAGGACGGGTAGCTAGTATACATATAAATCTAATAAAATAAGCATAAAAAGTATAATAATAAATCAAAGCATCAGATACCTCTTTGTATTACAGCATGTATTTCAGTCAAAATGTCGCTGAGTGCTAAACCCTTATTAATTTTCAAAGTTTGGATATCTATATCGATGATTTAAAGATAACTATTGTAAAAGTTAAAAACGAATTTGTGTTACAAAAGAAGTTCCGTTTATATGAATTGGAAATAAATAGGTACGCTAATAGTGACTTTCAACAACTATAATATTTTGAAAAACATAAGTTTGTTTGTTTGTTTGGAACAAAGCTAGTCGATTTTTTCTAGTTTTGAAATATGTAAATATTTATTTACAAACAAGAGTGAGCGAGATAGATATAGCAATATATCGTGATGGTAACTTTAGTTTCGTAAGAAAATACAAATTATTTAGATAAAATATAATCATGCAAAGTTTTTTTTTAATATATTTTAATGATTATAATTTGCCCTTCAAATAATTTTTTTTTCCATGGTTACTTGTCTGTGTTCGATTCAAACACCTCAACAACTAGATAAATAAAATATTTAAGCATTTACCCGAGATTTTTCATATAATAACTCAGTGCTATTAAAATATACGAAGGAATTGTAAATAATTTTCATAAAGGATACGTGTGAAGCAAGTTGTGAAATCGTTTTCATTTAACAGCCAATTGAGAATATTGTTTATGTCTGAACGAAGCGGGTGTCCGACACATGTGTAGACGTTATCCTCAGTGACGTCACGAAACACCAGCCACGTGCTCTGGAGAGTGTTCAAAACCTTTCTCATGTCTCCCCCAGATAATATCAGGAGAGCCTTCAAACCATCGTCCGACATTTTTACTCTGTTTAAGACATTTGAAATGATTAAAAGCTATTACTGGAATCTATATATAAATAGGTAGAGGGAAAACAAATAGAACATCTTCTTCTGTTTCTCAACCAATTTTTTTAATAGATGTTGACGAGCTTTAGTATTATCAATAAAAAAAAAATCGTTCTTTTTCTAGATATTGAAACTTGAAAAATTCAATGAACTCGTATATTTAAATAAGCATTTAAAAAAAACAATTGAGTATATTTTTCTTCTCTTTTCTCTACGATTTTCTTTAATTTTTTTGTTTAGTAGATATTGGCGAGATTTAGTGCTATCAATAAAAAAATGGAATTAATTATTTTTTCTCTTAATATAATAACTTGAAAAATTAATCAAATTTAGCCGAATTTCACTGGTAGCGAGTTTGGACACCGAGTTGATAGACCTAGTTATAAAAATCTTTATTCAAACTTGTAGTGAATAAAAACATCATGAAGAACCCATAGCATGGTGAAAGAGCTTTTCCTACAGCTCTTCTTGTAGCTAACACCTCCAACATGGAAATATATCGCCAAACAAAAACAATTGTTTTCCAGAAGTAGCATTTAAAACCCGACGACCCCTTCTCTTGGTTTAGCGTATAATCATTCTAGGAGTCTTGCCATCAGCTAGGTTTATGGTAAACGCTAAAATCTGAAACGATGATGGCTAAATTGGTAGCGCGTTCGGGCACCGCAAAACATCGTGATGAAACCATATCATGGTGATAGGGCTTCTTCGAAGCTCGCCTGGCTATCTATCACCCTCAAATTGAAAATCTATCACCAAGCACCTGTTGGTGTGTTCCGGCAGCTGCATTCGGGTACCAGTCCCCCTCTAGGTTTAACATGTTTACTATCTCAGACCTCATCGTTATTTAACATCAGATAAAGTTATGTTCGAACGCTTAAACATATACAGTATAAAAAATGTGGGACAGTCATATTCCTGTCACTAGATTACTGGTTCAATATATAAATTAACATATTTTACAATACAGTATTTTTTCTTTAGTATACCTAAAATATACGAAAAGAGAATTAAATCTTTGGTCATGATAATCGCATCGAACAGGAACGCGACCCATCCAGACCAAATTTAAAACAAAAATAATGCATTTAAAATTATCATTACTATTTAGTTTCTATGGTAAAGCGTAATTAACTAAAAAAAAACTAAATGCGTATTGTTTCAATAACTTTCATGTGATAAGTATTTTAACAAGGAGAATGTATGATGATTTAATTGTATAAAATCAGGTAATTTGATAATCAATATTTCTTATTCGTCTGACGTTTTTACTTTTGTTCGTATATACCTTCAGAACTTAAATTCAACTATAAGAATTTTAATTTGAGCATAATTTGGGACAGTTTTGTTTCAATCACCAAGTTACTTACCCTTCACTAGCAGCTATCTCCTGCAACCGAGGTACAATCTGGTTCTGATTGAGTGGGGCGAATCTAAATCTAGTACATCTCGACTGGAGCGCTGGGATTATCTTCCCTAAGTAGTTGCATATGATGCAAAACCTCACGTTCTCTGTGTACTTTTCTATAACTGAAACATGTTTATATTAAATTATGCATAAATTAACATATTGTAAACAAAGGGCTACATCTCTCGATTTAATTCACTTTAAATTTCTTCATTTCTATATAGCTTGAAGACCGTAAAGTGGTTAATACAGAAAAACAATTTCTAATTGACACTGTATTTTTCATTAAAGTTATTATGCTATCTACATTACCACTAGCTTTTGCTTGCGGCTTCGCTCGCATTAATGTAATCGTATATATATAAAATGTAAAGATGATAAGTTGAAAAATTAAGGCGAGAAAAACTAACAAATAAACTCGCTTTCGTGTTTACAAAATTAGTAAGGGACAAGGAAAAATCATCACTACTAGATAACGTTATGTTAAATTTTATTGCTATAAAGTTTAATATTCTAATTTAAAGCGAATGAAGTCACAGGCGGTTGCTAATATTTGTAACTTTGTAGTAATTGTTTGACCGCAACAGTGAATAACTATGAGGAACTACTTAAAAAATAAGTTCCCCGATTAATTACAGTTAACTACTACTTTATACTATAGAATCATTCTTTATGTAAGATACCAAGATTAATTACTGATCCTTCAATTGTCCTTCTACAATAACAACAAGAAGCCGTAACGAATTTATATTTAGGTTAATAAAACATATTTTAAAGTAAACAGTAGTAAATACCATATTTCATTGCCTTTGAAATTTAGTATTACCGTTTGTTAATATTATGGAAGATCAAAATAATGCTTATAAGTGCAAATAAGACACAAAATGTAGCAACAGTTTATTATAAGTGTTATTATTGTACACAACAAACAGAAGAAGATGCTCTTTTTTGTAATCTTCTCAAAGCTTTTCTGTTCATGATAAGCGATTGTCTCGTCTCAGTCTGATGGGGCGAGGGTGATGGGTGCTTCACTTCAGGCGGATTTGGTACTGGTCCAAGTCTTTCATTAACTACAAGGGCCGGTAGACGTCGCACCTTGAGTCCTATTACACGAGCTACTAATTTTGTAAAGGTGGTAGTAACCTACAACAATAACAATATATTCTTACAGAACTATTTACAATATAATAAATTTAATAACTATCCAAACAAATGATTATTTTTGTTTTTTTTTTTATGACTGGCAGGTTTTTGAGTCACATGCGTGTTGCCATTCACAGGTTAAAAACATGGTCACAGCAAATGAAAAATTATTGTTTCTGGCAATAATTAGTATTATCTAACCTTTTGCTGGTTTTATCTATCACTCTTAAATATTATTTATTGTAAAGGGTTTTCCAGTTTTGCGGGTCGATTTTGAAACGGAATAAAACAAGCTGTGTATGAGATATTAACGAATTGTTTATTATATTTAAAGGCTCATGTATGCAATTATCTTTGTTCAAATGACCACCGTGGCTTCTCATTGTGGCACGGAACAGAGTGATCCAATTTTTGATGACTCTACGGAATAGATCCAACTGCGCTTGGGCAATTGCCTACATAATGTTAGCTTTAAGGTCATCGGATGATTGAGGTTTATTGGAATAGATATGGGTTTGCAAAACAAACCCCACAAGGAAAGTCTACCGGGGTCAAATCGCACGCCTTCGGTGGCCAATTCACATACCATACACGACATGCCGTAAAATGAGAATGATTGCACTACTGATTTTTTTTTTGATAACACTATTTTACAATTTAGGCGTGCTTCTCACCCGTGTAACTTGCCATGGTGATTTGGCATACCCCTTAACAATAACATGCCCACCATAGGCTGTCAAAATCAGCCCGCCCTTATTGGAAAACCCTTTATAATATACACTTTATACTATTAATTATATCTAAATCCAAATACTATTTGGTAAGTAACTATAATTACCATATCCCCTGTCCTGGCAGATCCTTTGAAATTTTCCAATAAATGTTGCGACGCCAGCTTCTGTACACTAGAAAGTCGAACTGCTCTCTGGTGCTCCAAATCGGATTTATTCCCAAACAATGCCATTATAGGTTTCCTGAGTTCTGGTTCAAAAATTTTCTTAACTGTTGATAACCATACACTGAGTCTATCAAAACTCTGTAAATTTGTTAAGTCGTAAACGAACAACACCACCTGAAAAAAAAAAACTTTATTTCCCTATAATAAATATTTATTTTCCAATAAAATCTTATAATTACATTGTTTATTTCATTATTTTCACTTACATCAGATGCAAACAAATAGTTGGCTAACATTTGTGTAACAAGTGCATTACCAGCAACATCACATAATTGTAGTGGTATAGGCGGTCGTAATCTTAGACACTGACCAGCCATCACCTCAGCACCCTGGGTTCCGATACTAGTTCCCACATTTGTACCCAAGTAACGAGTGCAAAGTGTAGTCTGAAATATAATTATAATAAATATATAAAAGGAATGTCTTGTCTGATTCATTTTTAGATAATTTACCGCAAAAACAGCAATTTCAGTAATTAAGTTATGTAATCATTTAAACAGTAAAATATAATTAGAAGCTAATAAATTGAACTGAAGTAAGGTTCCGAAGAGACATCTCCGTATAGAACTATAAATCCGAATATAATAATTGTCCATGAAAAATCAGCGCCGTTTTCTTTGAGTATCTAATGTATAAATAACATAAATAATAATAGAGAATAAGAGTAGTTTTTTAAAATCTCAACACCCCGCAAATGAATATGAAATAGAATTTGAATGCATTGACGCCAATGATAAACAATTAATAGATGCCCAAATCAATCCTGGTGTAACAATTTATACAGACGCTAGTAAAATTGACAATAAAATAGGTGCAGCCTTATCTTGTTTTAAAGATGGTATCGAAGTTGAATACAGGAAATATAAACTAGTACCATTTTGCACAATATTTCAGGCGGAATTATACGCTTTACGTGGTCGCAAAGTCGCAAAGTGGTCGCCATGGCCGAAATCGGTCGGAATCATCATCATCATACGCTTTACATAAAGCAATTGATATGGCAATTCAATTTTGAAACTGTCAAAATACTTTGCGATTGCAGATCAGACTTAGAGACGGTTAAAAACTATCAAATCTTCCACCCTTTGGCATGCATGGCTAGAATAAAATTATTAGGGTAACGAAGTTTGAGAAGAGAAGTTAAACTCTATTGGGTCAAGGCACATGTGGGGATCAAGAGAAATTAAATAGTAGATTATTTGGCCAAATAAGCAGCACTTTTTATCAAAACAGAACCACATTATGATCTGTCTCCCATATCATTCGTAAAGAAAAGTATTAGAATTACCACCTCTTTAGAATGGAATTAACGTTTTCTCTCAGAAAATACGGCTGAAACAACTAAGGTATTTTTTCCTAATGTATTACATGCTTTTCGAGTTACCAAACAGATTAACTTTTCTTCCTCCTTACTTCAAATGTTAACAGGACACGGGGCTTTCGCCGATTATCTATATAAATTTAAAATTAAGGATCACCCTGAATGTATATGTGATAATATTACAAAACAAAATGTTCTTCACTTTTTAACAGAATGTTCAATATTTTTTAAAACAAGAACTGAATTGGAACTGGAAGTTGGAACCACAGTATGCAAAAATGAACTCAAAAATTTTATAAAGTAGAAAGCACTAGAGAAAATTTTATAAATTTCTGTTTACGAATTGTAGAAAGGCTAAAAAAATAAAATAAATTGAAGGTAATAAGTTGTTGTATAACTTTTAAAATTATAAGAAACTGTAAATGAGTAGCTTAAAGTATATGTATATATTAGAAATAGTTATTCTAAGCTTTATTTATTAATTTTTAATTGTGTTAAAGAAAATCATACCAAAAAGAAAAAGAAAAAAAAAAAATAATAATAAATAGCATTAATAATAAAAATAAATTTGTGCAAGAACATACAGATAACCCATACATATGTGTATACATATATAATTAATAATAATATCCTTTTAAACTTTTTAAATTATCTTAAGCTGTAATAAGTGTAGTTAGTTTTTTCTTACTATAACTCGTAGTTCAACTTTATTACTTGTAATTTATACATTTCATATTGATCTTCATAGGTATAATTTTAATATATTTTTAGTTTATTATTCTAGCATATTTTACACTAAATATTGTCAATCTAGATAAGGTCTCTGTCTGCTGTCAGAGGTTTTGTACTTATTTCAAAATAAAAAAAAATGTATAAATAACAAACTCACAACAGGAACATATTTGAGAACATGTATTCTATTATAAACAATTGGTTAAGTTATGAAGACTAGTAGGTATTGGTTATAATGCACAAATAATAGAACCTAAGTTATACATTAGTGGTCATAAGCTCTGCTGATTCTAAAATGACATTACTAAGCTATACAATGTTTTACCATTACACAATAGCACAATTCATATTAAAAATAATAAAGAACTTACCTTCCCAGTTGCTGGCTCACCAACAATAGTGATCTTGATTGTTCTACTTTGAATTTCATCATCACTATCTGACATTATTTTTATTTATATTTACATTATCCTCTATAGAGGGGATAGACACCCATAACCAGTAATTACTTTGACCATAACATTATTTTTATGCACACTCACTGTCACTTTTGTTTTGATTAAAGTTACTTGGCAACTGTTTCACTAATGATGACTACTTTAACCCTTAGACAAAACTTTGCTTGCTTATATAGACTCTTAAATTTCGATTCTAGCATTGTCTGTTTCAACAAAACTGTAGAAGAGTGTTACTTCATAATTGTTAGGGAATGTTAGTAAAAATTTAATTGGAACATTGAATTAAGATACCCACCCATAAATAAAAAAGCAATCAAATGTGTAAGATACAATAGTTTATATGGTGTCATTGGTGATAAAATTTATATATACATCCTGTAGTGAAGAATCTCTTTACTATGTTTAAAGTTTAAGCCAATTCTTAATGATCACAAAATATAATTTATGAAAAACTCTAAAAATTTACATTCAATATACTTATATTTGTTTCTCTTAGGAATGCCGCAATTGTAATCTAGTTTTCACAAAGGTAGTAATATTACTTTAAAATAACAAGCTTCATGTTTCATACTTTATAAGATTATCTCTAATCTCAAAATAATAAATAATTTTCACTTAAGATTGAAAACAAAAAACTACAACCTACATTATACAAACCAAAAGGAAGTTAGTACTCTAATTTGTGCCTGTTATGATAACTATTATTACTGTATTATTTTTTATGAATTAAATATAGACTTGTGTTTGTCTAATCACTTTCAGGGTGCAAATTTAATTGTATTAATGACTTGAGCCCAATTAATTTTCAGTTAATGAGATTAAAACAAGTTTTCATTTATAATTTTTTCTAAATCAGACTTCAATATGTATAGAAATTGCAATTCAAAATGTTATTTGTTAATATGTATGTACATACATATAACTTACTTCTTCTCAGTGCGTTTTGAGCATCATTTGTCATTGCATCTGCTTCATCTAATATGATCAATTTAGGTCCGGCCTTAAATATTGTTCTAGTAGAAGCAAAACTGAGAATCTGCCCTCTCACAATTCCAATACCTCGATCATCTGAAGCATTTAATTCTAAAACCTGCAAGTTTATATACACAATATATTCTTCTAAGTAAAAAATAGGATCTTAGAACTTATGACAATTTTAGCAAAAATTTTGGAATCTAAATCTTACTCAACATCAATACCATTCATTATGTGACATATACTACAGAATTTCACATCAAAACACCAACTTACATCTATGAAGATGTCTAGACTGCCCATTATTTTTAACGAAAAATGGACTCTGCATAAAACCAAGACATACTTGAGAGAAAATTTTAACAAAATAAACTGACCATTGAATTAAACTGTTGTGGTGTGTACATTTTTTTTGCACATGCTAAAATTGTTGACGTTTTGCCAGTGCCAGGCGGTCCATAAAATAAAAGATGTGGTAATTGATTTTCCTTCATAAACTGATTTACTGAAAAACAAAAGCATAAGTCAGAAATATAGTAATTATTTACAACATTAGTTACACTTATAAATCTAGATTTATAAATATTTACTTGTCTTTATTATGTCTTCATGAGACACTAAATCCTCTAATTTAGTAGGCCGGTATTTCTCAACCCTGAAATATATCAATAAAAATGTTGAGTGATATAACACAAGCATAGTAATAATAATAAAAGTAGTGATAGCATTATCATCTCTTTGAGATTTGACAAAGAAGAGATTAAAAAATATTCGTTCACAAATGACGAAGATATTCAGTATAAGGATTCAAATGTATCAAGACCGATGGTAGTAAGCTGAGGTTATGCGTTGCTCTATTTAAAATATCCACAAGTAAACGTATCTGTTTACGATTTATGTAAAGTTACGAAAAAATAATAATTAAACCATCCTAAAAAGTAACAAATAGATATGTTGGAATCCAAAAATAACGAAAACTGAATAGAGACAAAAATAAATAATTTCTTATTTATACACTTTATGTTACATAATATATTGCGAAATAATTAGTACTAACCATGGCAAATTTGTAGTGACTTCTCCTAGTGTCATTTTTTATTATTATATTACCAATTTCAACAAAATGTGAACGTATTTTATATTTACAAACATTGGGTGAAACGCGCCAAATTTTATTATTCACCACAGAGAAAATACTACTAGGGACACGGAAAAAGTATCGATACATTTTGGTATCAAGTACTTGAATCCAAAAAAAATATATATATTCACTTTGTCATCGCTCTTTATAACATTTTGCTATATGCCAGTGACAAACAGTAACAATATTCTAAAGTGAAGCTGCTTCATGCAAATATCTATTTATACGTTTATTCTTATTAAAATAAAGGATATAACTATAAAAATATACTATACAAATAAATAAAAAATTACATACTGAAACTTAACCCCCGTGCCGCGGTGTGGTGTAATAATCGACAGTAGAATTAGATATACATGATGAAATTAGAAGAGAATGATATCCACAAAAAAGTTTGTTATCTCGTAAAGATTAAAGATTTAATATTGGATGATGATGAGTTTTTGGCGGGATCTTAGTCTGTTATGTAGTGGTTTTTATATTTTATTCATAATCTTGTCTTATTAGACTCTATATTTTGTAATATTGGTGGTGTTTTACGTAATATAGTTCGGTTATTATGCACAAGTGAAGTGGATGGGAAATAATACCACGGAGCATGCATTCTCAGATGCCACCAAAACTCCATGGAAAGTTCTAACAAGGAAACCACCATCTTATTAGAACATTATAATTATCACAAGACACTTACTTGGCAAAATCTTGTTACTTGACGCTGGCTAGTGCACAAACCGTGACGGACCCAAAAAATAAAGAAGATAAAGAAGAATATTGGATGATAAAAACTGCGCCTCCCAAAATAATGTCATATATATAATCTTACAGTTAAGATCCTAAGAATTAGATAAATTAGTAATGGTATTGATTTTTAAATTGGTTTTATACTTCTAATCAAATCACAAACCGTTGATATAAAATTCCGCCTTTTTATAATGTTCATACTCTCCCCCGGAATCGTAAGATTAGATTTGTAGATAATTTAAATTAAACTTTGGTTTATCAAAAATTATACATCTTTGAGGTATTGACACTTTTTAAAGTACGTTACTTTTGTTCTCACACTGCACACGAGTAAAGTATACCTTGTTTTTTATACTATCTTTCTGTTTACTACCAAATATAGTATATACTTTTACAATTATGTGATGCGAATACAATATTTGCGTGTATGGTCACGAAATTTTGTCTGTGGTTGCAATAAATGCGCTGAGTAGACATTATCGCAGAGCCCTTCAGGCTAATAGCGTGTAGACCAGTGGTCGTCATATTTTTCTGGCCAAGGGCGACACAGAACCATGTGAAGTATAACTGCAGACCGTACATACATGAATTGGGTAGTTGCTACGACCCACGAAATACAGAAAGGAGTTCTTCCGTGGCTACCACCAAACAATTAACATATTTTTATGAAGGGTCAAAATCTGATTGCCCTATGGATTTTATATGATAATAGCAATTTGAGAAGTCGTTTATTTGACAGCTCAATTGACTACTATCTGATTTCAAAGCAACTAAAAATCTAATCTGCAGGTTGTTTCATGGCTAAAATAAAGTGTAGTAAATAAAGTGTTAGGGATGTCAACCTCTTCTCTTTCTTCCGTGGATGTCAACTACCCAATACGATATTATTATTATGGAAGCGGGCGTAAATACATAATGTATATTAAAAAAGGATAGTATATTATTAGTTCTTATTTTTATATATACAAACATGTTCCTGCTCACTTGTTCTACTTCGTCTTACTTTTCAACGTACTTCCATTTAATTAACTACATATGAAAAATCAGCTTTGATATATGCCCTAAAATTGTTTGCTATATCGGGGACCATACACATAACTGCCGCGCGGCGAGCCACCTGCGGCCCGCAATTTGACGACCACGGGTATAGACAGTTCGTAAAAAATACCTCGCTATTACTATCGGCCTGCACGACGATGGACGCAGCAAAATAACTGTACCTGTGCGATTAATAATTTGTAGATACTGACGAATTTTACACACATCAAAAGAGATTAATGGATGCTAATTTCGGGTTATTGGAATGGCATACGTGAGACCTACGCTATTTTCCGAATGATTTTTGACGTCAATTTTAGAGTGACAGCGCAAATACGAACATGGAAGCAATACATTTAGGTATAAGATACTATTCTTTCGATACAGTTACCAGAGTCAAATAAAAAGCAGTATTCAATATTTCTACATGTGAGTACGTTTTGTAAGTATTGGATGTGTAGGACGCCGTGCGGAAGCGTTATCGCGTTTAGCAGGACTACCAATTTGCTATTATAAGAAGGTTGGAGAGAAATAAAAGTACTGACTCCGTTTATGCAACGGTTGTAAACGTTTGTACACAGAACCAGTGTACGTGGCATGTGAGTGTGCATGTGTCTGGAGTGCAGTGTGGTGTGTGCAGGGAACTAGTGAATGCAGCGTCACTGTATCGCACTAGCAGTATGCTCGACGTCTCTACTCCGGGATCGGACCTAGGCTTAAGACGCTGCCGAGGAAAGCCGCGGCGAGTGTGCGGGAGCGCAGTTGACCGCCCAATTACGGTGACGTAATCGGTGTTTTTGCGGGTGTGAGCACACTCTGTTCAAAGAGTTGTTGGAATACAAATCATTCGATGGCGTTACATCGTCCGAGGTGAAAATGTTTCGCGGTCGTCTTTTGGGATACTTCGCGGCGGGCATTGGAGGTGTAGTTTACGGCGGATATCACTAACGGGTGGGAACAGTTTGTCGCCCTGTCGAAATAATTAGTTGAGGAGCTTGATGTACGTTTGGATCGAAAGAATCTTTAGCAGTCGGTTTACGAATCTCCCTTTATTAACCCGAGCAGGCGTATTTATGTGCTATGAATTAAAGCACGAGCAAGAATTACAAATAAAAATATATAGGCATTAAAAATACAAACAATATTGCATTTATCAAATAAAATTAAGAATGGCAGCTGCACTTGGAGAGTAAGTCTCCCTCTAGGTTTAGCGTGACTACCATCTTAGACCACATCATCTTTTAACATCAGATGAGTTTGTGGTCAAACGTTAACCTATAAAGTATAAAAAAAATACTAGCGGTGAAGGACGAAAATATTTTAAAACAGGGAAACGCATTTCATACAAAGATCAATTATTCCAGAATTTAACACTTCGGTTAAGTCTTCTATAAATTTTAATTATTGTCTATAATTAAGAAATTGCGTAATTACATATTAGAAATGCCAACTGTGAGTTATTGAGCGATCATGTACCTGCACCGAAGGATCTCCGTACAATAGTATAGAACACACACACTGTACGTATACGTGAGTGTGACGCAACAGCATCTTCGGTCACTTTGTACTCTTAGCATTAGTGGACATTGTGTTCGGCACAAGCTTATACGAGATTTAAGACAATTAGTTCTTTGAAAAAGTAAATAAATGAAACAAATTATGTAGATGTTTTGCGAAATTTTAAATATATTTACATTGGCACATTTGAAACTGATAAACTTCAACACGGTTTGACCGAATATCATGTAGGTCCACTTTACTAGGTCACGCCATAAGTGACGCTTCAGCACATCAAATTCTGTACCGTTCAAACTGACCGTCATAAAAATTTATAATGTAAATAAAACACGTGTGCGACGCAACAGGCACAGCTAGTGTAAGAAAAAACGGTTGACCTGAAAACTATAAAATATTCATATAAACAACAAAATACGAGAACAATACACAATTGTTGTGTATTGATAACAATGGTTATGACGCTTTTTCCCCCCAAGGCTTAGTAATACGCAAGCGCACAATAAGGCTTGGATTACACGATACAAGGCTTAGACCAAAGTAAATATTAAGTAGAGCAATACATATACAATGAGCAGACCATGAATATAAGAAACACAGTATAATGTATTATATCTCATTCTCTCGCACGTTAAGCCCTATAGATGTATATGTTTGTCTCTGTTTAATGTTACTTTTTCGTTTTATCGACTCACAATGGGGCTAAAGAAGTTTTCACTTCAAAAAGACGCGTATTTAAATGAATACAAACACATTTAAAAATAATAATTTATTCAATCTGTGACCTTTATTCACTTAAGTCCTGTCATCTTCTCGTCATGAGAAAGTCCATTATCACTAATAAAAATCGGTAAATAGATGTTAAAAATATGACATTTCATTATAGTAAATTCTCACTATCGATTAATGTTATGTTCTATATATCTTTCTAGTTGAGCTCTAGTCACGCCACTATGGTTGTCCCCGCTCAGAACGGCGATAGCAAACGGCTCCCAGGGCCACATCACACGGTTGCTATACGAGTTCACCATATCTAGTTTTGCTTCACTAGGAATGTAGTATTCACTTCGTGGTTTATTGTTTTTGCCCATACTGAAATAATATTTGCAACCATTCTTTTTGGACATTTGCGCCGACCATGGTTCTGTAAAGTGTGTACATTTTATATTGTAATTAAAATATATTCTAAATAAATAAAATGACAGAAATCAGACGTTGTGCACGCATCACGCAAATACTACTAGATAGATACAGAACAAAAAGTTATTTTACTTTTACATTTTAAACACTTGGTCCTTATATAGAAATATCACGATATCTCCATTTCGTATAAAGTTACGAAAGTTTTAAGAAACTAAAATTTGTATAAGCATTACGCATTCAGTGATACCTGAAGTGGGATAAGCAACGTGGTGCGCATGCGTAGGAGAAATAAAGTAACTGTATAACATAGTTTACAAAGAAATTTTGTAAGCAGTCATATTTTTATATTTTTTCCTCTGTTCCTTGTTAAGATAATAAACAACGGAGTCGTACGACATCGCGACTATCAGCTAATTTAATAATAAGACTTTAAAATAACTATATAATAAGGCTTTAAAATTTATATCCATCTACAATATATGCAAGTCTACACTATTCAGATAATGAGTAAACTCAAAATGGGAAAATTTCATAGCTATAATTGAAGTTATATTTCTTTTGGCGCGTCAGGAAAAATGATGAGAGTAAATTTTTACGATGCGCGCGCACACCGTCACGAAAAATCGCCACCCTGAAGTTAGCTATAGTCAACATTTTAGTTTTTTCACAACAGATGTCGCTAAATTTATTCAAAAAAGTAGAAGTAAGGACATCTACGCATATTTGTGTGAGAACTGAAAACTGTATTCACTATATTTATTTTTTCTATTGTTTATAGTCGTTTTTTCTACAAACGTAGAATAAGGCGGAAGATAAAATTTTTGAAAAGATTTTTATCTTGTTACGCCAAAGAAGTATAACTTCTAACGCGTGTACATAAGTAAACACCCACACTTTTTTTTTAGAATGGGACATTCTTAAATACTGTTACTTTATCACTTACATTAAGTGATAATTATACAATTTTGCTCATTCTTAAGAATACACTAGTGGCCGAACGCCTTCAATCTACTTTTTAACATCATTATTACTTACTGACCGGTTTCTTCTGGAATTAGGAATCTTGCAATTTTGCATCGATGATGCAACAACTTTCAAATAACATTGGCATCCGTTAAAGAGATTATTTTGATAACTGATCTCTTAAAAGAATGAAAAAAGTATGAAACCAATACATTGAAATGTGACGTCTCTGAAGTTGGAGACGTGAAAATCGCTATCTCAATTTTGTATTATAATTACATGGTAAGTTATATAATTTTGCAAAGTCCATCCACTAGAACTTTGGACAGGGGTGGGAATCGCAAATTGCAACCAAAAATAAAAGGAAACTCGAAAGTCGTTCAAATAAGTTACTTTTACATAAGAACTTGAAGTAATTCGATTTTTCAAGTGAAACTTTTTTTGAACACCTCAAATTTTTGTCCATCTATCACATGTCGCATTACAGCCGACCGCAGAGTAAGGGTAAAGTGAAAGGCGCTCGGCAGAGCAGCTAAGACCAATACGGAGGTGCGATTCAAAAAAAAGTTTCATTTGGATCGTGGTTCTATAAAACCACACATTTTAGTATTTTAACCGTCTGCTTCGCTAATTAACTATTTATACCTATATTTTGCTATGGTAATCACCTTTTATCTCTTTCATAAATAAAATCGAGCCAACAACATAAAATGATCCGTTCCTATTAATTCTGTCCGGAGCGGCTACAGTTACTGCTTTCTTGACTCGCTTCATCGCACGATACTCCAAGTTAAGTACAACTGTGGGAAACTGTTCCATACTGAACATTCTCTTACACCTTATCGGAAGTGTTTGACTATCAAACGGTTTATTCAAAGCCGTGCAAAACAAATCACACTGATTTATCCTGTAAATTGACAAAATGAATTAGTGTGAACATATATCTGCTATATTGTGGCAAATACCGAATATATAATATTTTGCTAAAGCTAAAAATAGACTGGTTGTTAAAAATGAAATTTTGTGTTATCTTCAATAGAAATTTATTTCTTTTCCTCCACACCTCTTTCCCGTAAAAGAAAGGATTTTTTTTAATTCTTAATGACCAGTCCAATTAATAATTTTCAAATTATTTTTATTTATAATAATAATTGATCACTCTAAATTATTTGTAAATCTTCATTTCTATAGTCGTGCCGTATTTTAACATTTGGTACATTAGGTCCAGAAATTTTGCCACTCCATAATGTAATTAAAAATAAGTTATTAATTATGATTATATATATAAGAGGCCTTAGGATTTTTGTAATATAATGAATTACACAAAAAATACCTAGACATCCTAAACTTTTCTGCTTTAGCAAAGTTATGATTTTTCAACCTATATTTATAGTGTTTGGCTCTTCTTTCTTTCTTCTAGTATTATTTTATAAACAGGCAAAATTTGGAACATGATTCTAGGTGGTAATGTGTGAAATTACCTAATCTGATTCTCAAAATTCTTTCACTAGTAGAGATTTGCATTAAGATTGGTGATTTATAGATGATTTTTTTTTCGTTTAATTTATAACATGATTAACGCCTATGAAGCTGGAGAAATTGCTAGTGATTCATATGATATGTATGACAGAGTACTTTCATTCATATATAAGTAATTACAGACTTACACCATTATAGTATTTTAAATTTAAATTTTAACATAATTGATAAAAAACAAAACGTCGTTTTTAATAAACTCTAGCAACTTCTGATACGGCTTATCTTTATACACTGGTATTATGTCTGCGAGTTAACGTGAAAAATATATTTGTTATCAAAAGTTATTGTAAATTATGATGTATAGACAAAATATTGTGACTATATAGAAAATATTAATTACCTTTCACTTAAAGCTTCACGAGAGATATCGACCCCGCCTAACATCATTGCGTCAATCACATGCAAACATTTGGTGAATATTTGATTATTTCCTTCACCTCGACATTCCTTTACAATCTGTAAGAAATTATGATTATAAATATGTATTATATTATACCTTATATTGAATTTGCTATTTTTATTGCTATTTTATTTATTTACATATTATTTTTTATTTATTGGAAAGAGTTAATTAGGTATATCATATTTAAAATATGAGTAAAAGTGTAAATCTTACCAATTATCTATGATTTCAAAACTCTAATGTTTATTTATGTGTACTTCTAAAACATAAAAAAAAAATACTTCAATAGCATATTTTTTTAGGTGTAATTCAATTCTGGTTATAAGTATATATATAGTGACATAATTATAATTGCCAAGGAAACAACATATGGACCTTAATTTTACGTCGTACACAAAGTCATGATTTAAATTCTGCGAGAAAAAATACAGAATAATAATAGAGTATTGTTGTAAAATTCAATTTTGAGATTTAATTGAAAATCTTTGCGATGTACAGACTTTTCCTTCTTCTTTATTTTTTTGGCTCCGTCACGGTTTGTGCACTAGTCAGCGTCAAGTAACAAGATTTTGCCAAGTGTCTTGCGATAATTATAATGTTCTAACAAGATGATGGTTTCCTTGTTAGAACTTTCCATGGAGTTTTGGTGGCATCTCAGAATGCATGCTCCGTGGTATTATTTCCCCTCCACTTCACTTGTGCATAATAACCGAACTATATTACGTAAAACACCACCAATATTACAAAATATAGTCTAATAACACAAGTTTATGAATAAAATATAAAAACCACTACACAACAGACTAAGATCCCGCCAAAATCTCCAAGACTTTTGTTTGAAAACTTTGACACATGTCTGACATTTTTCAAGACTGTTAGCTCCGTAGATTATATAGATACTTACGCAAAAATATTTACATATGCAAACTTATTAATTTTACAGTTATTTTATTTATGTGTTTTTAGGAATGTATAGTTAAATCACGAGTTATTTTATGTTGAAATGGATATATTAAACAGATTTTTTTATGCATGTTACTGACAATCATTTGCACATTCACAAAATTTACAGTCTAAGTATGTCACTATATATATTTGTGGTTAATTACCATCATTAGTATAAATATTACAGTGGACGTTATTTTGCACTTCCGCTTGATTTTATTGGTAGCTGTCGTCTTACTGCAATAGAATAGTTTGATTATTTACGTGACGTGTAGCTGAAAAAGTTAAATCTGAAACTGATAAAGAAAAGAAACGACAAAAAGTAATTAAACGCGTCAATCGTTGACGGTTGAATCCGACGTTGGCGAATGGTTGAAACCTGTCGTCTGTTGACACAATGGATATATAGCTGTAAAATATAAAAACTATAATCAATCAATTAAAATATATTGCAGAGAAACGTGTATCAACTACAATCGATTTTACATGTTTCGATCCGTCTTCAGATCGATTATGACTATTCCGATACTATCGAAACAGAGTTCAACCATCCACCAATGTCAGGTTCGATCGTCAACCAAAGACGTGTTTAGTTACTTTTTGTCGTTGCAGTCACTAATAATTCGCTATTTTCTTTACTATTTTCAAATTTAACTTCTTCAGATACACGTCGCATAAATAAAATCAAACGTTTTCTATTGCAGTGAGAATTGGCAGTGGCCAATCAATTCCAGGCGCAAATACAAAATAACGTCCACTCTAATATTTAATAATGAATTTCCGCAAACAAACTCCTTCATCAGTCAAATAATTAAAATCAATTTACTCAGATTATGTCAGGTGTTTATCTATGGAAGGATTTTTTTGCCTTCAACATCTATGTGTTAATAATTAGATTATAAAAAACTTACCTCACCATAAAGCAGCGTCTTAGCTGGCAAAGATATTTGTAAATCGACAACACTTTTCCAGCCATTAGGTTCGAGTTGGTAGACGTGTTTGCCACCGCAACCTTTAAAATCGTAGTTTTATTTATTTGGAAATTTGTTTCATTAAAAAAAATATATGTGGTTTTATGGAACCACGATGCAATTGAAAATTCTCGGAAAATATTCGATTTAGGGTACCTAGTAAATCACGTTTTTAATCTTTTTAAAAATAAGCCACAATATTTATTTAAATGTTTCAATCATTTTGAATTGAGCCATGGATGCCATCATATTGGCCTTGATTACTCTGTTGAGCGCCTTTTAATTTACCCATACTCCGTGGCCGGCTGTAATGCGACACACGATAGATGGACGAAAAAATTTGAGGCGATATAAAAAAAAAATAACTTTAAAACCAGTTCATTACATTATTTATGAAACAAGAAGCATACAAGAACATACATATATATTATCAAATTTACATGGTCATACGAGAGTTTCGTTTAAGACCAGACCAATCTCAGTTGCCATTTTTATTTGGAGTTCAGTAAATTGATGTTTTTGTTACTCTATAGCCTTAATTGCGTTTGGTTATCTCACGGATGTTGAACTATCGAATAACGATGTGGTCTATTATAATACAAAATTAAACCTAGTTCACACAAGCAGTTGACGGAACAAGACTAATGATAATTGGTAACAAATCGTCAACTTCAGGGAGTTAGTTAGCCAGGTAAACATTAGTAGAAGCCCTATCACTGCTCTATTTTACCACTGTTTCATCAATATATTTTTCTCAACTACATATCTGGCTCACTGGAAGTTACGAACCCAAGTCGATTGAATTGATATTATTTTTTATATTTTATAGGTTACCGTTTGACCAGAATCTCATCTAATGTTAAATGATGATGTAGTCCAAGTTAGTAGTCACGCTAAACCTAGAGGGAGACTGGCTCTCAAGTGCAGCTGCCGGAACACACCAACAGGTGCTTGACGATAGATTTTCAACTTGAAAGTGGTAGCTAGCCAGGAGGGCTTAGAAAAAGCCCTACCACCATACTATGGTTTAATCACGATGTTTTCCTTCAACGAAAACTCTGACAAAGTTGCTAGGATTTGAACCTACGTCCTTCGGTCATCATCACTTCAAAATTCGAAAATTCGAATAGACTAACACGGGCGCAAAATTACTTCTGATACGGATAAATTTCATTTAATTTACATTAAAGGATCCCAGAAATGAGATACCGAAAACTTAATCCAAAACTCACCTATGAAAATCTTTAATTCTGGACTATTTTTAGCGCTACTTAAGAACATGAAATGCCAGTCATAGACATTCTTTAATTTATGCAAGTCCCGCTCGGTCTCCAGATAATCCGGCGGCTTACCCAATACGTTCGATTTAAAGGAGAATGTATTTTGAGAATCTGGCGGTGGCTTGTTCAGACTTGATAATATTAACTTCAGTGTATCGTCCGCACTTTGATGTTTAAGTTTTGTTCTTACCTGGTCTGGCAGCTAAAATGTAATTTAAATTTATTCATATTTATCTTATATGTAGACAAAATGAAAAAGGTCTGCCGTTGTGCACGCATCTTACAAAAATACTGAATAGATTTCATAATTTTTTTTTAGTATCACATATTAAACTTATACTTGGTCCTTACTTTAAAAACAAAATTATAATAGTAAACTAAGATTTTTAAGAAAAATTGGAACTTCATGCTGTCCAGAAGTGACGCATACTTATGTTTTTTTCCTCTGTACAAAGAGTATGTTGTTAAGGTAATAAACCACGCAGACAAAGTTGCGGGTATCAAACATTCCTTAACAACGATGTTTGTTAAGATAAAAATCAGTTGATTCATATTTTTAGGGCATTCATTTTTTCTACACTTGCTTTCAAACTTTTTGGGACTTTACCTAGACTAAGACTTAAAAAAACACGTTTGTGGATGATACTTGACATTCGAACCAACAACATTCAGCGAAACGACCGCTTAAGCCACAGAGTCATCCGTCTAGTCATTAAAGCACTATATTCGAAATTTAAAAGGTTTATCAACGTAAAGAGAATACATTAATACTTGATAAATAATTATTTTAATAACATGCTACTAAATTTAAATCAACATTTTTAAACACAACATGTTAGTATTTATTATGCAGTAATCCACTGTGTGTATAATCTATCGCCACTATTATGCACTGTAATACGTACTACATACACACAGATAAACCAGATGGAAATCATTGAAATTCTTTGGTAATTGTTTTCGTTCATTCTATCATTCAATATTTATGCATATAATAAAAATGGAAATCCAACGTGTCTGCACTTTTTTGATTTTTGAGAAAAAAATTGTTGCAGGTGTCTAGGAATAAAGGAATAAGTAATAGAATCCATTTTGATCATTTTTAGAAATGTCTGTCTGTCTGTCTGTCTGTTTGTTTGAACTGGCATCACTGGTAAAGTACTAGGATTCTGATAAAACTCCAGCAAGAAAATAATCAAGCATATTCCGGAGCAACATACATTTTTTGTTTCATTAAAATCGGTTATCTCTATCAAAAGTTATTGTAATTTTATTGACGACGGGAGATAAGTACAAGAGAAAAATAGATAAATAAATGGACTTTAGTCTCATCTAAAAACCATGGTATGTTATAACATAAATAAACATTACCATAGTATTATATTACTGAGACATAGGACGAAAGAAAAATGGTTAATATTTTATTTTCGCATAAATAAATATTAATAACCTAAGATGTTCAGTAATTAAGTAATATGCATTATTGCAAATAGATAGTGTTCAACCGCCATTTTCTAAATCTATTACTACTATAATATACATTCTAAAAATTGGCCAATTACATAAATTACATATTCCTATAAATTGAATAACTTACTTTGTACTTTGTATAAGTAAGATATGATTCTTATTTTTCGATCGCATAAGGTTTATGATTAAATTTGTAAATTTCTAATTAGTTTTGTGTTGTAAATATTACAAGTTATTGAACCTTACCACATTTTAAGAAAATTTGTTATTACAATAAAAAATAGAGACTAAAATTGTTCATTGAACATGTAAAAAAAACTCGTCTTTAGAACCAATAACAGACTACATTTTAGACGACAACAGATGGCACTAAACTATAATTTTATTGGTTTACTGTGGTAAGAATATTATACAAGGAAAAGTACAGATAACAATGAGATTATTTCTGTTTGTTAGATTTATTTCGAATTATAATTTTCATAAATTAACCTTGATTCTAATGTCTTAATTACGCTTTCACTTAATGAATACTTTTTGGTTTATGGATTAGGGAGCTCGCATTTTCTTCCAGCGGTACTCTGGAGAAAAAATACTGCAAGCAGTGCAAATAAAAGAAAGGATAACATAAAAATAATAATAAGAATGAGCTATGTGAAGTATATATGAATTAATATTATAAGCCTTCGACTGATTTTTTAAGACTCCGATTTAAAATGGCGGATTATGTTTTCATTTTTTTTTATTTCACTACAATTTCATTGTAAATTTCATGGTTTAGTAAAAAAAGTTCGTACATATGAAAAAATAATTTAAAAATACATTTGACATGAAAATTATTATTTTACAATTTATCATTTGTTATTTTTCGAAGTTTTGTAATAAATCAGGTATTTTTTAAGCGTATGCTGCCAACAGTCTATTGACCTATGCCTTATGAGGCTTACATTCGTTTGTATAGAAGTTAAATCTTTATGGTTTTGGACAGTCCCAAGGGTTAATATTGTTTAGAGTCACTCGACTTTTCATTTACGGTACGAACTGCGAATGTACATAAAAAAGTTTTCACTTCGAATCGATATTTGACTTTTAAAGAAATTGGTCTGTGTTATTACTAATATTATTACTTAGTTGAAAGGACTTACTTTCCATAAATTCAAACATTGCTCTTTCATTTTAGCTTGACTTAGATCTTTCAAATTTTTATCTTTACTGAACGCTGCTATTTTTAGTAGATTTTTTATCTGTTTTTCTCCAATTCTGTAAATAACAAATATATTAATAGCCGATTTTACACATAATTCTTAGCAAATCACATACGATGCTATATCAAGATGTGGGAAATATTGTTCAAAAATCCATAACAGCAAGACGAGTTATAACAAAAGAGTTCAAATGTTGGAGAATTACACTTCGGTGAGACTCACAGACTACAAGAGAAGAAAATTAAGATACATTCAAGGGAGTCGAACGTAATCCACATAAATTTGAGGTTGACAGATTAATCGAGAATCACTGCATTAATTATTTAACGATATGTTATAAATAACGAATAAAATGTAATCACTTGTACTTCTAAACAAACCACTATGAAAAATATAACACAGTGAAGTGATATCACATCTACCGAAATAAATAGTTCGTAAAATCAAATCAAAGCAAATCAATAAATAAAAGTATTATTTTTCAATGACACTTAAACAATTTTAGTTTTTTTAATGGAAAATAATACAAAAATACAAATTTTAGGAACACGAAAAAGCATGTCATAGAACAAGGAATGAATCTGAACAAGGGATTATTTTTTCGATATACATATAATCTCTTAGGAAATTAAGACTCTTTTAAATCGTCCTAGAAATCACTTATATTCGGAAACGAATAAAGCAGACCTACATACCAAACAATCAATGTTAACTTTAGAAACTAAAATACTAATCATCTCAATTATATGACAACTAAATACATTTTATAATTATTTGCTGTACCATGAACATTAAAATTATTTTATGTAATCACAATACATTGATAATACACTTACATACAATTACTCTTATATACGTATTCAAAGAATGCCGTATCGTCCTGAATTACACTCATAGGTACCAGCTCTAAAACATCCAGGGTGCTATCAACTTTGTTCCATATTAAGGAATTTACGTGATACAGATGATCTTCAGCTGGTTTGGTACCCAATCTTTTATATAAACATATAAGATATCTCTCTGAATTTGCAGGCCTCGATGTAACTGGCTTATATATTGAAACTAGAAAATGCATAAAACCTTTAGTCCGGTGGAGATGTGATGGCCTCTCGATCCAAAAGCCTATAGTCAGATCGAAAAAAAAGCATCATTTACAATTCCTATAAATTAATTAAATGTATAAATCTGTTGCCTATCTGAAGTAATTTCCTAAATAGCTGAACCGGTTTTGACCAGAATTTAACTGGCCTTTAGAGAACTTTTAAGAGTTTTACTAGGATTTTTTAGGGACAAAGGACAAATTTAACCGAGTTAACTCAAAATCACTTAAAGTGTTATCAAGTTTATATAGTAATAACAAAATTACAACAAAAAATCACCTCACAATTAACTCACAAAAAAAGAACCAGGCATAGTCAATGTGAGCACGATAGAAATAAAACGTCGGAATAACAATATAAGAAGAGGTCACCAAAGTCATTGTTTTGGTTTTCAAGTTTCAATAGGTTTTCAAGTAATAGCAAACAAGTAATTCACATGTAACAACGAAACCGTATATACTATAACGAAATCTATAAGGGTATCTAGTACTATTTTGTATCATAGATATACAGTTTGTGAGAATTTTTGTACATAAAAATCTCTGAAATTACTGATTTGATTATAAACATTCTAACATTTATAGAAAGTTAATGTTTCAGCTGATGATCATAACATGTTTTTACTGTCATTTACCTTATAAAACGGAAGACACGTCAATCATTCATCATTAATAACTGTTATATGTAATTTATATTACCTTTTTCGAAACACCTATACATGATATAAATTAAGCCAACGCTAAATGGAGTAAATATATCAAACAGCTTAACCACAAAATGCCCTCCGGTCCTCACTAACATTAATGCAGCTAGACATTGACATAAATACAACTGTTTGGAAAGGATCTCTTGAATATTCTCTTGTCCCACTACTGAGAAACCCTAAAAATGATTTAAAAATTAGTTACCTTGAAAATATTTGGGTAGCAGCAGGGCATTTCGTTTCACTGATTTATGTGATACATAAATTACACACCATGTTGCAAATGGTGAAAAGCCGCATCACAGTGACTTATTTGCATGCGTTGAATTATGTTACTAGTGTTTTAATCAAAGGCTCGAAAAAGTCACAACAACTACTTTCATAGTTCACACCTCAGTGACCACTACAGTTCTAGTATTTATAAACATAATTTATTTTCTTCAAGTATTACTTTTCTATCTCCGCTTGAAAGGATTGTTGTTGAACTTTCTCAAGCATACATTAACAAGTAAAATACTAGTAAACATTAACAAATAATAATAATGTAAAATAAGAAAAAAAACTATTTAGCAAATTAATAACTACTTCAATTGAATATTAAAATTTAAACTTAATAAAGCTATAAAAACTATCCAATTGAATATGTCATAGTTAAGAATATTAATTACTATAATATTTGCGATTCCAGTGGCGTAACCACGAATAATCAACTTTTCAGTAGAGTCATTTACATTTTTTAGTATCACTTTTTTGTTTTTAATCTATAATAATGTGATATTAGACAAAAGTTCTTGGAGTGTAAACACAAATAACATCATATAATAATATTCTAAGTAAACTCCATAAATAAAGCAAATAGATGTATGCTTCAAAAAAATTGAATAAGCATATCAGTATACCCTTAAAAATGCTTAAATACTTAAGACTAAAAGATAATTTGAGCTGACTGGTATAACAAGACATGAGCTGTCTGATATTAGTCTTAGATTATATAACATAATGGCGTAAAACTCAATTGCTGTTATGTTGTCTATGAATAAATGTTTTGATTTGCCACCTGACTTGCTAATTGTATCATTTTGTTTCCAAAAGTTGTAATCCATTGGCTCAACGATTTTGTCATTGAATTCAACAAAAAAGACAGAAATGTAATGTTGCAATCATTTTGGGTATATGTCAATGTTAATAATTAACCTTACTAGTTTTTTCGAAATAAAAACAATTATACATTTAGTAAAAGTAAAAGAATTTTTCATTTTATGATAACTACACCTTTAACTCAGTAATAGCAAATTAGCCAATAGCAGAATATATGACAGCAGTTTGTAATGAAATCGCAAAGCAACTCATCATTAATATAATATTATTGCCTTCTTTAAACATCAGTACTTATTTTTATATAAATGTATTATATTATATTAACATTTGAGTAATAATAAAAGGTATATGTTGTTTACTTACACCATCAGCCATAAGGAAATGTACTCCCATATCATCGGTTTGTTTAAGTACATGATCTTTTAGAGACATAAGATTTGCAGGATCAAATATGTTTCCATCATCCTTGACACCATAGTAGGGATTGAATGTTTCAGGTGTTCCAGCATAAAAATCAGATAATTTAAAATCATTTGATCCTTTCAAAGTGAAACCAAATCCTGAAAAACAAAATCATAAATTAATTATTACATATTCACTGTAGCAATTTCAATAGTGGGTTCCACATAACCCAAAGTTTCTGTGAATAAGTCACTGAGATTACATAAATAAGTTTCATCTGTATTTAATTTGCTATTTAAATAATTACATTGTTACAAATATAACTGTGATATTTAGCAAATATTTTGTAATGTTACTTAAAAATTAAAACTGTTATTTAATGAAGAGTCCATAAAAAAATTTAAATTTGTTAAGTGTTCCCTACATTTAAAAAGATTAGGAACAGAGGATTCCGTATAAAAGGTTGACCTGCTTGTGCATCTCACACATATTTTATTTTCACTAATTCGTATATATATGATTCATTTTGCTAGGTTAGATTAGATAGATTTGAGTTGTTGCATCCAGTGCCACTTTGGCTCCCTTGTGCTTTTTGCTAAGCAGCCGATCGCCATAAGCGCTCGGGTGAAGCTGTGTAGGCCCCTGAAGCCAGCAGCGTAGTCAGTTAAAATATATATACATATATATTGTGTGACATAGGTAGGTGCCTACCTAGCTGGACAATAATTCTCAACTTATTGGTATTTTAGCACAGTGGCAGAGTAGATAAACCCCCAGCAATATTCACCATTGTTAGATAACTGCGTTTTCCCCGATAGTAACAAACTTCTTATATATATTGTACGCGTATCACGCAAAAAGTACTAGATAGACTTTGATTAAAAAAAAATATTTTAGGTACTATATCACTATCTAAAAAACAATTTATCATGATATCTTTAAGGAATATAAGGTTTAAAGAAACAGATTTTTATAAGCGTTATATGTTCACCCATATGTATTTGTTTATCATGGAGAAGTAGGCAAGCAGTGTGGTACGCATGCGCAGGATACGCAGACAAAGTCGCAGTTATCAACTAGCTTCAACATAAAAATTTATGAAGTAAGTAAAATATTTATGTAACAATAACTAGTGACGAAAATAGAGAAGTAAAGCAAAATATATGTTTTTAACAAAAAAAAATTAAACAGAATCTGCTTAAAATTTTTATATATCTACTTTAGAAATTACCTTTTGCCTTCCAACCTTTCCGATATAGAACATACTCAGAGAAACCCCCTGGACCCGCACATACATCTGCAAAGTACAATATTTGCTTCTTTTCGATGACATTATCTCCATTTTGGGTCTTGGGGTTTGTGAAAATGAAATCACAAACTGCGTCTATGTTAGCCATTTTAACGGCCGCGCGATTGAGAAATATTACTGAACCAATAGTTTCATAAGGATTACTACGAAACCGTGCATGCCTAAGGTCTTCATCATCCAAACTATCAAATATTGTCTGAAATATTATAGAATACAAAAATATGCTTTGAATGAATTAACAAAAGATGGAGTATTTATTATACACCTAATACTATAGTATAACTTAATGGTGAGTAACTGCATGCTATTATACTGCTCCTTTGTGGCTCTGCCAAAAAATGTTTAGTGCAGACACGGAATATTATTTATTAACTTGCCTTGGTCTTAACAAGTTGTTTTAGAAACACAAGACTATCAAAAAGAGGCACATTTTTGAAAAGCTACAATGACAGGACTAGTTCCTTGCAAAAAAGATATACTTAGGCAAGGCAAGTTTAAGAATGTACTTTTAACCCTAATTATTTCCAACAAAAACTCTCTACTAAAGCAAAGCTTAAGTTTAAAAAATTTCATTTCATTATTGTATTGTTTATATATGGCTCTTTGGATGAAGAGTTTGCTGACCACTGGTATAGCCTATTCGAATGAACAATATAGGTGGTAGAGCTACACTGAAACTATCACTGGTTTCAGAATGAATGGGTCGGCTCACCCGGGGTAGTACCACCCTCTCACAGAAAGCCGACGTAAAATAACAGTGCTTGCACTGTTGCATTTCGTTCGGTCAGTGAGAGCGCCGGAGGCCCACATATATGAAAAGGCCGGCAACGCACTTACGACTCCCTTGGTGTTGCTAGTGTCTATGGACGGCGGTGATCACTTACCATCAGGTGACCCACCTGTTCGTTTGCCCCCTATGATATAATAAAAAAAAATAAAAAAAAAACAATAAATGCGAACCCAGTTCAATCTCTTTCTTATAGGAGAATCAAACCAAACTGAAGACATTTATATACAAGATTCAATAAAAATATGCAGATTATCATTATAATTACAAATTTTGTAAGTATAATAAATCAATAATAAATATAATATAAAGTCATTTTAAAAAAATTATCCAGGATGGAACTGCTAATTAATGAATGCCCAAATATTATAGTTTTTAATTGATTATATTTTCTAGGGTTCTATATCCTAAAGGGCACTTCATGTAATCGTAAACTTTTGTTTTACCAACTAAACAATCCAGCCTTCCAGTTTTTTTACTGTAGCCGAAATCAGATGATAGGACTATTCAAACACCTTTCCACTGTCTAACAAATAAAAAAAAAAGTGAATACATTTCTTTTTTTTCAGTTGAAACCACAACAATGTACTGTGTTCAAACTGTCAACCTCTATAAACTTCACATTGTTTCAATATAAGTTATTTGTCTCATTATAAAAGCTAGTTTAGCAAGCAACAAACCTATATTGGTAGGTGCTACATAAAATGACATTAAAGTCACCTAATAAGTAAAATCCTTTATTTATAAATTTTACGAAAGAAAATTAATTATTTTTACAAAATCAATGAAAATTTAAAACTGAAAGTATATAATACATACATAATTATAATTATTTTATTACTGTTGTGAAAAAAGCTTACTTTGGCCTCTAAAACTCCTTTTAGTACACTTGGTTCCACAAACTCAGTTTCATCATCAATAGTTAGTTTTTTTGGTCCTTGCTTTAGCCACTCATCTAAGAGATCACCAGAGAGAGGTTCATCAGGTGAAGCGTTCATCCACAGCTGTAAAATAGTGTTATTGTAATAATTTTACTTTGGCTTGAACGAAAAACTTCATTCTAATGTTTATTATAATTCTAAATAGTCAATAAATAATTACACTTGAATGAAACAACAATTAAGAAGAATTTTTAAGTCTAGTTCCCATGTTTTATCTGTTTTTTTTTTTATTATCATATGAGAATTAATGGAACTTCTATAAGTGACTTAAAAGGTTATAAAAATCTGACACAACAAGCGTCATCTGCAGTGTGTATGCAGTATTTCAATTTTGATTTATAAATTGTTATTTATTCCCAATAACTATAAAATGAGTAAAAACAAATTGCAACCTGTAGTTAATCAATCATTAGAATTATAATCAATTTACAATATGGTTAAACTTACCACTTCTTCCTGAGTTTCCGGCTTAGAGTCATCTGGTGTCCATAGAAAATCTTGTGGTACTTCACCCACAACTGAAGGTTTCAAGCCTAACCCTCTACGTCCCTTCTGAGTTGAAGCCTCTACAGGTTCTGTACGTCCATGCTCAAACTTACCTAACCCATGACCTGGTTTATGGCCCATGTTACTCATCATCTTCATTACCTTATCAGAATACTCTCCTTTATAATCATAATCTGTCTCTTTTGAATTTTTCTTATACAATTTATCAATAGAATTATGAGGTCTATTTGAAGCTTCTCCTTGATTTATGTCTGTATCATCAAATCCATGTTTATAATCATCATACTGGTCATTGGGAGATGAGCAGTTTTCACTCAAACTACTTCTACTGCTTAATCTAGCATTACGTTCTGGACTATGTTCTGAAAATCTTCTTATTTTTTTAGCTTGTTGGAAATTTCCCACATAGGTTTCAGGGTTTGGAGTATCGGGTTCATTATCAGAGTCTTGTAAAACTAAAAATAAATAAAATTATTTAAATTTGCCCAAACAAATAAAAAAATATTATAATTATGTTCAAAATTGTACTAACGGGATCCATGGGAAGTAGTCGATGATGCACCATATGTATCAGCCCGGGGACGCTTTGCTGGAGTTGAACTTTCATCACTGCTAGAGTCATCACTTGTTGCATCTGACCAGAATTAATTATGCACAGTAGCAAACATAAATATATATTTATTACTTCTACATACCTTTTCAAAACTAACATTTCATACAAATAAATATGTGTTAGGTCTAATAGCTTATCGTCAATGTATCAAACTTATTTATATATCAACCATCAAAGTACCTACCTGACAGACTCATGTTGCTGTAAGTACAATACTATATAAATGCTTCGTAAAACTCTAAAAAATGCCTTGAGCTCTGATTATGTAGACGACCGGAAAAGAGTAGAAAATGGAAAAAACTCAAAATAATTTTCACAAAGATAATATCACACTATACAACAAATGTAATTAAATATATATATGAAAAAGGACGTACAATTTTCTATCAGAATTAAATCACAAAAATTTCAGATATATCAAAATCAAGAACCATATATTCAATATTTACAAAATGAGAGCAGAATGAGCATTAAATGTAACCATAAGCAAACATTTACATATAGATAATAATTCAAAATATCTTTTTACTATGTTCTGTGAAGTACAGTAAAAATTCATAGATAATGAAATGACGTTACGAAATGTCAGTTAACACACTAGACTTCCCTATCTCTATTAGAGTGTCATCTATCCTTATCGTTGAAAGACAAAAGAACTTACGTAATTCCGACAAATTAATAACTACTTTTGAAAGACCAAATACCTGTAGTTTGTAAATAGTGACGTCGAAATTATATATGTATATCCTATATATACTAGCTGATGCCCTCGGCTCCGCATGCGTTTTTAAATTGTATTAAAATAATATAAAATTGTAAGACGTAAATTTACAGAAATGCCCTTCCAAAAACATTTGTAGGTCCGAACACACAGGTAAATACTAACAATGTGCCTAATGGGATTTAGCATCAACAACATATTTCGAATTTTAACTCACTGTATAACTCCCTCACACTACAGTATATAAAATACTAATGAACATTTCAAGCTATACAATATGTCCTAAAATGTTACTGAAGTTATACTTCTTTTGGCGCGTTAGGAAAAAACGATGTGAGTAAATTTTTAGGATGCGCAAGCACATCATCACGAGAAACCGACACCCTGAAGTTAGCTATAGTCAACATTTTATTCAAAAAAAGTATGTATCTATTAAATATCTTTTTTTCTATTGTTAGTGTCCTTTTTTCTACAAACGTAGAATAAGGCGAAAAATAAAAATTTTGAAAAGATTTTATCTTGTTACGCAAAAGAAATATAACTTCTAAAGCGTGTACGTAAATACGTGTGTATTTACTTACTTTTTTATATAGGTATTATCAATATAATTATGTTTTTGCGATCATACAAAAAGTAATCGCTTCTCATCGTTCAGATATTTTGAATATTCCATCGTGGGTAAAGTTGCGGTTGACAGCTAATCTAATGACAACCTATGTCGCTTCCTGTAATTTCAGATATCTATCAGTAAAATTCTCGTCAATATCAGCCTAGCCATTTCAGATATCACCCGGAACAAATACGCAGAGAAACTGACAAGAAATTTAAAATTTGGTATTTTTACTATTAAAATCGTATACAATTACATATCCAGGCAGCAAAAAATTGTTATTTTGATATTACATACAGACACTTTATTTTTATTATATGTATAAATTACAAATTAAAAATTCGAAACAGAACTGACGTAAAATGAAATTTTGGAATAAAAGCTTACCAACTCAATGAACACAAAATAAACTTATACCATGGCAACGGGCTTCATGTTAATGGTTACTATAACAACGGTTGCTTAATGTTAATGACTATCGATGTCTGTGGGAGAATATGTGACGGTAGCAGAAAAATGTGTTCAAGATAAGTTTTAACTAAAATCTTAGTGAGCTTCTACATCTTAAAAGATCTTAAAAGCAGTAACTATGGTTAATTTCAAGTCAATCGGGCATATTCGGAGATAGCGTGATGACTCAGTCAGTGGTATTTCGGTTATATATTATATATATATATTCATAAATTCCAAGTTTAAAGACAGTATATGTAATTTTTAAATCATTAAGCCTTAAAAAATATTCAAAATGCTTTTAGAAAGGAAAAAAAAAACAATATTTCAATTATTTTGGTATAACAAGTCCTAGTATGTAAGTAAATATATACATTAAACCACAACAATAATATATTCTTTTCCTAACAAATCAAGTGTGATACGTTTTTTGTTATTAATCTATTGAATATATATATTTTATACATTAATTGAAATTATACTATAATTCATTTATTATACAATTTAATATTTCAAACAATAGCTGCTTATAATTCGCTGATTATTAATCACTACCTAACAAACTTTTAAAGTACTTTGTGGCTTAAGTTTAAAACGCCAACTTAACAACTGTAGTAACTGGAAACTGCTGAGCATAAGAACACCACTTTATCTAAAAAAAAGATTATGTTGTTTCTTCATTCATCATCATCATCATCTTACCCTTATCCCACTTAAGTAGGGTAGGCACAACATTGTTAATCGAATATGTTGCTTATGAATATTTAGCACTGATATAAATTATGCAATCACGTAAACCTTAGTAGTACTAAACCTAAATATACTTACTACTTTAGGATTTTTAAAATTATTTATTATCTGTGGTCTTTGATACTGGAGCAAATATCCAATAACGTGGTCAGATTTGTATATTAGTCACTACGTTATTAGAAATAATGTGGGCAGCTTATATAAAATAAAGATAGAAATAATTTTTCAGAAAGTATTATTTAAAAATAGAGCTGGCCGGTGTATCACTCTTGCCCCATACTACATTAATAACGTTGTACCCATCATCGAGTTTCTTGTCTGTACCCATACAACTAATAGTCTGTATTCTGTGAATTACCATGGACTTAATAGTGAATTACACACATTGTCGGTGTTGCGATATTGCTATCACAAAATATTTACATTATATAGACATGTATATATATCATTTAGCTAGTCCATTTGTATTTTAGATGAATATTATAGCTACTTTGACGTATGGGGCATTTCATTTAAAGAAAAAACAATAAAAGTGAGGATCTGGAATTGTTCATATTTAACGTAACTGCACTTCTAGTATGTATGAATGTGAACACACCTTTTTTCAAGTTAATTTGTCAAGTTATACGCTTCTAAAGAATTTCGTATTTGTAATTCGAATTTTTCGAAAGTAGTTTTTTGGTTTAAAAAAATAACTATATCCACAAACAAAAAGAATGTGGTTTTTGCAAAAGAAAAAAAGTATAATTAAAGGAGTTTTTGGCGGGATCTTAGTCCGTCATGTTGTGGTTTTTATATTTTATTCATAATCTTGTATTATTAGACTCTATATTTTGTAATATTCATGGTGTTTTACGTCAAATTTATTTATTTATTTTGGCTCAACAACAGAAAGCAAATTAATATACGTCTACATGTTGCTTATAAATAATGTAGTTTTGTAAAACTTTAATAACTTTATTATAAATGAAGATATTGTGATCTTTTTTGGAACGAAGTTCCTTATCGCACGGTACGGACTTGGTGGATTGGGGCTAGGCGAAAAAAAGTGTTAGACTTTTCCATCACGACCCTCTCTCTCTCCATAGTATAAACGCGTCACCTGTTGCGTAGCGTATTGTTTACTTATGTTTATCTGGTCAAGTATATTATGAATTAGATGAATTGAATGATGTACAATTAAAATGTTTATCTTCACAATTCGAAAAAGTATATAAATTACGAAATTATCCTACCATTCCTCCTATTCATTACTTATTTCTTAATTTCATTTAATTGCCCTCAGACGCTACTAATTTAATTATTTGTGTTTATAAATGAATAATATAATACGTTTATCAATAATAATACTCTACGAAAGTAACTTAGTTCCAACCGAGTGTTTTACGACGCTCATTTTTATATTATATTTACTCTAATGATACTTGAACTTTTCGTTTTACATAAGAACCAAGCGTTTAAATACTAAAACTAAACAAATTTAATCGAAATCTATCCAGTAGTTTTCACATGACGCACGCACAACCGCAAATGTCTATTATTTTATTGATATAGATTTGGAAAATAAACATGTATTCCAGTATTTTTATATTGGTCCAATATATGTTGTCGTTTCACAGGGCTAATTAAGTACATCCCCCCATAATAATGACAATACAGAGAAGCACTTCCCTTAAAAATGCGTTATCAAGTAATTAAGTACAACGCATCACATTAAAAACGGTGTAATTGTGCACATGTACAAATTGTCCGTCAAACACCTTGCATTATGGGCACATTGCGTCCCTTATGGGGCGTCCATGGAATAGTGCACGTCAACGTCACCTGTTTACTAGTGACTGGGCAAATTACCATAGTATATGAATTGAAGTATGTAACGTGTTTAACTAATAGAAAAAAGGTTAACGAGAGTATAGATAACTTTAATCTTTTTTTATACTTTATAAGTTAGCTTTAGATCACAATCTCATCTGATGTTAAATGATGCTGTGGTCTAAGGTGGTAGTCACGTTAAACCTAGAAGGAGACTGGCTCTCAAGTGCTGATGCCGGAACACACGAACAGGTGCTTAGCGACAGATTAATGATATATTTAAATTTAATTCTAGGATACATTCTGATAATTATTATTTTAAGTAACTACTTTTCATAAAAATAAATTATAAACAAAATCATTATTGCGTAATCAAAAGTCCATAAGTTAGACCCAAGTTGCTGTCTATTTGGTTTGGTCAGAAAACGTTTACAGCAGATAATAGAATAAAATCTGCTTACTCGTTATGCACACTCGTTGCGACCAAGTGAGACACAGAGACTAGACAAAAACTCCCACCGCTACAATATATCTACATTTCCTGCAATACTAGGCATGTTTCCAATGAGATTCCTTGTCAGCAAGCCGTCTGACTTTTGTTTACACATTTTTATATTCATAACCCTCTTAAGGGTTAATTAATATATATCTACCAGTTGTGCATGCAAGCATAGAACTTAAAGATGACTCGCGCGCGACTTAACAAATAAAGTTACTCATATTCTGATGGTCTGTATTTTTTTAATTGATGCACGACAAACTGACTAAACTATATCGGATTGTAAACAGTTATTGTCCAAAACATGGGAGACTTCAGAGTAACCTATAACTCATCGCCATTCGTCGCTGTCATGCCGGTTTTGTGCTACGGGAGGGTTTTACAGTCAAAAGTAATTGTCAATGACCATTCTGAAATTTAAAAACGTAATGCATTTTTTTTCTTTACGATTGTCAGTCGCTACTTACCCTAATGTACAGCTGGCCCTAACCGTTCGTATTAAGTTAATCTTGCATCCTAAGGCTATAGTCTCCAGGTCCCGATGGGATCAGAAACGAGGTACTGAAGCTCCTTCCTGACCACATTATAGCTCTCCTGGTCTGCATCTTCAATGCGGCCATGTCCCAGGGTCACTTTCCAGCCGTCTGGAAAAAGGCCGTAGTGATAGGAATTCACAAACCGGGCAAAAAAGCTACGCTTCCCACAAGTTATCGCCCTATCAGTCTCCTCGATACATTAGGCAAACTATACGAGCGGCTCCTTCTGAACCGGCTCCAGACCTCTATTTCAGAGTTAGATTTGTTACCACCTGAGCAGTTTGGATTTCGAGCTAAATACTCATGTACGAATCAAGTACACCGCCTCACGGAGTACATTTTTTCTAAATTTAACGAAGATCCCCAAAAGAAGGTCAACCCGGATAAACCTAAACCGAAACGCACGATAGCAGTCTTTTTCGATGTTGCCAAGGCCTTCGATAAGGTCTAGCATGACGGGCTCGTTTATAAACTTTTTCAGTCTCGCATACCCGATAGCTTAGTACATATAATCCGCGATTATCTCACTGATAGGACTTTCCGCTATAGAGTGGAAGGTGAGCTATCACCGCCCCACCCGATACGCTCAGGTGTGCCCCAAGGGTCTATTCTTGCGCCCTCTCTCTTCAACTTGTTCATCAGTGACCTACCTCGGTCCCCGGGGATCGAGGTAGGTTGCTATGCTGACGATACAGTTATCTACGCTTCCGGTTGGCGGCCGGACTTTCTTAGAAATCGCATCAATCGAGCCATCGTCACACTCGGTGAATGGTATCGTCAATGGCAAATAGAGGTTAATCCCGAAAAAAGCGCCGCGATATTTTTCGACCCCGTAAATCGTCCGCAACCCAAGTATCTAAAGCCCCTCAGGCTGTACGAAACCGAGATTCCTTGGGTACGTGAGGTCAAATACCTAGGAGTTACATTAGATAGGCGCCTCACTTTCAAAGCGCATACTGATAGAGTTCGAAACAAGGCCGCTATGGTCTTGGGTCGCTTGCACCCATTAGTTTGTCCTAAAAGTAAAATGTCCTTCAGACATAAGCTTACTTTGTATAAGACGTGTATCCGTCCTATTCTGACATATAGTTGTCCCGTTTTCGCGCATATGTCAAGTTATAACTTCGAAAAGTTGCAAAAACTACAGAATCGTTTTCTTCGTAGGGCAGTAGGTGCCCCTTGGTATATCCGGAAAGTCGACCTCCACAGGGACCTGGAGATGCCGTCTATCTGGGAGTACGTTAGGATACTCACTAGTAGCTATTTTGAGAAAGCCGCGAATCATCCCAGTCCGTTAGTGGTATCCGCCGCGACTTACAACACCGTACCCGATGCGCCGCGTTACAATAGACGTCCGCGATATATTTTTACAGATCCTCCCGACAAAATAACGGCAGCTAACTTCCAGTACCCTTCCGTCCCTCGAAACAGAGCGTGTGCGCGCCCACGTCCGCGTAATCACAGATCACGCCGCCGCGGCTTGACTGTGAATTTTGCTCCAGCACACTCGTCTAGGCCCCCCTCGGCAGCGGCTCAAGCCGAGGTCCGATCCTCCGGAATGGAGCCCTCGAGCACGTTGCTTGCGCGACAACAGTGACACTGAATTAATTTTCAAACACTAGTTTTTGGCACACAACACCGATCACCCCACACACGTGCACATACACACGTGTAGGTACACATAGTGGTTGGGTTGTTTTTTTATTTTTATTTTGAACCCTTTTTCGAACGGAGTTAGCTTATACTAACTTAGTAGTCCGATTCAAGATACATGTATGAGTTCCTGAAACATACATGCTTGGTACACGTGTATGTTTCACGAATTTATATATGTATGAAATAATAGTTAGCTTAAGTTTAGATAAACTCGGGATATTCGGTAACAGTCCAAGCCGAGGCGCGCCGTGCGCCCTTGTGCTGGTTGCCTACATAAAATCTGGTGAGTGCCTTAAGCGCTCCCCTTGGTGGTCCGGTGAAACTGTGGAGGCCTTGCAGGGTTGACAGTGTAGTCAGTTCGAAAAAAAAAAAAAAACTCTACCTTACAAAGGCATAACATGGCAAAAAAAAAATTATAAAAACTCGAACGATATCAGATAATTTTTAATCGTTCTTAAGAAGCCGAATTACGGAAGTATATTTTCAGGGTTAATGATCTTTTCTATAGCCTGACTAAAACTGAGTTTTTGAAACCTTCTGTATTAATATGTAGAAACAAAACTGCATTGTCCTTCCTAGACGACTATACTGGATATGGTTGGTGGTTAAGGTCTCCAAAAACTTTATCCTAATTTTACTCTCATACAGCCAGAACGAACCACAGAGTACATTATTGAACGACCATTAACTGCGAGAGCACTTGATTTTAGCGAATCTCAATTATGTCTATACAGATTTTATGGTTTATTAGAGATAAGAATTGATTGTATAGTTATTTTGATGATAGTTTCATATATTACTAAGATCTCAACGTTACTCCCTAAAACATCGTCATTTGTTAGATTTGTCACGTTAAAGCCCTTTTGTAGACACCCAAAGCAGGTTTTTAAAAGTCTTTAATTTTTAATATTAAATGATTATTCAATACAAAATGACACGATATTATTATGTATTTGAAGTTCGATAACTCCCTATAAAATAAAATGAAATTGGTTATTACAGTGATGCTAAAATTAAAGTTTTAGGGCCTTGAACCTTAGCTTACGCGCTTTTGGCTACCCTCAGCTGAGGGTACTAAAATCATTGTTGGCGAATCTAACATTTTTTAGTGTTCTTTCATACGAAATTTCATAGCGGTAGATTCTATTTCCATTCCATTAAAACAATATTCCAAAGCACATTACCGATTTGCCGGGTACTAAGTTCAAGCACCATGTCAAGCAGGTTTTAATGTCTAAAGGTTTATTACAGGGTGGATCAATATGTGAACGATGGTGACGTCTGCAAATGACGCCCTCTCTGTACATCCACAGAAACCGAACGTAATTATATGTTTATAACTATGTTTTAAAAATATTAGTTATAATATGTTTGATAAAAAGATAAACCAGATCAAGTTTCTCGATGACTGGGTTGCTTTCCGAACCGTTGGTAACTTTGACGTTCATAAGCGTCATCTCAGTGCCTAAACTGAATAAAATATTTTTGATTTTGATTGAAATAAATAAAAAGAAGAAAATCTCTAGAGTAAACATTGTAACTTAATATTACAGAATATCTTGAAATTTAAGAATTGGTACATATCAACGAGAAGTAATATTACCTTCATAACCTATTATAAAATAGTTACTAAAAGATGTTAAAGACATTTTTGTTTTCTTAGAACGCCATAATGAGAGTATATGAATAAGAAAAATGTACGACGTATAATAATCAACTAAATTATTATTATAACTTTATTATTACCTACCAATACACGTTTCTTTATTAGACAAAAAGTAAAAAAAAAAGTAAATTAAACTACCTACCGGCGAAGGGACTAAACTGGTATGTTTCAATTAGACGATGCTTCTGCAATTATGGTAGAACTACTGCTTAGTAATATAAAGAGTCTGTATATATACAAACTGGTCGCCATATTCTCAAGGTTTTTACGTTTTTGAATATTTTCTCTATGGACACTCGTAAAAAATATATTTAAGAGTCCCATGTAGTAACCGTAGAGTTCAAAATGTTAACTGAATATTCTTCACAATATTTTGCCGGTTTGACATGATGAATTACTAAAGACTAAATCTATGCATACAAGAGAATGTATCTAATTTTGAGCTCCTTTACAGTTAACTTAACAATATTAACTTTAAAATTTAAGGTTGACATTACTTTGCACTGCGGAAGTGCGAAGTAAAGTTCACCCTAATTTTTATTGGTAGATTTTCGCAAAGTAACGCCTTCATCAATCAAATATTTACTTTAATTAATATAGTATTCAGGCGATAATCTGCACATTCAGTGAAAGTTAAACTGTCTTTTATGTTATTTTGCTATGTTCAATTTTATTTTAATCTAATGGCCTTCTTTATGTACTCGACTGATACAATGGTCCAATTACCAGCCAAGATAAGCTTTTTTTTTTAAAAAAAAAGTTAATGCAATTATTCTCGTATTCAAAAGTAAAGGGACATTTCATTTCAGTCAAATTTGCTACCTTCAATATTTAACATACCATTTTTCCTTAATTTTTCAATTTTTTAAATCATGTTACACAATTTCTTTAGACTTATATTTAACTTTAGACTTATCTAACCTTAAGGTTTTACATCTATCAACACCAGCTATTGGTTATGTGCTAATTAGAAAAGTTAAACTGTGAGTTATAAGAATCACTGAATGCATGTTTATAGATCTGTAAATTGTTTAAAATATAAAATAATAGCCAACATTTTGTAAAATTCTTTATTGTTCTTGGTTACGAGAATCATTCTCAAGTCATGAAAAATATTGGCATAATCCTAGTGTAACCAAAACTTTATTAATCTATTTAGTATCAAATTTGGAACACAGATGTGCTTTATTAATCTATTGAACCCTTATAAAGTAACAGTGTCTATATCACACTTCACCATAATAAAAACATTCACTTTATTTCTTTAACATAGGCATCAAGCTCAGCATCAAGTTGTTCGGCAGTAGGTACAGGACGTCTACCACGTCCTGCACCGGCACCTCCACGGCCACGCCGGATTCCTCCTCGCATGCCACCACTACTGCTGGCATTTTGATTTCGGTTTGGTCCACCTCCTACAACAATTGTTTTTTATTACATAGTAGTACAACAAAGAAGTGAACTTTAATATTAAGACCACTCAATTATCTAAAATAAATGCATAGGGCTATACCACAATTCATAAATTTGGCAATACAGATATATGTAATTCAGTATTAGATTATGAGTTGCCTTAAGCTCCTTTTTGCCTGAATAATGTACAAAAAACAATTAAACATAAGATTTAAATAAAAGGTAAAATTATGACCTCTGTTTGTATTCTTCCTAATAGGCCCTCCAGTATTTCCACCACCTATGCGAGCTTTGGCTTCACTTTTGAAACTGTTAATTTCTGAAGTAGCTAGTTGTATATTCATAGCTCTCCCGTCTAGTGGCACTCCATTGTACTGCTTCATAGCTTTTAAAGCGTCTGCTCTTCTCTCAAACACAACATCTGCTGTACCTTAAATTAACATTGATTATAAATTCAATTGAAGAAAGCAACACATTTTTAAGAAGACCCTAACAGCAACTGTTTACTGTAATACATAGAATAAAAATAGTTCATTTTTTACTTAGATATATCAAGAGTAGTTCATTACCTATGAAAAAAAACCATTTATGTATTATTAGAAATAAAGGATGGTAGTATACATTTAATGTATACAAAATTCAAGTTTGTGTTCAACTAAATTAAAAGATAATTAAGTATTTAGTCTATATCAGTGTAACAACAAAATTTGGTTTGAAAGTAAAAATCTAACATACCTAAAGATCTACCAGATCTGTCATAATGAACAGCTGCACTTCTTAGAATTCCAAATTCTGAGAATAATTCTTGAATATCAGAGTCAGACACCCCAAAGTCCAGGTTTGAGACTAATAGTTTTGAGGGGCCTGTTGTGATAGCACCACTTCTCGGAATCTTCCTTTCACCAAAATCATTGAACATGTCATGTTTCCATGTGCTGTTAACATCACCCTGAAATAGGTCGTCCTTCATAGAGCATGCCAACCGGCCATTCCATGCTGCTTTGGATACATGTCATTACACATAGTTTTATGCCGATAGAAACTATAACATTAACTTCAAAAACAGTAATATAATAAATAAAGAGGAGACCTAAACAAGTAATTTACACAATTACATATTGAATGCAAGGAGTTTATATAAGCAATATAAAAACAAACAATATTTCTTTTAAACAACACTATATATTGATTGTTCAAGTCAGTCACTGGCACACACTCACATTGGTACACAACTCGTATACGAAGCAAATGTCTCAATTTGCAAAACACATGACGATCAGTTTTCAATACTTGTCAACTGCATACACAACTGGACTATCTCATTTGGTCTCCAGCCGAAATATAAACGTAATACGTATGCCTTGGAAATGAAACACGTCCTCAATCAGCGTCGACGCAAGATAGACCATTTGCTTCACTGTAGAAACGTCTGGTACATATAACCGCATTAACGCACGATGTGTTTATTGTGAGGTTACAAGATGTGAAGTATACTAATACAAACACCCAACTGGAGCCGAGCGCCATTTTCAGATGAATATCTCAGTAGTAATAGTCTAATATTATAATGACCATGATACAAAATTGACAAAACTGGTGTAAAAACATTTATATCCAAATAAAGTCATGAAAGAGGTCGCAGTAAAATGATGCAACATATAGAACATTCAGAAATTGCCGCCAAAACCGAGACGCCTGAACGGTTCTTAGCAACTTTTCAATACAGTCAGCAGACGAAATATATGCGTCATTTTGCTCATTATGTGTCCGCCATTTGCAATATTATAATCATCTAATTATTGGATTTACCCTTGTATAATTCGTAGTCTTGGTTACACCGCCACGATTTCTGCCTCGTAATACACCACCAGAACGGTTGTTACGGAAACTACCACCACCACCACGACTTGGTCTTTTGTTCGCTTCAAATTTCCTGCCTGCTCCACCGCCACCTCTACCTTTTTTACTTGCTTTGATAATATCGTCTAACGCCATTTCAATTTGATCTACCATTTTGTATGTTTCAGAATTACAATTATAAAGAATTTATGAAACACAGTTACCCTAATTCAAAACATATAATATGAATCTATACTTTCTTTGAACTAAACCACTCCTAGGTTGAACACTACGTCAGCACCAACAAAGCAAAATGGAGCCTACCAATGTTGCTACGGATTCGCCCCTACGGTGTTACCAACTCAAAAGTTATCTTATGATTTCAGAAGTTGGTAGTTTCCTACCAATCCTACTTTGAAAAGTTAGTAGATCTACCATCCATATTTTTTAAGTTTTCTAGAGATATCACAATAATAATATGTTGCACAAAATTAATATTTCTATGGAGTAACAATATTTCGCTTCTTTTTATAAGGAACCCCATGTGAAAGCAGAATCATTGATTATCAATTCCCAAAATAAACCCGAAAAAGAAAATTGAAATCGAATCGTGATAAGTTTAGTATCACGATATAAATTTACCAGTTTTTAGCTTTAATTATTAAATTCCTTTATTCGTATAAATATATTAGGCGATTTTGTAGCCTCGAGGGGTTACGACATTATGAGCACATTCGTTATTGGTCCTTTACCATTTCAGCACAATACAGAAGAAATTCAAATATATGGTATTCGATTAAGAATCATACGAAGTAAAACTGTGGAACATTATTTATTTAGTCGTCTTGTGTAATAACATATGTATTGTCTGATTTATATATATCGTTATTCTTTTTTTTGTGTCAGTTCGCGTTCGACCAGAGAGTACATAAAAAAGGCCGAACGCCACATATACTTGAACAAGAAGACAATTTATAACAGTGATAATTGAGAATTCACTTGTGATTATAGTGGTATATTATTCTTAGCTCCTCTCTTTCTTCGGTGATTATTAGAATCAGTTAATGTAAAATCTTCAATACAAAAAATTGGAAAGCATTTATTTCTATCTTTTTATAATAAAAGTAGTTTGAATTGAGAAATATTTCATGGACTACTTACTTCAAGGTTTGGAATATTTTTAGAATCAAAATATAAAAATAATATGAAATTTTTACCATTTTATTCCTTGAAAGAATACATAATTGGTTAAATCGTTTATAATGATCATCAGTAGGTACTATTTTTCCGATACTTATTTGAAAAGTATCTAGTTTTTTGCGAAGTAGTAGATAAGAGTTAAATAGTAAAAGTTGGTAGATCTACCTTCTCCAGTATACTATTCTAATCTATGGATCTACCGAAGACTTGGTAACACTGGATGAAAACCACGATGAAAACGATACGTTGATGTTCTGAAACAATAAGTGATGACCAACAGTGAAGTCCCACGGTACACCAGGCATCGAGTTAGCAATTTCAGTGGAAACGTTTGGCACCCCGATTTCTCAGTTCTCAGAGTTTTAATCGCGTCAATAATTTCAGTGGAAACGTTCGGCAACCTGGTTCCTCCGTTCCCACATTGCTTTGGCATAAATTATTAAACCAAATTGTAATTTGTCAGTGTTAACCTAACATCGCTAGTACTCATACCGTATTAGTTTTAATTTAAAATAAATGAAGTTAGAGTAATTTGGGGATTTTGGATCCTCCGGCGCTGACTTCGTAACTCGTTAATAAACATCGATGTTGAAATCCGGTGGAATACAAATGTGTCTTCATGTGTAGCAACATCTATAGTATTTGTAGCGACACGCATAACTACATACATCGTGGTATGTGTGTACTATAATAATATCCATAGAGAAGCAGAAGCGATACTCTAAACTTCAAAAACAAACAGATTAAGAGCACGAATTATAGCCCAGGTGTCGGCCACATGATACCTGGGTATAATTACAATCTCGCCGACAAAATCCATTTGCGTTGCGGCGCATTATTATTGTTTTGTTTTATTTGGTACTTATTAATATTTGTAGTTTTACTTTTATTTTATTACTCATTTTTATTGTACACCCCGTAATGTGACAATTGCTTTATTGCTCCGACATTGTGTTATTCCCAGTATCTATTGCTCGAATACTATTTGTGTTTTGCCGACTTTAATCCTGTACACGTGTTCTGTTTAATTTAAATATGCTTGCTCAGCCCAATAAAGGGACTACCGCCCGATTAGTCTTCTCGACACACTTGGTAAACTCTATGAGCGGCTCCTTCTGAATCATCTCCAGACGACCATGTCCGATTTAGACCTGCTACCACATGAACAGTTCGGCTTTCGAGCTGGACACTCTTGTACACAACAAGTACACCGCCTCACGAAGCACATCCTGCATAACTTTACTGAACCTAGAATATCATATCAAACTCTCGCGATCTTTTTCGATATAGCTAAAGCTTTCGATAAGGTGTGGCACGCCGGACCCGTTTATAAGCTTCTTCAGTTTCGAACCCCCGATAGATTAGTTCATATCATTCGTGACTACCTCTCGAACAGAACTTTTCGCTTCAGAGTGGAAGGTGAACTCTCCCGACCACACCCAATACACTCAGGTGTTCCCCAAGGATCTATTCTTGCACCATCCCTGTTTAACTTATACATTAGCGACCTACTACGATCTCCGGGAGTCGAAGTAGGTTGCTATGCCGATGATACAGTGGTATTTGCTTCAGGCAGGCAGAGAGTGCATCTCAGAGCACGTATCCAACGTGCTGTTTGTAATCTCGGCGAATGGTATCGAAGATGGCGTATAAAAGTTAATCCAGATAAGAGTTCCGCAATACTTTTTGATTCCTCTAATAAACAGAACACATTAAAACCTCTCAGGCTATTCGATATTGACATCCCTTGGGCTACCGAGGTTAAATATCTCGGTGTCACATTAGACAACAAGCTTACCTTTAAAACTCACATCCAGAGAGTGCGGAACAAGGCTGCTATGGTCTTGAGCCGATTACATATGCTACTATGCTCACAGAGCAAAATGTCACTCAGACATAAGCTCACTCTCTATAAGACGTGTGTCCGCCCTATTCTTACGTATAGTTGCCCCGTGTTTGCACATACATCGAAAGATAATTTTGAAAAGTCGCAGGTCATACAAAATCGCTTCTTACGAAAATGTGTTGGCGCCCCCTACTATGTTCGGAACGACGATCTTCATAAGGATTTGGATATTACTTCGATTCAAGCGTACATCAAGTCCGTCACAGCTAATTATTTCGACAAGGCCACAAATCATCCCAACCCGTTAGTGGTATCTGCTGCAAACTACACCCCCAAGCCCGCCGCAAAGTATCCTAAAAGACGACCGCGACACATTTTCAGCGATCCCCCGGATGACATAACGGCTGCGAATGATATGCATACCGACGACTCTTTAAATAGAGCGTGCTCGCGCCCACGCCCCCGAAACCACCGATCACGCCGCCACGGTCGGGCGGTCAACTTTGCTCCCGCACACCCGCCACGTCCTCCCTCGGCAGCAGCTTAAGCCTAGGTTCGATCCCTCGGACGGAAGCCCTCGAGCATGCTACTAGTGCGATACAGTGACACCGCATTCACTAGCTCCTTGCACACACGACACTGCACTACACACACGTGCACATTCACACGGTACGTACACTGGTTCTGTAAGGGACCGTTTTACCTTTTTGGCTAGTTAAACTTAGCCAAAAATATCAGGCACTATATGCATGTGCGCTTTAGTGTGACACATATGAAGGTATGCATATGTGTCTCACTAAAGTGTACATGTATGGCATATAGATATTTTATTTTATGTAGATATTTTAGTTCGATTCGCGTTTAATAAAGGGAGATTCGTAATCCAGCTGCCAAAGCGATTACTAGTCTGCACAAACGGAGTCAGTTATTTAATTTCAACCTTCTGATATTAGCATAGTGGTAATCACACTACCACTTCCGCTAAAGTGGTGACGCGACGACGCTCCCGCGTCCTACATATTCATTGTCCGCTTGATTCCTCAGTCGCACGTGTACAGTATGTTAGCCATAATCTCATTCTCAATTGCTCGATATTCATTAACGGAAACTTTTAATTGAAATTGATTTTTACTATGCCGCCTAAAAAAGGTAATAATAGAAAAAATAACAGATAAAGCAAATAATTTTACATATTTATGACGTCCCTTGTAACTCGTATACTTTTGAAATCAAGAAAGAATGAGATGAATATATATAACAAGGGCAGGATAACTACAAAGTTTATTTGTTTAAAAATTAAAATATTTTGATTAATTTTAAAAGATATTTTATTTAACATATGTTACATAATTTATTGCTCAAGTTCCATATTTTCAGTTCCAACAAACAAGATATAAAAATACTCACAAACGCTGTTAAATAATAACACACCACGCTGAGTTATTACTAAAAAGCTGTAATACGCAGCCGCATACAGTGTACAGTAGTACACGTACTTTTCACATAAACTAACACACGTTAAATGCTCAAATACAAGCAAGTATTAAACAGTGTGCAATATACATACACGAGTTTTTGGCGGGATCTTAGTCTGTCATGTAGTGGTTTTTATATTTTATTCATAATCTTGTGTTATTAGACTATATTATTAGACTCTATATTTTGTAATATTGGTGGTGTTTTACGTAATATAGTTCGGTTATTATTCACAAGTGAAGTGGATGGAAAAGAATACCACGGAGCATGCATTCTGAGATGCCACCAAAACTCCATGGAAAGTTCTAACAAGGAAACCACCATCTTCTTAGAACATTATAATTATCACAAGACACTTACTTGGCAAAATCTTGTTACTTGACGCTGGCTAGTGCACAAACCGTGACGTAGCCAAAAAAATAAAGAAGAAGAAGAATATACATACACACCGACATTTACTCTCTCGCTCTGGCTCACTAATTACAGGCGACTATGCTTAGGAAGCGGGAGTGGGGATGCAACGAAGCATGGCACAAAGAGGAGAGACCGATAATATAAAATAGTATGTATATTTCTGTCTCATTCTTTGCAAGCTTCATGCTACACTATTTTGTAATTGTGTCTCTTACCTGACGCTTTTCCGTTGCATCCGGTTTGAAATTACAACGATTCTAAAGAAGTTTCACTTAAAAATAAAAACTAATTCGGAGGTTTTCGCATTGGTGTAAGATACCACAAGACGTATTGGTGTTCATTCATTATGGATTTTCGATAAGCCGTATAAACGTGTAGCTTATAGATACATTGGTATTAATTAATATTTAATTTTACCATGTTTAATCATAAAAGATGACTTCTTGACAGTTTTCCTTAATTCACTTTGATGTTTATTTGTGATATCCGATGGTAATTGCAAAAACTCATCTGTTTCTATGACCTTTTAGCGGAAGTGGTAGTGTGATTACCACTACGCTAATATCAGAAGGTTTAATGAAATAACTGACTCCGTTTGTGCAGACTAGTAATCGCTTTGGCAGCTGGATTACGAATCTCCTTTTATTGAACCGAGCAAGTGTATTTAAATGGTACAAAAACAGAACACGTGTAAAGGATTCAAAATGTTAACGTAAAAATACAAATATTACTAAAATAGTCGATACTGGGAATTAATACAATGGTGCAACAATAAAGCAATTGTATACAATACGCGGTATACAATAAAAATTAGTAATAAAAGTAGAACTACAAATATAAATAAGTACCAAATAGAATAAAACAATAATAATGCGCCGCATCGTAAATGGGTTTTGTCGGCGAGATTGTAATTATACCCAAGTATCATGTGGCTGACACCTGGGCTATAATTCGTGCTCTTAATCTCTTTGCTGTTTTAGAGTATCGCTTTTGCTTTTCTATGTAAATTATTGTAGTACACACATACCACGATGTATGTAGTTATGTGTGTCGCTACAGTGCTCCCCCTTAAGCGAAGCGTACTGGTGGACGAATGGTGTGTCTCGATCGGCTGATCGGTGCGGGCGGCGTTTGGCGATATGCAAAAATTGCTGGTTGATGTTCGGCGGTAATGTCTTGTCACGTGTGAGTAAATCGGGTTCCGTGGCGTCGTCACTGGTTGTGTAGGCGGCTTGAGTCGTGTGATGAGAGATGTGTATGTTGACGATCGCGTAACTGGATGGCGGCGGATTTGTCGTATTGGTTGCTGATGTTGAAATGTTCTTCTGGTCGTCGCCGAGATTTTATCGCATAGCCTCTGTGGTCAAAGTTGCGAGGTTCATTAAGAATGAACACGGATCGAATTCTTGTACGTAATGAAATACTTGAAGGCGGTTTGATCTTGCTTTTGCTTGGTGGTGATTTTGAGTCTTGGCTATAGCGTGTTGTTGACATGTGACGTTGCATTTTGCACCGTTGATAATGTGTGCATGGCCTCGCCCTAGTGGAAACGTCGGTGTTTATAGATGATCGGAAGACCATTTGTAATGTTGGTGTGCTTGTTGTTTTCCTGCCCAGGTGGCTTATGTTGCGTGCAGCGTCGAAAGTATTGTAACGAATTTTTTCTGGCAGGATTTGTCTTGAGGTCGTGAAAGTTGTGAATGACGGATTAGCGGAAGAAATAGTAATCTTCTTTGTTTGAAGATTGTTTTCTTCAACCAACTGATGAGTGCTGTTTTGTTGCTTCTGTAGTTTGGTTGCGGCTGTGCCATGTAGCGTAGATGGGAACGAGATTGCTTCAACTCGGCTGAGTGTATCTGTGATTACACTTTCTTTAGGGCTGCTACTGGAAGCAACTGTTCCGGGTGTCGCGTCTTGAAGCAATAGAGGCGGTGGATCGGCGTAAGGCAAGGTAATCTTCTTTAACGGAAGATTCTCTTGTTGATCCAACTGATGAATGCTGTTTTCTTGTTCTTGAGTTTGAGGTACAGTTTTGTAATCTGTCGTAGACGGGCTTGCAATGACTTCATAAGCGGTGATCAGTCGTTCTTTAACAGCAGTGTATTGATATGTTTCCGCTGGGTTACATATTAGGTCGGCGATCTGGTTGATGTCTTCTTTATCGAGGTATTTAATCACCATTTGTGCTAGTTGCTCTTGATTTCTGTAAAGTATGCTGGTTACAGCTTCAAAATAAATAAACCAAAGTCGTGGTATATCGCGCCAGAGTGGCGGAATGCGCTTGGTGAGAGCTCTGGTGGCTTCTTCATAAAAAGATTTGTATGTATGTTCTGTGATTTGGGCTGCTTCGATCGTCATGTTGACGACATGTGGCTTCGGTGCGCAGCGTTTCTTTGCAAGTAGAGCTTCGTTGCTTGTGTAGCTAAGGAACTCTTCTTGACTTACTTGATGTCTGCAGCTAAAACTTCAATGTTTGCTTGAGATGGTTTCTTCTGGGTGAATTTCAGCGTTTCTACGTGTTTGTGTAGAACTTAATTGCGTTGCCGTAATTGAGGTTTCTTAAGCGTGTTGCTTCTGGGGTCACCACTTGTAGGACGCAGGAGCGGCGTCGCGTCACTACTTTAGCGGAAGTGGTGCGCAGCGTTTCTTTGCAAGTTCTTACGGGTGTCGCCGCATCGTAAATGGGTTTTGTCGGCGAGATTGTAATTATACCCAAGTATCATGTGGCTGACACCTGGGCTATAATTCGTGGTCTTAATCTCTTTGCTGTTTTAGAGTATCGCTTTTGCTTTTCTATGTAAATTATTGTAGTACACACATACCACGATGTATGTAATTATGTGTGTCGCTACAACCTCATAAATTTTTCTGTTGTATTCTTCTTGTGTGATCAGAACTATATTATTTCCTTTATCAGATTTTGTTATTATCACGTTCTTCTGATATTTCTTTTATTTGATAGATCTATATTATTACATTCCACACTGTAAATATAAGTCAACGGCTTAGGAATTTCTGAGAGTTATTGAATAATTTGATGTTTTATGATATTATCCTTTTTACTCACGGTAATAGTCATTTTGAGGTTTACCGCTAGGCCTTCGATAAATTTTTGTTATCGTGCTGCGTCAATCGTTACATAGTCCAATAACTTCCTAATGCATGATGACGATGTCTTCCCAAATTTAAATTTATTGCGACCATAGACAAAACTCCGTGATGGTTAATGCAGTTATGGATGCAGCATTATTGAAATAACTAAAGTATGCGAATGTTTTATGCGTCCCAATCGGATTTACTTTTGAGGTGAGCTTTTAGTGCGACAAGTAGTCGAAGCTTCGTCACGCAAGTATGGAAGTTTTTCACTCAGCACAGTAATTATACCCTTAGTCATAAAGAAATATATTTATTTCATTTTGTAAAAAAAAATATGATAAATAAAATTAAATTGAATCAAAATAACATTATTTACTTAGGAAATAAATTAAATAATAAACACCAGCACTAACTTTAAGTATACTTTGAGCTATTTGAAGCGATGACACTCAGTTGGTAGAGTATGCGGACACAGCGTCGAAGGACGTATATTTGAATCCTAGTAACTGAGTCGGAGCTTTGGGTGAAGGAAAACATCGTGATAAACCCATAGCATGCTGGTGGGGCTGTTTTTAAGTCCGTCTGGCTAGCTACCATCCTCAAGTTGAAAATTTGTCGCCAAGCATCTATTGGTGTGTCCCGACAGCTGCAGTTGAGAGCCAGTCTCCCTTTAAGTTTAACGTGACTACCATCTTAGAGACCACATCATCGTTTAACATCAGATGAGATTGCGGTGAAACGCTAACCAATAAAGTATTAAAAAAAAGTATAATAAGTACACACAATTTGTCTCTGGTAAATTACCTATATTGACAACTTCAGAATTGGCAATATGAATAAACTTCTTCGCCTGTCCTATTGGACGAATATTATTCTACTGTTTCTGGTAATTAATAGTCTGTGCAGCTACTTTTTGGGGGTACTTTATTGCGAATTTATTCGTAAAGTTATAGGAAAGTGGTACCTACCTACTATAACGTGAGGACATAAACTAAAAGTCGAAATTTTCTGTGATAAGTGTACGATAATGGCTTTGAATAAGTATATGCATCCTCGAAATATTTATAAAATTCCTCCAGACTTTGGAACGTTGGTAAAGGTTTGTCCAGAATTTTCCAAAGTCGCTAAAGCGGTAAGTAGTATATATTTTCAAAAAGTAATCAACGATTCAATTTTCAAATAATTGAAAACAAGTGTCTCAAGCAATAATATTATTGGTCTCCCTGGAACTATGCAATAAGCATTATCTCAATTACAAATTATTGTTTGGTAAAAGTTGTAAATATGGGAGTAAGCTGGTATGCACTAATTTCAGCAGCTTACTCTAAGACATGTTGCACAACAAAAATATAAAAAAAAATATAATCATATTAAAAGAAATGTAGTAACTGAACCGATTACACATTTATCAACGAATAAATTACTGTGAAATGATTCACGAGCGAATAATTATCAACATTAGACATCTCAAGTGACAATAATTCGTTTCAAATTTTCGAAGATTCACTATGATTTGAACCAAAAATAAGAACTACTCTGGGGGAAGCTTATATTGTGTACAGTTATGGGCTAGAGGTGATTTTTATTATAACAATAAATCTTATATTTTAGGATGTCACTGGTAAAATAACAGTTGATTTTAAGGATCCAAACTCATTAAGGGTTTTAACAAAATCTTTGTTAAAAAGCGATTTTAACCTAGAAGTGGACATTCCTGAAGATAGATTAGTCCCAACACTACCTTTAAGACTAAATTACATCTTGTGGATTGAGGACTTATTAGTTGCTATTCAAAGAAATAGTAATATTAATGGTTTAGATATAGGTAAGATTTTTTAATTTGAAATGAAGCAAGAGATGTCTTCTTGAAATTAAATGTAAGCTTAAAATCCTAGATATTGTTTTTTTTGGTAAAATATTATTTCCAGGGACAGGTGCCTGTGCTATATATCCATTACTTGCCGCTGTGAAAAATAACTGGCACATGATTGGTAGTGAACAAGATGAGGAAAGTTTGTTAAAGGCACAAGAAAATGTAAAAAAGAATAGTCTCGAAGATTTGATACAAAGTTAGTATTATAGTATACTACCTTTTGTTCACATTAATGTGGTTTTAATCTATCCCTAGGGAACAGTACATATTTTCTGGATGTGACATACTATGTGTCATTTTTAGTTCCTCTGATAATGTATATGCAATATTTCATAATGAGTGTGACAAACAAACAAACATACTTTCACATCTATAATATTAGTAATGGTTATATAGTGCATGTGATTTTGATTTTGTGAATTATAAAATCATATGATTTACTAAGGTGTTATTATAATTTGGTAAGAAAAAGAAATATTCTATTGCTGTATAAAAAATTTTAGTAAATTCTACATAAAATTTTAAGTATGTGTATAGTTTCATCTATAATTTGATACTCAGCTTTCTATCATCAATTTACATATACTTAGATGCATCATGCATATTATTATATACATACTCTCCAGGTATTATGTTCATATCTTTCTGAAGATTCCTGAAATTGTCATATATAATTTGATACTCAGCTTTCTATCATCAACTTACATATACTTAGATGCATCATGTATATTATTATATACATACTCACCAGGTATTATTTTCATATCTTTCTGAAGATTCCTAAAATTGTCTTATATAATTTGATACTCAGCTTTCTATCATCAATTTACATATACTTAGATGCATCATGCATATTATTATATACATACTCACCAGGTATTATTTTCATATCTTTCTGAAGATTCTTAGTGTCTTTATTTTGATACAGGAAAATGCAACTATCACAATATACCTTAAAAATCTATCAAGTCTTCTTGACACTAATATTTATAGTATTATTAAAACTTTTTGGTAGCACTATGACAGTGCATATATATACATATATAGCATATGTAAGTACAATTACTCTGATATATTTCATGTTCAGACTCAGCATAGTTGTTAACCAATATTCATATTATGTTGTAGTAATAAAGAATCAAACTACTAGTGTTATTGATCATTTGTTCTCTGAAGAGACTTCACCCAAGTTTGATTTCTGCATGTGTAACCCTCCATTCTACAGCAGTGTCCAAGAGTTATGTGAATCCAGAAGCCCGGCTAGGTGAGATATGTGTTTCTAAATTTTTTTATTGTTCTGGAAAATAACTGTATTATTTTAGAAGAACAAATATAAATTGAAAAACTTAAAATATATGTATTCAATTATTTAGTTAATGAAGCATATTTCAACTATTAGTAAGAAATTAATTAGCAAATCAAAGTTTACTGGAGGTTAGATGCATATAATGAACTTTATATGTTTGGCAAAACAATATACTACTAGTTTAAATATACTTTAGCCCAAAACTTAAAGAAAAAAAAAACAGTAATATAATATTTTTCTGAAAATAGAAATTATTACATAGTGACTATTATTCACTGGAATGTGAAACTTCATTATTATAATATGTATATAATTTTTGTTTTGTTTTTCAGGCCTCCTCCAAAAAATGGATTTACTGGTTCCCCTCAAGAACTTATAACAGATGGTGGCGAGTTACAGTTCTGTAGAAAATTAATCACAGAAAGCAAAACCTATAAGGAGAAAGTTATGTGAGTTCTTGTTTTTTTTTTCGTATTTACATACCCTGTTGACCCTTGGGCATCTAAAGATTCACTGGATTACTAGTTCTTGTACAATTTTGTTCAACAATATATAATATAACTATAAACTTATATTATTTCTAAAACAGCTATTATAAGTACTTTTACAGTATAGGATTAATATAGACTTTGTAACCTGTAGTTTAAACATGATTATGCATTTATTTTGTAACTAATATTTACTAATTTTTATAGTAATACATATTTTTCCAGAATATTTACTACAATGGTTGGTCATAAGTATAATTTAGCAGAATTAATACAAGATCTAAAAGCTGATCATATCAAATATACACATACTGAATTTTGTCAAGGTCGAGTTACCAGGTGGGGCCTTGCCTGGACATATCAAGATTTTGATATTTATAAATTAGGTATGTATCTCATTAAATAATTACTATAGTTTTAGCATTTACTTTCTTTTAATAGCAGCTTCTAACCTATTTTATGAACATTTTTTTTAATAATTAAACTTACTGCAATTTAACAAAAGGATTACTGTATTAAACATGACTTTCAACATAATATAAAATGATTAACATATAACTGAGTCATTGTTGATAGAACTCAAGCCTGAAGAAAGCATTAAATCTATGATTGTCATGAGTTATGATTTTTACTCTATGTCAGGCTACATCTGATAAGTTATTACAAGGTGTACTACTTACCGTATTTAACTTTTTGTCTTGATTATCCAATATATCCTTCCGTGTACTTAACTTTTATTTATCAACGAAGCTGTCCACACTGTTTGCTTCAATGTGCTCACCATTTGAGAACTCATCTATCTTAATTTAAAGTTTTCAGTTTTTCGATAGTTACGACCATTTTATTGCTATTTCAACTCCCTAACTTTAAAACCTATGTTAGTACCACCCAGAGCGACAGACGTGTGTTCATAGTCATTTTCGTTCCTTCATTAGCAATCCTTTACTTGAGAGCCAGTTGCAATGTTAGTGTGACTTAAATAGTTAATATATAACAAATATTGCAGAGATTTGACTAGAATTCCGCTAATTGAGTGCTACTTTCATATTGGTTGTCTAATAATTGTAAAATGAAAATATCAATTATTTTAACATTAACATTTATCATTAACATTTGATGACTGTAACACACACACATTTGGAGCATGTCATACATTACTTGACAATTACTTAAATTATAATGTGTGAATTATTTCATTTATATTTTACAGTTAGCCCTAGAGAAAAGCCACGAAAAAAGAATCCACCTGTTATATATACATTACCAGAAATACCAAACTCCATATATAATTTAGAGACTGCATTCACTAAACTCAGCATGATTTTAAAAGACTTGGACATTACTAATAAAATTATTGAAAAACGTGGAAATTGTATTTGTATGGATATTATATCTAGAAAAAATACATGGTCTAACCAAAGGCGAAAAAGGAGAATTCTTAAAAGAATGGAAGCAGAGGAATGTAAAAAGTTTAAAATAAGTAATGTAGAGGATAAGATCAATGACGTACAGTATAAAATGGGTGATGTACAGGATAAAATCGATCACGCAAAGGATAAAATTGATAATGCATCTTCAATTTATAATTCTTCAACTGAAGTCAACATACCAATAACTTCAAGCATACATTCAACATTAACACATGAAATCACTTCAAAGAATTTTGATGAACAAAATGAAGATGTGGCAAGTATAGGTGGCGATAACAAACCAATGGTACACGCATTTTTTAAATTATTAAAAAGAGAAACAAATATTTTGCTGGAGATGGAGTTTTTAGATGGACATGCTGGCAAACAAGGCTTACATGAAATAGTGCAATACATAAAAAATAATTGGAAGTAGATAGAATGTTTTTTTTTTTTTTGCTCCCTGGTAAAAATATATTAGGTTTTTTTTTTCGAGCTGACTACACTGTTAACCTGGCAAGGCCTCTACAGTTTTACCGGACAACTAAGGGGACCGCTTAAGACACGCACACCCGATTTTATAGAGGAAATATATTAAGACACAATTCCGGAGTACATTATGATAATATATAATGATTATGATTGATGTACCTCATGAAGTTAGTGTTACAAATGTAAACGCTCAAAGTTTATGACTACATTATAAATATTGATTTTTCTCTATTATATATAGTATATATGTATTTAATACGTAAAGTTTTCGTAAGACATTGTCTAAACGATAGTGAAAACTGTATCAAAATCTGTTGGGTATTTTATAAGAAATTACGAAGTACACACCGGACTCGTAGCTAGTCTTAAGGAGGCTAAGTATCAGAATAACTTAATAATAAATGTAAACATGAAAATATATAAATTTAATTGTTAACGCTCATATCAAAATTTCTTCAAGGAATCATAGTATATGGAGAAATAATAATATTTGATAAGTTATTCAATAAAACAAGAAAGACAAAAATTAATTTCTAAGAAGTGAAAAAGTCTATATTAAATGAATGAAAAAAGTATCGCCATTTAGGCACAATTAAACGGTATTGGATTTTTTTTCTTGAAGATTATGAGGCTATAATCTAACGACTTGAACAATACTCAAGTCAGAAAACTCAACTGATAAATAACGGATACCCAATATATATGGTAGAAAATCGTGTAGATTATATATAAGTACGATGTACGTTCTTCCAATACAAATAAATTGACTTTCATTTTCTATGCGTTAAAATGTGAAATCTTTCTTCTCTATTTTATTAGGCTGTAATTATAATGAGTGATATGTGTTACACATGGCATATACATTAGTATTTATTGTGATTCCATACGTATAGGTTACCTACTTAAATTTATTTGAACAAAAATAATTATTTAATTTGAATACGCTATAATTTAACAATATTGTCATTATAATTGCATTGGTTTTCCCACTTATTATTATTTAGTATTTCTACAATACTACATGATTATCCCAAGGAATATTCCATAAAAATATACATAAATATATTGGTTCAAATTACATGCATAAGAGTCTGATCAAAGTTTTACGTTCAAGCCAGAAGGTGGTCACAAAAATCCAAAGCCGTCGAGATTATTTTCGTTACGTTCGCGTCTTTATCACTACATTTATAAATTAAAGTCGTCCACCGCGTCTGTCTGTATGTTCGCGATAAACTCGAAAACTACTGTACGCATTGTAATGCGGTTTTGTATAATAATAGATAGAGTAATGCATGAGGAAGGTTTAGGTATTAATTTGTCAAAGTTTTGTGAAAATTGGTTGAAATTAACGACAATTGTTGGGAAGTGTAGAAAAAAGGCAAGCCGCTTGGGAGCTTTCATCAAAAACGCTGCCTAAGTCTTTTGACATATAACAAAACAATGCATAGTAAAGTATTCCTCTTTTATAAATCTACTAAAAAGTCTGCGATGGCATATATCCTCGGAAGAAAGAGAAATCTTTTGAGAATAACTTGTTATACCCATCTATCTTCTAAAAACAGGGTCACATACAATGAGGTAATTGGAAGGCTATTTAGACGGATACTGTATTAATCCATATGAATCGGAATACATTAGTTACCATCAGCATTTCATGCACATAAGTAAATATTTTTTATTATCAGGGCAGGTCAACGTACGCCGGGCCTGCTAATTCAAAATATTACAAAGTTTAGGACGCGGGAGCGGCGTCGTGTTAGCACTTTAGTAGTAGTGGTAGTATAAGTACCGCTATGTTATTATTAGAAGGTCGGAGATGTAAATAAAAGATTTGACTCCGTTTATGCAGAATAGTAACCGCTTTGGCAGCTGGATTACAAAACCCCTTTATTGAAGATGAGCAGGCATATTTAAAAGGTAAAAAAAACAGAACACGTGTAAAGGATTATAGTCAGTGAAAAATGCAAACATAAAAATAAAAAAAGTAAAAAGCTAAGAATTAACAATAAACATTTGGGGCAATAAAATAATTTAGTAATAAGATATGATAATAACAATTCCTCGCATTGTGTGCGGTTTGTCGGTAAGATTATAATTACACCCAGGTAACATGTGGTCGTCACCTGGGCGGCAAGTCTTTACTATTCGCGTTCTTTAGCCTACTAATTTCAGACTTTTGTAGTGCCGCTGTGTTTTCACCTGAGTTGTTGTAGTACACACATACCATGTTTGGTGTAGGTTTGTGTGTCGCTACAAAAGTATTGTTGGCAACCCTAAGTATGGTAGAATTTAGAATACACCACAGAGTACATTTGTATATAGGAGAAATACACAATAGTACGAGCCAAAGGTACGACTTGGTTACGTACATTTTGTTTTATACATTGTAATGGAAATTGAACCAACACAAATGGGAATAAATGAAACTGCTTCAGTTGATCCTTTAACAACTAATACTGTGGATGAGCATAAACCTGTAATCGTTGATCAAAATACTTCGGTGTCTGCTTCCGTCACAGCATCTGCTGCAAATACCATTGAAGCTGTTGTAGTGCCGGTACCATCTACTGTGAAAGATGTGCAGAAGCCATCACCAAAAAAACCCAAAAAACGAAAGCCCAAAGTGCCTCGAGATGTTACAGCGCCTCGTCAACCGTTAACAGGTGAATATTGTATTATATATTTTAATAACTTAAGTTGCTCTTGTAAGTGCTTTAGACAGAAACTATAAAAATCTAAAGAAAATAAATTTATTGTTAACACAATTGTTCATATAATAGTTTAAATAATAGTATTGAGTATTATATATTTAATAACAAATAAAATAGTTCGTAAAAGTAATGAAAAAGATGAAGAAAAAATGTGCAGAAACTGATAAATTGAGCTATCTAATCAAATTTACACATGAATGTGTACATACATTTTAAAATTCTGTTTATTTAAAAACTGCTTGGTTCACAGAGTAATATTTCAAAAAAATAGCAAGTTCACAAAGTAATGGAGTATGGAGTAAAAAATAGAGTCGGAGTTTCACCATACATAATATAAAACTATTTGTGCCTTATTTTATTTGGTTATCAATTCAGTCACTTTTTCGCTTACAGTTATCAAAGGTGTTATTAGAAATATTTTAAAGTTTTTATATATGTATGTCATTTTGGATGTTTTTTTTAGTAGTCAGAGCTTATTTTGGGTAATTTCCTAACATTGTTATGTCTAGGCCATGAATGTGATGTATGTTTGGATTCCTGATAAAATAATACATTAATAATTATGAGTATGCTAAATGTCCTCAATCTTACTTCATATTATAAATGGAATAACTCTGGAGCAGTATATTCATTATGTGAAAAGTAATTATTCTCTTGTATATTTGATGAATTATGCTTCTATTTGTAGAAAACACTAAGAAATTTACATGTGGGTTGCCTATATGCTGAAGTAAATCACATCCTGTGTTATGTTTATTACAAAATTTAAAAAGATTCTTCGTAAAAATTTTGGTGAGACCTTTGTCTCAAGTGTGGCTTTCTAATTATTGATTCATAATTTTAGTGATATCGTTTATTTATATTGTAATACTAGCTGACCCTGGCGAACTTCGTACCGCTTAGCAGTCGATTCTTTAAATATTTTTTTAATACTTATTCTGCTATTAGAGATTTTCAGTATTATTACGAATCGTTTGTATGGGAGTATAGAAAAGTGTTGTTTTTAGACTTTTCAGGCATTTTTTTTAATTTTTCTCTCTGTAAGATCCATCCTCGTACTTCAAGGAATATTCTAAATAAAGAATTAGCGAAATCGGTTCAGCTGTTCTCGAGATTTGCGCTTAGCAACACATTTAGCGATTCATTTTTATATTATAGATAGTTGTAATATTGTATATTGTAATATAATTTATTTTGCAAATTGAGTGGATCGGTGTGGATCCATTTACACTATGTATATACTTATAGTGTTGTTAATTTTGAAATAATGAAAAATACTGCAATTTATGTGTTATTTTATCAGGTTATGTACGGTTTTTGAATGAACGTCGAGATCAACTGCGTGCAGAACAGCCAGACCTTGGGTTTGCGGAATTAACAAGGCAGTTGGCTAGTGAATGGAGTAAATTGCCTGCTGAAGAAAAGCAGCAATATCTAGATGCAGCTGATCAAGATAAAGAGAGGTATTAGGGTTTCTGTGCCTTAATAATTAAGAAATAACATTATTTTTCTCTATTTATAGTGAAAGAAAATTCCATGATTACATTTGGTTTAATATTTATGAAAAATATTTATTAAGAGTTTAGAGCTTATGTTCTAAGATTACTTAAAAAAAAAATTTTTTTTTTCTGATCTGTGTTTGCAATATTTAAACTTTAATAACCCAAGCTTAGAGTGAATAGCTTGAAACACATGATCTATCAACAATTAATTTTTACTATGATCTGCTTACAATATCCTGTTATAAAATGTTACTTCCTACATTACATTGCCTAAATGAAATTGAATAATTTATCAATGTAGGTAATCTAGATCTCTACCTCTCTTGGTTCTTTTTTGAATTGATAATTATTATTTGCATCATGTAGGATAATTGTTACATCCTGTAGGTAGTTTATTGTATTAGTTCAATAGCAGAAGTGGTTGGTGAACAATGCAGGTCAAATAACACACATATTTAACATTTTCCTTAAAAATAAATATAGATTGATTTAATAAATTGTTATTCTGATGAACAATAGAAATTAGTAAATTTATATTCTTTGTTAGGAGGTTGAATTGATTGTAGTTATAAACAAGGATTACCATTTAAAATTATATTTAATTACAACAAATCAAATTTATTTTTCAAACCTAATTTCTATGAAAATCTAATTCTGAAATCAAGAGATTCTTAAATTGCAAGCATTTAGTAATATATAGTACACACCTACACATACAAATAATAAATTTTCCATTGTTTCAGTTTTATTAATTCTTATTGTATCTTTATATATTTATCATTGACTTTGTTAAAAATTGTAAATGTAAAATTATGGATCACTTATAATGGTTTTATTATGGTTTTGTGAAATATATAATACTTTCATATTCATTCACAGATATATTAAAGAGTGGACTGAGTATAAAAAAACTGATGCATACAAAGACTTCAGAAAGCAGCAAATGGAACAGAAAGATGTTGTATTGCCCAAAAAGATGAAACATAATAATATATCTGACAATGCACTATCTACAGGTTGTTTATTTGTAATCACATTATATACATAAATTAAAAATCTTTTTTTAACCATAAATAAAATGTTGCAGCATCTAGTCAACAATCTGAAGCAGCAGTAGTTCCTGTAAATACCACTGTGATTATAGCTACTGCTACACCTAGGCAAGCAACGCCACCACGTCCGAGGCCATGTATTACACCTGCTTCTGTAAGAAATTCATCATCTCAGGGATGTGATTAAAAGTAGACGGACTGCTGCAGATTTTAGACACAATCCAGCTTTTTAAATTCACACTTTGGAATAAAAATACAGGAGACACCTCTAGCTTTGGTGCCTCCATACAATATGTCTAAGCGGGTGTTATGCTATTTTCTAACATATAAAATTATTCTCTCACCTGTTCTAAATGAAATAATATATATGATCTTGTTTTTAGTTTGTGATATAATTAAACTGTTTAAATAATATGTTAAATTATTTAATTTTCTATTGTGGAAACATATTTTTGATGGGTTTTGTTTTTAATAACAGGGTGAAGAATGTACAGGAGATACAGATATACCCATATTTACAGACCAATTTCTTCAACACAATAAGTTGAGAGAATCTGAACTCAGACAGCTGAGGAAGGCTAACTCGGACTATGAACAACAGGTAATATAAAATATTCTGATAGTTTAAGTACTAGCCTTATGTTATATTCTAGGGATAAAAAATATGTCTTTTTCATATAAGCAACGACGACTCAGTGTTAGCATGTTCGGATAGAGTGTCGATCGATTGTAGCCCAGTGGTTAATACCACGCACCTTAATATCAGACCTGCACAACCAGAGTCCTTATCCCTCCTGTCATTAAAAATATGAAAATCGTAGGGTCCCCACTTCAGTGCTTATGTAATACTTGAATGTCCCATTTCCGTGAAGGAAAACATTGTAATGAAATCATGGAATGATAGTAGAGCTTTGTACAATGCCAATAAAGTTGGTTATCGCCCTTAAATTTAAAATTTGTTGCCACATACTATACTATACCTGTGTTCTAGCTACTGCAATTGAGAGCCAGTCCTCTCTAGGTTTAGTGTTTTACCATTTTCGGACATTCTCACTTAATATCAGGCGACATTCTGGTCAAATGCTAAAACCTATTAAATGATAGAAAGAAGGTTGTTAACAAACAGCATAAAAAATTCACAGAGCTAGTAACGTTAAGATATTATTTCGTGTATAGAAAATATATTGATAGAATCGTTACAAACTAGAGAGTATTTTACTCTTAACTTAGAATGTTACTCTGTCATAGCTTTTCTCATATATTTTAAACCAACGTTAATTTTTGTAAGTTACTTGATAAACCTATTCCTAACCTATTAATAATCCTTGTTAAGAATACTAGCTTCCAAATAAATCTTCCATATTAAGATTCCTATATATTATTATTTATTTATTATTATTATAAGTAGGTGAGTATGTGATCCTTTTTTTAAATAATACAAATAAAGTTGTCTGTAATGTTAAAATAACATCTTTTAATAGATGGATTTCAAAGTATATACGGTGCTTATAACAAAATGCCAATTTCTTATATAACTGTTTGTATGTCTGTTCATCTAATTTCCGAAATGGTTGGACAGATTTTGATGGGAGTTTCATTGATAGATAGTTGATGTTATAAGGAGTAACTTAAGTTACTTTCGTTTTAGAAAAAAAATAACTAGGGTATAGCACAAATGTAATAAAATAAAGACAGTGTCTAGTAGCGGACTCTCTCAACGCGCACGTTTACGCTGTAAAATTGTTTTTTAGAAATTCCACGCATACGTATTCGCGGGTATCAGCTAGTAATATATAAAATTCAATAAATAAATTAAATTATCTATGGTATTGGCTGATACACTGTCTTGCTTTGTTAGAATGCTATACTTCAGAGACACGCTGAAGAAGTAAGCGGAGCGACCGCAAAACTTCGCGCTGAGACCGTAGCAGCAACAGAGAGAAATGCTGCACTCAATGCTCATCGACGTGCCCTTGTTGCAGCTCTAGTAAATGGTTTACAAACTTTAGCATTACCAGGTACATACAGCAATGCATATTTAAGTTTCTTTTTTATTTTAATTTATCCTAATAATTTCGGTGTAATTAATATTATAAATGAGGTTTGTGAGGTTAGATCAATGTCCATGGTTATCACCTAAAAACTAGTGAACAGATTTTAATGAAGCTTTACAGTAATCTAGCTTATACCTCAGAATAACGCATGATAATAATAATGTCAAGCAAGATGGACAAAACTATAAAATATAATATGTAGTGTCAACCTAAATAATATTGTAAATACGAATGTGATTTTGTTTGTTACACTTTACTACTTAAGTGATCAATTAACATGAAATTTTGCAAATACATCTTAGATAAGAACCTAGGATAACTTTCAGCTAGAAAAAAAGTACTGTTTCTGGGGGATGAGTCACCTTAATTATTATCTACCTTAATGGGAACGAAGCCACGGACAAAAAATAGTCTTTTATATAGATACAAATACAGACGAAGTCATGCGACCATTACTATAATATATAATTTTTAAAGTTTCTATACATTAATATACACATAGTATATATTATGTGGAGATTGCGCATTTTAACAGGTGGTCCAATAGGAGCTACAGAAGCTAATATCGACGAATTCATGGAAACATTGCAAGGATTGGTAGCAGATCAGAAAAATAATGGAGTTGTGAAACAGGCTCGTGATATACTTAACAGAATTGAATTACCAATTAATTAATAGACAGCTATTTAAGAATTATGAAAAGATTACATGTGCTGTTAAAAGTTTTAGTCTTTTATTCGGCTAATTATCATTTATTTTTAAAAATAATGTAGGCATAAATAAGCATTTGTATTAAATTGTCTCCAAGCATTTCTCATAAATATAGAATTTAGAGAGAAAACAGATTATATTGTTATTGTTCAGATTTTATGGAAACCGAATGAATACAAAATCAATATAATGAATTGCATTACATTAATGAAATATGTATGAAAAAAGTCTGTTTACACTTATATTATAAAGAAAACAATGAAGTTTCTAACAGCAATGTAAAAATTACTCTTTACCCAGGGGATATTGAACATTCTAATTTTGTAACCAAATTACAATTCTTTATTAGATACCTTAATAATGTACCTATAATAGAGGTTCACAAAACATGTACCGCACCTAATGTTTTACAGTAAAAAGACATACTTTTACAGAAAGCTAAATACTAAGTATTTATTGTAACCAGTCTAAATCCCAATTGTCACTCTCGTCATCATCATCATCATCATCATCTGTCAAATGCAGTTTAGCTTCAGTTGACTCTGTATCATATTCATGCAGTTTTCTCCTCCATATTTTGATTAAGGTATCCCATGATCTTCGGCTGTATTTCACATATTTCTCTGGAGTTTTTGGGTTTCGCTTAGTGCGTTGATCACTATAAAATAAAATATATGTCATAATTTTTTAATTACCTACTTAAATTGTTAGGATCTTTAAATAAGTTGTAAAGACAATTTCTTTTATACCTTATAGGTTTTAGCATTTCACCACAATTTCACCTGATGTTAAATAACAATGTGGTCCATTATGGTAAACCTGAAGACTGGCTCTCAAATCCAGCTGCCGGAACACACTTATAGCTGCTGCGCGAAAGATTTTCAACTTGAGGGTGGTAGCTAGCCAGATGGACATAGAAAAAGCCCTATCACTATGTGTATCACAAGGCTTTCTGTTCACAGAAAAGTCTGGCTTATTCACAAAGATTCAAACCTACATCAATCAATGTTGTGTCCAAACACGTTAACCACGGAACCATCATTGCTTCAACTGGTATAATTTTATGTAAATTATTTTCATAGCTAAATTTATTATACATATTAAAGTAAATCCTGACACACTTACAATGGAACATGTAGAATATAGTTTTGATAACCAACTGTGTTTTTCCCATAGTCAATTTGTTTCTGTCTTCTCTGTAATGTTATCGGATCTGTTTCCAATTCCAAAGGTTTCCTGTTACATAAAAATATTCGTTTTTTTTTTAACTAATATGTTTGTTTTAAGTACAAGCTCACCTGTTGTTAAGTGATGGAACTGAAGATGTTTGCAATGTGCATACACAATAACTGATGCTTGCGACAGACATTCTATTTTAACACGCTTTTATTAGGTTCACCAGTATCTATGTGTATAACTGAATCTTGGAAGTGATTTTCACCCACTTTGATAATGCCAGATTTGAATGTTAGTACAATTATCAAGGATCAATTAATTAATTGTAACAATTAATGTCAAATATGCAGCACTCTTTTTACAATCAAATTAACTATTTTGTTGATAAATTAAACTTATTATAATTTTTTAAGAGAAAAGTTATTTAGCTGCATTGAGTGATTTAAAAAACAGAGTGTGTCATATAGACAAAGACAGAAGTGAAACTTTTGGATTACAGGGAAACATTTTAATTTAAAAAATCAACAAAAGCCAACTTGTTGTGGTGTTCTCAAGTACTGACTGCACCAGACTTTGCTACGGTGATCAAACGAGATCCAGTGTTTTTAACCACTTTTCATCACACAAATAGGTTGCTGATCAAATCATCAAATTTCATAGCCCTCCTATAAGAAGATTCACTTCAAAAAAATATTTGGTATAGGAAAGATTAATGGGTTTACATCACCAATGACCTCAACATACTGATGTATTGCGTTTGTACCAGACAGTCTATATATTCGACTGTATCATATATGTGCATTAATTTTTAAATGGATAAAATATTATGATTTTGCATCACTGATCATGGCTGCTTGCTCTGGAGCTAGTTAAAGAGAGAGTTAGTCTGGACTAGCGACACGTAGTATAGCGGTCTGTGTAATGCATAGGTATATATACAGTAATGCATTGTATATACTAAACTGCATCACATGCATTTTTGGCTTTTGAAATAGGTGAAATTTTGTGATATTGTGTCACTGAAATGCTGTAATAGCAGTAAATGTAAGTACGTTGACAACTTGAAATGTTTATTTTGTGTACTATTTTAATTATGTTTTCAATCACTATTTTAGTTGATTAATTGTAGAATCACTGTGCAGTACACTAGGGACTACTTAATATATTATATATAGAAAATAAATGACAAAAAAATTATTGATAAATATTTTCAACATTGTTACTGATATTTGCATTGAAATTTTGATATTATTTATTTTTCTAATATCTGATATTTGCAAAACATCATGCAATGAATATTATATTTGCACTGATACAAGGGTATATTAATATTTAATAAGATTTGTTAATATGTAATGATATTTATTATCAGTTAACAAATCATTTATTAGGGGTCATTTGTTTGTGGTTCAAAAATATCTATTAGTATGTAATAAATGATTTAATTACATTTAATAAATTATTTTTTTATGAAACTTCAACATATTTCAATGTGTAACCAAGGCCCATTTACCAAATTTTTAAAATAAAAATTAAAAAAGAACAGTTATTCCATTGCTTTGCGTTTTCACTTCTGTCCACAGTCCTTAGGACTTTATTTTATTAATTAATAGCAAGACCAGCGGATGTTGTCCTGCCCTGATAATAACAAAATATATACTTATGTGCATGAAACGCTTAAGGCGGCTAGACTTTTTCCGATTCTTTCAACAATTATTATATCTCGACCTATTTACAAAAAAAAACTTGATAAATTATGTACTTAAACCTTCCCTGTGAATTACTCTATCTATTGGTGAAGTCCGCATTGTAATCTGTTCAGTAGTTTTTGAGTTTATCGTGAAAATCCAGACAGACAGACAGATGTGGCGGATGACTTTGTTTTATACTATGTAATGATAAACCAGTAAAGTTTATTATCTCTACAGCATGAACAATCCATATCCATAAAATTCAAAATTATTTCCTACTTTTTATTTAGGTTACCTATAAGTGTGCGTAGAGAGAGGAAGCATTTAGAGGCCATGATAGGTCTCTGTCATGGGGGCCTGCAAGTCCCTTATGAGTTAGATATACACTAATCCCGAAATGTAAGAAAAGTCACTAGGATGTGTAGAAATCTAGTGTGGCACTCATACTCTATCCTCCCACTTGAATATTGTATTGATCTACTGATCCTGGAAAATACCCTGAGTATGACACTGATTATATCTAGTGTACGATGGTCATTGCTCACTTATTTAAAAGTATGGTAGCTAGTTAGGAATGCATTACAAAATATTCTATAATATTGTAATTATATCCTTATAACATTTTCTTTCAGTTATTGAACACATTAACTGGAATATTGAAAACCAATATCAAGTCCTTGTGCTTCAATATAAACTTTCTAAATCTCTTTACTTCTATGTACATTATAGGAACATACCTAGTTTTGCTCTTCGGCTCAGAGTATCCCGTACTGTTTGTTCTTATTCTTTTATTTCTATTATCTATAAAAATGAAAATAAGATACATTCAACAATTACATTATATTTAATAAACAAAATATCATTTTTTAGATTTCGTTTTAGCCTATTTTAAGCCTTTGATAACAATATTAACTCTTGTATTGCTTCTGTTGTTATAAGAAATTTGAAACAAAAATACAAGTGTTTGAAGTTGAACTACGTACCATTAAGCGTATCGTCTACTTCTTCAGACCAACTTTTCTTTGTTTTACCTTTACTCATATTGCCTGTTTTATACTTTTTGAAAAACTTGGGGACCAAAAGCGTGAAAATGTGTTCTTGTAAATATATAACATATAATACCAAAGAGTGTTATGATCACAGAATAATATTACTCCTGTTATGATACATATAATTTTATAATAATGTACTCTGTGCATGTAACTTATCCAGTATAGGGATGTTCGATATGTATATCGATGTTACTAAAAAAAAGTATTTGGCTTGTAAATACTGAATCTTACCTATAAATCAAATCATTTAACATCGATGTATTTTATGTGAAAATCAGACCTTTATTTTACGATGTCACTCCAGACTTGCTGTTTTACTTGCAGAAATAAAGCAGTCGATCAGAATTCAGAAAATTGTTAACTATAACAATTTGACTACTCGGATGTTTTTTTAAGACCCAGACAAATAGACATCGTAGATTGTAAATTTCATGGTTTAGTGAAAAAAAAATCCTACAAATGAAAAAATTATTTAAAATACATTTTGCATAAAAATTAAAATATATTACTTGGTATTTTTCAAAATTTTGTAATAAATCTGGTATTCATTTAAGCTTATGCTGCCAACAATCTATTGGCCTCATGAGGTCTACATTAATTAGTATAGAACATAAACCTTTATGGTTTTGGACTGTGCAGGGGTTAAGGACGTTTTCTCAAAAAAGGTCAATTTCACTATTTTTCATTACGAATTACAACAAAACTATTGAACTTTGATAAATGTAATGGCCAACTTTGTAGTCCGGTGAAACTGTAAAGGCCTTACGAAGCCAATAGTGTAGGTCAGTTCGAAAAAAAAAACCTATGGTCAAGTACTGGTAATTTTTAACCATAATATGGAAATGATTGTTTTTTAAAGTTAATAGGTTTCTATTAATAAAATCATATCTTCGTAGCCTCCTGCCACAACACAGGTTCGGTTCGAAAATCTCAGTAAATTTACAATTTTCTTAATAAACAAAAAATATCTACTTTTGCTACATAATAATCAAAGTTGATACAAAACATATTCAAGTTATCTTTACCATATCTGAGAAAAAAATGTTATGTTGAACAAATTTGTACAATTTATCTAACTTACGTGGAACTTAATTTCTATGGAGTAAGGTTCAATTTAGTTCTGTATTTAAATTCGATTTAGAAAACAATGATGACCAAGAATTCAATCCGCGTACGTGCGCCGTGTAGAGTGAATGTTTACGTCGCTTTATATTGAATGTGAAACACTTATATGAAATGTAGTTTCTAAAACTCAAATAAATCTACATTAAATTAAGAAATTTTGATATTTTTTAGATAAGAACCAAGTGTTAAAAAATGTAACTATAAACATTTGATTGATCTTAATCCTGTAGGTTTTGTATGATGCGCGCACAACAGCAGACGCTTATAATCTATTTATATATAGATAGAAGAATATATGAAATAATATACAAAATAGCTAGGTTTTAGAATAAGACAGAAATGCATAGACGAACCAACTTTTCTCTCGTACTAAGTTTGCGGCGTCATTCGAATTACAATAACTTTTTATAGAGTGAACCGATTTTAATGAAATAAAGACTAAATGTTATTGGAGGAATTTCTTTATAATTGTCTTATAAAAACAGAGTTCTTTGTGCAATAGAAGCTTTTAAAATTAATTGAATTAAATCGTTTAATGAAATTAGCATTTTTGAAAACAACAAAATTTTATTTAGGTAAAAAAAACAAATTAAAAGAAATAAGCTCAGTATTTTCCCTGTAAGAAATTTTGACCTAACATAATAAGAATTGAATGTTGTTCTAAAAACTATATTTTTCTTCATAATGGGTGACAGAATCAGAATTTAGCATTGCCTTCACACGCTGTCAAAATATTTACATACGTCCGAGTTCATTTTCTATTAAATTGTCAAAGAAACTTTGGGGTATAGTGTTACTGTTTACTATTCTTCAACTAATGTAGTTTTGAGGTCCCTTGGTTAGCTGGTGTTGGATTTCTTTGTTTAATTGATTTTTCTAGTTTATCCCAAACATGTTCTATTCGACTTAGGTCGGACAAGCGTGCTGGCCACAATAAATTATGACCTCAGGAAGGTATTTAGATTAGGTATTAGAAGGGAGGCCCAAATATATTAAAAGGCCGGCAACGCACTTGCGACTCCCCTGGTGTTGCTAGTGTCTATGGACGATGGTGATCACTTACCATCAGGTGACCCACCTGTTCGTTTGCCCCCGGTAATATAAAAAAAAAAAAAAATTTCGATACTACCGCTTCAATGTGAGGTGCATTGTAGTTTTATGCATTATGCATTACAGTATACATTTACATTGTAGTGAACTAAAAGAAAATTATCCTCTTTGAATGAGGCAAAATGCTTCACAATCTGCTCTAAAATGTCTGTCATCTTCCCAATATCGGCGCGAATAAGCAAAGTTGGACCGTGCTACTTGTTGGCCTGCGGTGAGCAAACGGCTTCTGGTGGGCAAGTATGCTTCTGTAATAGCAACGTTCAGCTTAATTGTGATTGTTTTGGTACTAACTGTTATTTGTCGGACTTCTTGCAGCAAGCGTTTCGTATCTCTAAAGAACTCGAAGTGTGGTTTCTGAGGATATTGCTTACAATAAATCTGTTAACCCTCTCTGTTGTTTCTCTTTTGCGACCTTGTTCTTTAAATCTTGTACACTTTCCAGTCTGCCGGTATCGTTTAACATTGTGAAAAATCACAAACTTCGCATTTTTTAATCTTAATGGAGACTTTTCTATTTCATCCGTTTTTAGTTTCGTATTACATTTAGTATAGAGAATGTACTTGAACTCTTTACATTACAACGAAAATATCGTTACGCCGATGACACTTTTTGATATATCAAAACAATAAAATTAATGATGGTTTTCGATCTCCACTTTAATTTACTATTCTTATTTATGCTTATAACTATAGATTAATAAATACTGGTAACCGTAGAGAGAGAAACTAACTGACTACTAAATGGTAACGGAAAACATATAATGCAGGGATGTAAACAGTGGTCCGAGAGCATAGATCATAATGGTATTTTTAGCGTGATCGTAGTCTGTAATGTAGTGGCTTTTATATTATATTCATAATCTTGTGTTATTTGACTTCATATTTTGTAATACTGGTGGCGTTTTACGTAATATAGTTAAACAGTGGCCCAATAAACCAAGTACGTTATCGCTAAAAGCTACTACACGAAAACTGCTGGTATCGTCTCTAGTTTACCCAGTCACAGATTAACCACATATTATTAAGCGATAGTCAGAGCGATAATCAAAAAACGCGTACTATACATAGAGGAAATTTTTAAAATGAAACTTCTTTAGAATCGTTGTGATTTCAAACCGGATGCAACAGAAAACGACAGGTAAGAGACACAAATTCAAAAATTTGTAGGATGAAGCCGTCAAAGAATGAGACAAAAATATACATACTATTTTTGAAGTGAAATAGTGAGCCAGAGCGATTGCACACTGTTTAATACTGGCTTGTATTTGAGGATTTTAACGTGTGTTAGTATATGTGAAAAGTACGTGTACCACTGTACATTGTATGCGGCTACGTATTACAGCTTTTCAGTAAGAAGTCAGCGTGGTGTGTTATTATTTAACAGTGTTTATGAGTATTTTTATAGCTTGTTTGTTGAAACTGAAAGTATGGAACTTGAGCTTTAAATTATGTAACATATGTTAATAAAGTATCTTTTAAAGTTAATCAAAATATTTTCATTTTTAAACAAATAAACTTTGTAATTATTTTACCCTTGTTATATATATTCATCTAATTCTTTTGTCGATTTACTGAAGTTTCACTTCTATCGTATGTGAGTCGCACACACACCTTTTTTTTTGTTTATATCACTACATATTATAAAACAAAGTCATCCGCCGCGTCTGTCTGTATGTTCACGATAAACTCAAAAACTACTGAACGGATTGTAATGTGGTCTTCACTAATAGAAAGAGTAATACATGAGGAAGGTTTAGATATATATTTTGTCAAGGTTTTGTGTAAATTTGTTGAAATATAACGATAATTGTTGGAAGTGTAGAAAAAAGGCAAGCCGCTTCTGAGCTTTCATCAAAAACGCTGCCTAAGTCTTTTGACATATAACAAAACAATGCATAGTAAAGTATTTCTCTTTTATAAATCTACAAAAAGTCTGCAATGGCATATACCTATCTTTCATGGATAGCTTACTATACCCACGGAACTATACCCATCTATCTTCTAAAAAGGGGCCACACAAAATAAGGTAATTGAAAGGCTATTTAGACGGATATAGTATTAAATTAACCCTTATCAAATTAAATACATTAGTTACCTTAAGCATTTGATGCACATGAGTATATATTTTTTGTTATCAGTGCAGGACAACGTCCGCCGGGGCCTGCTGGTATAATATAATTGCATGTATAGCTTTATTGTTGGCAACATTAATTCTACTTATTGAATTATATGAAAGTTACAAACTGGGCGATCAAAAAAGTAATTTGCTTGTAAACAATAATGTTAGATGATTATAATATTGATGAGAATACGGTAGGATTCATTTTATGAAAACATTTAATCCTATTGCCATGGTAAGTAATGCATTGGTTATATTATATACATATTAAGAATTAACATTTGTTTTTATAAATTTTTAACAATTTATAAGTTATATTTTTTCGGTTTCAGACTAATATTGAGGTTAATGAGGCTCTGGCCTCGCTGGATATTCTTATGTCCGAATTTTTTGCACCAACAACAAACAACTATAGAAAAAGAGAAATTGAAAGCATGTTAGAAAATTTTTCCAATCGTAGGGATTCTTGGGAACATTGTTTATTATTCCTCCAGAAGTCACAAAATCAATATGTGTTAATGTTTACACTGACGACACTAGAGGTATAACTTGTTAGTTTTTTATAATATTTGGACCTTATGGAATTTTATAGAAATGTACTATAAAATAGATAGATTCTAGATTTATTATTATCTTTTGTAACTGAGACAACCACAAACAAGTTATGAGTGCAGTTTATTTTAATGTTCTTAAGAATAATGTTTTCTAAACATACTTTGAGATAAGTTTACTGATTACATTTTTTTATGTGACATATCACATTGGCATGTGGTTGATTAGTTTCCGTAACATGTAAGGAATATTATACTTGGGTGTAATTAACTCTATGGTGATGACTAGAGGCTGCACATAAACTCATGATTAGTTTGCAAGTTGCAATCATTTGGGCAGGTTGCAATAGACATATGTTGATAAAAATAATATACATATAGAACTTCCATTATATAATGTAGTTGCTGCATTTAAATAAGTTTATAGTATTGATTAATAGAAGATCAAGTATAGATTTGTCATGATTGTGAAAAAGATTAGACATTAATGAGTATTTTAAAGACCTAATAAGTGATGAAATAAGTAATTTCATTTGATCCCATACTTTGCCAAATACAATGAATGCAGTTATATTTAATTGTAAGTATGACTATGGTATGGATAAGAATAAACTTTAGTGACTTGTTATGTATTTAAAGTAGCAATTGAGTAGTAATTGTGTGGCTGTTGAAGAGTACTTGAAAGATGATGGTAGGTAAGTGTCCTGCCAATGAATTGGGTCATTATATGTTTGGACGAAATGAGCTTTCCATGTAGTTCAACTATGTTGTTACAGGAAAAATATGTTAAGGTTTTGTCACAATGTTTTTCAACACTATTATCTGCTAATGAAATAGCTAGATTAAAATCAGGGGATTTCACAAAGATACTAGCTTTTCAATGAGATTTTCTAAACTTCAGACAATGAATAGAATTTTATTTATTTTAACAATTCTGTAACCACAATATTTACTAAATAAAAATGTTACATTTACTAATTTAATCTAATGTCTAAAATTATTTCCTTCTAGAAAATTATAAACAGACAGTGGGTTAGTTTGTCTGATGAGAACAAAACTGAAATCAGGTTAACATTATGGAATGAATTAATGGCTAAGCATGAAGTGATGCTTTATTTCATAAGGAACAAGTTAGCAGCTTTGATGGTGTCAATAGCTAGATATGATTGGCCACATTTATATGAAGATTTCTTCAGTAACATAGTAGAGGTACTTTTTAAAATTCCTCAAGTGATTAGGTTACACTTTTATTTATGTACATCTGATAAACAAATTATAATCATCAGAAAAATGGGTTTCAATTGAACTAAATCAAGAAAATTATATTTTTTTAATTAAACATCCTTTATTTACTATAAAGCAATGATTTTTGAGATAGGGCAGCAAAGGGTCAATTAGCATCAAAAATAGTTTTTGTGTGAATTATCCATTCTTTAGCGAACTATTTTTTCAAAAATTTTGAATACTAGTCAAAATGTCTCAAGAAGTTGTTTCAGCTGTTCATAAACAGTCTCATATGAACATTTTCTTGTAGTTACTACGGTTAAGGTACTAGCCTTTATTACCCTAACAGAAAAATCTAGCCTCCACCTGCCTTCGCTTCTCTCTCGTTCTCCAGTATAGATTGGATCACTCAGTTGCTCCTCGTACACGACATACAGGAAATTGTAGCGTTTAATGCTATTATTAACGGCAATACCGATTTAGTGCTTCTTAACGCGACCTCTATATTCCCGGGCTTTACGGCCTCTACAACGCTTCATCCGCGCCGTGATTAAATAAATTCGGGATAATCATGAACAGAATAAATCCGCATGTTTATGTCTGTTTCTCTTTAAAAACTAGTAAACAAAATATATTCGATGTCTCATATAATGCATAATTTGCGTCCGGCCTCGCGTATCCGCCGTCCGCTCCGTTACGGCCGGAGAGGGATATCCTGCTCCAAGCACAGTCGCGGCTCCCGTGACAGCATTTCGAGCGTAGGTTCGTTCCCCGTAGTGGAGCCTTTGACCTTACTGCTTACGTGACTCATCGCCTCAGATTTCACAGGGCACTCTGCAGACGTGCACACTCACCCACATACACACACTAACACAATTTGAGGTTTGTTATTTTTACCTCACGCCATTTGGTTAGTATTAGTCAAATTGCCAGATTCGAAATACATGTGAGCTGGTGAGACATGCAAGAAAATGTGTGTCTCATCAATGAATACATGTGTGAATAGTTAGATAGCTTCGTTAGTTTAGACCTATGCGCATTTGTTTTTATATACAGCAACAGTCCAAGCCGACATCCCACTGGCCCTAGTGCTTGTTACTCAATCGGGTGACTGTCTTATGCGCTCCGCTTTATACTTCCATGAAGCTGTTAAGGTCAAGATGGACAACAGCATAGGTCAGTTAGAAAAAAATATCCAGCCTGTATAAATGACATGTACTTCATTTATGAAGAATATGTACAAAAACCTGTGTCTGTGTGGGCACTGTAGAGGTGTTTATTGTATGTATTATGTTTTATTACTTAAGTATGGTTTCATTAATAGAATTGGTACAGTATACTTAAACAATGTATTTATATATTAATGTGCTCATTGGTGAGAGAGACAAGAGCGAGTGTCCATGTCAGCAAACCATCGGCGCAGCCTTGGCACTTGCTCAGTACATTGTGCCCGCTCATCAGTTGTAGGTGGTGGGGTTGCATCGGGGTTGTTGCCTCCATATTCTGACTAGATTCAAAATATGCGTACTGCTAAATAAAAAGTGAAAAATGAAGCAGTATAAGAATTTCTGCATAGATATTTCATGTATTCTTTAAACAGTTCTGCCAAGTTCTGTGCGATAACTACTATGCATATAAGTTTTAAAGGATTATATTTGCCTTAGTTGCTATGAAATGTTCAACAGAAATTAATATTTTAGATTGTTATATTTTTTTCAGTTAGTCAAGTGTGAAGGTCATCAGTGTCTTTTAGGTTTAATATTGGCACAGGCAGCAAGTGAAGAGTTAGGTGCTGCACGTGATACAGGTGTGCTTTTGCCATCTTCAAGACGAAGCCAGCTTGAAAGGCTTATGCTCAAAGGGATGCCTCAACTCCTATCAGCACTCAGTGGTAAGACTTATGTATTGTTAAAAGAAAATTACTTGAGTTTAAATAAAAGTGATTTTGATGTTTGGCAATAACATATTTCTGATAATTTTTATTAATCTTTGAGGTATTTATAATAGGGATAGATTGATTCATTTAATTGAAATCCTTACAATATTTTAACAGACTGCATCTTATATATTATCAGGTATTTTAGAAAAAAACGCCCAAAAGGAACCCTCCGCTAACCCTCCACCATCACCAACAAATGGTGTGCCTTCTCAGACATCGTCTTTGCCGGACTTATTGGCAAATGCCCATGATGTATGTAATGTAGATAAGTGAGTACAATTTTATTAGTTACGTTTGTTTTTTTTATATATCTGTGATAAATTATTATCAATATCACATCACATTAACCTGTAAGAGACCCAATCCGGGGCTATAATCCTCTTCCTGAAGGAAGGTTTGGACAAAATCACCACGCCATTCCGCGATGTATTGACAATTTAAAACTCTGAGTAATCCACAATTTTATATTTTCCCACATATGGTGGTACACTACAAGAACATTACTCAGGTTCAGGTTTTCTCACAATGTTTGCCTTCACCATCAGCTGATAGTGCTACCAACTTAAATTAGTAAATATACACGAATTCAGAAATACTCTTGGTACATGTTGGTGTTTGAGTCTGAGGATATTTTATGTACATTCCACCTGTCAAACTACTCTTTTTTTCTGATATACAGTGGTGGTCATATAATTAGAAACACTTCTTATGAATAAAGAAAGCATAACTTCAACGTACAAATGTTCGTAAAAAATATACACATTCAATAATTAATAATCACGCAATAATATAGCCACTCAAATAAAAAACTCATTAAATGCATAAAATGTAAAACATATCTTACTTTTAAATACAAAATGAGTCTACACATGTAGGAGTTTATTTTGTGTTACTGGTCGCCTTGGACGCCTAATTAGAAACATTTAAAAAAAGCATCAATAGCTCGTTATTTTTTTTTAATTAAAGAATAACATTTCTTTCTTTGCTTTTTCTATTATTTTAGCGGAAATTCAAAATTGAATCTAAATTTCATTTTGTTCAAAATGGGCAAAAATAAAAGTGACGCGTCAACGAGGCAAATAATTTTTATTTTACATATAGATCATAAGTGGGCGTACAGAAGAATAGCTGAGCATTTAAATTGTTCTGTTAAGAAAGTTTTAATGCAATTGGTCATTATAATACACATGAAACTGTTGAAAATGATCTTAGAAAGGCTTCTCCCAGAGAAGATACGCTAATCGTTCCTGTTGCTAAAAAATACCTAATTAAAGGCTCCAACCAGATTATCAATGAGTTGTTTCGCCTGATGGCCCGAGAAACATCTCGTCAAGACTGATACGCCGAAGATTAGTGGAAGCTAAATTGTTTGGAAGAATCTCTCGAAAGGTACCGCTTCTTACCAAGCAACACCGAGAGAAGCGATTATTATTCGTTAAAAATATGTTAATTGGACGGTACGAGAATAAAAAAAGTGTTATTTTCAGATGAAAGCGTTATGAAACAATGCTTTTAATTATAAAAACACAAGGAGTATAGTCAAGCACGGTGGCGGTAACATTAAAGTTTGGGGGTGTTTTTGCGGATGTGGAGTTAAACCCATTCGGAAGATTGAAGGTACAATGGATCAATGGCAATACAAAAATATCTTAGAGCACACAATAATTCTCTACTCGGATGACCATTTGCCTGTAACCCGGATCTTTCAGCATGACAATGACCCTAAATACACGGCCAATAGAGTCAAATGTTTCCTTAGCGAACAGCGTATATCCGTTTTAGACTGGCCACAAAATAGTCCGGATTTAAGCCCGATAGAAAATCTCTGTTATATTTTTAAAAAGAAAGTCTCAAACAAACGTAGCACGAGTTAAAACGAACTATATGAAGCATTTGTTGACGCATGGAATTCAATCCCCCTAGAACATGCATGAAATTGATTGAATCAATGCCACGTCGTTGCAGTGCTATTATTGAAAATAAGGGATACGCCACTAAATATTAATTATACTTATTGGTAGGCTCTGGATAGTAACGATTTCGTAAATAACAATACTAATTACTAATACTTAAAAAAATATATATATACTTTTTTTTGTTGTTTTTAATTACTTGACCATTATTGGTCATACCTTAAAATTGATTTAAATGTTTGTCCGTAATATAATATTGAAACTGCACTTGTATAATGGGATTTATATTGTTTTTCTAGTAAAGGATAAATCGTTGAACATATTGTTGTCCTATTTGTTGTTTAATTTCAAAATAAAAACGATTGCGATGAAGTATCTTACATAATGTCAAGGACCGCTGGTAGGGTTTCTAATTATATGACCACCACTGTATATGGTATACATTATTATATGTTCCATAGTGTAATTGATTGTCATGTACAATTTGCAGGCCGTGTTATATTAGTATTGCAATTCAGTAAGATGTGATATTAAACTTTAGTTTCTTTCAGAGTTTTAAAGCATTTATTTCGTGTGATTATCCTAAAAATATGTATTAAAATCTTATTATGTAAGTATGTCTTTAAAAGTTATAAATTTGTTACAGGTCGCTAAATATGGAAACAGTAGTGAAGTGTTTAACTACTCTTCAGCATTTATTTTCTTGGTTACCATTGTCTTCGCATGTACCTCCATCTCTCGTAACTACTGTCTTCTATTGGGGTAGCATAGCAACTCAGAGCCAGGTATGTTCACATTAGAGTCATATAGAAGCGAAAGCTAAAATATACAGTTTGACTGAAAAAAGTGTAGATGTTATTTATTTTACAATAGAAGCAGCAGGTACTAATCATAAATAAGTAACAAATATTGATAAACATTTTTTTTATATACTATGAAACAAAATCCTAATTCATATTACAAAGGGGAATGTGAGTGTGTGTGTTTATTTATTCGTTTCATTTTAACGCGAGCAAAGTTGTTGGCAAAAGCTAGTTCCTGAGTAAAATCTCTTTTAATATTAAAAAGTGTTCTTTAAGCAATGAGAATCCATAATAAAAATGAGAATGCTGCTTTTGCTTCTATATATGACTGTACTAGTTTGTACTCGTGGCTTCGTTCACGTTAATTTAGATTTGGTCTGTACCTCGGGAACAGTTCATTTATTCTGGATGATAGCTGCACTTTTCTATAACCCTGACAATATATTTGACAAATTTTATGATGATCGGTTGCATAATAAAGGCGTGAAAGCGTAACAAACAAACACACTCATTTTCTCGTTTATAATATTACTTAGGAATACATGCAAATACATACAGATAGATCATATTGTAAGTAAATATATAATATTAATTATTTAAAAACGCACAATAATTGTGAAATACCCCACGGAATGTTGAAAAAAGTGGTGATCTCGTGGTTTGACCGGTGGATTATCAATCCGATGCCTGCAGGTTCGAACCTCGGCACGTACCAACAAATTTTTCGGAATTTGTTTACATTTACTCATTTAAATTGTTGATACTATCGTCTAACGGTGAAGGCATACATCGTGACGAAACTTGAACCTGAGAAATGTTCCTGTAGTACTACCATATGTGGGGAAAAATATTCAATTGTGGATTTATCAGAGTTTGCGTTCGCCAAAACATTGTGGGCTGGCGCGGTGATCATGCTCATACCTTCCTTCGGGAAGAGGCCTATGGTCCTGTAGTGGGTCTTACAGGCTGATGATTGTATATAATACATACACAATATTATTCAGTTATCACAATAATCATAAAAACGTATTTATTGGAAGGATGTACTCCTTGTCAGACAGTATGGTTTTGATAATGGCTGGAGCCAAGTATACGACATTCACTGTGTCACCGATCCGAGCACGTTTCATATCGAGGAAACCCGATTCAGCGTCACCGAATAGTCCGTGATGGTTCATTTTTGTTCGCTGTTCAATGTACCTAAAAAAGTTTTCACATGATACATGTGATAAATTACTAGATTTGGAATTACACTTTTAAAATGTGAGGGATAAGATAAAGTACAGTGGGTTAGTTTGTCTGATGAGAACAAAACTGAAATCAGGTTAACATTATGGAATGAATTAATGGCTAAGCATGAAGTGATGCTTTATTTCATAAGGAACAAGTTAGCAGCTTTGATGGTGTCAATAGCTAGATATGATTGACCACATTTATATAAAGATATCGTCACTAGCATTGTAGAACTACTTCTTAAAATTGTCATGTAGTCTAAGTGTTTTTTTATACTATACAGGTACTGTATAGGTCTAATGTTAAATGATGATGTGGTCTAAGATGGTACTTACGCTAAACCTAGAGGGAGACTGGCTCTCAAATGCAGCTGCCGGAACACTCCAACAGGTGCTTGGCTTGACTTTTTCAAGTTGAGGGTGGTAGCTAGCCTGGCGGACTTAGAAAAAGCCTTATCACCATGCTATGGTTTCCTTTATTGAAAGCTCGGACTCGGTTGCTAGGATTCGAACCTAGGTCCTTCGACGCTGTGTCCGAACACGCTGTCGACTGAGCCATCATCACTTCAAAATATAATTACACTTTTATTTACGTACATCTGAATGTACAATTTATTATAATGAAGACCGTTAATGGTTTTTTCTTGTTTGGATAGAGTGCGGAAGCTGCCTTGGCTGGTTTGGGTGGTGCGTGCGAACTGCTGTACCGGCGGTACGCGCCGCCCTCGTCCGGAGCCACAGCACTGCGCCTGCACCATTGCGCCCTGCGTCTCCTGCGCCACCTCACGCACTCGCAACACCATATGGCGCATCTTCAACACGAGTTAGTTTCCAATACAACATTATTATATGTCTTGTCTCTGATGTTAAGCACAACAGCAAACCAAGAACAACGGTAACCAACAAGCGGATGTGGGTAATCAGCCAGATTTAAAAACACAAGTGGGTTAAAACCGTATGGCGCATCTTAATTACAAGTTAATTCTAATTTATTCTAATATAAAGTTATTATCTTCCTTGAAACGCAGTATAAACCAAGAATATTGCAATCAACCAATGAGTAACTTCACTTGTGGATTAAAATGCCGTTGTTAGCCCTTTCTCAAAGGTCGGCAACGCATCTGTGATGCTCCTCATGTCGCAGGTGTCCATGGGCGGCGGTGATTACTTACAAAAAATAAAATTAAAGATATTTCCTATCCACTGGGAATATTAGCCATGTGAAAAAAAATGACATATTTTAATTTTTAAATATAAAGGAATTAATCTTTGACTGGCTAAACATCTCATTAGCTAGAATAATATGAATGAAAGTTTATACCCGCGACTTGGCCTGTCTAGTCCTGCGTATGTGTACACCATCGCTGCTTGCTCCCCACTTCTTTAAGACAAGAAAACACATATTTCTTAGCTCTTATACTAATCATACTTACTTAAGACTGTTGTAATGAGATTATATTATATGAAGATGACGTGACTTTTTTTTATAAGGACCTAATGTCTAAGAAATTAAATTAAAAAAAATTGACCACAACTTATCCACTAGTTTTTGAGCGATGCAGCCTCGCAAGCCTGCTCTCATTTATATTGATGATTGTTATTTATATTCATGATAACATATTTTATCAATTTCGTTTAAATTATATTCAATAAAAAAAAAACGATAAAGTTCCTGAATTCAAATTTTCATAAATAATGAAGGTCGGATCGAGTCTGGTATATGTATCATTTCTCTTTATTTATTTCAAATGGCTTAAAACCATTATTCCTTAACCGGATGTTACGTGACATCTGCTTTTCAAGTCTATGATATTGGAAGTTATTGTTGGAGTAAGCAGAAATAATTTTGTGTTTCGCAAAAACTTTGATTAACAATTGAGAATGTATTAAACTTTTGTGTATTTTCAATTGAAGAAATAATTATGATTATTTTATAAATTTCTTTTGTGTTCTTTCAGTTATCTCAATAAATTAGCAGAATTCCTAAAATTATTTGTGTCATTGCATTTCAAGAGGTTGGAAGCGGAACCTGAGTTTGACGCTATTGAATTTTTATCGTATCTATTCCAATATACATTCCAGGTATCTGATACAAATATAAATCAGTTAGTAATATAATTTAAATGTTACTTTTAGTAAAATAATTTAAATGTTATTTGTATCTTCTATGATTTTTTAGGTGCCGACATGTGCCATATTTGTAAATTGCTTAGATATATGGATACAATTTATTGATATTTTGAAGCGAGAAGATATAGGAAAGTGAGTATATTTTAATTTTAACATTGTACCATTATTATAAATTACAATTATTAAACATAAGTACATTAGTAACTAGTTGTGTTCCGCGGTTTCACTCGCGTTTATTTTTAACTATCTCAATTACTCTCAAGACAATTAAGTAATAAATATACAAAATCTATACTAAATATTATCTAGGGAGCTGATTACGCAACATACTCACAAGCCAGATGACATTGGCATTCACATTCGGCCCTTCTTGGTTCTCATGAGATGGTCAACCTGGCCTCGGGATCCGATATCCTGAGTCGCAGCAAATAGCCCCCCTCAGTATTACTTAATTCTCGCTTATCGTACTTATTAACATACACCTTGTCTCTTAATTGCTTACTTCCAAAGCGTTGTATCATTTTACATAGCTCCTTTCCTCACCTTCCTCAATAAATAGGCTATAAGAATATATTATGTTTCAAATATAACGAGTTTATCTAGATATTTGCGCATTCAAACAAATAAAAAAAAATCTCTTGAGTTTTATAATATTGGTTTAAATTTAGTGTAACAGTGTCCACTATTGTACATTATTATATCGTGTTTCTTTATTAATTTTTATCTACTTGTATAAATTATCTTAGAGAATAAAGAATAATTTAAGAAATACATAAAATCTGCTTTAAAAAAATGCACCAGAACATTCTTGACCATAGTCAGATAGGTACATACCTAGTCTTAGATGGTCACAAATCTACCAATATGTCTACTACTACCTATTTCTTATTAAATTTTGAGAAGCTCCCCGTTGTATCTTTGAAACCCAAGGTCCAATGCTAATTAAATTAATTTGGGAACCCCCTTGAAAATATTCATATGAAAGTATAATGAAGTTCTGAGGTAACAAATAAAAAAAAAGAAAACCACCGAATTGACAACCTCGATCTTTTTTTATTTTATAGGTTGGCATTTTAACTACAATCTCATCTGATATTAGATGATATGGTCTAAGATGGTAGTCACGTTAAACCTAGAGAGAAACTAGCTCTCAAGTGCAGCTGCCGAAACACACCAATAGGTGATTGGCGACAGAATTTCGTCTTGAGGGTGGGTAGCTAGCCAGGCGGACTTAAAACAAAGCGTAGGGCTTTTTACATGCTGTGGTTTCATGACGATGCTTTCTTTCACCGACTGAGTTACTAGGATTCGAACCTACATCCTTCGACGCTGTGCCTGAACATAGCCATCTTCGCTTTTAAATCGCAAATATTTCGCATCGCTTCCTTCTTGAAATGAGTTAAAAGTACTGAAGTACAGCGTATGATGTATTTAATCAGAATTCCTTGTATAGCCAATGGTCGAGTATTGCGATTTTTTTTTATAATACTGCATACTGTACTGTAAATATTTCAGATATTGGGAAGCCCTTCAAGCTCTGGTCAATGGTGTGCTCAATAAAATTCAGTTTCAACACAATAAAACACAATTGCAACATCTGGACAATGACGTTTGTGATGATGATGTAAGTATTATAAATAGTGATGGCAATTATATAAATCGTGAATTATTTAAATTATTATCATTATTTAAAATTAAAATCAGTATTATTGGCAATAATAGAATGGTGACTACTGACTGATAGCAGAACTTAGTAATATATACAATGATATATGTATGGTGGTAAATGATGATTATTTTCACAGAAAGCATTCATATAAATCAGGGCTGTCCAAACTACATGGGACCCAGGGCCAACAAAAATGACTCAATACATTGGGGGGCCGCAAAATATTTATAAAAATAAAATACAAGTATAATAAGTATCATTATTTTATTATCTACTTTTTCATTAATTTGTCTTTTAAAGCCCAATAAATGAACAACGCGCGGTGTCGGGTGTACCTATTATACGTTCGGGGAATTCCCTGAGTTCTCGAGTGAATAGTGTTATGTGCGGCATAATCGAATACATATCCAAAACATTTGAATTTCGTCGCAAGAAAAATAATTTACTCATTTAATGTATTTAAACAAAGAAGATAAAAAACATTCTGCGGGCCGCAATAAATCACGCCGCGTGGTTTGGACAGCCCTGATATAAATAATAGCTTTTGCTCGCGGCTTCGTTCGCGTTTATCTAGATTTCACTCATCCTTCGGGAATGGTGCTTTTTCTGGCTATATGGTAACCTAAGTTCTTCTTTGTATCCCTGACAAAGTGTATGCAAAATTTCCTTATGATAACAGATGGTAGACCATACTCAAAGGAAACATCACCATTATTCCCACTTCTGCTTTACTGTATTCTGGCAAGAAGGGTGCGGTTGATAACATATACTAGAATATTATCATCGTCATCATTAGCCTGTAAGAGATCCACTGCAGGGCCATAACCCTTTTCCCGAAGGAAGGTATGGGCATCATCACCTCGCCAGCCCACTACTTATTGGTGATTTCAAAGTCTGAGAAACAACACATTTCTATATTTTCCCACATTTGGAGGTACTATTAGAATATTTATAAGGTTCAGGTTTCTTTACAACGTTTTCCTTTACCGTCAGCTGACAGTGTTAGCTATTTAAATTAGGAAACCTACGTGAATTCCGAAAAATTCGTTGGTACATACTGGAGTTCGAACTTTTTTTTTCGACCTGACTACACTGTTGACCTGGCAATGCCTCTACAGTTTCACCTGACTACAAAGGGTTTGAACCTACGGACATCGGATTGATATCCTATCGGTCAAACCACTCGACCACCACGACTAGAATATGAGACATTCCAATCGATTCTCAGGACTAGTAATCTATTATTACTGGCCTCGAGACTCTGGCACTTGGTCGGTTCTACATAATTATAGGCTGTAATGTTTCTTTAATATCACATGAACTGTAATACCTGTTCATAATATAAAAGAAACATACGACCTTTTTTTTTTTTTTTTTTTACATGGGGAAAATCCGTAACGGATACCCACCCCGTCGGGCAGCGGGGGGTGGGTTATGTCCGATTCCCACGGACTAAAAACCCCATGGTGCCTCACACACCTATTTGGCCAGGGAGCAGGAACTGCCAAAGGCATTACTTCTGCTCCCCAGCAGGTGTCGGCCCCTCAACAGGGGCCCCGTCTGCAGTCTGAGGGGTTAAGATGGTAGACCCCTCAGGAGGGGGCGGGTGTTAAACCCCCTCCGACGAACTGTGGGAGTCGCTCGGCACAAACGCCTCCACCACGCGGGCCTGTGCAGAAAGCACTGCTCAGGGGGACGGACGTCCCGCCCGTCCCGCCACCCACAGGCCCTTTTTACGGCGGCATGAGGTCGTTGCCGACCCGTCGCCGCCGTGTTCGTCGACCGCGGGAGGGGAGCCGAGTGGTCTGCTCCCTCTCCCTCTCCGCCGCCTCCTTCGCGAGCATAACTGTCTCGCAGTATGAGGCGACGGATATCCACCCGGTCTCGCTCTCGACCATCTTGACGATGACGGTCGAGAGCGAGAGATCCGGGCCGATGGCCGCGACGAGCTCGCGGCGTGGCTCGTCCCAGGCGGGACACTCCACGAGTGTGTGCTGCGCGTCGTCGACCGCGCAGCCACAATGGTGGCACCCTGTCGTTGGCTCCCGGCCTATGCGACACAGGTAGCTCCCGAAGCATCCATGCCCCGAGAGCACCTGTGTCAGCCGGAAGCTCAGGGTGCCATGCCGCCTGGTGAGCCATTCAGCCATGACCGGCTGAACGGCTCCTATGGTAGCCACAGAAACATACGACCTGTGTGTGATGTCAAATTTATGTCATGGATTTACGTGGATGTGATTGGTGCTGTTTGTTTATGTGTAATGATTTTGATGATGGCTGGTTGATTGGTCGATGATTGGATATAACCGAAGCGGTACAGATCCTTATGTATGATATTTAATTAATAATTCTGGTACTGTCATATACTAGTATAATGATTATGATTTAATTTATAATTTATGTATCTTTTGTATTCACTTTTAGGGGGAGACTGAATGGCGCACGTTCCTAAAACATTGTATAGAATGTATTGCTCGGGTGGCTGACTTAGCGCCATTGGATGTGTTTTCATGTGTAGTAAGTTTAAATATGTATGTAATTTACAATACCGTTCTTTAACCTTTTTAGTGCATCGCGCACTAAATTAACAAAAATACCCTTCACTACATCTGCATACTATATGAATATAAAAATAGACAGAGACAAAACGGTTAAAAACATCTTCCTTCGCTGTTTTTCAATTGATCTTCATTTTTTTTGTTTAGTAACGTGCTTTAGTGTTATCAATAGATTTTTTTTCATTAATATTTAAACTTGAAAAATTTATGAATTATGGTCGAATGTCGATCACTGGACGAGCACTTGTCTGTTTATAAATAGGCAGAGACAAAACTGTTAACATTGTTTTTTGGAAATTCTCAATTGCCAATTATTAAAATTTTTTTTATCGAAATGCTACATTTTAATATATATATATTTTATTGGTTAATCATTAGAAATAATTGTTTTATTACATTAGAATAATAATGGAAATCGAATTTCCATGATTTCCACGAACTTTTATTTTGATACATATAGCGAACACATTTATATACATATCTATAGCGACTATATACGTCTTTTGTGAAAGTTTCATACAAGTTTGTTAACATGAAGACGTTGTCATTTTTGTAGTACCGTGATTTATGAAAACGTTTATACTTTTAAATTATTATTCAATTTCTTTAGAAACTTGCGAGCAGAATGATTTTTCTGGCGCTTATATTTTATCTTATTTTTTTTATTATATTGTACTTTCCTAAATATATTAATTTTTGGCATATTTTATTAGGTCAATCGCGTTGTAGACATTTTCTAATATTAAAAAAAAAGAAAAAAAAAAAAAAGTTCAAAGCCATAAGATATGTTTTTTATACGCTCTCTTAACATAAAACCCTATTTAACTGTTACGTATACGTCCTTTTTGTGGTTAGCAGGTGATATATTATCGAAACTAAAACTAAATATCTTATGTTAATATAGAACATTATTTATAATTTCGCTTCTCACACTTTATCCAATTAAACTTTAGATATACTATTATGTAGAGTAGATATTAACTTGTACCTTATCACTGATTATGGAAAATATATAGAAGGTATCTTCTAAAGAAATGTTCTGAACTTACTCAAGGCTCGCTTAGGATTGTTTTGCCGTAATGAAAATAGTTATTTTGATGGTGTTTAGGTAGAACGATGGCAGTGCCTCGCGAGTGTTCATGCACGATGTGCGGGCAGGTCGGCGGGTGCCTCCACGCTTCCCGTTGATACTGCGGATAGTGAGCGCCTTCTAGCTGCTTTGCTAGACTATGCCACGCTAACACGGGTGTTGGGCCGTCTTGCGCCTGCATTGCTAGCTGGTAACTCTTTACCTTTCTCTGTGACACACATACACTACACGTTATTTATTACATTGTTACTAACTTCGGTAAACAATGTCGTTTTCATAGATATAAAAGAGGAACAAGTTCACTATTATAGCTATGATTTATATTCTTTTTGTTTGATGTACAGAATAGAATTATTATACATTTCACTGTGGCGCACATATATAATAAAAGCTATGGGTGGACAAGTACACTTACCTCTCTTAAAGGACGGGTAAACTTGATGTTATTTTTAGATTTTGTTCGTTTGTTTGTAATACTCAGAGCGTTTATTGTATTTAGTTGTTTAAAATAAAGACATGAATCAAGTTGTAGTTTAAAAAGGGTTCGCAAATATGTGGTTATTTGTTTGGTTTGTGGACAGAGTCTGAGAGTGAGAGGCGGTCCGTGGGTGCCGGCGTGGGCGGGGCAGTGGTGGAGCGCGTGGCGGGCGTGCTAGCGGGCGCGGCGCTCACGAGGCCGCATCGCACGCATACCGCTGCGTCCCCGCACGCACATGCACACGTTAATCTGTCAGTCAATATATAACATTAAAGTTTATTAATTCGAAATATTTCTCCGATCGTTTTATCCAACTATTTAGCTTACTCTTTGTTTTTTTCTTTTATCTCTTTTCAATTAAATCTTGGTTGAGACAGAGTCGTCTGTCTAGTAAGTAAGTAAGCAGTAGTAAGTATGCTTCTTTTGGCGCGTGTGGGCAAAAGGATAGAGTGAATATTTACGTTGCGCCCGTACACTGACATCTAAAAGCGACACCATGAAGTTGCTTGCATGTTATCGTGAGAACTGATAACTATGTTCAAGTTAGTTATTTAAATATAAATGAATTTACAACACGAGTTTTATATTAATGGATTTAAATTATATATGGTGAATGAAAATTTATTGTGAGTATTTGTGATAAAATTGGTTTTTTATGTTAGAATTTTTTTAAGTTGGTTTATGGGTTTGACGTTCATTGTCAGTAGTATATATTCTTTTTATTTGTTTAAATTAATATTATTGCATAAATAGTTTATTCTACTTCTTTTTAGAATTTTACTTGATTCTGTATACAGATATATAGAGAATTAATTTTAAATCCTTTTAAATTTAATTGTATATTTTAAATGAAAATGATTTCTTTTCATGTCTTTTATTAAGCTAAAGAAGTATAACTTCTTACGTTCGTACTTAACTACACATTTTTTTTAAATTAAAATGTATACTAAGATTAATTTGAGATATTATTTGATATGGTGATTTAAAATTATAGTTGATGATAAAAATGGCATAGTTTAATAGTTCCAATGTTTCAATATATACAAAAAAAAAAACAAAGACACTTCGAAATGTGTCATAAATAAATAAAATTCAGTAACAGAAACATGGACCGTGTGAGGTGTGATTGAAATCTAATTTATATGATAGTATTATGCAGAATTACATTTCTCAAATACTTTATTTGTTAACTTCACGTTATAAGGTGTACAGAAAAGGAAAGGTACTTTTTATATAAAAAAAATGTTCCCGAGGGATATATAATATCTACACTAACACGAACCAAGTTGCGAGCAAAAACTAGTCTATAATAAAGAAAACTATATTGTTTATTATATTCACTTTTATGTGCGTACAGACATGCGGAAATGTTCGCTTGCATGGGAGCGTGGTGTTGTTACGCAAACGATTGCGGAGTACCCATCTATACTATGGAGGGACTGTTCTCTTCAGCTGTACCCTTCCTCCTACCACACGATGTACCCGTGAGTTATATTGTTAATGTCTTTTTTTACGTTTTTATTTACAAGTATATGAGTAGAATCAATTTTTTCCAGTTACTCCTTAGTCCCAAACTATTTTCGATGATTGTGGTTTTGTTGAGAATGTTTGACCTCTTATTAGATTATATCTCGAGTGATTGGGATAGATTAAGTTGTTGTCTTTTTGTATAAAATATATATATTGCCACTTAAAACTTATTTATGTTCGTGTTTTTGAGTGTGAAATGATGTTAATGTTCAAATTTGTAAATGATACAATCATTCACTTAAGTACAATTATACTTCAGTGCCAGTAGAGAGTATATAATAAATGTAATTGAATGTATTTAGTACCTCGTACATAGCTATTCAAATTCTGGTTCAATTCATAGTTTTGAAATAATAATAGTATATTTGTTCTAATTTATTTACAATAACAGTAGTACTCGTAGGTTTTAAATAAAATGTGTTTTTTAGGAACCACCATTATTATGTCACGCCGCTGCACATCTGTTACTCAGTTTGTCTAAAAACGTTAAGTTTACGAGTGACCCGTTGGTGCTAGTCGGAGACTTGTATAATCATGCTCAAAGATCATTGGACTATTTAGAACCAAAGGTAAGCACTATTTTACTAATTTAAATTAGGAATCTTTAACCGATGTTTATAGATTTTTTCTCTAATGTCCTGAGCCTTTGTGAATAGATTAGCTGTATACTTACTTGTCCTACTAATAATAGACGAATAAAAACCCTCATACGTTCTTTAAATATTTTATACAATTCGTGCACGTGACTCCTAGGTAGGTATGTTTGCAAGGGAATGGCCATGTATTCGTTATAAACTTCTTTTCTTTCTAATATATAAATGAATAAATATAATATTTTTTATAATAATCTGTCAATATGTGCGAATAGGTTTTTATTTGCAAATGTCTCGGGAGAAAAAATGCATGAATATGAAATATCCTTAAGATGTTACATTGGTTTAATTCACACCCTACTTTTTATAGACGCAAATAGATTTCGTGTTAGAGCTCCATTGATGGGTTAGAGGTTTCTTTCTGGAGAAACTTTGAATATAATTGCAATTTAATAAACATAAATAAATCTACAGTTCCGTATTCTTCCTACATACAATGGTAGTACAAACATTTTTTCATTCTAATCAATATTCTTCCAGTAAAATTATTCGACATCCACAAATTATTATATAATCTAGTAAATGATGACTTCACGAGTATAAGGCTATAGGGGCATATGCATAGTGATATTATGATCCTGAAAGTTTCAGATCTCTAATTTAATCTGTTTTCTCACTAGTCCCGACATATTCTCTTTGTAGTGTTTTAATATCTTTCTGAGGCCGATTAAAGTAATTCTTATGTCCCTATGGGCTTTATTTGAACGTTATCGCACAGACCGCAGGCGTGGTCCGCGAGGCGTTAGTGTCGCTGACGCTGCGCGGCGGTGCGGACGCATGCCGCGCGCTCGTCTGCTCATGGAGCGGCGCGCTGGTGCCCGCCGGAAGCGTCGGCCCCGCGGCAGCACTCCCGCCGCTCACAGCTCTACTACACGCCTTCGCGAACGCGACTACCACATCGAAAAAGGTTAGTTCCACCACTAATTGCAATTTTCCAAATCAAAAATACTTTTTCAATTCAGGCCTTCAGAAGGCGCTTATCTACATCAAAACTACCACCGGTTCAGAAAACGACCCAGTTATCTTTGTCATGTTTTTACATGGAGACTGATTTTATATCAGTCAAAGGTCAAAACTACCACCGGTTCGGTAAACAACCCAGCCATCGAAACGAATCAGCGAGAAATTCGATCCGGTTTATCTTTTCATTGTACACATTTTTACAAACATTATCGTGTTTTGACATAGAGATGGATGAGAAAAAATTATATGTGGCAGGGATGTGAATTTTAAGATGGATGTGCGGTGTAACCATAGTGGATACGATTAAAAATGAATACATCAGAGGAAGTTTGTAATAGCATCAGTGACAGAGAAGTGGAGGAGTAATAGGTTAGCATGGTATGAAAAGAAATGAAAGTCATGTAACAAGAAAAGGTTTTTATTTTAGGTTTAAATAATCTTTTTGTATTTCTTTTCAAAAAATATATTAATAAGAAATATTTGAAGAAAAACGTCGCCATAAGTAGAATTTTTAAAAGTTATAGCTATTTGGAAGAACAAATACTTTTTTTTGTTTTCAAAAATGTATAACTTTTTTGTTTAAGTATTAATATAAAAAAACGACAGGAAAAAATCGTTTCTTTTAGGGTAGGAAAGGATGAAATCTTTCAGCCAAACCAAAAGGAGGCGGAGTCAAAATTGCTTGATTTGGCATGGAATTTCCCATATATATACAGATAAAAATTGTTTGAAAATAACCTAGATTTTTTATTTTTTTTTAATAAAAGTGCTTTTAAAGCAACACCGTGCTTAAGATATTTTTTGTTTAATGTACGTACATATAATGTATGTATGTAGGTGATAGCAGAAGGCGTACAGAGTGCTGCGGAGACTGCACTCCGTATGTTGTGCGAGCCGACCGGAGCTTTTTCAGCAGCTGAACCAGAGATCACAGATTTCTTTTTAGCGCTCTTCACTGCGTTGTTACCTCAGCTGGGCAACTTTGCCTACACAGCCATAGATATCTTCTTGGAGGTGGCACAGAGGTATGGATAACTTTTATTCTTTGTCAGACTACCTTCATGTTTTTTATTCTTTGTTGTACTACCTTCACTTATATGTTTTTGGTGTTCATAAAGGTAATGAAATTATTTTCAGTATTATGCAGTGAGTAATTAATTACCCAGTGTAAAATTTAGAAAGATTTAAATCATATGACTAAGCTTTATTATTTTTTTTTTATTTGTTAATAATTTTATTTCTTTGTGATATTTGTCTTTTCCGTCGACATTTTCATAACTTCCATGTATCGGCGAAATTACGTTTTTTAAACTGCAATTAACTTGCTACTGTCGTAATGATACTTCAGTTTTTGGCGCCATCTGAATTTGTTGTTTTAATTTCGTACATTCGTGTTATGCTATTTTATAATAGAGGCATTATGTGTAACATAGTTTTGTTACTAAACTAAAATTGAAATAATATAATGAGAGGTTACATGACTTTTAATATGCCACAAAAAATTTACAAAAAGACGATGCTAGAGAGTTGGTTAAACTTAGAAATTTAGTAGAATATTCTATTCATGTAATATTAGCCCTTTGACTGTCGAAAACTATAAAGGTTTAAGTCCCATACAAACGAATGTTGACTTCGTGAGGCACAGGTCAACAGACTGTTAGTAGCATAAGCTTAAAAAATACCTGATTTATTATAAAACTTTCAAAAATAAATTATGTATTGTAAAATTACAATTTTCATGTAAAATGTACTTTTAAATTATTTTTTTATTTGTACGAACTGTTTTTTTTATTAAACCATGAAATTTACAATGTATGTCTTCGACGTTGTCGTCGTGAAATTAAAAAAAAACGATTAAGAACATAATCCGCCATTTTGAAATTTGGGTCTTAAAAAATCAGCCGAGAGGTCAATAGAATCTGGTAGAGACAGATTGTCATGGAATAATAATGATATAATTGTGTAGAGGCGGTGGTGAGAGCAGCGTGGAGCGCCTCGTGGAGTGCGTGAGGCTGGGGGTGGAGGCAGGCGGGGGCGGAGTGCGCGTGCGCGCTGTACTAGATCTCTTGCACAACCACGTGTTGCCGCGCGCCACTCTCGCTGCACCGGATCTCGCTCGCGCCGCACATAGACTCCTCGCCAGGTAACACACAACAGTCACTCTCCAACAACAACAGCGACTATCCGACGACGACTTTCGCCTGTCTTCGCTATCTGCCTTGCTAGCTTCTGAATTGCGGGATATACTGGCTGATCTCATAAATTAAGAATTAGAGATCAATTTGTAAGTTAGATATAGGTTACGATGGGACTGACATATCAGAAATGATAAAAGTCCCTAAATGAAATAAAGAAAAAAGAACCTTAGGATTCGATATAAATTTCATCTTTGCACCTCGATGATAAACAGAAAGATGGATTTCTATATAAAGCTATTTTTGATACAAGCAAATATATTAATAAAGGAAATTGAAAAAGAAAAACAATTGCTATAATAGTGAAACATTTTTTTGTTCGGTGTCTGTAAATTAATTATTTGTTTCACAGACGTTACACTTAAATACTAAAAAGCTTGTGTCTATTTCACAATTACGGTGAATTTAATTACACCTGGTATGTCAAAATACATGTACTTGAAGAATATTAATTATCTTCTACGCAGTCTAGTAAAAAAAATGCTTTGACACTCGAACAGACAAACGGAATATAATACAAAAATAATCCTATTAAAATTCACTTTTTTTTTCATTATAAGTATGGAATTTTTAAAATGTATTCATAAATAATGTTGAACTTATCGTAAGGTAGTGCTCGAAATTCCACTGAAATTAATTTTATTTTAGTTTCAACTTTCTGTTGCCAAAAAATATATAAATACTTACTATAAAAATAAATACCATAGAGGCAACCTTCACTATGTAGAAATGTTTAACCACAGAGTAACAACATATATTTAACATTGACGGGCTTAAATCATCCGCATTTTGTATTTTACTCTACAGATTTTTTAAAGTAATTTTGAAACTCCCACTCGTGGTGGAATTATCTGTAGACATAAATTAAATCAATTACAAATCATGCGCTATGCATTCACTCTAACATTTACTCTGCTTTTTTTTACAAATCATGAATGTAATCAGTAAGTGTTTTGATATTTTTCATTTGGTATACTTCTTCATCTTTAATTTGTGGCGCCGTGTGTACGTAATACACAATTCCGCCAATGTCATGTAGATACAGAGTGAGCGTTGTCTGTGGCAGATAGTGTAGTAAACGAAGGAGAGCAATTAAAAAATGTAATTTGTGAAAAGAAAATAATTATTTAGTGTAACTTATATTCACACAGAGTTTTGGTATACTTATAATACACATTATGTTTAAATTTTATATTCCTGCACTACTTCTCGTTGTGAACTTTAAATTTGCCAAGTTTAACAGTGTTCCGTGCCTGCAGTGTGCTTAAAAAAACGGGTATAGCTTTTTCTTTATGTAATTAGTATAGAGACATGACGATGTTGTGATTTAAAAGTGGTATTAATTAATATAGTGTATTGATACACCGTTGGCGATATTTCTTCCCGCACAAATGCGAGCGAGAAGAGAGCTCGCGGCGCACGGACGAGTTGCGCGGTGCACTTGCGGCGCTCGGCCGCTCACTACTGCAACCCGATATCGACTTACTGCGACTGAATATTGAAACACTCGACACTCTCAATAACAAGTGTAAACTATATCATAAGGTTTGTCAATTCATTTTTATACAACACTATTGTCTAATAAAGCAATTGATTAACATTAATTTATTTTAGGGGCATTCGATAATGATCAACTTCCAAACTCTACAGGGAGAAAATATACATGACGTTAAAGCCAGGGAAATCGACTGACAGACTCGATTACTCGACCCATATGAGATTAAATAGTAGGAATAGACAAGATATATTTTGTCTATCGTTCAATAGTCTCTCATGAAAAAAATGTGTGCACTTCACAAGCGGTAGAAGTGAAACCTGCCAAAAAATGATAAAATAATCATGTTAACGATATACGTAAACACACCAAGCTGGATATGATGTTTTTACCCAAGACTTCGTAATACGCAGCCCTACACACACCTACACACATAGACACACATAGTGAAATATACAATGAGAGGAGACTGGAATGAATTGATGAATGAATGAATTGCTAATATTTGAGTAATCGCTATATGTTACTAAGTATACAGTACGTACTAAGTATGATGAGTTACTTGACTAAGACTTCAAATATTTTTACGTAAATATATACTGAGCAGGTAAACGGTTATGTTAGGATATCGCTAACGCTAATAAATTTTGTTCTTATTTAAAATATAAACATATAATAAAAATATAGGTTTTGGCGTTTGATCACAATCTCACCTGATGTTAAATGACGATGTAGCCCAAGATGGTAAACACGCTAAACCTCGACAAAGACTGGCTCTCAAGCGTAGTTGCCGGAAAACTTCTAGAAGGGTCTATCGCCATCTTGTAATATTTTTGTATTTTTCATTCATTTTGGTGTTAGTGTAAATCCAAGGTGTTGGATAACATGAATTTTAGGCGATATTCCGGTCAGAATTCCTATGCGAGTTTCTGTCGGTGCTGGTGGGCGGGCTGATAGAGGGCGGATGGCGCGCGCTCGCCCGAGACGAGGTGACGGCGGCGGTGCACGCGATGGCCGCCGTCGACTTCGCCGTGTTCCGCACCGCTTTTCTGCCGCACTTCCTGCGCTCGCTGCCCGGACTCGCTCCGCAACATCTGCAACAACTGGAACACTTCCCACCGGATACGGTATTATTCTCATTTATTTTATTTCTTAATTATACATTTTTAAACGTAGTTGTTGGGGATTACTATTGACCCGCTTCAGTACTATTGACTTTATTCCGTACTATTGACTACGGTTGTTCCGTTCTAAAATACTATTGGCTCGAGGTATCAGCCAATTGCAAGCATCTTGACTATTATTGGCTGGACGACAACTAAACACTAGGGCTGTGTTCCACTAAACACTCACGACCACGGGTTTTCCCGTTCCACTTAGTCCCAAGCGTTACAATCGTAAACCCAAGTGGAACGGATTATTAAGCTTTTTTTTTCGAACTGACTACACTGTTAACCTGGGATTCCTCTACAGTTTCACCGGACTACTAAAGGGAGTGCTTAAGGCACTCACCCGATTTTATATACGCAACCAACATAAGGGCGCACGGCGCGCCTCGGCTTTGACTCTCACCGAATATCCCGAGTCTAACTAAGTTAAGCTAACTATTACTTATTATTAATTCGTGACACATACACGTGTACCAAACATGTATGTTTTGACGAACTTATACATGTATCTTGAATCTGACCACTAAGTCTAATCTAAGCTAACTTCGTTCGAAAAAGGGATTAACACAAATTGTCAAGCATGGGTCACATAGTATGGGTACTTTACCCTATCGGGCTGCGTGACAATAGATGCAACATGATAACTATGTTAATTAACGCGAGCGAAGTCGCAGTTAAAAGCTAGTTAAGTAAACTTTTCGATTTGCAGGATCTACCAACATTCACGCAGAATATTCACCGTCTGGTTAACGACGTGAACTGTTACCGCGCATACAGCGTGCTCACCGCGGCGCCGCTTGCGACCGACACTGCGAATACGTAGCATTCCTTATATCATTACTCTTGACTAAGAATATACTTTGTGATATTAAAGAGTGTAAATATAAATAAATAAATGATGTCTTTTGTGTAGTACATATGTATTACTCTTCAAATGTTACATTATTTATACATTATATAAAACAGATATGTATTTGTAAATCCCGATTTATAAACGGCAGTACATCATTTTTATTTTTAATCCATGCATTTATTTTCCGTTGTATACGAACGTGGCGAGTCCTTTTTATAAAGTATAATGAGAAGAAACATTAAATAAATTTTATTATGTAAGTATTTGTTCTAAGTTTCTTCAAGTTATTATTGATTAATTGAATAAATGCTTGTTCGTTGACTGTTTAAATTATTACATCATGGTAAATAATCATTAGTAGATATGACTGGTTGATAGATACAGTCCTTTTCAATCTTTTTGCTCGCTCTGAACATAGCCGTAAGTTCGTGCTTGTGTGGAATATAGCTAACAGTTTAATACAAAACAAAATTAAAATATTATTATAGGTATATAAAATCGTCTTTTATTTATCCTTAAGTTGTCTCGATGTTATACATGTGATATAATACTTATTTATACCTAAATTAGTGTTCTGCGCATCTATATTCAAAGCGGTCAAAAAGTTTGGCGAGGACTGTACTTCACTAATTCTTTTAACACAAATAATTTGTAGGTGAAACGAAAAGAGGTTCTAGAACATTCAGTAGGGCAGAATTAATTGTATTTGTTATCCCGTATCGAAAAATGTTGCAACTATTCACCAATCTTTTACTATAATCGATAAAATGTTTCACACTTCCACAGGGATTTTTCGGAGTAATGTTTATTCTTCATTTCGCCGGTATACATTACGCGGCAGTCAACTAATGCTAGCACTTTGACAGTATTTATTAAAAACTAGCTCCCCACCTATACTTCGTACATTACACCCTAATGAAGACAATATGACCAAATCTTCCCATTACAGTATGAGCATGATATGAAATAAAATTACAACTGAACGTCAATACTGTGACTGCATTTGAACATTCTTCTATTTATTTTTATTTATATATATAGAAATTAGGATACAGCATATTGCAAGAGTCATCTTATTTTAAATCGTTATTACAATACACGTATATATTAATTGTCTGGTCGGTTTAAACCAGAGGTTCCCAAATTTTTTTTCTCATAGACCCCTTTCAAAATGTTACTGGTTCCGGTGGACAGGTTCAATACTACCATATGAAGTCAAGCCAACATTGGTAGTTCTTCACACTATCGAAAATAAACTAATTTTCATAGACCCCCCGCTTACTAATTGTGCACCCCGATTTCTTTGTCACGCCAACGTACACCCCCATCGAGTCTATCGTGGACGCCTGGAGGTCCACCTAGACGACTTTGGGAATCACTGGTTTAAGCAAAACGACAGTTAGAAATTTTGTTCTATTACACAACTAACAACTTTGGTATTTACAAAATGTTTTTTTTAGGTTTTACCGTTTCACTATAATCACGTCTAATGTTAATGCTGCCTAAGATGATAAACACTCTAAACGTAGAGGGAATTTGTTCTCGAGTGCTTTTCAGTGTAGGAGAAATTAGCCAAGTAGAATTACCCTATCACTGTGTTATGTTTTCATCACAATATTTTACTTTTACCGAAATCTCTGGCTCATTACAAAATATGAATCTGTGTCGATCAACGTAGTGTCAAACACGCTACAACTGAGCCAATATCGCTTTGAACGCTCTGTTACCAGTCCAAATATCAATTACTATGCATTTTAATAGTCGTAACAAAGTATTAAACATGAAACCAATTGTCTAATTAAGGTGTTTTGTAGCGTAACATAAAACGAATTTCTATTTATTAGAGATGCACAAAATATGGCATTCGTTTCGATTATATACTCTGATCAAATATAACACGATCGAATTTGTGCTGTTACGCTCGTTGTTACTGTAGTAACCCTTATGCTACTCCCATATCTTCGTGAGTAAGCTTCGACTATTTGTAGCGTTAAAATGAATGTCAAAAATCATTCCGATTAAAGCGCAGACTACCCTTTCCAACAACTTGAAATTGGCGTACCATAAATTCCTTTAAAGTGTGTAAAAACCGCCGGCCCAGTTATCTTGCTGCGTATATCGTCACGCAATCCGATAGTTTGTAACGCATAACGATAATGTGTATGGAATTTTAGTGAGTTTCTACCGACTAGAAATAAGATTATTAAACCATTTCGCATATAACATAAAAGGATAGATGTCAACTACGAAGGTTATACTGAAATATTAAATATCTGTATATATTTTGTTTCAACATGGTTGACCACCGAGTTTTCTGATACCTTTTATAGAAGAATTGATTTCTGTTTACCTCTAGAATTGAAACCGCATGCTGTTATTTGTTAAGCAATATTTAGCTCATGTTTCAAAATAAATGCTGCTTACACTTTTTATATTTGGCTGTTTTGTACTTAAGGACGCGTATTCAATTTTACGCACTTCAGTTTTTTTTATTATTATGAAAAATATGACCAACAAAGATAAAGAATGCGTATAAAAACTCTTTCATGCAATTTGTATAGCAGATCACACTGTATCTCTTGTTATAAGTAAAAATATTGAGTTTATAAATAAAACTGTTGCTTCATGAAATGTTTAATATGATCTCCATTTAACTTTATGTACTTACAGGCTCTTGAATTTCTTAAACACACTTATATTCGCATGCAGAAATAAGAAAGAAATCTATCATCTATTTGCTTTACTATTATGAAGAGAAACAACTTTAATTATTATAGTTTTCCTTTTTTCGTTTACATATTTAGTCTGTTGTCTAGAAGGAGAAGGCGCGTCTGCCGTTTTTTGCGTTGTTGTTTTTTAATTAAACAAAAAGGTCAAATCGAATATTTATTTATTTGTTATATAATTTACTATTCGTTTAATTTTCATCTTATAAATTAAATATATTAAAAGCTATTTTTTATAATATTTATTGATAATTAGATTCTTAAAACAATAGTGAAAACCCTATCACTATCATAATCTCTTATGAAGTTTAGAAGAATAGGTTAACACCTAGCCAAAAACGAAAAGCGTTGTTGCTTTACAATATTTATATGTTTACTTACTCAAAATATAAAGTAAATTAATTTTAATAAAACTAGTTTTTATTGTCAAATGCTCTTATCCTTTTTTCCATAACTTCTAGAACAATGGACTTATGGCTAGCGTAAAGATTCATATCTGGTGTAACATCAACCCATTGAACCCCAACAGCATCGTCTCCTGCATTAAGTTTTAATGATCCTACAGTTAACCCATTATCATCATGAAAATTATAAGCAACACTTTCCATCCAAGCATTATCTGTATTGCGGTGGTCATCTATATACCCTTGGTAAACTATTTCACCATTACTGAAGAATTTTTCCAGTCTCTGCTTCCACACTTTTTTCTCATCTACAATCAAGTTAACATTTGTTCAGTGTTATAATAATTATACTTAATGATGTACAAGATTTTTCTCCTAATTCTATCACAAAATATTATTCTCACTGCTACATTGTGGTTTCAAGAGGATGATTGGTAAGGTACAGCTGTGTAGACGAGGTATTTTAACTCAGTCCACAGGAGTAACCATCAATTATCATAATAATTTGCATGCATGATTGTTACTTCATAAAAATAAAAAGTAAATCAATATATACAAAATGTTTCAATACAGTACCTTTCATATTTTTATTTTCTTTGGGTAAGTTTAGCATAACTTAGCCAAGTAGCACGTTTTAATATTATTAGGAAAAGCATTCTTTTGAACCTACTTTAATCATTATAAATATAACTTATGAATAACATAAAAATATTTATTAACTAATACTATTCTTTAGGTTATACTATGCTGATAAATTACCTTCACTTTCGGCTAAAGAATTCATAGCTTCTTCCTGGAATTCTCTAACAGCAGTGGTGCTAACTGTTTCTCCTGGGTCTACCATGCCACCAGGCAGAGCCCATTCACCTGTATCACCACGTTTTATTGCTACAAACTGTAAAATAGGCCTGAAATTATATTCAAAGGTACCAATACATAATGTATATGAGACAAATCCAAGAAATATACTGGTTATAGGAGACTATATTGTAAAATCATAACTTTTATATTTCTTTACGATTTCGATAGCATTATTTGTCATATCTTTTGTATGGAAACATTTCCATCTTTCATCACCCCACATTTGTACAGGGGTAAGCTGAACAAAATTTGTTTCATTTTTCATTTAACCACTTCATGAGATTGAATTGATTCCAGTATTTTAATATTTATCTTAATTTAATTGAAATAGGTATTCAGTCTTGCAAAGAGAACACTTACTTATTAGTTTTCTCATCAATTTCAATCTGACCACTTTCAAGTCTTTTCCATTGACTCACAATGGGATCTGCAGCATGGTTTGGTCCCCACCGGCCTAAAACACCTCTGCCTTTTATCCCAGTGCGTCCCAGAGGATTTAATGGATATTCATCTGCAATCTGATATTCACCCATGTAACTCACTCTGCTTATATTTCCATCTATACAGTGCCATTTTGGCTTAAAATTGTTAGCCCCTAAAAAGGTCCAAGTCAAATGTAAAGATCATATTATTGCATTTATTAAAGTATGGGCATAGTATAAACATATTTACCAATGTCTAGATCTGCATATGGTTTTCCTTTCAATGTCGGCGAAGTATAACTTGGTGGTTTATATTCTTTGTATTCATTATTCCAACTTACTTTATCATCTGGTACGTGAAATCTTTCTACGTTGGATCGAGGATATAGTCCTCCACGGCATTTATAATGTATTGTAATCATAGCGACAGTTCGATACATCAAAACATTCGTAAACAAAAAATATACTGCCGTGAATATCCTCAACATTACTATTTATCTCTTTATACTGTATATAACTTGCCATAGAACACTTTCATCTTTCCCCTGAATCTGATATAAAATTCCTTTAGAGTTCGAATTTAAAAAATAAAATACCGTTACAAGAGCAAAAATTATCAAGTTTACGTTTGGAAATGCCAGTCAAACGACGTTTCTAGAGAGAAAAAAATTCTTCCCTTTAATATATAATAGATCTTTTACGTTTTACCATCTACTTGTATATCCAAAACCACCTTATTATTCCTCTTGCTAAATTTTCTTCCATCCCGTAAATTTCCCACAGGCGTTAAATTAAAGGCGGGAAATCCCCCGATCTGACAACAGTATTATGTATAGTGATCAGTATTTTTATTCAGTATTTCTAAGTTACCTCATCATTTTCTGCTTGAACTCAATAATTTTCAAAAAGAAACACACCAAGAAAGTCAAATAGATGGCTAACCTTAAAGTTATCAAAGGTGTGTAGATGTTTTAAATCACTGAAGTAGTTAGTTACCCAACAGTATCACTATTCTTGGGTTGGAGGGCCTGTCGCGTCGTCGGGTCAGATGCCCATGACATTTTGCTAGCTCTACTATCCTATAGTTACGCCACTAGTCAGCGCTAAAAATACCGCTAAGATACAAAACAAATTCAAAAATTAAACTGTTGTGTGTACGTCCTTTTTACGCAACTGTGTAGAAAAAGGGTAACGTTTAGTTATAACGTTTGTGGAAAAAAAAACAGTAATTGAAATCTGTTTTTTTTTGTATTGTTTTTAGCCAAATGTGGAGGTTGCACTTAAGTACAACTCATAAATAATGACAACCATTACCATAAAAATCCTTAAATCTCTTACTACTTGTACGTCTAATAGTCTGTCTCTTACCTTATTTTTTCACCCCATAAATCGTGAACCCTCTATATTTAGGGGCAATTCCCCTTGTCTGGCATCGCCGTTTTTATTTCCTTATAAGTGTACAATAAATTGGGGCTGTCAGTAAATTCAAATTATTTTATAGAGCTGGATATCTAGAACTATACTAAGCCGAATATTATTTCACAAACATCACAGGTTGTTATTAATTTTTCATTAAAACCTAATGCAAAGTAAAAGTGATCTTTTGTCTTTTTTTAATCAATTTTTGGAACGATTTTTCTTATTGCGCATTATACGCTCTGAGCGGATGGTAGCGAGTTTGAAAAAAGTGTAATAAGCTTTTTTCCGAAATTTCTTGCTATAGTTTTATGCATTTTGATAGACATTCTTTGATTTACACACATTTTTTTATTTACATTTCTTACATTATTCATAACTTCTGATTTTCTCGTGTACCATGTCATTTTTATGAAAATAAGATATAAGATGTAGTTAGTTTTGAGTTAAACATTGATTTTGCTTAAGTGTACCGTGACAACTTCGCACTTAATAAATAATTGTTGTACAAGGCTGTGCATCAAGGACCTTTATTGTATCATATCTTCAGCCTGTAAGATATCTACTGCAGGGCCATAGGCTTTTTCCCGAAGGAAGGTATGGGCATAATCACCATGACGTATTGGCGATTTTAAACTCTAAGAAATCCCAGTTCTATATTTTTTTCACATAGTACCACCGTACAAGAAGAACATTTCTTAAGTTCATGTTTCCTTACGATGTCTTCCTTCACCGTCAGCCGATAGTGCTACCAATTTGAATTAGTAAATGTACTTGACTTCCGAAAAATGTAACTAAGCCAATTCTGTACATTAAATATTTTTTGGGAATTATAATCGAGGTAGACTTTGTTATTATTAGAAGTCAAAAATATTTTATTTAGAATTTTTACCCGTCTTTCTGTCCCTGTGTACGCGTACCACTTTAAAAATACTGTACCGATTTTGACGAAAACTGACACAGTTATAACTAATATTATGAAGTAATACATAAATACTTTCTGTCTCATAAAACACAAGGGGTACTTTCAGAATAACAAATACAAGTCAAAAATTTGTAATTCATAAGATATACGAATAAATCATATGTCGTATACATATATATAATAATCATATTAACAATTGACTATCATCATTAAGCGTGACTTTGAAGTGGTTTGTTGATGTGAGAACCTTTTTATGTTTTCTATCATAAAAATGCTTTAAACCAGTTACTACATGTCAATATTCAGAGGTTAAAAGAAAACGCAACTTATAAAAATAATGGTTTTTTTAGGAAACGTAAGTTTCAACTCAGGACGCTGACAACATCGGTTATAAACTCATATGTGAGTTTAAACTTCTTATTTCAACCTTCCATTTTTTTTTCAAACTAACTACACTGTTGGCTTAACAGGCCTCTACACTTTCACCCTCCATAGTTTCTGTGTTCTTTATATAGGAATGGTTTGTCAGAGGTTATAATATAAATAATGCATCAAAGTCAACATATTTATTTTCTTTTTCGTATTATTTTTCGAGTTGAGGGTTTCTTGAACACTTCTTCTTTTTCTTGAAAATCATCATCTGAAAATACATACAAACCTTTAATAACAATGTGCATGTATGTGTTAGGTAAAAAAGTATAGTAAGTTTCTTTCTTCTTTTATAGTTATGTGATAACATTGAGAAACGTGAATAAATCATAACAAATATTTGTATGAACATATTTTAGAATGTTTTTTGTTTAAAAAAAGTAAATGTTCTAACATTACTGTCAATAATTCCATAAATACAAGGTTTTGCAAAAGTTTATTATGTTTAAGAAATAAACTTTCATTCATTGAACATAAGTTTGTATAATTTTATTAATATATATTTTGGTTTTAGTACATATAAGTTGCTAATTTATTGAACCCCATATTTTTTTTATAATGATGTATCCAACACGAAAATACCTGTTAAAGAATGTATTAGGAATATTAAGAAGAAATGCGGGCGGCGTTTCGTTCATATAAACGAATTCCTCAGTTTTCCACCTGGATAATGATACTAGAACATTTTATCTATAAATCAAATATTATAAGTAGTAGGAGCTTCCTAAAATAGCCCGATTTTAGGAAACAAACAAACAAATCTGACGAATATAAACAACAATAGAAAAACACAGGCAGGGTCAAAGTTCTTCTTATTTTATAATAAAAAAAAAACTATAATTATATGCGTATTTTTAAGGGAGGAAACTGGGTAATAAGAAATGTTGTTTTCGTGTATTTTATATAGGTATATTTAGTCCGAGCTGCAGTTGTCTCTCTCGCGCTCCATATGATGGTTCACGCAAAGTGCGGCAGCAATAGACTCTTGTTTAACTCATTCTTCAAATATCTTGCAGACCGCATTTCCTCTTAAACATCTACTTCAATATAAACATTTTAAAAATGTAAATAATACGGCAAAATTGACAAGAACATAGCCACTTGAGAAGTAAGTATTGCTATTCTCTTTGTTTGAACATGTCTAGAGTTTTAACAAGTTTACCTGAATCATCCGAAGCAATTTTGTTATGTCTAACTGCTGCTCTACGATTCGACTTCTTTCTTGTTGATGGTGGTGTTTTTTCATTAAGCGGTGGTTCATTCTATAATAAAATTTCCAATGTTATTAAGTATTTAGAATTCAACTAGTATTTCACGTAATGTTCAAAGTGACCATGAAACTAACATGATAAGACAGTTTGCAATAAAATATGTAATTAACATCACTTTTTCTTATAAGGTTCAAAAACTCTACCAAAGCAATTAGGTTTAAGTATTAGATATATCGGAAATGGTAAAAAATATGCTGGAATTTGGAGTGATGGTAGGATATTGTTATTGTTTGTGATAATATAAAACAGGTGACTTCATCTGGGCTGGAGGAGGATCGGCGATGGTTGCGACGTGGTGGCGCTTTTTTACGAGGTGTAGCTCGTGGCACTGGAACATCATTTTTTTCCTTTTCTGGTCCTTCTTCACTTCCATTTCCTTCATCTCCATCTTGTACAGCGAAACATTCTTCAATTTTATCACCTAGCTCCGTGACAAGATTCTGGAAACAAATAAACAAAGAATGAGTCATCGACCGTGGGAATGCAGTACAATGGGGTTCTAATGCTACTTCCATACCTATGTTTATCTCACCAAGTTTTGCCTATGGTTGCAATAAATGCAGGTGTGAGAATTATCGTCATGCGTTACTACTATCGGGTTTAGATCCAGTATGATAACTTATTTTTGAGGTTAGTTTTAGTTGTTAGTAGCAAAGTCATCCAGGTAGGAATAGTATTAAAATTGATTGTCTCGAATCCTTCCAGTAATTACTACAGGCTTCCAGAATTTTTCACCCTCCTTTAATATGAGGTACAAAGCGTGCCGTGGTGCGTCCTAACGGAGTTCTATTTTAGACATCAGATCGAATACAAAGATAAAGAAGGAAGCGATTTTCAAAAGGACTATGATTACAGCATTATAACGTGTGAGTGTGACTCTAGTGTAATTTTATAGTAAACTTACTGCTTTATTTTTGTTTGTAGGAGTTTATTTTTAACTTAATAAGTTTTTAAGCGTCTAACCACAATCTCACTTGATGTAAAATGATAATGTGGTCCACCATATTGGACACGCTAAACCTAGAGGGACTGGCTCTCAGTGCAAATTTTTTTACACAACCGGCATTTTACTAATTTATGGACGTTACAGTATGATGTAGAAATTAGCTTATTTGTCTAATTGTACATTAAAGAATTATAAACCACTAGACACTTTAAAAAACTATATAACAATAAGAAATTACCTTAATTTCATTCTTTGCCATTTTCGAAGTACTATTCATTAGAATATTAAACGAGTCCATGACACCCTGACAGTGTAGTTTGTCCTTATAGCAATCCAGGTTCTCGATAAGCTTTCGCAAAGATCTCTCATTGTATGTAAATAACGATAAGCAGAATGCTAAGTCACGCCACTGGCGCTCTTCAGTAGCCAGTTTAAATCTTTGGCATAATTTCTCTACTAAAGCTTCCATTTGCTTGTCCTTTTGTATTAAAGATGTTATGTATCTACAAAATATACATATCTGTTCAAAATACTATACACAACATGGTTTTGTATATTATAATTTTACTAGGTTATTGTGTTCTACAGCTTGAAAGTAATTACCAAACATTTGTTACTTTGTACACAGGTAAATATTAAATTCAATAAATAACAAAACCACCATGAAAATTGACAAATCTCAAGGATTGGAGATCGGTGTAAATACGAAAAAAAAAACGTATGGAATAATTCTTCTAGCAGGCTTCTAGCAGACTACAGCTCTATAAGGTGTAAACGCGACCATAGTATAATAAAGTGATAGTGAGTCGGTGTAATTTCCTTGTCTTTACGAGTAAAAATAATTTCTTTCAATGCGAACGGCATTTGATTTACCAACGTGTGCAACAAGTATAATTGGTTTACTAACTTCATTATAACTCTGTAATGGTCTTCAGGAACATCAAGTGCAGGATCACTCAGACGAGATATAATATCAGGCATAACATTGTACAAGGCGTTTCCTTTCTGAGACAATTGTTTGAAGAATAATTTCGTCATGGAAGCAACCCGTGGATCCTTATCAGCGCAGCATAAAGCCATGTCTGCTATCTGTCCCTTCACACGTACCATCTCATGAAGCACCAAGAATGATAACATTTTTACAGCACATTGACGTACTTCTAATTCTTCATCGTTTAGACTGAAAACGAATATTATTATAAAATCAGTATTCCTCACTGCTTGATAAATGCCACTTTCAGAGGAAACTGACAGAGAAGTTAAAATGACCTATATAGTTATAGTCCTTAAAATGACTTAAAATATTGCTCCTTTCTTTTATCAAAATGAGGACAAATCCATATGGAGCTCTCTTTATAAACACAAATATTATGGTATATGAAAAAAACGTGCAACACTAGGGAACTATTTGTAGATGTTTGTGATATTGGCTAGTGCCGACATCCGTATTATTATGCCTTATTTCAGGTATAATTTCCACGTACACCATGTCATGCCCAAATAGATGAAATGATACACCAAATTATGAAACTTGTTGCTTAAACGTAATAAATAATAGTTTAAAAAAACTAATAAATACGCTTTTAGAGATAATCAAACGAAAAAGTAAAAAATAATTCTTAGTATAAGAAAAAATTTACTGATGACAAAATTAATGTCCCTATTATAAAAGCGTTAGGCGCTTTGTATGACATTTTTAAACCAACTCTGGTAGTTAGTTTAAAAATGTTATACAAAGTATCCCACGCTTTTATAATAGTGACATTAATTTTCACATCAGTAATTTTATTCCAATGCTAAGAATTATTTTTTACTTTTTAGGTTGATTATCTCTAAAAGTGTGTTTTTTTTAGTTTTATTTAAACTATAATTTATTTTTCGTTTTTTAGTTCGATTTGCTTGACATTAGTGCCAAGTTTCATTCAAATCTGATCGCTTAAAGTAGGGCCATATCGAGGCAAGAGTCGGTTACAAACTTACAGGTGAAACTAATAAATAACACAACAATTGTTATGGATGGTGGTAGCAAAAAATCTCTTTAAAGAGTTAGATAAAATTAACGAAGTGGAAACAAACAAAATAATAACCACGTAATGTCCTTTTAAAAAAGGTGTAGTAGTAAGTGAACATTAAATTATGGTTTACTTTTTGCCTTTTATAACGCAAATATTTGTTGCAAAAATTTTAGTTAAATGCTAATTATATGCGAGTTAAAACACTTGTTTTAACAAAGTCAATTCTCAACGCTTTGGCATATGAATACACTATAGGTAATATTAAAAACATATAATAAAAATTTTAAAGCAAATAATAGTTCAAATTATATAAAAAATCTTACATATGATAAATATGATGTGTCCAAGGTTGAGTAAGATTTGGAAATCTTAACGTAAGATCTGCGAAAGCAATTGTTAGGTTTGTCCTCAGTGGGACATTTTTAGATTTCTTCAGTATAGTGACCATGAGCTGGAGACCATCGTCGCATACGGCATTTGAAACTAACATAAACCTGTAATTGTTTTACTTATATTATGCTTACTAATCAGACGAAACTTAAAAAACATAGGGCGATTAAAAATTACGATGAAATTTTACTGAATCATCCAAGTTATTTATAACTTAGAACATTACTGAATCTTCATAATCAAAATATGTTTAAATTTACATTATATTTTACTCCTTCTTATCACTTAAATATTGGACATAATAAAAATAGATAGTTTGATAAGTATTAATGAGAGGAAAAAAAATGCCTAGACTTTGCCTGCTGTATCACCCGCTTTAATATTGAATTGAGTTATCGCTTGGGAACATTACTTTTTCTCCGGATGAAGGACATATGATAGCATGTCTTGTCTGTACCCCTTGATAACGTGTATGCAACATTTCAAGATGATTGCTTGAGTAGTTAAAGCGTGAAAGATTAACAAATGAACATTCCCATTTACAATATTATTTAGTTTCAAAAAACAAATGCTAAGCATGTGAAAAAACTTTTTATAGTTTGCTAAAAATGCTATTTACAGGAAAAATGCTAATTTCCGTATACATTTCAATTCATTGTTTATAGTATGGGGCATTGTATAACTTGAGATAGGAATCTGTGAAATATTATAGTGGTGAGGTTACCTGGTAAAAGTGAGTGCAGCAGCAGATTGTAGTGAGGAGGACACACTCCCGGGATTGGAGAGCAACCACCGCAGCAGCGGCAAGTACTGCGCCAGTGTTGTTCCCGGACCTACAATGTCTCGTTCGCACACGCTACGTACGTATTCTGCGTCTGCGTCGTCTGCCATAGCACCTTCGAGTCCTGTTTCCTCTTCAGTCATTGTTGTGTTCGTCTGTACAAATTTCATACAAACACATAGCTCATGTACTTATAAAATGTAAAATGTTATATAAAAGACAAAAGGCAATTTCGACCAAGAAATATTGGTCATACAGTATGAATAAAGAAAGTTTTTATCATTTTCGCAGTTTTATTTGGATACTGTGTTTAAAGAACCCTACATTCTAATGCTTTGCATATCAACACTTTTAAATGGTATGTTATAAGGTCATTAATATCAAAAGAGATTGTTATCAAACACTCAGTATAAAAACAAAGACATGAACAAAACAGTGTGTTAAATACTTATCTCTGCACGTAAAAGTAGTAAATAGTTCTTTGTTGTGAATATAAAATAAACGTTCATTATTTTTGAAACGAAGTTTCTTATTGCACTGTACGGACTTGGCGGATGGGGGCTAGGGGGAAAAAAAGTGTAAGATTTTGCCGTCACCACCCTTTCTACAGTGTAGACGTTTAACCATAGCGCCATTAGCTGTGCCCAGTCATAGGCGCGCGCTTATTGGTTCAAGGCAGCCAATAAGTTCGCACCGGATGCGCAGGTATAGTTTGTACACGGCATATGAGTGAGCTATTAGTTACGTAGCGTATTGTGTATTTATACTTATATTTATTTTTAACAAAACACGTGCTATGCAACCTCTTTGCTACTTGTTTGTAAACACTTTTATTGGTTGATAATAACACTTGGTATTGGTTTACATACCTCAATAATGCATTGTAGTAGTAGTAGCTTAGACGATAATAAGAATGACGCCAGGTATGTGTCAGAATTAAAGTGCAACAATATGTGAATAATTCGATTTTAACCCATTTTTTTTTTAATTGAGACTTCTTTATTTTTATATGCAATTAATTCACAAAAAATATATATACTACAAAAGGAACTTCGTTCCAATCAAGAGTTCCACAACGCTTATTTTTTATTTTAAGCCGTTTTGAAGTGTCAAGTGAGTCAAAAATTTGAAGGACGAATTTAAATACTATGAATAAAAGTTTGAATAAATAGAAAATATAAAAAATATATAATACTACAAAAATACTATTTATCAGCTAAGAATTAACTTTCAACGTCTTATCGGACATAATACGATATGATGGCATAATACGTTGGAATAAGTAGATGTTGAATAAGTTGAGAAAGGTGTAGTGTACCGAAGGTCCTTTATTTGAAGTGACACTAGCGGAGCGCTGCGTCCGCGATGAGGCGCTGCTGTTGCTCACGTTCATGAGAGTCTGCCGGCGCAGGTCGTCGACGCGGCCGCGGCGTAGCGGCGTCGCGAATGTACCCACTTTCTTCTTGCGTTTCTCCTCCGCTTTTCGTTCTTCGCGGACCTAATAATTGTTTATCATACTAGTCAATACCCAAGACTTCGTCTGCGTTATTATCTATATTATCTTAATAATATATTTTATATGAACACCGGAAAAAACATGAAACATTTGAGAGCAAAAATATACTTTCATGCAACATATCTTTATAATCAATGATATCCGTTTACTTCCTCTGCTGCGCAAGTACATTATACCGCTTGCCCCCACTTTACACATCTTTGAACAAGGAGTGCTTTTAAAATTGTAGTTTCGTGAAACGTTAATAACTTTATATTACATGAAAATGTTTCATATTTTTCTTTATTAAGGTCCTTAATTTCTTTTAAAGAAATAAAAAAACCATTAATTTTTGCGTGATGTGCGCACGTCAGATTTTCATCATATTTTTTATATATAATAAATAATACGACAAACATATGAATAAAATTACAGTATCTGTTGTTTGTCCCGGTTAATACTGATACCAGCTGAACAGATTTTAATGAGAATTTTACTTGCAATTACTTATCATAGAGATATAGCAGTAATAAATCGAAATATCACATGCATAGAATCTCAGTATATACATAACCTAAACTTGACCTTTACTCAAGTATCATATCTGTTACATCAAATTAGGGTATTTAGTAGGGGATAATGCTTTAATTACCTCATTCCTTCTTCTTAATTCACTGTAGACATTTATATCCAAATATATGAGTTGTTGCAGTGCTATCTGACCCAATACAAATACGAAACGCATAAGTAACTCCGTGGGTAAACTTGCCTCTTCCTCATTACTATCATTAATTATCATCTCCTTTTCTAATATCTTGTACATTTCAGCAAGAATTCTCATACAGAGTATATCAGGTGTGTCGCATATAGCGTACACAAGATCTACACAGTTCGCAGCAAAAGACATGAATTTATTCATCTTTGTATATGTTTCTAAGAGGCTATCGAATATGGAGATAAATAAATCATGGTCAGCTGGATATCTATGGGTTTTTTTGCACAACGGTAAAAGTAGTTGAGCACTGAGTGTTCTGGTATTGTAATCTGCAGTCAGTCCATGGGTTCTTATTACTTCAAGGTTCGCTAAAGCGACTGATGGTTTCGATTTTGCGATCATTACAAGCAATGATAAAGCTGCAAAACTATCTACGTCTGTAGTACCGTCAATTTTCTTCATGAACATTTCCCAAAACACCTGTAAAAATAAAGGTAACACAATTGAAGTTATGAACGGATGAAGGTGATATGTAACTTTTTTTAATATCTTCATTTTATGGCCTAAATTATAGAGTATATCCATATGCGTATTCTGTTCTTACAAAGTTAGCTTAGAAATTAAAGTAAACCAAAGTATCCAAAGTTTTGAAGCGCATTTCTGTAAATTACAAATTTGTGACCTCTATTACCTTCATCTACTCATCCTTACAATAATTTAATGTCATCAATCAAAGTTATATGGGTCATTATAAAGTATATATATTAAGTCTATCCATAGTTAAATTTAATGAATGTTATAAACGAGAAGTAAAAGCATCTAATCATTTTTTTAATATTTTAATACGAATGAAAACTTAAATAAATATCTAGTGTATTCAAATTTTATGTTTGTTGACTTCTGAGATAAATTTGAATAAGATATTTTTAAAAACTCCTAAAAATAAAATAAGTACGTAATTAACTTTTCTCTCAAAAAATTATCGTTTCACATAAGATCTATTATTACATTTAAGTGTTTGATCTGTTAGGATGGCTGTCTGTGGGTTCTTTTTTAAAATAAGGCAAAATGTCACACACGCACATATTTTATTTAATGGACACAAAAGGTGTATTGTCTCGGCAGGAGACTTATAATGACTACTTATTTAGAACTGTTCGCGACCACTAATGAATTATATCTCTCATAGTAATTATGATACAATCACTTTTATAACAATTCAATAATTGCTTGCTTGGATTTTCTTATTAATATTATAAGTTCATAACAGATCAATCGATCGACATAAAACATCGTGATGGAACTGTAGTATGGTGATGGCTGTGGCTATCTACCACCCTCAAGTTGGAAATCTGTCGTCAAGCATTTAAGAGCGTGTTCCAGCAGCTGCACTTGAGAGCCAATCCCTCTCTAGGTTTGACGTGTTTATTATCTTGGACCACATCGTCATTTAATAAGTGAAATTGTGATCGAACGCTAAAACCTATAAAATATAAACATGTGGTGGCAAACATCACGCCCGCGGGCGTAACTTCATCCACTTTTGTTATGTAAAGAGCCCGCTGCAAGATTTCCAAAATACTAATTTAAAAAGGCCATGTTTTACAACTTTTCTTAACCATATGAAAATAATTTACCCACACTCCTATTACTCCCCACTTTAAAAAAAACTATCGCTGGTATAAAGTGAACGTACTCATACTACGACACCATGCTTGACAAATTAATTACTAATTTGAAATTAAAAACCTGAATGATAGCCGGTGTGATCTCCTCTTTTTGGACCCATTTATCAACTAGATGTTCTAATGCGAGTGCACTTCCCCTATCTACGTGCAGCACCAAAGCAACCAGTTTCTTCGCAATCGTGAAGGCGCGCGCCCTCTCTGCCTTGTTGTCGCATTCCAAATACATATCTCGGTATGCTCGTTCGACAGCTTCGCGTTTGTCCTTAAACATGTAATTTAAATGTTTCATTAAATTATAGACAATTTAATAAAGAACATCCCACAAATTTTAGCGTCCAAAAGGATAATACGTGTATCACTATATTACATTAGTCAATTATTATATGAATTTATATTTTGACCTATATATAAAGGTAATGAAAATATGTTCTTTTGAAGCACAGTCACGTCGAAATTACTGCACGTAGCGCCATAGGGTTATAACCTTTCGATGGGTCTTTTTTACGGTTGTAGTCTACTTTTTTCTTGGTTTCGTTTGTCCCTTTACGATATTTTTTTAATGCGCAACGAAGCGCCCGGTAATCATCTAGTGCTATCATATAAGCCTTATTTATATTCTAAAGCAACTTATTCTCTAGATAAAAATAAAGTTAAGCATATAAGTAATAAAAATACTTTATATAAAAACAATACTAAGATGACTTAAAGTATTATTTTTTTTTATAAAGTATATTCAAAATGATTCAAACTTTACAATCAAATAAATTATAATTAAACCTGTGAACGTTCGAACACTTTTTTAAATTCTCCAACAGTTATATTTTTAATTAACTAAAAAATAACAAAAGATTGTATGCCAATATATACATATATTTACCTGATCACGTGACCATACAAGTAAAAGCATATTAGCTACACCCATTTTCGCAGATTCTATATTAAAATGATGAGCAGTTGTAAAGAAGTCGATCGCCTCGGTGACGTCACCGGCTTGCTTCGACATCAGCAGTGAGTTTATGACCGGCACAGCCTCCGATATCATACGGCTGAAACGCACAGATTCCTGAAGAAAAGCGACAATGTTCTCTTTCTCTTCAAACTTTTTTTGTAATGCCAGTTCATTGTCCATTTCTTGAGTGAAGGATTTGGATTGACTTCTGTCAGGTATGATAAAAATATTCCGAAGTAAAGCTACAAAGTAATCAATCTGAAAAGGATTTTGAACGATAACAAAATATTAATGTTTTATCTATATAAATAAAAAACTTGTGTGGTTTTTATCTTAATAATTAGAAAATGGGAATGATAATGGGAAATTAACAAGATATTCAACTATACATTTTAATTTCAATCTGCGTATTACAGTATGGAATACACAATAAATATAATCATTTAAATGATAGACGAATATTAAAGATCGAGCACAATATTTATTTAAATCATTGAATCATATTGAATTGAACCATGGGCGCCGCCATATTGGGCTTGGTTGTTCCGCCTACCACTCCGCGACCGGCTGTAATGCGACATGCGATAGATGGAGAAAAAGAATTGAGGCCATGTAGAAAAAATTTCACTTTAAAAACAATTACCGAATGTAAGCGCATCAACTCCGAACGGTTAGCAATTATTTTTTTGTTGTTTTTAATTATCAGAACAAGGTTTGTAAGAAAGAAAATGATTGAAAAATCAACTGAAAAGTGTAAAATATAGTTCTAAAAATTCTGTTACATTCCTTATAGTATAACAAACTTACCTGTTCACTTTTTTCCATATCACATCTAAGTAATTTTGCATCAGGGTATTGCCTCTCTGTGTGCTTTACAATCAAATAGGCTTTATAATAATTTTTTTCCCGCATATGTTTCCGAATCGCCTCATATAAATTGTCTAAAGATGCTTGAGAAAGTTCTGGTTCATCTTGTGTCAACACGTCCATGTTTTTTTTTATCATTTCAATAACATCGTCTTCGATTTTCTCCCATTTCTCAACAAGCACTGGATCTGGGCCAGGGTTCAGTTTCCTCTGAAGGTCATCAAGTATCTTTTGTTCTGCCTTCAACTGCTCTTCGAGTATTTCCAATTTTAATTGAGCAGAAAATGGATTGCATTCCAGGAATGTCTACCAAAATTAAGTTATATTTACTGAAGAGTGTATTTATTGTGAATTCGCTATTGGTCGCTTTTTCGCTTGGTTACATGGAGGAGAGTAGGGACGTAAAGTTTTTTTCACGATGTCTAACTCGCGCTTTTTCGAGCTATATTGAAATATGGCGCGCAGCGTTTAGCGGTTTTTAAACTCAAAGGTGGCAACACTGATGCATATATATCGGATCGTCAGTTGATTGAGAACTAACAGTTTATATAGTGCGATTGTCCCGACATAATCATGTCGTTGTAAGATCGATTGTACAATGCATTCATTACAAGTTATAAGGATTCTCTATCAATAAAAGCAATACAAAAAATGATTTAAAATCGTATTTATGAATTACTACGTGAAAACTACAGGCAGGGTTTCTTCTCATATTCTACCGAAATTTGGGGGGGGGGGGGAGAGAGGTTATAAAATGGTCAAATATGGGTCACGTGGTTTGGGTACGTTCCTTTAGTTGGGATGTGGATTCTATTGATAATCAATTATTTCAATAATACTTCCGGTACGTGACTTTTGATTTGGCACGTCTAGATTGATTGAAAAAATCGACATAGTCGACTAAGGTTCGTTTCGTATAGCGTTATCTTTGTTTATTGCAATAATTGCGTTGTACGATAGAGAAAGCGCTTTATAAAATTGACGCAAGCCGATGTTGGGCGTCTTACTCTTCTCCACGACATGCCAAATCAAATACGGGGTACCGTAATTACAGTGATTAACTATAAACTAAATTTAAACTACAAATTGTTTCCTTTAAGCACATTAGAGCCGATTTATTATTTTGTAATAGTATTTAAAAATTCAAATAAAAACATATTTTAGCTTAAGGTTTATTTTTGGTTCGGAAACCGCGTCGATCGATGTAGATCCAAATAATTACGAATGAGCTCCAGCTTTCGGTGAAGGAAAATATCACCATGAAACCATGGCATGGTGGTAGGGCTTTGTCTAAGCCTGCCGCCCGCTAGCTACCACCCTCAAGTGGAAATTCTGTCGACAAGCACCTATTGTGCTCTGCGAGCTGCATTTGAGAGCCAGTCCATCTAGGTTTAGGGCGTTTATTATCTTAGACCACATCGTTATTTCACATTAGATGATATTAGTTAATCACTAAATAAACTCTATAAAGTATAAAAATATAGATATACAACCATATAGGTCAAATGTTATACCTTTACAAGTTGTATTGCTGCTTTTCTGACGAGAGCCGCCTTGTCTTTCAATCGACCTATAGTTCTCTCTAGAACAATGTGCTGTCTGTTCACTGGTATACAATTTTCTCGTTGTAACCGACACCAAAATTGAAGGACCTGTGACATAATATAAATTAGCTGTTGGTTAACAAGTTGTAAACGCTTTTTTTTAAATATGTCTTACCTTATGTCGTACATATGCAGACAAGTCATGTATATGTTCAAACATATCGTCTAGAAAATCATCTCGTCGAGAACGTTGTTCATCTGACAGTCCTTCACCGCAAAGTTCCACACATAGCACTTCACACATCATTCCTAACACACTGATCCGTAGTGTATATGACTGAAAGTGATACCCGAATTTTCATATTAATAAAAAAAAAAGTTTCAAATATTCATGGAAATTTATTGTTCTAGACTTTAATATTTTGATGCAGATTTTTTTATGACATAGATTACATTAAATATAAATGAAGAAATGTCTGTACTTTTTGATTTTTGAGAAAAAAAATGTTGCAGGTTGCTAGGAATAAGTAATAGAATCCATTTCGATCATTTTTAGAAATGTCTGTCTGTTTGTTTGAGCAGGCATCATTGGTAAAGTACTAGATTTCTGATAAAACTCCAATAATCAAGCATATTCCGGAGCAACATAATTTTTTTGTTTCATATAATTGATTAACTCTATCAAAAGTTATTATAATTTTAATGACGACCGGAGTTAAGTACGAGAAAAAAATAGATAAGTAAATGGACTGTAGCCTCATCTAAAAACCAGGGTGTTTTATAATATAAATAAACATTGCCACAGTAATACATTACTAAGACATACAACGAAAGAAAAATGGTTAATGTTTTTTTTTTCACATAAATAAATATTAACACCCTAAGATGTTCAGTAATTAATTAATATGCATTATTGCTAATAGATGGCGTTCAACCGCCATTTCCTAAATCTATTACTACTATAATATACAATCGAAAAATTGGCCAATTACAAATATTACATAATTCTATAAATTGAATAACTTACTTTGTACTTTGTATAAGTAAAATATGATTTTTATTTTTCGATCGCATAAGGTTTATGATTAAATTTGTAAAATTTCTAATTAATATTGTGTTGTAACTATAACAAAATATTAAATCCAATCACTTTTTAGGACAATTTTTTATTATAATAAAAAAAAGAGACTAAAATTGTTCATTGCACATAAATGTAAAAAAATCGTCTTTAGAAGCAACTACATTTTTGACGAGAACAGATGGCGCTAAACTTATAATTTTATTGGTTTACTGTCGTAGGAATATTATTGCAAGGAAGAGTACAGATAACAATGAGGTTATTTCTGTGTTTGTTAGGTTTATTTCGAATTATAGTTTTCATAAATTTACCTTGATTCTAATGTCTTAATTACGCTTTGAATTAATAAATACTTTTGGGTTTATGCATTAAGGAGCTTGCATTTTCTTTCAGCGGTACCGTGGAGAAAAGAGACTACAGGCAATGCAAATAAAAGAAAGGATAACATAAAAATAATAATAAGAATGAGCTATGTGAAGTATATATGGATGAATATTATAAGCCCTCGGCTGTTTTTTTAAGACTCAGATCTCAAAATGGCAGATTATGTTTTCAATTATTATTTAATTTCACTACATCGTACATTGTAAATTTCACGGTTTAGTAAAAAAAGTTCGTACAAATGAAAAAATAATTTAAAAATACATTTTACATGAAAATTATTATTTTATAACTCATCATTTGTTATTTTTCAAAGCTTTGTAATAAATCAGGTATTTTTTAAGCGTATGCTGCCAACAATCTATTGACTAATGCCTCATGAGGCCTACATTCGTTTGTATAGAACTTAATTATTTATGGTTTTGGACAGTCCAGGGGTTAATATTATTTTTACAGTTGTTAAATTAGAATATTAGTGTTATGTTACTTCTATACCTGCGTGTATCGTCACGAATTTTTGTCCATGTTCGCAATAAATTTAGGTGTGGGCACACATTATCGTCGTGTGTTACGAACTATCTGACTGTATGACGATAGATGCAGCACGATAGCATGGCCCACGGTTTTTACACACATCAAAGTAACTTGGAAGCCCTAATTTTGAGTTATTGTTGAAGTGACAAAGGGGTGTGACCATTATTAGTTTTTAGCCTGACACTTTACATTACAAATATACAGATGTAAATTCAGATTGTTACATTAATCACTGTGTTTTGTATTCCGTTCCACGCGGACGAAGTCGCGAGCACAGCTAGTATATAAATAAATTGATAAGAGGTCTGCTGTTGTGCGCGTATCAGAAAAACTAGTACTCATATAGAATTCGATCAAATTTATTTCCTTTTACTTCTTAAATATTTAGTCCTTTTATAAAAATATATCACATTACCCTCATTTCATATAAAGTTGTTAACGTTTTAAAAAGCTACGATTTTTACGAGTATTATAATGAAATTCTATAAGCAAGGTATATTTTTGCTTTCGATTTTTTTGTTTTTTTTTCTTCTTATATTGTTAAGATAAGAAACAATGCAGTTGGCAAATTTGCGTGTTGTAGGTATGGACCTTAATGTCAGTTGATTTCTGGAATTTTATAGGACTCTGTCCTGTTAATTACCCCTTTGTTTAGGTTCCCTACTTTATTTAAATGAGACATACACAAACAATCTTTTTAAGGTAAAATAAATCTCAACCGTACAAAGTCGGAACACAGCTAGTATAATATAAGAAAAACCTCGTCAGTCTCCAAGTAAGGTTGTAAGGTAGTGATGGCGCTTGTCATTTCTTTGGGTATTTCTTTTGTTAGTTCCAATAAAAAAGCTCCACAGTTCCTCGCTGCTGCCTGTTCAGGGCCTGTGCCAGCGTTTTCCTCATCTGTTGAAGATAAAGCTTCAGCTATTTCACGCACCTAGTGGAAAGAATTACATATTAATGTATTCAGTTTATTGTGTACAGTGTACAATGAATTGTGAACCCAAATATCTTTATCAGTCCATTTGAAAAAGGTAATTTCTTTCAACTGCTATTATTTAATATTAAATAATAGTTACCATCTGTGGTGCTAATGACCCAAGTCCAAAATCTTTGATCAATTGTACAACTCCAGCGCATATAGGAGATATAGCATTTTCAACCATTTTAAGTATCTGAAAAAATATAATAAAATGTATATATAATTAGACAGAGACAAAACATAAGCACATCGTTCCCCTCCGTTTCTCAACTGATATTTTTCTATATAGTAAATATTGACGAGCTTTAAGTGCTATCAATAAAAAGAAAGTAATTTTTTTTTAATTCATGTAGAAAATTGAAAAAATAATAAGTAACGGTCTAATTTCGACCACCGGACTGCCACTATAGGTAGACAAGTTCTTACGCGACCGTCCTGAGTTGCAACGAACGTAAGCGGCGTGAAGTGGTACGTCCTTTTTTCTTCCCCACCACATCACACACACCTTTAATATCAAGTGACAGACGTTAGCGGGGTGAGGTAGCACGCCGTTTCCCTTCCCTACTACTTACTACTATTATTACTTTGAATTACATTAAAATTGAAGCATAAAAATAATTCAAAATTAGGTGATACCACTTTCCTATAATGTAAAGAAGGTAATATATATTATTCTACTTAGTGATCATTATAACGTAAAATAGTAGGAATAGAGTTTTTAGTAAAGTAGAGTTTAATTTATTAAGTGTATAACTTATCATTTATTATTACCTAACGAATTTTTTGTTAGATAAAAATAAAATAATCGTCTATAAAGTTTATTGGATGCAAGCTGGATGTTCCTAGAAAAATGCGATGATCACGCCGCGCATATTCCAAATTACAAAACTATTGTGTTGCTAGAGCCTTTTATATAGGCCGAGATAGTACATGTGTAGGCCTTCGTAATCAACTCTATCATACTTAAATTGAATAGACTGGTTTCGAAATTTATTTCTGAAGTTATAATTTATTTAAAGAAAATTATTTAGATTTTAAGGCCTATTGCAAAATGACCCATTACAAAATGGGAGACAATGAAAATTTACTAAAGTCTTTAAACCTTTGCATAATCTAAATGAAAATAATAATTGTATCTCTCTCTAATTTAGTTTATTTAGATATATTTTATTTGGAACCTAGGAATGTGTAATACCATACAAAATATTGTTCCATATTTACTGTTACATATTCCAGCAATAATTATGGAACCGATCCATCATGAAAAATGAGTTTATTGTATTTAATACCTAGTCAGGTCATAGGGTTTGTCACAACCTTATTATTTATAATTTGCAATTACTGGCCAGATATATTTCAAGTAATTTTGAAAATAGAACATTTACGCTTTCCCAAAATAAAAACTAAATTCATTTTTATTTATTTTAAAGATAGAGTGGTCGCAAAAGGAAGATAGAGTCGCGGTTATCGCGTTGAACCTCTGTAGTTACGAGAGTTTTTGGCGGGATCTTCGAATTTAATGTAGTGGATTTTACGTTTTATTCATAATATTGTGTTACTTGGCTCTATATTTTGTAATATTGGTGGCGTTTTACGTAATATAGTTTGGTTATTGTCCACAAGTGTGTTGGATGGGAAATAACGCCACGGAGCATGGATTCTGACATGCCACAAAAACTCCCTGGAAAGTATAACAAGACGGCCACCATCTTTTTAGTTCATTGAAATGATTGCAATACTTCAGAATTGGCAGTATCGATTAACTCCTTTGCCTGTCTTATTGGACGACTATTATTACTACTACCTCTGTGGTCACGCGTCAACAGAGATCTTCAACTCTGTAAAAAATTTGAATAACACTATGCTTTGTTCATCTCACTATCAAATTGTACATTGAAGATTCCAGCTTTGAAAATCGCAAGAGGAGTTGCCGACGTCACACAGTTAAGACACGAGCGGTCGTCAAAGCAGTTAAGGCGCGAATCCAACTATATCCTATGTGTAAGCAAAAAATGTTAATTCTACAGATAGGGCTAAGCAGAATCACGATCAATAGTGTTAAATGAATACCTGGGACTACGAGCGTATCGTAATAAGAACGGGCATTATATATATTGGAAGGAGCGTTTTAAAAAAAACTGGGCTAGAAAGATTCCAGGCTTTGTTACGGCGGAACGCAGGGAAAAATACTGCAAAAAATTATTTTCGGACTAAAAAATTTTTAACACCGAAGAAAGTTATAAGATATAAAATGATAAGGTGTAAGCCCACAGCAGTGAAAAAACGAGAGAGCCTATTCCCAGGGTCCCCATTGAGAAAAATATCCTTTGTCATTCATGGTTTGGATTGGAGTCTCATATTCAGGTTTAACCGAGATGTTTTTCTGTGAAAAAGGAGTGAAAACCACACAACATAAATCACCCGCACATCCGTGTTCACACACATAGGTATGTACACATATGGTGGAAGTGTTTTATTTTTTCCCATGTTTTTCAAAAGTGGTATAATAGGTTAGCTGACTTGACAGATACAAAATACATGTTTGAGTTCGTGAGGCACACATGCCAGTACATATGTGTGTCTCAGTAATTCCTTTATGTATGAATAGATTAGTTAGTTTAGCTTAGTAAAATTCGCATTGTTGCATCCAAGGCAACAGCCCAAGCCGAGGTTCGGCCACTTTGGCAGCCTTGAGCTTGTTGTTAAGCGGTTGAGCGCCATAAGCATTTGAGCGCCATAAGCATTTGCTCCATTAGTCCAGTGAAGCTGTAAAGGCCCATCGGGCCAATAATGTATAACAAGTACAATAAAAATAATAGTGTAAACCAGTGCTGTTGCATAACAAAATACTGTCCTGACAAATATACTGGAACCTCTTTTCTAGGCAAAATTCAAAAGCAGAAAGGATTCTGTGCCAGCTCATAAGGCATGGACCATGCAAAACTGACTGACTGTTTGTGGAATTGAGTTCATTGGGAATGTAGATGGGTCTTCTTCTAGTTCATATTTAAGCCCATTGGATTACAAGATATTGCAACATTTGGAGGACATTGTTTGGACTAAATCTCATCAGAATTTGGAGTCTCTTCAAGCTTCTCTGGTTAAAGCAAAGGCAGAAAGTGCTGCATGCTGGAATCAAAGACTGGCCACATCTTATTACTGTCTAACTTAGTCTAATACCTGACAAAATTCTTAAATCACAAACTCAGACCATAAATTGGACCCTATAGTTCCACAATTAAATATTTGCCTAACTTTATAATGTCAATCATTGAATGATTTATTTGAAATATGTCTTATCTCATTCCATATTATGATGTAAAAAGGAGGAAAGAAATGTTACCTGCACTAATCGTATGAGGCAAGCAGTCCCATGATTGTATTTTTTTATAAGGACACCCAGTATTTGAAATACAGTTTCCCTTACTGCTTTGTTTTTTATTATTTGTTCACCTATGGCTGTGTAACATGGTTCAGCAACCATACTAAAATAAAAATATTATGAATGTAATACTATTTTAAGATTAGTAATAAGTAATAAGAAAAGTAATAGTAACTTATTTTTAAAAATATATTATTAATATCTTACGAGACAAAATTGTGTTCAGCTAATGGTGGATCCCAGAGCTTGGGTAGTGGTTGTTGGATAACCATATGTAATGTGATAAGCGCTGATTGTTTATCAGATTCTGTCCAGCCACAGATTTCTTCATCATTTGAAGCTTTTTTCCCTTTTTTGCCTAATGTTAGTTTTGTTGAGTTCTGGAATTTATGAATAATGAATATGGGACATTAAAGAAAATACCTATAACCAATATATAGCTCAATGTACAAATTGATTATGCACACAACTAATAAAAGTACTTAACTAAATATAAGAATTATTAGATGTACAAAATAAGTAAGGTAAAAATATTTTTTACTTGATAGATGTTAAGCAAAATTAACCTACTAATTATACATGGATAGATATAGGTCTATTTAAAAAGTTCGAGGCACCCTCATACACTTATTTAATTGACTTGTATATATTACATGCAAATAATTGTTCATGACATCATTTATTATCGAGTTGTAGTGTAGAAGAAAGAAATGGTAAATATAATAAGTAACACTTACATCAGCAGCCAACTTTAAGTCCTTTGCTTTCATAATTTGTGTAAATAAGTACATGAACATTTTTACAATATTTAAGTTTTTGGTCTGGACATCAGATTCTATTTCATTTTCTTGTAGTATGCATTCAAGATGAATACAAAGGTTTTTGGCTGCTCTTATTATATGATCAAAACCTAAAAAATATTGTATCATATGATCATAATAATATGAAGTATAGCCCCACTATACTCTTCCATGACTGAATTATCACTGTAGTGTCTATAGACTACATCAATACCAGTTTCCACTCAGGCACCAAAAAGTACAGTGCATGGTACACCACATAGATAAACTGTTGTATGCATGCTATAAAAAGTATTGTAACCATGTATTCTCTTTAAGCTCCATTTAATTAGCGAATTTAAAAATAAATCACAAACAAAATAAACTAAACAGGTATAACATGCTCATGAAACAAAGTTGATATGGTCACTAAATGCTATATGGGTATGGTATGTTGTTGGTATGCTTCTACGTACGTATGTATAGCTAGTAGTGTTCGTCGTGTTTGTGTTCATGTCAATTACGACCATTATATAGACCAAAGTAGCAGGTGGAGACTTAAAAAGTTAATTGGTTACATTAAGTAAACTTACCTTTGTTTATATCATTCCATTCCAACTTATTACCATGAACTATTATAGAGAAATATGTGTCGAAGTGATCTAGTATATACTCCACTCCATTGGTATTATAAGCGCGCGTAGCATCTGAAGTTTAAAAGTCAAATTGTAGCTTTAAAAATAACATATCTTAAACGAATACTATAAAAATTTATGATTTATTGGTTTACCTTGTAACTTCGATAACAATAATCGTGGTTGCACCACATCTTCGACGTGATACTGACCAGCATGAGATTCTAATAAATCATCTTTTCTCAAAGGTATTGTGAATTCAAAATGGCTCATATTGTAAACTGTTATCGTTATATGTTTTTTACTACAATGCCATTAAAATCATGTAACTATGCTTATAGAAACACACATAGGACGCCTAAAATAATTACTATAATATTTATTTTCAACTTTAAACTGTTTACCGGTTTTTTTGAAATCGACATGACAAGAGAGTCGCCAGATTAATTAAGTACCAAAGACAAGACATGCATATTATAATCGGTATATTATGAAAACCGTCATGTGTACCTACAGATATGATTTGGCAATTTTTCTATCATCTACCTAAATGCAATTATGAAGTGTACAGATTTAAATATATAGTTAATAGAATTTACTGTAAATATATCTAAGAGATTAGGGATATAGGTATTTATAATTACTTAAGGAAGCAAGATTGATTAGACATGTGACGACGATTATCCTCATTGTTTATTATTGGTGCCGAAGAAAAGCCGGTAAATAATTAACGTCAAAAAAATATGTAAATATAGTTGGTTAAAGTAGAAAGTATTGTTTTTTAAAAACAATTATAAATTGTAATACAACTTTTTATAACAGCATTTGAAAAGTATTTGACTGGACACGTGAATTACTTCAGAGATATGAAAAACTGCTACTGCTTTAATAGATATTGGGATAACGATTCTCATACAACCTATTCTATAAAAAGCGAATGAAACATGTAAGATTACATTTGCAAAAAAAAAAACATTATTACATAGTTTTGGTATACTTTATTGTTTTTTTTTACTGGTAATATTTTTGACACGTTGCTTACATGTCACTGAACGTATCGCTTTCGCTCGCCAACTTTGAAGACAGTGAAGAGATTGCGTTACTTGTCATTGCATATAAAATTCTTTACGAGCACTATTTCAGACTTGAGTAAACGTAAGAATATTGTCACGATATATAATGTCAGGTAAAGGAAATAAAGCATTTACGAAGGAAGAAGAGCTATTGCTACAGGATTTTAGTCGAAATGTATCTACGAAATCATCAGCTTTATTCTATGGAAATGCCTTCATAGTATCTGCTATTCCAATATGTGAGTATCAGAATGACTATCCTAATTATTTTTATCAAACTAAAACAACCTATTTTATACATAAATTTGAATAACATGCAAAATTGTTTACCTATTTTTTCTTACGTTTTCAGGGTTATTCTGGAGAGTGCATGCTCTTGAAGTGAGTTCGGCCCTTTTATGGTTTGTTTTAGTGACCGCTGCTAGTACTTGGTTACTTGCATTGGCATACCGTAACACTAAGTTCCAATTGAAACATCGCGTTGCTGTGCGACGAGAAGATGCTGTTGCTCGGGAAATGTCCAGGAAACTTGCTGACGACAAGAAAATGAGCAGGAAAGAAAAGGATGAAAGGTTTGTAATTCTGTTAACTGATTTTAAACAGAACATATTGAACATGTCTAGCATCATTAATGCTACAAGAATTTAAATATCGTGCAATACTATGAATTTAAGTAAAAACAATATGAAATTTATGTATGCCTTTACTTATTTTTTATAAATAGTCATATTTGAGTATTTTAGTTTATTTATTTAATACTAATATTATAATAAATCTGTATAGGTAGGTAGTAGTTATATATAATATAGTCTAATTTAAATCATAATTTAGTAAATTAATTGTGACTTCAGCTAAATAATCTGTGGTAATTTCTACTATAATGTATTATAGTATTTAAAATTCAGTTCATAAGTATACATTAATCTAGTTGTACTTGAGGAAAAAGTTGTAGCTCATATTATAAATGCGAAATTGAGTTTACTTATTTGTTATTCTTTTACACTTTAACTACTCAACAGATCATCTTGACATTTTGCATACACATTGTCAGTTATATAGAAAAGGACATTCCAATATATTACTCAAATCTACTTAACATGAACGAAAATGTGGGCAAAATTTAGTTATAAATAGAAATTGAAGTGTTACATGATTAATGACTTACCCATTTAAGTAATTTCCGTTATTAATATTTTTTACAGAATCCTTTGGAAAAAGAATGAAGTGGCGGATTATGAAGCAACAACATATGCCATTTTCTACAACAATGCTCTGTTCCTTACCATTGTGATCTTGGGCAGCTTCTACATTTTGCGCACATTCACTCCTACTGTGTATCCTTTTACAATAACTTTGCATTTTTTATTCAGTATTATCCCATGATAGTTTGTGACTTTTTTTTCAGTCTATACATATAAATGTAATTAAATTATTATTCAAGGTAGTTTCCGAAAGAACTGAGCTTATTTAAAATACTTAATGGTAGACAAAGTGTTTCAGAACATTATTTAGTCTACATATGATTACTCTGGTCTATAGTGTCTAAGCAATAAAGGTATAATTGAACAGAGGCAACTTAAGATGGGTAGTGAGATTACAGGGTTAAGTAGTTATGAAAAAAGGACAATTAAAAAAAGCAATAGGCAGCACACAATTAATCCAGATTAAACCTATGAAACAGCAAAACTATAATTATGTGAATGAAGTCATGAGGACTTGCTCGAATATGATATATGCATAATAGATATATTTATTAGGTTAATTGTAATGATGTTAAATGAGTGATGAGTTCATTATTATTACAATAATTTTTATTTTATCAAACGTTTCTGAATATTAGTACTATCTACAATAGTTTTATTCTCCACAATACCACTGGTTAGTTGAAAGAAAATGTCTTTAAATGGAAGAGAAAATGGCATTAAGCTTGCCAATACATGAATTAATTCATTTATTAAACACCCATTGGGTTTATTATCCATACCCGTTGTCTATGGTAACCTAAGATAGAGAAGTTATTATTACGATTTTAATTTATAAGATATCAAATAAGAATTTAAGCAGTAACTCCTTAATTGTTATTTAATACAGTAATTACATTGTATCACTGACGACTGCATCTGGACTCCTGGCGTTGCTCTCCACTGGAACCAAGTGAGAAGTGTAATAATTATAATTCAGATTGCCACATTTTGTGTACTTTCTCTCTGAGTTACAATTCTGAATATGAAGTCTTTAAAATTAGTTATAGTTGGCAATCATAAATATAAAGTGTATTTGTGATGCAAAGATGATAGGATGTTGATATGCATATATATCAAACTTTATTTATGTAATTAGAAATTGTGTAAATGAAGTGAATTTGTATAAAATAGTTTTATAATTTAATGATAATAAAATACATTTTGTAAGTCTTCCTTTTTATTTACAACATTGTAGTATGTAGCATTAACTTATAATTATTATCTTTAACTTATAATAATTAACCTAGCAACTTACATATTTTACTTAATAGCTGTTTTACCAAAAATGTTCATGGGTGGATCCAAGTACATAATACAAATGTGTGAAAAGAGTTATTTAGGACTGCTTGATAACATCGATTGCTGTTGAATTCTGTTAATGATCGTCACCAATGTTCTTCCAGTGCAATGTTAGTGTACTATAATATAATTTCCATTAGATAATGTCGGACCATTTTATTTTAAGTTTGATTAAAGTCAGTATAAAAAACAATAGATTGGCAAATTTTATAAATAAAAATGTTTATCATTGCCACACAAAATATATTTCTTTTTTAAAAAATGTTGAATTTCAATTACAATTACGATTATATTATAGAGTGAGTATACCTTAAATAAACACATCACTAAAATCATAACATTTTGTGAAAGTGAAAATACTTGTTATAAATAACAAGAAACTGTTGAATTATTGACTAGAAATTTGAAAAGGTTATTAAGTATATGATTAAAAAATCTGCAAATTGTTGTTAAACCTATAAAGACTGAAAGCTCGGGATAACATATATTTTATTCTGCAGTAGTAAAATTTAACATACAGTCCCAGTCAAACTTTTTGGTCGCTCTGAATATAGCTCAAGTTCGGGCTTGCGCGTAATTTGGTTAAAAGTTTTATTAAACAAAGAACAAAGTTAAAATATTATTATTCTAAATGTATAATCTAAAATTGGCATTTATTTATCCTTAATATGTCTCGATGTTATATATACATTTAATATAATACGTATTTATATCTAAATTAGTGTTCTGCGCAGCTACATTCAGAGCGGTGAAAGAGTTTGGCGGGAACGATACTATCTAGATAGATACGATACTGTCTATGTCAGTGGTAGCCAACCTTTTTCAAAGCAAGTGTGCAGTGAAACATTTTTACAGCGCGTTGGGCGCATGTTTGCTCAAAACGAAAAATACTGAAACCACTAAAGTAGCAGAAAATAACATTATTATTACTTCCTTTGACATTCTTTTCATATGGTTAAAAAAAGGTAAAAAAAAACGGTATTTTTAAATTAGTATTTTGAAAAGCTTGCAGCGGACGCATTACAGATCAACCGTGGGCGCAATTAAGCCCGCGAGCGCGCGTTTTGCCACCACTGCCTTTCATTTAATAGTTTCTATTCATTCCTCACTTATTAGACTGTTCCTTATCAGATTACAATACGAAAATGCGTTACTTGTATATTTTACACCAAAAAAATATTTACTTACATATCTACTTACTACTAGGCTTTGTTTCAGTTCAATAAATAAACATAACACTGATGAGAATATGGAAATCGATGTAATACCATAATATTATGACTCATTTAAATGAGGCAAAATTTGAATGATGATGAAACTAGTTTGATTTTATCGGTAAATACAAAAATAGTCACATAGGTTTTTTTAAAGTAGTTGTTGTTTTAAATTATTGATAAATGGTTTTTATATCTGATTATCTTTTTATTACTTATAATTGAAGTGAAACAAAGAATACTTTAAAAAAATATTTGTCATAGGACAATTTTTTTAAACTAGTGTTCGCGCTGTCAATTCCAGTGTTCTCTTTGGAACTTTGGTTTGTCAGTGCTCAGTACATCATGCCGACGTGCAATGGTTCCGTCCGCTGGAAGAACACGTTTGGGTTACTGCTGAATGTGGGCTCGACGCTCGTGTACACGTTGCTCTCATCTGGACGTACCATAACGCCTGTAACGTCATTAATTATTAGGATTGATTATGAAGTAGTTATTTATCTTCTAATTAAATAAATTTTACTTTGATAATACGAATCTACGATATTTCTAGGATTTATACAAAAAGTTTACTTATTGTGTATAAGTATATTACAAAACTGTTTTAAGACATCGTTTTATTACACTGTTCGCACAAATTTACTAATTTTAATTGGTAATACTATCGGCTGATGGTGAAGGAAAACATTGTGAGAAAATCTAGACCTGGGAAATATTCTCGTAGTAGCACAGTATGTGGAAAAATATTGAACTGGATATCTCGGAGTTTGAAATCGCCAATATGTCGTGGGCTGGCGTGGTGATTATGTCCATATCTTCCTTCGAGAACTGGTATATAGCCCTGTAGTGGAGATCTTACTGCTGATGTGATGATGATCGTAGTTCCATTGGTATTAAATTACCGCCTGGTTGCCGTTTCTACTTTGGTATCATTTTATCAAATTCATGGTTAACTATGTTGTGCTAACTGTGATAGGATAATAGACTTTTTCTGGTAAGTTGTTATGTGTCGTACCAACTTGAAAAATTACTGATATTTACCTGGTGGTAGTAAGTAAGGATACGACGGATAGTGGTAGTGCATAAAGGGGTGTGGTAGATAGTGTCGTGGAGGGTACATAGCGCGTGAGTGCAAGTGATGCGTGCTGCCAAATATTGGTCCGTATGGATCTGCGAAAAGAATGTGAGAATTGCCATCAGAATTGACTGCAAGACGTTTTAAATTTAAATCCACTTTAGATACTTAACTAACCGGCTGGCTGAGCGGTGGACTCCTTATGGTCGGTCATAGGGGGTGCAACAGGAGCGGCCGCCGAGGGTGATACCATGCCATATTTCACCGGTTTGAAATGGAAGAATGAAGGCGAATATCCGGAGCCGCCGGCCCCTAGGGAACTCAGTCCTTCTTCACGGTCTGTATCCCAACGACCTTCGCGACCAAGCGCAGCTAGTCGACGACCTTTAGGTGCAAACATTAGTGTAAATACGACAGCGCATGTTCCAAGTAAGCCGGCTGCTACACACGCGTCGCGGTGCCGTTCAGGAGCTCCTAATGCCGCAGCAACCCAACACACCCAAACTGCTGCAGTCGCACCGCTTGCTCCAGCGATGTGAGTAGCTTCGCGGTAGTTATCATGAATACCGCGAGAACGTAGAGCTACGCCGCAAACTACCGCGATTAGAAATGCCGCATAACACAAAGACATAAGTAGATCAGACAACTGAGAGTCACAGCGCTCGCCATTGCTAGAGACTTTCGGAGGTGAACCACCAAGCCATTGTGCACCGATCGCCACTTGTATCATTACGGCAAAAAATAACAAAAGTCCTTGGTATGCTGCCGGGAGATAAACACCACCGTTCAGACTTAACAAAAAAACGCATTTTACAAGGAGAGACGCAAAAACGATCACATAAGCCACTCCAGTTCCAAATCGTACAGCTCCACAGGTAAATGCAGTCGGTGTTGTCGCGTATAATGCCGCAGTAGCTGCACACGAGAATAATCCGAAAAGTAGAGTCTGTCCGAGTAGTAAGTGCCGATGGCTGGGCGCTTTACGTGTGGCTCCCCACACAATGAATACTTCAAATCCACCGAGTATGATCATTATTCCGCAAGAAATAGCCAATATCGGTACTGCCCATGATTCGGATTTTAATGCACCCATCGTTGATGATATAGGTTTTAAGATAAATGTGGAATTCGATATTTTAGGCGATGTTCGGACCGTTGATGACGTTGAAGACACAGATGTCGGTGAACTTCGTTTTGGAATTACGAAATATTCGGTACTGAGTTCAAGACGGTGAGCTTCTGTACGAGCTGCGCGGCGCGGTGGCTGCTCTGTTTTCGTCTGCTTTTTCTCTTCCACTGATGGAGTCTGTTCTTCATATTCTTGTTCGTAAGTTTCATCGTAATCAGTTTCAGCTAAATGATGTGATGATGAAGCGGTGCGCGGGGCATATGCGGTGGGTACTCGCGGTGTAAGCCGGTCACCGAAGCGTGCTGAACTTGCACTAGACAATGCCATTAACAACGCGGCAGTGAGTAGTAACACCCGCACCTCTCCTGTCGCCATCAGGCCACCGAGGCCTCAGCTACCTGAGGCTCGTTGTAGACACATCCGCGAGGTCAGCACGGTATCTCTGAAAGATATATATTTGAAATAAGTTAGGGGGCGTCCATTAATTACGTGCGGAGATCACGGGGGGCGGGGATGAAGTTTCAGCAAATATCTCTTAATTATTTCGGCCATAAAAAATATCTTTTAAAAATATGAGAAAACTAGATTTATAGAAAAACATGTATCTAGACTAAAATATGCTGAAACCTGACACAATACTTCTATATATTTTAGTAATGTATTAATAAGTATCATTTAATGTTATCACTGTGATTTTAGATTACTATCTAAACAATCTCAAATACTAGTCTTTACTAAACTTTTCAACGCATTTATATTTAAAATACAAATTTTAAAAAATCTGTCATGAGATTAGGGGTGACGAGAGGGCGGTCGAGACAAACCCCACGACATCTCATCATGAGGGAGAAGAGGTAAAAAAGATCTCAAAATGCCTAACGTAATTCATGGATGCCCCTTTATACGACAGAATGCCCACCTTTACTCGGTCGACAACGTTACAATTCTGCGATAATCAAACAAAGAATCTCGCAGCAAAACCGGTTCGACAGTCGCTATGTACCTTCTAGGGACCCTAACTTACAGATTCGGTATTCTTTGTTGTTTTATTTATGGACACATCGAATGAACAACGTGTCAGCGCGCGGAGCTTTTAAGTATTTGCTGTAGCCTCTATATTCATACATATATTGAGTAGACATAAGTCCCACAGGGGAATATTTTATATTACCTATAAGATTTTAAAATGTCTATTATTTTTAAATATCTTGTTTAAAACCACATATCGATAAGTAATAATATTAAAATTTGTTTGAAGTGAAGTTAGTTGACTTAGTTTATAATACTTTTATTAGTAAGTCTATATAAAGAAAATTCATCCTGTCATGATAATTGATAGGTGCTTAACGATGTTTGTTGATAAAATTGAATCGAAATATCTGCGGTTACGTTTTGCTGTTTTCGGATTACAAATGTACTATTACAATAAAGTACCGTCAGTATGCCGAACTAAAAAATAGTATAAAACAAACTCGTTATCTGCATCTGGCTGTATTCCTTCACTTCTTCTAAACTATCCAACGGGTTTTAATAAGGTTTTTTATTATAATTTCTTCATGCTCATTATATGTACAGATAAATTCGATAACTTATAATCAATTTGTAATAAATATTTATTAGGTGCTTACATTGCTTACGTTGCCTTAACTTTATCAAATACATAAAAAATACATAGGAGAGTTGTAAATCTCAAAAAGAGCCAGCTAGCTTAGTTTAACTTAGACAAATTCGCAGCGCTGTATCCAAGGCAATAGCCTAAGCCGAGGTTCGGCCATTTTGGCACCCTTGAGCATGCTGCTAAGCGGCTGTGATGAAGCTGAGATGGCTCGTCACGTCAATAGCGTAGTCAGTTCGAATAAAAAAAGTATATGTCTATCTTGTAAGGATAACCTGTAGTAACTATTTTTATCTTTTAAATATTATTAAAAACAAAGAGCTATTTACGAAGTTATTTTAACCAGTATAATAAGTATTAATCTTTATCCGGATGGATATGTTGTGCACTTCAATTGTTCTTCACAGCACTTTAGTTAAATGAATATATCTTTGAAGATATCACAGAGTTCACAGATATCGCAACAAAAAATTCGTTTCGTGACGTGACTTATGAAGTATCTTGATGACTTTGGCTTTGATCATTTGTAAATGCCAGTACCAAAAAATGTATCGAATATTACGTATCTAAACTACCTGGACTCTTATGGCTTCTCATTAGTGTATTGCACCCGTGCGAAGCCACGTGGAGTCCTTAATATAATAATAAAATATGTATGAGCTATATATAGACATACATATTGTTAGATCGACAACTTTAGTGTACAATTTTCAACGTGTATATACGAGAAGGCCCCTTAATTTAGCGTAGAGATTAGATAGATAGCTTCACGGAGCGAATCGTGACTTTAATCCGAATCAAAGTACATAAAACAGTACATATCGTAGGCAGATTTGGTGCGAAACTAACGGTGTGCGTCTCAACCGAGTCGACAGAGCTCTCGGACCAACCAGACAATCATGTAAGCAAACGATCTATGGTTCTTTGGAACGGTACTGACTAATGTTATCTTAAAAATAACTTAAAAAATCCAAATCTTTTGTTTCGTTTTTTAATTAAATAGTAGCCGTAGACCGTAGCTCCGCATGCGTTTTTTTAAATTGTAATAAATTAATATAAAATTGTAAGAAGATGTAATTACGGAAAAGCTTTATCGAGAACATTTGTTTGTACGATACGCACTTTTTCTACAGGCATTAACAACATATATGAAACTTTAACCCACTATGTAACCCTCTCAGTGCTCACTTACACTATATAATAATGTAATGAAAATTTCAAGCTATGCAGTAAGTCTTAAAAATGTTATTATATATAAATAATATGCTCATTTTGTCAATATAGTTAAATTCTAGCCACCATACAAAAAGTTATCGCTTGTGTATCGCGTAAGAAATTGTATTATGGAACTCTTAAGGTAATAAATTTCTTGTCTAATATCTTATTAAAAAGACCTCTTCTATTTTCACAATTACTATTAATAATAGTAGTTATAATGTTGAATTGTAAACAATGAGTTAATAATTATTTTTCTATTTAAAAAGACAGAAAGAGTAGGAGTCTTATAGTTCTGCATTGATATGAATCAATATATAAAACTCTACATCTATATGTAAGCAATTTTAATATTTAACAATTAAAATAGTGCTCATTGAACTCGACGCAATATTCTTATACGTTGCTATGATTATTAAGTAATGTAGACGCGAGTACGGAACATAAAATAAAATGGTCGTCAAATTTACCAAGAAGACAATATAATTCAAATTACATACATATATACAAATATATTAATCTCAATTATATTAATTCTTGGAGTACAATACACCCCACGCTTTACTCATATGTTTACAGTGAACAACATATTTGACGCGGGCGAAGTTGTGAGTGACAGCTAGTCTAAAATAAAATAGCTTAAATTACTTCTTCTAAGATTAGGTATGTACGAGTGAAAGTGCCATGAAAAACGGTGCAAAAGTTTAGGAGATAGTACTGTGGACGAAGCCACGGGTAAAGATAGTGCAAAATAAAAAAGCTTAATTTACTTCTTATAAGGTCAGCTATCTGTCAGTGAAAGTCCCACGATAATTGATCCTAACGTTTTGGAGATAGTAGCTAGCCAGACGGATTTAGAAAAAGCCCTACCACCACGCGAAACCTAAAAAAAAACGTATTATTCCCATGAGTTATGCGAACGCTAGTGAGAATTATGCTGCATACACGGTATTTTCGTGGGAACGTGGCGTAATCACGTGTCCTGGCGACCTCTTAACTATATTGCACTTTTCTGTAGGTATTTTTAAGATGTATATTATGAGATTATAAGATGTTTGTAATATGTTTGGCCAATGTTTCCAATGAAAGCAATAGAAAAGGCATTCTTACGACTTCATTAGAATACGTCGATTTTTCTATACTTTATATAAATATAATAAATATGTATTAAACATACAAATTCTCTAAATGATAGTAGAAAAATGTGTTACGTAATGTAAAAGAATTAAGGTAACTTACAGACAGACTCGAATCTTATGATGATTATTGTCAATATTATAAGTAACTTCTTTTTACTTGTAATATCATTGATTATTATATTATTTTATGATGATATATCGATTGAAAAATGGAATTATCGGCTTGTAAATATAACGAGAAAGTATCAAAAATACTTTATTCAATTTACGCTCTGAGGAGGCGTTTATGCGTGTCAAAGCACTACCACCGGTTCGGAAAATAATCCAGTCATCGAGAATAGCAGGCAAGAAACTCGATCTGGTTTTTCTTTTTTATATATATCTTTATTACGGCTATATACATTTTATTATAACTCTACATAAACGTGTTTATGTATTATGTATTACACGTTTGTATACAATAAACGCCACCCATGTTTCCCCGTAATGTTTGTTTGTTTGCATCTCGATGTAGTATGTAGCTACTTAAAACACTATTGTAATTGTTCGGTAGAATAGTGTGATCTACAAGTTGATTATACGCCATATTAAGTTTATTACTTTACGCTTTATATACGCTATATAATATGTCTGTGTTAACCCATCATCACAACTGGTGTATGAGACAATAAGACTTAGGGAAACAGAGCGTTATTCGTGTGCGGCCGCGCGTTGTAAAAGTAACAGCACGAATACTCCGGGAGAAACTCGACTGAACTGATCGTACAAGTATTGTACATAAACTCGACGGCTACAAGATGCGACATCACATTCCTGCATTATAGACAATTCGTTAACTCTTATTTATATCGTTTGGCGGGAGATATTTACAGAAATCACCTATCAACTTTGTATGTATCTACTTCGTATTAATATTTATTATGCCTGATAGAGTTGATTGAATTCAACTAAGAACCGGTTGATAATGTCTGATACGACCATACTAACTTGCGCTAAAGCTTAAAGCTAAATATAGAATAAGTTGTTGGCTGGAGATGAAGTCACTGATAACTATAGAGGTATATTATGGCTATAGGAGTTTTCTACTTTTTTATTATATTTTTGGTTGTGTGTGAGTCTTAATTATTGGTTCATACTGGTTACTGGACAAATACTTTAAAAAATGTATATGGTAGGAAATTATTGTAAGGAAATAAAATTGATAATTATTTAGATTATCAGTATTATATTACAGTTTTTTGTTTAGAAATTCAAATTTTTGAAAATATCTTTTAGTTATAGACTGTGCGCGCGTTAATGTAGGTTTGAGTTATCCCTCAGGAACAGTACTTTTTCTGGACGAATGGTACTTTATGTTTTTTTCTATATCTCTGGCAACGTCTATGCAACATTTCGTAATGATCGGTTTGATAGTTAAAGCGTGAAAGCGTTACAAACAAACTCACATTCGCATTTATAATATTTGGTACAATTTGGGTTACCTACTATAGTCCAATTAAGAGTTGTCAGATGATTTTTTTTTTTTTTCTGGTAAATAAAATAGATTCTTGAATAAATATTACGTAGGTGTAATAAACAAATATTTTAATCATGTTTATATAAATAAATCTGTAAGTCCAACTCTGTACTACTTTGTTTTCCCGCTTGTATCACTACATATTATAAAACAAAGTCGTCCGCCGCGTCTGTCTGTCTGTCTGGATGTTCGCGATAAACTCAAAAACTACTGAACGGAGTGTAATGCCATCTTCACCAATAGATAGTAATTCACCGAGAAGGTTTAGGTATAAAATTTATCATGGTTTTTTTGTAAATTGGTTCAAATATAATGATAATTGTTGAAAGAATCGGAAAAAGTCAAGCCGCCTGGGAGCTTTCGTTGATAACGCTGCGTAATTCTACAATGCATAGTGAGATATTCCTTTTTTATAGATCTACAAAAAAGACCATGATGGCATATACCTCTCTTTTAAGGATAGCTTACTATACCCATCTATGTTTTATGAAAATTGGTCACATACAATGAGGTTATTGGAAGGCTATTTAGACGGATACAGTATTAATCCTTATCAAATTGAATACATTAGTTACCTTAAGCATTTGATGTACATAAGTATATTTTTTTATTATCAAGGCAGGACAACGTCCGCCGGGCCTGCTAGTTTGGTATATATAAAAGTCGTCACGAATTTCACATTAAAAATTTGAACACAAAGAACGTCTTCTCCGATTGTTATGTTATGTCATGTCATTTATATTGGTAATTCATTTGATAGGGTATAAGATACCACTTATAGAAATCATAAAAACGTTTGTTCATAAACGATTTTAATGACATTTATATTCAGGTACGATCGTACCAGCAACATCACTTAATATGGGACTACCGGGTTACAGGGCTCCGACTTCAAAATGTCAACCTGTAATTATTATTAATAGGGATCTCATAACGATAGTTCCCAGGCTTCAGTGACTCCTATGTCGCACGTAGTAAGAAGCACGATGTAATTCAGCAGTAACTAGCACTCATCACTAAATATTTAGATACCTGGCTCCTTTAAGACCAGTTACGCAACTGAGAAGGAGCATTTCTTTCTAAATTTGATTGCCTATAATAATGACTAATATTACATCTAGAAATCGCGCATTATAAAATGTAATTAAAGATAAAATTATGAGACGAATCTAATTTCTGCGTGATAAACGCGTGCGGAGCTGTGGGCACGGCTTCTTATATCATAATTGTATACGCTACAATTTAAAGACGTAAAGAAATTGGAAGTAATAACTTTCTTATACCGTAATAATGCGATCAATCAAAAACTAGTGAATTCATGATAGGTAATGAATATCATACGATAATTATAGTAACAAAAGATTAACTGCGTAAAAAATATGACTTGTTATTACTTAATAAAATTATTACAATTCATACTACCTTTTATAGAGTAATAGTCGAATTACAGAATGATCGGATAAAAGATAATTCTAATGTTAAATGAAAATATATCAGACTTAAAATTCAGACAGCATGTGTAATGACTGAAGGTGTCACATATGATTTGTATTATTTACACTGAATAATTTTATTAGGATCCAGCTAATTTAATAATCCGCGATTTCATTTCCATCATTTATTATCTTAACGATATATTTAATGTACAGAGGAAATAAAACATAAGCACCACAATGCTTGCTCCACTTCTCCACAGCAATAAACACGCACATGCGTAGTACTTGTAAAACACGTAGTTTCTTAAAAGTTTAATAACTTTATATTAAATGCAGCTATCCTGATATTCTCTTATATAAGAGGAACAAATCTCCAAAAAATAAAACTATAAACATTTGATCTAAATCTATCCAGTAGCGTGATGGGCGCAGAACAGCAGACCTTGTGTCTTTATTTATACATAGATGCAGTAGTAAGATAGGTATTATGTCCGACTGTATCTCGACTACTATAGACCAGTTGTAATACCCGTCATAGTGGTATGTTGAGGCGTGTTGCATTCCGCAATCAGCCAGTGTTTATCCTGCCATTGTTCACAAAGGAGTCTTTTAAATCTCATGTAATTGCCAAAGGGCATATATAACCTTTATTTACTTTTTTGACTGGATGTTCGATGGCGATTACGTTGGCAAAATTTCCTTTTTTTTAAACCCGAATTTGAGATAAAATTTATAATAATTATTCCAATACTGATGTAAACATGAGTAAGGGGTGTAAGAATTGTCTTTTGCTGGCAGGGAGTGGTCAAAATGCTTTACTTCGGGATTAACTAGCGTATATGTAGTCGATGAGATGCTTGTATGCTGACAGCGACGACTGTTGATGAATTGTGAATTTTTCTATTGTCGGCGTTGCTTTTCAAATTTACTGTGTCAGGTACATTGACGTCATTTTATCTTGATACAATAAAAAAAGACAATACTTTGAAAATGCTTATAATTTAAAGCTATTTTAGGTACTCTATTATATCTACAATAAATGCAAGTTTACGTTCATGTTTCAATAATAAAATAGTTTCTCCCTTTTTTTCTGTTTATGTCATTTAAGGTCTCTTATCATTATTGATATGTCAGTGTCATCGTAACTTATATCCACTTACACCTGAAACCGTTAAGTATAAAAATAAATAAATAAGAAAATTTTAATGACCTACCACAGCCTTTTCGAACAGTCCGATGTCAGTTCTGCCAGAATGCTCTTATAAGTACCCATATTCTTGATATTGATATTGAATGCTTTAACAAACCGCATCCCTTGAATACGATTTTTGTTGCATTTTAATAAAAAATGATGGATGTCGTTAACCTTACCACACTCGTTGCAAGCTGGTGAATTTATACTTTTCATTAGAAATTTGAATTTTTCCAATGGAATATGTCCAGACCGTAGCCTAAAAGTAGAAGTAAACTTCTGTTGACATTGGTTTCTGTGAACCAAGGTACAGGTGGCGACTGACACTGTATAGTACGGTACCAAATCCCTTTCTCTCTTGAAGCTACATTAAAGTATTCTTTCCACATGTCTTAAATTTACATAATTTCTCTCATTTGCCTAAACATTTTTTTTTCGATATGAGTATGTCAATGTTTCGGCGGCTATGACGTCATAATGATTGGTGCTTCTGTCTACACGATAACAAGAGTGAATTATAATTTTATTTAATTATTGAAAATATATATTTGAAAAATAATATACTATACATATAATAATACTGTTGATAATAATTATGTGGTATACAGTTTTGTATATTATAAAGTACCGAAAAAAAGATCATTTTTTTTTATGTTGACTAACTGGTTACCGCGGCTTATTTCTCGTTAAAATGGTTCCGTTCTTTCATAAGAACTAAGAGTTTTATCTGTATTAATTGTAGGTTATTCATCATTTTTACTTAATTCCTCTAAAGATATTATCGAATTCAAATTCAACCTGTTTTAGATTTTATAATTACTGCTTAGCCTATGTAAAAATAGCATATATAGTTTGAATAGTTTCCTATATACGAGTGAAAATCTCGTCAAAATCGATTCAGCCGTTTTGAAAATCAATCCGAACAAATATCAGACACTACTATTCTATTTATATTTGTATAGATTTCATAATGTGACAAAATTGAACATCGTGTAGAATAGTATAAAATATTGGAGGTCAACGTCACTATAAATTGGCAAATGTTCATTGAATATCATAAATGTATGTTACTGATCTTGAAATGACATTAGTCAAAGCCATTTAATTTTACAGATTTTTGCCATGTAGGTACGTTGTTTGTTGTTTTATACAAGAGAAGTATATAAGCATAAATGAATAAATTACAAAACTTTCTTTCATACACTTTTTAGCGACTGTTCATTTAGAAAGTATTTAACTATCGAGGAATTTTATAGAATTATCATATCACTAAATTTGTAAATCAGTAATTACTTAATACTTTAAGAAAACTAAGACAAAATATATTCAAAATGTCTCAAATATTCAAAAACCATTTTATGATAACTCGTTCTAAATGGTTGATAAGCCTCATTAATGTCGACCTTTTCAGGTGTTTTGACCGGGGGGCCCATTTCGTTATTGCACTGGTTCGGTTGACGAGGGAAGGCGGCTGGTTGCGTACTCAGCTTGCCTCCCTATAAGGACGACCCTGCTGGGGCGGGATGGTGATAGGAATGTACGACCCCATGTCGCCCCAACCAAAGCGGCGATCAGTAGACTGTGGGATTTTAGTGAGTAAGAGTCTCACACTACCCATTCTCTCCCTCGAGAGGGTGGCGTATCCATGATGGATTTCTCCACATTAATAAAAAAAGTTTATTTTGATTCGAAACTTTATAATTTAAAAGAAGTTCTATCTTATAAGAAAAGAAACATAGATTTTAGAATTTTTTAGACTACGGACATGGGTAGTGTTGCTTAAAATCGGTCACGGGTTTGGTCTAGTTCTTGCATTTTTGCAAGACGGAGGCCAAGATGCCAAGATCAAGACCGCCGCATTGTAGCAAGACCAAGACTAACCCTTGCAAGATTTAAGCAAGACAAGACAGTTCCTGCAAGACTCTTGCGGTCTTGCAGTATAGGCAGACTATGATTTGGACATTATTGGGTATTTGGTTTCAATACCGATATTGATAGACTCTCTCTAGTGTCGATATCGAGTTTTTTTTACATTTAACATCAAACAATTTTGAGTAATTAATTTGTACAAACTAATGTATTTATGTTTAGAGCTAATTTTATTTAGGAACGTTTAAAACATTAAATCCATTATAGTAACAATTTAGGTTACGCGAAATTTGAATCATAATCGGTCAGTCGGCGATTATAAATGTTAATTTAATAATTTACTGACAATGACGTCGTTTTATTGTAACACTTTGTAATAATCGACTAGGTACGCTGTATAATTGCCACCGCTCACATGTTAAAGTTTGCCGACGTTCCAAAGAATAAAATAAGTTTCCAAGTGCTCAGAACGGATACGAGTACAGATTGGGTTGTACTCAAAAGAAATATAATTGTAGCCGTGAGTATATGTAGACATTATAGCAACTCATATTGGAAATCCTAATTAATATTATATATGCGAATATCAGTTTGTTTGTTTATCCCTTTGTTACGCTTTCACGCCTTAACTACTCAAGTAATCATTATAACATTTTGCATATACTCTATTAGGAGTACAGAAAATAACACAGGATACCTTTCATTAAGGAAAAAAATATTAATTTCTAAAGACAGGTCAAATAATTAATGCTCATTAACGAATGTGAAGTTGCTAGCAAACCCTAGTAGAAATACATATTATTATCATATACCTATATTGAACTGAACAAAATTTTACCATCTACCAACTTCTATCGTACTCTATGTAGATGGTAGGCACATAAATACATAAGGCAACATAGCTAGGTAAGATTAATTTAATTTAGATAAATTACACCAAAAAAGGAACGTAATGCATACACGTAGTTACATTTTATTGTTAGGTATATAGGCATACAATAGCTGATGACCATTCTATTTTTTTAATCTTAGGAGAATCATTATCAAATAACGCTCAACTTTTCTTTATTCGTCTTTCGGAGTGTGTATGTGAGTAGGTGTTTTAATATTTCAATTTCATATGTTCTCAGTTTTTTTTTTTTTATATTATAGGGGGCAAACGAACAGGTGGGTCACCTGATGATAAGTGATCACCGCCGTCCATAGACACTAGCAACACCAGGAGAGTCGCAAGTGCGTTGCCGGCCTTTTAAATATGTGGGCCTCAGGCGCTCTCACTGACCGAACGAAACGCAACAGTGCAGCCACTGTTACTTCACGTCGGGTTTCTCGGTGCTGAAACCAGTAATAGCTTCAGCGTAACTCTACCACCTACAATTGAGCTTCGTTTCGAGTCTAACGAATAATAATTATTCCCAGATTAATAAGTTTAATTGTATAGATTGGGTTTATTCTATAACTCTCTGTTTCATGATGAAATTCACAATGAATTTAATTAATTTGGTTGTACTTCACTATGTCTATTTTTTTATAAGCTGGAAACTTATTTGTCTATCTTTATATATATGTTACCTATCTGTTGCATTGTTCTACGGTCCAACCTAACTTGTTTCATAAATAGCAATAGCTAATAGCTGATTGCAAGACTTGCAAGGCTCTTGCTACAAAGTAAAAATAAGACCAAAACTGAGAGCGCAATACCGAGACCGAGACCAAGACCAGGTGTGTTGATGCGAGACCAAGACTAAGAAAAGTCTCTTCTTGGTCTTGCATTTAGGAACAGTAGAGTAGTAGGGGGAAAAGGAGAGTAATGGAAAACACATGGAATTATAAGTAATTGAAAATAAGATACGTGGAAATAAATAGTTGGCTCAATACATAGAATAAGTATAATTTGTTAATTCTTGTGAACATCTACTTTTTATCGACTTCTTGAAGATTGTCAGAATATTTAAAAATACGCGTTATACTAAACTATTCACCGCTAAAAAATAGTTGAAGAGTTGTTTTGTCTGATTCCTGGTTCTACTAAATAATGGTTATGATGTGTGTAAACAGTTAGTTATTTATCTCAAATAGTGATCTTGGTCAAACTCGACCATAATTCATTAATCTTTCAACTCGCATATTAAAGGGAAAAAAATACAATAATAATCGGTTGAAAAACAGAGAAAGAAGATGTATTTACCGGTTTTGTCTTTGCTTACTCATGTATGGAATATTAATCAGGTTTTATCAAATTCAATCAAAATACGTTGAGAATTGTTTACCTGATGCCGGTTTACTAATTGTACAAAGAATTTATTTCAATAAATTTGAAATGTATTTCACTTTCAATTTAAAGCTTCATATATATATTTAATTATTATAAATGGAGCTATAATTTTTTATTCATGTTTGTTCATTGGAAAACATAAAATGGTATAATCATGTGGTATGTTATTATTTTTGCGATTAAAGACAAATCGTGGAACATGTCGTCGATTTTGTTACTTATTTCTATATAATGAGGATTTATAGTAACATTTTTTATATTGATGACACTCTGGCAGATTGAAATGGTAAATATAATACAATACAAAAACATCAGCCACCATCGAGAGATTGGTAATACATATCCGGCATCGCCGGAGTACTAACTTGCCTAGCCTCTCATTTGCTGAGTACGAACTAGCTGACCCTGAAACGCGGCTAACTAAAAAAGGAATTATATAAAATAAAAATGCTTGATGGTAGCGATCCTGTCACGTATAGGACAGACTAGCTGCAACCCCGCAAGAATATATTCTTTGCATAATTTATGACGTTCTGATAGTATTTTTGAGGTTGTGTAGCTGAAGCTTAATAATAGAAATTATAAAAAAAATACATTAAGGTTTAATAAATGCTGTTCTATTCTACTTACTTTTTAAGTTAATAGAATACGGTAAATATAATAACAATGCTAATTGTTAAATATCTTGTAAAAGTACAATGAATATAAGTGTTTAGGTAGTTGGCTTTAAAAAGTTTTATATTCGCATATGTACCTATCTCTGTATATTCTATATTATTAGCCATTTAACAAGACAAGATAACGTAAGTGGGTTCTAAATTACATTGATTTATCTTGACGTATTTTCCTGTAACGGCGTGGTGCGGGGCGACGACCACATTCCCCGAGACTGGCGTGTAATGTTTAAGACTTCCCACAGGACAAGTAAAGACGATGGCGTCCACATAGTCGTGAAATAACTGATTTATTACACTCAAGTGACCAAAATTTTATTAAAGTGTTATTGTTTTTTTTCTTTAACTTCTAGAATTTTAGGGCAACTTTCAAATTAAGAATTCATTAGATTACTAATTACAGATGACATTTTTTCTGACATAAATTCATGATTTGATCATTCGGATCATAATCGAACAGTAACTTAGTATCCAGCCTCGACCCAGGTAATTAAAGTTTATGCAATAAACAAATATTAGTATTTAACTCCTTGTAGAAGAATTTATGATGAAATAATAATGAATCTGACAAATATTTACAAAGATAATAAAATCTTTTCTTGTCTCCGATCCTTACTTCCTTACCAATATTATAAATGCTAATGTTAGTTTGTTTAAGTTACGCTTTCATACTGTAACTATTCAAGCGAACATCATGAAATTCAGAATGATTATCAGAAAAATATCTGTTCCCAAGATATCTGCGTCATATATCACGTCAAATCTACAATAGATTGGGCGAAACCGCTAGCAAAAGCTAGAAAGAAATAATTTTCCTATATGAGATGCAATGCACGGCACATCATCCGAGCAGTCATAAAAGTCAAAATTTCAGATAAATTTTAAGAATATTATCTCGCAAGCGAAGATATGGATAACCTTTAGTAACATATTGCTTTCCCATGTATATTTCATTATAATTTAAAAGTGTTCCGTTACATAATTTATTAAAAAGATACTGATATATCTTAAGCTATGCTTTAAATACGAGAGAAACATATATAAGTTATTTATAGTAATTACATACATTATTTTTCCGTTTCACCATTAGGAAAAAATATCATATACCGTACTTATACTTAATAGGTTGTTCTATTAGACGCGGACATTATGTAAATGATAATAGAGTTGTCTAACAACACGGCTCTAAATCCATGGACATACCTGCTACCTACCGTTTATGCAGTTCTGGATAATATTGACTGCACGCGTAACTTCAAAGTAGTAAGGAGTCTTCGTCATTTGCACACAATAAGCACCGGACATAACGATGCATTTTAATACATAAAAATTTGTATTATAATGTATAGCATCCAATTAGATTCTTTAATAATTACTTATTCCAGTTATTAGAGATTACAAAATAGTACTTTGTTATTTTATTAATTTATATATATATAAATTTATTAAAGAAATTGATGTTAAAATAAAATACTTCAATAATAAAAAAATCGGTTAAAAGTACAAAAAAAAACGAGTTCATTGATCTTAAAGAGCACACCAAAAGACAAGCTCTTTAAAAACAGTTTTAACTCTTCGACCTGGCAGGTGCCGGTAGATGTGGTAAAAAATTTCAATAAGTCTTACGAATATATTTCTTCAGAGTTGCCACTTTTAAAGAAATCTCCTGTCGAGAACACTGCTAGACCGGTGCCGTTTAAATTATTTATCTTGTTCATAGTCACTTGCGCGGGGTCACTGGGGCTCCATGCGTGCGAATAGCACGGAGTCTAAGGACAAACTAAGCGAATTTCTGGGTATCCAATGTGTCCATGATGCGTGACGGCCGCACGTGCTCGATGCGCGAGCGCAGCTTACAGTTTACCCATCAACCTAGGGTCAGTAAACGTGACATGCTATGGATATGATATCTTTATGACGTATTTTTATGATTTACTGCACGCTGAAACTATTAACTGCCTATACGCACGACATGGACTGTATTCAAACTATAGTCATGTCTGTGTGTATCAAATTTTTCTTTAATGAAGTTGGTGTACACTAATTTCAAACTTTAAAAGTAAATTTAATTCATGTCCTAAAGTTAAAACTCTTCTTAATATCCCCATAGTTCATGTTTATATACATATTAAACATGTGTAGTAATGTCTGTACAGTTTTATTTTATTTAATGTGGTAAATGTCTATTGTAAACGCGATTGATGATTGATCACGAATTTAAAAAATGCACTATAAATATTGTCAATATAAATTGGAAATTTATTAAATAAACATTAGATATTGATTTTTTTTTTATATTTTGTACGAAGAATTGATAGCCCAAAAAAATATCAGTAATTACATTTAGAGATAATTAAATATGCGCCTATTTTAATAATATGAAGTAGAATTAGTCGAAAATAATGACTGCGCGTTCGGAGTCGTGGGCAGATGATAGTTACATATAAATTAGTGTTGTTTAGTTTTGTGTCACTTTCGTTAACATGATTACTGTATAATGAATTGGTGTTTTTTTTCAAGACAAATATATTTTTCTAGGTTTATGAATACACATTTATGAGGTTTAAATATTCAGTTATTTAAATTAATATTCTTAATAAAAGAAATGCGGCCATCCGAGTCTGTGTGTGTGTTCCTTTAGTTATTTAAAACTACGCAATACATTTAGATAAGGTCTTCATTAACATTAGACATTTTTTCTCAGAAAGGGTATCGCACCCTTAGTGAAGTAAATGCTTAGAAAAGTAGCTTTTTGGGAAACGGCAAAAAAAATCGACGATCACAATTTTTTTACAAAATTAGCCCTAACTCCTTTGTAGAACTATTTATAATGAGCCCTTCTATTGCAAAAACTAAACTACCAAAAAATTCGATATGTGCCCTTATTTATTAATGGTGCGGTATGTATATGTATATTAAATGCAGATTATTGTATATTAATAGAAAGTAGTGAATAATAATTATGAATATGACGCCAGACTGCATCTGTGCGAAGACTGTGATGATTTGCTAAGTTAAGAATAAAAGGTTCTTATGTTCAGCTAGGGCAAGGGTCGTGAAATTTTGCATGCGTATTTTGGGCTGTGCGTTGATATACATAATAAAGAGTAGAAAACAATTACTGCATAGAAAATGCGTGCGAAGCCGCGAGAAATCGCTAATTTACGTAAATGTAGAATTAAAACACACATTTTTTAAGTCTCTTCCTATGAATGTTTCAAAATTTCATACGTATACCTCTTTCAATTCCTAATTTATCGATTTCCAAGAAATCATTCTCATTTTTAATACTAAATGTGACTTTAAATAGAATTCATCTATCTTCCACATGAGAAAATTACATTTATTTTACAACCTTCATAATTCTATAGAGTATCCAACAGTAATAAAACTCTTCTCGATTCAAAGAGTATTTGAACACATTATATTTATCGTTTAGGTTCTTTTTCATCTTGATAAATTTGCGTTATTATGTTTTTTTTTTGCGTCTAATCTCCTAGATTATTACTGTCATTGTCGTGTAGTAATAGTATTATAAGTGTCTTGTGATAATTTCAATGTTCTAACAAGATGGTGGCCACTTGTTAGAACTTTTCAGGGAGTTTCTGTGACACCTCAGAATTCATACTATGTGGTATTATTTTATTACACAATAACCGACCTATATTACGTAAAATACCACCAATATTACAAAATACACAGTCAAATAACATAAGATTATAAACAAAATATAAAAGTCACTAACTACATGTAGGACTAAGATCCCGCCAAAAACTCCTCTCAATTCAACTTTGTTCCATATGAACCGTTGCTTGGTTATAGTTTGCAGTGGCCACTTCACTTCAGGTGAACTGTAAGCTACTTTTCTAATAAATCTTAATTAAGAAAAAAGCAAAATTAAAGTAATTTTGTAAGTAATAATTATGAAATATACTTAAACTGTGTATGATGGATCAATTGTAATGAACAATTGATTCATAAAAACGATATACTATTAATTCGTCACGATACTGACGCGACTTTCCCGTTCCATTTCGTCGAACTCGTTGATGAGCGTTTTCTTTACTATGGGTCTACTCATCAATCATGACCGTATTGCCTTATAATAGTAATGCGTAAGTTGGATGGATGTAATTAAACATATTTTTATTTCTTTAAACCCATGGTAAGTGAAATATTTTAATGAAATAATTTGTAGTAAGCTTAGTTTTTAAATAATGAAATATTTCAGTTTTTTTAAATATAGATTACTAGTAATATCCCGCAGTTTCACACGCGTTTTTATACAGTAATTATTTTAGACTCTTTAGTGTATAAACTATAAATATAAAAGAATAAATAACGACCTGACGGTTTAAAAAAAAACTAAGGGTTTTCATACAAACTTTCCTCCACCTTTTCACCTCTTTAAGGGTTGAATTTCCAATACTATTTCCTTATTGCTCATCTACAGTGTAAAATGAAACCCATAAGCAAATTTTGCTAGCTAGCCGAAGTAGTTTGGTCATTTAGTCATTCAGATAATTTTTTATGTATATATTTATTTCAATTTTCAATAAATATAGAATATTGTTGACAATAATTATGTAAGATGCATCGTTAAGTAAATTTTATAGGAATAATTAGATAAGGCCGTCAAAATTATCTTTGTTGCCTGGAAAAAATAATATCAAAATGTCAACATCAATTTCAAGATAAATTAAAACATTAGAACTCTCTTGATGGTTGGATTCTGCGAAGTAAATAATTCGCTGGTTTTCTAAATCATGGACTCCCAATTTTAGGTAGTGATATAGCTTCGTTCATTGACATAAAATGTTACAAATAAGATTTATTTTGTGTTTTTTTTTTAAGTTTGATAGATTTAACGTTAAAATCACGTGAAATGTAAGATAATTAACTAGAATTGTGAGTAATTATGTTGCGAAAATATCAAATTTTACAGGTTTTATATTCTTTCGAAAATATGCCATAGTTTTGCTTTTATGCTGTTAATTTTTGTATTTCGATATTTGTATATGAAGAAAGCTTTATAAAAAGATCGGCCACTTCTGTTTTACATTGGTGTTATCGTAACATAAAAGGTACTGTGTTACTTTTGTCTTATAAGTGGAAATTTTGTGGACTTACCCAATTATGTAGAAACCATACCATGGTGGTAGGGTTTTTCTCAGCTCACCTCAACTTCAAAATCTATCGCCAAGCACAATTGTGTTGTGGCAGCTGCACTCCAGAGCCATCCTTTTTTAGGTTTAGATTTTACCATCGTAAATCATATTGTCATTTAACCTCAGATGAGATTGTAAAATTAAAAGCTGTATAGTATACATTTTTTTCATAAAAGTTTAGAAAACTATATTAAGGTGTGTGCGATATAGCGTAATGAACCATGTACGTATTAAGGACCCTGGAGCGGCAAAGAATCTGTTATATCATGCGAATTCTTGATAATTCAAAGTGAACAAAGTAGTTTTTTTTAATTCATTCAATTTAATTCATGGTATTTAAGTTACAGAGATAATAGAGTTCTCTGCACTTAATACTGCAAATATATAGTTTATTTTTTAAAATTATCGAATGACATATGTATAAGCAATGTATAAACAATGCATAATATTACAAATATATATCTTCACTTACTGGTGCCTGCATAATCGTTAACGTGAATTATGATTTTGATGTTTCTCAGGTCTCTAAAAAGTTTGTTTTATATCAATTAAAAGCAAAGGTGTTATTTTTTAATTATCATCATATCTTTGCTCTGAAAAAAAAACTGTTGCTTCGTTCATATTTATATAATTTAATTGCCACATTGTCCTACAAATTCGTGTCGCGTGGTGAAGCTACTCACGGAAAATTAACTTGATAGTAATCACTTTAAAAAATGAACCGGGGATCCTAGACTATAGTTACTTTTATCATTTTTAATATTATGATTGCAACTAATATTATAAATAGAAATATTAAAAATGTAAGATTGTTTCTTCGCTACAGAAGGCGAGAACCAAGGCGAAGAAACTTAACAACTTAACCGATCCTCGTGAAATTTTTCATATAAATTGCTATGAGTTCAGAAAAGAACATAGGATGTAAACTTTCCTCCATAAAATAAGTACTCTTCCCGAGGGATAGGTCAAATCTACATTAACGCAAGCGAAGACGCGGGCAAAAGCGAATTTTCCCAAATTTTTAAATTATGAAGATTTAAAATTAAAGTTCATTTTTACAAAATATAAATTCTCAAAATCGTAGGATTCTCTGGTGTTATACATACAGTGTACATCTGAACCTCCATTAACTTTGACCAGCTTAGGGTTACTGGCTACCTGGTATAGATGGCAGACCCCTGAGGCGGTTTAGGTTACTCGCGTCCGCAGAAAGTCTTCCTCTCATGACCTTGCACATGTTAACTGCATAACTAAAGTTAGTAATAGATACAATAAAAATGGAAGTAATATAGGGACTATCAAATTTTTCATTTCATTCGCTTATATAAATTTGTTTTGACATGTAAGTCCTAATTTTGAATCTTTTTGGCCGCTCTGAATATAGCCCTAAGTTCGGTTATGCGCGTAATAATGAGTTTAATACAAAGTTAAAATATTATTATATGAATTTAACATTGGCATTTATTTATCCTTAAGCGCACTCAATGTTATACATATAATGTAATATATATTTATACCTACTTTTGTGTTCTGCGCAACAATATTCAGAACGGTCACATAGATTGACGAGCACTGTATGTATCTAATTTTTCATGAAGAAATAAAACCACGTGTAACCATAAAAAGGTCGACTTGGTGAAAGACGGTAACAAAAAGTCTAGAAAGCAAATATGATATTAAATGAAAGTGCCGGAGAATATTATGTAATTATATTTCTTGACGTTGACGTTGTTGAACTAAGCAAATACTGAAACAATATCTTGCCCTCCTATTTATATTGTCGTCCACAATGTTTGTCTTCATAGAAATATTAAATTCATTAGTAGTCTTTTGACACGGTGTCCGAGCGCGTTATTACTGAACTTCCATCGTCTCCAGCACATAATTATATACCTTTCTTCGGAGAAATGCATACATATAATGCTCCATTAACTAACAACTTACTAATTAATGTGTTAGTAACAAGTAGGCATCCTACTTTATTGACATCTATGTATAACTCGCTGATACCGTAACTTCGTCTGAGTTATTTACTATTTTTTTAAATCTCCATGTATTTTATGTTAAAAACTTCATTATAATTTGTATTTAAAAATCGTTATTTGTAAAAGAACACATTCTCTTTTAATGATTCGAAAAAGACGATGAAATTAAACGCATACAAATTTGCGAATCTATTCTGTTATTTTATTATATAACTAGCAGCACCGGCAGATATTGTCCTGCCCTGATAATAAATAATATTTACTTATGTGAATGTTATAATGTATTTAATTTGATAAAGGTTAATAATGTATCCGTTTAAATAGCTTTCCAATTACCTCATTATATGTGACCCCTTTTTAAAAGATAGATGAGTATAGTAAGCTATTTTAAAAAGATAGGTATATGCCATCCTAGACATTTTTGTAGATCTATAAAAGAGGAATATCTCAGTATCCATTATTTTGTTATATCTCAAAGGGAAGGGGCAGCGTTTTCGACGAAAGATCCCAGGCGGCTTGACTTATTCCGATTCTTTCAACAAATTATATACCTAAACCTTCCCCGTGAATTACTCTATCTATTGGTGACAGCATTACAATCCGTTCAGTGGTTTTTGAGTTTATCACCAACATCCAGACAGGCAGACAGACGCGGCTGACGATTATGATGTAGTGGTTTAGTGTAAATCTTCTAGTTGACTGATTGCAAATACGAATCTGAAACACTTATCTTAACAATGTATTCTATGTATAGTGGAAAAAAACCTTAGTGCACTTTTCCATGAGAAGAATACGCACGTCGCTGTGGTTCTTGTAACAATCGTAGTTCCTTAAAACTTTAAGAATTGGGTAAGTTTAGATTAACCTTGTTGTCAGCTACGAAATACATGTTCGAATTTGTGGGACGTACATGACCACGCTTGTGCATGTGTGTCTCACGAACTCTTATTTGTATTAATATATCTATTAAGTCTAGTTATCACTTAGACAGATCCGCGGTGTTAGATCCAAGGTTCGGCTACATTAGCGCACTTCAGCTTGTTACCAAGCGGCGTAGTACTTTAAGCGCTCACCTTAGTACCTAGTCCGGTGAAGCTGTGACGGCCCGTCGGACCAATAACGTAATCAGTTCGAAAAAAAAACTTTACAAACTTTATATTAAACAATGTTATTGTGATCTTATTTAAGGTAAATACCAAGTGCCTAAGAAGTAAATAAAAATATTGATCAAAATTTATTCAGTAGTTTTTGAGTGACACAGTCTGACGAGTCTTGCAACACCAGACCTCTTTAATTTTATTTATACTAGCGATCGTCTAGTGATCGAAATTCGACCATAATACATTAATTTTTGAAGTTTCAATATAAAGAAAAAAATAACGTATGTTTTCCAAAAATTTAATGAGCTCGTCAATCTACTAAACAAAATAAAGAAAATCGGTTGAGATACAGAGAAGGAAGATGTATCATTCAACGTATGTTTTTATCGATACCGCAGTAGAAGTTATAATAACCAATACAATGTATTTGTATAGTTAATTAATGTCTGAGGATGCTCGTATTACACCTGAATAGCATTTCATATTAAACGAGACTAAGGAAATACAGATTCATTTTTGTTAAATTTTTATTAGGCCGATTACTTACTATAAATGATTTGGAGAATTAAATAAAAAATACCCTCACTGTTAAAACAGCAGGGATATAAAACCGCAAATTTGTTCATTAGAATTACGTTATATAATTATGTATTGTCAAGTTCAAACAACATCTGGGTGACTCTAGATTTATTTATGTTGTACTCTTTATTTACTTTTTTTTTATTATAGTATAAGGTGATCTGCAACGAAATAAGTAGACATTAATTACTTAATAAAGACTACCTACTTATTTTAATGCTTGTCATATATTATACACGTTACAAAAAGATAGCTGCGACACTTTAATTACTTGAAATACTATTTAATTGCAAAGTATTGTACTACAGGAATATAAAACAAAAATACAAAAGAAGCTCGCTTTGGATTCTGTCTATGGTCAGGAATTGACAAAGTAACAAATAAAAAATAATGTAATACATAAATATATTACACGGTAATTACTTAATACTACTAAATTAAGTAATAGTAGTTATATTAATGCTTAAATATAAAAAATAATATCGTTCTAGGTATAAAGTGCTCCTAGGGATTTTCTTGGTCATTTGTGTTGACCGGAACAATGCGTGCGTATTTTAAAATTTAAAGGAACGGTTCAACAATTTCACTAACCTAGGGGCAGAATTACGACTAACATATCCTATATTCGCAATAATTTAGGTAAAGCAAATTTATAAAAAACAAATTAATATTATAATCACATAACAATATTTACATTTTTTAGCTATATGTATAATGTTGATAATTTCTTCACATATCACTTATCAGCCTTTGGAGAATGTATGGATAAATTTAGCATTGCTTTTATATTTAATTGTTTATAATCTATTTAGAAATGGTACCTATTGGTACTCAGTGGATTAATTTCTAATAACTATTTACTTTATATGAAGAACAACTCTTTGGCATATTACAGATTATAGCAACTAGCAATCGAAACCAGTTTGCTATCATAAAATTGGTGGCAAAACATTATACCTAAAAACAGTAAAGAACCAATATGAATTGAATTTGTACTTAGGTTCGCATATACTCAGCTAATATAATATACAATAGCGTATATGTAAGCTACTTAATTTTATTTTTAATCATTTTAATTGCTATCAATTTAAACCTAAAATAGAAATGCAATAAATGCCCTTGAAATTTAATGTAACGCAATTTTAATGGTTAGACATATATATCACGTTAGTGTCCAGTGTGAATACGTTGTATGGGCAATTTAATTACACTGCAAAGTAAGCGATATATGATTACACTAATTTCAAATGTTCTTCAAAAACAATGCAAACAAGATCTAATCTTCTTCTAGGTATTCTAATGTATTTAGACCCCTTTGTTATAATTACCTCTGTTCAGTTTTTGGCGGGATCTTAATCTCTCATGTAGTAGTTTTTATATTGCAATCATGATCTTGTACTATTTGACTCTATATTTTGTAATATTGATTACATTTTTCGTAACGTAGTTCGGTTATTGTGCACACGTGAAGTGGATGGAAAATAATACCACGACGCATGAATTCTGAGATGCCTCAAAATCTCCCTGGAAAGTTCTAACGAGGGGTCTACCACCTTGTTAAAACATTGAAAATATCACATATTATCTGCTCGATAATGGCAGTAATAATATAAAAAATTGGATGCCACAATAAAAAAAAATACTTTAGCTGATGCACTTTTCGATGTTACATATAGACAGAAGACAATACGCATACAGTATTTTTCACTCTTATTTAATATGAAATTACAAAATCAGATTAAATGCAAATGTATTTAAACGAGATAGTAGACATATATAGTGACGTCTTGGAATCTCACAAAAAAATGGCATGTTGAACTTAATTGTCTTGCCCAAAAGAAACATTTCTATTTTAATATAATAACATGCTTGTTATGAATGAAATTTATTTAGATAACTTTAGAGAAACGCGCATAAACCCCATTTTGGAACAGTGATAATAATTGTTTGTGTAGGCAGATAATTAGATTCTAAATTAATATGTTCTTAGATAAGGTTATGTTAACGTCGGGCTACCTCGTAAACGTTAGATCTTTGTCGATATGAACTCTCGTTTGAAAAAAAAATCTTTTTAAAATAAATTTTCAAGGAGTTCTTAGAATTCCAATGATTAAAAACGTTAGAGATTAAATAAAGTTAATTAAGGAAATAGCAAACAATTGTTACCTATAAACTGAAATACATGATTTTATTCAACAATTATTATGTGTACTAACTATACAATTATACAGAGAGGTACGAATTGTTTGTTTGTTGGAACTCCGGAAGTACTGATCTCATTCTAAAAAATCGTTCAGTATATAGGAAGCAACAGTGTCCTTAAGTTTTATTCTTTTTCATGAACCTACATATTGTAATCAACGCGTACGAAGTCACGGGTGCTTGCTACTAATATATCATATTATAATATATATATGTATTAATTTATCATTCAATTACCTTTAAAACTAACATCTATGTAATGGTGCTTTAAGCTTATGTTTATAATACAGCCTGTTGTCATTTTATCTAATCTCTTACCTATACCTACCAATATCAACGTTCATAGCCCAGTATTACCTAAACAGTTCAAATCCAGTCTTATCTGAAACCTTGTAAAACATAAGGCTAGCAATACCCTTGAGGGGATAGTCCGAAGCGCGTATATGATTTAACGTGTTATGGCTACTTGCTGTTGTGAGGACGATCATCGTCGTCGCTGTGTTCTTCTTGGAGGAGCAAACTATCTGGCGGTCCTCTGTTTGGCGCGCGAGCACTGCCTCCTCGACGTGTCCCGCCTCGCGTGAACATCCGTGACAGTAGAGCGAATTTTTTCCGAGATACTGCAATAAAATCAATATTAAATTAATCAATTACCCAAACGTTCGTTGGTTCCAATAATGTTTTTAGAGGCATAAAGTTAAATGAGTATTTTAGATTACTGTATCTTTTATCTAAGACTACCCACTAGTAGGACGGAGCAAGTGGACGGTGACAGTTGATATACCTCTGTTTTTTCGTATATATTCTATATTTACAGTTAGATGAAGTGTAAACCTAGTTAGAAAAAAAGAGGAACTTGACATACACACGAATGGCGAACAAAGTGATTATATATAGGATTGGTTTGTCATAATAAGGAATGATACCTTAAAAAAATTAAATAGATGATTGGGTTATTTTGAATTAAAAATTGAAAAACTATTGAACTTTTGATTAGGTCCGTTACAGTTACGCAAAATAATTGATGATTTAAAGCTTTGACAAAAAGAAAAAAATGTGTCAATTTACATTTTCCCATATTTTTAAGTCTTTCCTTGAAGGCAGCCTCGTCGTCATGACCCTTTGTTTTGTGACCTTGTTCACTATCGAGTGCAGCCATAAACTCTTGGTTCCAACGCAGTTCCGCCATGAACTCTTCGTTCTGAAGGAACGTCGCAATACGGTCATCGTCCATGTCCAAGCTGAGATCAATTCTAGCGTCTGTAGCTGGTGGAATCCGCAAGAACATCGGGGGCAACGGGCCCAGCATCCTCGGAACCCATTTTCTTCGTATAGAAAGCGGGACAGATTCATCTTCGATATCGCTAAAAATAAATATAATTCGTTTACTCTTATTAGTACATTATCGCTGTTTATTATTATAAATATCTGTAATTATGTCATGTTTACGTTATGCACGCTATTTATAAAATGATACTGACTACTCAGATTGAATATAGTCATGACAGCATATTCTTACTGGGTAGTTTAAATTTGTTACTGGCTTTCAAATAATGTGTCACTTTATTGATTCTATATGTAATTATTAAGGTTACTGTACTTAGTGTTTGAATATCACGAGCAAAAATTAGGTTACAAAACTTAAAACATTACAGTCTTTAAAACAAAATTAGTTTACACTGGACAAACATTTTTTTGCTAAATAACCAAGCGATCTAAGTCGCAGGCACCAGTGAGTCTAAAGTAGAAGCAGCCTAACATTACTCCTTATAACGTCAGCTATCTGCCAGTTAAAGTCCCGTCAAGATCGGTCCAGCCGCTTCAGAGATTATCCGGAACAAACAGGTAGATAGATAGAAATTTTTTAAATCGGTTTTTTTGTTATAAATACCATATAATATCATATCAATTTAGTAAAACACTGTTTACATTACAAACACAGACTTAGATTTTATTTACGTTGTATAGATAAACCTTTAGTTTGTTTACTGTTTTTGTGGTTTTTATCACCACTCAAAATTAATATTGTTGATCACAAGAAATCTTCAGACGTAGGTTATTTAGTCGGAACATTTATGTGCAGCTTTCACATAATTATCTATCTTTTTTTTTTTTGGACCTAACCTTATTCAACGACTTAATTTCCCATAGATGTGATATTAAAAAAATGGAATATATTCAAATATTGTGGCTTTATACTTGTAATAAATAGAAGTTAGTTTTTTGTGACAGGATGTAATTTGAAATGAATACAGACGTCTGTGGCTGACCTTGTGGACAATTCTTGATCAGTCTTGTTAATTCATAAAGATGATGTCTATCTACATAGATAAATAGGCCACGTACCATTTGATCATATGATAGGTGTTTGTTTTAACTATTATTTAATCAATTCTATCTGCTCTTAATTATTTATTATTAGAAAATGACCATAAATAATGTCATTATTTATTTCGTCATTTACTAAGGATAACTGATTTTGATGCGCTCATTTATAATCACATATATTAACTCTTAAAAGTTGATTTTTTTGAGCAAAAAAAAGCTTGTAATCAACAAAAAATATGATGAACTTACACTAAGGCCGTAGTATCGTTGTCATCACCGTTTACGGTGGAGCGGATACTTCGTCTGTCTTTACGTTTCGAAGGTGTGCACCCTTCGACTCGTTCTATCTCTAGTCTCAACCGTTCATTCTGATTATCTGTACTCATAGCGAGTAGTTGATCGATGGTGGCATCCACGGCTCCCTGGTTAGCGCGTAGTACAGCCTCGATGACATCGTCGTCCATATCAGGGAACATGGTCTTGAAATCGGTCATCGCTTGTGCGAACTCGAGTTGCATAGTGGAACTCATCGCAGCAGTTCGTAGCATGCGAGTTGTGAAAAACGTCACGAGCGCGCGCCCCTTGCCGGCAACTCAGCTATTATATGACGCAGAATTACCGCAGTGCCGCTAAGGATAGTTGCTGTATAAATATTGGACATCCTAGCAGCGCAGTGGGTGACGTCGACCGCTGCATATCCTTATAAAATTAATTATTATTACTGCAGAATCAGTCGCGCATCGCAACGCAACGAACCGAACGAAACAATGATGTGCAATTTTCACTTTCGTAGTTTCAGGTTAGTATCGCGCAGGCGCGAATCGGGTGGGGTACGACGTTGCGGGGAATAATTCATATATAAATAGAAAACTTATAAGGCGGCGCGGCGTGGTTCATAGCGCGCCTCCCTCCCAACTAACTCTGTTCAAACGAGTACGCACTGTTCCATTATTCACATTCGTTGATTGCACTGTTGGTAAATTATAATATTAGCGTTCCGATAGCGGGTGTCTTTGATATTTACTTTTTTATATAATTTAGTAATAAGAAATGTATTAAAATAAACTAAACACGTCGATTTCGTGTATAGAGAATATGGATGAATGGAGCAGAGTTAATTTCTCTCCATACTTTAAACATTGTATAGACTTTGAATATATCATCTATAGTAATACATACTTTAATAAATTATGTAAATGTAAGGTAGGTAGGTAATAAAAGAGATATCGATCTTATTGAAATGGAACACTTGATTTATCCCATTCACAAATTTTCTCACAAGTGTGGCATTCATAACGACATTCATACGATGTAATGAATTAAATCGATATTAATATTTGTGATGATTTTTACACACAGATACAGAAATGATTTTTATGCTTGGTAAATAATTTTTAGCATTATAATTGTGAATTATAAATTTTGGGCTTGAAGTGGAAATAGTAGTAGTTCGTTATCCAATAGTTGTAACGAAAGTTCATTTTATGTTATCTTTATATATTTATATATATATCGGCGCATATTTGGATTAATAATCACTTGATTATTTTATAATAAGTTCATAAACAATTGTTTGATTGCTTGCAACAGGAATCTTTATATTTTATTGTACGCGCGCACGTGTAATGCGCCCTATAAATGCGGCCGCACTAGGGACAGAAAAGATTAAGTCCTGTGAAACTGTAGCGGCCTCGCAAGGCTAACAGTGTAGGTCAGTTCGAAAAAAAATAAAAGACAGAAAAGAGTCTCGTTCGAGCAGCGATCGAGTGCACACGTACACCTCTACCAGTGTACCATTTAAACCTTACTTTTCGGTGCGAAGCCGTGCACACTGTGTGTAGTGCGTCGAATCGCCGTGCAACGCGTCGTGCTTCGTGCTGCGCTTCGTGAGTCATGCAGCGCGACGTGTACCCTGCAGCGCTTCGTTCTTCGTGCCTCGCCGTGTGTGCAGATACGAAGAGAGAAGATATCGCGTCGCGTATCCCTTTGGCCCGGACACGGATTGTCCGTTAAATTTTAATTAGGCGCACCCCCTGCCCCTGAGGCAGGGAGGTTAGTCATGTCCACCGCCGCGCCACCGCTTGTCCATTCGCGCGCCCCGCCACCCCCGCTGGGCCTCGACAATGTCACCCAGATCGAGGATTTACTCCGGTTTCACATGTTCACGACTCAAGAAAACCCGCTGTTGGTTTCCGAGTACCATGGGCTCAAACGCACTTTCGCGCGCGGTGTTAAAGGATGTAAAGCCCCACGTTGCTTCTGGAAATTCGCGATTTCGTCCGACTGCGACTCCGGCGATGACTCTGAGGTCTCCGATTCCGACATGGACCTCGACCGTCACGCTCCGCGGTAAACGCCCACGCGCCGCGAATCCATCCGACAGCGCCTCGGCTGCGGAACTTTCCGTCCCAAAGCAGTCAAATGTAGGTGGCGCTCCGGTGCCCGAGCCTCTCCCGCGCCCTCTGCCTCCACCTCGGCTGAAGCTCCGGCCGCGGAACCCGTGATCGCGGCTAAGAAGACACGCCTTCCGTCCCCTGTCACCTTCCGTAACAAGGCCCGTTGGGTCGAAATATCTAAGGACATTACGTCTAAACAGATTTATTATACGTCCGCCGTCAACACTGTTGCCGGCATTTCCATTAGAGTATCCGCCCCCGATGAGCATCGGCAGCTCACCAAGTACTTCCGGGAGCGAAAAGTCCCTTTCTTCACTCATGCTCTTGAGGATGAGCGCTTCCTCCGTGTCGTTCTTCGCGGTGTTCCCTCAAAGCTCGCTACCAAAGACGTCCTCACCATCTGGAGAAATAGGATTTCCCAGTCCGTAGCGTACATCGTATGTACCACCCCCGTACGAAAGCTCTGTACAACTTAGTTCTGGTCCCTTTGTACCGGGATTGGTTTGGGAAGGACATATTCCAGATCAGCTCTGTGTGCGGTCTCTCCCGCATCACAGTTGAGCCTCCCAGTTGCGTCCTCTGCGAGCAACCGGGTCATACTGCGAACTATCGCAGATGTCCGCGCGCCTTGTCCCTGCCGCGGCGGACGTGCGACCCCGTCCAGAGCTCACACTCCGTCGTCTCCACCTCCAGTGCACCGGCAGCACCCGCACCCGCGCCGAGCGCGCTCTCCTGGCGCGCAAGGCCTTCCCCGCCTCCTAAAGCCAAGCCTCAGCCTCAGTTCATTCCTGCGCCACCTACCGCGTCTCCCGTTTCGACCACCGGTATCGACTAGATAGCACACCTCTTATTAGATCACGATGTTCAAGTAATACTCCCGTTCAACGCGCTCGTCAACAGTACCTCTGAGCTCGGGCTCTTAAACGCGATCTCAGCTTTTTCGGCCGCATCTTAAAAGATGCGCGTTTCCGCCCACGCCCGCGACTCTCTCTGCTCACGCCGCCGTGAGCGGGGGGTGAAGATACGATCCCGCACACTCGTCGCGTTTTTTCTTGGAACAACTCGAGCCTAGGTTTGTCCGTCGGTGTTTAGCCCTCAAGTATGTTACTCGCGCGAATATAGTGACTCACGCTTGTTTTTCATTTACACAGATCACCCCACACACGTGCACACCAAGGTACACATAGTGGTGGGCTGTTTTTTACCCTTTTCGGACTGAAATAGGTTACACAACATAGTAGTCGGATACAAAATACACATATACATTTGTGAAACATGCATGGTCATACATGCATTTTTCACGAATTCTTATGTGTATGAAATGGATAGATAGCTTAGCTTAGTCAGATCGGGTTGTGTATGAGTTCACGGCGGCAAGGAAACATTTACAAGAGCCTCCGGCTCCCAGGTAGATTGAAGTTAGGAGACGAGAGAGAAGGGAGGTGGCGATGGAGAGGTGTAGGCAGGATCTGGCGGACGCGCGGTATGGAAGATATACCGTTGACATCGTCCGCCCGGTCCTGCCGGAATGGTTTAATAGGGAGTGGGGCTCTCTGACGTTTCGACTGGTGCAGGGACTTACCGGCCATGGGTGCTTTGGCTGGTACCTGCACCAGATCGCTCACAGGGAGCCCACCGCCGCATGTCACGAGTGCGGCGCTGAGGAAGATACCGCGCAGCACACTTTGTCTGAGTGTGCTGCGTGGGAGGGGCAGCGCTGCACTCTGACTGCGGCGGTAGAAAATGATCTATCGCTGCCGAGTTTGGTTACGGCCATGCTCGGCAGCGAGGAAGCATGGACTGTGATGGCTTCCTTTTGCGAGGAGGTCATCTCGCAGAACGATGAAGCGACGAGGGCCCGAGAGGCGGACCCTCTCAGTGGCCGTATCCGCCAAAGGAGGGCCGGTGGAAGGAGGCGGCGATTTGTATTTTACGCAAAATAAAAGTGAAGTCTTATGTCGAAACAAGAGAGCTCAATTTAGATGCAAATATTAGTAAACTAAATTTATTTTAGATTAATATTGATTTTGAAACGTGGTTGGTGTTTCATTAGTAGTTGTACAATTTGTTTGTGTGATTTTGGCGAGCCAGGTCCCGTGCGATGAAACTCGTGTGGCACTTCCACTGCTTTCTTTATTCCGTGTTAATTAACGACTTTGTACATTGTAAATTTCATGGTCTAGTAATAAAAAGTTCGTACAAATGACAACATAATTAAAAAATAGATTTTTTAACAAAAATTTTGTAGTAACTCAAGTATTTTTTAAGCTTATGCTGTCAACAGTTAGTTGACCTGTGCTTTATGAGGTCTACATTCGTTAGTATGAAACTTAAATCTTTATGGTTTTGAACAGTCGAAGGGTTTATAATAACTGTGGGTTTCTAGATTTCGTAAAAAAATAAGTTTTTTTTGTGTTTTTATTTTTAGTAGTGTCGCGCTAAAAGGGAATTAGGTTAAATATGTCATGGAATTTATCCATAATTTTACAAGCATTGATATTATTATATTTTAGTTGAGGAGAGGTAATAATTAAAAAAAAGCCAACAGCTGATGTAGTACAATTTATTTCTAGAATATTTTACTTAAATTACAATTTAGTTGATTACACATGAAAAACCACAAAGAGATGTAACTTGAGACCTGTACGCGAAATGCTTCCCGAATTCTCATAAGCTGATGCCGTATTATGTCAATTGATAATTACCAATTTTCACAGTAATGACGTCATCGAGTTTCAGATCTCAAATTATTTTTTGCAGTTTGTATACAATAATATAACAAAGTAATTTATATCATTTTGAATTCAAAATACATCAATACGATTAATAAACTGAGCAAACAATGTTCTGTAACTCACTTCGGATAAATCATGAGGTTACTATAGTGCAAAGAAAACCGTGCAATCGATATAAAGGAGCGAGTATCATGAACTAATAATTCAAGTACAATAAGTTTTATTTTTCGAACGGACTACATTGTTAACTAGGCAAGGCCTCTACAGTTTCACAGGACTACTAAGGGGAGCGCTTAAGGCACTCACCTGATTTTTTAGACTACGCTCTCTGTTACTGCTACTCTGTTTCAAGGGGCGGAAGGGTACTGAAAGTTAGCTGACGTTATTTCGTCCGAAGGATCTGTAAAAATATATTGCGGACGTCTTTCGTAACGCGTCGCGTCGGGTAAAAAAAAGATAAGTACATATCAATCCACCTATGAGATTAGAACTACTACTTAGGCCATCGAAATTACATTAATAAAAATCTATTGGTAGCATAAATAATTACTACTGAATAAATTCATGTCTTTTTTAAGATGCAAAAGCATTACTAAATAACGATTTATTTTAAAGAATTATTAAATATTCCGTCTAGATACATTTTTTTTAAATAAAAAGAGCATGTATTATTCTTAGTCCAAGTTCAGGTCGGCTTATTTGGACGGTTTATGTGATATGTTCACATAAATTGATAACGAATACGAAATCTTGCAAAGTATTCAAGCAATATATTCAGAATTTACATATCACTCACATTGAGTATCTTATTCAGTATTTCATATATGAAGTTATATATAATAGCTACTATTATGATCTCTGATCCTTATATGAAGACAAGGAGCTCTCTGAAATAATTTGTATTAAGCAAGAACAAACTGTACTTCTATCATTTTTTTTATAATTATTTATTATAATTTTATAATCTATAATAAGTGAATTCATAAGTATAGAGGACATTTACCTTTAAATTTGACCATTAAATATTACTCCTTTTCAATGTCATACATAACATTTAAGGCATACATATTTTATATACGTGCAATATATTATAACTTAAATACAATTACTATTTATATGTTTTTTTTTAATTAATTTAGAATGGTTTTACGAAAAATAAAATTTTAGAAACATAACATAATGGCACAGTTATAATTTTCAAATACATTTCCAAATATGAAAATATCGATTCAGTAATAGACATCTGCCCTTTATATATATATATATATATATATATATATATATATATATATATATATATATATATGAAACTTTCTCATTAGAGAAACTCCGTTTCAAACTTCATCCCATCAATGATGCAATGGCCGCAATATACTAATGTATTACTATCTTCGAAATGGAATTTATATATCGTATGATCTTAGATAAAATATAGAGAATTAAAAGAGAGGTAATGTAGAGAATAAACCACGTAAATGATTAATATTTATATGTATAACATAATGCCACTGTGAAGTAAAATCAACATTACATATCTACAACAAAACATTTTTCATTTAATTTAAAGAGGAAATAAAATAAAAATGTTACATTATTATATAAAAAAATGGAATAAATCTTTCACTGAGAACGACGTCATTTTAAAATTAACGAAATTTACAAGCATTACAAATATTTCGTGGAAAAAACAAAATGAAATATAAATCTGCAGAAGTTTTGAACTGTTTCAAATACACGATTTGTATTTTTCGAGAGGCCAGTATGCATGAATAAATAACAAAATCTTAAAAGGAAACGCGGTCTGTCATACATTTCTAGAATGTGTAATAATAGATATTTATTGCTATCTCACGTTTCCTGTACTATCAAATAGAATACGAAAGAGACAACGGCAGTTTGGAGTAATTTTACCTACATAAAATACAGGGAATCATGGTTTTGTAATTTCCTGTTTCTTCCTTCGAAACTGAATTGATTTTATTATTTTTTCAAAATTAATTTAAGAATGCTACCTACATCTGTATGTTTTTCTTTTATTTGTTACATTCGTATAATTTCTTGGCATGTCTGAAAACGGCGATATACGAGTAATTGACCAATACTAGTACTTTTGGATCATGACTATGATAGATACAGATTATATAAGTATATATGATTTAGTTCTATTATCCTGGGATAATAACATAATAATAAGTTTGTATGGAGAAAACACAAAAGTATACAAAACTATATTATACCTGTGTAAGATATTTTTAACCGACTTCAAAAAGGAGGAGGTTTCTTTTCAATTCGACTGTATTTTTTTAATGTTTGTAACCTCTGACCTTCGTCACACATAAACCAATTTGAGAAATTCTTTTTTTATTGGAAAGGGTATATTTTCAAGTGGATCCAGTTATAATTTCATTATCATTGGACCTTGGATCGAAAATGTAATTAAATGAGATATTTTGGTAGGTTCATGACGATCTAAAGTTAGATAGGTCAATGGCTAAGCAAAGCAAGACTACGCTCAAAGCTCAACTGGAGACATTTTTGAAGTCGGTTTATTTTTTTTTTATTTATTGTAAATAAATAAAATTAAGATACATGACTGGAGTATGTGTACATGTAAGCGAAAGGAACGGCAGAAAATTTCTCTGAATATAGAGTCTTAAAACTTGACACCGCATTTTATTGATCTGTTTATTATTGCTGTATATATATATCTATATGTAATAATTATAATTATTCTCAGTGAATTTTTTTATGGATACGAGATTCAAACACGTGCCTGGTCGCCATGTTGCGGCAATACGACTATAGTGTCGTTGGTGATGTGGTTCGGTTGCCGTTGCGATTGTCCAGGTGTTGGTTCTGTCTGATAACGTAAATTCAATTAGTCACAATTTGAAATAAAATTACTCTGCTTAGAGATATAATTGTTCAGATTCTGTTAAGTTTTTGTAATAATGCTCGTTATTTAATACTAGGTAATACGCGCGACTTCGTCTGGGTTGTTTATTATGTTAAGAATATATTTTCCGCAGAGGAAAAAATATTAAAAAAATAAACATTCACTTTGCTTACAAAATTTCTTTGTAAACAATTTTATCCGTTTACTTCCCCGACACCTGCGCACGCGCACCACACCGCTTACCCAATTTCTTCAAAGTAAGACAACATACATCACTAAACGAGTAGTACTTATATAAAAATTGTAGTTTTTTAAAACTTTAATAACGTTATATTAAATTAAGCTATCGTGATCATCTTTACTTTTAGATATGGACAAAATGTCTAACTAAAGCAAAAGAGATCAAAATCTATTTAGTAGTTTTTACATGATGGGCCATTCTCATCATTTTCCCCTAACACGCCAAAAGAAGTATAACTTCAAAAATTCTAGTTAAGGACCAAGAGTCTGTGAGGTAAAACTAAAAGAAATTTAACAACAACTATCTAGTAATTTTGGCGTGATACGTCACATTATTTATATAGATTAGGTGTAGTTAAGTAAATTAAAACAGTTGTACAAAGAAAAAAACACTCACAGCAGAGATGTGTTCCGGGTCAGCAGCGGCCATCAGCGTAGCAGCGCGATATGAGGGTGGTGGAGCTTGCTTCACGGCTTCTTCGTAATCTGGCAATAGGCTGGAGTAGTCAGGAGTGGTAGGTTGCATTCCTGCTGGAGGGTAGGCGGGTCCGGGGGTGCCGCTCACTACCCCCTCGCTCGAAATCACGAATGGTGTCAGGCTTTGAAGCGCGTGAGCACGCATTGTCAAGTATTTATAGCAACGCCAAACTACGCTGATGCAGTAGCCCTACGATTAAAATTAATGTTAACAAGACAATTCGACTTCTGGGCGGGATCTCAGTCTCTCATGCAGTGTGTTTTATATTTTATTGATAATCCTGTGTTATAAGACTCTATAGTTTGCAATATTGGTAGTGCTTTACGTAATACAGTTCGGTAATTGTGCACAAGGAAAGTGGATGGGAAATAATACAACGGAGCGTTAGTTCTGATATATCGTTAAAACTCTATAGAAAGTTCTAACAAACACGCCGCCGTCGTAATTAGAACATTGAAATGAGCACAAGAGACTCCAGAAATGGCAAACACGATTAGTCATTATTAAAAGCATGGAACATATTTTTGTAAGAAGAAAATCACAAAAGGTAAAAAAAGGATAATTTAGTACATGAAAATGGCAGTAATAGTCTTTGAAGGGGATTGGGCTACCAGTAATAAAAAAGAAAAAACAAGAAATAAAAAAAAAAACACTTAAAAAAATGAACTACACAAAAATGCACTTACTGCACAGAACTTATATGACCACAGTCAGGTTCTGAATTTAACAATTTACCAATCACCATTACATTTCCTATTCGATTTTTAGAAGTTTCCTAGTGTATCTTCTAAGTTCAAACTTCAATACTAATTAAATTAAAATAGGAGCCCGTTGAAAAAAATTTATACCGCAAAGTTCGAGATTAACAAAAAAAAAATAGCCGAGTAGTGAACCTCCTTTTTTTTGAAGTCAGTTAATAAACATTAATTAAAAAATCGTGGTATTTGAGTGGGTAAGTAGACTTATTATGTTATTAGGGCTATTTCTAAATAACTCCGGCTAAGTACCACCCTCAAGTTGAAAATCTGTCGCCAAGCACCTGTTGGTGTGTTCCGGCAGTTGCACTTGAGAACCAGTCTCCTTTAGATTTAGTTTGTTTACCATCTTATACCACATCGTCATTTAACATTAGATAAGATTGTGGTTGAATAGTAGAATCTATAAAGTAAAAAAAAAAACATTTTAAATACTCGACAACAGTCCAAAAATAGGAAAATGAATGTCAAAGAATGCACCTTAAGTAGTACGGCCACTAGAAAAGCGGCTATGACGACAAAGGCGAGAGCGGGCGAGGGTAGCTGCAGGAGCTCGGCGCGCCACGGCACGCGCCGCGTCTCCGCCACCAGTCGGTGGATCGAGCGCACGTAGCACAGATAACCGGTTGCTGTCAGACTGTCAACACACAAACAACACTTCCATCAATATCTATACATAAATAGGCAGAGGGAAAACAGTCAAAAACATCTCTGTTTCTGAACCGATTATCCTTTATATTTATTTATTTTTTGTTTAGTAGATAATGACGAGCATTAGTGTTATCAATTTTTTTAAAGAAAACTTTGTCCTTTTACTTTATATTGAAACTTGAAAAATTAATGAATAATAGTCGAATTTCGAAGACCGGTGTAAATGAACCGATAGAGGAATGCCGTTGGGTGCGGGCATCACTTAAAAACTATTCGATAGATGTGTTTTTTTTTTTTAATTTAACTTCGTGGACACTTGGCGCCTTATCCAAAAAAAGGATTATTACGATAGCTTCATTTAATATAAAGTTATTAGAGTTTTGAGAAATGTGTGTGTAATGTGTGTTTTCTTGCCGTGGAGAAATAGGGCAAGCCATATGGTGCTTATATTTTTCCTCTTTACATTTACTAGATTGTTAATATAATAAACGACACAGACAAAGTCGCGAGTATAGACTATATACGATAAATACGCCCTAAATAACTGTTAGGCCAACCAGTTTAAGCATACGTCACAGCAAAGTGTCCATACACATCCAAAGTCTAATAACCCACTGTCCTACACATAATACAATCATAATTTCAACATAACTGACTACCCGTTGTTGGTTTGACGGGCCTTCATAGCTTTACCGTTTTTTGGGGCAAATACGTTAGGCACTCACCACTATGGCAACAAGCTCAAGGGTGCCAAAGTGTCTGAACCTCAGTTTGGGATATTGCCTTGAAAGCAAAATTCACGAGTCGAACTATGCTAGCTAAACCAATTCTACGTGTATATGTTAATGAGACCTAGATATTTGACTAAGCCTAGCTAATCAAAATGAAAAAAACCCCTCTATAATATGTATACCTATAGTAAGGTGTTGTTAGGTAGCAATTATATTGTCACTGTATCGCGATAGCACAATGTAATTATATTGTCACTGTATCGCGATAGCACAATGTTCGAGGGCCCAACCCGTGAGAACATATTTAGATAATTATGATGAAATTTGTGACTCAATTATATAAAACTTTTTTAGTAAACCCTCAAACCCTAATCAAATCACAAAATTACTTAAATAGTTAGTTCAATATAAATTGGACAACTTACCTGAACTAGTCAAAGCTGGTATTTGTTAATAATGACAACTAACCATAATTACGTAATTTCCTAAATAAATGAAAACTCTAGTCAGGGATGACTACATTATATCGTTATTTAAACTGTGAAAATGTTAGTTTCACTTTATCATGCTTCTTACCGTCGTTCAGTCACGATTTTATAGTAAGAAGAATATCCTTGGCAGTTAATTATGTCACATACATGATCGGATACACGACTTTGTACCGTAAAGACATTTAATATTATTATGACTGGATTCACCTTAGTTCCATCTTTGTGTTAATAATTTGGTAAATGTATATACTCGTAAATAGGCGAAGGTAAAACAGTTAAGTTGCTTCCTTTATTTCTCATGCTATTTTCTTTATTTGTATTTTGTTTACCAGCTATCGACAAGTTTTAGCGTTATCATCAAAAAAAATGAAATCGTTTTTTTCTATATCATCGAAGAATCGAAGCCTTTAGTAAATAAAATCTGTATGCGTCATATATTACGGTCCTTACGATTTTAAATCTACAATATTTGGAAAAAAAATGAATCATAATCGAATTTCCGCCACTGGAGGACTTTTAGTATTATTTAAATGTTAATAAAATCTGCACATTCTTGTTAACTTTTCTAAGTTATAGAGTCTTCAGAAATCATACGGGTTATGAAGTTCGCGAGTACCTTAGAGAAGCTATATTACATAGAATATATGTACATTTGAAATCAATTACACTAAAACGTAAATACGAATGGTGGTCACGGATAATTGAATAAATTTCAAAATATGACGAGAAATGTGAATATCTATGAAGGGTTTTTACTATGGGTAATATATAAAGTAATATATAAGACTTACACGGTGATAGCAAAGTCAAATATTTGCAGGCAGAAGAAAGGCAAGAGATGGGCAGGCTTGCCACGTGACGCGCCGTAGATCAGCATCAGTGTGATGGCCAGGGTGCACACTGTAACCAGCGCACCCACATCCACATCATCTAGGTACACACAGTCGTAATACATAATTTACACTACGTCTATTCACACAAAGCTTTGTAAAAACTATCGGTATAGTACAATTTCGCTATTGAATTGGATATAAGAAAGTTTGTTGATATAGTAGTATTTTGACAGTATCATTTTAATCATTTACCAGATCGGTGAATATTTTTCGATATGCATGACTAAACCAAACTAAGGATTAAAATCAGGATTAATCCAATTTACTGTGTAAGCTTTTTCTTTTGAGGAATTGCAATCGTAACTAATATTATTAATGCGCAAATAAGTTTTTTCTTTTATATTCCTAATATATTTAATTTGAAGTTCCGATAAATGTATTTCACCATTATAGTTTAAATAAATACCAAAATAAAACAAATATAATTAAAATATTATAAGTCAATGACACGTTACTTTATATTAAAACAAGGAAAAATAAATATCATGTGACGTCATTATGAGTTCTTACTTATGAGTAATACAATATTATTGTAGAATAATAAGAATCAAGACTCTTTAAATACGAATAATAACGCGAGCGTTAACACGCAAATATAATAATATATAATATGTAGATAAGTAAGTGTTAACAGAAGATTGATTTTTTATTTAAAACATTGATAATATAAATTTAAGAATTATCAAATATATTAACATTAAAAAAAAATGAGATCACCATTATCTTTTAACTTATTATTTCCAGGAAGAACAATAATGTGTATGGAATGCAAAAACAATTAAATTGTAGGATATTTATTATGTGGTGTGAAAATGATGACACGCCGCAGAAGACGCTTTTTTATGATAAGAGAATAAAACTATTTAAATGTAAAGGTTTTAATAGCTACACTATTTTTCTTTTTCTTGTATCGCCATATCAATATTTCAAGCAAGGTCATAATTTAATATTTGTTTCATAACCTTTATAAGTGATTTGAATTCATTAATAATAAACTCTTTATCAGTAGTTCGATATGGAAAAGTTTAACATTGTGTTGACACATGACAGTTGTTCGCTTGATTTACTTACTAAATGAACACTTTTAAGGCTGTGTAGAAAATCGAATATTGATGATACAAATTCGACTCAAGAGTTTTTTGGCAAAAATTTAATACTGGATACAGTTTATTCATCCACTTTTTGGAAAAGAATATTCAGTTTGCAAGACTGAAGAATATAAACATATCATCTTTACTGTATTACTTTAATAGGAAACTTTATAACTTTAGATTACATGGATCTCTATAAATTAAAATCAAAAACTTCGCTATTGACGCGATTTTTGGACATGTCTTACGGTATTTTGAAGTGAGGGTAGAAAAAAAATAATGTTTTTGAGCACATCCTAATCTATGTTATTAACTTTTGCCAGTGGCTTAGCTCACGATAATGTAGATTTGATATATCCCTCGGGAATAGTACATTTCTTCTGGATGAAAGGTACTCTATATCTTTTTTTATACCCTGCCAACGTGTACGTAAAACTCTCTATATAAGTTTATATAAAGTTATGGCTCCTTCTTTTGAGGTTTTTTTCAAAGATTGTTTTATTTTCATTTCTTATATTTACGGTTCCAAATATTAGTATGTCTAAGCATCTATACATTGAAAATTAAAGAATTCCGTGAAATATGAAAATTTCCGAGTCATCTTACAAGAAGTAAAATAGTGTATGCGATTTGTACTGTACAGACATCAACTTACTTAGGAATTCTTTACATATAAATCTTTTTTAGTTTCATAAATACAATTGAAAGGACAATAAATATAATACAATAATTTGCATACACGCTCTATTATAACATATTTTACATGAAAAGACGATTACTTACGATATATCAGGCTATGATCACGGGGATGTGGGACATGTTGTGGGTAAGGGCTAGGCGGTGATTCCACGTTAGAGAGAGGAGTAGGCAACACGTTATCGACACGGCCAACGTTGCTCCAGTCGGCAACGGGTGCAGAATCGCGTTCCAGCTCATTATACAGCCGAGGATCACGCACGATAGCTGCAAGGTAGGCTAAAGCCACCAGATGCAGCATCTAAAAACAATTATTTATGTTGTTATATTATATATTTAATAGCTGGTGTTCCCTCACTTATCCTATAGTATTTTTTAAAGCGTTATAAAAGTTACTTATATCCTCGTCCTTTTTTATTCCTTAATTATGTTCTATGACAAACTTTGTAATTATTTTAACTTTTTTACATTTTATAATTATCACCACAGCTTAGCTTCCAAAAATAGAAGCATAATATTAATTAACTTTTATTACTACTACGACTTCAAACCAATATATAATAAAAACTTTCTCTTGATCTCGTATTTTTAAATTGTATTTCAATCATTATCACTTAGCTCTTATCGAAAAATACGGTGGTATTAACGTTGGAAAGATTGACTAACGTGTAAAATTGGTCAAATATATGTTAGTCTTAGCTTTCCACGTTTCATATATGGATCTTAGATAACACTTTGAAAGTTTTTGCATGACAACAAAAGTCGTGTCAAAACCGGTTCAGCTATTTCGAGATATATCTAGACAAAGAGCAAAAACAATAATAATTAAATGCGTATTTGGATTTTGGTATCAGGTAAATGACAATATAAGCTTAAGGAAAATTCTTTATATGGATTTTTTTATTTTTTATTTAATAGGTGGCAAACGAACAGGTGGGTCAGCTGATGGTAAGTGATCACCGCCGTCCATAGACACTAGCAACACCAGGGAAGTTGCAAGTGCGTTGCCGGCCTTTTAAATATGTAGGCCTCCGACGCTCTCACTGACAGAACGAAACGCAACAGTGCAAGCACTGTTACTTCACGTCGGTTTTCTGTGAGAGGGTGGTACTACCCCGGGCGAGCCGACCCATTCATGCTGAAACCAGTAATAGCTTCAGCGTAGCTCTACCACCTACAATATGTATATGAGACAGACATTTCGCCTTTATTTCTTTAGGTATAGATTATAAAAAAATAAATCTTAATTATTAGTAATTATTATTAGACTAAGCCTTACAACTGAGTAGAATTCTCATGTCAATAAAAATCATTATTATTTATTATAATTTTTAAAAAAATATATTTTGTATATAACTATTTTGATGTACTCACCAAATGCCATGTTCCTAGTAGCATGGTTCCTGTACGGACATGCAAGCAAAAACAACAGCGCCATTCGCTATTTCTCTCGCTTCCCAACTTTGGACGAAATCTTATCATCTTTACCTAAGAAAGAAAACATTCATTTTATACTCAAACACTTTTAAATATACTCGCTTGTAATTGGCCAATGGATTTCTGTACTATTGATTTAGCTGTTAGCAATCCATATGTATAACTTAATATGTTAATTTTTAAACATAAATATTTGAGTGTTTTAAGAAAACACTAATCCTTTTGTAGCGACACACATACCTACATCAAACGTGGCATGTGTGTACTACAACAACTTAGGCGAAAAACCAGCGGCAGTATAATATCCCAAGCCTAGTCGGCTTAACAAGGCGATTATTAAAGACTCACCGCCCAGGTGGCGACCACATGCTACCTGGGTGCAATTATAATCTCGCCGACAAATCCTATTTACAATGCAGCGCACAATTATTGTTTAGAATTATTTTATTATTTAAATTATCCGTGCTGTATTGTTCCATTGTTAATTCCTTGTTTCACTTTTATTTTACGACTGTAATATTATTTGTGTTAATGCCTGTGTATTTTTATCGATAAGTCTTTGCACGTGTTCTATTTGGAATCGCATAAATAAGCTTCGTAGCTCAAATAAAGGAGATTCGTAATCCAGCTGCCAAAGCGATTACTAGTCTGCACAAACGGAGTCAGTTATTTTATTTCAACCTTCTGAAGTTAGCAAGTGGTAAACACACTACCACTTCCGCGAAAGTGGTGACGCGACACCGCTCCCGCGTCCTACACTTTTATTATTTTTATCATTTACTTTACTAAGAAAGTATTACTAAACTCATCTATACTGATTAAATCACAGTTGCAGTGTTAAGAGAAAATAAACAAAAAACATCAACTATATATGTATAATAGTATTTGTAATATAAGCTTCATTGAATATTGCAATTATGAATATCTAAAATATTAAAAATATCCTATCTTTATAATCACTCTATGACAACTAGATATGATGACCTATTTTCAAAAGCGTAATGGGTAATCTACAACACTAATTATATATATATACAGTGGAATCTCTATAACTTGAACCTCGGTAAGTCGTAATCCTCAGTAAGTCGAAAAAAACATGCCATTCCCTTTTATTGAGTCCCTAAATCTCGAACTATTTAGACTTTGTAACAAAATTGCCAAACAAAATATTATTTCCGTGCGGGGTATTGATAAGACATACTTATATTTTATATCTCGAATTTCAACAAGCAGACTTCGTAAATCGTAGTTTGTAAAATATAATGACGTCTTACTTGGAATTCCCCGAAATCTTAGTAATAAAATCCAAAACAAATATACGGAGCTTCTAATCTATTGTTTGTGCCTTGTACCACGTGCAATGAAGAGCAGCAATCAACGCATTACGAACTTAAGTTGAAAGATGTGATTATATCAAGGATCATGATTTTGGTTCATTGTTTGAACTTGAAAAAATAATTGATAAAAAATTTACAAAGTGCTTAAATGAAAAGAAGATAACAATTTTTTATTAATTGTTTGTACAGTTTACTTCACCTATGTGTATTTATTATAATATGTAAATAAATATATGCCATAAAACATAAGTCGAATTATTATTTCAATTAGACTCTACAAGTCAAAAAGTATACTTGGAAATGAATAAAAATGAAAATTTCTAAGTTGAAATTTTAGCAGTTAAATTCCTCATATTCATAAGTTTGCATTATTTGACACTATGTTGTGTGATATTAATGAAGTCTTGGGTAATATAGCTTAGTCATTGTGCAAAAGTTAATTATATAAGTACAATAATAACATGGAATATCAATTAAGTAATATACACATATATCTATGCCACACTCCATTTTGAACAGTAACTGGAATTTAAACTCATTTGGTAACAATTAAACACCAGCACTGGGGTTACCTGGCATGGTGGCAGACAGTTTATGCTGAATTGTAATGCTTTGTAGTATAATTATAATATCTTGTTTGTTATCTTTTCATTATTTTTTTAGTATATATATATTATTAATTTTTTGATAACTATATTGCGCCCGTATTTGTTGCAATAAAATTATTATATTTTTTAAATTTCTGAGATGTCACACAAAATCCCTGGAAAGTTGTAACAAGTGATTCACCATATTGTTAGAACAGTGCAGCCATCACGAGGCACTTTATAAAATGAAATAATTATTCACTAGATAATGGCATTAAAACCATTTTTAATAGTGACAATGGGTTGCCAAAGTTAGAAAAAGAAAAAGTAGAGATTTATTTTAATATCAATTACAATGGTTATAGATATCAAAAATAATATAAAACAATTCACTATCTTCATTATTATAAAAGCGAGCATGAGTTTGTTTGTTATGTTTTAACACTTTAACTACTCAACTAATCATCATGAAATTTCATATACACATTATCAGTGTAACAATAAAGGATATATGGTATTAATCAACCAGAAAAGCTGTACTGTTCCGGAAGCTAGGTTGAATCAAGATTAATGCAAGCAACACCACAGGCGAAGGCTAGTTTATTATATAATTGTGTTACTTGTAGGTACAGTGTTAAATAAGTATTACCCTTATGAGGAATACAGAACAGTGAAAAAGGTAAAGGAAATTTTATAAACATATTATTTACATTATACTGATGAGTCATAAACTATTTCTCAATAATATTGAATAATACTAATCATGTTATAAAATATATTTTCAAGTTCTGTAACAGAAAACTGTACATTGTAGTATGACTATGTCTATTTTGTACTGTAATAAGTCAATGACTGTACTATACATATTGGTAACAACAGTGCAATACAAAATCGCTCATATTTAGCAGTAAGCCTTTTAAGTTATTGAATATACACTGGCTGACAGACAAATGTGAAAATTCAATAGATAGCTACTCTGACAGGTTTGTACAGATACAGATGTTCTTTTCTCCTTTTGATTGTAAAATACACAGGTTTGTAGATACCATACACAATATACCTTAATGCGTCATCACTGTGAATAATATACGGTAGTCATGTTTAAGACAGAGAGAGGAAAGGGTCATATCCCTACCATTCTCCTACCCACCTTATTTAATATATTTAAATCTTCCAAAAGTATATAGATTACCCAAATAAAAAATATCATAAAAATTGATTATATAATTTCTGTATAAAATGCAAACTAGTGAAAGTAAGCAATTTCCACTTTTGTAATTTGATTAAACAAGTATAAAACAGAAATAAAAACAAAAGTACAGTGGATTTCATTAATAACAACTTTGGTTGTAACAGCACTTTGGTTATAGGGACGTCAAGCTTATGTTCCTTAAATTTAAAGCACTCTTTTGTAGTAAATTCATTAGTCAATAGTGACTTCGGATATAGCGTCAATTTCAGGTATAGGGACTTATTGTTATGGACCATTCATGACAGATCCTAGAAATTCCATGCACATATTGCAACTGAGTCGGCAAAAGCACAAAGACTCATTCTCAAAACTATTAAGCTTTCTTGTTCTTTGTTTACATTTACAGATGGCTAGATATGCTTGCTTTTTTTGTAGGTGTAAAAAGTTAAAGCAATTATGAAAATGGAATACACATTTTAGAAAATACCTTATATACAAAATAACTTTTTTTCAATAATACCGGTGTATAACAAACATAGTATGATAAATAAATATATGAACATGACTTTCTGCTATTTTGGATATAGCCACTTCCAGATATAGTAACGACATTCAAGTGGTCTCTCTAATGTTATAACCTTAATCTACTGTATATTATTCATAACAACTTAGATGAGCATACAAATTAATCCACTGAATTGTTTTGTTTTCACTATGAAATACTAATATTCTTAAACATTGATCATGAAATACAGAAAAAGGGATTAAAATTAATTAAGCCTAAAGTATTCAAAGGGATTATTTGATAAGACAGTTTGTTCTAGTCTATTAATTCTAGATATCTCCAGAATAGAACTACTTTTACCCATTCTTCATATAGGTGTTTTCTTGTGGGTATTGGAGTAAATATGTTGTGAATGCTTTTATTTATTTATGGTATGGATAAAAGTTCATTGATGTTTATCAGATGATTTGCAAAAAAAAAGTAAAAAATATAATGCAAATAAATTAATATCTATTTTATAACTATTATCATTTTCTATGTACATGCAAAATTTTGTGTCAATATATGTGTAGAGTAAATTAAGTTTAAATGAGAGAAATATAATCATAAAATAAATATCTAAGAAATTCCAGCTTTATGAATTAACACAACTGAAATGCTGAAATAATGATATTCTGTAACGAATCTGTAATAATACAGTTATAACAGAGTAAAAATACAACAACACTGATAAGAAGTCAGAACCTTCTGAATAATCCAATAAATTATAAATTCTCCAAGCTGCGCGTATATAGAGATAGCTTTATACATGCATAGTGAAAAATTTAATATGAAATTTATTTTGCATAAGGAGCCATGCGTTATAATTAAGTGATACACAACTAAGAAAAACAAATAATTTTACGTACTTATGTTTAGAAACATAATGCAATAACTAAAAATTAAACGTACTTCTTAATATAATGTAATTATACAAACCTCAAAAGTATTAATGAATAAAATAAATATAGAATGAATAAAACTACAAAACAATTCACGATCACAAAATATGAAAATATTGTTCAACTAATTTTGATGAAACGTAGATATATAAGTCACTAAACATATCCAAAGTGAAAATCCTTGAAAATGGCATCGACAATTCAACATTATGAAATAAATTATGCTCAATGGTCACAAGCCTTTTAAGCCAAAGTTATAACATTATAAACAAAATATATAGAAATCAATGTTATTTAAAATTTAACAAAAACAGTTTCCCAGAAAATTGTAATGGAGCATATAATTGATGAAGAAGCGATACAAAATAGGAGAAATTAATTGAGTATTCAATATATTTATCACCACTTGCCATAAATCGCTAACCATATAAATATTTATGACCTGACAGCCAAAATGGCGAATTCTAATTTTCGCGTTCTGGACAATTTTCACTACTATAACTCTACCTTTACATCGTGTAGCATTTAGCAAAAGAAATATGCTACGCATGTAAACATGTTTGTATATCTTTAGTGGCGGTTTTTGTATGGAAGTTAAAGGAATTTTGGAGGCACGATAGGAATTATAACTATTTAGACGTCTGCCATTAGCAGTGAGGTGCAAAATATATATTAAAGTAGCATATAAACACCTACTATTCTACCTACTACCTTTGTTTCTGCCAAACAATCATTTTATAAATAATTTACAGCATGCGAGCAGCAGCAATGGCTGAATGTAAAAGGTATATCTGAGGTGTAAAACCCTTTTTTTTTCCTACTGACCTATCTGTTGGCTGGCAAGCCTCTACAGTTTCACCGGACTACTAAGGGGAGCGCTTAATGCACCTTATTTGTTTAGGCGATCAGCGGAACGGCACACGGTGCGGCTTGAACTATCACCGAGTTTCCCGATCTGACTAAACTAAGCTATTCATTTCATACATATATGAGTTCATGAAAAATGCAAGTATAGCCATGTATGTTTCACGAATGCATACGTGTATTTTTGTTATCTGATTACTATGCTGTGTGACCTATTTCTGTTCGAAAAGGGCAAAAAAACAGCCCACCACTATGTGTACCTATGTGTGCACGTGTGTGGGGTGATCTGTGTAAATGTAAAACTAGCGTGAGTTATTGTATTCGCGCGAGTAACAAACTCGAGGGTTTCACACCGAGGGATAACCCTAGGCTCGAGTTGTTACAAGAAAAAACGCGATGAGTGTGCGGGATCGTCTTTTCACCCCCCGCTCACGGCGGCGTGAGCAAAGAGTCGCGGGCGTGGGCGCAAACACGCATCTTTTAAGAGGACATCGAACGAAAAATAAAGAACAATGGGCGCGGTGTCGACTTAACTATACAATTACGTAAGAGTTCCTAATGTTTCGATCTAATGTACATGAACACGGGGGTTCGAACTGATATTATGATTATCGCGAATTTATGCGCGGCGCGGGTTAGACGTTGTAACTTAGTCGCAACGGCCGGGAAAGCTGAGATTGCGTTTAAGAGTTTAAAACCGATCACTGGGTTTCATTCATAGTTTTTGTTTTGGCAACTAATTTATGAAACAGATTAGATTTTTTTTAGATATTAATTATCTTGAAAATACACTTATCAGAACTTCAAACACTTAGAAAACACCGTCAGATTGTCAGTGTCAAGTGTCAACAAAGGGTTGTCAATGTACGTCGGAGGTATAAGTAAAAAAAATATTTACTTATTTTGGCGTCTGAGGAGTATATAATTGTTACAATCACATAGTTCACTTATAATGGATAAAATTCCAGACACAATCGGTTACCTTGTTTTGGCCGAAGACGGGGCTGTCCTTGAATCTGGAGGCGAACTCGAAAACGACGAACGTGTTGCAACAATACTAACTGATCTCATCACTTTATCTAATAAGTGAGCAATAGTATAAATTTATTTTTGGATACCCGTTAGCATTTACGAATGCTGCGTATATACATAAATAGGTATTTTTATTTACAGAGTTGACCCTGTAGCGTTTGGACCAAATGAACAATTCAAGAAAATAACTATAACTTACGAGGACCACTGGTTTGTAATATGTCTTTCAAATAAGAAGATTTATGTGGTAAAACGGAGCATACCAACATCTGCTATTGAAGTGAACACAGTTAATGTATAAAGTTAAAACAATTAATTATGGGGCGTAACATCTTGATGAGCAGTCTTGAAAATGCATCATTTAACATTATTTTTCAAATTTTATTTCGTTGTATTACATTTATCATTAATGCGTGGGTGATAAGAAATGTTGGGCATGAAATACTGGGTATTATGAATGTAAGACTATTGCTTTTAGAAAGTACTATATTATTCCTGAGTAGAGAACCTTTCATTCGTGCTTGTTTAGGCCATAAGGATGACATTAGTTGGAGCCATCTTATAAACCAGATGTGGTTATCAGTACCTTTAAGTTGTATTTTATCAATAATTTTTGTATATATATGGTTGCATTGGTTACCATTAGGACACCCTGAACATGCCCTGCAGTATACATTTAGTTGCTGGAGTGTGGCATTCTCGTGTGTTTTAGAACTCTGCTCTGCTAATATGGTATTAGTTGCTCAATTATTCTGTTTTGTTAAATTGAAAGTTGCCTTAGATACTTTGCACATTTTTGTAAGAACCATAATATTCCTTACCATTGTTATTTCTGACAGATCACTTGCCCTTTTTGCATTTTCACTCGCCCAAATAGTGAGTATTGCAACAATTGTTTTATCCTACTATTTATTTTTTTACTGGTATGTTACCAATAAGCCTCTATATGCAAAAGGAGCTCTTAAAACCAAGTTAGTGTCTGAGAATGTTTTACAAAAGTTGTATGATAATATGGATGACTTTTCATTCAGTTCTCTGAGAGATTTTTTACCAAAATATTTAGGTTCTATAGATTCATCATTCAATAAGAAATTAAGTACATTGACTATTAGTTTTGCAAAACAGGGAGTAGTGAAACAGCTATTGACGGAAGGTGAAAAATATGTCATGTCAATCAGTCCTGTTATGACTTTTACAGAGCAGGCTATTTATGATGTAGTGAATAACTTGGGTAGTCTTGCTGCTAGATTTGTTTTCAGGCCGATTGAAGATAGTAGTTATTTTTATTTTACTCAAATGGTCAATAGAGAATTACCTTTACAAAAACAAGACCAAGATAAAATTAAAGAATCATGTGCAGTTCTGTCTCAGGTTTGTAAAACTGTTAGTTCAATCGGCTTAATTGTTTTAGTGTTTGGTCAATGTTATTCACTTACACTATTGACATTATATGGTGGTGAAGCTTTTGTGGCGAGTGGGTTGCCTGTTTTGTTACTACGGAGCCATTGCTTAGCAGTTGTTCTGCTGGCAGTTAATGGTGTCACAGAATGCTATACTTTTGCTACAATGACGAGTACCCAGTTAAACAGTTATAATTACCTTATGATTATTTTCTCCATATCTTTTTTAATATTATCATATGTTCTGACCTATTTATTAGGACCTGTGGGTTTTATTATATCAAATTGTATAAATATGATAGCAAGAATTGCACATAGTATCCATTTTATAAATGATAAATATAAAAATACTGAACATAGGCCTTTAGATGGGCTATATGTAGGAAAATTTTTTTTAGTAACCTTATTTGTAGCAGGATGTGTGTGTAAATTTTCTGAAAGTAAATTAGCTAACGAGTCCATTATATTGCACGTAAGTGTAGGTGTGGTAATGTTAATTTTTGTAATGTTATCTTGGGGTTACGAAAATAAAGAGCTTGTTATTAAGGTGTATAAGAAATTTGTAAACAAAGAGGAAAAGGTGTCAATGGACTAGTATGCAATTTTGTTACTAAGACAACAGAAATGTTTTGTAAAAAATAATGTTACTGTATTATAATACACAGAATAAAAGTGTTACTTATATGAGAATATAGGATCTTTTTATTTATTTATACTTCAGTATGTATGATAACATTAGATAACAAACTTAAAAATATTGAATTGGAAAGATGGTTTCATATTAAATTATTAGTTTATAAATAATTATAGTTATTCTATATATTTATGTAACATGAATTTACATAGGGTAGAAAAAAATACCCTTCATTTGTGCATCACATATTCTTCTAACTTCATCTGAAAACAAAAAATATATTAAAGAAATAATACCATATTACATATATAAAAAATGTAGTAGTAATGTTGTCCCTATTCTAAGAAATATATATATAACTTATTCACAAAAAATGTTTAATTTCTTGTTGTGCAACACCATCTTAAAACGTATAACAGGAATTGTGCTTTTTATAAAGTTATTAGTTGCATCATCTATATCCAGTCCACATTTCAGTAAAAAAAAAAACATTTTTGCAGATTAAGAAGAAATGTGGCCTGCAAGAAATTTCTAAAATAAGTATAGACAGAAGTTTATTGTTATCACACTTTTCCTGAATTATGAAAAAAAATGTGAATTATAACGTTTAATTTTTCGAAAAATTCAAAACAGGAATATCACTGCTATAGATAGATATAGACTATATGGTATAAAAATATTTGATCTAGATCCAGTATCCGGGGGTAAACCAGAGGAATATCTTTGTGTGAAATAAATGGTGCCTACTTCTCCTTTTAAATATGCCACAGGAGGCTAAAAAAAATCTGTTACCTGTTTTACGAAATATAAAAAGGCATTAGGTTAAACAATAACTTGCATTTCTTCAAGATATTTCTTATGGACAAGATGAATCAGGTTTAGTTAATTTATCAATGTGTTCATCACAATGCATATAAATAATATCAATTGTTATTTAAATACCTAATGTATACTCGGATAACACACTTATAAAATACAATTAAAATATAACTTGAACATACCAGCAATTTCTTTTATAGTCGCACTTTTTTCTTGTATAACTACATAAAATTCTCTATCATTGGAAGATTTCCCTGTGATCCAATATTCATCTGGTGTTTTGATAATAATTTCACCATAATTACCAAGGCTAAAATATAAGAAATGAGGTAATTTAATGATACGTATATGTACTCATAAAATCATCATTCATATTTAAAAAATGTTATTACCTTTGCTTGTCAGCATGTATTCCAGCAATTATGCTAAGGACTTCAGGTTTTATTGCAGTCGACCGATGCAACTTGTTTGGTGGAGGCTAAAACATAAACAATATCTAAGATTGCAATAATTCCTTCAAGTGTCCCATTCCGAAAAATAGTTCGTTTGTAAATGTATTAATGAATTAAATGGCTGAGAAATTTATATTTCTGCTATTCTGGTAAATAGAAGTACTATAAAAAATTCGTTAAGCCCTAAAGTTAACACAAAGTTGTTTCTATCATTACCAACCTACAGCATTAAAAATAAGTTTGCTTTAATTCTCTAATTAAGTAAAACTAGTGTTTCTTTGTCATTATTTAAAACAATGATATTTAAGATACTTACAGAAGATTTAATTGCTAAATTCAATCTGTTATAATAAACAAATTTATGTTCATTTATTAATTGAGTATTTTGCATAGCATGAAGTACACATTGTTCACTGATTGCTGATGCTATTGTTGAAAGTTGAGGCCCAATGAAAGCATCTAATGATTTGACGATTTCCAGTTCAATATGAGTGTTAACTGAAAAATTTAAAACAATAGTTGTATATTATTCAAGGAAATTATATTGATATATTGTTATTATTACCAAAAGCAGTATTAAAATATGATAGTTCTATAACTACAGATGAGCTAAAAAGTAGTTGCAAAGGTTAAAGAGATGTAATAACTACATTCTACACACCATCCAGTGTTAAACAAATAGTTGCATTTAGAGTTCTGTATATTATTAAGTAATACTGCTTTGCTTCTGCATCATCCTCTCTCATGAGATATACTTTAACAAATTTTTCCAAGTCTTCCTTTGTATGAATACCTTCTGGTGGACTTATAAACCGACCATGCCTTTGGGCGGCAGCTACTGCACCACCTTGGATTTCTTTTTCAATCTGTTTTGGTAATAATGTCTGTACTAAATACTGATACAGTGTAAGCATATCTTCAGTACATAAACCATTCCTGTAACAAATGGTACGCAATAATAGAATTGTAGTCAAATTGTTAATGGTGTAATGTGGATTTAGTCTTTCCCTCAGGAACAGTGCATCGGCCTGAATGAATTTTCTGTATATTGAAAATGTGTATGCAAAATGTCATGATGATTAGTTGAGTAGTTAAAGTGTGAAAGTGTAACATACAAACAATCATATTCATATATTTGCATTAATAATATTAGTAAGGATAAAAAGTATACCTAACTAAATTTGCCTAATGGTTTGGTTTGTTTTGCTCTTTGTGATTAATTAATAAAATAATATGCTTTACCCCAGAGGTTTACTTTATTTTAAAAAAAAAACAGTAATTTTATTTTCAATTATTAATTTAATATGCTAAAAAACTTACCAAATTAGCTGATCATTGTAAACAAATAAGACACATTTGAAATCAGGATAAGTGACTTCTAACACATCTATAAAACATATAACTTTAAAGAATGAGTTTTTATCTAGGGGCAAATAATTAATGCCCTGTATAACATCTGAAATATCATTGGTGATGTTTCTTGATGATATGTACTGAAAAAAAAAGAAAAATAGAATTGTAGTCTGACAATAATAAAATTATTTAAAGGTATATGTCAATTTTGTTAGTCTCAGCAGTAGAGTGATACAACTAAAGAGTAATTAATAAATAATAAGTTAAATAGATGGAATTACTTTGTTTGTAACTTGGTTTAATAGACTTTATTATTAAATTTGTGTTCTGTTTGCACATTTATTGTATGTTTCGAAAATTCTTTCATCTAACTATTTTAAAGAACACTGATCACAAATATGTTTTTATTTTGTTTGCATGTCAAGATTTGACTCAAATAGGGCACAGCTGGTTTTTTATAATTTCGTACAAAATTAAATAAATAAACATGTAAATACTAGATATAGAGCTAGAGGCTGTACCGTTAAATTTAGGTGTTGTACAGGAGATAAGAAAGGAAGAAGTAAGAGAAGCTGTGAATGGTATTAAGAACGGAAAAGCAGTAGGGCCAGTTGGTATACCTATTGAAATATGGAAGGTTCTAAAGATAGATGAATGGATGTGGCTGACTTTATTTTTTAATAAGATTTTGCAAGAGGAGGAGATCCCAAATGAATGGTACAATAGCATAATAGTGCCTATCTTTAAGAATAAGGGTGATGTACAGGACTGTAATAACTATCGAGGGATAAAGTTTATGTCACATAGTATGAAAGTTTGGGAAAGAGTGATAGCGAGATGAATAAGAGATGAAACTGAAGTTACTGAGGATCAATTCGAGTTTGGGTGCTGAAAAAGAAAAGAGTGCCTGGGAAGTATTTACAACTTGTCTGTTGTATGTATAGTCAAGCTAAAACACATGTTAGGTGCGAGGCTGGAATTACGGACAATTTTCATGTGGCTGCCTGCAAACCTGTTTGCATCAGGGATCAGCTTTAAGTCCTTATCTATTCCTTCTTGTCATGGACATACTAACATTAGACATACCGGAGGAAACATCTTGGTGTATGCTATTCGCTGATGATATTGTTCTTGTTGGTGAAAATGCTGCCGAGGTCCAGAGTAGGCTGGAGAAATGGCGAGAGATGGATGAAAACAACATTTGTTCTGTGACTTCGGAGGTCCATTCAGTTTTTGTCATATTACCTTAAACGGTGTATTCTTACCAGCCTGCTCCAATTTTCGGTACCTCGGCTCATTAATCCAAAATGACGGTGGAATAGACAAGGACGTGAGGAATAGGATAAATGCAGGGTGGGAATTGGCGAAAGGTGTCTGGGGTGGTTTGTGACCCACGAATGCCGTTGAAACTCAAGGGGAAAGTGTATAAAACTATAATAAGACCAGCCGTGTTATATGGATCCGAGTGCTGGGCTACGAAAGAGACGGATGAGAAAAGATTACATGTGGCAGAAATGCGAATGTTAAGATGGATGTGTGGTGTAACAAGAATGGATAAGATTAAGAATGAGTATATCAGAGGAAGTTTGAATATAGCATCAGTGACAGAAAAGTTGAGGAGTAATAGGTTAGCATGGTATGGGCATATTATGAGAAGAGACGAAAGTCATGTAACAAGAAAAGTTTTGAGTTTGAAAGTGGATGGATGTAGGAGTAGAGGAAGACCGAAAAAGGTGTGGATGGATTGTGAGAAAAATGATATGTGTATAAAAAGTGTGAATACTGAGATGACATCTTACAGAGGAGAGTGGAAAAGGAAAACATGTTGTGCCGACCCTATTTAGGTGGGATAAGGGTAAGATGATGATGATGATACTGTTTAAAACTTACTGGAGTGAAAAAATTATCACAAATTGAATAAATATCTTCACTTGAAATTCCTTTGAAAGGTCCTCTGAACATCTTGAACATTTTGTAACCTGACACTAATAAATCAAACATTACATGTGGGTCTATCTGAAATGAATTCATGTTTTAAATTGTAATGCAACTTTCAATTGTTTTATAAAAATTCAGCATTCATTTCTCTATATTCTTTTGAGTAAATGTAGTCATACTTTAATTGAAATAAATTGATTATAACTTACAATATCTCCTTTATTTTCACCAATAGAGGGCAACGCTTTTGTGGTGTATGGTATCCTCACCACCTGAAGAGAAAGGAATTAAGTTTTTATTGCATGACTGAGAAACATTATAATCTTAAATAAGATTGAGAAGAAATGTATTGTTGACATATTGTTTCATCTCTTAGATTATATAACGTTATTATGCTAATCCTATACTATATATGTTAGTATTAAGTATGTACCAAGGTATTAGTTTCATCATCAGATGAAAGAAGGTATGGACATAATCGCCACATCAGTCTATGATGTATTGGCGAAATATAAACTCTGAGAAATCCAAAGTTCTACATTTTCTCACATACGGTGATCCTACAAGAACATTCCTCAGGTTGAGGTTTCCTTATGATGTTTTCCTTCATGGTTAGGATAATGTTACCAATTTTTGTTTTATTAGTAAATGTATGCGAATTCCGAATAATTCCACTGTCAAACCAGGAGGAGGAGGTAGGAGTACCATGACTTTACAAAATTGAAATTATCTAGTTACTTAATAAATTACTTATAGAATAAATATAAAAGCACACCTGGCTAACATATTAATGCACAGTCCAAACTACTGGGGCTAGGACCCTGAAAATTTGTATGCCGGTTTTTTAACATTAAGGAAGTATTTTTGGAATTTCAACCCTTAAGGTGGTTAATAGAGGATGAAAGTTTATATGAAAACAAATCATTTTTCTATTACCCAATTATTCTAGATATAATTACTGCATTGAAAACTCTTGAAAAGCTGTGGGAAATTGCTAGAATTATACAGTTTGCAGGGTGATAGAATACCACAGATGTGTCAGTTTGGATCACGATTATGAGGTGTCATAGTGATATAATTATATTTATATCCAATAATTCAAGAAGAGTGGTAGGAAATTGTATCTAAGTGAGTCATCATGACTATATACAATAGTGATAAACACGTCATGGTGACTTTATTTTCGACAAGTGCCTTTCAGGATCAGCATATGTATTTTTTTTAATATTCTGTATAGGTACTGGCTTTTGACTGTCATATTTTCAAGTCGAGGGTTGTAATGGAGGACTTATAAAGAGCCCTTCCGACATGCTATGGTTTTATCACTATGTTTTCATTCACTACAAGTTCCAGCTTATACATATGGATTTGAATCTACATCAATCAACTATGAACATCTGAACCATCATCACCTCAAAATAAAATAAAAAAATACATATATCCATCTACTAAGAACTTGTAAGTCAGTGTGGCAACCAGAACTGGTAAAAAATGTAGATGACCTCTGTGCTTTGTACTACAATAAGAAAACATGGTGTATTTATATGCAAAAATGAAAATAATTGTAATATTTCAATAAAATGCACAATTTTTTTATATAATTACCAATACCATCCAATAGTCCTTCTCAGGTTGATAGAATATATACCTTTTTGTTTGTGTTTGTAAAGCTTCACAGGGTTCTGGTGAAAATGTTCTGAAATAGTGTTTATAATTTAAAGTTCATTAACATTGCTGATGAATTATTTATCAAAAGAACACATATTTATGAAAGTTAAACATAAAATTTCTTAATTTCAATGAACATACTATTACAATCAATTACTCAGAGTATGTGGGAAAATGGTGTTGATGTATCATGTTTATATTTATATGATAAAATTATATGAATAAAATGATTTAACTTACAACATAAATTTAACAACAGCTTCGCATAATCCAACTTGCATTTTTTGATTATCGTGACTGGTTTGGGATGGATGGAAGAAGAGTATTCTCTTTAGTTCCTGAGATAAACAAAATGAATAAAATTTAGTATAAATGGTACCATGACTTATATACTCTCTACGTCTATTCTAACAGTTACCTCGCCTTCTCTGGGGCCAAAATTTGGATTAAATATGAAGAATGAATTTATTTTCGTTTTTACGTCGATCATTGTAAAGTTCTTTTTAATGTATTTACTGCTCTACTATCGAATATATAAATCTCTTTTTACTGCAATATTTTAATTCTGGACACAAAATTCAATACAATTCTGGATACAAATTTATCGTAAACTTTTCTCGAGTCTTTTTCGATAATTTTACAATAAATATTGAATATACATAATTATATTTCTAAAACATCTGCCATACAATAAAAATAAATAGATTTTTTGTGATCACAGATTAATATTACCCTAGCGGAGTTTGTAATGCATAGTGCATAGGGTTTTCAGATTAAGTTTTCGGAATTCCAGCATAGTGGACGAAATTGCCCCAAAATAATACGTTTCCGCAACTTTTCCCCAAATATCTTAAAAACCTACCTACTTATTATTTTGAAAGCTACTTTTCTGTATCTATTTGTTAATAGTTTTGGTAGCTTGAAGAGGTGGAATTATGTGTTCAATACTGTAATATTTTCTTACATTTTTTATAAGTACACTACATAAAGTAAAATATTTTATTTGCAAACGACCACAGCTTAACCATGTAATTATATAATTAAGGTTAAGACGGCATAATGATGTATTTTTTTCAGACAAAATAATTATAGTACATTAATTTATTATCTTCCGGTATTTAAATCTTACACAGAAATTACGGTCATTTAATTTTTCTTAGTCAAATACTAACAACAATTAATTTAGGTTACCTATTTAAAAAAATATGTAAAGTAAAGTACAATAAAGAACTGTTTACCATAGTTTTTATTGTATTATTTTGTTTTACTTATTCCGATTGAAGTACCCAAAAAATACTTTTCCAATTTTTCAGTAATTTGTCTAAGGTTGTAGGACAAAACGGGTATTTTGAATTGTATAGTTGGGTAAACAAAAGATTAATGGACTGTTTGCAAATTTATATTTCAGGCTTTATTGATTACAATTGAATCATGATTTCTTTAATGTCTCATATAAAACAGCTGCTTTCATTTCAATATTAACCCTGTAAATATTATCTGGCAAGCAGGAGATATCATAAAACCCTAACACGAAACATATAATTTTTCGAATAAGATAGCCAGGTACCAGAGAAAATTTGGCCGTCATGTAGATTTTTAATATCAATTTGTTTAATTTTTATACCTAATACAAATAGTTTTAAAGTAGATAAATGGAAAATTATTATAATACCTTTTTTTTGCATTTATTTTACCTAAGTAAGTACTTAAGAAATCTGCAAATGGATGTCGAGTAAATTTAGGTATTTGGTAAGCCAACGATCCATAATCTGAGAGCACTAACTAGGGTATACAACACAACTTAAATGCACAGATTCTTCTTCTTCTTCTTGTTTTGACACCGCAGAAGCACTTGCCAGTGTTAATGTTTTGTTTCAAGTAAGTGTCTTGTGATAATTATAATGTTCTAACAAGATGGTGGTTTCCTTGTTAAAACTTTTCATGGAGTTTTGGTGGCATCTCAGAATGCATGCTCCGTGGTATTATTTCCCATCCACTTCACTTGTGCATAATAACTGAACTATATTACGTAAAACACCACCAATATTACAAAATTTAGAGTCTAATAACACAAGATTATGAATAAAATATAAAAACCACTACACGACAGACTAAGATCCCGCCAAAAACTCCAAAAATGCACAGATTACATATAGTAAAAAAATATGAAAAAAAAACCGAATCGCCGTCAAAAAACACGAACTGAAAAGAGTAACATAATATTTTATTCACTTCATTTTACATACTTTTTCTTAATTTTAACTTTGAAGAAACGCGCTATATTTTATGTACATAGCGACATTTCAAAAAGATAGTGAATTTTTTTCTTTGATAGTTTTGTTTTTGCGACCAGTTGGACAACTTTTAATTACACGCAAAATATTCATTTCAAGTATATAATACCCTCTAGCTACAGTAGCACCATTCTGACAATAGATGGAATTTTTATTTGACACATTTCCGTGTACACATTGTTGTGTAAAGCTATAAGATACTTCTTACTTGTCTACTCTCCGTTCATTTATGAAACTCGATTGTCATAGCAACCCATGTAGATATTGTTATTGTGTATGTTCACTTTTGAACCATCTATTGTAATTGACATACGATACTCGTATATGCTTTACAATTTTTAATACGTATTTTAAAATAATTTTAGATAATTTATTTTTAAAATATGTCTATACGAAATCCTAGATTACCGCTTTTGCCTGGCTATGGTGTAAATACTTTGGTAGGTAATCATAGTATATAATTTGTTTTTTATTAGATTTAATAAGTTTGAAAAAGTTAATTACATTTGTCGTCTAGTTTGCATAGTCAACGTCATGAATTTACTTCACACAGTTTTGATGTGTTAGCTTTTTTATCCTGTATTTGTAAATTAAAATTATAGTACATCATTGTATGTGGATATGGTACTGGTACAGAATAAAAATTACCGTTGGATAGGTTATGGAATATGGAGACATGTATTCGCAGTCATTCCGACACTCGAAAATATATTCATACATTACGAGAAGAACGTCAGCACATCATATGACAGACAAAATTCGTTACCTGGGATTTTTTCCGATACGATAACTATAATAGTTTGCGAACTACTTCAAGTTAGTACTGTATTGAGAGCTGCTGTGTAATTGGCTTCAAAGTTTATCCGACGTGGTTGCGTATTGGAATGAACACAGCTTATATCGTGGCTTATATCATTTTCTTAAATATTAAGACTAGTAGCCAGTTACGTGCTTTAAGAGTTCTATTATACATTGCTCGTATTTTTCATTTAGATTGGAAAGAAGAACTTTGGTGTACGACCAATATTTACTAGTATTGATAAGGTAAACATGCTTGTCGAAAAAGCCGCAGATATGAATCGAGTACCTTCAATATACTGCAGAAAGCAAGCCTCTGATTTACCACCATGGATTATGTACGATAAACATGTTAGTTTGTCTTTTATTTCCAATACTTTTAAGTTAAACGTTAGTATTTATTGTCAGTAACTTAAATTTATTTCCTGGATATCCTAATAAAGTCCAAAAAATGTAGTAAAGCAAAGCCAATGATGAATAAAAAACATTTTCATGTATATATTGATTTAATATGATCTTATAGTTGTTTAAATAGTAGAAGGTAATAATTTTGTAAAGATAAGAATTTATAGTAAATTCATTTTATAATTTACATGCCGCACGCGTTTGTTTTTATGTGTTGCGAGTATTATTTGCTATAAATACTATTTGTTATAATAGTTGAATAATAGTAAAGTGAATAGTGCAAAAATATTATCTGTGTGCAAATATCTACGCATATCCATTTTTATGTCGATTGGTACAAATTCGAAATTAGATTGGTACAAAAGTTATACTGTAGCATAGCCTATTGATGAGTTATTATACTAACAAATTGCATAAAAAACTTTCACCATAAAAATAAAAATAAAAAACGTTCAAACGGTGTTAAGAGTTTATCAATTTTATATATGTATTTAAGTATACATCAGTATAATAATTATTATTTATGCATGAAATATTATTTCTATTTATTTATGTAATTTCATTAGGTATATATTATTCCAGTTACCAAATGAAAACCTGGAAGTAAAAGTATTTCAATTTTTCAGATCTTACGATTTCAAGCGTTTTTCCAACAGTCCCTACACGAGATGCGTTCAGCTGCTCACATTATACGAAAAGTTGATGTTTTTTTCTTTTTGGAGGATGGTACCATAAAGGTTATGGAACCGCGAACTGAGAATAGCGGGGTATCGCAAGGTACGATATTTTAAAACATCAATTAAAAAAGAAAGTAGTTATACAAATAAAACTATAGAGGGCAGCATTGTGCACGTCACTTAAAAATTAGTGGAGAGATTTCGATTAATTTTATTTTTCCTTTCACTATTGAGACACTTGGTACTAATCTTAAAAAAATTGAGACAGTCATAAGAACTGTCGACGGAAGTGAATACTAAAAATAATGGAATAACTGTTTTTTTTTTTTAACTTTGAAATCAATTATAGTCTGAATTGTATTTCATAATTAGTCAATTTAAATTATTAACATTATTAGTCTGCTTTTCACGTCTATTGGCACTTCGACCAATACTCATATAGCATTTCATACAATTTATAAGTCAATCAAACATTTGAAGGGCTGCACAAGCTCAATGCAAACTATTAATATTACATGTACACAGGCCGCGTAGTATACGCGTCGCTAGTCTGGCACAAACGCAATACGTCACAAGAATGTTGAGGTTATCGGTGACACGAACCCATAAGTTTTCCCTTACTATAAATCGCTTAATACAGCTAAAAAAGTTTTCACTTCAATATATTCATTTAATACAAAGTTTAAATTAAAATTTTAAGAAAATACGATTTTTATAACCACTACGCGTTCAGCGATGTGTGTTCTTGCTATGAAAAAGTGGGGCAAACGGTGTGGTGCTTATGTTTTAATACAAGGATAAGTTGTTTAATTTTTTACTAACTTTGCAGGCATTTTAATTAGTCGTCAGAGGATCCGTCTTCCATTTAGTTATGATATATATTACGATGTACTCGATTTAAATATTGGCCGAGAAGTAACATTTTTTGGTAAAGTATTTAAGGTATGATAATTATTATTGATTATTATATCTTATAAATATTTACCTATTTTTTACATTATCAATAATTTATTATGTGTTTGCCAGATTGTGAATTGTGATAACTTTACAAGAGTTTTTCTAAATCGCCTTGGTATCAATGTTCCAGATCCTATTCCATGGCCAGATGCTACTGAAGTAAGTGTTAAAATATTTTAAAAAATATTGCCTTCTTTAACGTATGTACTATTTAATATAGTTTATTATATTGCCAAGTTTGTAAGTAAATTGAATGGCTTTTGCGTTAGAAGAAATTTATTTTACACTGGTACAGAGAGAAATCAAATAGATTCATTACTACACAATTACATTACAGTCACATTTACACTTAATAATGTTGTAATCGCAGTTCGCTAGAAGATTACTCCTTGTGTTTTTCTTCGTATTTGCTCCGATGTCTAGAATAAAATTCCACTCGAACGCATCGTTGTGCGCTTTATACTTTTCAGTAAAGAAGGATGGAAACTCTGGAGGGTGACATAATTATTTGAACGATCAGTAAAATATGTTTTAGAGTGAAATTGCTAGTTAAGAGATTGCCTTCTACAGTCAGACGCACATTTGTCACAGCATCTTGGGAGTACACTGTTCGGGTGAAGCCAAGATGTTGTATTATGACCTGGTAATGATATCTCATCAACCACTCTCCTGAAGTGAACTTAGAAAGAATAGAGAATATTAGGGCTGATACGTTCTGATATGATGATGATGACGTTCGTTGAATTAGAAGCCCCTAAAAATAAAATTAAATAAAAAAAAAAACTTTAATTCTTTATAATATTGATATCAAAAGTTTAATTTTGGATGTATAACTAATTTAAAATATAATGATCAGCTTGAATTGTATTGAATTAAATACTACTAAAACTTTTGTTTGTAGCGATTTACCAAACCGGAAAAACCGCCCAAACACAGACCTTTCAAACAATTTTTAGATTTTGATAGAAATGTCCTAAGGTGAGTCGAAATAATCTATGTCTTTTGTGTTTTTTTTTAATTATTATAAATTCATATTTTTATACGCCCGATAATTACGTACTGATGTATGAAACTGCAAGTGTCAATTTTCATCCAATGTGACCCCACTTTGAGAGCTAGTGATCAAGGTATTTGAATAAATTAACGGTGACTATTTTGACTGACGTTGAGCCCAACGAAGATGATAATTGAGTTTGAAAGTTTATATCTTCGACATCAATATATAACACTGCCGCGGTTATTAAGAAAAAAATACAATCCTATTTGATTGATGTAGGCGTTTCTATGTAGAAATCCATCATTATATAAATAGAGTGGACGTTAATATGCACTTCCACCGAGAATGGATTAGTTGCTTCCACGTCTCTCACAAGCAATTACACGTGTTTCGCATCGTCAGATCGATGTTGGCTCTTGCGATGTGACCGGGCAATCAATTCCAGGTAGAAGTGCAAAGTAACATCCACTCTAATTTATATAAATATCAAATAACTAATTAATTTATTAAATTACTTTAATTTTACTATCCGTCGATTTTACTAGACACTCTTTGATATTTTTTTTATTACACTAGAGATTTTGTATGGACGTATTTGAATGAATGATTTTATTTATATTTTTATTTTATTATCTACGTAACAAGGTTTTATGGATACTGGGATGATCGTGACACGGAATTCGGCTTTATACATAACTTGGAGATTCATTACTTCTTAGCGGATGACACTATCGAGATTAAAGAAATACTACCGGCCAACTTCGGAATGGAAGTTGGTCCGATGTTTTTGAAAAGAATGCGTATACCTCGAGTAAGTTGTTAAGTGGAAATATAAATAACTCATTAAATGACTCACTGAAATATGCCGCGAGAAGAGACTAATTCGGACGCTGGAATACATTAATGTTTCATACATGTCGTAGGATAAACCTTATGATATCATAGTGTATTTTATTACATGATATGATAAAGTTAAATTTTATTTATTAAAAAATACATAAAAATATTTTTATGAATATTCACAATTCACACTTATGTACAATAACTTCAGCTTTAAATTCAATATTCAATTTCTGAATAAATAAATGGCTTTAACAGTTTGTGTATCAAATAAAACAAGGATTATTCTGGATTTCCTGTATCGATAAATGATTTGTTTAAATGTAGGACTTGTGATCATATCTGCCATCTTTATATCGTTGTACTAGTCAGCATAAAAAGTGCTTCTTTGATGCTGCCTAAAAAATCTCTCGAGGATGATTGAAGGCTAACGATTATGTTTTAATTACAATTTAAAAATGCGTCCAAATTTTCCATAAAAAATTGAATATGTATAAACTTTTTGCAATATTATCTGACAAGCACACATTATTAAAAATACAATATTAATAGCGATAAGATCTAAGATGAACGAGTGTAATAATTATAAATTTGTATTTTTTTTCGTGACCTCTGCAAAACTTTAATAATAAAGTAAATTACAGAAAATTCCACGAAATGTGGAAATGACCGGTGGTCCAAAATCACCTTCCTACAGTCCGTCCGATTTGAGCATTGGAGCGGTCCTAAATGTTTACGGACGTAATGTTATTCTGACTGATTGCGACCCGTTTACTAAAGAGTATTATAGAGTTACGTATGGCTTCGGTAAGTTTAAATTAACTTATCTATTAATTAACATTAGTGAAACTATAGATCTTGTTTAACACTAAAGAATTTTAATTATAAAAGCTACATATTGGCGAAAAGCTATTGGCGAAGATAAAATAGTTCATTATCTTTTTCTCTTCGGCTTCTCAACTGGTTATCTTTGTTTTTGTTTAGTAGATATTGACAAGCATTAGTCTTCGCTATAACAAAAATAGGAAATAGTTTTTTTCCTATCATCGACGAGTCGAAACCTACATTTATAAGTCTCTATTTGTCGTACTGCACGGTTCTTATGTTTATAATATGCGATATTTGTTCTTTACTTACTTCTCGATACTTAGTTCAGTTTTTACCATTTAAAATCAATAGGCAAATAACAGATCAAACCGACTTTGAAAGTTGTTTTACGTAGATAGCTACAAAAAATTCTTTAAAGTATATTCATTATTGTATTTGAGGGAATTAAAATACTCGTACACATGAATATTAACAAACTAAAACACAAAAGGATTACATATTTGTTTCTATTTATTAGTACCATCAAAGATTTTTATCAAATTTATTTCACGTAGCTAACTTAAATAGCTTTAAATAGGTGCCCTGAATATAAGGTTAGACGAGGTAAGGTGCCGGAATTTGAAACAAGTATTTATACAATCAAAATAAAAACATTGTTAATCTTTTTTGTTTTTATTTAAGACACTTTCACTCCACTACCCGTTCCAAAAGACGAAAGCTCGGAATGCGTTACCGCGAACATTGCTGAACGCGAGTTACCACCGTGGAACGGTTACGGCTCGTACGCGGACTCGGCAGAGAACTGTCGCACTGTGGAACCGAAAGCACCGCACCGCGACTTTATTAAATTCCTTAATAAAGATAGGTATGTTCTACATTAATTATGAGACATGTATGTATGATATGTAGATATATATATGTAGATTTGATCTATTTCTAGGGTACAGTACACTTTTTCTGGATGAAAGGTACCCTATGTCCTTTTCTTACCCTTGATTAATGTGTATGCAAAATTTCATGACGATCGATTGAGTAATTACGGCGTGAAAGCGTAGCAAAAAATTGGGTGGTTTTATTAAACCACGATGCAAGTGAAACTTTTTTTTGGATCGTAGCATTTCAAAAACTGAGCACAATATTTATTTAAATCGTTGAATGATTTGGAATTGAGCCACGGGCGCCGCCATATTCGCGTTGCTTGCTCTTATAGGTATAAAGTGTAATGTTTTATTTATTTTACCACCTTAAATAGAAGGCACTGTATCTTAGTAAGCATGGTGCATTCTATAAACAATAACGACCATCGATCTTAAATCAATCGGCCATCGTCGCTGTAATGCCGCCCTGCAAGCGTCACGGATGTAAAGTGGCTGATATCGAAATAAACAACACAAAAGACGACAACTGTGATGTGTTTATCGCTATGTGCATGGTAGTAGCGTTCTAGCCGGATACAGACATCATACTTTGCATTACTGGAAATATACCGACTGACCCGCGGTACTGTTGCACCCGGCTTATCTAATGGTACACGTAAAAACTTTAATAACTCTCTATAACATGAAGCTGGTGTGATCGTGTACAATGAGAAGTAAAATTTTTGCCCCAACAGCCAGAGAAGTTCTTCAAGCGTTGCGGAAAATAAATGTGAAAATTGTTAAGTCTATAATTTTGATTCCAGAGTTGGGTTTGATTCACACGTATTACGGTTTGCTGCTCGCCTCATCAATGACAACGAGGAAGACGCACGCCGTTATTTTATTATAAAATATTTCTTATGCGATGACACCATTGGAGTTTTCGAATTAGGCGAACGTAACTCTGGGTTTACAGTAAGAAAATTAGATTTTAAAATTATCAAAGAAATCAACCATTTTAAGGTTATTTTATTACTGCTGATTGTTATTGCCTCAACTAATAATGTAACGCATTATTCGTGCGCAGTGGATAAAAAATTATTGAAGACAGTTATATGGCAACGTGCGAGCAAGTAAGCATTATGGAACAATTTTTAGGTGTCAAGGAGTGCTTCCCAGTTACGATATGAACAACGAGTATTCATATAATTATTGTGTCAATGTTGTTTTATTATATTCATGTTTAGATATTAAGGAAGTTCTTTGATATACGATACTTGTGTATTTTATATACAGGGTGGTAAATTCTTTCGTCGTGATAAAATGTATCTCCCGGATGTGGAATTCTTTGTTCCTAAAGAACCACCGGCATACACTAATAAGGATATGTGGGTCGGGAATGAGTTGGTCATAAATAAACATCGCTTTAGATTGATCGCTGCTGACGAGTATGCGCTGAGGTATATGGAACTGCATTATGAAGAGGTATGTCTACATTGTGTACCTTAAAATTTAGTATTGTTTTTTTTTTATTCGTATTAAAAATTAGCTTCCCGTCCCGGTTTCGCACGAGTGTACTACTAGCTAAGCATATGAGACCACCATGTGATGAAATAAAATCTGTCAATATTTTTGAACATTTTCCTATTTTCTACTGCGTCATTTACTTTATATATGGATTTTATTTACCTAAAATTTTCACTTTTCTGTACGAATTTCCAAACATTTGCTTCTATACAAACCTTGTCAAGACAATACATATACAACAAAAAAAGAATTAGACAATCAGCCGTTCTGAATTGATGTGAAGTTTTCATGCAAACTACAAAGCGAAACGATACTTTACCTCTGGGCTAAGATTGTTGCTATACAAGACGGAAGGGAGTACTGTTGGCATCTCTGGGCGGGAGCACCTAGTTATCAACTTGGCCCATTCGACTCAGCTCAAGGACGAGCCCTGAGAATTATTGACGATCCCAAACACACAAACGGTATCGAAACATTAATTCTAACGAGAGACGTCGCCTCTTTACGTGTGTTCTACCGTTCGTATAATGGGTTGTGTTCCGAGGAATTGTTTGATATTGTGCCTATGGCCATCTTCCACAATCATACTGGTCGTCATCGGCAGGGAATACACGCTCATACTTTGGAACCAAAATGGTCGTTGACGGTCCGGTTCCAGAGGAGTTTCCTCCCACGAACGCTCCGGTTGTGAAACGAGCTTCCTGCTGAGATTTTTCTAGGAGATTACAGTATGGGGTTCTTCAAGAGGGAAGTAAACAGAATAAGGGTCAGCAACGCGTATGTGGTGGTGTTGCAAGCGTCCATAGGCTGCGGTGACCTTTTACCATCAGGCGGCCCGCATGATTGTTTGCCACCAGCGTGGTATAAAAAAAGACTATGAAAGATATTTTTTTGTTGTTCTTGGTGTGAAACTTTACATAAATAAAAACGAGAAGTAAGCTCTATGTGCTTATAAGAAATAGCTTAATCCTTACATTAACTTCAATAAACGCGAATGCCCAATTAATTTTATTGAATAGTATTAATTATATTTATGTATAACTAGACGAAGGTAAAACAATGAAGTACCTATTTTTTTCTCTGTTTTTCATCTGAAATTTGGAAACAGTTATTTTTTCCTTGCCATCGACGAATCAGAGCCTTTATTTATAAGTCCCTATTCATCATACTTCACACTGCTTACGTCTACTAATCTACAATACTTGTATACCCCTTTGAAAAAAAAACTCGATAATGTTGAAACATAATAAAATAATGAATTGTCGAAGTTCGACCACTAATAAATAATTATTTTTTAAATACAAGTAGTAGGTCCTACCTACATTTTTTCACAGTACCCGATGGCTAACATAGCATTAATAATGGACAAAATACGTCGTAATTTGGCTTCCCAAGAGAACGGCTACAAAAATTTCGTAGCCAAATATATGGAAGCAGTTCTTCCGGACAAAAGAGATCTTATGACTGCGAGATGTCTTAAGTGAGTCACAGTTTTACATTACAACTTTTATTAGGATTCCGTTAAAGGATACACTGATGTGACATTAATATCGATTGCAGACAAGCGCTCAAAGAAATAATGTGCGAAAAAATGACAGAGCATGAGTTTTTAACGCTGATTAGATATTTCCGCGGAGATGCAGGGAAGGAGAAAAGTCCTCGACGTGAAATGATCAGGTAAAAATAAAAATGCGTAAAAGTGGTCTATTAGAGAAGCATTTTCTTTTCTTTGGTTTTACAAGAATACTTAGGGAACGAATTTAAAATAAAATGGTTGCTTAGGTCTCTGGTGTTTTCGGAACTTACGCGTGGTTTATGGGACGACCGCGTGCGTCTACGCGAAGGCTTGCTGCATGCAGACGCTTCTGGTTCCGGCGTACTATCAACAGAACGGATCAGGCAATTGCTCCGCGCTCATCGATTGCCCATTAACACTGACCTAATGGACTGCATGCTGCAAGTGTTAGTATTACATAATCAACAGCATTTCGTTTTATTTACTATGAAGCTTTACGCCTAATTATAAACATGAGATAGGCATCAAATTTTATTAATGATACGTTATCAAACGGGTAAGTTGCATAAGTGATTATAAATAACGATGCTGTGTTCGGAGATCGGTGATTGGATTCATGTAACGATGTGCATTTAAGTAATCGCCAAATATATGGACGGTTGAGCTGCAATTATTAAGCTACATTGTATTTTTGTATATATCTCTTACGGAAACTTTCTATTACATTCAACTATTATATTATCTTGCTAGCACTTTTTTTGTAGTGAAATAATATTTGAACATGCGGGGTAGTTGACGTAATTAATATGCAGCAATATTAGCAAGATTTCGAATCTACATTATAGTATATTGGCCATATAACAAATCCACTACTTACCTGGTAGCTTACTACAGCCTTTTGAAATATCTTCTATCTATACGTATTTGAATAAAATTATAGAGGTCTGCCATTGTGCATGCATTACTCAAAAACTACTAGATACATTTCGATCTAATTATTTTAGTTTTACTTCTTCTGAAAGTTTTAAGAAACTACGAAGTGTATTTCGTTGCCATGGAGAAATGGAGCGAGCGGTGTGATGCGCATACGCAGGTCAACGCAGACGAAGTCGCGGGGTTCAGTTGGTGTTAAACAAAACTTTGATCCTATATCTCGGTATTAACAGATTGGAAAAAGATGATAAGTGTAACATCCAATACGAAGACTTGATGTCGTTCCTAGATTTCCAGACGCAACCAGTATACAATCTGACCGATGCTAACTATCATAAAGTTGTTAGACATGCGCCACCGGTTAAAGATACAGAGGTAACTTTATTTACTAATATAGTCTCTGATAGGAAAAACGTTATGTATATTTATATATTTTATCAGTATGTCTCCTGGTACTTATTCTTTACTGGTTGGTGTTTTTGTAAGATGCACTGTTCTAATACAGTATAAACTCCATTTAACGCCGTACGATTTGACTATATACTCTTTAATTACCTTTGGTTTGGTTTACCTTAAAATAATATTGGACTTTCTTCACTCCATTTCATAATAACTATCAATAAGGCCATAAAATACGAAGTCCTTAAGCGTCACTATATAGTGTTTATACTGCAACTGCAGTCAATAAAAATGGCAGAACCAGCCATACATAGATTTTTTCAGCTGATGATAGTTCAATAACAACGAATCGGAGCACCATAGTGACTTACACGCGTTCGAAAACTTTGAAGTTCAACTCTGTTCAACTTTGAAGTTTGAAGTTGCTAATTTATTTCCAAATGCATCTTGGTGTAGTCTAGCAATTTTCAGTTTCTTTTTAGATTTAATGTATTACCACTTAAGATCACATCGTCAGTATCAAGTGCGATCACATATCAAGTGAGATTTTCATTAAAGAAAATACAGTATAAAACATCTTCAGAGGCAGACATTTGGAAACAGTCTGAGACATTTATATAAGCTGGCAAGATGGAGGCATAGTGTAGTCACTTTAATCATCACATCACCTTGAATGAGACCCACTGCAGGATTTATAGGCCTTTTCTTGGAGAAAGGTATAGGCATAATTACCACGCCAACCTATGACGTATTGGTCATTTAAAACTCCGAATAATCCATAGTTCCATATTTATCCACAGTACAGTAATACTACAAGAACATTTCTCAGGTTCACGATATTTTTCCTCACTGCTAGGCAATGTTACCAATTTAAGTTAGTAAATGTACATGAAATAAAAAAAAAATCGTTATTACAAGTCTGCGAGCATCAAATTATCATTGCACAGGTTAAAAACTATAAAAAAAAAACCTGAGCAGAGAACCAATATTACAAGGAATTAGGGCATTTTCGATATACGATCTTGTATTTCCGAAATATGCTTGGTGTTTTCTGTTGTATTTATACACGATTTATTTTATAAGTTAATTAGTAGGGTAATGTGTATCGATATATTTTTTTTATGTACAGTGCAAGTTTTGGAGTGAAGCTGAAACATTTATACATCAAGGCTATGTTAACTGGAATGCATTCCTTTGTCAGCTGAACCTTGAACATCTTGTAAAAGATCCATCTTGAACCGTTTGTATAACTAGATAATTAGCACGATAAACGTTTTGATTTACTTTTATATAAAATCATAGTGCATGATTCTTATGCTTGCAATGTAAACATCCTTAATATTTTATAAAAGGAATTAAAGGTAATATTATGATATGCAACAATGTTTTGGAAATTCGTATATTTTTTTATAGATAATAAATAATTTTACAATTACATTCTCTCTTAAAATTGCACTATATTTATGTTTTACGTACGTTTATATATATATCGTAGATTACACAAAATGTTTTTTATCACAAATTATCAATATACGCATATGATATATTCAATAAATTTGATACTAAATACTGAATTTTAATATAATAATTAAGTAATAAAAAGGTTTAGGAACAATATTTACACATTCTAAGATACAAAAGCCAATTTTCACTGTATTGAAAACGCTAAGTGGCAACATTGCTCAAAATTACTAACTTAAATAATTAACTATAGCACATTACAATTGTGAAGTTTTATAACAGATTAAAAATAAACATAAATATCACATTTTTCATTCATTCGCTAAACTACATTGTCAAAAAATTTACAAAATAAATAACTTAAATTACAGAATTATAACACTAAATGACTGCTTTCTAATGATTTTTATACAAAATAATTTAATGATTTATAATATGTGGATGCTTTTAAGCTAGATGATCGAATAATATCGTACACTGTGGACTCTGAGCAAAGTGTAGCGTAGTTTAAGGCTTTATAAATTATTTTTTTTTGGATTTTAACTTAATATTCCTTAAATTTCAATTTTATTTATTAATTTTTGTACGTCTCTTATAATCACTCTAGATATTGGAACTTTTTCTTTTTGACATTCTTTTTTAAGTCGTAGTCCGTATTGTACGAGTATATATGTCCATATCATATCTCGCATAATAATTTAAATGGCACAAAGTGTTCACTTCTGTGTCAATGCATAGATATAATATTTTAGTGGCTCCTATATTTTATTAAAATTACGTATGGTAACACGTCTTGGTAACATTTACTTATAATAAATAGGTCAATGAAAAACCAAAGTAGACAATCTGAAATTTAAAAAGAATGAATCGAATTCATATCAAAGCTTAAAGTAAAATAAAAACATATTTATAAGCGTTTGAATGTATAAAACGATAACGTCCAAAAATATTTATGCTATTTACGTTCAAATACACCATTTTAATAACAATGCTTAAAAATATCAATATCATTTCTATGGATAAATAAGTTTATTAATATCTTATATATATCTTGTACAATATTTTTAACTTTTCTATTGAACAGTAGTACTCAATATTAATCTAAAGTAATAATGTTTATATGAGTGTTTTAAAATACAAAATGGAAGACGTAAATAATATAATTTATGACACTGGTCTGTTTTCTTTAACGTCTTATAATCTATTCTCGAAACTTTATTACAATATTTACATTTATCATAGTTATTAAACACATTAATAAATTTTTGAGTCGTGTAATTTTAATCAACAGTATTTTATCTTCTGACTGATTGGCCTCTAACATATTGTCAATAAATTTAAAAATGTGGCAACATTATTTTTTGTTGTTCGATGAACTTTGAGAGTAATATTTAAATTCAGTAGGCGTGTGTAGTATTTGTTTATATAGTCTAGTATAAGGAGAGAGGTTATAATGTAGATTAATTTTTTTTTCAGTGAAAATATGTTTGAAAATCCAAGTTAAGTATTTATCATAGAGATCATTAATTGAATGTGCATAACACAATTATAATATTATAATGTCCAATGTTATTTTCTGTACACTACTTTTATAGCTCGAAATTATGCTATAATTCCAAAATCACCACATATCCTTTACTCGCTCTGCAGCTGGTATTTGAGGTCGAAACCTGAACACAAACAACATTTTTTATTACATTATAGAAATAAAATATGATGTAAAATGAAAAGAACATACTTGTTTGGAAAAATATGCCAATAATGGTGCTAATGCAATAAAATGAGGTTATTTTAAAAATACTTATTGGCATATTAGCTCCGCCGGCCCTATCATAAGTTTAACATAACAGTGTGGCCGCTTTAGATATCAAGAACCAGGAGGTGATAATGGCCCAGTGGTTAGTGTGTTTAGCCAGTGCGTGGATAGACGTAGGTTCGAGTCCTTGTGAATGAACCGGAGCTTTTGGTGACGGAATATCTTGTGATGAAATCATAGCATGATAGTAGGGCATTTTGTAAGTTCACCTGGCTAACTACCACCCTTAAGTTGAAAATCTATTATCTAACACCTGTGGATGTGTTTACGGCAGTTGCAGTTGAGAGATAGTCCATCTAGGTTTAGCGTATTTACCGTCTTGGATCACATCGTAGTTTAAAACCAGGTGAGATTGTGGTATTCCTATAAAGTATTAATATACCTTCGCGGTAAAGAAAAATGAAGGAATAAGTATTTTATTCACAAGATTCTATCTATCATTTGACGCGTTAGTTCAGTTCAAGTCCATGCCTGCAATCATAAGTAGTATACGAGAATATTAGGGACAAGAAAGAGGACGCCATACTGAGATCTTGCTTCATCCTAAATTCTATTTGTTTTAAAAATTGTATTACTATTTAAAATGTGTCTTTACATAGATGTTATATCCTACATTTCATTCTGTCTTTTATAAAATTGTAATAAGAATTAGTATAAAAGAAATAAAAATGAAATTTCTTACCTATGTGAAGGAATCGCTGGCGAGGAAGTAGGATGATTACTTGCTAATGGTGACATTTTGATACCAGAACTATTGCCATTGATACTGGATCCAAGACTTGATTCGGAATCCGCTCTGAAATAATCAGTTTATATCTGTATACAATAATTTTAGGTTATTAGACATTAATAATATTCTAATTGATCTTACAAATTATTTATAATAGAATGATATTAGGGGGAAAATATTTTATAAAGGTAAATTATAATAATTTAGAAAACTACAAATGCCAGTTAAGTCACGAAGTTATGTGCATTTGACATATTAAGGAAAAAATTGATAACTAAATATGTATTTTACCAAGAAATATAAATAGTTTTACCTATCCATTTGTCTCCTAAAAAGGGGATACCTCCATGGTGAGTTTGGTTTCCGTTGCTCGTGTTGATAGGCGGGATTGTCGCGTCCTCTTTCGCTCACGACGGACATTGAAACTTGTGCTTCTGTTTCGCGAGTCTTTGATGATAATCTTCTGTAATATAAAGTTGTTAACTTCAAATAGCTGATTGACTTATTGTTATTTTTGTACTCAATATCGCGCCTACAATTTAAAAATGATTTGGTCGTACGTTGATATTACACTGATTTTATTTACATTAGGAGCAATCGGGGCTAAGGGCGGAAAAATTAAGGTGAAAGTAAAATTTACACGTAACTGAAAATACATTTCTTATTTTTCGAAAATTGAGTAATAAAAAAATATAACTAGTACATTATTCGAAATATTGAAAACATTTATACACAGTTTTTTGTGCAAGTATCTTCTCTAAATGAATAATTTTATTTATTTGAAAATGTTATATCAAGACTTATATAAGGCGGATTTTTTTACAGTGCTCAGGAGCAGCTCTAAGGTTGAATCCTGCAAGTATACTTAAACACAAATTTAAATCTTCATGTAGTTTCTATAACCTACATATATTGTAATGTAGACGAAACTGAATAATAGAAAAGGAAAACATAAGAGGAAAACAATTTTCGTACCTAGTAAAAAAAATATTATTGGTTAGTTAACCTTTGATCACACTAAATACATGATAAATCCTAAAACAATAAGAAAGTGACTCCTGATAACAATTATTACAAACTATTTAGAGAATACTTCCCATTTTATAGTATATAGTTATTTATGAGTGATAACCTATGACTTCATCGAAAGTTCAGATTGACTTTAGAACTTTTTTAAACCGGTAACAAAAAAAAAACATTTCCGCGCAAATATTATAAATTAAGCCGGTTCTCACAGTGGACGGGTGGGTGCGAGGTTTTGTTTCTTGTGTTCACAATACCGTATCGACTACTACATCTGTTCAGTCGGTTTTGAAGCTTTACGGTCGTATTACAAAAATAAATATTGGTTATTATTATTTTTATACTGATTAAAAGATGATATAATTCTTAAAAGACGTAATATACATTTTATATATTACTCTTGCAGTCTTGAACCAGTCCTAAAGAAGCTAGTTTTAGATTCGCGTGCGCTCCTCGGACACATTTGCACAACAATTTGTTCCTAAATTCTACGCGATCAAATTCGGGGGTAATAGCTAGTCTAAAATAGAAGTAGCCTATGTTACTCCTAATATACCAAATAGCAGCACGAAATCACAAGAAGATAGAATACTTGTAAGTTACGGCATGCCTACCGAAGTATCCTAGTTGGCAGTGAAGCTTGTGTTTGCGGCCGTGCTCGCTGCCGGCTGTCAACGATGAGCACGTGTCTGTCATAAGGCGTGTCGTAATCCACTTCGAGTACAGTCGAAAACCGGTGCGGCCAGATCAAGTCTAGAATCGCTATCACCAATCCGACAAGTACGCACGCGCTACCTTAAAATGATAATTGCCATCTTAATTTGAGTTAATTTTCCCTTGTGAATTTACTTAAAAATATCTTAATGTAGTGTTGGTAATTTTGAGAATATTATTATTAAAGAGAGTTCAACTTCTGGATGATTTATAAGGTATTAAATAAATATATGAGATACAAAATGCTGAAATGAGAATTAAAGTATTAAAAATATATTTACAATATATTGCTTCTCTTATGCATTTGATAATTATTGTAATTTTATTATAATACATAGGTAATTAGTTCATTTACTATGATATTTAACTAAATTGGTTTACATTTGGTGTGAAGTATGTATCATCTCTGGAAAGATCAGCATCTTTGAATCAAATTTTTTTTGGTATTTTTATTTGCCCGAAGAAAGCAAAATCGTTATGAAATAGGTACTTTTATTAACGGGACTAAAATAGTTTCCTAATTGTCTATAATATACGTTTGAATTAAGTGAAATACCTGCAATAAGTACCAGCCAGAAACACCAGCCGAGCGAAAAAAACAGCATAGCTCCATCGAGTCTAACTATTAGGGGTGCGGTAGGTAAAGAAGCCCAGTAGCCTCCAGCGGCCGCGCACAGTGTAACACCAAGACACGCCATCGCATACGCCCCGTATCGAGGCACAACTACGAGGAGGAGGTTCATTAGAAGCCAAAAAGCTAACGCAGTCCTGTGGAATGTAATATTATCAAATTTACCTCAGTGAAAAATCTTAAAATATAAGTACACAGGAATAACATATGGACGTACATGCAAAAATAAAATTTTTGTATTTTTATTACGATATAGCATACATTCGTAATTTTTTTTGTATTTTCAATATGTCAGACTTGTACACGAGTAAGCATTGATTTTATTGACATATGTGTAATTTGTGCAAAATAGCAATGATATTAGTGAAAACTTTGTATCTAATAAACAAAAGAATCATCAAAAATATTGGTGGAAAGTTTATCTATAAAGATACATTATAAACTTAAGCGCTCTGGTATCTTCATTTTAATGAAAAGATAAATTTCTATGAACCCTTCCTAAAAATTGTAGACATATCTTTCCATTTTATTAATGTTGTACCCACTCTTAATGTATAAATTACTAAAGTGCAGTGTCATAACCGAGAAAACAGATACATGTATATTATAGATTCGAAAGTTGCTACAAAACGTTTGTAACAATAGCATATTCTAGAACATTGTTTGGGAATCGATAAGTAAACATTGGTTTTATTATTTTATATTTGTGTTTCAACCAACATTACATTTAAAAGATGTGACATTTTAGTATCAATTTCACTAATATTTAATAAAAATACCTGATAATTGAACGTAACTTGATAGAAATTTCAAATTTATGTAACCGATAATGTAATATCGGTAGAGATGTTTCATTCGTTAATAAAAATTTTAGTTTTCAGTCTTTTATGGACTATATAACGTACCATAACAGCATGGAAGTTATGTATCCAGCGGCGCGATATTTCGCTCCCCATTCAAAGCCTTCATGTTGTACTGCGAAATGTTCTGCAACGGATAGCAAAGGATATGGCAGACCTCGAGTCAATCCCGCACGGTACCAATCTTGAATACCACCGGCCTCCTCCCAGCGGAACTGCTCGTTGTAATCAACGCCAGGGTTTCCCACAGTCGTATTACCCCAAGATAATGCTGAAATTATTTTAATAGTGCTTCACACGATGATATTGTAAGTCGAAGCAAAAAAAATGATATTCTGAACGATAACGTGATGCGATGATTGGTTAGTAGTTGGTGTTTTCGGTCACCGCGTAGATTGACATTGGATCCAATCCTTCTGAATGAGAGAGTTTACGGTGAAGTAAAACATCGTGATGAAACCATAATATGGTGCTACCACCATATTTCCATTATTCCTAAGCTTGCCTGAGTAGCTATCGCCGTCAATTTAAAAGTATGTTGCCAAGTACAAACAGGTGTGTTTTGTCAGTTGCATTTGAGAGTCAGTGTCACATTAAGCTTAACGTACTTACCCTTTTAGACCACACTGTCACTTAACATCGGGAAGGTTGTGGTCACACTACACTAGGCATTTTTAATAAATCATTGGTATGTCTTTCCACTTTGAATTTTGTTGATTCGAGTTTTATTCTAAATGTTTGCAATTTTCTTCCTTATTTATTATACATAGAATTATGTATTACGGTGAGTATCTGACGAGTTATTTAAGTTGTTACCTCCTGTTTACTATAGAATCACGTATACTATACATTCATAATAACAACTATCTTAGTAAGTAAAGAATTTTAAAAGTTTTAAGTTTGCCGTAGCGTGAGGATGTGGAATCACGGCGTTAAGAGGTTTTTTGCAAGCCAGCATTACGACAATAACGAAGCAATTTATCACCGACATTCGCCGCTATATCTAGACTGTACTGCACTTCCTATTAGGTACGAGACTATGATTTTATCGTGCAATAATAAAAAAGGAGAATGTAGCCTTTTTTTAACTTACTACGCTATTGGACTGACTGGCCTCTACAGCTTCACCGGACTACGAGAATATAGTCCATCTTATGTGAAATTATGGTTTCATTCAGTTCTTATTCATCTGTTATCGATTCCATATAATAATAGTTCAAACCGCGGCCAATTACTGGAATAGACTCGAAATTCGATGATTCTCTTTCGGTCTAGGTCGGAACACTTCACATATCAATGCATAAGACAATCAGACGTCCTAAACTGGGATACAGTAGGGTGAACACTTTGACTGTGTGTTTGTGACAGAAGTGTGAATAGGTTTTTGGTTTCGCGGTTGAACTTTATCATATTCTATTATTCAGTAAAATTTATTGATGAAATATGAATGTTAACCGGTAAGCGTGACGTTGACATGACCTAGTCCCACGTGGACCGCCAGCCAGCAGTCGAGCCTCTCCGCAGAGAAGGCGCGGTAAGCAGCGCGGGCGATACGTGCACCAGCCACATGCCACGAAGAACCGTGCTTACATACTACAGGAAAAAGATAACATAATTCGAATTTATCTTATAAGTAAACATGTTAAAAATAGTGATCATCGAGTAGGAACATGGGAATTACAACTTCCATCTCCATTGGTTTATGTCAAGATATCATAATGTATTAAGAATTTATTCGTAATTCGCGTAAATATACTAATCTTATACATATACTTGTGAATAAGATTGAAGTTTCTCTCATTTATCAAGGCAAGTCGCCAAAACCGCTAAACTTTTCATAGTATTATCTAGGCTACACATTACTACGCTCATCCAGAACGGCTAAAGCAGCAATGATAAAATTTAATAAATGTAACTTAATATATATAAAAGGGTTTGTAGATATTGAGTGGTAATGAAACATTACAAATAATAAAATTAATAAAATCCTACAATTAATGCAGATAAAATACGTAGTTCCTAAGAAACAGCAAAACTATTTCCTTGAGAACGATGTAGCAGGCATATTAGTCATTTTCAAATAAATTAATACCAATGTTAACTAATAGCTATTGTATGTTTAAGAATTCATATAGGTATGTCTTCGTAATGTATCGTTTTTAATATAACTCGCTAATATATAATCTGCTTGTGTGGGGATAAATTCCCTGCCTATTCTCCAGAAAAGACTATCATAATAATACTAATTAGGCAGAATGTTTCCTTTAAGGTAACTGTATATTTTTATACGTATGACATTAGTATTTGTATATCAATAACAAACGATGTATTGTTTCCTAACAATCTTTCATTTTTTCCGTTTACTACGTTGGGGTCTGGCTTAGTTCTTCAGTGGACTTGCGAATTGTGTACTAACTTGTGTTTGCGGTTTCGCTCGCATTAATTTAGATCTGATATATCCCTCGGGAACAATACATTTCTTCTGGGTGATAGGTACTCTATGTTCTTTTCTGTACATCTGACAATGTGTATTTAAATTTTATGATGATTGGTTAAGTAGTTAAAAGCATGAAAGCATACAAAACAAACACACTTTTGCATTTATAATACTAGTACTAGTACTAGTACTAGTAGTTGCATGTAGAATAATTTACAATATTCAAATACAGGAAATTTAAATAAACCATAACATAACACTTAATAACTAGAGATAAGTTACACAGCTAAATACTTTGTTGAGTACAATATCCGTAGCAGGTTTATTACCTAATTTAGACTACATTAAAATATCTTATCTGCATATTCATAATGTGACAAGAGTGTAACGGGTGGGCAGGCACGTATTCAAACTTTTGGTTTAGGGGGGAGACAAACATGGAAACAAACATGTGAACTCTATAAACAAAAACTCTAATCACTGTACCTACTACAATTTTTCGTACTTCATAGTGGTTATGATTCTGTTTATTTTATGTAACGTCAGTTTTTGGAAGTGAGAGGATAAATTCCAACTATCCCACCTCTGTATACGTGCCTGCGGGTGAGTGAATTTTATTTTTTACTCGACTATGCAGTATAATATTTTTCGAATGTGTACATAATTAAGCGTTAATTTTTTATAACGCTCTATAGCTTAAACGGCATCGTGGTTTTTGACATATGAGGCGTCATTAGATTAGTTTCATCTGTGGAAATGACGTACATAATATTTAGGTATAATGTAAGTATTTAATAAAAAGGGTAAACTAATAATAAAATTAACAAGTTACTTATTATATAATTAATAGAATTCTCGAGGTTTTTGCAGTCAGGTTTTTTGGTCTTATTCATTATTTCTTCTACTTGTTAATACATCTATATTAAATCACTTTCTTGAATGTTTTTTGTCAGTTTGTTTACTTTAACAATAAACGTTAACAATAGAGACGTTTATATTCAATTACGAAATTTCGCGTATATAAATAAGGCTTTAGCTCGCAGCTCCACTTGCGTTAATGTAATTGTATCATGTTAATGTATTTCTTGTGTCAATGTGTATGCAAAATTTCATGTTAACTCTTCGGCTGCTATTAATTTTAAGACTCAAATCGTAAAATAGCGTATTATGTTTTTAATTTTACGACACCGTACATTGTAAATTTCATGGTTTAGTAAAAAGAAGTTCGTACAAATGAAAAAATAATATAAAAATACATTTTACATAAAAAATTATAATTTTACAATACATAATTTGTTATTTTTCAAAGTTTTGCAATGATCCAAGTATTTTCTTAAGCTTATGCTGCAAACAGTCTGTTGATCTGTGCCTCATGAGGTCTACATTCGTTTGTATGGAACTTAAACTTTTACGGTTTTGGACAGTCCAGGGGTTAATTGGTTTAGTATTTAAGGCGTGAAAGCGTTACAAACAAACTCTCATTTACATGCATAATATTAGTTAGAATAAAGCAGAAAGCGATAATACTAAATTAGATTACTTTTTTATATACCACATTAATAAAACTGAGTAAATGTATAAAAGAATTGAAATATAAAATAAAGTAAATAACATTATATAGAGTTAAAAGGTGTCATTAAGAAAACTCACGACGTTGTGTATAATTTGCAGTGCAACAAAATTGTTAGTGACTTATGTGAACTGTTCACGCATTAATTGTCTAGTACATGCGCTTTACGTTCTAAGTTATGTAACCTCAATAAAATATAGTATAGATGTACGTTTATTGCGATAGAAAATGATTTTTCGTACGATATTCAAGAACTACTTATGATTAAAATAAATAAGTTCGTACTGCACAAGACTAAAGAAAAAAACATTTTTACACTGACTAATCGTTGGTAATCAATGTTACGTATTATAGTACATTAGTGCACGTATTAATATGGAAATGTAAATCGATAATTACTTATTACTATTTATTACACACAAGATAAAAAAATACTCATCGAATTCATTAAATAATTATAATTCTTTATTCGTTTTAATTACATTCTTTCATAAATACTTAATGATCAATAAGATTATGACTTATCCATTTATAATGGTAAACTATTTATTTTTCGAACTGATTAACGCTATTGGCCTGATGGGCCTCCATAGCTTCACCGGACTACAATATTACTTTCATAATAATATATATCTTATATTACATGTGGTGTTTATTATTATGTTATTAAAATTTAACTAAATTTACAAGTTATACAACACTGATTATTCGTCTAAATAAATGGTCATTATGATGATATATCAACATCACGTCAGCCTATAAGAGAACTACTACAGGGCCATAAGTTTCTTCCCGGTATGGGTATAATCAGTCCACGACGTATTGGCGATTTCAAGCTCGGGGAAACCCACTGTTCTATATATTCCTGTACAGTGATACTACAAGAACATTTCTCAGGTTTCCGCATGACGTTTTCTTTTGCCATTTGCCGATAGTGTGACCAGTTTAAATGAGTGGATGTCCGCGAATTCCCACAAACTTTGTTGAACATACCGGTGTTGGAAACTGTGGACATCGAATTAACATTCCACCAATCAAACCACTCTAACACAACGACTTAAATATAAACATATTTATAAATGCTCTGATGTATAGATAATTAATAGGCTGTATTCATTCATTACAACCATGATGTATACATAAACGTTCTTAACGTTCACCTTAAGAAATATTTCTTTTGATGATTAGTTAGAGAGTTGATTTCTCCATTACAACCGTCACCTGGAGACAAAGGCCGATTAATTACGAAAAAAATTGCAAAATCTTTGTCAAAGCAACTGGGTTAATTAAATGGGATTTGTGTACAGCTTTTAATTTGTTTTAATTTATTTCTTCACAGGAATAAATCTTTACAGTGTTTTTCTATGATAATTATATAATGATAATTATATCTTTTAATTTTCGAGTGAATTTAGTTTATTTAGTGAAGTTTATTTTGCTTATTTATTATATGATAATAAAATCCTAAATAATATTAAAAATGCGAATGTGTGTTTGTTTAATTGGTACGCTTTCACGTCTTACCTACTCAACCGGTCATTATTAATTTTTGAATACACATTGACACAAATAAAAAATGATAAAGGGTATTTTTAGGACATTATTCATTTAGAAAAAGTATGAAACCACGATGCGAGAGCAACTATTTTTGGATCGTAGGCATTTAACTGAAAATTTTCAAAAAGTTATTCGATTTACGGTATTCAATTCGCGTTTTTATCTTTTTAAACACGGAGCGCAATATTAATTTAGATTATTATTCACCTCATTTATTCATAATCATTTTGAATTTAGCCATGGGCGCCGCCATATTGGTGTTGTTTGCTCTACCGAGCGCCTTTCACTTTACCCCTACTCTGCGGCCGACTGTAATGCGACATGCGATAGATGGACGAAAAAATTTGAGGTGATGTAAAAAGTTTCACTGTAAAAATTGTAATGTACATGTACTGTTCCCGAGGTATTGGTCAAATATACATTAATGCGAACGAGCGAGTGATTAATTGTAGTTCATTGAAAAATGATATCTTTCGATGACTGAACTATATACATTTTTTATTGTATAAAGTTCTTCGATAAAGGTAACCGATCACTAAATGTTTTTACTTTTACAGTTTAACAATAAATTAGTTTAATCCTGGGCCTAAAGTATAACATTGACAGCTATCGATGGATATTAATGTTCTGATCGCCATCTTTGACACAGTGTATTTACAATAAGGTTTATTTATATGATATAAAAATACTAGTAACAAATCTTAATGGATCTAGAATTTATTCAAATGATATCATTGAGACTTATGATTATTTTTTTTTCTTCCCATGACTATACTTTAGAAAGAATTATTTCTTACCTAGGATCACAGTGCCGACGAAAAGACTGAGTGTTACTACGGTGAACGTTGAAAATCTCTGGAACAAAATAGTTTAATTCTTAAACTCTTTTTAATTCGCATAAACTACAGATACTACTATTTAATACTGGTATTTAGTCAATCTTAATATCTTGTCACATTAATGAGTTACCATCAGAGACATCCCGTGTTACGGTCAGTAGCCCGTAATTACCTTTGGTTTGTATGTTATACTTTTTCTTGTTTATTACTTCTATTTCCTGTAGGTTTTTGGTTTTAATATATTTCATTGTTGTTTTCTTATATTCGTATTACTTTATCCATTTGTAAAACAATCTAAGGATTTTATTGAGCTGATATGGAGATAATAGCCTCTAAATAAAATCCTAATTAATACATTTTTAGCAAAATTGACGTAGTAAGGGAGTATTGATATTACAGATTTGTAGTATAGACTTTAAAAAAGTAGGAAATTTAATTGTCACCATTAAACATTATCTTAAAAAATGTATTTACAACAAAATGCAAGTTAAAACTAGGTTTAACTAGTTTCATAAAATTACACTGAAGGCCTTGAAACTTAAACCAATATTTCAGGTTCATTGTACTATGTAAAATTAAGTTTTTACTTTGGATAATTGTTCACTAAGATTTAGATACTGTTGAATTCTCAACGGGAAAATACTCAATATTACTGTCTTGTACTGTCTAACTATAAATAGAATTGGATATCGCATGACATATAAATATTTAAATGCAGCCACAAAGCTGGCTAGCTTGCACACTACTAAGTAAAAACTCGCTAGATCTTATCCATACACTTACAATAGACTTAAAATCCGAGTTACTACACTCTTGTGGCTATATTATAAACATATAGAAATACGATTAAGCAAATTATTACGTATTGTCGTGGTAGGTAGCTAAACAAGCGAAAATTACAATAAGGTTCTGTCCTCATGTCCGATGTTTTCTTTCGCCGAAAGCCTCAGCTTATCGCAGGATTCGAACCTGCAATGGTCGACGCGGTGTCCGAATGTACTACCATCAGTTATGATATAATATAGACACTTTTTACTTCTTTTCTGATGCCGGGAAAGACGACGAGGAAGGCGATATAGAGCGTGAGTGCGGCAAGCAGCAGCGCCAACGCCGGCACGTCAGCTGCCACCGCTGTCCGGTTATGGTACGCGTATAGGGTCGGACCACCTTCCTCACGGAACGCGTCGAACCACCCCTTCATCGCTCACCCAGCCTGGAATACAACCAAATCCATACACTGTATTGTTTTAATTTTAAATTTTAATTTGTATTTAGCCCGATAGAATAAAGCGCTTTTATATATATTTGAAAAGTTTCATCCAAAAATGTTGAGTTATTATTTATTAGTTAAAGGTCTGAGTTATTTACATATTAACTTTATAATAGAGATTATATAGGAGATATGAACAAAAAATTCAAAGATTTGGCAAATAAACGAATAGCTTATGGAGAGTAATTATTTTACGGTTTTAATCTGAAAGAAAATTAGACCTCAAAATATTATCCGACTGAATGACTTCACTATTCATTATTACTATATTAACTATAATGGCGGCTTCTCCATTGGAGCCTTTATGGCAACTTTGCTTTATAGGTTTCTTGAGATCTTACAACTTAAATATCACCATGTTGGAGTACTCTTGTTTCAGAAATATAATCAATATGTTTGTGACTACTTTTTTGTATAATTTTCTTTATTGTTTAGAACCAGTTCTTATTACCTGTGAATAAGTATATGCTAATGAATTTATCTATCTATACATATATCCTGGCGGATCAGGTAGGCAGACGTTGTTCTGCCACAGACCTTAACAGGTCTTGAATATGTAAAAACTATTGAATTAGAAAAATATTAACAAGTTTGGAGAGGCTGAAAACTTTAGAGTATATGTATTTATGTGTTCAATTAAAAAACGTATATAAAAATAATTTATTCTATATTTATAATTTCGTGAGAAAATTAAAACGAAAATTTTCATCTTGACAACAGATCTAACTATAATCAAGTACCACCCAGATCACCCCAATCCCCATAAGTACAAAAAAACAACAAAAAGTTGAGCGATTTAAGAGCGTAATAAATACGAATATACGTACTCCAGAATTTTATATATAAATATAATAGATAACTGGTATGTATCAAGGGTTCACGGCGAAAACCTAATAAGTGCAGTGAAGACACTTTTCCAATATTGAGTTGTAGTCCGGTGAAACTGTAGAGGCCTTGCCAGGTCAACAGTGTAGTCAATTCGAAAAAAAAAACAAATTGAGTCTTCAAAGATTGATGATTGGAACACTTTAGTTGATTGATTTGTTTTTGTAACGATAAATCATCGAAACGGTTTATTGTAGCGGTTAGTCAGATTTAAAAGTAGTTTTAAAAAAACTTTTTTTTATGCATAACATATTTTCGGGAAAATGTTATTTAAAAGGTGTTCGCAGTAAACCTTCGATATAAGAGATTGATAAACTCCAACGCCTTATGGGCAGACCACCATGAAAGTTGGCAGACCTAAGTGTTTTTTCTTGAAGAAGTTTATCATACTATTAAACTAATGGAACCCGCGATTTCGTCTCCTTGTTTATTTTCTTAACAATATATTTTATGTACAGTAGAAAAAACATAAACAACACACCGCTTGCCCCACTTCTCCATGGTAAGAAAACAAGAGCGCGTATTGCTTATAAAATCGTGATTTCTTAAATCGATAAGAACTTTATCTTTTTTATACTTTATAAGTTAGCTTTTTACCACAACCTCATCTGACGTTAAATGATGATGTGGTAAGAAAGGTAGTCACACTAAACCTAGAGGGGGAAGACCGGCTCTCAAGTGCAGCTGCCGGAACACACTAACAGGTGCTTGGCGACATATTTTCAACTTGAGGGTGGTATCTAGCCAGGCGGGCTTAGAAGAAGCCCTACCACCACGCTATGGTTTCATCATGATGTTTTCCTTCACCGAAAGCTCCGACTCAGTTGCTAGGATACGAACCTACGCCCTTCGACGCTATGTCCGAACACACTACCAACTGAGCCATCATCGCAGTGAAAATATCTTGTAAAGTATCTTAATTGAAGTATTTTAAATAAAGCTCAATAGCTTTATTAGGCTTATTGTAATAATTTTTAAATAAGGACCAAGTATTTAAATAGTGAAAATATCTTTATGTGATGCGCGCACAACGACAGATCTCACTATTTTATTTTAATAAATTTACTTTACCTAGCTACTGGGTGGCGATGTGTAGTAGCACATCAATTTCTGTTGCATTCAGCTGAACGCCATGACAACGGATATATGTAGATATCTGAATACGGAGAAGATTTAACACGTGTGGTACAGTGGGCCTATCTTTTACGAGTATATAATTGTTGTAATATTCTAACAATCTCAGTATTGTATGTTTTTTTAGTCGCTGCCCTAATTGTGTATTATGAATTTAATTCTGAAAATAGAATTTAGTTGCATGGTCGGTATATAGTAGCGCCTGGTTGCTTGCGAAACGGCGCAGCTGCCGACAGCGCTATGCTAACTAGTCCACAGCAGGACTTTGTTCCTGTTTGTACGTAACGCACTTATCTAAATAAGTCTTAATATTTGTTTTTTTTATAAAATGTGATGTTTATATTTTTTTCCCGACGTGCTAAATCAAATGTCGATTACTGTACTCAATTACGTTAATCAAACCAGCTCCAAGATCTTTAAGAGACGGATGTAACACTGCGCATTATGGTGCAGACAACTTGCAATTAAATAATATTAACAGTCTATATTACTAAACTGCTGTAAGTTTTGCGTAACGAAACGTATTATTCGTTGTTGAATTGAAAAGTATATCCGCTTGTACTAAATTTACAAGGACTTGTATAAGTCACAAGATGTTTTGGACTAATTATTTGTGGAGTATCCTTCGATTTTTTTATGTTAAAAAATAATATACTCGTAAATATTGTTATTGAAATATTAATTACATTCATACATTTTAAAAGTTTCAATAAAAAAAATACATTCCCGGGTTTATGTATATAACAGATGAATAACTAACTTACTAACTGTAATACAAACTCTAGCTTTTATTTTTAGTTTGTTAACTGAGAAGGCATATCTTATTTCATTGTCACGAAAATATAATCGATCGTTATCCGATATATTTAAAAAGTTCGGTGGCCTTGTCATTCAAGGTTTTTGTATTGTAAAGTTCCTATGATATGTCGGAAGTTATCATATGCTCATTAAGTGTGAGCAAAAGTAGTCACATACAGCAGGAAATTAATAGGAATAATATGAATAATAAGCAAGGTTATTTGGTACACTCTATACGAGTATATGGCATACTATTATAGGTAGCCTTACTTGCATCTAAGATAGACGCGTTATCTTGTCATGGCCATTACTCGTTAGCTTATAAACATACTAGCTGCGTGTCGCGGTTTCACTCGTATTTAATTTTTAACGTTTTAAATAACTCACAAGAAAGTTTAAACAAATTTCGTATACAACATGATTATCGTATACCTCGCTAACATAGGCATTCACGATTCCAATGTTTTTGTTAAAACTTGTAATGTTACTTCATTCTCAGCGCATTTTTGACCTATATTTTTTATTACAAATGTTTCGCTCCTAAGGGTCGTAGCTTTATTTTAGATAAGCTATATATATATATATATACATAGCCTATAACCTTCTTCAATAAAGAGGCAGGTTATAAAATGAAAAATAGATTTCAGATCTGACTATTACATTCACAGATTAGCGTATTAATAAAATCTGTTGAGCTTTATAATATTGGTAGGTATAAATCAATTATATTAGGTCCTTATATATGAAATTGGCATTGTGTCAAACTGGCCACTTTAATCTCAAATATCTGGCGTTTGGTTAGGTTATTAAAAAAAACCTAGCCGTTAAGCAATCGGGACTGGTCAATCTCTCTAGCCCACTGCTGCCTTCAGCTCAACGGTAGACCCCATACTTCACGACGGACGGTCGCTAAATTAGAAGAACTGCGGTTGGAGTTTCTCCGAAACCTACCATGCTCCCTGGACATTGCTTCAACAGATTAGCACTTTTTTAGGAATTTGGATAATTTTCTAAAAGGAAAAAAAACTATTCCGATTGCAGTCTACACTGTCTTCAAAGATTTTATCGTTTTTCGCACGCACAATTTTTTCAGCAATGGAATCAATGAACTACCTGTAAAATGTCAAAAGTACATACATAATAATGGTACATACTTCAATTGATAAAGTATATAATTTCATAATATACTTTTGCTTTTTCCTTTGAAATTGTGTAAACCATTAGCAGAAAATATTGTACATTAAAAACTACATGACGTTAAAATATCAGGTGTCTTAAAACGTTCGAGCATCACGTAGGTATCAATAAATTTTATAACCTATCACGTTAAACGATTCTAATAGCTTTATATAGTATGTTTTTTTTTCGAACTGACTATACTGTTGACCTGGCAAGGCCTCTACAGTTTCACCGGACTATTATAAAGTACGTATTACGAGTTCGTGAGTACTTCATGTATATTACTTTGACAATTCTGAAAATATATTTATAAGATATATTTACAAAATGATTTAGTAAATTAGGTGGCAGGGAAGCTAAAGGCGTACTATGGAGTGACTGTCATAAGCTATTTGCCTTATTCCGTTAATGTTATTTCACTACCATATCTGTACAAAAATGTGTAGAGCAAGCTAGAAGATTGACGAGACTTGTAACTATCTAATCGTTTGATTCACATCGAAATAAAAACATTGACAATCAAACCATATCGATTGACGCGTGCATTGGATATACTAGCACTGATCCCTTATAGCTTCATTCTCTATAGTCTCATATAGTTTACTAACATATAATAATAAAGGAGCATTTTTACTAAAAGGTTTACATAAAACTTTAAATTTGAAATATAAATTTATAATTAAAACATACTAACCAACATTAAAAACACAAATATGTGTAGGTGATCTGTTGTATGTTGTTCAAGTAATTATTGAAAATTTTCAGTGTCATTGTATCGTGATAGCAGCATGTTCGAGGGCTCCAATCCGGGGAACATAGCTAGGCTTGAGCTACTGCCGAGCGGGGCAGGGCGAGTATGTGGGAGCGAAATTCACAGCCAGACTACGGCTGTGTGAACTGTGGGAAATCTATTGAGTATTTTTTGCGGTATGCGCGCGGACCTCTATCATTATATTTATATAGATCTCATAATTGTTGCTAGGGTACTTTATGATCACTAAACAAATACTTCCGAGTTATATTACGTGTACTCTGTTAAATATAATTTAGTGTTTTTAAGCTGTGGTGTATTTTGTTTCGTTATGTCAGCTGTTAATTGAAACTATTAGCATAGTTGTCACGGAAATAGTACTGTACGCAAATGCGTTATTTACGCTGTGGTTAATTTTATTAAGTGTGATTATTTGTTTGTCTCAAACATAAGGACAAGTATATGAGTTACTTGTTATGTAAGTAGCACTACATCTCGACGATACTATATTAGTCATGTCCTATATTACATGTTAAGTATTAAAATATTATGTAACCCGAATAATATGTTTATAAACAATTTATATAATGAATTGTCAGAGGTTCATAACATTTATTTCATTATTATCATTAACTAATTTATGCCCACGGCTTCGCTCGCAATAATGTAGATTTGACTTATGGCTCGGAAACAGTATTTTTTTTGGATTACAGGTATCATAATAGTATGTCCTTCACTGTACTCCTTACAACGTGTATGAAAAATGTAATGATCAGTTGAATAGTTAATACGTGAAAGCGTTATAAATAAACTTGAATTCGTATTTATAATATGATTAGCTGATACCCGCGACGTCACCCACGTTGTTTATTATCCTAATAATATATTTTATATACAGAGGAATTGAAAGTAAACATATTATATACCTTGTTTATAAGATATCTTCGTAGACAGTGTCAACCGTTTATTTCTTCCTGCGCATGCGCACCACTCCGCATGCCTTACTTCACACTTCGTCGCATGCGTAGGGCATATAAAAATAGTATTTTCTTGAAAGTATAATACATTTATATTGAATAAAGATATTGTGATATATTTTTTGTATAATGACCTTACGTGGCCGCTGCTGTCATGCCGGCTTGCAAATCTGTCGGCAGCTGAATATAGTATGGCTGATATTGAAATGTGATTAATCAAAATAGCGTCACTGTAATGGGGTTTATTTACGTCATCTATAACATATATTACCTTTTGCTAGTAGTTTCTTTCGCGTTAATGTAGATTTAATGTATACTTTGGAAATAGTACATTTATTCAAAACTAGCTGTGCCCGCGACTTCGTCCGCGTGGAACGGAATACAAAACATAGTGATTAATGGAACAATCTTAATTTATATCTGTATATCTTGTATATTTGTAATGTAAAGTGTCAGCCTAAAAACTAATAATGGTCACAATCATTTTCATGAAATTTACAATGTACGATGTAGTGAAATTAAAAAATAGTTGAAAACTTAATCTGCCATTTTGAGATCCAAGTCTTAAAAAATCAGCCGAGGGCTTATAATATTCATTCATATATATTTCACATAGCTCATTTTTATTATTATTTTTATGTTATCCTTCCTTTCATTTGCACTGCCTGCAGTCTTTTTTCTCCACGGTGCCGCTTGGAAGAAAATGCAAGCTCCCTAATGCATAAACCAAAAGGTATTCATTAATTCAAAGCGTAATTAAGACATTAGAATCAAGGTAAATTTATGAAAATTATAATTCGAAATAAACTTAAAACACAGAAATTATCTCATTGTTATCTATACTCTTCCCTGCAATAATATTCTTACGGCAGTATACCAATAAAATTATAAGTATAGCGCCATCTGTTGTCATCAAAAATGTAGTCTGTTATTGCTTCTAAAGATGATTTTTTCTTACATTTACGAGTATGTTCAATGAACAATTTCAGTCTCTTTATTTTTTTATTCTAATAAAAATTTGTCCTGAAATGTGATAAGGTTCAATAACTTGTAATATTTACAACACGAAACTAATTAGAAATTTACAAATTTAATCATAAACCTTATGCGATCGAAAAATAAAAATCATATTTTACTTATACGAAGTACAAAGTTTTCAAATCAAATTAGTATTCAATTTATATAAATATGTAATATATGTAATTGGCTAATTTTTAGAATGTATATTATAGTAGTAATTGATTAAGAAAATGGCGGTTGAACGCCATCTATTTGCAATAATGCGTATTAATTAATTACGGAACTTCTTAGGTTATTCATATTTATTTATGTGAAAATAAAATATTAACCATTTTTCTTTCGTTCTATGTCTCAGTAATATAATACTGTGGTGATGTTTATTTATGTTATAAAATACCATGGTTTTTAGATGAGGCTAAAGTTCATTTACTTATCTATTTTTCTCTCGTACTTAACTCCCGTCGTCGATAAAATTACAATAACTTTTGATAGATTTAACCGATTTTAATGAAACAAAAAAATGCTCCGATGTATGCTTGATTATTTTCTTGCTGGAGTTTTATCAAAAATCTAGTACTTTACCAGTGATGCCTGTTCAAACAAACAGACAGACAGACAGACATTTCTAAAAATGATCGAAATGGATTCTATTAGTTATTCCTAGACACCTGCAACAATTTTTTTCTCAAAAAGTACAGACACGTTGGATTTACATTCTTATTATATGTATAGATAAACAATAACCTATATTCTTTTATGGATCTCGTATCTGCAAAATTTCTGGATGATTTTAGTAGCTAACGAACAAACTAATACTCTAAACTAATAATATAATATATAAACTAACAATATTAAAAATTAAAACTAATATTCATAAAATATAAAATATTTTTTTTATGATTTATCAACATAATATTCTTGTTAGGTGCTGATATAACTAAAAGTGATTGGTAATTTTTGTTGTAGTCAAAACATCTATTTTCTATGCCCTCGACAGTGGCTCAAGCCTAGGTTCAATCCCTCGGAGCAGAGCCGTCAAGAGCGTTGATAGCGAGATATAGTGACACTGAAAATTTTCACTCACTACCTTAAAACACATAATAAAGATCACCCTCGCATACGAGCACACACACACACACACACAGGTAAGTACACATATTGTGGAAGGGTTTTATCTTTACCCTATTTTTCGAACTTAGTTTGTTTAATTTGACCCAGTTGACATAAACAAAATACATGTTTGTGTTCTTGAAGCAGATATGAGTGCGTCTCTCATTCTTATATACATGATTAGCTTAGTTAATTTAGCTTAGATAGATGCACAATATTGCATACAACGCATCAACCCAAGCCGAGGTTCGTCCACTTTAGTACGCTTGAGCTTGTTGCCAAGCGGCTGAATGCCTTCAGCGCTCGCCTTTATAGTCCGGTGAAGCTGTGAAGGCCCATCACGTTAAAGTGTTAGTCAGTTCGAAAAAAAAAACATATTTTCTGTATCCATGTCTGATTGTCAAAATTAGTAGTTAGTTTGGTTTGTGAGATTTGCGGGTATTATGTCCTTGCCGTGTATTTTTGGCTTACGTAGAACAGATAACAATTTCGGTCAAAATATACATGAATGATGATAAATAATGCACCTGTTACTTTTAATGACTCGAATGAATTTATGTGACTCGTACGCTTTGAGTACAAATATATTTATATTATGTCATAAAGAAAACATTGACCTTCGAGTATTTACAATCATTCCATGTTAAATTGTAATAAAAGCAAAAAGACAATGAACTGCATGTTTGATTACCCACTTTTTCTTTGTAAATGTGCATGTCTTTATTTATGTTGTTTTGTTATACATTTTCATAAAAATGTGGTTATCGACTTCAGAACAATGCCCATTGTAAAATTAACTCGTATTATGCGAGTAATATGAAGGGCATTTTTTAATTAAAATAAAAAGAGGTATGAATGAGCTGATGTCAACGAACGATGCACTCTAATGTCACAAAGTCATTATTATGCTTCAGGTTAATGCCTTTTGGTTAGTTTTTGTAGTTCTTAAAATAATTGTTTATATGGTATTGTCCAACTTTAATCACTTTATATATACTCGTATAAAATATAAATGTCTCTTTGTTTGTCCCCTATACGTGTAGCTATAACGTTTATTCAATTGTGATGAAACTTTAGTCAGTTGTAGTGCCCACGCTTGCGGATTTTGAGTAGATTCAACAAATTAATGATAGAGTGCGCGCAAGTCGATTCATTTTCAAGTAACGGGAAATAGAGAAATTTCTTATCAAATATCAATATAAGAGCAATTTAGAATTATTTATACTATTATATACTTAATAACTTTGATGGTCTTATAGCATTCTATTAATCAATTTGTTATTTCTTTTATTAAATATTGCTTTTGTCGTATTATTTTAGCGGTAAAAATATACATGAACAATAGTCTATATATTTATTTATTGATAATTGTATTTTTTTATTTTACATAGGTTATCAAAATCTACCATATGTTAAATTAATTCATATTCTGAAAGCAATGTTACTTTATATAGCAAAGGTCAGATTAGATGACTAACTATTATAATAAATAGTTTTTACAACCAATTAATGCAATTAGCATGTTTATTTTCACGTGTTGCAATCGATTGCCACGAATTTTTTGTCCGATTCTACATATGAACCCGGAAGGGACTCTCTGTTTAATATGCCGTAGTCGGTAAGGTTAAAACGATATTCTCAAACAAATTGCTGCTTCCAGGAAAATACTTCGTCGCCCATATTAGATCGAGTTACCATGTGTGGTCGGGGACCTGTCACGGTCGTTCGAAGTCGAGGCCAATGAGGACATACGAGCACCTTGTCTCAACAGGTGAGTCAGCCTTGCGGGCTCACAACTTTTATAACTCTATAATCGCCTCGGATCACGTACTATGAATTTTGTACCTGTTTATGACGCTTGTACTTACGTGAGTTAGTACACGGTTTTTGTTATATATCGTGAATATTTGAATAGAATAAAATATTTCAAATGCATATTTGCATATAAATTTTGCATGCAATATTTTGGAAATTTAAATATATCTACCTTGTATTCGTATAGTTATATGGATTTACTTTATGGCAAATCATTATTTCGAAATTTCTTACCATTTTGTAAATGTATATTTAAATTGGAATATACATTTGTACACGATAGAACATAAAATAGTTATAAATAATTTTATATATAAAATAATAGATATGTTCACATATTAAAAGTACATAAACTTACATTATGTTATGTAATACTAGTTTTTTAGTAAGATCGTAGCGTATTTAAAAATCTTAACTAATGTTTCGTGTTAATTTTAAAGTGTAAAGCGATATTGCGTAAAATTAATGTGTAGTACCAGTTGTAAGTAAATTGACTTGTTTACGTTTTTCGTTTTAAATACATTCTGTTAATAACTTACGAAAGTTACCGTAAAAAGCATTGACAGGCGTCCGTTTAATCAAAGGGCGACCAGTTATCCAACTTATAATTATTCTGAACTTGACATATCTTTTGGAATATTCAAAGTACCGGTAAGTTAATTAAGGTTAAAAATTGGTGTCATAATCATGTATTATTTCATGAGAGGACGTGAGTGATAATAACGTATTATTAATAAATTCCTGGGCTATAATATTTTTTTACTTTCGTTCTATAATATTTTTTTACTTTCGTTATATTCTTTTAATTTTATATCAACTCGAAATTCATATTCTGTGGTATTATTTGGGACTAGTCAATTTTGTACAAATGTCACTAAACTTGAAACCTACAATTTTGACTTGATAACGTCTTATAAATCGATTAACGCCGGCTGCACGCCCGAAAAAGTATGACTCATTGTAACGTTCCGCCTGAGCCGAGCGTGCAAGCGAGAGCGCGGAATAGGAGGTAGAGACGCGCGATCGGCCTAAGCATTCGGCTTGTGACGAATAATTTTTCATCAATGTTGTCTAATGACGTTATCACGTAAAATTATCTTCCGTGAACAGACTCTACAGACGACCAATTTTTTTTTTTAATAAGTATTTCCTCTTAATTTGAATACAATTTTTAATGTGGTATTTTTACATTTTCACTGAATAAAGTTAACTTTTTTAACGTGAATATGTATCTTTTCAATTGTCTTAATATTTTTGTGGAACTTACAACTATTAAATGTATTGAAATTAGTTTTAAACTTAGTATAATCAACTTTGTGAAGAATAGAAAACATGACTGTCAATAATAGAACGACTTCACACGTTGTGTTAAGCAAACACTTTCTATATGTATCTCGGATAACTCAACTTATGCAATGTCTCTAGTAGATAATACTCGTACTAGGGTCGATGTCAACACGATTCTGTCGTTAAGACTTTAAAAGTCGTCAATTATGACAATACGTACTGTGTCATAAAAAGTTGCTTGAGCAACAGTTTTATGATTTCAAAAAACTTTTTCACTTTAAATTAAAGAATCAATTTATTTTTTACAATTATGATGTGTAGTTTTTATTTTTTACAATTATGATGTGTAGTTAATGTAAAACGTACTTCATGGGAATGCTTATTAAAGTATTGATAAAAATTAAATTCGATAATAGGTTGTAAAATTATAATAATTAATAAAATGTCAAATTGAAATAAAAACACAAACAAATCATATATTTTGATATGAAAAATCTATTGTCATGCCTTGACAATAAAATCGACCTGTATTACGTCACGGTACACGGCATGACGCTCGCTTATGTCGTCATGATCCATCTACGCCACCTTCTGGACTCCCTTCTCTGTGTGTGCCCTTTAATTATACATTCGCTGCTTCTCTCCGTGAGCTGCGTGCTATTTCTATCCTACTACTTAACAAATTTTTAATTATAAATTCTAAAATTCACTTGAATGTTTCACATCTATTCGGAGTCCTCATGACGTCCATCAACTTTTTTATTTTTAAAACATTAATTAAAAAAATAAAAAGCGCGGGATAGTGTGGTAATGTATGCCCGTGACGGAATCACTACACTCTACATATATGAAAATAAACTAATCTAAGCTAATATAAATTCATCTAAGTTACAACCTGTTGGTTCGTATTGCTTCGGAATTAGTTAGTGTATGTCCAGCTGCTGAGAGATTTTCAAGAGTTTCTAAGAGTGACGAAAAAAAACGATTAAAAATAACAATTACCTATTTCAAATAAATTTGTTCTCTCCATTTATCTATAAAATTTACTATTCCAATTAGCTTAAAGTGAAATTTGACGAAAGCGAACATTTATCTTAGTTATCATAGTTTAAGAAGATAGATTTAAGAATACTATAGTGGGATAGTAGGTTACAGGACCAAGTGGATCATACGAACAACTTTGAAATTACCTTGGTTCGCTCATCAAATGGAAAATAACTATTTTATCGAAAAAAATAACATCAAGAAATATGTACACATGTAGGATATATAAAAGGATGACCTTTGGCTATTAAGTGAAAATTATCTATGATGTGGCATGATAACGTTATGACCGAGCCAAGAGTGTGAGTGAAAGGGATGGTAGGAAGGAAGCGATACGGATCATAAGAAGGGTGTCTCTGGGGATGTCAGGACAATAAAGACGTTTAAAATGTGCTTTAAGAAATTACATAAAACGTAGTTACTGCGTTGGTGAAGTAAGCGAGTAGGAAAACGCGTAAAAGTTTTTTTTTTTTTTTTTCTACACAATTCCAAATATATTAAATATACGGTACCAAATTCGATGAATATTAAAAATGAGATCATTCAGCTGTAGGCCTGTACGTGAGTGCGGGCGCAACGTTACTTTGGTTGAGTGTTACATAACCAGGCGTGTTTTCGACGCGGGCCAACCATTCGGAACTTGACCTTACCTCCGACTTACACAAAACGATCAATAAATAAATCAGTTTAAATGCTAAATTAAAAAAAGATTTCGGAAATTTATAAAATACGTCTTTTTTTGTACTTAAGTAGCTATAGGGAGTTAGCAAATAATTTCTAGTAGCTAGAAATGCAAACCATAAATCATAATGTTTTTTAAGGTGTATGGTTTTTGACATTATATTATGGTATATTATGGTGAATAAATAAGGACCTAAAACTACTTCCAATCAAAGTTTTGTAAGGAATACTGTATGTCATACAGATTTTTATAGATATTATATGTATAATATAGTAATAATAGTAGGTATTTTGATATAGATCTATCCATAATATTAACTATTTAAAATATCGAAATAAGTAGGTATATACTTGAACATATTTCTATTTATTATGTAAATAATAAACATATAAAATACTACTTTTAATAATAATTAAATAATAATAACTAGTTTGTGGACAATGAATGAAATATTTAGTTTATAACTAACTATGTACCAAAGTGTGAATCATAGTAAAAATAACACGATCGCGGATTGCAGATACATGCGAACCTTGGCCGTTGTTGACACTGCCGGAATAGCAAACTGGCACATTTTTGCCATTCGTAAACAACTTGCAGAACCAGTAAGTGTTATGTTTAGTCTTGTAATCTACTTCTAAGTAGCGTTTCTTTTAAGAGTTTATCTATATACTGGTTCGATTAAAAAAAATCTTTCAATAACACTGACGTCGAAAGAGAGGGGCGCATTCAATGTAAACATTCTGCCGTGTTTTGTAATATCGAGTTTATATATATATATACCGAATCAGAAAGTAAAGTTCAAACGATATAATTCTCTTGTTAATGTATGAGTTGCAGTTTTAAAATTATAAATTACGTCTAAATCAAATGATTTTTTTACCGATTTGTGTTTTTGTTAGTTACGCCTATTTTTCTTACGGCGATAGAAATACGTGGTTATATTATCACAGAGTAAAATAGGCTAGTTATAAAGTATAATATTGCAATGAAGGCATATGAAACTGCGGACCGTTGCCAGTATAATATGAACATCTAAATTTAAGTCATCATATTACATCACGATTAGATAATACCTGTTAACGTTTGTAAATGTTATTAACATTTAAAAAACGAACATAATTTTTAATAATCAAGTTTCTTATTCTCTTTTTATGATTTTGTAAAGAGAACAAAATTAGGTATCTTTTAATTAAAATGAATTACAGAAGCTATTACATTTTTTATCTTTTGTTACTAGACAGAATCTAGAAAAACAGATCATTATAATATGAAATAGATCAATAATTCATATTTCGAGTGACGGGGCCGATATTAGCGTGCATCGATCGACTTCAACAAGTTCGCATTGAGTTCTCGGGTATATAGCCTTCTCGAATGACAGCACGGCATAAAAACAACACACGGTATTCGAGCCAAGGTCCTGTAATGAGATATATTTGTAGATAGTGGTTTATAGTGTATTAAGACAATTCCTTTTCTTAAGACAAATAAGTCGGTAGTTTTCATTATTGTTAGTACCATTAAAACCGACGTGTGAAGAATACTTATGAGGTTCGCTTTGTTTAATTCGTATAGACTGCGAATTAAATATAGAAAAATATATATAATGTAACTTCGAGATTAAGATCATTAATCTTGATTTTGTAATTAAGTAATATGTTAGTAATATTTATATTCTTTATGAACAACAAAGTCTCCGACAATAAATGCGTTTGGTTCTGTTTTATTTTTAACGATATTTTACTTAATGTCATTGTTCTTTTTATATAAATTTGTCTATTCATTTGTTCTAAGGTTGTGTTAAATTTGATGAATATTTCATGGCTAATCTGAGCTTGTAATTACTAGTGTGTTTTACTACAGTTATACGTCTTAACTTGATAAAATTGTTAATTAATTTATTATGCGTTTTCTTTGTAAATTGAAAGTTATTGTCAGTTTTATTGACACGAATTGTTGATAGTATTTCGAGCGTATATATTATAATATTATTCACATTTTAAACTTTTGACATCAATAAAATAATGTAGATAAATAATACGGTAGCGTTTTCAAGCAAAACGGCAATGTTACGTACGTTATTTCATAAGTAAACATGTATTGATATTTGAAACAAATACCTGGGCAGTTTAATCGTTTTCCTGTAAACTATTTTCATTACAGCGTTTTCACTTTTGTGAAATCCTGTTGGATTTCTCCATGAATTTAAGAATGTCCTTGCTTAGTAGTAGATGTTTTAGCAACTTATTTTTGTGAGAAAACAATAGCTCGATATTTCAAGCCTTAAATATAGTAAATTTAACTAGTTTGTTGATGTCAGTCGGGGATTAAGAACGTGACCTTTATAATCTCAGTAGATTACAAGCATTATTTAAAATTTCGACACCTAATATGCAATAAATCCGATTATTAGAAAGATAACTTAAAACCCCAGGCATGACCGTTCGCCCAATAAATGTATGTTCAATCAATAATCACAGAACATGTATTTGAAAAATGTAAATATGTTCAGATTTTTTTTTGACTGCTTGAATAATTTTCATTATTTTTGATTATTAATCCTTACAGTTTCAAAACAACAAAGTGAATAATAAATAAATAGATTATAAAATCAGAACAACCTAACTTTGTAGCGTATTAAAAATTGTGATGATAGATTTTGGGGTTTCTATTGCACTCGCGGCCCTTTCGAGCCGGGGATCTCTTTTAACCAGATCTGGTATCTTGTCCTTCCACTATTACTATGACACTGACCTCCTGTTTTGTTTCCTTTAATAAAATTGTTATAATGTATTATTATTGTATTTTAATATTGTTTTATATTCTGCAGCTTCTTAATTATATTATGAGTACTCAGTTCTCTAGAACAATAATATTTCGAAATATAGACAAGATTCACCCACATTAATTATCGTGGGAAATAACGATTTATCTAGACACTGATCTAAATAATACCTTCACATTTATACATAATACGAATGTCATTTCAATTCCTTTATTATTTCCATTTTTTATAATAATTTTAATCGGTCTGATGACTGGTCCATACCATAATATCAAAATAACGAACAAAATTTTTTGTTAGCAATAAAATTAATTTTTATGTTCTTGTTCTAGTTTCCAGTTGCTCCTAAATTTGTAAAACAGGATACAAGGCTATTCAAAAAAGTCCGTCATCCTCATTTTTAATTATTATTACATTGTTTGATTGATTACTACCTCCGAAATGCTTTTTACCTTTAAATAATATATTCATATTTTTTTTTGTTTTAATTACTAGAGAAATTTACCAAAAGTTACCCACCTGGTTTCGGCCAGTTTTGGACAAAGAGACGTTAAATTCGGCTAAAAAGGAAAAATCGGTTGCATCGAAATTAGCGTTCGTGCGGTACTCTATTAGATTATATTTGCAACGACTATATTGTTCTATATTGCTTATTGAGTTTGACCCAGTATTGTCAATGTATAAAGAGTTCACCAAACTGCGAGAAATTTAAACTCGTGAGGGTATTTCATAAAGTTGTCAGAATTTTGGTCAAATGCAAGGATTTTTAATATTTTAACCTTTTATTCACGGTTGACATGTCAATAGTTTGATCGTTAATGAATAATATATTGACATAAAATGAAGTGTCATTTCAGTACTTAAAAATTTGTGACTATAGAAAAGTTGGTTGAAGAGTGGTAAGCTCGCGCTATGCGGAATCTTGCTTATCAAGACCTTGATAAACGTGGTAACACAGAAAGTTCGCCAGGAAGCGAATGTAAGTATATTACTAGATTGAAAACCTTTTTCTGCTTAAAAAGAATTGAAATCTAAATACGTGATTTAGATAAAATGTAATATAAGTAAGTTCCCTATAAGTTTTATTTAACGTAACTGAAAAATCTGTTAAAAAACTAGGAAAAACACTACATTGCGAGATATAAAGAAATTGTTACTGAAATCTCCTTTAACCGTATAACTTTCGGATTCGACTAAAAGCGTGTTTCGCACAGACAGTAATTAAAAGTTATGTTCGTACGTTAATACAATTAGGTAAGCACAAGAGTTCCGACTCAGCAGCCGTCGCGCACGGACGTGTCCGCTGCGCGCCAGATGTTGTTCCGGCTTATTGTTAATAAGGGACCTATTTATTATTATTTTTCATTTATAAATATAGAATTTACAAAATTAGTTTCCATATTATTAATACTGTTATTGATAACATTGTTTTTTTTTTATACGTTATAGGTAAGCGTTTGACCACTATCTCATCTCATGTTAAAGTATGATATGGTCTAAGATGGTAGTTATAATAAAACCTAGAGGAAGACAGGTTCTCAAATGCAGCTGCCGGAACACACCAACAGATGCATGGCGATAGATTTTCAACTTGAAGGTGGTAGCTAGAAGCTAGTAAAAAGCTCTACCACCATGCTATGGTTTCATCACGATGTTTTTCTTCACCGAAAGCTCCGACTCAGTTGCTTGGATTCGAACCTACGTCCTTCGACGCTGTGCCCGATCACACTACCAACTGAGCCATCATCGCTTCAAAACACTTCAACTATTTACTTTCTTACATAAATAAAATGAAAATAAATTTATACTATAACAGAATTTCACACACGGCTATATCACTCCAACTTAAGTATAGTTTGTGTTATGGTAACTATGCTGATTATATACATATACATATTTAGATATTTTACACCTGTCATAGACATAACTCATTGTTCATTATACAAAAGCCAGTGATGTGTGGTGGGATCGAAGCTGAGACCTTAATGCCACTGCGCTACGAGGCGTGTCAGCGATGTGAAGCCAGCTAGTGCACTGATAGGTCAGTAGTTAACGTGTTCGGACAGCGCATCGATTGACATAGGTTAGAATTCATGCGAAAGAGTTGGAGCTTTGGTGAGGGAAGACTGTGATGTAGCCATAGCATGGTGGTAGGGCTTTTTTTAAGCTTGCCTGGCTAACTACCACTCTCAAGTTGAAAATCTGTGGCCAAGCACCTATAGGTGAGGTACAGCAGCAGCACTTGAGAACCAGACCCCCTCTATGCTTAGCATGTTTACTATCTTAGAGCACATTTTAACTTAACATCAGGTGAGATTGTGGTCATGTAGGTTATGACAGGTAAGCCATAAAATGTTTAAAAACGAAACACATGTACATAATGGTGAATTATTTTTAAAAATGAAGTAAAATTAATAGTAATACAAAATTGTAATTATTTAATCAGCACAATTATATCAGCACTTTGAATCAATTAAGTAACATGTGCTTAATTTAGTGTTTTTATATCTCTTTCCGCATATGCAGTAGTTTTGAAACTGCGTGTGTAAAGATGCTGTAGTACCGTGACGTATGTTCGAGGTTGTTGTTTGTTGAGTCAAAGGCCGTACGCTATTTCACCACGATAACACAAGTAAAGTGTATGAAGCTAATCTGCATACTTATGTAGTGTACAAGGAATTAAGTGCTGTTCTAAGTTCTTTGCATACGAAAACTGTGAACGATGTGTGCTATTCTTATGGTTCACATATTTCATGCAATGATAATCTGATAACTTCTTGTATATGTATTTATATACACATATATCCACACAGAAATTATTTTCGATTACTTTACTATAAGAAACTAGCTTTTACTCGCGGCTTTACTCGGGTTAATGTAGATTTAATCGAGAAAATCCATCCCGGAACAGTACAGTTTTTTTGGGACGAAAAGTATCCCATTTTTTTTTACATCTGATAACGAGTATGCAAAATTTCACGATAATTGGTGATAAGGTTAAGGTGTGACAGCGTAACAGACCAACGAACACACTCACTGTCGCATATATAATATTAGTGGTTAAGTAAGTAGTATGGATTATGAGTACCTATTTGTTCTAACTGCTACCTAAAAGTGTTCGTGATAATTTTATGCGACTATAAATTTTGGAATGGTGTATAATCCTCGTGTACAAAACTTAATTAAAATCGGTCGAGGTTAATATAACGTTAACAATTTTTCAAATAAGTTTTTTACAAATTCTATTAATTATTATTATATTGTAATATTTTCTAAAAATTTTACAAATTTAACAATATCTAAAAAAAACAATTCTTATATTCTTGTGATTATTTAGTGTTTTTTATTTTTTATTCTCGTGCACACAATTTCATCAAATCCACCTCTGATTTCGGAGCATGTTATTTTATACAGCAATTATTTTTACTTATTATAGTACTGAAATGTGAGTATATTTTATGATCTCTACGAATACTATTATTTCAAGATTTTTTACAATTAATAAAAGTGTTACAACAATTGTATACACTTTCAATTTCGGAATGGCATTTTTATTCCCGTGTACAAAATTTTATCAAAAAGGTTGAGTATCAAATAGAATTTGAATTTTTCCTAACAACTTTTAGTTTTGCAAAAATTAATATCATTTTTCATAATATTTATTGCCTCTTATTACCAAAATGATTTTTCAGCGTCAAATCATCAAACTTTGATTTTCAGTAATTTTGCAGGAAAGTATTAGTGACAATTTTTAATTTTTTACGCTTCGCCTCTTAAAAATATTGTAGAGAGATTAGTAGTAATTTCAAAATTTTAATTTAAAAACAAAAAATAGCTTTCTATTAATGCTGATTAAACACCGATAAAGTTACAAACACGAAGTTGCAGGTAACAGAAAACAGATAATAAAAATAAAAATAAAAATAAAAAATAAAAAGAAGTAAAAAGATAATTTTAACAGGCTTTAAGTAGATATGAAGTTGATACATGTGTGGGGTAAAGTCAAAATATTTGTTGACAAGAGAACTAAACGTCCTTACTATGTAAGTATGATAGTTAAACTAATTGACAGCACAACGGAGATGTTCATTTACTAAATTGACAAAGTATTAACCGCAGTGATTTACTCCTGCCATTCGTCAGTAGTATCCGCTTGTCAAGATCGTCGCCTTCGGTTCAATGACTTTAAGTAAAACAACCAATTAGCTTAGCGTATTAAACATACAATCATTCATTATCTTCTTGTGCAAATGCGCGATCATCTCATAAATATCCTGAATTCAATTGAATAGGTATTTATAATATAAATTTAAATAATGACTACAAAAAAAGTTGTTTGTGTTTTGTACATCTCTGTAGTTATAAGAAAGGTTTTAATACAACATTTTTAATTATTTTTAACTTTTTCTAATATGTGGTAATTTTTTTTTTCGAACCGACTATACTGTTCACTTGGCAAGGCCTCTACAGTTTCACGAGAGTACTAAGGGAGCGCTTAAGGCACTCATCCGACTAATATGTGGTCACCCGAGACAGCCTCATATTCAATTGTTATATCTACGTAAGGTAACGTACCCATACTACGTGACCCATGTTTGACAATTTTTTAGCCCCCTCCCTCCTCTTGGTGACCATCCGTAGTATATGAGAAGACGCCCTCTCTAGTTTTCATGTAGTAATTAATAAATAGGGTTTCCTCCTCCTCGCTGTGACCAAGCGTGGTGCTTTAATGATTTCTGCCCCCCTCCCCCCCGAACGGGTCACTTAGTATGGGTAGGTTCCTTAAATAACATAATAGAGGTCTACCGTTATTCGTGAATTACTGTGCAATTACTAGATTTATGTTTCAATATTTTAGTTTCACCTCTTAGACACTTGGACCTTATCTACAAAAAAATTGTCACGATAGCTTTATACGAAGTTATTAAAGTTTGATGAAACTACGATTTTTATAAGCACTAGCTATGCGTTCAGCGGTGTGTTTTGTCTTGCAGTGGTGAAGTGTTCAAATAATAAGTTTTTCCTAAGTACATAAAATAAACTGTTCAAATAATAAACGACGCATACGAAGTCTCGAGTTTTAGCTAGTAATTTTATATAGCTTTTTAAACTTAATAATTTTATTTTGCAAAAAAAAAAAGAAGAAAATAGTGAATTATTAATTGAATGTTTATTCGTAACCTACGTATTATATTATATAGTTTTAAGTTCCATATTATCTGAAGCAAAATTATTTTTACTTTTTGTTAACATCTTTATATAACCATTTCTGTAAAAAAAATCGTCATTTACATTGTAATTAATTGAGTAAATTTAATGGAAAAGTAATATCTTTACATCTCAAGGATTAACTAATTATCTTAATTGTAATTATAATTATGTATTAATTTATACCAGAATTTAATTCTTGTATAAAAATTATAGGATAAGAAAACCCCAATCCAATGGTTCCCACGGCGACGAGACGGCGAGTGTGTGGTATTCAAAAACTTATGAATTTTAATGGGCTTATTTTGAATTTGAGCGACATAGTTAATACCTGTATGCATAATAAGAAGCGGCAAAGTAAAGTTATTTATAGATAATGATGCTATGAAATAGCGGAGGAAGAGGATGATAAGACTCTAGTGTATAAAAAGGTTTTATTGTTAGATACATAATTAATTTTTATTCGCGTTTTCTGGTCTTGTCTTTAAAAAGTTATCTACTTCTAATAATGAGTTTTTGATGGACTGCTAATTTGTTATTATTTTTTATTTATAATGGTATATAGTATAATTTATGGAATTGTTTTTTAACAAGAACGTATCGTTTAAAACGTCACGGTCGAAAGAAAAATTTTGATTGGAATTAGCTTATGCCCGCGGCTTCCAAGGACATCGTGTCAAATGAGACTTGAGTTATCACTCGGGAACGGTACTTTTTTCTGGATGAAAAGAGTTTCAGTTTCGGTACATGTTCTTTTCTGTACCCTTGACAGAAAACTTAGATTGGAATTAGCTTTTGTCTTCGGCTTCCCTGGACCTCATGTCAAAGGAGGTTTGACTTATCACTCGGGAACGGTACTTTTTTCTGGATGAATGAAGTTCGGTACCCTATGTCCTTTTCTGTAGCCTTGATAGTGTGTATGTGAAATTTCATGGTTTGTGGTTGAGAAGTGAAGGCGTGAAAGCGTAACAAATAAACAAATTCGTTATATTGTAGTGTCTCTTTCTCTCATTTTGATGAAATTGAAAAATATCAGACTCGATAATAATAACATAAATCTGGATATCTTCATAAGAAATGCCGATCCACTAAGATTCGGTATAAGAATTATTTACAAATTTTGCAATCTTAGGGTTCGTTGTTAATTAAAATTCCAACCGTTATAAGTTCGAGAACAAGCGGACAGAGTGTGTTGCAATCATTCAAAAAGTACTTATTGTTTGAATCATAAAGCTTGGTCAATGGGAGCGCTCAAAGAATGCGGGCTAAATCTTGTAATAATTGATTACAAAAGTTTATTGGAGCTTGTAGCAACCACGTTAAAATTGCAATAAAATTTACCAAAAATGTCCTAAAAGAACAGGTTTTTATTATCTTCGAAGCGAAGAATGTAACAGATGTTTCAATTATCTCAGTACTAAAATAACTTGATAAGAAATAATTGTAAGAGAATACCAGCACTAACTTACGAAATTTTGGGGTTTATCGACAACCGTTAAGATCATGACTCATGTCGGACCTATAATTATTCGTGGTATAGACAATCGATAGCTAGTTATATTTATGGGTATTGAGCAATCCCCAAAAGTAAACCAGCTATTTATATTTGTATGAAATGAGAGATTATTACAATGTTCAGAAGCAACGTTTCAGACATAAGATATTTATAGCTACTTTTCAAAAACTGATAATTGCGGTTATGCATAATTAGCAAAAAAAAGTCATGGTGGTCTAGTGGTTTGACCGGTGGATTATCGATCTGATGTCCGCAGGTTCGAACCCCGGCATGTACTAACGAAATTTTCGGAATTCGCGTACATTTACTCATTTAAATTGGTAACATTATCTGCTGTCGGTGAAGCAAAACATGGTAAGGAAACCTGAACCAGAGAAATGTTCTTGTAGTACCACCACCTATGGGGGAGAATATAGAAATGTGGATTTCTCAGTATTTGAAATCGCCAATACGTCGTGGGCTGGTGTGACGACTATGCCTATACCTTCCTTCGGGAAAAGGCCTATGGTCCTGTAGTGGGTCTCTTACAGGTTGATTATGATGATGCGAACTATTAATGATTGTGACCATCACATTTATATTATAACTAGCTTTTACCCGCGCCATCGCTCGCGTTCATGTTGACTTGACCTAACCTTCGGGAAGAGTATATTTTTTCTAATAAAGATTACCCTATATCCTGACAATGTGTATGCAACATTTCATGATGATCGGTTAAATAGTTAAGGCGTAAAAGCGCAACAAGCAAGCAAACAAACAAACTCACATTCACATCTATAATATTAGGAGTCTAGAGTAGAGTTACGTTCAATTTGAAAACAAGTAGAGTCTTAGATTGACCCTCGAATATTATTTAGACAAGTGACGGTTATTAAATGCACAGGCATATATGATAAAAAAGATAAATCCGATCGAGTTTCTTCCCGGTTCTTCTCGATGACTGGGTTGTTTTCCGAACTTACGGTAATTTTGACGTTCTTAAGCGCCTTATTAGGGTCTAAATTGAATAAAGTATATTTTGATTTTGATTAGATGTGGGCTTTTTTATACAAATTGCTGTTGGTACACCTGTATAGTTGATAAGATTACCTAATTAACAGCCTGTCTTAACATTACCATTTACAAGGATTATTAAGACATGATAGAAGAACAAGTACGTAATGATGACAGAGAAATATCAACACATTACAATTACAATACAATTACACATTCACTCATAGATATTTGAACGATTGTCAGTAAAATTCGCTTAACGTCAGTGTCAATGGCACATCCTGTTTTTGTTCCGCGTAATGTTGATAGATCGATCGTTTCGTATTTTCTAAGAATTAGTAAACACTTTGATTTGTTCATCAAGCCTCATTACACATTGTCGAAATATTCTAACGTTGTGTAAAATTGATAACGTTGAAATAAATTTCGTAAGAACGTACTTAAATTAAAAATTAAGCTCAATTCAAAAACAGGAAAAGGAAATTTACTAAACATAAATAAATCACTACTTTTCCAGTTATATCATTAACATAAATTTATTTTCGTTGTTCAGATAATTTTTAAAAATAATATTTAAAACAAATAAATTATATCAAAATGCTTAAGATATATAACAACTATTTTATATGCGGGTAGATTATGCAATTCTAAGTAAAGCGTAATACGATTTGAGAAAAATGTTAATTTCAATGTAAAATAAGAGAGAAAACGGATCATATAATGTATCGGGTAACCTACATTTGTTTATTTTGAAATACTGCTTAAGTTTCTTATCTCGTCGAGCTACGGTAATTTAAATGTACGCGAGGTAAGAAGGGATTGTATATTAATGTATCGATGTAAAACGGAAAATTGGAATATTTCATTATTCGATTATGAAAAATCTAAGTTAAATGGACTAACTATTTAAGAAATTATTATCGTAAAGTATCCGTAACCTACCTTTTATAATGACACTCAATGAAATTATTATCACTTATAGCACAAAACATCACAATATACACTATTCGTATACCAGTCGTGTCACTTTTGTACAGAGTGTTATCACAGGGGATGTGGGAGGGACGCGAGCATAGTTCGCGTTATATTTCGCGTGTCGTATTCGTGTTGTGATAATTATCGGTCGTGTTGTATCGGTAAATGCTTGAGCCGGACTGAGCGGTTTATTATTATGTTGCGGGAAGGCGCGCGGTTGTATTCAAGGTTGTAGCGGCCGCGGCCGGCTCACGCAGCACGTAGCGTGGTTTATCTTGAGAAGCCTTTGTCGTTTACAACTCGCTTTGCGCGTTTAGTTTGTCACCTTAAGTATAATTTCGCACACCTTTAATGAAAATAGTATAACATGCTTTTAACAGCAACGTTGTTATTTGACGTTATTAGACCTATATTACTATAACGGTTGTAAAATTCACTAGTTGTGATAGAAATGAGTACCTAATTATCTTTCTTCAAGATACGTTCTGTAAAAAAATTACGAATTATTATTATGAATGTTGTTAAGTTTTATAAGTATCATATAGTGGTTGCATTTACCTTAGTTATGTGTTTATTATATAGAGGGCTAGGTAGCGCAGTAGTTACATCAACGTCTGCACTGTGCTGATTTCTGTGGGTTTTGATTCTACCCAAAACAAATATTGTGTGATTGTTCTATCTCTGAGTGGACTTAGATCGAGAATTGTATGTTTGTAGAGTGGCCACGGCCAGTGATACGGGACATTTGCACTAGTATGGTGACCTGTGACAATACAATTATTGCGATAATAAAATATTGTTCATTATTGGAAAGACACATATGGTTATTATACAATTATGTAAAATATTTTTTTTTACAAAAAGTATAAAAACAAAAGAATTTAGTACTAACAATTTTTATTGTTGATACGAAAATTTATATCTTTAGTTGTTCATGATATCTTGTTTTAACCTTCGTAAAATACTTAAGAAAGAGGTTTGCTTTTTTCCCTAGTATGTTTATTTAAACTAAGCATGCATGTGCTTTAAAACATGCCGGCGTTCAGGTGTGTATAATGAAATCTTAAAAAAAATGCTGCCTTTTATTGTTTTCTTGGTTTTGTAATTCATATAGACCACTAAGCTGACGTTCAAGTCGGAAACGGAATATGAACCGGTTGACCTTTCTATTGGCATATCCAATAGATAGACTAATAGTAGTTAATAGAAATTAATAGCCGTCAGTATTCAGTTCCTACTAGCACAAGGTTAAATTGGTATTGCCTCTATAAATGAGTTTGAATGCACGAAGTTATCTTTACAAGATTCAGGAGAGGATAGAATTGTTATGTAACAATTAAATTTCGGTAAGTATTCAAGATATATTCGCATTAATAAAGGATTAAGAGATTTGGATGTTAATGTAACTTGATCAATTATAATTTAGAGAAACACAGTAAGATAACCGTAAAATATTTTTTCTGGGTATCTATTTAACTTAAAAATATTCCTTGAATTAACGTCTTTGATGTAATAATTAATTAAAAGTATATTTTTTGTTGGTATTATTGAAGGTCGAAAACAATTATTATATTTAAATCACTCTTAAGGATCCACCTTCAATTGTTTATTTTAAAATACAGATTTATTTGATGAATGAACACTGAACAACATTGACATTTAGATTTAGAACTGACATTTAAGAGCACAAACTTGAGTCCACAAATAATTCTTTCTATTCACGTATTATTCAATAGGTAACTATAATTTGTATATATAAAAGTTTTTATGGAAATTAAATGTATCACATTTTAGAATTAACTTTTTCAAGATCGTTGTTTTAATAGTCACATATAGAATAGTATGTTAATAGTAATATTCTGGTTGAATTTTAGTTGGTTTAGAAGAATGTTTTAAAAGAGGTCGGGTGTATTTTTTTTTTGTTTTTTAACAGTGAGGTGATGATAACAGACATGTGACCTTCGGATAATACGCCATTTAGAAGGTGAATTTACAACCCAACATTTGTAAACGCAAGTGCTCTTCGGATTCCTAAGCTCGATGATTCATATTTATACAAAATAGCGTCTAAAGCACTTTAACTGAAGAGTCGCTATATGAGAGAGTATGTTGTAAGCAGTTGTGATGAGCCTTTACAACTTCACCGGACTAACGTTAAGTGATACTTCCAATACAAATTATAGTGACTTCACTAAAATAAATTAAGAATTCAAAGACACAGGAAAAAATAAATAAAAAATAGGTACATTTAAAAGGAACAATTTTATTGTCTGTTCCGTTAAACGATTGGTATGCAAATTATGTTCGTACTTGACCACTTTTGTCTGACATTGTAGTGGCGTGTTTAGATATTGTTGTTATGAAAATATAGTAAAATGTCAAAATAAACATTTCGTATTCAAGTTTAAGATGTGTATCGTTAAAATTTTGTTAGAATACGATGCTTAATAATCTATTCGATACTATTTTAGCATGTGAAGGTACATGAAACATTATTCATTACCAGTCAATATAATTTAGTATTCTTTTATCTATGGAGTTGCAAATATTAGAAATTATATTTTTCTGTTAATAAAACGGCCTGTACATGCTAGCTTACTCTTTAAATATTTAACTCCTAAACATATTAAAATAATAAACGCAGGTATAATGTGAATTCTTTTCGTTAAGAATATTCTCTTTAGAAATTTAAATAACGGGTGGAAATTTTAATGTTCTTTTATTTATTATAAAGTGTTGATAGATAGGCAAAGCTACACATGATTGATAAATACATTTATACAAAATAAAAAAATAGTTTAATTTCTGGATTAAATTCAATATACTGTCATTAAACTAACTATGAACGCACAATTCTATGTTCCACTTAAGATATACGTGAGTTCACAAACTAGTTATGTCTAATTATTCGATTACAGTATTATTCATACACGAATATGGAAAACGTTTAATTAAAATGACGTAAACTTCGAACACGTCTAATTCGTTCCCACGTAATGCAAATAGCCTGTGTATTTAACATGACATAATAATATAAAATCCAACTCGTAACTCGTACTCGTGTATTTATCTTTACCCGAATGATATTACTATTTATACTGACTCTGGATGTATTTTTTTGTTTCGTAGATAAAAATAACTATATTGTGTAAGTTACAGTAAATCTAATGTGTGTTTTGAAAATATTTGTTTAGTTTGTTTCAAGTATTATCAGTTTATTTATTTTTTTACTTGACCCATTATATAAATTGGTGTGTTACTATCTATTAACCTTATGATATGTATATGATCATTTAATTTAATGTAGACACTGATACAAACACTAGTTTTTCCGATTAATAATGAGTATACAAAGCTCTCAAGTATTTCATGTACAATGTTAAAAATTGCTAACTTGTAAGTACTTAATTAACTAAAAAATTGTGAAAATCAATAAATGTTCAAATCTTACCGAATTCTGTTGATACTAAATAATTACGTTAATTAGTTTTGATAAAAGTTGACTAAGTATGTGTAACAACAACAACAGCATATCAGTTGTATAAAATTAAAATCGGTGACGTATATTAAAAGTCTGAATTTTAATTTGCCAACAGAAAAAAAAAAGATAAACTTCTAACGTGTTTAATATTTTGCTATCAACGTTGGGCGAAAGAAAGCAATGAAAGTGTACAAAATGAAAAAAAACGGAATTATCTCATTTTCGTCATCTCCTCCTTACTTTGTCGCTTTTTCTATACGACTCATAACATATATCACTCAACCAACGCTATTTTGCAACCAGTTACTTTAATCAATAGTAAACAGTTAGACACTGTAACGCCTCTATAAATGTTAACCTAAAAATATACATGTAAAAATTATTTTGGAAACATTTAATGAATTGCTGAATGTTTGTGTTATCGAAAAAAAAAACACAAATTTATTTCCATTAAACAGTACAATTCCATTATTAAAATAGTTAATATTAGTAATTAGTAAAAGACAGCAATGTTTCGGAAGCTGTGACGTCACGTTCTGCGATTGGTAGGTTTGTGCACTTGATATTATGAATAAATTATTGATTTTTGATTATTAAAAATATGCATTACACATAGAAATAAACATTGCATGATATTAAATTTTTCACTGTACTACTGCTACTGTATATACTGCAAAAAAAAATTATTATCAGTATATTTTTATAGTATTTGCTGTCCTATTATCGGTTATTCGGCAAATACATCTGTTAAGCGGCCCAAGTAAGATACAATATTATATTTAACTTTAAATTAGGTTTAAGTAAATTACTTCGAGCGGAAACATTTTGTGGTAATGACATCCCGAACGAGTCGCCTTGAACTAAATGACACTAGTAATATTTTGTATGGTTATTATAATAGGGTAGGTACTGAATATATTATTTTATCAAACTCATGATGTTACCAGTTATGCTTCCTTTGACTTTTAATCTAATTTATAATAATGTTGTAAGATTTAGTAATGCCGAATATCGTAGACTTTCTGTCTTTAAAAGTGGATCACTTACTGAAATAATTCGAATGGAGTTTTCACAGCACTATAGAACTGAACTCAATAACGAATTGAATCTATATATAAATTTTATCATTTATATTTTATCGACGAAGACATATAATAAATGGCTTGATGTGTCTAGTGTAATCATTAATTATTTATATATTATTGCTATTAGACTGCCAAGATAATCTATAATATAAAAATGAATCGCTAAATGTGTTGCTAAGCGCAAATCTCGAGAGCAGCTGAACCGATTTCGCTAATTCTTTTTTTAGAATATTCCTTGACGTACGAGAATGGATGTCACGGAGAAAAAATTTAAAAAATTGCCTGAAAAAGTCTAAAAACAACACTTTTCTATACTCCCATACAAACGATTCGTAATAATACTTAAAACTCAATTTGAACTTTAATACTATAGCATAAAGCTTAAGTGTTAGTGGAGAGGTTCCGGGAAGGCAAAACAATTGAGTGACGTTAGTATCTTATAAATATTAATGTCAATATTTATACGATGGTCCCGAATAGCAGAATAAGTATTAAAAAAATTTTTAAAGAATCGACTGTTAGGCGGTATGAAGTTCGCCGGGATCAGCTAGTAAACAAATAAAAATAAATATCATTATGCTTTTCCATAGGTATTAAGTAGTAATAATAAAATAAGAATAAAAGGCGACTCACTTTTGATCCAGATAAAACATGTAGTTGTTTTGGAACATGAAAGTATATTTACATAAACGAAGTCGCGAGCAGTCGGTAGTTTAATAATGAGACAAGTATTTTAATTATAAACAATACAGTTATATTAACTAGTTGTTAGTTACATTCTTATATATGTATGTTATTCTTATTTATATTATTTATACGAATGTGAGTTTGTTTGTTTGCTTGCTTTCACACCTTGAATACTTAACCGAACGTAATAAAATTGTGCAAGAATACAGAAAATTACATATATTCTATTGCTCAGGAGGGATATATCATGTCTACATTAACGCGAGTGCAGTTGAGGGCAAATGTTAATATTTTTACAAAAGTTCTCATCCTTTTATGGTTTAAATTTGATTTAACTACCTTTATTACGGTGTTATTGTCGTATTTCAGTGTAACCATTTATTGTGAGAGATCCTAACTTTTGTAACTCGGTTAACAGTAGTACAGTCAGGAAGAGGTTATTGATTAGTGTTTGATCACAATCTCATCTGTTGTTGAGTGGTAACGTCGCTTAAGTGATATTATCTAAGTGTAAGAGGGGATATGATTGGACTAACAAATTTTTAACGTGTTCACGCTATGAGTCGTAATCGCTTATCGAACAATCTATGTTTTTCTTTTACCGTCATTAATTGCTACTGTACACGAGCTTTAGTAATATTAATTGCTTCCGTAGTTTATTTAGTTACTCAAGGCAGACTATAAAAATTAAGGTCATGGGCTTATACCAGAGCTCAAAGACGATTAGAACGTTATCAATATGTAGTTGATCGAGTTAGAAAAGCCATTTATTTAAAATGACTACATTGCTTTATAAACTATAAAACGATCAATCAAACCGCGGTTTATTTCTGTTAAAATTTAATATTATTCTCGTCTAATTTTTAAGGGTTTTAATGTATTAAGCATTCGATTTTGTAAATAAAATCTGATTAATTATGAAAATAATAACCAATTCAATAAATTGATGAAATTAAAAGGTAATCCTTGAATTTTCGTTTTAAGTTACTGTGGTATTACTCGACCAATTACTCAAGTAAACAATTGTCGAATTTAAATTAGAAACTAAATTTATAAGTTTCTTTATATTCACAAAATACAAACATATAATTATCCTATGTATTTTATGATCTACTAGTTGTTACTGGCCGAGAGTTAGTTCGCCTAGAATTTACCAAAACAAAAAAAACAATGTAATAGTGCGCGGTACTAGATACTGCTTGTTTGGTTGATTGTATTTGCGCGGAATTTCTTTTTCTCTTGAATAAAAGTAGCCCAACTTAATCTTTATACCATCAGTTATTTACCAGTGAAAATTCCGTCAAAATCAGTCCAACTGTTTCGGAGATTTGCAGGAACAAACAGACAAAAATGTTGAGTATTAGTTTTTTGTTGTATCGTAAATACTTTTATATCTATGTGTATTTAATAAAAAACTGTTATTTTGACATTATAAGCAGAGCCTTCAATTTTGTTCTTTTGTATATATTTATACATATATTTCATTATAAGCTAGTTACCCACCGTGCCTTCGCACGAGTGTTTTAGCGAAGAAAATGAGAACAAATCTTCCTTATACAGTACGACCATGTAATGAAAAAAGGCAAATGAAAAACTTATACGTCAGTCTGTCAATATTGCTCAAGATTGCTATACTGTTTTCTGTCTCATACACTTACGAGTATTCACTTTTTAAATGGAGATTTTTTACCCACATATTTCACTTTTGCGTATATTTTCAAACGTATTTTTCATACAAACCTTGACAAATATCATAAAAAGAACTAAGCAAATAGTTTCAACCGTTCTCAATTGTTGTGCTTACATACATTTGGAAATTGATTTTTATTTATACAAAGATTGTATAATATCTCTATGTGTAGTTTAAGTTATTATCACTCGGTCTTATCTTTAATAATAATAAGTTTTCTTCTTCTTTTTCATGTTTTGGCAATCAATCCTCGTTACTGAACGTTATTAGTGGGTAGTTATTTACTTTTACAAAGTGTGTTTGTACTTCAGTGTCTACACTAAATGGTGACCCTTTTATTAAAACTCTCCAAGGAGTTATGACATCTTAGTACTTACGTTTCTCGTTATTATTCCCTTTACTTGAATACAATAACCAAAATTATTTTATGCGAAATGCGACAAGTACTGTAGATTCTAAATATATATAGATGCTAGTTTATGAATACCCACGATAGTCTAAGATACTACAAACTTGTTAATCTGTTCTACAAACAAAAAGCTATTGTCCTTATGTAATGAAGTTCTAGAATTTACTTACACCACTCTTTTTTAAAATAAATGATCAAATTCTCATTACATTATAATTATGGTAGGTAAAATAAGTTCAAAATCTTATCGAACTTTCTTTTAAGAACTGAAGTGAGAACTTACAAAATGGTTGGTGATAAAGAAAATAAATCATATACATATATACACCAATACTTGAGAATCTGGTCATGACGTCCTTAACACGTCGATGAGTTACGTTACTTGCCACGTTTAACGCATCTTCATAACAGTCTCCTGGAGATACATAAAAAAATGTAAATTTATAGACTCTTTGTCATCTACAGATTTCGCATCAGTCTATCTTGTGAATTTGATTAACGATACTATTTAGTTTTAGCAATAACAATTAAATCATACAAAAGCTTGCTAATGTAAAATAATGACAGATTATTTTTGTGGCTGCTTTACTAATTGAAATATAATTATTAGTATTAGAAACATGATTCTCACTCACGTTTCAGGTAAACTGCCTTTTGTACTTGGTTCGGTTTTTGTTATTTTAATTATAATGTTTGTTGCAGTTTCGATTCTTGCCATTGACGCGTCAGTCACGCGTGATGACATCACCCCAGACACAAGCCGCGTTTCCACTCCGATTTCACTTATAGTTACGATATATAATGTTATGTTTCCTGATAAAGTCGAATACTTTTATTGGTTTTCCGTTGTCTCTGTCTTATTTTGCTTTTGGTCCGTCGATGTAACCATTGCTTCTTATAGGGTTAAGAACATAGTGGTCACTTCAGATATTATACAATTTACCAATTTATAAATATGTAACTATAAATAAAAATGTGGGATTAAACAGATAAAGATTTAAATTCTTGATCATTTATATTCTTAAAAATAAAAAATCCAACTAAGTAATTTAATTTATCTATAGTAGTCTATAGTAATTATATTTTTCTTATAAAATTTGTGATGTGTTTTTTTCCTATATTATTAAACAGTAGCTACAGATATGTTCTGAAATATTAGATACTAATTTTATTTATTATATAGGACTCTTCAAAATTTACTCAAAAGCAGCGAAAAACTGCGTAAAGTGGCAAAATTGCTTAAGGTATAATGAAGGAAGTGAGGATAAAATAATTTTTTAAATAACATAAGTAATTGCGAAGCAGGTCCATTAATTTAAAAGATTGAAATTCATTGTTAATAAATGCAAAAGGAACTCTGTCCATATACTTATCTTTTTACGACTAAGCTTCTGAACCCATTATAACGAATGCCGTATTTCGACTTACTTCGAAAAGGACGTAGCCTTACTATTTACCATAAATATATCGAAAACACGCAGATGCTGTCGTGGGGAAAGCTAGTATTAAATAAATGTATAACATTTTTAAATATTATAAAAACTTATTAAAATATTGCATTAAAGTTATTGAACTTCTACTTCTGTTACTACATAGTACATAAGTACGTAGATAAAATATTAAAGAATTTTGAAGCAAAAGGGCAGACTGCATTACGAAATTGATGAATGATAGTGAAATATCATATGTTGACAGTTCAACCTTGAATAATAGTAAGTACGACAAGACTGGTACATAGATTTTATAAAAATCTTTTGGTTTTATATGTACTTCCGATGTATTTTTGTTAATTTGATTAATGTATTTTTGTTTAAATAAACAACATAAATGATGGAAAATTATTTAGATCTACTTTATGAATCAATGGTTACATTGATTAATATATATGTCTATATTCTATATAATCGTTAGATTAGTGTCATATTGTTTTTAGTATTACCATATTCAATACAACCTATCATTCAGTCATATTATATTTCAACAGTACTTACAGCATTTGTTTTTACATGTAAAATGTTTTTTCTTGTACATTTTCAGAATAAAAAATGAATAATTGTGACGTCGTAAAATTAAAAAATATTTTTTTTAGGTTAATTATATTTATTTAATTTCTCGTTTAACACTATTGCACTTGTATATTGTGAAACCAATTTATCTAGTTCTATTTACCAACTATCAAGAAAAAATTCTTTATAAGATTTTATTTTTATGTTTCCTAATCGTCTAATGTAAAGTTCATCTTGTAGTTGTTAACTAGAAAATGCTCTTCGAGTTAAAACTTCCCGTACCATATAATAACACTCTGACGAAATTCAATAGTTACATGTAATGAGGTAGCCCGAAAGGTGATGTCATAATATAAGACAGATATACTTTCTAAAAAAATTCTTATCCCTTATATATTCAAATACATTTGTTTATCGCTTTGAGACGTGGTTTTCTAACATTGACGAACCCGTATTGCATTGTAACAAAATCTGGGTCAAACATCTATGATGGTGCGTAGAACACTTTTAGATAACAATATCTATTCATTCTACATAGTTGTAACGTATATATTATACGTTTCAATTTACTAGCCTTTGTTTACGCCTTCGCCCGCGCTAAAGTATATTAAACCTGCCCCTCGGGAGCATTACTTTTTTCTGGACGAAAAGTACCTCATATCCTTTTTTGTACCCCTGACAAAGTGTACACAAAATTTAACGATGCTCGGTTGATAAGTTATGGCGTGAAAGCATGACAAATAAACAAACGAGCAAACTCGCATTCACATTTATAATATTAGTAATGGAGTAAGGATTATATATGCTATATATGTAAATAGATATATACGTCTAGGTTGCGTATGTAAATATGAAGTTACCTCATATTTTATTTAAAGGATTAAATGAAATTGCCCTTTTTTGTTAATAATTCCTTAAACAGTAGCAATTTAACTGTATAAATTTAAGTTCCATTTAAAAGTTAACAACGATAACTACTTAAACATAATTATCTAATTCTACTTACTGAGCCATTTACAATATCAATAAAATCAATAAATTACAGTGCTGACATTTATAAATCATACCGTGTTCCTTTCATGTTCAAACGTTCTGAAATTACAAAAGCGAAAGGAATGGATGTCGCAAACGCATGCGAATCATTGTGATAAAAGATTGAACAGTAGATTCAGAAATAATTACGTCCAATTTATTGATTTCTCAGTGCATTGTAATAACAAGCAATCTATTTATTATACGTAACCTGTACGAAAGCGCCGTTTCCTTCTAAGTTATACTGAATTATTGTACATATGAATACTATTTTGGTGTATGCTGTTGTTAATCTTCAAAACGGTTGAACTGATTTTGAGGAGAGTTTTATTTGCAGTTAGAAGATTTCTCAGAGTAAATTCATTACTTTTTTACATAAATACTAAATAATAATACTAGAATGTAATAGATTTAGCTTAAAACCGGTTAAAGTGGTAAGCGGTAAAGCGGTAAAGGTGGTTTCAATTTTAGGAATAGATCGTAGTCCGGTGGAACTCTAGAGGCCTGACGAAGACAACGTAGGTCAGTTCGAAAAAAAAAGTGTAGGAATTCAAAATCATTTAACATTAATTTTGGAAAGTCGGGCTTTCACCTTAAGGACTAGGTATGCGTAAAATTGATTATGTTTGCAGGCTTTTTTGTTATTAGTCTATGGGATTTAAAGTTTATTTATACAATAGCTGTGCCCGCGACTATGTCTGCGTGGAATTTCAGTTCTATACACAGTGATTAAAATCATAGATAAAAAGACGTATCTAAACTGGACGTCGACCCTTTGTCAACCATTTTGTTCTTCGAGGCGTGGCGTGGCACTACAATGTCTAGTAGTTGCTCATACTGTGAATGTATAATTCTGTTTTTCGATACACGATGCGGCACTCAAATCAACAGTCAGCAATGCCAAAATCTGTCCAGTAGCTTTTGCGTAAATTGCTTATCTTTTGTCTTTTCTTATAAGTAAGATATATACGAATGCGATATGTATGTAAAACATATTCTATATGTTATACCGGTGTATAATGTATCACCATACCAAATTTTTTCAAAATCCGTTCAGCAGGTCCGTCCAGGCAGACAGACAGACAAAAATTCTATAAACAATAGAAATGCGTTCTGTTATTGATTCTCAGGCCCCACAGAGTAAGTTTTCTTAAATATATTTAAAGTACAGATTTCGTCTCGTTAGCCTTTTATTATATGTATAGAGATTCTTCCAAAAATTGATTTTACCATAGTCTCAAACCTAATTGATGCCATGAAGTCCTACAATGTAGTCTTCCCAAAATATTAACTGTCCTGTAATATTACGCTGGAGGTTGAAAGGTTGAATGCTCCTAGAGGTTGCGTAACGGGCTGCTCTATAAACTAGAATAGAATAAACTTATTAATTAATACGTCAAATAGTATTGTAGAGCGTGATCATCTTCTTGTCCCTCTAAAATAAGGATCTAGTCTTTGGTAACGGGCGGACGGGTGACTTATGGCGAGTGCGTAGTGTCATTAAGAAACTTCTGTGATATATATTGTCTATTAGATGATCTTCAAAAACGTCATGACAATTTTATCGCCTAATAAACTAAATAAAGTGTCAATCATTCACTGGCAATAATCAATAAGCTATGAACGGCATATTGTATCATAAAGTAACTTGTGCTCTACAGTTCAATGGGGATAGTTCCCGATGTTGACATTTGATTAAACGAGTATCTTGACATTTAATAAGTATTCAACGGCCTTTATTATAATTCCTTATTTGGTTCAACTCGTTTTATTAATTCCGAGTATTCTTTAGTTATTACAACCTGTCTTTAACTATGGTACCATAAACATATTTCGTGAAATAAATCACTATTTTAATAAGAAGGAGACAAGATTAAATTGAGTATTGTAAATGTCTGTTCTTCAAGAGAAAACAATATTACCAAATGTTATTTTCATTTATTACAATATTTTTAACATGAAAGAACGTTTTAACTATATAACTCTTTGCTGAATATAGCTTGTATAAAAATATAGATTATAAAACAATAACTGACTGATAGACTGACATATCAATGTACAGTCCAAACTTCTCGCATAAGGACCGTAAAAATTGCATGCAGATACCTTTTACACTCTAGGTGAACTATAAGGAAAAAGGTAATGAAAAAGAGGGTGTGAAAGTTTTTACGAAAATCATTCATTTCAGAACATAGATCAATGAAAACTTGTATTTAGCTTTTTGCTCGAAAATTAAAAACGATTTGTTTCATAATTTATTCAAATGTAATAAGTATCTTGTATAAGTTCTTTATGAAGATAATAAAGCACACAAATAGATACCAGTAAATAATATATATTTTAGCTTCAATTGGTGGCAGCTTATTCAACAGAATGTTTACCAATAGGCGATCTGATACGCAAATCTTGTCTCGTCTGCCGTTTGTGAATTCTTGCGTGTGTTCTTGCTCAATACAATGTTCAGGTATTGTGCATCTTATTACAAAAACCCATAGCGTCGTAACCGTTTGTCAAAGGCGACGTATGTCAAGACTGCATGACTTCGTTGTGGGCGCTTTCTTCGAGAAATAACTATTACATAAGTGCTCGGTGTAATTTGTCGGCCGCTTTGGGAAATACCGAACGAACGTAAATATGATATAAGAAATTATATTTCTACTGACACATTGGTATTCATCGTCAAGTGGTCGTGAATGTTAATGGATATTATATTTCGAAATACACCATTCTTGCTGATAATTACTTACCATTTTATTGGCTATTTATAAGATCAGAAAATCCTTTGTTGCTTAAACCTTCTGTTCTCCTACATCGTTAAAATAAATTGAACCATCTGTCAAGTATTAAAGTCATGTAGTGTGCAATGCAAAAAAAATAAGCCAGTAGAATCCTAATGCTACTACTAGCTCAAACTAATATTATAAAAAAAAACTATTGTTCCCGAGGGATTGCTTGAATGTACATTAAACCGAGCGAAGCCGAGGCAAAAGCTAGTACTACGTTAATCGGTTATTTTGCTATTCTCAAGTATTTCCTTTATAATTTATATAAATAAAATAATAGAGGTCTGCCATTCTACGCGCGCCACTAAAAAAACTATTGGATAGATTTCGATCAAATCTTTAACTTTACTTCATAGACATATGATCCTTATTTAAAAAAGTTACTATAGCTTCATTCATAATAAAATTTTAAGAAACTGCTATTTCTACAAGTACTACGTGGACGGCGATGTGTATATATCATTTGGTAGTAACTTAGTCATGGTCGTATGTGCCCTTAACGATTATTTTGAGATGTGTTTAGGAAAATGATCAAACAAAGATTTATTTATGTTAAATAGTGGCTACTAATAATAAACAATATTGGGTAGAAAACTATAATAATAAGGAAAATAAAATTTATGTAGTCCTTGTCAAATTATTTTACCTTTCTGAGTAAGAATGCGCAGAACATAAATTTATGTATAAATACTTATTGTAAATGTATAACACCGAGACTCTACTTAAAGATAAATAAATACCAATTTTAGATTCCTATAATAATATTATAACTTTATTGCTATTAACTAATTCTTGACTATATTATAGGCAAGCCCGAACTTACGGCTATATTAAGATTCCCAAAAAGAATTACGAGGACTTTAGAAATTGTAATATTAAAATAACCGAATGTAATGCTATAATAATATTAAGGAGATTTACTTCGTTTTAAGTTACATGTAGGCTGTGAAAGAAACTGACTATTAATACAACAAAGTTAATGCCACAGAAAGGAACACGAGTTTGCAGTGCGTTAAAAAACACGTTTGTTTTTCAGAGGCGTCACAACGTACCACCGTCATAAACAGGATACTCGGAGTTAATGATTTGTTCCTTTCAAACTTTAGGCTCACGGATGCTGTTATAATGATGAAGGTGAGTCTTTGTGCCTCTGGGGAAATAACTCTTTCAAAGTACAGGGACAAACAAGATGCGTCACTGATTAATTATATAAAAACTTTTTGGTGTTTTGTAAACAACTATGGCAAAATATAAAGTAATATGTGTGTTAAGAATACAACAAATGATAATGTGTCTTAAAACTAATGGTCTTTATTTTTTGTAAACCTTACCAATAAGTAATTGTTGTCACATTTTAACTAGTTCGTTTCCTCGATGATGCTTACATGATATTTATAATTAAACTACCATATATATTTCATTTGTTTTCCATATTATAAAAGATTAATTGCAAAAATACAATAAAATACACATTATTATTATTATTATGTAAAATTAAAAATATTTAAGTCTTTTACTGTAACAGTTAAGTCGAATCAATATATATTGACAATTGAGAATTTAAACACCAATATTTTTGACCTTAAACTCATAACTCCCGAACTCCGATACAAACTTTAACCCTTTTTGCAAAATTTTAGGCTATTTAATTTCCAAAAGTTATTCTTTGTACGTTTCATCGGTACTTTTTGATTTGATTCTGTAATTTTTGCATCGGTTATTAGTGTTGATTTTAGGTCGGCGAGGAATATTTCTTTTTTACAGCTTATGGACAGAAACCTTTTAATAATTTCGTACCTCTTATACTTCCACTTACTTCCAGGGTCTCGAGACAGACTCTCATTCATACATGTAATATTAATAACCGACTTCCTTTTACGTGGATAATTATTTCAAATTTGCATATTCGTGGATACTGACGAATTTTAATGTCAGTAAGCAGCTGGGTCGTTACTTATTATTGTTTTCGAATAAACGTCAGGTTTAGACTATTATTTTACGATACACTTAGTGAATTAATTTTAGTTATAGAAATCAAATATTCATTTTATTTATGTGAAAAATATTTCGGTAATAATATAGCATAGCAGTAGGCAGTATTTATAGTAATCATTCAAATAACAAACACCCTCTAGTTAATAATCTATCGTGAAGCGGGTAACAATCACGCGTTGCATTTGAGTGTTGATCGTGTACTTAAGTGGGCTATTCAGCGATAATTGTGGTAGTCGACTGGTTTAACCAGTAGAATGTCAATTCGATAGCCGCAGGTTCAAGACCCAGCCTGTTCCAACGAATATTTCAGAAACATTTACTGTTATTTAAATTGGTAACACTATCGGCTGATGGTGAAGGAAAACATTGAGAGGAAACCTGAATCTGAGAAAGTTTGTACTATATACTATACTAGATACTATAGTATCCGTACTTGGGAAAATATAGAAGTGTCGAAATTTTTCGAGGGTCAAAATTGTCAGAGCTGGCGTGGTATTTATACCCCATATCCTTAATCTGCTTAAAGGCTGATGTGATAATGATGATTCGGCAATTTAGACTAAGATCCTGTAATGAGATGAAGTTTCTCGAGAACGAAAACAGCCTGATGAAACCATAGTATGGTGGTGGGGCCTTTTCTAATACACGTCAAATAACTACCACTATGAAGTTGAAATCTTTCGCGAAATCCCCTTAGATATATACTAACAGCCTTATTTGAGAGTCAGTCGCCCTCTAGGTTGAACGTGTTACTGTCATAGGCCATATCGTGGTTTAACTATTTTTTTTTCTTTTTTATACTTTATAGGCTAGCGTTTGAACACAATCTCATCTGATGTTAAATAGTGATGTAGTCTAAGATGGTAGTTAAGCTAAACCTAGAGCGGGACTGGCTCTCAAGTGCAGCTGCCGCAACACACCAAGAAGTGCATAGTGATAGATTGTCAACTTGAAGGTGGTAGTTAGCCAGGCCGACTTAGAAAAAGCCCTAACACCATGCTGTGGTTTCATCATGATGTTTTTCTTCATCGAAAGCTCCGCCTCAGTTGCTAGGATTCAAACCTACGTCGTTCGACGCTGTGTCCGAACACACTACCAACTGAGCCATCATCGTTTATAAGCGATAAAGCCTACCCAGTGTATATACAAGAGAAAAAAATATTTCATTGATTCTAATTCAATAGGATAGTAAAGCGCGTTTAGCTGTACATGGTTCCGACGCCATAAGAACCGGCCGCGTCCGTGACATGCATGTAACCGATGCGATGCGACGTGGGATCACGCGATCCATGTCCAACTTAAATGTTCATTGTTATAATCAAGATCTATTATTATAAAGGCTTCCGGATCCGGCTTGTCCCATCACTTACAATATAATAAGATTTTTAGTGTCCTTGGGAAAACCAGAGTCGTGATGTCGCTTAGTATTTTTTTTTGTGTGATACATCTATGTTAGTTCGGTTACGTATTTATTTCTTTATAAAGAAGTAAAACATGAATCAATTGTGTAAGTGAAATAAAATAATATAGAAATAAGCTAAAATAAAAATTTGTACATAAAAATTAAAACGATATATACTATATATCTATAAATAAAAATCAATTGCAGCATGTACATATGTAAGCGCATCACTTCAGAATGGCTACATTTGTTTGCCTAATTATTTTTTTGTTCCGTTTGTTATTGTCAGGACATGGTTTGTATGAAAGAAAATGTTTCAAAATCGTACGATAATATTACACATTTTGGTTAAAAAAATCTCCAAATAAAAAAATGAGTGAGCGAGTAAGATAGAAGACAGCAGGGTGAAATTCAGAATGTTGGCAGCATTGTTGTTGAGTTACCATATTATTTAATCACATCATCGTACTGTAAAAGGTAGTTTGGGTCGCATTTTCGCAAGTCGGGTTGAGCACTTAGTCATTTATAAGAATGAACAATTCATTAGTTTAGTGTAGTAAAAGCAACGATCAATAACGTAAATGATTTCATACAAAATGGCATTGGCGGATCAGATAGCGTTCCGGTGTGTGATCAAAACGGTCATGCTTTAAGCGATTTTGATGCTGAAATTAGCAAATTTTAAATTACACGCATTTGAAACCTTTTGTAGTATGCAGACAATATTTTAATTCTTGTTTTGTAAACTACTCAATATAGAATTAACATTACCAATGTAAATGTTTTTTAGTAGTGCTAATTTATTTCAAACTAAAACATTAATCTCACTAACAAACCATTTATATATGATTTCAGCCATCTTCACTACTATTACAAAAGAGAACGTGAATTTGTTTGTATTTTACTTTGGAATATTAATTAACAAGGAACTCTAAAATTGCAGAGTTTTTAAATGATTCTTATACTGAATGTTAAGGGATCGACATTTTTCATGAAGATATCCAACTTATCCCACTATTATTTACGCTAATATTTTTCAATTTTATCAAACTGAGAGAAAGAAACACTACACTATAATGTGAGAGTGTTTGTCTCTTTGGTACGTTTTGACGCCTTAACTATTCAACCAATCATCATGACATTTTCCATACAAGTTGTCAGGGGTCCAAAAAACGACATAGGATACCTTTTATCCAGGAAAATAGTATTGTTATCAGGAGATAAATCAAATCTTGTTTATTGAGAGCGTAACCGCGGTTAAAACCGTATGTAATATAATAGAAATTTTAATGTTAATTTAATATTCAAATCTTTGACTTTATTTTGAGAAGGTAATATCTGGAACAACTGATTCCATCCTAAATAATCATTTATTGATTTTAAACTATGTTTATATATACAATAGAGTATTTCATTCTTATTATGTTTTATATTGTTATAAAGATATAGGAAGTCGCAGACGGTACATAGTGAATATACAATACAATTATGATGAGAATTAAAACATTAACCAAACATTGTAAGGAAATCGTATTGGCTATTTATGTATACAATGCAAACAATCTAAAGTTATCACTAATTTTTTTAACCGCTCAGAATATAATTGCACAGAACACATATTTAGGTTTAAATATGTACGATAAATAAATTACAATTATAGATTATAGATAGGGAATAGATTCCTATAATAATATTTTTACTTTGATTTGTATTAAAGTTTTCACTATATTTCGCACAAGCCGAACTTAGGGTCATATTCAAAGCGACCAAAAAGATTGGCGAGAACTATGTCCAACAGTGACGAGGCCAAGTAAGTAAATTTAAATGCAATATTTATACGTCATGGCTGTCACGAATAATTATGTGAATTGTTGATTACATTTGACTGCATAATATATTTGCAGGCGTGGTCAGACTTCTTAAAATCTCCTAAAACAACTAAAGGCCATTATTTTACATTAATAGTTATATTTATTTATATCATAGTTATTGAAGAAATCTAGTTTTATTATTAGTCGATTTCTCAGGAAAGACGTTAAAATATCATTTATGATTATGGATTACGTAATAAAATTGAAATCGAAATATATTATGTCTCTTAAAGGTGACTCTTGAGTAATTCAGTTTCCCTGACATTAAATTTCCGCTGCTGTTTTTAAACTACGTATATTATGACTTTGAAAATAAAGCCGTGTATATGCGTATTGGTTGATCAGCTCTGGTCGCGTTATTTCCAAGGGTTTTCAACAATTAACACGGTTATTCCTTTTACGTCATTGAAACGTTGCCACAATTATCTTGTCTCGAAATCCGGTGCCGAATAAGTAGCACGTTGACATACTTGTATCCGAGTAGACCTTTTTATTGCCAGCTATTTATTGTATTTCTTCTCTCTATTGTGTTGCTCGTTGACTGTGTGATTGCATGTTATTATAGAATAAGGAGATGGTCTTTTATATTAATTTTAAGAAATGTTATATTATATGAATAGTTTATATTAGCACATCAAACTTTTAAAACTATATTGTTTGCTTAGGTATTGCAATTTATATATTCTAAAATCGTAAACGAGCTATGTCTGTACATTAAATCTTTTTAATTTTTTATTTATTTATATACGTTATATTTATGTTACTAAGATAAATAAAAAGTTTTTATAAGTTTTGTCGGTTTGCCTGTGCATTTGTAATCTCAAAATAGCTTACCCGTTTTGAATGCCGTTTTTACTAATATATTGTGGCACGCTTTTAGTAACATTTATATTTATGCACTTAGGTCGATATAGGTGAAAAGTTTTGATAACTGTTGTTTGTAATACTATTGATTAGGAGTTTATATGAATACGAAGTTACAAAATAATGTATAATGGTTTTGGTGTTTACAAATATGTCCAATTGAAGTTGGACTCTGGTTGATACGGTCAACCATAGTAAATATGGATCAGCTTATTTGATTTCAGGCGTCAGTCAGGTGTAGCTAGTATATAAGCATTACTGTAACAGCTTCATTAATAAAATGACGTATAGTCCAACGTGTCACTTCTGAAATATCAAAATGTAACTCCACGCGAACCAACTCGCGGGCACCAGATATTTATAACATTAGGTTTTTTAATAACCATATTTCCTTAATTGTATCGCTATATGTTTTTTTCATTGTAACTATTTTTTGGTTTGTTCTTTGTTTTATTTACTTATGTATTGTGTTGTGTTAACGTTTGTTTTTTTATTAAGTTACAAAACAATTTCTGATTAATTTCGCCCCTACCGAAGATCCACGCAGATTCAGTCACGGGCACAGCTATTGTACTATTAAAACGTGACGTGATTTGATTTCCGTCCCATTTGGCTTGGGGAAAATAAAACTAAATAAATTCATTTTAGTGAGTAATTTTTGCTGTATTTCTTTATCTCGTAAGGTAAAATAAAATAAATTGTGAGTATAATCATTTTGAATTCACATATATTTTGTCCACTATTTAACGTGGATAAAGGTGAAGTTGTGTCTTACTTTGAGAAACACAATTTCTTAGTTTGAGAAACAGTTTCTTAACTTGAGAAATAGTTTCTCAGTTAGAGAAACAGTTTCTTAATTTGAGAAACAAGTAACGACTGCCGTTTTAATTTTATTACGTTATTAAGATACATTTAAATAAAAAACCGTTGCGTAATGTTTCAATTACAAAAGAATTACGCATACTCGATGTTATTATTAAAAATTACATGGCAAAGGTTATTTTCTCTTTTGTCTCGACTTTGCGGGTGTAGCTATGTTGATTACACACACGAATCTTTTGTTCTACACAACAATAGTTTTGCCGGTTTCATTTGGCCGAATCATACGTTATTGTGCTAAATTGATGACTGCTACAACTATTACTTTCGAAAATGAATTTCATCGTACTTTTAAGCCATAATTATTTGCTTTCAGGTTTATTTAATACTTGACAAGCAATGAAGGTAAACTATTTCTAAATGTCATGGCTTTAAATATTCAATGTTTTGGCAAGTAACGGGCGAGTAGTGGGCTATGGTTGATCAGTAAGTTATTTTATTAACTAACCCTCAACTTCATTAATTTTTATTTATTTTGTATGTATTTTTTATTTTATTTTGTATGTATTTTTTATTTTATTTATTTAAGAAAACTTACAGCTAACATTAATGACACAACAATACAATAACATATTTAAAGGCTAATTACAAGTTTTCACTTATAAAAATATAAATAAGCAAAGAAAAAGACAGCTATAAATAGTAATAAACAATAAAAAGCATAATGATTACAAGCACAAGGTTAGAAGTTAAAGAAAGAAGTCTCTCGACAAACATTGTCTAAGGCATGGTGTACTCGTATAAAATAAATCTACATTATTACCTAAAGAATTAGAATATTTACATGCACAGATTAGAAATGCATTCTGTCTGTATGTTGTCCTTACAATTGGCACATGTAATAATTGAAGTTTTCTTAATGTAGTTGTGGGCACGCATAACTGAACTTTAGATAATAGTTCTGGACAGTCTACAATTCCATTGGCTATATTACTCAAATAAATTAAATCGGCTATTTTACGTCGTTCATACATTGGTAAAAAGTGAAAATGTTTACATCGTTCTATATAGTCAGTTAAGTAATAAGAAGTTATAAATTGTAAATATCGAAGGAAGCGTTTTTGGATATGTGGATTATATGTTAGTATGTGTTTTCTTTAGATCAATATACAGTTTTTAAATTTTTCTTTAATTGTAATTTTGTCTTTACTCCTTGATATCAGTGACTCTTTTACTGATTTTAAGTTATCACTGTTAAATGTTATCATTTCTGTTTAGCTATTATGAAAAAGTGTAATGATATTTATTTAATAAGTTTAATTCTATAAAATTTTCTGTATCTCCCGCTATGAGTATATAAATCGGTTTATTAATGTCTGAAATTAGCGTGAATAAACAACAGGCGCTTTAATTTTATTTATACGTTTCGAATACTTGTCGCTGTAAATTGATTATACGCTTGATGACTAAAGTTCTGTAAATGCTAGCTGGCTAAATAATAGCCATTCACAAGTCCTGTGTGCTCGATTAGTTTAAGAGAAAGTAGTGAATGAGTTTCAACGCTTCGAAACAATACCTTATTTCATAACGGTTACATGTTATACGAACGATGTACATTAAATCTGATTAAGTATGTATTAAGACCATTAAAATATGACGGTCTGCTTTTTATTGTTACCAGTGGCCTAGAAACAGATGTTCATAAAATGTACGTAGACGTAAAAATATATATAATACACTGGGTACGTATGTTGTATATTTGAAGAAAGCTCAACAGATTATTTGTATTTTCTTTTGTTTTTAAACGAGTTAATCTCTGGAACTACAAGTCAAATATTAAAGATTATATTATAGCTAAAATATTTACATATATATTTATAGCCCATATGTTTAGGTTTCTAACACCACGTTATGACCTTTACAAACGGAGTAATTATCATATACCTACAGTGTCGATAAGAATGTACAAGAATGAAGACATAATGTGTGTACTATGTACCACGGTACAGGAGTCTAAGGTGCGTTGACCGCCTGACATGAATTGAATAAGAGAAGGATCAAACTGTGAATGCCTACGTTAGTAAATTACGTGACTCAGACACACTGTCAGCTCTCTACACAATATTTATGCTTCATATGGGTTTTAAGCTTTTCTTAGAAAGTGTTAAGTAATTTTTTAATTTTAAAAATGACTTGCTTGTGAATCCACGTGTCATAGCTAGTAAAATGTATCAGATATTTTCTTTTACTTTTTTCTATGTTATTTACAATATTACTACTCCAAATGTTGGCCTTCAATATTATAAAGGTTGCTCGTACCTGGCCTAAGTAATGGGACTAAATTAGATGCTTTAAATAAGTAATAAATATATTTATTTATAATTATAAAATTAATCAATTTGTTTAAGATAAATCATGTTTTGTTGTGTTTATTTTTATTTTACTTAGGTAAAAGCAGTTGTGGTATTTTCAATATAAAAGTGTAATTTATGATACTGTTTTCTAGTAATTTCTATTTTAAACAATTGTCTACGCCATTATGCCGGTTAATATTTAATGGTTTAGGTAAAATATTGCAACATAATGTACTGACAGTAATTTCGTGTCGACTTAAATTACTTTTAACCTCATAACTTGCTTCTCACATTACGTACCGTGACAAAACATATAGCTTGGCCAGAGAATAGTTTTATGATTAAAAAGTTATGTAGGTTAATGACCGCACAGAAGTTTTCGAGTCATAAGCACATTAATAAACAAACATGGAGATGTTAAATGTTAATAAAAAATATTTTTAATACTTTAAATTTTTTGACGATTGGCCACAATCTCATCCGATGTTACATGACAAAGTGGTCTAAAATGAAAAACACGATAAACATAGAGCGGGAATGGCTCTCAAGTATAGCTGTTGGAACAGACCAATAGGTGATTGGTGACAGATTTTCAATTTGGGGGTGGTAGCCATCCAAGAGGGCTTAGAAAAAGCCGTACCACCATACTATGGATTCATCCTCATGTTCTCCTTTACCGCAACCTCTGCCTCAGTACCAAGAATTCGAACCTACGTGGATCGATGCGGTGTCCGAACACACTGTCAACTAAGTCATTATAGCTTATAAAAATAAATATAGAGATGATTATAATAACTCACCTGTGTATGTAAGAAGTCTTATACTTTTCTCTTTTCATTTCAGCGTGTTTGCTCAAAGGATTTCACCGTTCATTTCACATCACTTGCGCGTCATACTCGCACGCGTTGATCACAATGTTATAAGCACTTGTTAATTTTTAATAAACACGTAATCCATCTCATCACTGAATGTATGAAACCTGAAAAAAATGAAATACAGTTCAAATATATAAAAAAAAAACACTATTTATTTTAGGATCTCAGAAGGCGCTTATGAATATCTAAACTACCACCGATTTGGAAAACAACCCAATCACCGAAAAGAATCGTCATCAAACTTGATTTGCTTTGTGTTCTCATCGTAGATATTTAAAAAAAAAAATACATGACAGTTACATTCGTTTTTGGTGAATGCATAAAGAGGGTGTTATTACCAGACATACCATTGTTCACATATTGATCTACCGTATAATAAAATAGTCTTCAAACATCATAACTCGCGTGACATGATGCTGGAACTTACCATTCGGTAAATCAATAGTATGCCTTGGGACTTAAAACTATTTCTACTATTTAATTTATGTTGGTCTTTTCTAAATCCACCTTTTGAGGACTTAAATTATATTATCAAGAATATAATAGGAGGGCAGACTTAAGATACCGAATTCCTGAATCTTCTTAGCCTTTAATAATGCCTAATTAAATAGGATTCTATATTTTACTGGTTTCTGATTGGATATAATATTGTTATGGAATAGGCAACCGCACTGTTGCAAAAAATGGTCTACGTGACAGTTCATTGAAATTCCTTTTATAATAAAGAAAATGACTAATACTTATACGATATCAATTAAATTTAAGTAGCAAATATCTAAAAAGAATTGTTATATTCCTAGTGGAAACCATTTTATAATCCAGAAGTAATAGTAAAACAAGTGAAAAAGTCGCGGTGGTCGAATGATTGTACCTGTGGAGTAATATCAAACTACCTCGGCATGTACCAAAGCATTTTCCAAAATTTGCGTATATTTACTAATTCAAGTTGATAACACTATCGGCTAACGGTGACGGAAAACATTATGATCAAACCTGAACCTGAGAAATATTTTTGTAGTGCTCTCGTATAGTGGAATATATAATAATGTGGATTACTCGAAGTTTTTAAATCGTAAATACGTCGTGTTCTGGCATGTTGATTATGTCCATACCTTCCTTCCGGAAGAAGCCTATGGCGCTGCAATGGGTCTCTTATAGACTGATGATAATAAACTATGAATATGAAGGAGGATCTGATAATTCACCTCTTTCTTATGCTGTTGTCATGTGTACCTTTAAATTGCAAATTATTTACAGAAATGCTGGCAGGGATTCGCTTTACAAATTCTCAGATACGCCTGTCAGTGTTAAATAATTAATTTGTTATGGTACAAGATGAAGCACTTAGGAAGCACTTATTATCCTAAAGCATCACGCAATATTGCAATTGAAATAATCAATAAACCTGTACAGCTTTCTTTTACGCGTTTGCAAGTGCGGGGTTACGCACGAGGTTCTTTATTATAATAGACGATGGTTACGCAAAATGTCCGCGTTAATACGTGGTTACGGCTGATTATATATGTTTAATAAGGAATTACGAGTAAAGTACATATTGTATAGTAAAAACACATATTATATAGTAAAATATTCGAATGTACATGATGTATTATTTTTATGAATTATTAACTCATACTTTTGATTAGTACTTTTAAATAAAGAGAGCTTAAATTTTAATTTACTGCATAAATTATGAGTATAGAGTATATTGCAGACTCTATTGTTCTAATCTTAAAAAATATGGTATGGAAAATATAGAAAAGCAAATTATATTAAATTATGTAATTAATCCCCCGTTGATAATAACAACAATAATTAAGTAGTGCAGTGTAATGAAAAAAGAACGACTGCTACTACTACCGAGATATATATAAACAATGCCCATTTGTATGTCACTCCGCAGTTGGATGTATAAAGGTTGATTCCTAAATGTGACAAACTAAAAGAGAAGTATTGTGACTAGACTACTACCATGTATATGGTGGTAATCTCATTAAATATCAATAATATTCCATCCAGCTTGAAAAGCCGGAACGCGATACGCTTCACTGTGCAACTACTGCTGGTTTAATACCGGGTGGTGGCGATTTGATACGCTTCAATTGTCAAAACTTCACTATTATATATTGATACAATTCATAACTGAAGATGATACGAGTGTAGTAAGTACAGGTATAGAGTTTGATGTATTCTATCTTTAATATAAAGGTATATAATATAATATTTCTGAACAACTTTCAATTCTAGATCACGTCTAGCAAAACATAGTACCGTTGTAGAGACTGGATCGTGAGAATTCATGCGAGTGCCGTTTCTGTAACAGTCGATGCCGATTACAAATATTTATCGAGTCGTGAAATAGATGAGATAGGACATTAGGACGCTTCACTGAGCAGTTTCGTAACGGTCGTTTTGAACAGTAAAGATTTATTGAATTTCGCTTATGCTTCATGAGTGCAGCGTATTATATAATTGTTTATTGAAGAAAGATGTAGTGAATTTCCCAACACATAAATAAATAAATGGGCAACGTTTCTAAATGTTGGCTTTAACAAGGAGAATGTATTGTTAAAGGTGTATTACCTAATATATGATTCTTCCATAATTCGTACAGATATTAACTGAAAAGTATTTAAAAGTACAGTAAACATAGGATTTCGATAACATTTATTAAGTTGTATATTGTTAATAGCGTTTATGTAACTTCAAAAAATACTATAAAATGACTACTAAATAATTTACTTCGGTTGACCACCGAGACATACACGCCTTGAAGTGCACGTATTGTGGCGCTGAGGGTGATAGGGTTTCTAGAACCGTCTAGTTAACTAGCAGTTGCATATGAAATACAGTCTCTCAAAGTTTAGTGTGCTTACCATCATGAACCATATCGTTATTTAACATCAGGTGAGATTGTGGTCAAACGAAAAACCTGTGGAGTATAAAAAATACAGATATCTGAAAATGTCCATTGGCACCCTCACGCTACGGTAATTTTGAATTGCGACCAAAAATTTCGTTGTTTCCATATATGTAATAACTCCTTTGATTGTACGTGAAACTATTTCCGACTACCAAAAAATAAAAGACAAATATAAAAAAGGCCCAAAACGATCAAAGCTTAAAGGTCTATATTCAGTCGACTGTTAAAAATACATTTAATGTCCTCACGATTTCACGTAAATTACTATTCACATATCGACTATACAAAATATTATATAGGTACATACTAACATACTGAATAAAAAACTCTGTATATACTTAATTACGTATAACATTAGCCTTGCCCCGTTACAATCATATCTATTAGAGACAGATGGAAATGTTTAATTTACTATTGTTTTTTAATTATCTGTAAGGTCATACAACTTGAAATTCCCTATAAGAAGTTTATGTGGACAATTTTGGAAACCCTTGACTTATTCTAAATGATTTATTTTATAATGTTTAGTTATTCAGTTGCAACATATAGCCTTCAACAGGATCCGAGGTAGAGCGCGCGATTTGCAGCGTTCGCTCGATCCAAAGCCGCTATAATTATTCATTACGCTAATGGATCTTCGATCGCGGCCGCAATCCGCATGCATTTTGCTTTTTATCACGACTCGATAGTGCGAGCTAGTTTTTGGTATATTAATATTAACCTGTCAACTTATCACCTACTGCTGCTATATATAATTTACTAGCTATCGTTAAAGTTAATTACTCTATGAAAATTAATAAGAATAATGCTGTGTATATTACGCTATAAGCTGTGTGGTGCCGGCACAGTAGAATAGCACCACCCCATATCTTCCCGAGGGTATCGTAAAAGGCGATTAATGGAGTGTGAGATAGTACTGACCCCTTGTAACCTTCTCACCGTGATACTGTACCATCTATCTGAGTGCTTCTCCGGTCGTAACGGTTCCCGTTCCACTGAGTTTAGAAGAACAAGGATGAGTATGTGCACCTGTGTCTTGCGCGTACACTTGTGCACCTTAATATATCCTGCGCATCTCACCGCTTCCATTACTGGACTCCGAGTACGCAAAGTCCTTTTGGTCGCCATGGCCGAAATCGGTTGGAATCATCATCATCATCATCAATGTAGCTTCCCATTAGTGTAATAATTTTACAACGTGTCGATGGTAACAAACCTTTTTTTAAATATATATAGATAAAATTGTTATAAAGAAGAAAAGTTTGTACATATGTAGGAAGTAATCTCTGAAATTATTGATATGATACTGAAAATTATTTCACCAATATAGTGCCACGTTATCTCCGAGTGACACGTTACATTTTGTTTTTAACCGTCTCTTTTTGGAAAAATCTTTTTTATTGGAATGGGGATATTTTGAAGTGGGTCCTATTTTAATTTCACTAGCAGTGGGTTTTGAGGATACATCAGTGAACCCCTCAATATCGTATAAGAAATGTATATTTATTTAGATATTAGTAGGTTTATAATAATTCAAGACTGCGTAGGTACCTAAATATGATCAAGGATATTGTGGTAATTTTTTTTCTCAAGTCGATTTTATTTATCGTATAATGAAATAATTAGTATTCGTTTTTAAACTGGAAAATTTAATGAGTACGAAGTCGCAGATGTTTGTTGTTCATATATACAATTTGACGGTTTAAATTAAACTTGATAGTCTGAATAAAATTTGTGATATGTATGTGTGTCGAATAATGAGGGAAGTATATTCCGCTGGACAGCAAACAAAGATATGGTTATAGTGGGTTAGTAATTTCTCGAACATCTATCAACCATATACACTACGAAACACTAGTCACGGTGCGGTGCTTTGCAGTTTGACTATATGAGCTTTTAGACACCTAGAGTATTGAAAAAAAGAAATATAATTTGATAAAACATACTATAAAAAAATATTAATCATATTGCGTAGTCATTCTCAGTAATACGAATAATTAAACAAATATTATTGCATCACGTTAAAAATATTTCTTGAGGTTGATATTTTAAAGTGATTCTGATGTCAACATCCGGATCGACGCAGTATACGAGTATATACCTTTTATAACATAAGTATTCCACATGGATGTTTCTGTACTCTTTAAAGCCCATAAAAGTTAAAACAATTGACGCATTAACAGAAAATTGATATCTATTTGAAAATAAAAATATTTCCAGCGAAACAGATCATTTCTAAAAAACAATATAACAACAGACATTTTCTGAGTAGTGCAGTCAATTATCACATAGCTTTCTTAAAGTAAGGTTTGTTCACATTTAAAATTCTTAACAAGTTCCAAGTTTGTCAGTCTAGGCGATCGTAAACGATATAACGAGTAATGCTAATTAACATCTAAACACTGACATCGACAAGTGAACGGCGATGTTATTGGACTTTAAATGATGTACTTCATTGCTCAGTAAATTGTAGGTCATTCGCAGAAATTCAATAACTTATGGGTACCGTCGAATTTTTATTCAAATGCGCGAAAAATGTTCAGATCTAAAACTATCATTGAACCATTTTAATATCCTGTCCTCGTAGTCAGGTGAAACTGTAGACGCCTTGCCAGGTCAATAGTGTAGACAGTTAAAAAAAAATATCCTATTCTTGAGAAATAACATAAATTGACCATAATCGAAATAACATTAACTTTCCGTTAACAAAATACCATTATAACGTATCAGGATTAAATACTTGTTTAAGTGACTATTTGATTTTACCACATGCATTTTTTTTGTATCAGTGAAGGAATAAACTTCATTTGTACAGAATTTCGTAAAAATTTTGAAAGCAGGTAAATACAAAGAATCAATCGTGGTGAATCAACTGGTATCAATTATTTTGCTAGAAGATAATTTGTTTTTTTTTTTTTTTTTATATCACATAACGATTTACACAGTGATTAACAGTAATGTGACACCTAAATGAATATTCCTTATTCCATAATCTTTCAAAACTATCGTATTGCGATCAACAGCAGAATTAAGATGTGTCCTGTTTTGTTTTCTTGTAAATTGCGTAGGAATAATGGATTATCAGTTGTTGTATTAACGACCACCACCAGAAAATAGTAAAGGGTGTTGGGAGGAGTCGTCCTAAGAAATTTTACACAATAGTTAATATCATTTGCAGTCCCATAAAGTTATTAGGACTTACGAGTGAACTATTTATGATAAAGATTAGTTTACTTTATTACACTTTCTAATTTGTACACTGGCGAGCTGTCAGAAGGCATTTTTAACCGACTTCAGAAAGGTGGAGGTTCTCAATTCGACTGGATTTTTTTTTTATGTTTGTTACCTCTGAACTTTCGACTGGGTCAACCGATTTTGATGATTCTTTTTTTATTTGAAAGCTGGTGCTTCTCCTGTGGCATCCATGAGAAAACCATATAAGTCTTAAATTTGTATTAAGTACCTATCTATGTACGCATCAAATGGACGAATAACTCAATATCACGCCAACCGATTTCGATGATTCATTTTTTATTGGGAAGGATGTACTCCAAGGGTAGTTTGATGAGAGTTTAGTTACTTTTTATTTTTTGATGCTTTCTTTTTTCCTTAGTGGTTCTTGATATTGAAGTCGGTTTATTTTTTTTGTACAAGTTTTATCTTATTGATAACCAACGGTGTAATGGAATAAACGTAATATTAATAAAAACGAGATTAACAGTAAAGTATAGGTAAAATACAAATACATGTATAGTGTACTGAAAATTAAAATGAATACATATACAATATAAACCTACTCATACATACATGCATACAAATATATACCAATAACAAAGATAATAAAATGTATAACTCACAACAAAAGTTAATTTAATTAATATTCCAGTTTATGTATTTAATAATTAAAATTAATAAAGGATATATCTTGTTAATTTATGCATCTGTTATCTATCCAATGTTGCAAGCGCTCCACTTTTTCCCTAATCACATTTAAATTATTGTATACGTTTTAGTTTCTTTTAAAAATGAATATTATATAAATATTTCTATTTAAATTTATAAAATATACTTAAGTTTTATTCACTCACATTTTTCTATATATTCAATACGCGTTTTTTAATTTATATTAAAAGCGGAATTATCGAATGCATCGAATGTGATTGACCAATATTGATTAAATTTCTCTTCAGACGGTTCTGTTTAATATAAATTAGTCAGAGGTGAAACACAAATAGGGTTTTAATGAATGTAAAGGAAACGAAAGATATTTATGTGGAGGTTAAATAAACCTCTTATTACATGTGCTCTGTTTCTATTAGTAGGGGTATGCGTAATAATATATTTATGAATTATTTTTCAGGAATGTTGCTATGAAAACCAAAGTATATTACGTTCTTGTGATACGTATAATAAAATTATTTTATCAAATGTAAATCAGGCATCCTTTTGAATTGTGGCTCGAGAGAGGTACACATGTTTGGCCTATAGATCTGAATGTATACCAATACAGAAGGGAGTTTGTATGGGAGTATGAAACTTGGGATAGAAATCTTACAAATTTTAACTATACTACTACCATCACAATTTTTAACTCTTAGATCATAACAAAAACTAATTATAGTCTTATAAGAGATATCTATATTTTATGAAATTATATTTGATAGTTCACCACCACAAAGCACGACAATAATATTTAAAATAATAATCGTTTAAATGTAATATTTAACTTTCTAAATTAGTATAATCACGTTGCAACGTCTTCTAGATGACATTTAAATTGTGCTTGGAAATTATTTTATTGCTTTTAATGTTTTAAAGATGTTTTCTGAATGTTCTGACAGAAGGTTGTCTTTTAGATATAATTGTCTATTTATTTAAAATTTACTGATTGATTTCTGTTTTACTTAACATATAAAATCACGTGTTAAATATAAAGGGCGACTTTATTGCTCACAGCATTATCGTTCTGGTAACCTTCGGACGGAAATGTTGCAGAAACTAAACAACTGGTGTAATTGAATTAAAAAATACAATGAAGGTTTTTTTCAAATTAATCATATGTACAGTAAACAAAATAGTATTATATACATATAGTTATTTGCTTTGAATAGATTTAAGTATCTATTGTCATAGTCGAACGATGCTAACATTAACATATCATTGAAGTAAATAAAAGGAAAACGAAAAGGTAAATATAGAGAGGATCACACGGGGATCGCATCCAAGCCGTTGGTGATCGCAGCACAGAATCTTGGAGTTTATTTCGGCTAATTCGATATAATTTCGTCATAAACGTTTAGTAACAAACAAACCGCAGGCTTCAAGTGCGGTTGTTAATACTAATAAAAAGAGTGATTATAAGTAATATCTGGGTACTTTACTGTTAAATGTTTTTATTTAAAAAAGTTAATTTACCGTAGAATATGACAACCTACATTTATATATCTATAAACATGTGATATATAAATAAATAAATAGTATATCATTTGCGTATAATAATGATGTTCAAGGAAATAGAGAAAGGTTTAAATCGATCACTATATAGTTTATTTTATTTATATAACGAAAAACTGGTTTTGTGTACATAATAAAAATATTTTTTAACAAGCTTTCTAAAAATACAAGGCATAACATTGAAAGTAATGAATTTGTGTCATAATATTGATATTTGAATTAAAAAATTAAAATATAGAGACCGAGTATATGATGTTAATGTATATTTTGACATTGATAATAGAAATAGAATCGTCCGCAGCAATGAAATATAATGTCGTGAATTCGAGAATAGTTACTTTGTGTTATGAGTACGTATGCGTGAAATTTACGCAACGGTGGGCGTACAAACACCTAGCACTGATGCCCTTGCCCGAATTCTTCTTTTACAAATTTCACTATCAAATTTGTGATTGTTAATGATAAATGTAAAATATTTATTGTGATTATAAAATAAGTTCTAACATTACTAAGATATTGAAATAGAACCAATTATATATAATAACCTATATGAAACAGAGTAATCATATATGTGACATGTATACATATAGTCTAGAAAATATTCTGAAAATTCTTCCTGTCATTTTATTATTTGTTTATAAGTAAATGTTTTTTTTTATATAAAAAGAGATATTTTAGATTCTTCGGTCAACTAAACGTTATTTCAACATTCTATTGAGCGAAAATATTATTTATAAAAAGAGTTGAAAACATTTTGTCACTTTGCTTTATATTCAAGGAGAATTAAATAGTCGAGTGGTAGACCATTATGTGTTTTTTTATTGCAATAATTGTATTGATTGTTGTATAAATAATGTAGACTAATGTTATGCTATATAATGTTTATGTAAGATGAGTGAAGTATGTTGAATAGAAATTTATAAAAATGAGCTTCGATTCGTCGATTGTATGGAAAACATAAACTATTTCCAAAATATGTTTATTGATAACAAGAAAATCAGTTAACAAACAGAGGAGAAAATTTTACAGAATTGTTTTCACCTATTTATATATAATAAATGCCCATAATTATAAAAGAAATGTATGAACATTCATAATAGTTCCACGGTAATTATTAGCATTGTTTAAATACAAACACAAATTAATTAAGACTGCAAAGGTTGAATATAGGAGTAACTACACGCAGCCGATCGGAAATATATTATTTTTACCAGTCATCTTGTCTCCTCGAAGTATTTAATTTCAAATAGTTACGGGAAGTTGTATTAAAATTATACGCGCAATATCAACATAGCGCTAAAATTTAATAACAGCTTATATTAATGTTAAGTATAGATTGAATAACGTTTATTAATTATAACAGTTAGTCATAAGTGCTTCCTTAATTATTTTATATTATTTAAATAAATCCAGATATTTTAAAAGTGATTTACGATGAATATAACATTTTATTATTTTACATTGATTAATCATGAACATAGATTTTTATATTTTATACTAACGATTATTATTTATAATCTAGAAATAAATAATACAAACTACTACTTTAAATAATTATAATTGCAATGATTATATTGTACATCGTATCTTGTTTATATACTTCTTGCAGAACCTGTGTAAGGTGACGTGTGAAATCGTAATACATTGTCAACGAAACTAACCAGCTGTTGTGGGAAATAATACTCACGCTACACAATAGATAGACAGGCTGAGTCTAAGACACCATGTAAGTGTTTAAATAATCAAACAATATTACTTTAAAAACCGATCGATTACGTTGACTGTGTATAGTACATTTATAGGTAAATAGATGTTAATTTCTCTACAAGGTGTTAATTTTATTTCGGTTTGCGGTGGCCTCGCTTGTCTTAAAGAAACCCAGTATTAATAGTTCTTTCAAAGTGCTCAATGATATCGCGCTGTCCACGTTGAAGTCATTAGAAGGTAAGACTCTATCGTTGTTTTTATTTAAAGTCCTTTATTGATAAGAATTTGCAATTCATTATCATCGCCTTCTTACCCTTATCCGACCAAAGGTTCGATACAACATGTTTTCATATTCCACTCACCCCTATTTAATGTTATCTCAGTTTTTACACCTTTGATGCACATGGTTTCCACTATTAAAGGAAAAACGCATGAGGCATTACGAGCAGGTCTCCAACCCCAGTCCACCTGGGGGTATGTACATTTGTCATAAGTGCGGCTGTGAGATCCTCTACCGGATCGGTCTCGTCAGCCACCAAAGGAAGTGCTGGTAAAGTGCTACTTAAATCATCTGTTAAATCTGTAAAGGCCTATGATGCACATATAATTTTTTACACAATCAATCCACAACTTTTACGGTCATCCATTACTCTTATACACTTTATAACATACTAAAGTATTACTCAACAACTACTATGTTACTGTTGCTATTATCAAACTTCCTTTGATATAGTCATTCTTAATTTTATCCATTCTGGTTACACTACCACGTATTCATCACATTCATCTTAACCTTTGCATCGCTGCCACATGTAATATTCTCTAATCCGTCTATTTCGTAGCTTAGCTCTCAGACTATGTGCAATATTTTGCGAATTTTTGGTAAGACTCGTTGTGGCTCCTATGGACTCCATATCAATGATACTGCTAACATGATGGTTTAAAACAGAATTTTGAATTATGTGGATTTATTTTTCATACACTTTTACAAATATGATTGTCATATATTAATTCTTTCGTTTAGATCTTATAAGCTTACGTTTTACTATAATCTCACCTGAATGATATGTGGTGATGTGGCCTGAGATAGTGGCTCTTGAGTGCAGTTGTCAGAAAACAGTTGTCGTTCTTTAGCGATAGATTTTCACCTTGAGAATTGCTAATAATATCAAAATATGTTCTAATAGCATGTCAACGTAAACAAATACAGAGAAACGAAGAAAGTTTAATGCATGTAGTGAATTATATATTACATTTTATCCCACATATAAATTCAGAGATCAGTATACATAATGAAATTAGTTTGTACTTATAAATAATAAATACAATTTAACATAACAGTGCAAGTAATAACAAGACTTTGTTAGAAGATGAAACTGGCGACTTTATCCAAATGTCAAGACCGTAAGTTGCACCTGCGGAGCTATGTTGCAAGAAAGGATTAGTCGGTAAAAACCGACATGGTCATGTTGATTTGATGGCAGTACTTACATACATTTTGTTGTTTATGTATTTAATAACTTGCAATATTATTTATAATAGTAAATATGTAGCATTTTTTTGTATATTTAATGTTGTTACTAATATTGTATTATGATATCTATTTTAAGTGCAACTGATGTCGGATTTAACATTTTTGAAATTTATGTTGGTCTATACGAGTACTGAGTACTATCGGATTAAGCTTAAATCCTAGTGTTAAGTTAAATGGAGTGTGATTTGCAGAAATAAGTCATTCCCTAATCGGTTTTTTATAATTTTTTACAGGCACGTGCTTGGCCTTGATCTCACCTGATGGTAAGTGAAGATGAGGCCGACGATGGATCGCGTTTACCCGCTAGGTCCTATTCACTATCCTCTTGAATACTCCAAGTTATAGGAGGACGGGAAAACAGACGCCGGGAGTGATTCAACTTCTTAGGCGTACTTATAATGAATGTGGAAGCAAATCGCTTTGTGCGAATCACGGAAATATCGACCACATAAGGGTGGAAACCCTCACGCCGTCTAGTCGTCCTCTGATGGAATGGGCACGATGTAATTATATTATGTATTTCCTGTGCACACTCTCCAAAGTGTAACCTATAAAACAATGAAAGACAAGCCACTTTTCGTCGATGCTCTAAATTCAGTATTCTTGTCTCCCACAGCGCTTTATCTCCGACAATACTGTAAAATCTTTCGTTCCTTACTAATATTGTAAAAGCAAATGTAAGTTTGTATGTTTATTTTGCTTTCATTCCTTAACTATTCAATTGAACATCAATCCATCCAAAAAAATAATACTGTTTCCGGAATAAGTCAAACATACATTAACGCAAGCAAAAGCTAGTAAGTAATATAATATAAATATAGTTTAAAAAATTGAATAATGTTTGTAATACATTAAATTTTAAATCTTATTTCTCAGTAACAAAGAGATTTAACACAAGATATACTAAACATTACATTTTCACATTCTATGTGTCTTTGTAAAATACTCTCTTAAAATCATGTTCCATTTTAATTAACATATTTAATGTTAATGTATAATCAAAAAGCACGTATTTACAATAATAAATAGAGAAAACATTTTTAATATGCATTTTTGCTTTAGAGGATGGACGGGTTACATAACGTTGCTTTTCTACGATGTTCTCCATAATTCAAGTTATTACATAAACCTATTTTACTGAATGATTTAAGTAAAGAATCCTTTCTTAAGCCTTTTGTATTGATTTTGAGATTTTTTAATTGATTTCGATATTTAATTTGAATTGTAATGTAAATACACGGTATTGTATTTATCTTTCCGAATTAAATATTTACAGGTTCGAATTACTGTATGAGATACATCGAGCGGCAGGATTGCAAACGCATTTGGATACTGATCTTGCTCGTTGTAATGTCGAAAGGAATACCTTAAAACCCGTCGTACTAGTATTTCTTGTTCTCGCTTTATATTTTATGCATTCGATTTTAAATACCTCTGCAAATTGCACCTGAGTCGTGTTTATATAGATTTATTTTGGGTTGTGCTTCGCACGCGGCAACTAAAAGTAATTTTTTATTGATATTGTTTGAAATTTTCTTATATCTTTTTTCAAATAATAAAATCAAATAATAAATAAACCTATATAAGTAAATTAATAGAGGCCTTTTTATACTTTATAGGTTAGCGTTTGACCACAATCTCATCTGATGTTAAATGATGACGTGGTCTAAGACGGTAGTCACGCTACACAAAGAGGGAGACTGACTCGCAAGTGCAGCTGCCGGAACACACCAACGGGTGCTTCGTGACAGATTTTCAACTTGAGGATAGTAGCTAGCCAGGCAGACTTAGAAAAACCCTACCGCCATGCTATGGTTTTATCACGATGTTTTCCTTCACCGAAAGCTCCGACTCGGTTGCTAGGATTCGAACCTACGTCCTTGGACGCTACGAACTATGCCATCATAGCTTCAAATTCTTCTGCCGTTGTGCGCACATCACTCTAAAATGACTGGGTAGATGATGTAGGTTTTATTTTTTTGTTTCACTTTTTGGACATTTGATCTTTATCTAAAAATATCACAGTTTTTAGCTTCATTTAATGTAAAGTTACTAAGTTTTCAGAACGTACGATTTTCATAAGCACTGCGTTTTTAGCGGCGTATGTTTTCTTGCCATGGAAAAGTGGGGCAAGCGGTGTGGTATTTATTTCTACTGAGAATATCGTTAAGATAATGAACGACTTAAACGAAGTCACTGACATCAGTTAGTCTTTAGTAATTTTATTCATATATTTGATGTCGTAAATAAAACCAAGTAAGCAACTTATTTTACGTAGACCTGTATATATTTCTTAAATTTCTTTTAGAATAAGTAGTATGGTCTAGTTATATAAATAGTTGATATTGGAGTTGGGTAACTAAAGGTAATTTTAATAAGTAACGAGTAAATGTTTTCCTTTGATGTTGGGATTCTTTTGTAATTTATTATTATAGTTATTAGCTGCTTTATAATTTTTTTGACTTATTTATTTGTTTCTTAAGATATACTATTTAAGAGCAAGATTAATATTAAAATGACGGTCTTAATATTTATTGACAGTTTAGTTGTCGATCGTTTTTTGCACTTTAACTGCGTTACTTAATTTTCTTGGTTATTCGAGGTAGATAAAGTAACTGCATTATAGGTACATAGAAATATTAAGTGATAGTGTAATTTATGTCAAAAAACGTCAATGAATTATCCCATTTCAATTTTGATTACAGTACTACGAAACTGGAACGCTTTATCATTTTCCTTGCACTAAAAGTTTTTGCATACATCGTTTGGAAAACTCAATTTATGTCTCTATTTAGCTGCAGAGAAATTCTGTGTTTAAAGTGCTAGTTAGTTTATTTACCCATAGAGTTTACCATAATACACCACAGCTGCGTTTATATAACAAAGGTAACAAACTTGTATGAGTTAGAAAGTCCCATCTTAAAGGTAGTTGCACGTAAAAGGTTTTAGTTGATGGGTTATCTTTGAGAGGTTTAATCGGTCGTTCCTCGCTCACGGTTTATATTTCTGACTTAACTACATCCTGCTTGAACATCAAACTTAACTCAATGTAATTCGATATGATGAACTAAATCAAAATAATGTATAAATATTACACATTGGTAATTGTTTTAAATTAAAATTGTTGTTCATAAGTAAAAGTTTCAAGGACTTTTTCCAGTATTTCGTTTTATTCGTTTCTTTCGAAACAATCTAGTTATACATTACGTTTTAATTAATAACATATCTCAGACTTAAATATAGTGTATTAGTAACGAAATGAGTATGAATTAATATAATTAAAAAAAAACTAATTAAAAGTTTATGAGGTTTATTCTTTTGATATTCCTACCACATATTTTTAACTACTATAGTTACATGAATTATAATATAAACTATATATACTCTGAATGAGCATATCGGAGGAAGTTTCAGAATAGCACCAGTGTCAGAGAAGTTAAGAAGTTTGAAAGTGGGCCGATAGAGGTAGAGAATGTCCGAAAAAGGTGTGGATGGATTGTGTGAAAAATGATATGTCTATAAAAGGTGTGAATACTGAGATGACATCTGATAAGTGAGAGTGGAAAAGGAAAACATGTTGGGTCGACCGTATTTAGGTGGGATAAGGGTAAGATGATGATGATGATGAATTATATGAATTTAAATAGATCCTAAGAACTGATCGCAATTTTTATAATAATAATGTTTATTAGACCGGTTGCGACAGTGTCGAATCCATGGTTTCGTTACAAAACAATTTGCGGATACAGAAACGTGACCGATCTTATCACGGGTCAGGCTTGCTATGGTTACGAAATTATGATTTTATTACCACAAACCTTGTTAGAGTTAGTTGAGTCTTATTGTGTTTACTCGAGTAAGACGGAGTACAATATTTGCTTTGATAAGGCTTTTTTTATTTCAGAAGCTTTACAACTACTGATTTAATCTTATTTTCTAATTATTTAATAGTAATTTAAACATATGAATGTGTCACTGCTAAAGAACTTTGTCCTCCCGAGAGACGGCGAAGATTGAATTAACAAAGCTAAATTAAAGCCTATTTGAAAATTACAAAGGTCGAAAAATCTTTGTGTAGACTTTTATAGTAACTGTACAGATTATATATATTCAACATCCTGGACACAGAACAGACAATAACGCTCTTCATACAAAAGTCATTAATGGGCGGGTATTGAAACTGTGTCCTTTCGGTTCTACAATAGGGATTTTTTTACTACCATATACATCTTTTCACTCCTTAACTATTCAACCATTTATGAAATTTTACATAACGTTGTCAGGTGCTAAGAAAAACACATTGAGTTCCGTAATACAGGAAAAAGTACTATAGCCGAGGGATAGACCAAAACTACATTAAAGCGAGCGAAGCCGCACTCAGAGTCTACTTTACTATAAGAGATAAATTTTCTGATGCGTTCGATAGCATGAGTTGCCTCATGATGTTTACCTTCATCGTTAGGTATACATCATATGGAAGATCTATAGTATGACAGATCGATATCAATTTATAAATGCTTCTTGTTTCCTGCTCTATGCCATTGTAGTATAACGTTATTGTAATGAAAACATGGCAAGATTATATGTTATATTCTAATGCTCTTCTATTCAAATACACCGTCTCGAGTTGAAAATCTCATGACAAACATCTTTATGTATATCTACATGTTTTTCGTGCAAATTTACTTGAGGATTATTATCCCTATATTAAACGTATTAATTCCTTGGCTACTTACTTGACTATAAGTTAACATCAAGTGAAATTGCGGTGATAGGCTAAGCCTATAAGGATTAGAAAAAAATAGGCGTTCTAGAACGATATATAGATTGTTGTTCAGAAAAATGTATCTCACTATATTCCTTCGTGATACTTATTATAACAGTACGTGTTGAAGGATTACTGTGATACCCTACTGGTAATCTGAGAGACCGGTTAGGTAATGTGTCTAAAAGTAGTAACTGTTGATAACATTATAACTAAATTGCAGACTTTTATATATATTTATAGGATTTAAGCGCGTAACCAAAATTTCATTTATAGATGTGATCTAATGTGGTAACATGCTAAACCTGGAATAGGACCGGCTTGCAAGTGCAGCTGCTGGTACATACCTATAGGTGCTTGGTGACAGATATTTTACTTTAAATCTGGTATAATAGCCAGTAGCTAGCATTAACAATAGCTAATAGCGTTTTATGATAACGTTTTTCTTCACCAAAAGCTTCGGCTCATTGCGTCCTTCGAACTTACTTTGATTAATGCGATGTCCTAACGTGTCACCACTATGCCATCGTCTCTTCGAGTTTTAGATAAGAACTAGCTGCTCGCGCCGCCTTCAAATAAAAAAATGGTACCAAACCTTCCATTTACAGTAGGATCGTGTAATGAAATTAACTGGCAACTGAACATCAGTCCGTTAGTTCTGTCAATATTTTTGAAAATCTCTGTGCTGTCTTCTGTCTTGCTCACTCATCATTTTTAATTACAATTTTTCAAATATTTCCTTTTGTACAATCTTGTTCTGACAGTTACAAATACAACAAAATGGAATGAGCCAAAGAGGTGGAGCCGTTCTGAAGAGACGCGCATGTACTCGTATATCTATAGACATATGCATGCATATGCATGTACATATTATAATTGATTTTTGTTCATATTGATCTATATAAAAATATGAAACAAATTATGGTGTTGAAAATATTTTGACTTTTATGTTATATATATCTCCTGAAAGGATCGTTTTGGGTTTTCTCAGTCTACTACAGTGAGACACGAAGTTCGGGTATCGTATATTTATAAAACCCTGGCTATTTTTACACAGTACACAATACTACCTCAGTAGATACATATAATTAGATAGTAAATTTAGAACTTGAAATATCAGTGTGACAACACATTACTAGTAACATTTAAAGGTAGCGCAACATTTGAATTAGAGGTGTAAAATTATCATTGGTAAACCACAATCAGTCCGTTTTGGTTACTCGTGTTAAAACAAGTTATCAAACCAGTATGTTACGCGGAAATTATTCTATTAATATTAATGATATAATCGTATTTGCTATATATTAGTATACGAACGAATTATTTCGAAATAAACAACATAAATGTCAATAAAATTTTCCCTGTACACTCGAGGTTACCAATTTATACTGAAATAATCACCTTATTTTATATTTCAATTATGCACCAGAACGATTATTAATTATCTGTTTAAAAAAATGAAAACCGATCGCTTGAATATAATTATGTGCATTAATAATATATATCATAATGACTACTTTAATACAAAAGAATGATGTAAATTGTTTTAATTGGGGACAAGGATGTCGGCCTTAGTAACGTGCGGTGGCGTGTGACCGCAACTGTCATCCAACCGTTTATCGATTGTACCCACCTTTATATAAATCGATAAACGTTTGCCCTTGCTCGCCTTGATGACGTAAGCTCACTGCATGCGGACATCCGCCGGACGTGTACGACTATGATTAGTTTAACACTTCACTAACACTTGGAAATGTGTTGTTGCGAAACTCGTGAGGTCTCCGACAGAGTGCGCGGACGCCGACGCCGCGCGCGACCACTGAAAACTAAACTCGCGAGTCGCGTTCACTCTCGTGCTTGAGCACCGCGACACCGTCAACACCGACGCAGAATGAAAGTGTGTTGGACGAGGACAAATAGACATTTCTTTCTTTTATCCGCATAGCGAAAACTGCGAAACGGCTTTCTTATTGATTATTTATTGATAGATGCAATGAGCTTGAGTTCCGGAAAATATTATTTCTATGCAGCGCATCAATTGCTTTATAAACTGCTGGAATATTTGCATTAATCGTAAAATGAGTAGCAGTCCACGTCACTTTTAACATTTTTTTTAATTGTTACGTAAATACAAACGCCAAATAAATAATAACACTTGGTTACCTTAACATGTTTAATAATATTTAATTTACTCTTGTCTTCGAAAATTTTTGAATATTTCAAACAACATTATTAGTACGTAAAATATCATCTAGTATAACTTAATAATGTTTGAAATTGAAATGTACATATTGCGATTATTTTTCCAAATTGTATGGAGACGCTTTCTTAAACTAGAAGTTTCTCATAGCCCGTTTAAATTAACATGGAAGTAAACCTTTTCTAGGCATTTCCTTGCAACGTAAACGTGTAATAAGGAAATGTTTGTAGAATCAATAACATCCAAACGTACATGAGTATTTGCACGTTTTTCCTGTATGATTATTCATAGTTCAATGTATACTTCCTACTGCAACAAAAACAAGGAGGATCTCGTGACAATTAAAACTAAACTTTAGAGTGTTCCATATGTTTCATGGTTAACACTTCTGACATTATGGTACTACAGTCGGGGGTTTATGTGATGAGCATAATTATCATTTCTACACCTGGGTATTAAATATTTATATATATATATGAACTATGTATATCGCCTCATGTACATTTATCTATTGCATTTAGATAGTAGAATTATTTTCATGTTACAATGAACTTTATTTGAATACAATGTAAACTTTCAGTTTGGTTATTAAATAAAACTATAATAAGTCTAAGTCTAAGTCTAAGTCTAATATAAGGTTATTACCTTATATTTGAAGCGCTGGCGAACAAAAAGTGGCAATTGCATGATTTTTAATTTTAGAATAGATGTAAAAAACTAAAATTACATTTTAATGAAATTACTAACTTTAAGTCCATTTTTCAAATGCTTGTAGGCTACTGTGATTGACTTTTTTGTTTCATTACATAAAGAGGTATGAAAAGAATACGATTTCATAGAAAAAGTTGTTTCAGATACTATATAGATATAGCTAGCCGAATTGTTTACTAGCTTTTCATTTAATACATACATGTTTGGCGCAATAACAATGTGGCAAGAAACTCTGATGGCACGCCAAAACTTCTTTTAAAAATTTACATAAATATAACAAAATTGTATTAAGGAAAGACTTCAAAAAGACTATGTTCATGAAATATACAAAATATAATTACTTATTTCTGATTGACTTTATATACAGTAGTAAATTTAGATTGATAATAAAAAAAATACTAATGTGGACAGGTTCGTTAACATTACATGTATATACAAATATGCCAATATAAAATAATTTCGTATAAAAGGTTAAAGGTCATCATATCTATTGTTAATATTAAGAACCTTGTATTTGATTAGTTCTATTACAACCTTTTGTGATTACCAGATGCCTTTAGGCTGTGAAAGTTCGTTTGTTGTCGGTAACAATGTACATGACTTTGACAACACAAGGGACCTTATGTTACTTGTAAGACTCAGGACATACCATTAGTATATGTGTACATTTGTTTTAATTTTTAACCTTATTATTTTAATCTAGTTTATACTTGAGACATCCGGCAAATTGTTTCAAATCTTCATATATAGGTAATTATATTTTCTTATGTAGCATCCATAATTCACGGATTTTCTCTAAACTTATGTTTAATTGCAAACTGTGTCCCTTATGTGTAGTATACACATAATTCAAAGATTATGGAATATTACCAATATTTTTTAACCATTTTAATAAAAATACCAAGAAAAAATTCATTCGTTTTATTTTATATTCTTAGGAGAAATCTATGGAGTTTGGTTTACAATTTTTAAACACCTGGAAATAATTTTAAAAAGCTGAATACAATAAACAAAATCTTATAATAAAATTGAATAGTTACTTTTGAATATTGTTTAAAGTACAGTGTGTTATTTTAAAATTATTATTTATATGGCAAATTAAACACAACGTAAAAGGTCATCTTAATGTGCATATATCAATAATTATTGTATTATATGAATGCAGCATTATCAATGTCAGACACAAATAATCGTTGCTCTTGACTGTTAGTGCTTTGAACTTTACTAACTGCTCATCGTTGTTGTGGAGTTGAATATAATTTACGGTCACAAAATTAATTCTAATAATGACACAGCGCTAATTATGCAAGACATTGATAAAAGTGACCATCATCATGCTCTATTAATCTATCCCATATGACAACTTATTCCAGCTATTTGAATATTACCATTGCACATTACAAAAAGGATAGCATTTAACATTGCATTTTTCTGTATTGTAGAACCACTTTAGAACTTATTTATTCGAATAGCCGTCCTACCAACACATATGACCAATCGATTTTTAATTTAGATTGCTAATCTTGAGAATTACGTCGGTGATTCAACTTAAATTACGTCAAATTGACCTTTATCACACAGTGGATGATGCCGTCAAATTTTAAGGGCTGGTGAAAAATCAATTAAAAATTGTAAGAGAGTTAGTTAAAAGTAAGAAAACTCGATGCCTCCTATTTGTGCTGCATAACAGTGATCGCTTTGCTGTGTTTTGGTTCCAAGAGTTTGTTTGGTAAAATATTTCAACTTAGTATTTAGGAATAGCAAATTGTAATATTCTGATTGCGCTCAAAATTGCGTTTCTCTTGAAAGTGATTACAGGACATGCAATTATTACGCGAGGGGATCAGGGGAAGGTGGGGCGTCAATCCGAAACTCACTAAATCTCACATAGGGGAGAGCGGGGGTTTCGGCAAATATCATGTGTTTTTAGTCTAAAATATATTCTTCTCTATATTTAGTAGTTTCCATTTAAGTATGGTTTACTGTCATCACTGTGATTTTATATTACGTTGTAAACAATCTCAAGTACTAGTCAACAATTACTAGTGTTAAATAAAGCAAATTATGTTTTTTAGACTAAATCCAACGCATTTATACTCAAAATACAAATTTAGAACGATCTCATGTGAGATTACGGGAGGCGGGAGGTGGTCGAGACAAACCTCACGCCAACTCACCAATGGAGGGGGGAGTAAAAAATCCTCATATACACCTCATGTAATTAATGGACGCCTCCTTATACATAGCTATAGATTGCGGTGGCCACATAAAATTTGGCTGACTGCATGTTTGTTAGCTGATTCATAACTTAAAAAATATACTTTTTGGAGTTGTTTTCGGGACATCAGATCCCACAAAAAAAAATAGAATCCTAGCTAATATTTTAAATGTGAGTTGGTTTGCTACCTTTTAACGCCTTAACTATTCAACTGATAATGACGAAACTTTGCAAACATATTGTCAGGGGTTGTCATGACAGGGTCTTTTAATCATGAAACTAGATTCCGAAAGATAGATCATATCTATTTTAATACGAGCGAAGCTAGTAATAAATATACCTTTAAAATCATCGTATAATTTAAAGTAATCATTATGAACCTATCTAATAATCGCGGGAATTCTGATACAATTAAGGAGTATGTGCAGCAGGTTACATTATATTATTTAACCTACTTGATAAACATTAAATATTTCAAAATAATCCCATTATATTTACGAGCGCAATCTTCTCGCTGTTGTATGAGTTTTTTGACCTCCAGTCACTTCACAAATTCATTCGTGATATAATAAATGTTCTAATTCCCATATTTCACTAACAATGCCGACAACACTAGAGATTGTATATTTTTTTGTTTCATAAAATACAGTTTTGTTAATTAGTAAACATGTTAATTAGTAATTGTGATGAGTATTTACCTAATTAAATCTGAAATGAAACGTTAACCTACTTGGAATATATTCCTTACTTGCTTTTGTACGGCGCTTCGCTCGCGTTTAAGTACATTTGATCTATCGCCAGGAACGGTATAGTTTTCTGGATAAAAGGTACTTTATGTCCTTTTCTATAGCCCTGATAAGGTGTACAGAAAATTTAATGGTAATCGGTTCGATAGATAAGGCGTAAAAGCGTAACAAACAAGGAAACTCACTTTCCCATTTATAATTAGTTAGGAAGTTAGCATTACTGGTATATAATTTAAAATTATCTGTACACATGTTATTATATAAGTATTAATGAACTTTTCATTGCTACAATTAAGAAAATATATAGATTAAAGTACTTTATGGTTCTATGCCTGATTGGTTGACATTTTTACTAATAAATTAATGAATTTTATAGTTATCCAAGTAAAAGATTTGAAATTAATCAATTTTCATGATGTGACCGATATGATTGTAATGTGATATACTTACTATAAATTTAAGTTTATGTTTAGTATGTTATGTATTTTTTTTATTTCGAACTGTCTACACTGTTGACCTGGCAAAGCCTCTACAGGTTCACCGGACTACTAAGCTCTATCGCTCCCCCTTAAGGCACTCACCCGATTTTAATTATGATAATACGATTTTAACCTGTTTTAAGTCGCTTTGTATTTTTCTTTTTATTAACTTTAATTATAACTATGTCTCGTGTAAATGATAGTTTATTCGAAGATTCAGACACGTTAAATTTAGAATGAAGAATTATAATAAAGACTTGTTCTTCAGTGAAGTTAAATAGTACAAAGCGATAGGCTTTAAACTTTAAGTCTTGCTTCTTCTTCAACAAAGCTAGATAGTACAAATCGATGGTTGCTAAGCTTTAGTTTTGAAACTTATATGTTGCCTTTTGTACATAGTCATATTTTCATTTACCTTTTAAGGTTTTATGGTTAAACTTATTCTAGGATTCCAAAAAAATTATATTAGCTCGATTCGTAAACGTTGCTACTGTGCTGACATCGCTTTCAAATATAATATGTCTATAATTATAAGTAATCTGATAGTATTATAATTTTGTATGTATATTAGAGGAGACTACTTAGGGACGATATGAATAGCTCTCTGTTGGTTATAATGAGTGATATAGTTTGAATGATTTCTATACAATTTAGAATGAAGTAAAACAGAAGACATTCAGTTATGTGCTTAATAACAGAAGTTATGTTATTTATGGTTGAATATGCTCGGTAATGAGTGCAGTGTGATAAATATGTATACTAAATATCGTGGCCTTAATTGCAGTTCTTGAGATATTTGTCGACACACTCGGCAGCAAGCAGCTTACAGGCGTGTATCTGAGAGAGTGAGCAAATGTAGCAACTATTAAAACAATTTATTCTGATCACAACGACTCCTTATTACCAGCGAGTTATTGTATTCACAAAGTATTCACACAAGTTTAAGCAAATACATAGATTTAGAAACTTTCTAGATGTGTTAAAACTTTCGTATTTGGTAAACCAAATAAATGTTGTTCTGATGTAAGTTAAAATTTTAAATATTAATAAAATAATAGTGATGCCTCGTTTCTTTATCTTAAACACAGTCTGTTCTAAATAGATTTTGATATTATCTTATACATTCATGTTAAATAGGTTTTTATAGGTGTAATAAATGTGTTGCGTGTTTATGTTATATCGTAGATAAATCAAAATGAATTAAAGCCTTATATAACGCCTACTTTTTCAGTGTATAATTTGAAAAAATGAAATAAATACTTTGCTTGTGCAGACAATTAAAAAGTAGTGTGGTGTTAGCATAATACTAAAGTGTACTACTTTAGCCAAACTAGTGTTATAAATATGAAAATGAGTTTATTTGTTTGTTTATTTGACTGTCGAGTACATCAAATCGAGGAAAAATATTCTGTTCCCGGGGGATATATCAAACTTACATTACCGCGACGGAGCCATGAGTAAAATCTAGTTCTAAGTAAAATAGGCGATTTTAAAGTAGATGATAATTTAAGTTCAAAATATTTGGGCTTTAAATAAAATATTTGAAAGTTATAAAATAATAGATATTAGTTAAATATATATTTATATAAATACCATTTTGTATTTTACTAAGTGTAGTTTGAAGAAGTGTAGTCAATTTACCATGAAGATAAAGCGACTGTAACAAATATTTTGAAGTCGACTGGTAGCAGCACTAAGTGAACGTATGTCACGCGTACACCCGCAAGGCTATTGTATGTACCTTTTACTTTGAATTAAGAGCGAGGAACCTCAAATTATGGACCATAAATAATCTACTTTTAAGGCCTGAGAATAATCATACAGTAGCCGGATTTGATTGCTTTCGGAGCCAGTTTTCTTGAAGGTGCTGTTTACTGTCTTGTTTTTATATAGAAGCAATGTAATAAGAATTATTAAAAGTGATATAAAATTAATAAGTGAAAAAAAAGTTTTTACTAAATATAACTTTATTATCTATAATTTTATTTACATGATTTTTAATACAAATTTAAATATATAAATAATATTAAATTCTACTAGCCGATTGTTTTCTATTTAAATCTATACACTATTTACATAATATATTGTAAATTCTAATATAAATACATGAATATATTTTCGATCGTAGTAAGTATTTATTTATGATTGTTACGTTAAATTTAACAATTACTAAATTTTGTACATAATTATAATGCATAACAAAGTATTTATATTTTGTACTAATTCATTTACACAAATTTAAAGAAATATTTTCGTAATGTAAAAAATAGAAGAATTATTAAATTTATCATATAAAAATACAAAGAAGCGTAAAATAATTGATTTTATTAAGATATGTATGTGATAAGCAATATTTATTCAAAGGCATATTTGAAACACAAGAATTGAGACACACATGAAATCGAGAAAAAAGTTACCATATCTTTTCATAGCACATATCGATGTTGTACATCATTTATTTACAGATACATACAATGAATGTAAACCCCAATTAGTTTATAACAGTATATTGTCCCAATACAAATATATTCATTTTTGTCAAATCCAAAATATTTATGGCAATTCATAATCCGGTTAACAATTTAATTCCCGCTTACTTTTTCTAATCTTCAGTTTGTCCACACATCATGTTACAATTCACGTCGACTCGTGTAAAATATTCATATTTAAATTTAATAAATGAAACCATTTTCACTAAATAGGTTAAACCCCTTCATACACTTGTTGTTTGCTCTCTTTGCGTATTCATAATTAACAACATATAATAAATTAATAATATTTTGTAATTGGCTTAATCTAAAAGGTATATTTAACCAAAATTCTCGAAGTGATGGATGAAGTAAGGTAAACGTCGCGTCCTGTTGACTTGTTCACACGCGGACATCACAGACTTGGTGAGTGGACGTGGTCCGCAAGAAAATACGCCGATTTTAGAAACCTGGTACATAGATTAATCAATATATAATAATTCAGACACAATGGAACTATTTGTTTGTATGTTACAAACTAATAAAGAAGTAAAGAAAATATGTTTTGCTATTAGACTATTGTTAACCTTTTATGACTATTACAGCATTTTTATTGTAAAACAATTTCGTTTTGTATCCTTTAAAACTTTTTCTCTAAGTATTAAGTAATCTCGGGTGATGTTTTTCGCGACGTCACAAGCAGTATTATAAAAAAAAACCTCCAGCCGTGGCGCAAAGATAGGAAATCAGAGAAATTATGAATCGAGGTTGATTGCTCAAAATGCGCCTGTCGTACTCAGGTATTATTATTAACCGCATAGGCTGCTTTCGTGAACTCCACTAAGAGCGATTATATAGTATGTATGCACCTAAATATAGCGTATGTTTATAGTGCAATACATATTCAATAAAGCAGCAAGCAAAGCGATCTATTCAAATGATAATTATGTTAACTTAATTTTATTGTTACATTGACCATATAAATTTAACTTTTAAGAACATGCTTCTAATAAATTTATGAAAACCAAGTTCAGCCTTTATAATTTCGTTATTTCATTCCGTTAACACTGTCTGTATCCACGATATTTGTACTTCAGAATATTTTATTTCTAAATAATTTATTATCTATTACTTATAAATAAATAATTATTATTTTAATTCATATGTATATATATACGTACATAACTGTGTTTCTTCTGTACAAATTTAAGGAAAGAAGACATATCCGGGCGTCCAAAATGATTGACCGCTTTCAGGCCAGTGAACATGGATGTTCTTGATAAACGCTGGAAGTGATTCTCGCAGATATACTGTATAAAAATAGCATGTAATTATTACATTCGTTTATTTATTTCAATCCATGGTGTTTAATACCGTTATTGCTATGTTATATAAAAACACATTGAAGTGTTTTACTGTATTCAAATATTACAACTGTGAAATATACACGTAAACATTTAAATATGTAGAGATACATAATTAATTAGTACAAATCTCGAATTAAATGTTATACATCAATTTTTATACTCAATAATCATTCATTTTTTTAAGTAAATTATACAATATTGAACTAAATTCCATAATCATTTGGAATAAATAAAATTAATTCATCAAGTTTGGTTTTCTTGAACTTTCATTATTTAAATTATGCAAAGCATTCAAAAATACATTTTATTTATGACGAAATAGTTATTGAAATAAACAAGTAATGAATAATGATTCAAAAAATAATAATTACGAATTTCAAATAGTAAAACATAATTGAACGACGTTTTCAAGGAAACATACTTGTGCATACAAATAATTCAATGTATTTAAGTAGAACGTACATGAACTTTTCATTTAATCATTACCATTTTAACATCAATCATGATCTCGAAACGAAGGTTATCCTTTTTATTAATTATATAAACCTCGGTAAAATCACGATATTTTTACATTTCAAAAGCGGCTTGGTCGTTTTTCATTTGTTTTGTTATTAGACTTTGACTACGAAAATTTTCCAATTAAAAAACGAGATGTATTACAAAATTAAATGAAATAAATATATATAGATGTGGGCTGCTACTATAATTATTCGGATAACATCTATTTTAATAAAAAAAAGTCTGTCTTACTTTCGAACTGGTAACGCATAGATATGTAAACACGTTTGTTCAAGAAATCCAACAAATATATCATTATATATTCATTCTTATTTGAAGTTTTCTCTTAATCTGATAGGCCAATCTATCTCTGGGGTTAGAATATTTGAAAAACTTAAGTAAACTGTCTTTATTATGATGTTGTAAAATTTAATTGGAATTTGTTGTCATAATTTGTCGATTTTTATCCAAAAAATATTATTAATCAACCTGAGATCAACAAATGATCAATTGGACATATAAATATAATCTTAATGTATATTTACCAGCATAGTTGTTCGAAGATCGAACTTGTGAAAGAATTGTGTGATGAATATGTGAATTTCAAGCACGTTGGTGACGTCCTTTCGCTCCACATCCCGCAACACGTCAATGAACCATTCGAAGTGTTTGTGCGAAGGGCAAATCCATAGAAAATAAACCTATACATATATTAAATAACTTACAAAAAAATGGTTATAGAATATAGTAATAATTATGTGATTATAGGGGTGTCAAATACTTGTTTACTTATACAAAGATTATCACGTTAATATGCGTCTTTATTATTATTATCTTAGACTCGTTACAGAACCTACATATGTGAATAAGAATTTATTTTGTTATCTTTTAAAGTAGTTGTAATGAATTAAAAGTCAAAATAATTTTAGGTGTAAGTGTACACCAATATTTTAAAGTTGAACTGTATTTTTTTATTGGCATGCTAATCTTTGGAATTACTCGTTAGATTCAAAAAAATCTTATTTACACATTATACTTTACTAGCTGTGTCCCACGGTTTCCATTCGTGTAAATTTTGAGATATCTTTATTATTTATCTATACGGCTCACCCTCACTATTGCTTTGACCTCGCTAATTGTTTGATCTTACGATGCAAAAATAATTTTTCCCCTTAGACTAGTTATTCTAACGCTTATCGCATTGAACAAACAAAATACAATAATAACAATCTCTCGAAGATGGCTATATAGGCTAATTTAACATCAAGCTGAGCAGGGGAGTAATTACTATACAAAGAGTATATAACAAAGTTTCTTAAGTGATAATAAAGTAATATTACAGGCAGACCAGACCTGCGGTAAGGCGCGAGGTATCGGAGGCGGAGGGCGAGAGAAATTAAACGCTGGTTAAATAGCTACGCATAACTATGACACCGTTCTGCTATGAAAATAAACATTTATCGAAAAGGAGGAAAGAAATACATAATAATATGGTAAAATGTAGATTACTTAACTTTTATTTATGTCAGTATGCGAGACGTATGTAGAATTTATATAATACACCATATTTCGTAAGACACAGGCAGTTATGTGTTTTAATATATATTTGCGGCAATATTCGCGCCAAACTCATTTTTGGTTGACCGCATGTATTAGTCTCGGTAGTGACTAGGTCAAGGCATCTGTAAGTTACTTACATCGTATATTACTATGATTCTTATACGATGTTAGCTGCTTAATCACTGCGAGATTATGCTGTTCACGACATTGAAATCCGGTCAATAGTTTTTAAAAGTTCTCTTAAATCCCTTAATTAATTGACTAAGGTGAGAAATTTATATACATATAAGATATAACAAAATTAAAATAAAATAGCATCAATATGTGTAAGTGTAATATATAATAGTATAGTTGTAAAATACATTAGTATAGTTGTAAAACACGTCAGTATAGTTGTAAAACACGTCAGTATAGTTGTAAAATACGTTAGTATAGTTGTAAAATACGTTAGTATTGTTGTACAATACGTTAGTATAGTTGTAAAATAGTGCATAAACTTTACCTTTTTACAAGCGACTCCAGAATATCGGTTAGTGGACGTACCGAATACGAGATCGTTGAGAATTGAGGCATATGGAGTGACACCGATGCCACCTCCCACCATTACAGCCACCTCGAATTTATACCAGTCTTGGTTACCACCTCCAAATGGGCCCTGTATTCTATTTAAGTGACTTTAATTAATGCGTTAATAAAACTAAATAAATCTCAGCAAATGTTTGGAGTAATATGAATTTACATAATTATTATCATCATATATGTCTTACAACTGTTAAAAAAATTGATAAAATTAATTAGCAAACCAAATGTTAATTGGGCGACATGTTATATTTTTAAATAATTTGATTGTGAATTTATTTTATACTAAATAAATATCTTGGATTCAGAGTTGAAATCAGTATAGCTTTTATCAGTCAACAAATGCTAGTGGTCGTCCAGTGAGAGACATTCGACCATAATTTATTATGTTTTAATTTTTTTTTGCTAAAGGGTGTATCGCTGTGATTACTGCCTATGTTTTTTTTATTGTTTTAAGTCAACTGTATGACAAAATACGTCGTTAAGTATTAATTTGCAATTTATTGAAATATATATAAGATGGTAAATGATAGGGAAGATACCTGTATCCAAATTTCCTTATTAATAACACAACAGCTCGTCAATAGTTACAAAAAAAAAGAAAAGCAAATCACAAAAAGACAAGATAATAAAAAGCTAGGTTACTGAACAATTTTATCTTCACCTATTTATATATAGATTGTGCATTTTAAATTAATGAAGAAATATTTATTAGCTCTAAATCTGCATGTTTTCAAATTATTTCAATATAAAACACCGTATAACGTACTACGTAATTTATAGTTTCTATGACTTCGTGTTCGTTTGGTTTAATAAGGTAAAATTATTTAAACTAACATTTAACCGATTGCGGTATTACATGACATGTAATTATGCTGGGGAGTGCGGTTTAGAACACCTATTATACCGACTGTTGGTTCAATGTCACTTGTGTAAATTGCTATTTACATTTTTTAAACTATTTCTATGTGATTTGTTTTTTTCAATGTAATTAATATTATTTAACTCGCTAAACAAGATGTTTGGTCTTATTTATAAAGATCGGGATGGTCTTAACAATAAAAACAATCACAACAAGCTCACATGTTTCAGGCAATATTTTTCTGGTAATAGTGTTAGTTTCTATAATAAGGTCCCAAAGCATATTATAAATTTGCTAGATAAAAGTTAAGCGGGCATTTTATGTAGAAAGGCTATTTATAGGGTGGATTATTACGTGAACGATAGTGACGTTTGTATATGACACTCCTCTACGTATACCCGCTAAAACAACTGTGGCAACAATCTCTTACAGAGTTGTAAAAATAATGTATACAAAAAAAATCCAGATCGAGTTTCTTGCCAGTTATTTTCTATGACTGGGTTTGTTTTGCGAATACGTGGTACATAAAGATAAATATAATATAAGCATAACATAAGTGGTACATATTTTAATTTTCATAAGCGTCTTCTCAAAGCTTAAACTGAATAAATTATTTTTGATCAGCTTTCATTAAAGGTTTTTGGTATTTTACGTATCATTTTCGGTATATACTCATCGTACATTTCATAATACACACGTATAACTCTACAACTGAGATAAATTTCCCAGTGAATTTGAGTTCAACTATTAGTCTCAATTCAGTTTAAGTATGTTAATAAGCAGACCAGTAACTTTGAATAATTTCTATTACCACGCTTAAGCTAACAATTTATGGCCAATGTTTACTTATCTAAAATGGGTATGCATAAATTAGTATATCAACTCAAATAAATTGAGAGTGTATTGTTGTGAAGAAAATACATACATTTGTACTATATAATTGTATCTAGCGTTTTTTTGTTATTTTTTGAGACACTGTTTATACATTTTGATTTTTCTATAAATCAGATGTAGGTATTTGGTATCAAAATATTGGATTTATTCCATAAAATAAATATATTATTCAAATATTAAACATTATAGTATAAAGAAACATGTCTGGCATTAAAAAGTAAAAGTAAAAAAAATATGCATGTCGACATATCAATATTTTTATACCAGGCCTATGCATATGTAGTCTATAATTATGGCATATTTTTTATTTTAATAAGTTACTGGTTTCTCTACAGGTTAGTCAAAAAGTAAATGTGTAGGCATAAAAAGACATTTACCTAATTTTTGGATGATCTTCTGGGTTGTAATTACAAGGGTCAAAATAATTCCTTAGCTTCCAAGTCCACGGTCCTTGTGCCTTTATGTGACAGGACAAGAAGTTTTCGTGAGGTGCTGATGTCAATGTGAACGAATGAAATTCTTCTTTCTTAAATGCAGTACATGACAAACGAACCCATTGACCTAAAAAATGTTATCGCACTGGATTTTATTCTAACATAAGAAATTAAAATGTAGCTTATTTCTGAACTCTGTTATTCTTTAGATAAGTGAATTAGTGACGAGTGCGAATATGAACCGCTAACCTGGTCTGTGAAGATTATGTTTATTATGAATTTACGAGAGACTATTTATTCTCTTGTGAAAAAAATCGTTACATTATTTTCAGTTTTATAGTTAGATTACTGTGTATAGATTGTTATGATAATGACCACTACAAATAAAATAGCATTTCCTAACCGTATTTACAATTGTCAAAGTGTTGTCATTGTATTGTAATTTGTTACAATGAGTTTTAAAGAATCACTTACCAGAGAGATATTTTAGATTTGGTGGTCTGTAAAATTTTATCTTTATTACATCAGATGGTAACATTTCCGTTTCCAAAACATCGAGAGCCAAGTATTCTGTGCGCAGCGAGACGATCTATTAAAGAAATATTATTTTTTTTATAATTGGTTTACATAGGATATGAACTTCAATTTTTATTTTCATTGTATGATTTTTTAAGCAATACGTTTTAAAAACGTAATCAGAAGGATTAATTACCGTTATAAAACAAAATAAATTATTAATAAAAAATAATTATCAAAGTGATATTGATAATGATATTAAAATATATTTAAATATGTATCCTAATCCAGTCACAAATTTAAAAAAACAGATGACGAAATATATTAAAATTAATAAAACCGTTTATGCTACAGAGCTTTCCAAAGGAATAAGCATACATACAACCATGTAAAACATTACAAAACAGATTATAATAAGTTAACAAACCGCTAACTGACCTTATCCAATATATAAATGATAGCAGGTCCAAGGAAGAATATCCAGAATCTCGGTGCACCGGTGAGCCGAGCCAAACCGTGTACCAAGCAAAGAGCATATAGCACGACGTGCAATGAGTGAGCGCGCCAGAACCACGGGTAGGCGCGCTTACGTATCACGGGATGTGCGAAAATGAATATTATGCACATTATTATAAAAAGTAGTACACCGCTTACTCCTGGAATGATGAAAACAATAATCCCATGATTTATTATTGCATCTCTTGTCTAACAACGTTTTGATTTATATTAAACTAGCAGACCAGGCGGACTTTGTTCTGCCTTGATAATAAAAAAATATATACTTAAGTGCATGAAACGCTTAAGGTGGCTTGACTTTTTCCGATTCTTTCAACAATTATCATTATATTTCAACCAATTTCCCAAAGAACCTTGACAATGTATATACATAAACCTTCTCCGTGAGTTATTCTATCTATTAGTGAAGACCGCATTACAATCCGTTCAGTAGTGTTTGAGTTTATCGCAAACATTCAGACAGACAGACGCGGCGGACGACTTTGTTTTATAATATGTAGTGATTTATATAACGAATTTTTAAAGTGGGGTCTTTATCTTACTATCTATATCATAAATATATCCTAGGTTAGCTGTATCCAGCGATTACACTAACTTTTATTTTTACCGACCATAACCTCAGACCCCCGATGTCATTACATCGTTCATGTAATACTCCGTTACCAATAATTTGTGTGATAATTACTTTGCTTTTAAAAGTCGCAGAGTGGTGTAGATTGTTGATGCAAAAAGAAAGTTTCAAATTCAACTAGTTGTTACAGAAATTGTCGCGTTCAAATAATGAAAAAAAATTGTTTATATTCATTGTTTAACCTTTTTAATACTTGACCATACTAACCTGTGATGGTTTGAAAAACCCAGTAAGTGATGCCAGGCCTGAAGTCGGACGTGAAATGGACTTCTTTGGTGAGGCAGCGCAAGTTCTCGACTGGTTGTGTGGAGACGTGATAAAAGTTCACCATATGACCAGCGGTGTGAAGAAGGGAGAAGAATAAAGCTGTGCACGCGACTATCTTATGAAATTGGATGCTTGAATCTAAAGGTATATATTGTTGAATGCTGAACTCCTGAATAAATGAGAAAATGTTTTTGAAGTTATACTTCTTTTGGCGCGTTAGAGAAAAATGATAAGAGTAAATTTTTTCGATGCGCGCGAAAGCCTTCACGAAAAACCGACACCCTGAAGTTGACTATAGTCAACATTTTATTTAAAAAAAGTATGTATGTATTCAATACCTTTTTTCTATTGTTAGAGTCGTTTTTTCTACAAACGTAGAATAATGCAAGAGATAAAATTTTTGAAGGGATTTTTATCTTGTTACGCCATAACCAAGTATAACTTCTAACATGTGTACATAAGTACACACTACTTTTTTTATTACTCATTTTCTAGCTTCTTCTTCTGTCCATTGAAATGTTCGATGACTTTTTTGGTAGCCAGTGTTTTAATAATACCCTTCAATATAAATGGAAGTTTTTATGATTTCACGTCACGTAGTCGACGTAATATAGAGGAAACTTTTAAGCTACATCATGGCCATTCGAAACACGAAATATATGGCATACCTGATAGTAACTTAATTTTTTACAATATTACCTATGATTAAATCAATTTCAAAGTATCTATATAACTAAGTATGTAATATACAAAGTAATAATAGTAAAAATATAATATATATCTGGAATGTGTGAAAGAATGACCCTTGCATATTCAATCAATGAAAAGTAAAAATTATCGTGTTTTGTTAATAACATTTTGTGAATGGTGATAAAAGAGATGTCGTTATAAAGGTATGACGTATGGGAGTATAGATAGATGGGTTTAGTGTAATCATGCTTATGTGTGTAGATGTGTTTAAACGTAAAATGTTACTTTAAAATGATCTATTGTGTTCTAAGCATACTTTTATAATAAAGTAAAGGAAATTTAATTTCCTACACAATATCACATATAAGTACTTACTTTTAGTTTGGTTAACAAATTTCTTGACATTGTTAACAGGAGCAAACTATAACAAAAAGATAACGACGCAGCAGAGCCTCTGGTGATAGCGATTCCAACTCCCATAATGTGTCTCAAGTCTAAATGTTCGGACATGAATGAATAGTGTGCGAACCTCTCCACGAATAGACCGATTGTAACGACGTAGAATACGAATAGGTAGAAAATGTTCTGTCGGTTTTCTTCTAGAAAGGTCGTTAGGTAGTCCCATTTCAAAAGCAGCCAATGCCTGTAATTGAATTATTACTTTGAAAGTAGAAGACTTTTTTACATATATTAGGATGACTGCAATAATTAAAGACACGTGTAGATGAATATGATATGCCGCTTGTAATTTTATAGAAATGCGCGTTAAGATTTGGTTTTACAACTTTGACTATATCATATACATAGTTTAGGTACTTTGGTTAATTTTTATTTATACTCCTATTTGTGGTAACTTTATACGAACACACTACTTATATGGACATAACAATTTCATTTACGTCATAAGATTAAAATAGAAATAAGAATTGCATACCACCTTCAACCACCAACGTCCTCAAATGACAATGTGATGGTAAAACGTTAAAGTTTAGATGTGAATTGGCATTCGAGTGTAAGTTGCCAGAACATACCATTAGGTAAATTACGACATTTTTGAAATACGAATAAATTTCTTGTTAAGAGTAAAAACTAAATATCTGAGTAAAGAATGGACCCAGTGCAAAGGACTTAGTGACCAAATGTTACATTTCACTAGTTCATCATTCATCATTAACAATATTTAAAGGAATTAGATACTTTGTCTATACATTGAGTGCTTTCTTTTAAGATTTAAATTTAAGAGCATACCTTGATTGTTCCATGGATGGTTCTATATGAAAACTTGTCATCCTGGCTACGTTTGTGGATGTATCTAGAAAGTTTTGTTTAGCTCCTTTACAGTCTAAACCAATTGCAACGAACTCCCCTTTGTATTCTTTCATCATTAGTTTGAAGTCTGAGTATGTGAGATGATCTTTATGTTGAAGACCAGCATCCTGTAAAATAAGAACAACTATAACTTAGACAAAATTATTATGAGAAATTTAAAATTTAAGTCACCGCGTTCTCCAATTTCTCAGAACTTTTCTTTCAATAGTATGCTCAACCGGTTACAAACAGAATTCATTATAATTACTAACTTATGATTTAGAAATATGAATGTGAATATACAAAATGTATTTAACTTACGTACGCATGATTACTATAGTGACGATTAAATCAACATTAATTTATACAACATTAGTGTGTTACCTTCTAATGTAAAAATACGTCAGAACTAACTGTGAACTTATGCAATTTTATGTGTAACACATAAGGGTACAACAAGATAAAAAGCTAAAGTATAAGGAATTAAATAATGTAAAACTGCTACTAGGTATTAAGTTACAATGAGTGATTATTTATACAAAGTATGCGCTTTTGTATTTTGGATAATACATTGAAAGATCAATGAACATATAAAATCGAAAGTGAAAATAATTAAGAAATAACCTAATTTTTGAAGAAAACGAATGAAATTGTATTTCAGTGTTAGGTTTTAATTAAAAAGTAGAGGGTTAAATAATTATTGAAAAGCCGAATTGTAACTCTGTAACTGTTGTAATATTGCTACAAAGAAAATCAAAAACTCTAAATCTAAGATACGTGAAATCCCGAAGAAAAAAAAATGTGTTTTTGGTATATTATTGTTAGTATTTTTTTTTTTTTTTTTTTTTTTTTTTTTTTATTGGAATCAGAAAAACAACTTATACAATTTTAAAAATGACCGTTATCAGCTGCATTAGTGAAACTGTGTCGCAGCCAATAGCGCCCACCTCCAGAGCAACAATTGCGTTCCTCAAAAAATAATAATAAAGATAAATAAAAAAGTAAATATTTTTGAAAATTTGTGTGAAGTGAGGAAAGGGTTAAATGTTAGTAGTGTTAGGTGTGTTGTGTGTGCGTGAATGTGAGTGTGCTCGTGTGTGTGCTGTTTGTTTTTAATATTCAATTTTGACAGGACAATAGAGGGAAAATATTTATTAGACACGATGTAAGTCAGTGAATACTATCCAGATGAAATATCTTCTAGGTTTTGACAACTTTTTCAGTTTCCTCATAGTTTAGTTTAAGGAGCCAATTTCTTACCCGCTTTTTACATTCTCTGTAAGTGAGGGGGAAAATATTAAGTTGTTTGTTAAGCCTATTGTACAGAACTGGACTCAGAAAATAAAATTGTTTTCTAGTTACAGCGAGAGTAGAGAAGACTTCAACGCATACTCTGTCAATTCTGCGTTTATGTTTATATGTTGTTGGATCAAAATTAAGGCCTGAGTGTTGACGTAGAATAGCATGTAGAAGAAAGGATTGTCTAACTGTGGGAATATTCCATAGACTATATAATTCACTAGTTGAGAATCGCACCGATTTGTATGCCATGACTTTTAATACAGCTCTCTGAGCCCTCTCTAGTCGAAGAAATAAGCACTTCCCTGCTCCACCCCAAGCCGCTATGCAATAAGTTAATATTGAGTGGGTAAGGGCATAATATACCGTTTTCAAAATATCGTAGTCCGCAGAGGCTCTTAAGTTCTTAAAAACAAATATTAGTTTCCTAACCCTACATATAAGTGCTCCTACATGCTTATCCCATGACAAAGTGCTATCAATCCAAACACCAAGATATTTGATGGTATGTAAACGTTCAATGAAGTAAAACTAGACAATAGTATATTAAAAAAATGAAATACTCACAGAAAACATGCCATCAATAAGTTCAGTAACATGTTCATCTCGAAGTGACGTGGTTCTTGCGATTTCTACAAGTGACCGAAGCATCTCACTAAGTTCACCCTTATCGATTACTCCATTACGATCATTATCACACATGTCGAATATGATGCGCAGCTTATCCTCTGTTGCTCCACGAGAGAATAAAACAACAGTATCTAAGAATTCCTGAAACAAAGAAAAGGTAATAATAATACACAGTCATTTTTACAAGACTTAAAATTTTCTTAGTTTAGTCAATTTCACTTGAACGTTTTTCAAATTGGCCAATTATTATGCGTTACCAAACTTCTTCTTTTTTATTACATACGTATAGGCGCGTATTTTGTGTATATATTATTCATATGTACCTGGAATGAGATTCTACCATCACTATCCTTGTCGACTATATTGAACATTTTCTTGACGAATACTGCATCTGCTTTCATGCCCAGTGCGCTTGCAAATTCGCTTTTTGACAGCGATGTCCTCATAACAATGGACTGAAATGAAATTAATAGTCTCAAATAAATTAACAAATAATTTGCGATTGTAAACACTACATTAGTATGCTTTTGTTTGATACTAGATAGGCGATTATCTTGTAACAATATACGTTTAAAATATTTTGTAATAAAAGTAATTTTTATTATCTATATCTTATCACATGCACTTTTTAGAAATTGTCATCTATTTTTACACTAAGAAAATAATAATTTACCATGATATATCGTGACGTACAATAGTGTTGTATCTGTAAATGGTTTTTATACTGATGTAGCCTTTAAATCAGGAACGTAGAATGTATTTAACGAAACTAAATTACTAGTCAATTTTGTCGGTCATATTGGACTCGATGTTCTAAATTTCGCTGTTTTATTCAGATACTCGTATAGTGAACAGTACATAAGAATGAACTTACTTCTGGATCAGAATCTTCTGATCTTCGACGTTTCTCTCCTGGAGCTAAACCAAACGTGATAGCATATGCCTCTCTAAAGAAATGTTCCAATTTACGTTGCCTGCGTTCTCGTGTTTCTGCTGTTGCTAATATTTGTTCTCGCGGACCCTAAAAATGTATATGGATTTGACATCAAAACAGCCCATTGTCTTAATTCTTAAAACATTAAATTATAATGAGCAAAATAAGTTGATTTAAACAAAGAATGAAATCATCTATTCACCTGACTTAGATTTAAAGCCTTTTTATGTTGAGCTAAGAACGTGTCTAGTTTAACGAGAAACTTGCGACGTGACGTCACTGAATCCATTTCTAATACGAGATCGTGTTCACGTGGAGCTCGTATTAAAACTAGAGGCCGTTTGTTATTGCGTCCTTCCTGAAAATCAGTGTAAATAAAATTCATATAAAATCTGAAAAGGCTATCTCTATTGTAATTGAAGATTTTAGGTTTCTTAACTCGTCGTTACTTAGCATAGTTACTAATATGTATTAGTCAGGACTCGGATCATGTCTGAGGAACAAGGGAAAAAAATATATATGTATTAGTCACTCACTTGGCTTTCAAGCACAGTTAGTTGGTCTGTATGATCTAACGGCACGGTGCGTAGTTTGTCTCCTTTACGGTCAGTCACATGAAGAGCTGGTTCGGGTCCAAGCCGTAATTTTACCAAACGTTTGTAAGTCGCATGTACCCATTCACGGCACACCATCTTATCTACTGAACCTAGTAAGTATAAACATTATACTAACTGAAAACTTAAAAACAGTAAGTTACGAATAGTTTTGAGTAAATAAATAAGAGTAAGTAATCATGGGTAATGTAACAACATGTTAATCTATTATTAGATTGTCTTTATTGTACTTTTGAAAAAATAATTTTGTTGCTCAATATGTATCAATCGTTTTATTAAATTACAACGGGATATTTGTAAGATTTACCTTTATATTGTGCATTTTTTAAATGTTCTTGTTGTATTTTGAGTCTTCGTCTACGACTGTTTTGCAGTTTCACAACACCGTATCCAGCGCCAGCGCATAAAATCGGCACAAAAGCGAGTATGAGACATATGTATATGTAGGCGAACTCGTTGCCCTAGAAATATATTTCATCAGGTAATTTCATATAAAAATGGTTTATAAAACTTGCAACAATAAAAGAGAATTTATAATTTCTTGATCGTTTTTTTTAATAAAGATGGTCATTACGGTCCGTCCGGCAGATGTGAAACATTTGAGCTAATATTAGAATTTATATATAATTAATAATAATCAATAAAAACCAATAAAGAAAATATAATAAAAATAATAGAGGTACGGAAATAAATTAATCTATATTTCTTATATTTTAATTAGAATAATAATTAAATAATATACATATTTATAAACAATATTATTTAAAAGAATTTATATAAAACGTGGATACAAGCGATAAAAGTGTCAAGCATAATGTAGTCGATTAGAAATAATAGGCATTTATACAGTAAACAACGAGGTGTATAATGTATGTACACACACACAAGTGAGTCGAGAGCAATGGCGTAGAGGGTGCATGACGGCATAAGAGAGCGTCATACCGTTTATCGCATACATGTCGATTTTATTGCCAACACATCCCAATAGATGTATCATAAGAAAAATGATAAAGGTTATAACGGTATTTGTTACCTCAAAGTAATCGTATCCTTTTAAGTATTTGCAGGGTGGAAGTTTAGAAGCATTGAGTTGGTAAGGTTGTGGGCAAGGATCCCCCGCCCGCCAATGGAATACGTCCCGTTGGATATCATGAGGTCCCACCGACGTGCTATTCACTATGATGTCCCATAAACTAATTCGACGGAGTTCTTTGATTTCTTCGGCGGTGAAAATGCTACGAGCGTGTATTATAAAACTTCAAATGAACTTTTTAAATTTACATACCTATAACTCTTAAATCAAACTTTTTAATTCTTCATAACGACTGTAAAGTTGTAAATGTAGAAATAATAGCTTTAAAATTACTCACGTAATGGAGAAAGGATTTAAAAAAAGCGACAGCACGAATTCCACAATAAAATCATTAATGTAGTAATAAGTTAACCTTAAAAAAGATTAATTTTATTTACTGGAATTTTATAATTACAAATAAAATTGTAGGTATTGCAATGGTTTGTTATTTAATTGAAATAAAGTTTACGACAAAGTAAATTTTAATTTGCGGATATATTACATTCATAAGTAGCTACATAAGTTATTTTGAATACCTGTTTCAAGCGATACATGAATAACAAGCCGTGCGATATTTTGGATAGCAGATAGTGTTTCCAAAACAAATTGTAGTAGAGTATTGATAGTAATATTTCACGTTCATAACTTAAATGCACATCGTGCAAAATCCTTTATTTTATTTATTGAACGATGTCGTCACATATGGTCATATGTACATTATACTGCATTTTATTGCATTTAAAATTGTAATAATTAGTCAATATTAATTACTGAGTACTGTTTTGTGTATGTAAAATATTTAAAACAATTTTTCAAATAGTGTCTACTCTTAAAATCCGAGTACAACTAACATGCACATAACGCGACAAATATATTCTCCACATCTATGCCGCTACCGAGAATATGCTGCATATTTCGTTAAAACTGATTTAATTGTGGATATAAAAAATCGTTCTATTTTCACGATTTAACCAATCTTATTTAATTAATTCCTTTGCATAATAACATTTTATATATCTAATATTAATATATGCATAGAGTACTCTTTATTAAACTTTGCTACAGGCAAAAAAAGTTTTACATACAAAAAGTTTTAAGGATAAAAATCACTACCAACATTAATGTGACTCACCCATTTTGATCATTTTCGAACCAGAATCGATCTGCATCTCTTATTCTTGTGAACTGGTCGATAATTATAGCGCGGAACAGTTCTCCTGGGTGTCCAGTTGATTCTAACATACCGCCTGTATAGAATGATAGTATTTCAAATTTAAAACACAAAATTAATTAGTAAATTATGAAAGTAAATCACTCTTTGAATAATTACCAATGTATACGTCAATGTTATCAAGTTGTCCGTTGTAAATCTGAATTAACTGATGCAATAGGTCTGTATTGTTTTCGAAAAGTTCCCGGTTGATTTCATTAAAGGTCTTTAATTTAGGTAAACCAAAGTATTCCCTGAAAATAATTTTAATATTTTGATGAATGATTTATTAATAATTGCAGAATATACCGTTATAATCGTGTACTTTGAATAATATTAAGCGGATGGAATAAAAAAAAACCACTACATTTTAACAAAAATGTGACAAGTTACTTAGTTAATGTAAAAAAATATTAAGCTGGACTAAAACCGATTAATGTTTTAGGTACTGATATATATTTTTTGGAAGTCTCCAACTCAAAATGTGTTTATCATCATCTTTTAGATGTGGTCTATAGTTTTCCATGTTTTTTAATCATACATGTAATCGTCGAGTCTCCGGTACTATACCTACCTGTTTCATATAACGCGATGTGTAAATAAAAATATCTATATATATAAATAATAAATCGAAGTGTTTGTTATTTGTCCAAGCTAATAATAAAATAGTTAAACCGATTTAGATGAGATTTTTACTTATTCAACAGTTGTTTTTTAATTGTCGTTTAACAATATTATTCACGGTTACAAATGATTTCACATTTTCTTAGAGGCTAAGCTGTAATGAAGACATTTAATAGAGGTAACTTAAAATTAGTAAAAGGGTTATAGTCAGTAAGGGTTAAATCAGTAAAGGGCTGTAGAAAAAATACGTTATTCAAATTATTACCTTTTTAGACCCCCCACACCTCCATTTGAAACACAATGCTACATTTTTTGGGACCTGCCCTTATCAATATTACATTACATGTACAAACATATAGGTAAAAATATTTGTATATTGAAAAATATTAAACGAATGACATTCTATTTTAAAAAGAGAAAAATTTGCAAATTTGATTAGTTGCGAACATAAACGTTAATTTAGATTCCCTCAACCCCCTTTGTTACGCTAAGCTACACTCCACTCCACCCGCAAAAAAGTGCAAACGTATTTTTTTAGAAACGGTCCCAATGTCGTAATAACAAACTTATTAGTATAAAAAGTAGACGACAGTTACATTAAACCTAGATTATACATTTAGTTCCCATGAAACAACCCTGTTTACGCGAAAATAATGTTGCCGGTGCCAGCTATTTGTAATAATTTTTTTTTACGCTTAATTAAATATGCTGCCATTCTCGTGATGTACAATATTTGATTATAATGAAGAAAAATATAGTAAGTATTGATGTGTAAATACGCTTACAACATATATTAGGGTAAATAGTATACGTACCTAGCAGTATTATAATCAGGAACTCCGTTATCTCTCCCACGCATGATATTCAAGGCACCGAGATCTCGCCTAGAGAATTCCATCGGACCGAATAGATTATCTCGGACGTCAGAGCATAAGAGAGCGTCCTCACGTTCGGATATTTGAGATGCCATACCCATTAAAACATCCTCTACTGGTACTTGGGACATCACATCCTGTTAATTAAATATTTGGTGTTTTATTTAATATTCTATGATTGGGTAGTTTTAATCAAGTTTAAGTTAATTAATTGTACGATTAAGCTTTTGTCACGTCATAATGTAATATTATATTATAGATATTTGTTTAAAATTACTTAATAGTATATTGTAAGGAATTGGATATACATGATATTTAGAAAAAATGCTATTAGAAATACTAATTATTCATTAGTAATTAGCCGCGACTTCGTCTGTGTTGTTTATTATCGTAACAATATATTTTGTATTCAGGGAATACATAAAAAACTGAAAACAAACATATATTTTGCTTACAAAATGTCTTTCCAAAATAATGCTATCCATTTACTTCCCCTCTCCTGCGCATGTGCACCGCAGTCCTTGTTCAACTTTTCCACGACAATAAACTCATTCCGCTGAACGAGTGGTGCTTACAAAAATCGTAGTTACTTAAAACTTTAATAACTCTATATCAAACGAAGATATCGTGATATTTTTTTTAGATAAAGACCACAAGCGTTTAAGAAGTAACATTAATAATAATTGAATGAATATATCTAGCAGTTTTCGCGAGATACACGCACAACGGCAAATCTTTATCATTCTATGTATTTATAAATGTATAGTTATGTACATAATAGTTGATATTCTTTATTTTACTCACGTTTCCATCCCACCAGGTTTGGCACAGTCTTATCGCATCGTGACCACCTGGCGCTCGGCTGTATCTGCAGTTTTTATCTCTAAGGAGTATAGCTGGCGGTACTAATGTATGCCCAAATCTAAATGCGGCCACCGCAAATTCATGTGTTACTCCTGGCGCAATCTCTGCTTTGTAGCCTTCGTAAGGAGGAAGAGACATTCCAATGAAGGCTGGTACGTATTCGTATAGTATAATATTCTAAAATTGTAAAAATACAGTGATAAATGAAAACAATAAAGGATTAGGAGCAACTGCCTGTTTAAGCAAGTGGGTACAGCTTGTTTTCTCCCGGAAGGAACATATTATAGTCTGTTCAAAAAGGTAACGCTCGACTTCAATTTAAGTAGAATACGATTATAATATACTGTATATTGTTTGTCGTAGTAATATAGGGTAAGGGACTTTGTAACTTCCAAATAGTAAAAATAATTGAAAGTGTCAGAATGTAACTTGAAAACATATTATATATTTTTTTATTGATTAAAACTCAGTCAAACATATTTTTATCTACCTTTCTACCTTTAATACCTTTTTTACCTTTCTCAATAATTGCTCAATCTCTTGACTTAATCCAAATTTAAAATAAAATAGCCTATAATACAATATGATATTTTATATGATTCCCAATTAAAGTAACTGTGATATTTTCTTTTATTGTGGCAAAACATTTTTAAATGCCCGCTTGGTAAGCTACCATCCTAAAGTTGAAAATCGTCGTTAAACATCTGTGTGTTCCGGCAACTGCATATGAGAACAGGTGGAGAAGCCTAAAAGGCTTAGCCCGTTTATTGTTCTAGGCTACATCGTCATTTAAGATCGGGTGAGATTGGGATGAAATATCCTTTAAATAATAAAATTAAATAAGTTATTTAATTATATAATAAAATAATATAAAAAAACTAATAGGCCTAAGATATTTATGAACAGACTTCAAATGCAATTTTCAAATAATTTCAACTAACTGATATCCCCGTCGTTTGTTTTTTAACGGCATATGTTATATACAGAAAAAAAAACCATAAATAACACAACGCTTGTCTACTTCTTCACAGCAATAAAACATATAACAATGAACGAGTCGTGTTTATAAGAAACGTAATTTATTAAAACTTTAATACTTTTATGTTAAATTATGGTTATATTTTTGTACATTAGGACCTAGTGTCTAAGAAGTAATATAAAAAACATCGACATCTATCCAGTACTTTCTGATTGATGCGCGTACAACTGGAGATCTTTTTCATTTTGTTTATATATAATATAGATGAATATAAATAATTGAGAAATTTCAAATACAATGAATATTTACATTCGATTATTAATACAAAATACCTGCAAGCTGGCAATTACAATTCTCCTCGCACGCTGGAAGAGCTGCTCATCACTCCAATCAGGGTGTTGTTTGTGAACTCGTTCCGCTACTACATTGTGCCATCGCAGTAATAGAATCCCGAAGGTAACTAGTGCTGGATTTTGATTGGTCCGTGGATCTCCTAACACTTAAGATAATTTTTACTGTACTATCATATTTCAGATTCATAAATGGAAAGAGTGCAAGTTATTCCAACTTAAAATTGTCAGGCTTATTGTTTGAGCTTAAACAGAAGTTATAATATTTCAGCCACTTTTAATTTAACAATTGAAACTGAATGTTCTAGAAACCTTATAAACACTTGACTAAAATAGTACGTGGATATATTATAAATCGTCACAATGGCTACAGTTTTGTAAATAGTCAAATGTTTCTACAATTCAGCAGGAAAATACTTGTTGTGTTGTGTTCTCGCTTAGTGTATTCTCCGACTTTCCATTTTAATGGCAGCTACTACATTCCTATGGATCGTAGCGTGATGTTACATAACCTACATATAAACGAACTATAAAATTGAAAAAATAATTTTTGAAATTACAATGTTATTTCCAGAAATTAGCGCTTTCAAAGTTCAAACGAATGAGAAAACAATCGCTTGAACAATATAATAATTAGTATAAACGATAAAAGAATAATTTTTTGATCGACAGGGCATTTCTATACTCTGCTGAAGTATAATAGAAACTTAATTTAATTCTCGGTATTTTTATTATAGAGGTGTGTTAAACTTACAAAAAAGTCTTTCAGGGCTTAACATTCGCATATAATGAGGAACTGGATTATTGAACAGCGGCACACGCTTTGTGTTGCGTAGAGGCATCCCCGCTTCACTCGCTAGGCTTCCGTTCTGTAATTATAACTTTATGCTTTACTAAATATGATAACATCTGAATAGCATAGAGAGAATCATTTTAATCTATGATTACTAATTCTAACACCTTGGTAAAAATAATACAGAAATTAAAGAACAGCAACCTAAAATATAATCAGAAGTTTGACTTGTAAACTTGTAAAGAATATCACTTTAACGATATAATTCAAAAATTTATATTGCTTATTAAAATAACAAATAATTTCTGTAGTGGTTGTTATGATATGGAAAGAAGCAATACTCGGGAAAACAATAATATTACTGATTTACAAAACATTGTTTCCCATAAGCTTAACTTAGAAATAAATAAATTGCCTTTTATATTACAAAAATAAATAACACTTTTTTTTTAAATTATTATATATTAGGTTTTACGAAATATTACGTTACGTATTTAATTTAAAACTATTATCTAAAGTAAAATATAGTTACTGCAGTTCAATGTGTTATTTAGAATAATTATATAATTATGCACAAAGTAGTTGTACTACTTGGAAAATTTTCCCAGAAGATTGAAATATATGATTGAGTTACGAAATGGGAAAACAGATAGTGTAATAAATAAGTTCAGACAGAGTGTCTCGATTTGTACAGTAGGATAGTAGGTACGTTTAGGAAAGTACGTAAAGAGGCAGGCCTGGCTGCTGGGTGGCACCTGAAATGACCTCATTGCATTCACCCACGCCTCGCTCGTGCTGTAAACGAAGCTGCCATCGATCCAAGACGTTATTTGATTTATCTGAAATAGAATGTTTAAATTACAACTTTGATTGATGATATATAAATCGATGATTGATCATAATTGATAAATTACATAGTTACTTTTGATTAATGAATGTTGATAGTTCGTAGAACAATTGTACGCAGCAGTTACAGGAGTACGCATCTGACAAACGCGTGAAACCGCGAAGCACAGCTATTTAGAAATATATTGGTGATATGGAGAGCGAAAAATATATTACATATTGCTTAAAAAACTTAATTTAAAAAATATATTGAATAAATACAGTAAATTAATTAAAAATAAAATGTATTCTATAAATCATTTATGATTTTGGTGTTTAATATTTTTATAATGAATAATAAGACTTTTATTGTAACCAATAATGTTAAGGAAGAGGGTGGAAAAATTTAAATGGTAATTCTACATTTTTAGGAATTTCTTTGTAACAATTCAAGGATTCCTTACTATCCTTACTTCTTTACTAATATTGTTAATGCTACTTTGGGTTTGTATGTTTGTTACGCATTCACGCTTTAAATACTCAACCAATTGCCATGCATTGCATACACGTTGTTAGGAGTAATAGAAAAAGAGATAGGTTACATTATATTCAGATAAAAGGTACTGTTCCTGAGGGATTGACGAAATAAACATTAAAGCGAGCGAAATTCATATATTTGTTATTGCTTTTATATTAACCAGTTCAACAAAATCATTATAACAGTAACAACATTATACCAATATTATAACAATAGGTACAGACCTACCTGATAGTAGGTTATTATAGTATACGGTTAATATTCCCTGCATAAAATAAAACAGAAAGACACTGTATTTTCGACGCTATTATATTTTATTTCAATTTCAGTGCAATTTAAATCAATAAGTAAAGTTATTAGAGATATTGGTAAGGATATCGAGTCCATTTGTATAATAAAATATGGAATCATCGTAGATTAGCGAGCCAAATGTCTAGGACGTAGATGTAATATAAAATTAGCATAGTCTGTTAATGATATTGTAAACGTACTAAGTTTCTGTATAGTGTTTTATTAGAGGTGTAATTATTCGTCGATTAGCATTCTTAAAAGCTATTGCGGGTATAAGGTAAGGCTCGATCGTAGGGACATATTTGTAAAATTACGATAGCTCCATTCGTGTGATGGGTGTATCTAGGTTATGTACTACGATTAAGTTTTATTGCCTGGAATTTGACCTTCGATGAACACGGCCTGTCATTTAACCTATTGGTTGTTTTTTTTTTTGTTTACACCATAGTGAAAATATGAATGTATGTATGTATGTGTTTTGAGGTGATGATGGCTTAGGTGATAGCGTGTTCGGATACAGCGTCGAAGGATGTAGGTGCGAATCCTAGCAATTGAGTCGGAGCTTTAGTTGAAGGAAAACATCGCGATGAAACCATAACATGGCGGTAAAGATTTTATAAGTCCGCCTGGCTAGCTACCACCAATTTGCAAGTTGAAAATCTGTCGCCAAGCACCTGTAGGTTGGTGTGTTCTGGCAGCTGCACTTGAGAGCTAGTTTCCCTCCAGGTTTAGCGTGACCACCAAGTTAGACCACATCATCATTTAATATCAGATGAGATTGTGGCCAAAGGCTAACCTATAAAGTATTTAAAAAAAAGTATTTATAATTAGTTCAACACGCCTGAATAATATTCAATAATTTGTAATGGATGTATTCTTTGGTTTGTATATCATGATTAAGTAAGATTTAAACGTCTTAGTTAAATACTAAACATTGGTGAATAAGAAATAATTGTTATTTATATGTAAATAGGCGAAGACAAGACAGTTAAGTACCTTTTTCTCCTCTGTTAGGCCACCGTTTTTTCCCTTGTTTAGTTGTTATTGACGAGAGTTAGTATTATCAATAAAAAAATTGGAAATAGTATTGTTATTTTATTCATTCTTTAGTAACAAAAAAGATTGAAAGTTTAAAAAATAATTTATTATTGGCGAATTTTTACCACTGAATGACCACTCCTTACATTAGGTATTTATTCTGAACTTTTTATTAGTTAAACAACATGACTCACTTGTTCTCGAGGGCTGTTAGGGCTTTGCCCGGTGTTGCGGTCATAAGCAGCTCTCAGGAATGGCATGTACTTTGCCCCCTCACACTCCGGGTCGTACATATGATCGCACTTGTCCACAGGGATGCGATGATGCTCGATGGGGCACCCGGATTCAGAAGCCATAACAATCTCACCCGTCACCACTTGCCCTGTTTTAAAATATTGATTAACTTTCACTTACATAATAATGTATCATTAATATATATATACGACTGTTATTTTTTCCATATATATATATATATATATAAATTTCGTCATTTTCTTCATTTTTTATTTAACTATAATTGTAAACATTTATTCTAAATTTTCGGCTAAATACCTACCTATCAGTTGCGAGGGATCGTGAGAAACCGATTCCCATTATGTTACCTATGAGATTTTTTTTGTAAAATAAGCTATTTTTTACTATTTTTCTAGAGCATTGTGTTTTCTACAAGTTATAAATATTTCGTATATTACTTACATGCGTTTTTATTTGGTATATTGTTACATGTATACATTTAAATACATCATATCACTAAATATTATAAAACAAAGTCGTCCGCCGCGTCTGTCTGTCTGTCTGGATGTTCGCCATAAACTCAAAAACTACTGAACGTATTGTAAAGCGGTCTTCATCAATAGATAGAGTAATTCACGGGAAATGTTTAGATATATAATTTGTCAAGGTTTTTTTTGTAAATTGATTGAAATATAATTGTTGAAAGAATTGGAAAAAGTCAAGCCGCCTTAAGCGTTTCATGGACATGAGTATATATCTTTTTATTAACGGGGCAGGACAACGTCCGCTGAGTCTGCTGGTTTATAATATATGAGAAGTATTAATAAATGTTATTGATTCATCTCTTACATTTAAAACTATACATCCTTATCGGCTAATATCAATTTTATGTTAACATTATATTAATTAATATTAAATCTTCAATGAGGAAACACAATACAAAATGTATAAAAATAATTTAACTATAAGTATAGTGTTCGTAAAAAATTTTATCCCCTCTGAATATTGTGTTAAGTTCGACCTTGCGAATAATATAGTCAAGAGTTTAATACAAAACAAATTAAAAATATTAAACATACCAAAGAATGCAAGTAAAGCAGTTCTATTAGCAAGCGAAGGCAACCCATCCTGTCCTCTCATGAAAAGTTTCGATAGAGTCCTGGCTCCTGGTCGATCTGCACCCGCCATCATATACACTCCATCCGCGTATGATGCTGGCGTTTTCCTTGTGAGGCGGCTACCTGTAGTAACAGATCTAATTGAATATATGTTTTTTTTTGCATATAAATGTGATATATTTGAATGTTCGTATTATTGTTAAGTATATGCACTATTACATTTGCTAAATTTTATTTACATCTTGGCGGAATTTGTTCGAAGTGAAGGATCACTCCTTCTGGTTCTTTGTATATTGGTTTCTATTTTCAGATATTAACCCTATTTCTAAACCTGCCAGGGAACTATTGTACTAATGTATATTACGTTATATATTCCTAATTTCGTATCTTAGAAAAGTTTGTTATATATTACTTTGGTACACAGGTGACTAAGGCACCAAAAAGTAAATTAAAAAAGACTTTATTTATTATTGTTTTAATTATAAGTCAAAAACTATGTATTTGTGGAAAAAAACATTTATTTTTTAATGAATTACTGAACGAATTACCTGTTTTGAAACCAACATCAATGAAATTGAAGTTAAAATAAGCTCAATGTAAGTTGATTTATTTTATGAGTTATTAACAACATAATAAGACATTGAACATTTTAAATAAAAGCTACATAGTAACAATATTAAAATGTCGTTATACAATTACAAACGAGTATGGCATGCTCGGTTATAAACATTGAAAATAACAATAAGTAAATATTTAAACTTTTAAATATAGATACAACGAATAATAATGGCAAAAAATTGATAATATCTAAAAAAATATTTGAATTTACAATTACATTCCTTGAATAGACTGATACATCAATATTGCTCTTCGAATTTCAATTTTTCTATTACACAGTATATTGTAAATTTTATGTAATACGTCATTATATAATTAAAATATTCAAGTTAAATAAAAAAATGCTATTTTACGTAATAAAAGACTTTAATGGCTCAGGATGTCTTTTTTCCTCCTTAAATACGATATTCTGCAGAATAATCAGATTCAATATGGTGGTATATATTTTCGTAAAAATTGTTAAAGTAAATACATTTGTACTAAACTAAGTTAAGAATGCAAATATAACGTTTGATCAGTGGAGTAATCATGTGACGATTAAAGTACATGTTAATCGTTGAAGTCAAGGTGTTTATTTAAAAAATAATGTTGTAGAACAGTATAAAACATTTTAGTCTAGTAAATACCGAGAAAACTTCTTTTTCAACAAATTTTATTTCATAATCATATTTTAATGTGTGACTCGGAATTTTATTAGTAGTCTATAATAAAAAAAAAAACCAAGAAATTTGATTAAACCTCTGGTAAAAAATCTGTGCCTACTTACTTAAACCTACACATATATCCGATTTTGTAATTTTATTCTCTTAAATAAATTATTTTACTTCTATATATCAGCAAGCATATTTTAATAAAAAGAAAACGAAAAGTTTCTTACTTATAAGAAATAATTCAACAGAACAGAAATCTAACAGATATCGGCGATGTAGGTAAATAAGAGATTTGAATTATGAAATTGATTAGAGAAATACTGTCTTTATATATTTTGTTATTTTTAACAATGGCAGAAATTATACCAGTTTTCTATACTTTATAGGTTCCGTGTTCGACCATAACTGCACTTGATATTAAATGACATTTTGATCTAAAATAGATACATGATAAGCCTAGAAGACTCACTCTCAAGTACAGCTATCGGAACACATATAGGTTCTGCGTGAAAGATTTTCAACTCGAGGTTGGCAGATAACCACGCGGACATTATTAATAGCTCTGTCACTGTGCTATGGATTCAATACTGATTGCAAATTGACTTATAGTATATCTATTTCTGCTGGAAAAGAACAGCATTCGCGATACTATTTTGATCTGTAGGGTTTATTTGACACGAGACGTTCCAATTTCGCGAGCTCAAAGCTAGCGACCTATTACAACTCGCCTCAGAAAAAATTACCCTTCGAATTAGGTCACATATAATACCCATATGGCATGTAGCCTGTTCGCTATATCATAGTATATATAAAAAAGGAAAAGTAGGTATATATACTTTTACTAATTTTGTTATTTAGTCCATGGAGTGTTTAAGGGAAATCGTGTTCACTAACTAATAGTCACAACGTTTTTAGTTTAACAAATAAAATAAGTAGATAGTGAAACAGTTACTTTGTTATTATCAGTAACAAAATTGGTAATGTTATGTTTCAAGTCAAAAGCTACAAGCTAATATTGTATGCATGTATGTATATATCTATTTATCATTGTATGTATGCGTGTACATATCTATATTATACAGTACAGATTTCATTGTACAAATTATTATAGGTTATAACATATGTGGTGCCGCGAAATCGCTCTTATGGCTTATTATTTTATAGAATTTAAGTGTTTTATATGAATTAGTTGTGTGATATCTTTTATTTATCCTAGCTAGCTAACTAGCTGTTACCCGTAACTTCGTTAGCATTGTTTATTGTATATTTTATTTATAGTGAAAAAACATTTAAAAAAAAGCATAAATAAACTTAGCTTGCAAAGAAAGTTTTCTTTGAAAACGCTATCCGTTAACTTTCTCTTTCGTGCGAATACCTACTACACCGTTTGCCCCACATTACACATATCTGAAAATGTAGTGGTTATAGAATTTTAATAACTAAATTAATAGAAGATACCATGACAATTTTAGATGAGGACCAAGTGTCTTTGAAATAAAATTAAAAAAAAAAAAATATATATATATATATATGCAGTAGTTTTTGTATGACGCGCGCACTTCCGCAGACCTCTATAATTTTATTTATATAGGTTACTATTTAATTTTTAGACTTTAAATTACTTCTCTTAAATCTTCCCATTGCTGCTGACCATAGGTTTATAACATTAAGGCTAGAGAATACTCTGAAAAGTTCTATATTCATTAATACAGGTCTCGTCAAAATGTGATGTTTGGAGATTTATCTGGGATAAACAAAAGTCACTTCAATTGTATTCACAATACGAGATCTTACTCATTATACACTCGATTTCGCTGATAGTCCTAGTTGTACCTTTGTAAGTCAATGCGTTATTATAATACTATTGCAAAAGTATCGTACCACTGATTACCGGGCAAGTCTTGATAATATCAAAGTAAAAATATTACCCGTTTAGAAGCCCTTTAGCAATTTATCAACGTCTATCTAAATTATTTATATATGGCTTGGAATGCCAAACAGACAGATTGTCACATGTCAATAAAAAGTTTAAAACGATTTTAGAATTCCAATAGTATTTTTTCCGTTGCGGGAATAAGAATTTTGTGTTAATATTGATCACCAGTGCGAGTCGAAAGAAAATACACGTCTTATGGATAAATGCCATAATCTCGCGCGCCTATTTTATCGGCAATTCAAATAATTTACACAAACACGTTGCATTCGCAATAAAATCAGTTTATCATTTAGGTTTAAGAATGTTTTAAAGGATTAATACAAGTTATTAGTAATTAAATACTATGTTTTGGATTAAATCAATCATGGTATTTAAAATTGCCTTTTGATTCGGTGAATTGAAATAGTTCCTAAAATTATATCTTTTGTATAGGTTTACAGTTTATCATTTGAATTCCTATTTGTTACCAGAATGCGTAGAAGGAGCGTAATATTGTTTGAATATTTGTGTGTTTTTTTCTGGCACGCTCTTTAGTCTAAACGGTTTTAGGCTTTAAATTAGTCTTAATTGTATGAGAGACATACCTACACTATTAAAATATGGCGTCTGTGAATAAAAATAGCAAACATAAAATAAAAATTGTAGTTGTGTTTTTATTTTGCTTTTTTACAGATTAGTATTTGAACTGGTATTTGTTACAAGACTGCGTAGGAGGAGCGTAATACTTTTCGAGTATTCATGCCTGTTTTTTTTTTGGTACGCTCTATAGTCTAAACGGCTTTAGGCTTTAGTCTTATTTATATGAGTGGCACACCTATACTATTCATATATGGCGTCTGTGAGTGAAAATAGCAAAAGCAAAATAAAAATTGCAGTTAGGTTTTTATTTTTCTTCTTTATTTATTAGTAAAGTAACGAATTTGACAATTAATTTGAGCATATTCAGAGCTTCTGTTGAATCTTTGGTTATTAATGAAATTCCAGAACTTGGAAAAACAACAAATGTAATAATTAAAGTTAGATGTTTTTATAATTTAAATGTAGGTACAGTTATTTTATAAATGGCGACTAAAACATTACAATTTTGTAAAGTAGAATGTTAGTACTTTAAATAAAATCATTAACTGCATTTTATTCGTTCGGCATAATTCAATAAACCTTTTAAGTTCAGCTCTGCGTATGTTAAATACATTCAATCGCATAAAATCAGTGAACACAACATTAATACAAGGTATAACTGATACAGTTTTATACTTCTTATTGGACAAATAAATTACGACTAATAAAATCAGAGTGAGGTATGTCCACTGTATGTAGGCATAAATAAAGCTTTCACATTAATATTACGACACGAGATCAAGTCTTAATTGACTTAGCTTGCTTGTTTGAATGACAATATGATTTGATAGTTAATTATGAATATTAACAGACATGCAATTTAATGACCGCGTCAACTGTTAAATACAGTTCGCATATTAAAAGATATAAACTGAACTGTCTCTGTCTGTTTGTGTTTAAACAAAACGATAATGATTTTATAAGAAAGAATATTTTTTAATTGTACGGTTCGAGTTCTTTTTGTTGCATCACTAGTATTAAAATTCAATTTAGAAGAGTTTTGATAAGTTTTAATATGACTACTAATACCCGTATCTATGTAGATAAATAAACCCTCTATATAAATAAAGTGAATGAAAATTACTAATTTACTTAATATACATGTACGTAAATCAGCCGAATCGAATCAACATATGTTCTGGGGAAATTTAAAAATTTCTATTAAAAAATTATACCTTCATAAATATATAGCTGTGTCTGTCTTGTCGAAAGATTTTAAGATAGAAACATCATAAAATATCTTATTATAACGTTACGAAAAATATATTATGATATAATAGCTGCTTGCCCTAGCTTCACGCGGATGTAGTAACGAAAATATTGACACAAATTTTTGAAGTTATACTTATTTTGGCGCGTTTGGGGAAAATGATGAGAGTAAACTTTTACGATGCGCGCGCACACCGTCACGAAAATAGACACCCTGAAGTTAGCTATCGTCAACATTTTATTCAGAAAAAGTATGTGTGTATTAAATACCTTTTTTCTATTGTTAGTGTCGTTTTTTCTACAAACTTAGAATAAGGCGATAGATAAAATTATTGAAAAGATTTTTATCTTGTTACGCCAAAGAAGTCTAACTTCTAACTTCTACATAAGTACACACTACTTTTCTTTCTTTACATCACGATCATGAAATAAAATGGCAACTGACCAATTGAACGTCAATCTATAAAATTTTATTAAGTTTTCTATCTCACCTACTTTTTTAAATGAAGATTGTTCTCGGAAGAGATGTAATTACATATATGTATTTAGTAAAATTGGCATTTTTGTTATGTAGATACAGTCCACGTTACAAGAGTGCATTTTTATAATTGTGTTCTCATTTATCTTTAGTGTAATGTTGTAATGTACAACTTCTTGGTTTATCGTAGGCTCCTGAAACATTATAGAAAGTAGTGGCGTAATTATAGGGTGTCAGAGCTGGCAAAATGCCACGGGGCTCCCAACCCAAGAGTAGTTGGGTAACTACTTCAATGGTTTATTAAAATGAAATTACAACGTGTCGATTTTTACTGGGGCCCCATCCAATGATTTTGCTACGGGCCTCAGATGGTATAGTTACGCCACTGATTAAGCGCCTGGAAATTATTTAGATACGAATTGCTTTTTATTTTAAAAGCGATGGTTCAATTATGCATTTTATTGTTTACATAAGTACCGCTGTATTTAATTCGAAATAAAGTGCATTGCCGATCGAGGAATTAATGCGTTCACATAAAACTTATTCAGCGATAATCTTATTAAATATTTTTAATTAGTGCTTAACGGTATTTTACATTTCGACCACATTTAATACTGTAACGTTTTTTAATAACGATTCATTTTATAATTTATGTAAACATTTTTATATTCGTCTGAGAACTTATAAAAAATGCTTTTGTTGTTTTTCAGATAAAATATGTTGTAAAATAGTATACAAATTGTGAATAATACAATACGTTTTCTTATCTTAATTTGTTATAGAAAGTTGTTTGTCTTTGTTTTATTTATTTGTTTGTAATGCACTACTCTTTGGAACTGTCAGATCTCAAAACTTTTTATTGCATTTTGTGGTCCGCTTATTGAAAAGGTGTATAGGCTATCTAACTTTATGCTAGAACCTTTAAGTGTTTGTCAGAAAGTACGCTAAGTGACAACAAAGTAATAATACAAGTGTGTCTTTTGACGCTTATGTATTCTTTTAAAGGCCTAGGCCGGAACAAATTAAACACGAATGAAGTCACGGGCTGCAGCTAGTTCCTTTATATATATGCAATTCTATAACAAATAATACTGATTTGTTAATTTTAATATATTCCCGTCTAAGTAAATGTCACTTAAAATATTATTTTTAACCGACTTCGAAAAGGAGGAGTTTCTCAATTAACACTGCTGGGCAAAACTTTCTACCTGGACGAATCAACTAATATGGTTATCTCTTCAGCTCACATTATTTCATAAACGAAGAGAAATCAACAGTAACATATTTTTATCACATATAATAGAACTACAAAATAATCCCAAGGAGGGTTAATGTCTTTTTTTTTTTTTATTTGTCCCCTTTCTTCTTCAGACGTAATCCGAGACTTTATTTACAATATTAATTCTTTATACAATTCCTTCCTTTACTTTCATGTAAAAGCTACAGCTCATTTACATTTCATTTTTCTACTATTTAATATTAACAATTGAAATTTAAAAAGTCCCCATTATTATTATTATTTTGTCATTCTATTTTATTACTTATTTTTATTTTGTTAATTATACTTATTGTTTACCTTAAATAACTATCACAATTTCTCAGTATATATCTTAGTTTTACAAATTGTACAAAACATTGTTCTTTACTTTTTTTTTTCCCCGGTTTACATTTCTGTGTATTGTATCCGGTTACCCGAGATACCTATATGCCAGGTGTGTGAGTGAGTGTATCATTTATCCTCCCGCATTCTCTTGTGTAATTTTGTTTCAAGCTAAGGAGGGTTGATGTCAGGCGGCCGTCGATCGTAAATATTAAGCCAAATCATATATCACAACATGACAAACATGTTGTGCCCACCTTACTAAGGTGGGATAAGGGTAATGAGATGATGTTGATGATATTAATTGAGATTTTTTTAAGTATATTATAGGGGCAAACGAACAGCTGAGTCACGTGATGGTAAGTGATCACCGCCGTCCATAAACGCTAGCAACATCAGGGCAGTCGCAAGTGCATTGCCAGCCTTTGAAAGAAGTGTACGCTCGTTTCTTAAAGGTTTGTTACTCGTAATGGTTTGGAAACATCGCCGCTGGGAGTCGATTCCACAAGGTCGAAGTTCGAGGCAGAAATGATCTTGAAAACCTCACCGTACAAGATCTCCACTCATCGAGGTGGTGTGAATGAAAATAGAAAATATTGAGGTAGTGGTAGGTCTATGATAATCCAATACTAGGTAGGTATTTAACTATGGTCATGGACGTTCTATTGCATTTTTTAAAGTCCGTCTTATTTTTATAAGCTTTCATCTTTGATATCATAAATTAATTATTGGTGATTAATGATTTAGCCTTTAGCATTTGATTAGAGCTTATGTATGAATTCATGTTATCTAAGTACTTAGTTTATTATGATTAATGAACATTATCAATTGATCTTCAATTTATGAAGATAGGTCATTCGTGACCGATAGGTGAATTACGATCGTCTGATGAATAAGTTTATGTGAAGAGCGTGAAGCAACGATACTTTAACCTATATAGGTATGGCATATTCATGAGCCACGGATCACACATACTAGAAGATTTCGTCTAGTAAATTATTTCTTTACCTTCGCGATAACTGTTTATAACTGTTATTATTGTTACTCGATTAGCATTTTATAGAGGCTTAATGATATAAATTACTCACGGTGTATGACGTCATATGCTCACAATTACCGAATAAGCTTTTCTAGGTATGTGATTACTAATCTTTGAACATTATATCAATGTTAAGCGGAACAGATGTTTGTCTGAGTAATGTTTGTTACACTTTTAAGATAGACACTTAAGCCGTGTCTGCAGGTAGAAGGGCATTGGCTATTTGCAACATTGTAAGTTTTACGCAGAGGTAATTGAACAGAAATAGAACAGTATTTAAATAATAATGACATAATAAATATGAGTGTACAAGAACACACACGGGCATTTAATTTTAAGCTAAATGTGGCTAGTATGGTAGAAACTGAACAGCTGGTGTCCTATCATTATTAATATAATAAACGAGAAAGCGTATCCAAATGGAGGAATGCTTGTTACCCCTTTAATGTGAAAACTATTAAACAGATTTGTTACTTTACAACAATACAGGTTATACGAGTATATCATTCCTCCTGAGGAGTATAGTAACTCTCGACCCCTCAAACCGCAGAAGGGGCCCCTGATGATGGGCTGACACCTGCTACCGGGGATGCATGCAGACGCAGTGCCGTTGACAGTACCTGCTCCCCGACCTAAAAGGTGTTACGAGGCACCATGGGGTTTTAGTCCGCGTGAACCGGACAAACTTCACCTCGCTGCCCGGCGGGGTGGGTAGCCATAAGGGATTTCCCCATGTAAAAAAAAGCTTAATGTCATCATGGCACATAAGCCATAATTTTTAAAAGTATTTTTAAAATTGACAAAATTAAAACGATAAATATCGAGTATGAAAAATCCTATTATCTTGAGAGCTATTTCGGCGTGCAAGACATAAAACCGTTAGTTACACGGAGATAATATATGGTGTCATCCCAATCCCAACTATTATTATAAACTAGCTTGTGCTGGCAGTTTGAAATATGCGTTAAAAGATAAACACGATCGAGTTTCTTCCCATTTCATCTCGATGACTGGGTTGTTTTCCTAACCGGTGGTAATTTGACGTTTATAAGCGCCTTCTTAGGGCCTAAACTGAATAAAGTATATTTTGATTTTGAGTTTCGTCCGCGTTGATGTAGATTTGAGATTTCTCAGAGTTATTCCAGAACGGTGTATTTTTTTTCTAGATTAAACTACCAATAAATATTCTTCTCGTGTAGAAAAATCACCGTAATCAGTTGAATATAAAAATTAATAATTATATTATATATGATTTTAGTAACTTATCAATTGAAGAATGATGTAAGTTTCCCGTGAGCAAAATTTTATTAAATTCACGATTTTTGAGTTAATTTCGGACACATATTTAAACAGACAGACAAAAACTTTTTAAGATATAGTGATGACCTATCACAAAAATAAAAATAAAAATGGACCGTACAGACAAAACTGCAGGTTTACTAATATAAATGTGTACGAAGTCACGGGCGGTTGCTAATTACTAATAAAAATAATTTATGTAGTTAACTTTTGAATATATTTACAATTAATTTCGCAACTGATATGCAAACGACGCTGTCATGAAATTTGTCGATGTCTATCGATTGAAACATGTGAAATGTTAGTAGATGACAAATTAATAAAGCTTTTATCTGCGCATTGAATCTTAATATTAGTTGATTCATAGATTGGCCGCATTGAATATAAGGTCGCTAAATAGACAATGAACATCTGTGATACAGTTATTCATTATGTGCATTTATAGAGAATACGGTCACATATAAACTTTTGTATCATAGACTTAGAAGTATGCGTTATAGAAAACAATAGCCTACAATATATGTGTATGTCAATATATTAATTTAATTAATGATACAACTGAAATCACTGAGTAACTAAATTAATAAATAGAAAAATATTCAAAAAGTAGGATAGTTACTTATTTTTAATTAGCTTCAATAATTACTCTGGTTTCTCTACGTTGACAATGACATGACACGTCATTTTATTTGCATTTATTTGTATTCTATTTTTTAATATTTTATATTATTATAATGGGTTATTGTATCAATTATTTGACAATGAATACCCCGAAAGACAGCAACTTTATTAATTTAAGTCAATATACACCGATGTACGTGATACAAAATCCTGGAGCCACACAGACGAATTATGTTATAACAGTCGCCAACGTTGAACAAAAACCATGGTACTACAAAATAATCCCAAGGAGCGTTGATGTGAGGTGCGCGCGGCCGATTGTAAAAATTAAGCCAAATCATACATCACAACATGACTAACATGTTGTGCCGACCCTTCTTAGATGGGATAAGAGTAAGAAGAAGAAGAGGCTTATTACAGTTTCTCTAACTACTTTTAGTCTTATGCAATTTAATGATACTTGTGAAATGTTTCGGTGCACGATTTAAGAGGATATTCAGTGATATTTAAGATGTGGTATAGAAAAAATAATTTATAGTCCTCGCCGATCTTTTGACCGCTCTGAATATAGACCAAAGTTCGGACTTGTTTATAACATAATCAAGAGTTTAATGCAAAACAAGGTTATAATAATATTATAGGAATTTACAATTAGTATTTATTTATCCTTAAGTTGTCTTGATGACATATATAATATATTATTATAAAGTACTTATATCTAAAATTATATTCAGAGCAGTATCATGAGAGATCTAAAAAATTAACGAGGACTGTATTAATATATCTATGTACATAAATTGTATAATGGTATATTTACGATACCATAAAGTCGTAGTGGTCCACCAAACCACTAGGTTTGGGCAGTGGAATATCAATTCGATGTCATACAGGTTTGCGAACCCCGGCATGTACTATCGAGTTATTCGGAATTGATGTAAATTTACTCCTTTAAATTGTTAACACTGTCGGCTGTAGGTGAAGGAAAACAGCGTGAGGAAACCTGAACCTGAGAAATGTTATTGTGGTACTACCGCATCTGAGAAAAGTGTAAAATTGTGAATTTTTCAGAGTTTGAAATCGACAATATGTCATAGGCTGGCGTGGTGATTATGGCCATTCCTTCTTTCGGGAAGACGGCTATGGCCCTATAGTGGGTCTCTTACAGGCTGAATTTGATATCTGCGATAGATAAACTTAAATATTATTTCTTCTATCATCATGAATGTTAGCAAGGTTAAGTATTTTTTCTAGGAAGTTTTGAGGCTATACATTATACTGGATCTCGCTTTTAGGTGGTGACAATATGTATCTCATTGTTATTACATTTCATATTATAACTTAATGCGAACGAATCCACGGGGTCTGCTAGTGTAGTATAAAGGTTATTTTATATAAGCATTTATCATTAAATCAATAAAAGAAGTACTCAAGTGACCATATGTTTGCATAGTAGATTCCGACGTCAAGGCTTTTGAATTGTTATGGTTCACTTACCGGCAATTCTGATTGTGTTATACAGACCTAATAATATAATTATCTCTGTGTATTATCACAGATTTTTATTTTAAAACGAATTGCCTCCTTTATAACTTGTGTGAAAGTTTCGTGTTCGTTCTCTTAAAATATTGCATACTGTTAATTTATTATGTTATAATAATAAAAGATAAAAACTAGAAGCTTTAGACCTTGAAACGTATCTACGTTACAGAAATAATTCAAAACAATCTTTGGAACAGTATGAAAATAGTAGATAAAGCAATATGTTCTGAACACACAAGTGACTGGTTATTATAGTCATTAATATGATTTCTCTAAGGGAAAACAGCCATCTTTATTAATTACGAAAATTTCGATTTTTATTATTATAACAGCAATATGGTCTGGTCTATTGCCAGCGATGTACACAAATGTGTTCTTTAATTTTGTAAAACATCAATCTGAATCATCTGTTGTTTGTCTGGACTAATCTCTCAGACAAATTTTACAAAACTTCTATAGGCAGATAAAGAACTGCTTACAATATTATATAAACTACAAATCCATTACGTGTTTTTATACGGCCAAAGAAATTATATCAAATTTTAAATGAAATAGTCTCTATCTTAAAATTGGTTTATAGGGGATAATTAATAGTAAGACAATGATGATTAAAAGAATAGAAGAAAATCTACAATTGATGCAAATAAAAAAACACATAGTTCCCATGAAAATACTAAAGCGTTTTCATGAAAATGAAGTCTCGGGCACCAGCTAGTATTATATAGAAATATACTGCATATAAAAAAATATAGTAGTTAAATTTTACTATTAATAACTATGATCTTATTTCCATGAATTGCTTATATACAATTAAACTGGTAATAATATAGTAACCAATATTGAAATATAAATCTGATTAGTTGGAATTAGGTTACACTCCATACTGATTTTCATAAAACAAATGCGACATAATTGTAACATCAAGAAAACCCACACGTATATATTCTCAGTATTTGTAAATAACATCTAATATATTCATGTTGTTCGGTAGTTCGCATCAGTTGCGAAGGATTTATTATCAAAAGAAGACCGATTAAAAAAAAACTACAAATCATCACTTTATGTAAATTATTGCGAGAGGTAACTCTTCTATAGAGAACCATTTTCACTGGTGGTATACGATTTTATAAAATATATATGAGAAAACAGTTTACATGTATTTATGCACATTTTTGATTTGGATAATTTTGCTGTAGGTATAGTTAATATTCAACCGGTAATGATATCTACATAAAGTCGTATGTATAAAATTGATATGAAAGTGATAAACACGGTTAGGTCTTGTCTATGCAATAAATACAATTATCGAATATCTTTAGAAGCATAATGATGTGTGTCGGAGCTGGTGCGTATTTATTTATGTCCCTTTTATTCCAAGTTGAAAATGAGTATTATAAACAGTTTATAATATAAGAAGATAATGATAAGGAGTTCATTCGTAGTCCGGTGAATCTGTACAGGCCAAAAGAGCTAACAGGGTATCATCATCATCATCATCTTAACCTTATCCCACCTAAGTAGGGTTGGCACAACATGTTTTCTTTTTCCACTCTCCCCTGTCAAAAGTCATCTCAGTATTCACACCTTTTATACACATATCATTTTCCACACAATCCACCCACACCTTTTTCGGTCTTCCTCTACCTCTATATCCGTCCACTTTCAAACTCAAAACTTTTCTTGTTATATGACTTTCATCTCTTCTCATAATATGCCCGTACCATGCTAACCTATTACTCATCAACTTCTCTGTCACTGGTGCTATTTTCAAACTTCCTCTGATATACTCATTCTTAATCTTATCCATTCTTGTTACACCACACATCCATCTTAACATTCGCATTTCTGCCACATGTAATCTTTTCTCATCCGTCTCTTTCGTAGCCCAGCACTCGGATCCATATAACACGACTGGTCTGATTATAGACTTATACACCTTCCCCTTAAGTTTCAACGGCATTCGTGGGTCACAAATTACTCCAGACACCTTTCGCCAATTCATCCACCCTGCATTTATCCTATTCTTCACGTCCCTGTCTATGCCACCGTCGTTTTGGATCAATGAACCGAGGTACCGAAAATTGGAGCAGGCTGGTAAGGATACACCGTTTAAGGTAATATGAGAAAAACTGGATGGACCGCCGAAGTCGCAGAACAAATGTTCAGTTTTGATCCTACTAATCCTTAAACCAACATTCTCCAATTTTTCTCGCCATTTCTCTAGCCTACTTTGGACCTCAGTAGCGTTTTCTCCAATAAGAACAATGTCATCAGCAAACAGCATACACCAAGGTGCTTCCTCCTGTATGTCTGATGTTATTGCATCCATGACAAGAAGGAATAAATAAGGACTTAGAGCTGATCCCTGATGCAAGCCTACAGCCACATGGAAATTATCAGTAACTCCAGCCTCGGACCTAACATGTGTTTTCGCTTGACTATACATACAACGGATAAGTTCTAAGTATTTCCCAGGCACTCTTTTCTTTTTCAGCGCCCACCACATAACATCCCGAGGTACTCGATCATATGCCTTTTCCAGATCAACAAACACCATATGCAAGTTCTTATGTGCACGTCTGTATTTTTCGCACAGTTGGCGAAGTGCACAAATGGCATCTGTTGTCGAACGTCCAGGCATAAACCCAAATTGATTGTCAGTCACTCTAGTTTCATCTCTTATTCGTCTCGCTATCACTCTTTCCCAAACTTTCATACTATGTGACATAAGTTTTATTCCTCGATAGTTGTTACAGTCCTGCACATCACCCTTATTTTTAAAGATAGGAACTATTACGCTACTGTACCATTCATTTGGGATCGCCTCCTCTTGCAACATCTTATTGCGAAATAAAGTCAACCACATCCATCCATCTACCTTTAAAAACTTTCATACTTCAATAGGTATACCATCTGACCCTACTGCTTTTCCGTTCTTCATACCATTCACAGCTATTCTTACTTCATCCTCGCTTATCTCCTGCACAACGCCTGAATTTAACGGGTATGTCAGTTCGAAAAAAAAAGAGCTAATATGATTTATTGACTTGTGTGTTGAATTTATCGGTGACCTCGTTTAAATTTCAGTAGATTCAAAAGTTTCCTTGAGATAACTAGAAAACCACGTGTCAGAATCTTTATAATACATTACTTTGTGCTACTAAATGGTATATTATAATGATAATTTACCTACACCACTTTCAGAATAACGAGTTTCGTAATCTAAGTTTTAATATATTTTGCATAAACTTCTGTAAATACTTCAATTCTTCGGTTGTATATAAGTAGAATTGAAGATTGAGTTTATTAACTAATCGGGTGGTCATTAAAAACTATGCGCCCAAATTACGTATTCCACAATAGTAAAATTATATAAGAAATGATTATATATGGGTTTCAAAATAGCAAATTCGGGTAATGTACCAGTGAATACGAAAGTTCACTAAATCAAAGATAGTGCGGCCTCTCTGCATACTATATTCGTAAGAGTAGGTATGTATATAAAAGTGTACATTGTAATTAATATGACTATTGGTATATATGCGATTTTTTAGTCAAAATTTAACTATTTCTTCTATCGCTTAGCAGTTGTCAGACTGTTAATTAGAGAAATGGTTACGTCACGATGTTTTTCTTCAGTAAAAATATAAATCCATTGGAGTGGTTTAGTAGTAGAATTATTTTATTTATATATTTTTTTTAATTAGAATAATTATAAACGACCAGCTTTTATGTTACATAAATTGAACGTATAAATAAATTATTGTATACAAATAAAAAAACTCACTTGTTCAATACACGTTGTAATATTTATATGTTGCCATTTATCAAAATAACTACATGAGATCAAAGTACCATTAATGAGATTAAGCACCATGTCAGAACCATCCGACTAAAACATCTAGAAGTGATTAAAATAAGGTCACCTCGATATTTCAAACCGCTGAACGGAATCGGTTTTGATTAACGTCATTGCAAACAATGACAGCTGACAAAATGCTTGAAATTTGATTAGGCTGCTAACATACATGCGCTTATGCAGCACCAAATATTATTGAGTTTAGTTTCCTGACACATCAACGTTCAACAATACACACATGTTAATTAACTTAAAATTGTGGACTGAGTTAGTGAATGAGAGAATTGCTATAAGAAACGAAAACAAAATGCGTGTCACACAAAATGTATCTTGTTAATATTTTACTTTTCGTTTTTTAGTAAAATGTAGAGCTACATAGATTAGAAATGAATACTTTATATATAATCACCACTTTAGAGGTGGAATATCCAAAAATTCGCTATATATGTACTTAGATAAAAGAGTAACTACCTGATAAATCAACGTACAGTCTAAACTACTAGGGCTAGGGCTGTGAAAATTTGCACGTGGCTTCCTATTACAATACACATAAGAACTAAGGATTTTTGGACATTCAACTCCTGCTAAGATGGGGAAAAAGGAATGAAAATTTTACATTCGAATATCTTTAGAATAGGACAATAAAAATATACTGGGCTGCTTTCTAGCAACGCCTTGATAAAGCTTACACTACTAATGGTAATCAAATTTAAATGAATGAAAATTTTAAAGTTAAGACATTTTTTACAACGGTAAATTTGTAAATTAACACATGAAAAGAAAAAAAAAACAAATAAAATTAAACCATGACAAAGAAAACAAAACAAAATGATAAATGATCAACGAAGTTATAAAATGAATAGACTTTGTAATTATAATTTATTACGTTTAAATATTCAAAAAGACCGCAAATTCTGAATATATTTAACTAGAGTATGTGGTCAAAATGAGCTGTTTATGGATCCTAGTCATCCATCATACATATCACGAAAATTAAGTAAGAGGTAATCAAAAAAACTCTTACAAAATCATTATTTAAAATTACATGTAATCATACAAATACAAAGAAAAATTTTTATATAGCGTGTTGTCTTCATAACATACAATCTCTGTTTGAAATAGTTTTATACAAAATAGATTTCAAATTTTCTCATATATTGTATTAAGCATACAATTGATATTCACAATTGCATTCGATACTTAAAGACTATTTTTTAATTATTCGTATTAATAACATAAAACACTGTACTAACTTAATAATTAAAAGATTTAACACAGCCTTATATATATATATCTGTGGTGTATGGAATTTTAATCGTTTTCGAAAGCAACTTGTTATTTAATCCATAATTTTGCATTTTTTTTTATCGTGTGATGCAATTGCTGTTGGTAAGTGTGACGCTATTAAAATTAATTCGTTAATAATAATAAAGGTTTAATATGTGTATAAATAAATCGAACTGTATTACTAATTATCAGATAATTACGCTGGAGATTTTCATATTTTGTTACTGTATATTACAGTAAAAAGAAATGAAGTTTTATATAAACATGGTTTTGTTCATTATGTTCGATAGTATTGGTAGTTTGGTAAATTCTTTCGATATGAAATAAAATAACATAATCGTATATGATTTTATAAATTATTTTAATATAACGATCATATAAGGCTAATTTCACACATCATAAATTCATATCCATGTTAATTTTTTTCTTTGTTATTTTTCTTTAAGTCTTCATGTAAAATAAAAGATAGAATCAACTTACTAACTGACCCCCAATCAGGATAAGCTCTGTTGTTAAACCAGCCATCGTATCGCTGTTTCTCGTAATATATTTCTGTAAACAAAAAGTGATATTATATAACTTCATAAAACTATAATTTTACTATTAACAATGGTGAACGGTAACGATCTTCTTATTGTTATAATATTCTCAGTATCTCAGAATAAAAACGCAAAATTCAGTGCTAATCTCATTAGTATTAAACAGTTTAATATTTAGATTTAATGTGTGATTTAGTGACAACTAACTGTAATTAAATTTCATACACAAACTTGTAATTTTGCCAAGTGTATTTTTATAGAATCAGAGTTGTAGTATTTCAAGTAGCTGTGATAATTATTGACATATATGCAAGAGTAACGCACGCCGCTTGCGGAGTCGCCAGTCGAATCGTGTTTCGCAGATCTGAGTTGCAGATAAATGCGTACCGTTCGAGACCTTGCTCTGTTCGTTCTAACCGAGATGCATCGGTAATGAGCTCTTCACTACACGATCGTAAGGATAAAGTAATAACGAAGACGTTTAATTATTTCATGACATAAGTATGAGAGTAAATAAAATATTATGTTCGTGTATTTTCGTTTTATATAACATTGACATACAAGGTTATAAAAATTGAACGTATATATCACTAACTGATACCCACCAGCTACGTTGTACTAATTTATATTGTAATAAACTATTAATTAAGAAATAACTGGCAAATGGTCAATGGAATTCAAAAAATAAGTAGCGTAAAACCATCGAAGAAAAGTACATAAGCATCCAATGGTCATATAGTTCTGTGCTAATATGTATAGTAGTTTTAACACGTTTCACTCTTAAATAAACTATATTGTCGTTATATATATATATATATATATTACAAGTTTCTCTTAACAAATAGTGTCGTATGTTACTTAGTTCTTGAACACGCAAAAAACAAACGCTATTATTAGGTATATATGAATTGTTTATGTGACCGACCCTAAGTAAAGACATTGAATAGTATGAATTGTTGTCCTATTTGCGGTTGGTATTTTATCGTCAGGTGTAGGTTTTGAAATTTAATAGATCCGTTTTACTGCGAAATGTAGTTTAATAAAGTCTGCAATGATGGTATTGGTGGTTATTTATTGTTTATCGTAAGTAGTTAAGTACATAGATTTTATGATTATCGTAATTATATAATATTGTTAAATGTATGAATAAATAGTGGGCGTCCAGTGGTCGAAATTCGAGTATAATTAATTAATTTCTTAAGTTTCAAAACTGTTGTCGTAAAGATGACGAATAGAAACCTATGAATAAAGTCTTCGACTTATCGATGGTAAGAAAAAAATGTTTCCAAATTTTTATAATTGATAATACTATAGCTACTTATATTCCCACATGTATGATGTATCGCAGTTAAGCTTATCTAGCGTTGCTCTTACGGCAATAGGCCTAGATGCTAGGTCAGCATATTTAGAAAAAGTATAATAAGAAATTAATTTAAGTTAGCCTAGAATCGTCGCTCTTAGGTTAGCTCTTATAAATTAACCGTGGGAGAAAACTACGTTAAAAAGTTACAGACGGGTGTGCCTTCGGGCGGCGGGAGGGAGGAAACCTCGGTAAAAAGTCACCGTGGGAGAAAACCACGTTAAAAAGTTACGGGTGTTGAGGAGACAACCTCGTTAAAAAACAGACGGGAGGCCTTCGGGCCGAGGGAGGTAGAAAACCTCGTTAAAAAGTTACCGTGGGAGGAAACCACGTTAAAAAGTGACAGAGGGACGGCCTTTGGGCGGAGGGAGAGGGAGAAAACCTCAAGAAAAAGTTACCGTGGGAGGAAACCACGTTAAAAAGTGACAGAGGGGAGGCCTTCGGGCGGAGGAAGAGGGAGAAAAACCTCATTAAAAAGTTCCTGTGGGAGGAAACCACATTAAAAAGTGACAGAGGGGTGGCCTTCGGGCGGAGGAAGAGGGAGAAAACCTCGGTAAAAAGTCACCGTGGGAGAAAACCACGTTAAAAAGTTACAGACGGGTGTGCCTTCGGGCGGTGGGAGGGAGGAAACCTCGGTAAAAAGTCACCGTGGGAGGAAACCACGTTAAAAAGTGACAGAGGGATGGCCTTTGGGCGGAGGGAGAGGGAGAAAACCTCAAGAAAAAGTTACCGTGGAAGGAAACCACGTTAAAAAGTGACAGAGGGGAGGCCTTCGGGCGGAGGAAGAGGGAGAAAAACCTCATTAAAAAGTTCCGGTGGGAGGAAACCACATTAAAAAGTGACAGAGGGGTGGCCTTCGGGCGGAGGGAGAGGGAGAAAACCTCGTTAAAAAGTCACCGTGGTAGAAAACCACGTAAAAAAGTTACAGGTGGTGGTGGTTGGAGGGGGTGACCCCTTGACTACCAAACCGGACCAAGGAGGGAAGGGGCTGGGGACCTGACTTTCCATTGCACATTGGTTCGGTAGACGGGTAGGCAGCTTGACCGGGCTGTCGTCGCGGTCAGGGCGTTCGCGCTGGGCCTTGTCGCCGGGGTGGCATGGTGCTTGCTTGTTCGATCCCGTGCCACTCCATAGCGCGGCAGACGGTATCTTGTGGGTTTTTTTAGTCAGTAGGAGTCTGACACCCCACAGCTCCCCAGGGCTGTGGGTGTCCAATGAAGGATTTCTTCCCACATTAAAAAAAAAAAAAAAAAAAAAAAAAAAAGCTCTTATAAATTAGTCTCAAGTCGACTTTTACTCTTTTTTTTAATAAAAAAAGTTAACTAGCTTGCCAATAATTACTAAGCAAAGAAATACGTTAACCAACAAAGGCGACGGTTATACTGAACCGTTGTTATCTTCAGTAATTTATATATAGATTGATACTAGCTTTTTTGTTAGATTCTCACTGAGTAATATTTGCGAATAGATTTTATAAATCTGTTATAATAAATGAGCTACAACATAGATACGATATTACATAGAGTTATCACATACAAAAACTATATAACTGGGAATAAATCTTCACTTATTCCTTTGAAATTTATTGCGACGTTTCAAATATTTCAGTGTTTTTGTTGTTGCCGATATTCAATATGTTATAGTGAGATACACTTTAAAAGTAAAAAAAAAAACATTCAGGAAGTTGGTTATGTGAATCGGAAAAGGATGCCCAAGCTTTAAGTACTTTCACTACTTATTTGATTAAAGGAAATCAAGTGTTAAACAATTTTATTTATTTAAATTCAGTAAACTTTTTATTTTTATTCACCTAATAATAAGTCTTTTAATTTTGTTTTTTCCTTGTAAAAAGATATGATCTAACTGAGATTATTTTAAGGTAAATCAATTCAGAGAAGAAAACTGTAATACATTGGTAGAAAACAAAAGTGGTTAACGGGACACCTCATCGATCAATGTAGGTTTGCATCCTTGTGAATGAGCTGGAGCTTTTGATGCAGGAAGACATCGTGATAAAATCGCAGTATGATGGTAGGGTTTTTTTTAGCTCGTCTGGTTAGTTACCACCCTCAAGTAGATTTCCCGCCAAGTACCTGTTAGTGTGTTCCGGCAGCAACACTACAAAGCCAGTGCCTCCTCTAAAATTACTGGAATATATAGAACGGTATTTAATTACGATGTTGAGGTTGGTTACCTCCTTCTTTTTTTATTAACGTGGGGAAACACATCATGGTCACGCCACCCTCCCGGGGGAGAGAGTGAGTAGTGTGAGACTGCTACTCACTAAAACCGAAAGTAGAGTTTGTTCGTTACGTTTTCACGACTTAACTACTAAACCGATTATCATGCAATTTTGCATACATGTTTGCAAGATACAAAAAAACTAAATAAGGTACCGATCATACAGATAAAACCATACTGTTCCCGATAAAGTATACATCAATGCGAGCAAAGCTAGGAGATAATATAACATTATTTTCCTTAAATAATAACCTTACACAATTCATAGTTAATATGTAAACCTAGTTTCCAACGAGTGGTTGTTAGTATTTCATAATGCGACAAATAAGCTGTAGTAATAAATATTGTTTAAACGGATATCGAGGGATTGTCGGCGAGACACCTGCGTGTGCCGTGAGGACATTTAAACGGCATGTATGTTTCATGAGCAATTAAATACTTAGCATTCGCCATGAAACTGTTTCGAAATACTTGCGGATTCCGTTTCATTCTGTTATATTTCATTTGTAAAGTTTAATTAGGTGATTGGCATTCCTTAAACACTTCGCCGTCAATATGAAGTAATTGTGGGAAAAAAATTGTATCATCTAATACGAGTATATTATTTCAATCAAATTTTTACACATCATTATTTTTGTTTTCTATACGGAACTACATATTGTTTTTTTTTCGCGGATTCGTTTGCGTTAATGTTTATTTGACTTATCCTTCCGGAACAATACTGTTCTTCTGGATGAGAAGTACCTATGTCCTTTCCTGTAGTCCTGACAACATTTATGCAAAATTTCATGATTATCGGACTAGCAATTAAGGCATCAAAGCGTAACAAACAAATAAACAACTAACATTAGCATTTATAATATTAGTAAGGATATGAGAATTATATTAAACAATAATTTTGTGCTAGAAAATAGTTGCTGAATGACCATTAAGTCTCCTCTTCTGATTTATAACGAATTTAAAATATTTGTCAATAATTATTTTTGTAAGTTTATAAATATATCAAATTTGCAAAATCCGTAAATTAATTGATCTGAGTAAACAGTTTAAGAACTTTCACTGAATACTTCGCGATAAAGGGAAAAATGTTGGTAAGTAGCGTGTCACACTGCTACGAATTATTCTTTTTATGTTGCAGCCCGACAAATTGATAGCACTGTACACACCGCGTCAAACTTTTTGACCGTTCTATGTATAATTGCACAGAACATAAATTTAGGTCTAAATAAATATTATATTATACGTGTAACTTCGAGACAACTTAATCATAAATAAATGCTAATATTAGATTCTTATAATTATATTATAACTTTGTTTTGTCTTATACTCTTCACTATATTACAAGTAAGCACAGACTTACGGCTATATTCAGAATACATATACATGGTGGCCGCGTTCCAATCGATCATGCCCTTATCATCCTCTTCTTCTTTTTGTATGAATGAAAGAGAATAAGTTTAGTTACAATTATATTTATTTTTATTTGACATTTATATAAATTTAATCATCTGCCGTGGTACGCGAATCACGCAAAATACTACTGGTTACATTTAGATTATTTAAAATAAAGTGATAAATGTTTTAATTAGTCGTGGTGGTCCAGTGGTTTAATCGGTGGAATCAATTAATCCGATGTCTACAGGTTCGAATCCCGGCATGTATCAACGAATTTTTCGGAATTCGCGTACATTTACTAATTTACATTGGTAACACTATCGGCTGATGGTGAAGGAAAACATCGTGAGGAAACCTGAACCTGAGAAATATTCTTGTAGTACCACCGTATGTGAGATAAATATAGAACTGTAGATTTCTCAGAATTTGAAATTGTCAATATGTTGTGGGCTAGCGTGGTGATTATGCCCTATACCTTCCTTTGGGAAGAGGCCTATGGCCCTGCAGTGGGTCTCTTACATGCTGATGATGATGATGAATGTTTTAGGATATTACGATTTTCATGAGTACTACAAGAGATTAAAAATATTTTTGTAAGCATATTTTTGCATTTCTTTTAATGTTTTTTCCTCTGCACATAAAATGTATTGTTAAGATAATAAATAACGCAAGCAAAATCGCAATTATCAGCTATTAGTTAATGATCTATGACGGACGTTACGATTAAATCAATAATATGCATGAGTAGGTCTTGTGTTGGTGTGGTCAATATTAAGCGTAGGTGTGTATTGATTTTAGTACATAGCTATTTACATAGAATAGTTTATAAGTTAGTTTAAACAATTACATAGATTAAGCTCCTCTATTTTAGCCTAAATTTAATATATTTCTTTACTTCATTTTAATTATAATTGAATTACGGATTGTTTTTCAGAAGCACAATCATTCGAAATTATTGTACATTAGCAACCACCCGCGACGTCGTCCGCGTTAATTATTAAGAAACTGAATAGTAATAAAATGTAGCTTTTATCACTGAAAGAATTTTCGAAATCGAATCAGCAGTTCCGGAGATTTCAAACAAACAAACTTACTTATTACATAATACGATGACGAAAACAGTTAAAAAAATTCTAACACTCAATTGAATACACTATTAATTTATATAAGTAATAAAAAAGTGTCAGTGTTTTATAATGACCTTTTTGTCTTTATTAATATTATATCTACTTGTTGTAATTAATTTTTTTTTTTCGTTATAGTAGGTAACTAGTTTTTTTTTAAGTAATTTAAAATCAAGGTATCTCAAGAATAAAGAATTAATAGTACCGTTACTTTTTAGTTTACTTTTTTTATTATAATAATTCAGACTTCTTATAAACTTTGAAAAGCCGGAGTTCGTAAAACACGGGCATGATCTAAAGACTAGAAACTGTGACAAACAATAACAACAAACTGGTCATTCCATGTTTTAGATTCAGTAAAAGTGGCCACAAATTGCCAAAGCTTATTACCGATTTGCCGGACTATAAGTTTAAGTGCCATGTTAAGCAAGTTTTGGTGTCAAAGGGCTATTATAGAGTGGATCAATATGTGAACGATGGTGATGTCTGGAATTGACTCCTCTTTGTGAATCCACTAAAATCGGTTGTAATATATAACATTTTAAATATATAAGTGCGTGTTAAAAAGATAAACCCGATTGGGTTTCGTGGCGGTTCTTCTCGATGGCTGGGGTGTTTTCCGAACCGGTGGTAGCTTGGAAGTTCATAAGCCCCTTTTTAGGGCCTAAATTGAATAAAGTATTTTAGATGTTGATTTTGCTCTAAATGTTTTCGGTTTAATTATTGTACAGATAACTCTTACAATATTTCGCAAGCTTATAATGCTTTTAATCTATATATAAACAATACCTACTTCACTATTTTTAATGGGCAAATAGAATATAAGAAAAGAGTAAATATGAAAAAAATACAAAAGAAAGAGAAAAATGTCCAATTAAAAGAGAAGTGTATCAGAAATGTGAGCTTGATATTTTTGATGGTTTGAATATAACATGTAATCGAAAGTAAATGTTATGTTTCGAAATAAAATCATAAGGAACTAGCCTTTACCCGCGGCATCGCTCGCATTAATGTAGATTTGTTTTGTCTCTCGGAAACAGTACATATTGTTTTTTGGGTTAAAAGTACACATTATGCCCTTTTCTGTAACCCGAACAAACAACTAACAAGTTACAATCTAATTAAGTTGTGAAAGCGTAACAAACAAACAAATTCACTTTCATATATATAATATTAGTAAGGACAACACAAATATTACTTTATCAAATTCAACAGCTAAATAGAATCTTTTATACAATACAATGTATGATATAAATTAAATGGAAATTAAATAGTATTAATACTGAATCATAACAGTATAGCGGCCCTGATTTAGCCTTTCATATTACCGGTATAGGTCATTATTATATAGTCTGCTGAGAAACTATTAATGACATATGTAATATACTAGACAATCTACGAATATAATTAAGGACAAAATCACAGTTTACATAATACATTTGCTATTGAACAGCCTATTGAGAGTGGTTTATATCGAGAAACAATAAATAATGTTTGCTTACATTATAGTTCATTGCTGACAAGTGATATATGTAGGTTAAAGCGACATGTTAGCGTAAAAAATTATATTCATTGCAAAAAGTGGACCAATATTGCTGTGATATAATAGAGCTTTAGAGTTAGAAATTCCGAAATTCCTGTTAATTAATAGATAAATTATTCAATTATGCTCGTTTATAAATAAATACTGAAGTGTTTCATAATCTATATAAATAAAATGATAGACGTCTGTCGTTGTGTAAAAAAACAAGTACAAAGATGTCCATATATTTTTTTTTGTTTTGAGTCTAGTTACTTTGTCCTTATATAAAAAAAATATCACATATCTTCATATAATAATAGGTTATTGATGTTTTAAGGATCAACGATTTTTGTAAGCACTTTATAAAGCTTTATAAAGAAATTATGAAACCAAAGTATAATTTTGCGTTCTTTTTTTTCTGTGGACAAAATATTTGTTAAGAAAATAAATAGCGCAGACGAAGTCGCTGTTCTTAGTTAGTGTTCAAATGAAATATAACTTGAAATTCTATAAGTTTACTGTATTTACATGCTTCTAATTCATTGCATATTTACCAAATCAGATGAGGAATAAGTACATAGTTCGTGTGTGGCTTAGTCGAGTGATTAGATTCAATTATTCCAGTCGTTTTAGCAATATCTGCAATTGGCAAATATAGTATGTTACCCAGTCTTTTCTGACATCGAATACGTGATATGGCAGATAGGAATCAGATTGCACGCATAACGTATTGATCGGTAGACAGATCAGAAATAGTATTTATGGTCATGACATGTGACAGAGGTCTTGGACTGTGCTTCAATCACGCGTACCGATAGTATCTGAATGCATGTTAATAAAAATAAATTCTTGAATCATTAACAGCCAATAATACTATTGAGTGTCGTTCAGTGCACTACATTTTTAAATTGAATAATAAAAATAGTTTAACAAATTCATAATTCTATATGATTATGAGAGAAGGACTGTGTGTAAATTGCACTTTGATGATAAATTAAAACATATCTATGTTTAATACACATGTATGTTACAAAGTTGCTGAATATCAATGATTCAAAATATAATATTGGAACTTCTGATTTGATTTAGTTGAATAATGCGCCCATCATCTACTGGATAGACATCGATATTTTTGTTTAGTTTTGCTTCTTACGTACTTAGTCCCTTTGTTTTTCTATCAAGATAACTTGATTTCATGTAAAGTTATTAAAATTAAAAAAAACTACGTTTATAAGTATATGAAGTTACGTTTATAAGTAATAGGTACGCTTTGTGAAATATATGGTTTCTTGCGGTTTCGAGATGAGGCAAGCGGTGTGATGCTTATGCTCCTCAGTATATAAAATATATTGTTAAGGTACTAAATGACGCGGACAAAGACGCGGGTATCAGCTTGTACATTATTCTGTATTTATTTATTAACAATTTGATCAATTAAAACAGGCGGGTAACTTTAAACAAATTCGTTATAAAACACGACAGTTGGGTAGGATTCTGACTATGTGATGGAGTTTGTACCCTGCGCTGCGTGGTAGTTCGCTGAGATACGCGTTCATAGTTCGACCTTTCCCGGTAATGCTCGGTTCTTCAACCCGCCTTACGGTCTCGGAAAACCTTTTCCACGCCACATGAAAGCACTATTACTTCGTATTGGCTTAGTATACTTTCCACCTTACACTTTTTATGGTAACAGCTCTACTCCTGACGGGTCGTAGTGTAAAGTTTCTCGATAAATAGATTATAAAATGCAAAAGGATTGGTTTTAATTCGACAGCTGAACCAAACTGAATATAACTAGTCAAGTTGGACTGAATTTTTATATTTATAATAATAGTAGGTCCGGCGGACGTTGTCCTGCCCAGATAATAAAAAATATATACTTAAGGTAACCAATCTATTCAATTTGATAAAGATGAATACTGTATCCGCCTAAATAAATAGCCTTCCAATTACTTGATTGTATGTGACCATGTTTTTAGAAGATAGATGGGTATAGTAAGCTATCCTTAATAGATAGGTATACGCCATTATAGACTTTTTTGTAGATCTATAAAAGATGAATATCTTAGTATGCATTGTTTTGTTATATCTCAAAAGAATTAGACAGCGTTTTCTATGAAAGCTCCCAAACGGCTCGACTTTTTCCAACACTGGTCGTTATATTTCAACCAAGTTACACAAAACCTTGACAAATTATATATCTAAACTTTCCTCATGTATTACTCAATCTATTGGTGAAGACTGTATTACAATCCGTTCAGTAGTTTACGAGTTTATCGTGAACAGACAAACAGACAGACAGACGCGGCAGACGCCTTTGTTTTATAATATGTAGTGAGGTAGTGATTAGTATAAAATATATAGTATATAAAATGTACTACATAATTATGTACTATTAATAACGCTGGGTAAATATTGATGATTTTATTATTACCAATTTTGATTTCACTTCTAAGTGTGAATGTTTTTGTATTGAGAAGAATGAATGCCATAATCCCATATTAGGATTTACTAAATATTTTCGAATGATTTATTATCACTTAAACTTACGGTAGTACATAATAAATCAATCATTCTAGTCCATGACCTGCATGGTCACAGTCATCAACTTCACTACTAGACCATAGATGAGGTAATAAGAACAAGGTATGAGAAACAAATAGACCTGCGAAATATTATCAAAAGAGACTCGTACAATCATAGCTCATTTAACATAATACAAAGAGCCTTCAGTTAATGAAGGTTCGCTCTATATACACAAAGAAGATCCGGTACACACCAATTACCCGTACGTCTAAAATACATTTAGTTTTTATATGAATAAAACGTTTTTACAAAATGAGATCATAGAACATATTATATCGAATTGTTCGTGTGTTTTTTTTGACAACATTTAACTAATTGCTATCATAGTGTATTTAATAGATATAATTATCTGGGTCTAAGAAGACTTTTTTTTCTATTGAACAATTGACAAAAGAATTTATGTAATACATTCAATGTAAGTAATGTTTACGAGCATGAGAGTAATGCTTGTTACAATTGCGGTTTTAATTAATACTGTAAATAATCTTAATAATAAGGATTACTTTTGGTTATTTTAAGTTTATCTTCAGAATAGAAATATAATTATGATAAAAATTGTGATAGAAGTTTTTTGGAGTTTATTGAAGTTTACTCCTTAAGAATGTATTTTTTATTTTATTTTTTTATATTTTTATATAAGGCGCCCGGTATGAGAAAAATACGAAGAGTAAAGTTCATTGATCGAATGACAGTGTTACGTTTTTTGTGCGCAACCTATTGTACGCATGTTTATTAACAAGATGATGGATTCGGATTAATACAATTTTTAAAACGGGAACTTAATCTAGATACTGTTTCTGATAGAACACTGGGGACGACGAGGTATGATTCTACACTAAAATTTAATATGAGAGAATGGTGTTTAGTTGGACACTGTATTAACAGACGTATAAATCTGTAGGTTGATAAAGTTAACAGCTGGACTGATTCAAATCGATCTAAACTCATTACTAAAATAACAAGTTTAATTACGAAATGTTAATGCCAGTAAACTGATGGTTCGATTGATTGTAATATTACAAACAATTATATTTATTGTCTTACCTTTGTATACTACGTACGCCCTCAATATATGTATTATACATACTTATGGCCATAAACGTAATTAAATTCACGGTCAATTGCAAATAGTGAGGAAATGACCTAATAAATAAACTACAGTATATCCATCAAAGTAATTATCATATTATTTCTGTGTATTTCTGTGTCGATGGTTCAACTAATATGCATAACGTGTTCGAAATATTCTCTTACAAGTGAATTAATATAATGCATTGACAATACTCGATATAATTAATATTAAGAAAGTTTGTAAATATGATTGTGAAAGTAAACTAATATTTTATTAAATGAATTAATCCATTTATAACTCCTTAGCTATTCAGACTTATTACTCGTAATTATTACATATTATAAAAAGCAAAATTTTAGCATGTATTTTGTTACATTAGATAGTATATAGAGCAATTTATGAAGTTACAGGAAAATAAAACCGATAAAAAATGACTACCAGTGTGTTTTACTGTAATTCCTATGTACGTATATTCGTAATTCTTCTACTTATAAAAGATTATATTACTGTTTTTAGTCATTTTAATGTTTTTTTTGTACTTCTGCGGTCAAATGGTTGGTTTTTAGTTATAGCTGCATCCGGTAGTTGGCGCTGTTATTGACATACAGATTTCTTTTTTATTGTTCAACAATAAAATGTTATTATTAATATTTTCATATTTAATATTTGTAATCGTTTATTCTTTTGGAATTCTTCCATAAAAATATATAACCCCAAATTATAAGCCTCAATCCCGGGAGGTTCTCAATGCTTTTTAATTTGCATTTTTTTTAATATTCATGTTTTATTAAGAACTTTAGTAGGACTGTAGGAGGATATCTACCTACTTGGCACGCTAGTTAATTATTTCGAATGTATATTCTTAAAAAAAATATTGTGTCCAAGAAAGGCTTTAAAAATAAAATAAAAATACGTTAACAATTATTATGTAATTCATGCGAACGGAGCCCGTAGGTTCAGCTAGTGTCATTGGAAAATAAACATCCATTGACATTAACTCTACTTTTCATTGTGGGCGACTAGCATTTGACTACCGTATGCCGGTAATAGCACGTCTGACCGGCGCGACTGCATCGAGTCGCGTCGCGCGTGTGTCGCGATAGTGAAAGTTGAAGGCCACTCTCGTAAGTTGTAATTTGATGCGTCCACAAACAACGGTCGACGGATACTAAGATTCCAATATACTTTCATACTCAGCAAACATTATTTACTTGTGCTCCGTAAAGCATATTATTTACCACAAACTTCTGTTCAATGTTAAATTTGCTCTGCTTCCTTATTCAAATAATGTGGTTACCCACGAGGCATCCCGATTTAGTTCTTTGAAGCAACTACCATCAGGACCGCAAACTTTTGAGGTTGGTTGTACATATGCCGCAGTAATCACTTAGCATATGGTAAACTACCATTGGCTGCATTATATTTTTTTAAAAGTGTAGTATCCGGACCTTTGTGAAATCAAATTAAATACACCTGATGAGTGAGTGTGACTAACAGTTTAACAATTTTGCACTCTTTCGATAACGGGTTCATCGAAATATAACGATAGGTGTCATTTTACCTGTAGATTATTAATTATCTATTGGAATATATAAAATTATTAGACCTTTTTTCGTTGTACTCAAATACTATATTTTATAACAGAAATAAAATTGTGTAAATTACATTTTGATCATCCATATTCCACGACAATGAGAATATTTCATAATCATTACAAAAGGTTCATGGCGTCACAATGTATTATGAGTGAGGTTAACTGGTCTCATATTTAATAGTGTTTCGAGCTTATTGGTCATTGCTGTAATCCAAATTTATAGTCTGTATAAATAAAATGATATAGATATATATATCGCACCCTTAATAAAGTAAGGGTACATATTGAACTTTTAGGTGGCGTTTTATTGCAAAAACTAAAATACCTAAAAAAACGACATGTGGAACTATTTATAATGAGCCTTTCTATCGCAAAAACTAAAATACCTAAAAATTCGATATGTGCCCTTACTTTATTAAGGGTGCGATATACATATAAGATAAGATAAGCAGCGGTTGGTCAAAATAGATAACTTCACATCTTTCATTAAATGCAACATTCAGTTTCAATTTACAAAATTCTATTTACAGTAAGTAGAATCTATACAGAATTACGCAAAGTTTGAATTTTGATTTTCATTAAAGAATGAAGATAAAAATAGGTTTTATATCATTCAGGGTTTCGTAAAATATTTACTATTTCGAAAGTGGTCCGTCGTGGAAAACTGAAAACTGGTCTTAAAGGCCTAGAAAGTGATAATTCAATGGCAGCCCTCTCTCTCTCTCTATAGATTGGATTTCAAATCTCATTAACCTGGTCTTAAATAACATACACACATACTGTAAGTAGGTGGTTTAGATCATCTAACACCTTTTCTCTCAGTATATGTCTCTCAGTATATGTTACAGTGAAATGCTTTCCATTCAACATACAGGAAGCTCAAGGTTCTTTAAAACGTAAAGTACGACAATTTTAAATGTACTTTGGCAAATAAATAACTTGAATATTATAGTAGGTGAATAAAATCAATCGTCTAAGTTCAGCACTCATTGTTTAAGTTGGGCTTTACGACTACGCAAGGCACTTAGTTATAAATGTTAAGCAAAAGTTACACAGATTTTCTGATGAATTTAAGAACCTGTCATTTATCATTTAGTATACTTTATGTACTGTAATTGTGCAATAAAGTAATAAAAAAAACATAAGATGGTGACAGAAAATTGTCCAATATTCGCTTACCTAGTTGCTACCTACCTACTACATGTTGGAAAATGATTACCAATTTGTTTCGGCATTTGTACTTGAGAGAACTTTCTAGGCTGCCGTGTCGTGAGTTGTCTTTGACTAATACTTAATGTCATATGGTTTTATAACCAAACACCTGTCTATAAACAACAACAGAGATTATAAGTAAATCATAGGATTGAAATCTGATGAGGGCTGACTAAAAAAATAAATTTGTAAGTGTTTCTGTCAATCGAATATAAGCAATCAAACCATTTTAGATCAAATGCGAATTAAGGAATATATATAGATTTATTACACATATATATTCGTTGTAATTTCACAAGAGGTAGTAAAATAATTATGTTAATAAATATATACAAATTTGTGATCTGATATAGAAGTTGCAAAGCAGTTGTTATCTAATATTATTAAAGTTTATTTTATGCCCAGCGATGCCGGCGATTAACAGTGACACATAGTAAATAAAGACTTAAGATTGAATTAAATTTTCTAATTATACGTTATGACAATGAGATGCATATTATGTGTCCTAGTTATTTTCCTGCAAAAAAAGCCAATGACCGTCTATGTAGATTTTTTATATAAATAAATACCATTACTGAATTTGAATAAGGTTATGAGTTGAGTACCTTTAATCTATTTACCGGTTTATTCAGGAAATACTGAAGCTTCAATCCTTGGAGTAAATGACATTTAAAGGTTAAAAACTGTCCCGGAATCATATGCGCACGACGATTACGGCTATTATGGCACTTCTGATATAATTACATAGGTATTTGATTTTATTGTTTATTTATTTAAGACTAGTTGATACTCGTGACGTGGTCTGCGTTTTTTATTATATTAACAATATATTTCATATGCAGAAGAACAGACTATTTAAAGCAAAAATATACTTGGGTTACAAAATTTCTTTAGTCGTTTTAGAGCTTATAAAATCGCAGTTTCCTAAAACATTAATAACTCTATATTAAATATATATCGTGAGAATTTTTTTAGACAAAGACTAAGTCTTGAAGAAGTAAAAAAAATTGATTGAAAAATCTCCAAAAGCTTTTGCGTGGTGCGCGCATGACTACTACGACAACTATATTATTAGATTTATATAGAATAAAGTACTTAACAGTTATCACTTAAAGTACAAAAAGTAGGCAGAATTATACTTCAAAACTTTGTAAAATATTTTGTTTAGGGGATCATTTAGGGGATCAGGGGTTTACTGATAGAGGATGTAATCGCAGTATAAATATTTTGGTAAATATTGTTATTGATTTATATTGTTGAAGCAATCATAGTGTACTGGAATTTTATTTTAAAAATAGGAACACATAAACTGTTCAATTATTATTTGGATTAAGAATAAGTTTGTAAATAGTTCTCTTAAATATAGGTTAATTTATCTAAATTTACAATACTAACTTAATGAGTTTTGAGTTGAAAGGAAAATAAATATTCGCGACATCAACGTCGAATTTTGATTTTGATGGCAACAGGTCCAACTTATAAATCTAGAATATTGCATATTACCTGAGTAGTCCGGTGGAACTGTAGAGGCCTGACGAAGTCAACAGTGTAGGTCAATTCGTGAAAAAAAGAAAAAAAAACTTATTCTATTGAATATGAGTGTAGTTGCTGTTAAGGGAAATTTAAATTGGTTATTGTTCACCGGCAATGAATTGTAATGCATTTCATAATTCTGAAGAAAGTATTAATGAAATGCGTGAAGTAGGTTACAAAATCATTGTAAGGGTGAGGTTATTTTAAATGTCAATAATAAAGGTGAAATTACTATTTTATTTAATACAGATTATAAAGGTTATGATAAATGTTAAAGTAATTAAGAGAATTTAAAAACATTTTACTAATAGGTCAAGGAAATTTTTAAGTAAATGAAATCATTAACAATGAATTATAATATTATTTGTTATATATTGTTTTTTTTTACCCAAAATAAAATATGATTTAAATATTCCATCTTCAGTAATATCAACCTATAATTACAGGCTTCGAAATTGCGATCCTTCTGAGGCTGATTATTAAAAGAGGGATGTCACATTGAGCTGCATAATTCGGAAACACAAGCATAAAACTACATACAGTGGAAATAATACATAAAAATTTGAAATTACTTTAGGAAGGGTGACGTACCAATCAAGATGGCCACAAGGGGCTATTAAAATTAATAATGGCAGTGGAATTCTTTCTTGGACAATCAGTTTGAAACGCATACTAATAAAAGTCAGATGTGCATGTTTAAAGTCACAAATAGTAAATATATCAGTTTCCATGATTAAAAACTATATGCGTAGCTATAGGCAGTAGGCTGCAGTGATAACTTAACATCAGGTAGATTGCATATTAGGGGTTTACCTCATAAATTTAAAAAGGTGGAAGTTTTGTCAAAGAGTTTTATGATAGTTCTTTTATAATAAGGTTTAATTAATGATAATATCCAATAAACATTATGGACGTTGGTTCAATATTATCACCGAACTTGAAAAGCAGTAAGGTGATTTTTAGTTGGCAAATTTGAACACTACACTGACACCTTTAGGATAAATGTTCCGCTCGCTTGAGAAACATTGATATTATTTATAATAAAGAGGGATAAGGCTTATTGCAATGTAACTATCAATATGGCATAATTGCTGTCGTTATATGGTCCTGTATTTATTGTTTATATCAACGAAATTGATTGCATTTAGAATTTGCGGATCATAGGCACTATGATGCATTTTGTGGATTAGCAATACGTTAATTATTTTTAAATTAGTTTTTTTTTTCTGTAATAAAAATGTAATCTTATGAATCAGTTGTTAGGTATGCCAAAGCCAGTCCTTATGTATTTTAACTTTTCCATGATTTTTTGTAATTTTTTTTCTGTTTCTCATGGTAACTAATCTGACGCGTCTATTATTTTTATATAGAACCTTAAACTGCCGGAAGCGGACCTGCAGTCAAGGTCGTGGGGAAATGTAACACAGCGTGTTTCGTGATCAGCAGACTGTTCTAAAATGTCAAGATCTTGCTGTCATAACAACTGAAGCAGTATCGTCCTGCGTAAATATCTAGTTCAATGTCTTTGCTACTTGCATTACTTTAATATTTAGGAACAGTATTACCTAAAAGGAAATAACGAAACCGACAATTGTGCCCGTTTTTTTCATACATTCATGAGTTAAGAAATAATAACTTATATGTTTCAACCTACTTTAAGATAAAATGTGATTTTAGAGCTCACAAAATAATAATATATATATGGGTGATAATATAAATGAGGCCATTTAAAAGTCTACACAGATATAATATGACATAACTATAGACCGCGTCAAACTTTTTGGCCACTCTGAATATAGCTCGGTATTGTGCATAGTACAGGCAAGATCTTAAAAACAATGACATAATATTATTATAGGAATTTAAAATTTGCATTTATTAATCTTAAGTTGTCTCGATATTATACGGACAATATAATATGTTTTTAATTCATTATGATTCAAGAAGATATTTGCCTATTATATTAAGTAAAAGGGATGTGGCAATATCACCACCACGTTACTACTTTCAGAAGACTTTGTATGTAAAATGAAGATATCAATCCAATTGGGCACTTTTGTAAACGCTTTGACAGCTAATTTAGGACAACTTGTTCATTTCAATTGAGCAGTCATATATACGTACATACAATATATCGATTATTTCCAAAGGATTACAGATAAAAATGAACAGACAATATAAATTAAATACTTACTGGAGTAATAAAAAAGAGTAAAAAGTAGAAATTAACAATAGTAGCTGAATTAAAAAATTAATAGACAAAGCTAGAATAATAATATTTCGCCACATTATCTATTTGTCAGTTATTATTAACTCCAGGTAACATTTGATCACCACCTGTTGGGTGATCGCGTATTTTAAATGAATGATTTGCCTTATACAGTATTTACTTCTCTCTGTGGGTATATCTAGTAGCATACACTGTGTAGGTATTATGTATGTCACTACAATAGTGAAATGTACGTGGAATGCTTTCGGAGGATGGTGTGTCTATGACAGATTTCCCCAAAAAAAAAGTTTAAATGGTTTCGTAGTAAATAAATAACTCGTAATAAACATTTATGTATAATGGAGCAACGGTTTAGACATAAATATTATTTTTCGAAGTGGATGGGCACTCTAATAATAACTACTAATAATAACAAATATCAAGAAGTAATAATATAGACAAAAAATAATAAAATGTAATTGACAACAACGAAATTATTCTGAATGCGAATGTACTTCAATTACAACGCATACTGAAGCATAACGTGTCAAAATTGGTACAATAGAGAGACGAGGATCGCGCGCGGGTGAGCCTCCTCCGCCTTTAAGTCTCTGACACGTCCCTCTGATACCTAAATATGTGTTCTGCGCATTTACTTCAGAGCGGTCATAAAGTTTGACGCGGACTATATATGAATTGAGTTGGTAGATTTATTTAAAAAATACTGATGATAACCTTCTTAAATTTGAAAGAACCCGAGTGAAAGAGGTCTATATTAAAAGGTTTTTGAGACCTTGTTGACTTGATTGCTAGCTCTAACAATAAAACATAATATTATACTAAATTATATTAATTGTGAATAAGTGAGTTTGTACTTCACTACATAGTATAAAACAAAGTCGCTTTCTCTGTTCCTATATCCCTATATATGCTTAAATCTTTAAAACTACGCAACGGATTTTGATGCGGTTTTAATAGATAGAGTGATTAAAGAGGAAGGTTTATATGCATAATAACATACATTAAATAGTGGCGAAATACTGTTATTTTTGAGGTTTCTAATGTGATGTTGTAAGTAACTACATTTTTTACGCTTAGATTGCAACAAACGCAGGCTGAACCCTACGAGATTTATCAAAATAATGTATTAAGTATTGTATACATTGAAAAGATCTACAAAAGCTCCGCGATGGTATATATCTATTTCTTATGGATATCCCACAATAACATTTTTTTGTCATTTACTTTTTACGACAAATAATGGCTAATTTTCGAAGCGATTGTGATATATTAATTGTTGCAAAAATAAAATAAATAGGTAAAAAGTAAATAAGTAAAAATGGAGTGTATGAATTTAGATAGCAGGAAATCTTCATGGTATAGGGAAAGGGGAATTGTTTTACTCCAAATTCAACGCGTGCGGTCCACGGGCTGTAATGAATAAATCAAAACTACTGGATCGATTTTAATCATTTTTTCAGTGAATGACATAGGCTATATATTTTATACCCGTGCAAAGCCGGAGCGGGCCGCTAGTATATTATAATAAAGAAAGTGAGTTTCTTTATTTGTATGTTACACTTTTACGCCTTAACTTTACAACCGATTATGATGAAATTTGCATACACCTTATCAGATGTATAAAAAACGACACATTTCGTCTAGAAAAAATGTACTGTCCCCGAAGGATAGATGTCTTCGATTAAATCTACATTAACCCGAGTGAAGCCGCGACTAAAAGCTAGTTTAGTATAATAAAATAATCGAAAATAATTTCTGCATAGAAAACGCGTACGGAGACTAGCATGCGTATATAAATATATATATATATATACAAGAAGTAATCAGTAGTATTAGATTATAATTTCATGAAATAAGTGAACCATAAGAATAGCACACATCGTTCACAGTTTTCGTATGCAAAGAACTTAGAACAGCACTTATTTTTCTATACACTACATAACTATACAAGATTAAAGTGTGCAGATGTAACTCTATATGAACGCAAGCGAAGCGACGATCAAAAGCTAGTAAGACATAAAAATAAGTTCATAGAGACAAGTGAATATTGTAAACAATCGATTACGAATTAAAATATATACACGAATTAAAAAAGTAAATTACTTAAAGTTACGGATAATGTGCTTAACAACCTTTTCGTGACTGATGGACGAAGTGCGGCGCGGCGTCACGTAGTGTGATGTGCTGTGTCAGTAAAACCACATGGCAACACGCCACATCCTTGTTCAAGCACAAATGATACGGCCACGCAAATCCATAGAAATAAAGCTGTGTTCATATAAGTGAATTAAATCTGTTATAATTGCAAAACTTGTTATTTGATTTTACCTGTTATGATTTTTTTACAACATATTTTAGTATTGTAAAGTAGAGGAACGTAATGCTCTATTATTTTCGTTATTTGTAATTTTTTTATAATTTGGGTATAATAACCACGTTCAAAATATATTTAAGTATCAAATTGACCGTGTATTGGTTGGTGAGACGAAAATCATAGCTTTTCAAACCGAGTACTACTTCATAAAATATTGTTAAATGGGTGATAAATATGACACAACACCACTTTTGATTATAGTAATGTTAAGAGTTTCCAATCTAAGTTTCGTATGACGACAAAATTTCAATAGTTGGTAACTAATGTCCATAATTCATAAGTTAATGTATTCTCAAAGACATCAATATACGCAGTGGTAAGAGGGATTAGAATTAGAAAAATTAAAATAGGTCTTTCGAAGTATTTATTAGTCCTTCTGATAGAGAATTAATTTAATGTTAAAAGCAATCCAAAAAGTAGTTCAAGATTCACTGGACATCATCTGGAGTATGAAGCCGACATGTTTGATGAGACCGGAAAGTTTGTGGATTTTCCCAACGGGGTATACTTTGAATAATTTAAAAAAATACAACCATCCTAATTAATGTTATAAATTCGAATGTGAATGTGAGGTTGTTTGTTTGTAACGCTTTCACGTTTTAACTACTCAATCGATCTTCATGAAATTTTGCAGAAACTTTGCCAGAGCTACAGAAAAAGACATAGGATATACAATTCATTCAGAAAAGAAATTTTGTTTCCCAGTAAAATGTTTAATTTTACATTAACGCGTGTGAAGCCACGCACAAAATCGAGTTCATAGTATAGAAAAAAGAAAGATTCACAATACAGTGATCAATGTATATTAAGCATATTTTTCAATATAACTTAAGGAAAGTGATAACATTATTAGGAATATATCGAATGATATAAATTCAACAGTGAACAGAGCTATACAAAAAACCTTACGTCTATCTATAATTGAGTGAGTGAATCACTGCGGATGTACTATAATACGGTATAATGCCGAATGTATCCTCATATCACAAAAAACATATTCAATGAAATTGTGAATTACTTTGTTTTACACTTAATAAGAAATAATGGGCAGCAGAATTTAATGAGGGACTCACACTAATGTTAGCATGTAAATTATAAAGCTTGGAAAATAGTGACTTGTTAAAACCCCTCGGTTACTTAGTACTAAATGACTGAACTAAAAATACGATTTCTGGAAGTCAGTCACTAAGACTATTTTATTAACAGAATATACAGTAGGGTTGTCACAATTCAATCGGATAGAATTCCATATAGGGTTTATTTCATACTTCAATATTCATTACGAAGACACTTTGTACATAAAATATATTACCTAAATATTGAAAACAAATTAGATATCACAATGGTTTGTTTAGTTCTCATAACGAAATAACTAAATCCGATTTACATGAATATTTGCAGGTCTCATTGTATATTTTTAGTCTGATTTACCAAAAGCGCTTACTATGATTTAAATATGACATTAGGACTTATGCCCTGTCAAATTTATTTAGCAATTTATGTTCTTAACAATTGTTTACAGGGTTATATTAGCTTATAATTTATGATTTGAGAAAATATCTGAATGAAGTGGTAGTAATTTTCTGTCGAGTTAATAGACTTTTAGCCTTATAAATTATTCTATATATTACTTATTAGCTTACCATCCTCTATTTGAAAATGTTTCGCCAAGCACCTGTACGTTTGTCCCATGCAGTTGCACTTGCGTTCTAGTCACCCTCTAGGCTTACCATCTTAGATCACAACGACATTTAACATCGAATGAGATTGTGGTGAAAAGTTAAAATCTGTATAGTAAAAAAAAATACAGCTGCGATTTAAAAACGGAACTTTCCTCAACCGGTTCCTGAATTTTTTGAATTGTATTCACTCTGATGGAGTCATAAATAGACGTTGCCTTGTATAATATGTAAGAATTTACATATAGATGAGTCAATAGAAACGGATATACATACGTGTACACCTACATATTATATCAGTAATATAGAATAACAATTTACATAATATATTATATTAATCTTTATCTATTCTATTCTATATAAACCAAATAATAGCGGTCTGCTGTTATGCACGCATAACCCAAAAACTAAGGCATAGATTTCGATCATTTTATTTAGCTTTACTTTTTAGACATTTGAGTTTTTTTTACAAAAAAACAAAAATTAATACACATTAAGACGAGTTTTAATAAACGGAATCTAAAATTTTAAAGCTTGTTGAATACAAGTTTAAAATACTTTATTACAAAAGAGACCTAGCTAAAAATCTAGTCTACGAGACCTAGCTAAAAATCTGGTTTACGTTTTTTTGTGCAAGCAACTCTGAATACTTTGCAAACAGATATTTTGCAAACAATTTGAATTTATGAATAATATTTTTATTCAGATCTTCGTTAAGAATATTTATTTGTTACTAGATGACCCTGTGAACTTCGTATCACTTGCATATATCTGTGTAAAATGTGGTCAAAACTTATTCAAAAACTTAATATTTCCGTTATAAATGCAACACAGTTATGCGTTTTATCAATGTAAAGCTTTCTCATGTACTATTTTTATTTCTGAAACAAAACTATGTTGTATTCCATAAAACATACCAAAGAAATCAGACCTCATACTACAGTTATGAAACAGACAAATTTCTGAACGCAACTATAAATTTTGACAAACGAATGACAATTTTTTATTTCTAAAATGACAAAAGGAAGTTTTGGCGGGATCCTTAGTCTGTAATGTAGTGGTTTTTATATTTTATTCATAATCTTGTTATTAAACTGTATATATTGTAATATTGGTGGTGTTTTACGTAATATAGTTCGGTTATTACGCACAAGTGAAGTGGATGGGAAATAATACCACGGAGCATGATGCATTCTGAGATGCCACCAAAACTCCATGGAAAGTTCTAACAAGGGAGCCACCATCTTGTTACAACATTAAAATTTTCACAACACACTTACTTGGCAAAATCTTGTTACTTGACGCTGGCTAGTGCACAAACCGTGCCGGAGCCAAAAAAATAAAGAGGAAGAAAATGACAAAAAACATCAAATGTTTCATTGCTAGGAACATTATGTATTTGAAAATTAAATTGTCTTTTTTTAGTATATACCTTTATTTTATATTATTATTTATTTGTCTCACCGTTTAAACCTTTCCTGAACTTTCACAAATATTTCAAAATCAAAATTAGCCAAATCGGTCCAGCCATTCTCGAGTTTTAGCGAGACAAACGAATAGCAATTAAAATAAGTAAAGTTGGTTATTATTATTATTGTGACATTTTGGTGAAAAGAAAATGATGTAATTGTTAAAATAAGCAAAATATAAGTTTAATATAATACGTAAAAGTGCTTAAAGTGGAAGTGGAACAAAAGTATTATCGTATATTAAATACGTTGTAAAATGTCAATAATGTCTTATAGTAGTAGTTGTGATTTACTTGTGAATCTTTTTAGTTCGGTGAAGCTGTGAAAGTCCCTCAAATCAACAGCGTATAGTCAGTTCGAAAAAAAAACATACTTGTGAATCTCCAGAATTGTTTAATTTGTCTACGTCTTTCAAATTAATTAATTATACCCGGTACCCACAAAATACTTAATTGATTACGAAACGTATTTTGCCGGCAAGTAGAAATACAATAAATCGTAACAATAAAATAAGAACTATTAACTTAGACAAGTGTTACACAATGTTTAAATTCAAATAGTGTCTACCTCTAAACAAGTGTAAAATACTCTTCTGTGATCAAACTATTTAAAACAAGTGTTTGACGTATATTTAACTTTTTTGTAATAACACTGTAGGTCTTTATTTAATCGTTATCTAAAATTATCACGTTAGTTTCATTTAATATAGATATTACAGATTAAAAAAACTACATTCCTTGTAAGTACTACACGTTCAGTGATGTGTAAAGTGGGGTAAATGGTGTGGAGTCATCCATAGGACTGGGAGAAGTAGACGGATAGCATTGTTCACAAATAAATTTTGTAAATGAAATATGTTTTTACTTAATTTTTTCATGTGTAGAAAAAGTTGACAAAAGTGAAAAGTTTTCAGAGAAAAAGTTGCCAGTATCAACTAGTACGCAATAAAATCTTAAATCTTAATGCATTTAGCCTAAAAAGTGATTAATTAATTTGAATATAGTTTTAAGAATAATATTAAGACTGAACCTCATGTAGGATCTGAGGCTTAGATTCTAAGCTATATATCATCAAGCCTTATTTACCTTAATAAGAGGTAATCACTCATAGTAAAATTGTTTTACGTGAACGATATTGCAAGCGTCAGTTTCTCAAACATAAAGTTACAAAATAATATGTTACTACATCTTTGAATGAATACGTTTATAATAAAGAAATCTATTCCATTACAAATACAATACCTTGAATATACATGATGACCCAATATGTTATTTGTTCCGTTTAATTAAAAGCACGTGTTCTCGATCACAAGATTTGAAATTCTATATATTATCTAAATTTAATACTGAGCGACCACCGGTTTCTATGTTTCAAAACCTGTTTCTGTCTCACTGCTTTTGTCTACATATTTTATGGACATAAAGTTCTCTTAAAATATGACCGAAATAATTTAATGGTATATAATGAAAATCATAGATGGAAGAATCAGACAATTTTTTATGATATTAATAAAGCTAACAATACAGTTTATTAATGAACGCTTTAGTAGGACAGTGATCTATTAATTGACATGCTTTTTAATATTTATGTACATTTTACATGTTTATGCTGCGCTTTTTAAGTTTATAGGTAACAAAATCTTATTTTTATTATAATTTCCATAAGATTTCTTAATTTGAATCAGTTGCTTAACATGGAATTGTTATTTTAAGCAGCTTGTTAATTATCATATTTAATTAAGGTTAATTAATTATGTCGCTAACAATTGTTATAAATTTATATAAATATTTTCTTGTAATAAGGTTATGAACATTGAATATGGCCATCTAAGTAGGAATAAACGGTTCTATAATTACCTGGATCACAGCGAGATAAAGCCAAAGTAGTGAGGACTGCCAATACAAACATCAGCCATTGTGAGCGGTAAGTGCTTGCGGTGGCCATAATCACAGCTTCAACACTGAAACAATGTTCTCAAATTAACATTTGAAAGCGAGATAACAACGTGGCTAGTTACCACCCTCAAGTTGAAAATATGTCGCCCAGCAACTTAAGCTGTGTTCCGGCAGCTGTACTTAGAAGCCAGTCAGTCGCCCTTTTGGATTTGGTGTGTTTGCCATCTCAACAATTGTTATTTAACATTGGGCGAGATTGTGGCCAAACGTTAAAATCTATAATGAATAAAAATTATGTCATAGCACAACTATATAATTTCGAGATATTTTGTAATGACATGTTTACAACGCTTTAAGGTTGTACATACTTATGTACTAGATATTACACCAAGAAAGTAATTTGTGTTCAAACACCGGGTTTCGCGTTTTGTTTTTGAATCCTATAACGAGCCTAAACTTTCAGTGAATACAAATATTGTTGTCGGTATTTTCTAATACTCACCTGACTAACCTCGCGTGCCAAATCTCAAATTATAAATCTGTTACTAAAAACATATAATAAATAAATTCCGGCGGTCGCGCTTAATCCACTAAGCTCTACGTTCTACTAAATACCTATGGCCATGTATAAAATACACTAAAAATTTTTCAAAATTTCTACATATAAAAATTCACTGTTGTTTGCCCGGGTTAATCTTAGTAATAACTTACAGCCTGATAAAGGACTTTAATAAGTGTTATCTTTTACCATATAGGTTAAGCAAAATTTAACACAAGTAACTGGAAATAGGCAAAACGACAACTCATTGTTAATGCCGGTAAAACAATTAGTTCTCATTAAATAACAGAATCATTTACACGACAACGAAGTTTCGGACATCAGGTATTTAAATTTAATTATGGGTAAATATAATTCGCTTTATAAGTACTTAAGGTATAAGATAATTATTTGCATAATACGTATAGAATCTTCAATTGAAGTCGGATTCAATTTATTTCCCACATTCAAGGACTGCCCGTCGGCACGTACAGACACATACATATCTTCGATTGCAGAGAACGTACAACATTTCTTGAATATGTAAATATATATATATATATAAATCAATACTCTAGTAAAATAGTTTAATATGAACGAGATGTACAATAAAAAATTATTTTGTACAATTTACAAATTAATGTACAATTGAAAAAAACCTCATATTTAGTTTTATAATAATATTCTTTTTTAATAATAAAACTGAACAGGAACAAGAAAAGGAAAATAATGCGAACGAACCTTCTAAATCAGATTTGTAGGAAGAAATCCTTATGTGGCTACGACAGACCTGAAACCAGAGCCTATGGTCCGTCGTACACAAACGCGTCGTTTCATTCCATACCATCCGTAGTCATCCATCCTTACATACGAAGTCAAGAAAGTTGAAGTTATAGAGTGGTACTACAAAATAATCACAAGGAGGGTCGATGTGAGGCGCGCGCGGCCGATCGTCAAAAATTAAGCTAAACCATACATCACAACATGACAAACATGTTGTGCCGACCCTACTTAGGTGGAATAAGAGTAAGAAGATGATGACTCTAGTAACATAGTTTATTTATTTTCAATGCATGTGAAACTGTTTAAAACATTTTACTTAAATATGACCATCAATGGACTTACGAGCCAGGCAAACTTCACTCTTGTTTATTACGAAAAAAATAATATGTACTTTGAGTATACCATGAGGAAATTTTTTTTTACCCGGTAAATTAATTCTAAAATAACCGTAGCTTGTATTAAAGTAACTAAACGACGAGACACATAACTAACTATTATGCATATCACATACAAGTCGTACGACTCAATGAAGGGTTTATTACGCCACGCGGAGAAATACATGATATTTATTCTAAAGAATTGTGAATGTAAATGTCTAAAATAGTAAAAGTTTTTATTTTCATATCGGCATATACATGTACTTACTTTGAAATGGTATATTCGTATGGTATAATTTATCAATAACGTTATAACATTGCGAACATTGACGTTTTAGCAGTGAGAAAGCTCGCGTATTGTGCAATGTGAGATTCACTGACATGTCTCACGATGCGATCCAGTGGTAAACGAGGTTAATAGATACTTATTGAAAATACCTAGCTTTAAAACGTCTAAATATATATATTTTTTGCAACAAACAAAGACATTTGAATTTCTTTGATTACGAATTACATGCATGTTCGTTAGACATACATTTATGATATACTAGTTCATACCCGCGACTTCGGCCGCGTTGTATTTAGCAAAAATATTTGTTAAAGATGCTTTAGGGCCGTAGATGGAAATTGCTACTTTAGTTTAATTATATACCCCGAACCCTTTTTTTATAAAAATTACTCCTAAAAGCATGAGCAATCATATCAATGTATATATCAAAAATACATTTAAATAACTAAATAATAAACTTTCTATTGTAATATTCATATTGAATTCGATTGATTACTCTTACGAATTGATTTGTTTTCGTGAAAATGATTTTGTTATCTGATGGTATTCTAGTTGGTTTATTTATGGCGAACTTTTTTATTTTTAACATAATTTTGTCCTTACTACCTTTTTTATCAATTTACAAGTTACCTCATGTTACATTTTATTGTTATTGCTTAATCTGAATGAAAAAGCGTAAAAATATGATAACAAACCAAAAAAATACGATCAAAGTGGGCTCAGTCGTTCGAATGTTGGCCCTGATAAAAACGGACTCTTTAATTTTATTAATAGACAACGTCGTGGAATTCAATTAACAGTAAAACTTTTATAACTTAACGCGGCAGAACTAATGTTGGACAACACTATCTTCTATATCAAATGTTTTCTAGATACAAAGATATAAGATAATTTGCTGATACATTTAGATGATGCTTGTCTTTACTAAAACTGAAATTGTGTTTCGAAGCGTAGTTTGCTTAAACTTTTAATGTATAAATTTTATTAGCACTAGTGGTCAAAATTCGACCATCATTAATTAATTTTTCAAGTTTCAATATTAAGGTAAAAAAGGAACATTTTCCCATTTGTTTTTTCTTAATATTTATTTTCACTAATAACATTAAAATAAAGAAAATCGTTTGGGAAACGGATGAGGAAGATGTATTTAACGTATTTCAAAATATTGTTATTTATCAGGTTTTTTTTTTCTACGTTCAATACAAAATTTAGGTACAAACATATAAAATATTTGAATAATTCTTAACGGATTTTCGTTTTTGTCAAGTGAACATCATGGCTCCTTGTAATATCCACATATAATGTAGTCAATGTATAACGAGAGCTCATTCAAACGGTATGTTAAATAAATTGTGTTATAAATACACTAATTATGTATGTACCTCACAAACTAAAAGATCGTTCTTTTAAAGGCCGCCGAATTCCAAGATATAGGCAATAGCTCGCGTGCATAACAACAATATGTCTGCGTATGTGTTTATCATATCAAATTAAACTATAATTTATATCATAGTGAAACCGTTAATAACAAAGAATCTTTTTTTATATGGGGAATTCCTTCATCAGATACCCACCCTGCCGGGCAGCTAAGTGTGAGTTATGTTCGATTTGCACGGACTAAAACCCCGTGATGCCGTCTAACACACCTTTTGGCCGGGGAGCAGAGACTGCCTACAGAACTGCTTCTGCTCCTCCGGCAGGTGTTGGCCTTTAATAAGGGGTTTCGTCTGCGGTTTGAATGGTCGACATATTAGACCCCTCAGGAGGGGCGGGTGTTTAGTAACAGAGAATCTAAGTTAATGTTACTTATTTTGCTATAATAATTAAGAGGCCATGTTAGATACAATATTTTTATTAAATACTTTAATAGTTAAATATTCATTCTTTTCGTTCTATGCTCTCGTGTCCGCGATTCTGTTCTGTTGAAAGCGTTCACTGTGTTTTTAATATAAAAGTTACATTGATAGTACTGCGAATGTTCATACATATTTCATAATTAATGGTTTAGCTAAAATATTGCAATACTCTGTACTGATAGTCATTTTGTGTCGACTTAAATTACTTTTAACAACGTAATTTATTCCGTTTACTCGTATTACCTAATGTAATAAAACATACTAAAACCAAAAAAAAAAACAAAAAAAAAATTTAAAGAATTTACATGATTTTTGAGTTATCAGCACATTAACTGACGGACAGATAGACTAACATTTACTTAGTATTTAACCTATTTTTAACCCTTAAATTCACGATTTCTTAATTTTAACCCGAAAATTATATATTATATGTAGAGTATTATGATGGTCTGTAAAAGAAAGAAAACATAGTTTGCAGTTAATATTATTAATTTTCTTTTAAGTGACATTATTCAAAATGATACTACACCAAACTGTAGAAAGAATTCGTCAATTTAAATATCATACTCGTTAAAAAGCGAGTGGATTTATGTAGGTACTTACTTTTTTTTTATTTCGTCTGAATACTTCTCCCTACTATGACACGCTCCCAAAAGTAATGTATTTATAAGTTAAAGACAGTGTTTCATTTTTTTACACACTATACATTTAAGGGTTACAAATATGACAGCTACATGAAAAGGCATTTAGTAAAAAAAAATAGCTATACTAAATGCGACTACAATTTATCATAAATGACGATCACTCATCATAAAGAGAGATAAGCGTTTAACTTATAATGATATATATAAAATAATCTTTGTTTATGCATAATTGTGGTTGGATTCCGCGGTGCGTGAATTTGACCCATTTGTAAACAAGGTCGCTTAACAATCCACTTCTTACGGTACTGTTTTAGCAAATTATCTTCTATTCCATCTTCGTTTTAAATAATATATTATTGTATACAATCTATTACCAAGTGTTCACGACTTTGCGTTAAATTAAAATAAAAAGATTAATCTAGCGCCACCTAGTAGCGACGTTAAGTAATATCGAAAACACCAACAAACCTTTCTTCAAGAAAAAAAAAATCTCAGTATGTGAACTTTCATGATTATCAATCAAACAGCGTAGGATTCGACTTCAGACTTAATCGACTTCAGATATACTAACATTACTTTAATAAGTATTACTTGAAACCGTTAACGAGTTGGAGATGAAAATTATTATTTCATTTATTGATTAAACAAGAAGGGTCCACAAAAACAAATTATATACCAATACATTACTAGGTACTAAGTTTATATTTATATATATTATGTATGTAAAGTTGTATAAAGATGAAATGCCACATGGCATCATAGAATTATACAATAATCGATATCCAGTGCTTCATGAAAGGACTGTCATATGTATCTATCATTGTTTTCATTTATATATCATTCTAAATGAGAAATACTATACTTTTGTATATTATAGAAACTGAACTGATAGATTCATAATAAATAGCAAGAGCAGAAACTTTGGCAAACCTATTCTTTATTATAACAACACTTTGTCAAGGTTTTAATTGAATCAAAATTATTTGATTTAATAATACGAATAACTAATATAAATGCTTGTGGTATCAGTGACACAAGCTTATTATCGGTATGTAAAAACTAAAACAAAACAAATAAATTTAAACGTAAAATGCTGTATTGAATGGACACGAGGTAGCGTGATGAATTTTTCCAGCATAAAGACATTCACCGATAATATTTAAAAATTTCACACACAATTATTATATTAGCATCAATTAATGACAAGCGACAAAACGTTTTTCAATTATTCAATCAATTTATTGTTTGTTGGGTAAACCTTTAATCCTAATTAATGTTATAAATGCGAATATGAGTTTGTTTCTTTGTTACGATTTCATAAACGATCATGATATAATTTTGCATACACGTTATCAAAAGTACAGAAAGGAACGTAATCTTAAATCCATGAAAAAGTACAGTACCCGAGGGACAGGTCAAGTCTACATTAACGCGATGAAAGCTGCGGGAAAAATGTAGTAATATAATATAAATATAGTATATAATGGCAACCTGTAAGAATTCCACTACTGAGCCAAAGGTCTCTTCCTCACGAAAGGTATTGGTATAATCACCACCGCAGCCAACTCCATATAGGTTATTCCATTCTCATAGAAATCCACAGTTCTATATTTTCTCTACATGCAGCGCCACTACAAGAACAATTCTCAGGTTCAGATTTCCTCACGGTGTTTCCTTCATCGTCAGCCGATAATTTCATCAATTTAACGTAATAAATGTCTGCGAATTCCAAAAAAATATTTGGTATACCTCGGGGTTCGAACCTGCCAACGTCGAATCGATATTTCATCGATTAAACCACTCGACTATTAAAAAATAGCTAAGGTAAGCTTTCAGTACACACTATTACATTGAAAAATGTATGAAAAAGAGTGAAGCCATTAATTTTAAAGACACATATTGAATAAAAATTTAGCATAAAAGACACAAATAAAATGCAGAAGTGTTAAGTCATAGAAATATTAAGCTAGTACTGATTTTTCTTAAGCTTTGAGTCCATTACTCCCAGTCTATAGTAAGCAAATATATTATTTGTACGTGACATAACTGTATTTCTGTATTGCATTATTGTTTACGCCGAGCGACGGCTGCATCGCAAGTATTATACAGGTCATTGGCAGGATGTAAACGTAAATCTCAACTAGGGTAACCATTAATTCTCTAATTATTAACTGTTCTATGACGCACGTAGTCAAATTGACATGATTTTTTCTGTGATTTTGGAGTTGTGTGAAAAGTTAATTTATAAGATTTAGATCAGAGGTTCCTAAACTACTTTTTCTCATAGACCCCTTTCAAAATTTTACTGGTTCCGGTGGACCTCCTGCAGGTAGTATTATTAGTAGTATTGATTATCATATGAAGTCAAACTAACATTGTTAGTTCTTCACACTATCGAAAATATACCAATTTCATAGACCCCCGCTTACTAACTGTACACCCTTATTTCTTTGTCACGCCTACGTACACGCCCATCGAGTCTCTCGTGGACACCTGGACCACTTTTGGAATCACTGATTTAGATCATAAAAATTTTATTCAATTTCGGCCCTGAGATTATGAATGTGAGAACCCTAACACCGTGCTGGTTCGGAAAACAACCCGGTCATCGAGAGTAACCGTCAAGAAACTTGATCTGGTTTATTTTTATATTGTATAGATTTTTATAACAACGCATTGTATTTACAATCGTTGTTAGCCGGATGTACAGAAAGGGTTTAAAATGATGGCCTTAGTTTTCAATTCCTATAGACCACATCAATTTTAATTTGTTCCATAAATTGTTTGGTCTGGATGGGTGGTAATACTACATTGATGCTATGATGACATAGTGGTAACGCGGTCAGAGGACATCGATAAACGTGTACTCGAATCCTATAAAGCCTGTTCAGCTTAATCTGATATGATTTAACAGCCACACAAGGGAAGGAATCGTCTTTTTTCACTAAGTGTATTATTATTCTTGGCCATATTATTAATTATTATTAAATGAGATTATAGTCAATCTCTATAGGGATACATAAAATAAAAAAATTATTACTTTTTTTTTTCTATAAGAAAATACTACATGTAATAACGATATTTAATTGTATAAAAAAAAGATAAAGCTGATCGAAATTCTTGTCGGTTTTTCTCGATGAATGGGTTATTTTACAAATCGGTGATAGTTTTGCTATTTATAAGCGCTTTCTAAGGGCATACAAAGAATAAAACATTTTTGATTTTGATTTAATACTCCAAAGTAATAAATTCCTAACTTATTATAAAGATAAACACAATTATATACAAATAAGTTTAACAATATTCCTAGTCATTATATTAACGAAAAATACTTTTTGAATAATACCCGGTTTTACTATGTTGGGAAATCCGTCAATGGCGGATGATCCTATAGCTTGAGTGTATTGTGACAAAACTTTTGGGAAAACCATTGATCGCTCAGAAATTCTATGCTATTCAATCAAACAGTGCACGATTTTAGATACAAAGAAATATTGGTCACCGATTAATATGATAGTGACATACTTTGACATACTATATATACATATATGATATACTACATATATACGATTATATATTACAATATTCGAAATGGTTATTTACTTTTATTTCGTATTAATTGTAAATTGTTAAGTTTTCCAGTTCGGAAATTACGTGAAGTATGGACATCCTCATGAATGATTTTGTTTTATTTTCTATAATACTACATTATGATATAAAGGTGTTTTAACTCAGGTACTAACAAATTTGCTACTCTTTTTCGAAACAATCATGAGGAACTGTTTGAAGCTTCTTCTATTAGTACATTTTTATTTTATCATTATTAAGGCAAAATTTATGAAGAACATTTACATATCATATTTCTTAATCGTCGATGTGAGACAACTGAATAATACACTAAAGGTAAGAAGGTAGTTTCAAACTACCTGCAATACGGCATGCTTCGAAGACAAATCAATACATGAATAATGTTGTATACATTTCATTTTTAAGGTAGTAACTATATTATTGTATTAGCTACAAATAATATAAAAGCATGCTAATAAAACGTTTTATGAAGAAATTCCAGAACATCAGACAATCATAATATTACATATAACGAAAATAATTTTGTGTGTTAATTTGATGACATTTTATTAGCTTATTTTAGGAAGTAACTGAGAAAAATGTAACGCTCTTACAATATTCAATCACGTACAAAGTGTATCGATTATCTTTGTGCTTGATTATTAGTCTAATCAATAATGAAATAGTTATACAACATTTTGGTGACTACCTACACGTACATGTATATGTTCTCGTAATCCTAAATACAATCATTTAGCTCGTTAACTCGTACGATATCCAGTAGCCCGCAAGACAGCTGATCGCGTCCTTGCATTCACCAAATGTTTCGCCCACCTTATCACAGAATGTCATCGTCTAAGACCAACTGGACCACGGCTAGTAGAAAGGCAGTCTCGACTCACCTTTAATTGCGATAAGGCATCACTTCGGCGTTTTGTAATCGCCACTCTCTCGTTTCGGCCGCGACATCCACCAACCGACTGATTTAAAAACACGATTCGTATGTACGGTAATTGTTTACTAAGCGAAAGCGGTCGACTGAATACGGAAGTGGTACGTGCGACGGCGACGTCGGAGACGATTGACTCGCGCGCGGTTTCGTTTGCGACTCACCGCAGGTCGTTTCTCCGTCGGAGGTGTCGCGGGGAGAAAGTCTCGGCCGTGGAGCGCCCGCTTGGGTTGGCCGAAGCGCAGCACATCGTGTAGGGGACGTGACGTAGCTTGCAAAACTAACAGATAACTGAACATCACCAGAGATTGCTTCACCGGTCAATGCCTATTATCCGTGACTTCGATGGATTCAGTATGTGACATTGTTTAAACTTAATAAAATATTCTGAATATATAAAAAAACAAGCTTATATTTTGTAGCTAAAGATACCATTTTGAAATTATAGTAACAATTATTCAATCCTAATTTAAAAAAATGTATCAGCTTCAAATGATTGCTAGATGTGTGCTATTATATTATATACTATTACTATTATGATCTAAGAACAATTACTCTGCTGAAAAACGAATGTCCGGCGACAATTGTTACTATTACGTGCTTAGTTATAACTCATACTCCAAATGTTCAGTCTATTATAAAATGAAACTTTTACAGAGTCGTAGAAAGATGGGTGATAGATGATTCACAGATTCCCAAGATTTTCTTCAAAAAATACCTTTTGGTGTTCCACGCATAGGTAGCCGCTTAATTCATCGACAAACTTTTTATTTACCACAAGCAATAACTAATATAGGCCAACATTGCCCTTTATATCGCATGCTGTCTTTTTGTAATAGTTTACGTTTTAAATTCGATATTTTCTTTTGTATCTCATTGGCCTCAACTAGAAAAAGAATTTATTTACATGTTTAATTTATTTTAATTTTTCTTTTTCTTAGTTTTAATACTATGACTACTTCTTATTCTCTTATTTTGTGCATTTTGCGTTTACATTTAGCAAGGTTCGTGTCAATTTCTGATTATAGAACTCAGTTATGTGAATCTTAAACAAATAATTAGTTAGGGTAGGTTCTGGCATTTCCTAATATATAGGAATTAAAACGTTTTTTATTACCTAACATTATTAAACAATATTTCATTTTCTTAAAAGGCGGTTTTCATTATTTTTCCATTTTAATAATTTTCCCGCTTAACTACTTATAGACATTTCTATTTCAATCGAATGCATAAACATACACAGCGAACTTTTTTCACATTTTTGATAAACATTTTTTCAGCTCGAATAAAAAATCACAATATCGAAAGTGATGACCTCTAATGTATGTAAAGATAATATCGGAACCTTCGTACAGAAATAAATCTAAACATATTTTTTATTTTTGTATGGTAGTCGCTAGCTAGATATGGGTTCAATATTCAACCCTTTGCATTTTTTATTATTGCAGGATTTAGGCACTTTAAAAAATATACGATATAAATGTAACAAAAATAATGTGTTATTTTTTAGCAACAGAGAAAATGCTTCTTCTTACACAAACAGGTGGATCTTGAATCATACAATTTCTTTTATTTCACAAGACATATAACGCTCTTTTAAAATTCGATCACTAATAGTAATACTGTAACTTTACAGGAGATGTTTTTGTAAAACTACAAATGTGTACAATACAGAATGTGAGTAAAATTACAAATCAGTGTGATACCAATATAATAAATTTCGACTAATTTATCAAAACATATAAGGAAACATATTAAGATGAGTTGTAATTTTACAAACTTAATGTGGTAACAACAAATATTGTAATTGTCACAAACCTCGAATCACATTTGATAATAAAAAAAGAAAAATTTACATAAATCGTTTGTAATTTGATTTACAGTACTTTCTTGTAAAATTACAATTAAATATCATTAATTTAATCATAATTTTACATCTCTATGGAAATTTCGTGGTGCATTGTAAATTTAACGTATTTGTACTGGTTAGATATTTGTGAAGAAAATTATTACGAATTACTAAGAATAAATAATTAACCACACATTTAAATCGTTTTCAGAAATATCTCTTTGTATTTTTATGTTTGTTTATACACACATAACTACTAGGGCACTGAGTTTCTCTAAAAAATCTAGATAACACAATATCATAAAGTATATTCTTAAGTAACATTTAATCTTTGTTTCATTAAAATCGGTCCACTCTATCAAAAGTTATTGTAATTTGAATGTAGGTATAAGTTAAGTAACGGAGTAATGTAAATAAGGTATACAAATTTCAGTCTTACCCAGAAACCGAAATTGATAATATTATATACTTAAGGCAAAGTTATTAAAGTTTTAAGAAAAACTGTGACTATGACTTTTTAGAAAAGTGAGGCAAAAATAGTAAGGTACGCATGTGGCGGACAAGGGAAATAAATGACAGAAAAAATGAATGTATACAAAGAAATTTAGTTAACATAGTAATTACTGCTTTTATTTTTCTTCCTTTGTATACAAAATATTTTATTGTTGAAATAATAAACAAGGCAAACGAAATTGAGGGAATCACTAAGTTTTCATTAAAATTTCACACTTTGTAATGACTATTGTCGCCACAAGATGGCACCACCATAAATTTAAAATGCTAATACCTTGATCACCGGCACATTTGGGTATTTTTATTTCAATCCCGATTAATATGTCATCGGCATTCCGGTTTAGGGTTTGTGCCTACCCTATATGTCTATAAATAAAACAATTATTTATCATAAATACATTAATAAATGAAAAAATAATTATTAGTCTCTGAGAATTAGTCATGCATTACATGATATAATAACATTTTAATAAATTTAACAAATTACAACAAATATATTGTAATTTTTTAAATCAAAGTTAAATTAAATTATATAGTAATTTTACTAAGCAGTATGCTAAAATTACAGAATATTTTCATTCAAATTTGTTTAATAAAATTACAACAAACATTTTGTAATTTTCCTCAACCAAAGTTGGAACAAATCGTGTAGTAAATTTATAAAATGGAATCTTATTATCGCTATATTGTTGTATGTAAAAACTTCCAATGCTTTTTTTGGAAAACTACTATAGAAATATTTAACAGCGTGCATCAGTCTTAAGTTTTTTTATCAAAGAAATATTTAAATATACAGCTGTGTACTCTAATATCATTTCCCATAATAAGAATCAAAGGCTAAGCATAAGAAAACGCGCGTCATATTAAGAATATTTATTACTCTGTCACCACTGTGTCTCAACAAAGCTATATGTCGGCTGGGCCCCCGATGTACTATTGTTTTTCCATGTGAACCCACTTATCGTTACAAATGAATATGAATGACTACGGTGGTCGACTTCTCGCGTAATTCACCCAATTAGATTCCATTCCCACGGAACTTACATCCCTTGAGACACGAATAGATAATAAATAAAAATACGGCTGATGATTATTCGGATATTACACAAATTATGTCACATAAAATGTGTAAAAATTTAATATCATTTGATTTACAAGTATTAATGCGCTGTAACACAAAATGTAATGATTTTGCATGTACTTATATTTAATGGATACGCTACGTCATTACGAATAAAGGTATAAAATGTTGATATCATGTTTTAAGTATGTATGACTAATATCAATTAAAATCTAAGTAAATAAAAATGTTTTAAAATTAAATCAATATTGATGTTCCCTTGAATGATTTCTTTTGTAATAAAAAATAGTAATAAAAGAAAAAATCATTAAAAGATAAAATCATTTAGTCTGCTGCTCTCGCAATGAGTAGGCTTGGTCGTCTGTTGACAAATCATCGGAATCGTTAAAATTATTTATTGCGATAGTTAGCTTAAATCAACAGAAGCAAAGTATGGGGGACGAGTTGCGTTTTACATTCTTGATGACAAGTCCACCATTCGCCATAACAGATACGTATTCAGGAGTATTTTCATTTTATTCTGATATTATCTTCCTTCTAATTAATGGTAATCTTTTAAATAACAGTTATAAAAATATAGTATGCCGAATGTTTAGAGAAATGACAAAATTATACATATTAATTATCATTGTATTCTTTCTTTTTAGGTATATTAACACAATAGTTACGGTAATTGTAGTCTGAAACAGAATGCACTAATTATGTATTTCAATTATGTATTTAATTAATTATGTTTATTATTTTTAACGTAGTATTCGTCATCAATGGTACCAAAATTTAAATAATTTATGATATTACCGTTTCTTGGTTTGATAGCGATACGCAAAAGATTACATGGATGCGTTTAATTTATTAAAGTAAAATAAGCTAAAATGCGTTTTCTTTTCATCAAGAGACGGAGAAGACGTATCCTTAGTTTACGAATAGGATCATAATTCGTCTCTGTAATGTTTGGAGCCATCTGTTTATAAAATTATCGGTTAAGAGCCGAGTCAGTGGCGCGCGCTGTTCTTCCTAAATGACTCCTTCATGAGCGATACACGCTGGGGTACTTATTAGTGTGTCGACTTACATCCCGGGATTAGTACCAAAGCAGCTTTCCTGTCGGACGATAGTCTTTCATAGTTAACATGTAAAAATGGAAAATTTTATAAATTATCAGTGTGCTGAAGAGAGTTGGGAACAACACTTATTCTCAGTTCAGTACCAGAACGGACTGGAAGTGGTACCTGCTGTGAAACAGAGGTGTCAAGCTAATGCGAGAGAGAGAGACAGAACACAAAAGTTAGTATTTTTATATTTACTGATTTAATATCCGTTTAATATTCTATGTATAGCTTAATGTACTTATAATATTAGTCAATTATATGGTTTTCAACATACATATCGCAATTTTTATAACCATATTTTTTTTTTTTCAATTGAAGCTTCACTTAAATGAGATAAAAAAGAAAAAATAAACTACAAATCATATAGACTGTTTCTAGTAATTCTCTAAAATCATGATTTACAATTTGTATAAGGAGTAATCAGATATTGTGATATATCTGAATACAATTATACTACATACATTAATTAAGAAATTCTAATAGAATAATAATACTTACTAGCATTGACGTGACAGAAAGACAAATACAAAAAAAAACAATACATTGTTTATGGTTTGCAATGAGTCACAAAGCGCAAAGTTTAGTTTCAAATTTTGAACCTTAATAAGGTATAAAATAGGGTTTTGTTTTAGTGTTCAAATCATTTTCATGCCTCAGTAATTAATAAAACTTGGTTAAATCTTCATTGTACCGTTATAGAGATTATAAAAAAGTTTTAAATTATTATTACGTTACATTAATAGTAAGAACCACAAAATTCACTTTAAAAAAATGTAACAACATGAGCTATTGATACAATGTAGCTCTTTTTGATTAATGAAATGATTTTTGAATCGTAATAATAGTTCCCGAAACTTATTACTTCTTACAAGAATTTTCAAAATTTTGACGTTTTCATAATAGTGAGTTGTTATTACTATATATATCAGTGGTCGAAATTCGACCAATATAAAAGTTTTAGATGTAAGTAACATGAATTATGACGAATAGGCTAAATAAATAAAGGTTTTCGACTCGTTTATGGTATTAAAAAAAATACTAATTATTTTATTTATTTTAACATTGGAGCTCATTTGAGAAGCAGAGGAGACTGATGTTATTTAGAGGAGATTATATAATAAGCGTTTAATAACAATAAATCATCACTTCTTTGAACATGGTCGTCACTCGTCAAAACTAGAAAACGGACTCACTAAGAAGTATACCTACCTACCTTAACACGATGATATTTTCTTAGTTATAGATATTCGACTTATAATAATAATATCTATATATAGTTTTCTTATACATATAAATGAAATTATAGAGGTCTACCGTTGTGGGCGCATCACAGAAATGCTAAATCTATACGATTTCGAAAAATTTTCCTTAATTTCACTTTTTAGACACTCCGTCTTTATCGAAAAGATAGCACGATATCTTCATGTACTATACAAAATACTAAAGAATGTTTTTAAGTAAAGTAGTACATTTTTCAGTTTTTTTTTTTTTTATCTTTTCTCTTCTGTACATAAAATAAATTCTCAAGATAAAAAACGACGCAAATTAAATCGCAGGAATCAACTAGTATTTTATTATAACTAGATTTTTTATGAAAATACTGTTTTTAGTAAAGTATATTTTGCGTTCAATTTTTTTTTCTCTTTTTCCTTTGTACATAATATAAATTGTCATGATAATAAATAACGCAAACGAAGTCGCGGGAATCACCTGGTATTTGATACAACTAGAATTTTTATCAAAATACTGTTTTTATCTCCAAGCAGTGTCAACATGGCCTTCAACACCCTCCGTCTATTAATTCCAACTGAGCCACCAGACAGGAAGTTAAGCAAAATCGAAATATTGAGACTTGCTGGAAGCTACATTACACATCTTGACAATCAACTGTTCACAGGTATTCACTGTTCACACTCTTTTTTTTCTTTGTCCTGTTGAATATTAATATATGTGCAATTAATTTCAAATGTTTTACGGTAAAAAATGTCAAGAAGTCCATTTTTAATTCTCCATTAAATTTGTGAACCTGCTTCGATTACAATTTATAAAACGTGGTCATAAACACAATTGAAGCGATTATGGCTCGGTACTTACTGTTTTCGGACATGGTGTCAATAGACATAGGAAGTTTAAGAATTTTCTAAGCCTGCCTGATTAGCTATCACCCTTATGTTGGTAATCTGTCGTCAAAAAGATTAGTGTGTTCCGGCAGCTGCACTTGAGAGCCAATCTCCCCTCTAGGTATAGCGTGTTTACCATCTTAGACCATATCATCATTTTACATCAGTTGAAATTGTGGTCAAACCTATAATGTATGAAAAAGAAGAAATAACGAAAGTTGAACTTTACTACACCCTATTGACTAAATCTCGACCATTATGGTGAAGCCCCATTATATTAAATTACACTGGTGTTCTGAAACCAAAGTGTGCTTGCTATTAAATGTACTAGATTAATTATACTGATTATAACAAAGGAAGGCGAGTTTATGTTGTGACATCTCCAAGCATAAAAATGTATTTAATTGCGTACTAATATTTCAGGAGAAACGGATCAACCTTGCTTGCAAAAGAATGATGCGGAAAATAAAAACAGTTCTTTGTGTACATTTTGCTGGTCGACAGTTAAGAAAGAAGTGAGTTTCATAGCTTAGGTATTAACTACCTAATATATATTTATTATCCTGCGAAGTGTTACAGGCACTTCATGGCTTATAGGTGGTTTTAGATTCCACTGTTACTTTAAAGCTCCCATATATAATTTTGTAAAAGAGGCGTTGCATTGTAATTTTGATGGTATAAGAAATCTAAATCCTATCTTACTTACGCGGATTACGTTACTACCCCTGGCCATCAAATAAGGCATATTTTTTAAGGTCTTGACGATTACATAAACATAGTAATAGAAGCATTATATTAGGAACACACTATCCCGCGTGAGATATCGTAGCTGTTACAGCCTTAACTTCGGAGACGATATGGAAGAACTCTTAAGAATCCTTCTCTACGCAGTTAAACTTCGAAAAAAGGCATGCAAACCGAGGCACATAACTTCTAGCCGTTGATTCGTAAAGAAAATTACTCTAATATAGGCTGAGCATTTAATGATTTAATGGTGTACTCAAAGTCGGTAATACTATGACAAGTTGACTTCGATAAAAAATATTGTGCTGAAGCATTGTATTGCTTCATAACAATAAGTTATCTTGATCAGGATAAAAGAGTCTGATGATCAATTTCCTTAAACACCAAACTTCAATTCCCATATACATGTAAAAATATATCAAAAATCTTTAAGACCTGAGTAGCTATTTAGCTGAAGGAACTAAACTATATATTACTTATTTGTTTTCAGAAACCGACTACATCACCGAAGACCAGTTACTACAAAACTCCATATTAAAATCTATATATTTAAAAAAGAAAACTAGTCGATGTTTAGCTTTATTTTATTTTAAGTTAATTATTTATTCTATTAATATCTTCACTATATTGAGTAGTTTATTAATATAGAATAAAATACATTATATTTTATTATAAATTAAAATATCATTCCTTTTAAATACTTACTTACAAACATTAGCACACACCATCTTATACGTGATCAACATCTAAGACCAAAATTGCTTACTGAGGCTTATTAAAAGTATGTGCTTTGTAAATATTTACTGTGCCCAAAAATTACGTCTACCGATGCAAAGATTTCGTAGTAAGTACAAAAGTCGAAATTTGCTACAATCATTGTGCTAACATGGACAAGAGAATAATTGTTATTGCAAAATTGTAATTATATTTATATTGAAGTATAAAGGAATCGATAGAATTACAAGTGGTCATGTTCGTTCAATGGCGGTATAATTGGTTATCGTGTCTGTGCTGGACTTCTATTTTAATAGATTTAATTTTAATTCACGACTTTAAATTGACAAAAAAAAATGTGTTTATGATAATAATGCGTGCGTTTGCTGGCGCTCGGACTAAATTCTCTGGGTAATCTAAACGATTATAGAAGACCGAAGCGGGCCACTTGCAAACACAGAAGAAATATGTAGAGGGTCAGTTCGTAAAGTGTCTATCAATGTCGGTTGAAGAGCCTACCTAACTAGCAGGTACCTTCTAATTAATTAAAATCTGTCGCCAAACAACTATATTTGACTACACATGTATTTGTAGAAACAGCGTGTTGACTTTAAAATGGAAGGTAAGATTGTGGTCAACAAGTGTTAATATTATGCAGAGTATAAAAACAGGACTTCAATGTGTATGGTGGTTTTAAATTACTCGGAAATATATTTTTTTATATACTTTTTTGTATATTTTTTTTTACTTAACACAACATTTATGTATATATATTTTACTACTATAATCAATATTTATACTTTATGGTTAGTTATGCAGACTGTACGTACCCCTAGCAAGAACATTTTTGCACAATTGTATAGTTAACGTGACTGTTAAATTTTGTATGAAAAGTTATACAGCGCCACGTATTTAGAACCAAAGTTCGGCAGCCTAAACATCTCGGAAATAACTACCTTTGAGTTACGAGCAGCTTACGTGTAGTAAGCTTCACAAATGTATGGAGGTATAGGCCACGAAACCATAGCTATACGCGTCTAAACTAAGATAAGGAATGGCTACGTCTGCATAACGGATGGTTATCCGGGCTGCGTAAACAATCGACGAAGGATTGAAGGTTTGTATGTAGTTTTTTAAGTTAGTCTTAAAGAACTCTCCATTGCAAAATATATTGTGCTTTTTAAAAACCTCCTACAGATATATCGAGTTTTGACTACTTTTTTCGTCTTAACTAATATTCTAAATATGAAATGGTTTTGTTTGTTTGTTACGCTTACATATATACCAACTATCAAATGAATTGATCAGTATGAAAAATAGCATATACGTTGTCACAGGTACAGAAAAGGACAAAGGGTACCTTTAATCCAGAAAAATGTACTGTTCTCGAGGTATAAAGCAAATCTACATTACTGCGAAGCCGAGAGCAAAAGCTTGTTTTAACATCGCTAAAAACGAGCTATCTCTGGAATGAACTCCCAGCGGCAGCGTTTTCGGTCTAATACAACCCACAAACCTTCAATAAACGAGCGTACTCCTTCATCAAAGACCGACAAGATATCTGTGATGTCCCCTGTGTCGCAGGTGTCCATAGGCTGCGGTGATTACTTACCATCAATGACCCGTCTGTTCGTGTGCCTCTAATCGCATTAAAAAAAACCTACTTCTTCGTCCGAGGTCACCAACGCATCTGTGATGCCCCTCGTGTCGCAGGTATCCATAGGCGGCAATGGTTACTAACTATCAGGTAACCTGTCTCTTCGTTTGCCTTCAAGCGTAACTCCTATAGTAGTAGTCTGTTATAAGTCGGGGTATCCAATTTAGTTGATCAAAAAATAAAGATAACTTAGTGAAATGGCACAGTTTATTCAATATAAATGTATTATTTAAGTAGGTATGAACCGGTCGTTACAGTCGCTTTATTGATAATCACAACCAACATCATAAATAAATAGGTGGTCAACTACATTAAAAATGTTAATACAAATTTAGAAGTTACAAGTCTTATTGGCAGTGTAACTGTATACAATTGTCATTATGAAGAACATGATTATATCATAGAAAATATGAAAGTGACCTATTAAAACATGTATTCAAATATAAATGTTACATAGAATAATTATTAATCATCGTAGAAATGTACAAGTATATTGGCGTACAAATATACAGCGCTGAATAAACTCTACTCTAGATTGTTATCAACTTTTCTTTCAAAACTTTCAAGATAATTTGTACATTAATTTAATATTTATAGTTTAATTATTATAGGCTATTCATAAAAAATATTCAAAATACGAATGTTATTTTAATGATTTTTGTAAATCGATTCTCAGTTACCGATTAAATCAGCCTTCACAATTTGACGGAACTTATATTAAACATCTAATCGAAATGTCTGGAAGAGTTAAAGTTTATTATATACGATAGAAGTATAAAAATGTGTCCGTCGCCCGCTACGTACTAATATAATATAACCATCCAAAAAACTTAAGTACTTTTATTTATCAAGTGACCAAATTGTGACTTGTAAAAACTTTTATACATTTGTATACTTCATAATGTGACTAGTAAAATCTAGTCAAATTAAAATACGCTAATTCTATTCATAAATAAGGCAATACGTATTTACAGAATAATACATATCCATTCGAATATATAAACAAACATTACAACTAACATTTTATCAAATTAAACGCTATAGAAATGCAATTTTAAAAACAATTTTATTTTCAGTATTCGTGCTAAACATCAACAAAACAAAACATTACCGTTTCGAACATCACATACACACATTTTTCCTCTAAGAAAACATCACAGTCAAAGATATAATTACTAAGTTTTTCTTCATGCATTAGTCAAATATAAGCCTATTTGATTTAAGAGTATCATTTACTTAAAATAAGAGATGATTTAAATTTATAATTATCAACATGCAAATGATTACATATGTAAACAGGTCAATCAATATTTTTCTGCTCAAGCATGAAATTCTTTCCAAAAATACTAAGGAAATTTCATACAAATATTAGCGACATACCTTTAACAAAAAAAGACGATTAACCCTATTACTTCAAAAAGTTTTGTCACTGGTATATGAGTCTTGATAAATATAAAAACGGTAAACTGATACTTTTGAAACAAATAAGCTGTACATATCATAACAGTTTCCCTTATTTTATTTACAATTCACATTACAGTCCCTCTGTTAAAGCCATCATTGTTAACGGTGTGACAAAAAACTCTCAGCTATCGAATATTATTCCTATCTCTACCGATGAACGGGCTTGATTCGTGGTTATTCTTCTCCAAATTACCGGACAGTGTTGGGTCCGGTCGACTCCTTTTGAAGAACCCTAACTTCCAAAGAGCCAGTATGAGGAGAACTAGCACTATGAGTCCCACTATTACCGAAACTATTATAACCCACAATGGCACTTCCGTGGGCTCGCTTATCTTCAAATCTGGGTATGCAACTGTTTCCACCTGTTCATACAAAATGTTAAATAATCTTTACATGATATGTTACAGTTTCTTTGAAAATAAATTATTTAATGTAAATATATAGATAATATAATAAGCTTGAAGTCGCTGCGAGCTAAAGCTACTCTTCAAAATCACTGACCTTTTTAACCAAACTTTAATTAGTAGATAGATGACTTTTTAGCATTATATTACATGCTATGAGGCTTGTTTATAAATGGTCAGCAGTAATAACATATACTAGAGGTAACTTGAAATCAGAAAAGCGTTGTAAAACATAAGCAGTAATTGCAAAGTTACAATTAAGAAAATAAAGAACTGCCCAATATTAATTTATATATAAAACATGTAGTTATGTATAATTATACTAAACTATTTTCACGGACACCAACTAGTTACAAAATAAATTGAAAGAGTATAAAGTTAAAAAGTGAGTGGATCTCAAATATACGTTTAAATTAAGTTTTAGAACTTTATCTTCTACTGAACTGAAGAGGAAACGCGGGAGGCGTTTAGCATATACAAACGTATTACTTATTTTAGATCTGCATAATAAACTATATTAAATATATTTATATCATACAATCGATACCTGTCACAAGCATGCTTTTATATATTTATATACATATTTTTTCTAAAAAATAAATGAATATTATGAAACCTAGGAACCTTTTAAAACTAAATTAAATTGTCCAATTATATCATCGTTTTCAAAGAAATATGACGAATGCTCGTAAAATAAATAAAAGAATAAGATACAGATACAGCTAAAGTCCTTCTTAGAATAATTTGGAAAAAATAATTAAAGGCGGTTCAGTTTCGATAAAGGAAACAAAGGAATACAGATATATAATTTCGTCGATTTTATGCATGTAAAATCATTCCAAACTGCAGTTGTATTTTTTGCGTTCTATTTAACTGTAGGGCAGACTGCGATATCAATCAACTCCTGTTAATTCGTACTACATAAATTTCCCACAGACCACAATTCCTCTTAATATATCGTTGCTTTAAGCAGAAAGGAATACCAATAATGATGTCATTTTGATTACTCACCGTCACAGTGTCGTCATGTTTTTTACTCTGATGTATATTGTAGTGATCCGGTATGTGGATGGAAGCAGTGGAGGCAATATTAATGTGACTAACGCGGGGATAATCTTCTACCAATGTGGCATTCCATAGGCGCGCTTTCACTGTTATCGTTGTTGCCTGAGCTCGAGCTAAACGGTATATCACACAACCAAACTGTATGCATTTAGCTGTTTTCTTTTGGCAACTCTGGAATTCCAATATATATTTGAATTATTCACACATCACGTCGAACGAAGTAAGTTCGCATCTTTGCGAATGAGAGGGAGGTTTTGATGATAGAAAACCATTGTAAAACCAGCGCATGACTGTAGAGCTTTCTTTAAGAACACCTAGATAGCTACCAACCTCAAGTTCATAGTCTGTCGCCAAGAACATAGGTGCACATATCGATATGTGCAGCTGTTCTTGGGAGCGAGTCCCTCTAATTTAGGCAAGTTTACCATCTTGGACCAACATTTAACATCAGGTGAGATTGTGGTCAAACGATAAAACCTACAAAGTATACAATAGTAATAATAGTATCGAAGCTTTCAAAATAAGTTAAGAGATTTATTATAAAAAATAAAAGATTTTGTTAAAGTACCATATTCACAACATGTTTTCTTTGTCCATCTTTATCAGTATATGCTTCAGCTTTTATGACATCGTTTTCCCTTTTTCTTCTAACTTTGTTGCCAAAACTTGTGTATTCTACTTTTCTGCTTGTCTCATTGTGATGTTTTTCTAAGGAACTGAAGCTCAATTTGCCTGAACTCTGGAACGGGTTCATTTCCAAATTCTCGAGATAAGGTTCTGGTGATCCAGGTCTGGTTGTTAAATTAAGAGGATTAATTTCTCTTTCAGTGATGACACATTCCCCGTTACTTTGGTCTAGAAACAATACAGAATGAGTTTGAATATTAACATAACATAATTTAAAATCCAAAGTTAAACGCCAAGTGCAGCTTTTTGAAAAAAAAAATGTTAAAATGAAAAATATTTATTTTATAAATCAATAAAAAATGCTTTAAAGTTAGTAGAATCTCTTCTATGTTTAATATATTTAATTAAGATAGTCTATTGAACTAAAATACCAGAATGATAATAGAATTTCAAAAATGTAAAAATATATAATATTCTGCACTGTTTGAGTTTCAAAGTAACATGTTTATAATAATTACCAGCTTCTCCATCAACTGTTGGAACACTTTCTGGATACAAAAGCCATTTGCCTTGCGCGTTGTCTGAAGCTACTTGATGTGGCCACAATATCACTACATGAACTGACGATACGCGCCATGGGCCCTCATTGAATACCTGCAATAATTGTAAGAATATAGTATGTCTGCGAGTTTTTACATTGTAAGTAATTTCGTACAGTAAAGCTCTTTGGAAATAAATAAACAATGCTAGATATTTTTATTTCTGGCTTCTATTTGTAAATTGTAAAAAGTTGTCTCACAATCTGAAAATGTTGTTAGTAAAATATTACAAGAACTCAAAATGTATTTTATGTAATTTGAAGAATAATAATTTGCTTCAATGTTAGAAACTTACTTAATATTATATTAATAACTAAAGTAAAAAAAAATTAAATCGGAAATACCTGGTAAGTGTGTACTACTCGTGTGCCGATGTCGTCAAAATATGTCATAGCAGATTCTCCCTTTACTTCTCCACCATAGAAAACTTGTTCCGGTCGAGCCACACTGTAATGTTATTGATTATATTTTAGCTTGCATCTGGGTTTTTAACATTTTATTATTTTTATTCTTTGTAGATTTATGAATACTAATGTAGGACCGAGTATTGGACCAAAATCTTACCTGATGTAAGTGATGTGTCAAAGAGATTGTTAGACACTATAATAGAGGTACTGGCTCTCAAGTAAATATGGTGGAACATATCTATATGTGCTTAGCGATGGATTTATTCCCTTGAGCAGTGCGTAGTCAAATGGGTATTAATAACCTACCACCATGCTATGCTTTTGTCATAGCATTTCCGTTCACTACAAACTATTATTATTATAGGAATTCGTGACTTAACTTTAAAGGAAGACCTTATTTACTATCTTACTAACACTGCATTTAAATTATATGTTTTTTAAAATAACTTATTATTTGTTATCATTTTTATTTTTTTTATTAATATCGTATATTAAGTATTTTATATTAAGTATTTAATTTTATTCTTCCCTCTGTATTGTCAGAAGCCATATGAAATAAATGAAATTATTTCTTAAATTAGATTCTACCAAAATAGTTATAAGTAAATACGAGGCAGAAAATTGGAACACATACCCTTTAATTAATAATTCAGCATTCTTTATCACCAGAGCTTCAACTTCAACAGGCTTCCTTCCAGGATGCAATTCTTTGGAAGTTGAATTAGCCCAAACTGTAAATACTACTGAAGGCTTGTTGTCTTCCAAAGCCCTTGCATCGAATCGCATGGTGATGGGCGAAGCGCCTTCTGGCTGCTTTTTGAATGGGTTTTCCAGCATGCATGACACTATGGTCTTGTTCACACTTGTGCAAATTACATGTTTATCCTGAAAGCGTTATAGTAATATTTTATTTAAATTACTGAGCTTGATCCGTGTATGATGTAAGTCCCTGTTCGAAATTTTATAATACAATTTCTTTTTTTATTATTTATGTAATAAATATTAAAGAAAATGGGACATTTTTAACAAAGTTACGAAGAAGATTTAGAATAGCCTGTATTGTACAATGAAACTTTTAGAACGCCGAATAGAAGATCAAAGGGAATATATTTATTGTTTCCTTTATTTATTGTTTCAAGTTTTTCATAATGTTTTTATGCAATATCCATGTTATTCCTGACTTAATTAGTATAGGTATAATTAACGACTTTTATAGAGTTTCAGAGGGCAGTTACCTGTAATGAACTAACAAAAATTACTCATACTTGATATACTTACACTAATATTAGTTGCAATATAGTGCAAACTGGAATGATGTTGGACGAACAATTGCGCTTCATATGCTGATTCACCATAATTATCCACTGATATAGATAATTTTACTTCTTCCTCCTGACCCAATGTTAGAGCATATGATTTGCCATCGTCAGCTGAAAACAAGAAAACAGGCTTATATGAATCACAACTCTACGTTTTTTGGGTTATCTTCTAAAAATTAAACGAGATCTTAAAACTTAGGGAGGTTTTTGATTCGTGTTATTTAATCTTAAGTAGTATAAAGGAATTTAACAATCAATATAATGACAGTATATATTTATTCCCTTACAAACTGGTACATATTTCTAGGATACTTTAGCATTATATAACTTACCTAAAGGAAGCTGTAGTATTGGTTTCACAACCAAATCACTGACGCAGGTGGCATCTGTACCACAATCGTTAAGGAAGTGAGCGCTAAAGGTAGTGGTCGCTGTAGCGTTCAATACTGGATAATCATCAATGTTGGGCAATACTCCACTAGTTGAATACTTTGGTTGCACATGTTCCAGTTTATAAGTAACTTGGAACTGTAACAGAACGAAAAAAGCAAACATTAAAAAATACATTTCAAAGTTTTCATTGAACTAACTGTATTAGCTCAATATGTCCTCTGTATTGCTTTCAGCAGTAATTCGGAGAATTTTATGGATTTAAATTAATTATGCTCTTCAGTTTAGATAGGCAATCGAAGCAATAATAAATACTGTAATCATTTTGTTAAAAAATATTACTACACATATTATTTCTAATAAAAAGTTATGTTACGACTTATAATATTATCATTAATTTATTGAATTGTACCATTTTAATAAAAAAAAATTTTAATAAAAAGTATCAGCATATACTTCAGTTCTAAAGTGAGGTAGACAGAGCGTGAATCCTGTCTAAGGTAAAGTAAATAAAAATATAATAAGAGTTCAGACGTACTTTGATTGGAGTCTGTATATCTCTCGTATTATTTTTCAAATATACAATATGTTCTCTACAATCTTCAACATCTTTATCAACAATTATCGTCTTATTTACGATGTTACTTTTATCCGAATCAAAGAATACTCTGGAATATCGCCTTCCACCTGGGAATGTTTCTGCCTCCAATACATAGTTCAGTTTAAGAGCAGTTGTTTGTGAAGATTTCACTAAGGATTTGATGAAACAACATGCTTGAAAGTGAAAGCAAGTATAGTTAGATGTTGGATCCTTCGTACATCCGTATATCGTTGGGTCAATGTTTATTATTGTGTCCGAAGGTCGTATCGAAGTTTTTATGTCGATGATTGGCCTTGTTCGTATCAGTACTACGCTGCTCTGGAACAGAAACGTCACTTTGTAAATATAATTCGCAAACAAGTAATGTTAAACAAATTTCAAAATAATCTAACAATTTCAAAAATTTTATCACAATGTTTATTTCCAAGTAAAAGCAAAAAAAAAACATTTTAAGAAACTTAAATAAATATTTCATATCTTACATTTCATAAATATTATAACATTGATAAAAAGTGATATTATTTCTACTCGCCTTTGGACCTCTATGTTAAAATATCTTATTTCTTATTCACTTCTTATTATGTATTTCATTGTTATTACCGCAAACGAGATCACAGATTCATAATACATTATTATCCTAATATTATAATTTGAATAATTAACACAATATTTTAAATAAATTCTTTTTTATTTAATTTTTTTAAATTAATGTTATCATTCAAGGCATTGGAACATACAACCTGCAAGTTTGTGATATTCTACATTAGTAAAATATATTCTTTAACTTACATTTTCATAAGCGCCAGCAAGTAAATCGGGATACCCATTACTATCTAGATCGAGACCACCGGATAAAGAATAGCCAAATGTTTTCAAAACTATCGGTAGCGCTTCTGCTGTTATTATTTGATCTGGTTTTGCATTTAGACCTGTAACTCTATCACCCATGTAAATGTAAACCACTCCATTACCCTCATAAGGACTACCAATGGCCACGTCTTGGCATCCGTCCTTATTTAAGTCTCCCGCATTTGTTATAGCGATGCCAAATTGCGACTCTTGTTTTCCAGTTAGCCTTTGACTGTATTCTTCAGGTAGACTGTAGTTTTTATTTAGGTACAGATATACGGCCCCTCCGGCGTCACGGGTGAAGAAAAACGGAGCACCGACCAGAAGGTCTAGTAAACTGTAATTAAATATATAAGCAAAAATTACGAATCACGCATATATTCTTTACTTCCCAGCTTTTAAAATATAAGTACTGTAGCTGTCGTTATTTACTACATTACTTTAGAATGAAGCATGTAATTATAAAAAAGGATTGTTTAAATACAATTTATATCTATATCTTCTTATTAATATTTAATTAATTGATAAAGGTCTGTTAGTGTGCGCGTGTCACTCAACAACTGGTGGTTAGAATTCGATAATTTATTAGAGTTTATTTCTTAGACACTTGTGCCTTATATAAAAAATAACAAATATCACAATAACTTCATTTAATACAAAGTTTTAACGTTTCAAGGGACTACTATTTTTATAATCGCCACGTACACAGCGAAGTGTGTTTTCTTTCCGCGGAGAAATGGGTTAAGCTTTGTGGTACTTATGTTTTTTTACTAAATAATAAACAACGCAAACTAAGTTGCCAGCCAGTTTATAATATTTATACAAAAAATTACACTTTATACTGTTTACATGTTCTATTTGAAGAGTTTTATATGTAGCAAAAATAATACAAATTAATGACGATAAGTCATAAACAAGAAATTAGTTCAATAAGGTTCATCAGATGTAAAAATTTCGTCTTAAAATTTCAAGTCACTCACCCATCTCCGTTAACATCAACAGCTGCAACTTCATATCCGAAACTGGAGCCGAATTGTTCTCCCTTCAGAAGTAGTGTAACATCCAGTATATTTAAGTCTGTCCGGCCCCAATCGGCAGTGGCCATTTTACTAAAGATAACGACTTGACCAGTACCATGAGCACGTGGTGCTCCCGCGACGTATGACGATTTGTTGCCGAAGAAACTACCTCCGGCTACAGACATACCTGGAAAACAACAACGTTTATAAATATCGAATTATTTTTGTAACCAAAATTCATTGATCAGCAAAGGTCTCTTGCCCAATCATAACCATTCTGTTATGCTGTTGCTTAAAATTGATGTATAATTTAAGAAATCTCGTGTACCAGTATGAATTAAATGAAATATAGAAGTTGGAATTCCACATCAGAAGATGGTGTGACAAAGGTTCACTGAACAGTTGTCCTACAGTATTATTGAGAAGAAATTGTACAAACCAAGGTAGCTGTACTTTTCAACAGGACTTGCGCCATCTACAACGGGTGCCATATACACTACATTATCACGTTCGAACATGTCTTCTCTAACGTCCTGGGTGAAGACTGTGCCCCTCCACGTGTAAGGACCGGGACTGCCTAAGATCAAGATATCATCATCTAGAAGTGAACTGCTTGTTCCCACTTGGCAAACTCCAAATTCTTCATGCTCTCTGGAACCCGATATATAATACATCATCAATGATGTTTAAATATTTCAAGGATAATTTCCATAAATCATATTTTTTTTAGAACTAGAATTAAATGTAAATTAAATAAATAAAATAAAATAAACTTTATTCTCAGACTACATACAGTCCATAGTTTTGTTAGTACTTACTTTTTAGTTTTAGTAACAATAGTGCTTACGTGACAAGGTTTGTATTGTTAGTTATAAACAGATCATCTCTTTTTGAGATTTATGACTGTCCCCACCCAATGTTTCTGGAAAGGGTAGTCCGGTCTGGCAGCAATTATTTTGATTTTTTATTTTCATTTTTTATACGACGGCAAAATAACTATCCGATGTTTGAAGTGAAATAAATAGTATTTTAATTTAGTTGTTAACAAATAATCTTACCTTGTAACTGGCAGTCCTCTGCACGGTTCTGAGGCATCGATAACTTTTAATTCGTTATTCAAAGTGTAGCACAGCCCTTGACCAAACTGTAATTCCCCAGATTTCCGGATATATCTGCAATTTACAATGCGATTATTTATTAAATAATTATTTTCGACTCATTATTTTATTTCATAATTTATATAGGTACTGAGTATATCTCAAGTTTAAAAAATATGTAGTCTATTAATTTCGAAATGAATACAATACTTCTTAAACACAAAATTTCATAATAATTTGTCAAGCGGATTTTGAGGTAATGCCGCATTAACTTAAAACCCGCTTAGCAAATTATTATGAAATTAGATTAAATACAAACAGACAAGATTTTAACGGTATTTTTGTGATAATTAGCTTTTACACTAGTTGTCTATAACAAAGTTAAAAAAAATACAAAGTAATAATGAATACAGCTTTATTAATATAGATAAATTATAAGAGTCAGAAATATCTAATGAATTCCTAACATAAAAATGTAATTACCTATGAGCACAGACGACAGCCTTTTTGCCTGGTCCTTGACTCCGCACAGACACTCCCAACCATTGTCCTTCTTTAATCTCATCAATGTCAGGAGCAGAGAGATGATCAGATTCCAAATCTACATATCAACAGAAAGTCAGTAAAGAAAAGTCATGAATTTAGGGTTAAGAAGCATTCGCCTGGTTTTGCAGTAAAATGAAATGACATTTAGTTTTTTTTTATATTAATCACATCTGTTACTTCAGAAAAACCATGTATTTTAACATAGCGATATATTTTAATAACAAGCTTAAATTAGACACAAATATTAACAAAAAAAAATCTAGTTTACGTTTTTCCTTACAAAAACCATGTTATTTCCAAAACAAAAATCGAAACTTGTATAGACGATTAATATTACAGCGTTTAAACTTTTAACGCAAAAGCAATTGATTTTTGATGAAAACTGGTAAACTTTTTCGAGATGCAAACCCAATAATAATATCTGAGTTCTTTGGCAAACGCAAAGCACTGCAGCCAGGCGTATATATAATAACATAATGCAGACACTGGAAGGTTTTCATTTAAATAGCTAAAGAATGTTGCAATCCAGCTAGAAAATAGAATGCCTGTAGAAAATCATATAAGGCATCGTGCGCATTCAAAACGGATTTTCATATCTTAAAAGAAGTTCATGCATCCCATTTGTATTGAGAAAAATAATTTCATTTCATGACCTAAAATGTTGTATCCCAATTGATGTGTACTTGTTGGACGAATACAAAAAACTGCTGATTAAATTCCTGAAAAAATCTGAAACGAATTCTAACGATACGAATTTGTCTTGATGTGGTCTCGTGTTAATGGACGTTATCGAAGATTATGTTAATTTTGAGCTGATACTGACATAACTAATTAATGGCCGATTCGTTAATACACCAGAAGGACACCGATTATTTCTATAAGTAATATATATATATGACTAAGTTAAACTATGAGTAGGAGGTGGTGTTAATCGGCCCTGCGTTATAATGTTTAATTTTACTTTGTTAGTCAGTATGCAAAACCAGACATACTTGGGCTTTGAAGATTATTTAATTATTTTGCATACCGCTTACAAAAATTATTACCTTCGTTAATTCTATTAAGTTATCAAAGTAGCCAATCACCTTAATATGTTTCGCCGGTTAAACTATTGCTCATAAATTATTTATACAGCGAAATTATTTCTTAGAAATTTACGCTCATAATAAATAGTCTAATAGAAACTAGTTCTTATATCTACGAAAATTGTCATAATAAATTATTGTTGCTACATACCTTTTCTATTGTATTTTAAAGCTCTAACTCAGGCTTCTAAAAGCGTTGCTCTATTTATATACATTTTCGAATCTAGTCACTTATTTACATTTTTGTACATCTATGTATCGAAACAAATGAAAATTCGTAAAACAAATGTATCTGCAAAGGTGCTTTTTTAGCTCAAGCAAGTGAGTCGGTGCTTTTGCAAGCAGTTAGTGTTTATTATTAATATACCTACTTAGGATACATTTTCTTCGAATAAAGATTTTGACTTTTGAATCAAAATTTATTCTTTGTTATCGATTACAACTACTATTATAATAATATAGAAAATGAATCCAAAGAACGTATACGTTTATGAATGTAATGTAACGCAAAGTAAAATCTAAATCAACTAAGTTAGTAATCATGCTTCTGCAATAAAACGACGGTCCAGCTGGAACTTGCGCAGACAATTGTTTGCTATTAGTATCATAAAGAATCAAAAGTAATAGCAATTAGTTTTGTATTAGTTGAAGAGCAAATGATTAAGAATAAAAGAGGGTCGAGACCACAGCTCACTTACTCGGGTCTATCGTGCCGTACTTCGCTGTTTGGGGCACCACCGACAAAAGACAACATTTTAATTAAAACTTATAAGTACAATCATTTTGAATGAGTCGAACGCGTCCAGCGTTTTCCTATTCAATGTGTACAATTAGCATTAATACTCTATGTGCTTCATTGCAACTATTTACTCTAACAAGATGTTATCTAAAGAGTGATTTCTAATTTCTGATGTCGTGTATTAAACATAATTTATTTCCTAAAGTGATATATCTACTAGAACCAAATAAATCTAATTTATATTTAATACATTTATTGTTAATTAAAATATTATATATTGTGTACATTTTACTGTTAGACGATTTTTTTTTAAATTACTTCATCCTCGAGAGAATTAATGATTACAAATGTAAGTCGGAAAAATACTATTTATAGTAATTATAAAATAAAAGAATGTTAAGAACGTAATTGTAAATATTGAGACTAAATTTATATATTTTAAAGATGGATTTGTTTATTAAATAAAATAGTTCAGACGTATTAAATGCCGACTTTTCAGATTATACTAAATATGTCTCCAGAGCAAAATATACTGAATATTGTTGTATATACTCGTATGCTATATTATTAATTAACAATATAGTTAGTTTTACAGTTTACTTACTTCTTTTACCATCGGTAATGATCTGCTCGCAGTCTTTAGTATTCGAAGTGAGGCTACACTTCCATAATGCGCCGGATCTCGTCGTATTTGGCTGCAAATTTTGATCGAGTGGTGCTCCAACTAACATCCTGAAATAATAAAGATTTTATTTTTTAACTGGCAAAGAATTATCATTTATAACCTATTATTTATTTATGTAGAAACATTCTACAAAAACTTTTTTTACGTCTTTTATAGACTTTCACCACAATATTACCTGATGTTAAATGATTATGTGATCAACGCTAAACCCAGAGAGCGGGATTGACTTTCAAGTTCAGCTGCCGGAACTCACCTAAACGTGTGTGATGACAGATTTTCAACTTAAGGACCACCCTCAGCTAGGTAGGCTTAAAAAAACCCTACCACTGTGGTTGTTGCTGTTGTTGTTGTTGTTGTGGCTGTGGTTTCATCACCATGTCTTCCTTCATCGAAAAGTCCGGCTTATTTGCAAGGATTCGAACTTACAACTATCGACACGGTGATCAAACACGCTAACCACTGAGTTGTCCTTGCAAGCGCTTTCACAAAACGTTTTAAAATTTTAAACATAAGGCAGTAAAATCACACTAGAACCATTTCGCTCCAATTTCAATACAGTAATTTATAAGGAAATGGCGTAACATAAGAACCATCATTATAATCTCGTATACATCATAAAATTGACAAACTGTAAAGCTGTATACAGTATTGGTAGTTCAGAATGTACGTTAACGAGACGTATATGATTATATGGTGTTTGTGGTGGGCTTTCATTATGTCATTACAAGATAATGAGGAGTCTCGGGTGCTGCGCATGATAGTCGTGTGGCCCCTACGTGTAATTATTTAAAAAAGATCCTTTGATTACGTTGTTACGAGATTCTAGATAACATGTTTTTGGTTTGTTACCTTCTTTGTATATAGGTTTATGTCCAAGTGGAAGTTGCATCTATTTTTAGTTAATTTCAAAAAAGGAAAATCTTAGTTGAGCACCAAAAATAGAAAATGGTGTGTCAGAAGGCAGTTAGCAATTTAATGAAATGGATTTCATTACTGTTCGTTAAAACTCGCTCAAAATGTATTTATGTAACATATTTTACATCAATACAGTATGTGTTATCCAAGAAAAATGAATACCTCATTTTTTTTTTCGAACTGACTACACTGTTGACCTGGCAAGGCCTCCAGGGTTTCACCGGACTACTAAGAGGAGCGCTTAAGGTATTCACCCGATGAATACCTTATTAAATAACTACAGTGAGTAGATAATAAAATCAACTATGTCTAAACATACACGGTATGTTTGCAAATTTGTTATTTTTTATATTCGTCGGTTTTTATTGTTATCTTATTTAATGTTCCATTTACAAGACAGGAATTATTGTTTAAAGTTCAAATCAATTATAATCGTTAAAGTTGCTTATTATATTTGATTTTATAATGGCACAAAATGAGTCGTCTGTTATTTTTAGGAGTCTTATAAATGTGAAATTACGTATTTTTAAACAACTTCAAAAGAGGAGGTTCTGTATTCGACCCGTATATATGTATGTTTGTATGCCCGCGATTTTCTCAAAAACTATTAGACCTATTTGGAGGGCATTTTCGTTGTTGGATGCTTATTATTACGCTTTTACACCTCAAGTACTTTTACTTAAGTATCATCATGATTCTTTGCATACCTGTTGTCAGTAGTAAAGAAAAGAACATACCTTTTATCTCGAAAAATGTGCATTTCCCGAGGGATTGATTATATTTAGATAAATGCGAGCGAAGCCACGAGCAAAAGCTAGTTCAGTATAATACAGAAATTTATATATTTTATACTTTATACGTTTAAAATTTTATCTCTGGTATACGACACGATTTCACCTGATTTAAAATAATGATATGTCTTAGAACTCCTATAAAGAGAGTGTAATTGACAAATGCAGCTACCGGAGTATACTTATACACGCTTGGCAATAGTTTTTAACTTGAGCACAGTCAACCAAAGCGGGCTTTAGAAAAAGCTTTACCACTTATGTGCTACGGGTTTGAACGTGATATTTTCCTTCACTGCAATCTCTAGTTCAATTAGAATTGAATTCACGCGGTATTCGACCATGATACATGGTTGCTACAAATGGAATAAAGCAAAATAATATAGTATGATGACACGTATGTAACTATAGGTAATAGTAACATTTCATTTTAAACAAATTTAATATGTAAACAACATGTTAATTACACGTCCTAAAGAGAAATAGACTAATGGACGGAACGCGGGTAGTGAATTACGAGGAGAGAAAATTGTGAGTAGGGCAGCGACGCTTCCCCTCCTGGTCGTCGATTAATTAGAACATTTACATTGTAATGCCCGTGGCAGTCATTGTTTCCTAAAGCTTATTTACATTAATTCTATGCACACACATACTGACTCGTAAAAAGTATATACGATCGTTTGTATAAAAGAACATATTGTGATCCAATTCTTTGATGAAGTATCAACATACTTTTCACCTTACTCTTTCTTTATATAAATAAATTATAGCAAAAAGAAAATTAAAAAGCGTGCACGCTTTTATAATAGTGACATTAATTTTCTCATCAGTAATTTTACTATTATGCTAAGAATTATTTTTAAATTTTTAGTTTGATTGTCTTCAAAAGCGTGTTTTTTTAGTTTTTTATAACTGTAGTCCGGAGAAACTGTAGTGGCCTTAACCAGTCAACAGTGTAGTCAGTTAAAAAAAAAAGAAGTTTTTTGTAACTATAATTTATATTTCGCTTTTAGTTTGATTTGCTTAACACGAGTACCAAGTTTCATTCAAATCTGATCGCTTAAAGTTGGGTAAAATTGAGGCTAAATAATCAGACACAAACATACAAAAAAGATTCAGTTACAAATATACAGGTGAAACTAATATAAGCGTGTTAATAAAATGGTAGAGGTGTTACAACGCACGCTTCGCTTGAAAAGTAATGAATACATTTGGATTGATTTTTTTTTTGGTTTTATTCATAGACACTTCTAAAATATTACGATAACTTCATTTATCATCAAGTTATTTTAGTTTTAAGAAACTACGCTTTTTATAAGCACTACGCGATCAGCGATGTGTGATTTCTTGCCGCGGAGAAGTGGGGCAAGCGGTATTATACTTATGTTTCTTTCCTGTGTACATAAAATATATTGTTAAAATATTAAACGATGCAAACGAAGTCGCGTGTATCAATTAGTCCACAATGACATTATGAAACTTAAGAGATAGTTTTTACGTTCTAGTGTCTGAAGCTGCCAGTCAATTTATAGCTTATTCATTGAGAAAGTTTATAGAGTATCTAACATTATACTGATACTTAAAGGAAAAAGCAATTACCATCAAAGCGAAGGTTAGAAAGTATGCTCAACAAGAACACATTAATAGTGATGATACTGTGCCATGTGGGGAGTGCGTTGAATTAGAAACTAGGTGGAGTTGACCGAGAATGACCGAACTGTGAATGCCTATGTGGGCTGTTTAGTTGTGTGTTCGCCTTCTTATGCAAGAGTCATCTTCTACATACGATTTGTTTAAGCTTACCTAAATGGATTACGAGAATAACAATATTCTAAAATTGAAACGTTTAAATCACAGGACACAGCTAGTATTAAACAAGTTATAAGGCTATATTCTGATTACTAATAATTGCAATTCTAATTTTCATTGCCGAATAGTTTTTTTTTTAAATACCAATCTATTTTTCTGGAAATAGTATGTCAAAATTTTCTAAACGTAATTGGATCTCTGGATCGTTGTGCATATCTTTTCATTTATATTTTATTATACGTGTTTCAATAATTCAACTCGCATCGGTCATCGATCATCCCGATCGAATTGATTAAATCGTGCACAGCGTTCGATCATCATCCGATAGCAAATAACCGATGCCGTATTCAATTTACCTTTGGTCACGGATTTTGATTGTTGTCATAGATTTACATATCATTTATATTAAATATTTGCATATTTACATAAAAGCAGTTAATAATATTTAAAATCAAAATACTACATACCTATATACTATTAAACAAGTTAAACGTTATCACTGAGCGTGATAATGGGTTTATCTTCAATATTTAATGGTATGCATATATGTGATGAACAATACGTGTGTGTACCTTAGCAAGCTATTTGTTTCGTTTTTTCTTTTTTAACCGATTTCCAAAAAGGAGTTTGTATTTATGTATGCTTGACTTCGCCTCACTCGCGTTAATCTGCAGTGTGTCCTCTCGTTCGGAAACGGTGTTTTGTCAGATATATCGTACTCTAATACCTTTTCTGTACCCATGACAACGTGTAGGTATTGTTTTCATGATAAATGGTTAAATATTTAAGTTTTAAAAGCGTAACGAATAGACAAATACACATTCGCATTTACGATATTAGTAAGGATTTACTATACTTAGTTGGTTATCAGGTAAGGTGTAGTTGTTATGCCGTGCAACATATAAAAAAACTCATCACGATTATTCCTCAAAACATGTTTATGGAACAATCTTAGCGGAGGTCGCGTTTTGTCTTAACTCGCTTATCATTGTAATGTTCGTGATCTCCGATTCCCGTGTTTGAAGCACTCCACCCACACGCAAAGGTCGGTAAACTTTATCCGGTACCTTTGGAAAGCACCGAGATACAATTAAGTATTCATTGTTTAGCTTGATGTTGCGACATTTATTTATCTCATCTTCCATTGGTTAACTTGAAAGTTTTGCGTTTTATATTAAAATTTAACTCATATTCTTGCACTTATTATTCTTCTTCTTTGATTACTTACCATCAGGTAATCCGACTGTTCTCTTGCCTCCAATCACATTTAAAAAAAAAACTTGACGTTTTATAAAGAGGTGTGATAGTTACGTAGTCATACGTTATTGTACAATCAATGTGATTTAGCTTCATATTAATATGTATACTTTTAAACAGTAATGGCGAAAACGGACAAGAAAAGGGAAAAATACCATCTCCTGAATTAGATTCGTCGGAAGAAATCCTCATGGCTACGATTGACCTGAAATGAGAGCCCGTGGAGGTGCAATTCACGGATCCATCATATACATGCGCGTCATTTGAATCCTTACCACCCGTTATCGAGTAGTCAAACATTGTTAATACGTTTGGCATCCATACGAAGTTAAGAAGTTGAAGTTATAGTGGTAGGTATTACAAAATAATCCCAAGAAAGGTTGAAATCAGGCAGGCGGCCGATCGTAAAAATTAAGCCAAATCATACATCACAACCTGACAAATATTTTGAGCCGACCCTACATATGTAGAATTAGGGTAAGAACATGATAATACTTTTCAAAGACAAATTTACAAATTTTTTTTATGTGGCAAACGAACATGCGAGTCACCTGATGGTAAGTAACTACCATTACGCATGGACACCTGCGATACGATGGCATCACAATTGCTCTCCCTGCCATTGAAAAAGGTGTAAGGCCGTTTCCTGAAGGTTTTAAATTGTATAATAACAACTTGAAAGATACTAGGTCGACTGATGTAAGCTCGAACGCTACAATGTCCCTTGTCGGTGAACAAAAATGTAGTCATAGAGACAGCATGGTGATGGGGACTCTCCTAATACCACCTGGTTTGCTCCCACTGTCAAGTTGAACATCTATTGCCAAGCACCAATAGATGTGTTTTGACAGCTATACTTGATAGCTAGGCCACCTCTAGGTTAAAAGTGACCTTATCTTATTCTATCTCGTGATTAAATATTAGGTCAGTTTACAAGCAAAAATGAAACATGAAAAAAAAAGTTTTTCTCTAATATGGAAAAATTCATCTGAAACCCAATCAATATCTTAAGTAGGCTAAGATATAAAAAAGTAACTCACAAGATAATATAAATAGCTAATAATACAAAGTTTTAAAATAAATGTTATAGTTCAAACACAAATTAATAGGTGTCAGTATCCGTCAGTCTATAATTTTGAAATTGAAAAGGCAATCGGCAAAACCCTCGTAACCAATTGTGAGTACAAAGGGCTCATTTATATCGAACGGTGTTCTGCGCCCACATGGTGGCCATCTATCGTACCCGCATTGGGGTTACCCGTGGTACCTTTGCGCCTACGCATCATAGTTATCGCTTGTTACACCAATAATAATATTAGGTGTATATATTGATTAGATGAGCTCCGAGATACGGGTATTGCGCCGCATAATATGGACACTAAAATTACTTCTTCTATCACAACGATTTGTGAAATTTTAAATAATTTGGTGTGTCTTGAAAATAATATGATTATATATTATTAAAACATGGAATGCTGTGTGTATATCGATTCCCACAAACTATACAATACACTAGCAACTACGTGCAAATTCGTTCGCGTTAAATTAATAAAACTTAAAAAGATTAATAGAAAACTAGTGCCACGAAGTGGTAAATTATGGTAAAGTGTATAGAATAAACACCTTCTTCATTAAAATGTCTTAAAAATGAGCGACATATGTTTTAGTTCCTAGCAATTTATAGAACTTAAAAAGATTAATATAAAGCTCGTGCCATGTAATGGTAAATTATGGTAAAGAGGATAGAATAAACACCTTTTTTATTCAAATGTATTAAAAAAGACTGAGAGACATAGATTTGAGTTCCTAATAATTTATAACTTTAATTTGTTTTTTTTTGTGTTTCTGATATAAATTGAGTATTTTCATTATGTAATAGTTCTTTATGTAATTATTGGCTTATTTTAGCTTATATTTAATCTTCCTTTGTAATATTCTAGTTTTAACCTTGCAAGAACCTTGTAGAAAAAGTCTAGCCTATAGCGCATGTTGTGACCGCTTTTAAAGACCAATGTACCTATAAGTTTTTCAGTTTTCTTTTCGATGTGACTATACGCTATTGCGCTGATGGGCAGATTGTTTGCATATGGCGTTAATTCATGTTTGCTATATTGGTCACTAGCTGTCCTAAATTAATAAATAATCAGTCAGTCTAGAAGTGTTGGAATTTATGTTATTTATTTACAAAAACCTATAACTATATTTAGATATAAAATGGAATGTTAGTATATTTAATAATACAATAATCTAATAATTACACTCTTTGACCGATCATCATGAAAAATAAGCACAAATATTCTACTATATTTACTATAGGTATATCGAAAACACTTAATTTTAATAAACATTTTCTTTTGTAAATTCACATCACAATCATTTGTAAGTTAAACACGCTCCCCTGACTGGTTGAATGCAAACAACCTATCGACGACCACTCCTCGCGTCTCGTGTGTCGCATCCTTCAGCCACACCTTCCGTTCGGCGATAAATTTCCATCAGTTCTGCTATCTTTCTTTGACATCGAACGATAGCACCGTCGTATTGCACGGCCATTTAGATAGTAGTACAATAAAAATGCATTTCGTGGGTGGCCATCAATCTTTGATTAGGTGCATTTGGAATGTATGTTGAGTAATATATCTTCAATGTTGTAAGAACATTGACAAAAATAATAATTGATATGGTAAAGTATAATCAATCTGTTCCTAAGGAAAATATGCGAAGTAATTGATTTTAAACGCTTGCTCACTCGAGAACCCCATCCGGTAAGTAATAATGATTTAAGAATCAACACCATACACGGTTTATGTTAATTTGAAAAACCCAAGCCTTTTCACATTAAGCAAATACTTAATATAAAAGTTCTCAAGTTTCAACATACGTTGCACTTTCATATACCCATATCTTTAATGTTGATTATTTAAAACAAAATTTTGTACGTATTAGTTTTGTACACATTTGTTTGTTTTATGACAATACTAAGTAATTTTTTTAAAGTAAAATGTCAATGATTTAAAAAAGAAAATAGAATAAAATTGTTTTTTTTAGAAAATATGTTGTTTTGCGCTAATCATTTTTCTAAACTGTTTCAGTTTTCTTTCTTTGTTTAAAAACCTGACTGATTTGAGTTATTAGATAGTCCTACATATATATATACAAATAATCTGGAATAAATAGGTATTTTGTTATTGTTGTATAACAAAATAAGTCTCCATGTAGTAAATATTGGCTAATCCCGAAACGTCATAAACCGAAACAGTCCAAAGTACATATATTCTAATTTTGTTTAATTGTTTTACAACTAACCTTGATTCTATAGTTGAAATTGAAAATTGTAGACATGAATGTAAAATATATGTAAACAAATAAAAATAAATCTATAGGTACACTATTCTCCAGAAGAGATACTGTAAGTACTAGTTGAGACAACTATAATATGCAATCAGAAGAACGGACTAACGAATCAATTCAATTGGAATGTCTTCATCGAGACAGTGAGTGACGATAACATAGTGATCTATTGTAGGACTATTCGATTAAGGCAATTGTGGGGATCAAAGCCGGTCACTGTGGACCGTATTAAGATGGTATCAACCGATGCCCGATGCCACTGAATGGAATATCTACACGCACCGAGCGTGTGTTTACAATGATACGTGATCGTATGTCTTATACATATGTTACGGAAGTCGATTTACGTCGATATGTATAAATCATTCCAGCTTGTGTTTTATATGATAGTGCTTCATTTTTATTTTCTAATATCAAAGTAGCTTTAGCAGTCCTGTGCAGCTCCTTGACTGTATATGTCGCTGGTTATTTGTAAATATTAAAAGAAGACCTTATATTGTTTATTTAAATTTATCTGACTTATTACAGCAACGAAAGGTTACTAACACAAAATTTTAAAGAATACACATTTATATTGGGTTGCCAACATACTGCGGCCTCACAATATATATATATACTAATAGTGGACTATTAATATATAGATCGATGGACTAAATCTGCCTGGACAATTTGCATCTCTCTGGTTGTTTATGTCGCAGCTTATATGTAAATAATAAAAGAAGAACTTTCAATTGTCTATTTAAATTTACGGTTAGACAATGAGTGTCTATCTCTAAACAAGTGTAAGACAGTCTTTTGTGATCAAACCTTTTTTTAAACAAGTGTTCAACACGTATCTAGCTTATTTGTAATAAGACTGCTAGTGATAAAAAATAGTTTTTATTGTTGTGTAAATATATTATACTAAACTACTTACAAACACGAATTTACATTTGACTATTCATCAAAAATTAAGCAAAACAAAATTAAAAATCAACACCAAAAGTTTCTACAGATAAGTGATAATAAATCAACATAATTCCATCGCGCTTTGAATAAAATTATACATAAATATTTCACCGGTTGTAAAATCCATTCACAGTGACAAGAATTGGTGAGCGTCCGCGAGACATCGCGGCCGGTGGTCCACCGCAAACACTGTCCACAATCCATTGTCCAAATTTTATTGTCATAAACTTATAAGCTAAGTGAATATAATTCTTAAGCTCTACTTCGGAAGAATATTCTTGATGTAACATATCGGTGAGTATATATTTGAGTGCTGTACTACATAATAATTACATTTATGCATCATTTATATATAAGCATATATTTCACCAATTATAAATCATCAACAAGCACATCCTACGCTGAACCAAGGAAATTAGTGTAATACACTGAATTGTTTTTCTTCCTATACTGAAGTACTAAATACTCGTCAGTATTATATTTCAATAAGTCTTGAATACAAAATTAATGATTACTTTGGTCTTTGATTCATTCATAATCATTGTTCTACAGAGAATCCTGTATGAGTCATTCGTTAATAACATTCATGATGACATGTATGGACCGTCGAAAATTTAAATGAACACCTTTTGTGTCTGCGTAATTTTCGTGCGATTCGAAAATTTCACATAAAAATTGTAAAGTAATTACCAGAAATATTACTGTGATTAAATGGTAAAATCATTTATTAAGAAGAAGAAAAATGAAATAAAATATAAATATTTCAAGACCAATGTAGGTGTGTAGCATCTTCGTGTGTGGTTATTATATGTATATTCGTGCAGAATATTAAAGTAGGCATATATATTCGTTCCCTACAAAGGAACAGGCTCGGAACAAATATATTTACAGATTGTAGATTGCAGTAAATTCACTTTGATGTTAGTATGAACAATACGCTATAGTTACTTTACTCTTTGCACACAAGAGAGCCCTACTGTATAAGGACATATCCCTTGTGAAGTGAAAGGAGATGCTGAACCAATGGCCCAAGTGCACTTTTTGACAAATTATATTAATGCAATTTGCCTTCATTTTCTCAACTTCAAATTCTTTTATGAAATCTCCAAGTACATTATTTTACTTCTGTATCCAAGTCCTTTTTAATTAAAGGTACTAACTATATGAAATATAAATTGATGAAAATATTATGTACCTCCATGAAATATTTATTTTAAATAGGTATTAATTGGGCAGTCCAATTGTATTTCTTAATATTCATATGGTATAATTATTTAATCCATAATAGTAACATTTTCTTCAACAAATCTAAGTGTCTTTTGATTCCTTATATATACATTTTTTTTTGTTTTCTTTGAAACGATGATTGCTCAGTTGGTAGTGTGTTCGAGCACAGCTTTGAAGGACGTAGGATAGAATCCTAGTAACTGAGTCGGAGCTTTCAGTGAAGGAAAACATCGTGATGAAACCATAGCATGGTGGTAGGGCTTTTTATAAGTCCGTCTGGCTAGCTACCACCCTCAAGTTGAAAATCTGACGCCAAGAACCTGTTGCTGTGTTTCGGCAGCTGCACTTGAGAGCCAGTCTCCCTCTAGATTTAGAGTGACTACCATCGTAGACCACACCATCATTTAATATCAATCAAATCAAATGTGTTTTTTATTCTTTATACATTTCAGCGTTTGACCACAATCTCATCTAATGTTAAATATCGACGTAGTCTAAGATGATAAACCCGCTAAACCTAGATCGGATTGGCTTACAAGTACCGCTGCCGGAACACACCGATAGGTGCATGTCAATAGATTTTCATCTTGAGCGTGGTAATTAGCCAGGCGGCCTTAGAAAAAGACCCACTACCGTGTTATGGTTTCATCATCATGTTTTTCTACACCGAAAGCTCCGACTCAGGAGCAAGGATTCGAATCTAAGTCAAACGAAATGGTGCCCAAACACGCTACCAACTGAGTCATTATCGCTTCTTATATCCTAAATGGATCTAGCGTAGAATGTAATAAATAAGAGCTAAAAACAACATAACCTTCTTTGAATATATGTCATTTGTTATCGTTTATTTGAGGAAATATATTCATACGTCAAGTACTGTGAATTCACATGTCTATCGTATAACAAATAATCCTCCTTTCCCGGATAAACGAAGGTTAAGGGAATGATGAGAGTAATTGCAGATATGTTAAATTTTACTAGTCTTGTTAAGAATAATATTTATCATGCTATCTCTATAAATTTGGAGGTTATTGAAATTATATTACAATAGTATGAAATTGGCTTTCAATTTGCTCTCTAATTACGAAAAGTAATTAATATTATACATATAATTTGGATTCTGAGGTTTGAAATATTTAATGAATAGCCTTCATGATGGCATAATAAACACTAATGTAACCTTACTCTGAACTTGCATTGAATCATGATTTCTGATTAATTTAACATCGACTCTCTATTATCATTAATTTTCCCTTTACTTGAATTATAACTTATTACCGTTATTCTTGACAAAAATAGATCCTCAGTTGGTCTATAATCATCAACTAATGTAGTTCAAAGTTCGGTGTTTGCTGCTTTCTGTAGTTACCACATTTATTTTATACCTATATGAATTATGTTACTTTAAACTATAGTTAATTTCCCGGTATCCTTTTTTAGCCTTATATGTGGTATATTCCTTCGAATGCCAAAATAGATCTGCTTAATTTCAATAAACTTAGACGGCTATTCTCAGCGGCATTAAAAGTCCTACAAATACAGGTGTTTTCTTAATAGATTTCAAATACTTGATAACTTTTATGGCTTCGAATATAGAAACAAGGATTAAAAGTTGTAATATTTTGTTATATTTAGGTTCTTATTCAAAGAGTAATAACAATAGTTTATCCGATACGTCAGTACAAACTTTCATAATAAAAATGAATTCGAAAGTAAACACACACATATACCGCACGTGTTAATCGATTGAAATGTCGTCACAGTAACACAGAGGCGGGTAAGTCACCATATCAGGTTATCTTCGGTCCGGCTATCGTGTCGTCGATTTATCTGACACCCGTCCGCGAGTATGTATAGAAACGACTAGTTGTTATTCTATTCAGTGTCTTCATTACTACGCCGCTATCACTGCTCTAACAGTATCCCCTTTCACCTTTAATGATAATTCGAAGCACTGGCGTACGTCGCCGCTGATTATTTTTATATCTCAAACTCTATCGACTGGTATATATGAAAAAAATCAATTAAGTTCCAGTGGTCGATCATTTATATTAAATTACAAAATAATACTTGAAAGTAATTTGCAACAAAATAAATGTATGGTTAAATTAATTTAAATAATTGAATTTCTTGGTCGTGAGGCACATGTTAGCGTATTTTGTAATGTCGCACCTCACGACCGTGAGTTCCAACTTTATGTATTCTATAAACATGTAAGTAAATAAATATATTTGATGGTATGAAACATGAAGAGTCACAAGTTTTCTTGAGCATTTGTTTGTTGTATAGGATAAATTAGCTACTTAAAAGATAGTATATTGTAAATACCAAATAAATTGCTAAATATATGTAACATCATCACTAGAGAACGGCTCTATCTATCTGTATATTTTTGTTTGCTGTAATTTTAATTGGCAGGACAAGGTTTGTATAAAAAAATGTTTTAAAATATTTTCAAAATTTCCATATGATAATGAGTGAGTGAGAGAGTAGACGGTAGAGCGCTTTTCAATAATATTGACAGATTGGCGATCAGTTGTTCAGTGTCCATTTTATTTCACTACATGAGCATACTTTAATAAACGGAAGGTTTGATCTTATTTTCTTCGAGTAGTGTAGTTTACTAGTTAAAAAACTAATTTTAAAAGAAAAGGAGGCTAAATAAATTAAATTTAAACATTCATTGTATTTATTCCGTTCCGTACAAGCATTTTATAGTGTTTCTCTTTACAACCGATCACCGCCTGATACTGAACATTCTTCAACCCGGCTCTAAATGAGGTGGTACCTGCTTAATGAGACGTTAATTATTGAATACAACAAGAAAATAAACTCTTGTGTCATATTCTGAATAAGAGGAAAAAATATAAATGCAAATGTTTGTCATTCCATTATTTAATTTAGTAACATCATTTTTCACGTAGCAGATTATCAGGTTATAAAATATATGTTACATTTTTTATATTACTAACGGTCGAACTTCTGAATTCGAGAAATATTATATAGGTTTTATATTACGAAAGATTGTAAAATATTGTAGATTTGTAGACATGCGGATCATGAATTATGGCATATAGAGACTTATAAATAGTAATATTAATAGTATAATATAATAAGATAATATTAAAGCTCGTCAATATTGACTAAAAATAGGTTTACAAACAGAAGGGAAAATGGTACTAAGTTCTTCTCTGATTTATGTATAAATTATGTATATTTAGTCATTAAATTATTATTATTTAAAACCTATATATAAAGGTATGTAAGTAATAAAATTATAATGAAAAAAAAATATTTCAAATATAGTATAGTATATATATATAAAGCCTCATTGAATGTAATTCTGGCGGCGCCCATACTCCGTTGTGTTAAAATTCTAACAACATATTCATAAAAATATGAATGTAAATGATAAAATTTGATTTCACACAGATTCCAAAGTAATAAAACAAAAACTACTGAATATATATTGCTTGAAGACAACACAACGACTTTACAACTTTGACTTTCACATGCGAATATTCAAGTGCTCTCTGTTTATTTTGTTTGATGTCATTTAGGTTCTTACGTTCGAGTACTGTTTTATGACCATGATATCTCTCTTACGTTACATTAGTAGCATTATATATACTATATTTTCAATGTAAATATATAGATTTAAAATGTATATAAATATATCATAAAAAAATGTTAACTTATACTTTCGTTTTTTATAAAATATTATAAGAAAATTGGATTAACTTATTAATAGCGCTTTATTCATGTCAAATGTAAAAAATAGTTTATAGTTAATATATGAAATAAACAAAATATATTTCATTCGCATTTAATAGCATAAACAGATTAAAAAATAATAACAAACTACTACAGTATAACATGTAAACGAATTCAAAGTGTACATGATATTAGGTCAAACAAAAGAGTATATTTACTGCACAAGTCATGGTGAACTGTAAATCAAATCGTTATAAAAGCTATAAAACGGCACTCGCAATAACAGGCGTGGGGAGGCATCGCGCAAATTATCGCAAACCTGTTCAGTCGAGAGCAAATAGTGGTCGGTGGAGTGCATTAGTCACACGAACTTCCAGAGAGTGGGCGACTGCACTAACATAGTAAATAAGCTTGCTAATCGAAACGAAGGTCCACAAATATCATGTATAGAAAATCGTGCACAGCGCTGAAGGAGATTAAATGTACGCAATATAACATTATAAATCAACTCCTTTTATTGCCTATGTATGCATGCGATATTCTCACTGAGTAGGCGTGAAGACTACAGCGCGCAATATAACTTTGAAGGAATACAGAATCGTTGTTATTAATTATATGATATGGAGAATAATTTGTCTTGTTACATCACGAAACTAATACTTCTCCTATATATAATATGAGTATGTTTCCGTCTGACCAAATTATACCTCCTAAAGTGCATATGCATGCTACATACTGCACGAGTACATATGATTTCACTTCACTACATTTCAATTAGCATATTTCGCATGCATGTTAAATACATGCATAAATAAGCACAGACATATAATTTTACACATTTTTAAAACCTGTTTTTAAAGCTAGCTGCCAATGCATAATCTATATCAATTCATATAACCTTAAGAATTGTGATGGATATTCGATCGTATACTAATTAGAAAAAATTAAATAACCTTACGCATATTTACTACAAAATAATTGACTATAAACTCTTATTGACTTCAACGTCTTAAGTGACGTGTTAATTAAATCCAAATGTTGTTCTGTATGTATTGGTCTATTTTTTTGTAGGAAACAATAAGAACAATTAACAATATGCTGGAAGATTATAATCCATATATATATAGAGAAAATACAGTTCCTTTGAGGCCCAAGTACATCAAAAGTATTGAACGTATCATCGGCATATGACTATGAACATTTTACGGAGAATTTATCGTAGATGCTTTTTTTTTAATTCCATTGAGGCTTAGCCATTTCTTTAACTAAATGTTTATTTAATGCACAGCGTTGCCCGCGAGTAGCAGATAGAAAAATATATAGTAGGCCTGATCGTGGATGTAGGCGATCGTGACATTTATGTAGGATATAACCTCTGACTACTAAAATATGATCTTTGAGTCTCGTGTAACAACAGATTGTTATATTTTGTACCAGTGAAAATTGTTGAAATTCTGCCTAATGTATTTATTACTTATAATTATTTTTTTCTAGTGATCTTGGAGTTTCACGCAACCCGATATTTGCTATATGGAATTTTTTCTTTAGCAAATTACTCCACCTTCATTTCTCATTATCTCCTACTTATATATATTTAAGATAACAGTATTACTAATCGATGACGACTTTGATTAACACAATAAACGCTTCTTCAGCAACGAAAGTATTGAAGTACGAGTAAGTCGACAGTGGGAGCCGTGTGCCGTGTGGTATCGTGTGGTATGTGCCGCCATCACCCAATATTTACCCAGGCCAAGCCTTTCTCACGCCGCGCCAAACACTCGCCGCGGCACCGATCACTATGTGTCAATACTATGTTGTTTATCGTAACAATTTCGTTTCAAATGTGCCAAGAACGGTGTTAAAATTTTTCTCACAAATTTCACGCACCTCTAGTTTGTGGTTACGAATACGTCAGGTGTTACCGATGGAAAAGAAACATTTTGAAAACAAATGAGAAACCAATTCATACATTTCGTCCTAACTAATACGATAAATGCAAAATGAGTTTGTTTTTTTTTTGTTACGCTTTCACGCGTTAACTATTTAATCGATTATTATAGAATTTTGCGTACACGTTGTCAAGGGTACAAAAAAGGACAGGAAAAATGTACTGTTCTCGAGGAATATATTCACATTTACATTAACGCGAACGAAGCCGCTAGCAAAAGCTAGTTATCGATAAGTGCGTGACAATGTTCTCTATATTATGACAAACAACACCGTAGTCAACTAGAATTACTAATAACCATAATTACATTTATTAATATTTATATAAAACGAACTTGAAAATTACTAATTAATTTATTTCGTATTTTATCATAAAATTATATGTATATACTAAGCAAAAGTATGGCGTTACTATGGAGACATCTTAGTATGTTTATCTTCCTTAGTCTTTGATTTCATTACTATCGTTATATTTCGATTCGCGATGTCGAACTCAAGGCAACTACAGCCGAAGCCGAGGTTGGGCCAATTTAACGCACTTGAGAATTATGCCATACGGCTGAGTACCTGAAGAGCTCGCCCGAAAAACACTGTAAAACTGTAAAAGCCTAAGGTAATGGCTTGCCAACAGCGTATAGTCAGTTCGAAAAAAATATATAATTACGCTTGTAGAAGCAGTACCATAAGAACTCTGTATAATGACATTCGTGTTTCTCACAACCACGTTACAACCTAGTTATTAGAATCCGAATATCATAATGAATAAATATTTTAAATTCATAGTTAATTATAATTAACTATGTATTTTCAATTAAAATTTGTTATTTAAACTAATAAACAAATTGACAATAATAAACAGCATTGACGTATTCTTGGACATATTACGACTCCAATGCGAAATTCTTGCAATATATTTTTTTTACACCGTGCGAATAATTGTACAGTGACAAAAATACTCTTTCTGTAAAGTCGGTAACGTCACCCCTGCGTCATTCTTATATTTAGAAACAGCGGGTCTTGGATTTTTTAGGGTTGTCAAAATTATAAATCCTGTATTCGAAACTGACAATTACATCATAGATTTAAAAAAATCTCTTTTACATACTCAACAGCTTTTTTGAAGTTATACTTCTTTTAGCGCGTTAGGGAAAAATGATGAGAGTAAATTTTACGATGCGCGCGCACACCGCCACGAAAAACCGACACCCTGAAGCTATAGTCAACATTTTATTCAAAAAAAGTATGTAGGGGTTAAATACATTCTTTCTATTGTTAATGTCGTTTTTTCTACAAACGTAGAATAAGGTGAAAGATAACATTTTTGAAAAGATTTTTATTTAGTTACGCCCCAGAAGTATAACTTCTAACGCGTGTACATAAGTACACACTACTTTTTATCTATGTAATACAATTTATTTAATATAGAAGCTTGTTTTCTTTATACTCTATAATTAGCATAGTGATCTGCCAGATGAGAAATTAGCATAGGAAAAAGGACAAATCCAGGAAAGTAATCAAAGTAAAAAACCTAATATAGCTTAATAACTTCAAATTGAGAGTGTCATGAGGTTAAAGGGTACTGGCAATATAAAATTCACATTCAAAACTTTAACGGCGAGTTGTAATAAGACGACTGGCATTAAAGTCTTCTTAAAAAAAATTTAGGTGCGCCAACTAACTTGATGATAGGGGTCAGACGATATTGAAGTTTATCGACCTCACCTATACCAACATAATAGATATAGACATATGATAAACTCAGGATTTCTTTTTAAATCTTATCAAAAAAAAACAAAAACTTAATACGCTATCAACTATGCTACTTAGGTCATGCACATTTGTTATTTGTTGGAAAATGCAACCGTTAACGTAACGAGAACGACGTTTTATTCTTTTTGTGAACTTTATGTGCTAACATTACATAAAGTATTAAAATTATACTATAATCTGTATACGAATATTGTACGATATAGTACGATGCATTATATAGCTATATCACATTATAATGACACAAAATGATTGTCATTATTTATTATATGATATAGGTTCGTACCAACATCGTGCGCTTTCAAAAATGATGAAAATCTTCTAAAAAAGTTATTTACGAACATAAAGATAGCCAAGGACCCAAACTACTACGATTCCTACAGAATTAGCATAGGTATGAGATTTCTTCACAGATTCTAAATAATACAATAGTTATATTGTTAATAATATATTTTTTTATGTTTACAGTTTATTATCTGCTAATACCAAGTAATTTGAGTGTATCCAAAATGTTGAATAAGACTTCTCTCAAAGAGATAATTTCAAAATTAATCGAAATTTTCAAATTATTTATTTCGAAAAATTATAGCGTTCACTTAAATAATGAAATTTGAGGAGTAATAAATTAAAACATATATCGCGATTTCGTAATTCTTGACGTGGATTCTACAGGAAACATACAAAGAGTGAGAGAGGTTAAATGAATAACTGATAACCCTATTATTGGAAGTGAACTCGGGATTCAGGTCAGCGTACACAAGTTGCACGGTGCACGCATCCCGGCCACAACCGAAATAAACTTCTGATTACAAGCACTAGTATTGGTTTTGTAATGTGCATTATTTATATATTACGGGCACGTGGCCAACGATACTTCGTTTAAATTGTATTTTATTAGAGATTCACGACGCGATTAAACATTCTTTAAATGGTTTCGTGATTGCGTATTGTTTTGTATTTATTAGTTTTAGGCGTAGTACTGTGAATAATGTCCCATTCATAAGTGTGACAAAGTGTTTAATTTGATATAATAAAGATACAAAGTATTCGAATCAGGAGCTAATATAATATCTGACATAAACGTACCGAAAACCTTTTTCTTTTGTTAAGAAAAGCAACTCCCGTACTAGAGATCAACGTCTGTACCGCGGGTTATTTTATCATCAGCAAACTAGACCTACACTCAAAACGATAATTGTATTATGGATCACATATATAATTGTTTTATAAATGATTCGAACCCAAAACAAGCTACGCGGAAACAGCGGTAAAAGACCCCTTTAACCATTTCACTACAAATTACCTACACATTTCTTTGCGTTTGAAATCACTTATATGTCTCAGGCTAGTATTGCAATGAAACCCATTCCTTCTCTCATAGACAAAGTAGATACATAAGTATACTTACTTGCAAATCAACAAAACATGAAATCAACGAAATTATTAAAGCAATATTGTAGGAAATTACATAAGTTATAATTTGCAAAACTGGTGATTTTAATTTTAAGGAATAACAATATTTATTGATAAATTTAAATGTTTATTTAGGCTATTTCAAGGATAGTCATCTTAACCACGCGTGTTTGCTTGTATGAAAACTGTCGGCCTTGACCAAACATTGTCTAGCAGGAAGTGTCTATTGAGCCAATGAGTTGGCGGGCGCGAATTTGAATCGTTCAGCGGAGTAACGATCATATGTGAACTAGGCCAACGGATTGTGTCAATAACCTTTGTAAATAAGTGAAGATTCTATAAGGATGTGATTTAGCCAAGTCATAACGTTGCTGCCAAAAAAGTGGCATTAATCATGTTTTATGCGCCTTTTTTTGTCACGACGCGACGTCCGAGTAAAATATCTTTAATAAAATTGTATTTTTGGAAGAATCTTGTTATGAACCCTAAAATATATGAATCTTTATTTATAATACATACAATTTGGAATAAATCGAAAAATAGGTGCAGTTACTTAAATATATACAGATATGGATTTTCTTTTAATTTTAATAACAGCATATTGACGTATTTCTACAAATCTATTGCGTACAATAATATAGATAATATTTCATAAATAAATAATACCTTTCATTAGATTACAACAAAATGTCGAAAACGATAAAATAGTTTTGGTAATATTAAAATAAAAAAAGAAACACCAAGAAAACGTTTTTATATAAAAGATACGTGGATTTAAACATACGATGCAGATGCACATCGCTATACATTTAAGGTTTAACTCGCAAACTTGAATATTTTAAAAATTATTCCAGCTTTTTAAACAATTCTTGAAAAAAAATCTTAATATCGTTAGGTAAATCTACATCGCTATGCATTTGAGGGTTGACTCCTAAATTACAACATCCAAGAAAAAATATGCAGACTTTTTTAAAGATCTCTTAAAAACATAAAAAGAGAACATTCATACCGTTAGGTAAACTTCATTTACTCTTTTAGTCATCCTGTTGATATGATGCGGGACATCAAATTACTTTTTCTTAATAAACTGAATGACACGAGATGTGCCGACAGCGCCATTTGCCATATATCATTGCAATGTGATATGACACTTTAGCCAATTAGCGGATGTTTTGTGCGGCCAGACGAGCTCAGTAATATAATCCGAGCCCATATAAGGATCAACCATATCGGGTGAAATTTAAACTGATTGGGTACAGACGTGACTGGACAATAAGGGCTTTTTCTAAATGGTACGAAATCTTAAGAATGCACGTTTTCTGACTCTAATTGGCTACCGGCATGGATATTGGCTATTGCAAAAAAACTCTTTTAGTCGAAAACTATTTTACAAATTCCTATCTTTTTCTTTCAGAGAGAAAAGAATAAAATACGATTTTTTCTCTTTAATTATCCTAATATGTTTTTTTCCTAAAAGGTATAGAAAATAACATAGGTATCGTTCATACAGAGGAAAATATTGTTTCCGAGGTATAAGGTCAGGTCTATATTAACGTGAGCGCAGACGTTTATTTCTACGACGAAAATGGCAATAGAAATAATATGAGTTATTTCCTATACAGTAGAATAGACATTTGTTTATGTATCTTAATAAAACTATACGTATGGTATTTCTGAAACACATATTACACATATATTGCTCTTTATGTACGACATTGCAAAAGATAGTGCTGACATTAAATTAATAACATATGTATTACTAAACAAAAAGTAATGATTATTTGGTAATTAAAGGAACGCGTTCAACTTATCGTATTATTATTTTGATACCAAATACCTATTATATATTTCAATCTCCGATTTATTTTTCTATTATATCCTCAATGGGATCAGTGCATTATTGGGCGGTCACCAAATCTACCGCGATGCTTGTAAGTCACGTCACCTACTTACCATAACAATGGCAGGTACAGTCTTTTACCAAAACTACAAGACACTGACAACGCTGGTCGACCTCTACAATTTATGGAAATGACTGAGAACAAAAACTCATGACAAAGGTGTCTACTCTAAATTAAGTGGATGGGTCGTGTTCCTATTGTTTGGCTTTTGTTCGGCTTGTTTCATAGTCGTAAATATCATCCCTTGACCGAAACGTAAGGCTATATAATTTTACGAGTAAAGGTGTATTAACGTCTATAAGGTATTGGAGATACCTATTTCAATAACATTAATTTTCATTCGATAGCACTTGACCTTTAAAACGACATATATAGTGTCACTGGATTCGATAGATATAATTTGTCAAAAAATACCATGTAAATTTGTTGATAGATAAAAATGAAAATATCAACTAATATCTTACTAACTAGCAATTATCTTTAACATTTATTTATCAAACAAAATGTTTTATGTACAGAGAAAAAAGCAGCATGCCGCTTGTCTCACTTCTCCAGGGGTGTAGTCCGGTAAAACTGTAGAGGACTTGCCAGGTCAACATTGTTGTCAGTTCGAAAAAAAAACCTTCTCCAAGGCAAGAGAATACAAATTGCTGTACGCGTAGTACTTATAAAAAATTCAGTTTTTTAAAAACTTAATATCTTTATATATAAAGCTACCGTGACAATCTTGTTTTACATAAGAATCAAATGTCAAAGAAATAAAAAAAAAGATCGATAAAAATCTATTCAATAATTTCTGAGTGATGCGCGCACAACGACAGACCTCTATCATTTTATTTATACAATATACTAACTGCTTGGTCCGGCTTTGCACGGACGTCAATCCAGTCAACGAATTACCTTATACCATCGTCTGTTAGAACCTTATCTAACTAACAGGGATAAACATGACTCTCTGTTAATAAATAAATAATTCGCAATAAAATAATATTGCGATTATAAATTGAAGTAAAACTATCCTATCTTTCAAGTTGGATGAAAGTGCACACAGTCTGCAAAATGTTATTAAATTTGGTTCAGTAGTTTAGGAGTCCATTGCGGACAAACAACGTGACACGTATTTTGTATATATTAATATAACTGTTGAGGATGGTCATACTGGCATTTATTTAACAAATATAGTAAGTTATTTACAGATTTCATATGGTTATAGAAAATGCCTAGTCTGATTATTAAAAGTCTGTAGCGTAGATAAATAATTAAAGATTAAACACGCATGTAAAGAACGTTTGGATAAGCTCTTTGTAGTCGAAGACGTGCACAGAAATAAAACCAAATACGGTTCAAATTTATCTCGCCGACGATTTCGTATGTGGTCACGTTCTTTTATCTCCATATAAACGATAAGTTACTTTGTAATGCAGTCCTATATAAGGATACAAGGTTGTGTAATTATACAATTTACAATTTTATTTTTACTGTTTTTATTAGATAATTGCTCTTCAGGTCGTGTAATTGAGGAGCAGTATTGATTAGCTTAGTATATATATACATTATTTTAATATGACCCTATAATTCGTTGAGATTTTAAATTAAAGATGTTTTTATATATTTTGAGCGTTTGGTCACAATCTCACCTAACATTAAATGGTCATGTGTTCCATGATAGTAAACACACTAAACCTAGAGAGACTAGTTGTCAAGTGCAACTTCCGGAACTCAAAGATAGAGGTTATAGTTATGAAGATTTATTTTAACTAGTGATCATCTAGTGGTCGAAATGCGGCTATAATTTATTAATGTTTTAAGTTTCAATATTACCGAGGCCTTTTTGCAAAGAGTGTACAGATGTTGTAGACATAAGGATCTTGAAGTATGACGAATAGAGATTTAAGGCTTCATTTTTGTCGATCGTGAGAAAAAAACCGTACCTATTTTTAGTGACGTCACTAAAGCTCATCAACAATTACAAAACAATAAATAAATGAAGAAAATCTTTTATTTATATATCTGACTGATTTTCATAAACTATCATGGACTAACATTTTTCTAACAATTAATAACAAAAAATAATTTAATTTACGTTTAACTGTGTAAAAAGAAATATTCCTGAGGTCCATGGTTTATTTTAAATGATCCCGCCTTGCTTTGTCGTTAGATAACGCCCGGCGTGCCTTGCTAATTGGACACGATTTATAGTTCTGTGCTCGCATCTGAACGTAATCGGTTACTGTTCTTAATTTTTATTCATCCATTTATATCGCTATTCTTATCAATAGTATATGGGGAACAATGTTTGCTTAGTTGGCCTATTGTTTAGGAGACATTTTGTTATCTTAAAGTAGTAAATTTAATTATAATGTCATACTAAAGTTTCTTGGTGATAGGTTTATATTTTCACGTTAATATTGTTTAGTTAAATTCGTAAATATTTGCATTTATCTTATTTGCAATACTGTCAATGTTTTTTTTTTTAAATATAATAATCTCTTTTTAAGAAGAATTCAAGTAAAAAGAAATCGATATTAGTATTTAATAAAATGTACAGCCCAATGACAATTCGTATAGGGAGTGTTATTGGTGATAGCAAGTCAAATAAAGATATTAATTATTTAAAAAGTAATTAAAAATCGTGACGATATTACTGTGAAAATGATTATTCAATCTATTTCGTTTCACCATATTGTAAATTTTATCAAATGAAGTTATGATATTATGCATAGAAGATGTTGAAATGCTATTCCTAAGAAATATAAAAAGGTAATAATGAAAAAAATTTTAAGTTTTTATATTTAAAACAAAAGAAGAGATATCTTGATCAGACAGTTAAAATATTTTGACTGATGCGACTGTAACACCACGGGTGGTGCTCGAACACATTCGCCCACTAGCAAATTACAAGTCTTTGCTAATGGAAAATAGAAAGTTATATATTAACGGAAGGCCACACTGCTTTCCAATTTTATATCTTCGTCTAAATGGATAAAAAATCCTACAACAATTATTTTTTCTTATGACCTTAATAAGACGTTTGCACAACCGTAGTGAAAACCTCTACGTAACTCGATTTTCGCTGAATAGAAAATTATTATAAAATAACTAGTTCTTTATATGTTTGTTATGATCCAGTTAGTAACTAAGAAACCATAATTCGATGCCCCAATCAAAAAATAACTTATAGCGCACACTTTTCCTCTAATTTACAGAATGGTATTGTATAAACGTTTTTATTTGCATTCGAAAAGTTAACGCTTTATTATGATCATGAAAGATGTGCTGTATTTTATAACAGTTATTATACTTATCAGAAACTATTGAGCCGGCACATAATATTTTTTCCGCTATGACACAATTCCGTAATATTATTTTTAAACTCGAGAATTGTGTCAACATAGTTTAAGAATAATTAGTAAGCCAATTCTGTGCTATAAATTTATCCGATGAGCCACGTGGCCCAACGCCCGCGTATGTTGCCTTTGATGCACTGATATAAACACGTGTTGCAATAGTTGTAATAAATTTTAGTCGGTCAGTGGGGATCGTGATGAGCTAGCTTAGTTTACATTGGCCTACCTTAATAAAAAATAAAGTACGATGCCCTAATTGAATAATCTTGATTTAATAACGAAATAATTACATAGATAACACAAACCTTATCATATGTTGTATCTAATTACTTAGAAGTATCTTGTTTGTTATCGTTTAAATGCGTAAATAAATGGTAAAAAAATGGATATTTTTGTTTGTGCGCTTAGTTCTAATAAACTAAGCAAAAGATTTCACTACCATTTGGAGAATTACTTCCGCAAGATATGTATATGTAACACATTCATATTATATTTGTAGAAAGTAGCGAAAAGTCGACGTAATGTAATCAAGTCCATAAAAATATATTTTTGGGCTACTTACACCGGTAACGTTGGTTATACCTTTGTGAGATACTTCAAAGTAATAAACTACAAAATTGAACATCTTATAAAGTCCTGCGGAAAATTCGTTAAAGGTTTGTTCTATCTATCTCCTAAGAAACATTTACAATAACCAATTTATATTTTAAATGTTATTAAAAATAACTGGTTATTTGTAAAGCTATTTTGATGGATATAGTATTAAATATTTTATTTGTATTTATAAATAAATATTTTCTTTATATTGGACATTTAATATATATTAAAGTTATCCTTTATCGCATAACAATTTAATGTATTTTTATAGAGATTACAGGTTAAAATTAAAAGTTACGTGATACAAAAACTAAATGTCTTGTCTCCATAGAGATTACTTTGAATTTGACCATCTGTCACTTTCAAAGTTCAAGAAATGGCTCGGTTATTACACTTGCTTAGACATTTTAAAGACTACTGTAGTGCACTGAACTTTGTGAATCCCGGAACTGTGATTAGAAATAAATAACAATTCAACTATAGTAAACTTAACTTAGATAACGAAATATAGTTATATGTAAATACTTTAAAGGTCATTAAATTGTAAATAAATTCTCCTGCCGCTTCAAAAACTTATTTCATTTAATAGTCAATTGTGATAGACTTGAAATTACTAAGGATTTTGAACGACATGCTTAACAGTGAAGGCCTTCAAATGAATAATTTTTTGCATACAATAGAAACATTATTCGAATTACTAATGATCAACAATATACGGATAAAGTAGCGTTACATAATTATATTTGGTGGCTTCCTCGTGACAATTGACAACCAAATTATGTTATGATTACAAAATAATTTTTAATTTTATTGCAGATAATATTTAAAAAAAGAGAATATTTGAGTATAGATTAATAGAACGGAAATTATTTTGTGATACTATTTTAGCTTTATTTGGTTATAGGAGGCCTGGCAGTTTCTGCACAGGTCCATATGGTTAAGAAGCATTGTGTCGATGTGACTCCCACGGTTCGTCGGGAAGGTATAATACCCGTCCTCCCTAAGAGGTTTACTATCTCAACCGCATAGACCGCAGACGGAGCTCTTAATGAGGGGCCAGAACCTGCCTGAGGAGCAGACGCCATGCTGTAGGCAGCCCTGCTCCCCGGTCAAAAAGTGTGTGATATGATACCACGGGGTTTTAGTCCGTGCGAATAGGACATAATTCATCCTCAGCTGCCCGACAGGGGTATTCGATGAGGTATTGTCCCATGTAAAAAAAGGTAAAGTTATTAATAGTTGACATAAAATTGTTTAAGTCAAATTATTCAAAAAGCCCAACGTATACACTTTCCAAGTACCTATAGAAAACGTGCACGAATGGTGTACATTCTCAGACAAGTAACAATTAACGGAGATCTTTAACACCATTAAGAAAAAGATAGTGAGAAAGACCTTAAATTAATAACATTGTAACAGTTTATTACTGAAACATTTAAAGATAGCTACAAATTAATTGTGATGATGACGCAAGTTTTTATGACTCCAATGACTACGTATGCCAAGTAATTTTCATTTAGTCATGTCATATTAATAAAAGTAATCGTATTATCATACCTTTTACTTTATATAAGCAACCGCCCGCGGCTTCGTCTGCGATTGTATCTTTATAAAGAATTCTACTAGCGCGAAATCCTTTTTTTTATTTCCGTATATACTTTCATATCATTATTATTAAAAAGCTGTTATTTTGAAATTACATTCAGTTAATTCATTTTTTGTTGTATAAAATTTGAGGAAACTTGTACAACTGAAGATACTTTTAATTTTTATATTGGAGCAAAGTGATTGGATAGTACATGATTATATGCAAATTGCAATTGAAAAACAACGCCGACTATAAATCCTTATCCTCACTAATATTATAATTACAATGTGAGTTTGTTTGTTTGTTAGGCAACCACGCCTATCTATCTACTCAACCGGGGATTATGACATTTTGCATACATATATATATAGGGTATAGAGAAGGACATAGGATACCTTAATCCAAAAAAAAATTGCTATTCCCGGAGAATAGTTCAAATCTATATAGCTAGTAGCTAGTAGATCTATAAAAATAAGAAGATCTGTTAAAATATGAAGTTGCTGACATAGTTCAAAGAATAGCACAGCATAAGTGGCAATGGGCACGGCATATAGCTCGAAGAATCGATCGCTGGTAGGGCGTTCATTTACCAAAACCGCAAAGAGGGATGACCCTTACCAGATGATATTGTATAAGTTGTGGGGAGCCGTTGGTTACAAGGAGCACGGAGTCGTACGATGTTGAAAAAGATGACGAGGGCTATGTCCAGCAGTGGACGTCTGTAGATTAATATAATGATGAATATGTTGTGTATATCGACCAGGTGTCCATCGCAGTTGCTTTTGTCTTTATGCCCGTTTAATACTCTGTTATAACTGCCCCTAAAAGTTTTATTTTCATGTCAAATAAACAGCATATCAGGGCTTCCCATTAGGCTTATTTATAACGCAAACTATAAAGAAAAATTCATGTCAGTTCCGTATTAAAAAAATATATACGTCAATCCGCTCTAGTTTTAAAATGTAACTGTAATGAAACAGTGTGAATGATTTTACACAGTGTACGTTGAGATGCGTCTAAAATGCATCTTGTTATTGAATGTAATATATGTTACAGCAATTAATCAATCAAACGCCGCGTGTTGAGTATTCTTCCGTCCGTTGACTCGCAGTTCAATTAAAAGATGCATAAAAACAAATAAAATTGAGAGCGTCGGGACTCTTTCTTCAATAAATAATGAATCACGATGTGAGAAGAGAAGCAATTACATTCGTTATTAGGCCACACATGAGTCATGGGGCGAAGGAAACTGTATATCATACTGTGCACATGGGAACTTCCATATGAGCATGTTAGCATTACGTACTTCCTTTGGAATTAGGTTAGAGAAAATGCACAAAATAGAAAAAAGCCTTTTATAATAGAAATTACACAAATAGACCATTAATATTTGAAATGATAAAATCTTAATATCCCTATTTCTTATAAAGATAAATTTACAACGATAACTATAAAAATTTGACGATTTAATGGGTTTTTAATTTAAATCCGTTGTAAGAAATCCATAATCCATTATAAGATTTCGTAGCACATTAAAAACTTGCATAGTTAATTTCTTAAACATTAGTGTCATATTTATATTTGTTTTATTGACTGCCTAGTCCAATGCGATAATTTTAAATATTGTTAAAGAATATAATTATTGTATATGGACTCCTTAAATCCCAAATGCATTTATAAATGAACACAATAGTTGTATTTTAAAACATACGATAGGCATTAAGCTATACCTTACTCACCCCTCAAAAGAAAATCAACTGTGCAATAATACTACTAAAAGTAATTTGTTCAAATTTTGTATAGATTCAAACTTCAGTATACACAAAGTTTTTTCAGAACTTATGTATATTAACTGATTCTAGTTTAATTACTAACATTATCACTACCAACAATCTGACAGTTAATGGAAACACCGCGAAGTATTCGTAACATTTGAGAATTATCCATTGCAGAAAGATCTACACAAAGAATTTGCGATTTCTGTTGCATTGAAATTTAGCATGATTAACCTTCCGCCTTCGATCAGGAAGAGGCCATTGTTCAGTATTAAAAGAAAAACAGTGTCAATAAAAAAAAACTTGTAACTATATTTACAATTTCGACATTTCAATTTAAATTAGTGTGCAAGTAATATTTTTTAAATAAAAAAACAACATTACTTCACATTATGCCGAAGCATTTTGGATTTTCATCGTACTCGAATTTTTACCATGTCATTATACCTCATACATATTGAAATGTAATGACAATACTTAAAAACGACTAATTCTTATTTTATGTTAAAGAATATAAATTGTACGTTAGCTGTTCAATAAAATTAACCTAGAGTTTTAAAGTAATACCTTATATAATTATGTATAAATAATTTCATGATAAGACTGTTTCTATCTTATCGAATCTTAATTATTTTATCTTAAGAGCGTTGAGATGGGATAGTAAAAACTACTGAAATAAATTTACTTTTACTGTAGAATTTTTTTATAAAATTAACGTAAACAATTTGTATTTGTGCACTGTTATAATTATTGGAATGTTAATATTATAATGTAGTAATTAATACATTTCTAGCCATATTTACGATTACGTTAAAATTTGTTTATAAAATTAATATAAATAATTTGCATTTGAGACGGATGAGAAAAGATTACATGTGGCAAAGATGCGAATGTTAAGATGGATGTGTGGTGTAACCAGTATGGATAAGATTAAGAGTGAGTGTATCAGAGAAAGTTTCAAAATAGCACCAGTGACAGAGAAGTTGATGATTAGAGAGGATGGTACGGGCATATTATGAGAAGAGATGACAGTCATATAATAAGAAAACTTTTGAGTTTGAAAGTGGATGGATATAGAATAGGGGTAGAGGAAGACCAAAAAAGGTGGATGGATTGTGTGAAAAACGATATGTGTATAAAAGGTGTGAATACTGATATGAAATGGGAGAGTGGAAAAACAACACAGGTTGTGCCGACCCGACTTAGGTGGGATAAGAATACGATGATGATGATGAATTTGCATTTGTGCAATGTAATAATTTTTGTAATGTTAATTTTATAATCTAATAATTTCATATTTTGCATTTAAACGCATTTTATGTAGCGTAATGTAGGGTATAGCATCATAGACGCAGTTTCTCTTTACGTGACTAACTACAACTATTCTATGTAATTCACTGAACTAATAAGCGATGTTATTTTATTTATGAAAAAAAAATGTGTTTATTATTCCTTACTGGATTTGAAATAGAAAGTATTGTAACTGCATCGAACGGATACGAGTAAGGATACACGGACAAACAGACATCACTAATAACAACAGTATACAGTGTATTTGTTTATTTCATACGTGAACACGGAAACTGTATTGTTACCAAGTGGGTGGTCATAGATGACGACAGTGTTAAGAACAATTCGATTAATAAGTTCCGAGTTAGTATTTCCTTATGACATATACAATATTGTTAAAACACATCTTAACGGTGTATTAAATTTCTTTTTACAGTAAAATATAGCCATTTGCTAGGTAAAACAAATTAAATCTCTTTACCGGATAACTGGTTGCAGGTATTCCGGTGCCAGGCAGTTTCTTGCTTGCGACAACACCCACCAGTTAGTCTTACTTAGGATTGATTACGGTGATTATATTGACATTAACACTAGTGAACATGAGAAAAAAAGGTAAAGCAATGAGGCGTAATGAATGTATGATACTAATCTTCAATATATATATATATATATATATATATATGTTTTTGTGCGAGTAACAAGCATGTGTATTCTGAGCTTAACTGTATTACACATATCCTTTAATAAATTAATATTAATCAAACGCTTTATATATTACAATTTGTATACCTTCTCCTAGAACGAAAATGTTTTTAAAAATATTCCCACTCAACCAGAAACTCTTGAATACCACCTTGAGCTAAAGTATTACTTGAGATTACTCTAACACCTTAAATAGATTTAAACTCATTTCATTTCAAAGTATTTGATCTAAACCACTTGAAAGATGGAATGGCCTATAATGGAGCTATGGCGGTTTGAAGATAAAGGATATTGACCAGAGTATAAATAAAGTATAGTTATTTTAAAACCAAAAGCATAGTGGTCTATAAAAACTTTTTCTTTTGAATACACAAGCGAAGTACACATAACTCTTAAAAAAATGTTCTGAAGATAACACAAAAGTTTATGCATAAAAATAATACTGAAACGTAGGTTATTTGTCTGAGTTAATCTTGGAAACTGCAGAATTGATTTTGACGACACTTTTATGGAAGATGGAGTACCTTTCAGGTTGTTGTGTAGGCTACACATGTCCATACGCTTTCATATAAGTCTTAGCCAGTAATAATAAAATTTAACAGAGGTAATGTAAAAGCGGTACAATAGTTGTAGGTGTTAAATAGTATAAAATAAAGCCCACAATTAATATGGATAAAACAAAAGCATTTTAACAACAAAAATGCCGCGACACGAGCTTCTACTTGTGTAAACATCGAATATGATATAACCATTTATATTTTTACTAAATAAATATTTATATATTTCATAAATGGTTTTTGTTTTGTTCGTGAATTTATTTATTATTATAATTATTAATTAAATGTAAAAAGTTTCTTCATGCACTTAGTCTTTATAGACAGCCGGTTAATAAAAATAAAAAGCAACAGATTTTTAAAACGATAATATATACTTTCACGAAGTAAGCATCCTTAAAAGAGGTCTCGTGATATATTTCCTGATTAACAGCAGTGGAAATTTTCTGCATTATACGCACTAGAAATTTATATTTCCAATGCAAATATCGAGTGAAAAGTTACTCCCCTGACAGTGGCGGTCATGTCGAATAACGAGAAGTCGTAAAGAACACGCAGGGACGTTTATGGGTTTGTTCTCACACTGATCTGGTGTCACGGTAGGTGTTTGCGCTTACGTATGGCTAAAAACAAACATTTCTTTCTACTTAATGTCGAAGAGTCAAATAATCTGTTTCTAATGGATGACATTATGTAATGTACAAAATTTGAGAACTATACTCAAAATCATTTTTTATTATTCACTACCTGATTGATGACCTATGACTTCGTCCACGTTGTTTGTTATCTTAAAAGTAAAAATCAAAGTCCGCTTACAAATTTTTTTTGTAAACAATGTCATCCTCTCGTGCCGTGTGTATGCGCACTACACCGCTTGCCTACTTCTCTACGGCAAGGAAAAACTAATCGCTGAATGCGTAGAGCATATAAACATTTTCTTCTTACCTTTATCCCACCCGAGTAGGGTCGGCGCAAGATGTTTTCCTTTTCCACTCTCCTCTGTCAGATTTCATCTCAATATTCACACCTTTTATACACATATCATTTTTAACACAATCCATCCATACCTTTTTTGGTCCTCCTCTATTACTATATCTGTCCGCCTTCATACTCAAAACTTTTCTTGTTACATGACTTTCATCTCTTTTCATTATATCCTCATACCATGCTAACCTATTACCCCTCGACTTCTAAATAAAAAAATATATACAAATCAGAGTTTTTTAAGACTTTAATAGATTTATAGTAATTGAGATATCGTTTAAATAAGGATCTAATGTGTCTAAAAGTAAAACACAAATTTGACCGACATATATCCAGTAGTTTTTGCATGATTCGCACACAATGCCAGATCTCTATCATGTTCTTTATATAACAAGGATAATATAAAGCAAATAAAAAAATAAACATATCGAAAAGAAACAACATCAAATAAAATATGATATTGTTGATCGTGAGAAACTCAATCTTACTCCAATTCTCAGAAACGGTATTGTGCTCATCGACGCATCTGATAACGTCTTGTAATATGACATTGTTCGCATCGAACATTTCATCTGCATATCCCATTACCTTGTACAGCTATATTAGTCGGCTCCACGGAATAACGGAGCGGCGCCGCCGTCGGGGAAACTATAGTTGCTTTACGATGAACTAACATAACGTTGGTTATATTAATAGGTATTACTGAATACGCTGACTTAAATATGTTGTTCATACATTATGATTTATAATTACCAAAATAAAGAATTAATAAATAAAAAGTTTGGTTGTACATATAAGTATAGTGAAGCCGTGGTGGTCCAGTGGACTCACCGGTGGAAAGTCAATTTGATATCCGCAGGTTCGAATCCCGGCAGGTATCTACTAATTTAAACTGACAACACTATCGGCTGATTATGAAGGACACCATCGTGAGGAAGCCTAAACCGGAGAAACATTTTTGTAGTACCATTATATATGGGAGAATATAGAACTGTAGATTTCTAGAAGTTTAAAATCGCCAATAAGTCGTAGACGTAGCGATTGTGCTTATACCTTCCATCAGGAAGAGGCCTATGGCCCTGCAGTGAGTCTCTTATAGGATGCTGTGATAATAATTAAGATGGCTATTGATATAAATATATACAAATATATTTATCAGACTGATAAATTTCAACACCGTTTCACTGCTATTCATAAATTTACACAATTAAGTGTTTCGCAATGAGACGTTTTTTTTTAATAAATTTATTCCATACACCTCAATTGATCTGTTGTTTTATTACTTACCTGTTGTAGTCAACTTTAAAATAGTACTCCAACTTACCTGGAAAATAATGATTTACATTTAAAAAGGGATTCGTTACAAATAGTATCATTTATTATACCTTTACAGTTTCAGTGATTTACACTTTGACAGACAATGTAAATTTGTAGCTGGAGTTTAAAGACAATTAAAAGTTTTAATTCTTACTAAAATTTGTTTCCGTATACTAATTCTAATTAGATAATGACTCTCATTCTAGAGTTATAAAAGATAATTTGATTACAATACTAACAGCTAACATGCGTAAGACAAAATGTTGGTAATAAACTGCCTAACGAAGTGTTTAACGCTGTCTAATTAACGCAACCTCGATATTAAAGTGAAAAATAGCTAAATATAAAAATCAATACAACACAAGCGCTATGAAATAAATATTTGTTTTTTTATCTCTTAATATGATTGATTGTTTAAATGTTATTGGTGTAAATAAAGGATATATTGTCAAATTTTAGCATAAAAATATTAAAAATGTCATTAGCGTTTCAAAATACAGTCGATCAGTTTTCAAATATATTTAATAAAATAATAAATAAAATTTTCTATAATAAATGTTATCGACTTTGTTGTTAAAAGGTCCATATTTCATATAATAAATTTCATGATTATAAAATCTGTAGATATAAACAAACATATATATATATGTTATTTTTTATTCAATTAATTTAAATTAATCCGCAAATACGACATCATTAGAAATATATAAAAAAACAATTAATTATATTAACATATTTTGTGTTCAAATTTCAAACAAAAGAAAATAAAGACAAATGCAATTTATTTTTCAGTAGGACTGAAATTAGTTTATCTTTGTGGCAGATAATTGATGGACTGCGTTTTTAAAGAACTTTTATTTGTTGGTGTAACAAGACCTGCTATTACAACCTTAAATGTTTACCGCTTATCATAGAACCATTAATAATAGTTGAATCGAGGCTGACGCCTACGTGCATACTTTCACGATAGCCATATAAATATGATTATAGTAATTTGTTTAAATATGTAATTTAATGTTTACCAATAGTTTTTGAGGTTAAAAGAAATCTGTCTATAGACACTATTATTTAAACTGCTGATCCACCCTGACTTGGCACGAGTACAATAAACTAATGTGTTCATTATAAGTGTGGATACGATTTAGATCCATTTTTACAATTTGATAGTTTCAGATCATCAAAGCCATAAAGAAGCTCCGTCAATATCTTCACACAAATAACTTTGGTGTGCGTAATATTTAAATATCTGATATCGTGTAAGATATTCATTGAAATGACACGATGCAAATGGCAATTTTAAGCAACATTCAACCGATCCATTGTATCATCCAACATAACTATCATATTTAATTTGATAAAGGAATACTATATTTGTCAATGAAGCGTCGCAAATAACCGATCACTTTTTAACAATATATAAAAGACTAACAGGCCCGGCGGACGTTGTCCTCCCCTGATAATATTAAAAAAAAACTTATGTGCATGAAATGCTTGAGGTAACTAATGTATTTAATTTGATAAGGATTAATACCGTATCCATCTAAATAGCCTTCCAATCACCGAATTATATGTCACCATTTTTAGTAGATAGGTGGGTATAGTAAGCTATCCTTAAAAGATAGGTAAATGCCATCCCAGGCTTCTTTGTAGTGTGTTGGACGACTTTGTTTTATAATATGTAGTGATAACAAAAATGGGTACTTAGTTGATAGATGCATTTGCATTTTTTTCTATAGGCATTTTTATGATATACAATCCTGTAGTATATTATTTTTATTATACTCATAAAGTTTAGCCACCGTTACCAATGTAAGAGTCTGAAAACTTCTACTTACGACTTCATTTGCATACAATGATGTTTATTCACATTATATTAATATAATATAGGTACATGTATTATACAAACAAACCATTCGGAAGAAATTCTCTAAACGGCAGTGAATACTGTATCAAAATTCGTTACATAGTTTATAAGAACTAAAGAAACATATAAATAAAAATGACGACTATACTATACGAAAAAGTTAAAAATAAACTGCACACGGAATTCTGTAAAATGTAACAAATGCCTAATACAAAGTATACTTAAGTATGAACGTTAGCTATATTAAAAGAAAATAATACAAATAAAACCTAATCTCTAAACTTCAGCCCAAACATAGCTTCCTATGAAACAGTTTTTAGAATCGGATTAGTAATTCGAGAATCGAGAGGTTATATCCAAAAAAATTAATGGCAGTACAAATGAACATGAGTGACTATAATATAATTAATTTACTTCTTAATAACCATTTTATATTTCATTTTATACTACATAATAATAAATATACAACATATTTTTATTAATAATGGTATTCTAAATCGTCATGTAAACCGTATTTAACACAGTGAGACCATATTTGCTACCAACATAAAATATTTAAACATAGAGTCTGATTTCTATCAATGTAGCAACTATACTAATATCATATTTCGGTGGCATAACAAATATGTCTCTTACAGCCGTCAACGCATCCCGCTAGATTATTCATTTTTTTTTCTCTCAATAGCAGCACCCGTTTTATTATATGAGCACGGTAATAAGCGTAAGAGGATGAAAGACGGCATTTATGATCGACCGCGGTGTAGAGTTTCGAGAATCTAAATAAGAGGGGAACATCGTACAAGTATTTGTTTATTAGAGGTGATTTTAAATATTTATCCATTAGATAGAAGCAAATATCAAATGGTTTGTAAATAGATAGGTACGACAACCGTGAGAAATTCTAACAAATATAGATACACATATAACATTTCTAATATCGGTCACGTTGATTAAGTTTACCGTAGGTTTTTATCATTTCGTTCATTACATATATATGTATTATTTTAAACTTACTAGAATCATTACTACAAAAGTGATATTTGTTGATTTACTACGCTTTTACGCACTAACTATTCAACCTATCATCATGCAATTTTACATACATTTTATCAGGGCTACAGAAAAGGATATATGAAGTACTTTTCATCCTGAAAAATAACAGTACTGTTCCCGAGGTATGTATGGCATTAAATCTACATAAACGCGAACGAAACCGCAGGCAAATGTTAATTATTTTATAGTATTAGGATTCCTCCCAACCTGTATTATATACTAAACATAAAGAAGTCAGATTTTTTTTTACGGTTTTAGTTCTTTAAATGTGTAGAACTTTATGTTTGTAGGTAAAAATCGATTATTTCGAATCCTTATAAAATTAATCGTATATACAAAGTAAAAAATGTACTGTTTTTACGCCCAATATTATTAATAAAATTACTATTATTTAATCTATGGCCTTAATTATAAACGTAAATCTTCTAAAGCTGCAAATAAATATTACTTTAAAGAAATAACTACCGAAATGAATGTATAGTAATAAACAACAGTTGAGTAATATTTAGCGTAAGAATACGTCTAATAAAATTCTGAATGTAGTAGCCACACCGATTCAACTGAAATTTGTAAACAGTCCGAAGAATTAAACGAGTGTCTGAGGTAAGGTTACGGGTTCAGTGACCTTTAGTAGTGCTTGTAAAAGTAACGATCAAGAAAATTTGCAGTCAAAACAAACTAAGGAATGTTTATTTTGTTGTTCGATTAAGCAAAAATAAACACAATTAGATTAACTGTAGAGCTCATTTTTGAATCATTACGCTTGAAAATCGTTATACAGTGTATTTATTGTACAGTTCGAAGTTGAAAACACCCGCAGTTTTCCTGTTCCATCACACTTCCAAAGTTTATTATGTTCGTTACTTGCCAAAATAGCCTTTCATACAATCTTTGTTGATTTATGAACAGTTTAGTTCGTTAATAATTCTCATTTGTTTGCAGGTTTTTTTCATTTTTTTGCTTAATTCGAACCACCGTTTATTACTTCAAAATTCTTTGGAGAACTCAAATCATGACTGATAATTGTATTAAGTCTATTACTGGATTAAGATCAAAGTTCTGTTAATTATTTGTTGAGTAATTTATTCATTCATTATTTTTACACACATAATAAATTAAATTCCATAAATTTTCTCTAAGTTAAATAATGAAGTCATTCTGTAGTTACGCACACCCGTTACGGCACATTATAATAAAAGCTTCGTCATAAGCTCGTTGTGATTCGCAGAAGAGCCAAGCCTTGTCTGGCGTTATAATTACCGCATGTGCATTCATATTCTGTTTTATTTTCGTTGCCTTAATGTCATCATTTGCGTTCATATGTAGCTGAAACAACGACGTGGGAATTTTAAGCCGTCAACATTCTTTCAGAATAACACAACATTATCATTCTAAAACTTAAAATTTATGTTACGAATCTATATCGATATTTAAATTTAAAAATCTGGATACAAAACTGATGACATATTTCTGTGTATTTTCACCGTCTTGTTCGCCGAATATTTCTTATCAAATTCCTGTAAGCATGTAAGTATTCTATTCAAAGAATAACATGAAGTTATTTTTAAAATATTTTAGAAAATGAACATCTTTCGGTTGATCTGTACGTACACATAAAATTAATAGGTATGTTGTTTGTCTCGACTTTCCCAGACAGTTGAACCAATTCCGAGATTATTATAAGCAGAAAATTTTTGTTATTTTTGTTACATACTTGACACTTTTTATAGGTACTGGGGAGTAGTTTGTAACTTTGTAGGGGTTAAGTTATACTGAAGTAATCCAAATAAACATCATCAACTTCATCTTAGCCTTATCCTTCCTAAGTAGGGTCGGCACAACGTGTTTTCTTTTTCCACTCTCCCCTGTCAAATTTCATCTCAGTATTCACACCTTTTATACACATATGTTTTTCCACACTATCCATCCATACCTTTTTCAATCTTCCTCTACTGCTATATCCGTCCACTTTCAAATTCAAAACTTTTCTTGTTACATGACTTTCATCTCTTCTCATAATATGACCGTACCACGCTAATCTATTACTCCTCAACTTCTATGTCTCTGGTGCTATGTTCAAACTTCCCCTGACATACGAGTACTCATTCTCAATCTTGTCCATTCTAGTTACACCACACATCCATCTTAAGATTCGCATTTCTGCCACATGTAATCTTTTCTCATCCGTCTCTTTTGTAGCCCAGCACTCGGATCCATATAACACGACAGGTCTGATAATAGTCTTCTATACCTTCCCCTTGAGTTTCAATGACATTCGTGGGTCACAAACTACCCCAGACACCTTTCGCCAATTCATCCACCCTGCATTTATCCTATTCTTCACGTCCCTGTCTATACCACTGACGTTTTGGATCAATGAATGGAGGTAAAACGACGGTGGCATATTCCAAGTAAACATTTAGTTCTTATAAAACTACAAGACCATTTTCAAAAGGGAACAAAATAGGATATGCCCGCTAATTATAAATATAACACATTTTATTAGAAACGCTTTATATATCATCATGTTGATAGAATATTTGTTTTTTTTTCCTATATTTGAATTTTCATTAACTATAAATTCAGAGAATATTTAAAAGTAAAAATTGTGCAAAACTTGCACTCATTGAATTTGTTAGTTTTGTTATCGGAAAATATATTTCTTGGAATAAATTCCAAATGGTTATAACAAGACTGTCTTCACAGTCTAGTGGCTGAGCATTTGCATAACTTTAAATAACACTATCACGAAATTCGATAGAGTCACATGAAATGTAGTTTTCCAACGGTAAACTATTTACCCCTCAATATCTTCGCTTAGAAACAAAGGAAAACTTAGATATCTAAAAGTCAAAAGTCCAAAATATTATTTATACAAAGTACAATACGGTAAAATACATTATGTTTCGATTTATCAGCTTCGTATTAATCTGATTACAAGCAATGAGTTTACAAATCGAATACTAAATGCATTACCTATTGTAATTCAACGATAATCTTTGAAACGTGAGATCAATATCTTACTTTATAGACTTTATATTGTGACGTTTAAGTTTTTATACTTTTGACGTACTTTGAGTACACTTCGCACATTATCCGGTAGTTAGAATCCTCTGTCGGATATAGCTGTCGTAAAATTGTGACATAAAAAAATGTAGTCTGATAGTTTCCGTAATAAAATATAATATCTATATATGAAAACGAAAACAATTTAGACCGGGAATTCTCCCTAAAATAATTATACGTTTGGAGAACGTATTTCTATTACACTTTATAGGTTTTAGGCACACTAAGGCCGGTAACAGTTTTTAAGGTAATAATGGTAGGTTTTATAACATAATTCCAAAGCGCATTACCGATTTGCCGGATACTAAGTTCAAACATCATGTCAAGCTGGTTTTAATGACTAATGGCTATTAGGGTGGATCAATATGTAAACGATGGTGATGTCTGGTAATGATGTTCTTCTCTGTACATCCACCAAAAACGAACGTTCTATCTGAGTCTGTACCTAAGTCTATAACTATGCATGTTCGTAAAAATACGAGTATATATTGTCTTGCATAATGAAAAGATAAATCAGATCGAGTTTCTTGCCGATTCTTCTCGATGACTGGATTGTTTTCCGAACCGGTGGTAGCTTTGACGTTGATAAGCACCTTCTCAGGGCCTTAACTGAATAAAGTATTTTTGGTTTTGAGGTTTTGGTCTTTAACCACAATCTCAACTGATATTAAATGACAAAGTGGTCTAAGGTAATAAACACGCTTAAAAATTAACGGGAACTACCGTAACACACCTGTGGATGCTCGGTGACAGATTTTCAACTTTAGAGTTGTAGTTAGCCAGACTGGCTTCGAAAAAACTATGGACTATGTCATTGTTTCATCACGATGTTTTCTTTCAGTAAAAGCTCCAGTTCATTTACAAAATTCGAACGTAAATCATCATTAAGTCATCAACACCTCAGATTTTTTATAACCGTGGTCGTCAAATTGCGGCCCGCGGCATAGCAATTTTAGTAGATAATCACTATCAAAACTGATTTTGGATTTGTTTTTTACTAAAAAGAAGTACGCGGTATGGCGAATACGATGTAAATCGAGAACATGTTTGTTGATTGATGATTAATGCGGTGTCTGAACACGCTAACCACAAAGCCCAAAAGTGGATAAGTTGTTTCGTAGCTGTTGTAAAAAAGCGAAGAGGAGGAAGAAGAGATGATGCCATGGGAGGGTTTGTAGAGATCTTTGACTGTAAAGAGACAAACTGAAAATAGTGGCTTTTAGATCTTATTTGGCCATACTTTGTGTTATGTTTCTGATAATAAAGATTGGTTAATCTACACAAGCGAATTGGATTACAATTTAAACTCTTGTGGATCACCCAAAACTTTCTGCAAAAGTTCTCACAAAGGTTACTACTTTTCTTCGAAAACTGAAATCATCATAAAACACTTCCCAATTATTACCAACTCGATAATGGCCGATTCAATAGCGAGGATTAGTTGCTAAAGTAGGGAATAAAACAAGACGTAACGCTTTATTCTTCCTACCTACTACAGTACTGATATACCTACGTGATTTTTACACATTTAAATTATTTTTATGCATACCATAACATTGTGAATTTGTCTTAATATGGATGGGAGTTTATAAAACAACTAACTTTTGTTCGGGGCTTCGCTCGGCTTGATCTAGATTTAACATACTCTCCGAAACTGTAGCAATTTTCCAGATAAAGGTACCTTGTGTCCTTTTCTGTACTCCTAATAATATATATGCAAAATTTAAAAAGGCGAATAATACCTCAGAAAATTAGTATTACAAAAAAATTAAGACAACGCATAATCTAGGATATCCATAATCGAAAAAGCCCATAAACGGTGTAGTTCCCACGAATCAGTAAAACAATTTTCAACTAAATCACGGGGACCACTTAATAAATAAAAAAATGTATTCTCTATTTGATTCGATTTAATTACATTAACATACAAAAACAAACTACCTGTTTATTAATAAAACTCATATCAAATGTGGTATGTATTTACTTGTATAGGTAATTGCATGTGACCACACAAGTGGGTGTAATTTTCTTTGGGCGGTCTTTAACCGCCTCGAGGGCCTTCACTAGTACCGCCCATCGGCGAAGTGTGTAAATGTATTTATAAAATCTTAAGTAATCAAAATATCCTCATTCGGTGAAGATAATTATAATCACCGTGTATGGGTATGTTTCTGTTCTTGAGAATTGGGTATTACAAAGTTGGGATATCTGTTCATTACAATGAACCGGTTCGTGTTCTTTTGGAAGCTTGTCCTGTTTTATAAGGATTTTATTCACGTTAATTAGCTGTAAAACAATCGGTGTCATAGCAATCAAGTACAGTTCTTGTTATAAATCTCGGTAAATAATTTTCATATTAATAAGCGAAAATAAAACAGTTCCTTACTATTTTCCTCCATGTTTGTCAACCGATTTTATTTATTTTGTTTTTGCTTAGTGAGTCTATTGACGAGCTTTAGTGTTATCATTAAAATAAAAGAGGGAAAATAATATTTTTATGAGCCGTAGCTTTTATTTACAATAATCTCTATTTGTCATACATCACATAACATACTCATGGCTGCAATATCAGCGTAGTACTCAATATAGATAATAATATACACATATAACCACGTAAAAAATGTGTATCCTTTTTTATACTTTGTACGTTACAATCTCGTCTGATGTTAAATGATGATATGGCCTAAGATGGTAGTCACGCTAAACCTAGAGGGAGACCTCAAGTACAGCTGCCGGAACACACCAACAGGTGCTTGGCGTCAGATTTTCAACTTGAGGACTCAGAAAAAGTCCTACCACCATGTTAAATTTATATCGCTTATTATGATAGAATTTCGACCGCTACAAGACCACTTGTATTTATAAAAGTATGACATGATACCAAGATACAAAATTCGAGTATACAAAAAATAAAAACGAAATGGTAACTGTGCGATATCTTTTCTCTATATAAGTAAAATAAGATTTCAGTACACTTTTCTCCTCTGTTTAACAACCGATTTTCTTTATTTTTCCTTGTTTAGTAGCCATCGACGAACTTTAATATTATCAATGGAAAAAAAATTGGAAATAGTTTTTTTTGTCATACCATAGCTGAAGCGTTTATTTATAGTTTTCTATTCATCGAATTCACGGTCCTTACGTCTGCAATCTGTTTTTTAACAGTGTAAAGTAACGCTTATACAATTTAAAATAAAAAACACAGATAGTAATGAAGAAGAAATTGTGTATACTTTAATGTGGTCCAGTGTCGACTACTGTCTGCCCTTCAGTATACAAATAGGTATCGACATATATATTCTGAGATTCATAAATCTATAGTCCTTTTACGGATATAACTTTAAAGGTTGGCACACAAAAAAGTTTTTACATGGAGAAAAGTTTTATGGTATCAATTTTACTATACTAGAACCACTGTAGTGCTTATACATCGCACTGTCTATTGTATATGGTTAGTTTACTTCGTTTCGCTTTGTATTTAAGACAACAACGCAAGCCGAGGTTTGACCGCTCTGGCACCCTTGAGCTTGTTGCCATTCAGCTTAGCGCCCTAAGCGCTCGCTTTGATTCCTGTGAAACTGTAAAGACCCGTCAAACGAACAGCGGTTAGTGAGTCTGAAAAAAAAACTATGTATTGCGTTGTAACGCAATTACAGATTGCAAATAATAATATTATAGCATTAGGTAATATCAAACGCGTGCGTTACTAAAATATTAGTGCAGGTGCATAATATAAATCATAAAAATAACTATTTAGTAATTAAGAAGTAACGACACATTGCTATACAAATTATTACACGTTGGTTAAGTAGTACACGTATATCACGAAAACGAATTCTATAGAAAAATTGCACCAAACAGTAAAATTTCACAGTTTTCGTAAAACGATACCATTTTGTGAAGTTAGTATACTCGTATATGTTTATCGATTGGTCGTGAAGTGGATTTCAATTCGTGAGCTTATTTTTGAATATTACCTATTAATGATTTCAACTACTGAACCACCAATAATTATATTAGCGGATTATCTATACAAATAAAATCATAGAGGTCTACTGCTGTGCGTGCATTACATAAATGCAGTTACATAGATTTCAAATTTTACTTTAGTGTTAATTTCTAGACAATTGGTCGTTATTTAAAAAAATATCACGATAACTTTATTTCACATACAGGTTTAAAGAACTATGATTTTTATAAGCCCAAGGCGTTCAGTGATGTGTGTTCTCGTACCGTGGAAAAGTGAGGCAATGGACTATGTACTTATGTATTTTCTTCTGTACAGAAAATATATGGTTTCAATAATAAACGAAGTAGACAAAGTCGCGGGTATCAGCCAGTATAATATTTTTTTCAATTATGAGTCATTGCCTATTTAAATGAGATGTCTTCAATGAAACGATGGTTTGAACCAGAGATAATTCAAAATGTTTTTTACTAACACAATTCAATGTAACCTTAAAAAATATTCTCATTTTACAAATCTGTAAAGTTAACAAAGTCTTATTATTTAATCAGATTGTTATAAATAAAGCGCAGTATCTAATAAATACTATATAACTGTGATAAAAATATATCTATAAAAGTTTAGTTCGCGAGTTTTATAATATATCGACTCTCGAAACAAGTTTTGATGACTTGTCGATACAATGCGTCAACCCTTCAATATTTAGTCAACAATGATTTATAATCCCATTGACTTTTAACCTTGAGTAAACCAAATTGGCTGACGTCGCGCCGCGTTTCGTGCCGCATGAACAAACGCCATCGCGCTGAATGAATAACGCTCATGTGTTATAAATAGGTAACAATAAATTAAATTCTCAGTTACTTTATTCAACAATATAATTTTATGGTACATTACGTTTTTATAAATGGTTTAGTTTGACAACAACATTTTTGGTAGTGTTTCTTATTTGGCTTATATCAAGACATTTATCGTAAAAGAGGAGAAAAATATATAAATTAACATTTCTTTAATAATTACTATTATGTTTTCAAGGAAAGAATATGGTCGTTGTAAACTATATGTTCTTTTCTTTATATATTTATTTATTTGTATATGTATTTATATGTATTTTAAATATACATCTATAGATATATGTTAAAAATATAAACCCGATCGAGCTTCTTGCCAGTTCTTCTCGATGATTAAGTTGTTTTCCAAACTGGTGGTAATTCCGACATCCACAAGCGCCTTCTTAGGGCCTAAATTGAATAATGTATTTTTCGATTTTGATTTTGTGGCTTCTATTTTGTATAGACTCTAAACAAATCCAATGACGATGGTAATATAATTGTAAACAGTATATTTAAAAATGCTCTTCCTGGAATCTTTTTTTTTCGAACTGACTATAATACGCTGTTGGCCTGATGGGCCTTCACAGCTTCACTGAGCTAACAGAGCGAGTGCTTCTTGGAATCATAAAATATAAGTCTTATAAGTTATGATAACATTTAATTGAAATATATGAACGTGTAAAGCTTTATCAGCATACATATGATAACTAATAACTTAATTATAATGATTATTTATATAAGAATGACAAATTATATTACTTCATTATCCTTATATAAACAGAGATAAACATAAGATATTTTAAATTCTCATAAAACATAACCAAACATTTCCCCGTAACAACGACATATAGTAATTAATAGCATATAATATTGAATTAAAGCTCAAGATTAACAAGATAATTGAATCGTAATAAATACAAACAATACAGTGAATTCCATTCATATACAATTACGACTATCGTAAACCAAAACGTGTCAACTGGTCGATGGGGACCACATATTAATTGTCCAGCCGTTAGAATTGGTAAGTGTATCCAATTTAATCGTGATAGTTAAACCTAATTTAATTACAGGCCATTGTTCTGTGAGAAACAACAACTGTGTAAAACGGAATATATCAACGTGATGTTTGGTAATGACGTGTGAACACCTGTACACACAGTACACGGTCTGTATTGTTTTGGGAAACCTGGATATGAATAGTCGGGAAAGAGATATATTAAACAGGGCGCTCGCTTTTTTATTAACATTTATTACTCTGTCTTTGTATAAGTTCGAAAGACCTTTAAATTACATACTACAAAATTACGTCATAATAAACTAAAACAGTGACCTATTACGGAAGGTATAACTTAATTATTGTGATTAGGATTATTCCAATACTAGCTTTTGTCCGCGGCTTCACTTGTATCCTTTGCAACTTTTCCGAAAAATTTTATGGTGATGGATTAAACATATAAAGCGTGAAGGCATATTAAGCAAACAAACAAACCCACATTCGTATTTATAATAGTATTAGTTAGAATTAGGGATTAAAATTAAGAAGTTAGAAATGGGTTTAAGAATATGACTTCTACACTTTTAGAGTGAGAGTCTGTTTTCATAGCTAAACTACAGTAGCACCATCGTTGTACCTGTTTCTATCGAAAAGCTGCTACAGTCGCACTGTTAGGCTCCAGAACGAAAGGCATTATTGGTAACACGAACTAGGACACACAGCCTTTCAGATTAGTCCTAAGAAGTAGCATCTTATTACCAACTGACTTCAGAACTGGTATAAGATGTTTATAAGTAGGTATAAGATGCAGAAACCATTTATTATCAGTTAGATTCCATGCTTTTTTAAATTTTAGTTGCATTAACATAAATTCACTGAAGATTAAACACAAAAATATCCTAACATTATAAACACAAATAGGAGTTTGTTTAAAACTTAACCAATCTCCTTGAAATTTCGGATACATGTTGTCAAGGGTACATAAAAGGTGATAGGGTAACTTTCTTCGAGAAACTGTTCCCGAGGAATACTTCAAATCGTCATTAACGCGAATGAAGTCGCGGGTAACAGCTAGTAAACATATAAACCACGCATTCTTAAGTACTTTAAACCTTTAAGTACAAGTACGACTCGAGCCCGGGTTGGTTACTCAGCTGGTGATATTTGCATTTCTGTTATTTACACGAGTTATCGATCTGAACTAACAACTCACGTTTTCCTGCTAATGATCTTTCTGGAATACAATTACTCTTAACTTAGTTGTCTATAATATTGGGAAACGAGAAAGTTAGTTTGACTGTTGGTTATTTATTACTATTATATGTATTGTATGTGTAAATACAACTGTTAATTGTATGTCACCAAAGTCTTTGCTGTATTGGTGTTTTACTTTAATAGGTATGTAGTAAACGTTTTATTTTTTATCGTTAATATTTTTCCCTTTTGTTCTCAGAGAACAACGGATACTTATAGTTATCGAAAAACGAGGAACCATCAACAGTGGTCATGCATCCTTCAAAAAATTACCACCAAATAACTGTATATAGACTAGTTAAACCCACAAAAGTGGGTATGTCCTTATGACCAAACGATAGAAGTAAAAACTACTAATTGGAACGATGCACTCCTTGGTTGATGACGTCTGTAGTCGTGTATTCACGATCGAGTACGTCACTAACTTGGGCGCGCTAGATGTCGAGCGGAGCTAAGTAAACCTGATTCAACGTCACCAATACGTGCGTCACGGCTCAGTTTTGTTTACTATTCGGGAAGAACACAACATACGCCTAAAGAAGTTTTCATTTGAATAAAATGCACTTAAATGAATCACGGCAACAAGGCTTTCTCCACGTCGATATGTCCTAATCCTTTATAAACCACTGTTACCCTATACTGTACTTGTAGTTTGGTGCTTTGCAGTAATTTTCTCGTGACTTATCTTTTTTATCATTCAATCACCAAAACAGTTACACAAAACAAAATTGTCCACTTTTATTGCGCTAAACTAACTTATGTATACTAGTTTATTTCTACATATTACAGCATCATCGAATATGTTCGCATAGCAAAATAACTAAGCAGAAAGATTAAAGGTTCATTGTACTGTTCGATGATCCGCAACACATGTCCATTGACGTTAATCTATTCGTTATATTGTCTGTTTTATTTCTGAGTATAAACAGATGCCTACTCTGTATACCTACAATAATATCGGTTTTATTTTATACAACTAATGGATATGTAACTATAAATTCTGTAGATTCGTTAAAGTTCGTGATTTCCTAGAAAGAAGCAGCCGAAATTCTATCTATTGTTATTATGAAACTACTTGATGTAAGTACAGATTTATTAACAGTCAGTGTCCAGTGTATTTCTATTTTACATAACTTTTAATCTTAATCGAAAATATTATTAGTGATTAGAGTTACTAATTTTAAACTCAGATGAAACTTCTTACTTATTTTTTATGAATTTTGTTAATAGATTATATAACGAATGTAGTATTTAATATATTTTTTTAGAATATCTATGTTAATCTATATTTGATAAGATTTGCACACTAATTTATAAATTTGAATAATAATTTATTTACGCGTTTATATATGTCGCAATTCAATTGTTTACCTTTTTCGTCTGGATTTCAAGTATTTGACGATAAAATTAACATAATAAATTACAAATTATTATTATTATGGCGGATAACACAAAATAAGCTTTAGTCGAAATTCCAGAATTCATAAAAAGCTTTGCAAAATGAATGGAACGTATTTTTTTCATTCATTTATCCAACCCGTTCTCTGTTTCGAAGGAATGCCTATCAGAATTGATTCCACTTCAGAACGATTTAAAAGTTTAATCGGCAATCTTACTCTCTGTATGAATTATATAGCATTGAAAATCCTCTTTATGATGGACATTGTCTTTGGATATTTGACAAGCACATCCTGTGTATTACCATCAAATATATTATCAGCAAGAAATACATACTTCTTGATTATACTGTTAATCTTCATCTTTAAACAATTGAAAAACAAACTTTTAGTATTTTTATACTACACACACAGAAAGAGCTTTTTATATAAATTACCAAATTCTAAGTGACAAATCTTATCTAAAGTATATTGTTAGCGAAAATAAATAGTTTTATTGTCATATTCTGTTACTGTTATCTTTTGGCTTGATACGTGTCCGTCACAAGAAGCATTAACATGTCAAATTTTATGAATAAATCCCCAAGATTGACTTTAGTGTCTGTGTGAGATTATTTATAACTGCAAGAACTGCAGTGACCTATGAACACCAGATAAACCAAGCAACAGTGTGCTCCTAGAATAAACAGGTTATATTTTGGTAATCAATATTTTTGCTTCGTGATAATTACTACCATTATTAAAATACTACATATTTTGCGTATGGTAAAAAATAATTTCTCAAGAAAATGGCTGTAAACTTACAAGATTGGCAGTGGAATATTTTATGTCACCTTGAAAAGTAATAATTTGATTTACTACACACTACATAATACTACTTCTTCCTTACAAACTTGTTTGAAAAGAAACATCGTAAATATAATTGAAAGAACATTACTTCGCGTAAATAAAACATAAGTTGAAAATTGCTTTACAAATTGACCACAACAAATCCATTACAAATATTTGCTAATCATCCCGCAACCGGATAAGATATTCGTCTATGTATCAGACATTTCATTTTCAAAGTTGGCAACCCTAGTTAACTTTAATGTAATAAATACTCGCATAAAGTTTTTGGCCCGACATTAGATTGTCACGAAGTAGCTTTTTTATTCCTTAACATGCGTTTTTTCATCCAATCTTTTGTCTTATCTATGACAATTTACGTAATTTAGTTTAATTATTGTACAAAACTGAAACAGTTTAAAATAGCAATATCCAACATGAATTCTGAAATATCAAACAACTCGCTGGAAAGTTCTAGGAACAAGGAGACCATCATTTTATTGAACCAATGAAGTCGTAACAAGAAAAATAACGGACTGGTAGTGACAATAATAATCTTCAATAATGAGGAGTGTATGATAATATAGGAAAAAGAAGAGTGATACTCACAATAATCAAACAATATACCACTGATACTATTTTATCTGTTGTAAACTCAATGAAAAAGATTATAAAAAACAATACCGTACGTGAAGAAATATTTGACCGGTATATGACCTAATTTTATCGTGTCATAGAGGAAGCTAATTTTGTAAATTAATTAGCCAGAGTTATGGGATATGGCTAAAAAGGAGTTATCGCTTGTTGAAGAAACACATATATTACAAAATTGTTCCTACGCAAAATAATACTATAATCTAATGGTCTAAATGTATGATTAAAACCAAGGGAGTTGTCGATCCGTTTACATCATGGCCAACTAGATTGCATTTATACTGTCTGCACGTCTGGACTGTTTCATATTTATTTTGACAAATGATATTCTATACGCTCAGCATTAGTCAATATTATTTCAATAAATATAGTAGACGTAGACAATTGTGAAAACACATGCAGTTGGCTGTGTTTGTATTTATCAGAACTAGGTTTGTATGAAAGATAATGTTTGAAAAATCGTACGGAAAAGTAAAACGTATAGGTTAAAATATCTCCATATAAAAAGTGAGTGAATAAGTGAGACAGAGAACACTAGAGAGATCTTCAAATATATGGACATTCAGTTGCCATTTCATTTTATTACATGGTCGTACTGTAAATGAAAGATTTAGTCTGATTTTCTTTGTTAGTATATCCCTGCGAATCCATGGCTGGTAGCTATAGTCTAACATAAAAAAATGCTCCAAGGCAGTTTTTCATTAGTCAGCAGAAAATTCAAGATAGAGTCATAGACATTATCATATCAGTATGTACGATAGAAGCCTTTAGATTAGTCTAGTTAGCCTGATGTAAGTAGGTGAATTTAGAATCAATGTGAGATTTCAAACTAAATTTTAAGCTTACATGATGACCAACGTGATCCAATCAGACATCATATCACTTGGTAACTAATTACCGTTAAAACCATAGATCAAAGAACACTGTTGTCAACCAGGCAATAAAATCAGAAACTATTCAGCGTGTAAACGTTTTCCTATATATGTAATCTAAATGCAAATACATAACGTTATATCATTGCGTGCGTGAAACCGGCCAAGCCTTCCCGTTGCGCGCCCAGTTGTTACTTTACGAGGGACAAATATCATATTACATGCTGTAAACAGCAACAAAGGGCTTAACGTGCGAAATAGTTTTAAGTCCAATGCACGCGATCTGATTGTTCCCTGAATATAAATTTTGTAATTATTTATAAGAGTGACATATATACTACTAAGTACTTTGTTGGTGATTTCACTTTATTGCTATCGACACTTCGGAGATTTTTTTTAATTTTGTGTTTTCATACTTTACGGCGTTTTTATTTGCAGTTTAAAACCTTTACTATAACGACAAGTATTTACTTTACGAATATGAAGCGTGAGACGTCAACATTTTTGAGAGCTAATAAAAACTCTTAATTTTTGAAACTTCTTATACTGGGTTTTCATATTTTAGTTTCAATTTAAGTGTTCAGTAAAGTATTAAATATTGTAATAAGATAAAACTTATTTATGTTAGAGACGAAAACAATTTTATTTTTAATAAAATATTCACTACTTTTATAATACGTTCGTATTCGAGCTAATTTGTCAGAAATTGTACAAACGATTTTTATTATTCTTTTCTAAAGTAATTGATATACTTAAGTAAAGAATTTATTGTGTAAAATATATAATATATAAACATACATATGGTTCACTTGTATATAAAAACTTTTTTAAACTTAATCAGTAGAAACGAAATAGCTAGTTGTTTATAAACATTTGAATACGCTATAAAACAATTACACCCCAATAATACATTAAACTACCACAATTTTAGGAAAGCGTAAAATGTTTATTACTGTTAACTGGTAACGGGAAGAATGTAGTGTGTAACATACGATTGATTTGGTTCAGTGTTTTAAACAATGAAATACTTCAGACAATTGAAATTAATTGAACACCTTACTATTTAAATTATATTAGAAATAAGATTTGAATTAAACTGAATTATTTCGAACTATATACTATAATAGACCATTTAACTAAAAAAATAAAATTATTTACTAAAATATTGACGTATAAAAAAACATAATTTAATTTACTACTTTTACTCTAGTTTTAGAATAATTTGCTTTTCATAAATCTCTCTTCCCATTATATCTTTCCCTGAAAACATAAATAGAAAAAATGTATATTTTCAATGTCATAGACAATATTATAATCTAATTGCAGAAACTAAATTAATAAATGCTATTCAGTGGTAAAAGCATAAAATTTTGATATTATGTTTCCAATAAAAACGAAGATTAGTAAACTTTATCAGCGTGATAAAAGCATGTCGAGACGAAGTAATGGGATCAAACGACTAAAAATAGCCTGTTTGCATCAAATAATTGGACGGAGAACTTTTGGATATCAAGAAAGGTACGGAACGTTCAAAGCTGTTCAAAAAGATCAACGAGATGTCTAAACGAATGGGTGGCGAACGGCGACGGTGTGTAGGGAGCCAAATGTTGGAGGCTAAAATATAGCTTGCATCGCTACGCCATTGTATTGTGATGAAACCATAACCAGAAAAAAAATTTTTGAACCCTTCAGTCAATTTATCGACCGCATATTTACCGCTACGTGTCGTGGTGGTTAAGTAGTTTGATCTGTAGAAGGTCAATTCAGGTGCAATCTCCAGCATGTACCGACAGTTTTTTAGCAATTTGCGTACATTTACTAGTTCAAATTGGTAATACTCGCGGTTTTTGTGAAGGATTGTGAGGAAACCTGAAGACGAAAAATGTTCTTCTTATACCAGTTTAAGTCGGAAAATATAGAACCTCTGGATTTCTCGAAGTCTGAAATCAACAACAATACACCGTGAGCTGGCGTGGTGTTTGTACCCATACCTTCCTTCAGGAAAAGGCCTATGGCTCTGCTGTGGGTCTCTTACAGGCTGATGTGATCATAATGATATTTACTTAAAATCATCTTTAGGCACAATATCATTCATTAACACCAGGTGAGATTGTGATCAAATGATAAACATACACGTATAAATGCAGTCCCGTCCAGATTGCTGACATATATAATTACATTTTTCAACGACGATAGATTTAAACTATACTAGAAAGGTCATATATAATTAAAAAATGTTATAGTGCAAATGACATTCAAATGAATTTGATGATAGCCAATGACATTAGCAAAGTTCCATAATTACCGGATGACCTACATAGGGCTTGGTTGAATTAGTTATTCGAGTTGTGTCAACGGATGTTTGTACACCATTATATCCTTATTTGGTTTAAGCACGCCGTCGCGCCGGACCCGAGGGACATTCATTAACTTGTTTATGATATAATTATTATATGCTTACATCGACATCTAAAAGGAATACATAGTCTTTATATAGAAAAATTAATAAGTAAAATATTTTCTGCCCTACCATGTCAAAATATATTAAATACAATATACATTATATTGATATATTAAAAACAGTACCATATTATTTGAATTACTTTTGACCGAGTGCAATGCTGAATTATTTTTTGCTAAGCGTATTAAAAAAATGTTAAAGTTTTTGATGACTAACAACAATAAATAAATGCTTCGTTCCTTGTTCCGTGCCGTTCTCAAGTTACTCGCTACACGCACTAAATTGTTGTTGTGTAAAAATTCAAATGGAATAAATTATTTGTAGCCAGAGCGATTAGCGTTTGAATAGAATTTGATATTTATTTTAAAGCAAATTAAAGGGCAATACTAAAAATATGCAATGCAATCATACAATGTAAGGTATGTATAATATTGATTGAGTAAAATAATTCAAACATTTAACTGCTCCAATTAATCATCACATATCGTTATTATATATTATATCGTTTATTGAATTAATTCATACAGTTGACACAATTTCAATGAATTTTGGTTTGTAACCACTCGTGATATTTTCTATGCGTATTATCGTAGATGGGCAAGAAGGATCAAAGTCATACAAAAAAATTATTACGAACGTGAACAAATAAAGCAGTAGAGAAAGACCGAAGATGACATACATGGAATGTGTGGATATGTATATAAAAGATGTGAATGAAGAACTGATATAGGAGAGTGGAAGACGAAAATATGTTGTGTCAACGCTACTTATGTGGGGTAAGGGGATAAGAAGACGCACTCATGATATAATAAAAAAATGGCAACAAATTTACATTAAAGTTCCATTTTATTTTATATTTAGTAATAAAGTTGCCCTTCCCTAATACTTTATATCCCCTTGTTATAGGGGAATTCAGAACTCCCATTTTAGCTATGTGCATTTAAAAATATATTTATAAATATTCGTTACACATTTTCTTCAAAGCATAGACATTTAAATGGAATCTTAATACCACGAAAACACAGATTTTACTATTAACATTTTATTACAAATGTTATATAAGCTGAACTAAAAGTTGCTCTAATCTAAAACGTAGAGCAGGTAGATAAGGATTTTTAATAACTTCATTTATTTTTTATCTTAATACTGCTTCTAAAACTTTAAAAAACTATTGACTCTTGTCTTACTTGCACGCACTTTATCAAAAAGTTATGGTCACTATTTTCTCTTTTGCTAAATTCGCCTAAATACATATTGTAATTATACGGTATAAAACATAATTACACTTATTTATATGCTACGAAGAAGATATAAAAAAAGTAGAGAACATTTGTTTTCTACACGCAATCGTATAGACAGACATGTCATCAGATATTTTAAGATCTCAAAATGGATGCTATAAGTTAGTTATTAAGCAGTGGATATCATCAACAGAATACATTCACCAATCAAATAACTTAGTTATATATAAACTAGATATATGTATAATTAGTAATTTTATATATATTCTCAGTTACAATTTATAACAGCGTAACTATCGCGTGCCTAATCTCATCATCTTTGTATTTCTATCGGCAACCTAACGACTAATACTAAGTAAAAATAAAACAGAAATAGTTTATAGTTGGAATTCACTTTGTTGAACATAAGTTTATATATAGACCAGAGTACAACTGTGTAGTAAAATGAAAATAGAATGGCATCGTTCCTTTTAGTGTAGCACACGACATAAAAAGGGCTAAGATGACCACACACAAAAGTTTATTATTTTTATGAATAAGTTTTTAACAAGCAAATTTCTTAAAATGATTCACATTGTAAGTCAATAAAAATAATTAAAAATCTTACTGCCATAAAACTCCTATTATACAATTTACAAATAAAAAAAAACAATAACAAAAAGTATAACAGTGGGTACTATTGTATTAGTTTTAATCTCTTCCGGAATATTACAATAATTTTAAACTTTCGCCCACTTATTGTGTAGACAAAAATAATATCTATTTACCATATTTCCCAACTGTAAGTCACGTTTTTCAAACTTAACGGAACGCGCTAATTCGATCAGAGTACGTAAATTTTAGCTGCAAAATTGTTAGTAATAGGAAGCTTCAAGATACGTCAGCCGTCCGGTCACGTTCGTAAAATATTGGCTTCGATTACCAGGAATACCAATCAGTGCTACTGATAAAGAAAGGCGACGGCGGCGGCGCCTACTGTCAGTATTGGCGCATGCAAATTGCGGACGTTTAGTAATAAACGTGTTTGGCACTCGTTCGGAGAGAGCTGAACACGCGCACACATCGTCTGGTTTGTAAAATATTGTGTACAGATTAGTCTTTCAAAACATTGACTTATACAAATATTAACTGAATTTAGCTCGCTTCGTTGAGCATTCAAAAAAATGGTAATTGGTCATACCGAATCCAAAAAATAAGTAATCTAGAATCATCTACAAATAATTCCGTCATCGAAGGGTCATAGATTATGCCTATACATTCTATAGTTTTGACGTAACTGAGCCTCAAAGGAACTGTATTTTTTATTAGATAAACGTTATACTGATAGTCTGCTAGCAGACGTTAGTGATTCAATGACCTCATCTGTGTGAGCAATAAAATATTATAACTCGAATCTGTATATAACTGAACTTAAGCAATAATTTAGTAAATCATAGTTAACTTCTGATTACACCTTTTATCTAAGATGTAAAACAATATCTACACCTTATAAGGATAAGGGCTTAGATAAGAACAATGTGATTCCCAATTAAGCACTTGCTCTTGAAGAAACTATAATGCAATGAGCGCGTTTTTTTCATAATAAACTGTCGTAATTTTTTCTTACAATTATCACACCTGATCTAATAACAGTTCAAATATGTTTCGTTGTCATGTAAAAGATGTAGTAAACGTAAGAATTAGATAGAGACATATATGTACATGACGTAAGGTCTGGGTCCGTCTTTACTTTGCAAAGTTTGTACTATAAATGAAGAGATAGCTTTTTTTCCATATGATAACAAAGTTTAACCATTGTTTCTTACAGCTAAAATATACTAAATAAAATTTCGTAAATTTTTAAAGTGAAACTTTTTTTTTACATCGCCTCAAATTTCTTCGTTCATCTATTGCATGTGGTATTACAGCCGGTCGCGGAGTAGGGGTAAAGTGAAAGGCGCTCGGTAGAACAGCCAAGGCCAATATTTTAGGGCCCATGGCTCAATTCAAAAGTTTCACTTGCATCGTAGTTTCATAAACCACTTTTTAAAAGTTGTTGCTATAAACGCTCCTTTAAATGTACAATATGTGAATCTACTTAAAGAGATCTGTAGTTCTGTCTGTACAGTTGATAACTCTTTTTTAATGATCGCGAAAATGACATTAAAAAATTGTTGTGTGCTGCATGTCTGTTTGTTTGTATATCCTAATTTAACTCAAAAACGACTTAACCAATTATTACGAAATTTTGTATACAAGAAGTTTATGTCGTTCCTCAAGTGAAAGCGTACTAGAATTGTCAAAAACATTTTTAGTAATTGTAAAAGTAATAAAAAATGTATACTTTATTTTTAACTGACGCGATGACGCTGTCTAGACGAGATATAGTAGCATATTGATGCGATGTAATATTATCAACATACTATTGTATTTCGTAAAAAAAAAATACTAAAAATTAATACATTTTAATGAAATTATTTACACAGGAAGCATTTTTCTTTTTGGAATTGATAGAATATAACATTTTGGGGAATAGTAAAAAAAAATTTATTTCAACCAATTTTCCATTAAATTTTGTACATAGGAGGCATGTGTTACTTTGCACCTGGTACGTAATATGTTTATTCATAACACTTTTAAAATATTTCTATTTTTATCCGATTTTTATAACACTTTTATAATACTTAAATACTTCCCGTATTTCATTCCAAAATTGAAAGCCTCTACAATTATCAGTAATAGTTTTAGAGATAACTGAACTAACATGAAGCAAAATAAGAAGTCGAAAATAATTACTATTTACAAGGTGCGAGCTGACCAGCGGGCAGATGCTAGTATACTAACGAATTTATTGAAATGAATTGAGGAAGTACTTTGATAGTAATCTACCTTTACACACAATATTACTAAAACCTTAACAAGCCAAGTTATATAAATTGCGTTTTTATCTATTTATATACTTGTTAAATAATTAATGTATTTATAATTAATGATATTTGGCTAATGCTTGGTACAGTTTATTGTTGCACTTAAACATCTACAAAGATATGTTTCCCGAGTATGTATAACACAATACATATGATCCACTATACACGCATAGTCGTAAAACCACACAACCGTAATGCTTATTCAATAACTTGTTTATTGTCTTCCGCCCCTATTTTCCATTTGCCCATAAATGTTCGTATTAGTATAATTCCCCTGGAACGTCGATTATATTTTTAGACAATAGAGTGTAAAACAATAAGGCTGCGAATTAAAATTTGAAAACAAAACTCGAAGTTGTAATTTCTGTATATTGACGCCCCAACGTTTGTATTCAAATGCGACGGAGCTTTTTTCTTCGTTGTCTTTTGTTGTCACAATAATGCTTTACAACTGTCATCAATATAAATTAATTAATTAAATGTAAGATTTTCATTTCAAATAATGTTAGTGAAATTTAAATAATTTGATGCATATGTAATTAAGTTTCTTTGATATATCAAACTGACATGGACCTGACAATCCGCAAGTTGTTGAAGCAAGAGCGATTCGCGAGTGAGACATGCGAGTGACACATAGCCTTCTATGGGTGACACCGAGAGGCATGGACAGTGACAGGTGACCTGTGTGTATGTTCGACGTGCTGTCAATTGACCGTGCTGCTGACATATTCTAATGTTATTTATTTCTTTAACAACTATCACTCCCTTTGAATGGACACAGTCAAAAGAGGTTTTTAAAGTGAACATTTCTTTAGCTTCGTTCCGATTTGAAGCTCGATGAACGGAAAAACGGCATTAAAAAGAGACCAACATATACTTCTATAGGATTTAACGTGCGAGAGAATGAGATAGAATACATTATACTTATACAGTGTTTCTTATATTAGCAGTTTCCTCGTTGTATATTGCACTACTTAATACTTGTTCTGGTTCGACAGACGTGCACTGTAAGTGTCTGGGAAATGGGTCAAAATCAATGTGGTATAATGTTCACGTGTATACATATCTAGAATTGTGATGCACATATACAGGTATATATGTGTGTCTAACTAACTCATAATTGTATGATTTGTTTAGTTAGCTTAGATTAGTCAGATTCGCGATGTTACATTTAAGAGAACAGTCCAAGACGAGGTTCGGCCACTTTGACAGCCTTGAGCTTATTGCTATACGGCTGAGTGCCTTAGGCCTTCTCCCAAAAAAGTCTGGTGAAGCTGACGGTGAATGTTCACGTGTATCATAGCAGATGTTTCTCTTCTTATACGCCACTCATCCCGTTCACTTGCGAATCGTTCAATGGACGCAATTTTTTATATAGTCAAGGGTTCTCTATCCTGAGCTAATCTCATCCAGGTGTTAGCCGGGATTTATGAAATATCGTCCACCCAATGAGCTAGTGGATGCTGTTGACATATATAAGCGTTTCTCATAGATGAGGGAGTATAACTACCGGAACACATAGATATCGAAACCAAAATAATATATTTCATATAAACAACGAATATAAAAAAAAAATCGAAATAAATTGAAAATGTAATAGTATTCTCACGTGTCCATTTGCCGCGTTCATCGTAAACAATGGGTAGGGCCACGGGTTCCACTTACCGCGGCAACTGGGGCACAATAACAAGAGGCGATCGCTATTCGCTAAGTGAAATTAAACATGGGCCGGGTGATATTATGGAAAAACAAGCCGTGCAATGAAGAACAGTGACAAATACAACTGTTTTGACAGATTTTATTTATATTTGAGTTTTTTGTCTTATTGTTTTATTATTATCATATGGGAAATTGACTTTAATATATCGAATAGTGAGTATAGTGCAATTGAAAAATAACGGTAACTCTAAGACATGTATCATACGTCAGCAAACGACCCTATCAACTCAGGGATGATCCCAAAACATAACGAACCAAATGAGTCACAGAAGTTGCTGTGCATGATCACATCGTATACATACCACCCAATTTAACTACCGGATATACACCAACCAACAGGAATGGGACACGTCTAAACGTGCCAATATTGCGGGTATTACACCTAGGATAGGTATTCCCAATTGAGTCGGTAAAATTAACTAAAACAGGTATACACAATAGCGTCATTCAAAAACGAAACTCTTTTTTTTCCATAACTACGCTCAAAATTTCCGTTTAGGTGTAAAAATGAGTATGTGAAGAGATGAGCTCTTCGATATTAAGATGCTTCGTATCGCCCTTTCCGACTTTCCATAAGAATAACGAATAAAAAAATATTTAAGTTCCTTCTAATTTTTGTAACGTAAGAACCATAGGTCGTACTGTAAAGCTGTTAACATATTTTTGTAGAGAATTAAACACTCTACAAAAAAGATCTGTTACGATTTTTTTCTTAAATTGGATCCTTCAAAAGTAATTTAAAGTGAATGTTCAAATTATACGTAATTTTTTGATGTTTTTAAATATTTTAGCGAATCTACCAGTGTTATACTGCAGCAGCTACACTTGAAAGCCAGTCCCTCTCTAGGCTCAACCTATCTAGCATCTTAGATCATATCATCATTTAATATCAGATAAGTTTGTGGTTAGAGGTTAATAAAGTATATATATAATGTATATAAGACATCCCGTGGTCAGGTGTACAGAAAATAATATAGGGTATCTTTATCTAAGGTACTGTTCCTGAAGAATGTATATATATATATATATATATTTTAGACATTCGTCCGACATAACTACTCCGCTTACTAACGTTATGCCTGGAACACAGAAAAAGGGACCTGTAAAAATATGATATCACGAAAAAATTCTACATTACAAGCGTAGCTTCGAGTAAAGGCTAGTCGCAAATAAAAGACAACCCATAATTAATTCAGGTACATACGCACTTTTAAATGAATGAATAAAAACGTTACATGTGATCGAAGCCACGGGCACCAGTTAGTATACTATAAAAATGTATTTTATTACCGCGCATGATACATCATTATTTTATAGGTCGTTTAGTTGACGCGGAAATATATGCCTGCCAGTGACCTAATACTTAATGACCCAACATTTTAATGTATAGTAATAAAATTATACAATGTTAACATCATAAAAGTTGTACGTTAATTACACTAAATCTTCAATAAGTGGGTAAAAGTGGAACTCTGAAATTTTAATCTAATATTTAATTATTTCGCATATATCTTTATATGGTATAGGTTTAAGATACTACTTGATTGCAATTTAAATAGTTAGAAGTAAAAATATATTAGAAACAGCTATATTTCAATTAGGTACGAAGCCACACGGTTCAGTTGAGTGGATAGTTCCCTATGCAATTCTGATTTATACCGAAATCGTTTGAACATACCTGCGGTGGCAGTGAGTTAACATTTTAAACAGCTTGCGCGTCTGGTATACAACTTTATTACGATAAAAATGTTACAGAAATTGGTCTTCTAAAATTTCAAGCAAAAATTTGTTCAGGATATATATTCATTCCATACATAGTCTTTTCCATTAGAAGCCGTACCCAAGAAATAATACCACAAATATCTATCCAATAACATTTTTTAAGACAACTCTCGCAATAGTCCTTTATCGTGAGGAACCTCCTTACAAACATACAATTAATAGACACGAAGAATACTCATTTATAGATCGTACAAGTAATTATCTTCCGTGGGATTTGAACTTACAACGATCGGCGTGATTGTACCAGCAAGGCGAGTGTTAAACCGATGCATAGTTTCACATTTAAATATCTAAAGGATTATGTAAGTTATTTGCAATTTATTATTTGCCTCCACAAAGGTACTGTATGCATAAATAGGGCCTATATCGTCTAGCCCAAAGGCAATCGATTCTGACTCACCAGACATCTAATGAATGTTTATCGAGTGCACCGAGTGTGAAACAAACAAATGCATTTTTTTTTATTATATGTTGGTAAGTATTACGATTACTTAATGAAATGTTGAGAGGTTGTTAGGAAAATGCTATACATATTAGGGAGATTACTTTTAGACGAACTTTCTTTTTTTTTTCAAGTTTTCCATATAATGTCCATAGTAAATTCATTATAAATTTCATTTAATTTATTGGCATTTAACGCTACTGTATGTTTTTGACAATAAAATACTCTTCGGAAGTAGTTACTAAGTACATAATACATGTATATTATATTAAAATAAAGTAAAGAAAAATCGATGTATTCTAATGAACTTAAAGTTTACGGGCGCTTACATTGGTAACGCTGGCTAATCCATCCTGGCCATCTGACGTTCATAAAAATAGTGTACTATAGAATAGTAAATGTTCAAATGTCTACAGAAAATCCGCAATGATATTTGTCTATCTTCTAGAGATAACACACTGAACAATTTTATTTACGACATAATATTAAGAAATAATTGGTTATATGCGACGTTATTCTGACACATATAGTATTAATCCCTATTCAATTAAATACTTTAGAAATTGAATATAAATTAAAATTAACATTTAAAGCATATCCTTTCAATAAATATATCCGAAGATATTATTGATTTAAAAATATAGGTAACAAATAAAACCTTTGTGAAGTGAAGCTTCTTGCACAGCTTCCATTGATGAACTGTAATAACAAAGCGTCAAGAAAGCAAAATATTTTATTAAGTAAGAATGTAACTGTAGTCAATCAAATAGTTCATTTTACAAAACGAAATAACAATATCAACTACAAAGTAGCTATTTACATTCATAAACTCAATCTAATAGATAAAGTTACGTCATCTTGTATGAATGAGCAGCCGGCGTTATACCGGCGCGGAGTATTCACTATCAGCAAATAAATATTTTTATAACAACCGAGAATCTTGAGCAACATCGACGATCAATTTACGTTCTATAAAATACGTAAACTATAGAATAGGCCAAGAAAAACGTTACGCAGCGACAGAACTCTTGCGAAACTTTTGTACCAAGATGGACGATGACCGTAATCTTTCATTCTCGGTTGCGATAACGTCCAACTATGTATATTTACTTTAAAATAATTCTTTACTACTGTATTGTTTAATACTTTCATTATTTTTTTTAGCAAACAATCTTTTAGTAGATTATTACTGCCATTGTCGAGTAGGTAATTATATTAAAAGTTTCTTGCCATCATTCTTATGAACTAACAAATGGTGGCCGTCTTGTTAGAACTTTCTATGGAGTTTTTGTTGCAAGTCAAAATGCTCCGTGGCATAATTTCCCATCCACTTCACTTGTATATAATAACCAAACCATATTACGTAAAACGCCGCCAATATTACAAACTATAGAATCAATTAACATGACATCCCAAGATCCCGCCAAAAACGATTGAATGCTTTTAATTAAAAACAAACTCATTATGTAAATAAAATTCAAGTTCGGATATATTTACGAAAACTTACAAGAAAGTCTTTAAATTGGTTTATTAACTATAGTAAGGCAATGGACTCTTTAGATTAATGAACTCAGTTCAGGACTTTCTGATTAAGATTAATAATAATATTCTTAGAAATGAACCGTCGCCACATTCCTCGGAACCGCCAACTTAATCGTAAACTAGATACAGCTGTTTATAATACCAAACACTTGACTTTACAACTCTTAAGCGTTTATAGTGATTGTCATTGTTAAAACATAATTAATTTAAATGTATGCAAAATTTTCCATATTGTTAATATGGGACAAGCATAAACATTCCTCAACAGAACTCAAACTGCGAAACTGGCACAAAGGGCGACTTTTGAAAGTGTGTAACTAAATACGGTAGAGCTCAATTTCAATTTAAATACTTGTTAAAAAAATTGATTGTGCTGGAAATTCGCATACGAAAAATATACCGTTAGTCTAATTTCTCATAAACCGCAAAACTAACTTTTAATGAAATAAATTATCAGCATGAAGCAAGCTGTATTTTCATTCGTTACATACGAAGCTGTGATCATGCCAAATTGCACAATTTACAGATCTATTAAAATACGGAAGGTAAACAAGTAAACTCAACGCTTTCAATAAGCCTATAAATGCACCGTCAAATCGATTCTATAGAACGAATCTATCCAGTCAGATTTCGGCACACGTCCCAATAAGTATGAGCACGTGGTCTTCAGTTGTTTAGTGAAGCAGAAAGTGGGCCAGAGAATGATGGCGTGTGCAGTAAACATTTTCGACCTTTGATGCCATTCTGTCCCATTCGTACCGCGAGGGAAGTCACGCGTAAGCGTACCTCGTTTAGACTTGTATTATAGGAACGTGGCTCAACGAATATTTACTCAATAGGGTCAGAGAAAGTTACAAATTCTTCGGTTCGCAGATGAAAGTTAACGAACAAGGATTACAATTTTATTTCTAGAAAGATAAATTTGTTAAGAATAAGATAATAGCGCGTTTTGACGTCTTTCTAAGTTGTTTAGGACCATCCTAAGCTAAACTAAGAAATTTAAAAACATCAAGGATTTTTGGCGCGCTTAACTGAACGACAGAATGCCAGATGTACGAGAACAGAAATAACTACACAAAAACGCCTTTGACATGCACCTTCATTCAATACATGCATTTCGAATTACTTTCAAGCTTTGTAAATTAATGCTGGTGAAGTGACGGTAAATTGAATTTAGGAGACGTTTATTTTAAAATACTATAATAATATTGGATTTATATTAACACTAAAATTTGCAGCTTAAAGATTACAAAAAGCACTTCAAAAAATAAATACTGTTTAAGATTTCTTATAGATAACAAATATCTGTCTCATACTGAAACAATAAAGAACAGACTAAAAGAGTTGAATTAATAATACTCATTAGTCCAACCGAAATTACTAAACACGAGTTAAGAGCAAAAAAAAATCAAACATTTTCAATCAAATGACCGCGGTGACCTTAAGAGAGCCCGGTGCCAGACTATATTGCTTACAAATCGGAACAAAGCATGCGGTGTTCCGCAAATCAAACAAAAAGAAACAACGCTTGCATTTAACATTCAACACTCAATCCGATATATTCATAGTGTAATAATATTAAAGAGCCCGTATTTACTCCGATACCTAACTCAATTGAATACATAATTTACTCGAGCGAATTACAATTTCGGGGTCAAAGTTTATTTTACTTGTAGCGTAATTTACATAAAGTACCTTATCAAGGTACAACGGGTGTTTCTTATTTCTATTATTTTCAAACCAGCTGGTTGTCGTTTATTTATTGCTTGTATGCGTTGCATATTTAATACACATTATTGTACTTATACTTAACATCAAATATTATTGAATAATTATAATAACTATAGACAATTTAGTAATAATGTAAGTCAAAGACAACTGCCAGTATGCTAAAATATCGGATATGTCGATTTTAAATGTGCGACTGATGTTTGATAACATGAAATATTCGCTTAAGCGGGTCAAATTATAAAGAGTAAAAAGAACAATCATTCTTAGTTTAAATAACGCTTTCTTTGCAAATTTTGAAGCGTATATAATCCCCACTACTTATAGCCCCCCACACGTGAATTATAAACAACTAAATATAATATTATAATGGCATGAATATTAATAGCTATACCGTGCGGGTCGAGGGCTCAAGGTTGACCAGCTTCAATATTATTCAAAGTTTGAATTCGACGGTAGCACTTACCTAAAACAAAAAGAGCAACAGTTAGTATTAAGCTTTTATGTAATTTTATGGTACTTTAATTACCCATTAATATATTTTTCCACTTCATACATTTATAAATATATACTATCAAAATTATACATTTATAAATATAAAAACGGACGATGGACCATTGACATTAGGATCAAGATCCAATTTAGCGGTGGTCATGGCGACATGGAGAGGAATTTTCCCACGACGCGAGTTGCCTTAAGGAGAACTGATTCATGGATATGATCCAGCTAACCAATGAGAGAGATGTTGGTCGTAACTCTTGGCTATGAGACCGTGATGCGAAAGGACTAATCGCAAATTGATTATTATTATTAGTTTCAGTCGGTTATTTCCTAATTAAAACGTAAATGGCTATACACTATTATTGTAATTTTTAAATCACTAAGTAGCATGTTCGAAGTTTGTTTTGATATTAAATAATACAGTTTATTAAAAATCAAATTCAATCAAAAGTAAACTTGACTAAATTCAGTTTCAAATAGCTTTTCCACTCCATTGTCGTGGAAAGTGTCGAAGAATCGTAAATTAAAATGGGCAGTATAATAAATATAATATCGGATTCCCCCAGTCACGTCCGTCCAGTGACTGGCGTGAAGTGGAGCTCAAAGTTATCAGGGTTGGCACATCACATAAATTGTCATTTGAGTGTGACAGCTAACGAATACGATTTAATTACTTTCGTTTCATTTCCAAAGGGGAATTGCATTAAATTCGATTGAGAATGCCATTTACGAAAATTTACCATGAAATAATAAACAAGTTTTAATATTTTTAATTTTATTGTTTTTAAGTAACATTGTTGAGAAATAAATATTTACTTTTCAAACTCTCAGTTATAATTTATATATATAATAGGTAATTAAATTTTTTTATCGCTAGCTCATACATCATTTTCCATAGTACTATAAAACCGGTAGCCAAGACACAAAGACTCCGCCGAATGGGACGCCCATTATAAATTTTGTTATCTAAATGAAACTCATAAAAGACTACAAACCGATAACTTGGAATTGGTTTATTAAGAGGCTTTCGACATATAAATAAAATTATCAATTTCGAACTATGGCACGAATATTTTAAGACGGTTTTATATAATTGTAATTTAGTCCTTAAATATGCATACAGTGATGAAGAAATTTCATTTGGCTCAATTTCTATTCAAAAAATATATACAGCTACCTCTTATATAAGTGTACAATGTTATAAATGATTATAAAGTGCAACATAGCTAAAATAAATAGCTGAATTAATTAGTTTATCCAAATTACACGTATAATAAGAAATACTTTTACTGTATCCTGTGTCTTTACAATTGTTGTCAACTATATCTTGTCAAATTTAGGATGATACTTTTGACAGATCATGCCTATGAAGTATTGTATTTTGTTCGGTAATATGTATCACAAATAATGTCGTACTTCATTGCTTGATACCGGCCACTTATCATAGTATAGTGCTACGCGTATCGAACAACCTCACAAACGACAAATTATTAGTCTTATAAAAAAAACTTTTTCACCTCGGGCAATTAAAAACTTAACCGCAACTATCGATTTTAAGTTCTAAGAAAATAATAGGCGGTAATCTAATAGATTTATTTTTGATTACAGACTACCCCATCTCTATTGTGCACGGTCACAGTTATCATCCTAAAATTGACAAAGGTGAAGTTAATGTTGACAAAGTTTAAACCACCTTCTAATCTTGAGTAGTTATATAAGTTTCAGAAATAAAATGTAAATACAATAAAAATAATATTTTTTCAAAGTATTACAATACAACAGTTACAATACTAAGTACATAATTTAGCAATAGTCGTATCACCAACAAAACTAATCCAAATAAATAAATTTAAATTACGTGTAAACGGGCCCTTAGTTGTAACCGTAGTAAATTAGAAAGGTATTCACGCGCCTCCGAGGATAACAATGAAGCCGTGTTAAACACGCAGCCACGAGTTTAGAAATAACTTGAACAGACAAAAAAAGTAAAACACCGTGTTCTTTGTAACAGGAACACATTTCGTTTCCTTCGGATGGATTAAGTATTCTGTGAAAAGCAATCTCTTTGTACTTGGTAATCGTGTAGGGTTTTTACAATTGTCTGACGTCTGGGTAATCGTTGTGAACCGATTTTAGTTATTTGACAGTAAAAGCTCTTTTCTGTATTAGATAACTTAGTAAGATGTATAATAATGTAGTAATATATATTACAATACAAGTATCGAATGTATCAGTAATGTTTTCTAAAAAATATTTACATTTTTTTAAAAGCTTAAATAATTTGTGAGCTTTATCCATATACTAATTCATTTCCAAAAGTTTACGACAGAAACAAAGAGACGTAGGTTAAAAAAAAATTGTTCTTAAGCTTCTAAAATACAGTAAAATAATTAAAATTTTTAAGAATAATTGGCGAATTGTTAAAAATAATTCAAATAATATTATAAACGAAAAAATATGTGAGAATGTATAGACGTTCGTTACTTTCACAAAAAAGTAGCGAATGGATTTTGATAAAACTTTACAATAATATAGATTATATATCAGAATAATCACAGATTATAATTAATTAGGATAATCTTTAAACTGACCAAAATGACAAGTACGTTTGAAGAATATCTTGCTATCACTGTCATCCCTTTATATCTATTTTTTTAACACATACGTACACCGAGTCGCAGGCGGCTGATAGTTGATTATAACTTAAATATAACGATATACGTTACTTAGAGCAATAAACATAAAAGTCCAAATAACTATACTAAATTAGAAAAATGTAATAAAAAGAACGACTCCACAGGGAGCAATAACATTGTTATGTTTTCTATTATATTCGCTCCCGTTGTTCTACTGGACAGTAGATTTTTTTCGAAAAGGTAAAAATCAATTACACGATTAACTAAACTGTACAACGTATTATCAATTCGTTTTTTTAAATTATAATTTGCAGAATTATTAAGTTATATTATAAATGTGGGTGTAGTTGATGCTAAAAGCATTGATAGATAGTAAATGAGACCCACCTACCCGGCACAACTGAACTAAATTCTTTGCATTAAACATGATATTTTATTGAAACCTACGTACACAAATCGTCCCACGAAGAAACAAAGGCAATAAATTACATTTTAAATTAATTTTAGTAGTAGCTTTTGCTTGCGGCTTTGCTTGAGTTAACGTATATTTTACTAAACAGTACTTCTTTTTCTGGATAAAGGGTACGCTATGACTTTTTGTGTATCTCAAATAATATATACGCAAAATTTTATGATGATTGATTAAGTAACTGAGGTGTGAAAACGTAACAAACACACAAATCAAATAAAGTCATATTCGCGTTTATAATGTAATAAGGACTAATAAGGATATAAGGATGAATTGATTATGAATCATGATGAACAATTTAATGATGATTGGTTGAGTAGTGGAAAAGTGAAAACGTAGCAAACATACAAACAAACAAACTCATATTCGCATTTATAATACAATAAGGACAAATAGGGAAGTAAGGATGATATGAGCAAAAATCATGATAAACAAAATCCATTTTAAAAATGTAATAAATTCTTACCTACACATATACAAGTAACTACCTGCAGCGAACGTAGTATTTACCTACACATATACTACCTGCAGCGAACGTAGCACGTAAATGTTTAAGTCTATTTTTTCTCCTCGAAGCCGTATGAACAAGGGCTAACGTTGAAACTTTAAATTTTACAACAAATATTCTTCATGAAGTGATGGACGATTAATAATATCTAATGATTTAAGTAAAACATCAAATGTATTTTTTTTTTTAGTTTTGTAAATATTACTATCGTCATATAATTTACTAACAATAATAATAGCTTTAACAATAATTACGTTCTTCAATTAGATATCTTTAACGGTTATTAATGCGTTTTTAGTTATTCTAACTAGATTTGAACACTAGTTTTACATCAACAATAATTCCAAACTAAGGTTAGTGAATTGACATTAGGTTGGGCCGGCACATAACTCGAGTAAACAAACTTTAATGGAAACCTGTCACGAGTTTATTTTTGGGTAAATTCAATTACTTGTTGTAGATAGATTGACGCGCAAGGAGTTAAGTTTCTTTAATTAACTTTTATATTTATTTCCTCACTACCACTACCCATTAGTCAAGTAGTCACTTGAGTTACATTTATATATATGTATATATATACATAACAAAATTAAAGTAACAAATATTAAGGTAAGTGTAGTAAAAAGAACTACATACTTGAATAGGGATCAGACAAGAGAAAAAATAATTTATACTTTAAATTTTCGATTTTGGTGATATTACAGAGATATTACGTAAATCCTGCGAATAGTACTTTTTTTAAAGTAAATAACTTATACTTTTTTATAGGTATGTATGTTTATGAATATTTATCCCCTAAAACATGTGAATACCTATCTATTGTATAGTTTTGAACATAGATATTTGTCAACAATGATTTTGTCAGTTTGTTGGAAACAAAGTTATATGTATATAAATGTCCGTCTATATAATGTCGTATTTCTTTGGAACAGTTGAGCTTTGACTGCTATTCTTAATTATTACGCGTTCATGTCCCAATTTCAAGGAACCAGTGAAACGAAGGTACGAATAAGAAATCGAATTATAATGTCTAATACATATCGAAATAGAACAATCAGTACAAGATATATATTTTCATTAAGCTTTAAGGAAACTCCTTACTTAATCGATTAAACTATACTAATTGTCAAAATATTCAGTGAAACATTACGACGGATAATAAATATCTTTACATTTTAGCTCATACAACAGGCATGATAAATGTCCTTTAATGTGGCAATTTCAGGGCCATAAAAGTTACAAGTTAATCTGCCGTTTCATTTCGAGGATTTTTTTATTATTATGTGACCCAGACCATATATAACACGACGTGCGTATTTCGTGTCCGGCTTTTAAGGGCTGGCAAATATTTTTGAACAAAATTATTACGAAGCGAGATATACGTCACCTATAATATGCAATTATAGACATACAAAAGTCGTTATCTGCAACTTATTACAGAGAGTAATACCGCAATGATACCTTATAAGAACATGATTGGACACGAATCGCGAGATATCACTCTGAAAGAGCTTCTTCAACAGTCGATTATTACAGTCATCGTCGTTAAGACGTGAATGAATTGGCATTCCTTTAAGGAGTTTGTTTATCACGTAGTTTTTTTAACGTTGGAGAAAATATAGATAGCGGTATATGACATGAAGTTATGAGCTATAATTGCTGATGAAATAACACCTAAAATGTTGAAAGTTAATTTTAGAAAATCAATACTAAATTATCAATATGAAATTTTTTGTCCCTATGAAATAGTCATATAGCTAAATTTGTGTTTTAGGATATAATTATACTTTCTTCTATTTTCCAACGATACTCAAGAAAAGTTAATAAATAACAAGTAGATACTTGATTTTATTACCAAACAAATATAGTAGCGATTTCATTATGCTAATTTCAAATTGATTAACACACTTAAGACAGGACAATAGACTATATTTGTTGGTAACGTCTTTTTCATATAGGTAGTAACTTTTATAATAAATCGATGAAAGCTTTTACAAATGTAGGACAAGCAAATGTAAGGAACAAATTAAAGGGTGTACTTAAATTATATGAAATTACAAACCGTTGAATACACTCATTTTGTGACAGATAATATAAGAGTCAGTGAAGAGAGTATCCACTCTTTTATGACATATTATTAGCTGCCACTAATTTGTCTGGTAAAATTACAATAAATTGTAAGTTACACGTGTAATTTTATCTTTTTGTAATCAAGATAAAAAACATTTAAATAACTTCTCAAAAAAATTTATTTTTTAGATAATATAATTAAACTGTACGAGTATGAGTCGATTATTAGGGCAAATCGGCATAATACTAGGTCATATAAATTGATTTTATAAACTTGCAACTGCCCACAAATATTCCTTTATTTAGTTATTTAAGCAATTCTTTTTAGGGCTATACATGTATATCGCTTTAAATTTTGGTACATTATGTCATAGGCTTCTTACCTTCATTCTATAGCGTATAGAGATTAGAGTACTCTAAATATATGTTTAAATAAGTGTTCATTTATTATTTAATACACAGGAGTTGTACCAGTTCAGTTGTGTGGCTTGATCGCTAAAATATTGCTTCTATGCCCAAAGGTTTGAACCCCAAAACAAACCGTTTTTGTTTAATTCGCATTCACCTACTAATTTAAATTGGTAATACTATCGGCTGATGGTAAAGGAGATGGTGATTGTAAAATTCGTGACGAATATGAACTTGAAACATGTTCTTGTAGTACCAACGATGTGGAAGAAATATAGGACTACAGATTTTTCAGCATTAAAAATCAAAATGTGTCTTAAGAAGAGGGACTCCTGCAGACTGGTATCATCATATTTATTATTTATTCAATTCAATAATTAATAATGATAATAAAAAGTTGTTTTTACTGATTGTAAAAAATCTCTTAATAGTAGGTATAATAGATGACTTAATTATGTGCATTAAACAGGTACTTATAAAATATATTTTCAAGTTAAGATTATAAAGAAGAAAATAGTGCGACTTAAAACGAGTTTGTTGGTCTCCCACGCGAATTCCTCGCAGGGCAAACGTTATTATACTGCAGTGCTAAGACGCAACCGAGAATATAACTCGCGACACTTACCTCAACACTTATTTAAAATTTAATTCTTATCTTTTTGCTGTAACAATCGATGTATCTACTGATGTAAAACTGCAGTAATTAAATTTATAGTGTTTTCACGGGTGAAACTATGTCTCTACGAGGCTTATTATGCATGATATTCGAGAATCATATTAGTTGTCGTCAAGTGATCGACCATGATAAAGGGCACAATCTTTTTCTTGATATGTTAATATATAGGTATTATTATCTATGTTGTATAAATGTCGGAGATCGTGAAGCATAAGAAATAGAGAAATAAGGAAAAAGACACTATTTCTAAATATATTTTCTTGATAATACTAAAGCAGGTCAATAGAAATCGTCTAAACAAAATAAAAATGAAGAAAATCGATTGAGAAAGAGGAGAAAGATGTAGTTTATTGTTTTGTCTCTGTCTATTTATATACAAACTAGTGATCGTCTAGTAGTCGAAATTCGACCGTAATTTATTAATTTTTCAAGTTTCAATATTTATGAAAGTATATTGGTTAATTGATCCAAAACAACGACGGCATAGACAAGGACGTGAGGAATAGGATAAATGCGGGGTGAATGAAATAGCAAAAGGAAGCTGCTTGTGGACCACGAATGCCCTTGAAACTCCACATAAAGTTACTAAAGTCTTAATAAGTTACTGTGTGTTTTTATAACCACTACGCTTTCAGCGATGTATTTTCTTGACGTGGAGAAGTGAAGCAAGCAGTGTGGTGCTCTTATGGTTTTCATCTGTATACAAAATATACTATTAAAATAATAAACAATACAGACAAAGTCGCGGTTATTGTATCAACTAGTTATTGCGTTAGTCATCGAACCGAAACCATTGAGAGATCTATAATTCTTGTCGCTGTCATGCTGGCCTGTAAGACTCAATCAATACATCTAGATATAACCGAACTAATTTGATCTGCGTTGATTATTGGAAATACATCGGTTGATCCCAGAACACGACAAGCCTAAACGCGCTACTACGATGGGTGTTATTAAATCTCTTATATGTTGGGCCCGATACTATTGGCAACAATGGCGGTGGTCTATCAGCCTGCGAATTATAACGTTTGATTTTTTTTTAATGCGATTGGAGGCGAAACGAACGGACGGGGTACCTGATGGTGAGTAAAAATAAAACTTGACTGGAAACTTGTAACTAAAGTTTAGTTTCAGTATGAGTATAATAATAACTAACTCTTTGTACAAAACAAAGAAGGTATTCACAGTTGTTAGAACGCAGAATTTCCGCTCCATTTAAAATATGAAACACGGATGTTTGCCCTAATCTCGAATTTGTGGTTGATTCAACTAAAAGTTCATTAACCTCTTTGCTGTTTTATTTATGTGCACAAAATAAATGTCTTTGCGTAATACAATTCGATTAGCTTACGTGTTAACTTGACGCTCCGTTCATTTGAATAGCGACATCACGACACGGCTCTTCCGCCACACTTACTTAACTGTTGACACGTTTTATGATAAAACTTTTATATATAAGTATATAGCAAAGAAAGCACTATGCTAATGGGATTATAATTATATAATTTATACATAGTTTTGTTGGGGATGCACATTGATATACTATTTATATATCAATAGGGAGGCATATTAAGAAATTATTTTTTATGTGACTGTAAGCTCTTTTGGCTAAACCAATATGTTGACAACTGTGTATGTAAAATAGAATTAAGAGCTGTTGATTTCTTGAAATAAATAATTTCTGCGACAATAAAATGAAGTACAATATACTTTAAATAATGCCTTTTTCTGATTTGAAGTTGACTTTAATTTCTTCTTATTATAACTGTGTTTAGTTATTTGTTCGTTACACCTTCACGCCTTAACCAATGAACTGACCATCATGAAATCAACTATACACATTTTCAATTAATTCAAGCCGTTTCGAAGAATATCCCGTACAACCAAGAAACACTTTATTTATATCGTTATGTATAGATTTTATTTCTTTTTGTTGTTTTATATAAGTGTAAAATGTGCACTCTAACCATGAATACCGGTTTATTTTCTGTACTCAATAAACAAAAGTATTTCTATAGCTGTATACATGCTTAACAAGCGTGCTCGTGAACTAAATATAGATTAAAAACTTCAGCATATGCGAACGGATTCGCTTCGACTAAAATGTCCATTAGTGTTTTGAGGTTATTCCATTTATAAAACAAATGATAATGATTCATTATATTTATGAATTAGTATAGTTAAATTAAATCCTATTGATTTACCAAACCACTTGTTAAGTAACGGGCTATCCACATAAATCAGTTTTGTTGTTTCGCGTTGTTAATATTAACCATGATTTAGTCAGCTTATTACTAAATATAAATTGTTTGATTCACTATGATATCATATTTATTTATTGTGGCTATTCTTATAACTTCTAAGAAATATTCCATAAAGTTTAACGAAATATGTTTAATTCATAGAAAACATAATGATGTAAATAGTTATTAGTCATTTTTTATAATACGAATAAAATAGAATTCCTTTAATGATTTATCCTTTTAACACTACAAATAGAATTTTACAATATATATCTTGTTTAAGATTTTTTCCATGTTAATTTATACCTAAAGATATACGTTACTAATTACATTACATATCTTAATTTAAATATGCTACATGTAGGAAGTACAATTGATTTATTTATATATTATATTATGTAATTATTTTCGTATGTAGTATATAGCTGAATGACTACATAACACTAACATAAATAACATAAACATAAATAACTGAAAATTGCATTATAGCTTCAACAACTACTTGTCGATCGATATTCCAAGGTAAACTAGTAATTGGTTGTCATTTATAATTATCGTAGTAGTAACTACAAATGAGTATAAAATCTCTTTCGTTTTATTTTATTTTGTAAATACGTATAAAATCTACAAGGTATCATTTAAAAAATGTAAAACGAATTTAATTGATATTAGTAGCTTTAAAAATTTAAAACGAAATTTAATTTCCCTAAGTTTTATTATGACATTAAATCGTAACCCTTATTCTTATTAAATGACGCATCATTATGAATAACGACACTGTTTACCGCATACTAATTCTATAACCGCATGTACTAACCTTGAAGCGGCGTAATTTTATGTACAGTTACAACCAAAAGTGAATAATTGAAATTAACTAATCTTTCTCATGGCCATCACGTTATTGAAGATATTAGAAATTGATAATTTATTTTTATTGTTCTTCGCTAATTATGTTTCATTATTTTATAACACAATAATAATTATAGATCACTACTGATAGATAGATACTAATAAAACTGTTAGATGTTATCTTAAACTGAGTAGCATAGTTTAGGACAAGTACGATACTGGATTATGAACTCGAGCACAATAGCATAAGACTGCACTTAGTCTTATTCTCAATAGTGGACAGATACGACTTTTGAGATTGCATCTAAATAAACTAGAAATTTCCCGTAGTTTCAGACGCGTTTTCTATGCTGTAATTATTTTCGACATGTTATTTTATATCTAAATATAAATATATATATATAAGATTAATAAATCGACGAATTGACGGAAAAATGACTGATTTTCATTCCGCTTTTTACTATATTGGGGGTTGAATTTTCAAAAATACTTCGTTAGTGCTCTCTCCTACAGCGTAAAAGAAATTTTCACAGCCTTAGCTCTAGTAGTTCAAGCTATGTGTTGATAAATCCGTCAGTCAGTTATCCTTCTATATATTTAGATGAATATCTATTGCCATATGTAACAACATATATTATTTATTAATTTCAACTAACTGTAAAAGATTGCTATATTACGGTACAACTGGATATGTAGGTAATCCAGCTTCATTTAAAAGTCGAACATCTGATGGGATCAATTATAGATGTGTGTGTTCGCAAACGCACGAACAAAAAAGAAACCATTAGATACACAGTTACGTAAAACGCATAACAGTGTACTTATGTGGTGAAAAGTTAAAAACTAGTTACTGTAGTAACGGAGCTACGTTTAGTGGAACACAGTCAATGGGATTGAAAAACTCGTCGTGGCTCTGTTTCGCATTTACTGGACGCCACCGATTGTATCGCAGATGCGCAGATGGATTGATGCCTCGAGGGATTCATTTGTATAATAGATGTAAGAAATCTTGAATACCAGTAACAAAGTACACATCATGATAATGTAAAATCATTATACTATACATTATTCAATTCTTTTTTATACAAGTCATAAATTAAACAAACGGTATCCACATTTTAAAATGATATTCTACAAACAAAAAAAAAAAACAATAAATGAGTTAGAAAATTTTCTTATGTGCCTTAATTATTTTCGTTAGCATTTTTTTTAGAATTTTCTAGAAAATCAAGTATCTGATAGATTATACAATTTTATATATAAGTTACGATAGGTTTTTTCTAGAATTGACTAGAACATCCAGTATCTAAAAGGTTATCAAATTTTCTATATATATTATAACTGTTTACGATAGGTTTTTTTCTAGAATTACTAGAAGATCCAACATCTAATAGATTATAAAAAATGTTATGTACATTAAATGTTCACGATAAGTTTCTTTTAGAATTTACTAGAAGATCCAATATGTAACAGATTATAAAATTTTCTAGATATATTATTTTTTAATGACAGGTTTTTCTACAATTTACTGAAAGATCCCGTATCTAATAGATAATAATTTTTTCTATGCATATTAATTATTTATGTTAGGTTTTTTTTTACAACTTTCTAGAACATTCGGTGTGCAATGCTACTAATTATTTTGAAATATCGATATCTAAATATCCTGTTATCAGCTGCTATAGATAAATCTATAAGAGCAATTTTAGTTCACTTATGAATTATTCTTGACTATCATGTCAACAAGTCAATAAAACTTGCAGTAATTTTATACACAATTTTATTTACAACTAATGTCAATTCTAAACGAATTGTCCATTCGCCAAGAGATTTAATTAATGTTGAACGTGATCGTTAGCACTACGTATCTACATTCTTATAGAGATTACCATAACTATGTAATTTATTCGAGCTGTGAGTTTCCACGCCATTCAACCCAAATGCAACTGGGCATGTCATACATATTAGTTTATCGAAGGATTATTTTTTAATCTTAACAATAAATAAGAAGGCCAGATTTGTTTTCTTTTTCTCTATTTATAACTGAAAACAGGTTCTTACTTATAAATGAAGAATGTTATTGTGGCTTGTTCTTTTATTTGGAATAACATTTCTGATATTATTAAGAGACTGTGGCGTTTTCGTTTCATTTCTAGTTTTCAGCTAATCTCATTAGAGCTTCATCTATATAAATAAAAATTGAATAAAATTGCCGAATGTATAAAAGCGCATCACTTCTGAACGGTTACATTTATCTGGCTAATTTTATTTTGATTGTGTGTTTGTAATTGTCAGGACTAAGTTTGTAGGGAAGAAAATGTCTGATAAAACACGTAGAAATGTGATAAATTTAGATAAAAATCTGTTCATACAGAAAACCGTGTAAGTGAGTGAGACAAAACGGTAGGCAGATCTTCAAAAATATTTAAACAATTGCCATTTTATTTTACTACATGGTCGTATTACAAAGGGAATGTGTGATATCTTTTTTCTTTGTTAGTACACCCGTGCGATGTCGGGACAGACAGCTTGGTATGTATAAAAAATAATCTAAATAAAAAATAAAGATACGTTCAGACAAACGAGCTTTGCCTATTAACAAGTTTTTCAAGCGGTCATACATATAATCCAAAAATAGCTAATGGAAATATAGACGTACTACCTACAATGTTAATAAAGTACATATAAAGTAGTAATATAAAAGTTTCCATTTATATGTACCTACCTTATACGATAAATTTTATAGTATGAACATTATAAAAAAAACATTAAAATCCCGCTATGAGAGAGCTGTCGGGAAATAACGCATAAAGTTTTACTTACGAATTGTTATTACGTACGCAAGTGCCCGACAAATTACAATTAATGTATTTCTAAGAAAACACTACGTATTACGTTTTTGTGATTGGCTTTAATGAATCCGGTTCATGAGATGATCTTTCCGATACATGTGTTCAATTCGCGAAGTTTACCGTTACCTCAATAACTGTATATTAGTATAACGCGGCCATGTTGCAATGTCCCTTGATAACTAGTACCATCTATAAAAGGTGATGACAATTAAACCTATACTTTCAACCTGAAGAACCCGTTAATTGCTGTTAAGTTTTCAATCATATTACGACCGTAAAATAAAGATTACTTAAAATTATTTGATATGTCTAAACTGTGTTTTAACTATGGAGTAGAAAATAAGAAACATTTGCAAAAATAGTTAGGTATAATTATGCACTTGAATATAAGCAGAATTGAAGTCCCTGTTTTTTGTTCGGGCTAATCTCCAAAACAGTTGAACCGATTTTGATAAGACTTCTAAGGTTGTAATAATTTAATTTCATGTAGGGATCTTAAAATTGATAACAGAATTCTGTAAAAAAAGGGTAAAAAACAAAAGACAGACAACTATTAACCACATTGGAACACTTAGTTCCTATCTGACAATAAAAGCATTTTCACGAAACGAAATGGCAGACATCGAGCTAGTGAAATATAAAATAGAAATATATACTATTTACAAATAACAACGATAATAATATAAAAATCAATTGCCGAATGTCCGAATGAGCGAACGCATCACTTCAGAACTGTTGCACCTATGTGACTAATTCCTACATTGTGTTTGGGATGAGGTTTGTGTGAAAGAGAATGTTAAAATTTAGGTTAAAATCACCATATCAAAAAGTGAGTGCGTGAGTATGTCAGTGAGACAGAAGACGGTATTGACAGAATTGTCAGATTGATCTTCAGTTGGCATTTTATTTCATAACTTGGTTGTTCTAGAAAGGGAAGGTATTCGTTTATATTCCCGCACGAAGCCGGGGCGGACAGTTACTATCCTATACACAGAATGCCTTAATAATTATAATATCTTTACTACAAATTTAATTTAAGAAAAACAATAATCCTCGATTTCATTAGTGTAAAAAATGAATCAACTATTTTAATGATCATACACAAAAGAAATATGTCGTACCTACCACGACTAATCTATGTATAGACCAAACTGGTTCAGAAGCTCAAAATGTTAACTACACATATAGTTACTGCAGTCCAGGCGACTATATACAAAATGATAATGGCTCTATAATTAACAAGTTTACTAGAATTTTCAAAGCCATATAGCATTATCAGTCTTATCAATTGAATAATGATAAACGTTCGAGTCCATTCTTCAAGAATACCACAATCAATAGTTTACGTTGGTAGTCGTTTAATTTTAGAAATGACATAGATAAAAATGATATATATGTACTCGTATATATATATATATATATACAATGTAAAACATTACATTATACTAATATTACAAATGCGAATGTGCGTTTGTTTGTTACGCTTTCTCGACTTAACTACTCAACTGATGATCAGTAATTTTTTATAGAGGAATAGCGAGCGGACAAAGTCCCAAGCAAACAATAATTAAATATATAAAAACCTGATGTTGGTATATTAGCGACAGATAAACTCAATCGCTTGATCGATCAAAATTGGGTCACTTATTTTATGGAGCAAAATTTTGCGTTATCTATTTTACGGTAAGTCCCCACTTGGTAACACTAGGCTATATTTTCTTCTTATTAAACTTTATGTATTGCAATTTAACGCTTACGAAGTTGCGGACCGTGATAGTTTACAATAACGGTGACCAATCATTTAAAAAAAAAATGCACAATGAAGAAATTTTACATGCCGCATGTTTGTTTGTTTTTGATTTTTAATAAACATATACTAGCGTTACAATAATATAATAAACTTATTATAGTATATATATACTTTAAAATTATTTTCATATGGTTAAGAAAAGAAAAAGAATGGTAAATTTTTTAATTAATATTAATAATGTTATAGTATTAATAAATCCGGGCGCGAGGTTAGCCACCACTGGTCTACATAAATCATCGTCTTCTTAGCCTTAACCCACCTAAGTAGGGTCGGCACAAAAAGTTTTCTCACTCTCCCCTGTCAGATGTCATCTCAGTATTCACATCTTTATACACATATATTTTATTCACACATTCCATCTATACCTTTTTTGGTCTTCCTGTCCTCCTATTACTCTTCCACTTATATACTAAAACCTTTTCTAGTCACATGTCTTTCATCTCCCCTCATAACATACTATACCATGCGAACCTATTATACTTCAACTGCTGTTACCAGTCTAATTTTGAAAATTCCTCTGAGATAGTAATTCATAATCTTATCAAAATAGCCTTAGTCTGTCTTAGGCTTAGTTTACATAAATTAAATGATAAAACATTTTTTACAATTATTTACTTCTAAATATCTCCTTAATTCCATACATAAATTGCTTAACATATTTCTTATGTTAATGCATTAATTGAAACTCGTATATATAATGTTGAATAAAGTATATGAGAATAAACTAATATAAAACTTACATACATAATGTTTTAAAATCAAATTTATTTAAATTAAGTTAAAAAGCAAATACAATTCGCTTTATATAGCAATCTAAAACAATTAATCGATACAATACAAAAAGTTGCTGGTGGATAATAGCGTATTTGCTAGCGTTCCCCTAACTACCTATCAAGCCTAAGTTGGAAATCTGTCATCAAGCACCGATCGGTATGTTCCAACAGCTGCGACAGAGCCAACTATCTCGATACCCTTCCTTCCTTCCTAACCCTCATGCTTAACGCGTTTCATCTTCGGGTGCATCGACATTTAACATCAGGTAAAATTTAAATATTATTCATAATTTCTTATAAGTAGTATGCAAACATTACAACGTTCTGTTATGTTATTGGTTGACATTAGTTTTGTAAAAAAACTATAGAATGTAGAATGTCCACGGAATTCCGGACTCTTATAAGATTATACTTAATATTCTTAACTTACATTATTTTGTATAAAATTGCATTGACAGCATCACCGGCACGACATTTCCGGTGTTGAATTCAATTTTATAATAAAAAACCATATATTTAGTTTGTTACAAGTATTTTCCTACTTATTGCCCTTGGTGTTGATCTTTATTTCCGAGCTACTTGTGCGACTACTCGAGCTTGAAGTACTAAATTATACTTAACACTAATTTATTCCTCTATAGACTATAAATTCCTTATTTCTAAATTTGTTAAGTACGTCTCATGAATGAATAAGGAAATCAGAAGTGGTTAAAAAAATTATGTAAATTTTTGCGTAAGTATAGGAGGGAGGTGGGAGGAGGGAAGAGCATTACTTGATTTTGCTGAACAGAGGCAGGGGGCGATCAGAAATTAAGTTATTTTTTTGCATACGTAAAACTTGAATGGCCCCTTAATACTTTATATTCTAATTAATATACATGTCATTTTGACCTATGAAATATTATAATTTTATTGTCACGATATTTTAATTTCCTCGTGGAAGTAATGAAATATCTGGATTTAACAAAAAAAAAAATGAAAGCATTGCATATTTTTAATATGGAACATAAAAAAAATCTCACGTGAAATTATAATATTCACAGACTGAATCAGTGTAATGTGTAGCAGATAAGTGATATCTCCACTATAATATTTGATATGAATGTTTACACACTCGAGGTGACGCCAGTGCGGACGTTATCCGCATGTTGATACAGGAAATGAGGATTCATCTGTTATTTATTCATATACCACGTTTTTGTAATAGTTCTGTTCAATGTCTCTGCCGGATGATATTATAACATCGATGATAAGGTTACTTGCTCAAAATATATCTTTTTTTTTTCGAACTGACTACGCTACTGGCCCAACAGCCCTTTACTACTTCACCGGATTACTAAGGCGAGCGCTTAAGGTATTTTGAGGCTTGGTAACAAGCTCAAGGGTGCCAAATTGGCCGAACCTCGGTTTAGGCTGTTGCCTGTTGCAACATCACAGATGTCTAAGCTAAACCAAAATATATCTATTTATACGTAAATGTATGGATGTTGGTAAGTATATATAAATTTGATTAAGTCCAACACCATTTCACTGAACACTAAGTTAGTATACCTAAGTGTTTTTGGAAGTGAAAACGTCTTTAGCCGCACTGAGCAGTAAACGAAAGTGAATCGTCACGCTCGGGTCAGTGACGCTGAATGAATCGGGCTTACTCGTTTCGACACGCTATCAAATGCGCTCCGGTCGACGATGCACCGAATCGTATATTCTCGGCTTCATTTGTCATCAACCATGTTTACTATTTGGCCGGAGAGGGTGCATCGTTCCAATAATTACTTTAATGTGCATAGTACATGTATATATTAAATTTATATGTTTTCACTTATATCGTGTGGTTACAAGTACCACACCCAATTTTTTACACCGAAGGTTTTTATGTTATTAATTTTGTTATAGCTTGAAATTAGGTGGCATTGAGGCAAATCAACACCTATGTCGTTCAAATAGTCGTAAAAATAGGTATGTGTAGATATTTGAATATGAAAGGTATTTATTTACACAGTACTCATATTGCTATAACTAGAGATATTATTTATAACAAGTAATAGCTATTAACATATATAATAATAACAAACACATTCGAAACCACGAGTACTGTTGAAATATATAGTTACAAGCATTTTCATGCAATGATGATAAAATGGGTAGTGAACCAGGTGTCGAATTACAAAATAGCTTTCATGAAAATCAATACTATTTTCTATCTGGCTTCTTATCATCTTCAGATTGCTAGTTTTCAAGTTTTTATTACTTGAAGCAAAGTTACACTTGAAAACCAAATAGACTAGTATTAGAATGTTACCATCTTTGGCCACAACATGGCTTTATATTAAATAAGGTATATAATACACACATATAACAATAAAAACAATGTATACTGATAATTAACCTACTAAGTAAAACCTTGGAATAAATGTGCAATCATGCGCAGTACTAAGAAGGAAACTCATCACTAACGAAAGTTAAAAACCCCATTTCAGAACTTTACTAACGGCCACCCGTAATTTCGTCAACTCTTTTATCTTTATTCAGAACAGGACCAGATAGCTCTCAGATTACAGGATTTTATTTCAACTTTATTTCACATTTATCTTTATATTTAGTTAATAGGCGTTAACTATTATTATGTTATAGATTTATACGTTTACTAATATGATTATGTTTGCTATGCATGTTATAAAAAATTGTTTTGATTACAGACTTTCTTGTCATCCGCACTAATGAGGAAATATCGATTGGATATGAAAATTATTAAGCCATGATTGCTGACCTTATGCCGGACCACATTACAGACGATCGTTATGGGTAATTGGGCGCGTACTTTATCTATCTATGGCGACCTTTAAGGCTCTACTTGTTGTTGTGTTCGCCCGACTTACGCCTATAACAAGCTTAACCTTTCGATCGCTTCTGATGTTTGAACTATCGCTGATTGTTCACCAGTTTGTGTTTATTTATATTTTGATATTATTTTTACTATAATCTTTAATAGTAAAAGTATTTCAAAGTTCATACTAAAAAGAAAAACTGCTGGATTGACCTTGATTTTTTTTTATTTTACTTCCTATATACATAGTCCTTTTATATGAAAAAATATTATAATGATAGATGAATTTAATATAAGGTTTTAAGAAAGTACGATTTATACGAGCACTACGCTTCCAGCGATGTACGCTTTCTTTCCGTGGAGAAGTGCATCAATCGTTGTAATGCTTAAATTTTTTTCTCTGTATATAAAACATATTATTAAGATAATATACGACGTAAATAAAGTCGCAAGTAGCAGCTAGTTACTAATATAATATCCATTAATTAATTTATTTTATACTGTTTTCTTTATGAAAATGTTTCGCCAAAAACAGATTTAGGTAATTGTTTCTTTTTATACAACAACTGTTTACAAAATCCTTACTAATATTATAAATGTGAAAGTAAGTTTGTTGGCTTCTTACACTTTCACGCCTTAACTACTCAACTGGTATTCATGAAACTTTACTGTACACACGTTGTCAGTTGAATAGAAAGGTCGTAGGGTACCTTCCATCATGAAATAATGTACTATTCCCGACGGATACATCAAGGCTATTCTGTAGTCAGGTGAATCTGTAGAGGTCCCAGGGTCAACAGGGTATGTCACTTGAAAAAAAAAAACATCAAAGTAATTCAGAGCGAAACCGCGAGCAAAAGTTCAAAAAGCTATACAGTTTTATGTCACCGGGCAATTTAAATATAAGGTTTATTGTTACCATTTTACAATATTCTATAGTCTTTATTTACTTTAATAACTCACACGAAATTAAAACAGTTTATATAATTTTTCTTAATAAGATCTGGTTTTATATAAAATTAATTCAATTTGTTAAATTAACCAAACAAATACGAGTTGTTGTTAAAAAAATGGCCGGTAAGTAATTTTAAAATCACAAATACTCTAAAGTCTTTAACTCCACTTTTACGATTACGTGAGCACGAACAAAGCTTTTCTACTTACGCTTTGCCACCTTCTTTGTGATAATCTCACTTGTCTTCAAGTACGGTATCATTCTGCACCTCAGGGGTCTGCTGTACCTGAGGTATCTTTGTGTTGTTCCCTTACGCAGCCGAGTAACCGAGCGTTTATTGTAAATTTTCTTAGAAGTCAAATACAAACGTAACATTTATAACAATTAAAGGTGTTTTGTATTTAGTTTTTGTTACAAAGTACGTTCAATACAACCAATTAATAATATTATAGAAAAGAGAGAAGTTATAAAAAGTGTAATGGTGTAGTGTAAAAGTGTAACTGGTTAATACTTTGAAATTATTATTTTACATTCAGCTTAATTTTGGTGCAAAAAGTGTTTCAGCAATGAAATACTCATTATCACCTATAACTCCATAAACCCTTCTATAATTATGGCTTAGTTTTTAAAGTCATAACTATGTGTAGTCACTGGGAGTAAAGATCGTTAAGTGGTAATTTACTGATTACGTGGTCACAAGAACAAATGAAAAAATGTTTACAAGAACAATTGAAATCATGTTTAAAAGAACAACTGAAAACATATTTGAAAGGACAACTGAAAACATGTTTATAATAACAAAATTTCAGGCACCAACTTGTAGTAAATAATATTATAAAAATTATACCACCATCATATTTATTTATTTATTTAATTATTCATAACTATGAGAAACACAACAGTCAAATAAATATTAAAAAAATAAGAAGAAAGAAAAGGTACTAACTACACTGAAGGCTAATTACAGTACTCGTCGACCTTTTTGTACGCTCTACTTATAGCCATAGGTTACGTCTTATGCATAATATCGGTAAATTTTTTATAGAAAACAAAGTTAAAATATTATTATAGGAATTTAAAGTTGGCAATTATTTATCCTTAAATTGCCTCGATGTTATACATATTATATGATATATATTTATACGTAAATTTGTGAGAGCGGGAAACTCGGCGATAGTTCAAGCCGAGGCGTACCGTGTGCCCTTGTGCTGTTCGCCTATAAAATCGGGTGAGTGCCTTAAGTGCTCCCCTTAGTAGTCCGGTGAATCTGCAGAGGCCTCAGGTTCAATAGGGTAGTCAGTTCGAAAAAAAAAACAAAAAACCCTAAATTTGTGTTCTGAGCAATCATATTTAGAGCGGGCAGAAAGTTTGGTGCGGACTATAGCTATGTATTTACACATGAATAAAGCTTACACTATCTATAATACTAAAAAGTTAATTCATATAATATTAAGAATTGAACACTAGATACAAATATAAAAATAAACAAGCATATATGAAAAAGTGTAGAGAAATTATATATATTATTATTATCTGTTGCCCGCAGCTCCGCATGCGTTTTTTTTATAATTGTAAATTACTTCTTATAAGATCAGTTATCTGTTAGTGAAAGTTTCGTGAAAAATGGAAAAATTCAAACGCTTTGGAGATAGTACTGCAAACAAAACCATGGGTAAAAGCTAGTCCAAAATAAAAAAGCTTTAATTACTTTTTATAACGTTAGCTATTTGTCAGTGAAAGTCCTATGAAAATAGGTCCAATCGTTTTGGAGATAGTACTACATACAAAGCCATCAATGACAGTTAGTCTAAAATAAAGTAGCCTATGTCACCCGCTGTAATTTTAACTATCCATCAGTGAAATTTCTGTCAAAATCGATCCAGCCGTTTCGGAGATTTCCCGGAACATACAGACAGACAGACAGAAATTTTAAAAATTGTATGTTTGTTACCAATATCGTGTATACGTTCATATTCAATCAGTAAAAATCCGTTATTTTAATATTACATACACACACTTCATTTTTATTATATGTATAGATTGGCGTAATCTTTAAATTAAATAACAATTCAATTATTTAAAATAATATTTGTAGTAAACGGGTTATTGGAAATATAGAGTTTTGTATGAAGTACATAATTCAATGACTAAATAAATAACATATTTGTCAAATAAAAATGATGTGTATGGTTATGTTTGTATGGTATGGTTTCGTTGTTGTAGTTGTAGTTGAACGATATATATTGAAAGATTAGTCATGCATGGAGGTCGAAACACTAGTACTGCGCTATTTTTTTTAGTAGATATCGATGAGCTTTAGTTTTGTCAAGAAAAAACAATTGAACATAGTTCTTTATTCATACCATCGACGGACAAAACCTTATTTATAAGTCTCTCTATTTTTAATACTTCGCGCTCTTTACCTCTAAAATCTGCAATATTTGTATAGTATTCAGTACACATAAAATATCTACGTATTACCAGAGAAAAGGTTGTAGAGAATCCATAATCGAATTTCGAACACTATACGAATACTATTACAACTTATTTTAAAATGTGTAATATCAAGTAGTAACATTTTCGTTTTTATATATTCATAGCTCGTGCTTAAAGACATATATAATAGCAGGATATTGCGGACAGTAGTAGTCATTGACAAGCGGATACCGTCTAGCGTCATCCTAAATTCAAAGTTGTTAAATAATACACCAAAAAATGTCATCAAATTGAAAAAGCGACAATTTAATAATTGCCTAAATCCTTAACAATATAATATCGCTACATATTCTTGCAAACACGTACACTCCTAATGAGCTCCATGTATAATACATAATATAGCAACCGCAAACAGTAATCCCTTTGAATTACCGAGTGTTGGAATGGCTCGCAATGAACACATAAGACCCGAGGTTTAGAGCAACTATTTACCATAACAGGGGAGCAATACAATGGCGAGACGAGACCATAGTAGAGCACGTTATTCTACGTTTAACAGTATTATGCCGTGTTAACATATAAGTTAGCCAATTGAAAACAACAGTATTAGTGTTAATTGGTGTTTGTTTAAAAGTTTTGGATATTTTATATATTTAAAATTATACATAAATGTAATTATAATGTTTTAAACCCTTAAATAATTTATACTGTTATTCACATAAGATGTTGCAAAAAATAAGAAAAAATGGCACCAACTTAATGGTAACCAATTGTTATAAATCATTACTCGAACTTTTTTTTATGTTGGTTTTCTGTTTGTTAGAAAGCGCACCATTTGAAAACCACTGCATTAATTTAATTATAATATTCTAATTAAGATAGGATTTTTAAATAAACAAAGTGATATAAGTAATAATTTTTATGAGATTATGTATTTAAATAAATAATAAATATAAATACTCTAAATTAAACTTTACAACGTAAACAAGAGCAAAGTGTTGACAGTTTTAAATTCTTTAGAAATTATATTTAAAAAAATCAATATTGTCCCAACAAAGCGTTTAAATAGACGATCGTGTACATACTTGAAACACTTAACTTCTGTAAACTGGTCGACTGTTGAGTCAGAAGAGAGCGTAATTAGGTGTAAAACGAGTTTAACGTTTTGTAAAACCCTTTGTATTCGGTGGAATAAACATTGCTATTATAGACGTATGTACATATATACATATATTTTGACTACTAATTATATATTTGAAAAATAAATGATTGATAAACATGAAATGAAATGAGACGATTAATTTTTATTGTAATTATACAAACTATCTATAGATATTAAATAAGTTAAAAAAATACAGTACAAGGGCTTTAACTACCATATTAACCTCGTAATATAAAATTAGTACAGTCTTCGTTTTTTAATGCCCAGGCCTACTTTTGTTTTCAACGGTAATAAAAAACCCATAACACTAAAAGTGATGCTTTTAAAAAATGCACCATGTTTAAGTTCCTTAACACGGCTTACTGTAGATGTTGACTGGTAGAAATCATCACGTTAGGAAAAAGCGTTATGGCCCTTCATGCGACTTATTATCTCTCTGTGTCTCTTTCTATTGTATAAGAGAGTGTGTGCGTGTATGCGTCGAGTATCGAAATTCGAGCAGATGAGCGTCGTGCGCTGCCGGTTGCTTAACACTAATACTGAAAACGTGGAAATGAATTTAAACTTATTTTTATTTAATATTCTTTCATAGAACGAATGTCTTAACTGAAATACTAAATGAAACTGTTTGTTTTTTCTCCTTAGTATAGTAGTATGGTAAGCTTGGTGCAATACCAAAACAATGGAGACCAACGGATCACGGCGAACCACACTAAGGATTTATCTTTAGGTGCATGTAGGCACAGACAACTCGCCATCCAGCATAATTACTAGATATAGTACCTCACCTAAGTTTGCAACTACGGTGTCTGTTACACCACGTGATCGTGATAGAGTCAGAGTCCACTACTGTCTTACCATTTATTATAAAGTTATTACTATTTATTTATTATGGACTACCAACGTTTACCTATGTGTTACGAAATATATGTTTTAAGTAATGGCTAATCATGGTACCGAAAATAACAATAGAATCTTAATAACCTTGAACTGACAATTGTCATTACATTACGAAATTAGAAACTTAACGTTCGGTCTATAAACTATGCACTTAATGGCATACCTATCAAACCGCAGTAGTCCAGTGAATCTGTAGAGGCCCACAGGGTCAAGGTCAGTTCGAAAAAAAAAAATTTATCGAACCGTTTGAATACCATTTCTAGTTAAAATCATTTTGTTGTGTCCTCGAGTTTCAAACTTGTTATTACAAATTATAATCCTGTTTATTGCGAGAACAAATAATTTAATTCCCAAGTATCACCTTGTTCTGAAATAACTCTGTTATCAGAACAAGTAGAAGAGCAAAATTGACTCTTAAAGCGTTTACCGCAGAATGCTTTCAAATTTATCGAACTGTTAACACAGCGATTCTAATGACCAATAAAATAAATTCATTTATGGAAATGGAATTTCACATTTTGTTATTCCCAAAAATGTAACAAGGTGTCTATGTTTCTATGTATTTTTCTATATTAACTTTGTACTATATTTAAGATTTTAAATTTCATATATTTTACGTTTTCTTTATTTGTAATCTTGTTACAAAATCATAGATCTTGCTCTGAAAATACAAGCATTCTCTTAATATAATAGTAAAATACGTTAAAAACTGCCTTCCCTGGTTTAATTACGATAACATTGTAAAATATTCACTTAATGACATGGACAAGTTATTCTTACCGATTACCGTTATAGCGTAACTTGTATTTCGCGGCGAAACCCGAGGTGAACAACTAGCGAAAGTGGCCAGTGTCGTTCTGAGGTGCCATACCATAATGGGTAAAGCTGCGCAGACGTCCAATTAGAGGGAATGCGCGCCCCTCGCAGATCGGCTACCATGCACAGGCTGTTACCAATGAACACAGGGAACTACGTATCCACAAGGTATATGATAAAATTAAAAACCAAATACAACAAACAATGATGCATTTCATTTTCTATATCATGATATTTAAACTGATTAAATAACAAACCTATTTTTCCAAAAGATAACGTACAATGATACGAATTATCATTAATATACCAACAAATATTCAGAAATTGAATTAACCAGGTAACTCGCAAATTAAACTAAAAATTTAAATAAGCACACCATCACAACATTTTTAACATCCTCCTGTATTCGAGAGACCCCTTAAAAGGCGGGTTGTCGACAATAGCCTGGGAACACAGCTCATTTGAGGAGAAAATATGATGTCGTGTGGAGCTCGACTCGCTAAATCGTTTTTTAAAAGGAGCTTCGTTGGCGACGCGACTTCATGAACAAATGTGAAATGGTCGGAACGATGTTTCTGAACATTTACTGCACACAGCTGATAAATTATAAAGTAAAAGACTTCAAAATATATGCAGATATAAAAATATTGTAAACTGTGTTCATAGTTTTAATATACAACTACTATCTATTACTGTTACATAACTGTTATTTATTTTTATGTATTTATATTATATAGCTGTGAAATAGTTATCTTTCAATTTCTTACTACTAGCAAAGCGCATAAATGTGCCATTCAAGTATTAAGTAAGCAGAATTTTTATAATTTCTGACCGCCCCCTCCCGCTTGTTAACAAAAGAATGGACCAATGCTCTTACTCCTTCCTCCCATGATGACGTAAACATTTATGTATGTTTGTGTCTATTTTCTTTTTACTTATTGATTCACGGGCAGCAGTTAACTAGTCTAGAAATAAGGAATTTATTATCTATAGATAAATTAATTTATACTGATTCGCTGTTACGGGATGGTAACCTAATAGATAAGACCGCGTGTCACAGCTAACAGATCAGATTTATAACCTAAAAGGCTAAATAGATTTAAATCAATGACAAATAGTTAAATCCATCTTAATTGTGAGAGTGACCAATTATTAGGTATATATAGAAGGAATTTGGATGTGTAGGTCTGCCTACACATAGATCTAACTACTTATCATTTACTAAACTTCTATTAACCCGTTTAGGTTACAAAGCATTCATAAGAATTAGATATTCAAGCATACACTCTAAAAATATTACTCATCTTTTGTGCAGTTCAGTAAAGATATCATATTTTTCTACCAACATAACTTCTCAGTACATAACGTTCATTTATGAGAACATAAAGCTTAAGAACAGAAAGCGGTTCCATTAATAGTTTCCGCAATTAAAAAAATTACCACGAATGATCTAAAAAATTGTTTACTCCAAAAACTTCTATTATAATTGTCTCGGCGTTTGAAACGTACGTACGAGATCAAAAGGAAAATGAATAGTATTTTGACATACGTGCACTGTTATATAACATTTTATCTTTCCCGGTATTATACTTTTAATATATCTAGTTTTTCTACTCTTGGCAACAAAGTCAACGTTAATTTATTACGCACGACCAATTTGATTTACCCGTTATCATATATGTAGAGATAAACATTGATAATATTGTCATAAAGTTTGGTTATATATTGTACCTGCATTTCAAGGTGAATTAACAGTTCAAAAATATTCTAGCACCAGTTGATAATGCACATTTTAATGCATTTTGTATTAACTTAACATAATATAATGACGTCTAACATTTATGTAAATCTTCATGTTTTACAAAATATAAAATCATAAAAAGGTAAGTCGATAATAAATAAAATATGAAAGATAATAACATTCGAATAAGTATTAGTTGAACATGATAGATTAACACCTGAACTGTCCAAAATCATAAAGGTTGAAGTTCCATACAAACGAGTGTAGATCTCACGAGGCACGGTCAAGAAACTGTAAGACGCATAAGCTTAAAATGTGTCGGATTTATTTAATAAATTTGAAAATAACAAATTATGTATTATACAATTATAATTTTTATGTAAAGTATGTCGTGAAATTAAAAACATAATACGCCATTTTGAGATCTGGGTCTTAAAAAATAAGTCTCTAGGGGTTAAAATATAAAGAACAAAAAAAGAATTTACATAAACTTCCATATAGTCACGAAACTGTATAACTCTTTATTGTTAGCTCTGAATTTTTAGTTAACGATTCTGCGTTTAAAACAAAAAAAAAAACATTTATTTTGGGCTTGTTTTTTCTTGTCTGTTTCGTGTTCAGTCCGTCCGTATTACAAAAAATGGATGGAGTCCAATAAGAGAGCAAACCGGGATGACCTTGCACGCGCTAACGAAGGCTGCAATCCATACAAGGCTGGTCACAACAAAAAGAAATAAAACACAGCCGCGTAAAGACCTGCCACAAAAAAATAAACGAATAAAGAAGCGACCGACGTTTGGAACGCGAACACTGCGACCAGGTTTTTAGTAATTTATCATTTTGTTCTTTAAGCACTCGTACAAAAATTTAATTATTTAAATGACTGAAATGTATTTATCTTCGTACGTGTTATTAATTAATACATACTAAACGTTTTTACAGTATCACTATTGAGGCATCAATTATATATTTAAGGTTAAAGGAATCGTCAAAATAATTTTTATGTAAGTAAGCAATTTAGAAATTATATCACAAACACCAAGTAATAAATATACCTACAAATCACACACTTCAAACAATTTACACCATAGTATCTTATCAATTAGGAAAATTGTAATTCAATAGATAAATGTTACAGAGAAACCAACACAACAATAAATTTTGTCGCAAACCCATTACAATAACTGCTATCTATTGAAATAAGGGCAGATGTGCACGAATTAGGTTACGTTGATAACAACGTATCGACATGACAATATGTATATTACTACGAGATCAAATTCTCGTTGAACGTGCTCAAATTAACATACATTTCTGAAATTGAGTTGCCTACTAAGAACTCTTAACAAAAGAAGCGATGTACTCGACAGTTTAATTTTTTAATTACTGATGCCATAGTCTAAAGTACTTTCTATAAGATTTTTTATTGCAAATTCATGCTGCTTTTCATTAGAGAAGAAAGTTTAAACCTCCGTCGAACCACTTTGAGCTTTATACTACTCTTAAATATAGATCATTTCACTTTGAATGTCTTCTTCCCGTCCAAGTAATTACTAACTTGTAGGTTAAGTACATAAAGAGAAGTAAAGTCCAGCTCTACTTGTGACATGTCATTTGTAGTAATTCAACTCTAAGAGCCATCACTTCCTGTTAATTGCATTATAGATATTATTACCTATGCTAATATTATAAAGCTCTACGTAATATGTTTTTGTTTGAAGGCAACTAATCATCAGTTATACATCAAAAATTCTTTCTGCATTTTATACTCTATTTATTTAAGAAAGTTAAGGCTGTTTAACATCACGCTACTATGCTTGGGAGCAAAAAAAGAATACCCAACATAATGTAGGTCATAACATACGCAAAGGGGGTTATGTAATAATAGTGAAGGAGATCATGTAGCATGGTGCAGGGTATTGGGTCCTAAGATTAAATACCAGTACAACCTTAAGGCATAGTCAGTAAAATTATAAATAAGAAAATAGGATTGTTTTACTGAAAACTAAACTAGATAAAATAACACTACATTTTTAACTTCCTAAATTAATATTCGACACTATGAATATATGAACACAAATGAAATCTTACTGTTATTTATATATCGTTTAACTTGTTTTATCAGTTAAGCTATAAATTATTATTAAACTATCTGTGCATCGCGTTTAAACGACCATTAACAAGCTTAAATGACCGAAGATCGCGTATTGCGGGTCACGTAGTTTATAAATACAAAATGAAACAGATATAAAGGAGATAAATATTACTATGTTTCATTAATACATTGTACGATATGTTATATGGAAATCTGACATAAAAGTCTGTATTAATCAATTTGTAGTACTTTCTGGGCATTTAATTTGTTTTTGGATATATTATAGTATAGATAGATGTATAGATGTCTTGTACTCGTATTATGGCACTTATCACGAATATGACATTCAAAAGTGGTTAATTTTGAAATTTTGTTTCCCGGAACTTTATACGCTTTCGAAATAGATAGAAGACAAAAATTGACAATAATACATTATTAGGTTTTATAAAAAAAATCTGTTTTGTTCTCAATATGACATTCGTGAAATTTTATGCACAGTATGTACTTCTGACATTGAAAATGTATAAGGATTTATTTTTCTAAGAGTTACAATTTTATTCAATCATCAATGGTTTTGAAGATATTTTGTACACGACAAGTATACATAAAAAAAAAAAAATCTGGAATAACACAAATTTTTCTTCATTTTTCTATTCTATATACTTCATGATCTACAATATTTGGGCAATACTTATAACATACTATATTGACATTATATATTAACACAGAAGATAAACTTTGTACCAACCGTTATCATAGTCCAATTTCAGTCACTGAACGACTACTAGCAGTAATAAATTGAAACTTCATGAGACCAAGATCTCAACAATTATATTTAAACTGGAAAGATAAAAGCGGTGATTACCGCTCTGCTTCTGCTATAATTTAATTTAAATAAATAGTGACTTGAGTTCTTGGTTCGACGTGGTCGTAGTTATAGTGTTACAGTTGTTAGTTTATAAAAAGTACTAAAATATATTGACGATATTTATATCTGAATTAACATTGATATTTTAAAGTTATTACATCATAAAAACTCCAACACCGAAGGATACACAAACAAAATAGGTATATAATTTCTCTGAACAATGATACCTATTGTATAGGTAAACAATTTCATGATACATCAAAAACTTAAATAGAAAAATTATACCAAAAAACAACTACGCCTAAAACGTGTCGTCTGCATTATTGTAGAATTATTATTATATTTAGACGCCGCTTTAAAAGTCTAGATTCACATTTCAACTGTAACGTATACAACTTTATTGTTACGGCCGATTTGAAGACTGGTTAAGAAGTCGTCAGACCAGCGTGGAGCGCCCACGCAGAAGCTGTGGGCGGACGTGCACCCTAGCTGAGATGCATTCACGCACTCTCCAACCGTTTTGACTTATCTCCACTATTATATTCTTCTAATGTATGCATGTTTCAGATCAATGGATAATATATTATTTCCTTTGGTATTGCAATTTTAGCCAAATATAACTTTCATTAGTTTAACGGAAATTTGAGAATGTCTGTAGCGCAATAATTTACATAAATAGTCCTGTTTTAATTTTCTTCAAATTTAATTATTTTTGACAGTGAATATTTGAGTCAATGGTAACAGGAAAAGAAAATACTTATAACACACTGAATCGAAAAAATGTGATACTAAAAGTACACTCATATAGAAACCTAATAAATTAATAAAAGCCAATAAATACAAATTAAATGTATTGTTACTGAAGCGCAAGCAATACTGATTGTTATTAAAATCTTTTTACTGTGGACATTATCTCTAAACTAGAAAGAGCAGCAGTCATACTAGATAGACTTGTTCCGTCGTCACAATACCAACGTACTTTAGATGGCTCGTCGTATCGCCTACTTCTGACAAGGAGAAAGTGCTGCACCGAACCCCTCCAATATAAATATACAGACCCAAGGCCCTACTTTGATTGATCGGCTATGGTCATTAATTTTAAATATAAACCAACCTGCAAAGATATGGAGAATTCAGTTACGTCTTCAGTGAAAATTCATCGACTTAAGTATTTAAGTATGGAAGTTCACAATCAGTATCGTACCTTATAAAAGTAGTAAACACAAAATATCAAGATTTTAAAAACGAATATTTCTCTTCCAGTAATTTTTGGATTCAACGAAAAGCCGTGTCTACGAAGCCATACGTTTAAAGTAACTAAATTCATTTTAATATATATATATATTTTGAATAATTTATGTTAAATGACGTTTAAATCTTTATCAAATCAATTAAATTTTAGCTTAAATCTCGACTTTTATCTCAATATATAGTTAATCAATGAGACAAAACATATGTACGAGTTCATATGACGTGATATCGAATAATAATATTATTGTTCAACAATTGTTTAATACAATATACTTCGTTTAAACTAGAACGAACACATTACAAGCATCTGCAAGCTCGTTAATCTCAAATGAAATCTGAATGTTATCTGCATTATCAGCAATAAACAATAGCATTCGATTTGCACCATGATACTGCAGGCTAGTAGTCTATATTCTTAGGCAGCATAATAATATTGCCTCTTAATCGACTCTACCACGACGGATCTTATAAAATGAGGAATAGTATTTAGAAATCAATAAATAAAATATCGAAGAAGAACATAGCAGTGTGTGTGTGTGTGTGTATTTATTAGCTAAGTCCCGTGAATTCACTAGAGTTTAGTTTGTAATATTTCAAATTTCTGTCAACGCAACCAGTTAACCTTAAATTTAACCCGTATAAGACACGACTGTTAGGTACAAAAACGGCTATGCGACTGAACTCTACGGTATAGTACTTCACTGATATTAACATTTACAGTTCGACCCTTCTAGGTAATGCTCGGTTATTGTCGGGTGTTCAACCCACCCTCAACTCCCACAATCGACACCGCATCACACGGCTCAACCGCACTATTAATTCGTTCTCGTTTAACGTACTTCCTGACCTACACTTTGTAAGTAAATAGTTACAGTCCTAAGAGGATCGTAACGCGTTATTTCAAACTTAACTGTGAAATAATACCAAAACGCGTGCGTTCAAAAAACTGTACTCTTAATATATAATTATAATCACAAATTACTCTTCAATAACCTCACTTTTCAATATTGTCGGCGTCGCATAAGATCGGGAAAATATTAAACATTTAGTCTATAGCACTTGTATCCAGTATACTAATTGGTAAACGAAATTAAAAGTAATATCTCCTTTTTTTAATTGTCTATCTTTAATATCATTGAATATTCATACATCATGAAAATCAGAAAAGTCAACTACAGCCATATGAATATGGTTAAAATAATGAGCCGTTGTATAGTGACTTTTTAATAATGATAAATAAGTACATGTGGTGTAGAGACGACGATTTATAATACCCGCATAGCAACATCGACATAAAATACAAAAACAACTCAATTTAATACGCTGTACCGCTTCCATGGTCTAGTGGTCACGGAATCCTACAGAAACCACGGAACTCGTTGGTTTGATTGTTTTTATTGTGTTAAGGGTCGGTGTTTGACCACAATCTAAGCTGGTGTGGCCGAACACACTAACATGTTAAAGGTAGAAACAAGGTTTCGAGTGTAGAATACATTTCTATGAGCTTGATAAGTTCTTCGGTTGCAAATAGTTTACCTAACTATCAGAAAGCATCCCACTTCAATGCAACCGTTACATAATTTACCTTCAGTGGTAGCGTAGTGTTAATAGCACTTCTATATATATTCCTTCTATTTGTCGCTAGGATTATAGGATTTTGAAACAATAATGGCTTATACTAACCACTAGCATGTATGGACATGACCGGCGCAGGCTTAAATCCTTGCAAGGTAGCCGAAGCTTTTGGTCAAGGAAAACATCGTAATGAAAGCATAGCATGACAATGAAGGGATTTTTCTAAGCCTAACTACCACCCTCAAGTTAAAAATCTGTCGCCAACCACCTATGGGTGTGTTCCGGCAGATGTACTTGAGAGTCAGTACCTCTGGATTTGGCGTGTTTACGATCTTGGACCACATGATCTTTAACATCAGACGAGGTTGTATTCAAACATTAAAACCTATAAATTGTAAAACAAGTAGCCCAATTGCCATAAACTAGTTTAAAAGCTTAACAAATTGTTAGTGGTATACTATCACATACAGCTGATATAGATAGGTATTTAAGTAATATTATACAAGCAAATATAGATATTCTTGATATGAAAAATGACGTAATAATCATACCACACCTGATCTAATATTTCTAAAGTCGAAGTAATTCATTAAATAACAATAATATAGCTCTAAGTATAAGCATAATATAATCCTATAAAGTTATTGCCTATTAAAACACCTCGTCTAAAAACGTAGGTACATTTTATTCATATAAACATATCTATTGGTACGAGAATTATATTATGTACGTACGAAACTCTAAATATTTATCGAGACACTAAAGTGTATTCAATCGATCTTCCTTAAATCACTTTTGACGGCCCGTATACGTCGCGTCATTCTATTTAAAAGGCAAGTTTTATAAACACGAATAAATAAAGAACTAAACATTTAAACTACTATGTTCTTCGATAATTGGGGCAGAGATCACGTTCATCTTATGAGTCAAAATCTCTCGCGAGTCTCATAAACAAAAACTTAATTTTTAAATATAACATTTATTAATATGTCAGGTTTATTTCTGTTAAACGTTATTTTATTATGTTGTATGCGACACGTACAATTGAAAGTAATCTTCTTTTCTTTTTTAAACACTTCAAGCTCTAGACACTTTGATATTTACTTTTACTTTGATATTTCATTCACGTATCACCTTTGCGAACGACTTTTATAACGAGGTTACATTCTTATGTTAACTATTATTTTATACATCTTTAATTGTTTATGTGATCTCAAATAAAGTATAAAATGAGTTGTGTTATTTTATTAATCTTTTAGTTATAAAATATATGACTATTTAATTATTTAGTGAGATAATAAAAAAATGAGCAAACAATACAAGATCAAAAAAATCACAAAAGACTCCATTATTCACGATCGATAACCGACCAACAAACGGTCATAAATCGATTCGTCATTGAAATTCATTGAATTTGATCCCGTATTACGACTGTCGTCAAAACCATTCTCATACCCGGCACAGGACCGTCACCCGCCGGGCATGACGTGTGAAGAATTTAATTGGAGAAAATAACTCAAGAGGGGAACCGTGCTTAACCGAAAATAGGATTATCGAAAACGACGGCGCTTTCCTAAACATCACTCACTTAGACACTAGTCTTTAACAAACAAATAAAATAGAATCTATTTAAAATGTCGAGTGGTTAATAGAGGGACTTGAAAAATGTTATTGCCCCACGCTTGGCCGCTTCATTTGGACGTGGCCGCTATTTTCCAGCTAAACATAATAAAGTTTATGTTACTATAACTTTCGAAACGGTAAAAAACTATTTTCATATAAAAATATACGATACAATAGAATGCCCATCGACCACTTATCCAGACGATTGCGTTCGATGGGAAAATGAGTTTATTTGTGAATGAGAAGTAAATTATATATTACACCCACATTAAAAATATAGTTTTGTGTTTGAGATTGATAGTTATTGTATTTACAATTTCATAAAAACGCTACTATGAGATAGATGTAATTACAAAATATGTTACTTACTATCGTATTTAAATAATTCTATTGTGAATAAAATTAATATCGGTTTCCATTTATTAAACTGGAGAAATATTGAGCCATCATTTGGAATCAAATGCATTTAAATTAATTTATTAGGCTGGAATATCTTTGTCTTGATATATTTTTTCGTAAATAAAGTAACGCTCTTTCCAAAGTTATGGTGACTCAGTGGTAATATTTTGGACCTTACGTCGATCAGGGTAAAATCCTGAGGTTACAATGAGTCTTGGTTAACAGTTAAAATAAAACATCATGACATGGTGTTTAGGTATTTTGTAATTCGTGCCTTTTTTTAAATATGTCGCCAAGAATAGGTATATTTCATTGGGGGCAAAAATTATAAACATGGTAAAGCCCATGTTGTGGTTTACAGAATCGTCAAGAGAATTTTCCCTAACCTAACGTAACCATATCAACTGGGTGATAAAAAGTCTTTAGTAACTGAATATAGAGAGATATATACTGAGAGTATATTGACGTTTCTTTAAGTCCTAAAATTGGTCCTTTGAGCCGGTTGTGCTCCGCAAGTGGATATACATTATTCAAGATATATTACATAAGTAATTTAAGCACGAATAATTTAAGATTCATAAAAACATAATTAATATAACTAGTGGTAGTGCTTTGGTCGAATTTCGACCTTAAAAAGAGGTACAAAGTTTTTTTTTCAGGGTTTAACGTATAGCCTACTTATATGTGTATAATAAATATATCTTAGTATCTACTTTAGAACGGTAACTTAATATTTAATGTACTAAAACCGTCCCTTTAAAAGAATAATAAAAATCGCTTGTGTAGTTGCAAAGTAAATCGGGCATACAAAGAAACATACTAGCAAGAAATAGAACTTTCTTTCTTTAAAGGCCCTTAATCCATATGCAACAAATGTATACATAATTCTATAAGGTAAATTCACACCCAACCATTTTGATAAACTGCCATCCCACTGACTCTAGAAGTTATCAAGCTCTTATCGAAGTATCCTGATATTTACACTGTTCGCCTCGAAACTTATGTTATATTTATACCTTGTAATCTAAAGAAGGTTGATGGCAGCCGTGATAATAATTTATTAGTACTAGCAGGCTCCAGTAAAAGATGTATAAAATGAAGTCAACGAAGAGGTTGATGTCAAATTTGACAAAAGTTTCGTTCCAAAAAGCTAGATCACCATTAACAATTGCATAGGAATTATTTGGAAAAATAAGATTTTAATACATTATTTTTAAAGTACCAACGGAACCAACCAACCAACCTAAAAAGTAACTTTTGCTCGCGCCTCCGTTCGCTTTAATATAATTTTGACCTATAATTCGGGAGTAGAATTTTTTCCTGGATGAAAGTTCCCCGTCCTTTTCTGCAAACGTGTATGCATAATTTCATGACGAACAAACAAACTCATATTTGCTTTTATGCTATTATAAGGATTGATGAGGTTAGGTTAGATTTACACGGGATGGTTTCCGCAGCTCGTTATCCAAATTGCGCCTATTTTACTTAACAACATACATTTTGGTGTATGTGAAGTCGATATTTTTTTTTTTTTTTTTTCGTGGGGAAATCCTTCTTGGACACGCCACCCTCCCGGGGGAGAGGGTGGGTAGTGTGAGACTCCTACTCACTAAAACCCCACGGTGTACATCTGCCGCTATGGGATTGGGGCGGCACGAGATCTCTGAAGCATTCATCGTGCCGCCCCAGCGGTTGGCCCGGTGTCAAACAGCGTCACCGGGTCCCGACCTTGTCAGGAGACGACCATGTACACACCGGTCGTCTCCTCCGTCCGCCGGACCTGTGCAATGGGAAGATGGGTCCCCCGACCCACCCTCCCAGGTCCAGCTAAGACGGTGGAAGGAGGCGAGCAAAACGCCCCCTCCTCCCACCGGTCCTCCTCCGTTGGCGGAGGCGGCCACTCCGAGGGTCCAGCTCGCGGACCCTCTCCGCCGCCTCCTTCTGCGAGACGACTTCCTCGCAGAAGGAGGCTACTGCATTCCACATACGCTCGCTGCCAAGCATGGCTTTTACCACGCTCGGCAGCGAGAGATCCACACCTACCGCCGTAGCCAGAATGCGGCGTTGCTCCTCCCACGCAGCACACTCCGACAGAGTGTGCTGCGCGGTGTCCGGCTCAACGCCGCATTCGTGGCACACGGCGGTTGGCTCCCTGCGTGCGATCCGGTGCAGGTACCAACCGAAGCACCCGTACCCGGTTAGCACCTGCACCAGACGAAACGACAGGAGGTCGATATACTTCAACACTATTTGACCGATAACCATGACAGTTGACAGACCTAGTGTTTCTTACAGAAGGTTTATTTACTGTCCATTTTATATTACTGGTTGTTGCTAAGCTAAGCTGCCAAAGGAAAAGTTGCTAAATTAAAGTATAAAAAAAAAAAGCTATATTACAATTTAATTCGGACGAAGATTCAGGCGGTCGCTAATAAAATATAAATGTAAAACTAGATGACCTACTTGGCACTTGTTCTATATGTATTAGATGAAGAAAATTTCCTTTAAGTTTAAAACTGCATCCAACATTTGTTTACGCGTTTATTATAGAGATTAGAGTAACGGTGCAACTACTAATATTATAAGTATATAAATATATACGAAGTGTGTCCAATATATCGTTCCGCCCAACATCCTCATGTTGGATTTCTTCCAACTATGGCTGTAACTGGACTGTGTACTAGATATGCGTGAGTCATCCCATCTTCACATAGTTGAAAATAATATATCCAGGAGTTTTATTCAAGTATTTCACTTGAACAAAAAATTGAGTCATCATATATTAAACAGTTTCTGTGAATCGATTGTGAATCACAAAACCTATTCGTATTTTAACCTCTTGATCTTACTGGTCATTCGACATTGATTACTAAGAAAACTAATAAATATCCTAGTTATTAAAATAGGTATTACTAAGCAAACAATATTTTTTCCCTCTCTTTGTTTCAAAATAACTCAACGAAAGTCGAAAATGACAAAAATGCAAACACAGACGCCATCACTGTCTCGAGATTTACAGTTACATATTTTTATTATAACATGAATCAAAACAAATGTTAAATTTAATTAAAATTAGTTTAAATGAATTAAATCGATATAAATATGTTATAATAAAAAACAGTATGTCCTAAGTCTGTCTGTAAGAAAAAAACGGATGGAAAGAATATCCGCGATTTTAAATGGCGAAAGCCTTACTTTTATTAGTGTTTACGGTTTATTATTTTTCCTCTCACAATATCCTATCGAGCAATTCAATTGACGTTTCAGGATATCACAACATTTAGATTTTAGAAACGTATCTGTCCGGGGCAATGCTCTGAAAGGTACTGGCTACTCACTAGGTCACTCTCTGGCGCCGTTCCCATAAAAATAAAGCTTATTTATTTATATACAATTATATTATGTTCTTATATCATCTACTAAAGTATGACATTATCTAATATTGTATAATCGAGATTTATTGGTTATTTATACTCATCATTGGAATGTTTAAAACTTAAAATTTGCTCTTTTGATAGAGCCAGGCCAACATGATTCCGATACTAAATAATGTAACAAGTTGTATCAAATAGTCTTTTATAAACTCTGCCTAGTCTATCTGGTTAGTAATCATTTTAATATAGTACGTAAAAGAAGTTTACCTAATAACTTGAAAATATACTACATCATACATAAAATTACATAAAAAAAAATAATATACACATACGAGTATATTGGAAAGCTTATAGTAAATAGATTATAACTTGAAGTTACTATATATTATATATATAGTATAGTATATACTTCCACTGGTATTTGTTCCGCGCCATTAATAAGTGTTAAGATCTTAAAAACAAACGAATGAATATAACATCAAATTCATACGCTTACATAATATTTGCTCATATGTTCTCCTAAGCGAGTATTGACGGGAACGTAAAAGTTTTAAAAATTAAAACGTTTATGTAGTCTTATAATAGACCACAATTAGTACTTCTTAATTATGTTTATTATATAGTAGCTGCAGTAAAAGTATCCTGTATAAGCATGCTACTTAATAATTACATTCACCCAAAGGTTGAATGATTATATGATTGTCTATACAAAAAAAAAAAGTAAAATCAAGTAAACTAAGAATAATGTATTGTATTCTGCTTACATTTTGTATTATAATATATTACTGTAATAAAAAAAACATAGGGATATTGGAATAATTAAGGTATTAAAATTTACAATATCATATTAAACACCTGATAAGCGATTCTGATAATTCCGATATCACACCCGAGCAACATTCTAGTGTTACATTCAAAGAAAACTTAGATCGACACACCGATAAAAAGCATGTGGAAGGCGGCGACCTTCATATATGACATCATTGCGCTTCATTACTTAAGATTAGTTTCATTAACAACATAATAGTACTCACCAACTTGTTTTATTGCCATTTTCATCTATCGTCAAATGTTCCGCAACGGAAAATCCGAAATATGAGCCGGTTTCTCCGAACTTTATCACAGGGATCCTCGGTTCCAAATTAAAACCGGTGACACTGTATATAATACACAAAAATAAAACACAGCTAAATTTATAATTCGCGGCCATCGTGTATGTAGTTCGCAATAGAGTCGTGTTACGAATCGTGTTATCACACCAATTCACTGTCCCGCAGTTATTATTTGGCACATCGCGATTATCGTAGTAAATAATGCTGGCGTGAGGCGACGGGACCCCCAGCACGGTTGCCGTTCGCCGGCTGAGTATGCCCGCTAAACTCTCTCTAGCCGCGTGCCCGCCTATAACGTAGTCGTAACGTGTACTCTACGTCTCTACGAGTCTCTACATACGGTAGAGCGACAATGCTTTCGGTAGAGGCGACTGAACCCATAAAACCTTGCGTAGGTTATCAATACTTGGTACAGCGCCATCTTTAGGTACGTAATACTTTTTTAAATAAGCTCTACTAGCGCCATCTTGTAATTGCATTTTTTATACATCTACCATTGCAACAAGTTCGACGAAGTTTTCAAGGTACTAAGAGTTTAAATATAATAACTATAGATGGCAGTAGAGTGTACAGATTAAAGTGTAATAAGTTGTAGCACAACTTAATAATTGAATATCAATCCTTCACTAAGTGAGTGACGTCATAAATTTGTAAGTAAAATATTTATAAAATTTTAATTGCAATTACTCAATCAAGAAAGGAATAGGGATACAAAAAAAAACGTTGTATAAAATAAATACAATTCATTTTTATTCCATAATTACAGTAAGTGCAAATTATTCGAGTAAAAATATAATAGTTGAAGAATAGCAAAACAAACGGGCCTCAATTACACAAAAATAATTATCTATTTTCATGTAAATAGTAGATACTAGTCTTTTACTACTCTCTCCGATGATAAAGATTGTTGTAGATGCCATAAGATTGATTTCTAGAGGCCGTAATTTATAATATTTATTAAATAAAAATACTGTTCGCCTGAAACTAGACAAACGGATAGAATTACATTTAGTAAGGTAATGTATATTTTCTCGTAGGTAATAATACCATTTCACTGTGTAGATTGACATGTAAAGCCGAGATGAAAAGAGCTCGCGGATGTAGCGCTATCACGTAGCATTGATTTCACAACCGAAATATAGACAGCGTCGTCGTTATATCGGCCATCTCTCGGTTGCAAAATCTTGATCAATCAATTGGCATTTGACGGAACATATTGCGCACCATATGAGTTGTTTGGTATTGCAATACTTGTATGACGCGAGTGCAATCACTAGTATTGTAACACCATTCGGGTTCGGTGAAATATTTAAGGAAGGGGATGAAAGGTTAGTTCGGTCTGTGAATGCGCGAACAATAGGTTCAGTTGCGAGTCCAAACCGACATTGAACACTTTTACTAAACTAGCTCTAGCTTGACCAGGATCCTTACGAACGAGAGCTACGCCGGAAACCTTCATCAGGTGAACCTCAGAGTCTGCAGATCCTCCGCCAGTGGTAGCCAATTTAACATGACAAGTTACATCGACATGAATGTATTTTTCTACCGCTGTTCCTTTTTTCCCTGGTACATCTACATATTCAGTCTTCTCTTCCACTTGCGGTAGATCTGCACGGAATACGCAAGCTTCACCCAATAAACCCTGTAAAGAAAATAAACGCAGTTGATATAAATAGATGTATTTAAATGAAATGCCAAGGTGAGATAATTTATGTATACAGCTCTTTGGCGAACGGCCAACGTAAGATGCAATTGGAAATTGTCCTTCTGCCAAACAAAATTTCAAGATGAGGTAAATCATATGTAAACAAATAATGTAAGTTCTAACTCCCATCTATAAAATTATGGCTACGTGCCAAGAGGCGCCGTTAAAGATAATTAAAGGCAAACCACACCACATTTATTACGAACGTACCCCGTTTCCTGTAATGGAGAACTTCATTCCGGGATGAATAGCACGAGGTTCCATGCCAATGCCCTCGGGATGCGAATCTGACCAGAAATAGTTTTCAGGAGCGTTAAGTGTGTCTGGTTTGAATGTAAGCCGCTTGCCGTATCCCATCCCAATGGACTGAAGCAACAAACTGCGACCTTCGAAGAGATGACGTCGACAACCGGCAGGACGCACTCGGTAATTGAAACCAGGAATAATGCGAGGGTCAATATAGGTTCCTAAAAGTATATATACAGCATTAAATAAGTATATTAATATCTATCTTATATTATAGTTACAAAGTAATATATTACCGATGACGGGTAATTCATATTTCTCTAGTCCAACTATACAATACTGGCAAGGAATGTCTTTAATATCAGCACCATTTACGGTGATCCTTCGTGAAGAAGATTCAATACCAGGCTTAAGTTCATAGCCCTTTCTAAGTTGCTTAACACCGATGGCTACATTAACTACGCGTGAAACTACAGCATTGCCTCTTCCTTTCTTCAAGATAGCTACTCCAGTAACAGGAACTAATTTCGTGGCGCCATCATTTTCATACCATTCTACTTTACACAGCGTACTAATCTTGACCTTTTTATCAATGGAACCATCTTCGTATATCTTCTGATCCAATTCGACTTGGTTCTTCTGAAAAATGAATGAAAATAAACATTTTTTTTATAATTGTGTTCACTACAATCACTTCGGCAACGACCACTTATAGATTATAAATAGCTCTACCAAATCTATATACACTTCTTACGGTAAAATTGGCATATCGATTATTGATTTGATAAAATAGGATAAACTAAAAAAAACATTAGAATAACTAGAAGTGAACATAATTTGGTAATTATTCTTTGCCTCTAAAAAATATTGTAAACAATAAATTACAGTAATGTAGACTTACATTATAACGTGTTTATAATGAACAAAAATTCAAATCAACAAAACGTTAAAAAAATAGTCTTTCAAAATTTTTACCTAATTAGGGTGTCCGGAGAGATTTCCTGTCGGTAATATCTCAGGAACCCTAACCCCTGTATATGCCATTCGGGTACATGTTCAAAAATGCTTTGTTACTTGCAACGTTCGTACTTCTAGATCCACAGACTAAAGTTATTTGTTAATCGATCTTAATAATATTTGATTAAGTAAATATTTACCTGCTGCTGTACAACCTCCAAGATCCCTTGAGGCTCATGGTTAGCATCGTAAATAGTAAATTTATCCCCAATGGATACAGCTTCAATTTCAAACGCGAATCCTTCCGGCCTTGAATCGGTCCAGAAATAATTCTTGTTATCATTGAGAGTAGAGTCGTGAGGTTCAAAAGTGAGTCGGCGAGCAAATCCACGACCAATAGACTGGAGGGTGAGGGCCTTCCCTCCGAACAAGTACCGCGGCTTCACCGATAGTAGTGGTGCATCCATAGCCTGAAATATTTATTTAATTTATAACAAACAACTCTTTCAAATAAACATAAATCTTTACTAAATACATTTTTTGTTTTAACTTAACAAGTATGTAAGAAAAAAAAATTAAACGTAAAAGTTTTTGAACTGACTGATTGAATTCAATGCTAAATAATCATCATGTTTTGTGATCAACTATGATTATTTTTGTATAGAAAAAAATGTGAGCACCACTATTAAGTGTTACCACCATACATTATTACAGTTATACTACGCACGTTACTTACTGTTCACGTGTATCTGTAATGTTGATTTCCCTATTCAATGTAATGAGAAAAAAAATAATCATACTATAATATCACAAAGGACGGAAATCTTTTGCAAAAAGACAATGATTTCATTTGATTAATGGCATAAACGCCCTTATGAATGATACTTATGGTTTACCTATTATGGACATAACATGCCGCCGGCCAGTATGTCACATTCGACCTGTCGGGTCGCAGCAAGGTTTCTTGATGTTTGTATTGTGAAGCCACTCTGGGCGGGTGTGTCTGAAAAACTGGACGATCCACATACCATCGCCTACAACGGCAAGTGCACACAACTATGCGGGAGATACTCCTAATTCAACAGTGTTGATCGTTGATGATATTTTCATTCTGTAAATGTCAGCAACGGACACCGCTACTCTCTGAACTAACACCGGTAATCTAATCTAACCAAACTCTGAACTACAGACTACTGACTGCTTGACGATCTTGAATGGAGTTTGAATTCATTTAATAATGCCAATTAATATAGTAGTTTACAATTTTCTATGACTTCATAGAGTAACTTTAAACATTATGGTGTAAGGCTGCCTTTACAATCATTTATGTTTTCGTATGTGAAAATAATGAATTAAATAATGGTTTAATAAAAACAAATACGAATAACATTATTACACTTATCTAAACTGTTTTTGTACACTATATACCAGTTAAATTTATATCAAACATTCAAAATATCGAATTAATTCTATATAATGATGACAACCTTACGCAATATCGTGCTTCATAAGAATATGTACCCAAAGAATATTACGAACGATTGTAATAACGATTTACATTCTATAAGTAATACTCGTTTGTGGTTATAAATGGAAATACACGAATACTCTTTTTAGCTATACTTACAATTATGTTAATATTTTTTAAAGAAAATCAATAAGTCAACTTTGTATAAGAGTTTTCGTTCAATCCATAAACATTTTTGCAAGACGCAAAAACTCACCATCCTCTTGGTTCTGAAAATGATTACACTTACAAAAATGTTTCCAATTAACCACAATCGACATTATTCAGATCTAAATAGTTAAAATAAAAACACCTATTATCTAATTTGCAATATTGCAGTAAAATATTCAACAGCATAATTTGAAAAACACAAAAAAATATTGTCATATACAGAGTCAGCACGGCATGTTTAAAGTTAGCTGTATTTTTGTATCCAAACTCAAGTCAGGTCAGATCGTTTCTTTCAGTGCAGTTGTATCTGTCGTAGTTCAATGTTAATGACTTTTTCCCCGAAATTACATGGATCTTCAAAGTTTTTCTTTCGGTTCCGAGATTGTACGTTCCAAAATGATGATACGAAAGCGGTTTCAAATGCACATACAATTCAATAGTATAATAAATATTAAACATACTGTGAGGACGCGGAATCACGATATACTGTACTGTGTACTATAATACTGTACTAATAAATTGTAAAGATATGAAATGTGGATGATTGCATACAAATTCACATTTGCAATTATCAACACTTCTTTTTTAAAACGCGAAGGTACCTCACGGTAAATTAAAATGCGATGATTTTAACATAAGAATTATATTACTCGTCTCACCTGCATCGGTCTAACTTTGTATCTGAATCCGGTTCTGACTCGGGGATCGATGTACACCCCAATAACCGGCATTTGATGCGGTGCAGGCTGCGGAACTCTGTAAACCGCAGGCACATCTCCCAGAGTACTGGCATCCAGTAAAACCTCTTTTTCATAACCACTTCCAGTCCAATAGCTCTTGCTCGGGACATCCACTGGTTCCTACAATAAATAGTTTATAACCTACATATCCGTTGTACTTATATACAAAATATTATATAGTATTTTTTCTTTTACTTCTTCATCTATTAGCGTTAATGGGTTATCATATTCTGCAATTTCTAATTCATCATCAACCGGTTTAAACGCAAACATTTTAATAAATTTTATTTTCAATGAAGTTAGTACAAAAACCAAACGAGTGGTTGCAACGAATAAGAATAAATGAGCTGGTGTTTTGGCAATCGGTTTTTGTTTCTCATTTGACGTTTTCGTTACTACTGCCAAGAAAAGAGCAATGTTGTTTGTTTTATGTCAATTATACAACATAGTATCATAATTTACGCATTTACTACAATAATGGCATATCCTCGATTTTACGAATGTCACCTAAATCGGAGTTGTTGTGACATGAACAGAAATAATTTGACTTTAAAATAGCTAAATATTTTTGATAGACAAAACAGCATATAATTGAATGAAATATAATTTTATCTATTTCATTTATATAAAGTTAACGGTAAGTATATAGTAAGCATCAGTTATCAATAAATGATATTCATTCTTGTCGTATTCTGTCACGACGAATGAAAATATATTTCGTGTCAATCATAATAACCGTCGGTGCAAAGAGTAATCGAAATAAATTGATGTTATTGCGTATCAAATCACGGTATAAAGTCCACTCGGGAGATTTATCACGAACTATTTTCGGCTTTCCTTCATTCTATTTCCGTTCATTCGTGCAGTCTTCATGTTCTCTCAATTTACACGTACACCGTTTTGTTACAAGATTTTCTCATTTCTTATTCGCTTAAAATGCGGCGTGCCCTACTTTTGTTACCAAGGTTATTGCTATATGACCTTTTATTAAAATCAATCATATGAAACCTTACAATGTTGACTTCGAATCTAATGGGGATCGATGAAACTTTATGTCGAAAACAATACCATTAGAATCGAGTTTTCTTGTTAATACAGATAATAATGATATTTACGTCGCCAGTAGTGCTTATAAGCGTTCATATCTTGATTGCTCCAAGTCTAGACACGAAGTGTAATGACGTAGCTATAGCTAAGCTATAGCTGTAGCTAAGTCAAGAACAACAACTATGAGTGTCTAAGGGGTGACACACTGTGGGGATTTTGATTCTTAAGGTTAAAATTCCATCATGTCATTGACTAATGTATACACGTGATAGATGTAGTAAACACTTATTATTACAAGCTATTATTATTATTAGTGCGCACATCACTCAAAAGCTACTAAATAGATTTCGATATTTTTTTATTAAACCTCTTACAATCTTGGCCCTTATACTAATAACACGTTATTACGATAGTTTATTTTAAGATAAGGATAATAATGTTATTATAAACTACGATTTCAGCGATACGTGCTTTCTTGCCATATAGAAGTGGGGCAAGCGGAATGATTGCTCATGTGTATGGTAACGCAAACGAAATCGCGGGTATCAGCTAGATTAGAATAATGATAAACTTACGTGCAATTCCAGTTCAGAGAACGCCTCTTCGCCATCGCTTTCATAATCACTTTGTGCAGGAACCAAAGATTTAGATGCAACATCAAGTTCCTGGATGGACATTAAATTCATATTTAATAGAATCTAATTAAATTTACTTTGTAATAATAACTAATAAATAAATGAAGAAACATAATAATAACTTCGAGTTATTTATTTGCGCAAATAATTATGAGACTGTTTTGATTTCAGAGGAAAATTTACAACATCGATAAGAAAAAGTAGACCACCAACATTAAATAACAATAGCCCTTGACTTACTGGTACACTCCACTTACAGTGTAAAATATTTGTATTAATTTATAAGTGTATAAGAATCAATATCTTATTTTATTTTGGTGGCATCGACGACAATGTTTCGTAATAAAGGTCACTTTATAATTCTTGAAATATGTACAAATAACACACAAATACTACGTAAACAATTTTAGTTGATAATCGCAAAGACCTTTAATTCTATTTATAAAACTGTTACGTCACATCTTCAATAGTTAAAAATATTATTTTGCTTTAAAAAATTGATACTTAAAAATGAAAACAGAAAAATTAAATACAGTAATTTATTATGAAAATAACATTATTAAACTATGCTATTATACAATTATCATAATTTTTATAATCTTTTATTCATAAATAGTTCACAATGAAATCAATTTAAAAATCGATTTACACAATTGCAGCAATTCTGCAATAAGAATTATAAAATTATTCTTAAGCATTTTTACAAACTAAAATAAAATTGAGAATGTAATAAAATATTTGATCCCTATTCAACTATAAAAAAGTTTAAATCCGATCAAGTAGATAAACAATTCAGGTAGTTTTTTGATAAAGGTGAAGTGTGTCTACCTGCGCAGGAGGCAAGGTTTCGACCAGGGCCGGTTCGCCATCTAGTGCGGTCGAGGTCCCGGCGAGACGAGCGCGAGTCAAATTCCATAAGCGTTGGAGAGCTAATGGTGTATCTTCGTTTCGCAGTTCCATGGCTGTACCGGCGAGCATGTTGACTTATAGACTTTAGTTATATCTATTAAAGGAAGATATTCATAAAAATAAAAAAGTAAATAAATGTATTAAAAAACATTTGTAACTTGTGGGTCAAGCTAATCATCTCATATTTATTTAAGAGCAAAAATAGCGGAACTTCAAAATTAACCTTCAACAAGTTAGGTCGTCTTTCGATATCAAACAAGGAAATAGTATATCAACTATATTTAAAATTAATTCAATTGACTTATTTTATTTCCAGATTTAGTTTCCTTAATTTTCCACTGGAAACTATATACATTTTTTTTCGAAAACTATGATTTTATGTATGTACAACCATTTAATTGCGAAATATTATGTAATATTTTACGTTGCACTTATGTATGACCAATCATTTTTACAATTTTTCCTTGTACGATAATATTTGAAATTAAAAGTTAAGAATTTCTATATATATATTGATTTATTTGATACAAAAAAAACGTATATCTCATAATTTTACCCGACTTCTCGAACATTCTCGATGTGAAACAACGGCACCTTTTTCTCATGGCCAAAGTCATCGTCATTTCTCCGGTTATCAGATATTTACAGAGAGTAAATGGATAGGATCCAAATATTCAAATTAATCAGCTGTGTTTGAATGATTCCGTTATTATTTTTGGAATAGTATTCAGACATAATTAATTTTACAAGTATTTTATTCAAAGCAGAATGTTTACACAATAAATAACATTTAGGTACAATCGATAACACACGTTGTTTGAACAGTTCGTTAGGAATTTTCCATTTATGGACTTGAAAAATAATATTGTAGTCAAAAATATAATTTACGTATAAATTAAATAATAACATTTATTCCAAATTACGATAAACTTATTAATTTAAATTAATTTTTTTTTATTTAATTATTTATTGTATTAATCTAAAGCGTATGAATTTACCAACAGGTCGGATTGGAATGAAATGAAAAGGCGACACCACTGTCAAAGAGATAAGCAGTGAAAGTGTTTGACAAAATAGCTCAGTAGCAGTAAATTGTGCCGTCTTAAAAGTAAAAATATACAATTAATACTTAGAACTGTGTACAGTTACTAATTTAATATAATAATTATACAAATGTAATTAATGAAAACGATCTCTAATTTAATGATTTTTATACATTTTATTAACGCAATAATGACTTCACTATTTTTTTATTTTATTAATAGAGTTTGTTCAGTAACTTAAAACATAATTGTGGGAGAATAACTTGTAATTAGGGCACATCACTTTTAAAATGTTTATATTTTCGCATTGGTTTATTAAAACCATCGAAAGAGAAAGCAATTCGTCGGCCATTTGCTGTAGGTATCTCCGTGAACCGTTATTTTAACAAGAACATTTCAATGTTTATTTCCTTATCCGCTGTTCCCATTTTAGAATTCTGTATTCTATGTTTATCAGGTACAATTATGTTTTATTTTTTGGTAACTTACCTATTTGTTATCAATAAATTTAAACAGCTGTCGCTAACTCAAGGTTTCTCGAGAAGACTCCACGAATCTACAATACAAGAGAGATTTCAGAGATATTGTCAATCGGCGCAAGGCTAGTCGACTGTACCGGATCGCAACTTGAACACCACTGGGGTGAGCACACGACGGGAAGGTATTTTAAACTTGACTAGAGGCTCCCCAGTCGTACGGCTGATGGGGGAAAGGGATATCGGTATTAAGATGAAGCGAGATAGAAATAGAAACACGCACGGACCGCGTGCTCTGCTAGACAGTAGACAATTACCCACACAGTGACGAGTGTGTTACGCATGCGCTGCGCTGATGCTATTGATACGTTTGAATACGTCGAGGTCGACGTCACTGTCCTCCTTTCTGATCAAAGTACAGATGGAGGCGTTTTGCTTGCTGGGACATCGAACTGGCGGAATCTTACCAATAACTAAAACTAATTCATTATTTGACGATCTTATGAGAAGTACGTAATTTGATTTAAAAAATTCCATAGAAACGTGAACATTATTGTTTATTTTAGCATTATGAGAACACAGACACGAATATAAAAGTAAATTTAAAAAGGAATATTGGAATCCCAAAATAAATAAACTTACACCATACGATACTGCAGTACGACGGCACGAATACCATTTAGCTGATTCGTCGAGCTAAATAAAACCGCCTTACGTAAAACGTTCACATTCATCGTTCACATATATATGAAAGTAAATCACGAATACAAAATAGAGGGACACCTACCTTGCAAAATTCATATTTTTATTTTTTAATTATCCATAGTAGTATCTTTATATTGAACTATATAATAGTTCCAAGAAAAATTAATTAACCTAATTAGAGCAATCAGAGTAATAATTAATTGTATTATTTAAATAACATTAATGATTCATACAATCTGTGGTCATTATTGTAATAGATAATATCATAAAAACCTATAACCATCGCCATTTAAAGAACACGAGAGAAGGTTATTCGGCTAATACGAAATATTTAGTTCGCGAAAGTTGTACCTACTTGTTGACCGAGGCCTCAGAATTATCTGGGATAGTTGACTTACGCGTTACCTAGCCTAATCTCATATGTATAAAGAAGAAAGCCAGTATCATCTACCAGGCATGGCGGTCGGCCGATTTTATACTAGCATTGGCCCATGGTGTCACGTTGTAAGATTTCTATTATACAATAAGTTTTGTTCGCGGCTTCGTTAGCCTTAATGTGGATTTGATATATCCCTCGGATACAGTACATTTTTGGTAGACGAATGGAATCGTGTCATTTTTTATACCCCTTATCTATGCGTTTGTTTTTCATAAAGATTTAATATTCCTGTTAAGCTTTCCAGATCTAATAAATACGTTCCATTTTACATTTCACATTCCTATACTAATTTAGGCTTTAACTCGGCAGCCAGCATAATATCCAGGTCATATATACGTTACATAAAACATGCGATATTTTTTCAAATAAACGAAAAAAATCCAAACTACGCGGAGCGGCAGTAGAGGCGTATCAGTCTATTCATAAAATAGAGGTTTCATCTTTATTCCGTGGGTTTCATGTATTAATTGATTTTAATATTTCTTTCTGTTATAATTTTAATTAATTAGTATTCATATTATTTATATTGTCTTGAAATCTGTAAAATCGTTACATATTTCGTTTTATTAAAATTCACTTTATTGTTGGAGCATGCCGCGGTCGTCTATAAATATGATTACATTAGAACAATGTAAATTGTATATAATTACAAATGTATTGTCACGTCGTTGACCAATGATAAATAAATGATCGCTTGGGGTGTTACTCCGTGAAAGTGTAACAAACAAACACGGTACATATCGCACCATTCCCATCACTTTGTCAAAGCAGTTGACTGCTCAACTCCTTAAAATCGTATCGTGACGTCATATAGCCTAGAAACCTTCCGCATTACATGTGCTATCTAACGACAGTAAATAATACATAGTAACTTTTAAATTTGGAGTTTTTAGCGGGATCTCCGTCTGTCATTTAGTGTCTTATATATTTTATTCATAATCTCGTGTTATTTGACTCTACATTATTTAGTAATAATGATGGTTTTTTACATAATATAGTTCGCTTATTGTGCACAAGGGAAGAGGATAGGAAATAATACCACGGCGCATGAATTCTGAGATTCCCCAAAAACTCCAAGGAAAGTTCTAACAAGGGAGCCGCCATCTTGTTAGAACATTGAAATTATCACAAGACACTTGTATTACTGTACTACTTACTGTACTCAACAATGACGGTAACAATGAAGACGGGTTGTCAAAAAAAAATGGACAAAGCGTTTAAATTTAAAATTGTAATTCGTTTACCTCAATACTCTCTGATGTTCTGATACAGTAAATCCGACAGTGGAGGCATCAAATAACTACCCCAGAAATACATTCTAACTGTCTGGTTCCAACGATACAGGAGGCAGGATTATTATATAAAAAATACACAATACGAACAGTCAAATTAAGTACCTGCAAAAGAACTATAGAACAAAAATCATACATACATATAATATATATTGTATATTAAAAATACATAAATCCATTTTTTTTATTAAGTTTTTTGATTATATATGTATTATTCAAGAGTTACTTGGATATCAACATACGATAATAATATTTAAAAGAAATGCAAACCGTTTTGAGCATTCGAAAATAATTACCTTTGTTAGTAATATACACTAGATTAATCTACATAATGCTCCTCATAAGGAAATATAATGAGAGTTTAAAATTTTAGAATTTATCAGAGAAAAACTTATGACTAAGCTCAAATGTTCTCTGCAATCAATGTTATCAACAAAAACAAATACAACATTGTTACACTGTCATTCCACGTGCCTTAAAAATAATTGACGACTTCACTACATAGTATAAAACAAAGTCGCTTTCGCTGTCCCTATACCCCTATGTATGCTTAAATTTTTAAAACTACGCAACGTATTTTGATGTGTTTTTTTTAATAGATAGAGCGACTGAAGAGGAAGGTTTATATATATAATAACATAAATTAAATAGCGGAGAAAAACTGTTATTTTTGAGGTTACTCTAAATTGAATGCGTGCGGGCGACGGGCAGTAATGAAGAAATCAAACTAGTGGATCGATTTTAATCATTTTTCAGTGAATGACATAGGCTATATATTTTATACCCATGCGGGCCGCTAGTGCATTATAATAATAATAATTAAACCATTAAGTTTACTCAATTTAATTACTATTGTTTTTTTTTGTACTAGGTATGTTTTTGGCGACAGACATTTTAAGACAACTTATAAGATATGAATTTAGGTTAACTGTTATTTTATTCCAATGTTAAATATTTAAAACCTTTAACACATTATCGGTAAGAATATTTGGTTTACGCCAAAATACATATTGTTGCTTTACTTTATTATACTTTACTTTAGAAATGAATATATTATCTAATTCACTGCTCTCACAAAATGAAACCGAGACAATGTTTATGTTCTGCAGCGATTAAAAAAGTTAAAAAAAGCTATGTAAATACATTCCTATATTTCAAGGATATAATATGTTTTAATCTCACACATTATGTTAAATTTTGACACAGCATTGATTATTACGCTGAAAAAAAATATATGAATTGTTTTATTCATTTAATATATTTTCCAAGTGAAATGAGACATGATCAAAGAAAAAATCGACAGTAAATAGCATAAATTCCGGTACATATTTGAGTAATCAAAATTTAAATTCAAATATCTACTACATTAAATAGAGAGAGGAGAATACAGTTAAAAGAACATCTTCCTCCTGTATATCTCAAGCGATTATCTTTATTTCCTTTTTATTTAGTAGCTATTGACGAGATTTAGTGTTATCAATAAAGAAATTGGGAAGAAAAATTAATGAGTTATGATCGAATTTCAATCACTGGACTAGTTAAATTAATTTTCGGTCATTTATATTCTTTTCGTTTTGTATAGTTTTACACAGACATTTTTTAACCGATTCAAAAAACGAAGAGGTTATATGTTCTGCAGTATGAATTTTGTGTGTATGTATGTATATTTATTAGTATATTCGTTAATTGCGAACCGATTTTAATCATTATTTTTTATTCGAATAGGTGGTACTCAGGACTAGGTCTCATTTATTGCGTTTATAATGGAATATTGTGTTTACAATAACCATTAAAATATATGATTACTATCATAAACGAATCTATTACTTACTTTATAATATAAACTCGTCTTAAAAGCGTAAGATTTGTGTATTTCCATATTAATCAAATTCATTAGCAGTTCTAGTGAAAATACCTAATGGGTAATCTCACCTTTGAAATTAAAATTTTTTTTTTTCGTTCTGACTATACGCTGTTGGCTTGAGGAGCCTTCACAGCGTCACCGGACTAAACCAAACTGAACATCTGATGTTCTGACGCTATTCTATCGTGCAGTCACATATACTTATATTTATATGTCAATATATTATATGACCATTCCACCAAATCCTTATTTATTCTTAGTTATTAGAGATAATTAAAACATGTCTACTGTCTACATGTTACTACTGAGTATAACCAGCATGTTATCCCACTTTTATAACTTTTGAATGTGTAGGGTATATACACTTCTTTACTATGTCAATTATTTGTTCCACGAATATATTATACACTGGGTGTGTCACGAGGTGTCACTAGTGTTAGTTTCAGATTATACATGCTGTCATTCTGTTATTGTTCTCGCTTTGCATACAAATACAAATAGCTTGTCAAATTGATTGACATTTATGGTAAATACTCCGCTTCTTAGAATTTTAGCTAAGAAACATTCTTAATAAACGGACCATTAATGCTAAAATACATTTTTTAATGGTGAAATTCGTTTCATGTCCTGAGTTTGACGTCTTCAAATGTACTAACTATAGGATTGTAGAACATCTATGTAAAGGTATCGAGTTATAGACAATATTATTGTTACACTTCATTACACCGGTAATTAACTGGAACGGGCATTATGTTGCAACTGATCACGTCTTATGTCTTAGGTTGCAACAGACGATCGGCACCTAAACTAACACCCACATTGTTCCTAGAAGAAAATGTTTTATAAACATGTCTCTATATAACGTACTTTCACTCCGTACAATAGTTTATACAATCAAAAGTTAGTCATCAACACAGCTCACCGGTAAAGTATTATAATTGTCTCATTATTTAAAAATGGCTGACATTTTATTTAACCTCTGGTTAAAAACCAAAATGGATTAGTAGTAGTAGTAGTAGACCTCATGAGGGCAACAGAGTATTGGCAGCATAAGCTTAAAACTGATTTATTACTAAACTTTGAAAAGTAACAAATGATGTATTGTAAAATTATAATTTTTATGTTAAAGATATTTTTCATTTGTGTGAACTTTTTTTTTACTAAACCATGTAATTTACAATGTATGATGCCTTGAAAATAAAAAATAAATAAAAACACAATCCACCATTTTGAGATCTGGGGATTCAAATATCAGCCGAGGGGTTAAATGAATGTGCAACTAAATTAAATAAAGTGTTACCTCAAAAGGTTCATCAAAATCTATCTCATATTTTTTGTCCTTTCTCATTTTACTTATATAGATTGTTAATAGTTTTGCCAATGGTAATTGTGTTACATAGTATAAAATGTCCGATACATTAAATACCCAAAGATAATTACAGGAATATGTTTATTCGTTGTAATATTTCATAACAATTTACTAAATAGTTCCAAAATGTTAATAGACTTTACAATTTCCAAATTTTGTTTCTTTAGCAATTTTACAGAAAGCAGTTTAATATTTAATTAAACATGTTTTCTTATCACTTGTGACAATTGAACGTGCGTTAATAATTTAATAAAAGTCACGTTTTAATATATGCACACACCTTGTTTTATATATAGTTAATAGTTATGTATATATATATACTAAGAATATTAGTTATATTATCATCTTTAATAATTTACTCAAAGAGTAGTATATGGTACTCGACACTGACTATGCAATATTTAAAATTGTTATTAATAATCTGTAAAATATTTAGCGTATATGTAGCATAAATTGTAAGGAACGAATCGATATTGTTGTTAGATATATACACCAATTTAGGTTTATTTAACTAATTTTTTTATAATAATTAGAATGAATAGCTGAGGCACGATTTTTAACTTTATTTAATGTTATATTTCCAAACAAACTGACAGTAAAAGTACACCGTAAATGCAAAAAAGTGTACTAGCAATCAGAACACATCAAAGCCAGAATTATGATTTGATTTTAAAAACCCTCTACACAGAGTTTGAGGTTGAGTTCAACAAACACAGCTTACCCCACTTGTCCACGACAAGAAAATATACAGACACAATAAAGCGTACCACTTATAAAAATCGTAGTTTCATAAAACTTTAAATTAAATTATGATATTGTTATTAATAAAAAGTAAAATCATCTCGCCAGTATTTTTTGTGTAATGCGTTTATCGAACAAAAAAACCTTTATCGTTGTATTTATGTAAATATTTACATGGATATGTGGAACTGAAAAATAGACACTGACTATAGAAACGTTGTTATACTGAGCCATTTATGAAGACTTGGTCATCTAACGAACGAAAAAGCTCTATGCTCGGATTTCCCTGCACGTTAACTGATTAATTCGCGACAAAACCATAATCCCCAAGATAGTTTTTAAAACTGAAGTAAAATTGGGTCAATCATATTTGTTGGAGAACTGATGAGTGTTTGACGGGTCATAAAAGGTGTTGAGGTGAGCGCGATATGGAACGATCTCTTTATAGATCATGTTGACGACCAGTAAATGATAGCAATCCCTTATTATTAGAAAGCTAAGGATCAAGTACAGAGAGACGATTTAGATAAGGCGTAGTAGCAGGGACAGAACACAAGTTAAAGATAAATAGATAAAGTTAAACAAAATAACAATGCAATAGTTATATTTTACTAGCTGCCCGCCCCGGCTTCGCACGTGTGTACTGTCGATGACAATGAAATAAAACCTTTCCGTTACTGTATGTCCATGTAAAAAAAATAAAATGGCAGCCGAATAACTGAACTTCAATCTGTCAATATTTTTGAAAAACTCGCTACTGTCTTCTATCTCACTTATTAGCTTTTTTTTGGAAAATTTTCAACCTCAATTTTTTACTTTTCCTACAATTTCGACGATTTTTTTTTCACGATACTTTTCATACACTGTCCAACCAACTACAAGCACAACAAAAAAGAATTAGCCAAATAGGTGTAGCTGTTCTGAAGTGATGCACTTACTACATACATTAGGCAATTCATTTTTATTTATATAGATGTGTTATTTCCCTTAGTCAATTCGCTAAAATGTTTCATTTAGTAGTAAGTTATTTCTGTTTCAAAAACAAAGAATAAAGTTTCATTTGGTTATCCTTCAATTAACCTTTGATACAGATTATTACAATTAGGAATTGTTATTTTTAGAAATTTGCGGGGCTTAAGAAAGCTTTATAACTATTATTACTCTTAAATATCATAAAAATCTCCTATATATAATAGGGCGAGTGTCTTAAGCGCTCCACTTTGTAGTCCGCTGTAACTATAGAGGCCTTGCCAGGTCAACAGTGGAGTTCGAAAAAAAAAACATAAAAAAGTGCCGTAGGATGCATTATAAATTATACGTAAGCCGCATTTGCAAATCGGACTAAACCAGTAATTATAATGAATATTAACCTTATAGTTCACCTTTGTCCGTCATAAATATATCTTTAAATGTAATAACATAGTCGCTAAACCTTATTTATAATATACTCATAAAGTAAACAAGATCATTATATATCACGTATCTAAAATGTAAAGAACTCCTACATACCTATATCCTCTTTAAAAATATAAAGTTATGTATGGAAATTTCACGTTAATATCTCTCTAATATCTAAATACTCCTTTCAATAAATAAGCAAGTAACAAAAATGGTTAATTTGATGGTTGTGTTTCAAACTGTACACTCTGAATTTTATATCAAAAGTGGGAGAAAATAATTAACACGAATCTCCATTGAATATTTTTTTATACTATTACATTATTATAAATATATATATATATATTAGTACATTTTACTGCAATGCTATTTGATGGTACAAGTCGAGATCTGGTCTAACATAGTAAATACACTAAACCTAGAGAGACTAGCATTCAAGTGCAGCCGCCGGAACACACCAACAGATGCCTGACAATAGATTTTCCACTTGAGGGTAGCACCTAGTCAGGACAACTTAGAAAAACTTTTCTATCACGCTATGCTTAATGGTTTCGTCACGATGTTTTCCTTCACCAGAAGCTCTGATTTAGTTGTAACTTAGTGTAATTTAATCGAACCTATGTTGATCGGTATGGTGTCCGAATACACTATCAATTAAACCATTATCGATTCAGTAAATCTTTTAGAATAATTGAATACTTATAATAACATTGATTAAATATTTTTATGGATTAGTGTTAAGACACGGGAGCATGGTTTTCCAGCTATAATTACTCAAGTAGCGCAGTTAGTTTTGAACTTATTGACGACCTTTACTCATTTTACCTCTGAGTATTGTCCAAATCTATTTACCTTGGTCAATTAGTTTCATTTGAAAACTGTACAGAAAGATAAACAGAACGAAGAATTGCCGTGTGATAGAAAACATACTGGGTATTGAAAGAAATATGAAGATAAAAAAATAACAATTGATGTAAAGTACAAAGTATTCGAAATACCCTGGCTAACATGACTGTCAAATATGGACATTGAGGGAAACGTGTGAAGAAAAATTGACGGTGTGTCAAGAGAAAATAGAAAGAATCATGCTTGGGATTAAAACTTTACTTAGAATAACAAACCATATACTAAGGAAAAAAACAAGAGTAACAGATAATAAAAAAGAACTCTAAAATGGAATTGAGTAGGTCATATTTATAGATTACATAACGTCCTATTGACAAAAAAATTACACCATGGGGAGATAAAAGAAAAAAGAAGGCCCAAAAAGAGGTAGCACGATATTTTTATAGAATAGCGTGTTTAGAATTGTTCTAGAATAGCGTCAAGAAAATACGACTGAAGAGATCGAGCAGACTTACGCCACAGAGGCGGGTGCTACAACTTAGGGTAAAGAATATGATAATTGTGAACAATCAAATATACGGTATGAGGCAGTTATTATATAAAAAACTGTAATATTAATAATAGTATACATTTCACTGCACTAAATAAAAGGCTTTTTTATTTTATATTATATTGTTCGAATTTATAAAAATATTTGAATAATGTGCATAAGAAATTTACAATAACAACCATAATAATGGGTACAACATATTTTCCTCACATGTTCATATATTATTACCTATATTGAGTGGTGCACAAATATTGTGGATTGTAGACGTAACGAGCATGATGTATGACGAATATATAAACTTACAAATAAAGGCTGTGAATCGTCGATGATATAAAAAATAAACAATTTCCAAAATATTGTTATTGTAGTAAAGGTCATCAATATATACTAAACAAACCCAAAATATATATATATGTACATATATCGGTTAAGAAACACAAGAGGAAGATGTTCTTAACTGTTTTCCGTCTGCCTATTTATATATAAGTATAATAATGTCAAAGTCTGCAACGTTCTATTTTGCATATTAAGATTATACATAAGCCAGCAGATTACATATACAAAAAAAAAAACAAGTTAGCAAGTCTGTGTAAAAGTAGGACACAGACCGTCTGCATTTTCTTTGCTTACCACAGAATAGTACATATAAACAAACTTGGCTTTATTCAAGATACACACATGTTTGAAAAATTTGAGGTGTTTTATCTTGTTTTTTTATACGTAACAAATTATAAACTTCAATAGTTCATTGTTTATTTACAATCAATATGTAGCTTAAATCCACCAACTACTAAGAATGCAACTCAGCGCTCGTTATTCCGAGAAGCCACGTTCGTTAAGATAAGAACACCCGTACGCTGATAGTTCCCTTTAGAAATGTAAGTCGATTTTGTAAGCGAATAAACGCTGTCAATAAATTTACAAATTTTGTTTTAAACTCCTCCGGTTTGCCCACGACTTGAAAATGATATAATTCATTTTATATTTTTAAGGTATAAAAGTCTATGATGAAATGAAGAATAGACACAACTGTGAGTTAAATATAGTATACGAGTACATTAATAAATTCCATGAAAAATATGTATCGTGTTAATTACAACATGCTTAATACTAAATGTATATATGTATTTCTTTTCATTTCACAATGTTTCAATAAGATAATCCAAGTGTAATGTTTATGACTTAATTTAAAATAAATGTACGATAGATTTATGTACCTTCCTTTATAATATATTCACAGAATGTCGTTTTAAGTTTTTAGGCATGGCCGTAGGTGTAACACTAATATTTTATACTTACCTTATATGTTTGACGTTCTTATTTTCGGGTTATGTACTTATTTAATATAACATACATACACATTAATTTTTATAGCGTTTATTCGTATATAAAAAAAACGTGAAGAGCGTAAAAAGCATTTAAAGTATTGTAGTTTATTATTGACTTAAATGAACTAATAATATGTTAATCATATAAAATATTATTCATATTTATAATTCAAATTAGATCCGTGTAACGCTCGATGATCTCTGTATACAGTTCAACAGAGTTTCCAGAAGCAAACGTTCATTATTCTGCCTATTACATTAACGTAGTTGTTTGTACCTTGTAGGTACCGATGTATATAATGAAGCTCATAGCTGCGATATTTTTTCCAGTAACCTTAACCCGATAACATGTAATTGTTTCATTACATTCAGCAGTCATATTGTAACTGTACATATTTTATCCGTGACAGAGATAAGTATTGGTATCTTTGTTCCTTTTACTTTTATAAAAAAAGGAATGGCAATTATATTCCTAACTACATCTGTTACACAATAGATTTATTGTCGACTCTTTACTTGCCATATCTATAAAATTAATTTTCCGAGCAAACTAAAATGCAAACAAATACCACCTAGTTAACATTACAGTAAACATTTACGTCAATATTGTTATAAGTCCACTCTTAATAATTAAATAAAACCGGATAAGGTCACTCATATTTTTATTACCTACTATGAATAAACAATATTATTGTATCCAAAAGAAACTGGTACAGGTTAAAGGTGTTTCTTTGACTTTTTATTTGCACACTGTTTTTACGTCAGTGATAATGGAATTAGATAAATTAAAGCAAGTAGGTAGCTTTGTGTTACACTACATATTCGATTTGCCTTTACTTAATTACAATAGCGATAGTATTTTCAAAAGACCATTCTTCTTCGACAGTTTTATTAAGTAGGTATTTTTTTTCTAAATACGTGTTAATTAGATATTTCACTTTTTCGTTATATAATTGTTTGCAATTACTTAATATAAAGTAAGTAGTAGGTACTGGCAGATCGATACTTATTAGTTATTTGGCAAGATATATTTTAACAATCAAAATATATCTATCAGTACATAGTATTCAAAATCCGTTTTCTGAAAAAGACTTTCATATTCATCGAGCGCGAGACGCATCTACGTTATTCTTGATTTGAAATTAAGAGTTAGTTGGTTATTAACCTTCATTCAAATAAAACAGCGTAGATGAATTATATATGTATAAGCTAGAATTACCCATTTTACAAATTCTCAACTTGGGCCAGTTCACTCTACTAAAAAATGAGTTGCAAAAATCGTCGACGATCCCTTAAAACACGCGGTGTCGCCCCTTTAATTTTAAGATCTTACGTTTATTGTCTATTTTACAATCTAGTTAACAAATAGACTAACTGATACTCGCGACTTCGTCTGCGTTGTTTACTACTTTAAAATATGTTTTATCTACAGACAGCATAAAAAGAGATTAAAACAAAATTATGTTCGCAAAAATTCTTTAAAATTCCGTTTATTTCTCCTCTGCAGCGCATGCACACCATACTACATGCTCCACTTCTCCACGGCTAGAAGAAAAACCACAAAAATGTGATCGAAATCCATAAAGTAGCTAGTTTAGCGTAATGTGCGCACATCAGCAAATTCCATCATTTTATTTATATAGATTTTGTTTCCAGGAATTGTTCGATATGACACCTTTCTATCATGCCAACACTCCCCATCTGCAAAATTTATTGCCACACCTTGAAATCAAAATACTCACGGACAGTTCCTTTTCGAAAGAGCTTCCTACTGCGAAAACTCAGGTTGTGAAATGGGTTCCCTACAAAAAAGTTTTCCTATATATTACCATATGGAGTTATGACTGGAATAAATAAGATACAAAAAGGTTAACAAAACGCAGGTTATGATTTTGTTGCTGCTAACATTCATATGGTGTCGTGACCACTTACTAGAAGGTGGACCGCAAGGAAATTTGTTATATTTCTAGTAATAACACGGGTAGTATTCAGATAGGGTTATCTGTTATCTCAGTGTCTGTCTACTTATTTACTTAAATAATAACCGTGACTTGAAAAGGAAAAGAAGTTGTTTAAATAGAGTTTTTATATCAATGTCTAAACACTACAAAACACTATTTTTAGTATCAAAGTCAAATAGACAAATGAAATGAGCAATTATTTCTCATTTACCTCGAAGATATAATAGATCCGACGCGGACACACAATAATATACCTTATGGCGAACACCTTTACCATAATTGTGTTTATTGCGTGGTTTTGTTATAGTTCAAGACATTTGATAAATAAACGTAGCAAATTCCAGCACCGTTAAAACAAAGATAATAATCAAATCACATAAGCTTTAGTTTTACTTCTTAGACACTTGGTACCTATATAAAAACATCAGGTTATCCTCATTTCATATAAGTAATTAGTTTTAAGAAACTAATATTTTATAAGTCCTACGCGTTAAACGATGTGTTTTTTTGCTATATGGAAATAGAAATGGGGCAAGCGGTGTGTTGCGCGTGGACAGTACGGGAGAAGTAAATGGATAACATTGTTTACACTGAAATGTACGAAAAGCATACTTTTACTTTGCGATTTTTATGTTTTTCCATGTCTGTAAAATATATTGTTAAGGTAATAAACAACGTAAACAAAGTCGCGGGTTTTTTTTTTATATGGGGGCAAACGAAAATATGGGTTACCTGATGGTAAGTGATCACCGCCGTCCATAGACACTAGCAACACCAGGGGAGTCGTGAGTGCGTTGCCGGCCTTTTAATATGTGGGCCTCCAGCGCTCTCACTGACCGAACGAAACGCAACAGTGCAAGCACTGTTATTTCACGTCGGTTTTCTGTGAGAGGGTGGTACTACCCCGGGCGAGCCGACCCATTCATGCTGAAACCAGTAATAGCTTCAGCGTAGCTCTACCACCTACAACCTAGACCTACAGCTAATATACCACATAGAAGGTAGGTAACCAAAGTAGAAGGAAGAACAAGAGACTATGTCACTCTTCTAAACATACACTTTTTCGGAGTATAATAGTTAACATAAGAATAATAAAATTTAGTGGTAGCGTGTTCGGAGACCACGTTCATCAATGTTGGTTTGACTCTACAAGAAAATAGTCTGAACTTTCAATTAAGAAAAGCATTGCGAGATGATAGCGATGTAATGTTTCCAACGCTTATATAGCAGACTACCACCTTCAACTTGAAAATCCATAATCAAAAACCTTTAGGAGCTTTGAGAGCTATTCCCTTTTTAGCCGTACTACACTTTGAACCACCTCACTCAATCTAGGTGAGCATTCGCTCAAACGCAATAAATCCACAATATAAGAAACAAAAATTAAACAACAAGTATTTAAAAAATCTTTATTACAATTTCTATAAATAATTAAATTTATCTCGACAAGGTTTATGTTACGTGACAAATTCGCTGATTGAAAGCGATTAAGTTAATACAATAAATAATGATAGAGTGATGCACACGTTGAAACGTATCGGTAGTGTTGCATACTACGTTTCAAAAAGACAATTTACTTCTCGAATGTTCTTTTTAAAAATAACTAGATATACAACTATTTAGAAATAAATAGCGAATATACTTTTATATTTCCTATTATTTACAGCGTGCCTCTCGAGTATAATAGCGGAAAATTGTAATTTGATTAATACAAAAATATTATTTAGGTTTTATTCAAAATTTAATACTAAATTACAGTTATCGATTAGCATCTTTACAATTAAACAAAAGCAAGTACTGTTAACTGACATTTAACTACCGAAATTCATATTTTGTGACATGATAAACATTTTTGTTTCTCGTTACATAAAAATTTGTTGATTTAGAACGCTACATTAAGTTGTTAAACATTTATTTATTACCGTTAGTATTACTATTGATAAGAACGTGAAATCGAATAATATAAGTGATGTACATAATCTCTTATATACAAACAAAGACTTAATATTCGTTTTTGAGATGAAAATATTCACATATCCCATACGAATATATCTTGCAACATGCTTAAAGACTGAGATTGTGTATCATTCGAGACCGTTAAATCGACAGTCACGTGCTTCGCCGCCTGTAATATACTGAGACAGGATGAGTTCTCAGGCGGCAGCCTGTGGCATACTTGAGTGAATAGAGCTTTAGCACACTCGGAGTGAAACACTAGAGGATCTATGATCTCATCAAGATCAGACTGAGTCAGAAGACAACATAGATAAGCGAGCGTTACACAGAGCTGAAAAGAAATTGCAATACATTTATTAATATCAGTGCACAATGTCTTTGGTATAGCAACTTTATCTAACCTTGAGAGCTACTGTGCCTTATTCAAATGCTAAAAAAGATTAGTATCTGGGCGACCAACTTTCCCTCGGTTAGATAACATAATTGCATTTTGGCTATTGGATGGAAGCCAGATTTATTCCTATTCAGATTATATCAAATAGCGCCATCTCACAAAATTTTGAGGTACTAGTAGGTTATCATCGATTGGCATGAATGCAAATACTACTAAAATTTAAGAGATGACACTATATCGCATAGGTTCACATAAAGTCATAATTGGTTTTTCTCTAAGATCGTGTTTTTTCAGCGAATACACCCATATAAATTAACTTAAAAAGCAAAACCTTAATTAAATACAAAATTTGATCCAAATCATTAGAGCCGGTATCGAGATTAAATGTATATATTTATTTACATACATATATAGGAATTGCTCATTTAAAGTTATAAGAACCTTTTATAAAAATGTTTGTCTATTTATTCCTGACAGACCAAAAACCGCTTCTGGAGAAAAACTACATAAATACCCATCACGTCAGCCAACATATTGACGATTTCGAACAACCAGAAAATTATAGTACCAATACTTCTCACATACGGTAGTACTACTAGAACTTCTGATATTTTGGTCTCCTCGCGATATTTTCCTTTGCCATCAGCCCATAGTATTGCCAATTGAAATTTAAAAGTATACGCGAATGACTGACCAAACTACTAGACCACCGCTACAAATAATAGACGCAGAAAAATATAATGAAAGTCTGCGATACCACTGAAGAAACTGCAAATATCAATTTATTGGGAGAAAACTGTTATTCAGAAATTATGAAATAAAAATACATATTAAATTTACCTGTTCGATGAGGTTATCTTTATGTTTGTATTCTGTAAAATCATCTACATTAGTAGCATTTTCCATCGCAAGCATGATACCTCGCCATACGAGTGCGTAGTGCTCGCCGTACTGCGCACGCGAGCGCGGCGCCCGCACCGCCATCGCAGCGTTTATACGAACCTTCAGATTCTTACATTCTTGTGCTAATGCGCACAGATTCGAAAACACTTGGCCCTAAAAATATACACTACAAAGTTACACTATTCTTTATACATGTATAAAGCAGTAAACGTGCCCTGTTTTTGTAATAAAACGTAACGCAAATAAAAAAAAATTGTAAATGCAATCGACATTATTTGGACAGCTATTTTCATTATATAGTACAATAAGATTTTCATTGACTTTACAATAATAAAAAATATATTTATATAACGCAAAATAATGATAACATAATGCATAATTGCAAATATTTCAGCTAGACATATAAATAAAATTGAAGTATCTGCGTTTGCCCGAACTAATTTATGAAAATGGTGGATCCTATTTTGACGAATAATTTTCTTGAAGATTTCTCTTTTATTATCTAGGCTTATCATTACGCTTATTTAACTAAGCAATCATAATAACATTTTTTTTATTGTAGCACGGCAAAGTGACTGCACCATGCCTGATGTTAAGCACAATACAATTCAAAAACAACGGCTCCCACCAAGAGACAACTGGTATATCGCCAGTCGACGTTGTCATGCCGGTCTGCGTAAATCTCTCCTCACATTACGCTTCTAGCGCCCCGTGTCGTAGGAAGGAGGGGGGAACACATTGGCCGGGAGATTGTTCCACAACTTAACAGATGTAACTGAATCGGTACCAGATATGAACGTTATATAGTTGTTAGATAGAATACAATAAAAAAGGCAATCTGTAATTAGTCCAAATAAAACTTTGTAATAAAACAATAAACAACTTTTATAAGCACGAAGTGAAATTACAAGTAACATTAATATCGCTGAATTGTTGATGGAATATTCTAATCACCTGCCAACCAGTGAAGTAAGTGAAGAGCTGGTCGTTTTTCATAGCGTTACTGAGCGCATAACAAGCGTTCCAACGAACTTTCATGTTTGTCACTTTACACGCGCAGTCCAATAGTTTGCTTATGGCCGTCTCACATAAGCTTTTGATTTGAGGATTCCGAAGGAGATTCTCATTCTTAATCAAACGTAAAAACTTACCAAGGCCACGTGTTGCGCACATTTTTATCTGCAATAGTTATATAATCTATATTAAAAAATAATTAATCGTCGATTCAGGACGACAACATAATATTTGGCTAATTATTTCTTTTTTTGTGGTTGTGTATTTGTTAGGACAAGCTTTATGTGTGCGAAAATGTTAGAAAAATCGTGCAGAAAGGTATAACATTTGGTATAAAAAAAGTGCGTGAAAGAGACAGAAGACAGCAAAAAGATCTTCAAACATATGAGACAAATTGAGGTTCATTTGTTACGTTGCCAATTTATTTCATTATATTGTCGTAACGTAAAAGGAAGATTTGATCCCATTTGGAAGATTTAGATGATCGTCTGTATACTTAAGGCATGATAACGAAACAAACAGACAACCTCAAATTCACATTTGTAATATTAATGATAAATTAGGAAATTAGGTTATCACTCCCACAATAAAGAAATAATCTAACTAGGAGTCAAATATTGGAATAGAATACATCAAGACAATTAGGTTACCGAGCGAACCAAATGAAATACATATATTGGCAAAATATTGCCCTCATCATTCTACACCAGGGCTGTCCAAACCACGGCCCGCGGGCCGCATCTGGCCCGCGGCATGAATTATTGCGGCCCGCAGAATCTTTTTTATCTTCTTTGTTTAAATACATTAAATGAGTAAATTATTTTTCTTGCGACGAAATTCAAATGTTTTGGATATGTATTCGATTATGCCGCACACAACACTATTGATTGTTGTTGACAGAATTGTAAAAGACAAATTAATGAAAAAGTAGATAATAAAATAATGATACTTATTATACTTGTATTTTATTTTTATAAATATTTTGCGGCCCCTCAATGTATTGAGTCATTTTTGTTGGCCCTGGGTCCCATGTAGTTTGGACAGCCCTGTTCTACACGATCGGGTAAAAAAACTTTCTTTTGCTAATTAATGGTATAAATTGTACAAAATACATTGTGTTATTGTTTTGAAATGTTTAAATACCTTATCGTTATCAACAGCGCATTGTATATTGACCTCGAGGAGGCGAACCAAGAGGTTATCGTCGATGTCATCGATGTCTGGTTCTTCCCTGCAAAAGCAGGATATAATTAAAAAAACCTTATGAAACCGGTTTAAATTTCAAATTACAACTAACGACGACCTCATTTATAATCTCTTAGATGTTCATATTTACATAAACAATTATTTTATCGCGTTACATACGGTTACACCGGAATATGGGAAACCCACTTTATTGGCATAACTTTGATTAATAAAAAAAAATCGCACGCTTTGGAGATTGAGTCAATATTTTATTTTATTTGACAAAATTATAGCGTATAAGCATTTAATTCCCTATTAAAATATTAATTATACCAAATATTCCATAGACAATTAATTATTAACGTCTGTTTAAAAGAGTTATTTTATTTCAAACTCACACAACTGGAAAATATTTGAATGCAATAATAAACCACAATATAAGCCATATTTTAAGAAAAAAATGTGTGGTTTTATGAAACTTTTTTTCGGATCATAGACATTTAACTACAACTTTTCGGAAAATTATTCGATTTCGGGTATCAAAATCGCAATGATAACGGGAAATGTATACTAAACAAGATACGCAACTATACATTTTAATTTCTATACGCAGTTTAAAGTGTGTTACGTTTATTATTATTATAATACGGAATACATAATAAATACAATCATTCAGATCATAGACGCATTTTAAAAATTGAGCTCAATATTTAAATCATTGAATAATTTTGAATAGAGCCATGGGCACCGCCATATTGGCCTTGGCTGCTCTGCCGAGCGCCTTTCACTTTAATCCTACTCCGTGACTGGCTGTAATGCGACATGCGATAGATGGGTGAAAAAATTTGTGGCGATATAAAAAAGTTTCACCTTAAAAATATTGAAAATTATATTCCTTTAATTTATATAAAATGACACGTACATATTTAAAACAAGGGCATCACTAAGATTAGCGAGTGCCCAGGCAGCTTTCGTTCGTACCGCAAGTGTTGGTTCTGAGAGGGCCCTGATAATATTTTCTCCACAATCAGTTACAAAACATATATCCTGTAAATGATAATATATATTATATATCTACCTGTCGTTTCTTTATACACACATAGTTAATGATTCCCAAATCTATAAAAAAAATCCATGGTGGTAGGGCATTCTCTAAACACGCCTGGCTAGTTACCACACTTAAGTTGAAAGTCTGACGCTGAGCACATATTAGTGTGTTCAGGTTCAGGTTCAACGTTTTTATATATCGTGGTAATAAAAAAATAATAATGAAAAGACTTTTTTATATAAAAATTTCACTAAGTGTTATATAATGAAGTAGATTTAGCCTGACAAACATGCTACAGCTAGAAGAAAATTATTCACAAATGCAACTACCAAAACACATCTTTACGAGTCTGGCGTCAGATTTTCTACTTGATGTTTACGACTTGTCACCACTTTACTTTGGTTACACTTTCACACTTTGTTTGAATTCACTAAATACAAACTTCACTGTAAGGATTCGAAACCAAATCGTGTGACGCGGTGGCCAAATATAATAGTCCATTCATTAATAATGTAAAGTTCTCGAGGGATGATTATAAAAATGTTCTATCTCGGGATGAGAGAGAGGAGTAAATCCCATTCTTACGTAATATTTTGTAAGCCGAAATTTAATATCAGAAATATAGTTCCATTTCGGACGCCGAATCGTTTTCTTCATTTGATCATGTACATATCGATTTACACCTTATTATACAATTTTTTATTATTTATTAAAACTTTAGAATCTTAAATATGATATAATTTTTGTCCTTTTTAAACGGGAATAATACAAAGTGAATATTTACTTCTCTGAGTGTCCGATAAATAACAACCATCGCGAGAGCGCGCACCGCCGCTGCTCTTACTGTCGCATCCTCGTCACTACACGAACCCACCAACAAAGCACAGCATAGCACTTGCATCCGTCTCTGATAAATTAAAATAAATTTATCAACGTACCGTCAACCTTCAGCATTAAACGAAATGTGTCTTAAACGGGCCGATTTGATTGGAGGATCCCATTTGCCAGTCTTTAAGTCCCATTTTAACCTCCATTTCTCAACCTATTCCCACTGAATTTACTCTCGCAAGTACAATCGGGTCGGTAACCATTGTCAAGATAAAATTAGAGGTAAATCAAAAAATATAAGCCTGATTGTTTAGAAATATCCTAAACTTTGGCCTGAACAAAAATCTAAATTATGGTCTCTTTAATAATCACTACCTCAAGTTTTTAAAGGAATCAATTTAATTTAATTCATAATTATCTATTATTAACAATATAACAGGTAATGTTACATGAAACGTTGTCTGTTTAACAATGTATTATACTAAATTATATTCAGAGTAAAAGTAACAATTAAAAATATAGTTACAATTTAATCAATTTCAATTTTTTTTTTTTGTTATTCTTCAGGTCAACGTGAAAGTTCGTAAGGTTTATCACTCTTTATAATACTATATAATAAATAATTTAATGTTATATAGTTTTACTTTGATTTATCAGCTAAATATTTTCTATGTTAAATCTGGCTAACAAATATTCATAACATGTACTATACAAATTACTATGGTAATTTACGTGAAACACTTTAATAGCAATTATATTGTTCATAATCAATTTAAGAACATCTATAATATCTATGGTAGAATACTAAAATTAAACTAAAAGAAAATACGTGACAGATTGCTTTGTAGGTTACATTTAAACTGAGGTGTAATTTCTATAAAAACGCTCATACAAAATGTGAAATCTACTATTTCCTATATATTGAATATTTCCCTACACTCGGCGTACGAATATATTGCGTGTAGAACAGAAACTACTTTCATGACACAAGATATTTTAATTTCTATTCAATCTTTTGAACTTTTTTCTTCTCTTTTTTATTTCATACTAGTTTTGCTCGCTGCTTCGCTAGCGTTGATGTAGAATTTGAAAATAAAATACAGTTACAATACAATTCGATTAGCTAACATGCCAAATTCTATAAGTGTAAGATTTTTTTAAATCAGATAAGTTTGTTTTAGTTTACAAACTAAAAGTCAAATATTTTCTTTTTATAGTAGTACAATAATATAGACAATATATATATATATATATATTACTTCGCAAAATATAAAGGATTTATTATCAACAAATCAAATATAAAAAATATACAATTATAAACAGCTCACCGGCAGTTCCTTGAACGATCTCTCACCAATATTCGCTATGGAATCACAGACGGCCGCTTTAGCTGGTGAATTTTCATGACATTGCAGTACTGCTGATAACGATGTGACCAATTTTTCCCACATGTACACACAACTGTTCAGAGGCGGAGCTTGGTCCGTCTGCTCTACAATATAATAGTGTAAATTATATTGTAAAATATGAAATGAATACAATAGTTAATAACGTGGAGACACAAGCCCAACTCTTCCTTCAAGTAGAAGTCTTTTTCACTTGTGAAACGTTTATAAGCCAATCTATTGCGATAAAACTATTATCAAGATATAATATAATATAAATTTGTCCCACTATATAGCTATGGTTAGCAAGTAATCATGACAAAAAATGCACCAGAACCATATCGCACCCTTAGTAAAGTAAAAGGTTAACTTAGAAAAGAAATGTTATGGGAAACGGCTAAAAACAAATCGACGATTAATTATTTTTTTAATTTCCATGAAAATTTACTCTTTCTGTAAGATACACCTTATAGAACTGTTTACAATGAGCCCTTCTATTGCAAAAACTAAAATACCTAAAAATTCGATATGTGCTTTTAAATTATTAAGGGTGCGATATGTATTGATTTATAGTACGTTCATAATAATAGCATTATTGAAACGGCAGGATATATGGAAGGTGAAACGCACACTGTCAAACAAATCACACGTTCTTGTTTAGGTTTTATAAAGACGTAATAGTATTGTTTAATTTATATATTTGTTATAGCGTGTTGCTTATTTAAATATGTATTAAAAAAATCTGCCATCTGAGAATTATATCGGTGTGCGCTAAATAAACTGTTTGTTACATGAAGACATCATGTATAAGGGACACAAACGCAAATGAAGTCGCGGGCGGCTACTTGTTAATTATACAGTTCTTTACGAAAATAATATTATTATGCTGTATTCACTGTAACACAACAATTCTAAACTAAAGGTACACCAATTAAGACAGTTTAAAAATAACATAGCTGATATTTGAGTTAAAAATGCTAAAAAAAGAGTTCTATTTGATATACCTAATTTTTTAATAGCATCCCCAATGATACTGACTGTCTTTGCTGAGTGCACTACGACATCTTGATGCTCATGCTGTATTAGGTCACTCAGTACATCACCTAGTAACATCGTGTGAGTGTGCAATAGATCATGAAGGTGGTGGAATGCTATTGCGGATAAAACTTGGAGTGATTCCAATATCACCGGTATTGCTGACGGCTTGCATTTCTGAAACAATCACAAACATATAGACAGAGAGAAAACACATCTTCCTCCTTTGCTTCTCAAGTGATTTTCTTTATTTTTTTTTTCATACTAGATTATTAACTTATTGTTGTTAAATAAGTGGCAACACTGCCTTGTTGTTCTAAAATGTGTCAAGTTATGCATACGTTGTGATTGTGATGCAAGAAATAAATCGTTTTTCACCCCAAAAATGCTTCCAATTCGCTAAATGCGCCCAACATAGGTAATTAACAAGCTTCAGTGTTCTTAATAAAAAAATTGGAAACTGTTCTTTTTTTCTATACCATCGAATGAGTCGAAGACTCCATTTATTCACGATTATTATGTCTTTTGACAAAAACTATCAATAATATTTAAATTAAAAAAAATGTATGATCGAATTTCGACCTCTGTCTAGAGGTCCGACTAATGCAAATAAAAATACACAAAATAGATAATTACAGAAAGCAGATTACTAGGAGGGCTAGTACGAGGATCTCGAATATCAGAGCGGTATAACGTAATAAACGGATTTTATCTAAACTGTTGTGTATCTGATCGTTTAAATGTACATTAAATCAAAGTGAATTAACGTTTTTTTTTTAATTTTTTAATACTTTATAGGTTAGCTACCTAAGATGGTAGTCACGCTAAGCCTAGAGGGAGACTGGCTCTTACTGCAGCGACCAGAACACACCAACATGTGCTTGGTGACAGATCTCACACTTGAGTATGGTAGGTAGCCGGCAAACTTAGAAAAAGTCCGATCACCATGCTATGGTTTCATCACGATGATTTCCTTCACCGAAAGCTCCGACTCAGTTGCTAGGATTGGAACCTACGTTCTTCGGCGCTGTGTCCGAACACGCTATCAACTAAGCCATCATCATTTCTAATTACATGCATAATATATGAATTACGCTTACTAAAACTTCATTTCCTTTCATAATCCATCCCATATTTTTAAAACATATATCTAATATCCAAGTTTTAAAATAATGGCTATTATCGTCACTGTTATGTTTATTAATGATATCGAATTGGGGTTCTATAGCACTGAACATCTCATCATCAGAATAACCCTCTTCAAAGTCATCACAATCTTCTGTATTATCTTTATGTATATCCGTATATGGTTGTTTGATTTTTGTCATCTCTGTATCTTTTTCTATAGCTTTTAGAATTTCATTCACTTTTGGATCGACTGACAAAACGCATCCCATTGTAATTAGAGCGCCAACTTGTAAGGTAACGTCTGGAAATATTAGAAATAGATTTTTTTATTATTTTATACATTGACCCCTGGCTTGATTTTTGAAGACGCAGATCTCAAAATAGCGAAATGTTTTTTTGATTTGTTTTTTTTTTATTGCACCACATCATACATTATAAATTTCATGGTTTAGTAAAAAAAAGTTCGTAAAAATTAAAAAATAACTTAAAAATACATTTTACATAAAAATTATAATTTTACAATATATAATTTGTTATTTTTGAAAGTTTTGTAATAAAACAGATATTTTTTTAAGCTTATGCTGCTAACAGTGTGTTGACCCGTGTATATTTGTTTGTATGGAACTTAAGCCTTTCATGGTTTTGGACAGTTCAGAAGTTAAATATTCAGAGACACAATCTAAGCCCGTAGTAAGTGATTATGGAAGACTGGTTCTCAAGTACAGGCCGAGGAACATAATGATAGGTGATTGGCGACCCATTTTCCACTTGAAGGTGATAGCTACTAAAGTGGCCATTAGAGAATCCTAACTAATATAAATTATAAATGCGGTTCCAAGTTCCAGTTCCAGTTATATATATATATATATATATATATATATATATATATATATATATATATAATATATAATAATAATAACATATATAAATAAAAAAAAATAAAAAAAAAAGAAATAATAATAATAAAAATAAATTTGTGCAACAACATACACATAACCCATACATATGTGTATACATACATAATTAATAATAATATTCTTCTAAATTTTTTTTTTTTTTTTTTTTTTTTTTTTTCTTAAGATAGTAATAAGTGTAGTTTAGTTGTTTCTTAATATAACTCATAGTTTAAATTTATTACTTGTAATTTATACATTTAATTTTGATTTACTTAGGTTTAATTTTAATATATTTTTAGTTTATTAATCTTGCATAATTTAAAATAAATATTGTCATAAATATTATTAACATTGTCAACCTAGTTAAGGTCTCTGTCTACTGTCAGAGGATTTGTATTTATTTCACAATAATAAAAAAAAAAAAAAAAAAAAAAAAAAAAATTATAAATGCGAATACAAGTTTGTCTGAAGCTGCAGGCTAAAGCTAGTGCTTATTATACTCGAGTTTATTCACGATATATACCTTTACCTAAATGTCAGGCTGATTGTAATATTCAAACCTTATTTTATATTATCGATCCCACATTGAACTATTGTTAAAATTAGTTCAAATTATTTAATTGAACCTTATACCAAATAAAACTAAATAAAAGTACTCAGTGTAACGAATCAATCACTATGTGACCACCAGAGTCTAACTATTTAACTAAAATTATACAAAACATAGTAAAAATTATAGAATTGATGTGGAATTTTAAACCTTATTAAAAAAATTACAAAATATTACGGATAGTTGGAAGAAAACGACTTGTAGCATTAAGCTCACCACTGTACAAACTAAAAAGTGCAATAAACTATTCACGCATGCTTTTAAATATGTGAATTGTAGTCCGGTGAAAGTGTAGAGGCCATGCCAGGTCAACAGTGAAGTCAGTACGAAAAAAAAATGTGAACTAGGTAACAATGGAATAGAATATAATTACCTTTGTGAAGTAAAAATTTTCTTGTTGACCTAACAAGCTCGCTAATAAGGCCTTCCTTCATTTTGTGATACGGTGTCGCCTGTACTAAGGCCGCACAGCATTTCAGTGCGACTATTATAACAGCATGACTTCGCTCGCTGTCTAAAATACTTATCAGAACTCGATGCATACATGCGATCACATATCCGAGAGATACCGAGAAAGGTATGAAAGAAACCTTATGTTCTTTGCTGAAAATTTGAACTTACATATTAAAAAATATGATTGAAGCTTTTGTTTATATAACAAGCCTATTACATGAACAACAATTGCACGTATAAAACACAGTCATTAACTTATAAAAAAACCAGTAAACTCTGCGTTTTTCCCGGTTCCTTTATTTGCAGTTTCATTATTCCAGGTTAAAAGTTTCGTTATAAACGGATCCAAAATAACACTATGTCCTTAATGAAGTTGTATAATATGTAACCATTCGATATACGTTATAATAATTATTAAAAAACAGTTTATTGTGTCCAAGTCTAGTGTTCTTTGACAAAAAGCCGTCACCGCACAACTTCTCAGTTACAAAGCTACCGCGTGTTGCTAAGACCCTTAATATAATTTAAACCGAGACAGTATATGCATGGACCTATATAATCAACTGATTTCGATTTCTTTTAATTCCTGACGTTCAAACTTATTCAAAGATAAGATAATAAGATAAATAAGATTTTATCTATTCTAATTTTCGACAATGCTATTGATCAATCTAGTGGCCTTGAAGCTAACCACCATCCGAAATTAAATGATCTATTAAAGTTTGCAAGACAATCAATAATCTTTAAGTTCTTTTAATCTTCACATATACTTAATAAATGTAATAATAAATAACGTTTGTCGCAATAAATTGATTTCATTTTGATATATTTTAATCATCTAATTGTGAAACGCCTCCTCTATACAAATAATTGACTGTTTTCGCGGTATAATTATGTATTTTTATCTCACGAGAATAAAGATATTTTATTATACATTAATTAATTACTGTACATTAAATTAGTAAGTTCAACTGCACTAATAAATTAAACTGTGCCAACACACATTAAATTTTTAAATAACTAATTCCACACTTACCCAGATTCAGCTTGATATAAATACACCCTAGAACCAGTCAAAAGTGCCAATATAACACTTAATACACTGGCTCGACTACTTGCTATGGGGTCTGTGACAGCACAATATGCCAAGGTCTTTTTCGAGGACTCCTCTGAAGACCAGTTCAATGGATTGGGCGAATCTGGGAGCAAAGCCCACCAGTAACCAAAAATATCTTTCTTCTCTTTTACCTTGAAATTAAAAATCGTCGTTTAGCAAACAACACTGCTTATGTCGAAAATTGGCGGCTTTTACTTTTAACTATCATTGGACAAATATTGTCATTACGCGTCAAACTACATATAACATTATGAATATTTAATTTAAAGACTCCACAATTCAATTCACTAGTTCCTGTATGAAGATTCTAACATCCAATAAAATAATCGTTTTTTCTTTCCCCTGTAAAATCAGTCAAAATACGCGGTGTTATTTACTAAACGCCAAAATATTCCAGGACATATTTGAAAATTGTACTTGAAGAGTTGCAACAAAGAACTAATATTGGACTGAAGCTGAGAATGGATAAAGGAACGCTAAAGCTTTAATGTTATTGTTAATCCCAGCATATTGTTAAAATACACTAAACGTTTTATAAATATTATTTTACAACTAGCAGACCTGGAGCATATGTTTACATTTCTTTATAAATAATCATATTTACTTGTAACCAAATTATTTTAAAATAAATGTAATCTACGTTACTCCTTATAACATCAGCCATCTGTCAATGAAAGTCCTGATAAAATTGGAACAATCATTTCGGAGATTAGCAAAACCAAACAGAGACAGACAAAAACATAAAAAAATGGTACAAAACCAAGATTCATAACCATGTTAAATAAATATACTATGTTTAATCAACAGTTAAGAGTAGGTCTTTAATTGTTAGAAGTTTTTAAGGAGCTTGCTTACCTATGAAACAAAGTGGAAATAAAAATTCTTCAAGATTATAGAAGGAAGATTGAGATAAGAATATTAACAATATTGTCAAACAAAATAATGATGACACATATACATTCTGACCAGTTTATATCTTACTAATTTCTGTTTAATAATTAAGAATGATGGACATAAATAAATACTTAGTACATACCAACCTTTATTAAGACAAGAAGTAAATTTGAAGCACTTTGTCTAACTCTTGATTTCAAAGCAATAAGCTTAGCCTCCCTGCTGTTCTCCACATCTGACATATCAGAATCACTTGTCAATGTCCAATGATTACTTTTTTGAAACTCCAAGTAGTTCCTGCTAGCTGGTTTATAAGCTGAATTATTTTCAAAATTATCAACATCCTTCATCAAGCTGCGGTCTGATACTGGTATTTCCTTTCTTAAGCTTTCAATTGCACTATTTCTTTGTTTTCTTATTCTCTGTTTCTGGAAAATTTATATAATAATATTTTAGTGTATTAACTAATAGTGGGGTGGCAGAAATCTATAGCTGACTGGATTCAGGACTCCCTACACATGGAAATAAATCAAACATCACAACTTATTTAATTCATAAATTTTCCTGTATCTAGCAACTTCAAAATAGAATATTGTAGATGATAGATTATGTGTTGTCTTCTTGATGGTCGTTGTTGCAAATTGATTTGCACTATACTAAGTGTTTATTGTCAAGTATATTGCACTGCAGGTTAAAAAGTCTATAAAAGTTTTAGCTTGAAGTTCTTCCTCCCTTTAAAACATGAGACCCATCACATCCCAATTCATTAAAGTATTATGTAGAACTTGACTTAAAGCAATAGTTTTCTTATAATTCTAAAACGTAATATAATAAATAATTAAAGTTTTATATATTTACCTTTCCTCCCTTGCTGGGGAGATTTTGTGTTGTTGAAGGTACAGCTATAGTTTGTTGTGAAGGCATCAGTTTCTCCGGTTTATTGCCTTGGTTTATTAATCCATATATAACATAATATCTACATATACCCATTACTTCAGGTAAAGGAATGTTCACATTTTGATCATTGAAATATAACTGAGACAATACTCTTAATGCTGCTATAACCACCTGAAAATGTTATTGATTAAATCTACTTATTCTATCAACATAGAAGTCAGAAGTAGTAGAAATCATTTTTAGAAGTAACTTCAAATAATAACAACTACATATTATATGAAATAAAAGCAAGGAACAAAAAAATTACTATGTATTAAAGCATACAGTAAGAGAATTATATTTAATCCATAGATGATTGTACATAACTTTACTTATATTAATAATGAACACAAAGGTCTGCAACTGATATACCTAATCGACCAAAAGCAAAGACACCACTGCTATAAGAACCATTACAAAGTTACTTTGAAAATAAGTATATAACATTTACATACTTCAACCTAAAAGTAAAAATTAGTATTAGTAGGAGATTGATACAACTTATAACTGGTGATACAACTGGTCTTAAAATGATTAAATAGTTTATTACTGTATATGGTTACAATACTCGGCCAATAATGGTTGATAGTGAGCCATGTTGTAGACTCAAACTCAATTGCAAATAGAACTGAACATATATTGCTTTTCTCATAAAATATAAAAGTCCATTTAGTGCACAAATAATACATTATATCTAAATAGCTGTTGGGTAGTGTAACTCCAAACATCATACATACTATTGATGACACTATATGTAGACTAAGGGTGTAAGAGAGTGGCAAAAAGATGCCGACTAACAGATGGTAGATGCTGACACAAATGTAACACAAACCACTACAACTTGAATACTTATTTTATTGTAACTTTAATAATGCAAGTAATAGTTGTAATAACAAAAACTAAGCATTAATATACATGTCATTATCATTTACAACTACATTAGCAAATAAATTACTCACATACCTTGGAATATAGAAAATCATCATGGTATTTAGAAGAACCTTTCATTAAAACTTTAATGATGATCTTTGAAATCTTTTCTTTGACATCAAGAGGGATAACTTCACTATTGTCAAGATTTTTGTCATCTGATATTGAAACCAAAGAAGTTATACATTTCAAGCTAATCAAACACATATGTAAAGGATTTTGTGGGCTAAGCTTATCTGTATCCATAAGGTTGATTAAAATACCCTGATCTCCAATTAAATCATCTATAAACTGAAAAAAATCATTTATATTAGTAAAAATACAAAATACTTAACCATAATATTTAAGCACAACTATTCTACCGTGTAACAAAAAAGAAGCATTTAAAGAAAATATAAATTGGAGAAAAAATAAAGTTGAAGTTTGCAGAAGTTAAACATAGGCTTATTACACATTTCAAATGAATAAATCCATAGAACATTCAACTAATTACTCAAAAATTTTACATTAGTCTACACTTAATACCATACACTTTTATAATTGAAAACATTTGAGGGTAGAAAAATATTGATCAGTGATTATTTTTCTTTAATTTAATACCATGTTAACTTACCTTATGACTTACTTGAGGCTGATATTGCAATATACATTGCAAGTTATGAAGAATATCAGGTAATACTATATCTGAACATTTTCTTAAACAGTCAATATGCCAAGAAATAACTTTTATTAGATAATCTACAGAAAATATTAAATTTTGTTTTGTTGTAATGTTACTTATCAAATGTGAAGATTTTGTTGCTAAAGATTCATCAACGGGTTTTATTGTTAGACATAATGCGGTTACTAAAGTAGTCGCATCCTGAAAAAAAGACAATGTTAATTTAGTCGAAATAAACAACAGCAGTTTTAATTGCTTTTAATATCAAAACTTACATTTTTTATTACAAAAAAATCTGCCTTATAAGGCTGAGCATTTAGTTCATCAATAAGAGAATTCACTTTTGTTTTATTGAAATTTTTCACATACAAACTATTACAAAGTTCACCGCATAAAATCGAAAAATGACGACTTAGGTTTGCATCCATATCTTCTTTTTATAGTTACTGTTTTTACTTATACGAACTCATAAATAGGGTTTATAGTATTTTCTAATTTACTATACGATAATATATAATTAGAAAGTTAGAAATTTAACTGCACACGTGCAAGTTTGCTAAGTTATGTATGTATACAAATATGTCCACAGAATGCATTATATAAATATGTCATTTTACTATATATACTCTGTAGCTCCAATAGATAAATTATTATTATATGCTTTGTACTTCTAGTATTTTAGTCATGTTCGTTCACACCACAGATTACGCATACTATGACGCATACTATGCAGTCTATAATTCTATATGATTAATCACCGTCTTCGTAAATCGTCTTTCATATGAAATATAAATACAATAAAGTACATGAATAAAAATTACAACATGAAATATTAGTTTAGGATTACCTATAGACGTTTCGGCAGTAATTAAATTTAAACAATGCTATCGTGACAGTCATTTTTCGGTATATAAAACAATAAACATGAACGAAGATTTCAATTTATTAATGAGTAATTCGTATTTAAAATGAAAACCTAATTATGTGAGGTTTGCCAACTATGAGATTTTTTTTAGTTTTTCCCATAATTTACTTATTATTACTAAGTTATTTATATGTTGTGGATATTTGATTTGCCAAAAAGCCGCGCGATATTGTACTGCTGATACAAATCCTTCAGTAATGATTTTCATAATAAATCAAAACCGTTTAAAACCAAACGATAACATCCCTGACAGAAGTTCGAGCACTAATTAAAGAAAAACTTCCTGCGCAGTAAGCGTCTTAAGATAATACAGAATCTCCTTGAAAAGCATGTACTAACATAGGGACCAACATTTTATTTGAGAAATGAAGTCATCACAAGGGACTCCGTAATAATATTACCCAATTGATCACTTATTATAATATCTCATTATCTTACTAAAATATAATAAATACTATACAGATCAATTATTTGATACTAGAAAAAATATAACCGTACTCATATATGGGCACAGTGTGCATGAGGTGTTTCCTAATTTCACAACACAAAAATTTTTCAATATTTGTAGAATTACGAAGAAAAAAATTAATTCTGGATTTTATTAGTATAAAGAAACAAATGTATCTACTATATTGTTTATAAAAATAATTATTACATAAAAATAATTTATTTGACATTTTTAAAATATATCTTCGTATTCGTAAAAAATGTTTCGTGATAATACTTTTTAGAAACGTGGAATAATAACTAATGGATAAATCGTAAAATGCGATCAATTAATGTCAATCAGTGACAGTAATAACTATAAAGCAAACCATAATCACTACGACCAAAACGACCTCAAAACAGAAACACATTATTTTATAAAACTATGTCCCTCTTTCGTCACGATTTACCACTTAAAGAAAACAATATTTCGCATCATCCCTGGGAAATAAGGATAAAAAATCAATATACGAATAATATTAAGCATGCTCATAACTCTATAAACAATCCTAAGTATCCGAAACAGAAACAGAAGGAACCAGACGCAGATCGTGTTAAATTTACTGTTATCGGGGACAGAGTTACGAAAGAATTCATATTTTGTATGAAATTGGTTAAAGGATTGCATAAGTATAGATGGAAGAAATTCGCAGCCCCTGTAATTAGAGGTAATACTTATTTTTTACATTTTATTGTAGCATAACAAAATGACAGCAAGTAGGTACACCTGTTGGAAAGCACAGTGTGAAAAACAACAACGATCCCCGAGAATTTTACAATCTGTCGGAAGCCATCGCTTTTATGTCGCCCTTCAAGACTCCCCGTAGCTTAATATACATTGCGTTTTTTAATATAATTTAATTTCTTCTGATGCTAAATGACGATGTGATCTGAGATAGTAAATACGCTGAACAATCGCGGATATCTTTACAAACATAATAATGAACGCGCATAATATACACTAAGAATATATAATTAGCACGAACAATACTCAGCACCACGGCAGCGGCGATTCGACTATTTCAGTGGATGGCAAACTGGTCATCCAATAGAGCCAAGTATAAAAAATACGAAATTATAGTTTTAGCTAAATTTAAACTTTGTTTTCGTCGAGACATTATTATGTTTGTAATTAGTATTAAAGTATACTCTCGAGCAAAGGCCCTTTGCTAAATATATCTTTTCTTTGCGAAATACTAGCCGTGCTATTGTTGCGTTGTTGTTCCTGTAGGATTGCGTTTCAAGCATTTTTACTAGAATATTTTATGGAAGAGCCGCATTAAAGAAATGAAAGACAACCAGTGAAATATTTGAGCCACATTTGTCAACAAGTTACTTACTAAAACTCCATGTTGTCCTCCACACTTCTTCTTTGGTCAGGGAGCGGGGACGGCCTATGCATTGTATCCTGTCAGCCACGGAAACCACTACGTTAATCGTACAGACTGACCATGAAACGCGACAATCTAAAAGAGAGTCACTGTGTCGGGTTTATAACCATGTGCATGACGGTAGCCATTCAGTCTCACACAACTGTCATATAATATTACCCGAGAGAGAACATAACTTCATTTGAAAAGTTTTAAGAAACTATGAGTTTTATGAGCACTACGAGTCCAATGATATTGTTTTCTTGCCATGGAGAAGTAGGACAGGCTATGTGATGCGCATGCGCAGAAGAAATGAAGTAAGTGGATAACATTGCTTACAGATAAATTTCGTAAGCAGAATATTTTTCTGAATTCAATATTTTTTACGTGTTATTCTATTCATAAAATATATTATTGAGATTATAAACAACACAGACGAAGTCGCTGGTATACTCGTATACTAATTTACAAATAACATTAATACATATTCAATTCGGTATTTGTCAAAATATTCAAACAAAATATATAGTTTTCACATGGAATATAGGTGTAACAACGGTTGAGTGGCCAGACGTATTGCGTGATTTAAAAATTCATCACGATGGCTTAGCCTACTGTCTCCAGTCTCCAGTCGCCGTGCTTTTCAATGACAAATTTCTTGGTGGGCAGAAAGAGCTAGTGGAATTAATAAAAACGAGATATGTTTATCCCCTTTACTTAAATTATTACGAAGAGAGTGTTGCTCAGTTTGCCAGTTTTATTAGGTCCTCTGGTGTGAGTATTACAAACCAATTATTTCAGTAATGTACAATACCACATATTAACTTATTCATTAAGTATTTTACCTGCAATCAGATGAGACAACTGAGATTCTTTTAATACTATATAGATATAGTGTTTTACCACAAGTGGTGATAACTGACATTGTGATTGAAGATAGAGAGCTAAGCGCGAAGTATCTCAAGTGTAGCGACCGAAACACTTACTATATAGAGGTGATTGGCGGCAAGATTTCAATTTGAAAGTGGCATTAGTTGCTATACTGTACACGATGTTCTCTTTTCGAAGTTCGGGTTTTTAGTAGAAAAGTCGATTGACGCATTGTCTAAACACTAATACTGATTGAAAGTGAAGTGCTTGTTATAATACTTGCTTTAATGCAGTCCTAAGTAAACTTAAAAGCAAAATATTACACGGAAAATATTATGTATACCATTGACAGAAGAAACGTAATTGGTGTCAGTTTTCGGTGTAATGTTAACATAAACTCGGGTAGGTATATATACAAGTGGCGAAGAATACATATATGTCGATACCAAGTGGTTTCCATTTGACAGATTCTGAAATAATATCCGATAACCTTCTTATATACTGTATAACATTTTTCAGTGACTGTAAAATTCTATGCTAAGTTAAAAAAATCTAATATTAAAAAAATATATTATTATTATTAAAATATCTCATTACATATAATAAAAATAATTTAAAATGCTCCACATCGTCCTATGATTACATAAATCGTAGATTTGCCTTGTTTTTTAATGACTGTTTCATATATTTATGAAAGTAGTGAATACTTTTTGCTTTACTGTCATAACTATCTTACACTGCAGTAAACTCGAAGTTTGGTAATATGGCAACCCTTTCTTTTAAAGCAGAGGTGCCCAAACATTTTTGGCCCCCTACAGGTTCAATACTACCATACGAAGTCAAGCCAACATTGTTAGTTCTTCACGCTATTGAAAATAGACCAATTTTCATAGACCCCGTTTACTAATTGTGCACCTCCATTTCTTTATCACGCCAACGTACACCCCCATCGAAACTCTCGTGGACAACTTTGGGAATCACTGTTTTAAATGTTTCCTTTTGATAATTATCACGCTTCTCCACTAGATTATACTCAATGATTAAACATAATAACACGGTTTTTCACAATTTCAGCGACCATGTGCGTACATGCATTTATCTATAAACAGTGAGCATATTGGCACAATGATATTTATGGCAAGTATTAACAATCATTTCAATAGTCCTTACAGACTAGATACACTTGAAAACTAGGTAGTTATCTAAATTAGGGTAGAAGCAGTAACACCGGATCTCAATAATTGAGAAGAGAAATAATTTATGGGCGCTGTTGTTATGTTGACTTTTTCCTATGCAGAACCTAATATTGTATGTTAGAAATGTATACTTTTTTACTAGGATTGTCAGATTTTAAAACAATTAATAAAACTATGGTTTAAAAAGCGTCTAGTGTTATATAAAAAGGAAAATCGAATGACGAACGATTTTGACGAGTTTAGAACGTGTTTCACACTTGGATTGCTCGACCTTTAGGCATAGTTACGCATGCTGTGTTCAGGAACCAACTAATGTATTGCGCTATTCTTTCTTAACGAGGGCAATTTCTAGAATCTAACCTCAGCTCAACTTTGTTACTAGAGATGTTCCGAAACCCTACGCTCACTGTATCCACTCTAACAACTGTCGACCGCGTATGAAGGTTGTCACCATAAAAAAACATGTTAAAGAAATATTTGTTCGAAAAAAGAAAAAGATATACCCAAGTTATATTATCGATAACCGAAAAACATCGACTAAAGTGTACTGTCTGTACACTGTACTGACTAATAGTCATCCAGCCTATTCACTGTTTATAAGTATTTATATAATTTGTAATATCAATTGAAAGGAAGCTTTCCTTTTCAGCTTTATTCCGACATAGTACCTTATACCTGTGAGAATTTCCTCCGTTTATGTACTATGAAGAAAGGTGGCTATAGTGGAACCCCAGTACATCGCATCGTGAAAGATAGTTGGTTCCAATGTGGAGGATACGGAATCAAAGACAGTGGTTTGGACTGTGAGAATTTTATCGTGCAGCACGATAGACGTGGTGTGCTTGGCATGGCAAATGCGGATAGGTTAGCATCGTATATTTTAGTACATTGTGCACTGGCCACCAAGCCCAGTGAAGCTACCAAGGCTGTTCAAACCAACAGCGGTTAGTTAGTTAAAATATAAATGGTTAAAATTTGGTGAGTTGGTGTGTGTACGCCGCTGAAGTTTTCTAAATTAATTCAACTGCTATGTGATATAGTAGCTGATATCCGCGACTTCGTCCATATTGTTTATTACCATAAGAATATATTTTATTTATAGAGGAAAATATAAATAAAAAATTAAAGAAAAAATATACCAACAAATTTTATTTTTAAAGAAAGTTATCCATTCGTTTTCCCCTTCCTGCGTATACGTAGTATGGATACGCGCCGTTCACATATTACTGAACGCATAGCGCTTATAAAAACCATAGTATTACTTTCTAACCACTATTCTAATACTTATATTAAACGAAAATGATTATGATAATTGTTTTTTAGACAAGGGCCAAGTGCTTAGAAGAAGGAAAAGTAAAAGAAATTTACTTTTCGAAATCTACCGATTAATTTTTACGTGCAAAACGACAGACCTCGTATCATTTTATTCATATAGAAGATAGTACGCTATTTGTTTCTTTATTAACTATGAGGCTGAAATCGCGGGCGAACACCTAGCATTAAATATCAAGTTAAAATCGAATCATTAACAAGTTAAAATCCACATAGAAATTAAGGACTTTTCATTAAGAGCCAATCAAAATCTGATATAATTCAAAGTGATTATAACCTTATTTCTGATAATTAATTACTACAATTAAATATATTTTCCAGGCACGTAGATTGCTCAACACAGTTTTTCGTGTTACTTCAACCAGCACCATGGATGGCTCATAAATATGTCGCATTCGGTCAGCTAATCGAAGGTGAACAGACATTACGGAAAATTGAAAACGTACCCACATGGTATGAATCGCCATCCTCTGAAATCATAATATATCAAGCCGGTATATTCAACATGGAATGTCAAAATATAACGATAAATAAAGGAACCCATGCATATATTAGTGGTCACATTGAAAATCTCGTTGCGTTGGGAGAATCACTGTATGAGGCAAGAACTGTTTTTCTAATTACAACCATTTCATAAACGGTCCTTCGAGCTAATAATGATTTAACGATTTTAGTCTATAATCGATAGAGTGTTTCTGGAAATAGAATTTCGACGCATAAAGCAAATAGAATCACACGGAGAAGGTGGTGGAGAAGAGACTAGTAGTATTCGAGCTACGCAAAGGTATTATTTTAATCTATGATAATGTATAGGTACTATACTTGCTGCCCGCCTCGGCTTCGTACGGATGGTTTTACCGAAGAAAATGAGACCAACTTTTCCCTTTACAGTACGATGACGTAATGAAATAAAATGGCAACTGAATGTTATTTTGTCAATTCCTATTCTGTCAATATTTTTCCCTCTTTCGCTACTGTGTTCTGTCTCACTCACATACTTTTACATACAGAATTTTTTTAACTAAAATATTTCACTTTTCCGTAAAAACATTTTCATTAACTCCTGACCATGAAAGCCATAAAAGTTTAAATTTGATACAAAGGAATGTGGGCCTCATGATGTACAGGTCAAGAGACTGTTGGCAGCATAAGCTTAAAAAAATACCTGAGTTATAAGATAACTTTGAAAAATAAATTATATATTGTAAAATCACAATTTTATATAAAATGTATTTTTAAATTATTTTTTCATTTGTACGTACTTTTTTACTAAACCATGAAATTTACAGTGTAAGATATGGTGAAAAAAAATTAAAAACATAATCCACCATTTTAAGATCTGGGTCTTAAGAAATCAGCCGAGGGGTTTAATCCTTATCATTACGATTACAAATGGAACAAAAAAGAGCAGCAAAATAGGTGCAGGTGTTTGAAAGTGATACGCGTACATACATTCGAAAATTGATTTTTATCTATATAGATTAGTTTTTATTTATGCAATATATTGTCAATGGACATATATTTATTCTTAAAGATTCATTCGCAAGAAAGAAGACATCGAAAAACAACTGGAAGACATTAACGTGGAAGGTCGAAGCAGTACATTCATAAACGAAGCGGAGAATAACGAATTTGACGTAGAAATATATGAACTGGAACCCGAGGAGTGTTTTCCTCAACATGCGACTCCTGCGACAACTCCTAGTTTAATTGTAAAGCCGGAGAAACCTTTTTATTTAGCATTAACAGATGTGCTATATCCGGGTGAAGTAGATTCTACTTATGATTTGAAGAAGTTAGTACACATTTTAATTACCGCGGCAATAGCTTAGTTACATAAATAAGTGAGGAGATGCTCGGCAACAAATGTAAACCAAAGTGCACCTAATATTAAGTGCTATAGCTTTTTACAATTACTCTTAGTTAAATAACAGTTAAAACTGAATCCAGCCAGTAATAGGAAGCTACTCCTGATAGTTGAGTTGGAAAGGTTGAGGTGTGTCAGTGCGTCCATAAAAAATAATTGAACGAAATCGCTAAGACTAACGCTAAGACTTCTACTAACGAAAAAAATGAGACTAAATCAAAACTTTACAGTACGACCATCTAATGCTATAAAATGGCAACGGAACAATTGAACGTCAATCGATAAATTCTGTCAATATTTTTCAATATCTCTCTGCCTCCGTCTCACTAATGTTCACTTTTCCGTACGAGTTTTCAAACATTTTCGTTTATACCAACCTCGTCTTGACAATTACAAACACAAAACAAAAGAATTAGCTAATTAGATGCAGCCATTCTGAAGTGATGAGATTACATATATACTCGGGAATTTATTTTTATTTATACAAATGAAAGCTGACGAAATGTAATATACAGTCTTTGTCAATCTTTTTGACTGCTCTGACGTATTATGTTATATGTATAACGTTGAGACAACTTAAGATTAAACAAAAGCCAAAGATTCCTATAATAATATTTTAAGTTTCTTTTGTATTAAGCTCTTGACTATATTACGTGCATGCAAGAACGTAAGGCTTATAATATTCTGAGCAGCTCAAAATATTGACGTGGACTAACAATATTTATTTATTACTACTTATTTTGTATTAATTTCATTGAAACCGCTCACAGATTTTTAAAAGGTGATTATTGCCTTGAAAGTGATATACAAAAGGACGCTCCGAAGAAAAAGAAAGTTGTTCCTCAAGAAAGAGTATCATTTCCTTCCGATCTTTTTAATTTGATGGAAGACGAATCAGAAGATAGTTCTGGTGATAAATACAAACAACATAAAAAAATATTAATTTCGCTTCATAAGATTAATTTTATTATTTTATTTTAATCATCTTGCAGAACGATCCTTAGATTCAGATGAAGAAAAAGAAATACAAAAGTATTTAAAGTAAGTAATTATATATTTTAAAATATAAATGTGTATATATAAATAGTCCCAAATTACATTTTATATTAATGTCTACGAGTTAAAAATAAATAAACTTAATTACCGACCATTAGAAAGTAAGTAACATCAAGCCGTAGTCCGGTGAATCTGTAGAGGCCATAATGTCAAAAGGGTATGTAAGTTCGAAAAAAAAACTAACATCAAAGTTACACAGTGATAAGCAAAAAAACTCAAGTGCTTACTATATAATGCCCTATTTAGTCTGTAGTATTCGATATCATCACATTAGCCTGTAAGAGGCCCACTGAAGAGACATGGACCTCTTCGCGAAAGAACGTATAGGCATAATCACTACGCCGACTCACGAAGTATTATCGGTTTCAAGATACGAAAAATCCTCAGTTCTATATTTTTCCATATACAGTGTAACTACAACAACATTTCTCAGGTTCAAGTTTTCTCACGATGTTTTCTTTCACCGTCCGCTGATAGTGAAACAATTTAAATTAGTAAATGTATACGAACTTCAAAAAAATCGTTTGTGCATGCTGGAATTCGATTCTGCAGACATTTAATTAACATTCCACTGGTCAAACAATTCGATCACCACGAACCTTCAAACGGTGATATTGGTCGATTAAATTTTAAGGTAAATAAACGACTACAGTATTCTTAAGGCAAACTGTTGTTCAAATTAGAACATATTTCGGACTAGTACATTAATGCTCGTAATTACACACGCACACCTGCAAATTTAGAGAATAATTTTATTTGAATTATAGGCTAAACGTAGATCGTGTTAGTTTTGCGGGGAGTATAGTGAAAGGCATTGCTAGAGGCTACGCGAAGCTAGACATCTTTGAAGACGCTAGACGGTAAATAACTATTATACACATAAATTAATATTAACCAAACAAATATTTACTTTCTAATACTAGATTTATATTGAAAATATTTAATGTAAGTATATTCATATAACAATGGTGGTCATTTATAATATATTCTTTGAAAATTAAACATATTTTACTAATAAAAAATAATTCTATTTTAGATCTGATTTGATTACTGATGAAGAACTACGAAGATTTAGGTAGGTGACTTCAATTTATATCGTTATAGCAGACTAACTGGTACCCGCGACTTCATCTGCTTCGTTTATTATTTTATCAATAGATTTTATGGACAAAGGAAAAACATAAGCCCTACACCGCTTGCCCCATTTTCCCACGGCAAGAAAACACACATCGCTGTACGCGTAGTGCTTATAAAATTCGTAGTTTCGTAGAACTATAATAGCTTTATATTCAATGATGCTATCATAATAACTTTTTTTAGATAACGACTAATTTACTATGAAAAAAATAAAATTGTCGAACTCTATCCAGTAGTTTTTTAGCGCTGCGCAAACAACGGCATACCCCTATCATTTTATTTATATAGATTACGCACGAATATATGCTAATCAGCTTTATTTTCCAGAGTGGCTTCAATTGACTATAAAGCACGTGACAAGTAAGTCCAATATTTAAGTTTTTAAATGCTATAAACTTGATTCCAATGATTTTTTTCCGAATTGATGATTATTTAATTATTCACACTTTTGTTTATTTATTTTTTTATAGAAAAGTTTCTATTAGTACGCCTTCCTCAGCAAAGACAGGACACAAAAAGATTAAAAGACGACAAACAGGCTTCGTAAGACCAGAGGATCTGGAAATTCTTAATATAATTAAAAAGTCAGCTTCTCATACCTTTGTTGAGGATGAAGACGATTCAAATATAATCATGTCTAGGTGATATTTCTTTGTTTGCTATTATGAACAGTTATGTAAAATTGCAGTTAAAAATCCAATAATATTTTTATATATGTATAAAGGATTAAAAAACGTTATCGCCGCCTGAGCGTAACTGTAAATTGCTGGCGATTTGTATATTTCACATAATGTATATAAGTATATTATTATTGGTGTAGGTGATGTAGGTGGTAGATACTTTTTTATTTTTTTATTTTATAGGGGGCAAACGAACAGGTGGGTCACCTGATGGTAAGTGAGCACCGCCGTCCATAGACACTAGCAACACCAGGGGAGTCGCAAGTGCGTTGCCGGCCCTTTAAATATGTGGTTTCAGCACGAATGGGTCGGCTCGCACGGGGTTGTACCACCCTCTCACAGAAAACCGACGTGAAGTAACAGTGGTTGCACTGTTGCTTTTCGTTCGGCCAGTGAGAGCGCCAGAGGCCCACATATTTAAAAGGCCGGCAACGCTCTTGCAACTCCCCTGGTGTTGCTAGTGTCTATGGACGGCGGTTATCACTTACCATCAGGTGACCCACCTGTTCGTTAGCCCCCTATAATATATATATGTATATATATATATATATATATTATACTTAAAAAGACATAGTTCTGTGTTGCGGGAGACATTACAAACCTACAATTAATAATGGGCACAAAGTACGCTCTATGCTGGATTTGAACTCAGAACAAAGCGCATTTAATTTATTTAATCCAATGCGCCATTCGTGCAGTTAACAGCATTAATTCTATAGTTAAAAACTCAATGAAGAAATGAACAAAGACTAATTTCAATTTCTGGTGTTAATACAGTTTTAGTTTCTATGGTTTTCATTTATTTTCATCTTCTTACCCTTATCCCGCCTAAGTAGGATCGTCACATGTTTTCTTTTTCCACTCTCCCCTGTCAGATGTTATCTCAATATTCACACCTTTTATGCACATATAATTATTTACACAATCCATTTCCATCTTTTTCGGTCTTCCTCTACTCATATATCCGTCCTCACGCTGTCCCCCGGCAGTGTGACGGTATCCGATGTAGGATTTTCCCCTGAATAAAAAAAAGGATGGTATAGGCATGTAATGAGGAAAGATTAAAGTCATGTAACAAGAAAAGTTTTAAGCATGAAGGTAGACGGCTATAGGAGTAGAGGAAAACCGAAAGGTGTATTTGGATGGATTGTGTGAAGAATGTTGTATAAAAACTGTGTATACTAAAATTACGTCTGTCAGAAGAGAATGGAAGAAAAAACATGCTGGGCCGACCTTACTTCAGTGGAGTAAGGGTAAGAAGATGATGCTTTGATTTTGCCATTAAAAAATATAAATCACAATAAACATTATTGCTTTATTATTTTAGGAAGGTCCGCATAGCTTCATCAGCAGTAACCACGCCAGCTGCACCGCATCCATCTCGTAGACCTACAGGATATATTCGCCCTTCTAACATTGATGATTCGGACACAGATGTACAGAGGCCATCCGTTCTGACGCGTTTATATGATGATTTAACTTACGACAATGAAGTTCAAGGACCAATGCTAAAGGACTATAAGTGGGTTTTAAGTTATCTTTAAGATTTATTGGCAATAAGTTTATAGTAGCATTAATTGATTGTTCTCTTTTTTATTATTTCTATCGATCCCTGAACTAATCCGTTAATCACTCGCGAGACATGACTTGCAGCTCAAATATGATTTTTATCTCTTTATTGACTATTGTAATTAAACGCGAAGTTATATATGTTTGTCTAATTTTATTTATTTTTTCTCCAAATGTATAGACCAATGTCTGAAGCGCAACAAAAGAATTTAATACTTTTGACTTTCTCCCCGAACTCGAGGATAAAGAGTGAAGAAAATACACGCGACAAATACCTCCGGAATTCGATAACCGTTGAGAAAAGTTCGTATGACAACGTACTAAATTTACAACACGGGAAAAAAATCTCGAAAAATATATCATCCGATTACGTCAAAACAATAGACCAATTCGAGAGAAAATTTGAGAATTCTATACGGAGTGTTGAGTTTGCAAGGACACGCCCTTCTATATCTGTTGCGGAGTACCAAACAAAGAATCAGAAATATCAAGAAGAATTAAGAAAGGCTTCAAAACCGGAGTTGGATGAAACTATAATTAAGTCTGTGGCAGATTTTAGTAAGTACACATTTTTCAATAGCTTTATTGAGGCCATGTATAGTTTTGTTCAATCTCTAGGGTACTATAGTTCGCAAAATGTATATAAAATATACCTATTTATATTATAAAATATAAGTAAGTACTGATATTAGAAATAAAATTGTTACCTGCGAATTCAGACGCTTGGAATTTAGCTAAAACTTTTGTTCAATGTGAGCTAGTTACAGCTTCTTTAGTTTATTATATTTGCACGGATTCCATATGTTTAACTAAAATAAAAGTAGCTTAAGTTACTCCTTATAAGATCAGCTATCTGCTCGTCAAAATTGGTCGGAAATTTGCCGGAACAAACAGATAGACAACAATATTATAAATTTTGTTTTGTTATAAATGCTGCATATATTTTCATATCTTTTTATTAAAAACTGTTTATATATACTTATTTTAACGTTACAAATTGACATTTTAATAGTATTAATATGTGTAGTTGATAACATCAACTCGTTTATTCTGATGGACTATTGTGAACACCAAATTTTGCCTTATTATCATTATAACGTGGTCTCGTGTCAAACCTCAAGTAATGAAACATTATAAAAAACAGGATTCTTACCTCTCTCATTAGTCATTAGTTCCCACTTTTCTTATATCTTTCTTTATCCAAATTCGACGAAGTGATTGCACTGTATCTACTGGTAGGCACAGAGCAATCTAAAAAACAGTGACCAAAGTATGATCAACAATTTATTTACAGCCGTCGTTGCCATGCTGGCCTGCACGCCTTTCGGTAACAGGACATATATTGGTTGATTAAGAAACGCGACAAACCTATAGAGTCTGAAGCTTAGTTGATAATTTCGTAGCATTGCTACGAGTCAGACTTTACAGTTAAAGAAAAACGTCGTGATGAAATCTTAGGATGATAGTAGGACTTTGTACGTACGCCGCTCGTTAACTACAACCTTCGAGTTGAAAATATGTCATCCCCGGTTGGTGTGTTTCAACAGCTGCACTTGAGAGCCGTGTAACCTGTCTTAGTTTATATCGTCATTTAACGTCAAAAAAGATTGTGTTCAAACGTTAAATCTCTAAAGAACCGACTGGTTTATCAATATGTTAGCTTTGTCTACCGTCTCGCTCGCGCTAATGTTGATTTGATCTATCTCTCGATCTCTCGGGAACAACAGTACTTTTATCTTCGATGAAAAGTACTCTGTTTTTTTTGTACTCCTGATTGTATGCAAAATTTAATAATGATCGATTGAGTGTTTTTACTCGTGTAAGCGTAATGTTTGTTACATTCGCATTTACATCAGTTAGTTTGTATGTTGGTCGCTACCCATTCGTTTATAGATCTCTACCATCACATACTCATATATATGAGAAATTAGAATGTACTCTTTAACACCACAGGCAAGCAAAATACTCCGACAGGACTTAGATTACCAGGTGACACGCCACTGTACTCGCTGTCAGACGTAAGAATTTTTTTTTTACACTATCTATTTTTGAGTAAGGACGCCAAAATTATCATTGTTGCGTGGAGCAGAAAATTTTAAAACGTAAACATTAACTTCAAGAGATACACAAATATTATAACTCTGTATAGGTTGGAATCTGCTAAGTTCGCTAGCTTTTCCAAATCATAAACTGTACTTACAAGTTTATTTAATAAAAATATAAACTGAAGTGCTTCTTAGGATTCCCAACTTTAGGCAAAAATACAGCGTCGTTCATTGACATAAAATATATATAACTAAGTGTAAGTTATAATTAAGATTTATTTATTATTTTTTTAAAGATTGATAAATCCACATTCAATATAAGATAATTAATTCCAATTATAAATAAATTATGTTACGAAAATATTAAACATTTACAGGTTTTATGTTATAGACAGAATATCCTATAATTTTTTGCTTTTGTATTGTTAATTTTTGTGTTACGAATTTCATACATTTTTATAAAAATAATAAAATTATAAATATAAAAATTGAGTCACTTTTGTGTTACATTGGTATTATCATATCATAAAAAATCACTATGTAATTTTCGTGTTAAAAGTGGGAATTTTGGCGGCCTTACCTTTATATTTATTACAATAATTATAAAGTTTAGTATCACACAAATTATTATATTATTATTAGTATTACAATTAAAGAAATTCCGGCTTTATCTTGAGAATAATATAAAAACCTTGTATATATAGAAAATTTTATACCAGGAAAAATAACTCTAAAAACATAGTAAGTTATTTTGTAAATTATTCCTCACTGGCCAATTCCCGCCCGCTTCGTTGGGCATTAATAAAAATGGCAAAAAGGTCTATGGAAACCAAAAACTAAGCAGTCTAGAACCGTCTACAAAGAAATCCGCATGGAATGTTCATTTGTTCTATCCTACTATATTCAGTAGTTTAGATGTGATTGAACCTCGAAAGGTCTGTATATTCATTATATATATTAGATTTAGTAAGATTTTTGTTTTTTATAATAATTAATCTAACCGTTTTTATTCCTTTTTTTTCAGAACGAGGACTAGAGATGAACTTTTTAATTTATTATAATTTGTAATTTTTACATTGAGATTATAAATAAATATTTTAACAAATTTACAAGTATTATAGTAGTGTTTTGTAAACTATTAAAACTCAATAAAAAATAAAAACAGCTTTAATAACACTGAAATAGTACATAAGTTTTCCCATCACAACGTGATAATTAGTATTTAATACTACTAGGTTTAGTATAGTTACATCACAATTACAATGTCGCTTCTAACATTGCCACTGTACAAAGTCATATTCATAATATAGGTAAGATACAAAAATCAGTCACAAATGCCCCATTTGGAAAGCGATTTGTCATGTCCCAAAAATTCACTGGCCAATTGTAAAGTTAAAACGTACGGATCCCTCCATTAAACTACGATTTAAACTGAAACCAGAAACCACCACGAATGATTTATGTAATTTACAATAATGTCATCTAGTCAACGTGATCGGTCCAATGTTTCTATATTCTGCTGGCAGATAATTTGTAACATAAGAAAATAAAACTATGGATAAGATACAAAAACAATAATAAATTTCATAAACAATGAGATTACTCGAGTTCCCAAATTACGTACTTCGCAAGAACAAAGCGATAGTAAAATAGCAAATTCTTATTATGTATAAATAATAACCGAGCTTTTTAGCAAAAAACACTGCTCTCTCTCTGTATATATAATATTAAAATGTATGTATGGAGAAGAATATGCATTTTACTTGATATTATGGTTTGAGAATAATCTGAATTTATCATTTTGAAGACGAAATTTATAATTAAGAATGGGTTTGTTTACAAAATATTGAGCAACTTATCTGTTATATAAAATTCTAAATATAGTAGTTATATATAATAAGTAAAAATTGCCGTAATCGCAAAATAAATAGCTTTCATAATGTCTTCGCTTCTACTAAAACATATTAACTATCAACATGGAGGATATTATATTAAAACCAAAAAAAAGTGATCTGCAAAAATATATAAAATTAACTTTAGACTAATTTCATCGTAGCGTGACGACGTATCAATCGCCATATTACCATCGAAATTTGTTCAAATATTTGTATAAGTAGCTACAAAACATTCAAAAGAAACTTCTAGATTTCCTTATTTCTAAAAGTGAAAACGGACTTTTTATGAATTTACAAATTATCTGCTTTTAAACAGTTAATCACTAATGGTTATTCCCTAACATTTGTCCTAATAAACCTCCAATAGTACCCTGCTACTAGATTATTCTAGAATATATTAATGGCCGTGGCCATGACCGTGCCCGTGACCATGTCCAAGCGTACTAGCGTTATTCTGTGGCGCCGGCCGCGTTTGTCCATCATTACTATCCTCAGAGTTGTTATTGTTATTATTACTATTATTGTTACGATTTTCGAGTTGTTGTTGCCATAACGAAGCGTAGAATCCACCTTGAGCTAAAAGCGCCTCATGACTGAAATTGTCATACAAAAGTCTTATTACATTGGGAAAAAGTGTATAAAATTTCACAACAGATTGTTATAATTCGTACTAAGCCAGTGCCACGACCTCGTTCACTTGGAGGTTTAGTTGTTTAATGGGTGTTTTTATTTGGATGAATTGTTGGCTGTCTTCTTTGTTTTAAACAAATTTCTTCAACACGGCTTGCAGTAGGAGTTAAGTAGTAGTCATTGTCACAGAAATAAAAAACATTATGCCGTGTGTGTGTATGTGTGTGTGTGTGTGTGTGTGTGTGTTTATGTTTGTATGTGTGGGTGAGAGAGAGGGAGATGGATGAAGCATAACGCTTTTCTTTTACGTGATGAAAATATACAAATATAAATAATGTAAGTGTCCATATCGAATTGCATTGGAATTTAAAGAAAAAATGTAATCAACTTTTTTCCTGACGGGCATCAAGAACAAAATTTTTTGTGTGATTATTACTTAACTCCCTACAAGATTTTAGCAATTTTAAGTTTCTATTTTAAATTTAATCATTACTGCTTAGAATATGGAAAAGCTTGCTGATGTATAGCCAGCATAACACTTTGATAAGTCCTATATCTGCCTGTAAAAGTTTCGATAAAATGGATTTATCTATTTAGCAGATATTTTATTTATTGCACAGAGAACCAAAAGAACTTTCATTTTATTTAAATGTATATGATTTATTACAAATTGATAAGTGATGTTTAAAAGTCATTAGTATAAAGCAGTCGCGTATTTACAATCTATTTCATTTAAACAATTATTAACTTACAATTGGATTTTTTTAAAGTAAATAAGATCATTGATATTACTCACTTTCCTCGTTCGATGATTTCACCTTCTTTTAACACGAGAATCTCATCTGCATGAATTATTGTAGATAATCTATGAGCTATTATAATTGTTGTTCTATTAGCACAAACCCTCGCAAGTGCAGCCTAGAATAATACCAATTTTATTTTAATGAATACTAGTTGATACACGCGACTTAGTCTGCGTTGTTCTGCGCATTTATATTACAGATATCGTGATATTTTTTAGATAAGGATCAAGTGTCTTAAAAAATAAAACAAAAAAAAAATGTCCAGTGCTTTTTACGTGATGTGCGCACAACAGCAGACCTCAATTATTTTATTTATTATTTATGTATATATTTCAAGGATTTACTGAGAAAATCTAATAAAAATAATAAAAAACAACACAGTGTTAAGATATTGATTCTTGAAAATTTGATCAATTAAACGACTTTAATAAATTTATCTGTTTTTGCCATAAAAATATCTTCCAAAGGGTTAATATAGCGGTAAGTCGGTTTTACCGGCATTTGACTTGGCACGTCAGGGAGAAGACAGAGATAACCGGCTAAGTTCGGTTTCGTATAGCGTTATCTATCTCTATCGCATTAATTACGTTTTCGGATCTATCGTCGTCATCCGTTCTCTCTAGAGAACGCTATAGAAAACCGAAGCAAGCCAATTATAAGTCGGACGTCTCACTTTTCTCCCGGACGCGACGTTCCAACTCAAATGCCAACCAATTGTACCTTCGTTCTTGGAAAAATTGTTAATAACAAATTTTCGCAGTAAACCCTTGATGTAACCTAACTTTTATATATAATACTATTAATTAAGAGAGTATTTTTTTTGTAATAATTGTAATAATTTTCTATGATAATAAGTATAGTGCAATTCAATAGAGCTGTCCAAAACCGGTCTCGGTCTTGTTCGTTGTTCTTGCGTGTTCGCAAAACCTCTGTTGCGTTGTTCTAAGATCTAATCTAACGTGTTCAATAAATAACAATAGGCTAGTAAATAACTGCAAAACATGCGAGACCGTTGCTGTAAGACCGTAACCAAGACCAAGACTGATAGCGTTATACCAAAACCTAGCTAAGTCTCATTTTAGCCTGGCAACACTTCAATTCAAGAATAGAAGTGACCACCACAGCCAGATCAGTAATTCCTCGTCGGTTTTTACTGTCATGTCGGCTTGCAAGACTCTCAACTCCTGGATATACAACAACTGTATCCCATTACATGTTACACGTCTAAACTTGCCTTTACAGTGGTTGTCACAAACTAGTGTATAATGATCAATCCATAAGTAGTATTTTAATAGTGTACGTTATTTAAATTACACAAGCATAAACTTTATTATTTACCCCTTTTTAAAATGTATTTACTTCTGTTTCGTATTTTAGAAATACTATCTAACTTTTATAAATACTTTTCTTTAGGTAAATTTCAAATAGAATTTTCAATTAGAAACTAAATTAAAACCTATTTATCTACACGATTTATTACACATTTTAATATAAAAACCTTTATATATTACGATTACTTAATAGAAATATTGAAAAAAAGTACATAAAGCATTATATTGATTTACCTGAATGTTCCTTTCGGTGTTCGTATCCAGGGCTGAAGTGGCTTCGTCCAACAAAACTATCGCTGGGTCTTTCAGTATTGTTCGCGCTATTGCTATCCTTTGCTTTTCACCGCCACTAAGTCTTAGACCTCGTTCACCGACCTGGAACAAATCATAAACAAAAACGATAATTAAAAAGTTATGAACGCTCTAAAAAGCCTTGTAATATATTAAACATTTTGTACACATATTACTCATTTATAATTTTTAAATATATTTTAAGAAAGTGATTGCAAGTTTCTGTTTTTTAATTTGTTTTTCCTTTTGCTATTATTATCTTTTGTGACTTGTTCATTTGATTGTTGTTTGTTGTATGGATGACATGACTTGTTCTTTTTGAACAAACCCTCGAAATAATTTAGAAAAAATAATATTATAAAAAAAAACAATGAAATACGTAAGAGACGTATAATTTCTAAGAAATATGTTTACTTTAGTTAAGATACCACACCATATCCAAGATAAATAATAAAATTTGTTAAAATATCAATAAAAAGTATTTTCAATTATACCAGTATATACCCGCCCACTTCGTTGAGCATTAAGAAATGGCAAAGGACTCCAAAAATAATTAGCCTAGAACCGTTTACAAAAATTCCTTATAGAATGACCATAGTCCTATGCTGATATGGTCATCTCTAAGCCCGCCTGGCTAGCTACTACCTGTAAGTTGAAAATCAGTTGCGAAGCAACAACAGGTGTGTTCCGGCAACTGCACTTGGGACCATCTTAGACCACGTTTAACGTCATCTGAGTTCAGGGTCAAACGGTAAAACCTACAAGGCTTAAAATAAAAAAGGAAAAAAATGTGAGGATTTATGAAACCCCGATGCAAGTGAAAAATTTGTTTTGAGCCATGGGCGCCGCCATGTTGGCCTTGGCTGCTCTGCCGAACGACTTTCACTTTACCCCTACTCGGCGGCCGTTTGTAATGCGACATACGATGGACGAAAAAATATGAGACAATATAAAATAAAAATCGTACAATTTGAAGCTACATTAATCGACATAGTTTCCGAACACTAGTGCAAATATATCATCGCTCCAAAATTCCATTCAGAAAATTCTTCCTTTCCTCGTGTCAATAAGTCCCTAGTTCATCAAACTAATGATTGATAACAAATATGAAAAAAAAAACAATTAATATCGAGTAGGTATATTTAGAAGTACCTACTCAAGTTTGAGAGCCCCAGATAAGGATAAAGAAGGTCGACGGCGTATTATTTAAAACCGGATGTAATTTCGTCTTATTGAATGTATGCGACCCGTGATAACATTAAAATGACTAACTACTGGATGAGAATATACTTTAAATATTATAATTATTGCATGATGTAAGACAAAATGATTTAAAATCGATCCGATTCGTGTAGAATTTTGTATTAAGGAGATAGGGGGACGGTTTATTAATTAAGTAAGAGCCGAGGGTTAAAAAAATCTATACATGCCCCATCCCTTGGGGAGAGGTGGATAACACTAATTTTTACGTAATATTTTGGAAGTCGAAATTTAATATTAGAAATCTAGTTCTATTGCCAATGCGGAATGGTTTTTTTCGTTCTATAATGTACAATTCAATTAATATCCTAATTTACAGATTTTATTATGCATAAAAAAAAATTAAGTCTTAAATGTGATTTAATATTCTGTTGAAAACGAGATAGAATCTTACGTAAGAGGGAGGAAGGGTACGAGAAATCTTATGTACCCTTACATTAGGAGAGGGGGAGGGGGACGTCAAAAGTCGCCAAAATTATCCTTAAGTAATTTATGTATGTAACGTAAAACCAATGGCCTTTAACTGTATATTTAAAAATTAAGCAATACAATCCAGTATACATACTTATACCAGCCGTGTTCTTGGTTCCATACGTGCTTATTGTTCGTCACAATTATTATGTACATCGCATTAAACATTTTGCCATGTTAAATTATCTACTCGTGTAAATGTTCATAAGGATCAGTTGAACGGTAAAGAAAACGATGTGTTGCGGCGCCATCTAGTGGCGCCCTATATTAAACTTGATAGTATAAAAACCGTCTGCATTAAATAATGTTTAGTTGTGCTAATTTCCATGGTGATAGATGAAACAATTGTAGGCGTTCATCAATCTCATTCATCTTCATCATCTCCATTTTTAACATGATTTTATTAATTACATTATACATCCCCGAATAAAGTCAAAACACTCTATCATGTAAACGATTCAAAATTTGTTATTCTTCCAAATACAAAAAAAAACTACAAAACTACTAATACAAAATTCTTTCAAATAAATTCCAAATGGCCTCATATTAAAAAAAAAAACTTAAAATAATAAAATGTATAATCTAATAATCGTTTAACAATAATGTGTAAATATTATGTACCGTAGACATTTCAAGTAAATTTTACAAAAGTTACAAAACTTACCTGGGTGTCATAAGCGTCTGGGAAAGTTAAAATTCTGTCGTGAATATCAGCATTTTTAGCAGCTGAAATAATGTCAGCAGAGGGCGCATCAAGTCTTCCGTATTGTATATTGTATCTGGAAAAAAAAACAGCAAATTATGTACTGTTATCATACTTATTCTGACAAAGAGATATAAGCGATACAAATAAAACTAAATCATAAGTACTTTTCTCAAGAAGGGCTCTGAGATGGTACGATAAAACAAAACAAAAACAACGGGTTGGGAAAACAAACCAGTCATCTAGAAGAACCGGTAAGAAACTCGACCTGGTTTATCTCTTTAGTGTATATATTTTTATATCAAGGCATTGTAGTTGCAATCGTTTTAGTGGTTGTATAGAGAGTTGTGCCAATTTTAGACATCACTATCGTTTACATATTCATTCCTATGATAGCCCTTTTGACATGAAAACCCGATCAAAACGTGGTTTGAACTTACTTTCCGGCAAATCGTCAATGCGTTTTAAAACCTTGTTGTAGAACCTAACACTATTACCTAAAAAAATGTAATTGGTGTTACTGAGCCCGATAAGTCATGCCGGTTTTTTTACTGAATCTAGCTTTCCTAATTTTTTGCAGACATGTATTAAATAACGTATTAAGAGGGCAAAGTAGACAAAATTGAATTGGCTGTTGTTACTAGATGATGCCCGCGATTTTGTTCGTGTTAGATATGTACTTTCAAAGAAATTCTGAATTATTTGGGTTAATTGTACAAGCGTTTTTTTTTTATTTGAAATTTTTATATTACTACTTTATATTTAACAATTTCATCATTTCTGCGTCACTTATGCTAAATCTTATCATTAATGCTTAGCCTTAAGGAAAATCGTAACGATATGTAGTTTATATAATACTCTGCAAATTCCACTATGCGATTATCTCGTACATTTAAACCGGACAATCAAAAATTGCTTAAAAATAATCTATTGCTTTAGCAAGGACAAAAACAATCGATAGTCAGATGATGCTAATTACGGGAAATATGCTCATATCATCTACCTGCCTCTATAGCATTTCTTTCTCGTTGAAATTCGTATAAAATACAGTGGCATAAATGAACTTTATCAGTAGCAATGGATACACACTATCGCTTCACACTGAAGACTAACTTGAATTAACATTATTTTAAATAATTTACTATGTCAGTATGTGTTAATTACGCAATAAAAATAAAAAGCCGAATACTCACTAAATAAACATGTGCTTACATGTAGAAAATTGTGGTCATAGAAACGGACACAACTTTCGGGAAGATTATATATAATTGGATTTATCTATAGACGAACCTGACAGTGTTGTTGAAGAGTACCGTGTCCTGAGGCACGACGCCAATGTTACCCCTCAATGAAGCCTGAGTGACAGTGCGAACGTCTTGACCGTCCACCAGAACTGCACCTTCGTTTACGTCATAGAAACGGAAGAGCAAACGCATTATCGTCGATTTCCCGGCGCCACTCGGACCTACCTGCGTATTAATATTATTATATTCGTGAATATTCGTTTTATTGTAGTGAACATAAGTGAACCGTATCGCTCGGGTGGCTGACGGTTGATCGGGTTTACTCGGCTCCAGTCGTCATCAACGATGTTTGAAAAGGAATGCGTCCCCCCAATTGATACGATTTTATTAATACATGTTGTACTAATATAATGATATTATGTATGTGTTTGTATATAATTCAGTGTAGCATTTCAGGTGTATATATTACATATAAACATTGATAAAATCAACTTTGATGTGCATATATTTATAGGTTTTCATTTTTATCATACGGTCATAAGCGCATGCCCACTGTCATATTTATTTTAATTTTAAAGAAATAAAATTCTATAGTCTATAAAAAAGCATATAACATCTCATAGTGAAAATTTCTTGATTATTGTAATAACATAATATTTATTTGATTATTTGAATTTCATAAATTAATATTTAACATAAAAAAGAACAAGAAAATTTTAATTAAGCATATGTGAATACCCGATTTGTATGAAGTTTTTTTTTTATATAAACAATATCGCTCTGAACTCCAGCCGGCTGGACACTTCAGATTTATTTATTTCTTACAATATATTACAAAAATATTTTTCGACATAGTTATGTTTCAAGTACCAGATTACATTTAAATCTTACTTGCGACTTAAATAATAACTAATTATAGAGAAAATGTTTTAATAGCGTACTTATGGTGACATATTTATTAATATATAAATTGTAAGTTGAGTATGTTTTTATGTACGTTTTATAGGTTTACCACATTACCGTAATATTCGTTTACGTTAATTGACGATGTAACCTAGGGATTAGTGTCTGTTGGTCATCCGTCAAGACGATTTTAATGAGTATTATATACAAGAACTAATTTTAGAAACCAAAATATATCAGTAGAAATAAATTGACGAGGCGATAATAATATCTGTTTAATAAATGCGCATAGTATACACACGAATTCTAAGAAATTAGTTCGAATATTCCAAGGGCACTTTAAAAGTTAAAGAATTTTCGAAATAAATATTTTTAATTACAACTCTGTCTGGAAGTAACCTGGTAAGTTGTACACGTCATTAATACATATATTAAAGCATACCTATACTTTCTGGAACAGCGATGTCCAACCATTTCCGAATTAAGTGCGCAATGAAAAATTTTACAGCGCGGTGATCGCATGTTTTTTTTTAGGTGGGTAGGATAGAGAATAAAATAAACTCAAATACTCGAACTCGCTTTAACATTACTTTCAACTGGTTAAGAAAAGTAAAAAAAAGGTATTTTTAAATTAGCATTTTGGAAATCTTGTAGAAGGCACATTACAAATCAACCGTAGGCACACTTGGCCACCACTGTTCTAGAATAAGGTTGTCAAGCTTATAAAGTTAATATTTACCAAAGCGACGGTGCTGCCCGGTGTGACTTTAAACGTGATGTTGTTGAGCACGAGCCTCTCGGGCCCGTAGCCGAACGAGACGTGCTTGAACTCGACGGCGCCGCGACGCACGAGCAGGTCGGGCGCGCCCGCAGCGTCGCGCACGTTCGACTCGACGCGCATCAAGTCGAACATGTTCTCCATGTCGATAAAGTTCTTCTGTATTGCTCTGATTTTGAATATTTATTTCGATTACATTAAATACCAATATGTTGACGATTTATTTATATACTAGCTTTTTCGCACGGCTTCACTCGCTTTAACCCCTCAGCTGATTTTTTAACACCCAGATCTCGAAATGGCGGTTATGTTTTTATTTTTAATTTTTTTAACACCACGTCATTACAATTGATATGAATATAGTATTCAATCCTAACTAATATCATAAATGCGAAAATGAATATGTCTGTTGTTATGCTTTCAAGTTTTATCTACTCAACCGATCATCAAGAAATTTTGCATACACGTGAGAAAAGAACATAGAGTACTTACCTTCCATCTAAAAAAAGGTACTATAACCTAGGGATAAGTTAAATCAACATTAACGCGAGCGAAGCCAAGAGTAAAAACACCGACAAACCGCGTGTCATATTTGAGCTAAGGATCCCGAAATAATTGAGATAAAACATAACTTAATGTTTGGTAAATAGGTACATGATAAATATATATTATGTCATAGGAAGGAATCTTCGGGATCAGTCCGAATCAACATCATCCTGTAAGGGGTCCACTGCCGGGCCCTAGGCCTCTTTCTGAAGGAAGGTATGGGCATAATCACGACGCCAGCGCCCACGACGTATTGACGATTTCAAACTCTGAGACAGTCACAGTTCTATATTTTTCGCCCATATGGTAGTCCCTACAAGAATATTTCTAAGGTTCAGGTTTCCTCACGATGTTTTTTTCATTCACCGTCAGCCGACAGTGTTACCAATTAAAATTAATAAACGTATGCGAATTCCGAAAAAATCGACGGTACATGCTGGGTTTAAACCTACAAACATCGGATTGACATTCTACCAGTCAAAACACTAGTCCGAATCACAATTAGCTATATTTTTTAACATTCCACCTACCTATAGTAAGTGCCGAACCAATTGAGTGGGACGTAAAGTTGTACGATATACGTAGCAAACAGTACGTAATCACCGACAGTAAGAGTTTTCCAGTTTACTACCATTGAAACGCACAGTAATGAGCCGGCAAGCAAACCTACAAATAAAAAAAACAATAAAATATTTATACATTATAACTTCAACTCTGTAAAATATTTTTCGCTAATATGCGATTAATAGACAGAGTACATTCACATTCGAGACATAAATATGTGGATTACAAAAAAATAATTGTCCCAGGTGGGATTCGAACCCACAAAACTTAGTGTAACCGTTTAAATCACTGCACTATTCGTGCAGTCATAATAAACTACATCGTAAATAAATTATAGCATAAACGAAATTTTTAATTTAATTAATTAATAGTAAACAGTTTTTAGTCGCAAAAAAATTAATTAAATCATACAAAGAACAGATTATCTATTTTATTAAATACGTAATTATACGATGACTAAATATAATCAGACAAATAACTATCTGTTCTTATGCCCCCGATGCCCCCAACATACTTGGCGAATAATGAAGTCTTGATTGTTTCGCATAAGGAATGTTCTTTTTATTATTATAAATATGTAATTAGTTGGTAATATATAATCAATGATCAGTTAGTTACCAGTGCTATAAATATACTTACCACTACAGATAATCACGTTTTGTACAGTATTCAGCATGTTTAAAGTGAGCAAAGATTTAAATTCCTCTTTCTAAAAAAATTAAACAAAAAAATTAAAGTTCACATAGTTGTATAACTGTTTTTCATACTTCTAGATTGATCGATGTTTTCGAGCCTTTCTATACACTTTTTTTTCCTTAACAATTGAAACGAATTAACTTTTGTACATTGTATGTTATTTAGTATATAGCCTAAGGACAGGAGCAATTAACATACAAAATATAAAACAAAAAGTAAGCTCAGAGAAAACGAAGTGATAGTGTGAACAGTTCGTAACGACAACCGTTATGGGTGCCGCGGATAATTGAAAGTTAGGTCTGTCGTCCACGACGCTACTCGAAATAGATCAAATACAAATTCAAATTATAGTAACTAGAACATCGCAGTACTAATATTTCAATAGCGGCCTGTACATGACGCAAACCATCGCTAACGAGTTCAGAACGGGTCAACAAATCACTCGCAATAGACGTGCAAATCTGTAGTTAATATTATCATCCACATAGAGGATATATTCAAAACCTTTTGTTATATGTCCGTCGTTTATGACAGTGATAGAGTAATAACTTCTCTTCATCGCTCGAACAGCCATGTCGAATATTTCCGTTAACAAATCGAGCCTTCAAAGTTTAATCGAATTTTATTGAATAAACACTTAAGGCACTTAATTGTATGGCAACAAACTCAAAAGCGCCAACGTGGTTGAACCTCGCCTTGGTCTGTTGCCTTGAATGCACCGTAGCGGAACTAAGCTCGGGAAACCAAACTATTCATGCATGTATGGATTAGTGAGACACACATGTGTACCTGCATATGTGCCTCACGAATTCAAATGTCTATTTCAAATATGATATCTTAGCCACACTAAGTAGCCAAGTTTGAAATATATAGGAAAAAATGAAAACCCTTCCATCATATGTCTATCTACCTGTGTGTGTGCACGTATGTGAGATGATTTAGGTTATGTATTGTGTCGAGTAAAAATGTCCAGTGTCACTGTATTACTCCAGCAGTGAGCTCGAGGGTGTCACTCCAGGGATGAATGAAAAGAGTGTGCTGGAGTGAAATTCACGACCAGACCACGATGGCTTGTTATGTGGCTACGCGAAACAAGACTTTTATAAAACAACGCGTATTTCATTCATTGTTTTGAATAATTTTCATAGCAGCATGAAGGATTCAGTGTCATCGATTGTTTATTAACTATGTATTGTAACTCGTACTGCGTTACTTTTGAGTAGCGTTGTGGACGACGAACCTTATTGTAAATACACGAATCTTAGAATATTGTATCTTACCTGATAATTTACAATGGCCCCTCTATACGACACTACTTCATAAGATTCAGCTCCGTAATACTTCACGGTTTCATAGTTAAGAAGGGAGTCAACAGATCGAGCTTTCTGCTCGTTGTCAGCGAGATTCATTCGACGTTGAAACTTTGTCCGCCATTCTGTTACTGCTATTGTCGAAACTGCAATATTTAATTTCATCTTAAAAACTGGACACTATTTTATTATTTAAAGATTGCACTGCTACTATTATTAAAATTTTACAGCTCTGGTTACTACTTCAAACAAAGGGAATTTAAAAATATTTTACAGAATTTTCCCAAAGTATAGGTTGCAACGAATATTGGGGGGGGGGGGGGGGGGGGCTCTGAAAACTAGAATGATGCGAACGCCCTGGCTAACGGATTTTTTTCTTATTTGAAAAAACCATCATTCATACAGGTGTGCCTCTATTTTCTTCATGAAAATCATGAGGTAAATCCCGAATATGAAAGTTTTTGCCAAGTGAATAGCGGTTGAGTCAACTTTAGGTACCATTGCAAAATTATGTTTATACCGCCGCGCTGTACAAAGAAAGAGAGGCGTGTCTGTCCTTTTTACGATAATGAGTTTTACATATATTTCAAATAAGGGAAAAAAGACACATAATATTTTTTTGTTTCCCTATGAACAGAAGTCCCAAATTACACTAAAACTAAAATTTTTTAGTCATACTTAAAAAGTGTAGGCTGCAGTTTTTTCAACTTTTCTTCGATTTGTATATTATTTACAAGCGTCCTTTTCCGTACAGCATCAATATAATTGAATATATAACATTATTATAATATTTTAATTTCGTTTTACTGTATTAAAAAAAATCAAGAATGCAATATTAGTCTTTTTGTTTATTTATTTTTATTTTAAGAATTTTATAATAAAAATAGAACCAACCTTCATTTTATTTTGTACTAATCTATCTATGGTAAATTCACTGATGTTTCTAAAGTCTTTAATAAATTAAGTGTGTATTTATCTATATATGAATATTCTTAAGACTTGTTTATAACAATTAAAATGCACATGTTGGAATTATGAGCAACTATATGTTTGCAAAATTTAACATAGATGTTTGAATAATATAACATAGAAATATATATAACATTACTCACTTATGTACAGCACCATCGTCGAAAATACAATCAAACCGAACCAAGCATTGAATTGTGTAATAAAATATATGACCGCTATGATAATGTCCACAATAGTAGGTGTTATAGAAAATAATATGTAAGAAAGTAGATTGTCTATCGAATCTGTTCCACGGTCCATTACTCGAAGGACTTCGCCTGTTTTCCTTGAAAGGTGCCAACTTAAAGGCAAATCATGGAGATGCTTAAACAGTTCCAACTATAAGAGAAACAATTTATTATGGTTATTACGACTTATGACAAATAGTTTTAAATAGTTTATGCGTTAACCTTTTCGGCAGTACCCCTAAAATTGCATCAAAATTTTAAGAAACTAATTCGAACCTCGATTCTTACAGATTTCGACATAATACTTGTCATTCTTGGTGGAAATTTTCCAAATAATGTAGATGGATTGTAGTTTTCTTCATCCATCATATCCAAGTCCCATACGATTTAAGACTCATTATGTATACAGCAAATTTCAACTATAATTAGTTATATACTAAGATAAGATAAACATTGTTTACTTTACACACAAGAGCAAATAACTACCTGTAACTCCCTAGTAGTATATTGTTGCACTTTAATCCATAAGAAAGAACGAAGGTTATTAAGGAAACCCATGCCGCCAGTGCCGCCACCTTGAAGAAACTTGAAGAACACGTAGATAAGTACTAGATCCCAGCAGAAAGAGCTAATTGTTAGACTGTCAACTGCAAAAAAAAAAAATCCATTTCTATATCTTCCGATAAATAAAATAATAGAGGTCTGCTGTTGTGATGCGCATCACGGAAAAACTACAGGATTGATTTCAACCAATTTTCTTTAGCTTTACTTCTTAGATACTTTATTCTAATATCAAAGAATTATCACGTTAGCTGCATAAAATAGAAAGTTATTAAACTTTTAAGAATTACTATATTCATAAGAACTACACGATCAACGCAGTGTTTACTTGTTGTGGAGCAAGCAGTGTGGTACGCATGTGCCGGAGAAAGAAAATAATCAGATATCATTTTTTACAAAAAAAAAGGTGTGAGTAAAGTACATTTTTGCTTTCAATTTTTTTATATATTTTTCCTCTATACATAAGAAAGATTGTTAATATAATAAACAATGTAGACGAAGTCGCGGGTATCAGCCAGTATATAATAACAATATATAAAGTATTTTGATAACGTGTGATGTGTCTTGTTATTGGGGTAGGCCTATTAACCTACATATTCATTTATAAACATTAAAAAATTGGTACAATAATTTTGTTTTGCTTTAAATTTTTAATACTGATAAACCGGTTGACTTTTTTGTATATTCGATAACACAATGCATACGAACATGACCTACTTCCCAAAAAGTCTTACAAAGATTACAGTATAACATTAATAATGTTGAGGTAGATCTTGTTTAATACGCAAATAATAAATTACGCGTATTTTTACCAACAGCCATTATCACGTTATTCGCAAACATGTTCTTTTTTTGGTGCACAATTTCGAATTTCACGTAAACCTCATTGATCATTTTATTTTTTTAAACATGTCATTTCATCATCAGCCTGTAAGAGACCCACTGGAAGGCTATATGCCTCTTCCCGAAGGAAGGTATTGGCATAATTATCGCGCCAGCCCAGGACGAATAGACGATTTGAAACTCGGAGAAATCCATAGCAGTTCTATATTTTGCCCACATACGGTAGTACTACAAGAACATTTCTCGGGGTCAGGCTTCCTCACGATGTTTTCCTTCATGGTCAGGTCAACACGTGATTTACCTTTATATGCTGCTAAAATTATGTCATCACTTCACAAATAAACATCATCCATAAAAATCACGAAATAAGGACCACCATTAATAATACGAGTATATAAAAAAATCACTATTGCTCGCGCCTTCGCTCGCGTATCCCTCGGGAACGGTACTTTTTCCTAGATGAAAACTATACTCTATAAACTTCTTTGTACCCCTGATATCGTGCATGCAAAATTTCTTGATGATTAGTAAAGTAGTTAAAGCTTGAAAGCTATACAAACCAAAAAATTCACATTTATAATATTATTTGGGAATAATTAAAAAAAGACTTACCTATTTTTTTATTGTAAATCGGTACATAAAGGTTGATGACTCTTCCGGCAAGGAGTGCCAATATGCAAATAAATACATATAGCTGCAAGACCAAACTTTTCCGTGGCCAAAGAAACGGTAGCAATGTTCGCAGTTTCGAGAACACATTGCGGAATGTAGATCCATTGTCATCCTGATAACAGACAGAAAAAATGCTACAAAAATTTAATAAAATTATGTGTCATTAACAAAAGGATACAGGCCAAAGACATTTAGATCTTTTAATAAGGAAATATTTCAAATATTCCCATTAAAACTTCGAATAAGAAATGACTCGAATCTATTGGATACAATGGTATTAAAAACTAAGTCCGCTTCTAGAAACTATATTTAAATAAGATTTAATATGTACAGATTAACAATATACATTGCAATATTATTTTTTTAGTCTACAAATATTTCCCACAATCTGTACCCTGTCCAATCTTGACAATTGGCAAGTATAATTGAATACCTGAAAGTCTTTCTACACAGACTATAAATATTCTATCGATTGTAGTAAGGTGATAATTATAAAGCTGATATTTTACTTCAGTTTAAAATACATATTACATCACGAAGTAAAAGTATATGCCGTGATTGAAGTCCACACAATGAGATATACGTTTTCGAACAAATTACTGATTGATAAACAAACTTTGGGTGAAGCGGATACATCAAACGGTGTGTGGAGTATGGGAAGGAATCTCACCGGTGAAAAGTTTGATCAAGTAACGAGCCATATATAATGTTACACGCGTTTCCAGGGTCGATATATATATATTTTTAATGTGTATAATTTGGAGTATAATGTAGATTTACATTCAAATGTAAAAGGTGAGCAAAGATCATTGATTTCGCATAATATATTATATTACATTCTATAATTAAAAACGAGCTCGAAATGTTGTCCGTGATGTAACATGAAAAAATAATGGATAACACTACATTCTAAAAGGCAGTCAACAGATGGAGCCAAGCATCCCAGAAATGTCATCGGGTTCTATCGTTACCCACAGAGTTTTGACTGAAGACTAAAATCTCTCAAATGGGTCTAAACAAAATCTATATCACCATAACGAGGTAAAATTTGTTCTAATCAGCTAATCTCAAGTATTGAGAAGTTGCTAAAATTTTTATCATGTTTTGCTTGAGTTCTATAGGCTATATTTTATTATAATACAGTTTCATATTACAATTAAAATACACTTTGCAGGTGATCGCTAGTATTACATAATTCATTGAAAAGTTTTATTTTAAATAACGCTTTAATATATCTGTTATAATAAGGAAAATAAGTTATATTGGAGATGTGGGTCTTTTTATCCTTATTATTAATATTTGTGAATACGAAATAAAGTGTTCATAATATAATTTCCTATTGTCGCAAAATTACGTATGTTCAGTAATCATAATTTTGGTAGGTTCACTCAGAAAATATGAAGTTTGTATTATTGCAGCCAGCTCTGGATGTGATATATAAAGTTTTAGGGTAATAGTTTTATTATTTTTTTAGCCGGCCATATAGTTCGTGTGATACGGCGCGGTGTTTCGCGAGAAAATAGAATTATTCCTATATTATTACAGCCAAGAACAAAACTAGATAAGCAGTTCATTCCCAGTTAAAACGCTATCGGTTATGGTCATGTTATTATTTAAAGGTAATTATATTAAAGACAAAAGTTAACGCAATATTTAGATTAGGGATATAACCATTTGAAAGTAAAACAACATTGTAGAAGCTATCGACATTTCAACATTTAATAATATGAACAAAAACCTACATTTTGGTACATAGATAAACTTTCTTGCGTTCCATATAACATAGGACTGTATTTACATTTATTGCTAAAACACATGTAAATTTAGAACTGAAACTAATATTGTAATAAAACTAATGAATGAATATTAATTCACAACTTTTTTTATATACAACACAACTCCCACCGTACTAATCAAGCGCTGTGTCGCGTTAAACTTTAAAAAGGTGCAAAGAACGGACACCAATTACACCTAAACTCAGAATAGTTATTTGTTCGTGCGACAAATCAACCGCTTTAATATCAACACCATCCATGCAGATAGATAATTTTTGATGGTTTTCAAGCTATTGTTTATAGCAATTCGTATTTGCGGTACTCGGCTTTACATAACAAACTTTGCAACTTTGCCTCTAGCCGCTATCAACCGCTTTTAAAGCTTGAAATGTAAATGGCAACATATACACTGTATTCTACAAAACAAGCGTGGCACATTTATTCTCTATCGCAAATTTAAAAGGAATTATATATTTAAAATAACACAAGTAAGATATAGAATACGGACATTACATATCGTTTTATGCATATCATAGCTTTTTCTTTTGCCGAGTGAAAGGAACATCTAGGTAGTTCACATCACATATGTATAAAAATACTTTTAATTACATGGCTATTATATAACTAAGTAATCTGTACGATTAAAAAGTTATTTAGCTTTAGATACAGATCTGCACGAGCTGAAAATACAATAACAAAAAACTCAAGTAATAATGTATATATTTTAAATCTCACCAGATTGTATGGATATACGTAAAGGTAGCCCACCATTATGCTATACCATTATGAATTTTGAGACTAATTGAAGTCAAAATATAAAAACTTTATAAAATACAAAGAATGTACAATGAGATTTGATAGAAGAACAGTAAAATAAATTCAAAGATTAATTTCACTTTTTGATAAATATGTATTTCTTATTCATTTAACGGTTAGTTTAAGCCAGCCCTTTCCTGTAAGTAACAATGATATTGGCTGCCATACTATATCAAATATGTTACATATAAATCACAGGCACTTTGATAACATAATTATGAAGATATTTAAAAACACCCATGTACAGTCGTTTATTTCATCTTTAGATTTATCTGGCACTCAATAATTAGTGTTTGATCCAAATAAAATGAATTCCTCTTATCTTACGTCGCCTATTGTACGTTATTTATGAATGAAGATGTCAAAAATGCAAAAGATTTGATCAAGTTTACATAAACTCCTTGTGAAATGACATCAAACGCAGAATACGTCGAATAGCAGAACAAGAAAATGATTACCTTGTTTTTATGTTTAATATATTTTCCTTCTGCGATCACACTAAAATGATTTTGATACGGACATGACATCTTAACCTAGCCTAATAAGAATTGAACGATAAGAACATCTATGAATGTTAGTTTGTGAACTACATAACATAATTATAAAAATGCTCAAAAATTTGACATTTTGCAATATAAGGTTATCAAGAAGTATTATTCCACTTAGATGACTTTGAAGTAAAAAGATTGTTAGGTAAACCCACGATATACCATTTTCATTAATATATTTTGTGACTTAGTGTTTTAATAAACAAATCAAAAATGTTATGTAATAGTATAGAATAGTAAGTATTTCGTATTTTTAAGTTAATACTTGGAGATTTATTATGGTCTTTAAAATATTATAATTGTGTGATATTAATCGCAATAATCAAAGTACATTTTTATATCAATTGAGGAATTGTATACATTTCAAATGTAGAAATTTTCATAAAAAATCATCTATGCTGTTTTAAAATTGAATCCAGGTACAAAAGTGTTTTAAAAGCATATAAGTGATCAGTGCTCATTATAAGTCTAGTAATGTCAAGGTAATTTTGCCTCACATGTAGTTTAGGTCATTTGAGATTTGACTAAAAATTTATATACTATCATATAATATTACATTACAATATTAATACATAATTAAGTAATTCTTTCGTTTTCAGTAGTCATATCATATCGCGTAAATGTAAGTAAGTAGTGTAAGTATCGCATCACAAGTGTGTGGTACACGTGCCCGAAAAGTTAAGTTTAACGTATACCACCGGTGGTACACGTGCCACGGAACGTGTTAATAGGTCGGCTAAAATCGGCCGGTGGTTGGCTACGCTGAACGGTGTTGCTTTGTAACAGCAGCAGCTGAGGTGGACACCATATTTTTATTACAAAAACATGCAGTTCGAGCAATATACAATATGGGACCCCGCGAATCATTAAAGACTAAGTTTCAAGAATTCGGTATTTTGACTTTAACATCCCACTCCATTCTTGATAATTTAATGTATGTTCGCAAAAACCTTGAAAAGCTTGAGTTCGTAAAGGACCGGCATTATTTAAATACTAGAAACGGTGACAAACTGGTCGTCCCATGTTTCCGACTCAGTAAAACCAGTAATAGTTTCTTAGGTAATAGTGTCAGATTTTATAACAAAGTCCCAAAGCATGTTACCGATTTGCCGGACTATAAATTTAAGCGCCATGTCAAGCGAAAGTGTGTGGTGTGAAAGGGCTATTATAGAGTGGATCAATATGTGAACGATGATGATGTCTGGGATTGATTCTTCTCTGTTCAGCCACTAATAACGATTATAACGAGTAATTTATTTGAAATATCCCCATCTGTTTATGTTAAAATATAAACCCGATCAAGTTTCTTGCCGGTTCTTAAATTCTTAAAAGAAATTGTATATATAATCACAGGCATTTTTAAACCAAAACAACTGAAAATCGTGGCTTTAGATTAGTCTACCCATGACTGAAAACGATGAAGGTTCTCCCTAAGGGATAATAAAACAATATTTACTCACCCGTGGTGGTATATTTCTTCTAGAATCATCCTCATTACTTAAATATTCGAACTGGTGCATGATTCCAGGCGCCTTCATACCGAGTATGAACATAAGCATACAAGAGACGTAACGACCCACGAAGAGAGACATCTCCAGGCTGTCTTGAAGACTGGTAAAATAAATAGGAATTGAGATTACTATTATTTTGTTTTTGATTTTATTTGACATGCTTTTCCTACTTCATTAAAAACCAAAATTAAATTGGAAACCAATAAAGGTACATAAAATGTTTTAAATTAGTGATAAAAAATACAAATATAAATACTGGAAAGATAAAAAAAATCCAGTATCAACTTACATAAATCCATTGATTCATCTAGTCTCATAACACTGATCCTTATAAGTTACATATTCGAATTCAATAACGGTACAGTTTCATCCATATCACTTCTATTAACTTTGTGCATATAGCTCTAAGATTTTATTTGGAATAGCTATTGTGATGTATTTCAGAAATAGGTTAGTGCTGCCAGGGAGCATGGTTGCCACCCTGGTCTCTCATATTGAAACAATACTATTCCTCGCTGATTTGTTTCGTTTACATACAATCCATCAATACTTGTTATATATCTTCTACTTTATAGCATTCATCATAATGAAGTGTGGTATACTTTTATCAATTAGATTTCCTATTAATTTATTATAAAAGAAACATAACACAGTTCTAAAGTAATCTTTGACACCACATTTTGGAGATAATTGCTTTTGGCCACATCTTTAACTAGGCAATTAGTTTTAGAAATTTAACTATAATATCAGTACCTTATCAGTAGCATTATATACAAATCTTGAATTTGTACTTACTCTTTTAAATGCCACCACCATCCTTCTTTGTTGATATTCAAAAAGGACAAATTTTCCATTACGAATATCATCGCCCAAAAGACTAATAGAACGAAACCATGACCTCTAGGAGGCACTGACGGGAGCAGAAATCGTCTTTCAAGAACAGCTAAATAAGCCGATAATGGAAATACTATTAAAGTCACAACAAGCTCTACAATCTGAAACAATTACAATTAATTTGTGACGACAAAATGTATAGACTATCCTTACTGTTCTGACCTAACCTTATGATTAGGGATGATGATGTGTAGTAACAGAAACAGACATCAAAGTAAAAACATAGCGACACAACTGAAGCATCAGAATATTCTTGTGCTCAACTGGCTACATACCAGTGATAAAAGAAAAATGTTTTTTTCTTGTAACTGACTACACTGTTGACCTGGCTAGGCCTCTACAGTTTCACCGGACTACAATAAAATAAAAATGATTTCACACCTCTAAATAATTTTGTTTCAATTCATCACATCTATTCATTATTGTCATCGAGGACTAATACAAGATTATTACGGTATTGTTTACCAAAATGATGTTATCTTTTGGCAATCCTCCTATAGTCTATTCACCTTTAAATAAATCCCTCAGTACTAGCTAATAGAATTTAACCCCTATCATTACTCACTACCTACTTATTATTTTGCTAATGATGCTATACTTGATACCTTTCCCTATTCAAGTGTAGCGTATTTGCGTCTTCAGTCGAAAAGGTACTGATTATTAATATCAAGCAAAATTGTTGGAAAATACAAAAAAACGATAAAAAAAATATACAACGAATATTTCCTATGTGTATTCTCTGATCTGTTTTATATAAACTATAATACTAATTTAAGAGGTCGAATAAATCAAAAGGTAGTCCGGTGAAACTGTAGAGGCCTTGTCAGGTCAACAGTGTAGAAAGTTCGAAAAAAAGAAAAAAAAAGTCGAATAAATATGGTTTACGTTTTGATTCGGAGACCTTTACTATTTTTTACATATGCAAGTCAAATGTTCCTACTTGCTAGTGATACCATTTTATTCTGCCCAATTTGAACAATATCTTTAGAGATATAAAGCTAGTAGACCAGACCTGTTACTCTGAAGTAGAAGCTACATTACTATAAAATTTTAACAAAATCCCTTAGTAGTGAGTACGTAGAAAAGTAAGAAACATGATGTATATTATTATTTTATTAAATATTAGCTTTATCCCGCGACTTCGTCTGCCTTTTTTATTATAGCAATTGTTTTGTTATATCTTAAAGGGACTAGACAACGTTTTCGACGAAAGCTCTCAGGCAGCATGATTTTTTCCGATACTTCCAACAATTATCGTGTTATATTTCAACCTATTTATATACCTAAACCTTCCTTCGGAATCATTCTATCTATTAATGAAAACCGCTTGAAAATTCGCTCCGTAGTTTTTGAATTTATCGCGAACAAAAAGACAGACAGACAGACACAACAGAGGACTTTGTTTTATAATATGTTACATATTATTCAATTATTATTTAATAAACTACATATTTTAACACAACTTATCGAGACACTAATTAAGGATAAAAACAAATTTAAACACTAATTAATATCGTATGATTAGTTACATAATAATCTTACCATATAACCATAAATATATTTTCCTTTAAATACAAACGCTTGCAATAAAAACCTTATCACAGCCAATAAAGGTATGAATAAAGTGAAAAACAATTGCAGGGCGAATAAACGCGACGATCTCACATCCACTATTTCTGTCGCATATCTGTAACAAAAACATTCAAAATTATAAATAAACACTGCTTCAAAACCTTCAGTTAATTCGTAAAAATTAATAATTAATTTAAATTATACATATTACTTTAACATATCATCATCTTCACCAGTCTGTAAGAGCGCCACTGCAGGAGCATATGCCTCTTCCTGAAGGAAGGTATAGGCCATAATCACCGTGCCAGCCCACGACACATACAGTGGTACTACAAGAATATTCTTTAGGTTCAGGTTTCCTCACGATGTTTTCCTTCAGTGTCAGCCGATAGTGATACCAATTTAAATTAGTAAATGCAGACAAATTCCGAAAAATTAGTTGGTACATGTCAGGGTTCGAACCTGCGGATATTAGATTGATATTCTACTGGTCAAACCACACGACCACCACAACGATATACTTAACCTATTTATCTTGTAAATTATATGTAGCTGATGCCCAGATTTTCGAAGCCAATTTTGTCCTTGATTAACCTTGAGAAATATTAGGCAACTAGAATAATTATTTACTCGATTCGCATAATCACGTAATTACAAAGTTAAGCTCAAAAAATGTTCACATAATACTGATACGGTTTATTTAAAGAATATACATAGTTATGATATTAAAACAATCTGCTTAATTCTATAGATATATATCTACCATATAAATAGCACCTTCTAAAATTGACTATGTTTAAAGATGCAACAATACTAGTCTCTATTAATTTAAGATCATAAAAAATTATATAAAATAAACTAAACATTTTTTTTATTTCAATCAGGTAAAATTAGTCATAGTTTGTCCTACCTAGCTTTATAGAGTAAAAGTTCTTTGACATTTATATGTAATTTAGTAAAATTCCATTTGTATAAACTAGACAAATACATAGTATGATCTAGTAAACTTTCTCATAGATCCATGTGACCTTAGTACTATAAGTTTATTCCTGTAAGATCACATACTATTATTACTAACTATACATTCAATTATATAAGCAACTAGCTGTGCCCGCGACTTCGTCCGCGTGGAACGGAATATAAAACACAATGATTAATGAAACAATCTGAATTTTACATCTGTTTATCTTGTATATTTATAAACGGTCAGGCTAAAAAGTAATAATGGTCACACCCCTTTGTCACATCAATAATAAGTCAAAATTAAGGCTTCCAAGTTACTATGATGTGTGTAAAAACCTTGGGCCATGCTATCCTGCTGCATCTACCGTCATACAGTCAGATAGTTCGTAACACACAACGGTAATGTTAAAGTTATTGCGAACATGGACAAAACTTCGTGACGATACACGCAGGTATAGCAGTAACATAACACTAACATTCTAATTTAACAACTGTAAAAACAATATTACAGTCCAAAACCATAAATATTTAAATTCTATACAGACGAATAGACTGTTGGCAGCATACGTTTAAAAAATACCTGATTTATTACAAAGCTTTCAAAAATAACAAATGATGAATTGTAAAATAATATTTTTTATGTAAAAGGTATCATTAAATTATTTTTTTATTTGTGCGAACTTTTTTTACTAAACCATGAAATTTACAATGTACGATGTAGTGAAATTAAAAAATAATTGAAAACATAATCTGCCATTTTGAGATCAAGTCTTAAAAAATCAGCCGAGGGCTTATAATATTCATTCATATATACTTCACATAGCTCATTCTTATTATTATTATTATGTTATCCTTTCTTTTATTTGTACTGCCTGCAGTCTTTTTTCTACACGGTACCGCTGGAAGAAAATGCAAGCTCCCTAATGAATAAACCAAAAAGTATTCATTAATTCAAATCGTAATTAAGAAATTAGAATCCAGGTAAATTTACCTACGAAATAAACCTAAAAAACACAAAAATAATCTCATTGTTATATATACTCTTCCTTGCAATAATATTCTTATGACGGTAAACCAATAAAATTATAAGTTTAGCGCCATCTGTAGTCGTCAAAAATGTAGTTTGTCATTGCTTCAAAGGTGATTTTTTCTTACATTTATGTTCAATGAACAATTTTAGTCTCTTTATTTTTTTATTATAATAAAAAATCGCCCTAAAATGTGATAAGATTCAATAACTTGTAATATTTACAACACAAAACTAATTAGAAACTTGATAATTTATTCATAAACCTTATGCGATCGAAAAATAAAAATCTTATTTATTTATACAAAGTTCAAAGTAAGTTATTCAATTTATAGAAATATGTAATTGGCCAATTTTTAAAATGTATTTTATAGTAGTAATAAATTTAGAAAATGTTAATTGAACGCCATCTATTTGCAATAATGCATATTAATTAATTAATTAACTTCTTAGGTTATTAATGTTTATTTATGTGAAAATAAAATATTAACCATTTTTCTTTGGTTCTATGTCTTAGTAATGTAATACTGTGGTAATGTTTATTTATGTTATACATTATCCCTGGTTTTTGGATGAGCATAAAGTCCATTTACTTGTCTCTTTTCTCTCGTACTTAACTCCCGTCGTCATTAAAATTACAATAACTTTTGATAGAGTGAACTGATTTTAATGAAACAAAAAAATTATGTTGCTCCGGAATATGCTTGATTATTTTCTTACTGGTGTCTTATCAGAAACCTAGTACTTTACCATTGATGCCTGTTCAAACAAACAGACAGACAGACAGACAGACAGACATTTCTAAAAATGATGAAAATGGATTCTATTACATATTTCTAGACACCTGCAACAATTTTTTTCTCAAAAATTAAAAAAGTACAGACACGTTGGATTTACATTCTTATTATATATATAGATATAATACTATCTAAATGTTTTATCTATCAATCAGATATGGTAAACTTATAATATATTTGATAATGCAATGTACGTTTTAGAAGATCATGTTTTTAAATTAAATTCTTATTAATTAATATACCTATATGTAGTCAGTCTACTGATATAGTCGGTATTCATTGAATATATTGTATTTGATAACTTTAAAGATAACTCTCAGATATTAGACTTAATTGTTATCTTTTCCACTACGTGACTTTCTGAGCATCCATAAACAATACATTACACATTTTCCCTATTAATCTTATACTAAGTAATAAGATAATGATTTATGTACGATTATTATTATTAATATCTCTCATTTTGCTTTTTTTTTTTTTTTCGAACTGACCTACACTGTCAGCAATAGTGCTTTCACAGTTTCATTGGACTACTAAGGGGAGCGCTAAGGCACTCACCCGATAAAGGGCTAAAAATATTGCTCCATTTTGCAAATAACTTTGAACAGTATTTAAACACCTATTAATTTTAAAAACTAGCACCTTTTAAATTTATATTCCGGGCATACTCAAGAAATTCTAATTATCAAAGAGTCATGAAATTAATTGATGTGATCTTGACTGTGGAGATTAAGAAATAATAATTACTTCATTTATTTTTAGAAAAACATGAATAAAAAGTATTAATACTGTGTTTGAGTAAATAAGCATGTGTTTGTTTTGTTATAGCTTACACACAACCACATGTTTAATGGTACAACCCTAATGACAAATAATTTTGTTATTTACCATACATCTATATAGATGACTTCACAATAAATGGGCATATAGAGAATTTGCATTGTATACTGTCATGTCTCTATATAAAATTTATTGCGCTCCTAATATATCTCATTTGGAAACTTATTAAAAGAAATCGAAGCAGTCATAAGAATGGTAGACAGAAGTGAAAACTTAAAACAATGAAAGAACCATATTCTTTTTTTAATTTTTAAATCAATTATAGTTTGAATTATTACAATTTTATAATTTCACATCTATTGACCCTACGAGCAATAACTATATACACTGTTATACAGTTTATTGATTAATCATACATGTGTGCAGCCCACACAAGCTCAATAAAAATATCTATGTACATAAATATATATGTATACTGTAATACATATATACATTGTAAGTGCTCGGTGACAATGATGCGATTTCCATGAAAAGTTTTCACTTGAAAAGTGTTCTAAAAACAGATTGTTATTTTAATATCTAGGCCAATACCTGTTTTTTCCTATATATATATACACATATATATATTTAAACTTCAATCAAACATTAATATCTGAAAACAAATATTAATGAATAGTGATCTTCCAAGACAGGTTTGCATTATCGTTTTGAAACATAAGTAGAACATGCAAAGTGACCATTACACTAGAATTAATTTTATTTATTTAGGACTATTAATGAATAGTGACCTTCCAATACAGGTTTTGCACTGTGGTTTTGAAACATTTAAGTATAGAACATGCAAAGTGACCATTACACTACAATTTATTTTATTTGTTTAGGACTGTTGAGGTTTTCTTAAAGTCTTATTATATTAATGTAGATTATGTTATTTAACTCAATTTTAAACTTTTTTGGGTAAGTAAAATGAGTCGAGCAGGAAATGTGAATATTCTTAAAGAACGAAAATAGGCTTAAGCAAAACTAGCTTTACTTCATTATACAAATTAGCTAACAGATGACTATTTGTCTTATTACTTCAACAATAATAACAAAAATATAAAAATACTATTGCTAACTTGATTCCATTAAATGATCAGATATGAAGTTAAATGTTTTGTATAATATTCTAAGACAAATTTGTATATTCTGTTCACAAGATTGGAAAAACAATATTAAGTTTCACAAATCTTATATACAACTTACAATAATGTACAATGTAATATTTTTTTAAACTTTCTGACCACAAAAACCTCAGCATACAAATTATTAAACAGAAATCAGAGAATTTTATGATTTATTATCAGATTCGAAAAAAAAAATGAATAATATTACATTTATACTGATATGAAATAATTAATTATGATAAATACAAAGCTTATGATATGTTTTAAACGAAATAAAGTGCATTATAACTGCACTGAAGACATTAATTTGAAGTATCATAAGATTGGATGACTTATTCATAAAAATTAATTAATTTTTTTATGTAAAGCAAATAAAAAACAATTATGCATAACACCTAATTTTTAAGTGACTATAGCAGCTTAAAATTATAATTAATAAAAAGCAATCAGACCCATATTCCTGAGTGAGATTGATTAACTATAGATTGGTACTCCTCAAAATGCAGTATGAATATCTCATTGCCAGCACGTTATCAGATGTACCCATCAGACTTTTGAAGTCATAGTGACTCTATTGTCATTAAACCTACCATAAGCATAACCACCTTTCTTTATGTATGTATAACTATAATTTATTAGAAAACAACTGACCAAACACCTAGTGGTGTTTTAACAAAAACCACCGATGAGTGACTAAACATAGATATTTATTTATTAGTAACATAACAGAGTAATATAAAGCAACAGCCTTAATTAATTTGAGTAGAGATCATTTTATAAAAACTGTGATTGAAATCTTACCTTTTATACATACAAATTTGTATTGATCCAAATGTAAGGAGAAATCCTCCAATTAATATTGCAGACAGTGTTTCCATAAAACACTGAGAAATACCATGGTCCACCCATATCTCTCCAAGAGTAACATTTGGTGGGCAGTACTCCATCATATTAGCTGTAACAAAATAAAACACTTAGGTGACCAAATTATAGATTCTATAAGTAGGCTTATATTATTTATATATGGATATATTAGTTCATGAAATAAGGGTAATGAAAATAATATCAAACAATATTTACAAGTTTTATAATATATATTTTTTTATTATATATAAAAATTAAACTATGGAATATAAATTATATTTTGAACATATTTGTGCGGCATAATTGTGAGAATGCAAAATTAAACACTTTCAATTATTTTATTAATTATCCTGAGATTAATCACTTCGGTAACCTTCACGAACAATATAATATCCACGATCACCCCGAGAGTTACTATGATAATTTATTGTGTGTATAATACGTAGGAAGTAATATAAATATGAGCCTGACGACGTAAAAATATTTTCCCAAAAAAACAATAAGCTTGTAAATAATAAAAAAAATTAAAACGTGTAACTCACAATTTAATTGTTAGATAACTCGACTGGTCAAAAGCAATTTTTCATCGCATACATCGGCTAGCTCATATTGTCTTATCAAAATCACTAATCACCGAATTCGTAAATTCGAAGTACGTACAATATGACATTTATAAATGTCATTTTTGTCCACTACAGATTATATTCCACTTGGCTTTTCTCTGGCCATTGCAGAAGTATTCGCCAGTAATAGTTATTTACCCATAAAAGCTTATTTACATACGTGGAGCACTTTTCTTGCCTGCTGTAAACAATAAAATCGAAGGTTAATTAACTTTAGCATCTCATAAAGAATACTTAACAATCTTTTTCTAGAGAGTCAAGTCCCCACCAAGAACTGACCATGGTGTAAATAGTATACAAAATATTTTTAAATACCTATTTGTCTGTCATATAATTTCAAACATGACAGCAGTGACTAAGGGTAAGTTAATCGTGGAATAATGGGAAAATATCACTAAAACAGTTTGAACGAGTAAACATCAGCAGTACTGGATATGCTACATAGTGGCCTATCATTTTTAAACTTTCTCCGTGATGCTGCCTTTTTTTAAATTTATTTATCATATCCTTAGGGTGAATCTCTTCTATTTCATATTCTTAACTAAATACTGCATGCGCAAAATTGCATAAATGACCATGATTACAATTTCCATTTTCGGTATTCCACAAATATTCATGATTACGATAATTTCAATAAACATTAACAAGACAGTAAAACCCAACGCAATTATTATCTTCTAAGCACAATTTCCTTAATGTAAACTAAAGACACTTTTAATTATTTTTTCTCAAGATTTGCATGCAAAAGTGATTTTGATTTATCACGCCTGTAAACAGTTATTACAATTTATGTACTAGAAAAAATAATAGTTATAGAAGTCACCTAAATAAGATGGATAACATTTTATTTGTTTTACCCATACAAATTAATTAATAAAATACTGCGAGAAGCTATTTAAAAGTACCATATACATATATCTGCCCTAGAGCATTGCTAGGCTTTTATCGATATCAGTATTGTACGGATCAGTTAGTCCATCCTGTTTTAGTTAACTTAGTGTGATGGTAACTTATATAAATTAACTTCAATAGAACCAACCAAAGTAATCTTCAATCTATTACAGTAATGGTGAAATTATATATTTCTTGTGTATCACCATTTTTATAAAAATCGAAAATTAATCTAAAGTTAAATAGCATGCAAGAGAATTCATTTTTGTTTTATTTGTCATGTGAAAATTTAACATTATTTTATAAATAAATATTGTAGACAATCCTTCATTGTTAAAATGAAGAAGAACAACATAAGTTATTGACTCATGAACTCAAAACGAACAAGAAGTCTGAGACTAATAATGTACTAATACTTTACTAGACTAATTTACTCTAAATTAAATAATATCTTAAAGGACAATACATATCATCAAATGATTAACAATTATTATCAATGGGTTATACTATATAGTGTTTTAAATTATAACGGTTTAATTGTAAAACAAAATTGATCTTTTTGTTTATTTTCAGCATAGTTTTGAAACGATTTGTTTGTTCTATTCTTATTCCTTATTACTATTAGAAATATAATATAAGTAACCAGTCTACAACAATTTCCTAATTACTTAGTAAGACCTTTGCGATGAACGAAGCTATTACAATTACAAAATTTTAATAGCTGCTATAATTTCGCATCACTGAGGGTTAGAATAGTGGAATTCACTTTTGACGTTTGACGTTATAATAAATGAAATTGACAGTGTGTGCGTGAACTCGTCCATTGACGGGTGTTGGATTAGATTGTGGTTTCTATCGTTTGTAATGTATAATTTTATGTGACAATTTACAATTTGCTATTTAACTTAAGGAAACGTATTATACAGATTTTTCATTAGATTAGCAATACGTCATGTAATTACAAGTTCCTATGTTCATAAAAACATTTTCAGCGATTGTGAATGTTCAGCATGTGTCACTACTCACCAACGAATTCTATGAAACAGTGAGCAGTAGTCATGTGAGAAAGGTTATGACTATCAGCTGAAGTCATATAGATTTACACGTTGTTTGTGTTTTGTGCCAGTGTTATTATTTTGTCTGGTGAAGGTGATAAATCCAGTCTCAAAATGGCGGACCTCGAGGCTGTACTGGCAGACGTCAGCTACTTGATGGCTATGGAGAAGTCGAAATGCACTCCAGCTGCTCGGGCTAGCAAAAAGATCGTACTGCCAGATCCAAGGTACAGTGCATTGATGAATATTGTAAACTCTTTGTATCGCTCAATTATGTTTACACGATCTTACAGGAACTTGTTCGAATTGTTTACAACAAACATTTGAACATAGACATAGATATAAAATTTAGTTTGTATAGAAAGATTTTCAATAAAGTTACTCTAAATTTTGAAAAAAATTACATAGAACACTCAACTGGACCATGTGAACTGCAGTTCTTGCTTCAGAAATTGATTTTTTATTTTATTTACCTCTAAATAAAATGAAAAACAAAAGGTTACATACCTTTGTAATATTTACATACGTTATAAAAAGTTCACATAACATTTTAGGTCATTAACACTGGCTAAGGTCAATGCACTTCTTGTCAATGCAGATTAGTTTATTTGGAAAAATAGTTTCATCAAGATAAATTTATATTTCAAATTAATAAATTTATTAAGATACCTATTGTTTATTACATAGATATATATAAATTGTATATAGATATATACAATTATACACATACACTACAGAGCTAGATTCCTTCAATCTTTGCTTGTTACATTTTCATTTAATATCAGGTGAAATTATCATTGAAATGACAGCCTGTGTTAAATCATTAAAATATTGTCTATAGAAAGAAGTATTAATTGTTGAATATATTAATATCTTTACATGTTCTTTATGATTAGTTTTTATTTTTCAATTTACGTAAAACAGTAACTACATTGGAAAAAAAATGAATATGGAAAAACTTGAAATTGAATAAACAGGTTGATTCAATTATCATGGATAAGATAAATAATGAGAAAACAAATTTTCAACAAACATAACATAATTATGTGCTAGAGATGAGCAATTGAATTTGTTTATCAAGAAAGTGTATTTAATTATTTTTTTGTACTATTATTAATTCAATTATTAAGCAATATATTCTGTTTGTAAATATTTTTTGGTAATGATGGTTTCATATTTATCTAATAAACTTCTATAATAAAGACTAAAATAAATCTAAATTATTTTCTTTAAGCTATAAATCAAGAGATCTCTAGATGGTGATTTTATGTTTGTAAAAAAAGGATGTCACTGTAAGTAATGCTATTAAATTAAATACAAATTTCTAAATATTTACTAGTATATGGCAAGTTTGACTGATAAATGTAATCTATCTGATAACATATGAATTGTCATCACAATTTACTATATTAAAAATTATAGTGTTTTGGTGAGCCAAGAGATAATACGGAAATATAAACGGTGGTTGGTCTGTGACATTACTATAAGATGATTGCAAATGTATTAATGTGTCTAAAGTTTTGGTTAATAATGTCACAAATACTACATATTCTATAAACATAATAGGTTATGTTTTTATATTATATATATATGTATGTATTGCAAGATAATAATTGTATAGCTTAATCTGCTTCATGAATCGACTTTTCAAAAGAAATCTGATTATTTCCCTTGATTTCATTTTACCAATAAATGAGTTCATTTATAAATGAACCCAGGAAGCTTTGGTAAATCAAATCCAAATAGATGAAGAGAGATATATATATCCTATAACTGTGAATTTTATCAATTATGTGTTAGGTAATTATTGGAAATCAGGTTTTTTGATTACCTGGTTCCACCAGTAAGAGTTGCAATGTAACCTAACAATTAAGGCAATTTATCTAACAATATTTTCAATCGATATCAACATACATATCAATTCAAATATGGCCAATAGGGCAAAATAGAGAAGTTGAGACATTGTATAATATATATTTAAATATTAAAGATTAACACACTGAAATCAGTATTTCTTTGTTGACCTTTTTATTGAAGTCAAATCAAATCAAAAAAACTTTATTCAATTTAGGCCCTTAGAAGGCGCTTATGAACGTCAAAACTACCACCGGTTCGGAATACATCACAGTCATTGAGAAGAACCGGCAAGAAACTCGATCGGGTTTATCTTTTTAACATATACTTATATAATTAAAATTCATTATACATTAAAAAGTAAAAAGTTTTAAATGAAAAGTTTATATAATTAATTTTCATAGATGTTTTATTACATATCAATAAAATCAAATTTAAAATGCTTATTTTAAAAACCATTATGGATTATAAATACTATTTGGTTACTAAAAATATAATATAACATTAAAATTGGGTTTCACTTCTATAATAATAATTTTATACAGTATTGAAGGCTGGGGTGTATCAATCTGACATGTTATGAATTGCACCTGAGCTGTATCATTAAAATCCCTCTTGACATATATTAAAACTTTAAAATCTTCATCTCTTATGTTTATATTTTTATGTTGTATCATATTTTATCAATTTAAATGAAGTAATAGTAAGTTAGTTGATTGATAATGTGTGTAATTTATATAGACAAATGTAACGAACATATTTAATAGATTTTTATGCTTATATGAATGACAAACACCATGCTGGATATGGGTGTCCAAGCCTTTCTTAATTTTTAATTCATATTATGCTAGTTCATCAGGTTTTTTTTAAACAGCACATAGAATTTCTTTGAATCTTCTTAAATGCGTATTATTGAACAGAAAAGAAACAATTTAAAAATTAGGTCAAATCAATGTATTCATAATATATTATTAAAATATGGCATATAAAGGCATGTGTGTGTATACATTAGGGTGACGCAAAAGTTCTACAATTTTTTTTATCGAGACTTGATAACATTGAAATCAATGAAAATAAAGTTAAAGAGAATTCTGGTCTGACTTTTAGAAATTCATATTTTAAGCAAACATTTTTGTGAACATGCTGTATTTTTTGTGCAAAAAACTGTAAAACAAAAGATAAATAAATAAAAACGAACTAAATTTTGACCATTTTTCACCGGTTTTGAAATTCGTGAAAAATCTATAAACAATTTTAATCACGCAAATTTTTTGATGACAGCTGTTAAAATATTATTAATTAACATATTTTCATACGAAACTCTAAAAACAATGTAGTCTAATTTTTCCCCCTTAATATACCATCTATATTGATTTTCCGTTTATTAAAATTGACCCAAGCTTCACAGACATAATAAATTCTCTCAAATCTTGGTTAGAAGCAATAACGTAACTAATTATTTCTTAAAATCAGCAAAAAATCCTCATGTAATACTCGCTAATAAGGACATTTGTTCTAGGCTTGTTTACCAAGATCCTTTAGCTAATACTAAATCGTTTCTTGCATAAGTCACACATATTCATATTTTTCAATTGCATATAATGTACAGCCTAAAAAATCGAATATGTTACGCGCTAGGATGTCAATTTCTTATTTAGTCAATACAACAAGACACCCAACTTTTATATTAATAAATGTAGTCCGAAAATTGTTATCTTCAGACATGATATGAACACCAATTGGAAGTGACATCTTTGCCTATTCTTTGGACCTATTGGACACAAATTACGTGTCACAAACAGAAATGTCGCAGTGTAAATAATAGTAAATTTTACGTGACACAATAAACAAATCAGAAATAAATTATGAATTTTATCTGTAACGAGCATGTAATTTACACTACCCATCTGGTGGAATTCTGATAGTAATGTTTATTGTTTATTATTTTATTACGGTCATAATAATATGGTTTGTCCTTGTTTACACGTAACTAATTGGAAATACTCTCGTTGTAATGTAAAACATTGGTACAGCTATCCCATTGACTAAGTTATTGCTTAAATAAAATCAGCTAAACATACTATAGCGTAATATGAAAAAGCTCGAAGTAAATAATGTCTCTATTGTAACAAATATTATTAAAATGCTTATGGTTTTAAACACTCGTATTTTATATATATATATACGTGTATAAGTCTTATAGTGATTTTTAAGTCAATAAATAAACATTATGATACAAAACATACATCTCATAAAAAAATATCTTTGTGATCGTCACGCGATATACTTTACTTGGTTTTTCATTTGGCACGTCGGGGTCAGACTGAGATAGTTGGCTAAGTTCGGTTTCGTATAAAGTTATCTTTATCTTTTGCAGTCATTGTGCTGTGCGATAAAGCGAACGCTTACAAAATCGAAGCAAACCGATCCTATCCAGACGTCTCACTCTTCTCCCCGATGCGACGTGCCAAATCAATGACAAGTTATAGTCAAATAGATAACATAAAAGTTTCTTCATTTACCTTTTTACTTTATTTCCGTCACATTATGCATGACTATTGTGACAACGGTTTGATGGGAAAATTATTTTCCGTTAATATAAATTTATTTTGTGGTACTAAAGCGATCGTGTTAAACGTAATATGGTTTTTTATTTATACTCTAAAATTATTAAACAAGGACATAACCAGTTTTGATTTCATACCCCTGATATACAAATTTAACACTCTGACAAAATCTACAATTATGCTCATCACACAAAGTTCAGTTAGTTAGTTAGGTGTGGTTATTGAACCCGAATTTGGCTCTATGTAGCGCCAACCACATTTTTTATATTACATGAATGCCTTTGGTTTATTATTATTCAAATTATAATAAATCTTTTGGTCTCGGTACATAAATTCAAAATTACAGGTGTATTTTTTCTTGTTGCAGTGTAAGAAGTGTGATGCACAAGTATATGGAAAAGAAGAATGAAGTTAATTTTGATAAAATATTCAATCAAGTCTTAGGTAAGTACATCGGAGGATATTAATTTATTCCGATACTAGCACCTCCGTTGACTTTGTTTAAATATATCTTTCCACTTCAGCTTTATTGAATCAAATGAAGTCCGATTGAAAATTACAATTTTCAATTAAATACGTGTATTGATGAAATAATTACATAATGTTTTAACTTTATTAAAAACTAGGTAATGGTCCTTAACTTCGTTCAAATGAAAATGCTTTGGTTGTTACTACGTATACTGCACTGTATTAAAATAGTTTATTATTGATTTTTTATTGAAATTTTGGTTTTATTGTTTATATCTTAGACGAAAGCTTAATGGTATGTAGCTTAGATTCTTCCTTGTGTTCAGGATTATATTAATTTGAAAAAAATATTCAAATACTTAAGTCCTTTTCAAGTGATGCGCGTTTAACACACAAAAAGATGTGATTTTATTTTCAGTAAAAAAAAAAGTTTACTAGTCATTTTTAAAAGCTGCTTATAATTTTTCCAAAACTTTGGATGCGATCAGAGTTTTCTTATGTAAACTGTAAAGTTATCGACTACTCCTCTAAATATGTTCTTTTTATTCAACCAAAATCTACTTCAATTTATTGAATAAAATATTTAAAAATAAAAAGTGAATGTCCGTAATATAAATAATAATTTAAAAATTAAGAGGATCAATCATTGTTGGTCGTAAACATGCATTATTATATACTAAACAGACTACGTTTGGTCGTTCCGATTACGTGTGCGATGCTCTTTACTTGTGCTTATATTTGTTTGATATTCAACATCTCGATGAACACGTAAAATGTGACTTGTTCGTCGTCAAAGGTTACTTCTCTCTTGCATTTTCGGTAATTATATATTTATGTTAGAATCATGAATTATTTGTTCAGATGGTTGATTTTCAGCTATACTTAATTATTACGCTTGTAAGTGTGCCGCATCAGGGCATTTTCCCCGATGTAGGGCACGATGTTCCCCGATGTAAGGCACCTTCGTACCACGTCGGACTAGGATGTCTGGTGATTTTAAACATTCATTCATACTTTTGTGGTATGTCATATATGGTGGTTCTGCAAGAATATTTTTCATGGGGTTATCCACTCAAATTATGTGGTAAATGTACACGAATTCCGAAATGTTACTTCGTAAATCCCAAATCTTCGAACCTGCGGTTGCGCTTGCAATTATTCAATATCTTTTGTTCATCCATTATATCCAAAGTTACACAACTTATATAAATATCTTTAAATATGAAATTTGTTATCTTCTTTTTCAATTAAGATTATCACTTCGAGAAATTTTTATTTTATCGTACAACACTTGGTGGTTTCTTATTAGCGATGTTTTGTAAAACCCTACAACAGTTTCCTGATCGATGACAATTCTTCTCCAAAGCATCATGAAGACCTAGTGAGCAGCTCAAATTAAAGGGGGTTACAAGTTAGATTATCAAAAAATTATTATTCGAGCCCGTAGACCGTTTAAACAAAACTTTTGAAAAAATTATTTTCGATGGTTTTCTAAAGATTCCTTTGAAATCATAGATCTGAATTTTTCTCATAGTCGTATCCTAGACGCATTTGAAGCTATAATTTACTCTTTTTATTACTGTAGGGCCATTTGATACAGAATTGCGGTCTGTTGAAAATGACCTAATGGTTTTTTTTATATCATTTTAATTTTTGTTACTAGTGTATATTTAAGCTTAACATTTTGAATATTTGTTACATAATCATTATTTTTCTTCTTTTGTTATTTTATTAGTAATAAATACAAAAGAAAACCATTATACATATAAAATATCCTTTGATATTCCTACTAGCTGGTTTACAAATCAATATCAATTATTGTAGTTTCTTTCTAAGACGCGAATAAGAGCGGCATTACTAGATTGGTTATGATTTATTATGTCGACTGTCTCATGACTGGAATTAATGTTACGTCGCATGTTACCAAGGCGGTTTGTAATGAATGTCGTGATACAATTCCATTTAATAATGTACTTACAGTGTATGCATTAATAAATTTAGCGTTTTTATGAGTTGGTTTAAATGTTTAGAATAATTTGTACAAGTATGTCACTGATGTGGCAGTCTGTCTTTAAATTTTGTCTCACAGTATGTTACTATATATAATTTATGCGTTCACAATCTTCCTATGTTGTATATTAAAAATGATAGAGGTCTGCCGTTGTACGCGCATCACTCAAAAAGTACTCGATAAATTGCGTTCAATTGTTTTAGTTTTACTTCTTAGACACTTGGTCTTTACCTAAAAAAAATAAAATATCTTCAGGAAATACAATGTTACGTTTAAGTTATGTTATGTTTAAGAATCTACGATTATTACATGCACTACATGTTGAGCGTACGGTTTTCTCGTCGTGAAGAATTGGGAAAGTGGTATGATGCGCATGCGTCGGAGACAGGAAGTAAATGTATAACATTGTTTACAGACAAATTGTGTAAGCAAAGTGTATTTTTATACTCAATTTTTTATATTTATTCCTCTGTACATAAAATATAGTATTAAGGTAATAAACCACACAAACGAGTCGCGTCACAAGTTGTGGGTATTTGCTAGTACTTAATATTTTGAAACTTGAAGATCGTCTAGATCTGTGATTCCCAAAGTGGTATATATCAGCCCCCAAGGATCTACGACGATTAATAGAGGGGTCGTTGTCAGCGAGATGAGATGTCCATGAGATGCATAACGATAAAGATCGCATTTGAAACAATACATATACACATGCTGTCTACTTAAATAATGCTTCTTCATAATATGAAGATATGTCTATGTACATAAGTGATAAAACCACCTTTTCAAAACATGTTTGGAGTAGAGGAATTGCCAAAAAAGTCAACATCAGGTTAGCAGAGGTCTACATAACTGAAAAATATGGTGAGTGTTCTACGTGACAAAAAGCTTGGGGACCTATGGTCTAGATAATAAATTTATGTTCAAGACATGCGACCATTTTATATAAACAATTTTATCTTTATAATTTTATGCGTAAATATTTTATACGTCGTTAAAAATAAATAAAGTTAGTTTGACTATAGATGAAACTCCGTTTGATAGTCATAGTCCGTTTTTAAATCTGCTTTGATATATAAATAGTTTTGAGATAACTAGTTTTTCTCAAGTATTTCTAATGATACTCGCAGAGAGTGTGATATTGAAGCAAAGCTCTCGGGAGTAAGTTACAAATGTAATTTGCAGCGCCCACCCTCGCAGTAAATAACTGTATCGGGTGCATTGGACAGCGTAGGGCACGACCGTTAGCTGTTTTTTTGCAATTATTACAAAAACAAAAATACAGAATAAATTGACAACAAAATTTTGTGAGCTGATACAGAATTTTAATAAAGTAGGCGAGATGAAAGTCTTCGTTGTCACAACTTAAAATTTGTTCCGGAACAATAAAAGCTAATGATAAAAGTAATAGACCATTCAAAATGAATTATAATAGTTCCTTTTAATTTTATTGTAAATATGTTATTTAAGTTCTGGTAACGACATTCGTTATTATTTTACTGTCGTTTAGTAACACTTATTTTAGGAAACAAATAAATAATTTTTCCAGGTAATTCGATTTTTTTTGTAGGAAAATAAACTAGTAAATATTTTGAACAGTTATTAACCAGACAGACAGATATATGTTAGTGCAAGTTACAATACCGTACGTTACGTTGGCATCAAATTTCATTACCGTCGTTTATAAATAACGAAGTATAAAAAATTGAGAAATAAATTACTATGGATCGTCGATGGATTATATCTCGGGACATTTCGCTTAAAAAATGCGGTGACCCTGTTATAAATCTTCGTTAATCTGGTAAGGAGGCCGTTTGCGTTTTGATAAGAACTTATTTAAAGTGAATGATCCTGCATCAAAATATATAGATCATAAATACATTTTAAAGATGACTTCATTACAGACAATCTTTAACATGACCGTAAATTATGTATAATAGAAATGATGTAATAAATGACCTAATATTATAAATGGTAATGTCAGTTTCTTTAGCTGTATTGCTTTTCTCGCTTTTACTACTCAGCCTATTCATCAGGAAATTTTGCATACAAGTTGTTAAGGGTACATAAAAGTACATAGAGAAAAAAAGTAAGTTCTCAAGAGGTAGGTCAAATCTACTTTAACAAAAGCCGCGAGCAAAAGCTAGTTTCGAATAATCGAATAGTTTCTGTCCCCTAAACGATATCTGAATATAAAATAATAATAACTAGGTATGCTATGGATACAAACCGAAAAGACCGAAATACAGTTTTTTGTAGTAGTATCTTTTCAGTCAATACCTACCAATGATTGGATTGCTATTAGTATGTACGAATTGATTGGTTGATGATTCGGTCGATAAACGATTTAACACTATTCAACCATGTAATAAGTATCATTCTGGTAAACTTTTCAATATTTCGTTCAAAGATTTTATTCCGTACTAATTCTGATTTTATACTGTTAAAGTAAAAGAAATTTAAACACTTAAATTTCAAAGACCAATGCCTAGGAAGTAACTATCATTCGAACCGCTGATGACTCGGTCGGAATTTTACACGTAAAAACGTGAAGAAAAAATCTTTTATCGATTGCACCTCACGTGCTGATTATAATATGCATAGGTGCATTGAAATGTATTAGATAGCAACGTGCTTTATTATTCATGAAGTCTGAGTGCGATGGAGTGAGGTTCATCACTCCTGCTTTAGTTTCCCAATGTAGTAGACGAGTTGAGAATCAATACTTTAAAGACGAGCTAGTCACATCTACTCTATCGTATGCGACAAGATGTGATTGAGTTTTAGAAAACCAAATATGATTTAAATTGTTACTTTACATTTGGTGTAACAAAAACATTAACTACTTGTTTAATTTTATAATAATCTGAGAAAAACTGAATGAAACGTTTCTTTTTTTTTTGCGGATTTTAAAGATATTTTCGAATTTATTAAAGCTAAACAAGTTGTTCCACTATTTCATACGTTATATTTGAAAATATTTTTCCAATTATAAACGAGTTAATTTCGCATTTTAGTAATAAACATTTTTATGATTTACGCAAAATTCTCAGACTACCTGTCACTTCGTACGTGTCAGTTACAATTTAATATGTGTAAGAATAAACCAGTGTATAATAATCAAGGTTAATGTATGTAGCTTTTTATCAGTGAAAATAATTTTTATCGGATCCGTAGTTCCATAGATAATCTCCTACAAATTTTACGTCTCTATAATAATATTGTAGATAAAGATTTACTAATTTACGAAAAATGCTCGATTTCGAAATATTACATTTTACTTTACTCTAGTTTTTCTATATAATAGAAACCTTTATGTATACCCGAAAATTGTCTTACTGTGACCAAGAACATCAGTAAAATTTGATATGCTTATTTCTATTAATATTTTTTTGTGACTACTTCGGCCTGAATTAGCGAAAACCAAATATTGAATTATTTTACATTACCGCTTTATTACGTTACCATATACAGACAAACCTGGATAAGCGAGAGTGCATACATATGGAACCGAAGGAAACGCAATCTCTTTTTCACTTGTAAAGGTACAGGAGTGGCTTCTCTCAACATGCGGTGATAAATATTAGGTTCTTACATATGAAATTAGCGATTTATATGGAAAAAGTAAAATGAAAAAATGTTATGAAATTATATATTTAATCAATCGAAGTATGTACCATGATTATCTATACTCTTTCGCCATTTTATAGGTAGTTCATTGATTTCATTACTAAAAAAATTATGGATGCGAGTATCAATAAAAAAATTTAAGGGGGTTTGGATTACCTCATCGAAAGAGAATTTTGTTCCTTGCAAGAAATTGTTCAAATTCCGAAAAAGTTGTAATCTGTTGAAGCAAGGTCCGGGGAGTATGATGGATATCGGAGACGTTCCAACCGCAGTTCCTCTAATTTAGCGACCGTCTGTCGTGAAGTATGGGGGTCGAGAGTTGTCCTGAAATAGCAGTGGGCTGTGACATTACAGGTATACCGTAATTGTCCGGCCAGATTTTAGGAAGTTGTAATATATGTTGTATGTGTATACAAGCACTAGTTCACCAAATACTCACCAGTACCTTTTTCTGAGTGAACTTTCGCTTGGGACAGTATTTCGCCGCTTCTCCTTGGTTAAAGCACTATGGTGAGGGTTTTAGATTGTCGTAAATGATCAATTTTTCGTCACAAGTATCGATACTATTCAAAATTCCCTCGTTGTAACGGTTGAGTAATGTAACTCAGCACTCAATGCGTGTTTATTGGTGTGCTACAGTTAATTCATGCTGTCCTAGGTGGTAGAGCTACGCTGAAACTGTAACTGGTTTCAGAATGAATGGGTCTGCTCACCCGGGGTAGTACCACCCTCTCACAGAAAGCCGACGTGAATTAACAGTGCTTGCACTGTTGCGTTTCGTTCGGTCAGTGAGAGCGCCGGAGGCCCACATACATTAAAAAGCCGGCAACGCAACTGTTCGTTTACCCCCTATAATATAAAAAAACACATTTCTCAAGCTTTTTCATTTTTCGATTTGTGATGGATCCGCTGCCACGATCACATTTAATTCTTCATTGTCAACTAGGTTCTTAGGCCGTCCACGGGGCTAATTCCGTAAGTCAAAATTTCCAGGTCGAAAGCAACAACAAACGTACCGTGTTTTCTTTTACTGTAGCTTCTCTTTACAGTCTTTACACATCATTCATCCTTCGAGCTGTTTCTGCAGCGCTGATGGCTCGGTGAAATCGTAAATAACACGATATTTTAAGTTTTTATTATTTTGTGGACAGAACTATAACAAAAGAAAAATCCAATCACCCGAAAACAAATGAATCATTAAATTCGAAATAACACAAGTTTAAATTTGAAATAAATTTGAATTTGGAATTCCTAACCAAACGCCAGATATGTGAGATTAAAATGCCCCAGTTCGACAAAACGCCTACATGTGTACATTTGTAAGGGAACTATTATGTATGTATTGTATAGGTAAGATAGTAAATTATACATAGATGCCTACAAAAAGAAAACAAAAAGTCTTACACTAATATTTACTTAAAGAAATCCGTTAATTTCCTCTACATTTTTGTTTTTCATTTTGTTTGTGTTTTTCCAGTTCCCAAATGTTATCAATTATTATTTTAACAACAATCCTTTCGAATAAAATCGAAAAACCATGTTAGGTAGTTAGTTCCACGAAATTTAAGAATGACCAATAAATAGCAAATGTTAAAGACTGTCGCCTATTGAGGTACAGATAAGTAGCCGGTCTCAGTTACAGAGGTCCGCGAGGGAAAAACGACTCTCTTATATAAGTTTGTTTCTCTCATGTAGAGGTTTTAGAGGGATAAAATGACGGGACCTGGCATATACTATCACTTATAGAGTATTCTCTCTTATCCAGTTCTTACACGCTCAGTTTTGCCTGTACATGCTAATTTGTGAATACTAAACATAAATTATTTATGTACATGATTCTAGCGTAATTATAGAAACTAAAGAAAATATTATATGCATCTGTTGAAACTTTTTTTTTGTTACAGGTTACTTATTATTTAAGGAATTTTGTGAACAAACGTCAGAAGAGCCAGTGCCACAATTAAAATTTTATGAAGAGGTAAATATTTCTCCATTTTATATAAATACAAGATCATATTGAAATAAATACTTACTATAAACTTCTTTGCTTTTATTTTGCAGATTAAATTATATGAAAAACAAGAATGTATAGAGGAGAGGCGACGGATCGCAAGAGATATTTACGACAATTTTATTATGAAAGAACTTTTAGCACACTCACACGTAAGTTATATACCAAATTATTTGCGTCATATAATATAATATTATATATTGTACTGAAAAATTCCTTTCTTAATATCATATTTTTTTGAAGTGTGGGATAATTTCAGAGGTTACGGTCCTTATTTAGACTTTTTATTTATAGAAATAGAAGTTATTTTTAATTGTATACAAAAACTATTGTTGTGGTATATAACGAAAATATTTTTAGATTTCAATGGCTATTAAAGTAGAATATAAGGAGTAAACTAAAATATTTCTACATTATACACTCCATTACATATATACCCTTTAAGTGTACTTGAATCTAGTAGTCATATAAATTCAATTCAATTTATTAATATTAAGGAAGTTATACTGTATTGCTAGATAGTGCAAGCAATAGCAGCAAATGTATAATGCTTATCTATCTAGGAACTGTTTAGTTTAGCATATTGTAGATTATGGTATGGAGTAAATGCGTTCTCGTCTTTTAGGACCTAAGTGCTTTATCTACGTTAAAAGTGGTCTGGCTTTGATAGACGATAAATTAACTCCTGTATAATTGCATCACATATCGTCGAGTTAACATATTAATTTATTTCTCAACGCCAATGTTACAAAACTGATGGGTATAATATAATGCAAATAATTACATTACATCAAACTTGAAAATTACAACTATATATAAGTAATACGAGTTTTGTCTTGGTTTTATTAAATTAAAAGGGCATATTTTCAAGATGTTATAATTTTAATTTCATTAGCATAGCACCCTGAATTTCGGAGATACATCCAGGAATTTCTGAAAATCGAATAGGAAATGAATGTGTATAGCGATTTAAATATTGGTAGAGTTTATGAGAATCTAAAATTAGGTAGCTAACCTAACCTAACTATGGTCAAAAATGTTTTGGTACATTTTTTAGAGTTTTATAAGTTGGTTTTATTTTTATTAAAATGCTCTTGTTAGTATATGCGTTTACCTGTAATAAAACGCATATTAAAATACTTACCTTATTAGAAGCTTTATATTGAGAGTATCCATATCCGTCCACTTCTCTTTCTACCTTATATAGCTGTCCCTTACGCAACTCGTACTGTGTAATGTATAGCGATTAAAATACTGGTAGGGACTATGAAAATCTAAAACTGCGTAGGTAGTTGCCTAACTGTGGTCAAAGACGTTTTAGTGCATTTCTTAGCTTTTTTAAGTCGATTTTAGATTTTGTTAAAATTTTGTTAATATATTTATATACATTTCAATTTTTCTTATACTTGTCATTTTTCCTAACTTAATGTTATTAATGCGAAAGGGAGTTTCTTTGTTACGCTTTTATGTCTTAACTACTTTACGCGAGCGAAGCCGCGAGCAAAAACTAGTTATATATAGATAAAGAAATAAGACAAAATCCTGACAAAATATAATGAAACATATCTTGAACTTGTTTTTAATAGAGTTCCACGTTAATTAATCTCGACAGATTAATAATGGAGAATCGAGGGTCCGGAGCGTATTGTCGTATCTGTGTCTGTTCGTATAATGAGGCTCGTTAATGGGCCGTTGGCACAGTGCCGGCTGGTTTTTGCTTAAACCTTCGATAACAATAAATACATTAAGTACAGAACTTACTGTTCTTTTATAATCGCAACTTGTTTGAAACTTTTGTTTACTTGTGATAACTTTTGATACCTTATGTAGGTAATCGAGTTCTGTGTTTACGAGCGTATCGGCGTTGCGTCCCAAGAAATAGGTCGGTTTGTGATCGTAATTTTAGTTTATATACAACTGAAAATATTGAAGTCGCACGTTGTTTTTGTTATATCTGATGTACCAACTATTGTTCACTATATAAAGTATCGCTATGTTAGACAAATTTTGGCCATGTTTTCCTAGTTTATACTGATTCGTTGTTATTATGGGTTTTACTATGATAATGTTTAATCAAGTCTTTGAATTGATTATATTTACTAGTAGCTGCTACCTGCGACTTCGTCAGCGTTTTTTTTATTATTTTAACTATATATTTTATGTACTAAAGAAAGAATAAATAAAAGCGAAAATATATGATATATGAAAATATATATTTCGCTTACAAAAATTATTTAGTGTTTTCGATAATCATTGTTCCTTAAAACTTTAATAACTTTATATTAAATGTAGAAGTTGTGATACTGTTTTTAGATAAGGACCAAGTGTCTATGATTTAATAATCATTAATTAAGTGAATTTACTTAATTATAACGAAAATAAAAACAAAAAGAAATGATCAAGATCTATGTAGTTTTTGCGTAATCTGCCCACAATGGCGGATCTTCGTCATTTAATTTATACAGATTGGTTATGTTTGTCCAATGATAAATGTCTGCTATCATTGAGTGGTCGAACAAATTTTATTATACAATGTAATGATAATGGTTAGATAATTATTAAACCGTAATACTAAGCAGTATGCCTTTGATTGTATATTAGGTTGTTAAATATACAAAAAAACTACTACACTAAATAGATGCCGTGAATTTGTTTAATTATGTGTACATTACAGTCAAAGAGCTGGCCGCAAATCACTTGCCTAAATTGGGCGCCTGGAAGGTTATAGCGATGCGAAAAATATTTTTGAAAAAATTTTAATTCCAAATACATTGCACTAATGTGCTCTTCTGACCACAGCAAGACTTCGAAACCCAATGAACCAAATGTGTACTTTGGGAAAAAATCGATTCAATTTAGAAGCGTTCTTTTGTAATGCGTATCGCTGTGGACGCCTATATTATAATTAGAATTGTTAATTTTAAATATTGTCTACTTATAATCAAAGACATATAAATATGTATTAGCGATATATCCACGACTTAACTCGATTATATTCATATTTTTGGTGTTTTCTTATCAACCAAACATGGCTGTAAAAGTAGTCAATTAAAACACATATAATAATGGATAAATTTATTTAAAAGTACATTAAATACGTGTTTTTTGTGGAATCCAAAACAATAATTTTATACAATGTTTTCACCACAAACTATTTCGTTATTGCGTGACTATCGAAAAACACGTTCGGCTGGCACCTATTTGTTAACGATAAGTCAATGTGTCCCAGCTATTTTGTATAAACTTCTATAATGAAAATGTAACGGACATTACTTAAGAAATCATTTTATTGTTTTACATATTTTCTATAATTAGTATTGTCATATGTCGATACCATTTTATCTTCCTATTTATCTTATCGATTTCTATATCGACAATGTGTTGTCGATATTATTGTTTTTTTTTTTATATTGTTCCAAGCTTAATCATGATGTACTTTTGAGACAACACCACGCTCACTAACACAATTTTACTAAATGGTGAGCAAGACAGATATGCAAAGCAGTATTACCAAGAATTGTGGTAAATATTATCACTACATATTATAAAACAAAGTCGTCCGCCGCGTCTGTATGTCTGTCTCGATGTTCGCGATAAACTCAAAAACTACGGAACGTATTGTAATGCGGTCTTCACCAATAGATAGAGTAATTCAAGGGGAAGGCTTAGGTATATCATTTGTCCAGGTTTTTTTTTTTGGTAAATTGGTTGAAATATAATGATAATTGTTGAAAGAGTCGTAGTAGTCAATTTCATGCACATAAGTGTATACTTTTTAATATCAGGGCAGGACAACGTCCGCCGAGCCTACTAGTCTATACATATAATAAAAATGAAGCGTCTGTATGTAATATCAAAATAAAGACTTTTTACTGATTGGATATGAACGTATACACGATACTGATAACAAAAATATAACTTTTAAAATTTTTGTCTGTCTGTCTGTATGTTCCGGGTAATCTCCGAAACGGCTGGACCGATTTTGACAGAAATTTCACTGACGGATAGTTAAAATTATAGCGGGTGACATAGCCTTTTAGACTAGCTGTCATCCGTGGCTTCGTCTGTAGTACTATCTTCAAAACGATTGGACCTATTTTCATGGGACTTTCACTGACAAATAGTTAACGTTATAAAAAGTAATTAAAGTTTTTTTATTTTGGACTAGCTTTTACCCATGGCTTTGTTTGCAGTACTATCTCCAAAACGTTTGAACCATTTTTCATGGAACTTTCACTAAAAGATAGCTGATCTTATAAGAAGTAATTTACAATTATAAAAAACGCATGCGGGGCTGCGGGCAACAGCTAGTTATGTAATAAAAACTTAACTAAAGCATAATTTAAATCTTGTTACCAAATGTCTTGTACTGTATATGAAAAATATTGTATGGAGATAAATATAACTTTTTGCGACGACTACCTTGTCATAACATAGAAAATTTCCCTTCGCCAGTGCTTGTGTATTTGAAATTAAGGCTATTGTCTGTTACTTAATATCATTTTTTTGATAAGGAACTCGAGGTGCACTCCTTGGTGAATTCAATATACGTGTGGTTAGTAGTGAACCGCAAGTGAAACATAGTAGTGATGTTCAGTTAACGCTGAAACATTTGAATTTTGTCACCTTAATGCATTTAACGTGTCATCCCAGTAGCCAACTTGTAAAATTATAAATGTGAAACGATTTATATTATCATAGAAGTGCCGTTTAAGTCATAAAAGAGTACATAAGGTCCCTTTTAAGTAATTATATAAAAAAATTTAACCTTCTGTTAGATAGAAAAGCATATGAATTATATTACACACCTGATTCTTCATGTATGAGAGTGTATTCCACAGGTCAACAAACTGTTAGCCATATAAACTTAAAAAATACCTGATCTATTACAAAACTTTGAAAAATAGCAAATGATCTATTGTAAAATTATAACTTTTATGTAAAATGTATTTTCAAAATATATTTTTTTTTATTTGTAAGAACTTTTTTTTTACTTAACCATGAAGTTTACAATGTACGATGTCGTGAAATAAAAAAAAAAGGAAAAACATAATCGGCCATATTGAAATCTGGGTCTTTAAAAATCAGCCGAGGGAGTTAATCTTTTATAAACATAATTATGGAGTCACGTCGTTGTGCGCGCATTACGTTAAAGTACTGGATAAATTTCGATCAAATTTCTTTACTTTTACTACATTGACACTTGAACCTTATATAAAATATATCACGATATCTTCATTGAATGTAAAGATATTAAAAATGTAATTTAGAAACTATGATTTTTATGTACACTACTTGTTCAGCGATGTGGTGTTTGAATTCCGGCATGCGGTGTCGTAACTGAGATTACTGTTTGACTATATGTATGAAGCGTATTTGTATATACCTTCTAACGTTATGTATAAGTAAGTCACAGTTTAAATATATTTATGGTATGTATAATAACAGAGAAATAATTAATTTGGAGTCTGAAGAAAGGTGTACGGATCTTTTTATGTCGATACAAGGGAAGAATAGTATTTTTTTTCACAGTTATTAACATACTATTCTCAGATAAGCAACCATTTGCATAAGTAAATCTGTATCAAAAAATAACTTATCACACGGTGACATTTCTATGAAATTTGATTTTTTTATGTACCCAATACTCAATTTCCATTGTAACTATATGTGTAAATATTGTACCAACATTATTTACTTATTATACAGCCTTGGTTCTTAGAATTGTAATCATAAATTTGATTCGAAGACATTATTATACATATAGTCAAAGAATTTGGAATACATGGACTACAAATACAAAGAATAAACATCAGGGAAAATCCCCGTACACGATACGCGTATTTCGGAGTTGTTATTTTGTGCTTTACTTTACGATAGATTGACTGTAATACCAACATCATGATTCAGAGAAAAAGTTATGTGGTTAAAGATTATATGTATAATAGAATATACAGCAATATGTTTATGAATTGTTGATCATTGATGTCAATCAATTCCTAAACGTTAACCGAATACAGATTATGTTTATTCGGATAGCTGAAAAATCATTATTTTCTAAAAGAGAGAGTTAAACACTCAATATTCTGTGTATTTGTGACATTCGTGTATATTTTCCGACACCAAAATGTATCATTTCTCTTAGTACTGTTGTTATAAAATGATTTCGATTTTGAAAATGTTTTGCACACAGTATTGATTAAAACTATTGTTTCAGGATTATTCTAAAGAATGCGTAGCGCATGTTCAAAAATACTTAATGAAACACGAAGTACCACCGAATTTGTTTGAGGTATATATATTTTAATTGACTACAATTAAAACTGTAACATTATTTCAATTGTCGTTAACAGGATATTAAAATACATCTTCTGTTTACAGCCATATATTGAGGAAATATTTCAACATTTGAGAGGAGAACCATTTAAGAATTTTCTAGAAAGGTAACAGTTTAAACCACGATCATTCACCATCTTATGGATATTTTTTAACGTCTTTTATTAACGATATATATTTGGTTATAGCGATAAATACACAAGATTTTGCCAGTGGAAGAATTTGGAATTAAACATTCAGCTCACAATGAACGATTTCAGCGTTCATCGCATCATCGGCCGAGGAGGCTTCGGTGAGGTAAGTGTTAGTGAAAGGAAATCGGTATATGAGGCTACATAAATAACAAACTTGGTGACGCATGTCTTAATAAGATGTGAACTAAAGCGACATTAGTATTCAGAATGTGCACCGCGTGCGTATCAACTATATTCATATTCCTCGCAGGTAGTGAAAAGCCCGTGTGTTGGTGTAGTAATAAAATCAGCCTACATTCCCAACGGAATAATGATGGATTTTTATATTAACCGTGACGCTGAAGCATTGGATTGTTGATGCACCCCGCAATCAACTTAATCGAAATACTGTATTTTATAACTCGTAGCCATGCATCTAGTTCAATTAATTTTTACTACTACTATTGAGGGTAATTTGTCGTTGTTAGTATCATTTAAAACTTAAATGTTCTCGAAATATCGTTTTCGTAATAAAGACAGACTTAGAGTGCATTGAGTTTGCAATGAATTTCTTCACGTTTGTACAAAAATAGATGGGGTTGCTTTTAATCCTCTAATGTAGCTGCTTAATGTTTTTAGCTGAACTCGGAAAAATAGTTGCACTTTCAGTCGCAGGATAACATGACTAATCTTGTATAGTAACCATCAAACGTATCTAAAAACTACTTTATACGCTACTAGATAGCAATTGCCTGATTCCATGACGAGACGCACCTAAGAATCCATATGACGGATTTTTTTATAAAGATATTTCAAGTGAATACGAGTCTCCCTCACCATTTTCATGTTTATTGTTTAGCAAAGCAAATCAATGACAAATGAAGTTGCTTTTTGTTTTTGGGATGTCATCCATTACTACATATTATAAAACAAAGTCGTCTGTAGCGTCTGTCTGTTTGTTTTTGATAAACTCGATAAACCACTGAACGGATTGTAATGCGGTCTTCACCAATAGATAGAATACAATACACGAGGAAGGCTTAGGTGTATAATTTGTCTGGGGATGAGTTGGGCAGATCTGCCAGCTCTGGCAGCGGCGGGACCCAGCTCTGATTGGGCCACAGTAGTCCACCGCAAGAAGGGGAAAGCGGCAGCGGCTCCGGCAGCCCCGGCGCATAAATCCACGGTGGCAAGCGATAAGCCTACGCCAAAACCTCAGGGCTCGAAGGCTCCATCCACTCCCCGCACTGCTGCTCTTGTAATTACACTGCAGCCGGAGGCGATACAAAGGGGGGTGGATTATAGGGCCGCCCTCATGATGGCACGGGAGGCGGTGCCACTCGCCGATATGGGGGTGGACAGCCCGAGAATTAGGAGGACGGCGACGGGGGCAAGAATACTGGAGTTGCCGGGTTCCCAGGGTGAGAAGCAGGCGGAAGAGCTCACCTTGAAGCTGCAAGCCGTGTTGGCCGATGTCGCCACGGTTGCCAGGCCGGTAAAGAAAGCGGACATCCGAATCGTTGGACTGGACGATTCGGTGTCCCGCGAGGAGGTCTTGACAATCGTGGCGGCAAAGACTAATTGTGGTGAAGCCCAAATTAAGGCGGGAGAAATCAAACGCAACTGGGGGGGTCAGGGGGCGATCCACATGACCCTCCCAGTAACAGCGGCTAAAGAGCTTGCCGAGATGGGCAAACTCCTAGTTGGATGGAGTGTGGTGCGTGTGCTCCTGTTGGATGAGAAGCCCATGCGCTGTTATAAGTGCATGGGCTTGGGGCATACTCGCCCCCTGTGTCCCTCCTCGTCCAACAGGGGCGAGGCTTGTTACCGCTGCGGTGCGTCGGGGCATATGGCAGCACAATGCACTGCGGAGGTAGCACAGTGTGCCATATGCGCCGACGCAGGGAGGCCCTCGGGGCATCAGATGGGCAGCCGCACTTGTAGGCCCCCCACCATCAAGGGCAGGGCCTTCCCCGTAGCGGGGGCAAACCCCAAGGCTGGAGCCGCCAGGCCGGAGGAAGCTGAAATGGAACACTAATGGATCGGGCCCATTCCAGCTTCCTCCAGGCGAACCTGAACCACTCCGCCGCTGCACAAGATTTGTTCGTGCAGTCAGTGGCGGAGTGGGGCGTTGGGCTTGCGGTCGCCACGGAGCCCTATTACGTTCCCACCCAGCCGCACTGGGCTGGGGACCGGAGAGGCTCCGTGGCGATCGTGACCGGATCGGGTTCACCCCTGGCAGTCCGAGAGAGTGGGGCCGGGTTCGTGGCGGCCGTCTCGGGAGAGTACGCCATTGTGGGGGCGTACTTCTCCCCCAACAGGCCCCTGAGTGAGTTTGAGGGATTCCTCGGCTCTCTGCAGGGGACTGTAAGGCGGCTATCGCCGCTCCCTGTGGTTCTCATGGGAGATCTGAACGCAAAGTCGAGAGCCTGGGGAGCGGCGGCCACGGACCTGCGGGGCATGGCCGTTGAGGAGTGGGCAGCCGAGTTGGGGCTGTCTCTCCTCAACCAGGGGAGCGTCCACACGTGCGTGCGACATAACGGGGGGTCCATAGTGGACATCTCCTTCGCTACCCCGTCTGTCGCACGCCGTGTCCGGGGGTGGCGTGTGCTTGTGGAGGTGGAGACTCTTTCAGACCATAGATACATAAGGTTTGAGATCTCCACCACCCAAGCCAGAACGAGCACCCGCCCCTGGAGAGGCGCGACGTTCCCCTGCTGGACGGTGAGCCGCCTCGATCACGAACTAGCGGAAGAGGCAGCCATCGTCCAGGCCTGGGCCATGCCCCCCTCGACCGGGGAGGATGTCGACGTGTCTGCAGCCCGCCTCCGTGTTGCTCTCACGGAGGTTTGCGACGCGTCGATGCCGCGGAGCGTACACCGCCCAGATAAAAGGGCGGTGTACTGGTGGTCGCCGGAGATCGCCGATCTCCGTGCGGCCTGCTCCGCAGCCCGGCGGCTGTTCGGGCGCAGCCGCCGGAGGCGACACAGGAACCCCGAGGAGGAGGCCCGGCTGTATGGCAGCTACAGGGATTGCAGAAAGATCCTGCAGGCTGCTATCAGCCGGGCTAAAGAGGAGGCGTGGGAGGAGTTGCTCCAGACGTTGGAGGGGGACCCGTGGGGGCGCCCGTACCAGATGGTGAGAAAGAAGTTGAGATCCCGGGCGCCCCCGGTGGCCGAAACCCTCCAGCCGGAGGTGGTAGCGAGGGTCGTGAGAGAGCTATTCCCCGACCCTCCGGAGCTGCCACCTCCTCCCATGCCTCCACCTCGGGTGGAAGTTGCGGAGGTGCTTGATGGCCCTCCTCCTATAACGGAGGAAGAGATGGGGAGGGCAGTAGAGCGCCTCCGCAACAGGAGGAGAGCGCCTGGTCCGGATGGGGTCCCGGGCCAGGTGCTCGCGGTCTCGTTGGACCATATGGCGGGGTGGTTTCGGGGACTGCTCGATCGCTGTCTGGAGGTTGGGCGGTTTCCGAAACCCTGGAAGCGGGGGCGGCTATGCCTGCTGGCAAAGGAGGGCCGTCCCCTGGACTGCGCGTCCGCGTATCGGCCCTTGGTGCTGTTGGACGACGCCGGGAAAGTTCTGGAGAGAGTCGTTGCCTCCCGGGTCGTCCAGCATCTGGATGAGAAAGGGCCGAACATGGCAGAGGCGCAGTTCGGCTTCCGGGCAGGGCGTTCAACAGTGGACGCCCTGACCCTCCTTAAGTCGCTGTCTATGGAGGCGACTTCCCAAGGGGACAGACTTCTGGCGGTGTCCTTGGACATCGCCAACGCCTTCAACAGCCTGCCGCACAGTGTGATACGGGAGGCGCTCCGATATTTCGGTGTGCCTCCGTATCTGCGGCGGCTGTTGGAGGCGTACTTGGTCGATAGGGAGGTCGCATACATAGATGGCGACGGCTATATGGTCCGACGAGTCACGCGGAGGGGGGTTCCACAGGGGTCGGCCTTAGGCCCACTCTTGTGGAACATGGGCTACGACTGGGTGCTCCGCGGCGCGCTCCCAAATGGAGCGCGCATATTGTGTTACGCGGATGACACCCTAGTCGTAGCCCGGGGGGAGAGCTGGGAGGAGGTGGAGCGCCTGGCCACGACAGCCACAACTCTCGTGGTCAGGCGCATAAGGAGGTTGGGCCTCAGGGTGGCCCTCGAGAAGACTGAGGCCCTTCTGTTTCATGGGCCTCGGCGAGGGCCACCACCTGGGGCCCACATAATGGTGGAGGGCGCCCGTATCAGGGTGGGGACCCAGATGAAGTATCTGGGCCTCACCCTGGACGGGCGCTGGCGGTTCGAGCCCCATTTTACGGGGCTCGGACCACGAATTACGAGGGCGGCGGCGGCACTCGGCCGGTTGCTCCCCAACATTGGGGGGCCGAGTGCAGGGTGCCGCCGATTGTATATGGGAGTTGTGCGAGCGATGGCCGTCTACGGGGCTCCGGTGTGGGCCGACGCCCTCGGTGCCACTAATGTGCGGGCGCTACGCGCTGCGCAGCGTATTGTGGCATTGAGGGCGATCAGAGGGTACCGCACTGTGGCCTCGGCGGCGGCCTTTGTGCTCGCCGGCTCCCTACCATGGGAGCTGGAGGCGGGAGTTCTTGCCGCCGTGTACGAGTTCACGGCGGCACGGAAAAGAATCGGGGAGTCTCCAGCTCCCAGTGAGATTGAGGCCAAGAGAAGGGAGGGCCGGGAGGAGGCATTAGGGCGATGGAGACAGGACCTGGCGGACGCGCGGCTCGGGCGTTATACTATTGATGCCGTCCGCCAGGTCCTGCCGGAATGGATAGGGAGAAGTTGGGGCTCCCTGTCGTTCCGACTGGTGCAGGTGCTCACTGGACATGGTTGTTTCGGGTGGTACCTGCACCAGATCGTTCGTAGGGAGCCCACCACCGCATGCCATGAGTGCGGCGCTGAGGAGGACACCGCGCAGCACACTCTCTCTGAGTGTGCTGCGTGGGAGGGACAGCGCCGCACTCTGGCTGCGGTGGTAGGAGGTGATTTGTCGCTGCCGAGCGTGGTTGCGGCCATGCTCGGCAGCGAACAAGCATGGAGTGCGATGGCCTCCTTCTGCGAGGAGGTCATCTCGCAGAAGGAGGCGGCGGAGAGGGCCCGAGAGGCGGACCCTCTCAGCGGCCGTCTCCGCCAAAGGAGGGCCGGTGGAAGGAGGCGACGTTTTTCCCACCTCCTTCCACCTCCGTAGCTGAACCTGAGGGGATGGGCCGGGGGGCCCATGTCCTCATTGCACAGGTTCAGCTGACGAGGGGAGGTAGCTGGTTGTGTACTCAGTTACCTCCCTATAAGGACGGAGCCCGGCGGCTACTTTGCCGGGCTGACCGCTGGGGCGACATGGTGATAGCTTTGCACGGTCCCATGTCGCCCCAACCAAAGCGGCGGTCGGTACACCGTGGGGTTTTAGTCCGTGCGAGTCGGACATAACCCACTCTCTCCCCCGAGAGTGTGGGTATCCATAATGGATTTCCCCACGTAAATAAAAAAAAAAAAAAAAAAAAAAAAAAAAAGGTGTATAATTTGTCAAGGTTTTGTGTAAATTAGTTGAAATATAACAAACAATTTATGGAAGAAGTGTCGGAGACAGTCAAGTTGCTTGGGAGCTTTCATCGAAAACGCTACCTAATTGTTTTGAGATATAACAATAGATCTACAAAAAAGTCTATGATGGCATATACCTATCTTTTAAGGATACCTTACTATACCCATATATCTTTAAAAAAATGGTCACATGAAATGAGGTAATGGGATGGTTATTTAGATGGATACAGTATTAATGCTTATCAAATTAAATACATTAGTTACCTTAAGCATTTCATGCATATGTGTGTGTATATATTTTTTATTATCAGGGCAGGACAACGACCTCCGGACCTAGGCTAGTTATAAATAAAACATAAAAATATTATGAACAATAAGTAGGGCCGAAGTAAAGTATTTATATATTTGTAATGGTTCAAAATTTTATATGAATTAAGTAATAGTAATAATACGAATGAGGATAAAACAGGCAAATTACCGGTTACGTTAACAATATGCATAGTTATTACCAGATAAAACAAATTACATGGAATTAACCCTAGTGGTATTTCCCAGCGCCAACATCCCAGGAATAATTCTAGACTTAAATTTTCAATTATAAATAGATATAACTACAAATTAATTAATTTTTTTGAAAATGAATTTTAAATAAGTATTATTATGCAAGCCCGGCGGACGTTGTCCTGCCCTGATAATAAAAAAATACACTTATGTGCATAAAATGTTTAAGGTAAGTAATGTAATTTGATAAGGATTAATACTGTATCCGTCTAAATAGCATTCTAATTACCTCATTATATGTGACCATTTTTAAGTAGATAAATCGTAGCCATCGCAAACTTTGTTATAGATCTATAAAAGAGAAATATCTCACTATGCATTATTTTGTTGTATATCAAAAGATTTAGGCAACGTTTTTGATAAAAGCTTCCAGGCGGCTTAACTTTTTCTAACGCATGCAACAATTATTGTTATATATCAACTAATTTACACAAAATCATGACAAATTATAAACCTAAACCTTCCTCATGTATTACTCTATCTATTGGTGCATTACAATCCGTTAAGTAGTTTTCGAGTTTATTGCGAACATATAGACAGACAGACGCGACGGACGACTTTTTTTTATAATATGTAGTGATGATAATGATAAACGTTACAGGTTTATGGCTGTAGAAAGGCGGATACTGGAAAAATGTACGCGATGAAGTGTCTCGACAAGAAACGCATTAAGATGAAGCAAGGGGAGACACTCGCTCTCAATGAGAGAATTATGCTCTCACTAGTCAGTACTGGGGTAAGTGTTTTTACATTATTTTATAGTTTATTTTGACACTATCTGCACGGGTGTGGTAATGAACAAAATGAGACGCAATCTTCCTTTTATGGTACATCCATGGGTTGAAATAGGATGGCAACTGAACATTAATTCTGTCAATATTTCTGTAAATCTAGCTACTGTCTTCTGTCTTACTGAGTCATTAACTTTTTAGCTAGAGATGATTTAATCCAAATCGTACATTTTTCCGTACGAGATATCAAAATATAATCTTTTTTACAAACATTGTCCTGAAAATTAAAAGCACAACAGAAAAAATTGATTGTCTTAAAGTCTGTATACGAACAATAATTTTATGTGATAACGTCATAAGAAAACATTGATGAAAAATTGCATATTTTTTGTCGCAATTGTTGTTGTAATAAACAATGGAAACCACATTAACTTTTCACTTCACTTTATAAACAGTTGATAAAACAGTTCACGTGTAGGTTGTGCGCTGCCGCTGTCTCTCTTCTACTTCGACACATCGGCCGAAGGAGTGCAAGACAGATATATGCATCACAAGCCGAACGCTTAGGCCGATCGCGCTTCTCTATCGCTTGTTCCGCGGACTCACTTGCATGCTCGGCTCAGGCGGAACGTGACAATGAGTCATGCTTTTTCGTGCGTACAGCCGGTGTTCATCGATTTATAAGACGTTATGACGTCAAAACAATAAGTCAATTATGTGCAGCCGTTCCGATTTGATGAAGTAGTACATTCGGCACTTTATTTTTATTTATTTGGATTATTATTTGTACTTCACTATCAAGGTTTTTTTTCTCAAGCCGGAAGAGAGTGGGTTATATACATTTTCTTAATATACAACATCTGTGGATATAATCTCTTTAATCCATAACGTAATCGTACAGCGTTACTGTGGGTGATCTACTTTTATCGAGCGTGAAGGAGCTTAATTTCCCAGGTACCAATTATATTAAGCCCGGTTGTAAAATGTAATTGAGCTTAACAGAAATTCTGCGAGCTGTATGGTTTTGGTGTTATTACATCTCGACATTTTTTATCATAGTGTGGTTATACAATTCTATCTTTATTATATTCAAATTATTGAAGTACACAATTTATTAACAAAGTAATTCCCCAAACTATTTGCGATATTTTATTGTATTGACTTATTAGATCATTATTATACAAATTTAAATAGTTTACCGGTTTTTATGATATCGTTTCCTTTTTCTTTAATACTTTATAGGTTAGCGTTTGACCACAAACTCATCTCTGTAGTTCGGTGAAACTGTGAAGGCATTATTGCTGGCAGTGTAGGTCAGTTCGAAAAAAAAACAAACTCATCTGATGTTGAATGATGATGTTGTCTAAGATGGTAGTCACACTAAACCTAACGTTAGACTGGCTCACAAGTGCAGCTGCCGGAACACACCAACAGGTGCTTGGCGACAGATTTTTAACTTGAGGGTGGTAGCTAGCCAGGTAGGCTTAGAAAAAGCCTTACCACCACGCTGTGGCTTCATCACGATATTTTCCTTCACCGAAAGCTCCGACTCAGTTACTAGGATACAAACCTACGTCCTTCGACGCTATTTCCGAACACACTACCAACTGAGCCATCATCGCTTCTGCGGTTTATGGAATTATATTTATTAAACTATATTATGAATTAAATAATCGTTATACTTCGTACGTACGTACTGAAACGTTCCTTTTTAATGATGGCATATGGTATCAATAAGGTATTTGGGTCTTATATAACTACTCTCCGAAATTTAGACACTTTTCAATGGCGCGTAATTTATATATATGACTATGATATCTTTTAAACTATTAATTAAAATAATATGCTTATGCTGCAAAGACCAATTTTGGTTTACGTTAAATTCCTATCGTTACTAAAGTATTTAATTGAACAAGAGTTAATACTAGGTTTATTGGTAAAAAAAGCGTTACATATAGCCATTTATTTTTAATAAAATGTAAAAGACATAAACGCTTGCTGTGAGTTATGCTTAAGAGACATGCATTAATATGTACAATTCCTTATTACATTATTTTTAAGTGTCTTATAAGGTTCAGCGAGCGTTACCATTGTGAGCGGCCGAAAATTCCTTACTAATTTATTAGAACATAACGAATTTTCTTTATTTTATATAGATTTCATATACATGTATTATACGTTTAAACTTGTTGGAAGGAATTCTCTAAAGTCTAAATGATATTGAAAACCGAATTATATTCATTTGCGCAGTTTAGAAGCACTGAGAGGACACTGCACGTGAAACGAGACTTTATTTTATAATATTTATAGATTTGTTGTAATTTAGTTCAACGAAATAATCTATTAATTTAAACAGTTCACGTAAATGTCTATTTGAATTTTTTTACTTTACCAAATGTTGCCGTTCACAGAAATATATCACATGAAACAGGTTTTTTTATAGATAATGTTTGATACATATGGATTCGCTCAACCTTATAAATAAACTATACTTGTAATATATCCTGTATCCGGTATGAACATGTACCTACAGAACAATATAAGGTCGGTTTTATTACGTATATTGATGTATTATATATATACGAATGGTATAATATAATCATAACGAAACTACCTGAATACCCTGAAGTACTGAATAAATTGTATATGTTATAAACCAAGCGATGATGGCTTATTGGTTAGCGTGTTCGGACACCGCGTCTATTAACGTACGTTGGGTTTCTTGTGAATGAGCCGCAGCTTTCGGTGAAGGAAAACGTCGTAATGAAACCACAGCATGTTGGTACGGCTTTTTCTAAACCCGTTCGGCTAAGTACCACCCTCAAGTTGAAAATCTGTTACCCAGCACCTATGGATGTGTTCCGACAGTTTAATTTCAGAGCCAATCTTTCTAGGTTTAGCGTGTTTACATCTTGCTTCTTATAGCCATTTAACATTAGATGAGATTGTGGTGAAACGCTAAAATCTGTAAAATATTTAAAAAAAAAGAGATTACTCAAGGTACTATTTATACTGCCCGGGCATAATGAGTAATGATAAATCCAATCGGGCTGCATAATAATAGTTATTTAAAATTCGTTTTGGAGAAATTTAATTAATTTGTAGTTATATCTATTTATACTTGAATCTACAGAGTGTTAATTTTGTACAGGTATATTTTTCTAGCATTTTATCATCGCGCTTTTAACCTAACCTAATCTAATCTAAACAATACAGAACAGAGCTAAATCAAGGTTACTAATAGACTAGTAAAAAGGTACTAAATGTAATAAATAATGAAGTTCAAATAATTATTAATAGATTAACAAACTCTATTTGATTGGTCACTATTCATATTACCCGGGCCGTATAATCACTTGGCTCATGACATATAGATTTAAAAAAATTGGAACCGTCGCATCGTATTGTTTTTGGCGTCAACTAAGGTAGGCTGTTATGTAATATCTCGTGTAATCCCTAATTCCTTACTAATATTATACATGAGAATGTAAGTTTATTTGTTTGTTACGCTTCTACGCCGTAACTAGTCAATCGATCATTATGACATTTTGTTTACTCGTTGTCAGGGGTACAAAAAAGGACATGGGGTACCTTTCACCCAGAAAATATGTCCTGTTTCCGAGGGATAAATGAAATTTATATTAACTGTTTAAAGTTTAACCGATAATTCCAAAACACATTTTTTCTGAAATAGCCTTAACCTTTAACCCTGAAATTATCCGCGACTAAGATTTTTAGTTACTTTGAAATAAATTAATGATTGATCTATTGAACTGGTAAATGAATGATTTCACGTGTTGCTATTGCCATACGAAATCTATAGGGCGATCGCGTCGCGTTTTGAATGCTCATAATAAATATACCAACTGATTTGTGGTGCGGCCCGCAGTTATATCTTACATGGTTCTAAGTTGATCCTTGGTCAGAAACGTATGACGATCACTGCCCTAGATGCAGGCGCATTGCAGGAGCAACGACTAGTTATGGATTGTAGGTCTCTTAATGGTCGTCGTTATTTTTGTACAGTACTTACCATCAGGTATACAGTACGGACACTTTTTCATCTTACAATAAAAGAAACTATATGTTACAGTGACAGACAGTTAAATCGATGCAGTTGTTATATAAGCTTCTCGGTTGATCTGTTCAAAGGTTTATTCGCGTGATGTATTTAGAACTACTGAAGTAAATGTTTATTCTAACACCGATCGCATCGTTAAATTGTCGATCGGGTTGATTCACTCTTCATTCATAAAACTTCCGAAGACGTAAATTTGTTTTCACGTCGACGTTAATACTCCAAAGTAAGATTTCACGGGAAAACAATGAAAATTATGACGTTTCCATCCATTCTTTTAGTGTTAAGATTGAGAAGTGAAATATTTTATATCTAATGCTGTTTATGATTTATTGTTTGACTGTGTGGGTGCCAGGATGTCTTCATCTAGACTAACCTCGTGGAATTAACGCTAACTCAATATTTGATTTGCGATTTGATTTGTTATTAAGTTTTATACGCCTACTATAAGTTGATACAATGAAGTATAGTTACGACCCCATTGCAATATCCATTCGTAGCATTTTTATAGTTTGTGGGTACGGTTCGGACTATGACATATTATGGAGAAATTAAATTTATTTATTTGTTGGCCACAACGGCCGAAATCATGTGTAGATGTGATAGGGATTCAGCTGCACAGGACGTACCCTAGGTATTTGATTAGATTTTGAGACTTTTGGTGAACGAAAACATCATCATTATCATCATCTTATTCTTATACCACCTAAATATGGTCGGCACAACATGTTTTTTCCACTCTTTCCTGCCAGTTGTCATTATCGTATTCACACCTTTTTATATACATATCATTTTTCACACAATTCATCCACACCTTTTTCGGTCTTCCTCTACTTCTATATCCGACCACTTTCAAACTCAAAACTTTATTGAAGGAAAACATCGTAGTGGAACTATAGCATTCAGAAGCGATGATGGCTTATTGGTTAGGGTGTTTGGACATCGCATCGATCTATGTAGACTCGAATTCTTACGTATGAGCCGAAGCTTTCAGTGAAGGAAAACATCGTGATTAAACTATTGCTCACCTGTTTAGCTATCACCCTCATGTTGAAAGTCCCTCGTCAAACACCTATAGGTGTGTTCCAGCAGCCGCGCTTGAGAGCGAGTTCCTCTAGGTTTAGCACGTTTACCACATTAGACCACAACATCATTTAACAGCAGGTGAGTTTGTGGTTAAAATCTAAAACCTATAATTATAAAAAACATTATGCATATCCAGGTTTAGATGCGGAGGAAGTGAAATTTCTTTGGCTTATATGTATTACATTATATACATATGAGAATGTTCGTTAAACTATATACTATACGCAGTCCCGTAGTATAAATACTTAACTATATACATTTTACTCATTTTTATAGACTACTATACCCAGACATACACTTATACATACTTACATATATACACAAATAGATATCTACTTTGCGTTTAACGTATAACGCGTAACGAAAATTTTTCTCTACCGTGCCATAAGAAGTTTCACTTCAAAAAATCTTTTTTCGAAAAAAGTACCGGTCTGTGTAATAAATAAGCTTTACTGTATTATATTACACGACTATTCGCCTATAAAATTTAAGCAGTTATTCATTAACATACGTCTCATCTTTAAATAGTTTCATAATAATTACTAAGACGCGTGAGCAGGAACTAGCGGGAATATATACCAGCGAATACATGTGAGAATTAGCTATGATAATGATGATATCATCTACAGAAAACAGTAGGTGATTCGTTTAAAAATACTTAGAACAGGTGAACCCGAGCATCTCGTTTAACTCGACATATAGGAACCATCTGCCATTATTTAAACTACTATTAAAAATAAGTATCTAATCCATTCAATGTCGCCTCGCCACCGGTTGTTCGTTAATAATACATAAAATTACACTAAGAATTTATTTTTATATTAATATCTGGATTAATTGATAGATTTTGTAAGGTCGGCGTTTTAAGGTTATGATAAAAATTTCGAATTGAATGAATTTTTAGTGTTAATAACTCAGTGTATGACATAATTAAAATTTGCAGAGTTTTGATTACATGCCCTAGACAAGCCACTATACTGAGTTGTCTTACCTCGATCGCGAGAAGCTCCGTTTATCATAATTATTATTAGTATAATTTGTGGTGTATACATGGTTTGTCCGCTTACTTATTTTAAGGATTCTTCTAATTAAGCGTATGATAAAATCGAGTTTGTTATGTCGTAAGTCATGATTTCAAGTAATTTACACCGCAATGAGATCCAAACTCAAGTGTCGTGGCAGCTTTACAGTTTATTATTAATGATTTAAGAATTGAATGCTTAATTGAATTTTATAGACCAATTTGAGAAACAATCACAAAGTTATAATTTTTCAGTGTTTTAATACTATTTAGTGGTCAACACGTTTTTACGTGGCACTTCGATGAGAAAATCAAATTTCCGTCTAATTTTTTGTTTCTCCTTTGCGACGAATATGAACCCAATACACATATATCTTAGTGAAAAAAAACACTCACAACGTCATAAATAAGTATGGTGTTGCATCGTTATTCATTATTTGGTGGAGTTACGTCTATAAGTATAATTTGTGTCTAACTGCTATTCCTAATGGGTATGTTGAATAATTCACGATATGGATAAAGAAGTAGGTATTGTGTTATTATTATTTTTATTTATTACTAAATTTATATAAAAAAAAAGGTATGCTAATGTATCCGAGATATTATAAATAAACTCCAAAACGCTTTGACCCATCACAATAAAAACTAACACATGTATTTTTTTTATTGAAGCGCTTGATGCGCGTCCATTCGGCCATACCATTCAGCCTATACCATAGAATGTAGTATGTGGGAGATATTTTAACATGTAGAATGTATACACCACATCTATTTTGCTATAACTCAATTATTTATTGTAACATATTAGCTTTTACTCGCGGCTTCGCTCGCATTAATGTAGATTTTATTTATCTCTCGGAAGCAGTACATGTCCTTTTCTGTACCCACAACGTGTATACAAAATTTCATGAAGATCGATTAATTAAGTAGGTAAAGCGTAAAAACGTAATTAATATACAAACTCATTTTCGCATCTATAATGTTAGTTAGTATAATATCAAACGCGTGCGGGGTTGCCAACACAGCTAGTATTATATAAACATGTTTATATAAATTCTATGATGTTTGTGACAAGAAGCGTCCTTGACTTTCTGAATAAATCTGTAATAGTCGCATAACGTCGACAAAGTTGCGTAAATAAGTTTTGAACAAAGAAGAGAATCATCATAAAGCGGCGAACCAACTGTCTGTAATGTACAATTTTATCCTGAATTAATAATATGCGTTCGGTCTTGAATTTCGGAAAATAAAAAAAAAGCGCTTTAATTCAGATGAGGTGCCCATAGGCGAATTCGACAGCAAAGTTGGTTTATTTTTGTATTTGTATCCAACTTACCCATTACATACATTTTTTGGTGATTTGTATAGAATCGACTAGTTTCTGTTCGTGACTTCGCCCGCGCTAATGGAGATTTTTACCTACCTCTCGGGAACAGGATTTTTTGTACCATGTCCTTTTTTGTACTCTTGAGAATGTCTATGTAAAAATTCATGATAAATAGTCAAAGAGTAACAACAAAGCAAAAACACATTAGTATATATAATGTTACTAAGGATATTTCTCTTTATCCGATACTAGTTTTTGCTCACGGTTTCATTTGCGTTAATGTAGATTTTCATAATAAAATGCAGCTCATGTTATTCACTGATAATACAGCATTATATATTATTCTGTAGATGAAAGAATTTTTAAAATCGTTTAAGTATTTTTTGAGTTTGCCCACTACAAACAAAAATATACAATTTTTCCTCTTTATAATAGTAGTGTAGATCATATAGTCGTCTTTTAATTCGCGCGGCACGTCTGCGTCGTTTATGTTTATGTTTGAAAGTAATGCTTTAGAAATAGTACTTTATTTTAAGATTTTGATTAATATTCCAAACAAACAGTATACGCGTGTTATCTAAGAAAAATTAAATATAATTTTAATTTGCTACTCATACATTCAAAAGTTACTCATATCGCAACTGTAATTTCTATTTTGATTTGAGTTCTTATATCTTTTATAGGATTTGTTAGCGTTTGTCCACAGTCTCGCTTGATGTTAAAGGACGATGTGGTCCAAGATGGTAAAGACGCTAAATCTAGAGGGACTAGCTTTCGAGTGCAGGTACCGCAATACACCTATAGTTGCTTGGCGATGGATCTTCAACTTGAAGAGTGGTAGAAAGCCCCACCACACTATACTATGGTTTTATCGTGTTGTTTTGCTTCACCGATTGCTGCGGCTCATTCGCGTCGATCGACACACGTCCATCATCACTTACTAGGCATACTCTCCAATATAAATTTATTTTACTGTTTCGTCTAATTTTTCCAGCCTGTAGGTAGTTTCTAGGTGTTAACGAAGAATTTGGTAATTAGTAATTACTCTAAGCAATATTTTTTTTGTGTGTTTTTGTATAAGATTCATAAAAACCATAGTTTTAGGTAGTTTCGAGTTTTCAACGTGGAAATTGATAAATATTAATAACTAATAAGCAATTATTTTATTTCTTTGTTGTTTAATCTGAAGAATTATGGATTAAATGGTACATTTAGTCGTTGGTATTAGATTCTTAAAAGCCATACTTTTCGTAATATACCACTACTACAATGCAGTATATTTGATTTTAAAACTGATACGTATAACGTAGTAAAATATAAAAATGTTATTAGATAACGTTATCTTAACGCAACGTTGTAATGTTCGTTTTCGTGTTGTATAATGGGCGTTCACTCGGCTCTTATTGTATGAATACACATTACAATCATAATAATATGAAACCGCTTATCGATTGCCATCTGCTTTGATTCAGTACAAAACAGCAATGATACGTATACATGTTTACTTACATGTGATATGGTATCTGGGACATAAACGATATCCAGCCAATTGGACTGAAACGAATTGGATCGCCCTCAATTTGTCGTTTGTAGTATAAACGGCTTCCGCTGCATTTTTATTTTGCCATTTGAAACTTTTGATTAATATTCTTTTGTTTACTGTCGTCATATTGATGTAGTAAAAACATTACGTCATGCAATCTGTTTATACATACATCTATGTGGGTTTATTAAATTTAGTATTTTGTGTAATTGTATTAGAATTAAAAAGGTTAATTTGTATTAACTTGTATTTAAGTCCAAATTTTTTTTATGATACTGAATACTAGCAGCCGCCCGCGAATTCGTTTGCGTTTTTGTCTTTATAAAGTATATATTTGCGTGGAACCCTATTTTTTTTCTAAAACGAAAATAGCTTACGTTATTCCTGATAACAGTTATCTGGCAGTGAAAGTCCCGTCAACATTGGTCTAACCGTTTTGAAGATTAGGTGGAGCAAACTGACAGAAAAATGTTTTAAACATTAATTTCTTGTTATAAGTATCGTAAATTTCATATACGTTTAGCAAAATGTTGTTATTTTGACATTACAAACAGATACTTCAGTTTTATTTATTCGTGTAGATTGTAACGCGAGTGTAATAACGCTAATAAAAATGGGGAGTATTTATAACTTACATAATTTTTAGTACGGATCGCGTGGTAACTTTTATTCGCAATAGACATGAGTAAACCGATCACAATAAATATATTTTATTCTGCTTGACCACGTAAATATGTCAAAGCCTACGACGTTATTCAAATAAGGTTTAATAGAAAAGAAGAAACTTTCTATTATAAAATATATTTTTGTAAAAGATCCAAGATATATTTGGAGTAAAGTTTCGGCATGAATTCATTTTTATTCTGACCTTATTATAAAAACTTTATGCTGTGTGGTAATAAAACGTTTTTATTTTATGTTTACGAGTAAGCAAACTCCGGTTTATATGGAGGGTGCGACGTTGGATGACAAACTTTATTGATATTCGATTACAAAGAGGATTTTGGTACCGTGTGTCGATTTCATATTATATAATTAATGTTAACAATGAATGTAACGCTTTTTTATCACCTTGGAAATTAAATAATGTATACTATGTAAAAATATAAATAAATTTTCGAATGTAAGCGCATCACTTCAGAATGACTGCTCCTATTTGGCCAATTATTTTTTTCGTTATCTTCGGAATTGCCAGGACAATGTTTACATGAAAAAGAACTCTTTGAAAAATTGTAAAAAAAACTTCGTATAAAATGTGAGTGAGTGATGTAGGAGATAGTAGGTAATTTTATTTAATTGCATGGTCGTACTTCTCGTATTATACAACGGGTGGGCATCTACCTATTCATTTATAATTTTATATGCTAAGTAGTATATATATATACTCAATCTGTGTAGTAAATTGCAACCATGTATTTAAAACTTAAAATAATGTGAATCGATAAATCAACATTATCCACAGGAATTATTTCTTATTACTATATCTATAGTTTTGTATTATTCTAGTATAACTGTAACATTTGATAAGGAAGTTCTTAACACGTTTTTTTTATTGTCATCGTTGTAATTCTCTAGTTTAGACGATATAAGTTTCTTATAACTATTTCATTCTTACAACTCATAACTACTAATAGGAATAAAAGTAGATTGCGAAATAGTTATTCGATGTTTCATACAATCATCACAACATATTATAAAACAAAGTCGTCCGCCGCGTCTGTCTGTATGTTCGCGATAAACTCAAAAACTACTGAACGGATTGTAATGCAGTCTTCACCAATAGACAGAATAATACATGAGGCAGGTTTGGGTATATAATTTGTCTAGGTTTTGTGTAAATTGGTTGAAATATAACGATAAGTGTTGGACGTTTAAGAAAATTCTTTTGAGAAATAAGAAGACAATGCATAGTGAGATATTCTTTTTTTACAGATCTACAAAAAAGTCTGCGGTGGCACATTCTTATCGTTTAATGATCGCTTACTATACCCATCTATCTTCTAAAAGTAATTACATAAAATGAGGTGATTAGAAGGCTATTTAGACGAATACAGTATTAATCCTTATCAAATTAAATACATTAGTTACCTCAAGCATTTGATGCACATAAATATATATTTTTTATTATCAGGGCAGGATAACGTCCGCCGGACCTGCCAGTATATTTATAAAATAATAATTTGTTCGCACATTGTTCTTTCAAATAATATAACTAAGCTTAGGTTTATGTTTCTTTTTTCTCGTATCTGTAAAATTCGTTTTAAGTAATATTTTAAGACTTTCATTTTCGCTTGTATACTGCTAAGATACTTCAATACAATAAATCTTATTAAAAATATAAATTCTGTGAACGAAACGAGATAAAATTCTCGGTGTTCCTTTGTGATGCAACATTATTATTAAGAACATCTTAATAAATTGGCTGAAGTCCAAAAGTGCAACGTATTGGACTCCCCGACGTACCTTTATACCTATGATTACTGAAAGTTTCATTTTAATGCAGTTTATTTCATTTCGTCTAATGAGTCAGCTTATCTTTTATGAGCGGTCGTTCAGTTATCGACTGGCGCCGAAGTGTCTGTGTCTTACAAATAAAACTATAGAGGATAATGTTTCTCGTCAATCGCACCAACATATCTCTATTCTGGGTATTCCGTAGATTTTTTAAATATATACTTTCCTTCGCACTTGTACACTATATTGGAAGGATGTAAATAGTTTTGAATAACGTCGCGTCGCGTTTAGAAATCAGCCTTGTCCATAATTATGGTTTTAAAAAAAAAACAAAACTATAGGAGAAATGGCTAAATATCGTCTTTAAATGGCAAATTCAAATAGATATATACTTTGAATAGATAGATAGATTCACACTAACATTAGTACTCTTCTATGCAGATTAAGTCGTGGGTATACTTTGGTATTACGTATAAAGGCTGCATTGTCGTTGCTTTAATAAGATTAGATAATAATTGGAATATAAAATGAAATTGCCATTTTGAAGGCAATATCTAGCCATTTTTAATTATTCTTTTGTTATTGCGATGTACATATTTGGGGGACTGGTTTTCCCATATCCAAATAGCTGGACGTTTTTTTCTGTAAAGTTTGTATACAGATATGATTAACATTAATATTAGTTCATGAATTTCGGCTTCTTCTTTCTGGTAACTAATTCAAATAAATAGTTATTTTAAATCGAAAGTCGGCAGTTTCAAACGAAATATCCAGTTCGACTTTATAATATGAATAAACGTTTGGGTGAGAAGCTTACATAACAGACTGCAGTTAATTATTTCTCTTCGGTAAACAAACGTGGTCGTGAGCTTATTACCGCAGTGCTATTTACAATTCTCTGTAGCTGCACTTAAGCTATATTTGACCCTCCCTAATACACTGATCTTGTTTACCGTAGACCGAAATATTTATGTATAAGTTTGGAATACATTGGCCCACCGTAATAGCTTTTAGTTCCAAGTTATGGACTAATCCGTCCAATGCATTAACCTTTTTGTCGTACAAGTGATATTACTGTCTGATGGTGTTGAGACGGACAGGAAACCATTATGTTACAGAATTAAACCGGGAAATAGTGCATCAACAGAAATGTAAAATGTTTTGTTGACAATATCTCATGTTTTAAAAACTCTTTTTATTTTAGACAATGTGGGCGTTGAAAAAGAAAAGAGTGCCTGGGAAATACTTAGAACTAATCCGTTGCATGTATAATCTAGCGAAAACACATGTTAAGTCCGAGGCAATTACTGACAATTTCCATGTGGCTGTAGGCTTATATCAGGGATCAGTTTTAAGCCCTTATTTATTCCTTCTTGTCATAGATGCAATAACATCAGACATACAGGAGGAGGCACCTTGATGTATGCTGTTTGCTGATGACATTATTCTTGTTGGAGAAAATGGTGCCGACGTCCAGAGTAGGCTAGAGAAATTGCGAGAAAAACTGGAGAATGTTGGCTTAAGGATTAGTAGGATAAAACTGAACATTTGTTCTGCTACTTCGGAGGTCCATTCAGTTTTTGTGATATTATCTTAAACGGTGTATCTTTACCATCATGCTCCAATATTCGGCACCTCGGTTCATTGATCCAAAATGACGGTGGCATAGACAGAGACGTGAAGAATAGAATAAATGCAGGGCGGATGAATTGGCGAAAGCTGTCTGGGGTAGTTTGCGACCCACGAATGCCGTTGAAACTCAAGGGGAAGGTGTATAAGACTATAATCAGACCAGTCGTGGTATATGGATCCGAGGGCTGGGCTACGAAAGAGACGGATGAGAAAAGACTATATGTGGCAGAAATGCGAATGTTAAGATGGATATGTGGTGTAACTAGAATAAATAAGATTAAAAGAATGAGTATATCAGAGGAACTTTCAAAATATCACCAGTGACAGAGAAGTTGAGGAGTAATAGGTTAGCATGGTACGGGCATATTATGAGGAGAGATGATAGTCATGTAACAAAAAAGTTTTGTATTTGAAAGTGGACGGATATATTGGTAGAGGAAGACCGAACAAAGTGTGGATGGATTGTGTGAAAAATGATTTGAGTATAAAAGGTGTGAATACTGAGATTACATTTGACAGGGGAGAGTGGAAAAGGAAAACATGTTTTGCTGATCTTACTTAAGTGGGATAAGGGTAAGATGATGACGGTGATGAAACGAATATGACTTACCTTTACTGGATTTGTACGTTTTCGCGTCTCTATAGAACAGTAAAATACATACATGCAATAGAATATATTTTATTCCATAAACATTTATTTTTTCATAGTTTTTTTCTTATAATATACTTCTTTTAGATCGACTGTCCATTCATCGTGTGCATGACATACGCGTTCCACACTCCCGACAAGCTGTGTTTTATCCTTGATTTGATGAATGGCGGAGATTTACATTATCACCTTTCACAACACGGTGTCTTCAACGAAGCCGAGATGAAGTTCTACGCTGCTGAAGTTATATTAGGTTAGTATCTTATATTATTGAGTGATTTTGTTACTTTTTTTTATATTTGATTTAATTTGAAATTGTGAAGTTATGTTGTTGGAATGCAAACATTTTCTATTATAAAACTATTGATCATGTTGAGACAAAACTGCTAAGAACACCTTCATTCTGTGTTCCTTAACCGATTTTTTTTTAAATTAAAATATTGTGCCGAGGTTTCGTTTTATCAAGAAAAAAGTAATGGAAATGGTTCGTTGTTTCCGTAATATCGAAACTTGAAAAATTAATGAACTATGTTCGAATTTCCATCATTACACGATCACTAGTTATTATAAGTACTTAATAATAATATTCCTAATATTATAATCCAAAATTATAAGCCTTTAGTTACTGGACTAATTAAATGTATATAATTGTCTCTGCGGTCTGCTGATTGAGGTGTAGGTATAAAGCTGCGGAAGTGTTTCTACCAACTACATTTTTGTGTGTATTGTACAGTTCAAATAACAAATAAACATTGTGTCGTTTTATGTAACCACGATGCAAGTGAAGCATTTTTGCGAGCCATGGGTACCTCTTTATTGTTCTTGGCTGCTCTACCGAGCGCCTTTCACTTTACTCCCCTACATACGGCGCAGCCGGCTGTAATGCGCCATGCGATAGATGGACGAAAAAATTCAGGCAGTGGAAAAACAGTTTCACTTTAAAAATGTTAACTATAATAATTGATCAGCAATGTACTTTTATGTTAATTGATTATACATAAAATATCATTTGTAGGTCAATTATGTCTGTCAGTTACATAAATTGATGCTACGGTTAAACTATTTTTTCTATTCACAGGGTTGGAACATATGCACAAACGTCATATAGTTTACAGAGATTTGAAACCGGCTAATATACTCCTCGACGAACACGGACACGTCAGAATATCAGATTTGGGGCTCGCTTGCGATTTCTCTAAAAAGAAACCGCATGCCAGTGTGTAAGTAAATTATTTTACTTCCAATGTGAATCCAATATGCAAGTGTAAAATCTATATGTATAAATAAAATTGAAATGTTTATTATTTTAATTGGTTAGTCTCTGAATCGTTTCAAACTTCGTTGAGACTTCTGCTTGAATATAGAGGATTTTTGCGAGTGTTATCTACGTCGAAAGATTATTGCGGTTTTGGATAGGGGTTAGGAGTTAAATAATTGTGACAAAATAAAGAATAAAAACAAATGCCCTAAGATTATTTAGATAAAACAAGTACATTCTAAACAAATATATAAGTGTTTATATTGTCTATGATAACTCCATAGACTTATGGCTCTAACTTATTGTATGCGGAAATAGTTTTAATTTTTAACTTCTACTAAGCATATCCCATAATTTGGAAAGTTACTCGATTATTGCCTGAATATTTATGGTATGCAATAAAGATAACTTAATTTATTCCTAACTATAACATTGGGAGTTAAAATTACTACAAACTTAAAGGTGCTTTAAGTCTATTGATTTACATGAGTAGTTATTAATTCTAAATCCAGGTAAGCGTAATGAATATGTTACTTAAATCGACAACCATGAAATAATTAAGGACAAATGTAACTTTTATGCTATCATTTCCTGAGAACTGTTGACGCACTTACTCATATTGTGTTATATATATATATAATATGGAGCTATCTCAGTTATAAATATATATACTTAGCATCGTTTATAAAGTTGGTGCAGGATTTGCATGTGTAACGGATGTATGTTTGGGGTAAACGTTGTCTGTATATTTTGTATTTAACTAAATATTACCTCCACTTTGATATAGGTTATATCGTATATAGGTGGATATATTGTTGGCGTTATTAAGAAATTATGTATCGGAAAAGAAGTGAATAGGAAAAAGTTGTTTATTATCGACAATAGCATAAAGTGTAAGGAACTATATACTTAGCCTTGTCCTTGTATAAATATAGTATGTTTTTTGTAAAAATTCGATAAAAAATAAATGATGCAAAACATAATTTGATAAACTTGACTAAAAACTAGCAATCCGCCCCGACTTCACATGGATGCATTTAACTTTTAATTTGTCGTCATAGATGCCATCGAGTTAGACACATGTACTGTTGGGTGAATTTTTTGGCACTTTGATATTTACATTTCATCAAACTCAAAGAAGTTATGTAAGTCTCGTTACACAAATAACTTTATTTTATAAGTGTCATATTTAATCTGTCATATCTCCTAAGATATTGATTGTAATTATATACTGTAAAGAGTCTTATTTAATCTACATTAAAGTCCCAAGGTAACTGTCATATTAAATTTGATAAGAATTAATCTATGTTGTCTACCTATATCTATCTATCGATCTATAAATCACTGATTTTTAGAACTTTTGTAGGCCTTTTTAACATATAATATTACATTATTTTAATTTATGTTTCTTGTAAAGTTTGGCAATCTAAGTGCTCGAAAAATATGTTTGAAGCGATGATGGCTTAGTTGATACCGTATTTGAAACCCGCGTCCATCGACGTAGGTTCGAATCCTTACGGCTGGGTCGGGGCCATCCGTGAAGGAAAATATCGTGATGAAACCATAACATGGGTGGTAGAGTTTTTTCTAACTACGCTTGGTTAGCTACCACCACCAAGTAGAAAATCTGTTGGCAAGCATCTATTGGTGTGTTCCGGCAGCTACACTTGGGAGCCAGCCCTCCCTAAATTTAGCGTGCTTATCATCTTTGACAACATCTTCTTTTAAAATCAGATGAGGTAATGATCTAACGCTAAAAACCAATAAAGTATAAAAAAAGAAAAATGTTTGTCTCTTGATAATAATATAATGATTTTCTATAAAGATAATGTATATATTTATACATGTAAACCTTCCAAAGAAGATTCTCCAAATCCAAAATCCATAGATTCGGAGAACTTTTCGAGCACACAGGCAGATATAAAGATCAACTTTGTTGTATAATATTGATATTGATTGATGATATGAAGTACTTTTTTAGACTAGATTGATAGGATTTTAACGCAACTAAAACGAGATAACTCCATGATATCCGTTTTGAATGAGTCATAACGTTACAGTCGGCCATTTTAACCGACTTTTTTACAGCTTATTCTTTCACTCATATTTACTTTTTAGTAGGTACTTTTGTGAATTATTTTAATTCACCAATCCATTTGTATTAATGGAAATAATAGTACGGATGTAGTCGATGGGGATAATTTATTTCAAATTACCTAATTAGGCAGTCGAGACACAATAACTGTAATGTTTGTAACATGTTGAATGAAGGAATTAATAGAAAGAAAGGGACGTTGCCCACTCAACATTAAGATACAATGTACAATACTACCATAGCGGTAAGAGTCCTGCTATGTTATTTTTTTTATTTTACTGTTTTATATTATTACTATATAAACTTAGATTTTCCACCCGAGCACAAGTGAATATGATGATTTTAGATTGTAAAAAGATGACATCAAATTCTTCTAGCGGCGAAGTATTTGAATTCAGATTTTCTTATACTGTTAAAATGTGTTATATATCAAATTACTAGAATTCCATCAAACAGGGACCATAATTTATCACTAACCGATATTCAAACGTACCGCAACAAAGCTAGTTACTAGGATGAGATTTTCTTTATGTGAGTGGTGGTCGTACTTTAGCTAGGAACGACTTTCATACGAGTATACCGGAGAATCAGCGTGAGAACAAGTGAAACGTAGTAAAAACTTATAGTAAAATAGTACAATCGTGACTGGTGTCCTCTTCTAAAATGTTGTTTTTTGGAATTAACACTTTTACACTCTAAATCATTGAGTTTTGATTTGTTTTTTTTTTGTCTACAGTGGTACACACGGTTACATGGCACCGGAGGTACTGTCCAAAGGTACCGGCTACGACTCGTCGGCGGATTGGTTCAGCTTCGGCTGCATGCTGTATAAACTGTTGAAAGGACATTCTCCGTTCCGCCAGCACAAGACTAAGGATAAACACGAGATCGATAGAATGACTTTGACTATGGTAACTATTCTTAAGTTATAAAGAATTCTATAATATTATTAGATTTTAATTCATACTTCATACAAAAAAGTGTATGAATGTATGACCTTTCGCGATTTATCAAAAACATGTAATTACTATTCATGACCAAGTTAATATACTCGTATTACATTAACCCGTTTAAATAAAAATATTCAAACTAATGATGAATTTAAATGCCAGTACAGATTTAGTGACTTTTTGTAGTTATATTGTGATTTTGAAATTATCGATGTTCATTTTGGACGACTAAATTTTGTAGTGATGTAATCAAAAATGGTAAACATAGAATGGGATGAATTCGAAAATGCCGTTACCGGAGATCTTTAGCGACAGTTTTTTTAAAAGTAACCTAACTAATCTAGTACTAAATCTAAATTAATCGAGTATTAAATATGTTCTCCTACACAGGGTATTATCACGAAATTTTTAATTACTAACTAACTTTTGCTCGTGGCCTTTCCCACGTTAATATAACTATGAACTATGCCCTAGGACACAGTACGCTTTGTCTGTATGAAATGGACCGTATGCCCTATTTGCTCTTGACAACGTGTATGCGAAATATTATGATTATCGGTTCAGTAGTTAAGGTGTGAAAGCGGAACAAACAACCAACCTTCGTATTTATAATATTAGTGAGTATCTGGACGTCATTGTAGACTATTAAATCCATCCAAGTCGATGCGATGTCGAAGTATATTATAAAGGAGTCATAAGGCGAAAATGAATGCGTCGCAAACTGTTTAACATTTTCACAATTATAGTGGATTTCGGTTATAACGGCGTTGGAAGGACCATTTTAATGTCGTCGCTGTATCCGGACGTCGCTATATCTAAATAGCAGAAAGTTATATACATATATTTATATTTATCAAACTATATATGGTTTTTTCTTTAACAGTAAATGCACGTCTAGATGTTATATTCACGAATTTACTAAACACTGGAAATTGCTATGTAACTGATTCATAAATTCAACTTTATGCACGAGCTAAATAGTCCTACCTACAAACTAAGCAAGCATATCTGGCCTTTTGTAAATGTAAGCAAAGGATAAGAAAGCTTAATAGTATTATGAATGAGTCTTTGTGCCTTTACCGACTCAGTCGAAATATGCGCATGGAATTTCTAGGAATCTGTCACGAATGGTTTATAACAACAAGTCACTATACCCCAAAATTGACGCTATATCCGAAGGTGCTTTTGCCGAATGAATTTCCTATGAAAGTATGCTTTAAATTAAAGGGACGTAAGTATGACGTCGCTATAACCGAAACGTGTTACAAACAAGGACGTTATTAATAAAATCCACTGTAATTTCACCTATTATTTATAAAAGTATATTCGTTAGAACTGACAATTGACATGAATATTCATCTCAGGAATGTATATACAATCAATCAATTTATGTTTATTATTATAAGTTTGTATGAATCATATGAATACGCGCCATACTATTTTTATTTTACTCATGCTTTTATTTTTGCAATACGTTGTTTTAATGTATCATTCATGTCGTTTAATTCTTCCTATTCTTTAAGTGAACCTTTTTTACATCGCCTCAGATTTTCTCGTCCATCTATCGCATGTCGCATTACAGCTGGCCGCTGAGTAGGGGTAAAGTGAAAGGCGCTCGGCAGAGAAGCCAAGGCCGATATGGCGACGCCCATGGCTCATTTCCAAATGATTTCATGATTAAAAAAATATTGTGCTCCGTTTTTAAAACGCTACAATCTGAAAAAAAACTTTCACTTGCATCGTGGTTTCATAAAACCACATATTTTTTGGTTGATATTGTCTGTTTTATAATATTGTTTAAGATTTATTCTTTTCTTAACTGTATTAAATATATTGATAAATTATTAAGAAACAGTTGAATGCCATTTGAATAATAGCAAATTTATGACAAGGCTCTAGTTCTGTAATATAATTCAAGGAGTAGTATATGTACCTACTAATATTTTTCAAATAGTTGGTGCGCCTACCATGATTTTTGCAGGACAACGAATGCTGTGAGTTGGTTTACTATTATAAAATGAAATAAATTATCTAGCTATATATTCATCCCTATGGTTTTTTTTTTCTAAAAATTTCATTCTTATCGGTTCAGTAGTTAAAGCGTAACAAACTCACTTTCGCATTTATAATATTAGTTAGTAATAGGATTCATACTTTAATCTTAGGCAATGGGGTATTTTCAAATAGTTTCTCATACAATCATTGCCATTCCTAATAAATGTGTTTTTGGTTACCAAATGATTAATATAAGATATTATTCAGTGGCTCAATCGCTGATAAAGTAATTATTTTAAGACTTCCATAATTTATTAATTGAACTATCTGAATAACCTTTTGTTTTTATAGCATTATTTGCCTACGACTTGCCATAATTGTTCAGTAGATAATAATATCTTTTAAATAAAATAAAAAAGTAGCTATAAAATTGAACCAATATTTTAAAGACAGTAAAACCTATATTTTCATCGAAATCAAAAGTAACTTTGATATAGTTCTCAATTGACTATATTGTAAAGTAAATACATTAATCGAATGGTTTGGTATAAAACAAAATTTTATGCATTTTATTTACTAAATTCAGCTAATTATGAAAATTTCAATGAAATAATATTTATTTCTATAACATAAGTACTTATTGTATGCCCCTGAAAATGGAACTGATTTGATTTTATTATGGAACGGGTGTTCCGCGTTAGGCTATAAATTTCCTAAGAATTCCACAAAATATATTTTCTTTTATTCGAATTCGATATTAGAAATTGTACAGAAAATATTTTTATTTATGATTAATGAAAATTATTGATTTCTCGTCATCCCTGAAACGTCGAATCTCGAATGTTGATATCATTGAATGGAAATCATATCTGTTATAGATTTATAATGTGTTCCAGAACGTAGAACTGCCCGAGTCGTTCAGTCCTAGTTTGAAGAGTCTGCTCGAGGGTTTGCTGCAACGGGACATCAACAAACGTTTAGGGTGTAAAGGACGTGGGTGAGTACTGTCAATTGCTTTTTTTATCGGTAAAAAAAATTAAATAACAATAGAAAGAAATAAAGAAGACGTTTATTGATAATGCATTATACAGTAAAATATAGACAAAAGAAACAAAAAAGCTACGCGTTCTAGCATTATAAATGTGTGCGCAGCTCAGCATATTATGCCAATGTGTCACAAGAAGCATTGAGGCTTAATTTTCCACACGATTGTATGTCACGGTATCTAAGGAATATGATGTTAATAGAAAAGAGTTAAATATAGTGTACGTTGAAATAAATAAGATTGAAATACATAATATTCTTAAATTATATTTTAAACATTTTAATATGTAATAGAAATATTGCAAATAAAATATATATGCAAATTAGATGTTAGTATGTGATATTATGTAGACAACATTTTTAAATCGTAATTTAGCAGTATTTTAATTTTTGAAATAATTAAAATTGGGATTTTGTGTGAAGATAATCATATTATATATATAAACAGGCAGAGACAATATAGTTAAGTACATTTTTCTTCTCTGATTCTGAACTGATTATCTTAATTATTTTTGTACGGTTTTGAGAGACAAAAAATTTGGAAATAATTTGATTTTTTTTTCCTTAATATAAAAATATGGTTGAGTTTCGACCACTATACGATTGATAGTCTATTTATAAATAGGCAAAGGTAAAATGGTTCAGTATAATTTTCATTTCTACTTATTAATGGATTATTTTATTTCGTAGCTATTGTCGAGTTTTATTGTGATCGATAAAAAATTGGAAAACGATTGTTTCTTTTTTAATTTTATTAATAAAAAAAAACTAATAATGTACTTCTAACTTCGACCATTAGACATGATTACTACTACCAGTAAATATCATTTTGTAAAATAATAATGGAATAGTCTGGGTGATCGGACACGAAAATCGTATCAGAGTGGATTGCGATCACCATACATCAGGTGTAAATCCGCAATGGCAGCATTTTTCGGCGTATCGCTGTTCCGAAATCGTCCGGTGTATTTCCAACTGCAACTTTTGAAGTTCATATCACATCGGAGCACTGCCGATGGGTTTTAATTTTTCCGTAGTCGCTGTTATTATTGCATCATACTGAGTTTACTGTCAGGCACGAGGCAATCACTTTCTCTTGTTTGGTTTAAAAATATTGATGTTTATGCTTTAATTAACAGCGCCGAAGAAGTGAAAGAGCACGTGTTTTTCGCGGGCATAGATTGGCAGCAAGTCTACCACCAGAAGTACACACCGCCGTTAATACCACCACGCGGTGAAGTCAACGCTGCCGATGCTTTCGATATTGGCAGTTTCGATGAAGAGGATACCAAGGGAATTAAGGTATATTTTTATGAAGTAATAACTTAATTAACCCCATTGTAATTTGGATCTCGATGAAATGGAAATGAATAATTAAACGACATAGCAACATTAAAAATAAACGAACATATACATCTATAGGATTTAAAGTGCAAGAAAATGAGATAGAATACATTATATAGTGTTTCTTGTCACGCGTGTGTGTGAGCAAGGTGGATTCGAATCCTAATATAAACCTAAGCTATCGGTTAAGTAAAACATAACAATGTATAATGATAAGATATTTAATATTCCCTTCGTTTGCTATCATACTAATATTTACAATCTGTCGCCGCGTATATAAACCAATATACTAGGGCGAATTTATTTTGGACCACAAAATCCACTCACGATGCGGATTTTGAATATTTCTAGAATACGGTAATATACCTAATGAGACAAACGCTATGATAGAGCTCCATATCAAAACTTTTATGATGTATTAATTATTCTAAAGTGACCTCAATATTTAATAATATTGAGTGAAAGTGTAACGTTTACTTTTATATTATTATTATTATAGGGTTTGTAAACGCAGTCAATAAATAAATCACTCCTTATACTCGACACAAAAAAATGATTTCATGTTTTCTACAAAATTTGTATATATGCGGTTTTCTCAGAAACTACACGACCTTTTTTTCTCAGCCTTTGAATTGAGTAAACTGTGTACTTAGAGAAAGGTTTTTTTGTATAAAATATTGAGATATGAATTCTACGTGATAACTTATAATGATTTCACTTTGATGTTGATCTTTTACGTAGTTTGTTTATCAAGAATGTTGTTTTTATATGGTTTTTTTTTTTGTGTAATAGATACTTACGAGTTATATTAATATCATTTTTAAAAAAATCAGAAAGTCCGTTTTTTTTAAGCCAAACCATTTTTTTAAAAGTATGTATTCGTCACACTTGACGCTGCTACGTCTTCTAATCTACGTTATTTGTGCACTCTTTGTTAAGAAAAGATTAATAAATAAATAAATATCGTTAATTTTCGGGTACTAGTCTAATATTAATCTGTGGAATTGTTCACACTATAACAATCTTAAAAATGCCATATAAATAGGGATTGTAATATTAATGTATTTTTATATTTCAGTTGACGGAAGCAGACCAGATGCAATACAAAGACTTCCCGTTGGTGATATCAGAGCGTTGGCAATCTGAAGTAGCGGAGACTGTCTTCGATACTGTCAATCAGGAAGCGGATAGACTCGAGCAAAAGAAGAAAGCAAAACAGAAGCAGAAATTCGATGCTGACGAGAAAGGTACGAACGAGACTTGTGTTAAAAAAACTCGTATCCGGAACTTTATTCGTATGAATATGCTATTATTATTTGACGAGAAATACCTACGCATCTCATATGGACTATATATAGCAAACCGTTTTATTTTTATTGCAATTTGATCATTAATTCTTAGGAGGTGTCCAGTAATTACGTAAATCATTATTGAGGATCTTTTGATTCCATCTTCCCCTCTGGTGACATGTCGTGATGTTTGTCTCGACCCCTTCTCCCTTTCATAATCTCATTTGAGAATTTTCATAATTTGTATTTTGAGGAAAAATGCGTTGGGTTAATTAAAAAAAATATTATAATTACCTTTGTAATTTTTTAAAGACTCGGATCGTTTGCCCAAATTCACAGTGATAACATTAAATAATACTTAAATGGAAACTAATAAAATGTATAGAAGAATTGTGTCAAATTTCGGCATATTTTAGTCTAGACCCACGTTTTACTTTACATTAGTTAATCTGATTTTCTCACATTTTTACACTATTTTTTTACTGGTAAAAGTTAGTTGAAATTTACCGAAACCTACCTGTATCCTCCTTACGTAAGATTCGACTTGACCCCAAGGCCCCCAACCACCCCCCCATTTGATTCCCTCAAGTAATTAATGGACGCTTCCTTATTATCTATGGAAAATCGTAATGGTATGGAACCTAGATCCTCTCTCGCATTCAGTTTTATATTAATCTGAAAAATATATTCGCATTGGCTTAGCACTTTTACAAGAGATGCAAGTTGTTTAATACAGGATGTTCTGTAACACTATTAAAGAAATCGCCATGAAAATTGATTTATGTTAATATATCAACAGGAATAATACAATAAACAGTAACAAACACCTGAGATTGAATTTTATTTTAACTGATAGTATAGGTGGAAAATGGGAATTTGCGTGTTACGTTTTCACGCCTTAATTACTGAACCGATAATTTTGCGAACACGTATTCCTAAAGCATAGACCAAATCTAGACAAATGTGAGTGATGCCGCGAGAAAAAGCTAGTAGTAAATAAAAAAAAACAATGTGTGTAGATTACATGCGGTCGAAGTGATACCATCAAAAAATGGTAAAATATCCACATAAACGATACATACGAACAATACACCACGCTGGTTCTTAACCAAAGCGTCGTATTACACAGCGCACACATACACACAGGTACTAATCCTGAGAAGATTCTAAATATATACAGCACTGTATAATGTGTTCCATCTCATTTTATCACACACGAAGTTTTATAGGTGTTTATGTTTGTCTCCTTTTAATGTCGCTTTTTCGTTTCCTCGACTTTCAAATCATACCTGGGCCAAATAAGTTTTCACTACGATAAAATATTTACTATTACATATTGTTCGCAGAATCAGACTGTATACTTCACGGTTACATAAAGAAGCTCGGCGGTCCGTTCGCGAGCGCGTGGCAGACTCGCTACGCAAAACTGTATCCGAATCGATTGGAGCTTCACCTCGAGAACAATACTAAGCCGGAGATGATACTACTTGATAGTGTTGAAGAAGTTTCTTCAGATCTCGTTTCCATCAAGGGCGAACAGTGTATTGTTCTGCGGACCCGGAACGATACCAAAATTGTCCTCACCAATACGGTTAGATTATTTTAAATAAATGCAGTAATTTTGTAGATACTAAGAAATAATTGTCATTGTTGAGTGATCATTACTTGCAGCAACCCTGAAGAGATGATGGCTATGTAGAATTGTGTTAGGATATCACGTTGATTGACACAGATTCGAAAACATCGGAATGACAGCATAGCATGATGCTAGAGTTTTTTCTATTGCCCACTTAAATATCTACCACCCTCAAGTAGAAAATCTGCATGCCTCTCCATAACTATAATACGTTTAGATTTTTACTATTTTATATCAAATCAATATTTAACGTCAGATGAGATTATGATCGTTTGATCACCACAACCTATAAATTATAACAAAATAATCCTGACTTTATATTTATTCCGGACATTAATTCGGGGTATATTGATTAAAGCTATTTGACATTCCCTCTAGGATGAGATAGGTCTAAAGGAGTGGGCAATATCACTTCGATCAGCGCATAAGTGCTCCCAGGAGTTACTCGCGTCCATGGCAAAGAAAGCTGGCAAGATATATGGCACAGATGGCGCTAAAGAGGGATCGGGCACGTGCCGGCTGCCTCCCCCGCAGCCCTCACCGGCGCCCAACGGAACCAACTAGCACGAGCTGCCCGCGCCCCCCAACCGGGGCGCGAAGATGTTCCGCCGCTCTAAGAGCGCAGCGCAACTCATTAAATGAACCTCACATGATACGCAGAGCGTTCGTACAGCACGCGTTCGAACCTCTCGAGTCAACGTCGCCACGTGACGCTACTCAGCCAGTTATTGGTCGATGTGGATCGCACCGGTACGCAAACTTCGAGACCTCGCTCAGCTATTGGTCGGTGTGAAGTGAGCGCGCACGCACGTTATATGATGCCGCTCAGCTATTGGTCTGTATGGAGCGTACGCGCTCGCACACCGCGTGACATTGTCCTGCTATTGGTCAGTGTGGAGCGAGCGTGCACGCACACGCACGCCGTAGGCATTGCGGCGGCGACTTCGCACTGTCCCGCTGTTGCTACATTCGCTAAGGACTATAGTGACACTTAGGACTGCCAATTATTAATAAATGAATGCCGTTCGCATTTTATTGTTGTACGAGTTAGTGTGATAGGATCGATCAAATTCATGGAATGTAATGTATAAATATGTATGTTCATTAATCAGCAGTGGATATTTCGATCGTGTATAAATAATGACTTTTTTGTAATCGTTTGCACCGATTGAATTTTGTAATTATATAAAGTGACATTCTGGATGTTGTATTTAACTATGTAGCAGGTAATGTAAAAATTTAATAAATTTTAATTCAAGTAGATAAGCATAGAGGATATATATATATACGTGTTTGTGCAATAGATCTATACTATTTTAAATATATATATATTAAAAAAAAACTTGAGTACAGGTCGAGTATGGACGTCGACAGTACAGTGAGCGTTCCAACACATATGACGCGAAGTACTACGCAGTGCGTATAAATTAATTATAGATGCTTATAATTAACAGATTTATAACGTAATTAGATACTCTAGCACTTTGGTTAAAACTCCTACTATATTGCACAAAAATAAATATCATCAATTGAGTTTTACGTTAAGTCCCGTTGCTCTCTTAAAGTAAACAAGTTAATTAAATTATTATAAGTAGTCACTTATATTACAAGATATGCCGTTAATTTATTGAACAGTACTTAAACATTAGTCTATTATTTATATACTTGAACTGCCTATTTACATTTTATGTTACGTAATCATTAAAATAATAGATCTTATTATAAAAAAAAATCTCTTCATATAATAATCTAGAGGCATCAGAGTTTTTAACGACATTTTAGGTGTGCTGATTTAAAACAATAGTTGTAAACGTGCAATGTTTAGAGAAATTTTCAAATATTATTGTCGATGAATTTAACTTAATATTTATTCCATAGACAATTTTAATAGGGCCTGGCCAGAATGACATTTGTATGTTGTGAATGTTTTGTGATTGTATAGCGATGCAATTTTCAATTGAGATTTTTTTATGTCTGATGCAGATTTTGTTGTTATATTTTCTAAAACCCGATACTTATTACAAAGCCATATTTTTTTACTACTTTTCTTCTAATGATTAGTTATTATTTAATATTTTAATAACAATAATTATGTATACACTTGTGAATGTGTGTGCGCTTGTGTGCACGTGCGTGTGCGTGTGCGTGTGTGTGTGTGTGTGTGTATGATTGTGAAAATAAGCAATATTAGTGACATGATGAGACGATAGAAACTTAAACTTATGATAGACATGAGCACGAAAGGGTTTCGTATGAATTTTGATATCTTTCAAATTCTATCAAAATATTACATCCAATAACGCCAAAAGCGAGTGTAATTATTATTTTTATTACATATAACAAAAATCTTAGATTTGTGGTCGTCAAATTGCGGTCTGAATCCAATTTTTATGTGGGCCTTTAGTTCGACTAAAAAGGCGAAGTTGACTGACCACTTTTATCCCCAAACCAATATATCATACATACATTTGATATAAATAATACAGTATACTAGTTTAAAAAAACATATTTTTGAAGCCAGAGGTCTGCTGACATGTCCCCGAAACCAAAATGATATTGGAAATTGTTAATATTTAAACCATTGGTCAAAAAGTTTGACGATCATTGGCTTAGATCATATTTGAATACGATCAAAACTCATACTAAACCCTAGTTTATATTAAATATTGCAGAATTTTACACCATTTAGAAATAAACCATTTTGGAATAGATTATAGATTATGAGGTCATTAGAAAAGCAATAAATAATTCCTTATAAAACTTACCGTTGTGCATTGTAGGATTTAAATACAATGCTCCATTGTAGTAGTTAAGTCCCAGTGAGAATAAATGTAACTTATAGTTAAACAGTGATAGAAGGGTTCGATATTATTCCCGACAAATACTTCCGAAACTGCTTTATACGTTTATAATCTTTATACATCGAGACTTTTCTATTTTTCACTGAATAGTTAAACTAGGATTAGAAGTAATATATAGTTCAGAATTATTCGAGCACGTAACTTAATATAAATAATATATAAGAGCTTGAGATTTAAAACTCTGAAGCTGGAATATTATTTAAACGTATATAAAATTAGAAATATATTATTTTAACTTATTTAAAATAATCGGGTGACCTCAAACAAAATGAAATAGTAATAAGATAAACAGCAAAAATATAAAAGCCGTAATTACGGTTTCTATAACTGTCACTCCGTTTTTTTGTGACCGTAATTTTAGGTTTTTTTAACCGTATTTACGGTTTTTATGTTATTATTTCCCGAAGCACTATCATTTTGAAGAGGTTAAAAATAAAGGTACGTTCGAAATATCGATGCAACTTCCATTTCTACTAAACGATGATTGTTCTGATTCGTAGCATAAACTACAATTTATGATTAGATGCTAGTCAAATCAATTAATTAATAACACATGAGTTTTTTTTAATGGAATTAAATACTTTAAAAAATATAACGTAATGATTAACAATTTGAACAGTATTATAGGTTAATTGTGTGTTTCTCGATAAAATATATCTAATATGTTTGAATAGTTCGTTTGTCCGAAACAGTATTTCTTGATCACTGTCTTAAGTAAATTATCGGCAATTTTGTCGTAATTCTGCTGTCACAAATCTAATCAATGTTTAATGAATTCCTTGATTTAATAATTGAGTGCTCCGTATATTAAGTTTTTTCTACCAAATGATACAAGATGATATAAAAACGATTGCTTAATAAATCATATATGATTCTCGATAAATGTTGACAATAATAATTACGATTGTTACATAAATGAAATTAACGTTTACAGTTATAAAGTTGCTCTTAAATTTACATTTTTGGTTATAAGTAATCAAATTATTAATGTATTACTAAAATAAAGCTTTAACTAAACTATGCCCAGTCATTAAACTCTGTTGCTGGTCAGCTTGTCTTGCTCGTTGCTGTCACGGTTCTAACGAACGTTCTATCGGTTCCAGTCTTATGATGTGATACCTTTTGAGTAATTTAATGTACTTGGTAACATAGCTAACATTTTAAAAGTATATGACTTATTTTTTTAATTTAGTATTACCTCGACAAGAACGTCCCTATTAGAGAACATATGAACATTTATTTTTATAATAAATACATAATAATTCAATATATTAATTAATATTTGCGTAGTTGCAATTATATACAAAAAGACCGCGTGAATTATTTAGAAAAGCTATTCATACAGTGGATTGCGTAGAAGAATTATTGAATCGTTTAAAACTCATTTCATTTTATTTAATTGGATGAAATCTAACAAATATCTCTATTATTTATTTGTTATGGAAATAATATGCAATTATAATTAAAAAAGGCCGCGTGAGTTATTTAGAAAATCTATTCATAAAGTGGATTGCGTAGAACAATTATTGAATCGTTTAAAACTTATCATTTCATTTAATTCAATAAAATCTAACAAATTTGTCTATGATTTATTTGTTATGGAAATAATAAAAGATTCTGTAACACGAAAGAATTTGTTGAGAACTCCGTAGCTCTAAAGAAACCACAGATTTAGTGCATACATATTGAAGAGACATACAAAATTTGAAGGCGAAGTATTTTTATGTTGCTCGAACCGAGTCCAATAAAACAATACAGCATGACCTATAAATAAATTGTTTAAATGTGTATGATTCTTTGAACTAGTTGTAAGTAGTGATCAACTATTTAAAGAACAAAATTTATTTGTAGACTCCAATAAACTTTGATGGCAGCTGTCGGCAAAAACACCTCAAAATAATAATTTAAAAAATTCGCTGTCTTCCTTCTGCTACCGCCATTAATTCATATATTTAATATACTCACCTGTTATATTTTATAATCAATCATATTCTTCCGAAGTTATCCAAATCGTTTAGAATACTCCAATATAGGTTACTAGTAACTTTCAGTATATCACAAAACAATGAACTTGGTTATTAGCACGAGAGTAATTTGAACGAGATGCATTTGAAAAATAAAATACACAAATAGGCCAAAGTAGTTCAAAATATTCTACATTCCGGTATGCCAAATTAGTTATAATAACAGTAATTTTATGCATTTAATTTATGTATTTGTTTGAAATTTACTGATATAACAATATAGCCTTAAACATTCTTATGAGTTGTGTAAGCTTTTTGAAGTGATTACTGCAGAATCGCCGCGTAAACAACTGCATCTGCATCAGACATTCTGTTACATACCTCTGTTAGATAATATTTTTATTGTGAACCTACATTATGTGTAGTAAATTGTTTATTTAATCAAATGTTTTTGTTTTATTTCCTAATAATTATGTATAATATAACTTTAGCTTATACATAGCACCGATTAATAATCAATAAATAGTAGAAAATTTTGCGTTTATCTTTGTTATTGTATTTACTTCATTTAAACTACGTAATGAATTTTGGTATATTATCACTATAAAGAATTGATTTCGACAAAAATTTCATGCATATTATTCTAACTAGTCTGAACTAATATTATAAATGAGAAAGTATTTGTTACGTTTACACGCCTTAACTATTCGACCGAACTTCATGAAATTTTGCACATAGGTCATGGGTACAGAAAAGGATATAGGGTACCTTTTAACTATAAATAACCACTGTTGCCTAAGGAAACGTAAAATTTACGTTAACACGAGTGAAGCCGCGGGTAAAAGCTCATAAAGAAATACACTCATCAAAAAAGTCTAAGCAACATGTACTAATTTAAATTTTAGGATGGTTCTTCACATTATAACGTATTTTATTTTTTAAATAATATCTTTAGGGTTCTATGATGTTAAAAATAACAGCTGTTGTCTTTATAAGTTCTCTTAATAACAGAAATGAACAATATTAGAATATACTGTAGAAACTAAGATACATAAGAAACTAAACTTTTTTCTTACAAAATGAAATTTCTAAAGAAAATGTATTTACTGTGAAAGAATAGAACAATTTAATACAAAGTATGGTCTCCTCTACTATTCAGAACTTGTCGGCAACGATTATTCATTGAATTAATGAGACTGTTTATGTCTTCTTGCGGTATTCGCTCCCAATGGAATTGTAGCAAATCCTTCAGCTGTTGGGTTGTTGTCACTCCGTCCAAGTCCTTCAAAACACGTCTCTGGAGCATGTCCCATGCGTGCTCGATGGGGTTGAGATCTGGCGATTGTGCAGGCCAGGGCAATACCCGGATGTTCTCCGTTGCAAAGTATTCACTGGTTCGCCGTATGTATGTGCTGTGCTGTGCTCGAGCTGTATGTGAACACGCATTGTCATGCATTAACCTAAAATCTGAGCCAAAGGTTTGTGCAAATGGATAGACATAAGGTCTGAAAATATCCTCAATGTAATTTTCAGCATTCATGTTTCCATTTACAAAAACGAGCTCAGTTCGCCTGTTCTTCATAATACCCGCCCCATAACATAACTGTTGAGCCGCTGTATGGATGAACTTCCTGAACGCACCTGAGCCTTTCAGTATTTCCGGGCTGACGATACACTCGCACCCTTCTTGTATCAGGCTTAAACCCGAATCGCGACTCATCGGAAAACATAATTTTATCACATTGTTCTTGGGTCCATGTTATGCGTTCTTTACACCATTCATATCGATGAGCGCGATTCCCGTGTCGTATCGGTAGGTACCTGATTGGGCGTCGAGCTCTTAGGCTGTACTCATGCAGTCGATTTCGCACAGTTTGAGGACTTACATCAACACCACTTGAAATTTGTAGGCTCAAACTTATCTCTCGAGCGGTTAACATGATTGGCGTCTTGCAGTCAGTTGTATGTACCGGTCTTGCAGAGTGGTTGTACTCCTTTTACGGCCTGGATGTTGTTCAGCGGGTTCTCCTGTATTATTGTAGTGCTGCCAAAGACGACAAATAACACTTCTATGAATGCCAAAATGTCGAGATATCTGAGATTGATTACTTCCCGCTTGCAACATCCCTATAGCTCTTTGCATCTCATCTGTCATCAAATGACGTGGCTTCATGACGTAAAGAATATCTAGCAATTCAATTTTGTCGCTAACTTTATTTAAATGGTTGGTAAAATTATAAAATCAAGAATAAACGTAACAATTAAAATTCAAACAAATTCGCAGTCATTTGAATTTTATGAAAAAACAAAACATAATCGATTTTTTTTTTACAACCAGCCAGAATGTCATCAATAACAAAAAAGTTTACTTACCTACGCACTTTGTTTGAGTCAATACTTAGAAATTAATTAATATAAATGGTAAAATTTGTAATATCACGCATGTTGTTTAGACTTTTTTGATGTGTGTATAACAAAAAATATACATAAACAATGACACGTTACATCAAACAGTATATAATCACAGAGTATAACTCTATGGAGTACATTTATATAACACTGACAGGCATCTTATTAACAAACAGTCCTAAAATGAACATTTAAAAATGTTTCATCACATTGTATATTTTTCATCACTATTAGCATGCATTTCCCTCGGAAGTTATTATAAAAAGATTGAAGACCTTGACGCGAAACGCAGTTATGGGGCGGGTTTAGGAATATTAATTGTTTGTCTTATTTGTGGGCATTATGTTTACCATTCAGTTTTGATGGTTTGGGGAAATATAATAATAATGAAATGTTGTGATAAACGGTAAGTATCGTACGAACTATCGATTTAGAAACAATTTTAAAGGCGGTATTAGTAAAATGTTTTTTCAAAATTACAACTATGAAATAGATTTATCTAGACATAATATGTCTATATCAAATCGTAAGAATGGTTACAACGATAAATATTTACACCGTCGATGACTTTCTTATGGATCTTTTAAATATCTAGGAATATTGTGATGGTTGAGTATCTTGACCGGTTTAATGTCAATTCGATATCAGCAGCTACGAACCCCGGTTATTAAAACATTGTCAAGAAACCGAACCTGAGAAATGTTCTTGTAGTACCAACGTATGTGGGAAAAAATAGAATTGGATTTCTCGGGGTTTGAAAACGCCAATACGTCGTCGACTAGCGTGGTGATGATGTCCATAACTTCCTTCGGGAAGAGACCTATGGCTCTGCAGAGGGTCTCTTACAAGTTGATGTGATGATATATATAAAATCTAACTCTTATATGTAATTTCCGATCGCTATTGTATCTGACATTTTACCAGAAGGATTTTCGTCTCTACGCATAGTATCGTTATTAGTTGTATAGCTTTATGTAGATAATTTTTCTCATCAGTTACAAGTTGATCTAATGTTAAACAACCCCAAACCATATGCACCATCAGTTAGAGTAAAGTAAAACCATTATTTTATCTTTTCAGTTATATTCATCAAATGAGTCTTGCGTATACGTGGATCTATCTCCTATATTTACATTATAATTTACATAGTACAATCTACGTTATCTGGATACATCAGATCTTAGCTCTACGACTCGTCGGACTCTCATTTGATATGTACGAGAATGAAAAAAGTAAATCGGAATCGAAAACATCATCAATAAAAATACAAATGGACGACGCCGATAATTTCTATTCGAATCCAACCGCGGTCAACATTATTACGTACTCATATTTTTTTATTGGTTTACATAAAGGTTCGTATTTGTATATTGAACTAGCGGGTACTCGCCATTTTTTTATTATCTTAACAATATATTTTATGTGCAGAGGAAAAAACCTAAGAAAAACTTAATCAACTACATTAACAAAAAATAACCTCTATAACATAAAAAAATATAGCATAAATGTACTCTGCTTACAAAATCTCTTTGTAAATCCGTTCCGTTTACTTTCCCTCTCTTGCGCATTCGCACCACACTACTAGCCCCGCTTGACACTTCACTGTAAGCGTACTGCATGTAAATATCGTAATTTTTAAAACCTTTGTATTAAAAGAAGATATCGTGATATTTTTGAGAATATGGCCACATAAAAACTTGCATATGGTGTTTGCTGTTCTGGAAAAGGCATATGATCGAGTAGCTCGGGATGTTATGTGGTGGCGCTGAAAAAGAAAAGAGTGCCTGGGAAATACTTAGAACCTATCCGTTGTATGTATAGTCAAGCGAAAACACAAGTTAGGTCCGAGGCTGGAGTTACTGACAATATCCATGTGGCTGTAGGCTTGCATCAGGGATTAGCTTTAAGTCCTTATTTATTCTTTCTTGTCATGGATGCAATAACATCAGACATACAGGAGGAGGCACCTTGGTGTATGCTGTTTGCTGATGACATTGTTCTTATTGGAGAAAATGCTGCCGAGGTCCAAAGTATACTAGAGAAATGGCGAGAAAAACCGGAGAATGTTGGTTTAAGGATTAGTAGGATAAAAATGAACATTTGTTCTGCGACTTCGGCGGTCAATCCAGTTTTTGTCATATTACCTTAAACGGTGTATCCTTACCAGCCTGCTCTAGTTTTCGGTATCTCGGTTCATTGATCCAAAACGACGGTGGCATAGACAGGGACGTGAAGAATAGGATAAATGCAGGGTGGAAGAATTGGCGAAAGATGTCTGGGGTAGTTTGTGACCCACGAATGCCGTTGAAACTTAAGGGGAAGGTGTATAAGTCTATAATCAGACCAGTCGTGTTATTTGGATCCGAGTGCTGAGCTACGAAAGAGATGGATGAGAAAAGATTACATGTGGTAGAAATGCGAATGTTAAGATGTGGTGTAACAAGAATGGATAAGATTAAGAATGAGTATATCAGAGGAAGTTTGAAAATAGCACCAGTGACAGAGAAGTTGAGGATGTGGAGGTTAGCATAGTACGGGCATATTACGAGAAGAGATGAAAGTCATATAACAAGAAAAGTTTTGAGTTTGAAAGTGGATGGATATAGAGGTAGAGGAAGACCGAAAAAGGTGTGGATGGATACTGTGGAAAATGATATGTGTATAAAAGGTGTGAATAGTGAGATGACTTTTGACAGGGGAGAGTGGAAAAGGAAAACATGTTGTGCCGACCTCACTTAGGTTGGATAAGGGTAAGATGATGATGATTACCAAGTGTCTAAGAAGTAAAATAATCGAAATGTATAACAGAGTAGGTACTTTTTGAGTGATCCGCACATAATGGCAGACCTCTATCATTTTGTTTGTATAGATTAATATTTCTATTGCGTTTTTTAAATTCTGAGAAACTTATTAGTACCTAGTATAACATATAAAAAATAAATATATATAACACACGACCATTTTCTTCTAAACAAGTATAGCTTGCATTACGGTAATTAACAGCCCTATATATTTAACACTCAGACGGAGCCGACAATTATGCTCATCACACAAAAGTCAACCATATAGTTCGAACGCGTGTTCTTCGACTTAATATTGACGGGACATACTACAACTGCGCTACGAAACCTATCATTCTATAAAATATTGATCATTATTTGGCTGAAAATTAATCTTGAAACAAGTAACATATCTTCGGGTCATCCGATGCTATATTATTTTTATTACTAAACTTGCAGCATGTCCTAGATTTCGCTAGTGTACTAAACGATGAGACAAAATTCTTCACTTTCCATATGATTTTTCATACAAATCTTGTCCTGGCAAACACAAACACAACGAAAAAAGAAATAAGCCAAATAGATGCAACAGTCACACATTCGACAATTAGTTTTCATTTATATTGATTAGTAGATACCTACTTTATTCTTCCGATATAATATACAAAAGTAAAAATTCAGATGTTATCTTAAGTTAAAGGTCTAGTAAAGAAAATTTGCTTTTACGATATATTTTTGCCATGTAAAATACAGTTTCGCAGTTGCTTCGTAACAGATAAAAAACATTACATTACCGTTTGAAATCAGTATCATCTCCTAAAAACAGTATAACGTTAATTATAATGTTGTAGGCCCTTATTATAGATGGAAAATATATAACGATCATTTTACAACACCGTTTGGAACTACAGGCAACTGGCGTTCGATAACTGAAGAGAAATTGAAAAAAGCAGGTGTCTGTGCATTGATGTACAGTCTACTGCGGATGAAATTTTCGCCAAAGGTATATAGCTGTTGCGAATAATAATACTTAGTCGATATAGTACAAATTGTTGCCTATTCTCGTTTTCACAACATTTACGTTAATAACGTTTTGAAAATGTCAGAGCACCATTAAACAAAAATAAAAATGTATAAATTAAAATTGGAATGTGATTTCGATTAGCATAATAAAAAATGGCAGATCTTGTATAAAGTACTCTTGCGAAAGTGTCACCGTCACGCATATTTATGATAAAGCAACAGATCACGTTTGTATTCGGGTTTGATGTGTGTGATAGCCGATATGCCTATTATTATGACCACGAGCTATCTCAACTGAGTTCTTAGATGAAACAACTTATTAAAAGACTGGCATGATCTAAATACTAGAAACTGAGACAAACTATTCATCCCATATTTCAGACTCAGTAAAACCAATAACATTTTTTTTAGATAATAATATTAAGTTTTATAACAAAGTCCCAAAGTATATTACTGATTTGCTAGACCGTAAGTTTAAGCGCCATGCCAAGCGGATTTTGATGTCAAAAGGATATTTAGAATGGATCAATATGTGAACCATGGTGATGTCTGGAATTGACTCCTCTCTGTGCGTCCACTAAAAACGATTGTAATGTGTAATATATTTTGAATTTATTAAAAGTATGTTAAAAGTTTCTTGTCTGTTGTTCTCGATGACTAGGTTGTTTTCCGGACCGGTGGTAGTTTTGACGTTCATGAGAGCCTTCTTAGATTAGATTTGATTTGATTGGCTCCACCAGCCTTAGAGTTGTGGTCCTTTTGATTTTAATGAATACCACTTAACGTGGGATGGCCTGCATAGCACAAAAAAATCAATAAAATGCTCCCTGGTTCGTATTGTATTGTTTATGATATTCGTAATTTAGCAAGTTTTATATAAACTAACTTTTGCGTACGTTACTATAGATTTGATCTATCCCTGGGGAACAACAGGTACATTTTTTTTGTATCCCTGACAATGTGTCTGCAAAATTTCATGATGATCCGTTATGAAGTTAAGATGTGAAAGCATAACAAAAAAAAAATCACTTTCCTATTTATAATATTAGTTAGACTTATCGTTTTCTGAGCTAATTAAATTTGTACCGCCTCTCGAGTTCAGAAGCAGACCAGTTACAAACTAAGGTGTTATATATATATAATTTTTTTTTTCAGTTTTTTTACGAAAATGATTACATATATTACGATGCAGATTTCCGATACTTGTACAACATACCTCTTCTAATAATGTACCTACTGCAAAGACAGATTATTTTGACACTTTGTACAAGTGTGGCGACCGAATCTGGTTTTGGTGTATACCCAGGAATTTGTCAACCTATACCTGGCTACGGACCAACGACACATTTCAGTGTAATAAAATTAGCGTAAGTATATTATTATCGTACTTACAGAAAACAAGTAAAGTTTTAGAAAATGTATGACGCATACCGTGCCCCGTGGTCTGAAGATCAGGCTTAACATGTATCACCGGTAGTACACGTGGCACGGAACGTGTTAAATGCTCTTCAAATGTATACAGGAGACAGGATACGAATTGAATTTACATCCTTACTAATATAGAAAATATGAAAGTGAGTTTGTTTTCACGCATTAATTATAAAACTGATAGTCATGAAATGTATACATATCGGGTGAGTGCCTTAAGCGCTCCCCTTAGTAGTCCGGTGAAACTGTAGAGGCCTTGTCGAAAAAAAAAATGTATACACTGTTAGGTGTACAAAAAAAGAACATAGGGTATCTTTCATCTGGAAAAAATGTACTGTTGCCAAAGGATTTGTCAAATCTACATTAACGCGAGCGAAGTCGAGGCAAAAGCCAGTATAAAATAAAAAATTATCAATTTTAGTAAAAAAATTAGAGAGTAATTATAGTAAAAAAATAGTTGTAATTGCTAGTGAAGTTTTGCTTTACACGTATTTAATTTTATTGAGAGACAATAATCTTTGGATATGGCAAAGCCTGTGTTATGCTCCCCGCAACTATTTAATAAGCTTGATACAGCTGTTGATATTCACCAAATATATACACATATTAGCTGCCTTTTCACGACACGCTCTTTCATACGCGATTTGAGTGTGTAGGATTGAACATGAGAAACTTCTACGCGAATTTACAAGTGATTGTTATTACGTGTCTTTACACGCGCAATCTTTCCCGCATGAAATCGTTTTCACGCGGGAAGGACCGTGTAGTATAAAGTCAGCTATTAGACTACTTGTGAACAATGTATATTCGTTTTATTAAAAATATAGAATTCATTCATATAAGCTCAATATAGAGATTCGTTACTAGATATTTTTTTGCAATATACTTCGAACGGTTGATAAAAAAATACTAGGTTATAATATACTTTATTAGCCTCTAACCTTTAATAAAAGTAATAATACAGTTTTAGTTAATTAAATTTATACAGTAACTATGCAATAATGCAAATAAAAGAAAATAACTAGAAACATAAATTATCTATTAAAGCATTATATTCCAGTATTTCGACTCCAGATGTTGCAATACAGCAAGAATACAATTTCTCTGTATTAAAGTGTTTTGATAAAGAAAAAATACTCTTTGGACCTAAAATGAAGGACACTTTAAGAAATTGGGACATGTCAACTCGTTACTGGTTTTGGGCAAATATTTATAAAAATTTGGTAAAATCTAACAAGGAAATAAGGTAAAAGAACCCGGTCCGTTTACTATTATCAAAATATTTTTATGAGACATTGAAACATGGATTAGAAAGAGGAAGCAATTACTGTATTCCTTACTCCTCCTGTTTCACGTCCGATTAATTTGGATTCAAAAATTAAAAATACTTTATTCAGATTAAGCCCTGAGAAGGCGCTTATGAACGTAAAAGTTACCACCGGTTCGGAAAACAACCCAGTCATCGAGAAGAACCGGCAAGAAACTCGATGAATTTCAATATTCGATTATTTTATCTAGACTACGGAATTGTCACGACCAGGTATATGGCTGATAAAAAACTAAAATTCCATTATATTTTTCTTTTAAATGTTTTTTTTATAATAGTAAAATAAAGTAATGAAGCCTCGTATCCAGTCTGGATAATTCCAGTAGTGTCATCGATTTCGTGGATGGATAAAAGGTAACGTGGGCGGCGTTTAATACGTATTCTTCTGCTCTATCCCTGGATAATGGAACCAGATCAAATATTTTTGTACCGTATACAGTCAAACCTGAGTAAATGAGAACTCGATAAGTTAGAAAACTCTACAAGTGGGAGTAATTACCAGGTTCTGTAACGTCTATAAGCGATAAAACAGAAACATTTATAAGACAAAAGGAAGTCCATTTTTTCCTCGCAGACTGATAACTGAGACTACTATAGGACTCTGTACCCTTATAGACGACAGTAGTGTATTTAACATTTGCTATTTATGAATAATCACCTACCTACGTACCTATATTTACCTATTACTATTGTTATTTTATTCTATTATCGAAAGAGATCTTAATAAAACAATATTTGATAAAAATTAGGAATGTAAGTAATGTGAATGTAAAAACAAAAATGCAGGTGAAATTAATGTTTCTCTTTAAGTAATTATGACTATAACATTTTTTGTTTTCCTTTTTGTAAGTATCTATGTTTAATTCTAATGAATAATAACACCTACATAATACACATATAGTATTTATCACAGCATATTTGCTGTATTTTTTGTGCTTCTATAAGTGAGAAAAGCCTCTCCTGTAACTTTATAAGCAAAAAACTTGCTTTACTGAGAAACCACTATAAGCGAAGAAAAGATTCCTGTCTCTTGTCCAGGTGCCTTAACTCTCGTTAATCCAGGTTTGACTATAATCTGTATTTATTCCAGTCATACTCTTATGTTTTTAAGTTTCTCATAAATGTATTGTTATAAAATCTAGATCCGTTCTAAAAGTATTATAATTGGCCAATTATATCACCGTTCCCACACATTCCATAAACAAACTATTCGAATATAAAAATTAAAAGAAAAACATACAGACACAGGCAAAGATCTTAAATTGATTTTGAAAAAAAAAGTAATAGCTCAAAACTGTGTTTTCGTCTTTTTATGTGATTAAAATCATTTCAGACTGCAGTGGTCTCTTTCGCATTTTATTTGATAGTTGGGTGAAAAGTGAGATAGTAATACATAATAGATATTCTATAAATTTCTCGCAGACCGCGTTTCCTCTTATCTAGACGTTTAATTTTACTTTAATTCGCATGTTACCTAAAGCATCTGAAACTCGTATGTAGTTATAATTAGAATGTTATTCTACTTCCACAGCACCAATATCATCCGAAATCATAACTTGTACAACAATGCCAAATAATAGTCCTTGAATTATAGTATAGCTAATTATAGACTTCTCGAATGACTGCCAACTACTATTCTTTATTCCAAGTTTGATCGATTGCCAAAGTTAAATAGAAATATTTGTATGCTTGTAAATGATAATTTAAACCATTAAATCACGGTGGTGGTTTTGGCATCTATAAGTCAAAACATATTTCCATTTGGAATAGTTTTTGTTTTTATACCCTTTTCTCATTTTAGAAGCGCATTATCCTTCGCAGCATGGACGATATGGATCGGTCCATCGCTTCAGCAATTTATTATTTCAACGACTTTATGGGTACATCTTCATCTCGAAGCAGAATACACAGACTTGTATGACACAGGCACGGTTAGTAGATGTTGGGATACACGTAATTATTAACTTAAACTAACGTAAAATTTACTTTGTGGATGGATAACAAGTGTTTTCTTATCAGAATTATATATGCTCTGAATCATCCAAAATATTGTATTCCGTAGACCTTTAGTCTGATTAAAACGGTACAGGTTAATAAAACGGAATAAAAAAGTCTAGTTTCAGAGTAATGCGAGTTTGACAATTTTCCATGTTAGGCCATTTAGCCTTTCCACCTTAGATATGACTAGTTCAATAAATGATAACCCCGCATACAAATTTATTGTTATTATTTTTATATATGCATAAAATAAAATTATCTGTTCACGGTTTTCAGATGAAGTTACCTTGGAACATTGGCTTCTCGATAATGCGTGCGTTTTGCCTTATCTATCTAACCCCATGTATTCTAATCGACGACTCTGTTGTTTTACTAAAATACTACAATTCAATATTTTGGATCTATCATTTGATTCTATTGGTTTTAATTATAGGAGCTGTCGTGATTTATAAGAGCAGGTTTAGATAAAATTGTTAAGTTTTTAGTATTTGGATTTATTAATAAATTTTTGTGTGTAACCACTTGTTTTAATAATATATAAGAGAATATTATTACAATACTTATGCTAATAAAAATGTATTTATTCATTGAACCATTAAAAACTGAACATATCTAAGGAAACATTACATACCTTCATAACGAAGGTATAACAATAGATTCGCGGTAATCCGGTGAATCTGTAGAGGCCAAAAGACCCAGCAGGTTATGTCAGTTCGAAAAAAAAAACAATAGATTCTTTGAAACAGAATTTAACTATTATATTACTAATTTAACTATAACTATGCCAAAAACAATAAAAATATAGAAAATTTCATTTTTCTATCATAAAAGGAAGAAATTAAAACACATTTGAAGCTTAACATTTATTAAATAAAAATTATTAAAATATAACAATTATTTGTCACAAGATAACAAAATTTAAATAATCACAAGTCCTTATTGGAATTTTGCACAAGGATTATTTCCTAAATAAAATTCATATGTATGTTATAATTACAAAAAAAAAAAAACTATTTATCACAGACAATTCTTATAAATGGAAGACGTCTTATCATTGGTCAAATACTTCATTCGGGTATAGTCGAACAAATATTGAAGTAAACATGTAAATATTTCAAATAAAAAAATACCTTTAATAAGATCAATGGTATTTTATTCGTTTATAAAATATTTTAATCTTTAGTATACGGTCTTATTACAACCACAGAACATCAGTTACTCATATATTTCAGATAATTATTTAAATGTCAAATGTAAATGTCCAGTAATTAAAAAGTATACTATGATTTTATTGTCCATACAAGCACCATTGGTTTAAACAATATCCTTGACCTAAATAAATTATATCAAAATTAAACATTTAAATATAAAACACAGTTCACCGCAACTATATTTTTTAAAACATAGTGCAATAAAATATGTATACCTGATTTAAAAACTAAAGTTTAACTGCATTATCTAACAAAAGAAAATTCATTTTTTATCTAAAATTCAATTACTTATCTAGACTACATTCTATTGATTTAAAATAAAATAAAGATTGTTCTTAATACAATACACCGATATTTTTAAATAATATTCTTTTAGCGACTTTGTATTCTTTCTGCAACGATTTCTATTGTGGGGTCTTCAATTATACCTTTATTCTGTATGAGCCGGAGTTCTATTAGCTTCGGTGGTACCTTACCAGTCGGATGGACGACTAAAACAAAGAGTAATACGTGAACAGTCGAACATTACTGGTATATGAATGGAAAGTAACAGAATTATAAATATAATAAAACATTTACAAACTGAAGTATTTCACGAGGAGCAGACAACGAAACAATTGACGTTCTGAAAATCGCTCATATTTTGCCTGATTACACTTCTAGTAGGAATGACCGTAAACAGACAGTTTTAATTTCTATGATGTTTATTCTCAAATTATGGCCTTCAAAAAACAGTCTTATATGAAATCCGGATTTTCGGAAGTAATTTTTCGAATGGAACAAATTGACAATATAATATTGAACGGAGTGATTTATATAGAAAAATAATTCCTTTTTTAAAATTAAAACTTGAAAAATCTTTCTTTTTATGTACAAAACTAAAAGTAAATATTTCAAAAAGAAATTTTAGTAACTTTGACTAGCATTTTTTAATTCCCTTTTATATCAAAATATAGCTTAAAGGACACATAATGCGCAAAAACTTTTAAAATGAGGTCTACATTAATTAAGGAAATAGCTTCAACTGATGTCACACTGACTTGATATCTGGCGCTTGCCTAGATACGTCGGTTGGGTTACTCAAATATTGTATTAAAATGCTACGATATTAAAAGGTACGTGAGGTCTAAAAATGATTAGGGTACGCATATAAACATATAAAGTAACTCACCTCTAGCTTTCTGATATGTGTCTCTTACAATATGTTGGACCGTGGCAATAGTTTTCTCCAGTGTCAGTTTGACGTCATTGTTAGTTTTATGAAACCAAGCCAGAAAGAGTGCTGCGAAGAAGTCGCCGGTGCCGGTGAAAGTGGCATCAAGTTTTGGTATTTGTATCTTATAGCATGTACCTAAAGTTAAAAAATTTTGGAATCACGACGGTTAAGAATCAATACTATTTATCTTAAAAAGTTACACTCTATACGAGTGAAATAAAATTAAAGAAGACTAGATGAAACTTATAGGATTGCCAGTATTTTCATTACGAATAACTATCTAAATATGAAAAATATAGGTATATCGAATTTGAATTTTGAATAGAACTACATTACAATCTTAAAGAAAAACGTTAAAATTTAAGACGAATGGTATTAGTCCTTAATCAAAGATACAATAAGCAACTCGTTAGAGAACTTTGTGAATAAAGACGGTAACTACATGCTGCTAATAACATAATACGAATATATTAGAGTGTGACGACTACCTCTAGGTCCTGGACCACCTTTGTAGAGGCTCTAGAAAACCCTTTATTCAAATAATAATGAATTAATTCCGTTTCGAAATGTTATGAATTTGTTTAAGACTGTTATATTTCTTGTTACAGCGAGAACAGTAGAGCCTGTATAAGGTACGACTAAGGAACTATGACTGCCATAATTATCCAAAGCAGTAGTACAATATATACACTTTTCATAGATCAATCTGGTTCAACAGAAATCGCTTTGTAAGCGACCGCCTGTCATATAAAATAATATTGAACGAATACAGTTCTTTAACATAATAATTATTGTCTTAAAGAAGTAATATATGACTATTATTTAGCGATATCTTCATAATTTGCCTTTAATAATATAGACGTGTCATTTATTTTGTAGTTATGTATTTCTATGTACTGATTACCTTGACAAGATAAAACGCGGTAGGTTATGTACATATTTATAATTACATTATCTGATAAAGACGTTCGTTCATTCGTTTTTATTAATAATTATTATCTTTTAACTGTCTAATAATTATATTTAGTATTGGATTGTTTAAACTAAGTCACTGACAGTGTAGTTGCCAGGTTTTTATAAATATGACGTCTAATTGGACTAAGAATGATATTCATTTAGCTTTAATAGGTTGGTTTTATACGAAAGAAACCTCTTCGAGTTATGCTTTTATGACGAATACATTGTATATCTTCAATCTAACCATTGTATATCCGTATGCAATGGGTGGTATGTATTTCTTCGTTGTACGTTTTCGTTTTTTATCCACCTTCTCAAAACATTAGATGGCTGATTTCAACGCCACCACTTTTAATAATATTGTATGCAACATTTTCCCCGAGATACCAATCTTTGAACTTCTACTTCACATGTGTGTTTAATTATTTTTAAAACGAATAAATATTACTTTTTAACGTTACCTGCAGTACTAGCAATTCCAATCATATTCTTCTCATCTCCCAAATCCGTACTCGATAGTACAACAGTTTTCACGCCTTTCTCGTGAAGCGCTTGAATTACTTTTAATGCGCCGTCAAGGTCCTTCATTGGAATGCCTGTTATTAATTCCGCTTCAAATTGATTAGGCGTAAGAATGTCTGCTAATGGAACCACAATGTCACGGTAAACCGGCAGAATGTCCTCTGGCACATACATTTTACCATTGTCGCCCATTACTGGATCACATACTGAAAACAAATGCTCGTGGCTTAGTAACATAATGGAATATTTGAGAACTGATTTCCTGTGTGTTTTTCAAACTTTTGTAGTTTTGTACGTTAGCATTTAACCACAAAGTCACAACTAGATGTCGATAAAGTAGGTCGTAAATGATAACATATTAAGCTTTATATGTGACTGACTTTCATAGTTCACATTATAGCAATAGATATATGAATATAGATTTAAATTCAACACTAAGTTTTAGTAGTAGTAGTGAGACGAACATTAGTAATGTGTATCATCGTAAGCAATCAAGGCCCAAAGAAATTCTGCAGGAATCGCGTAAGTAAATAATATATGAGGAACAACTAATAGGATTATTATCTCTTTATGAGAAAGTAATGAAATGCCGAAGATCTTAAAAAAAATTAACGTGTATACGCGATGGAGGTGATAAATCTAATCAAATAATTACAAACATACTAGTTGCCCGGTCCGACTTTGCACGGACCTCAAGCCAGTCAACGAATTACCTTATACCTCCATCTGTTAGAATCGTATCGACCTAACAGACATAATCATGACAAATAAATCGCAATAAAACAATATTGCGATTATAAATTGACAATCTTATCTTTCAAGTTGGATGAAACTGCACAATGCGTAAAATTGTATTAAAATCTGTTTAGTAATTTAGGAGTTCATTACGGACAAACAACGTGACACGTAATTTATATATATTAAGGTAAACAAACTTAATGCGATGACGAGTTACAAGGTGTGTATAAAAACTCATATGTAAAGGGGCTGTTCAAGTATCATGTAAGCACCAAACGAGGATAGGGTATATATGTTTTGCTTATTTTTGATGACAAGCGCCATAGGGAGGCCTGAATAGCGATATCGTAGCAATACTATTACCTATTTAGATTTCTTTTTTTATCAAAAAATCTCAAGGTACGAAATTTGGTGAAAAATTATGTCAATACTTACAATTAGCATTAAGTATAGGAAAACGATTCGAAACTGACTAAATTTCTGTTTACGTATTAGTTTTACATGGTGGTAGGGCTTTTTCTAAGCTCACTTGGCCAGCTACCACCCTCAACTTGAAAATCTATCGTCAAGCGCTTGTCGGTGTGTTCCAGCAGTTGCACTTGAAAGCAAGTCCCTCTGTAGGTTTAGCGTGTCTACCATCTTAGACCACATCGTTATTTAACATCAGATGAGATTGTAATCAAACGTTAAATCCTATAAAATATATTAAAAAAAAAACGAAAAATAAACTTAAACAGCCCCAAAACAGCGCTTTCCCTTATTGAATTTTTACTACAAAAATATAGAAAATCGGTTAACCATATAATTAATCAGTAAAAGTTACGTAGTACACGCTCATTTCAAGATAAGTAACTTTGTAACAGTGATGACCTTCGTTCGCTTTGAGGTTGTCTGAGGTGACACAAAAACAATAATTGGCGTTCGTGACGTATAGGCAAATTGTTACTTTGACAAAAACAAACAATCTCTTGTAGAACTGTTAATTTTAAGATTGTGCCATCAAAATTGAAAGAATACATACACAGACAACAGACAACCTACATTTCATATTATTATGAAATGATACAAAAACGATTAAATAAACTTTTCTCAAACATGCATGGAAATATTGTCATTATTTTCGACAAAAGAACACGCGAAGTATCGAATTTACGGACAAAGAAAGTCAAATCCATTACAGGAGCGTTTTTTTTTTAATTTGGAACATTACAACGCTTCAGCAATGTTGTATGAAATGGAGTGCTGAGGTTATTAAATACTCGTTGATTGGATCTCTTTTATAATTCTTGGCCTACCAAAGTAAGTATCTTTGCTTAGTATAAATTACGTTCTCGTGACTGTATAGCCATAAATGCGCTTGCCTTTCGGCACAGATAATAATTAGAAAATTGCCGGCAAAGCTGAAAATTCGTCTTGATTTGTTATTTACATACTTAATAAATGTAAATTCAATATCTAATTAAAATGAGTTCCATTGGTTCAAAGAGTGAAATGGAGATTGATTGTACTCCACCAGATTTAAGATCAGAAGCCAAATTGGCAATGGAAAACTTGCTTCCAGCAAAGTCAAAAGAAAAATAGATGAAAGTATATGAAAATTTAATGAGTGTGAAAAAAGTGAACAGTTTCTTCGAAACAGTATTTTGGACGTATTTTAATGAGATTGCTAAAACTAAAAAGCCATCTACATTTTGGGCAATTTATTCCATGCTGCGTATTGCATGCTTAAAAACGGTATCAATTTGAAAAATTATGGAACTTTAACTACTTTTCTTAAACGACAATCGACCGGATTCAAAAGCAAAAGATCGAATTTTTGTACTGGCGAAAACATAAAGCAATTTTTAATTAAAGCCCCAGGTGACATATATTTAGCGACAAAGGTAAATGTATAATATAAAAAGTATGTTTTACTTCCCTGCATTCTTTTGAGAAAAGCACTATATATGCCTCGGCCGAAATGGCAATAATTGCCAAGCCCTCGGCTACGGCTCGCCTTCATACTCATACTCGACCTGCAATTACCTATTTCGCGGTCTTTGCAATAATGTAATAGATAAGTTAAAATAGAAGGTTACATCTTGTATCGGGCCAGAATAACATGAAGTAACAAAGAGCATTACATAAATTTTGCATAAAAAATATTACTTCATTTTCTTAATTACTTAATGAATTGATAAGAATGAATATTGAAATTTATGTTTTGAAAGTGGGTAAGCGATTGCATTAGTAAGTCAATATATTTTAGTATTAAGGGAAACTCAACCAACTACATATATAAATATATTGAATGTCATAATAATTTAAAGTAAGACTAATTTGTTGTTAAGTGCATAATACCTAGGGTTGCCACCTTTTAATCGAGTAAATAAAGTATATGGCTAAGTAGAGGTAGAAAAAAGTACGATAATGAATCATCTCATGATATCCTGTTCAAAGCCAGAGAGTATGTAAGTTCAGTATTAAATGACTTGTAACATTTTTAGTCTTTTATTGTTCACGTAAATTGAATACTAAAAAAACTAAACCAGGCGGAATAGATGCTTATTTACATTAGATTAGAAATGTACTTTTTATTCATATACTTAAAGTATAGAGTTTAGTTAATGTTATTATCTTGTGTATGTTTATAACCTAACAATATGTTTTGTTTGTGTTGTCGGTGGGTTGATAGTCCGGTCTGGATGCATTTAAAATAGAAAAAAATGTTTGATACAATCTCAATCGTTTATGGTTCTATTCATGAGACATTGGCGATATTGTGTGTGCACACAGGTTGTCATTTTAAAAGATGAGTTTAGTTCAAAATAAAGTACACTATTATAACTCCTGGACTGAACTAACCAGAAAGGTAAAAAGGTAAAGGTTTAAGTTCCATACAAACGAATGTAGATCTCATGAGCAACAGGTCAAGAGATTGTAGGCAGAATAAGTTTAAAAAGATACCTGATTTATTAAAAAAATTCGAAAAATAACAAATGATCTATTATAAAATTATGATTTTTATAAATACATTTTGTATTTTTAAATTATGTTTTTATTTATATGAACTTTTTTTTAGTAAACCACGAAATTTTCAATGTACGATATTGTGAAATTAAAAATATAAGCCGCCATTTTGAGATGTGTGTCTTAAAAAATCAGCCGAGAGGATAAAGTGCAGGTGATAAATGTAGTATTATTTAATTGTTATTAGTTTTATCTCAATACTTTCGAACGTTTTATCAATATAACGATAGATTAATCCAATTCAATCAACATATGAACAAGGATGAAATGAATGCCGGCTTATTTTTATAACAAATGCTGATAAACGTAAAATTAAAAACTTAAATAAGTTGCTATGCTAAAACACGTTTGTCCTTAAGGAAATCAATTTACCTACAGTAGCTCGTGTCTACGCGTCATTATTATACCTATTTCGAATAAAATATAATAAAACCAGGAAAGTTAATATCATAACAGGTCTATTTTTTAACTAAATTAAGTGATGTTCATAAAAAACTATTTTTGTTAATCATCATATAGAAATTAAATACCTGTTCACGTTATAAATGTAATAATACAATAATGAGGTAATTTTAGAGAAATAAGAATTGTAATATTTGCTAATATTATCTTCCATTATCTATATAATAAAAGTAAGAAATACTAGAGCTAAAAACAAAAAGATAAGTGGGGTGCCGAACTTATTTTGTCGAAAGTGGCTCATTCCTTCTAACATTACATTCGAAACCACAAGCTTAATTGATATACACCACAAGCACCGTGCCGGCTAACACACCTTTGAGCATGATTTAGAATTTGTTCCTATCAACCTAATATATCTATTAGTACAGAATATCAGCAAGGCTCATTCTATTCTAATCCTGTCAATAGGTGTGGTTTGCAACACACACTAGCAAATGAGGTGTTTCAACTGAGTTTTCAGGAGTAGCAACATATTAAATACTAACCGTAGGGCTTTGTTCCCTCCAAGGTTATAGCTCTATAATGCAGTGACCATGTTACTTCAAAGGACTGCATTCCTGTTTCTTATATTGCACTATTAAAGAAATATTCAAAATATTCCACAAATAAATTATGTATACATTTACCAAACATAATTACCTAATGTCACATCAAACATTTTCTGGTATCTCTACAAGGGCAAAATTAAATTACAACTAAAGATTCTACATTACATGTAAATCCAGATAGCTTGTTTAATGTGGGCATAAATATAGACATATAATATGTATATAATATAAATAAATTGATAGAGATCTGTCCTTGTTCACACATTATTGTAAAACTACTCTGTTTTTGTTTTACTTCCCAGACTGTTTTCTTGGCGTGGAGAGGTGGGGCAATGTGCTAGTGCTTATATTTTTTTCACTGTACAGAAAATATATCCCTAAGATAATAAAAGATACAGGTGAAGTCGCTGGTGTCAGCTAGTACAGAATAAAGTACCTACCATAAGTTAATTTAGGATTTTTTTGCCGCAACTTTATTATAATTTCAGCAATCTGCTTTAATGATTCCGGTGATCTCGAATAGCCAGTCAAGAAGTGTGTGTAATAGTCTACGTCATTCAAAATCAATCCTTCTACCAGTTCTTCCATTTCATCATTTTTCAACACATTCCCTTTAATGTGTTTATAGGCTGTGTGAGTAGAAAACTGGACCGTGTTTATTGAATCTACTTCAAATCCCAACACCTAGAAATATTAATAATATTTTAAACACTATACTTAGGAAAAAGTATTTATAATATATTATACAACTTCAGTTAGTCATCAAAAAGGCAGACCATAAGATATTACTAATCTAACTTTATAATTTTGTTATCTTTGTTACAAGTGGTGGGTTTTGATAGTAAAATGAAAATTATATATGTCATATAATAGGCTCTATTCAAATATAAAGATATGGGTATATAATACAATATATTGTGTTAATTGAAACAGATACTTTAGATAATTAGAATTCTTTATTAGATCACCACTTAATATTAGGTTTAATGGTGCTCAAATATAAGCCTATGACAAGAGATGAGAGAAAATTCTCACAGTATGTTTCATGATGATCACATGAAAGACTTCATTTATATATCAACAGCAATACAATAGTATAGTCTGAGACGATACACACATAATACCCACTTAAATGCTACATACATCAATTGCTCCTAATAACACTTATACAGATATTACACATACTCACTAACAATGATAAACCAATCAGTATGACATGAGAAACAATGACAAATACAAGCAGAGATCACTATAGACTAAACTAAACTATACTGAACAACAGTTGACTATAATGCAAATGACTTGAGATTAACATTATGATTTCTGGAAGTGAGACTAAGTTGTTGTTTTGATGATATTGCATGTCTACTTCTAGTGATCTATCACTAAACTTATAAATCGATGTATTCATATTACTGTTCTCAGTATTTGCCTGTGTTTCTGTCATAATTTTACATATATTTATTTTATTCAAACTTCTTCTAATTCTTACTTATTAGAATCTTATTTGTATCAATTTGTAAATATAAAGGATTAGTGTTGCATACAAATTTAGCTATAGATTTAGCTGGAATAATGAAGTTATAATAATTTAAGTTTCCAATCAAATAATTCTATATAAATAGCTAATACAGTTCTTATTCTAATTTCCTATAAACTACTTTTAACATAGAGTTACCTACAGTGATAAGGAGATATTGCAAATTCAAATTGTAAGTGTTGATACCTATAGAAATGAATTTAAATTTTATTCATAGATAATTATTGTAATAGGTAGGAACTAGCTAATATAGCTTTTAATTACCAACAAAGCTATAGAAAAGCCTGACAGAAAATTCTGTAGTTAAAGTCATGATAATCTACAATATTGTTTGAATGTTGTTAAATTTATAAAAAACGAGTTCTCAAAGAATTATAAAAATGGGATACCCATACTTTTTCTTATGTTATTAATAGTATGCCATTCAGTTTTTTTTGTTATGGATATTTTATCACTACAGCTACTTGTATCATATATAATCACTCTTTGTTTGCTGTTAGTTATTTAAGCATGAAATTATCTCTCTAAAGATCTTCATCAAATCCTAATGTGTTATATACTAAAACCGTGCCTGAAGAAATAAGCATTCCAATTGGAACTTTTGAACTCCACCCAAATCGGATCAGTAGTTTTGGAGAAAATTGTGGATATACAAACATACAAGTCAAATACAGAACCTCCTTTTTTTAAGTTAGTTAAAAATAAACTCATTCCCTCGTCATTGCTTTTTTGTCATTAACATTGATTTACTTATTGCTTTGGTAACACTATCGGCTGACGGTGAAGGAAAACATCGTAAGGAAACCTGAACCTGAGAAAAGTATTTGTAGTACTACCGAATGTGGGAAAAATATAGAACTGTGGATTTCTCAGTGTTTGAAATCGCCAATACTTTGTGGGCTAGCATGGTGATTATGCCCTATACCTTCCTTTGGGAAGAGGCCTATGACCCTACAGTGGGTCTTTTACAAGCTGATGATGATGATGACACTTGAGGATAGTTGGGGAACACCTATTGAATTGTTGCAATGCACTTTTTTAATACATATTATATATAAAAATTGGCCAATTGTATTTAGTTGTATTATTTTGAAAGGAGATTTTTGCAGTTTCGTCAGAACTAATGATAGATGATGTAATATCATATTTATTAAATACATAGTTAATTTAAAAGATTTAAAAATAGTATGACTTGTAATTCTATTTTTTTTTTTGCCAGATAATATACCTTGTTATACAATAATTATAATTTAATATTGTGAGTATCTAAATGAATTTCCGACATTCCGTATTTAATTTTGTACCTAATACATACAGTTGTATAACTTTTTACTTAAACTTTAATTCATAGATGTAATACTCACTTGAAGTGGAAACACGGCGCTTTTATTACCAACGTACCCATGAACAACATGACTCTGAATTGATAATACTCGTGGAGTTATTTCTAGAGTCATGTTCAGTTAAAAGTATTAAGATTATAAATAGCAAGATCCGCTACGAAATAAATCATACACCAGTAACTCTTTTACTTCAAGACTAAAAAGAAAATTCTTAAATTTCTATTTACTGATCAGATCAGCTGGCCCACAGAGCTGGCCGATCGAAACTACAAACTTTTGACAGCGTCAGTGTTACTAGAACGCATTTTTTTATTCCACGCTTACATGGTTGGAGTTGTATAAAATCTTAAAAAGAAAAAACGCTATAAATTAAATAAAATATTAGCATGGCAGGCCTAAAACTATTCTGAAATACTTAGAAAACCCTAATTTGATAGTTATCAACTATTTATTATTATTCTGACACCATTTTGTACATACATTACTTCATAGCAGTCGCACGAGTGTAATTATGGGAATAAACTTACATAAATAAGTCAGACCATAGCTTCCTTTGTTTCTATCATTATACATACCAATCAGTAAAAGCAAAATAGCTATCGTTTATTGTACGTATTAAGGGTAACTATTCAATAAAATATATAATGTTATTAACTCAATTCTGAATTCGTGAAAAACATACAAAATTCACAGATCTTGTAGCGAATGTTACATAATTAATATAGTAGTAGTGCACAGCATCTATGTCGAAACTACTTAAGTCACACACTCAGTTTATATAGTTCCTTCCATCATGGGGCATCCCAAGCAGCTTGATTGAAAGGCAACCAGATTTTCGGTATGAAAATTTCAGTAAATTTGCAATTTTCTTAAGAAATAAATAAATAAACTACCAACACTAAAATTCAGTTATAACGATACAGTTACTCACCTGGCCTATGAGAAAAAAAACATTGATTTGACCCTATGACATATGACCTTTGAGCGTAAACTCTGTTTCTAACTACTATCTACACTAAAATTATGTTATCACGATATAATTCTTCGCCTAGCCCATAGAAAATGGAACCTTCTAAACATCTGAGCTCAAACTTGATTTTCCCAGCGGTTATCTGGACTAAGATTTAGTTACCACAATACTGACCCACATAAGAATTTTGAGAAACGATAGCTTGATCCAGCTAGAAGAAGCTAAACATCCGAGAACAAAATTGATATTTCTATCTATTACATACACTTAGTTTTGTTATATACTGTTCTAGACTTTGAGAAATGATAATTTGATCGGGCACTATGACATAATATATGAGACAAGAAAATATAGAATGTGAATCATAAGAAGGTATTGTTGTTTTTTATAAAAGTATCAAACTCGTTTCACGTGGGTTACAATTTCTTCAATTACCAGTCGTCGCTGTGTGCGTGAGCTATGCACGTTTAATAGATACTTGAATTCAAAGCTGAAATGCGTAAAATTGAGCATATGTCCTTAAATGAAGATATCGTGATATTTTTTTAAATAAGAACTAACTGTCTAAAAAGCTTATCAAAAAAAAGGATTGGTTGAAATCTGTTCAGTAATTTTAGCGTGATGCGCTAACACTAGACTTCCATCTAATTCATATTCATTCATACATTGAGTAAACAAATTATATATAGCTCTTAAACTTCTCATTATTTCAAATGTAGTAGATGTTCTTTGATGAAAGTTTTTACATTTCTATTGAGCCATTACAATTTTATCTGTCACTTTTTTATACAGAGGTAAAATAAACGTAACAAAAATTAAAAAAAGACTTTGTTTTCTAAATATAAACAAGTGAAATTAAACCATAAGTTTTAATAATACGTTAGTGATAGTTCTATCGCGAAATCACGCTTATAATGTCAACATACATAACGATTAAAAGACTTGCATGAAAACACTTTTACAATGATTATTTACCATTTTGAATTTCTAACTATTGTCCTTTGTCAAAAGGTACACATTACACATTTTGGTAAATTACTCAATTATTATAGTTTTGGTTTATTAGACGTATAAAATGATAGCATTCTAAGAATGGAATCAAGCCTAGTGAAAAGAAAACATCAATAATATAGGAATTAAAATATTCTTATTTCTTATTCTAACTATTAATTAATAATCTGCCAGGCAATTTATTTTTTAGTTTACTCATTTATCTACATTGATGTCTTTTTCTTTACTAGCAATCCAGTACTCTTCAAAAATGATGACTGCCATTTTCACGTACTAAATTAGTCTTTCTTGCTGTAGGCGATTTTCCCCTTATGAAAATTTGATCCAGGCTTTTAATAATGAGTAATTGTCAATCGTGGAGTCAAATGATAATTTAAATGTTCTTACAAGGTGGTGGCTCCCTTGTTGCAACTTACCATGGAGTTTTTGAGGCATCTCAAATTTCATGCTCTTTGGTATTTTTTCCCCATCCACTTATGCACAATAATGGAACTAGAAAACGTAAAACACCACCAATATTGCAAAACATAGAGTCAAATAATACAAGATTATGAATAAATATAAAATCCACATGACAGACCAAGACCCCGCCAAAAACTCTTACACTGATGTCATTACAGCATATTCTTAAAAGAAATATATTGTTAAAAAAGTTAAGGATTAAACACGGTTAATATGATTTAATAGATAGTATGATAATCATAACCCTGCATATTGTATGAAAATTTTACGTTTTGGCGACACTATAGAATAAGTTTGTGAACAGTAAGCTTAAAAGTTTTGAAATACAGAGGCGTCTGAAGTATTTAAAAAAGTTAACATTCGAGTTCCCACAGACATAGATGTAGAAGTGACAGAGGTCCGAGGATTTAAGGAGCGACTTTGTTTCTCTTTGTGTGATTAGAATCTATTTGGAACAAAAATTATAGATTATTTAAAAGTATATACATACCTAATACATTTCTTCATATTCTTAACTAAGATATGATTTATGCATTTACTATCTAATGTACAAATATCAATAAAATATAATAAGTAAAAATATCTTTTAGAATATAGTTCATAGTAATAAGTTAATTATGTAATTCATTACCATGCTTGCAAAATCCATTTTATTCAATTTTACTTTTAAAGACAGCAAAACTGTTTACATTGATTGCTTTTATTAAATTGTTATTGAAAAAACTTGAACTCTTCTCACAGTAAGAATGTTACATAAATGGTTTTTCAAACACAATGGAAATACAAAATAAATTAGTGTTTGCAACTTATTGTTAAAAACTGTAATATACAAGGGTGGAAATTTATTTACTTGTACAATGGGAAATAGGCATTATTTTAAATGTATGAATATTTTATTGTATTTGATATAGTTATTGATTAGTAGTGGGCTGTTCCCGTGTGGTTTCATATGCTCTTTCTAGTGTGTCCGTTATTATTTTCATATCGTTTTCGATGCTCCTAGCCCAGTTTTCTACATCTCCTATTTCTTTCAATGCACTACTGAAGTTTTCAACCAATGCTAGCCATTGCTGAGTCTGCTTAGCAAAGTTTATAGCTCCTTGGTGTAACAATTTTGCTTCAGCATCAAGTTTCTTCTGGTTTAAATATGCTTGAGCTACACTGTAAGTATAGTAATAAAGGTGATTAAACAATACTGTATTTGTGTAAACACTGTAACTAAACAAGGATGCTGTATTTTGATATGAAAGGTTTGGTATACAATAAATTGTTCAGTGTTCTAACTCAGTCCTCAGAGGCCACTAAGGACAGGAACTTATCAGTGATTACAATCAACTTTATCAATTCATATACTTACTGGGTTATAAAATATATGGTATCCCAGAGATGGAAAACGAAATAGAGGAAGTCAAGTAACATTATGGGAAGATTTGCTCATGGCTGGATTTCATTACAGAAGATTAGCACAGGAGAGAACCTAGTGAAATATGTTACAGGAGGCCTACGCTAAGAGACACTGAGCTACAAGAGACAGTTTGAAAACCAGTAAAACATAAGTTTAATCTAGAGTTCTCAATAAAAGGCTTATTATCATTATATATGATATAGCTATGCATTGTAGTGATCCTATTACAGCAGGAAGACTACTCACCTATTTAATACTTCATTTTGAAATAGCAATACATATTATTAAATATTTAGTACTAAATTGCAGGATTATTGATAGCACTTACAATGTATAGTTGTCTCTTTTCATTCTATTATTTAATAGGTAATATGGCTTGTACTTGAACTGAATTAACCCCATGGCTGATGGTTTGAAACCCAGATTTCAAAATGGCAGACTATGTTCTTAATTCTTTTTTATTTCACAACATTGTATATTGTAAAGTACATGGTTTAGTAAAAAAACAAATTTAAAAATATATTTTACATAAAAATTGTAACTCTACAATACATCATTTGTTATTATAAGGTATTTGTTTAAGCTTATGGTGCCAACAGTCTGTTGACCTCTGCCTCACGAGGTCTAGATACATTTGTATGGAACTTAAACCTTTATATTTTGGACAGTCCAGGAGTTAAGAAAAACATAGATTTGAGGCAAGTATTTGGCCTAAATTTATATTTGGTTGTTAATTTTAAGTTTTCAGTGGGGGTTAGAGAATACACTAATACTCGTATACTTATATAATGTTAATATAATGGTTTTTCTCAGATAGACTGAAAAGACCATTGGAAACTCATAATAAAACAGCTAAGAAAAACATCTTACCCAACATTAAGGTGATCCACAAGTGCCTGTGTTAAATCATTGGCTGCAACTATACACTCTTTGCGTTTTTGTTCTAGAAATGAAATTTTGACATTTAAATAGACAAAAGCAAGATTTTTCTTTATAATAAGAATAAATTAAGATGAAACGCAAAATATTTATTTATTTTAAGATATTTGGAATTACATATATAAAACATAATATAAAAGGAGAGATATATATATGCTTGCACAAAACAAAAATAAAAAGGCTTTATTAAAAGTTGTTTAGTACCTTGTATTACTCTTTTAGCAGCTTGCTTTGCTTGATGTTCTTTAACGAGCGATGATAACATTGTAAAATTAAATTATTCAAGACACATTCAACTCTTAGTACTCATGAACAAATAACTATTGTGTCGACAAATATATCTAATAAATTATTTGTACTGACAAACGTTATTTATTTTCAATCAAAGTTTTGAAAACAACTTGACAAATGATCTTCTTCTTCTTCTTCTTTTAAAATGGCAACATGTGTGTGCACACAATTTCGCCAATGTCAAGTGAATAGAACCATAAACGATAGAGATTGTACCCAACAATTTTTTTTTTTTTTTTTACATCTCCAGACCGGACTACCTACAAACAGAAACCACAAAAGAAACCCATGTAAGCTACACATAAAACATATTGTTAGATTACAAATACACACCAGAAAAATAAAAAGAGAAAGACCGTAAAACCTAAAGTTTAATTTTGTTAGTTTTAATAAATTTTGATAAGCATTCTACAATTAGGTGGTTATTCGCAACAAGAGTTAAGAGACACATAATGTTAATAGGACGAGGAATAGAAGGAGGTAGAATATCATATAAATAAATAGAAATTACTCTGACATATTTGACGTTACTGTAGGATCCACAGACTACTAAGAGGATATGTCATATACGGTAAATCGCATTTTGATGTAACGCATAAATTCTTCAAAGTTTTAGCATCGACTAGGTTAAGTGAAATATTGATCAACATTACAGACAACACACAAATAACTATTAAACTGTAGTTTAGGAATGCACATCTAAATTTGCTAAGGAGAGGAGTTTCAGCTCTCATTTGTAACGCCTAATGTTACAAATATATTATTTTATATACAAATATATTATATTATAATTTTCATTACAGCCCAATAATTTTTTTAATGTTATGTTTGATAAATAAAGATCGTATTATACATTTATTTAAAATATTTGCTTTTAGTATCAAGACATTGAAATTTTCTAACATCTATAATTGATTTATTTTAGGTAAAGTTGCTAATTGATATTGGTGTCAATATTAATATCTGTAGCGACACACATACCTACATCAAACGTGCTATGTGTGTACTACAACAACTTAGGCGAAAAAACAGCGGCACTATAATTTCCCAAGCTTAGTCGGTTTAAGAAAGCGATATTAAAGACTCACCGCCCAGGTGGCGACCACATGCTACCTGGGTGTAATTATAATGTCACCGATAAACCGCAAACAATGCGATGAATAGTTATTATAGCAACTTATTGTTTAATCATTTTACTGCCCAGATGTTAGTTTTTAAATTTACTTTGTTTTATAACTCTTTTTATTCTATAAGATTATTTGTATTGCCGGTTCATTTTATCTCTAAGTCTTTGCACGTGTTCTGTTTCCTTTAAATATGCACTCAACTCAATAAACCAGAGATTCGTAATCCAGCTGCCAAAGCGATTACTAGTCTGCACAAACGAAGTCAGTTATTTTATTTCAACCTTCTGATATTAGCATAGTGGTAATCACTTTACCACTACCGCTAAATATCGTTATTTTACCTAATATTTCTTATGAAACGACTCTTTCCGTTTGATATCGAAAAAACATCTCTCACGGTCCATTTTTTTTTTCACTTGAAACAACATAGAATCCCTTCATAATTTTTCTGTGTTAGTATTTGTTATTCGAATCTCGGCCGTACGTATGTATGATAGTTTTATATTGTAAACCAAAGACAGTAAGAATTCGGTTGGCTTCAGTTAATTATTGTTGAATATAATTTCCCAGTTATAATTACTGTAGTTTTTGAGTACAGCGTATTAAGAATACCTATATAATATACATAAATTTGTTAACCATAGAGAGGTTAATTGAATAATATGCATATTATAAACTTTACAAATTAATCAATTAGCATTTCTATACTTCCACAGATAAATAATTATTTTAAATCAATTAGGTTTATATTTTTATAGTGGTAACCATTACAGAAATTAATAATTATCGTAAGCAACGCCTAGGAATAATACGCTGATATACGTGTCATAAAATATATTTATTTTTAATTAAAAATATGCTTATAACAAGTAGCTTTTTACTAGTTATTGTTAAGCCCTACGAATACATGTATAGGTATGTTAATATTTGGTAACCAATCCTTACTATTAAAAATTATTACTGCCATTATTAAGTGGATAATCATCCATTTAAAAACCTCTGACTTGTTTTTATAACATCTTAGAATCAATGTTCCATGTTATTATTCTTAAATCTCCTCAGTTGTGCACAATAATCAACATACATTAAAGGTATTAAAAACTACAAAAATTGCACAACATACGATCAAATAACGTTAGATTAGGAATAAAAAATAAAATTCACTACATGACAAAATAAGGTTCTGCAAAAAACTTTTATTTATACTTATTACAAAACTTATTTATACATTTTATGTATGCACGAGATGGGCATATAGGATATGACTGTTTCAGGTCGAAAAGTTAAGTTGATAAGAAACGTTGGCTCAAACAGAGTCTGGAATATGTTATTCTCAAGCTTAAAGAAGGAACGTATCCCGACGTAACCATATTCTTTTAATTTTAGATTGATATTAACACTATTAAACTGCGTACTTTTCTATCGATTTCTAAAAGATGAAATAAAACGAACACATAAATATTGAAATTTATTCACATATCAAAATGCGGACAAAAGCAACATCATTGCATTAAAAATGAAAATATATTTAGATGTCATTTTTATTTATTAAAATCAATTAATCTAAGCTTAATGTTATGTGTTTTATTTATTTACTTAGTATTTAGATATAGCAATTATATTTATTAAAAACTTTCTGATATAATGATTAAATAGGTATCTTGTATAAAAATAAGTACTGAAAAATTGTGATAAACAAAATTAAATGCACACAATTGTTACAGTCTTCATTATTGTAAATGTACTTTCATAAATAATTTCATGCACATTTTCTTTTAGTATCAGTTGAATATTTCTCTTTAAGTTTTTCAGTAAATTCTGGATCATCCCATCCCCATAAATGGTGAGTTCCGTCTCCAGTTCTATGTGCACGCTGCTTTATGATTTCTGGAGATACTTTTTTTAAGTCATACGCTTGTCCGATCTGGAAATTAAGTAGCAATAATAGAATCTGTAGGGTTACAAAGATTATTATTTCGTTTATAAATGCTCGGTATCTAAGACATCTCCACATTTTAGGACTAATGAAGCTGATGGTCATGGCCTAAATAACATGACTAAAAAAATGTAGTTCCTTAGTGTACTACCAAAACACGCCGGTAGTGGGAATTTGGATAGATTTAGAGATACAAATGTTTTACATACCATAGCCATGGCGTCGATAAACATAATTGTAGGAGTCAGCATGTTGTACAGAGGAAGTTCACTGGCTCGATAATCCCACGGGAAAGTGTGATGATAGTTGTGAAAACCTTCCACACAGATCATCCATACACCGATGTTTTCACGGGGGTTTAATGACCTAGAGAAATATATTTAACAAGTTTATATGTCAAATACAATGATACTTGCGATTAATTTTTTGCCTATTAAAAAAGTGGGGATTTGTATGTTTTGGTTTGGGAAAAGTCCTTTTTTGTGGATGAAAGCTACCCTATATTATAATTTGTACCCCTGATAAAGTGTATGAAAAATGTCATACTGATTGGTTGAATGGTGAAGGCATGAAAGCATAAGTAACAAAATATTCAAACAAACTCAATTTGAATTTTGAATGATATTCACTGCAGTTTGCAATACTATGTAATTTAAGATCTAAAAATGTTAAGAGAAAACGATTTCAAGAGCTGTAATTCTGACACAGTGAAGAATTCTATTCGATTTAGCGTTGCTTAAAAGTTTTGATTCTATAGTTTGTTATCATATATTATACATATTCAGTTATAAAGTTTAAAAGCATACTTAACCAATATTAGCATTATTAATAGAGATATAACAGTTTTTAGCTACTTAAATAAATCCTTACTTGTCATAAGGTCTGTATCCAAAGGCATGAGCGAAGCTGTTAACACTCCATACGACGTTAATGCCACAAGTGTAGCGCAATATAGTGGGGATCAAAAACGCATTCAGCCATGATTCGTCCCAAAAGTAAACAGGTATGACGGTTGGCAATACGAAACAAAGAATTGGCATCATTTTCATATAATGCCTGAAATTATAAAAATAAAGCATATAATTTAATGAAAATTGGGAAACGTATATATCTATACGTAACTAGTAAACAATCTGTTTAACATTATTATGACATTATATTTTCATTTCTATAATAGCTTTTGCCCGCGGTTTTTCTCACGTTAATGTAGTTTTTCTCTATACCTAGGGAGTCGAAATCTTCTTCTGGGTTAAAAATGTAATTACGATCGGTAGAATAGTTAAAGCGTAACAAACAAACAAACTCACTTCCGTATTTGTAGTATAAGTTAGGATTACGATAGTTTACCGTTATGTTCGAGGGACACATGAGTTTAATTTCAGCCTCTTCTAACCTTAGTAACATAGCATAACAAAAGAGTGCTTGTTCCATTATTCAGCTCTTTTTCTATATAAAATAATTTCTTATAAAAATTGTAAATCCTCTTAGAATTTATTACATTTTTCATATTAGTTTTTTTTTAATTTATCTAACGTATTAAAACACAATCCTTAGAATTACAGAAGCCTTTTAATTTATTTTATATCCTACTACTTGTATTGTTATAAGACAAATACTTTTCGATGAAAGATATGCTTAACGTACACAATAGCGAAAAACGTATAAACTCACACGAATCAGTAATTTTGTATTGTACACTTTAGTTGCTGGTTCTACCGAAACCAGTTTCCCACAAAAATTACTTTTCATCGGCAGAAGTTCATATTTTAACAGAATTTAAGTTTTAAAATGTGAACAAATGTCCAAAAATATGTTGGTAAATTTTGCAAGGTGAAACCATAAGACATCTCATCAACCAATCGGTTTTCAAAACTTTTCCGTAATTTTATACTTGGAAACTCATATTATCAACGACAGATGTCGCCAAATGTATAATATTGTTATGTAGGTAGGTAACTGATACCTTTAATAATAAAAATTAAGCTTACTTCTTCTGAAACATAACTACTGGATCTTCATATAAATCACTCAGATCAATTCGTCGACCTCCTTCGATGACTTCAGGGCTTTTTTTGCAGCACAGCCAGCCCATGTGAGAGAAAAATAATCCGCGTTCTGCATTATGTGGGTCGGCATCAGTATCCGCGTATTTGTGGTGAGTACGATGATCACGAGCCCATTCAAATATGTTATCCTATATTTTATAGCATTTTAAAAATTGTGAGATAAATGTTGTTAAACAGTTACTTTTTAGTCAAGATACGTCACCTGAAAACCCATGGTTTGCCATAACATAAGTACAATTCGGAGTGGTGTTTTGGCACTAAAGCATCTGTGAGTCCATAGTCTATGAGATCCTGCACCTATTCCGATTGCACACATCAGATGAACAGCAAAAGCTGTAAAATAATTAAAATTAATAAAAAAATCTAAACTCTGAAATTAAACCAAGCAGTGAGATTTCAGTTGAAAGAAAACTTTGTGACGCAACCATACCGTGGTTCTAGAGCTTTTTTCAATACCCGCCTGGCTAGCCAAACTTAAGTTAAAATTCTGTCATCAACCATCCATCGGTGTAATTCTGCAGCCATAATGAATAGCCAGATCTCTCTAAGCTTAACTTGTTGCCGGGAATCATCGAAACAACGTCAGACATAATTTACGTTAGAATTAGATGTTATTATAAAATTTATATCATCATTACATATTATAAACAAAGTCGGCCACTGCGTCTAGCTCTCTATCTGTTCGCGATTAACTTAAAAACTACTGAACAGATTGTAATGCGATCTTCACTAATAGATAAAGTAATACACGAGGAAGGTATAGCTGTATAGTTTGTCAAGGTTTTGTGTAAATAGGTTGAAATAATATGATAAATGTTGGAAGTTTTGGAAAAAGTCAAGCCACCTGGGAGCTTTCATCGATAAAATTGCCTAATCCTTTTGAGATATAACAAAACAATGCATAGTTCCTTCCTTTCGCATTCCGCTTTTATAGATCTACAAAAATGTGTGTTCATTACATACCTAACTTTTAAGGATAGCTTACTATATCCATCTATCTTATAAAAAATGGTCGCGCAAAATGAGATATTTAGAAGGCTATTTAGACGGATAAAGTATTAATCCTGGGCCTGCTAGTAAAAAATAAAACCGACTTAAAAATATTTTCTAGATAAATGCACCCCAATGTTCTTGATATGATAGTTAGGTATAAAAATTACTTTTGGATTGACATAAAACTACACTACCTTTCTTATTGAATTTTGAAAAGTTTCCTAGCGTTAAAATCCGAAGTCTAATAAAACTAAAATTGAACGTTTTTGAAAATAAATAATTTTCAATAAAAAAATAATTTCCCTATTTGGTTTATAATTGATGATGTTCTCAGGTAGAAATCTAAAAAAATACAACCGCGGTCAAACCCCTCTTTTTTTGAAATTAGTTAAAAATAATGGTAAAAGTAATCTCAATGTCCATATGTACAATGCCCTCCATAAGGAATGACTTACCGAATACATTCGTTTGCCATTTCGCCGAAGTAAATACCAGATATAATCCATAAACAGAACTGATATGTAAAAATAGAAACCAGAATATATTAAACCAAACAAATTCTAGTTTCTTCGGTGTTGCTTTCTTTAATCCAGAGACATCTTTATCAAGTCCAAGGTCTGTAGTCTGTGTGTCAGATTCGAAAACAACTCCACTAGGAATCGGGTCTACCAGAGGAGGCATAATTCTTTAAAGAGAAGAAAATAAATGTGTTAATAATCGAACTTTAAAATAAAAAAAAAATAAAAAAATATCTAATAAAAAATATATATATAATAAAAAAATAAAATAATATTGATTTAACAATAACATAGTTAAAAAAAAATATATATTGCTATAGCAAGAATGGAGTAACTAATTAATACTTTATTGCACTTTTTATTGTGTACACTGGCGATAATGCAACAAGGTATTTTCATCCAGCTACAAAAAATAAAGGAAAAAAATGAATAAAATAAAAATTATAATTATGAAATGAATTTAACTCTGAAATATAATTAAAACAATTACATAAATAGCGTACTAAATAGATAAAATAAATATATATGCAATATAAATTTACATATATATACATACACACATATATGACAATATATCTTTACAATAGTAAAGATACTTGTATACATATATTAATTAACTAACTACTCTGTTAACGTGCCATCGGAACGCAATGAAGCATATCAAAGCATAATCATTATGAAGCGAAAACAATAACATAAAATATAGTTGTCCGGTGAAACTGTAGAGGCCTTGCCACGTCAACAGTGTAGACAGTTCGAAGAAAAGGTAGAACATAAAATATATGAAATTTACCTCCTCCTTGAATAATTACGATTGAATAGGTTTTGTTGTATTGTAAGCGCTACTCTTAAACAAAAACTAATTATAAATATTTTCAAACGATGTATTTATACCCATTCACACAATAGGGTTCATACATAAAATGAATACTGTATCTGGTTCAACTGTTTCTCGGCCTGTGGCACATTTCAAGTATTTGTTATTCTTCATTGTATTGTTAACATGGATATCTATGTTAATTCAAGTAAATATGTTGAGTCACACACAACCTATTGCATGTTTTGAGGAATTTTGTTTTACTCCACATTTTAATTACTTTTATTTAATTAAACACTCCGATTTCGATTAAATAAATTTTAGTGAAATAATCTCATTGTGTTTTCTCTTCATTCAGCTGTGTAGCAATACATAACACTGTATAAGACATCTTACTAGACGTCGTTAGATAATATATTCTCTTAATTTACAAGTTATAATCTGGACAAATTGGTAGTGGGTTATTCGAACCTCACGCGATTTAATGAAATTTAATAAAAGAGGAAGCTTAACAACAGTTTTTATTCTAACTAATATTAAAAATGCGAAAGTGTGTTTGCTTGTAACACGTACACGCCTTATCTACTCGCTCACTTCTCATCAATGAAAATTTACATGCACGTTCTCAAGGGTAGAGAACATATGGTTCCTTTTTTCCTAAGCCACAAGCTAAAGCTAGTCATCCATATAAGATAAATGTGATTACTAAATCATAATAGTAATAATATTCATAAACCATTCATCGTTAAATATATTCGTATTATTGTATACAATATTTTCTATATTTTATACAAATTCCAGTTGCTATAGCCGTATATTGAATATACTTTGTTTAAAATATATGTAATTTGAAAAGTATTAACGCTATTTAAATCCAAAAAGATGCATAAATATTGTAAATTTAGTTGTTGTTAGGGAGCGTCCATTAATTACATGAGGGGATCAGAGGTGATGGAGGGTATCAAGCCGAATCTAACCAAATGACACATGGGGGAGAAAGGGGGCTTCGGCAAATATCACGTAATATTATTCATGTAAAAATTTTACTTGAAATCACATGGATTTCGTGGTGACGATAGTTACTCTCGAGACCATACACAAGTCTCTATAGACTGAATTAGAATTATTCTTCCCCTACTATTAATTTCGATAGTTTCCATTTATGTATTATTTAATGTTATTACCGTGAATTTATATTACGATCTCAACAATCTTAAATCGTCTTTACTAGCATTGATAAAAATAATAAAGAAAATTGTGTTATTTGAAGAAATCCAACGCTTTAACACTCAAAATGCAAATTTTAAAAGATCTCACGTGAGATTAGGATAGTGGGTTATCGAGATAAATCTCACGATATCTCACCGGGGAGGGAGTGGGGGTCAAAAATATTCAAATTAAAATTATTCTCAAAAACGTAATTAATGGACTGCCCCGCCCCTTATTGAAATATTTTGCAACAGATTAAATTTATAGCAACATTGTATTCATTAATCAAGAAAGGTACAAATGTTTATGTTGCAAAATTTCTGAACTCGTGTATCCGAGTGAAATCCACGTAACATGTTGCAGATACAAACTGACCGCATAGAACGAGTGCGGTCGATCCAAACGGAATCCAACGCTGCAAGTAATTTCCGTCGCAACGTTTGAATCGCCGTCTCTTGCCCGTTTCTGACCACTGGAGTAAGTAAATAACCATCATTCAGGATATTTCATGTACGTAATCCCAACTATAAAAAATATATGAATCGTTTTTCCAATTAAATTATATTGAGTGTTTTTTGTCATTTCATTAAACGATGTCGAATCTCTAATGTATTATGTAATGTTATGAAACATATATGTAATATAATTTGATATATTATAATACAATATATTCAAAATATATGTATACGTAAAATATATTTTTGGTTTAGCTTTCAGTTTTCCTAAAACTTTAAAATTAAATAAATAAAAATAAACATCCTGTTTAATTTTTCTTGTCTCTTTATCACGTTAAAGCGCTCATCTGATTTCAGTACAAAAATTCGATACACAATGTTACCCATTACTTATTTATTTCAATGTTACCCATTACTTATTTATTTTTATTCATATATATTATATTCGTTAATATGTAAAGATTTACCTAAAATATTGTACTGTGAATATAATACTGGTATTCATTTTATGTCGAAATTATTTTGCTTTAACTTGATTGTAAAATTGATACCATTTATACATAATGTAGGTATATAGTATACTACAAAAAAAAGAATAATACCGTTAATGGATTAAGTGGTTTTCTCGTTAAAAGCACACTAATGAACAGACAGATATGTCACATTTTATAATATATAAGGATGACTAAAATTATAAATGAATATATACATGAACAGTGTCGTGACAAATATTTCATTATAAGGAACGCCACCCGTAGAATATGACAGACCTATTTAACTATTCAAGCCAAAGTCAGAAAGAGGAAAACTCATTAGCAAAAATTCATTTTAAATCTGGTTATACAAATAGTTAAGAAATGGGTGTATTTATAACGAAAAAAAAAAATTCATGGTATGATTACTATTAGCTTTTGGAGGTTATGGACAAGTGACATATTTCAAGGTATAATGCATAGTTTCATCCGAATTCTATAACTTCCCAAAGTGTAAGCTAAATGTTTTATAGCATCCATATTATTGCGAGTGTTTTAGAAAGATGATCAACTTTACTCTCTCTTCTCTGTTTTGTAACAAACTATGCGCGCTTGGCTTCGACACTATATGCTTACGGTAATGTCCATTTTTTCACGAACTAAGAAATTCGATTTATTATATCTTCTGCGTAATGTGGAACCTTTTCCAAATCATCATCTTCCCTCTTTCTTACAACATGAGGTCCTTTAAATATAAAGTGGAGAAATAACATCGGTAATTGATGATAAACAACTGCTATGTTAGTGGTCACGTTTATTTTTGAATAACATTGTTCTTACCAAGTACATTATCATCACTTTTAAAATTTGTAATTAAAAAAAAAGTTAGTATGTATAGAATAAATAAACGAGCTAATTTTACTGGATCCCCAAAAATCTATGATTTATAACGAACAATGGTATAAAAAAAATATCATTTCGCGCGACTCCTCTCGCTTCTGTACAGTGAACACATGTGAAAAGAATGAATGGGAAATGTTCCAGTCGAATAACTGGGGCGTGAACCGTAGATTTCATTTTGAAGATCCTCCGTTTCGATTCGGTTTTTCCACTTCGAATGTAATTCTCAGCTGTACGCTTACTGGTTGTCGTGAATTATCGAATTAATGAGTTTTTATTTGATACCATGTAAATCGCTTTGAGGTAATTAACTGTATTATAAAATTAACGGGCAATATTTTTACGCTGTAAGATTTTTGTTGATAATTATATTTTCTTATTATTTCAGTTATTCGGAAGACAATGAGTGTTCATTACAAAAATATAAACAAATTACAAAAAAAATTACTAGCTACTAATTTAAAATAAGAAATTAAATGCATTTAAAATATAACTTATTCTAGGTTGTAACAAAAATGAAATTGACACATTGTGTTACAGCTGTTGGGACTATTGCGAAGTCTACTTAGGATAGATGATGCTCTCTTACGTATGGTTGTTACGTTTGTGTATATACCCTGTGGATTGATGAAATCATAAAATATAACGCTTCTAACTATTACACTATACTTTGTTACTGCTTGGAGTATAAATGATATACGATCGTTGTTAACCCCTGGACTCTCCAAAGCTATAAAGGTTCCATACAAATGAAAGTAGACCTCATGAGGCATAGCTCAACAGACTGTTGGCGGCTTAAACTTAAAAAAATCCCAGAGTTATCACAAAACTTTGAAAAATAACAAATGATGTATTGTAAAACTTATGTAAAATGTATTTTTAAATTATTTTTTTAATTGTACGAACTTTTATTTATAAAAACCATGGAATTTACAATGTACGATGTCGTGAAATAAAATAAAATCCACCATTTTGAGATCTTAGCCTTAAAAAATCAGCCGAGGGGTTATATAACGACAATAATCTATTTTAAGTTATTAATTTCCTGTGTTCAATTTTATCATTAGTTTTTAGCCCCTCATTCAAAAGTGTAACAATATTACCGAGATAATAGCCTAAAAGTTTTCTATTTGCCAGAAAAAGTCTCATCAAAACCATTTCAGCTGTTTCAGAAATTAGACCAGATAAACGATAGACACATCGATTTTTTTTACATGCATAGGCGATTAATCTCTGGGTTAAATTACATGTTCAATTTGAGTAACACAGTGTATTAATTTGAATAATAAAACAATACGACTCTTATCTTCGGAATAAAAATATTTTTCTAACCGTAAAATACATCGACAGTTCAGTTCTTTACAGTGTGTGATAAGAGAATCGGTCTGAAAGTAATTGTAAGTGAAATTGCCGGCACCCGATTACCGGTATTGTGGTTTAAATGGGTTTCGATCTTGAAAAACGATTCGCCCGTGTGGCATTAAATTGAAATGTGTTCGAACGTTTCATATAATGGTTCCTTAAGTACTATAAGTCAGTAATAAAATAGTGTATTAATCTTTTAAAGCGGTTGTTATAACAAAGCGGTTTTTTTATATTTTATAGGTTAGCGTTTGACCACAATCTCATCTAAAGTTAAACGATGACGTGGTCTAAGATGGTAGTCATACTAAGCCTAGAGGGAGACTGGGTCTCAAGTGCAGCTGCCGGAACATACCAACAGGTGCTTGGCGACAGATTTTCAACTTGAGGGCGGTGGCTAGCCAGACGGACTTAGAAAAAACCTTACCAAAATACAATGGTTTCATCACGATGGTTTCCTTCACCGAAAGCAAAACTAGCTGTCTTCTTCGGCTTTGCACAGGTGTATTAAAAGAAAAAATGAAACCATCCCTTTAAGTATGTCCATGTAATTTTGTCAATATTTTTGAAACTTCCGGTTCACTCCATTCACTCACTCATTTTTTTATAAGGAAATTTTTAACCCGAATTTTTCACATTTCTATATGAATTTAAGCACTATCTTCCATATAAACCTTGTCTTGACAATTACAAATACAACAAAAAAGAAGCCAAATAGGTGCAGCCATTCCAAAGTAATGTGCTTACATACATTCGGTATTTCATTTTTATGTTCATAGATTTAATTATTCTTTTAATTGTATCATATAATTTATGTTTTTTTTTGTGTAGATAAAATTGAAATGTTCACTTCACATTCAACTAAATAAATGTAAACCGATCGAATGATAGATTTATTCACCTCAGTATCTTTTATAAGCGTCCTGAAAACTTATGTTCGTTAATAACAAAGAGTTCTACCGACTAGCTCGCAATTATTTTACAGAACAAAAGAGCGATCGATTATTATGCATAGTTGTTTCACTGTTTACAGAACTGTACTTCAAGTGTGAGCTTTATGGGGAGTTGATCGCTTCGAATTAATGTTCATTTTGCGATTGCTTTTACGTCATTGGATAGAAAAATTCATTGTATATTCCTTTTTATTTTTTTAATATAACACGTTGTTTTTTTTAAATGTGAAATGTAATAACATACTTTATTAAAGCTCTTTATATATGTTTTTTTTTAATAATATTGCTGTCTATTATATGTCAAGTAATTAATTTACGTTGACATTTTATGAATAAATATAGTATCAAAATGTTTAATTTAGCAATTATTGTAATTTATGATAATATGTCAATAGACTTTATTATGGTTTGATCACGAATGTTATGAATTTTAATGTATTTAATTTCATTTACAATTTTTATTAACTACAGATAGATAGATATTAGCTAAAGACAGTAGTAGTCCGGTGGCTCTGTAGCGCCCTTGCCAGGCTAACAGTGTAATTCAGTTTGAAAAAAAAAAGCTAAAGACAGTAAGTTGCAGAAACGTTCGTGTGTTTCTACATTCATCAACAACAAATAAAAGCGGACCAAACAAAACAGACTAACTCAAATTCGCATTTACAATATTTTTGTCTCTATATGAATTAATATTTTTCAACCACAAATCTGTTAACAAAGATGAACAAATAATGGCCACATAAGTGCGTATAACATGTTAACGAAAAATATATTCAAATACCTCTCACCGTATCCATTTTCACAATCCGCCGACCAAAGGATTCCCAGGATTGACTCGGCAACTTGTTTCAAACAAATTTACATATTTTCCGGAGGGCCGTGATTGATCGTGTTGACGAAGCACAGAATTATTTAGGTATCTTATTATACTGCCGACATATATTATATAATAAATATCGGTGTGGTTTTTGCCACCATGAGTATAGTTACTTTTAAGTTTCGTTTCTATGGCCGAATGTATGTAAGCTCATTACTTCAGAACGGTTAATTTGGCTAATTCTTTTTTTTTTGTATGTGTTTGTAATTCGTATGAAAGAAAATGTTTGAAAAATCGTATGGAAAAGTGAAAAATTTGGGTTAAAATTTCCATATAAAAATTGAGTGAGATAGGAAGATCTTAAAAAATATTGATAGACTGATTTTTGAATTTTTAAGTTACCATTTTGTTTCATTACAATGCCGTAGTGTAAAGGAGAAATTTGATCTCAATTTCTTTGTTAGTACACCCATGCGAAACTGGGGTGGGCAGCTAGTTATAAATGTATATTTATGGATATTGAATAAAAATGAACGATAGTTTTTTTATACATAAGATTCTTACACTCCACCATAATTTGACTAATCGCCATTAAAGTTGGACTTCTAGATATTTTTTTTCATGTGAGACATTTTAGTCCATCCAATTCAAAGTAACTTGCAACTAAGCGGCGCGTAGATGTATTTTGTTATTAGTAAATTTTATATTGTTGTTTAAAGCGGATGAAGTGGCAGCTGAATGCTGGTATATATCAGGTAACAAAGACACTAATACAATTATGTTATTTTCATAAATGACACCAATTTTAACTTTAATCTTTCAGTTGACTTATCAATCGAACATAGAAACGAACATCTTAAACAACGGAGACATCTAATTTAAATTTGAATATAGTAATGAAATATCTGTCAAACTCGGTATAGAATTTTCTTTTATGACATTTAGTCAATAGACATTTGGTATGTATGTACACTGTCACTAATATGGCTATATTCAATAACAAATACACTATTTTTTCTTTCAAAAATACATCCACATATATACATGAATGTTGAAAGAGTATTAATGTAATATATTTTATATTTGAGTTATTAGTACTCCTAGATAACATTTTTGAACCAAAAAGTATCTGATAGTATAAAACGTGATACTCAAAAAATGTAATATAAGTATAAGTGGACTTCTGGTGGTGAGTGGATTATATTTCTTATGATATATGTAGACTATTCATTTGAAAGTTCGAAGCGCTCTATTATATGAGGTTGGTGGTTGGTTGTGGAAACTGGTTCCCACAGGAGTTTATTTAACACTTATCACGGGGTCGGAATATAAAAAAAATAATTGTATAATTTATTCCTTATGATGACTTCATGAATATAAAGTTGTGTATTCAACATCTAATAATAGACAATCAATGTATATAATTAAAATACACTTCTTTTGAAGCTAAAACTACTGCACGTATCAGTATAGGAGTATGACCATTTGTAACGGAATTTTTCGTTGATGGTTCTAGGCTACTTATTTTGTAGATTCCATTGATTTCTTGCCCATTTTTTTAAATTAAACGTTTATTTAACGCACAACTAAACCGGCATGTATCGGCTATTAATAATTAAAAGTATTATTAAATTTACTTCTAAGCAACATTTAGAAAAAAAACCCTTTAACTAAAAAGCTTATTGACACACTGTGTGACGATGATCGATCAGTTAATTCCAGTCTAATATTATCAAAGCTGTTACAATTTTCTTATTCTAATAAACATTCTCAGTTCGTGAAACTTTGTAAGCCTGTTTATATTTTCAAGAAGTGTTTGTAATGACAATAACTTCTTGCTCTCTCCGGTGTTACTTTTAATTTGCATTTCAAATTGTTTCTGTTATCCGGGACAAATGTCACTGTAGAACTTTTCGTGTAAAATGGACGAAAACTGGCAAAACAATCAAATTCTATTGTATTATGATTTTTGGAGTACTATGTCAATAAATATAAAATGTTAGTTAAATTTGTATATTTCAAGACATATTATAGAATAAAATAATTATGAAATTAAGAATCCCTAAGTAGATTAGTTTGTATTTTACATTTCTTTGTGAAATACTAGTTTTTGTCTGCGACTTCACTCGCGTTAATGTAGATTTCGTGCATATCTCGAGAACAATACTCTTTTTCTGAATGAAAGGCACTCATATTATTATTATTATACTAGCTGACCCCGGCGAACATTCATATTTTTACGATACTAACGTCACTCAATTGTTTTGCCTTCCCGGAATCTCTCCACTAACACTTAAACTTTATGGTATGGTATTAAAGTTCAAATTGACTTTTAAGTATTATTACGAATCATTTGTATGGGAGTATAGAAAAGTGTCGTTTTAAGACTTTTCCAAGTAATTTTTTTAATTTTTCTCTCCGTAAGATCTATCCTCGTACTTCAAGGAATATTCTAAAAAAAAGAATTAGCGAAATCGGTTCAGCTGTTCTCGAGTTTTGCGCTTAGCAACACATTTAGCGATTCATTTTTATATTATAGATTATCACCAATAATAATAATATTATATGCATAACATTACAATATATTGACATTGAAAAGGTTAATTCTGCAAAGAAATATTAACGGCTTTTGCAGGTCAATCCGGTAGCCCTACCACAGTTTGGCGTTAGGAACCCTAACTTGCTAACGTGTGAACATTATTAAATTCACATTAGTCAATGTCTCGTTAATAAATTAGCTTTCTAATGTCAATATTATATAATAACAATAATGATATTTTAGTATCATAATTGATAGTACGTATATTTTACATTCATATACATTATTTATAAGTACTAAAGAAAGAAAAAGTAGGTACCAAAATACATTATCTATGTATGATATCAAAGGAATTAATAATTTTCCTAACATCAGAGTAAATAGTGAGACGTTTGAGACAACTTGTAAATATTAAGCTTAGTACTTTGGCTTTTAATTAAGATCCTATTTAACTTACTAATTAAATTCGAAATGGGTTACTTTTGTTTATTTTTCAATACTCAATTAAAATGTGAGTTAAAACTAATATTGAGGTAAAGTGAAATTATATTGTTAAAGTATACTTGTATGGTGCACGGTAAGGTCGAAGGGAAGGAATTAAATTAGCCGGGATACGAGGGTCGGAAACAATAGTCACAATACAGACATTCGCAATGTTTCTTTTGGCTACATATTCGTTTGAGTCGGGGTACGGAATTGATATTCTTTTATTTCGGAACCTGTCTGTACGCATTCATTTTTCAACGTAAGGAAATTATTTTAAATGTTCGTTGTTTTTGTGTTTTCTGTAAGTTCATATAAATATTTTATCAACGTCGTGAATTTTTTATTTTATCAATGTCATCTTTATTCTATTATTTTATATCTTTCTAGACGGAAATATTAGACGAAAGATTTATTATGATGTCATCCTAATTTTTTTAAATAAATAATATGATTCTTATTGTGCCTCTATTTGTAAAATAAAATAAACATAGATCATATGATCTTTATATCCTTAATATCACTACATATTATAAAACAAAGCCGTCCGCCGCGTCTGTGTGTCTGTATGTTCGCAATAAACTCGAAAGCTACTTGACGGATTGTAATGCAGTCTTCACTAATAGATAGAGTAATTCATGGGGAAAGTTTAAGTATATAATTTGTCAAGGTTTTTTTTGTAAATTGGTTGAAATATAACGATAATTGTTGAAAGAATCGGAAAAAGTCAAGCCGCTTTAAGCGTTTCATTCATATAAGTATATATTACTTTTACGAATTACGAAACTGTTTATCAGGACAGGCCAACGTCCGCCGGGCCTGCTAGTTTCTATATCAAATACTTACGGGATAAGTGCAGGATATTGACTTTTACTTTTACTCTGAAATGTCCTCTATCTATCTATAAAATATTACTTACAATCGTTCCGAACGTTAAGCCGGAGAGAAACAACTGGCAATTCAATTATATTTATAGATTTCTGTAATTGAAACTAATAAATGTTCTTAGATTTATGTGAATTCCGAAAAATCACTTTGATCGTCTCGAAACTTCTACTAGTACTATTTGCTTTGACTACTTTAATAATTCGGCTATAACAAATCATTTGAATGATATATAATTTTCAATAAGTATTAAGCATTATATACTGAAATAGATAAAAGTTTATGTTACTATCGTAGAAATATTAGCTTTATAAATTATGATACCGAAATATTTTTTTATAAAATTAAACAAGCGTGGACATAACATTTACCATTATATAAGTATCATATTAGTTGGTAAATTATTATCCTTCATTATCCATATTAGATGTAGGTTCTACCAAAGAGAGCTTAATTAATTATTTTTCTGTTCTCTTATATAAAGAAAGGGCTTAATTTGTCGAACATATCATATAAAGAAGTAGCACAAAGGTTAAATTACAGGGTTAAACGAGTGATAAAGGAAATATAATATTATATATATTATATTTGAGAATACAAACTAATAGAAAACTCGGTGTAATTTTTGTTTAGATGTATTGAGAACAGTAAAATATCTAAACAATAAAAAACAAAATCAAAAACTTTATAATACATATAGGTTATGATACTGGTGGCCATTTCAGAACGGTCAATGAAGTTAAGTTATTAAGTCCATAAATCACGGAGACGAAGCAAATTGATATACAATAAGACAAGCTGGGCAGTGGGGTCAGCACTCCTTAGTCACACTTGTATACAATATTGAACATAATATTGCCCTTCCTGATGTAAAGTGTAATAAATCTATTCATATATTTTATATTTATTATGAATGATATTATTTGCGTGAGTGGAATATATATTATGTATATTATATAGGACGTATGATTACCTCGACTACGATTACCGAAAAAAGGTATCTAACTTGTCATGGTTTGAGGATAATAGTGCTTGTGCATATTAGCCTCCCGTATATCTAACATTTTAATACAAAATGCATAATAAGACCTCAACTGATGTGCATGAATACACATGTGGATTACTTTAGGTTTATGATGATTGCTTAGTAGTTAGTTTGTTGTGACATCCTGTTAATCTATATAAGTTCGAATTCTTGGGAATGAGCTGCAGCTTTCGGAGATGAAAAACATAGTGATGAAACCATAGGATGTGGTAACGACTTTTCTAAACCCGTCAGGCTAGCTACCACCTTCAAGTTGAACGTCTATCCCCAAGCAACTATAGGTGTGTTCCAGCTGCTATACTTGTGAGCCTCTCCCTTTAGGCTTAGCGTATTTATCATCTTAGGTCACATCGTCATTTGGCATCAGGTGGGACTGTTGTCAAACGTCAAAACATATAAAAAATAAACAAATGTATCGTTTTAAGTATAATTACAATATCATTTCTAATGGATACATGCCAAACAAACTGAGACAGAAAATCTATAAACATTCTTAACTGACCTCAAAAAGGATAAGGTTGTCTCTCCGAAAGTCGACATTTATAAATAATTCTCTTTTACTTGGTAAAGGGAAGAAATAAAAAAAAGTCAAGAAAGCCTCATATCAGTTTTGTTATTATCGGACCTTCTATTTGGAAGATACACCAGAGAATTCCTCAACATCGACTAGAAGATATATAGTAATTAAAATATAGGCATATTTATGACAATCCAAAACTAGGCAGATATCTAAAAATGGTCAATAATGTTCTGATAAATTTTTTAGGGTATATTTTTTTATTGTTTTATTCGTTGTTATTTTTTATTTATTTTTTGTATTAAAGAACTAATTTTTTGTAATATGCACGTACGCAATAAGTAGTACGTATGTGTACATATTACAAATGTCATACGAAATGTGAACCAAGTTTTGCTACATCAGTTAATAATGATGCACTTCCCGGATACTGCATCATTCGGATCATTACTACAGAAATAAGTAAATGACGTAATGTGTCCTTGATTTCATTATTGCTCTTTGCTTCGTTCATTGCATCGAAAATGTCTGTGTATAAGGTGGAAAGGACTTCGTGTATTGAAATATTTCTGTTTCAAATTTGTAAAACAATGTTTAATTATTCATATGTTGTATAATTTTTTTATTTTATTTCAGTCAGATACTTAAAATCAAAAAATGATATTTATAATAATCAGTAATCTATTTCTTATTTTTTTCTATTATTTCTATTCAACATACATTGTAATTATATGTCATCGTGGTCGAGTTGTTTAATAGGTGGAATTTCATTTGGATATTCATAAGGTCGAAAACTCACTTGTCTGAATTAAAAAAAAATTGTGTACACACATTTAAATTGGTACGACTATCGACTGACTGTAAAGAAAAACATTGTGAGGACACCTAAACCACAAAATGTTCTTGTGTATGTGAGTAAAGTATTGAATTGTAGATTTCTTGGAGTTTGAAATCGCCAATGTGTCATAGGTTCAATAGATGATTATGTTCTTTTCTTCAACCCGAAAGAGGCCTAGCAGTTGGACTTTTTGAAAATGACGTGTAGTCCGAAGCTGTAAAGGTCTGTCAAGCCAATAGCGTAGTCAGTTCGAAAAGAAAAAAACAACTGACGTTATTATTATAAGACTATTACAACATTCCATATAAATTAGTAATAACAAGTTTTTTTTTGTTATTAATAATGTTCCTTGTAATGTTGTAATGCATGATTATTTTATACTAGCCTGAACATAAAGAGTAAATGCAATATCTCGTGCTTAAATACTAGCTCTTGCTTGCGGTTTCGCTTATATTAATGTGCATGTGTGTGTATGTGTTAATATTCCGCATGGAAGTTACCTTGTATCTTTTTCTATGCCCTTGAAATGTGCAAAATTTCATAATCATCGGATGAGTAGTTAAGGCGTGAAAGCGTAATAAGCAAACAAACCCACTTTCATGTTTGTAATATAAGTTAGGATTGGTATTATACCAAAGAGTAATGTGTCAGTTTTTGTTCTATTAAATTTATGAATATACTAACCGGTACCTGTAGTTTCGTTCTAGTGAAAATAGTTTTGTTATTTCATAGAAACTACACATTTTATGCAGATAAATTGTATTTGCTTGTTCAAAAGTAATTCTAAAAAGTTCTTTATTTGCCAGTAAAAGCCTAATCCAAATTAATTCAGTCAATTATTCTTTGTGTGAACAACGTCTGTTGGGTTAAATTTAATTTTGTGTTGCATCATAAGACTTGTGTTTTAAAAGTGACCATTTACCACAGGTTAAAAATTAATCCTTTATATATACTGTTCTAAGTTATATTGTTTAATTAAATAAAGGGTACTGGGACATTTCGAATAAATACAAAAATATTTTAGATTACGAGTTTATTTTACGTTACAATTTTGCAACGTACACGATCACAACTTAAATTACAAATTGTTAGTAAATTGTATTTTAAATGTAAAATTGAGTAGTTACATTTCAAAATGAACAAAGACTAATTTTAGCCGTTCATAAAATTTTAAGATTTTTCTAAAGATCTTCAAATTGTATAGATGTAAAATCTTATGAACGACAAAATTCGGACTTCGTTCACGGTGCATAAAAGCAAAAAACTAAAGATCTTATATAAACGATTAAAATTGGACTTTGTTTATTTTGAAATGTAACGACTCTATTACTGCGTTTTTCATAAATACCAATACAATAGATAAGTTATTAGATTGTCGAAATTACTATTAATTTGCTAATTACAGCTCAGTATTAAATATTGATTTCGGTTGACAATCCGTAATCGGTAATTGGTTCGGCATTTCGTGTTGTCCGCGGCCAGTGATAGGTATTTGAGCAATGTTGGTAATATGCGCAGCCGTGCAGAGGTCACCCATATATCTTCATTACGCGGCGCGAATAGCATCCTGTCATGTAACAAGTTCATTGTTCCAGATATAGAACATTTGTCAATTCGCTCTCAATAAATACAAGTGTTTTTTTTTAATACAGCAAAAGTATTTTTTTATTATTATTATTAGGATCATTTTACAAACTTATTTTATAAAACAATGATGCTTACATTGCTTAGTAAATTGTTATATTAAGTAAAACTCAATACGTACGAATTGTAGCAATAATAAAAGAATGAGAAATGGTAAAGCAGATAACATATACAAAATCTGTTCCAGTTAAGCGTCTGTTGACGAATGATACGCGCGTTAATGAAGGCCAAGTAGATACAATACGATCGGTGACGAAGCTTTGTCGGGCTGGGGACGCCGGGACAGAGGGACGGCTATCACGCGATCACTAGCGCATTTCTGTTAATAGCCCCCAATATTTTTTGTTACGTCTCAAATAAAGGCGATAGCGACTTTATTTCGAAAGTAAATTGATTCTTACTAATATTATAAACGTGTGTATGAGTTTGTTTGTTTATCATTTGTTATTTCATAACCATTGAATCGATCTTCATGAAATTTTCGATACACGTTGTCAGGGGTAAAGAAAGGTTATATATTATATAAGGAAAAAATTATATATTGTTCTCGAGGAATAGCTCAAGTCTGTATTAATGCGAGCGAAAGTGCGAAGAAAAGCTAGCACTATACTATATGTATTACATGTAAAAATAACATAATACAATAAATGTAATGTACAAAAAGTATTAATTAGAATTTACTCTTTGTCACTACGTGTGGTAGTTTTGTTTTGTGCTTTAATAATGTTGGTTAATAAAGTACTAAATAGATAATTTGTTTTTACTCATCACTTTAAAACAGTTGGAAAACATATTTTTTCAGACCAATATGTTTTAATTATTAATATTCAATTTATACGTCACTAGCGGCCCGCTCCGGCTTCGCACGGGTATTAAACATATAGCCTATGTCATTCACTGAAAAATGATTAAAATCGATCCAGTAGTTTTGATTTATTCATTACTGCCCGTGGCCCGCACGCGTTTAATTTGGAGTAACCTCAAAAATAATAGTATTTCTCCACTATTTAATTTCTGTCATTATACATATAAACCTTCCTCTTCAATCGTTCTATGTATTAAAAAAAACCGCATCAAAATCCGTTGCGTAGTTTTAAAGATTTAAGCATACATGGGGACATAGGGACAGAGAAAGCGACTTTGTTTTATACTATATAGTGATAACTAAACTTGTCAACAATAAGGCATGAAAAAATGTTCGGATAGTCGAAGTAGAATGGTGGATTAACCAAGTAAAATGAGTAGACTATTTTTTTCCGGCAATAACCGTTACCGTTACGTTAGTGAGATAAATTTTGTGTTTAGGTTCTTCGAACTTACTAATCAGATTTTAAAAGTTCTTTCTCTAATACAAAATGTTGTCTCAGAGTCCTGTAGACTATTCTTGTTAAAAGCGAAGTTACTAGATTTATATATCGCAATAATTAAACAAGCAGTATCGATGAAAATTTGGCATAAAAATGTATAAGAACGAAATGGTCCAACAACATTAAATGTGATTGTAACTTGCGCCAAGTGAAATGTTCATAAAGGGTCAGTGTAACAGCGGGGGCCCGATGACAACCCCAAATAGAAAGGGCTCTCAGAGAAAACTTTACGCTCCGTCCCTTCCTTTTATATGAGCTTCATAGAATTCCGCTTAGCTGCGTTTCAACACGATACCTCGCGATTTAACTCGACGTTGTGATGTCGGATTTGGGACATTATTTTCGGATGTAACTTTATGTTCATTTTTTAATAATTGCCATTTTTTTTTCATCAATCAGAGGTATGATAATGTAAATTCATTTTTTTTTTATTTTATAGGGTTTCTAGGTTGTCTATAGTCTCGTCCGATGTTAAATGACGATATGGTCCAACATGGTAACAACGGTAAACCTAGAGGGACTGGTTCTTAAGTACAGCTCAGCTGGCAGAACATATGTGTTTAGTGACAGATTTTCAACTTGAAGGTGTTGTTACACTTTCACGCTTATCAATCATTATGAAATTTTACAGACGCGTTCTCAGGGGTACAGATAAGGAAACTTGAATACCTTATACGTTATTTTTTCCCGGGGAATATATCTAATCTACATTAATATTAGCGAATCCGCTTGTAGAACTTGTTAATTCTATAATTTTCTTTTTATCTGATATTTTTATTTACGTTACCACAATAATGCAAGTAATCATTTATCATTACATTTTTATATAAATCAACATATAAAATAACTACACGTTTCGTTTGTGACTAGATATGACAACAAGGTTTAATTTATGCCCATCTCTTATACTTAATGTTTGAAATATGGTACCCGCTCGTACACCTTTTATACTCATACTTATTTCATGACCGTTATAGAAATTCGTCTCGCTGTTTTGCAAGAGTAATAATTGTATTCTTAGATAGGAAGTGATTTTTAAAGTGGTCTTTTTTTTATTATACCACAACAGAGTGATGTCACTGTAATAGACGATGAGCACAACGTGGTCTAAAAATTATGGCGACCACGGAGAAATATCCAAACCATCGACAATTATTGTTGTCATACTCATGTGCCACTAAGACACGTCCTACAACTGGTAAAGGTGGTCAAGACCAGTCGTACACATTACCAACTATAATGTCCTATCGCCCAGCTTCTTTCAGGCCTAAATTGTAATAGTTATAACTTAATATTGTAATATATAGCAGGCGTATTGTTATTGTACAGTGTGTTTTGTTTTAAATTAAAACTTCATGTTCACTTCACTTGTAGGTGGTAGAGCTACGCTGAAACTATTACTGGTTTCAGCATGAATGGGTCAGCTCGCCCGGGGTAGTACCACCCTCTCACAGAAAACCGACATGAAGTAACAGTGCTTGCACTGTTGCGTTTCGTTCGGTCAGTGAGAGCGCCGGAGGCCCACATATTTAAAAGGCCGGCAACGCACTTGCAACTCCCCTGGTGTTGCTAGTGTCTATGGACGGCGGTGATCACTTACCATCAGGTGACCCACCTGTTCGTTTGCCCCCTATAATATAAAAAAAATAATAATAATATATATATATTGTAACATACATACATGTAGTTACATCGTTCACTGTCCACTGTATTTACCATATTTGAAATTAAAAAAAAATCACATTTTATTGTTTTTTTTTCGAACTGTCTAACGTTATTGACCTGACAGTTCTTCACAGTTTCACCGGATTACAGATTTTATTGGATCTTTACGGTAACTTATCTTATTCGACGTTTCGAAAGCATTACATTAGCTATACTTTGTAGCCGTGTTAAAATTCTTAAGTAGCACATTAAAAAAGAATATCAAATGTATGTCGAAGTCACAAAAATCTCAATAAACGATATATACGCTAAATATAACTGTAAACAAAACGTAAATAAAAATGGCATTAGATTTATTCTTTTAACAAAGCATTGAATGTTCCGATATATACCTGAAAAACAATGTTTTGTATTTCCTCATTTTCTCTAACCTATTTCGGAATTGAACAAGTCATACCGCCCTTTAAAAAAAGACGTTCGTCTGGCATCAGTGAAGCGACAATAGGTAGAGATGCTCTATTGTTTTTTTTTGTATATTGGATTAAGTATGATATAAGAATAGATTTGCATAATGCAGAATGTTATCGAAATTTAATTTAATAAGTACTTTACATATTTTCCAATATTTATTATATCATCGTATTGACAATGTTATTATAACGATAACGTTCTGTCGATATTATCGATTTTTAATTTTTCTAGTTGTACTTTACATTTCATTTTGCCTGTGATCTCATTATTTGTTACATTTTCAGAATTTATTCAAACAAAAAAATATTTGAACAATTTAAGACGAATTCTCAAATAACTGAGGACATGTACTTGTTTGTATTATTGAGGCATCAGATATACGTGGGTATTTTGTTTTCGTAACTTAAGTGATCAGTGGTGAGTAGGTCTTGTGGGTTAAAGACGGACAGCAGGGAACCATGGTATGTGGGCGGCTCGGCTCTTTGTGAGAACGTCAGGCGCGACGCGGGGGACGCTGACGTCACGACACGCATGCGCAATTGAAGACTCCTTAATTTACAGAACTATCGAAATTTACAGAACGTGCATTTGTTTTGAACTAGTTGCGGAACCTGGCATCAGAGAGAGCCTTAGGTTTTTTTGTAATAATTGAGAATTCTGTTTAACATAATTAGTAGCTACCGACAATAAAGTACTTGGGTAAATTTCCATAGACGATATACTAAGTTTTTTTTTCATCACTGTATTACATCGTGTTTAACGATTAAAAATGTTAATTGTACACAGTTACTAATTTGAATTAAACGAGAATACTATAAGAAAAATTAAAGTAACCGTGTTATAAACGAATAATCTCTGTGTACTACGTTTTTTATACTTATATTATTCTTTATAGTAATAACAAAATACGTTTTTTAATTATAAATAACTAAAATAATTAAGATATAGCAATGATTTATCTTAAAATTGGGGATGTACTATACACGGCAGTCCGTGTCGACACCGGCCCGTGAGGAACAGTCGAGTCGCGTGCGTGATCTACTACGTCCGTACGCTACGGGCCGCTACACGACGTAACCGTTACTACGCAGCTACGGACCACAATACGCTACACAAATAACCGGACCGTGCGAGGGTGTTCAATCAAACTATATACATTTGTGCGTTTATTCTGTGCTACTTTTGTGACTCAAAGTGAATGCAACGAGAGAAAAAAGGTGGGTGTATATTGAGTAACGATGTGAAAGGTACACAGTTCGGTTGCGAATTACTAATGTCAAGGGCACGAATATTGATCATAAACGTGAAACGTGAATGTTGTTTTAATTTTGTATAACATATATTTTCAATGTAGGATTTTAATCAAAACCATTATGTTTAAATCGCCTACTGCAATTTAAATTATGATTTAACTTACATTTTTTAAAATCTAAAAATAATAGTAACTTGAGATATCAAAGAATCATTTCAATATAACGGATAACAATAATGGGACTGTGCCCAAACCGACGTTGCGAATATTTAATGAAGGAAGGTACCACCACATACAAATTTCATGAATTAGGTGCGTTTTCCGTGTTGTCACATAAAGTATTTATTGTACTTGTTACATTACTTTTATATATAAAAAATATGATTTTTATGAATTTTATACTTTAATTTAATACCACTATATTAAAATATATACCAATTTCTTATGTCAAAATGAATTTGAAGGATAAGAAATATTATTAAATATTGTATTTATTGGCAACAATTGGAGCGGTTTTGAGTACATATATAAATAAAGACTAATATAATATAATAACACTATATATAGACATTTATTTTCAGGTTTTAAACCTGAAAAAAAACACACCATTTAAGATTTCCGTATTCATTAACTTCTTTTAATATGACAAATGAATTGTAATTTTAATTTTAGTATGCTTATTTTAATTTGATTTGACTACATCATAACGTCATTTGATTTAATATGAAAAATTAGGAATATTTATGAAAATAAGTTGGAAGATGAGTTTTGTAAATGGTTTTCTTTAGTATTATGGTATCCTTCTAAAGGTGGAGCCCAATCATATATATTTATATAATCTCAAGGTTCTCTAATAAAATATAACCCCATGAAAACTTCATAGTCAAATTTAGTCGTTTCCCCGTGAATAGATTTTACAATTATTGTGTATTATTCTACTAAATGTCTTATTGTGATATTTGCCTTCTTAAAATACAATTATACTATGCATTTTTTTTAAACCTACATTTAATTTGGCTATGAAAGATATTTAAATAAATAATTATTAGAAATACATGTATACTGTATAGTTTATGGAAAATTATAAAAATAAATTAGATAAGAGAAATAATAAGTGATAAAAGTTTAAAAACGAACTTTTAATGTTATTTTTACAAAAGCAATTTTAAAAAAAATTGCCTTACCTATAAGTTTCAGTGTTAATGCGATAAATTTATAACAAATTCATAAATCTTATCTAATCTTATTTGGTTCGTTTTTAGCGCTAGTTTATTTTCCATGACAACATTTTTAATATGATATAGGTTAAAACCGTATGCTTTAAAATTAATTTTACTTTGAAGTATTAACAATGTTGCTAACAATAATAAATATTCTATTAACTTAGAATTGTTATTAGAAGATTCCTGCGCAATAACTAAGAATTATTGCGCAACTTTTCAGAGAATAGTTCAACATTTCTATGCCATTTTTATGGATCCAATAGACAATTTGTATGCAAGACTTATTCCGAGTGGTGATTGGTTGTTTCGGTTTGGTACGTTTTTGCATGATTTTTGTTATTTATCCAGTCTATCATCGTAAACATATAACTATGAGAAATATAGTATACAATGACTAGGTTTTTATGCAGCAACTTGTTAGTAGTGTATTTTTATCGTGATGTATAGGTATGTACACTTGGTCATCGAGTGATTTGATCGATGGAATATTAGTTCGACGTCTGCAGGCGCCAAACCCCGACGTGTATCGATTAATTTCTCGGTATTCGAGTACATTTACTAATTTCATTTGGTGGCGCTGTCGGCTTACGGTAAAGGAAAATATCGCAAGCACTCTTCAACATCAGAAATGTTCACGTGAGGAAAATATAGAACTGTGCATTTTTTTGTTCTTGAAATCGTCAATGCATCGAGGGCATGTTGATCATGTCAGTGCTTTCCCTAGGGAAGAAGTCTTTGGCCTAGTAGTGTAATCCTTATTTCTTTTTTATTATAATTTGGTCTACGAAACTGAATTTAATTTTTACAATGCAATACTATTTATTCTATAATTATACTTAAAATAAGATTCTTCTTGACGTAGACACAGCCTACTTTGTTGTACATGCAATAAAAAAAGAAAAAAAAACAAGATACATAAACAAACATGGTGCGGCTGTTGGAAAGGTATACAATAAAAACAATTAAAACTAAAACTTTACGTAACAAATAAATTACGGTTACAAAAAAAAGTTAATAGAAAAGTAGTGAACTAATGAATCAGTTATATCGTTATGTATTAAAAAGAAATCAACACAAAATAAAAAAATAAAAAATAAAAGGGTAAACAGTTATAAGTACGGAAAAATATCAAAATGCTTTAATTTGGTTTTAAATGAGGCTACAGGACTACAAGCAAACAGATCTATATATTTTTGAATGTTATTATATGACGAACACATTCGATAAATGGGAGAATGCTGACCTAAGTTGCTTCTCGATTGTGGTAACGTGTATGTTTTACGATTACACAAACGATTTACTGGCTGCCATTATTATTATTACTAGATTTTTTTCTGGATAATCGTGTATGCTAAATTTTATGATGAATCGTTGAGTAGTTAAGGTATGAAAAGGAGACAAACAAACACACATTGGCATTTATAATATTAGTTAAAATTAGCATGACAAAATCAAAATTGCCGGTCCCTTTATAGTTTCAATTTAAATGGTATTTGTCATTATATTCCTTGAAGTAAACAAAAACTGTAAGAGAAAGCCAACAAGTCGTGTGATAAAATTAGAGTCAGTATACACCGTATTTGTTACTGGGATACTTGAAAGAAATATATAAACACATTGTTGATACAATAGTCGTGATTTCTTGTATTTGTGCTTACGTCGTAACGTATGTTTGTTATGTAAGTTTGTATGGTGCTCATGATCATAGCGATTGAATACAATAAACATTTTAAAATAAGTTTAGTCCTTATTTTTTATGGAGACTTCAAAATATCTTAAAAATCTATATAAATAAGTTCAACCATTTATTTGTGTTATCTGAAATATTTAGAAAATTTAATCAAAATTTTGAAATTAATAAAATGATAATTTCTTTGGAAATTACGAAAAATTAAATATCTGTTAACAACCTTGTATTTCACTTTTGTTAAGAACTTTGTAAATATTCTCTTTCTAAATTTTTAAATTAATCGAAACGAATACACACAATTTGTAAATATACTCCTGACTACAAACTACATCATAATTATTGTAATTCTTTGTTGCTATTATTGTTTATTTCAATAAGTAGTTGATTTATAACAAAATTAATATTAGGTAAATATACGCTGTGTACAAGTAATAAAAACACACAAAAAAAATATGGTGTTCGGTTGAACGACATAGAAGATAATTCACTGCAGTACCATCTGGTGGCCAGTTGCAAAATGGTTGCAAAAGGGATACCATAAACCTTTGACATAAAAAAAATAGATGATTGATGATTATTTGATAATGGTCGGTCAATCGGTATTGCATTACATTCTATCATATATACTCGTCGTGGAATCTGAACTGTTTTTGCCTATTTATATAAAGGGGCTTCCAATAATGGCGGACAGATTTTGGCAGCCCGTGGTGGGCATATTATTGTGGGGGATCCGTGTAACCTGTTGCTGATTATTCAGTAATAAATTCCAAATCACCATCGCAAGTTACATTGTTCAGAAGCACGTCCAAATGGCAAAATTTTATTATTAAAAAAAATGTTCGGTAGGGCAAACGTTGTGCCCATTTTACGGCAGACGCTGTGGGTTTTCAGAGTTATCTCTGAAACTTTTGGTAGGCAAATTGAAAACCGTACGTCGAAGGAACGCATAATATCGAAGAAAGTATGCAGGAGAACCCAAAGCAGCCAATTCCTCGATGAACATAAGAACTCGGTCTTTTGCAAACTTCTCCGTGGCCAATTTTACGTCGAAATTTGTTCCTGTACCAGTACAAAATTCAACTGGCTCAGAAGCTCAACGTGAATGAGTACGCACAACGTTATTTGTTTGGTGACTGGGTTTTGGAGCGTTTGGAAGTGGACCCCGATTTTAGATGAAAAATCATTTTTTGTGATGAGACACATTGTTTGAGGAATGGTTATGTTAATAAATACAATTGCTAGATATTGCTCGACGCCAACCCACAACAGGTTAACCAAGTACCAATGTTTCTACAAAAAAATTGTGCTAATTTTGGGCCGACAGTATCATTGGCTCGTACTTTTTCGAGAATAATGTTGGCGAGGCCATTACTGTCAACGGTGAGCGCTATAAAGCAATGCTGGTATATGGATTTGGACCACATGTGTTTTCAACAAGATGACGCTACATCTCTCACAACGGACATCACGGGGGATGTTCTGCGTGGACGATTTGGATGGAAGTAGGCTTATATCTCGCAGAGATGATCTGTATTGCCAATCGAGGTCGTGCGATTTGACTCCGCTAGATTTTTTTTGTAGTGTTTTCTGAAGTCTATTCTAATAAGCTTTAATCTGCCGATAATAAAGCCAACATATAGCCCATCGCCCAAATTCAAGTGGATCTATTACCCCAGAATCAATGAAAATTGCACCATTCAATTCCGTACCACCATGAGAAGCCGAGGCGGATATTTCAACAAAGTTATGTTATACATAATAGAATGCATGGGGCTTTCAAATAAAAACAAACTTTCATAATAGCACCCTCATACACAGCTCATTTTTATCCATTTCAAAGTCGGTCCTTTATATAATAATATTTATTTATTTTGTTCTTATGTGTGTTTAGTAAACCTTTAGTTCTGTTTCATTTGATAAATTATTTAATGAAGGGAAGTGTTTATTTAGCATATAAACCTATTCTAACCTATAAATAAATAAGTTATGAACAATACACAAATAACGAATATTAATTTGGGAAAAAAATAGTTAATAAATTTGGTTTTTAAATTACAATTATTTCAATATATTTAGTCATTATTTGAGTTACCAGTTATATTTTGTTGTTTACAGTAGTTCTTTACTGTACAGTTAGGTATTGGCCAAATTTGAATAATTTAACATCGTGACATTATTTCGACATTTAAATATTTTTCTGACAAAACAAAGAGCTTATACATATTTTATAGACCTTCGGAGACATCTATATACATGTAAAATATAATAACCCATATAATAGAGAAACTTAACGCATGTGAATTATAAAGTCAAGCCTCGACCCAATAGTGTGTGGGGACGAATGCAAGTAGTTACGTAGAGTGCACACTGTCGTTCCAGTGCCCTAATGGACTTTCACATACATATTTATTTTATGCTAATGTAGGATGATCAAAGTAATAGCAACTACTAACAAATAAATATAGCAATATAATTACATAATTCTAACTAGAAAATGCCGTGTTCCGAAAACTTTCAATTATTTAAGTTTTAACTATTTATATTTCATTTTTAACTAACAAACTAAGCTATTATTATTTCTATATTTAAATATACATATGCGTTTTATAAAATGTCATCAAATATAATATTATTTTAGAATGCAACGACCAAGTTTTCCATTAGGTGTTTTCGGTCTTTTACGTATCACTTGTAGATTTGGTTTTTAAAATGTAACGATAAAATAAGACCTCATAATATATCTAAAACATGTTTTTCTTATTAGATTCAATAGAATACCATAAAATAATAAAAGTATTTACTAAAATAGAACCCAGAAGGATAATCAAATAACCTATATAATTTTGCCAACGAAGGCAATAGTTTGGAAAATTGAATTGACAGTAATAAAGATCGGACCTATTTGTGTTCTTTTGATATGTGATTTTCTGGGAAAAATCTCCTTTCAGATAACATAAAATAATGAAAGTAGTATATATTTCTTACACATCCTAATTAAATAGAGTATCAAAAGATTTACTTTCTCCCGAATCTCTCGAATGTGGAAAATAATTATACGCATCATATCGTGAGCTAGAACGCGTTTTAAATTACATGACTTCAATATTATGTGGAAAGAGAAATGGAGCAAATAAGATTCATGTTTTAAAATAATTTGTATGTCTTATAATCTAGACGCTTTATAACATGAAACTTTAATTAACTGTTCTGTACGAAGAGTAACTATGATATGTTTATATGAATTGTAAAATTTATATTAAAATTTATTAACGTACGTTCTTTTAAAACACAGAATTTAATATAGGCGAGTCAGTTTGCGATAAAAAAATTTGATACAATAATATTTGCTAAATGACTTAATTATCTAAAATTAAAAAGATTATCTAGTATTTATAATACTTTATTTATTTTCAATTGAGTATTTTCATAATTCGTAGGATATTTTTTTAATTAATATTTATTCGCACATTAATTACGAAGATTAATATATGTAATACCTAAGTTTTAATATATTTAAATACTTCTTTTTATCTATACAATAAAATAATGTAAACTGCGAGGGTTGAGTTGTTTGTAGGCGTAATATCGATTCGAACTCCGAGGCGCAGCAATGATTTTTTTAGAATTCGTGCACATTTACTAATTTACTTTGGTAACAGTATGGGCTGACGATAAAGGAAACCTGAACCTTAGAAATATTTTTGTAGCATAAACAAATGTGAGATAAAAATCGCCAATACAACGTGGACTGAGTGGTGATTATATTTGCACTTTCCCTCAGAAAGGATCCCTTGGCCAAGCAGTAGGACTCTACTGACTAGCATTATTTATACTACTAAAAGTGTCTGAATGTGTATGTGTAGTGGAATAGAAGTTTATTACTATTGTATTCTTTTCCAAGATTCTAGAACTATCTCTAATAAGTTAAGTAAACCGGTAATGCATTACCATAACCTAATACTTTTAATTTTGTGGTGAAATATGGCGCGAAGGGTGCGTCATAGCAAAGTGACACGCTCTTTGTGCAAATATAGGGTGCCCCACCTACGGTCAAACAATTGTGTTAGCTATTGGAAGCATAAACAATCGAATTTAATTTTCTTTTTCAAGCTGAAGAGAATGCAGACACTCTCAGATAGTATATTAATATATCAAAATCCAAGATTAGTTTAATTAATGATAATACAAGCCTTTATTATCAAGTTTTGCATGTATCAGTTACTAAATCGACCAGATGCTGGGTGATCAACAAGCCAGGCGCGTGGTAGCGCCAAGCTATTATTGTGCCTACCGACGTATTGTCGTACCTAATAAACAACAATGCTGTTTTTATAAGATGCAAGAAGACATTTCAAATTTCATAATAGGTATAAAAATTTTCATTCCTTTTAAATATATTTTTTATAGCTTTGTATTTTACAAGAAATACATGGACATTTCGGGAATTTATTTTAAACTAGCCGATGCGACTTCGTTTGCGTTCATTATTTTCTTAGCAATATATTTTATATACAGAGGAAAAACTTAAAAAAATTGAAAGCAAATTTATACTTTTCTAATAAAACTGGGTTGTCAACAATGTTATCCGTTTATATCCTTTCTCCTGTGGAAGCGCACCATACCGCTTGCTTCACTTCTCCACGGCAAGAAAACACAAATCACTGAAGGAGTAATGCTTATAGAAATCGTGATTTCTTAAAACCTTAAAAACATTATATTAAAAGACGACATCGCGACATTTTTAAATAAGGACAAATATCTATGAAGTAAAACTAAAAAATAAGATTGAAATCTTTGCAGTAGTTTTTGCATGATGCACGCACAAACGCAGACCCGATATATATAGATTTATATTATGAATTCAGTATATTTTGGTAGGTGGTAGAGCTACGCTGAAGCTATTACTGGTTTCAGCATGAATGGGTCGGCTCGCCCGGAGTAGTACCACCCACTCACAGAAAACCGACGTGAAATAACAGTGGTTGCACTGTTGCGTTTCGTTCGGTCAGTGAGAGCGCCGGAGGCCCACATATTTAAAAGGCCGGCAACGCACTTGCGACTCCCCTGGTGTTGCTAGTGTCTATGGACGGCGGTGATCGCTTATCATCAGGTGACCCACCTGTTCGTTTGCCCCCTATAATATAAAAAAAAATATATTACGTATTGAAATGTAGAATTACAATTAAAATAACAAATAACTAAATTCTTTTGAATAACTTCTTACTACGAAGAAGCATATTTTATATCGTAATAAATTACACACAAGTATTAGCATTATATAAGTTTGTTAGCAGTGTAACCCCTACAGGGTGTGTCATGCCAAAGTGACCGACGCTTACAGTAAATAAAGGACGCCTCATCGCCTTAAGCCATACAGGATGTGTTAGCTGTTGAACACATCATTAATTGAATTTGGTAATATCCGTATGTTTATATAACAAATATTAAAAATTTACATGAGGTATTTGTTTTGTAATATTTCATTACATGGGTAACACATTCACGAATGGCTTGAAATCAATTATTTTAACCCGTTAGTGTGAACGCATAATTTTTGTATTACTTAAAAATTTATAAAAATATCGAAATCATAGGCAGTATGCAACGAATATATTGATTTTTAAAAGGTCCAGTGGTAGCGTGCTCGAACATTGCATAGATCGACGAAGGTTTGAGTCATTACGATGAGCCGGATCTATCTGGGACGGGATACATTGCGATGAAACAATAGCGTGGTGGTAAAGCTTTTTTAAGCTCATCTGGGTAACTATAACCCTCAAGTTGATAATTTATCGACAAGCACCTATAACTGAGTTTCAGCAGCTATAATAGTTTAGAGTCAGTCCTCCTCTTTTGGGCTTAACATGATTATCATCACAGAACAAAACGTTATAATTATACCATGAGGTTAGATTGTGGTCAAACCTAAAGAGACAAAAATATGGAACACTGAATAACAAAATTTATAGATAAATATATTTTTTAAATATCAGTTTCTATCTAAATATTAAAACGTGTAGAAAAAACTTTGAACCCCTTTTGAACCACAATACGCGCAGCACCGTATAAAATTTGGTACATAGTTAAAGTTCATATTCTCTATACATGTAAATATAAAATTTATGTATAATATATGTTACAAATATATTAAATAAAACAATGATTATTTATGTTCATACGATATATCAAACACATATTAACCTGTCTTGAAATATTTACTGGGTAGAGACTATTTCTGATAATATGAAAATTGTATTAGGATAAATCGATAATTAATCTACCTATAATCAAGTGTTTCTACTCGCTTATACCCGACTTAGTAAAACCATATTCAAAATAAAAATATACAATTATTATAAATGTAATACTCTTTAATAAAAGAGCCTCAGTAACATTTACATTAGAAAAAGTAATGAATTACGGTTGAATTTCGACCGCTTGACGACCGTTAGTTAATATACGAATATCAAGGAGCCTTTATATACAATCTTATATATTTTCATTATCTTAGTCTTCAAATTCCCATTATCATATAAACGTCTAAAATGTTTATTAAAATACCCGTAGACATTTTCTGAAAGTATTAACTTTAATTTAATAGTCTATAGACAGCAATTAAAAATTAATTTTCTATTCCCCTACATTTGCAAATTATAACCTTTGAAACGTTTATATTAGATATAATTAAAAGTTAAGATCTTTAAATTGAATATCGACTTTTTTACTAATGTATACCTAAAAACCATAATTTTAGGTTGGCGTGTATAAACATGAGTCGCCATCATGTAGCTTTAAAGAAATATTGTGTTTTATTCCCGCCTTATTTCCTATTCGTTCGTTACTACGAGTGAATGGAGATAACTTGACTTTACGAGTCGACTAGGAACCTGAAATCGAAAGACACTTTACGTTTAGTGCACTCTAGGGATTTCAGTATGTCGGGAATTGAGAACATTTTCGTGTCGCTTTGAGTGTGGACAGTTTTAAAATTGCTGAACTGTATCGATCTGTCAAGTATATTACAAATAGTGACACCATTACTTTAAAATATAGATACAAGTAGCACTAACCAAACCGCAATACTAGATATGTAAGTAGAGAATTGTTTGAACTTGTTGTCTAAAAGTTATATACAAAATAACATCTAATGTACACTCCTAGTTAATCGTTTTTGTCGCTCTGAATATAGCCATAAGTAAGTACGAGTTTGAGCGTAATATAGTTAATTGTTTAATACAAAACAAAATTAAAATATGGTTATAGAAATTTAAAATTGGCATTTATTTATCTTTATGTTGTCTCGATGTTATATATATCGCACCCACCCAAGTAAGGTAACATATCGAATTTTTAGATAATTTAGTTTTTGCAATAAAATTGGTCATTATAAATAGTTCTGAAAGGTGTATCTCTTATCATAGAAATTTTCATGACAATGAAGTTGTAAATTAGAGAGTTAGGGCTAGTTTTGTAAAAAAAATTATGATCGTCGATTTGTTTTTTGCCGTTTCCCAAAAGACTACTTTTCTAAGTTAAACCTTTACTTTGTTAAGAATGCGATATACATATATATACAACATACTATATTTTTATATGTAAATTTGTTTTGTACGGAACCATGTTCAAAGCAGTTAAAATGTTTGCCGAGGACTGAAGGTTAGATGTTATGAGTTATTTGAAAGAGAGGATTCTGTAGGGATTCAAATAAGGTCTCCGCGCTGATTCACGATCTTCACAGTGTTCGTTTTCCAATCCGCGCCCTCGAATACTACGTGGCGCAAGTCAGCCAATGAGGGCGCTGATTCGTCAAGCATGATTGGTTGGGAGTGCAGGACAGGGCAGCGCGGACGTCGACGTCATTACTATATACGTACATCAAAAACTAATACGAGACTCTATTAGACAAAATTGTTATTAAATTTCCTAATAAGGTTATGTTGGAACGTGCATAAGGCATATGACTATTTTTAAATATCACTATATTTATATATATATATATATATATATTAGAACATCTATATTAAAATACTTAATAATACTGTGCTTATATTTACTAGGCGGCTGTACGCGATATATGACTAGTTTGAATACTCTGTTTCTATTGCACTAACAAGGACGTTTAATAGAACGATTAAGCAGGTATACTACGTTTAAAAGAAGTATTTATTTTACGATTATCTGCAACGTAAAAGAGATATTAAATATTTAATATTTAAATATTAAATATTAAACTAGTTGGGGCGAATTTTATAAAATTGCGAGCTAAACTTTAGGATGGCATCATTCATCATTAACAAGGACACGGGTCGTGGATAGAAGGTAGTTCTAGTAAAGATAACGCTTTGTGCTATACATTTATTAAGTGTAATACTAAAAATAAATGCATCGGAATAATATTATTAATGAGAAATAAAATAATCATTGTTATCATAAATTTCAATTCAAACTATCATTTGTAAGCCTAGCTTGAACTCTAATATATTACTTTTCACCATAGACAATTGTACTGCTAAATGCGCATAATACTTTTTTTCGACGCTATTTCAAAAAAGTTTCGCTGGCTGAATCAAAATCCATGGCAAGACGCACACGGCTCGTAGGCCGGTAATGTCTATGTAAGTACTAGTAGATTTGTGCAAAAAATCGCTAGTAATAAACATTCAATCACTGCAGAGGCGCTACCACGAATATTATGACAATTATTCTCATACCATAAATTAATATATATTATATTTTTTCTTATTATTTATTATACCAATAATGTAACATATATAAATATTTTACATAAATGGCTAACATGACATAAATATATACAAAGAACTTTACGGCCTATGAATTGAACACGGGGAACTTTTGTTTTACAAAATGTTAAAGCTGTTCAAGGCTTAAAGCCTCCCAAAGAATATAATTTAATAAAGATTTAGAACAATATTTCGGTGCTAAGTGCCGTCAAGTCGACATCTGAATGGAAATTGAAAAAGTTTTATCCCGAGGTAGACATAAGAAACGTTTTAAAGGGATTTCACGAGAACTTTTGTTCTGGCTTAAAGGAAAAACTAATAGATCATATCGTTTATGATATACTTGTGTATATATTTTAGTGGTATTCCTAAAAAATAAAGGGTAATAAAAAATCAAGAAAACTATGCTGGTCGATAGACATACTTCATAAAAATATAAAGTCCATAATTCATAATTATCAATGAATTTGAAATCTTTGTGTATTTCTTAAATAAACAGATATGGTTTATGCTGGTTTCACCACTTGATTTTTGTCAAATAAATTTATTTAAGAGGATTCATTTTTGATGATTTTTTTATGGGCCTGTGAGAATTGGATTTAAAAAAGTCGTATGAATTACAAGACCTGTTTCATTGCGTTAAGTGATTTTTTTTCAATTCATTTGGAACCCAAATATTGGTGCTCATCACGATTCTACGATATAGCATGTGATTTTTCATTTCTTGTGTGTCGTAACAAAATTACACCAAGAACGTTTACATCAAGAACAATATGTATCACGAAATGTTAAACCAGACCGAGTTTCTTGCCGGTTCTTCTCGACGACTGGGTTGTTTTCCGAACCGGTGGTAGTTTTGACGTTAATAAGCGCCTTCTCAAGGCCTAAATTGAATAAAGTATTTTGATTTGATTTACAATTTTTGTAATCTTTCACACACTTATTCGATTTCTTTATGGTTAAAAAATGGAAGCTATATCATCTTCAGATGTTTGGCCAGAATGTTGGTAAATTTTAAATGACCTGTTTGTTTTGTGAACCAATATTATAAACTGCGTATGTATCTCTGACATCAGCCGCATTCTAGCTCTTATGAAAATAAAAAACTAAAATGTGTCGAAACACGGAACTTATTCCTATGGGAAACGAAAAGAATCAACTACAAAACAAAATTAATAATAATAACAAGGTTGCCAGTAAATATCATGACAAATCAATTTTTTTTATTAATATAACCGAGATTTAACTAAACACTCTTTGACCGATCGCTACAAAATTGCTTCCAAATCTATGCTGTTCAACCGATTGTCATGAAAACTGACAAGTGATATTTCAATACGGAGAAAAATTACACAATATTTTGTTATAACTAAAATATTTATTTCAACAAATAACAATAGCAAGAAACACTAAAAATCGCGTGCAAAGTCTCGGGTTACTTAATAAAGTAATAATCTGAAACACTGGAACTAAGTTATGATGTTAGAATTCTGTTGGCTGAGTTCATTAATAGTTTACCGGGTAATACGAATATAAATTGATATAATATCATACAATAATCTTCATTTTTGAATATCTAATTTTACATCATTACACTTAATTAAATCAGCTTCCAATTAAGTGATTATTTTCATTACTCCAACACAAGGTTCGCAGCAGGGGTTGCGCTACTTCGATTTGAGAGCACAACAGGTACAATCAATATTTCCGGACGACACTCGAGGGGAGGTGGGTAAATAGACACACGAATGCTTAGACACGTCATTTCACATTTCCAGTTCTTCAGGTGGTAGAATTTAGAAGGGTTTTAAACAGACACACACAACTTAAGAATCTTTTTTGAAGATTTTTTTTTTAGTATCTTCTGTATCTAGTGGAGGTATCTACACCTTTCTTTGACTAATGAATCTAATTGTCATTTTGTTCAAATTATTTGTGAGGTTTTTGAAGATGTTTTGGATTATCGACTATCATATTGAATTAAGTTTTATTCTCTATATAATTAGGTAAAAACACGAAATCTGAAATATTCAGTTAAAAAATATTTTTGCATTTATTTCTTTTTTTTTCGAACTAACCTACTGTTAGCCTGGCAGGGCCACTACAGTTCACCGGACTACAAACCATTTATTTCTGTCTTAATAATGGTTTATTAATTTTTATGATTTTATTCTTTCATCTAAAAATTATACTTTCATAAGTAAAACTTATATGTGAAAGTGATATAATATGAGTGTGAAACCTTACACTTATTTTTCATACAACCAAGGCTTTTATGGACATTATTGTCAAAGTCTTTTGATGTTAATAAGTCTGTTATCATTCAGATGTGACTGTAATCCATCCAAAATTCATATCGGAAAGTCCCGAGGAAAATACCCTTGTATAATATTTTAGAGGGTTCATAACTCGCAGAGACAAGGGTAATATTTACTTATCGACATAGAAATTTGTCTATTCTAATAATAGTTTATTCGTTTTTATGATTTTGTTCATTCATCTAAAAATTATACTTTCATGAGTAAAACTTATATGTGAAAGTGATACATTACGAGTGTGAACCCTTATACTTATTTTTCATAGAACCAAGTCAATTATGGGTATTTTCTTCGAAGTCTTTTGATGTTAATAAGTCTGTTATCGTACAGATGTGATTGTAATCCATGCGAAATTCGTATCGGAAAGTTCCGAGGAAAATACGCTAGTATAATACTTTAGAGGGTTCATAACTCGCACAGACAAGGGTAATATTTACTTATCGACATAGAAAAGGTCCCATAATGTATTTTGTATTCACATTTTGATGTAAATAAAAAAAAATATTTCTTGAGCAGCAGCTGCGGGTATAATTATACGAAAAATATACTTTTTGTTAGTAATCTATATGTAGGTATAAAAAAATAACAGACTCACTGACAGATATACCATCGCAAAGACCACAACACTGCTGGGGCCAGAAGACTTCAATAAAGTTTCCGCTTACACTATAGATGAGCACTAAGGGAGGATTTATGGAAATTCAACCTCTAAAATAGTGAAAAGGGGACGTCAATTTGTATGAAAATCCGTCGTTTTCTATGAAAACCTATGAAAATTGATATTTGCAATTAGGTAAGAAATTAAAAAGAACGTATTTCATAGTTTCTTCAAGTTAATAAATATCTCGTATAATCCTTTATAAAGATACAAACACAGACGAAGTCGCGGCCAGCTACTTGCGTGATACAATTAATGTAATTTTTTTTATTGTACAATTTACAACAAATGTATCAACACTGTGAAATTAAACTTACATATAATTTTAGAAACGATATATTATCTACAAATATAAAACTTTAATTATTGGGAAATTCTAAGGTTTGTTTCAGAGTGCAGACGGGTGAAGTTGGTTGCGCGGGCGCTTGTAGATCAAATGTACGTGGACGTCACTAACATTTCTGTGAATGGCTGCGGCGTCTACGTACATTTTAACTGCACGCACCCGCGCAAGTACCTGCTACCCGCCTAAATCCTGAAACAGGCTTATTACATTTTTTTGACATTTACATAATATACAAAATCTATAATCCCTAAAAAAACTTTGGAACACGGTTCGTGACTTCTTGATCGCGTCGAATTATAATTCAAAACATGATGACAACTTTGATAACAAATATTTTTTGATTATAACAAAGTCAATAGGAATCGTGATGTATTTGTCGTGACCTTGTTAACTATCACGCACGTTTCGAAGTTCGATTAAAATATTCGGAATTTCGTTTTATAACACTAATGGTTTCATTTATTAACTCGTGTAAACATGTGAATTAAAATTGTTTTTCCATGTTTAATTTCATTTAGTCAGCTTAACTTATAAATAACTGTAATGACACTATTATTTATGTTTAATAAAATTTCGCCTTAATTCTTATTTAAAGGCAATATATACTTTGTTATTAATCTTCTCTATAAAATATAAGAAGTAAGTACGCGTTCTTGTACGTGATAAACAGAAACAACACTAATTAAAAAGATGACATACAAATATCATAAAATAAATAATTATTCAATATATTTTGTGTGATTTAAGGGTTTTTTTCAAATTTTGTGACGAATAATAGATAATATAAAATTAATAACAACTCCAAATTTGAATACATTTTTGTCGCAAATGTAAGAAAACAATTGATTTCTTGTGATTCGTAATTTTGATCAAATATGAACAAAGCCAATATTAATATTTTTAGATACTATTTCAATTAATCTTTTACCTTGTTTACAGCGAAATATTAATATTTGAATATTCTAAAACAATGCAATTGGAATTGTTAATTAATCAGATAATATCCTTGGAATGTTATCTTAAACGGTCGCTCACAAGGGTGCCGGCGGTCCGGACGGTGCTTAAGCTTACGGAATCTGATTAATGAAACAGAAAATTGAATAGTTGACAAGGAATATCAATATTGGTCTCTCTTGACAAATCTGTGCAAATTTCTCTTTGATGTTTTCTATAAGGTTCTAGAGAAGAAACCTATATAATATCTACATATTTATTGTTAAACTAAAATATAAAATAAAAGCCAAATAGCACATTCGTTGGGTTTAACAATAAACTCATGAAAACGTAAAAGCGAAATGAATATATTATTACCGAATAGACTTAAAAATCTCATACAGAGAAATTTTATTATATGAACCTTCCTAACAATTAATTTTCATACGTACTGGTATCTACATTGGTACAGAATATTGTCGCTGGTTCGTAAACGGGTAAAAGGTAGGACTGATGTAATTCGTTATAAACGCGACATCACGCGGTATTCGTCAATGCTGGCTTAAAACTGTGTTCCGTTTTTCACTCCGTTTAACTGAGTATGAAAAAGTGTATTTTCAATTGAAAAGTCCTGTAGTGTGTTTAGTACTTATTATATGATGTGTTAAAGAAATTGTTAGTGCACAAATTCAATATTATACATGTGTCTATATAATATATTGGTAGAAACAAAAGCGTTATGTATATCTTCCTCGTCTTTTCTAAATCGATTTTCTTTATTTTTTTTCTGTTTAATTGCTACTCACGAGCTTAAAGTGTTGTCAATAAAAATAGTAATATTGAAACTGCAAAAATTAATAAATCATATTCGAATTTCGAGCACCGATAAATATTTGTTTTTAGCTCGTTGTTTAAAAATGGTTTGAAGACATACTCGTATTTATCAAGTTTATATTGTGGTAACCTTTAAAAAATGCGATAATGCCTTTAGTATAGATTTATAGTCAGTCAATGTTAGACGATTTGGCATTATTTAACATTAACATTCATATCGTATTTACCTACGGTAGACTATACCAAGTATAAAATGTTTTGTCTAAAAGATAAAAGATAACGAAACATATCATAGTATTTGTTATAAAAAAAATGTATTCTAAACGCTCACCAGCAAATATATCTTGCAAATGTAACAAAAGGGTGGTTTTCGGAGTGCAGAGAGTAATATTGTGTTGTGTCGAGGGCGGGAGGGGATCACCAATCGATACTCACCCCCTTTCTGTACCGGCCTAATGCACCCCAACAGTACACAACACGAGCATGCCCAAATGCAATGAGACCATTGCACGTTTTGCGGAATTCAATAAATTTATGTTTTTTTATAAATTTTCGCAATTAAAAAAAAAACATATATTTGTTTACGCAAATCCTGGCATGTATTATTCATAATTTGATCAAATAAGGTATGGTGCAGGACGGATCCTTTGCAAATGCTGGCATACGAATAATTATAACCAGAGTGAAAAAACATATCTCAATTTTATCAAGTATGATATTTTTAAATACACACTGCATTTTAAGGATTTCATAGTAGCTCATAATGAGATAGACATAAATAACGAAATGTATTTTCTATAAAACATTTATGTAAATTATATTAAAGGAGATAAACATATTCGAAAATTATGTTTTTACTATAAAATCTTAATGAAACTTATTTTAATAAACAAAATATTTAGGTATCGCACGCATCGCGTAAAATATTTTGCAACCTATTCCTAGAACAAAATAAACGTTATCGTATTTCATTAGATTGAATTCTATTAATATACGCGGTAAATCATAAATTTATCTATAATTGAATAAATCGTATAATAAAATGTTGATTGCCTAATAGGCGAAACATATTCTTTACGCAACACGCTCCACTTCTTAATTTCTCCTATGCGGAAAATGTCTTTATTTTCCTTTAATATCAACCTAGCAGACGATTTCCCGTCGCAAAGCTATTGTATTCCATTGAGGGCGTGTGATAAAGATCTCGTCGCCTTTAATAATGTGATATTTTCTATTAACGCCTTGGAATCGTATCGTTCCGGTACACTGTACTTTAACTCGGTTATAGAGAATTAAATTAACGTGTACCATGAGTGACTGTACTTGCATGGATTAGCACTCTGATTTCCAGATTATTTCACGGACAGAACGGTGAATTTAAATTCCGTCCCTTTATTTTTACGTTTTTATACAGTTACAATAAAAATAAAATTATAAAGTAATAATACATCATCAGAATACTATGAATTAAACAATAAACATTTTTTTTTATAAAATACTCTACGTTAAAAAATTGAAAGCTTACACTAGTTAGTACCAATATAATGTACATAAGTAGTAAATTTTACTACTTCTTAATGTAGTTTGAATTCATTACCAATTATTAATTGTGTCAGTATGTATATAATACAAAAAAAAAACATATTGGCATATTGTGAAATACTATAATTTGTAACGTAAATATTAAAAATGTATTTCATTTCGACAAATATATCGCAATGATATTTTCAACGAAGCGTTTGAATGAATGTTTCCCACGTTTATTGTATAACTAGCTGCGCCCGCGACTTCGTCCGCTTGGAAGGCAATGCAAAAACACAGTGATTAACGAAACCATCTGAAATTATATCTGTATATCTTGTATATTTGTAATCTGACTGTCGGGATACGAGGTGGTACTCAAAACAACAGTTAACCGTGCTTCAAACGCCCTTTAATTTTTGTATGATCGACATGTAGCTCTTCGAAAGTATGAATTTAAAGAAATACATTATCTGTTTGCTATCGACTTTGGTTTCGATTAGTAGCAAATCTTACCGAACCGTGTTACTGTCACCTAATTTCATCTCAGAAATACTCGTTCATTTATACCAGTTCATTACATACAACCAAATATTAATTCGATACTCTCTGAATTTGAAATTAGAAATGTACAAATATAATCATAAACCTTACGCGATCGAAAAATAAAAATTATATTTTACTTATACAAAGTAAGTTATTCAATTTATAAAAGTATGTAATATATGTAATTAGTCAATTTTTAGATTACAGATGTTTTAGATTAAAGAAAATGTCTGTTGAACGCCATCTATTATCAATAATGTATATTAATTTATTACTGAACTTCTTAGAGTATTAATATTTATTTATTTTGTGTAAACATCAAATATTAAACATTTTTCTTTTGATTAGTATGTCTTAGTAATGCAATATTGTAGCAATGTTTATTTATGTTATAAATTACCCTGGGTTTGGATGACGCTGAAGCTATTTACTTATCTAATTTTCTCTCGTATTCTCTTGATTTTAATAAAACAAAGACTAAATGTTGCTCAGGAATATGCATGATGATTTCCTTTCTGGTGTTTTATCAGAAACCTAGTGCTTTACCAGTGATGCCTGTTCAAACAAACAGACAGACAGACAGATAGACAAACAGACATTTCTAAAAGTTATTAAAATGCATTCTATTACTTATTCCAAGACATCTGCAACATTTTTTTTTCTTAAAACTCAAAAAAGGACAGACATGTCAGATTTACATTCTTATTTTATATATAGATAGATGAAAAAAGTGTAATTAAATGCATAATTCCGTGAGTATATTATTACATTTAATGGGTGAATAATAGTTTAAAACGAATTAATCGTCAACCATATTACAAAAATATTTATCATTCTATACATTAAAGTTTTCGCAAAGCTTCTCTTTAAATACATATGAATTTTTAAGTTCACATTATAATCAATATTTGCTAACCATTATATATTTAACAATGACTTAGTAATTCTCAGAACTAGTATTAAAACTGTATGAATTTCAAGTCAATGGTATTAAGAGATTTTAATCAAAATTATTTCATGTTTCACGGATGCATGGCGGACTGGTTGAAGTGATCGCTTTACTGTCTGCCGTTGCGCCGAGTGTTATGGGTTCGAATCCCGCTCAGGAAAATTATTTGTGTTTATTTACAAATTATTGCCCTGAGTCTATTTATACGTGATATATTTCCACGCAACATGGAATTTGATCCTTCATGCAGGAGTTTTCTTTAGAAAGAAAAATGTAACGTGATATTTCTAGGTAGCGTACATTGATAATAGAAAAAGATGTAATAACTCAAGAACTAAATGCAAACGGGCTTAATCGTCTAGACACCTCGACAAAAATATATGTTTAGACACTATGTCTAAACAATCCTTAGGGTTGCAAAAGATCATATAAATGACTACCGGCACAGCGTTACGCAGCCGTTACCACGGAAAACCGATTTCCTTCATGTCTAGACATGTTTCCTTTCGTAAACAACCCTATGAAAAGTGATTTTTGAATGACAATCTACATTTATATTTGAACATTTTAGATTACAATATATTAACTGAAATGCTTTGCGCGATAACTAAACATCGTCCAATGAAAATAGCGTATTTAGATTGTTACAATTTGTAATTACATAAATGTACCATTTCTTACATTATGACGTAAAAAATAGTCTTAGAATCAACCTGATGCTACATAATTATTACAACTTTTTAAAATACCTTATAAGTTTTAGTGTTTGAACACAATCTCACCCGATGTTAAACGTTAAACGTTGTGGTCCAAGCTGGTAAACGTGCTAAACCTATAATAGATACTAAGGGACAGATTTTCAACTCGAAGGTGGTAGTTAGTCAGGCGGATTTCGAAAAAGTCCTACCGCAATGGTATGGTTTAGTCACACTGTTGTCCTTCACCCAAAACTCCAACTCGTTCGGAAGGATTCGAACCTACGTCAGTAAGCCCGTTATACGAACATGCTAACCACTGGGCCAAAATCGCTTCAACTATATAATTGAAAGTAATCATTGTGTAAAATATACAAATATTTTGAGCGCCATAACCGAAGGAGGGCTCAGTGCTGACAAAGCATTCATGCAGGGCCTGAAGAACCTCCTAGTCCCCGATGATTAGGACCCTATGCAGCAGCCCGACCAACCAAAGGGGACCGAACCGACCGCAAAATCATCACGTAGGAAGATCGCCACGCGAGCAATGTGTCTAACGACGCAAATTCCGACCAGAGACGCCGCTGTAGTCGCCGCAGGCACAGACGTCATCGCCAGAGGATAAACATATAATTATATCCTGATACGGTCACCCCAACCCACGCTCTAATAGTGTGTGAGTGAGAAGAAACAGAGAGCGTATAACAAACCTAAATAGGACCGCAGTCCTGACGCCAGTCATAAAAGGTTCATAAAACTCTCGAAAAATGAGTTGATACGCCTCGTGTCGCAGCATATAACTCCACATAACAATTGTTATGAATATAATGTTATAATTGGTTGTAAAACTTGTCTAGGTCGGTCAACGAACCTTTTTGATGTTGTAATTTTAAATGTTGTAGTGTAATTAAATTGTATGTTTAATTTTGACAAAGAAAACAAACAGGGATATTAGAATTTGCTTTACATAGGAAAAGACATTTTATACATATGGGATTGTAAATAACTATAAATAAAACACATATAAATGAAAAGTTCATAAAATACAGAGGATAAATCGATTCATAATTGCCAAATTAAATAAAAAGGACAGTTTGAGAGTTGTTGTTTAGTATAATTGAAATTAAGTTCTTGCTTACTTTTTTGTTTTAATATTTAATCAAGTTATAATAATATCCTCTGCGTTTAATACATACAAAATATGTATGCACAGCTAAATTTATTTTAATAAGCCCGTCAAAAACTATTCAAACGCAAACAAAAACGATTCAAAGGAAATGGAACGCTTGCTAGAGTTTCTTATACCGCTCTTTAATATCCTAAAAATACAATTTATACTTTACTAAATTATAACCACAAGTACATATATAGACTCAGTACTAACACTTAACAGTAGTTAAACATTTTAGGTTTGTCTACATTTCTAGTAACTTTATTTTTACTTATAATCTGTCAGTAAATTCTTTTATACCATGATGACATTTATCAATCATGTTTTTCACCTAACGATAAGCGGTCACCGCAGCCCATGGATTAGAAATCATAACTATAAAAATGTTTTCTTTTTCTATCTAAGGCGATATGTGAATATCTAAGTTATTGTAGAAGTGTTCTATAATAATTGTTTGACATAAACATATACTTCTGTTAAGAAGCAATGATAGCAGTGGTTATTTGTTCGACCGTACTTTGGGAGGAGATAAGATCAAAAGCAAAGAAGCTTGAATATTGTATGAAGGAAAGCATCGCGATTACTGATTAGATTCGACTGAGACGATTGTGTGGGCTTTTTAGTGTTCATCTAGCCTTCAAGCTGAAAATATGTCGTTACACGTCTTACGCTGTATCAGTTTGCATATAGTTAACTTTGAAAGCCAATCTCAATTTCAGGTTTGAATGTATTATACATTTTACATCATCTTTTCTCAATTTACAAACTCCTACATGAATAGCAATTTACTAAACTACTTAAATACAGAACGCAGTACGCATAGCATGAATATTCAAAGAGCTAGTGGTCAGGACGTCGATAATACTGGACAAAAGGCCATTGAATGCATAAAACGAGTTGTACGACGTAGACGGACGCAAAATATAAGTATCTATGTATACGTGTGTGCCCGTGTAGGCAGACAACTATTGAGTGACATTACAAAAGGTATTGTGCTGGCGGACTAGTTTATCTCATAGCCAGTCCTTGTGGTTAGAACTGTTCCGCGCTGATAACGTCTAAGGCATGTGTAGGACTCGTAGATGCTTATAGGCGAATTTCAAATGAATGAAATACTTGTGCAGTTTAGTAATTCGATTCGTGTTATGCAACAACCATAAACTATGAACTGTTATTTTTATTTTAACATTGCGTCGTAGTCCGGTGAATCTGTCAGTTTGAAAAAAAAAACAATTTCAACACACGCGTGGCTTCGCTCGCGATAGTGTATATTTGACATATCGCTCGGGAATAGTGTATCTTTTATGGATGAAAGAAGTACTCTATGTTCTTTTATGTACTCTTGATTACGTGTAAACACAATTTCATTATGATCGGTTGAGTATGTGTAATGTTTGAAAACGTGACAAACAAACAAACTCACTTTCGTATTTATAACATTAGTAAGAATTTATCCCTATGATTTAGAATTTAAACACATACTAATAAAAAACATATGATAACCATGAAATCATTTTTATCGCACCGATGTTGTTGATTTATAGATGTACGATGTCTGTGCCCGAGATAAAGGCAATCATTCGATACCACTGGGCCAGATAGAGATTCCAGTAAGATTGTATCAGTATTTGTCGGTATTCAGTGCTGTACGATTTATAGAAAATGCCAATAAGAAAGAAATCACAGCTCGGTCAAGATTTCATTGATATGGTATATAAGTTGGCGGATATATTTCAACTAAATAATATTGAATACAATATTGATCCCGGGACGGACGATGTTGATACATTCAGTTGTAGCGTATATAGAGTGCAAATAAAAGGATATAGAGATGGGTTTAAAATAATTAGGAATGTCGTTATGAAGTGGAATTCTGACCAGGAAACACGTATATACTTCAGGGAATCATATAAACGCGAGTATGTATTCTATCGATATATTGTACCGAAAATTTTGGAAATGCAAAAACTATATCGTGTTATCGAAGGTTTGAAAATAAAATTTCCAAACTGCGCTCTCGCTAGCATGGATTTCAATAAGGAGATTATTGCTACATTCGGCTTAAGCGAAGATGGATTCAAATTTAGAGACAGATTTCATAAAATGAATTTAGAACACGCTTCGTTGGTTTTAAAATATTTGGCGAAACTGCATGCTTTATCTTTCGTAATGGCCAAGACGATTCCGAGAGAATTTGAAGAGATAAAGAACTTGTGTTACAGAGATGTACAATATTCTGATCCTAGTCGTGTGTCTAAGTCTTTGAATCGTTACTATGACGCTTCAGTGAACGTGATATCTGATTCACTTTCTAAGAAGAAGTTAAAGGCACTCAGTACGGATATTTTATCAGTTCTAAGTAAATGTACGTCGGCGGTTCAAACTTATAGTACTTTTTGTCACGGAGACTGTTGGAATAATAATATTCTCTATCAATATAAGGTACGCCTAAAAGTTTCTTTTTAATGTTAATAATGTATGATTAATATTTGACGTTATAATTTTTTTCCCTAAAAATAGATATGGGGAAATAATTATCAAAAGTAATGTAAACACAATATACTGTAACTTTTTTACGAATCAAATTATAAACCACGTTAAGGGTAACCCCAGTGTTACCTTAAAAAAATTCTAAGCTTATCCCGACTTGTAAAGTATCCAATTTTATTATTTAAATATAACAAAGTTAGACATTTACTATTTCAATTTATTTCACATCACATATTTTGATTGTGAAAATTATTGTATGTATATAGAGAGAAATAATATTATGAAGAAAATATTGTTAAATACAGATTGAATCATCTATGAATCAATATCTTAACGACCTAAATTACATTTAGACAATAAAACCTATTTTGCATTGCGTTTAAATTCATGGTCCGGCAAATCGTTCTAATATACTTAAGATCTTTTATGTAAAACCTAACCTGTAAACCTTCATATACGGACCGCAACATCCATGATGCCTACATAAGTGGATAGTATCAACCCTTTATTTTAGTCCGGTTGAAGGAACCATTTCTAATATTGATCTAATCACTTATAGACCCTTAACTGTTTGTCTTTTTATTTTGTAACAAAAAAATAGACGTGTAAAATGGTGATGAAATTAAATATTGCAGGGAGGACGACCAATAGACGTTATACTAATAGACTACCAACTTGCAAGATACTCCTCTCCAGTGACAGATATATCATACTTTCTATACATGTCGACCGATAGAGAATTTCTATCGAAACATTATGACCAAGTACTGGAAATTTATTATGGAACATTATCAGCGGTACTCCGTCAATGCAATTTAGACGTAAAACAAATATACCCAAGGTATATTTTTGAGGAACATCTTAAAGAATATTCTGTTTTCGGCTTAATAGAGGCTTTAATATCCATGTTGATCATAACATCGCCTTGCGAAGAAGCCTGCAAAATGTCGGAAATGATATTTCAATCAAATGGCGATGAGAGTTTTGAGGAACAAAGTCAATATCCAACATTGTTTACTGATCGAATAAATGGCGTAGTCGAACACTTTTTTGAGAGAAATTATTTGTTGTACGTTAATAAATAATTCTTTAAGCGTATTGTATATGCTTTTATTTTATATCACCTGCAATGTGAATTACATAAACATGTTTGTATCCGTTAAAGAAAAGCTTCTATTTCATTTAAACATAGTCTTATGTTTTCTTATTTATTGTTAAGGTTTTAACAAAGCGTTTTAGAAATTTTGAATTACATTCGAGTCTGTTACATAAGCCCAACCTGTCACAAAATAAAAATTGCAGAATACCTACACATATATGTATATTAAGGCTAAAGTTTCATTGCAATTTAGCATGATATCTAAAAATGATATGATTCAACATAACAAATATTAAGCCTACAAAACTATCTAGTAGACGTGTTTCGTAAAATTTTAAACAAAATAAATAATAGATGCATGTGTAAATGTAAATTATCAACTGTTTATATATTTTTCTTAAACACATATAAAGAAATAAAATCGAGAATTGCTTTTAAAAATTATTTGCTTTGTGCTTTCGTTGATCGAGGCGGTTCTTTAACAAAAACATTCCAAAAAGTATTTATTTATCCCTATTTATTTTGTTGTCAATTATCGTCATCTTTCCTTAGAATCCTCCTTCGTCTAACAATCGGTATGTAACTAATACCCTTTTGTTAAACTACATTTTACTCCGTTTTTATTAAAAAAAAATACCATGAATTAATTCTTTGTCGCTACACGAATTGTCTGAAGCAAAGGTTCTACGTTTGAATGGGCCGGATGAAATCTTTGCCGGAATGAAAATAATGGGTCCAGGATCAGATGGAAATATTAAACAGTCCATGTCATTGTTGGAATTTAAAAGGAATTTTATTATTTTACCTCTGGCATAAAAATGGGATTGAATTATAATTTTATTTTGGCAATTGAGGACAGTATTTATTTGTAAACTTGATTAGAATAGAATTTATTTATAATTCAATAACTAAAGAGGACACTGAAAATGTATGTAAAAGTTACAGATTTGCTTAAAAATTATCAAAATTTAACATGTACTCAAGTTTCTTTATAGCCGTTTAGTGAACTAGAAATTTCAAATTTCTATGTACATATTAACAACAAATAATAGTACTAATTCAGATTTAAAGATTCAACTTTGACGCACAGTTAAAAGTCGTGTTTTCTCTAGAATACGTAAACGTATTTTGATTTCTTACATATGACATGATAAAAGAAAAACGAGCGAACCTTACATTAGCCGATGGAGCGGTATATAATTTTGTTTCGGCTTCTGCGAACAAACGATCTCTTAAAAGTTAATCGAACGGTCATTTATATATAAATAAAATGAATTGTATAGATATACAGTACATGCGTAACCTACTTATATTATAATTCCCCACGCTATAGTTTCGCGGTCGTGACTCCGTCTTCATGTTAACCCATATCAACGTCCGTGTTCGTACACACGTTGCTGATGGGCGCACAATGAATATGGGAATAAATTGTGTTTCTATATTTTGGTGAAAGCATATCAGTATTTTTTGAACTTAACATAGAACATAACTTTTATTACATATAGATTCAACCTATTTACACAGTCGTTAAAGGTACGTGTGTCTTTTCTGCATAATACTAGCACCCGGCCTGGTTTCTTATAGACGCAATAAACTTATAAATGTGGCGTCATTAATTTCCACGTGATTTAGATGCGTACTATCCAATCGACGTTTTTACACTTTAATATTTACAGTTGAAGGAAGTTAAAGAAACTGTAAATCTCTACACAAAACCAATTTTTTTTGGAACAAGCAATTTTGAATCTTTGACAACTTATAAGATATACATTAAAATAATCAGTTGTGAATGGCAATTTGATCTATATTATGTTAAGGTAACTAATACTATTCCCAAACAGATTTACAGAAAACTCACTATTTTTTAACACAATATATTACATAAAAACGGGTTCTACAGGTTATCCTTAGAAAATAGGTATACGCCATCGCAGAATTTTCTGTAAACCTGTTTAAGATATACAATTCCGTACTACATTATTTCGATGTATCTCATAAAGTTTATTAGCTAGCGTTAGTAATACAAGCGTCCGAAAAATAATTAGACACCTTTTATAACACGTCGTTCTTAGTTTATCTTTTATGCCTATAAAATGCATGTATTATATATAAGCTTCATCAAAAAAATCTCTAAATAATAATGAAGACTGTATCAAAATCCGTTCCGTAATTTAGAAAAACTAAGAGAGCACACAGACAACGCGAAAAACTGTAATATACACACATAATATGTAGGTCCTACCGCGGCAAACCTTTGTTGTTTCACTTCAGACTAACGTAAATTCATATTTCATCATGGTCGTCCTAATGTTTAATGTGAACACAGATAAACAATTCTGCAAAATGTTTAAACATGGCTAGCAGTTTTATTAAACATAGTGCAATGCTTATCCGGCCTCGGCATGGATGTTGTAAGTACTACGGTCTTATGCAACGGAGCTATTTTGTAAAACGAACTGCAATAGATATATAATAATTGTTATTAGAGGTATTCAATTTTAATATTGATATACGATTTCTTAAGAGATCTTTGAGAGCTTAATTATAGGATAAGTCAAGGCATAAGTCACCTAGAAACACGTTTCTGCATGTTGCTAGCCTGCACTCGAGTTGAGTGCCTTTCACTCTCGCTATGTTTCATTCACACTGCAAAGTAAGAGTAGGCCAAGATTATGTATTTGTTATATAAAAATGAAATAATCTTTAAAAATAATAATAATGTATGTATTTCTACAACATACATTATTTTTAGTAAGTATCTATGGTATTACGTTATGTTGTCATGTCATTTTGATACATATGTTCATTTGAATCAATGAAGGCTATATAATCGTAGATTCTTCTAAAAACAGAATTTTTAACACGATACTTTAAATTTGTCCGTTTTTTTAAGTACGGGCATACTGTTTTTTTTATTTATATATTCTAATTTAATTTATTTTATTTATTTTAATTTTATTTATTTAGTTTATTACCCACGTAAATATTGCTTCACCACTAAAAGATAAATAGAGTATCCTACCTTTTGTATAATTAAATATTTAATTCTTTCAGCTATTTTTGGACGTTGTCGGTAAGAGTGATCGGGGGAACTATTGTATTTTCCAAATGGGCATTCCTCTATGCTGTGCAGTATTGCCACAACACGCTGAAGCGACTCATCCGCACCGATATTTAAAAACATCACACTGACCTTGTTCAGTACGCAATGTATTGAGTTTGCACCAATTACTTCTTGGCAGTTCGAAACGCTTTAATTTATCGCATGGGACCATGTTGAATCCAACTTTGATGCTTCCCAGGTTTATCAACAAACACTCCTTATGCTGAATCCCATATTAGTTAATACTGAAGCAATTTTGTAAGCTAGGCATCTGGACTTTAGTTTAAGGTGTGGAGCATTAAAAATTTTCCATGCATCGGGAGATTAACGGTATTGTCTGCTTTAATAAGTTTTCTTAGCAAAGCTTTCTTCCTTCATAAATCAGGAGGTGCTATATGATACAGCACCGGTGGCCATTCTGTGGCAGAAGATGTTAACGCCCCTCAATGTATATGGTTCGCATAGCCTTATTCAACGGCCAATCAATTTTTGCACATGGGTGTTGCTGAACCATATCGGGAAACAATATTCAGCTATGGGGTACACCTACGACAAAGCCATAGTTCTCAAAACATCAGCCTCAACTGGTTCCAGTTAATTTTAGAAGCACGTTATTTCTTGATTGCAGTTAACGTGATGCCCCCCGCAAGACGCTCTTTGTATATAAGCGAGCGGTCAAGTATAACACCCAGGTACTTCGGGTAATGATTGTGACACAAATGTATGTCATTAGATGAAACCTTTAGGTCGCGGCCAGCTGATTGGTTGTGCAGATGGAAACAATATATTTATATTTTACAGATTCTGTATATATAGGATGTATAGTCGGGGTTAAAACAGAACCCTGAGGAAAGCCATTATTTAACTTTTTGAATCGCTAACCGCAGAACCCAGGTGTACTCTAAATAACCGCTGTGAGAACATATTGGATTATAAGCTGTACAATTTCTCTAGGCAGAACATTATTCCTACACAAGGGACAACGAATTATGGTCTTTTAAAAATTATTATTCTGCTCTGCATTGTTTATTTTCCGTTATTATTATTAATAATGATTTTGGTTGACATGTGTTATTGTATCAGTAGAATAACTGAGAAGAGTTTACAGTAACAGTTTTTATATAATGACAGAATAACGAACTTAATAATCGATATAAAAATGTTATTGCTGCAATATATATAATTGAGTAGGTACTCAGGTAACTAATATTACATCGAAAGTTACCTTTCCAGTCTCAATGCTTATACTGTAACCTTTGTATTTAATTGTTGGGCCAACAGTAAATATAACAAAAGTGTACCCGTGAGAATCTAGTTAATTGAAGCTTTCCGGATAAAGGTAATAATTTTATCCCCGAAATCTTCTTTCCATTTTCTTTGTTGTACACCTTCATATATAACAATTACATAAAGACTCTGGACTGAAGCTGAAGCATTACATGTTCGAGAAAGTTCTTTTTTGTATTTTTCTGCCTGAATGTACCTAAATAATTACGTTGAACACTATAATCCAATACACCTATATTTGTATTAAAACTACTATTCATTACGAGATACGAGATCGAGATCGAGATCAGATATTGTGAATGAATTATTGAATCTAAGCTTACAAATGTCGCTATCTCAGCTGTTTGTATAATACAAGATCGTACAAGTATTTTCTTTATTTTCTTACGTAAAAGCGGCGTGTTTGCCGTAATTATGTTAATAAGCTGCGGATATGGATTGTTTAAAGCCTTCGAATTAATCCTGAATGAAGTAGAAATGTCTAAAGCGAGCGAGTGCGGAATTAAACAGCCTTTCGCCTTGTAAGACTTGCGTCTACGCCTTAAGAAGGATTAGCTACTTATTTCAAGTCACGGGTCAATGAATACTATCTATGGATAAGACAAGAATTGCAATACCGGTTCTAAAATCGGTATTCTTTAAACTTTGTGTCAAAATATTGGTATAAGGATTTATGCCTACATCAGCTAGCTTGAATACGTCATAAAATGATTAATTTTCTGTGTTAGGACTCTCAATACTCTGATCATCCAATCTGTATGTGTGTTAAGTCAAAACCATTTTAAAAACAATGCGTCTTTTGAACTATCATTAAGACGAGAGAATATTATATTAACCGTAACTTAGTTGATTGAGCTGACTGTGACAACAATAAATCTGAGATTAGTTTTCTTATATTTCACGTTGGATTATATCCTACGTAAACAAAGAAAGGAGATCGGAACTGTAGTGAGACGGAAAATTATTGGTGTTAGTAGTTCAATGTCAAAAACAATGTATTTCAAATTTATAGTAGATACCTAGTAATTCAAATAGTTTTGTTTAAAACTATTAGTTATAACTAATATGAGATGCTGGTATTTTACCACATAAAATTATGGTTTCATGAAATCGTAAAATCATATGAAATACCAGCATAATTTATTTGTAATGTACTGACAACTCCCCCGCAGAGCTTTACAGAAATTGTACAATGTCATATAGTTAAGAGTAAAAAAGCCTGTGGAATGGTTCAACTGTGGAACACTATAGCCACATCCATTTCTAAGGAAACACTGCCACACGAAGCTTTTCAACTCAGTTGTCATGAGTAGCAACCTTAGAACTGTGGTCTTTTCAAGATTTATTATACTAAGTTATAGACTGCAATTACTATTTAAAATACGATGGTCTACACGCCTGATTACTACTTTATGTATATAACATATAAATAAAAATGAAGTGTCTATTGGTATACGATATTTATAACATCTTTTATCTTATCTGTATGTCACTTTGTTTGTTCCGACTAAAGTTCGAAACGGTGGGATCCCTTTTGACGGGTAAAAATTAAGGTTCCACGCATATCTATTAAACCTAAGAAGCAATGCCCAGAACAGCGCGATACACTGAACACAATTTATTTTTTTGCTAAATTCCATGTGGTTGATATAGCAGCTAACAACTAGTACTTATACACAAATAAATATGTTAGATTTATTTTCGATATGTTACTCTAAGGACTTAGTCTACAAAACTATAACTAATAAAAATAATACTTGAAATGTTTATAAATAAAAATTAAGTTCTACATAAATATGTCACACCAATAGAAATGCTTACAAAAATATTGTTCAAGTTACTGTTATAGAATGGTGTTGGAGTATGACCGACGCGGACGTAGAGTTAAGTGCTGCGATGTTTAAGGTAACCCTTTTAGTTGGAGAACAAAGGCCGGGTTGTAAACACGGGGCGCCCTCTACTAGGATTGTTATTGCTTGAATGTTAATTTCGCCTCTAAATTGTTTATTTTGCACCTAAAAAAACATTCAATTACACATTCCAGCTTCTAAAAACAAGTTACTTGCAATATTTTCAATATTACGTATAAAAGGTACGGGTGTTAAAAATATAGTTTCTGCCAAATAAGATTTTTTTATTGCTTGTTTTTGTTGTTCCATATCTGAATAATATTAAAAAAGGTCCACATGTTATAAGATCTTTTTGTAAATATATGCTTAAACGGTTTTTTTTAAGTTTCGTCAATTTGCGTCTTTTATAATATCTACCACTGAGAGTGTTTTGAAGAGCTATTCGGATTGATACCTGCTGCTGAGTTCCATTACAGAACGACTCGCCACAAAATAAAATTCCATCAGTGTCATCTCAATGCTTGGAAGTCGTCTACTATACGGTTCTCACCTGCGTTTTCCCACGTATATCGGTCTTCTGGAATGAACTACCATCGGCAGCGTTTTTACCACAAACGAGCCTATTCCTACTTCAAAGTCTGGCAACGCATCTGTGATGCCCCTCGTGTCGCAAGTGTCCATGGGCGGCGGTGATTACTTACCATCAGGTAGCCCGTCTGTTCGTTTGCCTCTAATCGCAAAAAAAACATCCAAACTAATATAATAAATGCGAATATGACTTTGTTTGTGTGTTACGCTTTCACACCTTATAACTCAATCGAACACTATAAAATTATGTGTACATGTTGTGAGAATACAGGCCGTAGGGTACTTTTCATCTAAAAAATATGTTTTATTACCAAGGGATAGGTACATTAACGCGAGCAAAGCTTGCGGCAGAGGCTAGTAATTATATCTTTGTTATTTCCCTAAAACACATTATATTACGCTACCACAAAGTCTTGCAACTCTATATTATGACTAAAACACAATCAAACAACCTAAACGTGTACAAAATAAAGAAACACATAAAAGACCACCGGACTTTTATTAAATTAAGAAATAGTACAGTCATTTTTTCTTCGCCAAACAAAATGTAAAATGTATAAACCGTTGGGGAGGAGTAGCTAAAAGGGACGTAGATGTGTAGGTAAAACCTCTGGAGCAACGGTGTCGGGGTTAAATCTAATTTTTCCTCCGCTAATGCCCACCCCGCCCTGCCGCGCTCAAGGTTGAGTGAGCGCGAAAATTGTAACTTTGCAGTGCCCACAGAGAGAAAATCGAGACACACCTGTGTGCAGTTGTATAGATGAGATATCGTCTCGTGCTTGCATTGGATGCCACAATTTATGCCGTTTAATGTTGCTAAAAGTAATTTTGGGTGTGTATAAATAAATGTATTCCAAAGTCTTATAATGTTTTGGTATTATACCGAAAACATGCCGATATCAATAACGTATATGATAATAGAATAAATGATTTATTAATGTTTGTTTTAGTCCAGGTCAATTAATATAGAGGAATTGTTTAAAAAATATTTAGTCAAATTTTCAACTTCAGTAGTTAGTTGATTAATTAAGGATTTTATAGATTCAGATACTTCCCTATCAATTAGATAACAAAGGTATTGTTTAATATAATCATAGAATAGTAATTTAAATACATATAAATTATTTATTATTGGAAATAGTTCAACTTTTTAATTATTTTATTACTTGATAAAGAATACAAAATAGTGAAACTAATTTAACATATAAAAACCCTTGAGAGTAAACTGAAAGCATACCACTGTGTTAACTTTACCAATAAAATATTCATACTTAAGCGCCGTTCTTGAATATCTAAAGCGCAGATGTAGACGTTTCAAATTCAGTATATTTATTTTTTATCTCTTTAAGAGATAGTTTATACTCGTAAATATACCTTTCTTAGCGTCGAGTCAAATATAGGTTTCTTTAACGTTTTAATCACCTATACAATTAAAATGATAGAGGTTTGCCGTTTAAGCCCTCGGCTGATTTTTTAAGATCTCAAAATGGCGTATTATGTTTTTTTTTTATTTCAGGACAACATACATTGTAAATTTCATGGTTTAGTAAAAAAAGTTCGTACAAATGATAAAATAATCTAAGAATACACCTTACATAACAATTATAATTTTACAATACATCATTTGTTAATTTTCAAAGTTTTGTAATAAATCAGGTATTTTTTTTAGCTTATGCTGACAACAGTCTGCTCATGAAGTCTACATTCATTTGTATGTAACTTAAACCTTTATGGTTTTGGACAGTCCAAGAGTTTAAGCGCATTACGAAAAAACTACAGGATCAATTTTGTCAATTTTTCTAGTTTTACTTTATTAACACTTAGTCCTTAGCTAAAAAAAATATCATCTCTCTTCATTTTACATAAAATTATGAACGTTTTAAAAAACTATGACTTCTATAAGCACACGCGTACAACGAAGTGTTTTCTTTTAGCTATAGAAGAAAAAACGGCTAGCATAGTTTACAAAGAAATTTTGTAAGTAAATTATACTTTTGCTTTAAATTTTCTTATGTTTATGCCGCTGTAAATTAAATCATCATCAGCCTGTAAGAGACCCACTGCAAAGTCATAGGCCTCTTCCTTAACGAAGTTATTAGTATATCATCGCACTAGTCAACGTGTTGGCGATTTCAAACGCTGAGCAATGCACAGTTTTATATTTTTCCCACATATGGTGGTAATACAAGAACATTTTTCCGGTTCAAGTTTCCTCATGATATTTTTTTGTCACAATTTGACGATAGTGTTACCAATTTAAATTAATAAATGTACGCGAATTGTGAAAAAGTCGTTAGTACAAACCGGGGTTCGAACCTACAGACATTGGATTGATATTCCACCGGTCAAACGACTAAGCCACCACGACTGTGTACATTAAATATAACGTTAAAATAATAAATAACGCAGATGAACTTGCGGTTATCAGCTAGTCACAAATATAATTAGTAGTTATAAACACATTAGTATAACAAAATCTACAGTCGTATCGTGGAGCATGATCGAACTATAATTGAGAAAGGATTGGTCAGTTAGGGATTTCGGGCTACCCAAAGCTATTGTATATTCATAGGAAATTTCGTATCGGTAACTCCAATCGAGAAGGCTCCTTTTGTAGTCCTTTTCTAGTCCGAAATAACATGATAGTATAATTATCACTTGAGCTATAGTAGAGAGCTTAGTAAAGCAGAATTATTTAAAATGTAATAAAGGCCCTAAATCTAAAAAACTACAATTTTAAAGTAGTACTAGTGCGAATACAGAGTAATGTTAAATACAATAGTGTGATTACGAGTATGGGAAATACAACTCGCAAATATGCCGGTGAAAGACGCAGCTCACTTAAATTTAATGATATTTTAGTCGTTTCACAACTTGACAATATAATTATTGTTAACGCATTTTATTGTTCCCACGAGACGGCGCATTGGGTTACCATGACAACAAAGTTTTTAGGAAAAGGACGAATTATTATAAACGGAATTGGTTTCTATAAACTATTCAAGTATTGTATTTAAATCGCAAAAAGTACCACCGATAGAATGGTTCGGATTTAGGTATACAATGATTGAGATGACATACACAAAGTTTGATTACATTTGTTCTATCATCAATTAAAAGTATACATGTATATTTGAAATGATAAATTTTGCACTATATTAAAATGACAACTCAAGTTATATTGAAATATTTTTCAATATTAAAACTAGCAACCCACTCCGGCTTCGCATGCGTGCATTGTATTATACTAGCGTCATAAGTATCTAAACGATGTAGACCTATTTTGCCGATTTGATATGTACAATTCATCAAAGTAATCGAAGTCACTTTGGAGTCTTGACAAAAACTACAATTTTTATTGTGTGAAATTTTTAAAAGATAAATATTAAATAATCCTTAGCAGATACGCATATACCATCGGGGACTTTTCTCTAGCTATTTTGGAAATATACAAGACTGTGGTACATTATTTTTATGATCTCGTAATCATTGTAAGCACACGAAAACTTCTTTTTATGACCTCATCAGAATAAGTCGACTTTTCTGTACTTTATATAAATATAATGCTCCGGAAGAAATTTTCTACACAATAGTGAAAACCATATGAAAATTTATTGTGTAGTTTAAAAGAACTACCGGAATAGACAGACACAAAAAACGACTTTCCTTTATTTATAGATATAGACGTGATATAAATATTAGAGATAAGAAAATAATTATATTTTCAATAATAGTTAGATAACATTAAACTCAACTAAGGTCCCAATCTATACTAGCCTCTGCCTATTATCATGGAAACTTAAAATAAATAAAAATAGAACATTTCTGGTGTCGCGTGTTGATTTGAAAAATAATTTATAAGACACGTTAAAGACGTGTGCACACTCACACAAGGCTGGCAGGTAGTATATCTGTATCAAAAATGTACTAATTCTTGAATTTGTGGCTAAAATATATTTAACAAGCTAATCTTCATACAGAAAATTTCTTGCAATGCCAAATGAAACGAAACCATTTGTAAAATGTAAACAAAAACACAAGGTAAATCTTGCACATATTGGTGCTGCCAAAAGCAACATAGTATTGAAGGAAATCTACAAGAACAGATTAATTTGTCTGATAATAAATTTTATAACAATAAATCCGGAATGCAAGTTATTAATATTCCTCATAAGTTGCTCTTCAACTTGTATTGTTATAGTTTCAAACTGAAAGTACAAATTTTCTTAGTAATTGTGAAGTTAGTTTTTTAGATTTTCTTCCTTCCTTTTCTCTCCTTCCTTTATTTTACTTTTCCTCGGCTTTGTTATAGAAAGTGCAATACCCGTTTGAAAACTGAACAGCTTTTTAAATCACTCTTCCATATTTAAAAATTAATTAAGACTTAAATTTAAAACCATCTGTTCTTCAGTATAGACAACTAACTACATCATCTATATATCTATAACACATATATATTTATAACAAATAAGTCAAAACTTTAATTTAAAATACTTTATATATAAGTAAATCCATTTAGTTCCCATATGTAAATCAAATGTGTAATTTCAATGGTTAGACTGCCTTTGTGGTATAGAATGTAATAATTATCTCCTATCTCATCCGTACACTGATCACGTAAGGCTATTGATTTTAGGGAACTGATCAATTAATCACCTTTGTCTTTATGCGATTTGTAGCATTTACCCAGAGAACGGCTTATAATAGCATTAGCAATCATTCCTTATACAAACATCGGCTCTTACACGTAATTTAGGAATTAAAATTGGCATTATCAATATCAATACATATTATAAGACGAAGTCGCTTTTTCCGTATGTAAGTAAGAGAACACGCATATAACTTAGTTATTGTAAACTAAGAAACGAATTTTGATACACTACCATATTGAGAATATACTTCGGAAGGTTTGTACGAATAACACAAACATATTATAAAACTCATTTGCAAAAAAACAGGTACCTAAAGAAATTTACGTTCTAAGGTTGATTTGTGTGAAATATATTGAACTTAATTGTTTGACGTAGTCTTAAATTCTTACTTAGTACGTAAAGTCTTACTTAGTATTCTTTATACTTATCATGTAAATTAATATGCATGAAGTGAATTTTGGTAATTTTTCATTAATTTTCGGTGAACTCCATAAAATCGATGTACGCATCCAAACAATGAGAAGCGTTTAGCAATAAAGTCAAGTTTTTTTTGTTTTTTTTTTTATTAATTAAATAAAGTTACCAATGTAGAAACCTAATAAGGAGTCTGACCTCTTCTTGTGAAAATCAAAGCTTGAATATTTCTGAGCATGCGTTCCATATTATTATATATTATGCGTTCCAAATTTTTTTAATAACGTTTTGAGGAATACGTTCGCATTCTTCTGCAATGGCTCATTTTTGCTCCTGATATTTTGTGAAACAGGTTGCGCAATCTTGCCCGTTTCTTTAGATCATCCTAAACATGTTCAATTGGACTGAGTTCAGAACTTTGAGCTAGCCAATTTAAACGACGGATCCCAACTTCTTGCATGTACGCTTCCACGACGTTAGAACAGTGAGAGCGAGCATGATCGTCAATAAAAACGAAATCTTTCTCACGAGCGATGAATGTGTGCTGTGCATGTGAAATTAAGATTTCCATTATGCATCGAAGTGAATGTAATGTTCCATTTCCTATGAAAACTAACTCCGAACGGTCTTTCGAATCAATTGCTGTCCAAAACAAAATGGATCCTCCGTCTTATGGAGCGATTTCTTTGAGACATTATTCCGCATAGCATTTCCGTGGTCTTCACAGCACTAGTTGGCATCGATCTTCTCCACATAAAGAGATTCTAGTTTCATCGGAAAACAGCATTTTGTTCTAGTCCTTCAGAGTCCATAAAGCACAATTTCAAGCAAACTGAATTCGAGTAACACGGTGTTCACAGAGTAATTTAGGTTCCCAGGCGAAAACTGTTGACATTGGGAGCCAAAAGCCTCTTCCTGACCATCCACAAGATAAGTTCTACTCTCCCTACATCTTCAAGTCTCTTCATGAAGTCCACACTTGACTTTACGACTTCGCAACGCCTGACTCACCAAAAAAGAGGTCATCTCGTGGTTTTGTGCATCATTTTCTTCATCATTTCAACTTTTCCAAGTAGGGTTATAATTCGTCAACTCTTACCTTATCAATCATTAGTAAGTGGTATTTAATGTAAAAAGAAAGATTGAATTGTTTAATTTATAGAAAATATCCAAGAACAGTTATAATGTTTGTCAGCAAAAACAGTTTAAGCACTTCACGCCATTAATAAAGCAATTTTATAATAATATATATATACAATGTTCTTCTATTAATTTAATAATTTAAATTTGGAACTTAAGAAATCATGCGAGAATGCTTCAAATAACGGTCCAATACATCAACAAATTATTAAAACCTCTTTCAGGTAATTGAAGTAGAGGAAAAAATATAAAGCGCCGTTTTTTTTGCAAAAAGGATTATTAATATAAAATAAAGAAAAATAGATGTATTAAATATATTATATAAATGTATTTTCTCTTTCTACAGAATTAATTTCTCATCACGTTAGAAAAAACATATGCCTTTTTAAATAAAAGAATTTTCAGAAGTGAATAATTAATTTCGGAAGTAATCTCCTACAAACACACAAACTCTATATTTTTATAATATTTATTATATATAAAATCAAGCGGACGTATGTTCGTAATTGTTATTAAAGGGCTTAACCGGTTGTGATGATGAATTTTAGTCGGAATAGTATTAGATACTTCGATCCGGTAGGTGACGCTATTGTCGATAATTAGGATTTTTTTAAATGTTACTCCCGTTTTTGGTTTTGGATTCTTCACATAAAAGCATTTAATCCTAAAATTTTCTGCCACTCTCAATATTTTTCAACTCAGTGTGGTCGGATAACATCTACTTAAATAGTCCACTAGAATATATATCGCCAAAATTATAGTTGCTCTAAAGTTGCTACAAGTATATGCGTTGTCAACAAAATATAAATAAAATAGAACAGATAAATCTCTTTAATATATTGAACGCACCATAAATCGTCTTATTAATATCTGCGCAGGAGTTTTTGTGCGTGAGATCTTGGAATGTCATGTAGTGGGTTTTATATTTTATTCATAATCTTGTGTTATTTTGTTCCGTCTCTGTGTGTTGGTGGCGATTTACGTAATATAGTTTGGTTATTGTGCACAAATGAAGTGGATGGGAAATAATGCCACGGAGCATGGATTCTGACTTTCCACAAAAACTCCCTGGAAAAGTTCTAACAAGACGGCCACCATCTTGTTAGTTCATTGTAATGATTGCAAGAAAGTTGTAATATCATTACCTACTCGACAATAGCAGTAATAATCTACTAGAAGATTGGTTGCCAGAAATAAAAAAAAAACTTAAATATATCTGCGCAAGGATATACGCGTTGCAACTTCAGAGCGAACTCGATGTTTGACAATACCTATAACAGAATATATGAAATATAATTATACAGATTATATTCTTAAAAGCAGTCTCCCTGTATGTTGGAGAACTGTTTGTTTATATACTAGCTTTTGCCCACGGTTTCGCTCGTTTTAATATAAATTTCATCTATTCCATTGGAACGATATACTTTTTCAGCGTGAAAAGTAACCCTCTGTCCTTTTTCTGAACCGGTGATAAACATCCATGTAAAATTTTATGATGATTGATTGAGTAGTTAGGAAAGCGTAACAAACAAACTCAATTTCTCCTTTATAATAAATAATATATTAGGATTATGAAAATATTTGTGATAAAAAAAATACTACGACGTAAGTTAAAGCTCCGTTATTTTGATAAAATGGGAAAGAAAAATGGAAATGATTAAAGTCTATACATTACGCTCATCGATCATTTCCAAACACATCGGAGACATGATTGCGTGTCGTGGTATAAGCATTGGAAAAAGCTATCTATTTGTTTGCCGTACCCACCTGTTTAAATATTTGTATTCTCGGTATGTTTGTTTTATTTTCGTTTGATGATGCTCCGTAGCAGATTAGGCGGATACTACAAAATGCCCTAATAACTACCGCCACGTTGATTTGATTTTAAGACAGTCTTTCGGTTACCGAAAATTAAGTTTCATTGTAACGTTCACACAAATATTGACCGACGGAGTATTTAATCCAATTGCCAGTAGGTCATCATTCTTTTAAAACTAAATTAAAACTCGGACTCAATCGTACAGAAATAGCGCTAAATAAACTCATCTCGTTGGTGTCATAATGTCATCTCATTGACGGAGATTTCAAGTTAGTTTACATTTAGTCTAACTTACACTCTATTACTTCTAAAGTTATTAATAACTCTAATATTCTATAATCAATCACAATAATTGCTAGTACACATAAATATTTTCCCATGAAGAACATTTTTATTGTATCAATTTCACTGGAACTGGCCAAGTTAGCGCAAAGTTGTGATTTAGTGCTATTCTTATATTGTAATTTTACACGAACATAGTTGCATGCAGTTTCTTGTAATAAATAAAAATAATAAAAGCTATAAATATAATAGATAACGCAAAAGTGGGAAGGTGCGTGAAGCACGACTTACTGCTGTCCGTAGCAATGTAATTAGAGAATCGAATACCTCATAGATTCATAGAGTATGAGGTACAAGTGACTGTTAATCTTGAGCACCATGCTGAATTTCAGGAAACAGTCTAAATGACAAAACGTGAAGCTCAGTGATATCGTCGATATCATTACATTTTGGGACTCTTGCCTGAGTTTTACGCGGACGGAATCACGGTCAGAGCTAATACTTGAATGTCCTTAATAATATGATAAATGCGACTGTCAGTTTTTTTATTTCTTTATTTTTTACGCTTTTACTCCCAAACAACTGAACCGATTGTCATGATAATTTACATACATTACAAAAAGAACATACAGCACATTACATGCAGAATAATGGTGTTGTTCTCGAAGGATGCGTCAAATACAGATTAACGTGAGTGAAACCGCAGGAAAAAACTAGTAGTCAATAAAAAAGCCAAACCATTCTAACATTGTAAAAACCGGATAACTACATACGTTATATATATATATATATATAGTACTCATTTATTGTATACTATTATTGTCATATACTTTAACGACCTTTATCAAAAAGTAACGTCACATTTCCCAATTAATCATTGAAAGGTATCCCTAAAGGCCAAGAATTATTACGTTTAGCATGTATTTGTTAGTAATATAGGTACTCCATGACCAATAGAGTCAAAGTAAGCCTTCAAAAGAATGTTTTTAGGTTAATTATTTTGACCGATGACTCATGATTTTTATTGTTTTCGAAAATGATTGATTTTAATTATACTCGTAAAGTAAAATTATGTTGACAATTTTCTTGTCGGTTTTTGTATATATAACATACTATTTATAGTAGTGCCCATGGCTCTGCACACATTTGTTGTTATTATCTAACTTCAAATCACTTCTCAATTCGATTGTAGTTTTTTTTATTTTATATTTTATTTGTGGTTATTATTATTTATTACATTTATTATTTGTTGTGATAAATACTTTAGTTATGAAAAAATGGATATTGTATAAATATTTTCAGTGTTAAAATATCTGCAGTTACCAATTTTGAATGCGGTCTTTTGAAAGGTATTAAAGTTGATGTGCAGCAGTGTCATCTATTGGCGGTTATGGTAAAATAAATAGTATAAAAACCTGCTCCAGAATAAAGAACTCTTAGGGTTATCTACTTTCATGGTAATCAGTACAACGGGAGAGTTTATTAATGTGTAAAAGGTGAATAATACACAAAATGTTATTGTGTAAAACAAATTCTCATTCGGATAAGCATAAATGTTAATAAGTGGCGAATAGAATGAATAACATAAAAACTTTTACCGTGAAATAACACTTAGGTGTGCTCACTTTCTTGCCGATATGACAAACGGTTTATCTATCTGAAATATATACTACTTGATATATATATAAAGATTATCTATCTGAAATATATACTACTTGATATACGCGACTTTGTTTGTGTTGTTCTGCGCATGCACACCACACCGCTTGCACCACTATACGTCTAGTGATTACAGAAATAGTATTTTCTTAAAACTTCAGTAATTTTTATATTAAACGAACTATCTGATATTTATTTTATAAAAGGAGCAATAAAAAAATAAAACTTTTAACACAATTCAACTAACAAAAGGGGATCGAAATCCTTACGTAATACACGCACAATGCAACGCAGACCTCTATCGTTTTATTTATACAGATACGAGCATAAATTTACTTTTAATAGATTACATTTTATGTTATTCACGTAATTACTTCCATTGTTGCTTCAGATAAGTTTATATATATTATTAATTTATCATGTAATCGAGTGATAAAGTTCTAATTATATTCATTTCAATATCTTGATACACTTTACCAAGCCAGCTGTGTTCAAAAAGTTTAAGAATTTATTATTACTTTGGTCGTAAGGTATAAATTAAATAGCTTTTTATCTAAATAGTTTCTCTTAAACTTACGTAAATTACGTATTTGAGATATAGCCGCAGGCGAATTTATTACAGTTTGAAGTTAACCTTCATGTTTTATTATTGTTTGCTTACTTATACTTTCTAGATCAGAGGTTCCCAAACTATTTTTTCTTTCAAAATTTTACTGGTTCCTATAGACCTCCTGCAGGTTCAATACTACCATATGAAGTCAAGCCAACCTTTGTTAGTTCTTTACACTATAGCAAATAGACCAATTTTCATAGACCCCGCTTACTAATTTTGCAACCCCATTTCTTTGTCACACCAACATACACCCCCATCGAGTCTCTCCTGGACCACTTTGGGAATCACTGTTCTAGATCAACTAAATTACTATAACATTTTATTATCTTGAATTATGTTTCAAGTTTATGTATGTAATGTTGTTGTTATCTTAATCACAAATCCCATATTAATTTCCAAAGACATAACACAAATTTTGTGCTTTATTACTCATTTTATTTTATACAAGCAAACAAAATCCTGTATATTACGAAGTCAAGAAATAGATGGAAACAAGTTTGTAAATATTACATAGAATTTTTAATAAGAGCTACAGAGAATGTCAAGAAAAATTTAATAACACATTTTTTAGTGTACTTGTATTTTTATAATCATTCGGGTGAAAAAATATTACCCTTATAACGAAATGAAAATAGAAGAAACATCAAGGGAACGAAATAGCCGCCGTGCCTTGGAGTTATTTGCCACGGGGTTGACTCTAATTAAATGTAGTTAAATAATTCTGAAAGAATACTTGCTCTTGGACTGTACACCGTTTGACGACTGTTCTAAAAGGGAATAATATAGAAGTTAGCTTACTATGGAGTACTGAGAACATAAACATCTAACATGAAAAGACGGTTTTTTGACACACTGAGAATACTCGACCAAATAGTTTTTATTCCTAATCATAGAATTATAATTACAAAAACAAATGATACATACATAAAACGCAAAGAGATTTTAAGCCACATTTTATAGTAGTTATAGGTGTTCTGAGGTGCCGTCATAGCTACTAAGATAAACTTTATGATAGAACTACTGGTAATCTATATAAATAAAAATCAATTGCCGAATATATACATGCGCATCATTTAACACATTCCATACCAAGCCATTTCTGTCTGACAAGTCGTTCAGACTGTTTGATATTTTGACTAAAAATTTATGTATTATCATCATATTAGAATAATAATAAATAAGTAACTATTTGGTTTTCAATAGTTATTATCACATCGTGTAAATGTAAGTAAGTAGTGTAAGTGTTACATCACAAATGTATGTACTTGTGTACACGTGGCTGAAAGGTTAAGTTTAACGTGTACCGCCGGTGGTACACGTGGCCTGAAGATGAAACTTAGCGTGTACCACCGGCGGTATACGTGGCACGGAACGTGATAAATAAAGGCTGCACCTATTTGTCAAATTATTTTCTGTGTGTATTTGTAATTGTCAGGACAAGTTCCTGTATAAAATATAATATTAAAAAAATATTACGAAAAAGTAAAAAAAATGGATAAAGAAATCTTCTTATAAAAAAGTGAGTGAGTAAGAAGACAGTAGATATATCTTCAAAAATATTGACAGAATTGATAGATTGACGTTCTGTTGTTCAGTTGTATTTCATTACATGGTTGTACTATAAAGGGAGGTTTTGGTGTCAAATTCTTCATTAATATACCCTTGCGAAGTCGAGGCGGACAAATAGTAATATTAATTTGAAAAAATACACCCCAAATTAAAATTATGTTGTCGAAAATCCTCTCCTATAGCCGTAAGCCATATTTTACAGTATGTAATGTATGTCACACGGTAAAAGAATAATATTTTAGCAAAATTCACTGGCCTTTATTTTGTTAAATCCTCCCGGGAACACCAAAGTTTATTGTACGCGGCTGCGTGTAACAACGTTGGGTGTTGCTGTTAATTCTCGCTACAAAGCTATTACAGTTGTAGAAGAATAAAGGAGAACAAATATAAATTGTGTATACGAATAGTATTTTAATTTCATTGTACTTAATAAAAATAGATAAGTTCTGAGCAGAAAAGGGTTCAGTACGGTTATTAATTTCATATAAATGATGCTTGCGTAATTTTATATGCTTGCGTGTATACAAGCCATTGTTTAAATGACAAAAACAGACATAACTCCTTGTAAATTTGAGATAGATTTTAAAATATATTATTTTCAGATTTATTACATTTTCCTTGGTATCAAATATCACAAGACCTTGGAAAGTACCATATAGTTTAATAATTAATGAATAAATGGGATTACTAGCACTGCCGTGTCTCTTTATTGCGTTAAGTTTTACAGTTTTCTTTCTTACAGTAGTTAAAGGCCATAAATATTAATTTAAGTATATATGGCACTAATTTTACGTCAAGCTGATTTTGTGAAAAAGGGCCTTGACGCATGGACGGAGAGAAGAACGAACAACTTAATGATCCTATTAGGGTTCCGTTATTTCATAATGAAATAAGGAACCCAAATTACTCGATGAATTTATTACGTGTATGAGTGTATTTACTAAAGTATATATTTTTTGCGGGCAAACTCTTTAAAAGGCGCATATACTCGTATGTATATCTAATAATTACAGTATACGTGCACGTCGAAAACTGTATGAATAATGAAATACTTTGCATATTACTACAATAATATATTATTATTAAATAAAAATATTAATATTTCTTTCGGTTATTTTTTTATATTCCAATTATATTGTAGTCGTTCTCAGGTCCTCAACGTTTTCATTGGTGTGTTAATATTAAGAACTCACTACCACAAAGGCATAAGACCGCTGTCTGCCCTTGTTAACCATTTGTTCTTGTTTAGGGAATTGTGGGTTTATAATCTAATTACCGTAGAGTGCTTCCTTAAACAAATAAACTCTTTTGTTATGCGAAATAACGCCCTGATTCGCTGTTTGCTTCGTGGTTTTGTTCTGATTGTTGAGTTTGTTTTTGTCCGTTTTATTTATTAGAAGACTTTTTTAACCCTTTTTATTAATTTTAATTCGTTATAAAATTCGATTATGTTTGTGTTATTATTGTTTAATTCGTATTCGAAATTCGTATTTAATATCTTGTTTTAAAGATAAAAAGCGTGCAGTTTTTGAGTTTGCTTCATATATTTATGGTTAAAACTGTTGAGATAAAATATACACTAATATTTTACCCTTATTGTTTAATTCTTACATTCTTGAATTATTGAAATTGCGATTATGAAATTAGTTTAGTATTTTTCTAGTTTTTCATATCATAAAAGTGAAGCTACATCACTTTTTAATATTATTTAGGTGCATATCAATATACTAATTTTTATATAAATATAGCTTATATTCTTACTAACTGTTATGTACTTAATAATACTCTATAAATGTTACAAAAAAACTATTTTGCCATTTCTATAACTTATATGAATATAAAATATAATGATATAGTGTACGTTTTACATACCATATCATTTTTGATGAACTGAATAAAGAAGAAAATGGTCTAGTATGATTTACAGCGATTGAATTGTATCAGTTAGTCTACCATAAATATTTTCTAATACGAAGTTGTGAAATAAAACAAAACAGCTTATGATTAACTTCTATCATTAAACCACCGTTTCAATCTTAACAGCTTTGGTTTTCGGTCATCAACTCTGGTAATCTCAATGGGTTATTCTCTTGAAATTAATAAATTTAACCTTGAAATTGTACCACCAAAATCCATAATGTGTTGCCTAGAAATGGCTTATAATTTTACATAAGATAACAATATTTTATTCAAAGTCATTATGTTCCTTACCTCACCGGAACCAAAATTAAATACATAAAATATATTTGAAATTAAAAAGGGGTGTGTGTACTTATATACACGCTTTAGAAGTTATACTTCCATGGCGTAACAAGATAAAAATCTTTTTAAAAATTTTTGCTTTCGCCTTATTATTCTACGTTTGCAGAAAAAACGACACTAACAATAGAAAAAAGGTATTATTTTAATACATACATACTTTTTTTGAATAAAATGTTGACTAAAGCTAACTTCAGGGTGTCGGTTTTTCGTTACTGTGCCCGCGCGCAACGTAAAAATTTACTCTCATCATTTTTCCCTAACGCGCCAAAAGAAGTATAACTTCAAAATGTAACATAAAGTAGATAAAATAAATAATTATAGTTCTTAATTTTCAATATGAACATTATATTCAAAACAGATTCAAGCCAATGATAAAATACGATGAAATTAGTGGATCGCGTGTTTAAGGTACACATGGAGGGCATACATTGTACTTTAATATTTATGTTGCGGTCTAGACTGAATAATATCATACCATGTTCTATGAAACCGTCTGATATTCCGATATCAATGTATCAATCTATGAATTTCCAGGAAAATTATTAACTTAAGTCTAAATATTAAAAAAACATTTTAAATTTGTACACATTTTTTCGATTAACTTTAAGGGTTAGATGTCTGAGCATGTAGCATATCACGCGTTTGGTAGTATTTCTTATTTTCCATAAACGACATAATATTCATAGGTTTTAATTGTATGTTTTAATTCTATTTCTTTTTACGTTTGCTTTGACCGTTATTTGTGTTCGCAATTGTAATATTTGATAGTCAGGTTTTTATATTAAATTAAATCTCTTAATTCACAAAAAAAATAAAAAAATGACAATACAATCTTTGAAGGTACCTTTCAGTAGCAAATATCCCAAAATAAATATAGATTGTTAAATAACTATTCCCATAAATTAATTTTAAGATAACTTATTTAAAAACCTATATACATATCGTTTTTAATTACTTTTACGAGGTCTCATGTCTTGATATTATAGAACATTGAAGTATAATGCAGTAACTTATTAGAAACGCAAACCTCTTAGTATAGACGTGTGGATTTATATTATTTATTGTCTTATATTGGTTATACTCTAGTTATGTAAAGCGAGTTATGAACACGGAGTACGTTATACAAAGTTATGGACAATAAAGACCCCGATGACTCATGTAATCCTTAAAAGCATGATTTCATAATTGTTACCCAAAAATTATGTTGTACGTGAAGTATTGTATAGATTTATAAAAAAATCAGAGTATATAGTTTGTGGGTATCATGTTTTTTTTAAGTCAAGTTTGTCCAAATACTACAACAGTCAAAGAATTCGTCAATGTAGACATCATACTAACAAGCAAGCAATTTATGTATTTTAATTATTTATTCAATTATTATTCCATTAGAATGCCTCGAGTTACTATGGCGAACAATCCAAACTAAAAATGTCACTACAGTTCATATTTAATTTACAAGCTAGAGAGAGTGTTTCATTTTTAAAACACTTGGTTAATTTTTGTATGTTATAAGTTCATTTTTTTAGAAAGATATTTTATTATCGTATAATTTCTTTTAATATTCTCCCTTTAATATATAACTTGTCTATTTATCTATATACATAAATCTGGAAACCTAAACCTGAGAAATGTTCTTGTAGTACCACCGTATGTAGGAAAGTGTAGAACTGTGTGAGTTTGAAATCGCCAATACGTCCTAGGCTGGCGTAGTGATTATACCTTCCTTCGGGAAGAAGCCTGTAGCCTTGTAATCGGTTTCTTGATAATGATGATGATATAAGAGCTTGATAAATTCCACGACAGTTTGACTGATCACCATAAAAGTCATCACACCTGGGTGTTTTTTATAAACAAGGTTTTTATGCTATCAATTTCATTATACTTCACCATTATATAGCGCTACACCACATCAACGTCTATATCCTTCAACCGATTCCTTTAAAAAAGAATGTTCCTAGATATTTAAATACCGAGAATATTTATACAATATGCATTTTACTGTAGGTCAACTATTTATTTCAACTAATTGTAATTATGATAAGTAATACCTGTAACATACGATAATAAACACGTGTGAAGCTGAGACAGTTGGTATTGTATAATATAAAATGTTACACAGCTGTATCGGTGTAGGCGCAGTCACAGAGAATTATTACCACAGAGCATCTACTTTGTATATCTTATTTACCATAGACTATATACACTTATATCATGGAGCATTTCAAACACCTGTTAACATTATATATACTATATTACGTTGATAAATATATATTAATATTTTTAAAACATTTAAGCGATGATGGATTCGTTGTAGCTTGTTCGGACACCAAGTCGATTAGCGTAGGATTGAATCCTTACGAATGGGCCGGAGCTTTCGGAAACATCGTAAAGAAAACCAAAGCACGATAGAAGTTTTTATAAGCCCGCCTAGCTAACTACCACCTTCAGGTTGGAAATTTGTCGCCTAACACCTGCACTGCGTCAGCTGCACTTGAGTATCAGTCAACGTCTAGGTTTTAACGTGCTTACCATCTAAAACCACATCATCAATTACAATTAGGTAAGATTGTGATCAAACGCTGGAACCTATAAAGTATAAAACCAAAAAAAAAAAGCAAATTATAACAAACACGTGTGAAGTTGCAGACAGGGCTAGTATTGTATAAATGTATTGTTAATATCTATTATTGTGTATTGCCCCATTATATTTAAAAACCATTTTACTTTGGAAATGTTAATGAAGTGATAAAAACACGTATTCGAGAGTAAAACTGGCTAATTTTAATACAAATATAATTAAATGTGAACTCTTATCCAGCCTTGCACCTCTTGCTTAATTACAATTTACTAATTAAAACGAGAGCTTTAGCATTTAGATTTAAATATTAAAGTAGTAAAATATTTATTGTATAAAATGCTATTATATAAACATTATTTATCAGTATTTTATACAATAAAAATTTAAGCGTTTATCTCAATATTGATTATAAAATTAAATCAACTTCTGTATAGTAGAACTGGATGATATAATATTTAAAATAAACTGAATGTCGTCGTCAAGATAAAACCGATTGCGTGGTAATGCTCTGAAGGTACTTCAGAATACATTACTGGAGTATAATCTCGAATTCCGATTTCCCGCTAACCGCACGCTATAAAATTAGGTTATTTTCATGCATAAATTCACTGTTGTAGTAACCTTCACGTTGGGTGAAAAAAAATTTCAGCCCGTCATTGTTATGGCTTACGTTGAGATTGTGTAATTATCTTCCTATAGCTTATAGGTTGAAATGGCAGCGACTTTTGTTGACAGATTTCGCAACATTTCAGTTTCTATCGTTACATTCTCTGTCTACTATCAGTTTCAGTATTTACATCGCTTCGTCGTGTTACGATAACCATAAGAATTATTAAAAAAAAGTTGCTTTTCGCGTCTGACCCTAATTCTTCTAAAGTACGCACTGGGATTTTGATACGGTTTTCGTTCAATTGATCTAGATCGTTTGGATACTTTTGACGCCCTAAATTGCACCGATGCGAAGCCCGAGCGGGTTGCAAGTAAATAATAAATGATATACTTTTACATCTACCAAGTTGCTTTTCAACGTGTATTTAATAAAAAAATGTGGATGAAGTTGTTTCCTTCCCTAACGCTTTTGATTCATTGAATCAGATTGTGCCGGCTTTTGCATTGAATGTTTACGCTGCTTTTAAACAAAATCCTTGAAAGTTTATTTCCAGGAACTTAATGTATAATTTTTTAAAGTGATACACCTTTAATTCCTCTTGACAAATGTATGAATATTATATGATAGTGGATTTTTTTTGTCAATAAGTATAGATCTATGGATGATGTATGTACAAAAGTTATACACATAGTAAAGTATCCAGTGCTATATAGAAATAAATGTGTGCATATAATAAACTAAAATGGAGTTACAAATATTATTTACTAGCAGGCCCGGCGGACGTTGTCCTGTCCTGGTAATAAAAATATATACTTATATGCATGACATGCTTAAGGTAACTAATGTATTCAATTTGACAAAGAATAATACTGTATCCGTCTAACTAGCCTTCCAATTGCCTCATTGTATGCGACCATCTTTTTAGGAGATAGATGGGTATAGTAAACTTAACCCACTATATAACCCCCTCAGTGACAACTTAGACTATATAAGAATTTAATGAATATTTCAAGCTATACGTCTTAAAAATGTTATTGCATAGATGTAATATGCCTATATTGTCAATATAGTTAATACAATATATCTTATATTCTTGCGATCATACAAAAAATTATAGCTTGTTTGTTCTGGAAAAAATTTTGTTATGAAACTCTTAGGGTAATACATTTCTGGTCTAATATCATATAATGGACATTTAATCCGGCTTGATCACCACAATGATTATAATAGCTTTCAGTGATTCTCTTTTGTTTTATTATTTTACGGGAACAGCCAACGTATATTTAAATGAACGGTGTGCAGAAACGTCACAGCATCGACACGACGTCCAGCGATGGATTGTCAATCTCTCGTTAGCTGCCATTGTGTTTGGATTGCACTTCGCTTAGCATCAGACAGTGCCAACTCTATACTTTCTCCCTATATGTAAAAATCCTTAGTAATATTATAAATGTAGTAAGTTTGTTTATTTATTTCTTTGTTTATTACGCTTACACATCTTGACTACTCAACCAATCATGATGAAGTTTTTCATACACGTTCTTAGACGTGCAGATAAGGACATAGTTCATCCAGAAAATAATTACTGTACCCGATGGGTAAGTCAAAACACATCAACAAGAGCTGTGCTATATACAACTAAAAAAGCGATAACTATTTCAAATTTACCACCGAGTACCATAACTTTGTTCATTCCACTCACTGTATGTTTTATGTAGATGTTGGCCCAAAATCCCAAACATAAACGGAACATTCGAATCCTTACCCTTTTCAGTATTCAACGAGCACTTTAAAAGTTTGCTGAAAATATTCAATGACTACTGGTTCATATGTACGCGGCTAGCTGTACGTGCTAACAACAGCGTGCCGAAGGCGGGGGCGGTGCGCGTCGGCGCAAACATGCCTCGTTCTATGTAATCAATTTTTTATATATATTACAGTCAGACTAGCAAAATATGAAGTACTAGTCTTTGCTCGTGGTTTCACTCGCAATAATAGAGATTATGGACATGAAATACAAATCATGTTACATGGTGACAATGTAGCTATATACTCGTATAAATCAAAGAATTATGAAAATCTGTTAGTATTTTTTTTGTTTATCGGTTACCAAAAAAAATCCAATCTTTTCTATTTATAATAGTAGTGTAGATTAAAACGGTTGTCCCTACACTGAAAAATCATAAACCTACTAAGTAATATAATTATTTATATCACAATATCACATTTCAATGTAAAGGGCATTTTCTGGCAAAGTAAATTTTAACCAACTATTTTTTTTATATGATACAAATATTGTTTACTATTTCATTACTAAGCATGAAAATGGTGTAGATAAAACATAAATAGTGAATTTTACCCAGTTTTTAGTATTTCGGGTAATTAATTAAGAAACGAATCAATTCATATATCTTCATATAAATAGCCGAAGACACAACAGTTCAATGCTATTTCCTCCTCTGTTCGATTTACTTTGTTAGTTGAGTGCTATCAATAAAAAAAAATGGAGACAGTTGGTTTTTCCTTACCATCGAAAGCTAAGAAAAACTTTATACCCCTTATTATGTTAGAAGTTAGACTATCACTAGTTTGAATAAAAGTAGAGGAATACAATATAGTTCATTAACTTTTTCTCTTCTGTTATTCAACCATTTTCTTTATTTCTGTTTTAGTACCTGTTGCCGAATTTAAATGTCATCAAAAAAGGTTTTAGAAAACGGTTTGTATTATTCCACACAATCCACTAGCCGAAGACTTTTGTATAGGTCTATTTTTTTTTAATAAAATTGTAGGGAAGCCTACACACTGGTTACCTGATGGTAAGTAATCACCGCCGTCCATGGACACCTGCAACACGAGGGTTATCACAGATACGTTGCCGGCCGTATTGGTCCTATTTCATTATCCTTACGTCTACTAAATTACAATATCTGTACACTCTTGAAAAAATTCAATATCATTGAAACTCAAAAATTAATTAATCATGGTCCAGTTTCGATCACTGAACGATCATCAGAACAGAAAAAAATGCATATATATAGATGAAAATTATCACCATGGGTTATTGGGAATCGTGGAATTTGCTCATACAGTACCTTTGAATACACTGCAAATCATAACACATACTACATTGAGAGGCAAGCAAATACATAGCCAGCAAATGATAACCATCAAATTTGAGTTTTTGTTGAGTCCAGTAGCTAACTGATTCATGTCAGAATTGGCTTAACGGCGACTGGAGTATTGCATACATCCCCCTAATATTGCCAATTACACGCTAAAATAGACCACCCTAAAAAAACGGAACCAAATTTACATAAAATTGTTTTCTAGTATTATAACAATATTTCTGGTCTGGAGTTACTATTACTTAAACTACATCTGTGTGTATTGCAAAACAACGCTATGAATAAGTACCTACTTGTACGTTTTGCAACGTCTAGCTAAGCTAATAGAATATTCATTCGTGTTAAAGTTTGAACCCCGAAACTGCTCTATTAATAATGTAGCAACAAAATTAGTTTTGGTATTTCGAATATCATATGTTTGAATATTTTTGCATATTTCGGGTATTTTAATAATTAATATGATTAATATATTATTAGCTGATTCACGATCGCTTCGTTGGGTGTTAAAAATTGCTGTTCGTCTGTCTCGCTAAAACTTAAGAATGGCTGGAGCGATTTGGCTAATTTTGATCTAGAAATATTTGTGGAAGTTCAGGGAAGGTTTAAACGCTGAGAAACATAAATAATAAGTAAACGAAAATACTAAAAAGATAGTTTAATTTTCAAATACCAAATGTTCCTAGCTATGAAATATTTAATGTCTTTTGTCATTTTAAGAAATCAAAAATTGACACTTAGTTGTCAAATATTTATAGGTGCGTTCAAAAATTTGTCTGTTCCATAGTTGTACTATGAGGTTCGATGTATTTGGTCAGGTGTGTTAGAATACAAAACACTTTTGTTTCAGAAATAAAAATAGTACATGAGAAAGCTTTAAATTGATTAAGTGCATAACTGTGTTGCATTTTGTAATGTAAATGAAAATTTTGTGGTATGTTTTGACCACATTTTACACAGATATATGTAAATGATACGAAAATCACCGGGTCATCTAGTCCAACTATACATTTTAATATCATTTTGCGTATTGGAGTACGGAATACATAATAAATACAATCATTCAGATGATAGACGCATTTTAAAAACTGAGCACAATATTTATTTAATGTATGGGCATTGAGCCATACAAAATGTTTTTCTCGCAAGATTTTTAGAACACATAAGCATATAATCATCATCGTCATCTTTTTACCCTTGTCATGTTGTGATGCATTATTTGGTTTAATTTTTACGAACGGTCACCTGCCTGACATCAACCCTCCTTGGGATTATTTTGTAGTACTACTACTATAACTTCAACTTTCTAACTTCGTATAGATGCCAAACGTGGATATTCGACTTTTCGATAAAAGGTGGTAAGGATTCAAATGACGCCCTTGTATCCGTGAATTGCATCTTCACAAGCTCCGGTTCCAAGTCTGTGCTAGCCATTAGGATTTCATTCTGCAAATATGATTCAGGAGGTTCATCGGCATATTTTTCCTTTTCTTATCCTTTTTCACCATTATTATTAATATTAATATATTACTATAAAGCTAAATATCAGTTTTTTTTTCAATTATACATTAATTTGTTAATTGTATAAAATATTTTCTAATGTTATACTTATTAAATTACAAATAGCAAATCATTGAGAAAAAACTTCTAGTATGTAGTAGTGTTATTTGTTATATTTATAGTAATAACTAAACAAAACGCACCCTACATATTTGCACTTCACACACGTGTTAATAATGCTGATGTAATAGCGATAACACTATATAATCCTATAAATAAATGTATATACTACTTAACAGAACTTTCACCGCTCTGTTCTATCACCATCTGACGCCACTCGGGAGAGCTGCCAAAGTAAACTAACAGATGAAGTTTGAATGAATTGAATACAAGTTTGCAGAACGTGTTAGCTACGATACGAAATGTAGGAATTTAAAAACCGTAGTATATATTATAAAATTTATTTTTAAGATACATAGCTTTTAATAGGGATTTGAGATCTCCAGCATACTTAAAAGTTTTGTTTCTTGTATAGATAACTGAGTCAATAAAATATGTTAAATTAAAATTTACTTTCTTAGTACTAATGTTAATTGTCATAAAATTATTGTATCATAAATAACACAATGTGACCATTTCATTAGCAACCGTTATTTTTTTTGGTTATATATATTTAGGCGCGTTATAACAAATTCGTAGAGAGTGAATTCGTTGCATGCAACTGACGATAGTAACCGTTGTAACACACTGTGAAGTTAGTTGAGGGTCAAATATTTTTTTAATTCATTATTTGCTATCGTAGTACACGGGCATTTTACCTTTTCTTAGTTTAAAATATTCCAATGTATAGTTTTAACTATCTATTCCTTTTCTTTAAAATATAAATAAAGTTTATTTATAATGTTATTTAAAATATTTAAAAAAAATGTTATTTATCCAAAGATTTAGTCTAATATATGTTAAATGAATTTTTAGCCCCGTTCAAAATGGTTAAAATATGAAAAAAGATTATTTTTATATTAATATCGAGAAGCATAACTGCAGACGTACGTACATACGTATGTACCAAATTTTTTTTTAAATTTGATTAGGTTAAGTATTTGTCGACAATTGGAAGCTAAGTAATAATTTTGCTTGTTAATTGTTTCAAGTTAAGCTTAAAATATAAATTGGTTAATAATGGTAGCCACCAGAGTAGAACCACAGTAGTTTAGTGACAGTATTTCAATCTAATATCTGCTAGCTTGACGAATACTACAAAATACATATATAAACTATTGTGATTATTCACAATTTTAACCTTCACCGAAAACTTACACTCATTATTGGAACCAAACATTTTTCATACGCCTTCTAGGTAAGCATACATAACATAAGTTAGTTCTATTTATAACTTAATAAGTGGATCCATATTACCCTTACCCTATTCAATTACTCGCATGTGTTTGACTTTAGAGAAAGTTACGAAGCGAAAATAAATTTTATATTAATGTTTATTCCCAAAACTCAAAATTACGCTCTCGTTATATAAACACTTATATATTTATTGAAAATGTCAAATACAGCACTTTGTCCTTTACAGGAGTATTCTTATTGAAGGAACAACTATTTTGCTTATTACAGTCTTCTTTTCAGCTTTAAATTTTTACTTGTTCTCATCTTCAGCAAGTATCATTCAACAATAAATATACTTATCCTTATCGAAAGCGAACTAAGAATCTGACTAAAATATTATTTATTTTCAATGTATTGAATAGTGATTCCAGAAAGTACTTATCGTAAGAAATAATTTATCGAAATGAAGCATGAAAATGACACACATTTGTTCAATGGCGACTGACTGATAGATATTTCAGGAATAAGGCTTCACGTTTGACTGACTCAAGTTTCACGAAAGTTCTTTGTTCTTTGAAACGTGATGTAGGTGTAATAAAACTTTAGGGTCTCCGAATTGTGTACTTGATTTCACAGGCTAAAGTTGTATTGCCGCTTATTGGCAAACATCGCCGAGAATACTATAAATATTAATGTATTGAAAATTTGTCTTGACACATACATTATAAAAGTGTTACAATGTACTTTACATTTATCTTCATTATTTTACATTTTTTTTCCTCAAAAGAATTCTCTAAAACGATATCTTAACAGTCAATATAGTAGCGAGACACAAAAATGGCTAAAGTATGTTTGTGTAACAAATAATATTTTACTACCAAAATATTTGAAATGTATGTATAACATTTTTTCGTGCTAAATGGGCGTAAGACTACCGCTATTCAAAAGATAAGATTATATAAAGACACCAATGTGTACTTCTTAATCCGTTTCATAACATATTAGAGTTACTAAGACGTCTCAATTTTACTTAAAATTCAACATTGTAAGTAATTTTCTTAGGGATGTTATTAAAAAAAAATTAACGATTCTATCGCGATGCTTTTTACATAATGTTATTTTCTAATACAGAGCATACTCGAAGTAATCATACATATAGATAAATTTAACAAAAAAATATTTTAAAAACAATTTTAGGCAAAATGGTTAAAATGGATGTTAAACAATAAAACAACTTTGAATTAATAAATCTATTTAAAAATTATACTATTCATTAACTTGAAATTCAAAATAATGATCAAATACTCGCAAAATTGCCCTCGTATAAATTTATAGTACGATAAATGCACGTAAAAAAAATGTGTTTTGATCTACGTTTAATTTTGTTTACGTCATATATTCAAAAACCTTTATTTAATTTCATTATAAATAAGTATTCTTGTACAAATATACTAGGGTCAAAAATAAATCAGATAACTTTATACTGTTTATTAATTCATAAAAAAAAGAACAAAAAAAAAGAACAAAGTGATAATGAATACGCTTACTCATTTGTTTAAAACGAATGCGATTAATAAATAAAATACATATCATCACGTTGTATACTCCCGGAGGTGAATTTCAATTTAAAGTTCTCTTCAATATTTTCGGACGCTTTTAATATTCCAAAAAATCACCTACATTATGATATTTCACTAACATTTACTTTACTAGATTAATAACTAAAAGGTATTTAGACTCGTTTCTCCTGTGTATTAATCTAATAGAGCTTCTAGAAAGGTCCTCTATGCTTCGAACGGTAAACACTTCACCGTCTATTCACTAAGAAGTACCTAGCCATTGAAGGGCTGCACAGTGAATGAATTAAGATAGAAGATACATACTCGTATAATATGTTTCACTAGTTTCACTTCGATAAATATAAATTAAACTTTAATAACGATTAATTAATAGTGTCTCAAATTCTATTCCACAACTATCAAATTCTATGATTTATTTTAGTTAAAATGCCTTTCGAGCGTGACTGAAGTATAATCAAACCCTATCAAAAGTCTAATTTTAGTAAACTTTTACTCTAAACTGTAACATATTTTTTGACGTGATAGCGTCTTATAAATCGATGAGCGCCGGCTGCACACACCAAACGGCATGGATCATTGTCACGTTCCGCCTGAAACAAGCTTGCAACCGAGAGCATGAAACAAGCGATAAAGAGGTGCGATCGGCCTAAGCGTTCAGCTTGTGACGCATAACTTTTCATCTATGCTATCTTATGACGTTATCACGTAAAATTATCGTCTGTGAAACGACTTTATTTATATTATACTATTAGTGAATCCGGTAGGCAATGTTAATAAATCAAGAATATTAAAGACATTGAAAGTTGCCAGGAGGCTGAAAAATGGAAATGAAAATAAAGTTGATTTCCACAACAGCCCCACGTATAGGGTCCATTTATACATAAGAACCACCATCCAAGGGAAACAATAAAAACAAAAAATATTATCAAAATCGGACAAACCGTTCAAGAGAAGAAAAATTACGAACAGATGCATATCGGAATTTTACATATAAACATTAATCGATAATCCCACAATGAGTAAGCCAATCTTAATTAAATGCAAGGTTTATCGACAAACTATATATTTTATACCTCTTTTGACAATTACTATTAATATATGGATGTAACTGGAATTACTTTATACATCAATTTAATTTTTATTGCATTTAATACTACGTTCAAGAAATATATGAAAATTTAAAAGTGTATGCTGAGATGTTATGTTATTTTGCCTACAAAATGATTAGTATGGTGAATCTCTGAGAAAATAATAAATAAACATTCGTTTAAAGCACTATATTAACTAACGTGTTAATATTCCTCTTTCATCATTACAAGTTTACTTTGTTTACTTGCTTTAAAGTAATCTTTACAGTTTGAATAGATTTTGTTTCGTTTATTATTTATAAGATTACTAGCTTTTGCTCTTGGGTTCGCTCGTGTTAATGTAGATTTGACTTATCCCTTTGAAACAGTGTATTTTCTATATGAAAGGTACGGCCATACGTACTTTTGTGTACGAGTACGTCTATCAATGTGTATATAAAATTTCAAGTTGATTGGTTGGGTAGTTAAGATGTGAAAGCATAACAAATAGACAAACAAACTGTTTTGCCATTTATAATATTAGTTAGGATTTCAATGTTTTAATTTAAATAGAATAGCATTCCTAAGAAATTATAAGATCCGCCCTTTTCCGAAGCTATGTTTAATAAGTGTCATTTACAAATTATATAATTAACTTTTTTGTTAGTATACACCCTAATAACACACACATCACTACTACGATTTTACATATGATTTTCGTTAAAAGGTAGCCGAAGCTACGGTTCGGGTAACCGCAGTGGTTATAAAACCACAGTCCATAATAGTGGGTTTAATTAAATTTTGTGGTCTGGTTTTATAAAGTACTAGCTGTCTCGCATCTACGTGTACGTGGAATTTCATGTATAAAAGCTACAGAAAGCAGTAAAAAAAAACACGGGTGTATAAAAATTCAAAGTTGAAACTGGCCTCAGCCTTTAAGAACGATTCTCCGATACGCAGCAGCATAGTTAGCATCTAGTTGTTGCTCACACTGAATATGCATATCTGACTCACGGTATACGGTGCGGCCTGATACTCAAAACAGTTAGCCGTGCCTCAAATAAGTCGCATCTAGTAATATTAGAATATTAATCTAAGTTCGTCTTTTAATACTTCACGACATGTAAAAATGACTATAATGTCGACAAGTTTGGCGTTATCTATGAATGTCAATAAAAGTATATATTTTAATTATTTAATAACTGCGAAAACAATATTATAACTCATACAACGACTACATTAATTGAATGTATAATATTAACGGAACTGAGAAGCCAGATTCATTAAAATTATTATCTATGTTCTTCTTTGCAATATCTCAGTACATTAAGCCAACAAAATACTACATTTAGAGCCATCTATGAGTTGTTGTGAAAAGCTCATACATTTGTCATTATTTTTAATTACAATTAAGTGAAAATAAAATATTTTGGATTAATTCTATTTCAATTCGGTTCCATTCCACAGTATCTCTTATACATTATTATATATACTGATCTTTGTTTTTTATACGCTTCTGTATATGCGATAATAACACATTCTTTATATATCCTATATGTTATTCCGGTGTATAAATTATTACCGTAGCAAATTTCGTTATAATCGGTTCAATCGGTTTTTGCGTGACGCATATACAAACAACAGATAGACCTTCTAAATGTGTTCTGTCACTGATTCCAAAACTCTGCAGAGTGTTTTTACTGAAATATATTTAATTTACAGATTTCGTTTCTTTTATTTTGTATTATGAATGATATAGATTTAAAGCTAGGCGTTATTAAAGTTAAAATGAATGTTTGAATGAATGAATGTATCCTCTTTAATATACATCGAAAGCTGAATCGAAATCTTTACCTAAAACAAATATTTTCACTTACTTGTTTAAACAGGTTTGTAATAATTATCTGGCAGCACAATTATTACCAATGTAAAATGTTTAGAGGCTTTAATTAAATCCCGAGACGCGAAGGGTCGTTGATTAAAGGGGAATTTTGCAGTTGCGCTTGTCCCAGTATTAAAGAAATTATTTCACGCTTTCGGTTTCTGTGACCAATTTACGTTGTGGTAATTAAAGTATCACAGTGAAGGTTCGAGTTTTATTGAAACTCATAATTACACAAAGAAATACTTGTTTTTACACTAATGTCTCTTTTAAGTAGTACTTCTATCGTAATACACTTATTTAAATATTATCTTCAAATATATAAATAAAATTATATTTCTCTTTTGTCTACGAAAAACCATGGAACTTTCTTAAGTGTGTTACGCATGACTTAAACCTAATTATTGAAAATTAACTTATACTCTCGTTAACCCCTTTGCTGATTTTTTAAGACCCAGATCTGAAAATGCTGGATTATGTTTTTGTTTTTTTTTTATTTCATGACATCGTACATTGTAAATTTCATGGTTTAGTAAAATAAAATGTTCGTACAAATGAAAAAATAATTTTAAAATACTTTTTACGTGAAAATTATAATTTTATAATACATAATTTGTTATTTCTCTAAGTTTTATAATAAAGTAGGTATTTTTTAAGCTTATGCCTTGAATATTCATTTGACTTGACTTTACGATTTTGGACAGTCCTGGGGCTAATGTAGATTTTTTTTGTTTGAAGATGAAGAAGAATTGTTTGAAATCCTTATTAATATTATAAATGAGTATGTGACTTTGTTTATGTGTTACGCTTTAACGCTTTTACTACTCAACCGATCGCCATGAAATTTTGCATATACATATATATAATATATATATTGACAGAGGCACAGAAAACAACATAGGGTACTAATTATTATCAAAAAAAATTGTGCTGTTACGGAGGAACCGATCAAATCCTATATAAACGCGAGCACGGCGACTAGTAAAAGCTACTTTATAATAAAACAAAACGAACAAATAAGGTAAATTATGGACCGAAGGGAATATCATAAGGGTTTTATTGTAGTCACACCTCTAGCGAGTTACGGGCGAAAGTTATGATGACGTAGGCATTTTATGGTCCCTTTACAGTGCAATAGAATTGGAATACACAGTACAGTGCCTAATGGTGGAATCCAAAAGGTTTTTATATAAAAAAAAACTCCATTATTCTTTCTATTCAGGCGAGAAAGTATGAGTATAATTTATGATCAGACATCTTGTGCTGAACAATTTCAATGTGAAACTTTGAGAAATGAACACTGACTTTATCTTTTCAGTGACAGAAGATTATCGAGGACATATTAATTCTTAAATACGGTTATTTTAAAGTTAGGTCAAAAATCGGCTTTGCAATATTTATCATCGTTTGCTTTATTTTAAACTAGATGACTTGGTGAACTTCGTATTACTTACATACATTTGTGCAAAATGTGGTCAAAACTTAATACAACATTTTTATTTTCATTATAAATGCGACACAGTCATGCACTTAATCAATTTAAAGCTTTCCTATATACTATTTTTATTTCTGAAATAGAACTCTTTTGTATTTAAATAAAACAGACCAAAGAGATCGGACCTCATACTACAGCTAAGAAATAGACAAATTTCTGAACGCACCTATAAATATTTGACAAACGACTGACAATGTTGTATTTCTATTTTTTATATATATAGATTATTTATATTGCACTCGCTTTTGCTGGTTTCGCTCCGGTTCATTTAGATTTGACCAGTCCTAGGGACCAGTTCTTTCTTTCTAGACATAATGTTCCCTGTGGCCTTTTGTTTACCCCTGACAAAGTCTATACAAAATCGTAACAAACTTACATTTCCATTTATCATGTTACTAAGGATAAAGATTTGTATTCAATATTGTTAGATCATACGCATGTTAAATCACGTTGAGCAATTTTACTATCTACAAAAAGTAACGTAATTTATTTTAAAACATATTCTTATCTATACATTTCACATGAATACATAGAACTGTCAGAATTATATACGTCATTTCATATTCTTTTAATCTCACAAAAGCCCGGAGGCAAATCTGTAAGCGTGCTTGACTCAAGGCTGTCAAGAACTCGAATGCAGGGGAGCGTACAGTGTTGTGATACCCTATTACCTGCCGCTAGAACGTTGAGCTTTTTAATTGAATTCTACGGTAAGCGAGGGTAAAGTAAGGATATTTTGATTTACAACGCAATCTTTAGTCTTGTAATTGTAATTAATTACTGGAAATTATTATAATCAACTATTCTTTGTTGTAAAAAATTATATAAGTCAAGCGTCTTATTTCATTGGTATCTTATCTTCTATGCATATATTTAATAGGGATGTAAATTTAACACGTCTGTACTTTTCAGCTTTTAGTGAAAAAAAAACAATTACAAATGACTAAGAATAAGTTAACATTAAAATCATAACATTTAAGTCATTTTTATTATTTTTCCTATGTACATAAAATATATTGTTAAGATAATAAATAGCGCAGACCAAGTCACAGCTAGTAGCTAGTACATTATTATTATAATACATTCATTACTTTAAATTATAATCAACGGAAATGTAATAAAGTACTATAAAGGTAAATAAAACGTAAGTAAACAAAATGTATAAACAATAAGTAGAAAATAGATCAACGGTTTATTTGAACGTTTCATATTACAAATTCGTATGAAACACACTATACCTTTGTTTAAAGGTAATAAATATACTAAGTTGTTCAAAAGGCTTAAGTAACATAACCTAAGAAAAAAAAAACGAGCAAAATGCTTCAACGGAAGATGCAACTTTCACATGACTGCCTTTCCTTTCATCTCGAACATCAAACCGTCTTGGACTTTTTCATATGTTTTTACGACGCTATCGACATGCCGTATATTGTGTAATTTACCGTGGGGCTTGTATATAAATTTGTATACAAAATATGTTACCATGAAAATATATTTCTGCCTCTTAGTATACATCTGTATAAAAAGTACATGTGATCTATAGAAAAAAAAATGTTTATTGCTTACTTCCAGTACAAATAGGGTAATGATATGATACCTATCCAAGATTCGTAGCTTCCCTCATGTATTGATCTGAACTCTGCATTGTAGCTGATTATCTAGTTTTTGAGTAATGCACTTTCTAACCGTAATCCGGTGGAACTGTAGAGGCCGAGGTCAGTTCGAAAAAAAAGCACTTTCTAACACGCAAAGTTAATTACATATATATGAAGATTTAAAGTATATTATTTAATACAAATGACTTTTATGTATTTTTGGGATGTTTTATTTTATTTAGTATTCAAAGTTAAAATATGTATATCCAAAAAGCTATCACTGGATTATGCTAAAGATTGTTTAATTATATTTAATAATTTAATGTAATTCTCATTAAGTGAACCATGTTCTTTGGAGAAATAAATTTCTTTAAACCGAAAAACATTTTTGTTAAATACAATAATATTTAAAATTTAAAGTTAAATTCAATTATAAAATATAATTAATTTTCCCACGACCTAACTATAACATGTACGTAGACATTATGATGAATAATTTTTCGGGTCAAGAACGCGCGAAGCACTTACTCTGATTACTCGACGTTTCGGCCTACACTTGGTTACACAGGTCGTGGTCATGAGATGACTAAATATGTAGACAATGGGAGAAATGTATTAATTGAAAAACGTATCCAAGTTATCAATGTTTTCGAGAAATATACTTCTAAATTCATATAATTTTTAAGAAGGGTCTACACAACACCTTTTTTAATACTATAAATTTTATTAATGAAGGCGTTACTTTGCAGAAATTCATCATTAATTATTAGGGTGGGCGTTACTTTGCACTTCCGCTTAGTATTGATTGGTCACTATCACATCATAGTGCAAGCTTACTGGTCCTTACACTAATACGTGACAGCGACCATTCAATTCTAAACAGAAGTGCAAAATAACGTCCACCCTAACATTTAATACCATAAAATCACAGACAATAATTTAACCGAGAATCACCAAAATAATTCCACATTCTATTCATGATAATAAACGAATGAAATACAAATATATATAGGCATATGTAATCCTGAAATAGTAAAGTGTTAACACAAATGACGTATATTTATGATCCCTTAACATGTATCTCGTATTTTGATTGTTTTCCAATCGTGCTTGTTAGTGTAATATCATTTTACAAGCACTAACAAGGACTAACGACGTATGTCAGTATCGAATATAACGAACCCTCTCTATGTAGTCGGTACGTATAATGATGTTTGCTTACGTTGTAAAACTTGATATAATAATCTGATCAAATTGTCCGAAAAGTGTTTATTTTGCCGTCTGTTTAGTCTTCTAACCGCCTTTGCAGTAGATGTACTCGTTGAAATTAGAAACAAATATAATTGGTACGTGCATATAAATTGCACATAACATAATTTATAAAGTTTTTCTATTTTTATTTACTTTAAGTATATATAGAAATCAAACTTTTATTAATTGATTTAATCTAAATTTTACTCGAATATCATCTTTTTTTTTTGTTTAACGTGGGTTGATCCTACATAATACGAGTATACCACTCGTTTGGAAGAGAGATGGATAGTTTCACACTCTTACCGACTAAAACCTCACGGTCCCGTGATGTACCATCAACCGTGTTAATAGAAGCCACGGGATAGCGCGAGCATGCACCGCAAAGCCCAACTTGAACGGCAGGCCGCCCACTGACCGAGACAGCTTGGTTGAACTGTCTTCCCGTTCGGTGAACCAGTGCAATGAAAGCTCAGGATCCGCTCTCCTTTTCCTCTTGGTTTGGCCAGGCAGTGGAAAAGATGTCTCCTTTAACTGCCACTCGATAGTATTTTTTACCTATGTTGTCTCGTCATCGGTTGTAGGTTTTTTACTTGGCTTTATCTCACCCTAACTTTTTAACGAAGTTTTCTAGACCCATCCGCCTTAAGGCCCGCCCGTAACTTTTTAACGTGATTTTCACCTACAGTAAATTTTTAATTAGGTTTTCCCCTTCATCACCAAGACCAGGCCTAACACTCGCCTTAGTTGCACGTTTTGGACATATCGCTATCTGCGATCAACCGACGTATAACCTAATCAAGCGGGGTGGAACGGTGCCTGTAGTCAACTGGATAGCGATTACGAAGCACACGGTAATGAACTAGTAACAGTGACTCGTTTTTGGTTTTTGTGTTACGGGATCGGCCATTCTATACCTAGCTGCTGAGAGACGTCTGCATGATAGCGGCGACTACTAACGAACTGTTGATCTCTCAGTAATGCTTGGTGTTCTGGATTGCTCAGTGCTTACTATCAAACAACGGTGCCACTTTGTTGAACTATAATACAAAAAACCTCGAATGTGAAGTCATTATGATTCAAGTGTTTTTAGATTCGTACTTCATACCATTTTATTTCAAAAAGTTCGCTCTTTAATTTTAATTCAACGTTATGTCATTTCATCAAATGAATATTGTAAAATAGATCATATAGATCTCCTTAACATTCAAAGATCAAACAATTAAAAACTTGTTGTTCACGAGTTCTAACACCCTACAATAAAGTAATAATTGCTCTGGTTTAAAATTTCTTACGCTAAAGGAAAAATAGATGTATAAAAATATTTTAGTAATGGATCTTTTTAATAAAATTGTTTATTCGCTTTCTGTTTTACGTGGGTTTTTATCCTTGAAAAGGAAACATTATTTCAAAGTATATATAAAAGCTTTTAGATAATTCATCATAATGATGCAATACCTTATGAAATGTATATTTATTTCATAAAGTCCTTTTTTAAACAGATATGGTTGCATTTGAAATTTATAAGTGGTATTTTGATCGTATTAATATTAAAAACGTTATTTCATAAAAACATGCCGTATTCTTTATTTAAGAATTCACATTTACATTATTATACAATAATTATATAAGTTTAACCTTTCAAAAATTAAAAACCAATTACATTTTGTATGAGTACATAATTGGAAAATTAGTAAATTTTAAACTTAGCCCACAAAGGCATTTTTTTTATAAAAAAATTAAATAGAATATTATACTTAATAAGTACAATTTTATATTCATTTAATCTCCTTCATATTCTGTAAAGTGAAGTTCACGACGCATTACTGATTCTTATACCTAGATTCTTATACCTATTACCAACTTAAAAAAATAATAATAGCAGGGCTATTTAATTTTTAAAATTCAAGTAATCTTGCACGGTATGAAATAGTTTACCTGATACCATAAGTGCATATGCTTTAGATTTATCCCGTTTTGTAACATTTGTATTTGGATGAATATATGTTTTTAATTTATAACAAAATAGGTAATAACTACATAAGCAGTTATATTAATGAAGGTGCCTAGAAAAGCAACTTTTAGGAAACATATTCCCTAGGTTTATTAAAAAAGGTATAAAACCATATTAATAGTTAAAACAGTCATCAGTACAGTTTACATTTATAGGAAATACTCATTTGAAAAACCATTGTTATTTATCAAAGATTAGAACACATTTTCAATCGACTTCAAAAAGGAGAAGGTTTTCAATTGAGTTGTAGTTTGATAATATTTGTTACCTCAGAACTTCGTCATCAATAAACCGATTCGGATAATACTTATTAACTATTAGGTGTTATAGACAAATCTTACGACATTACTTCAGAGGGAAAGGTGATCATCCATCTTCAAAAATGCCTCACGTAATTAGTGGACACCTCATTACTGGTATTAATAAATTTAAAAATTGCAGAGTTTTATTTTCAATTAGTAATCTACTTACACATGAAAAATGTTGACGTAATAACATAAACACTGCCACATTTAACCGAGTGACATTTTGGGATTACCGTTGATAATTATAATTTGGGGCCGAGTTGTACTTTGGCGTTTATTATTCTGATACATGTCATTATGATACATAAACCCGTTTGCAAAATGTATGTTATACAAAACTTTTATTAGGGTGTGGAAAAGGGTTGAACAATTTCGTCAAATATGAAAAGGTTTTGTCAGATAACATATATGTAAATTAGTAAATTTGTATAATTGTGTATAAATATTTTAGAAACAAAAAATTCATAATACGAAGTACAAATTATGAGGTATATTTTTCAAATAATTGACATACAATTAGAAACTTATGTTGCTCTCTATAATACGGTTACTTAAAACAATGTGGTAGCTTATCATTCAATGTAATTATGATTACAATAGAATTATGAACAGAGGGCATATACAATATGATACGTATATAAAACACTCAGTAAAAATTTGTACTCCAGCCCGTATCTTGTTAGCGAGTTGGTGTTAGTATAGAAGCGAACTCGGCCTGTAGTCGTGCCGACGTCAACGTTCCTTAGAAAACTTCCAGAAACTTTCACTGCGTAGGTATCTACTAAAAGCACATTATTTCAGGCCCGCAAACGCATCTTACTTTATAAATTCCACCGTCAAACTGCCAACAAAGTTATTTTTCTTTGAAACCAGGTAAAATACGTAAAGCATTTTAATTATTAAGTTTCCCTTATCTCAAAGTACGATACCTTAGGATAAGGATATTTATAAAAATCGAATTTAGTAACCACGTACCAGCTATGTGATGTTTTCTTACTTTACACGGCATTATAAAGTTTTCAATTATTTAAAATTGTTTATACAGGCTTACACAATCTACCGAATAACAAGAAAAAGCAAACATAAACTTTGTAAAATGTTACTACTATTATGCTCATATTACGATGCCGCTTAAATATTATTAGTAAAAGATAAATGTGGACCGACATTATCGACATTTTCTGGAGGTCGGGCGGTTCCCGAAACCCTGGAAGCGGGGGCGGCTATGCCTACTGACAAAGGAGGGCCGCCCTCTCGACTGCGCGTCCGCGTATCGGCCCTTGGTGCTGTTGGACGACGCTGGGAAGGTTCTGGAGAGAGTCGTTGTTTCCCGGGTCGTCCAGCACCTGGAGGAGGTAGGGCCGAACGTGGCGGACACGCAGTTCGGCTTCCGGGCAGGTCGTTCGACAGTGGACACCCTGACTCTCCTGAAATCGCTGTCTATGAAGGCGACCTCCCAAGGGGAGAGACTTCTGGCGGTGTCTTTGGACATCGCCAACGCCTACAACAGCCTGCCGCACAGTGTTATACGGGAGGCACTGTGATATTTCGGGGTTCTTCTGTATCTGCGACGGCTGTTGGAGGCGTATTTGGTCGATAGGAAGGTTGCCTACATAGATGCAGATGGTCGTATGGTCCGGCGAGTAACGCGGCGGGGGGTCCCACAGGGGTCGGCCTTGGGCCTACTCCTGTGGAACATGGGCTACGACTGGGTGCTTCGTGGCGCGCTCCCAACTGGAGCGCGTATATTGTGTTACGCGGACGACACCCTTGTCGTAGCCTCGGGGGGGAGCTGGGAAGAGGTGGAGCGCCTGGCCACGACGGCCACAACCCTTGGTCAGGCGCACAAAGAGGTTGGGCCTCAGGGTGGCCCTCGAGAAGACCGAGGCCCTTCTATTTCATAGGCACCTGGGGCCTACATAATGGTGGAGGGCGCCCGTATCAGGGTGGGGGGCCAAATGAAGTATCTGGGCCTCACCCTGGACGGGTGCTGGCGATTCGAGCCCCATTTTTCGGGGCTCGGACCGCGAATTACGAGGGCTGTGGCGGCACTCGGCCGGTTGCTCCCCAACAATTGGGGGCCGAGTGTCGGGTGCCGCCGGCTATATATGGGAGTTGTGCGGGCGATGGACGTTTATGGGGCCCCGGTGTGGGCCGACGCCCTCGGTGCCGCTAATGTACGGGCGCTGCGCGCTGCGCAACGTATTGTGGTACTGAGGACGATCAGAGGATACCGCACCGTGGCCTCGGCGGTGGCCTTTGCGCTCGCCGGCTCCCTACCCTGGGAGCTGGAAGCGGGAGTTCTTGCCGCCGTGAACTCATACACGGAAGAGAATTGGGGAGTCTTCAGCTCCCAGGGAGATTGAGGCCAAGAGAAGGGAGGGCCGGGCGTTACACTATTGACGCCGTCAGTGAGGTCTTGCCGGAATGGATAGGGAGAAGTTGGGGCTCCCTGTCGTTTCGACTGGTGCAGGTGCTCACCGGACATGGTTGTTTCGGGTGGTACTTGCACCAGATCGCTCTCAGGGAGCCAACCGCCGCATGCCATGACTGCGGCGCTGAGGAGGACACCGCGCAGCATACTCTGTCTGAGTGTGCTGCGTGGGAGGGACAACGCCACATCCTGGCTGCGGTGGTAGGGCCGGACTTGTCGCTGCCGAGTGTGGTTTCGGCCATGCTCGGCAGCGAAGAGGCATGGGAAGCGATGGCCTCCTTCTGCGAGGACGACTTTTAAAAGAATCAGAAAGTACTTTTAACAATATATGAATAGTAGAAACATATCATTTTACACCTATTATCCGTATACCCTTATCATGATCCTGTCTGTCCATTTTGTTTGAATTATTGCTTCATCTGAAACAAAGTGATCATTGACTTTACGTTATGTAAACACTTTTTATGCCACTTTCGAATTTTATTATAGCACAAAATTATTACATGATACTTAATATTATGATTAAAAGTTACTGTACTGCATATTATATTTTTTATGATATCGCCTCGAATATAAAATTTGATTTCATTATTTTTCTTACCTAGTATACAGAAAAAAAATGTTGATAATAATATACGTCCCTTCACGCATTCTAAAGTATTGATAAAAATAAAAATAAAAATAAAGCCAACTAATTTGTAATAAATGTTATTACTTTTTATTTGTGATTAAAAAAACTTTTTAAAGCTATAATTGTATAAACTGGCAATCTAAAATATCATCGAATTTTTTATTTGAGTCTGTCATGAAGTGGACTTTATTTATTATTTATCTTGTATTATTTGAGTCTATATTTTGTGATATAGGTGATATTTTAAATAATATAGTTCGATAACTGTGCACAAGTAACGTCATCCATCCATAAATAATATCATTGGGCATGAATTCTGAGATGCCACAAAAACTCCCTGGCAAGTTCTAACAAAAGGGCCACTATCTTGTTAGAACATTAAAATAATTACAAGACATTTGCAATATTATTACCTACTCCACAATGGCAGTAATAATCAAGAAGGTTGGTTGTCAAAATAAAAATAAATCGACTTTTGAAAAGCATAGCGCAAGAAAACTTTCATAGGTAAAAACTCAAAATAGTAATAACGTGTTATGTGGCAAATACTCACAAAACCTTAAAAATCGCAGAATCACATTATGAATTTCAGTTTCAATTCAAAATCAAATCATTTAAATCGATTTTAAGTAACTTCATAGTTTTGCTTCAACAAAAACCAAACATCTGTGCGTTTTGATAATACATATTATATTTTATTTGTACTTACTTCCTTTTTATTTGATACAAGATGAATTTGGCAATTTTTTTATTTATTTAACGCAATATAGACTCATTCTAATTAATCATAGTTCTAATTATTCATTTAGGTTTGACCTATTTCGAAGCGATGTCTATATTGTATCAACGATATGTGTAATTTATAATTTATATCTAAGTTCAACATTAATATTAACTCCTGGACTCTTAAAAACCATAAAGGTTTAAGTTCCATACAAACGAATGTAGACCTCATGAAGTCAACAGACTGTGGGTATTATAAAATTTAAAAAAACTTGATTTATTACCAAATTTAAAAAAATAACAAATCATGTATTGTAAATGATAAGGTTTATGTTAAAAGTATTGTTAAATATTTTTTTCATTTGTACGAACCTTTTATTACTAAGCCATGAAATTTACAATATACGATATCATGAAATTAAAAAAAATAATTAAAAAGTTAATTCGTCATTTTGAGATCTGGATCTTATTTAATTAGCTGAGGGGTTAACTTCAACTTAAGAATACTAGCATAATTTTGGTATGCTACAATTTTTACAATTATAATTGTTTCTATAACTACTTTCTTTCAGATTATTTATTGCACGTGGCTCCTTTTGTTGGCTTCGCGTGCCAAGTAGAGTTATTAGTGTCACTAAGTTATATATATATATATATATATATATATATATAATTTATATAATGTAACACTAATCGACGTTGAAATATAGAAAGTGGTTTGTTGGTAATAATAATGTATAATCATGCATGAATTTATATAAACACCAAAGCAAGCTTGTTCAAATTGGGATCTTAAATAATATAGCAATATTTATGTTCATAATAACTTCATAGTAGAACTAAACAGCAGGTACACAGTAAGCTGTTGAGATTTACACCGTCTAATTAAGTATGCTATTATAAACCTGCCGTTAGTATCGTTTAAGTTCCCTCGTAAATAATACTACTGGAAGCGGCCGAGATGATTCCCGTCACCTGTGCCGGCTTTATCTAAATAACAATCGTTTTATTAAAGAAAGTATAAAAACTGAAGGTAAATATTATAGAGGTTTATACATTTCTTAGAGCACGATTGCACTAGGCATGAATAATCTATTTAAATAAAATGATATAGATAGCCCTCACGCTGTGTTCACATCATTAAAAACGAATGGATCAAATTATACTTGTTTTACTTCTTAGACAATTCTAAGTTAAATTTTTATTTCTTATCTAAAAAGATTATGACGATTTATTTATTGCATATAAAGTAATTAATGTTTTAAGAAACTATGATTTTTGTAAGCACTACGCGTTCATCGACGTATTTCCTTACCGTGTACGAGGGTGGGCGAACGGTGTAGTGCGCATGCGCAGAAGAGGGAAAGTAAATGGATAACATTATTTTCAAAGAATTACAAATTATATTTTTGCTTTAATTTTTTTTCCTCTATATTAAAAATATATTATCATAATAATAAACAACACAGACGAAGTCCCGAGTATCAGCTAGTTTTTTTATATTCTACGTTAAGTAATTTAGATTAAGTAGATACTCGAATAAAATAATTTATTACTTCCATGGTATTTTATGTCTTGTCACGGTAGTTTTAGAGCGTTATCTAGTGTACACCTTTAAAATGAAGACTAATAAAAATACCCTTTTATTATAATACTATATTTCTTTATATCCATTACGATAAAAGCTTCCTCGTTACTATCAACGAGTCCTCCGTATAATTACGTATCTACGAGTACATCGCCTAACGTAAATATTACCTCGTGTATGTGACCTCATATAACCGCTCAGACTACGTTTTAATTAAAATATGAAGTATTCAAAGGCTGTAGTAATAACAAGCCTCTGTGTGGAACTTACTTGAGTTATAGCTAGATGAAATTTAGATGTCGCCCGTTTGGCGACACCCTTGTTCAGAGGTTTTTTTTTCTTTTAGGAACTAATATTCACTTTATGCTGTAAATTTAACCATTATTCGAATTTTATCAGTGTGAAGACATCGTTAATTATAAGATTGCTTTGAATAACATTAAACGTATATATAACTAACTTCTGGTCGCGGTGTCACTCGCGTTAATGTCATCATCATCGGTTTATAAGTCACTACAGGCTCATAGGCGTCTACCTAAAGGAAGATATAGGCATAATCATTACACCAGCCCAAGACGTATTGGCGATTTCAGATTTAGAAAAATCCATAATTATATATTTTCCCACACAATGGTACTACAAGAACATTTCTCAGAGCCTGTGGAGGTACAATACACGGAAACCACCACCTGTTACCACCTTTTATTGAAGAGTCAAATTTACGCGTTTGTCATCCATACGAAAATAAGAAATTGAAGTTGTAGCGATACTGCAGAATAATCCCATGGAGGGTTGACATCAGGCAGGCGGCCGATCATAAAAATTAAGCCAAATCATATATCACAACATGACAAATATGTTGTGCCGACCCTACTTAGGTGGAACAAGGATAAACAGATGATGACTATATTTCAGTACAAAAAAATACGTTAAGTAGTGCGAATAGCTCTCTGAAATGATTGGCAACGCCTCGAGTTGTGCCATGACTAATCTTAAAGTGTTATACATCAAGAGGTGCAGTTGAAGGTGTCATAAAATTTAATACCATATTCCACATTATTTGCGAGAATATTAATAGTACAGTATAACCGCTTTAAAATATAATTACTAAAAATAATATTGACATTTTCTTCGATACCGTAATGACTATTAAGGAATCGAAAGCTCTTCGGCACGATATACACGAATAAATTACATTCTCTCTGAGTTTCGTAACCAGTATATCTGGTAGTTAGTTTAAAAATGTCAAGTAGTCCGGTGAATCTGTAGAGGGCCCAGGGTCAACAGGGTATGTCAGTACGAAAAAAAATAATTAAAAATGTCATACAAAGCATCCCACGCTTTTATAAAAGGGACATTAATTTTCTCACCAGTAATTTTATTCTTATGTTAAGAATTATTTTTTACTTTTAAGTTTGATTATCTCTAAAAGCGTAACTTTTTAGTTTTTTGAAACCATAATTTATTTTTCGCTTTTTGTTTCGATTTGCTTGACATGAATGCCAAGTTTCATTCAAATCTGATCGCTCAATGTAAAGCAAAATCTAGGCTAAAGAGTCAGTAACAAACATACAGCTGAAAAACTTATAATAATCAAAGCGTGTTAAAAAGAACTAAATGGTTATTTTATGATTTTCAGTGTACACTATTTTCTTTTCATTTTTACCAATACATCTCTGAAAATTTGTACTCATTGCAATTGTCTTTATTTAATATTCCTGCTTTAACATCATAATTAGTGAAATTATATAGTACTAGCAGTTCCCGCGGATTCGTTCGAGTTCATATAGATTTAACCTATCCTTTACAAAATATAATGACGATCATTTGAGTACTTTAGCCGTGAAAGCATAACAAACAAACAAACTTAAATTCCTATTTATAATATCAGTAATGATGACAATGTTTATTGTGAATGAGATCGGGCAATACCATATCTAATAAAAACACTAAACTGTATGTATAGGATACCTTAGTCAAATAATTTGTGGATGTTGACTCTGTTGGTAACCTAAATATATACGAGTATATCACGAATCACTTAGTATTACGATAGTAAAATACTGAATTGTATAATCGATAACTCGATTTCTAAGACGGCGACCATTATTTTACTTTTCACGCACAGCTTTGCCATTCAAACGTGACAGTTTCAAAAAGTTGTGACATTTAAAAATTACTTTAACGTATACTGGAGCGAGAAGCCTCACTCTGAGCCTTGAGACCTTTTTATGCAAATCTTGAAGGATGTGCCGGGATTTTTAATGAAACTGCGCAATTACTTTGATGAATATAGCAATCGTGACACGATGACACGATATTTAGAAGCAAAAAGTTAAATCTAAATAAACGTAGTGGAATATATTGATTTAAATTAGGGTTTAGTAGGTAAATGACAACGTAAGTCTACATTTCGAAGAAACTATTTTGTTTTTATGTAGCCTTTGTTTTTTTATTTTAATTTACAATGTAGCTTCGAAAATACAAACTTCAAATAACTTTATATAATATTAGTAGTATTAAAATACACTTCATGATCAAATTAGCAATTACAAATCTATACATATAAATTAGATTGAAGTGTCTGTTGTTTGTGTAGGCTATTCTCCGAAATAATTGAACTGAATTTAATGATACTATAATGGACAGATAAAGGGCTTTTTAGAATAGTATTTAAGTTATATATCACAATATTGTAATGAATGCGCTTTGTCTAAGAGATTATTTAACAATCATAAACATTAACAGATGTAACTTGAAGTCAGTATAATGATTTCAGGATTTAAGCGATAATACCAAAATTAATATTAAAAAAATAAGACAGCCCATATCATCTTCTTCTTATCCTTCTCCCACCTAAGTATGATCGGCATAATATGTTTTGACGTCATGTTTTGATGTATGATTTGGCTTCATTTTTACGATCCGCCGCCTGCCTGACATCAACCCTGATTGGTATTAAGTTATAGTACCACTATATGTGCGAAAAATATTCATTGGAACTGTTGATTTGTCTTCATTTACTACAATAATGTAGGCTGAAGAAATGAAGAACACAAAAAAAAACAGACAGCCCGTAATGAATCAAAATAAAACACATAGTTCGTATGATATAGTAGTAGTTTTATATAAACTATTACGACGAAAACAAACTGACTCACTTATTTGAAATAAAATCGTCAAATAGCAATAAAAAAAAGGTTTTTATGCTATCTATTAAATTGCAACTGGTGCTGCAACATAATAGCTTTCGTGCCGTTCAACTGACCGTCATGAGAATGATGCGTAGAATTAACTTTAGCTTTAACATTTTGCTGTAACTCCACTACTTAGCGCAATAAACAGTGATTACGAGAAACAATAACAAACTATACTGTTGAGACGAATGTGTGCCTTGTAATATTAATGCCTATACGTAAATAGATAGAGACAAATGAATTAAGTATATCTTACTTCTCTATTACTCTCCAGAATTTCGCTGTTTTGTTCCGTAGATATTGACAACCTTTAGTACTGATTATCTTCAGTGTTATTTTTTTTCTTGGAAGAAATTCGTATTATATTTTTAACAAGCTGACCCGACGAACTTCGTACCGCCTAATAGTCAACAATTCTCATTTTTATGTTTAGCTAAACTTAATTTATGATTTTATTAACGTAATAAAACGATTACTAAAAGTTTACCAAGTTAAATAGTTTATTACGATAATATATTTATATAAAGGAAACAGAAATTTAATAAAATTACAAAAATAACCAAGTATTTCAATGGCGTATCAGCAAGACATACGCTTTGTTGATGCTGTGCATTTTGTTGCATGGATCACTTTTGGGCTTATTATCTTTAGTGAATCACCTCGTGATATATGACATTTTCATAGTTATTCTGCTATGATGGAATTAAACCGACTTTGTTATATTTACATATATAGAAGATCATAATTTTTTAGGTTTTTTTTTTAAATATTAATGTATCGATATTTTCATAGTTACAGTTATGAATATCGGTACAGTAGTTCTTTAGTTATAAGTGTTTGAACCAACAAACCCGACTTTATTGAAACTTGAAAAATTAATTAACTCTGATCGATTTTCTAACTATATATCATCGATTTACGTCATCGAATGAAATTGTCATGCCTTGTTCCTGTCTTTATTACTCTGTAGTGATAAGAGATTTTCTTTTTTAAATTTAAAGATTTTATTCTGACGAATATACTCTGTAAGGTTTACGGTGGTAATTTGTGAAGTGCGGCTCGTTGAGCCCTCCGCTCCAGTTATTGGCCGCAAAATTGATTAAAATTCCGGCTGCGTAAGGAACACTCATTTACTTTTTTATTAGATTGCGTTTGCTGAAGACTGTTCGGGTGATTTCTTTGTTTTGTACTTTATTCCCTCTTGAATTCTAGTCTGCGTAACGAGTTACAATTGGAAATTCAATTGAAATATATCTTAAGTTAAATATGTAAATGTATATTATATCAGTACTAATTTTCTTAAAATACAGTGTAAAATTAATTATTTAACACACAAAATGGAAAAAATAAATTAACGCATACAACGTTTACTATAATTTATATGTAATTAGGCGACGACAAACAAGTTAAATACCGTTTTTTTTTTTGCATTTGTTGGAAATAGATTTTTTGGATTTTCTTTTTGTTTCGTAGCTATTGACGAGCCTTAATGTTCAAAGACACGTATAATAACATAATCACGAATTATAGTAATTATGTAATTAATGGTAACGGAAACAGTAATCTTTTTCTTCTTTATGACATCTGCCTATGTAGGCAATTTTGCCAGTGTCAAGTGTAATCTTTTATAAATGTATTCTAAATGTATAGATTTCGGTCATTTTATTGACCAAATATAAAAAAGGAGGTATCTGTATTTAACCCATATGTATGTATGTATGTTTATATGTCTGCAATTTTACTCAAAAACTACTGATCCGATTTGGATGGCATTTAAATGTTTTAGCATATAAAAAATAGGATCTGATGTAGATCTTCGAAGATAAATAATAAAACTCTTCAATAACTAACAGCAAATGACTCACGATTGCTATAATCGTATATATATGTATGCTTTTCACCATTCTATAACATATCATCACGCCTATATGGCTTTAGGAGGTAGACAAATATGTATAGTACATAACGATTTTTTGTCATTTAATATGTAATTAACTATATGTAACTTTATATGTAATATACTAAGGATCATATGATATTATATAAAACAGAAAATTAAGAAATTAAATAAAATAAATATACAAATACAATTTAAAAAAAAATCATAAAAGTATATATTATTTGAAAATGAAGTCTGGTAAAAAATAAACGAACAAAAAAAAAACAAAGGAAAAGGAAGTAAAGAAATCCGAAAAAAAAATAAGTATGAAAAATACTGATTTACTGTAATTCTTTCAGAATATATGTTTTAAAAAAACGAGAACCGCCGTCAGAAAACAAGGAACTCAAAAGCGTAAAATAATATTTTTCATGTCCAATACAGAACAACAATGTAAATTATCAATGAGGATTTTAGTATCAATAGTTCAAAGAAAAATCCTTTTTGTTTGTTTTGTCTCACAGCGTCGGTATTAAAAAATACGAATAACATCGTATTGTAACAAACAGTATTGTTTTAACCGTAAAACACCTTGAATGAGACTTTCACAAGTATTCCGAAAGAACCTTATTATTGATTAGCGACTAATTATAGGGGTTTTGTCTTTCTTTCAAAAGACTTTACACTGATTGAATATTGACGATGATAAGGTTAATTAAACGACGTGCCAAGTTTTTTAATTTATTTTATTTTTCTTTTATTTATTTTATTTTTAAATGTTAGTCAATTAGCTTTTCTACCCTTTATTTATATATGTAATCTAATACTTATAAATGAAATTGAAACTACTGTTACTGGTCCGAGCTAATTTCCAAAACGGCGTAACCAATTTTCACAAAACTATCACTGTAATTCGTAGTACTTTTCAAAGTATGTTTCATTACAGTTTCCTCTATAAATGTATGAGTTAAGTATTAATGATAAAAGTTAATAGAAATAACTTTAAATTGGAAAAAAAATTGAAAGGTACATAATAATAAAAGTACAAGCCACAGTTGAAAAAAAATACCTGTTGGCTATTATTACATATTACTATGACATCCCAGTGCGCTACCATATCAACATGATAAGGTGGTTGAAAAAACGTCAATGACGTCATCGCACCAGTACAGTACCCAACTTTTGATTTGCCAGGTCGGAGAATAGACTGAGATAGTCGGCTAAGTTCGGTTAAGTATAGAATATATTTATCTATCGCAGTCATTGCTCTGTGCGATAAGGAGAACTCTTTACAAAACCGAAGTAAGTCAATTTAAACCTCACGTCTCATTCTTCTCCCCGATGTGCTAAATCAAATGCTTGATACTGTAAATATTATTACCACAATAACATTTCTCAATATAAGTAAAATATATAGGAAGGTCGCAAAGGCCATTTCTAACGTAACATTTGAATCACTTTTTATTGCCAATAAATAGAGGCAATTCTTATTTTCGCAATGCGGACGCCGTAATAAATGTAATACGATATGAGAAAAATATTTATAAGTGGAGGTCGTGTCTATAATTAATTTGATGGGTAAAAATAACGTAGTATAAAATAAAATGAATAGAGAAACTGTGGTTGTTTTTCCAGTACTTAATTTTAAATTCTGCAATTTTTTTATTATTAAAGGGCTTTTAGTAATGATACTTACACTTTATAAATCATGAACTGGTTTAATCTAAAAGTCCATAGTTAAACAGTTCATATTCGACTATTATATATAACTTACATGATTTTTTACTTTAATTAAAATACATATAGTAAATTACATTTTAAGATTCTATTAAGTATTTCAATCTTATGGATTACATTTATCATTTTGTTTTGTTTTTAACGGTTTCACTTTAGTCTTATTTTTGATTTATTTTCATTGTTAATTGTCGAGCTTAAACATTATTAACTTTTTAATAACATGAGTGATGTAAGATTTACCTACGTGTGAATACGTTGTTAGGTTTCAGTCTAGTATTTTTTCATTATTCTTAATTTTTAGACATTTTTCGTTGTCGGCTATTATGATTTCTATACATATAATGAAATACTGTGTCCAAAGCCGATCACGCAATCGAGCCACTCGGCATGGTACTTCACTGACATAGGCATTCACAGTTCGGTTCTTCTAGATAAAGCTCAGTCCTTACAGGGTGACCAAAACGTCCTCCTAATATCTTACGCCGTGTTACACGTCCCTCTCACAGTATTAAATCGTTCTTGTGAAGAAGATTTTATCTACGCTTCGTTTGGTAATTAATTACACAGCTCTTGAGGACCATACCCTTTCATAAGCACAAAAATATTGTTTCAGATATAGTTGATAGTTCCATTTAGTTTAGATTGATGCTTTCAAGTAAATGAAAATGCGAAGATTCTCTTGTGTAAAATAACCTTATATTTAAAAGTTGGAAACTAACATTGAATGAAAATATATGTATTTAATTTGTTTCAGATAGTAATGAAGCGAAGATCCCGTTTCTAATCAGCATCAGACAGACACAAAGGGGAGCGTACACCAAAGTGGAATAGTTTCAATTTATATTGAAAGTTAGGTGAATAGATATTGTAAGCGTGTGGCAGGTGTCACGGGGTGGGGGACGATGAAGCGAAGGGAGAGTGGGGGATAGCATGACAGCGCCCGCCACGGCCGCCTGATGGCGCTAGTGCGCCGTATACTAGGCGACGCCCAGGTGAGTGCGTCAACCCTTGCATGCATGATTAGCACGCAACACACTTCGACGGGCTTTATCGATAGGAAATTACTCTATAAAAATACATTACAAACAACGAGTATTTATACAAAACTCATTTAACTACAATGTTACAAAGATACAACGGTACTATGAATATTAACGTTTTGTTGCGTTAAAATTAGTGTCAAAGCTTAGAAAGTATTGTGTTTATTCATAGATATATCTTGATATTAAGATATTAATTGATATTAAAATAATTAATTTATACCCATAAATGAGCCCACGAAAAGTAATAATATTGATTATATTGTGTAATATACCTATATATATATACATACCTAAATACTTACCTATATTTCTTTATTCTCACTATATCGCAGCAACACACGCATACATAACATATCACTTTACTGATTTTTAAACATCAATTCATTTACATCCATGTTATACAGTATTGATTATTCACAATATAAACGATTCACCGTACTGTCAGTCTATACTCTATATGTGTATATATAGGTTATATATTAAGAAAACATGTATACGTAAATTACACTGATGTTATCTTCATTTAAAACACTTATAATAAATATTGTCGCATAGTATAATTGACTAACTCTAATTCTAAAATACATAATTCAGTAAACCTACGTCCTTATGTAAATTGTATACAATTATTAAAGCGTTTAAATCAAATCCCTAACCTACTGTACAAACGGTATTACGAAACGAGGTGACTTAAACGACTATACCATCAAACAATGGTACGTGAGTTAACTAAATGGTTGGCGGAGGGCATAACGTTAAGATTAATAGACCCAGATTATGACATCGCTGAATGCCCGAAATATATTGCTTTGTACTAAACAACACTGTTTGGTGACAAGCTTCTAAAATACCAATCACTTGATTTTAATTAATTAAACATAGTCCCCTAGTGGGATTAAGTGAGATGGAATCATCACGAATACTATTATGTATATATTTAGAATAATATTTTCTATCTTATATGACAAGTACAAATTTTGTACTTTGGTTAGAGTAAATTAAAATTAGCACGTAATCAATTAATGTTCTCAGGCGAAACTACGCAAAATGGTCGACGAACAAGTATCGGCGAGTGCACGTGTGGAAGCTGACCCCGAGCCTGAACCTGCTGATCCACTCATAACACCTGCCAGTTCAGTACTCGATAGGCCTGAACTAGACTCTAGGTCACTTCATCCTGAGAGACGGCTTCTCATTGGAACGTTGGACAAGCCACGCAACGGCTCTATCATCGGTGACAAGGAAGCTACGCTAAATAGAACTCGGATACCTATTAGAAATGGAAAGGAAAATCCGTTTATAGGTCAGATTTAGAGTATTTTTATTATTTATTTTTATTTAACACCTTCGTCAGTCATTGAAAATGCAAAATAGAAGCCACTAGATAATCGAACGTCAACTGTTAACAATATTAATAATTTAAATTTTTGACATTAAGAAAAACTATGAAATGTCCGAATTCTCACTTAAAGTAGTAACATGTTTTACTTATAATGCATTAGTTTTATTATGTGTTATTAAGAAAATATACAACTATAATTATAATATTTGAATAACAACAGATGATGATAACAAAGAAAATCAAGGAAACGGTAAACTCGAGTCTCCAGTTAAATGGTCTACTCAGAATGGTAGTGACAGCGGTACGTATGCTGAAATCGGTGCCAACAGTAATACCAGCGAGAGGAATATATTAGACCCAGCAGATAGTTCAGAGGAAGAGGTTCCACTACCTGACGCGACTTCACCAGGAAGAAGCAGCGATGGACCAGAACCACGCGCTGATATTACTGCTACACTTGAAGGAGGTCTGTAGAAGGATAGTTATATAAAATAATATTATGAAATGATGATGGTAAAATAACTAATTTAGTATTAGTAGGTTGGTAGTTACAACAATGAACGTTGATTCGAGTCTAATTATAAGTTTTCGAGAAACGAAAACTTTAATGTGCTTAACATGGAAATCTTTTATATGTTGCTCTCAAAAGCTGCGTTCTATTGAAATTCTATTAACTTCAACTATAAAACCAATTTGAAACAACTAAGTAAAAAGAATACACTTATTTTTTAATTGGGAACTTTTAAAGAATGATATATTACAATAAGAAAATCAAAATAAAGTATTACTTATAACTAACTTACTAAATAATTAACTTTGTTGTTAATTTTATAGAACTTGTTAAAGGATTTATGAATTTACCTCTTAGTATTTTATTCTGTGTTTATGTCTTTCTAGTGTTAATTGTAGGTCTCTATTCAGCAAATGATTGCTTTCAACACTAATAAGTAGTTAAAAATGATGGTTTATGTGTAGACTTCATATTGAAGTAGACCAACATTTCAATTTTTATTAATGTGTTTGAAATATCGACGAAGAAAAATGTCGTCTTCATTTCTAATAAGAGAAGAAGTGTATAAAAGTTAAAAATAAGAATAAAGCTGATCTGTTTGGTATCGGTTTATCTTAAGAGTATGTAATCCAAGAGATAATAGTTGGTAACTAGTCGCGACGGCATGTTTGTGCTGCTGATGAAGCTAGTTTAGGAGTTAGTTTGAAATTCTTCATAACAGCTACGAGCTGAGAATATTATGAGCGTCGTTCATAAACATCGTGTTAACGCAAGCGACGTGCATGCACTACATATTGTTATAGGGTTGTTACTTGAAAGCAATTTCCATAATACAATAACATCTTAACAGAGAGTTGGATATTATTATATTAAAATTTGCAACTTTCCACTATTAACTATAAACTACTCAAATGTAAATAAATAAAAATTAGATGGGTCATTGCTGATTATTAATGTATCCATGAAGTATTCATATTTCACTAATTCATATGTTTATAAATATGAAGCTTTTTTATGGGAAAGAAGAGTAAAATCCACCTGGTGATTACTGATCCCAGTAAACTAGGGCTAATATCAAATTATTATTTGAATTAAAAAGGTGCGGTACTCCGTAATTTTACCTCAGTTCATCGTTTAAAGGTTTGAATTAAACCGACTTGTGTGCTAGTGCGTGTTAACTATTACATTCATTATGCTACAAAATAGGAGCTGTGTTACTACATTGGAACCTTGAATTGTTACTACTACCGCACCTTTTTAAAAGAATGTTACTTAAAAAGCTTAGAATAAAAAATATGTTTGAATATAAAATAATGGAAAAATGATATTAAAGAAAGAAGAAAAAAAATAAGTATACCAAACAACTAATCATATTACAGTGTGCTAAGATGAGAGATTGTATATTCTACAAAGCGTCACAATTTGCCGTGGTTGTGATAAAAAATGTAATTTCCGGCAAAGCCGCGTCAGAAACGCTGATTGTTATTTTTGAAATTCTTACAATATTAATTTCTTTAAAAGCAACAGAGAGAGTAATTTCCTTATTTTCAAGTAAAGAGGTGACATACTACATCTTATGAAAGAATTCATATATTGCGAGTCATCGCCCTGCAGAAAATCTTTGTTACTAATGAGCCAGCAGCCTTGGGGAATAAGCTCATTTGCCGAGTAACTGCACGACCAGCCAACTTTGCAAGAATGAAACTTTCCGCTCGATGCTATAATTTGTCTTTTAATTCCAGAGATATTTTCATTAGCAAACTTTTATTACATCTTGGTAATACAGTAGTTTTTCAATTATTCTAAATTTTCGAATCGTTTTATTGTCTGTATTCAACATGCATGATTATAACAATATGTACTAATAATAATTGTTGATTCATTTATTCATTACAGGAAAACAATAATCCATTGAATAGAAATAGTCTATCTATATGCTAATAAATTACTAGCGACTTAGCTTAAAATATATGCTAGATTTAAACATTTTCTAACGATGATTCTTAGATGTGTAACAAATACAATTTAATATATATGCTGTTTCTATTTAAAATATTTATCCTTTCTTAAAATCGTGTCAATTTGAGTATTGAAAAGTTCTAACTTGATAGAGTATTCATTTATTTGAAAAAAAAAATTGTGGCTGAATTTACATATTAAGATTCATAAACAGTAAGCAATTCATTAAGAAAAATAATTTGTTTAATTTAAACTCTTTTAGGTATAAATGAAATTAAAAAAATATTAAATGGTACATATTAAAAATATAACTATGGTACATATTAAAAACATAGTCTCTACTGACATCTGTCGGTTGTGTATTCCTTTAATTTTTGCAAACTATGCAACATGATTTGAATACAATTTTGAGAATTTCTTTCGGAAGGTTTATATGTATAATACATGTACATTACACGGTAGAGAAAAGTGATAGGTTATAATGAATAATAACGTAAGAAGTAGTTTTTGGGCGCTTGCATTGGAGACACGAGTACATCAAAATAATGTACTATAGAATTGTCTACCTTCTAAAGATAATCTACAATAAGCATTTTTACTTTTTACATATTATTAAAGAATAGTTGCTAATCCAATTGAAAACTTTCCAGTACATTGGGCATTTTTTTAACGTTTGATGTACATCAAAATCGCCCTTGACAGTATATCAATTTAATAAGTATCTTAGGAGATGTCACAAATTTCAAATTGAGAAAAACAAAAACAGCTGGTTGTGCGAAGATTCTTGTACAGTTTCTATAATTGATGAACTGTAAATGTAATGTATAGTTAGTTTAGTTAGTAGGTATATAATTAATATTTTATAGCCTTGTATTTTAAAATAAGAAATATGTTTATTGCTATTAAGTGTTTAAATTAAAACAATAACATGAGGAAATACTAGATATATCAACGAAATTTTTTTCCGAGGTTAATAAATGTACTTTCGGGCGGTGGTAGGGCAAAATGGGAATCATACACACCTGTACCGGTATCATTTCGTGTATGCCTACTGGTAATCGATTTGTCTGGACCAGGTAAACCTTCCGTGACTCGAACAACTTTTACGATATTACACTGTTTACGTCACTATAACCAATTCCATTGCTATAACCGTGGTAACGCACTTTACCGAACTTTTCATATAATAGTACCACAGCTAATAATGAGGGTCGGAACGTGAGCCCTTGAATGCTTAACAAGGACTTGAAACTTTGTAGAAGGACACTTGTTAACAAGACACTAACTGTGATAAACGAAATAGGAACAAAATAAGTGGTTAGGGCTCGAATTAATATATTTACAAATTAAGCAGGCTTTATAGAGTTTAATTTAAATGAAGAATAACAGAAATACGTAAAAAAAATTTCTGCCTTTATACAGATAAATTAAACAGTGTCGACATTAGAGCTTTTAATTTGTTAGTATTATTTATTGAACTACTAAATAATACATTTTATTTATTATTTATTGTCTTTTACTCTTCAACTATCTACCGCTGCTCTGCTACATTATCTATATTTATAAGATTTAATTATTGTTCTCACACTTGGTTATTTTAATACAAACACAATACATATAATGGTTATATACATTCAAAGAAACTGTAAATGTAGAATGATCCAAAAATGTTTATTATATAAAATATTTAAAGGAAACGATGTAGAGAAATGCGTCAGTAAATAAAGAATGAGAACATACCTCCGTTTGGTTCAGTGAAATGGTAATATAAAATGTATTTAACGCACAGAGGCGGCATCCCCCGGCGGGCGGTCTGACAGATCGCGGCAGGATGAGGTACCTGTCTCCCCGGGGATGCTCACCGCCGCGCAACTCGCCAGAAGGCTCAGGATGGAAAATGAGCGATTACAGGTGTCTAGTTTCTCTTCAATAACGTTTATACTAGTTCGTAGTTCCTCTACGTATAATGTTACAATTTACGATGTTTTTTCATCGCTGTGTTTTCAATCCTTTAAGGTTATAAATTCAAAGATCGCATATCGTAATCCAAACTAATATTATACCTGCGAAAGTGAGTTTGTTTGTTCGTTTCTTACACTTTCAAGGTTTAACTACTCAACCGACCATCATTAAAATTTGCATACTCGCTGTCAGGAGTAGAAAAAATAAAATAGATTACATCCATCCAGAAAAAATGTACTATTCCCGATGGATACATCACAAGTATATTAAAACGTATAGCCGGGAATTAATTCTAGTATGTCTATATTTTCGTTTTCGTATCAACTTTTTGCGTCTAACACACGACTTGGTTTTCTTACACTTTGTCTCGTTTAGGGATTGACCAGTTTATACCTAGCTACCGAGAAGCTTACAGAGCGGCGTGACAGTGGCAACTGACGATGGGCTGTAACTCTCACAATGTTCCCTGTTATGTCTAAATCTTACCACTGGATACAATCCCCTCAGTATGTCGTCCTACTATAAAAAGAAAAAAGGGCGGCCATACAAGCTTTATGCTCTTTTTGGATATCATCCCAAACAGGTGTTCTTATTTTTGATATATGTAGGATTGCATTTCTAAACGAAATGTTAGTTCCACAATTGTTCATTGATGACAGCACTGATTGATTCACTTCCTTCTAAGGTGACGACGCAGAGATGTAAAACGTACGATTATTTTAAGGTATTTTTGTAACGAACCTAAAGAAGAATACAGTTGGTTTTTATAAAAGTGTTGCATCATTCAAACGTGCTACATACGTACGTACGTATATTATGTTTTGGTTACCAATGTTAATTTTTAAGAAAATTATCTAGTACTCACTACTGATCGTCCAGTGGTCAAACTTCAACCATGATATATAATATTTTGAAGTTTCAATATCCTTGAGGGTTTTGCCAAAAATACTACAAACATTATGAATTAGTAAATGTAACGAGAGCGAAGTAAGTGAAAAAGATAATTCTAAATAAAGGTTTCGACTCGTCGATGGTACAGAAAAGAAAACTTATTTCCAAATTATTTTATTGATAAAACACAAAAAAAAAATCGGCTCACAAACAGAGAAGAAAAAGAAATAGTTTTGACTGTCATATATATTTTCAAGATATACATTTGACACTCAATAATACATAATGATAATGCCTAATGATTAACTTATTTTTTAGACAAATACTTTTAGTATGAACATAATTACTTCGATTATTCTATTTCATTATTCTATATGTACTAATTTATTTGAATGCGTATCTATTTATTTTGGACTTTATTAGTAAAATGTCTATGAAATTTATTATTCTATATTAAATAGTTATTACAAATCCTACGAATAAAATCTTTGTTAACAATACCTTTCTATCAAAACCTTTTAATAACAACAAAAAAAATCGACGTGCTTAAAATTAATAAATTCGCTTACCTTTAAAGGTAACTTAATAGAATTTATATGAAAATCCTGTTTTCCGATGGTACCTTAGATTTAAGTTTCAATATCCCAATAAACCTTTCCACTCAACTGGTCTCGAGTATTTTCAGTAAGTCAGGTGAGCTTACTTTATTACCATCATGACGATCCTTAGGGTTCAGAGTTTTGGCTCAGTAAATATTATTAGATTTATAGTTTGTGAGTCTAAGCTAAAAGCAAATGCTAAAATTTGGTACTGGGTTTACATGTAACTGATTATTCTGTCTGAATTTATTATTTATTACTTTGCCTTGAAATAAAAATAATTCCTGATTTTACCTGAACTTTGGGATTTGAATTTTTGGGAATGATAGAGAATTACAATTTATCATTAACTCTTTGTTTCTAAGAAATAACTTTTTTTTTATAAATTATTACATATATTTACCTCCTGTATCAACATAATAGTATTATAAATATCAAAGAGTATTTATGTGTCAGTCTGTTTGTTAGTTTTTCACAGCGAAACCTCTAAATTAGTCGTAATAAATAGGCATAGCATAGAAGCAGCTTATACCTAGAGAAGTTAATGCCTACTTTTCCTCTGAATATTTATGATATACTATTTATTTTTTATAATTATCACAGAAAAACATTAAATAATACGAAAAAGCGGGAAAATTAGTTAAAATAATCATAAATATAAACGTCAAATATAATAAATAAAGAATGGAAGGTATAATACTAAAGACTTGTTATTACTCTGAACAAATTGATTGTTCAGGCCGGATTAGATTGGTCGTTTAAACAGTTGGAACATAGTTTACCTTCAATGTTGAATTAATTTTGTTTACAATAATTTCGTTGTTTAATAAATTGACAAATATTTATACATATCTATGACCAAGTAAAGAAAAATCTAATTTCCTTTAATGTAAATATCGCCGCGCCACAAAGCGTCATTGTGGTAGGCCTCAACATAAACGGTCAAAACTATTTTTGTAATCTGTGGTCAGACTATAATCTACGAACCAACTTTTTGTTATCAATACATTATTTTTTCTGTATATGTATGATATAGTATTTATATTTTATAATTATTACAGAAATACACTAACTAATACGAAAGAGCGGGAAAGTTAGTTAAAATAGTCATAAATATAAACGTCAAATATAACTCAATTAAAAATACAGTTCCTTTAAGGCTGAATCACGCCAAAACTACTTAACGTATCGCCATAAACCTATTACCATGCGATGCGGAAGATTTCGTAATGGTACTAAGCTACTTATTTTTGATTCGATTGACCCTTCAACATTTTATTAATGCCCAATGAAGCGGGAGGAAATCATTACAATTATAAATTATATCTAAACATTTATTAGGCGGAGTTGACAAGAGTTCGTCGACTATTGGTGGCAGCAGCAGAGAGAGGTGAAGCAGGAAATACATTATTGGACCGGGTCAAAACAGAAGGAAGTCAAGAGACCACACCACTCGACCCTCAACAATTAGAGAAAGAACTGCTACTAGCAAGAGAAGCTGTAAATTGTAAGTAAAAATACAATAGTATCTCTCTTAATCATATATACTATATTATTCAGTTAAACTCAAATAATTCATGTAATATAGATGTTAAAATCCCGAAATAGGGAAACTCATGCGGCAGTGATCAAGTTCTAGACTGTGAAAACACCAGATTTAGTACAGACGTATGGAAAATAACTTAGTTTTCCTTTAAATGCATTCGGATACCTTAACAGTGTTCGAAAACAAAATTTATTGCAATAATAACTCTTCCGCTCAATAATCTGATCGAATACCAATAAAAATGGCCAATTTGTTGAGTGCCGCTCATAAAGGGTCGAGACGTGTTGTAATCCAACGTTTTGACAAACTATATAGTCTCTATATATCGTTAGTCCTCGCGTTGTGAGAGAGCAATGAATCAGTAAGCCACTCACGTACCCTCCACTGTGCTCTTCTAAAACTTCACCTGACATTTTCACTAATATCATTTGTCATTACCGTGACGCAAGTCTCTTGACGTATGCGTGTTTTCTTACCTGTATCCTCATTTGTTATGCCTATTATAAATTAAATAAATGCATACATTCGTCGTTAATCTATTTAGACGCTCGGATTATAGTTGTAAGTTCGGACTTGCGATTAATATTGTCAAGGACTTAATATAAAATTAAATTAAATTATTGTTATTGGAATCTAAAATTCCTGTTAATGAGCCCGTAAAAAACCCAAGGCAAGTCTATTATAGGCTTCTTCTCGAAGGAATGTATGGATATAATCACCACACCAGCCAACTATGTATCGGTGATTTAAAAACTCTGAGAAATCCACAGTTCTATATTTTTTACCACATACGGTGGTACTCCTAGAACATTTCTCAGGTTCAGGCTTACTCATGATGTTTTCCTTCACCGTCCGCCGATAGTGTAACTAATTTAAATGTGTAAATGTACGAAAACTCCGTTGGTACATCATGGGTTCGAACCTGCCGACTATAGGTTGATATTTCACCGGCCAAACAACTAGACTACCACAATGGTATTTATTTATCCTTATCTACTCTTGATGTTATATATAAAATATGACAATTATTTCTACCTAAATTTATGTTCTGCTCAACAATATTCGGAGCGGTAAAAACTTTGGCTCGGATTGTACATCACACTTGCAGTACAATTTTTTACTTCGAATACAGAAACGCTAAGCTTCTAAAACATCAAGACAATTAATCATTTATTTACAATTGATTCTTTGCGATTTATATTGAGCATTATATGCTAAAGATGGATTAGGTATCTAAACACTTTATATAGTGATATTGTATACAGTATCACGTCTCTTTACGGAATGTAATTATAAGCTACAAATCGTTGTTATCTTTACAATATATGTTCTATACAGAGGACAAAAAGAAGGACGCCGCTTGTCCCATTTCCCTACGACAAGAAAGCCCACATGGATGAACGCGTAGTGCTTATAAAAATTTTGGTTTCTTTAAACTTCAGTAATTTTGTATTAAATGTACCTATCATGGTCTTTTTTTAGATGAGAATCTAGTGATTAAGCAGTAACACTAAAAATAGTTGAACGAAATCTATCTTGTAGTTTTTACGTAATGCGCGTACAATGGGCATACCTCTATCGTTTTATCTATATAAAAAAATAGATGTTAGTTGGGGATTTCGTAACACCATTTTTGTTTAGTGCGTTTAGCGTAAATCTTAAAAATGCTGTTAAAATATTTAATATCAAATTTATGTGAATTATGTTTTGCATCAAAACTTTTCAATACAAATCCGAGTTGGGAGAATCTGAATAGAAAACAGCGCGACAAAGGACGCGATTTCGAAGCGAACCGCATACGTACATAGAGTTGAAATGACTGAAACTAGTTCACACTGGTATTCTGCAATATGTATTCGCGAGCTATTTCCAATCCGTATACTACATTCAACTATGCTATAATCTAGTTCGTATATAATGAAACTGTAAAGAGTTTTTATATCTTATTTGTAAATATAACCGTTTATAAATTTCAACACGCAACGAATTCACAACTTTTATTTCAATGTTTCCCCAAATGAATTTCTAACTCAGCTACAAAAGGAATATAAGCAAGTTGATAAATTAATACGAAGCACACAGAAATACATGCATTTATGTATGCATATTGTTTTACGTGCGTACATATTGTTTTAATATTTACGTATCTTAACTAATATTATAAAGCCTAAAGGGAGTTTGTTTGATTTCTTTTTTTCACGCTTAAACTACTCAACTAATCAGTGTGAAATTTTGCATACACGTTAAGTAGTAAACAAACAGACAAAAGGCACCTTTCACCCAGAAAAAAAGAACTATTCCCGAGATATAAGTTAGTACATAGTAGTACAAACTACGATTTTATACACACAAATTTGTTATTTAACTAACATTGAATATTTTGAAATATACTAGTTACATATTATATTATTAAATACAATTATCACTACGAATATTTAAGAAAGATTTTATTTCAGCTTTGAAAGCAGATAAAAAGAGGTTGAAAGCGGAAAAATTTGATTTGTTGAATCAGATGAAACAGCTCTACGCTACTCTTGAGGATAAAGAGAAGGAATTACGAGATTTCATAAGGAATTATGAACAGGTTAATACGATATGGTATACTATTTACATTTTAAATTAAATCATTAAAAATATACATTAAACAACTTACGAACCTTAACAGTTCGTTTAATTTGAACATTATTCAACAAATAGTATGAAATATTTGTAATAGTTTTTTTAGTTTTTGATAGCCTGTTCAGACACTGCGTCGATAGACGTTGGTTTGAATACTATCGGTAAAGAAAAACAACGTGATGAACGCTTGGTGGTAGGGCCTTTTTCTAAGTCCGCCTGGCTAGCTACCACCTTTAAGTTGAAAATCTGTCGTTAAGCACCTGTTGGTGTGTTCTGGCAGCTGCACTTGAGAGTTCGTCTCCCTCTAGGCTTAGCGTGACTACCATCTTAGACCAAATCATCATTTAACATCAGATGAGATTGCGTTCACGTTAAAAGTTACAAAGTAATGAAAAAAGTATTTACTTCAGTTGTAGCATGTTTCATCAATAACTAGTAGTATTAAGTGAACTATTCCTGTAAGTATATATAATTTCCTTTTTTGGTAATGGCTTTATACGTTCAAAGTTCAATAGCTGTCTTTTTTGTAAGACATCAGGGATCAGAGATCATTTAATCACTAAGATATTAAAATATATATATATATATATATATAAACACACTAGATCTATTTTATTTGCCATTAGAGAAGCTGTCTTTTTTAAATCGTATTGTAGAATAAAGAGTATTCAAATGTCTAGGAGTATTCAGAATTATAACAATAATACCACACTAGTTTTTTGGCTATATTGACATTCAACATTAAAAGAAACGACAAATCATAGTCGACTGGTTTCATTGAATATTAAAAATGAAATTTATTCAAACAAAAACGAGAAAAACCTCTGCATGAAAACAATTTTTAACCCGGTGCGTCCGTGAATCTGATTCAGTAGCCAGATTCAATTATATTATGTTTGGCCGGGTTAATTTTAGGGAACCGGACATTTTTACGGCATGCCCGATGGATATTTCTATTGGTTTTTTCGTGTTTATTAGCATCGGAGTAGCAATAAAATACAACAAGGATATTTTTTTATATATAGGAGAGACATGACTTTTTATAAAATCCCATTATAGAATATGGTAACACTTTAAAAAAACCTTTTAGAGATTAATAACTTGTAGAATTTTATAGAGTCAAAATCTCTAAATATTTAAAGTATGCCGATACATTCAAATTCATATAATGTCTTAGAAATATCGTACGTTGTTTTTTTTTCACAATTTTTAAATATACTTAAGTGTAAATGATAATATAAGCTAATAAGTAAGTAAAATAAGTGTATTATAATGTATGACAAATGAATTTAATCGTCTTGCAAAGTTTCTTGTTATCAATTGAACTATTAAAGAGATTTCATTTATATAGAATAACTACATTATTAATGTATTTATAGCCTAATGTAACTTTACCTCACAGCACTATTGGTAGGATTTTAGATTTAAAGTACTCCGTTAATTACATTAATATAACGTTTTTGAACTGTAAGTGCTTACGTTTTTATTTATGTACATCATAAATATATTATTTGTTGTAGTTAAACACATTTAGTAATACACTTTTAGATGCGTTCGCGTGGCGGTGCATCTTCAGCTTTAGGAGCAGAGCGCGCTGAGCGAGAGAGAGAACGTGCAGCGCTGTTGCGACACGCTCGTGACGAAGCTGAAAGATCTTTACAGTTGGCCGCCGCTCTTAGCGCTCGAGACACACAGCTACGACACGCCAGAGAACAGTTATTTGAGGTGCGTTTAAAATACTTAGAACAAACCACTTAATGCATAACTTGTTATAAAATAGCTTGGCTCCGTGGCATCTTAATCTTTTAAAGTAGAATATTTCTTCTTTGTCGGTAACTCAAAGGTTTTTAATACAATGGGGGGTTAATTTGAGGCATTCTTTGAATATATTAAATATTGTTCAGTTTTTCCAACACTAAGATTAACTAAACGGTAACTGTATATCTTATTTCAGGTTTTAAAGTTTCTTTCAGAGAGAAAGAACTTTACAATCATTTAACGATAAAATTAGTGCAGACCTTATTCGTTTTAATCCAGTTTTATTAAGACAAATAATATTCTTTATAACACCTTATAATGATATATAATTACGTATTGGATGCATTATAAACCAACATAATGATAAATAAAAAGAATACCTTTTAATAACGTTAAATAATAGGTTGTAGGTACATTATTTTATTATGTGTTTCCCTACAGTAATAAAGTGGTCTGAAAAATAATAAACAAAGCAATATTGACAGGCCGTTGTTATGATGAATAGGCAGCGTGATAGCGGAGCGGAGGCCATCCATCACGAGTCCGCGCTGTTAATTACCATTTCAAATTGCTCCTTCCGATATAAATGACGGGGAAAATTAAACGCAACTGTTTCCTCCATTAACTATTATAACTTTATCCGTAAGTTTTCGTATTGAAATTATGCCAATGGAGAATATTAACTTTAAACAGTGGATCGTTCGTGCTCATTACTTGAATGTGTTGAAACGGGTTGACCCGTTGTGGAGGCCAAATTCTGTTTAAACTGAATCCCCAGGTCAAAATTAATTGAAGTATGTAAATGGAATAGAACTTGCCGAAATTAACAAAATACACTTTCTTCAATTATTAATGCAAAGATTATAAATGAAGCAGCTTAAGTTTAGTTAAATCTATTTAAATAAAAGATATACGTCTGTCGGTATGCGCGCATCAGGCAAAAAGTATGATATACTCGTAGATTTCGATGATTTTTTTAGTTTTACTTCTTAGATATTTAGTTTTTATCTAAAATGAAAAATGATCACGATATCTTCATTTTATATAAAGTTAGTCAGGTTTAACAAACTACGATTTTTATAAGCACTACAAAAGTCATAGAAAAAAATATACAAAAGTATATTTATTGCTTTAATTTTTTTTACATGTTTTTCCCTCTATATATAATAATGTGAAGATAATAAACAACGCATACAAAGTCGCAGGTATCAGCTAGTCTAAAAATAAAATAAAGTACAACAAAAAACTAAACTAATAATTAGTGTAGTATAGAATACTTCTAGCCTCCAACTACATTAACTCATGACTATACGGCAGTAATTGTCAATGTATCTGACATTCCTCGTCTTTCAACGGTAGCACCTATTTTTAATTATATAGTACTTGAATGCAACACTGTCAATCAGCATAATCACTATACGTATGAAAATTATCGAAGTGGGTAGTTAAAAAAAAGTAAATTGATGACACAATAAGCATAATAAAAGAAAATATTTTAATAGTTAATATGTTAAGCAAATATATGAAATGATATATTTTTATTTATTTAGGCAAGAAGACAACTCCAAGCAGCGGGCTGTTTGTCAGAAGGCGAAAGTGTTGCCTCTCTCGGTCTTGGGCCCCCGATGTTGTTAGGTGGACCCTCAGGGTTGTTAGGCGACCGAGGTAGCTGCAGCGCAGATTCTGGTGTTCGTGGTAATATCACCAAAACATTCTGTACATATCTTTTTTAAGGTCTAACTAATTGGTCCCTTAGTGTTTAGTCTATTATTTAGCTATCATTTATTTGTGTATAATGTCATGTTACAAAACAATTGTATAAAAAAAACAAATACAAGAGGTTCCAACAGATCCAATGGCTTGGTTTACCTTCAATACCTTAATTAATAGGTATAACGCTAGTACTGTTTACACACGCAAGTACGAACACCGCACTTTTACACTGAAAGTTCAAAATGTAAAACCAAAAATATGCCTTATTCATTTTAAGTCTTTAGAAAGTACTTGTGTAAGTCACATTTTATAGCGTTACTTACTACCTAATGTTAAATTCAAAATCTAAAATACTTTATTCAATGTAGGCCCCAAATAGGCACTTATGAAGGTTAAGACTACCATCGGTTTGGAAATCAACCCAGTCATCTTGTTGTCCGGTGGAACTGTAGCGGCCTTGCCAGGCTAACAGTGTAGGTCAGGTCGAAAAAAATAAAATAACAACCCAGTCATCGAGAAGAATCAGCAAAAAACTAGATCGGGCTATGTTCGTAACATACATATATTTATGATATATTAACGTTACAATCGTTTTAATGGATACATAGAGAGAGGTGTTAATTCCAGACATCACCATCGTTCACATATTGATTCACTTACATAGCATTTTGATATCAAAACTCGCTTCACATTGCGCTTAACCCCTCGGCTGATTCTTTAATAACCAGATCTGAAAATGGTGGATTATATATTTTTTTTAACTTCACGACAGCTTACATTATATCCTTCATTGTATAGTAAAAAGAAGTTCATCCAAATGAAAAAATAATTTAAAAACACATTTTACATAAAGATTATAATTTTACGATACATCAATTGTTATTTTTCAAAGCTTTGTAATAAATCAGGTATTTTTTAAGCTTATGCCGCCAACAGTCAGTTGACCTGTGTCTCATGAGATTTACATTCGTTTGTATGGAACTTAAACCTTTATGGTTTTGAACAGTCCAGGGGTTAAATTTCACAAAGTATGACAAAATACTTAAAGTCTGCTACTAACACCACATGAATTGTGGTTGCCTGTCTGTACATCCACATCGTACATGATGTCAGTAACAGGTAGCAGCGACGGAGGTGCCACGTCGGTTTGCGGCGGCAATCTGTCAGATTCAACAGCGGAGGGGGTTCCGCCCACCATCGACGCGTATGACACTGACGCTATCTCGCTGGTTTCCTCTGCACATCACATATACCAACGTAAGTCCTATAATTGAAAAACGATTACATGACGGGGTAATTTTGCACATTTTCAGATACACCTTCTCTTATATATCATATGAGACAGTTTTATAGTATCGCGCGTTATCTATACAAATAAATAAAATTGCAATGGTTGTTTGTTATGTCAACATAATAGCTTTGTACTAAATGGATAAGAGAGCTACTTATAAAAATTCAAATTTTTTAATTTATTTCTGTCTGTCTATCTGTCAGCAAATCTGCGAAACGGTTGGACCTATTGTGATGGGATTTTCACTGGTAGACAGCTGATGTTATAAGTAGTAATATAGGTTAATTTAATTGTAGATAAAAAAGACATGGTCTTGCGCAAAAACAATAAACAACAATACAATAAATATATATAAACAATAAACAAACCCTAAGAATATGTATGAAAAATTTCATGATGATTGGTTCAGTAGTCAGGGCATAAGAGCTTAATAAACAAATAAATAACTCACATATCCATTAATAAGTAGTAAACAGGATTATTAGATAGTTCACAAATCTTGTAAGTGTAAGGTTATCTCTATAAAAAAATTTAGCCTTTATAATTTACAAGCTCTTTTTTTTCGTCACTCGTAATAAATTCTGTGTTGTTCTGTTTCCCATTTTTACTTCGCGTAAGGTAAATCCGTATTCAATTATTAAAAGTTCACAATTTCCTTATCAAATGCTTTGTAAGGTAAAAAGGAAGCTATAAAAATTTCCGCTTACAAGACAGCCATTTTTATCACACAGAAAGCTTTACCTAACGATGAGATTGTACCTTTTTATACAGCTGTACGATGACTGCCCCAGATAAGTGCTTTTACTAGGATTTATTTAGTTTCGTTAAGTATTTTTCCCTAGTTTAAATATGAATTTAAGTAAATTTAATTTAGATTGTCGGCAATTTCGTTTATGTATACATATTCCAGACGTTTCACGAGAATTACGTATAAAAATAGACGGTCTCTTATTTTTTATTCTAATCCTATGGTTTGACTTATGGAATATCGATCCGATGTCCACAGGTTCAGACACCAGCATGTACCTACGAATTTTTCGGAATTCGGGTACATTTACTAATTTAAATTGGTAACAATATCGGCTGACGGTGAAGGAAAACATCGCGAGGAAACCTGAACCTGAGAAATGTTCTTGTATTACCACCGTATGTGGTCAACATATAGAACTGTGGATTTCTCAAAGTTTGAAATCGCCGATCTGTCGTTGGCTGGTGTGGGGGTTATGCCCATACCATCCTTCGGGAAGAGGCCTATGGCCCTGCAGTGGGTCTCTTACAGGCTGATCATGAATTGTTAATTCCTATAGAAAAAAACAAAGATATGTGTCGTAGATCCTACATCAAATTATACAAGTACATTCAACTTACTTGTTTAATTTTCAAGTGTGGGACATTCTAACAAAGCCATTTTAGTTATTTTTATGCTTACTACCTCTCCCGACTCCCCTACTCACACGATTTTATATTGGCAACTAGTTCAAGGGCCCATGATGCGCCTCGGCTTAGACTGTTACCGCGTATCTAACTAAGCTAAACTATCTAACGATTCATAGATATAGGAATTCGTGAGGTATAAATGTGTCACATTACTATTTACTACATTTTAATTTCATTTTTATAGTGAGTACTCCAAGGGATTGTAGTCCAACTGTATCGCCTCATAACAGCGCTTCACCTTTCACTCGTTCTATCGACGCTGGCTCGCTATCAAGGTCTAAATATTTTCTATTTACACTAAATCGACAATAAATTTAATATAAATAATAATTTCTAATCTTCTAGTATCACATCTTTGATGTTAAAATTAATTAACCTACAATTTGATAATTAAAAATAAACTCTATGAAGTTAAGGAATAACAATAGAAATTTCAAGACGTTTAAAATGACTATAATAACTTAGATATCAATTATGAGTTGAATACTAGAAGATTGGTAATAAAATCCTTTTTTTAAAGTATAATTTGAAGTATTTGTCATTATTTATTCTCTATGAAAAATATAAATGTACAGAGTTATATATATATTTTTTTAATTTAATCACAATTATATATTATTAACAGAAATGTTTAAAAATCAATGTTTTATTACCCATTTATTTACAACTACAGAAAAAACTACAGAAAACACATGAGCCGAGGGAACAATAAAAAATAAAATAAGAATAATAAAAAATAATTCTAGACCAAATCCATATATACACTGACAAAGTTTATACTACTAACGATGTTAAAAAGTTAATTTATTTATCTTTCAATATTTAACGTTTGAAATAAAAAATGAAACAAGAATAAATGAAAAAGTAAAAATCAATTTAATAATGAAAACTAAAATTGTATATTAGGAAAGTGAACAAAATTATAAATGTAATCCAGACGACCTTAACAGAATATTGAAATCAATTTAATTAATGTATTTAAAGCATTTTAAAAATAACTTTAAGTTCTTGTCAGTCTTTTCGAGTGCTGCGCATAATACAGTCAAGAGTTAAAGGGTCGGCAACGCTCATGTGATACCTCCGGTGTTGCAAGCGTCCGTCCATAGGCTGCGGTGACAGCTTACGGGTGGTCTGCATGCTTGTTTGCTACCATCGTGGTGTAAACAATAAAAAAGAAAGTGTTTAATAGGAAACAAAAATAAATTTATTATCATAGGAATCTAAAATTGACATTTATTTATCCTTAAGGTGTCTCGATGTATAATATATATATATATATATATATATATATAATAAGTTGATAATATGTATAAATATTTAAATTTGTGTTCTGCGCATGTTGTTCTATATTTACAGCGGTTAAAAAGTCTGGTGAGGTCTGTGTCTTATTGTTTAAATAAATTAGATCAGTGGAACAACTATCGAGTCCCGGTGAGTGTGAAGCGGCATTGCTCGGTGGGATGAGGGGCCGCGTGTCTGGCAACACCGGCGGCAAGGGAGCGCGCGGTCGCGGCTCTGCGTGGGGTTCCATTTCACGTGTCTTCGCACGTAGTAGACATCGCACCAAATCTGGAAGCGCAGTTATCAGTGGTCATGAAAGTGGTAAGTGATAATAGAAATTTTATAAAAAAATACGATTGTTTTTCTTGTGAGCAATCTATAGCCGCACGTAATACCAACTATTCGCGTGGCGACGCGTCGCCACATAACCAGTCTATATGTAGTAGTGTAGACAAGAATTGAGTTGTCACGATTTGAAAAAAAAATTGCATTTTTGTATTTAAGTAATATAAATGTTTATTAAATTAAGTCATCATTTTCGATGTTTGACATCTGCCAGGCGTCCTGCGACGGCTCACATTTTTTTATATACATTAGTTGTAAGTTACATCTGTCATATTTTGTCGCTACTGCTAATTATCTATGGAAAAGTGTTTTGATTGCCAGTAAAAGTCTCCTTAAAATCGATTCAACCGTTTCGGAAATAAACCTGAGCAAACAATAAACCCTCCAATTTTGCTTGGTGTATATTACATAGTTAATTACATTTGAAAGTGCACTTTTGATGGCAAAATAGAATATAGAATATATAAATTCTTACAAATCTTACAATGAATATGACCGAGCCATCATTGTCTCAATTTTTTTTTCGAAGTACTCATTATATTCCTTATTTATTCTGTATTATCTGATACTGTAGTCTGGTAAAACTGTAGAGTCCTTGCCAGGTCAACAGTGTAGTCAGTTCGAAAAAAAATTATCTGATACTGTCTAAAAATATAATAAGCTTAAGGAATTTCAGCGTATGTATAATGTTTATTTGTATTTCGGTGATCGATGGAGACATAGTACTATAAATGTGTAATTATATAATTCAATTTTCATTAATTAATTATTTGCTGTGTTCAATTTATACCCCACATTTCCAAAAAATATTATTGAAGTAAATGAATATATTAATTTCGTTAATTAGTAGATGTACAAGACAGATCTTTTGTATTTCAAATCTAGAACCGGTTTACGCAGCCGCAGGCAACACGAACCGTGCCTGGTCTCCGCTTGGAAGCGAAGCGGCACTTCGCGAAGCTGCTTCCTTACCACTAGCGAGATGGCGAGCTCCGGCCATTATTGCGTGGCTGGAGTTAGCTCTCGGAATGCCTCAGTACGCTGCAGCGGTTGCTGATAATGTCAAAAGCGGAAAGGTAATACATCTATTTACATAAAGTTATACTTTTATATCCACAGTTCTTGTAACTAGCAGTCTTGTGGTCAAAAATCGACTATAATATGGAGTACGACCATTTTTCTTCACGTGTTAATGTAAATATATTATTATAATATGTATTGTAAAAATGTACGTAGAAGTAAGGAGCGTAAATTATGGCGAAAAGGCACTTTAAACAAAGGCTTCGAATTAACATTGGTATGAAAAATTGTATATTTCATTTTTTTTTTATTGGTAACACTATAATGTTATCAAAATAACTGGTCAAAACAAAAGAACCAAAAAAAATCTGATAAAACAGAAGAGGAAGATCTACTTAGCTGTATTGTCTCTGCTTATAGTAATATAAATTTATCGATGGTTCGTTTGATTTTTTATTAAATTTACCTTAAATCTATAAAAAATCTTCCTATACAGTAGGTTGGTTACATGCTATTTTATATAACAAACATTATTTACTATTCCAGAACAAAATGCGTTTTATAATTATGGTGTAAAAATATGTGACAAAAATGCGCATCTGCAATTGTAATTTTAGTCGTTTCAATCCACATTCTCCACATCGGTCGCCGATTTTTGTGAAATTATAAAGTACATCAATCAATTTGTATTAGACCTACTGACTATATTAAAATATTTCCTATTATAAGAAATAAAATGAAACGAATGAATCACACAAACCGAAAATATACTTATACTAGTAACAAAAAGGTTATAAATATATTTTATACATAACGTGCAAAATAAAAACATCGTTGTGATAACGTCCATATCCATTCATTATTCGGAATACGCTTATTTTATTAGATTTATATGGAAATGAGGAGGCGATACATAACTCAGTAATTTTATTGAAAGCGTTTGTTTGCGGTAATCTCTGGTGTTTGATTTTACCGTATATTTAAGAGTCATTTATTATCCCTTGAGATTATGTTTTTGATATTTCTTAAACGAAATTTTAATCGTAAGTTCATTTCCATGATCAAATAAAATGATGATCTTAGATGATTAGATCTTAGAGTTATACGAAGATGGACACCGAAATCTATTAAAAACTCGACTTTGTCTGTCTACGATTTTTACATTGATCAAGAAATGAACTCGACAACCGGGAGTCATTTGCGGATTTGGTTTCCTTGTGGTACCTAGCCTACTACTGAATATTGGAAGTTGGGACCTTGAATCGTGTCCCCTTGGTAGCACAATGGTAGTAACCTCTACTATTGACTCGAGAGGTGGCAGATTCGATCCCCGCAAATTAATGGTTTTTGTGTATTCGGCGTGATTAATAATTTTGTGTGTTAGTATTATATATGTATATTAGATACTAGCTGAGCTCGCGACTATGTCCGCGTGGAAGTTCAACTCTAAACACAGTGATTAATAAAATCATAGATAAAAAGGCGTATCAAAACTCGACACCGACACTTTGTGAACGATTTTGTTCATCGAGGCGTGGCGGGACCACTATAATGTCTAGTAGTTGTTAGCAATGACAAACTCTGTCCAGCAGCTATTGCATAAATTGCTTCTCTTTCGTGTTTTCTTATAGATAAGATAAACATATATACGAATGTGATATATATGTAAAACATTTCCTATATCTTATACCGGTGTATAATCTATCACCATACCAAATTTTGTCAAAAGACGGCAAGTAGTTTTTGCGTGATGCGCGTACAAACGACAGACAGACAAACAAACAAAAATTCTAAAAACAATAAAAATGCGTTCTGTCATTGATTCTCAGCCCCCTTGAGTATTTATTCTTAAATATATTCAATGTACAGATTTCGTCTCGTTAGCCTCTTATTATATGTAAAGATTTAGTTATCATAATATTAGTTGGAAATTAAATGGCCAAGTGTGAAATTACCTTCTCATATGAATTTAATGCTTACATTTACATATTTCTTATTTCCTTATTTATTCATTTTAGTTATATACGTACAATACTTTGCCATGTGAAAATCTTTTAAAAATGATTACATTCCATGGCCGAGTGTCTGGTCTATTTTTTGATAGAACGTACCATAATTATAAGCTGTGAAACACTAACCTCTCAGAGAGTAGAGTGACCTAACAAGGAGTAGCGAGCAAAAGCGAGACGTCACGCTTTCTACACTTATGTGTAATTTCTACCAACTGTACATCATCAATCGATAACATTTTAAAACAAAATAGCTTTTCGTGTCTGCCTGTGTGTCCTCATTTTTCTAAACTACACAACGGATTTTGATACGACCTCCACTGTGACATAGAAGATGTATTCCGGAATTTTATTTATGTCTATATATGTATATATACGTGTGTATTAATTATTTTTACGCAGAGTAAAATTTACGTCTTTTAAGGAAGTCGTAAAAAGTTTCGGACGCTTACATTCGAAACGCTCGCTAAACCTTAGGAGAAAATTACTACCGGATCATATATCATACAAATATCTACTAAAAAGTTTGCGAAGGTATATGTGTATTTCTTAAGGATAGCCAACATTAACGATCATTATACACAATATTTTGCACATAATTAAAAATAAATATTGTATTTGCAACGCAACTTTGACCAACATAGTAATATTAATTCTTATCCGATTAAGAATTTTTGTTACACTAGGATTGTAGATCTATAATTTCAATTAATACCTTATAAGATGTCACAAACTTAATAAAAAAAAAAGACATTTATTACGTGAAAATCTTTCTGTGACTTTGATGAACTATATAAATATGTCAGCAACATAAAATAGATCTAAATCGTTTGAACATTATGACCTTTTTTTAACATCGGGAGATCCATCATGTACACGCCCACCCTTCCGGGGGAGAGGGTGGGTAGTGTGAGACTCCTACTGACTAAAACCCCACGGTGTACATCCGCCACCTTTGTTGGAGCAACACTAGATCTCTTCAGCGTTGAACATTATAACTTGACATTAGTGTATGGTACCCGTTTGAAACCGGTACAGGTCACTAGTTGCATATACATTATAATGCGTGATCTATAATAGACAACCTGAACATATTAATTATTGTAAAGCAAATGACGCAATTTTAGCGTCAAATATTGTGTTCTGGTTGGTTCTAGATCCGTGCTTTGAATGGGCAGGTTCTGCTCGAGCTATCTGATGCCGACCTGGAGGTGGGCCTCGGAATCTCGCAGCCGATGCATCGTAAAAAACTCCGTCTGGCGATAGAAGAACGCAGGAGGCCCGATCTTGTAAGAAACCCCAGTATAGGACAGCTAACACACGCTTGGGTCGCAGCCGAATGGTTACCAGACTTAGGGTTATCTCAGGTGAGATGTGTATTCACGATTTTTTGATATTTTTATGGTCGACACTAACTTTTTTAAGGTTATGATTTTTTTAATTTACATCAATTTATACGATGCACAATCCAAGTAATACTTAGCGATTTATTTGTATATAGTATTAATTATTTTGTTCTCTTTTCTATTTTAAATAATTTTAAGTTTATAATACACGCTCTTATGTAAATCTCAGTGGACCTTAGTTAATAAATTACAAATATTTTGTTCATTATATAATGTCTGGTATATTGTTTTAGTTATTCTATAAACAGAATCTCACTGCAGGTTCTTTGTATTTATCATAAAATTTTACTATATATTTTCCCGCAACTACTTCTATTTCCATTTCTTGCGTTGTTGTCCCCCACTCGGTATTAAATCGTCTAATTAAGCATTGCAACTAGGGTTCGCCGGAGTCTTTGGGGATAATAGGATTTCTTTTCCCATAAATTGCTACAAAATGAAGCTGAATGTGTTGGGGTCACTTAATTGTACTTTGAGATCAAGGGAAAATCAGATACCGAGTAATTACGAAATTTTTGCGCCGTAGAATGCGCTTATGTAGATTTTTTTTCTTTCTGATGACAGATGATACAAATTTTGGTAAGAAAATATTTAGCGCATCTTATTTTCGATTGCACGTAGTTTTCATAGTGTAAAATAATCTAGCATTAGCGATTTGCAAAATGCCATAAGTGTAAAAACTTTATATTATAAAATAACAATACATACTGAAAGTGCTATAAATATATCTATATTTTTGAAAATAAGCTCACCCAAAAGTATAGTACATGGTACTTAATTTGGTACGTCAGGAATAAGAGTGAGAAGTCCGCTTACTTCGGTTTTGTAAAGCATTCTCTCTATCGCAAAACGCAATGACTATGATAGAAATAGATAACGCTATATGAAACCGGACATAGCCGGCTATCTCAGTCTACTCCACGACGTGTCAAATTAAAAGTTAGGTACTTTAGTTCAGTGATACTATTGTTAAACTGAATTGTAAATTATAAATCAACAGTACGCGGAGTCTTTCTTAGCAAACCTAGTGGACGCTCGTATGCTCGATACCATTAGCAAGAAAGAATTGGAAAAATATCTCGGTGTGACAAGAAAGTTCCATCAGGCCTCTATCGTGCACGGCATACATCTCCTCAGAATTATGAAGTATGACAGACAAGTAAGTGTGTATAATTTTATTACTAGAATCTTCTTTACCTCGGGTTCAATCAATTATGACAAAAATGGAAATACTATATGGTTATTTCTAATACCCGCTTAGTTAACTATTACCTACAAGTTGATAATTTACCACTATTTAGATAAATCGGTTTATTCAATCCTGAGAAAAAAAGTAATTTTTGTTTGTCATCTATAATTTTTTTCTCACAACCAACAGAGGTAGAGATTTGAGATTTACAGAATATTATTATTTTATTATCACCTACATATCTTCCAAGTGTCGTTTAGTTATCTTTCCGGTCCGAATCCTTATGGTAAAAGCCTTATAGTCTGTAGCTTCGTCAAACTTCTTACGTGTAAATATATAGTACCTATACAATATACTTGAAATATTACAGTAGATTATTTTGTAATAAGCGTAATAGTCCCCTCTAAAGCTCAAGTTAAGTTATATTAAAAGAAATATTTTTTTATTACCGTCTTTCAGTCATTTTATATTTGAAGTATTAAAATATTTTTTTCGTAGTAGCTAAGTCATTCAAAAAAAGTAATATAACAAAAACCCATACGTTATCGAAAACATAACTACCAATGTCTATAATATATAAACAATAGGTATGCCACTAAAATCACTCCCAAACCATCTTCTTCAACAATAGAGAAGGTAAATTTCGAAATGATTAATTACACAAAGAAACACGGTCATAAATTTCGAACAAAAATTCAGATTACAATAAGATATCAGAAATTTTCTACATCATTAATTAACCAAAATATGAAAGTTGTAATGGGAATATCCTTTTCACGTCCCATTTTGATCACGGGACCGTGATAAAAGCAAGCAAATGAGATATTACCCACCAGGCTGGTGCGAAATATTTCATTTCGTATTGCTACTCTGACCCCTGGTTGAGAATCATTAATCATTAACATCCTTTCTCAGTAACTAGTCAAGTTACAATCCGCTGATTCAATCTAATTGTGAACACTGTTCGAAATCACCCTTCATTAGTCTTATAGAAGTTTTGTTCGTTAGGCTTTGGCTGTGAGGCGGCATCAATGTGAAAACGTTGACGCAGATCCGTTGGTTTGGACAAATCAAAGATTTATACGATGGGCTCATAATATCGATTTAGGAGAATTTGCTGATAATCTTAAAGGTATTGTTTTTTAATCTCGTTAATCTAGTGAGTTTACTTCTTTGTTGATGCAGTACGTCGAATACTGTGCAATGTTTTTGTTTTTAAATAGATCTGTTTTACGAAACAAAATATGAATAAAATTACAAATCAGTATATTGCCAATACAATATACAATACATTTCGAGTAATCTACCAAAATATGTGAGAAAACCTGCAAAGATTCAATGTAATTTTACAAACTTCATGTAGTAACTCCATGCGCATTGTACTTTTACCAAAGTTTGTAATCCTAACTAATATTATAAGTGCGAAAGTGTGTTTGTATATTGGTTACTTTTATATTATTATAGTATGTTAATATATTCCATATTTTGACGCGATAACGTCTTATAAATCGATGAACGCCGGGTGCACGCACGAAAAAGTATGACTCATTGTCACGTTCCGCCTGAGCCGAGCATACCAGCGAGAGCGTGGAACAAGCGATAGAGAGGCACGATCGACCTAAACATTCGGCTTGTGACGCATCTAGCTCTCTTGTATTCCATCGGCCGATGCATCCGAGTAGAAGAAAGACAGCGGCAGCACACAACTTACACGTGAACTGTTTTATCAACTGTTTGTAAATTGACGTGAAAATTTAATGTGGCTTCCATTGTTTACTACAACAACAATTGCGCCAAAAAGTATGCAATTTTTCATCAATATTTTCTTAACGTTTTCACGTAAAAATATCGTCCGTAAACCGACTTTACAGACAACCAATTTTTTTCTGGATGAAATGTACCCAATGCCCTTTTCAGTTCGCATAATGATGTGTATGCAAGATTTCACGATCGATTGAGTTGTTAAAGTGTGAACGTGTAACAAATAAACAAACACACATTCACAGTTCTAATAATATTAGTAAGAAAAGGATTGTAATGTTACACTATATAAATTTTGCGTCGTATAATACGTTCACTTGGAAAACAGACAGCGGAGTACACGGTGGTTTAGTTGTTCTCGAACCATCATTTACTGGAGAAACGATGGCGACTGCCCTCGGTATACCGCCATCGAAGAGTATTATTAGGAGACATTTAGTAGCTGAATTTGACGCTCTCATCATACCTGCCAGGTGAGTAAATACATATAATAATGAACACTTAGTTAATCGAAAATACAATATTTGCACAAGTGCTGTCGAAATTCTCATAACTTAATACAACATTCGGGATTTGTAAACCTTAATAGTTGAGTAATTGAAATTAGTAACTCCGTCTACTTCTATTTAGTTTTAACTATTATCATGCAAAGCAAATATTATATTTTCTCATTAAAATCAATTGAAATATAGTTAACATGATCTTGCATATTATTTTAAATATATATAAGAATAAACAGCACCGTTGAATGCAATCATAGAATATTTTTAATAACGCGAAACAAGAATATGAGTTAATACTATTAGGAATACATCCGACAGGGCGGAATATGCACTGCATGTAAATTCACAAAAGTTACCTCCCCGTAGGTGAGCAAACTGTAGTTGATTATAATATGAGGTGCAATCCTGCAGGTATACGATATTTTGCCAGGTGGAAGAACTGCAAGTGGAGGCTGCCCGAGCATCCATGTTGTCCACCAAACAAAGATAAACCAACGAAAATTAAAAAACTTTCCTTCAAAAAATAAAACTGTCGCTTCGAAGCCCACGTTCAGAACCTGTATCTATTGTAAAATGTCCTGTAACTAAATGTATCTAAAGTCGCTATTTTTACACAAAACTATTTAATTTGCATATATATATATATATATAGACCTTTATTACTATGTAGGATGTGTCGAAATCCGCTCGTTTGTAAAAAAAAATAATCAAATACATTATGGGCGGTGAAGACTGATATAAATTATTGTAGGATTTTTGGTTGGTAAGAAAAGGATTCCAGAAATTTCGAAGCGATCAAAAGCATTCATAACATTTTTGTACTTTCGCCTTGATCGATGTTAGATTAAATGTTGGCATTGTGATCCCCTAGAGTCCCGACTATACTTAGTATATTTGTCACGTAAATGTCTATTCGAGATCAATTTGATAAAGTTAGTCAAACATTTATCGTATACAACTTAGTTGATATTTAAATAAAAAGCATTAAATGCGTCACACAATATCACATCGAGAGTATTTAACTACATTTATTACATGACAAAAATAAACTAATTTTTGAATTATAATACAAGTATTTTTAATCGTCTGATATTAATACAACTAAATTGAAAATGAAATAAATAAATGTTATATAAAACCAAGATACCTTCACAAATAGCTTTAGGTCTATAACAATAATACATTTATCAGTACTTTAAGAACACTATGTTTTTGACTTGTATACATTCGTAATTTAAAGTTGACTACATTGTATATTAGATTCGTGTATTAATTAAACTTTTAAATGTGAATAAATCGTAAAGGAAAAAAAAATCAAAAACAAAAGGACATCGAGTCGGTTTCTTTTATTACCCATCACCCTTATACTTGGCGATCCTTGCATCAAGACAGAACGGTAACGATCACTTTATCGATACATCATGAATGCCTCTGTCATCATCATTAGATCGCACAACAGTTCAATTCTATCCACATCTTTCTCCTTCCATGTAACGTTCGATTTTGTTTAAAAAAAAATGATTTTCAAACATATCGTGCTTGTCTCATTTGATTTCGATAATTTATTATTGTTATCTTACGTTAACTTACAAAGAAGAATACTAAATATTTGAACATTGAAAACAAAAATCGATTGCAGTATTCTTCTTTGTTTACTAATTTCATGCGTCGATTCGTGTTACTAATTTTGTTCTTACACCAACCAGCATGATTCGTATAATTTTCAGCAAAGATTTGCATCAAGCTTTCGATGTCTATGCAGAATATTATTAAATTATCGTTACATTTTCATTTGACATAGCTTTTAATAAACGTGAACATATAAATAATCCTTGAGATAGGAATAAAATGGGACGCTAAAGCTCCGAAATAAAACAATTATAAAAGTAAAAAGAATGCATGTGAGCTTTTTATGTTAGATTACATAAATATAATAGTTAATAATTTTGGAAGTTCTACGTGTTACATACTATATAATGTGCAAATAATACTCTGCTTGGCTTAAGTCAAACGTCAGTGTTTAGATATTTCTTGTGTAATAAAACGAAGGAAAACTTTCAGAAATATGTTTGGACATCAAATAAGGATGTTGGGTAGACCGTTTTCAAGATCCGTCGCAACGGGATTGCCCGGAATCGATTTCAGCGGGGATTCTAGAAGACATAGTTTACGGGTATGTTTATCTTGTATATAGCGACGAACAACAATCTTATCACTAAAAACCCTTATACGACTTATTGTTCAATACATTTCTACGAAGAGATAACTGACGTTATAAGGAGTAACTTAGGCTAATATTATTTTAGAAAAAAAGGAGATTCGCACAAATATAATAAATAAAAGAAGCAGTACCTAGAATCGCACGTAGCCCAAGCGATTCTTTACACTGAACAAAATTTTTTTTCACTAAATTCTAAACGGTCGAAATCGTGTGTAACGGTTAATTTATGGCATGGTCAAGCATAACCATTTTTATTGATTTTTATATGATTTTATAAGAAACTTTCGTTTATTTGACGGAAGAAATTAAATGATGTAGATTTTTGTTTCCATTCTCGAAACTAAAATAATTATTTCTTTCTTTAAAATATTTGAAAAAAAAATGCTGAATAAATTATGTTATTTCACAGGGCTCGATAACTAAAGCGCTCGGAGTTCTGAAACCAAAACATGAGCGTACATCACCGTCGAGCTCAAGCGAAAGCTCCAGCGTCCTTAGTTTGAGCACGCAGCCTTACTCTTATTCCCCACCGATAGCTGTGAGGACACTCTCGCAACTGAGCATGCAGTATGCTCCTCCACCTACACTACAAGAGTACGAGCCGATTTACACCCCATTAAGTGTGTACTCACAATCCAGCGTTTCTACGAGGGACAGTACGCAGAGATTGAATGATATAAAAGAGAACAACGGTATCACACACAGGTATTATCTGAAAACAATTATAACAATTTTTAGATACTATTTTTGTTAAATCAATACATTTTCTGATATCTTATTCTTCCTAATAACATTATATGTGAATAATGTTGTATAGCAAATTGTATACTTTTGAAAGACTCATACAACTGAAATATTTATTTAATCTATGACTTTTTATGCTACTCTTTACACTAAAGTGTGTATACTTATTCGTTAAAAGTCGTGGTTGGTAATCGAGTTGTATGACCAGCGGCGTAGCGAAAGATTTCAAACCTCCGGCATATATCAAAGAATTTTTCATAATTCGCATATATTTCCTAATTTCAATGGGAAATGTTTTCGGCTGAGTGACAGTAAAGAAAATATCGTGAGAACCTGAACCCGAGAAATGATTTTTAGTACTAGGATATTTAAAATAGCCAGTACGTCGTGGTGTTTTTATACGTGCCTTTCTTCACTAAAAAGTTTAGCAGTAGTGAGCGTAATATATACTACTAACTGGTCACCCTGGCTTCGCAAGGGTGTATTAACGAACAAAATAAAGCCAAACTTTCCCTTTACACTACAATCATGTAAGGACATAAAATGCCATCTGAGCAAGTGAACGTTAATCAGTCAACTTTGGCAATATTTTCTTCTGTCTTCCCTTTTGGTATGGTAATTTTTTCTAAAACTTTTTTTCATACGAACCACAATAAAAAAAAAAAAGAATTATCCAAATTAAGCAGCCGTTCTGAAGTGATACGTATACATATATTTAGCAATTGATTTTTATTTATATAGATGATATATTAAAAATGTAATAAAAATCTATTGTTATTATTAAAGGTACGGACAAAGAGCAGACCATGCACACAGAGTAAGTTCTCCTTTACCCGCTAAATCTGTCGATGACGCATCAATCCGTCAGAAGAGACATAGACGCGTCAAAAGCATCGGTGACATTAACGCCTGCAGTAAAGCCTCCGTGTAGATTTTATTTATGATAAAATCGAACCATCATTGGCATTAAACAATACAAACGAAAACTCATCTGTTGTTTAGTAAATAACTCTTAATTTACTAGCAATTAATATATGAAATAATCAATGTTACAATAATTGCAAAATATTAAGACATCAACATAATAAAAATGGTAATTCTACGATATTAGATTTTAAATGTTAAATATCCGAATACGAATATTTTAAAATTATTACCTACTTCATTTTGAAATGTTTAGAATTTATTTTTAACACATAAGTTATATCCAGACATCTCTAACTGTTAGATATAATACTCACATGGGCATATTTAGAGGGTTGCAAATAAAAGGTGGAACAACAGAAAATATTTTTTTATTCGTATATATTTTATTTCTTACAGGCCATGTATGCCAGTATTATATAATTTTAAAAAAGAAGATTTTGAATAGAATTTTACTTATGTTTTTCATTTGTGAGCTTTTCAACGGGATCTTAGACTGTCATGTAGTGGATTTTATATTTTATTCATAATCTTTGGTTATTTTACTCTATATTTTATAATATTAGGGGTGTTTTACTTAATAATTACTTAATAATTCTTGTGCACAAGAGTAATGGATAGAAACGAGCATTCACGGAGCATGAATTCTGAGATGCCACAAAAACTTCATGAAAAGTTCTAACAAGGAAGCCACCATCTTGTTAGGACATTGAAATTATCACAAGACACACATGGAGAACACAACATGGAGAAGAATCGCATAAAGCAAAAGAGAATAATTTAGTACTTGGAAATTACAATAATAGTCTTTAAAGTGGATTGGGTTGCCAGTACTGAAAAAGAAAGGAAAAAAGCCTTTCATTTGTTTTTTTTTTTTTTTTTGTGACGGTTAATTTCTTTGATACGTAGTGTATGAAATTCTAGAGGTTTTTGTTGTTTTTAACTAATTTAACATATGGTTTATTGAAAAACATTGTTATTATTGAGTGAAAAAAACTTCGTTTGAAAAGTTTAAATGATAATGAAAGATCTAAAACATTTTAATTGAAAATGATTAGACATACAATGAAGTGGGTCAAACATTACAAGTGTACAAGTCTGTGATTCTTCGCATGTTAAACGATGCTAGCAGACTGAAGAGTATACAAAATGTAAAGGATAAGATCGCAAAAGATTAACAACAGAGAAGAACGATAGATTTATTGAAAACACTGTACTCAGAAATCGCACTTCTACTTCTTCCGAGGTACGAAATAAGCTGCAGGAATTTCCACAAGTGACAGCGCCAAAACGATTAGATGAAGTCGGCTGGTATAGGTGTGTACTTGCCCACGAGAGGCCTTTTGCTCACCCCAGGTCAGCGAGTACTTTGGTCCAACTTCGCACCGAAATTAGAATGATGACGCATACTGTTTACTGATGAGTGCAGATTCTGTCTTAAGTCAGATGATGGAAGGGTCGAAGTATCAAGACAACTGGGAAAAAGATACGCTGAGTGTAATATTGCTGCAAAAGAGGTCTTATGATGAAGGGTCGAAAATAGCATAGGGCGATATTTTCTTAGGAACAAGTACGGTGCTATACGTCGTAGGAAACGGGCCTCTGACTGCAGCAAGATACGTAACAGACAATTTTAGAGCAGATTGTGATCCTTTCGCCTCATTCATGGAAGATAATCTTCTTTTGATGCACGCTACTACTTCTTTTCACACTGCGGCGGTAGTGTTGGAGTATCTTACCGAGGTCGAAACCCAAATTTTGGTCTGGCCAGCATGCTCGCCAGATCTACATCCGATATGTATGGGACGGTGTTTAGGATAAAGTGGGAAAACAAATTTAACAAAGAAATCCAGCACCGGCTAACTTAAAGGACTTCAAATTTTTTTGATTGAAGAATGGAGCCTAATCACAGATTTTTATTGACAATTTAAAGTATGCCCAAGTGGATGCAGGGAGTTTTCATAATGCAAGTAGGCAATACTAAACACTGGCTCCGTCACCCGTTATAAAAAAAACAGCTTTTAGAGCAATATTCAATTTTTAATATCAACAAATTCCCTTACAATAAAAATACTGAGGTCACTGCCTACTGCCTCTAATATATTTTTTTTGTTTAATCAAATTATTTTATGTTCATAAATGTTAATTTAATTAATTGATTCTATTCAACAAATAAAATAAAAAAACTTATGTTACACAAATAAATCTGTGTTCATATTAATTGGCCTCTTTTTTATTGCGTTCGTTTAAATATGTCCATGAATGTAATAGCTATTATAATAATTTACTGTATTATGAATGATGTAATCAGTTACGTAACATTTTCAATAGACTATATACTCACATAATCATAACTTTAATATGTTACATCGTTAAGTATTTAATGTAGAAAATCCTTGACTACGATAAATAGTTTTCCTTGACTGCTGTTCATTCAATTTGGTATCATGTAAACAAAAACCTGAACACGGACGATGACGATCGAGTAAATATAAAAAATATTAGTAATAAATCTATTAGATCTTAACCCTTAATCTGTAATTGCGGTCCATATTAACAATAAATTAACAATACTTGTAAAATTACAAAAGTACTATTCTATAAAAAAAGAGATAATTAACTTGTTTATTTTTAATATCACTGTATAATAATCTAAATGTGGATTTAATCCTTTCATTATAATATTACAGTATAAATAACCGGACATAATCAATTTAAATATAAGTATAATAATATTCATAATTTTTTAGTAATTTACACTTTTGTACCAATGTTTAATTTGTTCAATTTTTTTAATTTGTACAATTTTTTTAATTTATACAAAGTTTTGTTTTTATCGTTTTGATCTCATACAAAAATTTAACTAAATGCATTATATAGTGATCAACATGCACTCCTTAATTTTTTAGACACATCAAAACTAAACACTGAATCTAACTTTTGGACCACGTATTTGGAATATGTTTTGTCCAGAAATGTAAATTACGGACAAATAAAATTGTAGCGTTTGTAATTTTATTGTAAATTATTTCTTATCAAATATATTTCACATGATTTAGAAAATATTTCATATATAATATATCACTCAGCATTCAAATTAAATAAATTATTACTATGCTTCTTATTTCAACGTCTACTTCGATAAAAACTATTTAAACCATCTTCTATGTATAAATAGGCGAAGATAAAAGAATTCAGTACCTTTTTCTCGTCTGTTTGTCTACCCATTTTTTTTTAATTTTTATTGTTTAAAATCTTTTATGATATCAATAAAAAAAATAAAAATAGTTTTCTTTCCCGAACTATCAACTAATATATATTAATATGAATTAACACGTAAAGAACAAAGTTTGTACCACATATTGTTCTTGGAGTACGACCATATAAATGGTTAATTTTTAATTTATCTTATTTTACAAAAATAATACATTTACATATGTATTATTTTCGCAGAATGAAACGCATTTAGAGCCTTTAGGTAACGAGTAATATCAATACGATTAAGGTAAAGTGCTATGTACTGAGGAGTCAAAACAATTACTCTATTAAATTTAACTAAATTTCGGAAATACATTTTAAAAACCTCTAGAACATGTAAACGAGACTTTTAACATCGTGTATTATGTAGCCTTTTTGGCGTTATATAGACAAACTATATTAAAAAAAAAAATCTTTAATTAGTACTGGCGCAGTTTTTGTTCTGAATTGCTATTCTAGTCTATAAATTTCGGTGACACAGAGTAAGACACATCTAGGAAACTTACCACGATGTCTCTTATCATTAACTACATTTAATGTACGAAAACTTTACTAATCAAGTTTAAACTTTCTAAAAAATACATTAAATTTGTTGTTCAGATAGACTCGAGAGATACTCATATGAGAGAATATTCTTTTTAATTTAATTGGCTCAAGGACGAGTAGTACCTAATTTTATTATTTAATGTTATTGTTGTAACTAAAATTATTTTTTTATTTATTTGTAAAATATATATGTGTGTAGTAGTTCTTAGCTATTTCTAATTCCATATTGACGTTAGTGTATAACTTGCTGGAATTTTTAAATAAGGATATAATATGTCTATTGCACATAGCCCATTTAAACAATTTTAATAGAGAATAATACAGAGAGAAAAGGTATTTAGAATTCCAACCATAATCAAACTCCAAGGAACATAATCTTTATATTTAAATTATCCCTTAGTCCGACAATTATCTTCTGACAAAAATATCTGTTCGCTTATAACTCAACTCCTAATGGGTTAACTTTGAATCGTTCTTATTGTCATATTAAATACTTTTTCTCATTTTCTTTATACGTCATACGTATTACGTGATATACGTTATAGTTTTGTTGACATTAACTTAGCTTGTCCCCTCAACTTGGATGTAACTACATGAATCGAGTTAACGCGAAGTTCATTTACGAAGAACTATGATCTTACAACAGAAACTTACTACTTATATGCTTTAAACATAATTATTATTTGTTTACAATCCAACTAGTTAGTACTAATTAAATATTACTAGTGATACATTCTGGAGATTATTCTAGAACATGGAACTTTTGTGTCATATTCCTTCTCAATGTCACCAATGACACATCATATCGACGATGAAAAGGCTAATGGAGTAAGAAAACATTCTCGGTCTTATTACGAAAACAAAAATAGACACGCGTTTAACACGACTTTTATTAAACAGTGTCTAAAATTTTAAACACATGTTTAAAATACTTTATTACAAAAGAGTGTCTAAGCGGTCTTTAGCTAAATATATGGTTTTTGTTTTTTATGCAAGCAACTCTGAATAGTATTCATTTAATTCAATCTCATCATTCAAAAACGTTCCAATTTACGAATAATATTTTTGTTTGGATCTTCATTAAGAATATTTATTTATTTTAAGTGGGATTGGTTATAATTATAATGACATTTGGTTTAAAGAAATCATTATTAAAATAAGCAATATATAAGTTTAAAGTAATACCCCAAATTGTGTAACGTGGAACAACAGTATAATCTCAGGATAAATATATTGTGAAATGTCAATAATGTCATATTGTAGTAGTAGGAAAATACTTGAGATCTTGAAAATTGTCTAATTTATCTACATCTTCCAAATTAATTATACAGACGAAATCCATAATTTACTATGAAACGTCTTTTGCTGGCAAATAGAAATAAAATAATTCACAACAATAAAATGAGAACTGTGAACTTAAACAAGTGTTATACAAAGTTTAAATTTAAATAGTGCCTATTTGTAAACAAAGGTAAGACACTCTTTTGTGATCAAATTTTTTTTTTAAACAAGTGTTCGACGCGTATTTAACTTTTTTGTAATAACACGGTATAAGTCTTTGTACGTTAATTAATGAGCCTTTCCTCCGTCGACATCCTTCACTCTATGATACATATAATTACTTAAAATGGAGTTATTATGTTCAATGTTATTATTATAATTAGTGTTTAAATTTTGAGTAACATGTGATACGTGAATACTCACTTTCGAGAGCCCTTTTCCAATTAAGACCAAAATTTACCTAAAGACTGGCATCTTCCATATCAGTTTTCTATTGTCATCGATGTTAATAGATAGGTATTTATTTTTAATTAAATGTAAATTACGTGTCTGTTTAAATTTACTTTAAACATATGTGATTTTGTTTATGGAATAATTTAGATACCTTTTGTTATATTGAATTTATTTAATAAAAATGTGTAAAATTACATTTGGTTTTTATCTTACCATCTCAACCTTTGTCGAATGTACGATACTAGAACACAAACGACAGCATTTCACAAACACAAGGCAAAAAGTCCCCTAGGGTAAAAGGTAAGTCAATGCTAACTTAACGGGTTTCTGTAAATAAGAATTATTTATTTCCCATTTCACAAACGTTGTCTGATTCAGGCGTGAAATTCATGTTTCGTTACATGAGGATACAATTATTAAATGAATAGTTATTTTATACTCAATTGTAATAGATTTTATATAATAAAAAAATACTTTCTTAATTTTTTTTTATCTACGACTATATTTCTTGATCTATAGTAGAACGTTCTACATTCTATTTAGGCTCACTGCATATTAGCGACTGATCTCATTTATGCCAAACATTAAAGCGTTGATGGCTCAGTTGGTAGTGTGTATGGACACAGCGTCGAAGGACGTAGGTTTGAATCCTAGCAACTGAGTCGAAGCTTTCGGTAATGGATCATCGTGATGAAACTATTGTGGTAAGGCTTTTTGTAAGTCCGCTTGACTAGCTCTACCACCCTCAAGTTGAAAATTTGTCGCCAAGCCTCTGTTGGTGTGTTCCGGCAGCTGCACTTGAGAGCCAGTTTCCCTCTAGGATCAGCGTGACTATCATCTTAGATCACATCATCATTTATCATCAGATGAGATTGTGGTCAAACGCTGACCGATAAAGTAGCAAAAAAGAAATGACGGAACCTCACCAAACCCTTGTGGAAACCAACATTAATATTAACTACTCCCGTAGCTGTTAATTATCCTGCACATTAAGTCTGAACAGGCGATTATGAATTGAAAATATTATAAAAGATTTCCGAAAACAGTTTAGCAGAATGACCTAATAATTAAAGAAACAATAACAGTGTAGGCATATTTTCAAAACTGAATCAGTAATTTAATAATAAAAGAAATAAAATGGTGTGATTACACTTATATATCAAATTTGCATACACATTTAATTATTATATGCTATAAACACAACCTATAATAAAAAATAAAAAAAAAGTAAATGAAACTTCTTGGAAAAAATAATAGTTAATATTTTCAAAAATAAGTAAGAAATAAACAAAATACTATAACATATATAAATCATGAATATTCGTAGTCTGTATACAGGGACGCTTCAGCCAGCGCAACCATAAACTAAGGAAGATAATGACTCGAGTCTTATCGAGTCGCATCACGTCCCCGCCCAGCAACATTCTGTCATTACCAGACAATATTGTACCAATATTAGGTCGCACCATGCTGCTATATTACAAACTTAAGTAGCTCGCAATACTGCCCTGTGATTTAATATGTGATTATTTCTAGTGTTAATAAAATAATAATTGATTATTTGTTATAGAAATTCTTGTACAATTTAGTAATAATAATGTTTTTTTGAGATTCTAGACGACAAAATGTCATGCTACTGATGCAATACATAATCAAAATATAATAATTATATGAAATAATAACAATCGATTAACACCTACGACTTCTACAAAGTTCACGTTTAATTTTCCAACCAAATTCCACCTTATTTTTCTAAAATGTTAGTGATCGCTAAACAAAAAAGTTAAATATTGATTGTCTCTCAAGTAAAGTTGCCGGAGCACAACAAAATATAATTAGCAATAGCTTTCCAACTTCAAGATATAAAAGTAACTTAATAAGGCAATAAAAAATGTTCTACCATCATGTTATGATTTCACTACGTCTTTTTTATAACTTTTGATCGTATTATTCCAGAACTATCATTACTACAAATCTTATATCAATAATATATTTATGTGTAATAAATTATTGAATAAAATGTACATAATTAAAAAAAACGTATTTTTTTTTAATAAGATGCTGTCAATACCCACACTTTACCGGTATGTTCCTAGACTGTAATAATAAACTATGTAACGTAAACTACTTTATCATGAAATATTATAATTTGATAGGCACTGTTTAAAACAAATCGTTTTATTTATATACATATACAAGCTATGAATGTTTGTTACAATATTATAAATACTTTTTGAAACCAATCATTTCTTATACTAATTAACTTTAAAAGGTTTTATCAACATTTCCTCATCAAAGTGAAAAATGCATACAAATGTGGTTAGTTTGGATAATTGAAATGATATGACATTCCTCGCAGACTTCTAGTTTTAATTGCACTGATTACTATTTTATAAACTAAAATAAAATATAATAATATATATTGCGTATATTAGTCTGCTATAAGGCAATAAATTCGTTTTAAATTCATCGAAACACTTTTACACACTAAAAATCAGCATTCCCATCAATAACAAAAAAAAATCTATAGCTCAATTTTTTCAGCTTAAATATTCCGCTATTATCAATAATCACAATGTACATCGCTTTTAAAAATTGAACAAGTAAAATTTTATTGGAAGTATATTTCCATGCATCAACTTCATTTTCGAGCTCATAGGAATATTTTTGCATATTTTGTACTTTACGTAGAGTCGATTTACTCCAGTTCCCCGGTTGAATTTTCGCTGACACTATTAAATGCGTGGATTTCATGTCTCGCGCACTCGAAGGAGACCGCGTTGTATCAGCAATATTGAAACCCAAAGACGTTACTTCACATACACGCGGTTAGTGGAAATATTATTTAGCTATTTTCCGGCATTATTAATATAAATTCATTGATCTTAAATCTTATGCATAATCAAAGATAACATTCGTACTTGTCTAGAACAAAGTAAACGAATTTTCTTGTATTAAGAGATTTATATATAGGTATATTACAAATGTTGTTCCATTATTACAATAGTAAAGATGTCACAGTTACTTTTTAATACTTCAATTGTTGCTATTTTATTAACGGGGTTATACAATATCCATGACTGATTAGATTAGTGTAGAAATAATATCGTGTGGACCGTGTATTTTTTTTTTATATAATGGGGGCAAACGAACAGGTGGGCCACGTGATGGTAAGTGATCACCGCCGTCCATAGACACTAGCAACACCAGGGGAATCGCAATTGCGTTGCCGGCCTTTTAATATATGTGGGCCTCCGGCGCTCTCACTGACCGAACGAAACGCAACAGTGCAATTCACGTCGGCTTTCTGTGAGAGGGTGGTACTACCTCGGGCGAGCCGACCCATTCATTCTGAAACCAGTAATAGTTTCAGCGTACATAGATAATAAAGTACAAAATACATACATAATACAAGTACAAATTACATACATAATAAAGTACAATAATATTTAAATCGGTAATAACTTAAAATATAGAAAATAATAACTTGTGTTTCTGGATTACGTGTACCAATTGACTCAGATTAAAGTGAAATCTATGGCGGTATAAAAATTACATGTGGTACAATGTGGGATATTATTGTATGAGTAACACAAATGTCAATTATAATAAAAATCATAATAATTATGTATATTGATAATAATTCATAATAATAATGTTAATAGATAGTGCTGTTTACTATCAGGCACAGTGCCTCAAGTTTGTCGTTCTACTTCAAAAAACGTCAATTGTATTAAATTGAAGCAAAATAAATTTACCCAAAAAACCACAAATGGTAAAGGTTTTATATCCTGTACTAAATGAATACTTATCAACCAATTAATAATTTATACTGAATCATTTAATTACAATCATAGATAAGAATAAAAGCTTAATATTTCCTATAAGATAATAGTAGTCTGTCGAGGTATTTTACTCCGACATGTTTTAGAATAAAATACGAGAATCTCGTATAACAGAAACATGACCTTAATAAGGCAAATATTTCTCGCTCGTAAAATACTCAATATAAAACGATTTAATTCTAGAGTCGACATAAACATCTTCACAAAGATCTCCAGCACCGCATGGCAATTAGAACAGCTCCGAGGTCACATTACCATTTCAATAGTGAGAAATAAGGGTAAGCCGCAGTCAACGGTTCACCCGACACGACTGGTAACACTTCTATACTGAATGACACAGCGCAGCTTTGATTTTTAGATCTCGTCTAGAATTGAAAAGGAATTTATAAAATCACGAATAGCGAAGCGTCGGAATGTTGAAACATAATTCAAAATATTTCAATTTACTCACTAAGACGTATTAATGTGAGGAGACGCTAAAAATAATGTATGTAACCACACGTATGAAATTCCTATTAGCTTGTGTCTAGTCTGTTTTTTCATAATCTTTTCTGAATATCAATATTAATTATAATATTCTGAAATTACAATAAGCTACATAACTAAAATGTAAGAGGTCTACCGTTGTGCGTAAATCATACAAAAAGTACTAAATAGATTTCGATCAAATGTTTTAGTTTAAATTCTTAGATACTTGGTCCTTGATTAAAAACAAAATCACGAAATCTTAATTTAATACAGAATTATTAAAGTTTTTACGAATCTACGATTTTATAAACACTACGTGCCCGGCGATGTGTTTTCGTGCTGTGGAGAAATGGAGCAAGCAGTGTGATACGCGCACGCAGTTGAGGGGAAATAAACTGATATCATTATTTTCAAAGAAGATTTGAATATTTTTGCTTTCAAATGTTTTTCATGTGTTTTTTCCATGTAGACAAAATGGACGAAAATGGACGTAAATCAGGATTAATAATACGCCCTAAACATAAAAGTTACAATTGGAATTTGAAAGCACGCGAAGAATAATATAAATTACTAACAAAACCATAAATAAAATGCAAACCTTTAATTTTGTAAATTACTAGTCTTTACAAACAGAACAATAAATGTGCTTTGGCAAAAAAATATAGAACTATAATATATAAATACTTAAGATATGAAATGATATGTATAGACTTTACACCGCTAACATTATTATATGTTGTCTACCCGCGGTTTTGATCTTTTTTTGCAATATTTTTTTGTAATTACTATTTGCTGTAATGAATTGTTGAGTTATTGCAAACTTTTTCAAAATCGGCTTATTCGATCTTAATGCCGATTGTCATTTTTTTTAATGCCCAACGAAGCGAGCCTCATACAACTAATCTATATAATAACATAAATAGACGAAAGCAATAGAGTTCAGTACATTTTTCCCCTATGTTTACCAATCTATTTTCTTTATTTATCCTTTATTTTGTAGCCATTGAATAGATTTAGACATTATCAAAAAAATCTGGAAATACGAAGTCGAAGGTTTAAATTATAAATCTCCATTCGTCATAGTTTACAATTCTTAAAGTATATAATTAATCTACAACATTAGTACACTCTTTGACAAAAAAAACCCTTAATAATATTGAGATTTTATAAATTAATGAATTATGATCGAATTCTCACAACCAGTTAATACATCTACATATGTATGTAGAAGAGAATATAGATAGAATCATCAATTCAATCAATCAACGTCACATAAATATAATAAACATTCAAAATCACTTTTTCATTGCAATTAAGTTGTATGAATTAACCCTGTTGTGTAAAAATTGATAGCATGATATTGTAGTCGAAAATTTGTCGGCGAAGTCGTGATGGTTTCGTGGAATCGAAATGTAACGCTTTTACGTACTCCACTGGCGTAGCGAATGCAAATACGTGCCCGAGTTAATCAGATCCCCTGCCGCTTCGTACATACCACATTGTTTCAGCATTTAATTATAAATAAATATTTATACTACATAGGTTAATTATATACTTAGCTTTTGTCATATTTTTGAATGTACTTAAGATCGGAACAAGTTAAGTAGCTGCTTCATCCCGAATTAATATTTTCTTTTTACGTTTTTCGAATGGAGATAACAATATTTATTATTCTCGGTTTGATGACTTTAAACCAGCAATAAGCTCTTTTGCTTAATAGCACACAGGCGATTTGTTGCTCTTCATTGGTTATTGTTATACATATGTTTTTCTCTTTAATGTAATAATATGTAACGTTCTTACTGTGTGTCAATGTTATTTATAACCAAACACAAAAGATGTCCTGTCTGAAGTATAAGTATACAAAATAAGTTTTGTTTTTAAATCCTGTTTATCAGCCTAAGGTTATGTTCACTGTACATGAAAAAGCTATCTATAGCCAAACTGAAATGGAGTCCTGTCGGACGTCTGTCACGTATAGGATTAAAATTTGTTTTTTTTTTTTGTCACAAATATATTTATAACGCATAAGATCTCAGGACAGAGTTGACCATGATTTGAAATGTGTCACCTGCATTCTCAGTTGAAAATTCTATAACAATATCACAAAGATTAGTCGAGTAATCATTTAGATATAAGTTAGAAAGGAACAGTCATTCCAAAGTCTGATTAATACCTTAAAATTTATCACAATAGACCCTACGAGACCATAAAAAAATTTGATTATATGAATAATGAGTCATTCATCAAGTCTATGAAAATATAATGAAACTTTTCTTTGAGTTACGTAGTCGAGACACCATTTACTTATGATTAGATAGTGCAGGCTTTTATTTTATATTTTAAGTGGAAAATATCATTACTGTATCCCAAAATCCGTGAAACCCAAAATTAAAGACAAATAGCTCAACAACTATATCGGAAGTGGCTTATAGTTTACATAGGACATGAAATCGTGACGAAAGCTTACTTTGCTAGATTAGATAGAAACAACAACGCCTCAATTTACCTCCAACATTAGTTTGTCAAACACTTGTAGTTAACAGGATTTCTATATTTTGGTTTCATACATTTATTATTAACTAAATGCATATAAGTATGTGTATACCATTTAGGGGAGAGTATAAACGATAGTATAATATATCTGCCCCAAAACATATTTATACCACACCATATTTATGCCACATAATGTATTCATAAGATTCATATCCGATTATCCTGTGGTTAGATTAGAATGACCTTCAAAGACCATAGAGAATGTTATTCATTGCAATATTTATAGCTGATATGGGGGTTATACTATGTATACTATAACCATATACTAGTTACTACTAGTAGTATATACTAGTTTTTGAACACATTTCGTTAACAATTAAATTTTACGCAAAAGAAAAAGAAAAAATAATCGATCATTTCAAATATAAGTTTGTGTATTTTATTATTATTAACTAACTAACTAATTTATTATTAACTAACTGCATGTAAGTATGTATATACCATTTAGGGGGAGAGTATAAACGATAGTATAATATATCTGCCCCAAAACATATTCCACATAATGTATTCATAGGATTCATATCCGATTATCCTGTGGTTAGGTTAGAATGACCTTCAAAGACCATAGAGAATGTTATTCATTGCAATATTTATAGCTGATATGAGGGTTATACTATGTATATGCATATACTAGTTTTTAAACACATTTCGTTAACAATTAAATTTTATGCAAAAGAAAAAGAAAAAATAGTCGATCATTTCAAATATAAATTTGTGTATAACAATAAGATAGATAGAGTTATAGAAATAAGAAGTAGTGATTTACATGCATTATTTTATATATTATATTATAGAAAAAAAGTGTTACAAATTATAATGTAATTTACAACAACAAATAAAGAACAAAAAGGGGTTAAAACAATTTAAATGGCTATGAGTAATATCAATAATATTACATCCCATACATTATCACGCATTATAAATAGGTACCAGTACATATATTCAATTTTCGATGACTTTTACACTATTTATTTTGAATTTACCTAAAACAGTTTGTCTTCTACTAATCGGTATCTATTATCGTGTTATATACTTATTAGAATAGGCATGAGAAAAGGCGGTTATATATGTTTGCAATTAAAGTACAGTTAAATTTGACCAACGCTAAGCCCCTCTTTTTTTTCATAGAAGCAAAATTCTATAGCTTGAAACATTTCCTAAATTACTTTGTTAATTATGACAATCGAAGACATGACAATCATATTCATTAGGAATCTCAAAACAACATAACATACCAATTTACAATAGAGAACTGAATAAATTATTTATATGTATTTTCTTCATTTCAGATAAATTTATTTCCATAAGCTATTTTGATTAAATGTGTATAAAGGGTTCTTATATTTAGGTTTGCAAAAACACGAATCTTCACTTCACCCTTTGTACAAAAAATTTAACGGAGAACCCTCTTTTTTGCGTAAACATCAATTTGTTTATGATAACAAGGTTTAAAGGAAAAATATAACGATATTCAGAAAACAGACAACCTTATAAATTTGTGTAAAAATGTTTTTAACAAATAGCGTCTTACTTAAACAGTTTTTGAAATATATAAATGTATATCGGTAACATTTGTTAATATCTTTTTTACAGTCTTTTAAAATTCGTTTTTTTTATTACGTCATTACATCGTAATTGAATTACATTTTTCTTATGTTCTTTATTTGAACAAACTGTGTCAGAAGAAAAAATAAATTATTTCTGGTTCAAATTTACTTTATACTATTAGCACCACTCATTCTCTGTTACACTTATAGAAGGACTGAAATGTGTTTAAAAAATGTATAATGAAAATTTTGAATGCTCTATGATTCAGTGGTTGTGTATTAGAAAACCAAATCAATTTATATCAATTCGAATCCTTTAACAAGGTAGCTTACAGTAAAGTAAAACATGGTATTTTAAGCGTAGCACAGTGGTGGAGCATTTTTTAAGACCGGCCTGGTTAAAATCTTGTTAGGTATGTTTCAGCAGCTGTACTTACAAATTATTCCACCTTTACGCTACGCTACGCTAATATATTACTATATTAGACCAGACGAACGTTCAATTTGAGATGTTGAGTTCCAGCACAATGTCAGGTGGGTTTTGATGTCATAATGCTATTATACGGTGGATCATTACGTGAATGACAGCAATGTCTTAAAATAACATTCCTCTATTTACATCGGTTGTAAACGATTGTGCATATTGTTATGAAGATTTATAAACTGTTACTATAAAGAGAAAACATGTTTTTTTTTTAATGGATAATCTCAGAAAAAAATTAACTAATTTTAAAAATTCTTTCACATATAGAGAGCTACATATTTTCTTTCAAAATCAACATTCACACGAGCGAAGCCACGAAAAACGTCTAGTATGTAATTAAACATAAACTAGATAAAGTTTCTTGCGGTTCTACCTGATGACTGGATTGTTTTTCTGAACCGTTAGTAGTCGATGTTCATAAGCGAAATCTTAAGGCCTTAATTGAACAGAGTATTTTTAATTTTGCGATAAGATTGTAATCAAAAATTAAATTGTATAAATAATATTAATCATATGACATCCAAATACATTTATAACTTAATATACGTATTCGAAGTAATACATATAATTTTGTCCTTGTGAAATAAGTATTTTAGTAGGTAATACTGTCGCCTAACAACTTTAGCTAGAAATATTGACGTGGGCGATCCACTGAGGAGGCTTAACGGCTTGCTATCGGCTTAAATGTGACTGTAACTCGTTTAGGGGGTCTCGCATCTAGCTTACGATAACATACGACTTTCTCAACTAGTTTGCACTCCTTATAACTTGCAACAGTGTTGTTTTTAAGATACAAGAGTTTTTTAATTTATATTTTACACTGATTCTTAAACTATAAGGTAGTTAGTTATCTAAAAAAAACGTTTTATTTCGTGGAATTATTTCTAAATTTTATTGAACTATTATCACTACATATTATAAAACAAAGTCGTCCGCCGTGTCTGTCTGTCTGTCTGGATGTTCGAGATAAACTCAAAAACTACTAAACAGATTGTAATGCAGTTTTCACTAATCGATAGAGTAATTCACGTGGAAGGCTTAGGTAATAATTTATCAAGATTTTTTTGTAAATTGGTTGAAATATAATGATAATTGTTGAAAGAATCGAAAAAAGTCAAGCCGCCTTAAGCGTTTCATGCACATAAGTATTTTTTTTTTATTATCAAGGCAAGACAACGTCCGCCAGGCCTGTTAGTATATTAATAAAAAATATATATCGGCAAAAATTGTCCATATAATTTTGTACTTGTGAAATTTTCTCTTATATCTATTTCAGTTTTGATAACGTTCAAATGAATCTATATTATAAAATTTATATATATATTCTGCATGAATAGCGCAATGGTTACAATAGTCGCTTAGTGGCTGCCGTCATACTGAGTAACTCACAGAACAGGTTCGAATACTACGCAGGATAATTATTTATGCGATTCTCAAATCATTATACTGGTTCCGAGTGTATATTCTGTAAATACTTCAGCGGCACATACTTTAACTCTTAGAGCGGCAAATACCTTTAACAAAAACTATATAAAATACATATGTAAAACACAAACGTTTCTAGCGTTTAGCTAAATTCTATTACATAATTTTAAGCAAATAAATAATGCTCCATGAACACAAGTTGAGTTCTGCTAATGCTTAAACACACAGTTATATCTAATTTGGTATTATATATGTAAATACATAGCACCAACTAAACCTTAGTTGGGTACATGTACCCGCAATATACGAGCATCTAATATTACTCCGGGGTTAACGTCCTTGTTAATTAGTACAGAATCATGGATATTTTGAGCTTAAAGTAAATGTTTTTATTGTCTTTTATTCTAACCGCTTAAGCTAACATTGTTTTAAAATTTATTTTTATGTTTATTGGTTACATATAATAGCAGCTTTTTATAATATTTATATTGAGTTGTGGGGTAAAATAATTAATAATTTAAATATTTATTTATCATGAATCGTAAATGTGCTTCTAAATTAGAAATAACATTAGTCAGAGTTAATTTAAGGTTTTTTCAGCTAGGTCGAGAAATTTCGAATGCTATTACCTAACTTAGCCATTAGATGTTCTGATCGATGTCTAGAATAGAACAGTCTTCGATCGCCTCGTGGAGTGCTTATATACTTAATATAATGAGGAGTGGAAATGTCTGGAAAGCTTCAATACTTCGATTTATGACACTTTATGAAAGTGCTGTATTTAGAACCTTATTATTTGCTTACAGTAATCGGAATAATAAGTCTTTAATGTGTCCGTTTTTTTCCCACGCATGGAGGAGTTAATGTACAGTCCAGATACGTCCTCAGTGTACGGATATAGTGTAGTTTTTTGTCCAGGTCGTAACAATATATACCATAGAAAAAATCAAATATCTTAACATTACAAATAACCTTAATTTATTTAAAAATCACGTACTTTAAAAACAAAGTACTTGATATACATCTTAGTTTTGACCAACAGATATGATGAAATATGATTTACAAAAAATGAGTATTTACGTTGAAGTATAGGAATATTGATAATTAATGTTAAATTATTGATTGTAAATTTTATAAAAAGCATATTCTGTACGCTTAAACATTGAATCACTATTACCACTTATTAAATTAACTTCGAAAAAAATGTGCTGAAATCTCTCAAAAGCTTTCAATTACCAGCGTCATTCGTAATATCTTAATTTCGCAACTACACCTCGTTTTTATTCAGGAAGCACTGAACTAATCCCCGGTTTAATAGCTCGCGAAGCCCACCGTTTCTCGGGGGGCGTTAAAAAGTACCTCCGACGGAAAACCGGTCGCTATATCCCGAACAATCTATATAACTTAACGAGAATTTACCAAATTCTAAATGAGTTTCGAGCACCTAAGGTGTAATTATAAACTCAATGGTTCCGTTTGAAACATTTCCGAAAGAGTTATATAAAACTTTACTTTGAATCTATTTGAAATAAATTTGACTTAATTTGTCATTCAAATTATGATTAATATTTTTATTATAAAGCACATGATAATAAATATATATTGAGTAGATCAAATAAAGTTTTTTAAAGTTATAATATAACACTTCGGCGTACGTGTGTTCATAATTCTCCTGCTCCTGAAGGACTTGACCGATTGTTTTATTTGTACTAAGGCGGTAACCTACATGTTTCTTAACTAGCTGTTGTTGCAGAGATATGTTTTTTTTTTAATATTCAGCCCAATTTGTATATATATATACATTTGTAACATAAAAAATATAAATTCCAAACATAAACAAATAACTATTACTTAGAACTGTCAAAGGACAAATTCTGCCTACCGAGTCCAATAGTATGGCTAATATCGAAAAACAAAAATAGATTAAAGAACCTTTAAACCCAAAATGAATTTCAGCTAACCACGATATCACGGCAATTAATAATATACTAGAAAAGGCTATATTTATCTGCCTAAAAAACATTACTGACACTTTTGTTGCTTGTTACACATATTAACTAAAGTTTTTATTGAGACAAAAAAACATATTATAAACAATACTGCAGAAGTTTAAGTACACAATCTATTTTAAAATGTTTTATATACGTATACAAATACGATAAAACAAAGTCGCTATTCGCATCTGTTTGTGTGTTACGTTGGCTTATATAAATTACGCAAAAAATTTTAATACGGTTTTCACTATCAATTAAAGAATTGCTTCTGGAAAGTTTCAGCGTATAATATATGTATACCATATTTATATAAAATCGATGTATTCTAATGTACTGTAAGATAGGATTTTCCGACGTTTACATTGACAAAGTTAGCCCAATCTAATGAGACACATCAGAATAATATACAACATAATTGTACACCTTAAAAACATCTAGAGAAAAGTCCCGAATGGTATAAGTTTATCTCCCAAAAATAGTCCACAGCAATCATCTTTTATTTATTGTAATAAAATAACTGGTTTTATACGAAGATATTTAATATAGATCAAAACTGTCCTTAATAACCTATTATTGTAATAAATACATTAGAAAACATCATAGATTTAAAATTATGTGCAACGAAAAAATAGTTGTTTAACAAAAATCTTACGTAGCTTCTTCGACTTTAATTAACTGTAAATATCAAGGCGCTAAAAGATGACGTCACATTAGTGCATTATACTAACGAACGAACGAAATCGGGACGAGTCGCTAGTTACAATGTATTAAATAGAAAACATTATTATTATAAAACCATAAACCTGAATGTGTCAATGGAATTTCAATTAAGATAAGTGCTGTTTGTGCGTTAACAACGATTACATCATTCCTATTACGGAAGCACCAATATGCGTTGAAAATCACATTACAAAATTCCATCCTGTTCACGACAGAGATTTAATAGGGCTACCAAAGTGATTATTGTAATCATATTAGAGCAACTTCGTATAGTATTATGACAACTTATAATTTTGTGTAAAAAACATGTTGTATTTGTTATTATTTGCCATATTATTACATATGGTAAATTATTCTAAAATTCTTAATCTGATTTTAGGTTTAAAGTAAAATTGTCTCACAACCCTAAGCATCGTTGCGAGTTGCGGCCTCGAGTTCGATAAGCTTCAAAATCAATTTCAACCTGTTTACAGAAAAGCCAGTTCCCAATAGACTGGTTACGTAGGTATTCGAGTAAACCCACAAATTGTTAGGTTATGTCATTCCGTTTAGCATATTTCACATGTAAATGTATAGTTATTAGCGTTAATTATTACGCTCACAGAAAGGAATAATTTTACAGTTTCCAGGCTTTGACACGTTACCATTGATATTTAATCGCTCATATATTAGAAAAGCCTCATGAATTTTTTTCCCACATAATATTCAAGTTAAAACGATTAACAATTATGAACTAGTTTATAGATATATTTTTGAATTTTATATATGATAAAATTTTACGATACACTTTTTTATTTGTAAAAAAAATAAATATTAAAAAAAGTGAGTGTGCGCTTATGACCCCACACGAAAGAAGTGAAAACTTCGTTATAAAAAGTACAATAATAAGCCAATGTCAACCGGTGCTCTCAGGTGGTAACCCATCTAAGAACTGAACACGCCCGACGTTACTTAACTTCAGTGATCGTACGAGAACCGGTGTTATCAGCACTCTATCTGACACCGTGTTTACTACCACCACTTTTCGTCACACAAAAAGGTTACGGGTCAAAATTTTCAAGCCAACCCATAAGAAATTTCATTTCAAAAACAATAAGTATGTGATAACAAGCTGCCCACAACTTCATTTACGTTCTTATCTTTATAAACAATTACCTCATACATTATTTTCGTGTAACTTTAACGGTTTTTTCATCGCATGCCGAGATATTCTTCGAAATTTTAGCAAAAAAAAATTAAGCAATTTCTTTTAAATCATAACCTCTATAATTTTTTGTTGTACAAGCTATAGTAGGTATATAGGCTATAGTAGGTTTTTGTAGGTAGTAGAGCTACGCTGAAGCTGTTACTGGTTTCAGCATGAATGGGTCGGCTCGCCCGGGGTAGTACCACCCTCTCACAGAAAACCGACGTGAAGTAACAGTGGTTGCACTGTTGCGTTTCGATCGGCCAGTGAGAGCGCCGGAGACCCACATATTTAAAAGGCCGGCAACGCACTTCCGACTCCCCTGATGTTGCTAGTATCTATGGACGGCGGTGATCACTTACCATCAGGTGACCAACCTGTTCGTTTGCCCCCTATATAAAAAAAATCTAATCTAACCTCAAAAACTTTCTCATACATAAAATTAATTATTGTTTTATTTCTTGTTTCATTATTGTTCACTTTGAATAACGTGTCATCTTTTTAACAATTTTGCCAAGTTCTTGTTTTGATTGGATATATTTTATAGTGAAACTTTTTATATCGCCTCATATTTTTTTCATCCATCTATCGAATGTCGCATTACAACCGGCCGCGGAGTAGGAGTAAAGTGATAGGCGCTCGGCCGAGCAGCAAAAGCGAATATGGCGGCGCTCATGACTCAATTCAAAATAATTCAATGATTTAAATAAAGATTGTGCTCAGTTTTTAAAGAGCTACGATCCGAAAAAATGTTTCACTTGCATCGTGGTTTCACAAAACCACTTTTTTATTCCTTTCTTTTTTTAATATCGGGTATAAATTAATTTTATGACAATATTGCAAGTATTGATATTATCCGAGACATGTACCACAATTCGGAATCCGTAGTGAGGACTGCCGTTGGAGATACTCACCCAATTCCAATCACAGTTGGTGTTCACCAGGGCTCGGCTCTGAGTCCTTTTCTGTTCAGCGTAGTGCTTGACGTAGTCTCGGCGAAAGTCCACGAACCATCTCCGTGGCTAATGATGTATGCCGATGACATTGCGCTGACGGACGATGACAAGCAGAAATTGGAGCAAAAGGTTAACCAATGGAATGGTGCGCTCGAGAACTGTGGTCTAATACTTAACGTTGCGAAGACCGAGTACATGGCATTTGGTTGCATGGACCCCGAACCTTTAAAAGTAGGTAACGAAAGCGTCGCGAAGACCAGCAGCTTTAAATACCTAGGGTCTGTGTTACACGAGTCCGGATCAATAGACCACGACATCCAATGCCGAATAAGCGCTGCTTGGGCAAAATGGCGAGAGGTCACCGGTGTTCTGTGCGATAAAAGAATATCAGTGAAGTTAAAAGGCCTGGTGTACAAGTGCACCATCCGACCGGTCTTGGTCTATGGCAGCGAAACGTGGCCAGTCCTAGGCAGACATATCCAGCAGCTACATGTCACTGAGATGAAGATGTTGCGATGGATGTGTGGCGTTACGAGAATAGATCGTATTCGAAACGAACACATCCGTGGCAGCCTTGGAGTCCGTGACATCGCGGATAAGCTGCAGGAAAGCCGTCTCCGCTGGTATGGCCATATAAATCGCAGGCCTCCAGACTATATCGGAAATAGATGTCTTAACATAATAGTACAAAGACCAAGATCTCGCGGTAGGCCAAAAAAACGCTGGCTAGATGTTGTGAAAGCCGATATGCAGGAGAACAACCTCGCACAGAAGGATGCCGAAGACCGGGCAAAGTGGAAGAAGCTCAGTCGGAAAGCGGACCCTGGCACTAAGGCGGGAAAACGATAGGAAGAAGAAGAAGAAGAAGAAGATTGCAAGTACACATATCTATAACGTTTACACGAACTATTCATTTGTATTAATCTTCTATATACATAAATATAATGAAAACATAACTTCTTTGAGGAATTACATCAAAATTACTGAACATACCGGCTTAAGATTATGACCATTATATGCATATTTTTTATAGATACTACAAGCTAGATTACTTATATCTTTGATTCGATTCACACTATATTATTGTTTTAATGACTAACAAAGCGGGCAGAAATGAACTAGTGATTTATATAACAATATATGCAAAATTTGCACGTTGATAAATTTCTAAAATGATATATACACTAACAATAAGTAATAACACACTACAGAATACGTATTAGGAGATACAAATTAGTGTAGGTTTGCTGTTAACAAACAGGATTTGAAGCAAATTTCAATTAGATTTAGATCGCTTGAATTCAAAACACATACTGTTTCGTCATTTGCATGAAAGATTATTTGAATTGGAGATAGTATAGGATATTCAAAATATACTGGAACTTATATCAACAATATAACATAATGTTTATGTATTGAAGATAGAATTACCTATATTAATATATAGAAGCAAACTTTACACCAGGAGCGAGACGTACTGCTTTTTGGTTTATTGGAATGAAAGAAGTGGAGTTTTGTTTCAACTTTTTCGAATGAAATTAGATTCTGGTCAGGAAACATAGTTGATCGGATAGATATTGTAGTGACCGTGTCCATAAATGAAGGTACATATTCAGTAACAACTTCTATAAAATACTTACAAATATATATGTTACAAACGATAAAATATTGGACATGACTATATAATGTATGTTGCATAACCATTTCTTATACAAACCACAAAAATAATTTTACAGATCTTTTATTAATAATATTATTACAAATGGTTTCTTACACTTTGTCTTTGTGTAATGTGCAATATATGCTACAGAATAATAAACAACGAGTTAAATCAATTTTTTATTCTATGATGAAAAATAAAGTATAGAAATAAACAAGAGAAATATTCCTAATACTCGTAGTCGGTATGTATACTCGTGATATTGTTTCAAGGAGAATGTCGAAGACAAATACTCCAGCATCCAATATTGTTATGAAATTCATTAAATTATTTCAACATTCTTCCGCTATATAAGTTCAAGGACTGTTATATTAAATGTCATTTTTGTCCCATGTTTCACTTTTACATTTCTAGATTCTGTACCTGACAAAAAGAAAACACATTCCTTATCCTTTATATAAGATCACTCAGTCCGTCTGTTTATTCGCGTATCCATGCCAATTTTCCAAAAAGCGAATTAAAGTATAAATTTGATATTAATATAGAACGCTAAGGTTTTTTGCCATAGTAAAAAATAAAGTTCCTAAGTTTAAGTAATTAAGGTTCTCCATACTGAAAGACTCGTTCACTAATCAACTATACATAAAAACCTATAGGATACTTCTGAAGAAGTTGTAGTATCGAAATTTGGCACGAAGTAATATCTTTTGGTACAATAAATTCGAAAGTCATGTATTTCAAATTACGGCTGGAATTAACACTCAATAAATGTAAACTTAGCATTTTAAATTATATACAATGCGACCACCCATAAATAATAGTTTGTTACTTGAACACGCGCTCTTCAAACCATAGTCATTGTAATATAAAGATGATATGTAAAACATGTACAGAATAAATAACTAAACCCTCAGGGTGAAAGATCCACTCACTATTTCTCCGATTCTTTTAGTCTAAGGCACTATAAGCAAACATGTAAAAATAATCTCTGGTAAAAAAAGGCCTGTAGCGACAATATTGCCTACGTGGATTTGGGGGAACGTTCGTCGGTGCGCCTTGCGCGGCCACAGTAGGCACAGTAGTGTTTGTCTGACCGGTGGACGCGCTGGCCCGCTCAACAATATTTAAGTACATTAAAGACTTTCTGTTTAAACACTGACAACCCCAGTAGATAAAATAGACCGTCAAAGGCCATAATATATTTTCCAGTTTATAAATTCACTTCAACATTTTTAACTTTGTTATAGCTATATTTTTTTTATATTAAACCTAAGTCTGTACTTTAACCATTAGATTTAAGTTTTGATTTATTGGTATATCTTAGACCAATAAACTCTTTCACAGTTTGACCAATCACCATTATAAGTAGACACACATTAGTGTTTTCTCATAAATAACTTTGATGTTATTTATTTTACCTTGACTCGCCACTATATAGTACCGTATATTAGTACAATAATACAAGTAATACAAAGAATATTTATACGACGTCTGTCTTGTTATACCTCATCTATTTATAAAAAAAATAGTGATGTTGAAGAATAATGACTCCGTGGTTAGCTTGTTCGGACTTGTAGATCAACGTAGCAAAATCCTTGCGAATGATCCTTTCCGTAAAAGAAAACATGATGTTGAAACAATAGCCTCTTTAGGCTTTCTCTAAGCCCGCCTGGGTTGCTACCATCCTCGGGTTGAAAATCTGTCGTCAAGCACCTATAGACGTGTTCAGGCGGCTGCACTCGGGAGTTAATACTCCTCTAGGTTTAACGTGTTTATTATCTTAGACCACATTGTCATTTAATACCAGCTCAAAAATATAATAATAATAGCAACAATTAATATAACAAACGCGTACGAAGCCGAAGGTGTTACTAGTTAATTACACTTTGAAATTATATTGAAGTAGATTCACGTATAGCAATAGGATATTTTCTACTACTTTTATATCAAATGTCAGGTCCATTTCTTAAAGCATAACGTCTATTTTAAACATGTGTCTACTTAATTAAAAAAGTGATGAAATTAATCAATATTGTAAATACAGATTGAATTTCCATTATTATATATAAGAACCTTGTTATAGTAACAAGATTTTTAAGTGCCTTTCGACTAATATACAAATCTACGAAGCACGTATAATCAGCGTGACCTGTTTGTGCTCTTTGATCAAAAAGGAATAGACCGTGATCGCGACATGAAAGGAAAACGTCCTATAATATTTATTAGAGTGATATTTTAAAGTAAAACACGACAGATGTCGCCGCCTTTGATTGGATCTGTGGTGATTTGTTTGTTTGAATTCATTTTGCCACTGAGAAAAAATATTCTACTACGTGACTGACATGAAAATCCCGGCGATGGAATTTTTGTTTTCTTTGTGTAAGACTTCAGGGGATTTTCCTTTTGACGCCTTTCCTTTAACACATTTAGAAGCCTGTCTGGTGTCTTTGTTCGATGTTATACAGATTCGTAAATGAAACCCTTTGATATGAATATTAATACTATAATTTATTTTTTCAATAACAAAATATATTCAATTTGTGTAACGGTAATTTAAATTAGATTTAGGAATAAAGTAATTAATGTACAACAATCTTGTGAATACATTATACGTTTTTGGGTTTTATCACAATCTCATCTCTATTTAATGACGATGTACACTAAGATAGCAAACATGCTTATCTTAGAAGGTAACTGTCTCTCGAGTGTAGGTGCCAGAACAGACCTATAGGTGCTCGGCAGCAGATTCTGAACTTGATGGTTGTAACTAGCCAGACGCGGGCTTAGAAAAAACTCTACTTACCAACATGCATGATTTCCTCTCGATGTTTTCCTTCGCCGAAAACACCAGATCATCCGTACATCAATCGACGGGGAGTTCGAACACGGTAACCACTGAGAGGTAATTACTTCGAAATACGTTTCGATGATTGATATAGATTAATTTAACAAAAATTAAATATATATATATATATATATATATATATATATATATATATATATATATATATATATATATCTATTTATTTATTTATTCTATTTATATTTATATATATTTCTCTGTATCTAGGTAATAATGTTTTTATTGCAATTATATGATTCAACTGCAGAAATAAGCTACTTTTAAAATAAAAAATTACAGACTATGTATAGTAAAATCCTCAACACCAATAGTGTCACATATTATAGCTATGCCGATTTAAAAAAGTCTATCAATGACATCATGAACCTCATAATTACAGCCATTTCCTTTTTTTTCGAACTGACTACACTGTTGACCTGCCAAGGCCTCTACAGTTTCACCGGACTGCAAGCCATATCCGATGCAAATTAGTTATACATGAAACCCTACATCTACATTAATAGTATAAAGCTATTATATTTTATTGTTTATTTCGTTTGTTTGGAATTAGTAATCATGTTTCATTCCCACTTTTTGCGTTTTGAATCTTATTCATCGAGAAGGGTTGTAAGGTTAACCTAACATCACATGATGTAATATATACACAAAATTTAAATTAAAAAGGATTTTAAGCAAAACCGAAATATTACTACAGCGCGGAGTGTAATAGGCCGAGAGCCAACAAGAAATGAACTTTGCTTTAATTTTTTTGCTTTTGCTTATAATTAAATGACTTATAAATATGTGCGACACGTTATTGTCGCCTCTACACGAAGATGTAGCATTGACATCGCTACCTACATCCAATAAAAATGTCTCAACCGCAGACAGTGTGAAACGTAATAAATGTCTGCCTTTTACGACACGCTAGCTCGAACGCGCGTCATTTTCAACGTAAAAATATTTTATACTCGCTAGATGCGCAGCCGTTCGAGTAATAAACTTAGCGAATCCAGGTGGCAGCCGTTTAATTTGTTCCTGCGTCTATACCGCGTTCGTCTCCATACCGAGAAAAGAATGTGGCTATAATGTTTTATTAGTTATTTTAAAGACCTGCATTTTTGAAGGTTACAGGAAAAGAGCAATATATTATTAAAACAATTGACACAGTAGAATATTTAGTATGTACGAAGTAAAAGTAAAAACGTTACCACAGATTAAATTTAATTACAAACCCAAGTGAGAGCATTTTATATGTGAAAATGTATCATATGTTCAGTATAGACAAGATGTAGAGCACTGTAAAATGTATGAAGGATTTAATCATATAACCAAAAGTAGTTGTCTTTTATGCTAAGTAGTAGGAAACAGTTGATCACTGTAGTCTAGTCGTTCGAATTTTTTTATTGAACTCAAATACAGATTTTGACTTCTGAAATTTATTTATTTATTAATTTACACATTTACTTACATTCATTAATTTTCACTCATTAATTCATACATATTTATTCATTCATCCCGTCCTTTCATTCATTCTTCACTCAGTCATTCTTTGGTTCATTCATTAATTTATTTATTTACAGCTATGAAAAACATAATACCCAGATAAAGAATAAAAGAAAAAAAAATAAAGATACTAGGCTAAATTCGAAATACATGTTCACGCATTAACAAAGCTTTCACTACTACCAATATTAAAAAGTTAATTTATATAATTTAATGATATTTATATAGTCGTTAAAAGTCACTTTTGACAAAACGAATTGCATATATAAATTGTACAAAAAATTCTAAGGACGAGGCAGAATATAACAAATTATGCACGCTTTTGCATATTTGAATAGTTATGTATAGTTTCTCAGGGGTCTGTTCATGCATTACTATCACGTACAGGTAATATTACACCTTAACTGAAGTCTTGGAGTTACTTCACAAACCTGTACGTTATTTGAGTTATTACCGAGTGTACTGATTATGACGGCGTAAAGTTACAACTATCCCCATAAACATTTTATCTTCTTCAATTAACTGTAGTATATTAACTGCTGTAGCTTACAAAATAATTTAATTCAGTATTTTTAAATTTCCCCTTAATTGTTGGATGTTCTTTAAAGGTTTTGAGGTATATCAAATCGTTGTGGGTGCTTTTTTTGTAATGTAGATAGCAGAAAATATAATGCCCACTAAGGCTCGCTACTAACATCTGCATGTCGAAAATATATTATTACCAGACACCACCCACAGATATGTTGAGAACTAGCCCCTCTTAGGCTTTGAGCGGCTTTATTAGCTAGGTTATATTTGATCGCATCATATGGTAACTAGTTAATACCCGTGAATTGATATTCGTTATTTATTATCTTAACAATATATGTCACGGAGACGACGAAACAAAAAAAACCGTAGTGTGTACTTATGGACACGCGTTAGAAGTTATACTTCTTTGGCGTAACAAGATAAAAATCTTTTCAAAAATTTTATCTTTCGCCTTATTCTTCGTTTGTAGGAAAAACGACACTAACAATAGAAAAAAAAGTATTTAATACATACATATTTATTTTGAATAAAATGTTGACTATAGCCAACTTCAGGGCGGCGGTTTTTCGTGACTGTGTGCGCGCGCATCGTAAAAAATTACTCTCATAATTTTTCTCTAACGCGCGAAAAGAAGTATAACTTCAAAAAATTAAAACAAAAATATACTTAGCTTATAAAATTTCTTTTGTCTTTTGTAATGCTTACAAACATAGCAGATACTTAAAACTTTAGTAACTTTATATTAAATGAAGATATAATGATACATCTTTTTTAAATAAGGACCTAATGTCTGTGAAGTAAATCTGAAATGTTTAATAGAAATCTATCCAGCAGTATTGCGTGATGCGCGCATAACAACAGGAGTTTATCATTTTATATATAAGATAGTATGTGAAATTATAATAAAACGTTAAATGTATACACAATACATAAACATAAACTATACGTATATATAAAGAAAAAATGTCATAAATAGTAAAAATAGTAAAATTTATAACACACTATAACAAAAAAAAAACGATAAATGTTTCAATACTTAGGAAAAATCCTACTAATAAACTATAAATTAAATAAAACATACAAAAAACGTCTTTGCCTTTTAATCAAAAATAAAACTCTGAAAGAAAATACATCGCGGAGAGAAATGCAAAAAAATGTCAACGAGACTAATAAAACGATTTCTTTCTCTCTCTCGGAAACAATCTGTAGTCGAGAAGCAGTACTAGTGGGCAACATTCGCGCGGCCTCATTAAGTTTAACTATTCGTTAAGGGTCTGGCAGCTTCCACTGAACAATCCCGTTCATTTCGGTCGAGATCTTTAAACAAGAACTTATTACTTCTGGAAGAACTTTTGACATAAATATTAATTATGTATACTACAATTAAAGGCATATTTGAACATCTATATATATTACCGTGATTATAGTTCTTAAACAACAGACATGTCTCAAAGATTATGTTATTATCAGAAGACCTCGAAGAAGTACTTATGTATGACAGATAAATTTCATTAGTATTTTGGGTGGTCCTTATTATACCTTCGAACACACGATAAAGAACAAATAAACGTACTTTAGTTATACAATGAATAATAAAAAAGTGTATGTAATTATAAAACCGAAGCAGTATTGAATATTGTATACAGCAAAATAAATGAATGTTTTGAAGTTAATACATAAATTGTTATATTCTCTAATAAATTAATAGGCAAGTATCTTTTAAATGAAAACTGTAGGTAATAAATAAGACAAACTGGAACATGAGACGCGGTAATCACTTGAGTCGCCCCCTTGCGCCCTTCTAGAGTTTCAGGTGAATTTATCCGCGTCACCCTCACTTTACGGTCGATTAAACGAAAGAACTTATCCCCAACTTTGATGTACCGTCGACCTGGAACTAATTAGAATTAGGCGAAAACGGCCTCTTCTGCCCGAGAGCAACGCTTTTAAGATGTAAGGTCACCACTTATTGCGAAACTTATTCTTGAAACAGCTGCGTAATGTTCCATTCACAACGACTATTAAACCAGTGTGAATTTGCGAAGAAGATTCAATTAATTATTTTAAAAGTGTTACCAGTTCTCCATAACAAAAGAGGGATACTGAATGGATTAAATAGTATGACCTATATATATATTACTTATTTTATTTCTTTAGCATATTAATATGCTTAATATAACAATTATATTTAAGGTAACATTTCATCTAGTTGATTCTGTTATGAAATTGTAATGTAAATATAAAGAATGTGACATAATGAAGATACAGTTTTGACCACTAACGTATATGTGTTAAGGTAAATACAACTATCATCTAACATTATAACAAGATTGGATATAATACAACAAAAAAATTGATAATTAAAATGTTTATGTATTTACGTCGACCATTTCATACATAAAATTCAATCTACAAGAGAACTTTCTAGTCGCCAAAATAAAATATTGTGAATTTTTCCAACTTAATACGCACTACTACGAGTCCTTTTAATCATAATACAAAATAGGATAAAGAAACAACATTTGCATTTGCCTTGCAGCTGTTGACTTTTATATTTAATATTCTTAAAATATAGGTCACTTTGAACAGGTTCCTCGAATTGTACACTGGAATATGGTAGACAGCGACTTTCATTTGGTCTCCGCCTTTTTAAACATGCGCCATGTTATAAACTATAAATTCAATCGAATTTCCAATTTATTAAGAGGTTAAAATTGTTCTGTTCAGTAGACAACTTATAAAAGAAAAATAAAAACATACACCGAGTTTTTGGCTGGATCTCTTAATCTGTCATGGATGTAATCTTTTATTCGTAAACTTGTTCTATTTGACTTTATATTTTGTAATATTGGTAGGTGTTTTACCTAATATAGTTCGGTTATTGTGCACGAGTGCAGTGGATGGGAAATAATACCACGGGGCATGAATTTTTACATGCCTCAAAAACTCCATGAAAAGTTCAAACAAGGGAGCCACCATCTTGTTAGAACATTGAAATTATAACAAGACACTTGTAATATATTATTACATACTCGACAATGGCAGTAATAATAAAGAATTGGTTGCCACAAATAAAAAAAAGGACATACATGCCGCCCACGTCGTTGAAGTAAAATATAACCCTTACAATCAATAAAATACGTGATAGCATTGCGTTACCTAGTGGTGTGTTATATTAAAATGAAGAGCATAAAAACCTTCTGCATGATCACTCATACTTTACAAACTTTACTGATCATAAGTGAAACAGTAAACAGATTCAACTACATAAAAATATATAATTATTGTTATTAAGTATTTTCTAATAGCATACTCATTTAATATTTATTACGTGCCGAGAAATCAACTCTGAATAATGAATAAACGGAGTATATAGTTTACATAACTATAATAGTATTAGCATAACTAGAATCCATTACTAGCGTTATATGTACAGAGCAATACATAAATATACGTATACAGGATGTGTCAGCACTCGCTTGCGACAAAATTTATGCTGATTTTATCACCGGCAGTGCGAATGGAGTCTCGTGAGAAATGTATTGTAGTATACGCACCAACCGGTACTTAAAAATAAAACATATCACATTTGCTGAATTCGTAACGAAAGAATATTTTTTGGAACTGATTATATACAGGTGTTTCCAAAAACTGTATCTATAATATAAAAATGAATCGCTGAATGTGTTGCTAAGCGCAAATCTCGAAAGCAGCTGAACCGATTTCGCTAATTCTTTTTTTAGAATATTCCTTGAAGTATGAGGATGGTTCTTACGGAGAGAAAATTTTTAAAAATTACCTGAAAAAGTCTAAAAACAACACTTTTCTATACTTCCATACAAACGATTCGTATTAATACTTAAAAGTCAATTTGAACTTTAATACCATAGCATAAAGTTTAAGTGTTAGTGGAGAGGTTCCGGGAAAGCTAAACAATTGAGTGACGTTAGTATCGTATACATATTAATGTCAATATTTATACGATGATAACATTTAACATTATATAGTGTCCCAAATAGCAGAATAATTATTTAAAAAACAATAATTAAAGAATCGACTATTAGGCGGTACGAAGTTCGCTGGGTCAGCTAGTATATATATATTTTTTTATTTCTAAAAAATGCAATATTTAAACATTAAAATATAATGTCATTGACAGCGCCAATTTAAGCTTAAGTTTTTCTTTATGTTCTGATATTATATCGTTAAAATCCATTGGCATATGTTTCTAAAAAAATAAAACAGCTTTTGATTGACCAATAAAATGACTATAAACTCAAATATATATAATAAAATAATATTCTGAATGTATATGTGAATATGTTTCTTTTACTACATAATAATTTTATCCGAGTATTTAAAACCGTCAATTCATTCTATTATAGTAGATTTACTCAAAGGATCATAATATAGGAAATAATGATCCATTCGATCTGTCAAGACTATAAGAAGTTGACATTAGAGAGGATTCGTAAAACAACAGCTGTACATTGTTCACATTTGGTCATTTAATATCGGTAAGATACGGTCCAGGATGATTTAATGAAACAGCTTAAATACTCAAAGTTTAACTATAGAAATATCTGTTACCTTTCTTTCGTAAGTGAAACTTATACAGTTTCTAACTCCTACTAAATTATTTTTATTAATATACGTAGAATATTTGTTATCTTTCTACATGTAACAACTCTCTTTTCAGTATGATAGCGGAATGACAGTTGAACAAAATAATTAAGCTCACGAAATAACTTAGTTCTTTTATCTACTTATGAGCTCTACCTTGAACCTACTGACAGCTGTGAGATAACTCAAAAGCGTAATGAATTATTTAACAAGGACCCGTCTTACGTAGGGCGCCTGAATTATTTGCAAGTCCTTAACTTATGTGTAATGAACTGCGCCTCATTTTACTCTGTAGAATTTTTTTACGTGTTTAATTTTCATGTTGTTTATTCTGTTGAGTAATAAAATAACAATCCATATCCCTATTACAGCGGTCATGTTTTTAGTTTAATATTGTGAAGTGTGTACACACAGAAGTTTTTGCGAAGGTATTACATACTATTGTATTAGTAACTGTAATTGTGTTTAATGTTTTCCTAACACTTAAGCTTTCACTCTATTGTATCAGAATAAAAGAATACGTAATTTGAAACACTTTTTGAAATAAATAATTTATAAATATGAAACGTGGCCTGTAATTAAAACTTAAATCTAAATTCAACCCAATTTCAAGGACGCAAGTTTACACAAAAGAGAATTACTTTATCTTTTTAGATAAGCGGTTATTAAAACCCGAATTATCATTCATGAAACCTTTTAAAACATTTCATACCAACACTTGAATACATAATGAAATATCCGTTAGCCCGTCCAGAGTTTCAAGAAATGACGACAGCCTTTCCAGTGATGGATCTACGCTTCCTTTGTCTTTATTTAAGCAGATTCACTTGGGAAATTAACCTTTAGGTAGGTAGATATATAGCCGGTCGCTTAATTACTTGGACTTATTATAATTTATGTGTAAGTTTCGGTATTGTTTAATAATGAAATACTGCGTAAACTTTGGTATATTATCTCAAACCCAGATTGCAATGACGGGTTCTATGTAATCTCATATATTATAAGAGAGAGAGAGAGATATATAATATATATAATTGTCTTATAATATGAATTATATAGTACTGTTTAAACAACTAGTAGTTGGCATTAGAAAAGGCGCTACCACCATACTAACTCTGATCATACACGTAATTTCGGACTAGTGAGTTATAATATTATTATGAGAATCTAAAATTTGCATTTATTTATCATTAAGCTATATCGATATTAAACATATAATATTATGTATACATACCTATATTTGTGTTGTACTTCTATCTCATATTATATACTTTATTATCATCTTTAGAGTGGTCAAAATATTTGGCGAAGACTGTTGGTGTATGTATACATGCAAAATTTCTATTGAAAAAAAAAAAATAACCTATACTAAATATAAATAATGAGAATTATATCTCAACTTGATAATTTATACGTTCGTTCATTTCATTTTGTACAATATATATTAAAAAAAACCTTGTACTCTCCGAATTACGGAATATATGGAATATTTTCGATGCAAATTTATAGTACCCAGTTTGAAATCTGAATCGTCGATTGAAGCGTGCAATAGACAGCTGGACATGGGGTCGGGAATTAAAACTGACCAACGACGTCAAAGCAATGGTTATCGATTTTCCCCTATTCAATATCAGTAAACGGTTCGTTGATTCATATAAATTTACTCGCAGGGAGACATCTATACACGTTTTTATTGATATCATATTGAAAACGAAATATATTTTACTTTTATAAAGTTTTCCTTGAAAAATTATTTTGTTGACATATTATAAACAAGAAACTGACCACTTATTTATATGGCAGTGTTAGAAACGGCTCACCAAAAATCAACTCAGTTATAAAGACAGTTTAAATAACATATGAACAAAATGTATATAAATAGTAATTAATTTCGGAATGTACGTAAGCGCAACACTTCAGAACGGCTGCACCAGGATAAGGTTGACATGAAAGAAAATGTTTGAAAAAACCTTCGGAAAGAAAAATGAAAGAGTATGGATAAAAATCTCCATATATAAAATGAGTGTAAGAGTGACACAGAAGACAGTACGTAGATCTTCATAAATATTGACATAATTGAAAGATTGTCGCTGAATTGTGCAGTTTTCCCATTTTATTTTATTTCATGGTCGTACTGTAAAGGGATGGTATGGTGTTATTTGCTTCGATAATAAACCCGTGCGAAGCGGGAGTAGGCAGTTAGTTTCAAATATTAATTAAAAAAGACCCTTATCCAGCTTAAGTAACACGGCATAGTGACGACACTATGCCTGAAGATATATGCAGTATAAAAACAACGAAAACAAACGTGAAATATCATCGATCCATCGCTAGTCATCAACGCCATGCCTATTTACAAGTCTCTCAGCCGCTAGACAATACACTGGCTGGTTATGTGTTTACGGGTGTAGTCAGGTATAGATGCCCACCACGCGCCTGATTACTAAGCATGCGCCGGGTGAACTTAGAACTTATTCATTATTTTTTAAAGTTTATAAGTTAGTTAGTATAAGTATAAATGTCATAAGTTTATTTTTGCTAAATAATGTAGAAATATTGAACATTAACCCATTCCATGCCATCTATTAAAAAAACGTTTGTACCTTATGCCACCAATTTTTATGATAAATTATGGATGAAAATTTATCACTGAATCTGTAGTAAGAAAACATTTTATTAAATTTAATTAATTAATAACTTCGGGAACACACATATCGAAGATAGTTTATCACTTGAAATGCAGTATAACAAAGAAATGTGTCATATTTTCAAACAAAACGCTGTTAATAAAAAAAAGTATGTAATTTAATAATAATATAATTGGTGCACTGCAATAAATGTTATATATTTATTAAATTAAAATAAAATATAAGCCAATCAATAGTAAGCCAATGATTGTTGTTGCTTGTCTAATACCATCTATATAGTAGTATATTCGTAAATGCCACTGCACACACCGTTAGTGTTGATAAATTTATTATAATTTTTTTTGCAAAACTTTATCATTATACTCTAAAATATAGTGTTATAATTGTACAAGAATCAATTTTAGTAAATTAAATATGTTCATTTACTTGTTTACTCATAAATCACTGTAAAAACTCAAATATAAAATACAGTAAAATTCCCCCAGACGATAACGGATATCAATTGAAAAGTGACATTTATTTTCTAACAGTAACAATGCTACTAGACGAAAAATATAATATATTGAACAGTGAAATAAAAAACGGCAACAGTTTTAAAAAAAAAACGCGTCTTTTGCATCACGTATACCAAACGCACTCGGGTGCGTTGTAGGCACACAGATAAAACAAGTCAACTGTCAAAACGCACACGGGTGCGTTGCTGTCATGGAGTCGGGGAAGGATCGTAAATTCGATGAATAGAGGCTTTTAAATATAAGTATCCACGCCTCGATAGTATGTAAAAAAAATCTTGTTTTGTTATTATTGATAACACTATCGTAAATAACTATTAAAAAAAACAGCTGTTGAGAAATAGAGGAGGAAGATGTTCATAATTTGTTTTGTTTCTATCTGTTTATACCACAGAATAATATTACTCCTAGCGGAGGTTTATACATAGATATTTTCGAAAGCTAAGAAACTAGTGTTTGCGCCATCTATACAAATAATGTAGAATTAGGAGAGCCACGAAGATTATACAAGTGCAAAAATTGTCTCGACAGCTGATGTTAAACATTTAAACAGAAGTTTGTAAATGATATATGTAGTTTTAAGCAAGTACAATAGATGTCAGCAATGTTGAGAAATAAGAAAGGGAGTCAAACTAATTTAGAAAGATAAATAATCATCATCAATATTTGATCAAAAGCATACTTAATTATTACTAGTATAACAAAAAAAAAATTTTTTAATATAAAACAGACGAATAAATTACATTAACAATTAAATATTTAGGGGAAAACTGGGGTAATTAGAGCTATTTGGAAGTATGCTCAAAAAATATCAATTAAAAAACGTCATCACCGCTGAGCATTGGACAATTCTGTTGGCATAAGCCATAAGGCGATAATGAGAAAATTTTGCAACTTCTATCATTTTTATTTGTTTTCAATTTTTTGTATCTCATATTATTTTAACGAGGCTTCAGTATGGTCTGTATTTATTAAATACCTTATTACATAAATTTTACAATAAAAATAGAGAGTTTGATGATTTAGCAATGTTTGTTTACGTTTATTTAACTGCCTCCACGCTATTCGCTTGAAATGCCTTTACATCTTCATCGGGTTTGATAACGAAAAGGACTAAGCTGAAATAGCAGCTAGTGCTGACTATCGGTTAGAACTATTACGGTGCATAGTAATCTAGTGAATTTGAATCCAACTAACTAACCAAACAAACTAACTAACCATACACGAATACTCGTATATATATTTAAAGAATATTCGTGTACCTACACATACACGTTGTATTTAGAATTTGACAATTTTGGTTATATCTAATTAACCAAATAAACAAAAAGGGTCTTTTGTGGAACCTATGTAACTACATTCGTAGGTACGCGTGTATGGAAAGTAGTAGCGTGCGTGTTGTTAGCTAATGAATACTGTCTCACTGTAACCTATAAGCAGCGTGCTCGAGGGCTCCATTCCGGAGGTTCGGACCTTGGCTATTGTTTATATTAGTTTTATTCTTAATATTTGGGTAATGGGAACTAGAAGTGTTCTCATAATACCGCCATATCTATTATTACCCTTTTCGGAATTCTAACGTAATTCTAATGTTATATGGAATGTATTTTTCTTATATTTTTAGGTACCACGTACAAGACAGCTAAATATAGTTTTTCCAGGTATAGTTTAACTTTGACTACCTTAGAGGATAAAATAAAAGTATGGGGAAGAAAGGACTATGTATTAATAAATCTGCACGACTATTTATAACACACGGACATTACAATTTAATACCCTATTATAAGCTATCAATTGGCTATGATATTTATTACAATCGTTTCCGCCACTTGGTAAAATACCTATGAAATAGTAATATAAATAGAAATATACACTTATTGATATGTCCATTATGTGTTACGGTTTAACAAGCAGCCAACTACTTAAAATGTGCTATAATATGGCTGTTGAAAAAAGATTTAACAGTGAAAAAAAATGCGGCAAAAGATTTATTTTTAGTCCACATCATAAGCCTTAATTATGCGCGATATTAAGTGAGTGCTCTAATTACAAATTTAAACAGGAGTATAAAAATGCAAGGGTAAGTAAAATTAACAAAATAAATAGTTTCTCTGACAAAGAGTAGGGTCTTCATTTTTTTTGCTAATTATCGAAAGACTAATAACTAAAATAATACTAATAATAAAAAAAAAAAATGATTTTACATAAATTCGTATTATTTTTACTGTTCCTTAAACAGCCCAATTTACCCAATCTCTCCTACTCCTATTCCTATGTCAAATATCTAAACATCGTTCAAATTTCATAGTACCATCGTACCTCGCGAAACATTAAAAACTAAGTTTCATGGATTCGGTATCTTAACTCTATCTTCCCAACAATATATTCTTGATAATTTAATGTATGGTCACAAAAACTCTGAAAAGCTGGATTTCGTAAAAGACGGGCATGATCTAAATACTAGAAGAAACTGTGACAAAGTATTCGTCCCATGTTTCCGACTCAGTAAAACCAGTAACAGTTTCTTAGGTAATAGTGTTAGATTTTATAACAAAGTCGCAAAGCATATTACCGATTTACCGGACTGTAAGTTTAAGCACCATGTCAAGCGGGTTCTGTTATCAAAGGGTGGCTCGATATGTGAACGATGGTGATGTTTGGAATTGACTCCTCTCTGTGCATCCACTAAAAACGATTGCAACTTGTGATGTATTTTAAATATACATCTATCTATGTTACAAAGATAAAACTGATCGAGTTTTTCTCGATGACTGGGTGGTTTTCAGAACCGGTGGTAATTTTGATGTTCATAAACGCCCTCATAAGGCCTTAATTGAATAAAGTATTTTTTGATTTTTTTAACGGTACAAAATTTGATGTGCTTCAGTAACACCTAGTGGTGAGTTAGACAAAATGGAAAAGTTTTATTCATAAAAAAATCGAATTTATCCATCAAACGATCCTAGGGTTATTAATCTCAAATTTACCAATATCCATTTTATTATCAATACCAATATTTATTTTTATTATCGTTAATTTGTTTTAAATATTTTATGTGATGTACAACCCTAACAAATATTATATATACGAAGGCGAGTTTGTTTGTCTGTTACGCTTTAACTACTTAACCGATCGTTACCTTTCGTAAAAAAAAATGGTTTTGAAGGATAAGTCAAATGTACATTATTACCGCGAGCAAAGCCACGAACGTAAACAATTCATATGAATATATCACAATAGCTATTTTGAAGAAAAAAATGACAGGACATGTTTTATATTATTTAAATTATTATGATACCAATTATTTTATACCACCACTGTTTTCATTACTCATGCAGATATTTTTAACTTCGGACCGCAGACACTACACCGACGTCCGGTCACAATTGTATCCCCAGTACAGACATGACTGGTCAATTACCTTTGCGATAATCATCATATTATCTTGTATAAACATAAGGTACTACCATATAAAATGTAATTACAACCACAATACGGGCAAAATGGAATCGGCCATAATCTGACGTTTATGACAAGCTTGATACGTGAAAGAGGCGAGTTTAAATTATTGTTATATATATATGAGGCATTATGCGCAAATCAAACCCAGTGCTCGCATGGCGTACAGGTAATTGAGCTGTCACTAGAGATTAATGCTATAGGCCGTTTGGACAGCTTATCGAACGATAAGCAGTTTTAGAATATGAACCCGTTAAACGTTGGTAATTTGACCTCACAAAAAACTCTGACGTTAAACTAAAACGTAAAACTGACTGAACTAAGAATTATTATGTTGAAATTTTCAAACATAATCAATGAAAGCTCAATAAAGAGTTAAATTCTTTTTAAGTATATTTTATTTTTAACTGGTTGTAAATGCTTGCAATATAAATAGAGGAATAATCTTATCTACATCATATCCCAAGAAAATTAAAACAGTTTTTTTACAAACAGCAAGGCTATTAAATCGACTAATGTATAACATGTATCAATCATAAAGGTATATAATTTAAGACGACTCCTCATTAATTTCTACCGAGATTATTAAAACAAAAATTATTTCAGGTTATTTTAATATTTAACATAGCTCATTCGCAATCTGAAGCATCTTATTCTTTAAATGCGCCTTCCAAAAGGGTATAATAAAAACACCATTTAGCATACACATTAAATATACTGAAGACAGACGGATTGATCAAACACCTATAATGTTTAAAGTCAGTACTACCCAAAACATAAAAACATTCTTAATAATATTGCAAAATTTTCTCAGAACATATTTTTGTATATGCCTCAAATAAAACTTTAATCGGATTATCTGCATATAACAATATCGCCACCATTAATCACAAATCGCACATCGTTTGATTTTATACTCGTCCGTAATTTCCAATCTGCCATATTTCTTATTCAAAGCGTTATGTACCATAAAGCGCTTAACCTCTCCCGGCGAATGTAAATCACGGCTTATGTTCTACGGACATTAAAGTTGCATGAAATACGTGGCACAGTGAACTCGATTGTTTGAAATGTATTTATTTGTCAGGCTAATGGGTAATTTATCAATTAAATAGGTTTACTTTTAAGAAAGTTGTTAAACATACCTACTACTTCATTGATTTATTTAATTATTTGTTGTTTTGTTGTTGTTTTGGATTCTACAAATACTTCGAGAACTCCGAAAATGCTAAACTCGATTTTAATCAAATGTTGCCCTTTTTCTACACGAATAAATAGCAGGCGTTATAATTTATGAAACTATACATTGTCTTTGTACAACTCAAACGGTTTATGCAACGCACGCCGAGACAGTTCGCGTTTGGCAGAATTTTTCCAAACTTAGTTGTGTAAAATCATGAGAAAACTTTGTATGTAAGACAGATGTCATTCGGAAACTGATACTTTATAAAAATTATCAAAAATACCTATAAAAATCGTAAAATATCACAAAAGTTTTATTTGTAATTGCCAACCGATTTTACTTGGCATTGTATACGGGGAGCTTAATTTCAAAATTGATAGTCTATTAAAATGGTCAGCGATACTCTTATAATATATATTTTCTTAAAATACCGAGTTTAAAGTAATTACTGCGTAAAAACATATGCGGAGCTGTGGGCAGTTGCTAAAGCAATGCATGCAAGCATTGCATGCTTTTAAAAAATGTCTGCATGATTAGTTGAGAATAATCAAGTGTATAGTAACATATACTTACCGTGTACAAAATTGAATTAAGATTAGTCGAAATTACGTCGGAGACGATATCGACCTAGACATACCTAGCGAAGATCTGTGGTAGTAAAGTCTACTAAGATTCGAATTACTTGAAGTGAAGTGAAATGAAGCGTGAAGCCATTGACAGAAGAAGATGGAAAAGCATCGTGTCTGCCCTCCGCCCCGCCAGTCTGGGTACACACGATTTCAAAAGAGAGACATAAAATTTAATTTTTAGTATTTCTTTTGCGAAATATCGAAGAGTGATTAATAATAACTATTATTAGTCGATTTTATAATTACTTATATGAAGACTGCCCGTGAGCAAAATTTTATCAAAATCGGTTATATCAAAATTTGCTATCGTTTTGTTCATATAATTTGTGAATTTGTGAATTATACATTTTTAACATTTCTTTCCTTTTTTTCACAAAATCTAAAAGCAATATTAAAAATTTTTATAGTATATAATTTTTAAATGGCATATTCTTCTCGTGTACAAAATTTCTTGGAAAGCAGCTGAAAATAAAAAAGAATTGACAAATGGCATACACTTATTGTGGGAAAAATGTAATAACAATTGGTCACGCATCTTTTTACGTACACAGACTGTGAGATTCATGTATACAGACGGACAAACATTTTTAAAGTCATATTCGAAACCTCTGACCTCTATAATCGTAATATATATTTATAATAATCTATCATAAAATTTGAAGATACAAACAACCCACAGATTTATTACTATAGATAAATAAATGTAGCCAAAACGAAGAATTTTTTTACTTTATGATCGAAGACCTGTGAGTCTTGAGATTAATAAACCATAATATTACACATTCAACATATGGAGTACATGACCACATGATGGCCGAGAGCGGTCCATTGTCGATAAATTTAATTCAGTCCTTCAAGTATCAATCACGAATTGTGAATGAATGGCTTTGTGCGAGCCGCGTTGGGTGGCTTGGGTAAATAAAATATTTATTCAGCAACCACACAATGGTAGCGTATTTCAATGACGGACATGGCCGGCATGTTTTCATACCCTGAAGCGATTTCAAGTCTTGTCCAATCCCTCCTATATGTTGAATTTAATTTCTGTTTTATGTATATTTTTTTTCATGTATATTACATTATTTATATGATTTTTAAATTCGTTTTTTTATATAGAAATTATTAACGATATACTCGTGTGTGCCAGCTAAGAATTGTTTTTTTGTATGTCTTCATTACCTTCATTGTTTTGCTTTTGGTTAAGAGTAAATAATTGTACACTTTCCGCATTCATACACTTTCTATTAGTCACGCAACTATCAAAATTTCCCTTACTCAAAGTTCAAAAACACCATAAACGTGCTCTGTGAAGCTGTAATATACAACTTAAAACGAAAATCAATTCTTAGACGCTTACATTTTTCTTATATATTTTATGATCGTCAAACAGCCATAAACACGGTTGATTTATTATCAAACCTGATACGATAGGTCAGGAATGTTCACCCAACGTGGGCGTTATGTATACAACAAACTAAAGTTCCACATTTTTTGTTGTTAAATATGACTCGCTAAACGTATCCTAACGCTCTACTCTGTTAACGTAATATACCAATAAAAGCTGGGAGAAATATTTTTTATTCCCATTTGAGACCGCCATAACCGGTGCATATTAATCTAACTTGGCAAAGATTTTACTTCATACGTTTAACGATAAAAACTAATATTTATAAACTTTATTTGCGTCTGCATAAGAACTAAATTTGTTTAAATTTACTGCAGCATCATTTTGTAACTAGAAACGCGTTTACGGTAGGTATTAGGACAAAAAGTTGAACCACCGTGTAGCAAGTTACGCAAGACTGGAACTCGATAAAAAGTAGTTTTCCTTTCAAGGGATAGGAAGTTCAACAGCCTTAGCTTATAAACCGGAAAGAAAATTTTATGCATGATCAGATAAAAACAAACACATTTTTGATAAAAACTATTTCATAAGCTTTAATAGATGTACATACGTAAGAACTATATGTATACATAGAGGGCGATAGGGTGACATCTATATCAAAACATATGAGTTGCCATAAAACAACTGTAAGTACTTTCCAAGAGTCTCTTATGCTACTCCCATATCTGAGTGAGGAAGCTGCGACTATTTGTCGCGTTAAAATTAACTTCAAAAATTATTCCGACAAAGGCGCAGATTACACTTTCCCACACCTGTGTCTTTCTAATAACATGAATTCGATAAATTCCTTGGATGCGCGTAAAAGCCGCCGGCCCAGTTATCGTACTGTGTGTGTCGTTACACAATCCAATAGTTCGTAACGCATAACGTTAATGTCTTCCCACATTTGTATTTAAAGTAACCATAGACAAAATTTCGTACCGATATACCCTGCGTATATGGGAGTAGCATTATTGACTACAAATTGCGCTTTGTTGTTTGTTGTAAATGCCTCTAGGGTATAGTGAATTGAATAAAACCCTAGATTTCTTATGTATGTGGTGATATGGAAAGAAAATAAATTTAAAAAATACTTACAACCAAAATTAAGAACTAACATTTTTAGGCATTTTTTTCAGCATAACAATATTTTGCTGCAGGAGCGAAAAAAAAATAGTTTTTCAAAAGAAATGACCCTAATAAATATATATCTACAATACGTAAGTACTCAACAAATAAACAAATTGTATACTAAACATTGAATAAAAAGAAACCAAATATGACTGTAAACCGTACATGCTTGACTAGATAACATTGAAAAACCTTATCATATTAACCCTCTTTAAAACTTTACTTTTCGTGACTAACCAGTGGATGCACATCGTATAACTAACTAGTTTACCAAGTTTGGTTAAATTTTAATACACATATTATTACCAACCACTTGCAATTTCATTCGCGTTAATAACAATATGATTCAATTCATTAAAATTAAAAAGAAAGTTACAATATTGATGACAATTAAGGATTGTATATAACATTTAAGAGTAATGTAGTGCAAGAATTTTCAAAATAATGTCTATACTTCCAGAGATTATCTTCCATAAACATTCTGATAAACCTTTCTACTACATGATACTAGAATATGCCAATATTTTCCTTCGAACATTTATGCATCAATCGCATCAATATCTGGACAGAGTGAAATGAAATTGCCCAGAGAAGCCAATTATCTTGAGGAATAAGATGATGTCCAGTGAATTGGCCACACAACTGCTAGCAATAAATATATTTTTAAATAACAAAATACATTTTTCTTTTATTTGCTACGTCAGTTCTTCATCAGAAATGCTTACACTTCCATCTTCATTAGCCTTGAATATGTAAAAATCGATATGATGCATGACGATATGTTACGAAAACAGACAGTATTTAAGACCTTTGAAGGTCCAATGAGGGAAATCTCAGGCATTAATTTCTTTTGCAATGCCTTTTATATGCAAATAGAATGCAATTTATCAGTGTGCGACGTCTGAATGGCGAAACCTCCATTCCTCTTAGTAATAAATGGTGCTTGTGTCCACGCAATGGTAATCCCAATGCAGATTCGTTTTGATCTATTCTGTATTTATTATTACCGGGTACATTATTGGATAAAGATACTTTAAACCCACCAACAACGTAAAACTATAAGTCGGACTTAAATATTTCATAAACTAATTTAGTTCTATCTCATCATACAGGAAGCACTGCTTTTTCTTTTTGTAAGCTACTTTGGATTACTATATATTCATTCCACTTTCTTGCAACCGCCGCCAATTCCTATTGGTACTTTTTCACAATCCGTACTTTTTTATTATCTTCACATAGGTTAGTCTCGATAATGACGATTTAACTATCTTCGACTAAACACAAACAAGGAGACAACAGGAAGGGTTTGTCTGAGTGTGCTGCGTGGGGGGTACAGCGCCGCACTCTGACTGCGGCGGTGGGTGGTGATTTGTCGCTGCCGAGCGTGGTTGTGGTCACGAAGAAGCATGGATGGCGATGGCCTCCTTCTACGAGGAGGTGGCGGAGAGAGTCTGAGAGCTGGACCCTCTTAGCGGCTCTCTCCGCCAAAGGAGGGTCGGGGGAAGGAGGCGGCGCTTTGTCCGGATGGGGGCCCATCTCCTCATTGCACAGGTCCAGTAGCTGGTTGTGTACCCAGTCCACCTCCCTGTAAGGACGGAGCCCGACGGCCACCTTTCGCCGGCCTGCCCGATGGGGCGACACGGTAATAGCCTCAGCATGGTCCCATGTCGCCCCAACCAAAAGCGGCTACCGGTACACTGTGGGGTTTTAGTCCGTGCGAGTCGGACATAACCCACTCTCTCCGCCGAGAGGGTGGGTATCCATAAAGGATTTCTCCACGTTAATAAAAAAAATGGGTTCACAATATGTAAACAGCCGGTCCTGAAACTCGAATCTCAATTTACTACAAAGGAAAAATGTTCAAGACATCATATGGGCCAAGAGCAAGTTAGTCTCGATCGATTTTGCATGGACAAATGCCGCATAGATTCATATACTTCTTTTTGCATTCATTACTCATACGGTCCAGATAAAGACGGCGACAGATAAATACGTGAAGCACAAGATCGGTCGTTATAGCGATCTCTATAGAAGACTTATGCCCAACAGAGGGCATCTTTCAGTGGAATGAATGTTTCATTCATCCAAAATGAATGAAGCAATTAATGATGAAGTGATAATGACTCAATGCGTTCAGAGCGTTCAGAGCCCGGCTTGATCAACATAGGTTCGAATTTTTGTTAATGGGCCGAAGCTTTCGGTGAAGAAAGACATCACAATGAGTTAACAACCAACCTTAATTTGAAAATCTATCGTCAAGCATTTATGGGTGTGTTCTAGAAACTGTACTTGACAGCCAGCTTCTATAAGTTTAGGGCGCTTACCGTCTTAGATAACATATCATTTAACAATAGATGAGATTATGGCTAAACGCTAAAACCTATAAAATATTATATATGTTAATATTTGGTGAATCTCTCTTCTACATCACTTATTTTACGTATTTCTTCATTTAAAATACAGTTTCCTTGGATAATTTTACACATTACAAATCGAAAATTCTACGGCAATTTTATCATTATTTCATACTTTTGACTATGCGATATCCAAGCTTCAATGTCGTGCATCAAAATAGATATAACCACCGAGAACACTGACAAACAAGTCATTTTATATATAGCATAAAAAATAAAGAGGTATATAGGAGAGCAAGTAAAATTATTATACTTTATATATCTATAGCGAAGCATCACATAAGCTTATGCCTGTTCATTAAATTTTATTGCATCATCACTGTACATATAATCTAAGTTAATTTGATACTGAAAGTAATAAGCTTCTACACTAACATTATTTACGAGATGTGTTCAAATAAGACAAAATTATACACTGTGAGTGAATGATTTATGAATATGATAGATAGGTAAGCCTCTAACAAATTATATCATGTTTGCTATTTAAGAGGTTCCTTCGTTATAGTTAATTATGATATAATTAAATGTAAAAATTACTCTTGGTTTTGAATTAGCACTGAATAGATTTATTTTCGTCTTTAACCCTTAAAATTACGGAGTCCAGTAATTTTTTGTGTATTATTAATTAACTCCACATAAAAGGCTAATAGTTTTCGAATGTTTAGATATTTATATGTATATTCACTCATTCAGTGCCATTCACTTAATTCACCTATCATATGCACATATATCTACAAAGACATATATATATTTTAGGTTATAACCTAAAACCCTTGATGACCTTTAACATACAAAGTGTTGTTCTATTAGTATTAACTCTGGAAGTCGTATACACTATATTAGATGACATCAATACAGATTATGCAGTTCGTTTTTTATGATATATCTACTTGCTGAAAGGGTGTCAATGTTACCATATTCTGTGAATGTTTCAAGTCAATTAAACAGGTTTTTTTTTCAAATCCAAACTAACTCGCAAAATTTTCTCTCATCAAGACGTACTACAACATCTCTTAAATATTATTTCATAAATATAAATAAATTAAAGTAATATAAATCAGTAATTATATGCGCTGATTAGATAATTATTGCTTTGTACTTGTGCTCCAAAGCGTATACTTTATATAACAGAGACTTAGTCATATTTATTTGTCACAATATTAGTACATCTTTAACTATAATGCATGTTATATGTGATAGAATACTCTAGTAACGCTTTTATACTTTATATGAAAATAAATTCATAAGTTGTCTTGTTACAGATATACTGAATTTTAAAAATTGGTAGAAATAATTCCTATTATCATAGAGTTAAAAAAAACTGTCTATTATAATAAAATATAAGTAATATAAGCATTGTTTTAATTATATACTTACTGTTTATTAGTTTTTAAGCATAAACATACCTTGGTGATTGTATTTAGTTTTAATACACCTTTTGATATGGTGCCCTTATTGCCGCTCTAAAATCTAGCAAAATCGCGCAACACCAAAATTCTATTAATCGCTACTTAGGACTAGTTCTTAGTTCTGAATTCGGTAACTCTGCAAGGAACTGCACTACACTTTTCAAGGTCACCAATAAAATAATCATGCCCCTGGTGTTGCAGTTGTCACTGTGATTATAACCATATAAAATCATTTCACGAAAATCATCGTTTATCATGATATCAGTTACTGCAAGCATGGCTTTATAAGGGCTCGTAAAAAATTTTTTTTCATGAAGCAGTAAAATGTGACCAAAAATATAATTAATTAAAAATATTATTCGTATTGCAAATGACTAAATATCAAAATTTCTTTAGCTTTATTAGTATTGATTGGAAATTTATAATAACAAAAATATACATTAATAATTTGTAACAACTATTTAAACCACCAACTGTACAACTTGTACCAACCCAATCAACTAACCTTTTCCTTGGAATGTTCATAATCAGACCGGTATTGTTTATTTAAAAGGCACGAAGAGAACTGTCACCGTAGTAGGTCGTGAGACTGTAGTACACAACTAACCCATAATGCAATAAAACGGAACTACAGTTATGTTCCCACATACTTATTTAAATATATGATGCCATTCTGATCGGTATTGGGTACTTATATGAAAGGGATATAAACTTCATGAGAAATTCTCACCATATCACAAAGATGTCTCGGTACATTGTTGCCGATTGCTCTAATTTATTTTAAAAAAATATTTACGTTCTAATATTCTTAACTTATAAACTTCGGTTTACAAGAGAATAAATAAGGGTATTTTCTGTTTTTTCATACAATCATTTTTATACCGATTTATGCGTTTCAGTTTGAAGTCGATGAACATAAAAAATCAAATTACAGCATTAAAACTCCAAACCGTTAACAAAACATAATTTAATGTGTTAAAACACAAACGAATCAGTTTTACTCATACTGCTATAATTTATAATTAGTCATTATTTAGTATTCGTTCTTACAAAAGTTTTTAACATACCTAATTGAACATTGTAAAATATTTGATAAGTGACGATGAATATTATATTGAACTAGCAGGCCCGGCGGACGTTGTCCTGCCCTGATAATAAAAATATATATACTTATGTGCATGATACGCTTAATGCGGCTCGACTTTTTCCGATTTTTTCAATAATTATCATTATATTTCAACCAATTTACAAAAGAACCTTGACAAATTATATACCTAAACTTTCCCCGTGAATTACTCTATCTATTAGTGAAGACCGCATTACAATCGAGTTTATCGCGAACATCCAGACCGACAGACAGACAGACGCGACGGACGACTTTGTTTTATAATAAGTATTGATAAAATTTAATGTCAGATCAATAGTTAATCTGTTTTTAACTCCTTTCGTTGTGAAAACCAAAAACTACAATAACCTTAATTTTTTTATACATTATAGGTTATAATAGCGTTTGACCATAATCCCATTTACTATTAAATGACAAGGTGATCTAAGATGGTAAAAACGCTAAACCTAGAGGGAGATTGACTCTCAAATGCAGCTACTGAAAAATGCCTATAAGTGCTTGGTAGAGATTTTCAACTTTTTCAATTACTACTATTATACTATTACACTACCACCGTGCTGTGATTTCACAACGATGGTTTCCCTCACCGAAGGCTTCGGCTCAATCGCAAAGATTTAAGCCGAAGTAGAACGACGCGGTGTCATCACTTCGAAATTTTTTCACTCAATCACTGCGCCGTAGTTTGATTTAAATTTATGTAAATCTCATTTTATTCAATTACTAAATAAAGTCTATAGTTATCTGTGATGTTGGTTACAAGTGTGAAATACATTTAACAATTTGAAGTACATTCATTCCTAAAATTTCATGTAGGAATAAATAATTTCTGATGGCTGTTTTGTCACTACAGCTACCACTTGTCAGTTCACGAAGGCGAAAACCGCCACTTAAATCTTTCTTTAAAAGGTTCGCATGTTCTTGCCGATCGTCAGGGTACAATCGCCAAAACAAAGGCACATAAAGTAGCATCACTGTATCGCGAACATCGAGCCCCTCGCAAATTGGTTTATTGAGATTGCAACCGCGATGTCGATAAAAAATGTAATGATCCCCTTTCGACTTGTTTACAATCATTTGTTCAACATATTAAAATTAGTTTTAAAAAAGTTGTTTCTTATTTTGTGATTATAAATTCGAATTAACAGAAATATTCTTACAAATATTATGCATACAGTCTTATAAAAAACCGTCAAATATGATCATATTTCTATTGGGATAAAAGAAGAATGACATCATACATTATAGATACCGCTGAATACAAATTTGTTGTATTCGATAATATTAACATTCCAATACAGCCATATATCCTTAACATGTATTAATTCCAATCAATTTATATTCATTAAATCAAAAATTAAATTTATTTAATTAGAAAAGCCACACATCTCGTTCATAAAATTGGTTTGTTGATGGAAGGTAATATACCTAATAGATATACAGAAGATAGTGTTCCGGAATATTGACGTATTTGAACAAGACTTTGACCTGATAAGTCTGTTCTGATGCTCGCCAAGAAACTTACCCAAATACAAACCATAAATCAAACAGTTAAATTGAAAGTTGATCAAATACTTTGAAATTTTAACATTTTTATAAGGTTTTTTTTTGTATAGGTAATATTGTTGCATGTTTTGATTTTATGTAGAAGTATTTTAACAACGAATTGATAAGTTGGGAAGATTTTGATTAAGCACTTTACGGAAATCCATCATTAAACATTAGGGAAGATGTTACACCACGATGTAGAAAAACAATGGACACAATTCTTCATACTTTACAGATTCTAGCATTTGACTACAATCTCATCTGATGTTAAATGACGATATAGGTAAGAAGCTAAACCTAGCGGGGTATTGATTCTTAATTAGAACAGCCGGAACATACATACAGTTGCTTAGTGAACATTTTGTAACTTAAGGGTGCTAATTAGCGAGGCGGGCATCAGAGAAAGACGTATCGTTTCTTCACAACGAAATCCTTCATCGAACGCTTCGACTCACTGTAGGATCGAACCTACGTTACTCGACATAATATCCGATTACGCCATCAATATTATAAACACTTAATAACTTATTTTAAAATATTTTATATCGTTAGTTGAAGTAAAAATTACATTTTTAAGGCAATAAATTATTTCATAGAAAAAGAGGTTATTCTTAAGATCAAAGTGAAACAAGACTACAAGTATGAATGTAGCTCCACATATCACTGTAACGACCACTCAATACCGCATTGTAGATTCAATTTATATTGTCCACAGGGCATTTTCTCTTTTAACGCCGCCACCGGCACAAATTTAATGTTACTTCTGCTATTTACGAACACATTTATTTTCGTGTTGCATGGAAATAAAATTTGTAGGTACAGTGTAAAGAAAAAACAAACGCTAAGCTATCACATAATGTAATAACTCGCGCACTGTTTGTGATATCAGTAACGAATTATTTTTCGTTGTAACCCAATAAAACATTATATAATATATAACTCGTAATCTCCGATCAAGAAATACTTTTTTATACAATACATATTTTGATGTTAAAATACATTTCGTTTTCTAATAATATAATTAGTTACCACTTATATTACGTAGCTCATAGCTTTTTCTGATTAACTATTGATCGTCCAATAGTCGTATTGCGACAACAATTCATCTTTTTTTTAAGTTTAAATATTATCAAGGCTTTTTGCTAAAGACTGTATACATATTGTAGATCAGTAGACGTAGAGATCGAGAAGTATAACGAATAGAAACTTAATATTTAAACCTTCAAATCATCAATGATAAGCAAAACGACTGATTCTATTTTTGAAGTTATACTTCTTTCGGCGCGTTAGGGAAAAATGATGAGAGTAAATTTTTTCGATGCGCGCGCACACCGTCACGAAAAACCGACACCCTGAAGTTAGCTACAGTCAGCATTTTATTCAAAAAAGTGTGTAGGTATTAAATACGTTTTTTCTATTGTTAGTGTCGTTTTTTCTACAAACGTAGAATAAGGCGAAAGATAATTTTTTTGAAAAGGTTTTATCTTGTTACACCAAAGAAGTATAACTTCTAACGCGTGTACACACACACACTTTTTTTATCATTGATAATAAAGCTTGTTTATGACACACAACAAATAAACAGAATCTATTAACAAACAGGAGATTAAAGTACTGTTCTGTGTTATCATCGCCCACTTATACATTTGAATATAGTGGGAGAGCCTGTGCAATGACTAAGGGAGAACTACCGTCACACTTATTTTTGCCTCACAGCAACAATGTTGCTACATCAGCAAGAGAATGGTTGTCAATAGCCACTGGCGCACAAAGATTTTCAACTCAGTTCTCAAAATTAGCATCATAATAATAGAAATTATGTCTAGACTAAGGACTGCGATACAATTGAAGTCGGTTCTCCATAGCTATAGGCTGCATTGACCATTGATTATCATTTGAGCTCCATGCATGTTTGCTACTTTATAGCAACAAAATAATAACCAACGATTATATTTAATTTGTATCACATCTAGCAACAAACTATTACACAGCCTAACATAATTTTGAAAAGATTTAGTATTTAATTGTTATTTCCAAATTATTTTAAAAAATGCTGGAAAATTCGTTGCAATCAAATATAAAAGATCATTTTTAGAAATACGATATAATTTTGCCGGTTTCTATAAAAATGTGATGTCACTGACTCAATGTCTGGGTTATAAATACTCAATGTATTATCTTAAATAGGTATTAACTTTATATTTTATGTCATAAAATGTTTTGAAACTAGCGAACGATGTGTTTACAAGTTATATACATGTTTTACGAGTTTTATATATAGTATTTACAAAGCGTAAGCACGTTTTAATGACGAGGAATATACATGACAATACGCAACCTCGTATAATAGTATAAAGTGTAGAAAAATACATAAAGTGTACAGTCTGTTGTCGTATTTTAAAAAGAATAATGTTAACAGCAAATAACAATTTGCAAGCTACGACAGGTAATTAAATTAAATGTAACACTCAATGAAGTCACGAATCCTCTTATCTCTTAGTTCTTTTTTATACTTACATACCTTACCTACCTTACTTACTTCTATATGGCATCGTATTTTGTATCTTATAAATAAACTCGAAAACTATACTAAAACGTATACCGACGGCAAAAATTGTAGCTCGTCCAGAAATGGAACCTTCAGCAATTAATTCAGTTGTCAGAAATTGTGTAACACATTTAAATATATTACATATTACTTTAGTAAAGTATTTAGGTTATGAAATGAAAATAACATGAGATAAGAGATTTCGATAACGTTCGCAAAAACGTACAACAGGTTGTAAAATTTTGCTAACCTGATAAAAAGTATTCAATAATATTATAGGCACAATAAATATAACAATAAGACTTTACAAACTCATTACTGTATATAGTAACAAAATTATAAACACCATCGAAATTTATAGGCAGGAATAGCGTATTCAGCTTTCGACTGTATAAAGGAGGTTTTATTGCAATTTTGCAAGTTAAAGGTGGAACACCCTAGGAGCTATTGCCCCTCTAATGCGGATAGTGGGTTCACAGTACACGACGGTTTCGCTCGTGCGACTAACGAATGAGATGCGCATGTCCCGATAAAAGCTTGCATTTTAATAGTGAAGCTAAAGTACGTTCACATTACTCCTAGTTAAAGAATAACGTTCACATAAATCTTTTAAAAAAATATGATTTCTTTCATGTATAGTGAATTTTTTCGTGTATTTTATTAGCTCCGTCTCCGAAGCTACAAAGCGTACAATATTCATAATTAGTACGTAGACTGAAAGGATGGGAAATAGGAAAAGGAGAAGAAGAGAACGGTTCTTTACTGGGTTGATAAAATTACTGTACTTGATCTTATAGTGAAATAAATGAACATCAAAATAGCTGAGATATTAGTACCGAAAGATCGCCAAAATAATACCAAACTTAGATATGACGGTAAAGATCACCACTAGACCAATGGATATGCACTTGTTGAATATAAATTTCGTCATGCGTCAATAGTACTTACTGATTGACGCCTTGTATCCTATATTGAAAATACAATTCGTATTCCAATGAACGTATCGGCATAGGACTATGACCGTTCGATGTGGAACTATTACGAATTTATTTTTTCTATTCGATTGGCCTCTCCTCGACTCCTTTCTTACTGCACAATGAAGCAGTCTGGAATAATTTAGTTGAAAATAAAAAACATCCACAATTCTTTGTAAAAATTGTAGCATAGATTAAAAATACATAATTTCTAGGAGAGAACTTTGTAACCAGCAATATAATGGTAAACTGATTACGTTGTACATACCTTTTCCCTTTGTATTTATTTGAACAACCAATACAATTATTAAACATTATTTATGCAATTATCATTTGAGAAAATGTTCTTATGTCAGAGGAAATCCTACCTCACTTTAGTAAGGTAACGGTGATTGCGGTAAAATGAAACTTTTTTAATTCCGAACTAGTCTGATACTTTTATAACCAAATAACTTTCTATAGAAACAGCAAAAAAGAAAAACGTTGTGAAAACGAAGAAAAAATGGAACAAGAAGATAAACAACAGTATGACTTAGCAAATTGTTACTAAAAACATGATTAATATTATTGATATTAATTATGCACTTAACACGATTTTATTTACCCTTATTTATAGTTTTTTTTATATATATATATAATATAATATATCCTTCAAGTTTAAATATCTGCACATACCTATTACACCATTGAACCGAACCGGAGTTGAGCGTTGTAGAAGTCGTTATGCTGCAAAGACATCTAGGCATAGTTAAATGGATGGCATAAAAACTTTGCTATGCCAACTTTCAAGGTGTTTGAAAATTAGCAGATCTAAGTGAACGATATTCTAGTTTTCTAAAGACGTATACCAATATCTTTTTATAAATTGATTAAAGAGAACTCGTGTAAACATGTGCTGATTGGATGTTATGTTATATAGGCTGCAAATAAATTTACATAAAACAATCTGAAGAATATTATCTAAAATTGTGTTCCTTTCAAGTGAATAGCAACAGTATTTTCTAATTGTATCTATCGTATCATAATACAAAAAGACAGGCAGTCCATTTCTTTAACTTTATATTAGTTTTGACATCTCATTTTCTAGCAAAAATAATATATAATATTCTAGCAATCTTCCGCGACTTCGCAGATGTTAATTATACTATAAATAACAACAATCAAATTTATTTTATAACCATCGGTCAGAACGTAGCTTCTATCAGTGAAATAATAATTGGAATTGAAACACTAATTCCGCAGATTATATGCTACAGAGATATTTACATACTTAACCTTTTTACAATAATAGTGTATGTACATTAAATCGAAAACTTATTTAGTGGCATGGATATATATTTACTAGAATCGATAACACCATGAAATTGTTTGTTCATATTAATAATACACATCAAAATAGAAAGTATTATCATGATCACAAAGAAGTTGCTAAAAACATCTAACTTACTAAGTCTCACTGGTATATGTTTTAAATTTCTCTCTCTGAGTACCTTCTGGGTCGCAAACGAACCATAAAGTACTGTTTCTTTGCTTTTATTCATCGTCGCACTCCTGTGGCTTCCTGACATTGTGTTTCCATTTCTATTCCTTTTGTAATGTCATGTCGATCGTACGTACGAGTAAACGTATTCAAGTAAACAAGACTGCCTTATCTTTCTTTCTCTGTACCCTTCAAGTTCTCGTTTTACTGTTTTAAATAAGTGTTTGTATTGTCGTGTGCTCGGCATTTATTATCTTATGTACACAATGTATGTAGTAGAAACATCTTTAGATAAGATCAGTGAGCTGTCAAAAGATAATTGCGTCTTAAAGACTTTACCGAAGTCTTAAATGTACAGAAAAGGAGAAGCTTTTTATACAGATAAAAAATACTGTACCCGAGGGATAGATTAAACTACAATGACGTAAGGGAAGATTCTAGCAAAACGTTGTAAATAAATAAGTATGAGAACACAATTACCCCGACGTCCATTTAGTTCCAAACGAAGATTAGCTTATATTAGGATAACTAAACAACCAACATACATTCATATATATATATATACAAATATGCTCTTCATAAGTCCGTTACGTGCGAGTACCAAACCCGCAAACCCTCAATTTAATAATAGAAATAGCATGTTCGTAAAACATAGAAATATACCAAACGTCATAAACCAACCGACATAACAACCAAAACCATGCCGGGAACCGAATATTTATTTTTAATTGGATCAAGTGTTCCGTAATATTCATAAAACATTTACAGCGGTAAAATTAAAAATTATACTATAAACATAAAGCCCGTAGAAGCCTTAAAATTGCATAAGTCATCCCACCAAACAACACATAAGATTGAAGTTTTCATTGACATTTTATTTTCTATATTTTATTAAAAAAAAAAAATCGTAGATAATATATAAAAGCAACAGAGTTTTAATTTTATCGTGGTTTAACTACGTAATCCACATATAGACGACGGAATGTATGAAACCATCAAAATATTTTATAAGTCAAATTTATCCTAACAATAACCATACTGACGGTTGAATGGACGGCTAATGGCTTCCCTCAAATATGGTTTACAGGTAGATAAATACGTTAGAACATATACATTACAGATATTCACATATCTACAAAATAGTAGAAAATCGATGGAAAACAAAATTTATTCACACATTTTTGGGTTTGATCTTTCATTGTGATTTTTAGACTTTATATATAAAATCCTGGGATATTCGTAATTTTAGTCCTACTAAACAACTGTGAATATTTTTTACATCGGGTTACCTGGACTATTCTTAGCTATAATTGGACCCTGTAGATGGCGTTGTTATCGAGATCTACATTATTTTAAGCACTTTTTCGCCCAATATTTTGATACATATTTTTTTATTTCTCACATAAAATATATGTAATGTTAAACTTTCAGCCTCCTAACCCGTTGATATTTTAAATTATTTTTGTAATGTTCATAACTTATTAAGGTTTGCGATAGGACATCCTTTGCGTACCGGATCTGCTCATTTATTATAATTATGTTAAAAGCTTCTCAGAAACAGCTCTTCCTAAGTTTACGTATGTAAGCATTTTTTTTGCTTTTTCACCGAACCAATATTATTATCATTATTATGACCTATCTCATTGCACTTTTCTATACAAATTGTATGAGATTTTTTTTGGTAAACTTTAGAGTTCTATAACCCGTTTTCCGATCAGTGTATTGAAATGACCAATACATATTCTTATAAAGAATCGAACGATCTACAAAAAAGATCTATTATGATTTTTGATAACTACTCCTCGTTCGAAAGTTATTCAAGGTCGAAGTTGAATTGACGGTCAAATTGATGATTTAGCCACTTTTACTATTAAATAATTGTTTAAAGGGAGAAAAATACCATTATTATTTGAATGCATATTATATTCATATAACATCACAAGTTTAGTATATGTACATGAAATATCCGTTATTCTTAAACATACAAAAACATAAATAACTTTTATGTAAGTTAATATTCAAAACTTACATGTTTACTGTATATTTTGTTACGAACATGAATCAATCGAAAAACTAAAATATGTGTTCTAGACAACAAGATAACTTACAAGTTAAATTCATTTTACTCGAGGAAATAAATCTTTTCAATGTATCTATTCGTTATGAATCTGATCGTAGATACGAGTATATCGGGACACAAATCCACAGCCATTATACGTTTAAGAGTTATAATTATAGTATGAACATTGACTACACCACACTGTAAATTAATACTTCAGTAATCTACGACAGATATTGGAAGTTATTTTCACTCCGATGTGTATATTAAAATATCGTAGGTAATATATTAATTACTGCATTTCACCGTATCGCATTTGTTAATTTCTTATTTCGCTAATTCATTTGTTTAAACAAATTGATTGTTACGACAATTGAGTGTTTATTGGTTGAGCGGCAATTTATAGTGTTTCGCACTTGGTGTTTTAATTAAATGTGCGTAACTGTTTATGAACTTTGGCAAGGTTGTTAATGGAATAAATCTTCTTATGAGCTATCAAAATTGAGTTTTACATTATGTATGTAGTCAATCGTCTTTGAAGTGATAAATCGAGTTACAAATTACAAGTCAGTATATTTTCCAGATAATTTTACCATACTTAATTGAATTTAAAATAATATACGAACAACTATTTGACGATGACTTTATTTGTCTTTGTCTCGTTTGTGTTCGTCCTTTGATTTAAAATTCGCAAGTGAAACTATCATTATTGCATCTTTGAATTTCTAACAAGGTTGTGGAATCAAATGCTGGAGTAATACTGGGCTGGGTGTCTAGAAATATAGAACCAGTGCTTAGAACGATTACCCGCTAGGGATGTATTGTTGATACTTTATCAGCTGATACTGCGCAGTCCGGCATAGTGGCGCGCTCAGAGCGCATGCGCGCGTACTTCGCTCATGAAACATCTTTACTGTTGGCATATTTTTTTTTTTTTCAAAATTTATTCCGCGAAGTAGAATTTCGCATAATCAAATTAGTACTAAATTAAACGATGACGGGTAAAGCGAGAAAAGTTGTGCGCGTTATAAAATTCTTACTCGCTGGTGTAATAATATTCTGCGTCAGCTGGATTGTTTCTGTCAACGAATGGCATGCTGGAGTACGCTGGAGTGGCAGACGAATTATTGATAGGGGGCTACCAACCATGAGAACCATTGTAGCGTACTCTGAAAGCAAACAGGCGGAAATGGATCGGCCTTCGCCAGTCACGTGTGACCGTCTGCCTGCTTTTCCGAAGGTGCCCTATATTGTTAGTATTTAACATTTATTAAATGGTCTTTTATTTGATAGGAAATTAATCATTTTTTTTTATAAATAAAACCATAATGCGGTGTAAATCTGAAAGTACGTGCTAATTTATTGATTTTCTTTAAACGACATTAATAATTCTGTTTTTTTTTTACTAAAAATAAGAACAAAGTAGTTAAATATAATTTGTTCTCTCTGCGTTGAAAGGATCCTCGCAGAGATTTTCGCAATAAATTTTTAATAACAAACAATGGCTGTTTAACATACAAATTGTTATTCCTAGCAGCGTGCCAGATAGCATCACACTCTATCCGATATGGAAATGAGGCTGCTTCCTGGCAGATTGTTTTGAATGTACAAACTAAACTATACCATGATATTATGTAAATAGTATTTAAATCAACACGCAGCGAAGTTTTTCGCAAATCACGAAAGCTCCGTATATGTATTTTTACATTTGCAATTGCTTAATAATTTTACTGAGATAAATAACTTGACTTATTTATTGAGTTATTTATATATTTAATATGATTTTTTATGTATAATTCAATAATCATCAGGTTCACATCGAAAGGTATCCTCTTAATGTTACTCAAATTTATGAATTAGGCACTTTGTTTCTTAATATAATTTACAGTCATAATTAAATCATACAAACTGCTGTAATTTTCTTATATGTGAACTTAATATTTATATTTAGCATATTATATGTAGTTCAGGTTATAAAGAGAAAATGATAGATGTTTGTATGTATGTAGTGTACATACAATTCGACTGGGAAGTCTTATGCCCTAATTATGTTAAATTAATCAATATAATCGTTCATTATATCATTGCCTTTATGAGAAAACTAACACTCTATAAGGCTAAGACTTTAATATCCTCGTAAAAACTCCCATAAATAAAAGCGTCGAAGGTTATGAAAAAAAAACACAAAAAGAAATCATTTACAATCATTAATAGTTATGATTACATATCACAGCTTCACCTATAGTTATATTGGATAAATCAATTTAATCCACTATACCTATACCTACTATGGAAAAGAAAATATACAACAATATTTCAATACATTCGATACATCTCACAAGTCTTAGGAAGCCCATATGTAGAAAGTTTTAAAGCGATGATGGCGCTCAGTGCTTAGTATATTTCGAAATCGCGTCGATCGACGTAAGTTCGTATCCTTTACAAATGATCCGGAAGTTTCTATAAAAGAAAACGTCGTGTCCAGACCAGAGCTTGGTGGTAGTGTTTTTTCTAAAGCCGCCTGGTTAGCTACCACTCCCAAGTTGAAAGTGTTTTCCGGCAGCTGCACTTGAGAGTCAGTCCCTCTATAATTTTAGTATGGTTACCAACTTTCACCACATCTTCATATAATTTCAGGTACGATTGTAGTCAAATGTTAACACTTATAATATTAAAAGAAAAGTCACTGAAACTTTACATCACCGTTATCATATTAACGAAAATATTTTATCCCTCTCATTATTAAAACCAAATTTAGCTAATTTTATTATCACTTACTCAAAAAACGCAAAAAAGTCGTAATTTTATTAGTAGACGTATGTTTTTAGTATAATCATGAACTCGTAAATTTATTAGGGCACAATTTTACAGATGTTAGTTGTAAAATTTATTCTTAGGAAGAGCTTTATAAAATTGGAATTTAATATATGGCTATATAATTAAGAAAATCTTTATGTGTACGTATTATTTGAAAAGATCTAACATCCCGAAACCCCAGCTAATAGTAGAAAAGCTAATGTGAATTTGTTTGTGGGCGCATTTACGCCTTAACTTCTTAGCCAATAGTCATAAAATTTTGTATGGAGGGTTTCAGAGATATAAAAAAAGAAAGAATGTACTGTTCACAGGGATAAATCAAACCTGCACTGACGCGAGCGAAGCCGCGAGAGAAAGCTAATGAATAATATAATAAAATTACTAACTATAGTTATAGTCAAAACAGTCCGATCAACGTTTACGATAGAATAGAACAGATTAAAAATACTAACAATGGAAATTTTAAATACCTGGCAGCTATACATTTTTAATTTGTCAATAATATAAATCTCTGCAATACGCGAATGCACATTCTTAGTGGCGGCCCAGTATCCACCAATGGTGTATACTGGAGCCTGTTTTGTAGCTATTATGTCGATAATCTATTCCGATGCCGGTCACGAACGGAAAATAAATCGAAATCAATATCCTCTACTGGTACTTCTAATGGTGCGCCGCTACCGCCCGTACTCTACCGCCATGAATGCATGGTTTACTTTTGTTTTTTTCTTTCAAAGTATTTTGTTACGGTTACAAATATGGTTATAAAATTCGAATGAATTTTACGTTTAATAAAAACTTGTCACTGTGAATCAACAGACATATCATGTTTATTACTTCCTAACTTTTGTGCACGGCTTTATTCGTGTAAATTAGGATTTGATCAATCCCACGGGAATGACCCTTCTTAAGTAAAAAGTAACCTATGTCATTTTTTGTACTCTGACAACGTACATAAAAAAATTGTAATGATCGGTTGAGTAATTAAGGCCTGAAAGCGTGACAAACAAACAAACTCACATTCGCATCTATAATGTTTCTTTCGCATACCAACATGATAAAATAATACTATTGTATCTTAGAAGAAGCGCAGTACAACCCTAAAATAATATCCGCAACACAGAAAGCTAGGATTCATTATTAGCCGTAACTGTCATGTCGGACTCTTTAAGAACCTCTTTAGGGCTTTGTTTTATAAATATCAGTTTCCAAGTTGATATAAATCATATTATACTGTATTTCTATACCGGCGAAACTTTATTATCGCTTGATGTCTAAGGGATAAATCTTAAAATATCTAATTTTAAAAATCGATCACATTTTTTTTATTGATATTAACTAATTATTACAATAAAATATTGTGTGCTCATCAATAATAAATGATTATGGAATTATGGAGTCCTAGTCAATCTCTTTGATGGCTGTAAATACGGTCTTAAGTTCGGGTTTGCACATCTATATTAATATTATTATTGTATATCTATATTACTACAGTCAAGAGCTTAATACAAAACAATATAAAAATATTATTATAGAAAGCTAAAATTGGCGTTTATTTATACTGAAGTTGTCTCGATGTTCTCGTACATATAATACAATATAATACTTACATTTGTGTTCTGCGGATCTATATTCAGAGCAGGCAAGAATATCGGCAAGGACTATACCGAAGTATATTTATTAGCGTTTTAGTTATAGTAAATATAGTCATTTACCCGCCTGGGTCTTCCTTACCAGTGTTTAAAACCTAGGTCTGATATTGCCGATGCGATTCCCACAGTTTGCCAGGGGGGTCTAACACCCACACTTCCCTTTGAGGGGTCTACCACCTTGACCTCTCAGACCGCAGTCGGGGCCCTTTAGGAGGGGCCAACAACTGTAGGACGAGCAAACTTAATATCTGTAAGACAGTCCCTGTTCCCCTGGCGAAAAGGTATAAAGAAGGCACCATGGGGCTTTAATCCATGCGAATCGGACATAACCCACCGTTGCTGCCTGGTGGGGAGGGTATCCCTCAATGACTCCTCCATGTAAAAAAAAGGTCTGATACTCCAGTATGAAGAATGAAGCCTTCAAGCACGCTGCTTATGCGATATATTGACATCGCATTCACTAACTGACGCGTGTACGTACATGTTGTACGACACTGCACCACAAACACCTGTACACATATAAAGTACGTTCCGTAGGTGACCTATTTTTAGTTTGTTAGCTTTAACCAAAATTGCCAGATCCCAAATATATAGATGTACGCGTTTGTACGGCACATATGCAAGTACGCAAATGTGGCACACTTTAAAGTATGGTTAGTTAGGTCGCATAGTTCAATTCACATCCGCGATATTTGCATGCAAGGCAACGAGCCAAACCGAGGTTCGGTCACTTTGGTATCCTTGAGCAAATTGTCATTTCGGATGAGTGCTTTCCGCGGTCGGCCCCTAGCCCGATGAGGTTCGATACAAACAGTTGGAAAATGTGTTTTTTTTAAAATAATTATATAATATAAACATATTTTAAATGTACTATATTTACTCACCATTTTACTTCCTTTACGTTTCAAATAAAGACACTGTTATTGTTACAGGATGACTAATATATTTATGAAACATACTAAAATGGTATAATATATTTCATTAGTATGAAAACTTATACAAACAGTAGCATGAATTGAATTTCAATCGCCCGGGGCGCATGTCAAATTCGTCGCCCTTTATTTTAGTATTCAAGTCCAAATAGCTAAAAAATCTGCAAAACCTCTAATCTGTTGAGGTTTGCTTTTAACGTATAAGTTGCTTTGGTCCAGTAATATTTGTTAGAATTTTTCAAATCCTTTTTATTTAAATGAAACTTTTATGATCGTTTTCACTTCTAGATATTCCAACTTCCGTTAAAGTGAAAAAGCTTTTACGTTATTTTGTCGAGAATGAGATGCAATTGTGTTATTAGATCATTTTTAACACTAGGCTCGCATACCGGCATTTTATAAGCCAAATGTAACATAAACTATTTCGCCTTTTAAAAATGTATTCAGAATATTTTAAATAATAAATGAGAATAAAATTTTCTAGAGGAATATAACTGCAAAAATGTAATGTTGCAAAAAGAAAATTGTTCTTAAAGTTTTTATGTGATAAAATGTAAAAATTTTTCAAAGCACGATTTTAATTTAACCTGTATAGTTTTTGCTCGCATTAAGAACAACCGAAAAGCCATTATGTAACTTATAATTTTGGTCAATTCACTGCGAAAATGTGATTACCGACCTTATTACCATTATACGTGGACTTCTTTTTTGCAATTATGTACTAATGGATTTGGAAGTTTATTACATATTATTATTATTATTATTGTTAAAGTTATGGAATAAAATTACACAGCACTGGGAATGCCTCTTAGATTATGTGAATACACGACGTTGATGTTGTCTTTACACTTTCTTATTATTTTTTATCGCCTTCATCAACTTTATATCGCGTCTAAGTGATACATTAAAAATATTAAGCCATTACCGACGTGTAGATCAGAAAAAAGAACTATCACATAAAATAATCTCAGTCAGGGTAAATTTGTCATATAATAAACTTTACCTATATTTTCAAATTAAAAAGTACATGAATTTCGAAAAATTCATTGATACACGTAAAGGTTAATTATCTGTAAATATAAGAGTAACTCTTAACAAGTTGACCATCATACAATTTGATATTAAGAACTGTGACAAAATAAATACACACACTCGGGTTCTTCTCGCTGGCATCAGCAAGCAGGGAAGCAGTATCAGGGCTGGGCGCTCTGGCTGCGACTTCACTCGCCTTCCGCCGCGACGGAAGTGTCTTCTGTATCGAGGTGTCCCATCAGGTGGTGGCTGAGCTCGGGACACCCCTTCCGAGGTCGCCAGTCCGGGTGACGGTACGGGCTCGGCGGTTACCCAGTTCCGGCTTGAAGAAGGGGCAAAGTTTTCTGTTATTAGAGGGGTGAGCCACAATAACAATTGGCGTAGGTCACCGGCTACTCTTTCGGGCGTTCACATTCTCGGGCGGTGTGTGGTCCCCTGCACCGCACACAGGCAAGCGGTCTATGGCAATACAGTGAGAAGTGCCCGAACTGCTGGCAGCGGTGCCACTGTGCCAGCCCACACACTCTTCTCCAGGCTTCAATTTTCACCCCCAACATCTGGAAGAGTTCGTCCCCTCCGTAGATTGTGGAGATAAGTCTAGGGGTTCTTCGCAGGACAACGTGGTAAACGCACCCCGGTCTACCTATTCGTCCCTTAATTCGGCTGGCGTATTCAGCAGTGAAGCCCTTCTCTCGGAGGACCTCGATGATGGCTGTCGGGTCTCTCTCTAATGGGAGGCCACGGATCGCGGACTTCAGGCTGCGTTGGAAAGGGGGCGAGTACGTGAACCAGCTCGCCCCTTCTTGCTTTTCGAGATAGTCCTGGATGAGTCTATACTCCTCGGTGTCCTGTGGGATAAATCTCATCTCCCGTCTGTAGGAACGAACGTTGAGGGCGCGTCTCAGCTTGTCCTCCATTCGCCGGAGTTGCTTTGCCCAGTCGGGGAGGTGCTCGACAACGATGGGCGGATAGCGCGGCCCCTCTACATCGGGTGATGCGGACGTCTGCTGTGGTTGGATGGCTGTTGGTGCAGCGGCTTCTTGGGCTTGCGTGGGTGGCGCAGTGATCCCCACGTATGAGGGTTTGCTGCGTACAGTACTCGTAGGCGGGGTTGCGGGTGCAGGCGTGCTAGGGTCGTTAGGGCACGCTACCGGTGTTGTCTTCGGGTTCTTAGGCCGGATGACTGGCACAGCGGCGATATCTGTGGCCATCGGTTACTGTAAGAAACAAATAAATTGACTTTCGCCTTTATAATATTAATTAGAATTTCAAAGAATATAGATAATTTACTTTTACACAGTATAACAACAAGACAAAATGAAAATGTCGACTTCAATATAAATAACTTTTCCCATATATTTAAACTTTAATATAACTTAACAGGACTTACAATAAAGAAAAAATATTGACTGTAATAACTCGTCTTTAACCATTCGAATTCTAAATTACTATTTATGATCATGTACAAATGTAGAATAGTTTGAAAATATCTATAGCAATTCGTTATGAAATAATTAAAAACAGTATGATACTTGGATAAATACAATAATTAATTCTATTGGGCATACATGTTGACGAAATAAATTTACCTTCAACAGGTGAAACTATAGGTTGAAAACGATGTACAAATTATATTAACACAAGCGAAACCGCGAATAAAAGCTAAGTAAAAGTATACAATAAAATATGAATTTATTATTTGGAAAAAATTCAAGTAAAGTAAAGATTTTACTTAAAACAGTATGTTTAGCACGTGCATTATAAGTTCTTTAATTATAGTTTTATATTTAGACTATCTTGCAGTTAATTTAATTAAAATACCAAGTATGATATGTTACTTTACTATACACGATTATATTTCTGTTTACTTTTAACAATGCCTCTAGTTGCAATAAAAGTTTTTACACGTATCGATAATTGATTAAATATACCCTATTGGACCTTTAGGATTGTACTAGAAGGGGCCATAATTCCTTTTCTGGTGAGATCACATACACAAAGATCTCATCTTGCGCTCTTACTATTGATAAAGTATTTAAGCTAAATTGCACTCTGTTGGTAAATGTATAAAATAAAATATTGCATGGACAATTCATTCTACAGTGACTATAAAACCTAACACTACTATAAAAGTACAGGTCGTGGGATAGAAACAACAAGCTTAGAGATATGCAAATTATATGCCCCATCAGATGGCAGAGCAAGACATGTCGCTAAATCCATCTGAGGTTAGTAACACCGTTTTATACAGAGAAATAGTTATACTTTAATTTTAACTTATGTTATTCATAGTCAGAATTAGGAAGTGTGACGTGTTTTTCTAGCTACTTCGTCTGCGTTGTTTATTATCTTAAAAATATATTTTATATATATTGTAAGAAATATAAGAAAGTGAAAACAAATTATACGGTACTTACAAAATGCCTTTGTTAACAATGTTACCCATGTACTTCCCCTCTTCTGCGGACGCGCATCATATCGTTTAACCACTTCCCCATGCCAAGAAAACATCTGGTTGAATACGTAGTACTTTATATTAAATAAAAATATCGTTATAATCTTTTTATAAACAAGGCCCAAGTATATAAGAAGTGAAACTTAAAATTTGCTATCGAAACCTATACAATATTTTCTGCGTAATACGCGCATAGTAGCAAAAATGTCAATTTTATGCTGGGATATCCCTGCTCAAAAGTGTGAAAACAATAAATCATATTTTGATATTGACCGATTAATCATTTTTATAAGTATCACATTCTTTAAATCGTTTCTTCAACATGACCCACGATCAAAATTATAAATAACTCACTAAAAAGCTTAATGTAACAGTTAATAAGAATAATTTATATTTTATTGAGATATTAAATTGAGTTAAACCCAAAAACTACGGAACGGTTTGTAATCTGCCAATTCGCCAATAGATAGAGTAGTATATGAGGAAGGTTTAGGTATATAATTTGTCAAGGTTTTGTGTAAATTGGTTGAAATATAACGATAATTGTTGGAAGTGTTACAAAAAGTCAATCCGCCTGGGAGCTTTCATCGAAAACGCTGCCTGATTCTTTTGAGATATAACAAAACAATGTATAGTGAGATATTCCCCTTTTATAGATCTACAAAAAATCTGGCATATACCTATCTTTTAAGTATAGTTTACTATACCTATTTATTTACTTACAAATTATTAATATACTGAGGTAATTGGAAGGCTATTTAGACGGATACAGTATTAATCCTCATCAATTTAAATACATTAGTTACCTTAAGCATTTCATGCACATAAATATATGTTTTATTATCAGGGCAGGACCACGTCCGCCGGACCTCCTAGTACATTATATAATGCTGTTTTGCAATAAAATATAAAAAATAATAATTATATGACGACATAAACATTTGAAACTTCTTAAATAACATTGCGTTTATTCTGAAAACATTATGTTTTCCACAATTCATTACTTGGATAATGAATTTTTAATCAATGAATTTATTTTACAATAAGTAAAATACATTTGATGTATACATACATTTTAACCAAACTACCGAATCAAACCTTCAAACCTTACATACTCCTTAATTAACTTCGAAAGGGTTTGTGTACTGCAATATATAAACAGGTTGTCTTTTTTGTATTTATTTATTCAAAAAATAAAAATAATACTGATAAACATAAAATATTATAAAGTCGCATATCCATCGGAACCCCATCTTTCTTCAAAAAATATTACTCGGGAAAACAATTATGTCATACATTGCTCGTAATTATTAAATACCTTAATTCAAATATATGATATAGTTAAATTTGTTCCTTAATAGCGTATGCCTTGTGTAGTTTATTTTTATTACCTAAAAACGGTACTGTTAAATTAAGTCGCTTTAACAAACTTCAACAAAAATGTGTAAATGAAATTTAATATCACGATTATCTACATATACAGATTGTATAACGGGAACACAAAAGTTGCAAAGATATTTTAAAGTCCTAACGGTTGTCTTATCACCAATGTGTTATCAAAACAAAATGTACTTGTTATTTTTTTATCAATATACTTATTATGTTACATTACTTTAATACCGGCTTTTTTTTAATTTAATGCAAGTTTTCCTTAACTCATAAGAAAGAACCGAACTAGAATTAATCGTATGTTTCTTGTGGGCTGCGACCTACGCTTCACTGTAAAAATAAATATGTATTAAAAAGTTTACCGTCCTTAATGTGCTGCAATAAAGCCTCGACCGTAAATAAATTCGCACGTTGAGAACAGTCTTGATCGAATGCACAACTCTTAGTGACTATTTGTCTTTCTCGGTGTGGTCCCTGAAAAACGATTAATTTAGAAACCAAGTATATATCTCAAGTTGTCTTATCTTTGAACCACATATACGTATTTGTAGTGTTCATGTATTATTCTCATTTAATATCTTGAAAATATTAGTGTAAATATATATTTCCCAGAAGACTTTGTAGTCTTTACTACAATTGTTTATTCGGACGTAGAGTAAATTAATCTGATATCAAACTTGAAAAGAATGCTTCTGCATTATTTTGTTTACTGTTGTCCTATCTTTTATTTTACGATTTGATTATCTGAACCGTAAAACTAGAAATATGTAATAAGTGTATGTTTTTATATTTAGATATTCAACGTATTAAATAACTGAAAATTACCATTGGATCATTCAAAAAAGTGAAAAATGTATATATGGCAAATTACTTACAAAAACTAAACGAGAAAAAAGAACGCTTTGGTTGGCTCACGACAAAGGTACTTTTGTTTACCTTATTCGTCCTTCGGTCCTTTTGATGTTATTTACAATACGAACAATAGTAATATGTTTATTGCGTAGATTTATTTACATGAATATATTTAAATTCCTACTAATCAGCAACGCACGACATATCGTTTTAACTGATTAATGTTTTCTAAAACACATAAGTCGATTTAATAACATTTTATTAGATAAGCTTTCTTTGTTATTATTCTCCAAATCTAAAAATATAATAAGAAAGTAAATCTGACGTGTCTGTACTTTTTTGATATTTGAGAAACAATTGTTGCAGGTGTCTTGGAATAAGTAATAGAATACATTTCGATCATTTTTAGAAATGTCTCTGTTTGTTTGTTTGTTTTAACCGGAATTGCTGGTAAAGTACTATGTTTCTGATAAAACATTAGCAAGAAAATCATCAAATATATTCTCGAGCAACATTTAGTTGTTGTTTCATTAAAGTCGGTTCACTCTATCAAAAGTTATTGTAGTTTTAAGCGACTTAAGTACGAGCGAAAAGTATACAAGTAAATGGACTTCAGCCTCATCCAAAAACCAGGGTATTCTATAATAAAAATAAACATTACTACAGTATTGCATTACTAAGATATAGAACGAAATAAACACGGTTAATATTTTATTTCCACACAAGACAAAAAAATAATACTATAAGAAGTTCAGTAATTGATTATTCATGAATATGCAATAATGCTATTAGATGGCGTTCAACAGACATTTTCTAAATCTATTACTACTATAAAAATACAATCTAAAAATTTGATAATTTCATACATTACTTATTTCTATAAATTCAAACGTTACTTTGTATAAGTAAAAAATAAATTTTATATTTCGATCCCATAAGGTTTATGTCTAAATTTCTATCTAATTTTGTGTTGTAAATATTACAACTTATTGAAGTGCAGTAATTAATTAATATGTCTTAGTACCATTAGATGGCGTTCAACAGCTATTTTGAAACCTATTACTACTATAACATAACTTTCTACAAATTTGCAAATTACATGTATCACACATTTTTATAAATAGAAAGGATACTTTGTATAAGTAAAATGTAATTTATATTTCTTGATCTTATATAAGGTTTATGTTTAATTTTGTGTTGTAAATATTACATATTGAATGTAACCATTAATAGTATATAATATAAGTTATATATTACTTACTGAATCTTATCATTTTTTGGAACAATTATACTTACATGTCAATGATATAAAAATAAGCAAGTGGTTGAATGACTGCTTACTGTTGTTTTGAGTACCACGTCGTATGCCGAGAGTCAGATTAAAAATATACAAAATATACATTCAGATTGTTTAATTAATGACTGTATTTTTGCACTCGGTTCCACGAGGCCGAAGTCGCAGGCACAGCTATTACTATATAAGGTCATTTACATCATCTTTGAATTAGACATCAACGCGCTCCATTTAGTTCGCTTACCAAACTGGTTAATTACATTTAGTTATTAAAAACGCAAAGACGGCCGTGAATAATTTTTAATAACGCATGTTACACGGCTGCCTGTTAAAACTGTATGTGAGATAAACTCCTTATAACTTTTGAATGTATGGAAAACGGTATAAGAAATGTATTTTTATACTTTTAAGAAATTTTAAAAATAAATTTGTTAAGGGTCTGCTTGAATATAATATTGGATTATAAAATATTGCATCTTTGATACATGTAACCTAAGTAGCATTCTGTCTCTTACTAATTATTAAATTAATGTGAGAAAAAACATTAGTAACTCAGTAAGCACGTAGTAGAAGTTTTGTTCTATTAATAGTCTTTTTACAAGCGTGTGATTTACCTTAATTATACTTGATATAATACGACTATGAGCTTCTAGACGGTGGCTTATTAAGCCCAATGAAAGGATTTAGTCTTAAGAATATCTTCTAGAACATGGTAAGTCATTGTCCATAGAATTAACACTTAAGGACGGTGTTTAATTAGGCGAGACAAGTTTGCTATTGCATCAGAACGCTATCTTTCCTTGAAAGCTCAGCCTGATTCTAAGATTCTTTAAATTCTATTTTTTTTGTTATGAGACATGTATTGTAAGCTGGTATGTAGTCCGACTGATATTAAGTGGTAACTGCAGACTATGGTAAAATAACACCAACATTAAAACGACCGTAAACCTATAGGCAATCATTATTGGTTGCTATTCCTTAAGTCTAAGTTCGAATGTCTCATGTAACAATACCCGATCATACCCTTCAAATCAAAACACACCAGTATGTACCTTGGTATTTTGTAGTAGAAATAAGTTTGGCGATAATACTGCAGTAGTCCAATCTTGTCTAGAGTCTACTATTCTTCATGTTGGACGAGTACCGTGTATGTACATGGTACATTAGTACATTGGTAGAATGATATAAGTAAATCAACCATAATGGGAAAAATTACAAGAATTGACTATTTATATTTTTGTACCTAGTAATTGTCGAGGCAAGGTTTGTAGGAAACAAAATATTTGAAAAATCGTACGAAAGTGAATATTTTGGATTAAAAAATCTCCACATAAAAAGTGGGTCAGTGAGAATAAGACAGTCGGTAGATCTGTAAATATATTGATAGAATTGACATATTGTCGATCAGTGGCCATGTTATTTCATTACAGAGTTGTACTGTAAAGAAAATATTTTTTTGGTTAGCACTCCAAGAGTGAGCTAGTTATTAGCTATTGTCTCTATTAGCTATGTTAACTTTAGTTCGAAGTTAAGTCTCAAATATGCTAAGGAATATTTTGATAAAATTATTAAAATTATAAGCTTTATTTCAGAATCGTACATGGACGCCTGGCGTAGTTCAAGAGTCAACATGGCAGCACGTGCCCGGTACGAAGATTTCATTATACGCTGCCTATTATGACGAACGTACTACTCAACGATATATCAGGATATTAGCAATGTTTCATGGTATGTTCATTCAAAATAACTTATCATATTCTTAATATAATATATCTTCATAAAAAAGCCGCGATAGTTGAATAAATCAGTAGAAATATAAAGGAATACAACTTCACACACGGTCATTCAAATCCGTGTTGAAGCGATGATGGCGCAGTTGGTAGTGTGTTGGGACATAGCGGCGAAGGACGTAGGTTCAAATCCAAGCAACTGAGTCCGAGCTTTCGGTGAAGGAAAACATCGTGATGAAACCATAGCAAGTTGAGGTGGTAGGGCTTTTTCTAAGTCCGTCTGGCTAACTACTACCCTCAATTTGGAAATCTGTCGCCAAGTACCTGTTGGTGTGTTCTGGCAGCTGCACGAGAGCGAGTCTCCTTCTAGGTTAAGCGTGACTTACCGTCTTAGACCACATCATCATTTAAAATCAGATGCCATTGTGGTCAAACGCTTACCTATAAAGTACAAACTAAGCATAGCTTGTATTATGATAACTAAACAGCTAATATACACACCTATATCTATCTGTATCTATATAATTATCTATGATTAGCATCCAGTCACAAACATATTCAATAATTATGTCTATCACACAAAAGTCGGTCACATACGGGGACGGAACCCTTGAGCTTGGCTCAATAGTAGATTTCTCAGTATTTATAAGCGCTAATATGCATTAAGCGAAGAATACAAAACTGTACCTTCTACGTATATTTCTTAACCCATGCATTTTAAAATATTTTAATTTCAATCTTCTCGTTGTTCCAAAATTCCACACAAAGTAAAAAAGGATATGAAAACAAATTATAAAGATTTCTTACTGAAAAAGATTTTTATAAAAATATTATCATGATTTATTATTTATTTATTTTACAAACTTGAACAGCAATTAAGTAATATTTGGAGTGAAGATCGCGCACGCGCTTTCTGCTCCAAGCGCTCTCTTATTATTGTACTCAAGTAGCATAATAACGTGCATTTCATACCTTCAAGAATGACGCCTTGTGATTGTTATACAGACAAAACTGGATACCATTACACTTAATCTATAGCGAGACGCGCAAACAATATTACCGAGTCTGAACTTATAACAATATTATTTATGATCGAAGTCATCAGTTTGTGATATCTTTTTATGAATACAATATCGAGAACTTGAATAATGAAAAAAAAAAACAAAATAACGAAATTTTGTGCATTTAATGTTTTAAAATATATATTCTTTTACTGAAAACAAACCTCATAAAATGAAGACGTCGAGGGAAATCTGTAGCTGTGATAAAAGACTTGGCCATAATTATCGGAGGACGTGATAACTTGTTGCCACTTTTTATTTTCTGTACACCCAAGAGACAAAAAGAATATTTTCTTAGCAACTTAATCAAGAGGTTTGCATTTTAGTTTGTTTATTGAAACTTTCATCTTATTTCGTTATTTTTGGTGTATTATTATTAACTTTGATTGATCTATATATATATATAGAAACAGATACTAACATATATATAAATAACTACTTGCCCGGCTCCCAATGGGTTTATTATCGAAAAAATGAGACCAAATATCATTTTTACAATACGATCATGTACTGAAATAAAATGGCAACTGAACAACGGAACGTCAAGTTTTCAATATTTTTAAAGATCTTCTGTCTCACTCACCCACTAATTTTCTTTTTATTGAGATTTTGAAACCCTCAATTTTCCGTAATATTTTTCACACACTTTCTTTCATAATAACCTTGTCCTGACAATTACAAACAAATCAAAAATAGAACTAGCTAAATTGATTCAGCCGTTCGACTTTTATTTATACAGATTAAGTAAGATCAAATAATAATAAATGTTAGTTAAATAAACAAAAACTCATTTTCTAATATGTATGGAAAATAACAGCAAATAATATTTCCTAATAAGCATCTCATATAGACCCACGTACTCTGTTAATTCAGTGTTTCGAAATTTACTACTTGAACTAAGCTTACTATATGTGAAGTAATCACAAAAAGACACCTTTTAAATTATATAAAACGACTAAAGACATTCACCGACGATGTAAGATTTAACATCTTAACAAAACCTCTCTTTTAGCTGTGAATTTAAAGCACTTTAGGTCTTATCAGTTAATATGGTGGCAGAACAAAGAGTAGAAAGAAAGTACGCGTACGGGGACAGTGCTGGCGAACAAGCATAGCCGATAAGCTCACACTCATTTGTCACTCGAGCCGGGCGTATGTGTCGTGTAAATTCCTTCACGGTCAAGATAAACCCGCCCGTTTCTTACACTGTAGTAAGAAATGGGAGGCGAAATAAACATCTTTCCGGAACATTTTTATTTATTTAATCTCGCCTGATTACTACTTTTTATAGGTAGTTATTGTACCTTATATTTATACCTATAGCATTAGTATTTTTTAAATGTCTACATGACATATATATTCAAATAATAACTGATTGACATATAAACTCACTGCCCAAACTAGAGTCATAAAAACTTGCATACGGGTTCCTTTTACACAGTAGATGAACTCTACGGAAAGATTTTTGAAAATTCAACCCCCTAAGAGGGTGAAAATGGGGATGAACGTTTGTATGAAAAGCCGTCGTTTTTCATTCAGTTACTCAATTAGTTTTATGTACACATAATGTACACATGTTTCATGTACTCAGTTAGCTTTATTTACATATAAAATAAACAGTGGAAAATAATTAATGCATAATTTTATATGAAAGAATTCTTTTTATTAAGTTTTTTACTGTAAAGGAGTAATCCGTCACATATATTTCACTTCCATATATTTGAAAAAATATATAGTAACCTAATTTTAAATAACTACACAACCAACAAAAATTATTTCACTTTACCTGAGATGTTCATATGAAATTATCTTTATAATCCCATCAAATTTTATTTTAACAAATCACTACATTAACATGTCCTTTTCTGTTTCACTTTTTTCATTGAATTATTTAAAAAACCAACATGTCAATATTATAAGACAAGTGTTAGAAATACCAATTGCCATAATATTATAATCTCTATGGAAACTACTTCAACCTGTCTTTCCGAGGATGTAATTCAAGCACCGTTTTAATGACTATTCCTTGAACTTACCGTTATAAAGCTGTTTCCGTTGCATAAAACTATGAAATCGCTTCAAATGATTAATGTAATATTATAGAATTTTATAAAATATATTATTTATAGTAAAATAAAGAACCGTCGTACATGTACACGAAATATATTTCTTAAAAACTGATTGCAAGTAATTTAGGTAGTGTAACAGAATACAAAGCTTATATTTTTGACTTCACATGTAACTCAAGCGTAGTTTAGTACAGCATACAGGCTTTATTTCATACTATCTAACTCGTTACACGAAAAAAAGAAATAATTTAATGTTTTAATCTACTCAGCATGGTAGGTTCATAAAAATATCCAAAAGATGACGTTCCATTAGTTGTTATTTCATAGACGGTCAAAGAACAATGTGGGCGTTTATCTTAGTTACACGATTATGCCGACATAGTACATGGAAAAACAAATAGATGGCGATGTTGGTGTTTACCTAAAAAAAAATCTGAACTTTACGTGAATTATAAATTAATTGCCACAAATGTTTTATTTAGTGATTCCAAACGAATATTGTATTTTCTTGGCTAAGATTGAAATGTATTGTTAGATATCTATTAAATAGGTCGTTGGTGATGAATATAACGTAAAAATTGTATTAGTCTATCATCTGTCTGTTTGCATATGGGTCTATCGGTCGGTTAGTCTGTTTGTGTATCCCAATTTTAAAATCGGCGCTACCAGTTTTTATGAAATTTCGTACACAGAAAGCTTATAAACAAATTGATAATAATACTTCTGCAATTTCTAAAAACAGGATTTCCTAGAATAAGCCAATATTTAATTGTCAATAGATATGTATTCAATTTACACTGAAACTACACGTAATTTCGAAATTATTAGACTATTAAAACCTTAAATAATACTTTTAATACTAGTAATAATAGCGACATACTACTTGCCCGACTTCTTTGTAGTAAGAAAATACTCATCGCTGAAAATATCGTAGGTACTTATCGAAATCGTAGTTTCCTAAAATTTTAATAATTCTATGTTCAATGAAGATGTCGTGATAACTTATTTTTAGATATAAACCAAATTGCTATAAAGTGGAACAAAAAAAAATCGAAATTTATCCAGTAGTTTTTATATTACGTGATGTTCTCACACCGACATACCCATATTGTTTCATAGAGGTAATCATATGTGTATTTAATGATTAATTTTAATTAAAAAACATAATAGGGCTAGGCTATTCTCTTTCGTTGTTGAAACATTCAAACTTGTTAATGAAATATGTCCAAACACGAAAACAATATAAAATATAAGTTCGCAATATTAAAGGTTAATTTATTTTTATTCACAGGTCGTAATATCTCAACAGAAGACATATTATTCTGCCAAATGCGTTCACCTAACGTTTACGAAAGTACAGTCGAAGTTGTAGCCGCTAAACCTTTGGAAATTTGGTGGCAAGACTGGGATGTCATTTCAACAGAAGTCAGTACCCCGTTACTTCTCTCATGTCCATTAACGGAGGCTTTAAAATATCCAACGATTGTATCTGTTGTAACAGAACCATGTAATGATCCTAAAAACGCTTTTTCTTTAAATTCTACTAACAGTAAAATCAAACAAAAACGTAACTTTACAATCTGCGTCAAAGATATGAGTTTTGATAAAGATAACTCGCAAAACTTGATAGAATGGATAGAAATCAATAAAATACTTGGCGTTGATCTTATCGATATGTACGTTGATGAAATAAGTAAAGAAACGGAAAATGCACTGCAGCACTACCGAGGTGAAGGCTACATTAGATTGTACAATGTTCCTATTAACAATAATCCAGCAAGAACTTTGTGGCAACGGAGGAGAGATCATATTATTACGTATAATGACTGTTTATATAGGAACATCGAAGAAACTGAATTTGTTATTCCACTGGATGTAGATGAAGTGATATTGCCAAAAACTACAAGCACGTGGACTGAATTAGTGAATCGTCTAAAGACATTGGGTTGGGATCCGAAAGAATATTCTGCAATAATGATACAAAATGTATTTTTCTTTGATGTGTTGCAAAGAATAGGTGTAGATAAAAACTTACATGAAAATAATAATGAATCGTATGTTAAACGAGATGACGTACGAATTATAGAAAACCCTAATGTAGACATAAGTGAAACAAAGTTAGTAGATGAGATAAATAGTTTAAAATATGATAATAAAAAGGTTAAAGACAAAGAAGATATATATTATGCAAAATACAAGTCAAGGTGCAGACACGATTTAGCCGTGCCAAAAATAATAAAACATACTATTAGTTCAGCAGTGATGAGTCCTGTGGGATATTATACTAAGAGTTTTATGCGGGCTAAGAAAGTTTTGACAGCATTCAATCATTATCCTCTGGCTAGTCTCGGTTCGTCGGGGTTCAATGGATGGTCAGCGCCCTTTAATGAAGTGCAATTGAATCATTATAAGGTAAGACATGTTCTTGTTCGTTATCTATATGTCCATATTTATTAAATTCTATGGTATAATCATACACATTACAAAACTCTTGTTAAGATCGGGTATGTACATAATATGTTCACCTCATCTATCGTAGCTATGTAATTTAAAATATATTTAAACTAAAAATTAATAAAGCAGCTCTATAATAAATACAAACTTTATTTTATTTAATTATAATAATTATAAACTTACACGTATATAGGTATCCATTTCAATTATCTGCAGCTTGATATCTATGTTCTAATTCTATAAAATAATTTTCTGAACCAGGACGACAAATATGTACAAACATGATGACTCACTTATACTTAAATTTCTGCTCCTAATTAGGACTAAATATTATAATTTACATTGTCTTTTTGTTTAGGAATCATGCAACATGACTATCGTTATCGAATGTGAACAGTACCTGAGGAAAGCGCGTGTCGACCGTGCCGCTTTGCGTCTTCGGTGGAAACTTATGCGTGCACTCGCTGATGCTGTTTGTACTGAAATAAATATCTGAAAACTCGTACACTGAATAAAACTTTTTAATTTTTATTATACATAGACAAAACATTCTGGGGAGGATACATAAATAAGGTCAAAAAACAAATGTGGAGACATCTAAATACAATCAATAACTCCTAAAATAAAAATATAATTATTTCTTATATCACAAAAACTACCATAGAATTGATTACTAAATACATTACACGGTGGTAAATATTATCCAATATGTTAATACTCTACAACTTGTAAGAGTTATAAAGAATTAAGTGTCACTTTATACAAAACTTAGATCTCTTAAATATATAATTCAAGCGAAGAACGCTATTTTAGCGCAGTATGACAACTTACAATGCCAAAAGTTAAAAAGCATGCATTATTCAAGATATTCTTGGAGAGGTAATAAAAATTTCCATATGAAAAATATAAATTTAAGCAAAATCGTATTCCGAGACACGCACCGCTGAGAATCAAAAAGCAAATTATAAATATTTGTGCGCAGAAAGTATCCATCAATTGAATATGACGGATATAAGCATTGAAAGAGCAGTTTAGATATAGCATATACTTTTTTGATGCATCAGTGTCTATAAACAATAATTGTAAAATAAAAAAAATAGAAACCAGACCTAGTTTCTTCGCGACTCTCCTCGAGGACTGGGACATTTTTACAAACGATGGTAGTGTTTGAACATTCATAAGTACATTTAAATACCCAAAGTAAGTGGGCATGATTTTGATCAATAACCGTATAATATGGGGTTGGGGATAACTCATTATTAAAACGCAGGAACACGGCTCTTCCTCTAAAAAACTTCAGTATTACCGTTGCTAAAATCCTATAATGCATAATAAAAAAACTAAGAATCAATACTAAAAGTAAATTTTCATGAGTCAAAATCAAGATCAAAAATGCTTTATTCAGAATAGACTCTGAGAAAGTGCTTATGAACGTCAAAGCTACCACCGATTCGGAAAACAATCCAGACATCGAGAAGAACCGGCAAGAAAGTCGATTGATATTATCTTTTCATCAAACATAATATAACACATATTTTTAAGAACATACATAGTTATAGATAAAGATAATTACAGTCGTTTTCGGTGGATGGGCGTCATGTCAAAAATGTCATAAAAGTTACTAAGTAAGCAAACAAGTAAGTGAATATAATTTAAAAACATGCTATTTCAAATCATGTGAGATTTTTTTTTTTTTTTTTTTTTTTATTATAGGGGGCAAACGAACAGGTGGGTCACCTGATGGTAAGTGATCACCACCGTCCATAGACACTAGCAACACCAGGGGAGTCGCAAGTGCGTTGCCGGCCTTTTAAATATGTGGGCCTCCGGCACTCTCACTGACCGAACGAAACGCAAGAGTGCAACCACTGTTACTTCACGTCGGTTTTCTGTGAGATGGTGGTACTACCCCGGGCGAGCCGACCCATTCATGCTGAAACCAGTAATAGCTTCAGCGTAGCTCTACCACCTACAGCATTATGATAAACGTTAACATATAAATAGTATTTCATCATAACATATCAGGAATTGATATGAAAACTGACTTCATATATTACAGAAAGTTTCTTTATGAATTTCATGCTCTTTTTTTTTATTATTGAAATTTATTATGAACCTTACGAATGGTTGGTTATGACGCAGCTCCATAACATTGAGTACATAACTCTCATTCGCTTTGTGCTTAATGGAACAGAAATCGTTTATACTTGTTTTCTAAACACCAACTCCAGTAACATAATTAAGCGTAATTATTGTAATTAATTACTCACGTTTTACAGACGTAGTCAGGAATGTATTTAGATCCCAATCTTGGATACGATTAATTTAGCTTTCATTTAGATAAATGGGTCCGCTTAGTAGAAGCCATAATACTAAAATGCCTAATGTACTTCGTAAATATCATAGATAATTATCTCACGTTATTTTAAAATTTTACTATGTACATAATGTAAAGTTATAGAAATTAACTTATTTCAAACACATAAAGGAGTATTGAATGAAATCTAGTTGATCACAAAATTTTGATTACTTGAGTTCTGAAAACAAGCGTGCTTGGAAGAATTTATTAGCATCATGTCACGTTAAATAAACTACGAACAAACTCAACATTATCGAGAAATAGTACATGTTATAATGATGAAGCAATTATTACATAATCTATATTAATAAACTTAAGTCTGTACTATTCATATTCAAGAAAGTTAACGTAAGTTTTAAAGAATCTCAGATATTTTCAGACACATTAAAATCGCTCTGGCGTTGTTCTCGGTGAATATACTTCAAACCTGGATTGAGTTTCACAAGGTTCGACTGATTAATTGAACCTGCACTGATTCGTACAAGGAAAGATAATATCGCCTAGTTTATTGCGCATTGTGCAGTGTGCGGGCAGCGGGCCCCGATCTGTGATAAGATGATACTGTGTTCGGCACGGTAATCAATTACTACCGTCTGCCCAGCCGTCCATCGACGTAGTGTTTTTATTGCAGCACCCGAGTGATATTAAACACCACTAACTTACTCCGTATGAAATAGTAACGCGTAAATTTAATTATTACAACACTTTTACAATTTATTTTGCATCTTTATAAATAAAGATCAATTACCATCACGTGCATCACTTAAGAACGGCTGCACCTATTTCGGTTATACTTAGTTTGTTGTGTATGTGATTGTCAGAACAATGTTCTTATGAAAGATTTGTATTGTATGTTGTTTGAAAAATCGTATGAAAGAGTGAAAACTTTTGAGTTCAAAGATCTCCATATAAAAAGCAAATGAGGTGGAGGACAAACCTTCAAAAATATTGACAGAAATGACTGATTGTCGTTCGGTTGCCGTTTTATTTTATTACGTGGTTGTACTATAAAGAGAAGATTTGATCTTACGCGCACAATGGTAGACTTCTTTCATCTTTTTCATACATAAAAAGAAGATTACGTACTCATGAGAATTCAAATTACATTTAAAACTATTACATAAACATTTGAAAATATGCATCTCCGCTTTCATTTCTACAATAATTTGTATACAATTTATATGACTATATATATATACAAAATTAATTTAAATATTGTTGATAAAGTTAACATATTTCACGAAATATAGACATATCATAAATTACCGCTACGCATACGACAACGACGTAATAAATAAGCAACGTATAACTCTATATACTAACTTTAAAAATGTTATTTACTCCTTTTAAAAAAATCTATAAAGAAAATATTTTCGTGCTAAGTGGAGAGTACTAAGAAACAAAAAAGGCTAAAATTATGATAAGAATAAAATGCATTTAAAACATATTTCTTATGTTATGAAAAAGTAAACAAGTATTCAGTGTATCTTATATTAAATGGTGCAGAAAATATTTATGGTCAGCAACAAAAGAACTGCAGTCCTGAGGTCAGTCACAATGACTTGTGACTTCTGAAGATTTAGTTAGAACACCTGGTGTGCCAATGTTTGTTAGCAATGGTGTTTTACAATAAAATTAAATGTGATGTGATAGTAACTTTTCCACAGCAGAACCTTCTTACCTTACCTCTTGAAATACCAAGTAACTAATCATTACACCGAATACTTGCATAATTGTTATAACTAATAAATATATTCCAACCAACCACAGTTCTTGAAAATTATTATAAACGAAATATCCTTTATGGAACTTTATTTCTGGCACGTTAGTGTTAGCAGCGGAGCCATAACAATTACGACGCCCGTACATTGCATTTACTGACGTCATTTACGTGCATTAGCATGCTTAAGTTGACGGCTGGCACATGCATGCTCTCGTTTTATCTTGTCCGTACTTACTTGTTAAGTTTATTATCATGCCTTTGTCAAAGCAAGTAATATAATTTTTATTATTCTCAGTTGTACGACTAGCATTTCAAGATCTGCTATAATAAAAACAATATATGTAGTGTTAAATATAAGTCAAATAGTGTTGCGCCTACATCAATTTATAAGTACATACAAATCAAAGCTCATAAATGTTTAATAGACTTATAAAAACCATCGATAAGTCAAAATAATTAATTTTATTACATTACTATGAAGTAGCAGAACAATTACCGTCGTCTATAAACAAGACCATCGACCATCACGGAGAAATAGCTACATCACTTGCTGGCACTACTGATTTATGCAGTGTGTAATTGTTGATAAAATATTACTGATTTTATTTAAAATTAAATCGAATATAAAATAAACGCTTCTGTAGAATGGTAAATAATACAATGATATGCCAACAACTCACCTGACAAGGATGAATTGAATGTATGCTCCTACAGAGATTTTAAGTTCACGATAAAACGAGAAGGTTGTATTGGCATAAAAGGGACCATTGTGATGTCAGTAGTTGAAAGTCTCTCATGATAATACAATATATTTATGAGGATGCACGTGAATCAATTCAAACTTCAACCTGACATGTAGAAAATAGTCGTAAATGCTTAAAGCTAATATTTAAAAATCATTGAAATACAAAAAAAATGTTACTACTTCTTCGGCATAACACAAAAATTTATACCATTGGTATAGTTGGCAACAAAAACCTTATATGTTAAACAGTTATAATAATCCATTAAACATATTAATAACACCGTTATTATATTGTTCATTTATATTTATAAATCTGTACCTATGCTTTTTCGATTTTTTTACATTAATCCCTTATAAAAATCACTGATCCGGAATATGACGAATAATGATAATTAAAAAAAAATAGCTGTATGTATCTGTTTGTATGTCATTTTACAATTTAAACACACAAGTCTATCCATAATTATAATGGATCCATGGATGAGAAACGTTCATAATACTAAAAACTGCAACATAAATATTATTTTTGTGCCTAAATCAGATACGTAGTTTCAGCGCAATTTTACTTTATGTATTTACCAGAAATTACTGGACTTTTGGTCGCACAAACACTGCTTCCCGTAAGACTTTTTACTCTTAGAGATAACGAACTGTTCTATTATATATATTAAGATGGAATAAATGTATAAATAAATAAATTACTTTACAAGGCGTGGCCATCATCTTATCGTCCAGTGATAACAGTCTATTCTATGGCATTACCGTCTCTGAATAATAAGTCAAGACTTGACAACACCACGTGCAGACTATTCGTCTATATGGATTTAAAATTTTCATCAATAGCTCCACATAGCTATCACATCAGGGATATGATAATCCTATTCAAATATAACAATCCGGTATGTTCCAATCGCTTGGATCGTATTCCACACTACGATAGCTTCAATTATGTTTTTTTACGTTGTGATTTTACGAGCGTAAATGTGCGAACAAGTCTGGTTCCAGCTGTTTTGGCACATGAGGTTGTTAATAGTATCAAATGTATGCCAATTAAACCCTTATGCATGAGTCGACACTTGGTGTAAAATACCATTTGCGTCAATATTTTGGTACGGTCCCGTCTTCCACTTATTTCCTCGAGGGTTGTCATAGCCGCTATCACACTACTCGGTCTTAAGCGCAGAATGTAAACTGTTTAGGGCAAGGACCACATATTTCTGACGCTTGGAGTCGAATCTCTGGAACTGTAATATCCGAATGCAGTGCAGTGCAGTATTTTCAAAGAAGTCACGATTCGACTATTCGTTGCGTTTCCCAACCAGTGGGTAGTTAATAATCCTCGATTGGCGAATACGAATTTCCACATAACGTAACCATACTACCTACCTGCTATGTATATTTCTATCTAGACTAGTGATTTGTAATTTTGTTTTAATTTAATCAAAGTTCATATTTTATAGAAAAGTAAAAAAAAAAACAAGTAATAAAATAATCAATTCCCATAAAACATTTGGTTGAGCTCTGTTAAGTTTAAATATATTAACAAAATGTAAACAATTTGTATAATATGCAAATAATAACATAATTACGAATATTTCAACCTCTTCGTTGTAAAATGCAAATCAGGTATTTCGTGTCCAGATCTTGTTGGTTTATATTATTTTTTAAATTTCTAAGGATACCTTTACATTAACGTACTCATAATAATTTAAACATGAAGTTATAAAATCATTTACAACTCAGCGTTACCTTTATATTACTTTTCAATTTAATTATAAATAAATAAATATGTCTAAAATAAACATACATAATAACGATGATTATAGTATACTTTAATTTTAGTATACTCTATATTCAATATAGTGATACCGTATCCACAACCCAAGATAATCTACTCTTAGACCAGAAATACTAGACACACATTACATCAATTCTATTTCAACAATAAATAGTTGGGGAGGGTTTGAGGGAATCTTGGTCTGTTATATAGTGACTTATATTTTTTATTCTTGATTTTGTGTTATTTGAGCCTACATTACATAATATAGCTTGGTTATTGTACAGCAGCGAAGGGGATGGAAAATAAATAAAATCACGAAACATCAATTCTGAGATGTCACAAATACTCTCTAGAAAGTTCCTAAAAGGGCACTACTATCTTGTTAGAACACTGAAATCAATACAAGATATTTTGTATTTGTTGTCTACTTGATAATTGCAGAATTCGTTTTTAATAGTAAAAATTTATTAACAAACCAGAAGAAAAGAAGAGAAAAATACGGCAAACATTTGTTTTGCAACATGCAACAGAGAGAAATACAGAAAAGGTTTTTGATGATATTACATTATGTGCCTGATTCCCTTTTACAGCAGAATTCCATGCGAAAAACAGTTTTTATAAAGAAAGTTCGGACAATAGTTATACTGTACTATACTGTTATACTGTAATCAATGTACCCATAGTTTATATCCATGATGCAGTAAATCAATCCAGTCGGAATAGTAGATCTTGATTACCTATAAAAGGCTGCACTAAGCTTAATAGTACGATAGCGTTGAAAGATCACAGGGCTATAACAGATGTTAGAAAAAACTTTTAAGTAAATCGCAAAAACTTATTACCATTCACAATAGCCTACTAACAACCACAGTAATGATGTGGAATGTTAGTGTATTATTCTTAGGACACCTGCAAATTGTTTTAGCATACTTCTCTAATTATTTTTTTCTTAAATTAGTGTCTGTTTTAAATATTTGGCTTCATTTGAACCAAGATGTATATATTTATAGCAATAACAATGCCCCGCTTTCGTACGGGTACACAATACCTGCAATTGTAAGTCTATTTGCTAGTAAAGCGTAGGTTAAAATCGTTCCACGGTCTCGTATATTATTATTAGCCAGCACAAACATTTACAGTTTGACTTTGTGAGGTACACATGTGTGCTTTACTAATTCGTATATGTATGATTAGTTTAGCTTAGTAAGATTTGCGTTGATGAATTCAAGGCAACAGTCCTAACCAAGAACCATTTTGGCACCCTTGACCTTGTTGCCAAGCGGCCAAGCGCCATAAGCGCTCGCAACATTAATCCGGTGAAGCTATAAAGGCCATCAAGCCAACAACGCATAGTCAGCTCAAAGAAGAAAAAAAATCATTTACAGGTTTTTTTTAAATACTTTTCTATAAGATAACTTTTATCATACTAGGGCTCGATCTGAAAATCAAGGGTTTAATATATCATATTTATTTATTTATTTATTTCAGTATAAAACTTCTTATAGTCTTCGAAATGACACCGTAAATCGAAGCCAACAACATATTTAGTAACTTTTTAGATTAATGCCTTATAAATTGAGTCAACGAACCAATATTTTTTAAAATATGAAATCACCTTTTAACTATTCATTATACCTTACTAAGTATAATATGGCATTAATATGCGGGATGTGTTATTTTCCATAAAGACCTATATTTTTTTATTAGTAGGTACCTTAATGTAAGTAAATTACGCATGAGTGTACAATGCGTCGTGCTATTTAAATATTTCAAAGTTACAAATTGCGGTGCCGCGCGGCGCGGCGTGTGTGTAATGCTTGACATTTTTGTGGTATGAACTCGTTATATATGGGTTACCTATATACATATGAAAGAAACTGTCTGACTAACTGATGTATCAACATACAGCCCAAGCTATTGGGATTTTCTTTTTTTTTAAATTAGTGTTTACACAATAGTTACATAAGTACAGTCAGCAATTTAATCTTAATTCTACACTGTTAAGCAAATTATTCGCGGTTAATATTATGTGGACAACAAACAAGCTCACAGACTAACCTTATTCTAGCTTACATACTAATTTTATTCTAACTCATATACTGACCTTAATCTAACTTACATACTAATCTTAATATTGCAGTACATACTCGTACTTTGCGATTCTAATTTTGCTACGGTTAAAATTGAAGACCAATGAAATAATATAATATACAATAATACAACTAACTTATCTAAATAATCATTATGTATATTGATATAATTGAGGCGAATTTACGAGTCACGTCTGATTGAAGATTTTAAGAGTCGCAATTCTATCAACTTGATGTAAGAATCATTTGATTCCTCTTTATTAAATACTTCTTGAAAAGAAAATGGTGACAGTCCTAATTGTCTACATATTGAGTGAGTCACAAGATGTTCCAGAGTTTGGATTGACGTTTGGTAGCATGAGCATTTATCGTTATCGGTGTTGTTAAATTTGTGTAGGTACTGTTTATGAAACCCGTGACCGGTGAGAAATTGTGAGAGATGTAAGTTGAATTTGGTGGTTCTCCACGGGCGTTAATGTCATCGAGCCTCGAATCTATTTGGATTAGGACCGTGAAAAATTTGCGTGCATGTTCCTTTACATTGTAGATGAGCACTAAGGATTGTTTCATCAGTCGGTTATCCTTTTATATATATATATAATAAACTGTCGAAAATTACTTCATAGATACGTGTGCGAAGCCGTGGTAAATTGCTAGTATATATATAAACAGGCAGAGGTAAAGTATATCTGCCTCCTCTGTTTCTCAACCGACTTTCTATATTTATTTATTTTTAGTAGATATGGACGAGCGTTAGAGTTATAAAAAAATGAAAATAGTTTTTGTTTTATTTCTCTAGTCTTCATGCGTCACGACTACTATGTTTGTATTATGGTCTAATTATGACCACTGGACAATTACTAATAGAATTGAATATACATTTATAAATGTCAGGTTTTATCACACAAACGTATGCAGTTCGATTAATCCTGCCGTCTAACGATTTAAAACTACACTGTTATAGTTGCTTGCAGTCAATGCACCAATGAAAGTTATCGTATCCCGCAAATCTACCGGCTCCGGGGCTGGAGTCGGTCGACGACCTAGGAACAGCGTTAGGATACGTAGGTTGTCCGTTGTTAGGCACCATGGATTTAAACGCAATACATAGAATGATGAACCCGGATGTTTTGATTTTATTATCTTACAACATTTATAGTCTTCATTTATTTAAAACTAGCGACCGCCTGCAACTTCATCTGCGCTTGTATTTATAACCGACGACATTATACATTATCTGCGCATGATTCTGACGGTTTTTTCACGGCAATGGCATGGTTTTTTAGTCTTCATTTATTTAAAACTAGCGACCGCCTGCAACTTCATCTGCGCTTGTATTTATAACCGACGACATTATACATTATCTGCGCATGATTCTGACGGTTTTTTCACGGCAATGGCATGGTTTTTTTTGTAACTTAATTGACACATCGTTATACTTTGACCAATTTCAACAATATCTCTATGAATTACTACCTTTTGCTCGCAGCCTCTCTAGTTTTAACGTAGATTTTGAAAAGAAATGTTTTACATCGGTGAAAGAATTTTTAAAATCTGTTATATATTATTTGTAACCGATGACGGTTACAAATAGAAATCTTTTACTTCTTTAATCATAGTTCATACAGTAAGGCTAGTAAAAAGAAGTCAAAAAATTCAATTAGAAATGTTATTGGATTAACAGTTTTCTACCGAAAATATCTATCCTTTGTCACTTCTGTTATCCTGTATTATAACCCGTTGTTGTACACAACATAATATATTGTATGTATATGTTTATAAGTTCGTTTGTATTATAATACTATAAAATAATAGTTACAATACGATAAGTACATTTTCATACAAATAAAAACATATATAATAACATGACGGAATAAATACGCATCGCGGACCGTAATAAGCTTGCGATATTACTCACACAAATTGCATTTTTATATTAAGATAACGTAAGCACTGTGTGCGAGCGACAGCAATTTAGAATTGTGTTTTTGCAATAATCTATACTAAAATAAAACTGTAGAACCATTGTCTGTACATTAAAAAAGTTGCCCCAAAATTAATTGCGGGTGGTTTAAGGAGTGTCACAGAATACAATAAATCAATTATTCTAAACTTGTCTGTTTAAAACGCTAATTTCTAAAATTATTAGATACATTTTCATGGGGACTTCATATGTAACTTAAGATACTTTGGGTAGTCAAAGTCGGTATACGGACATAATCTTAGTTTTAAAATGTAATCTACATAGTTTATAGAGTTCGTAAGAAAAACGAAGTAAAGCGTTTATTTATTTTCTGAAGTTTACATTAACGTAATGCATTGCATAATGCGTTAATATATGCATGTGAAAATAATGCAAAAAATAATTATATTATGATAATCGAGTAAAAAAATATTTACTAAAATAAATAGAATATGTATTATTCTACCGATGTTAATAAGATTTTTACCTGGATAATAAGGTTACTGCTTTGAAATTAATTGCCTATTAAAATTATAAACAATATTCTTAAGAGCCATATAAAAAATACAAATATTATTTAATCTCACCTGAATTGAGGGAAATTTTGTACCACGGAAATATATTTTTTTGCGACATTTATAGCACTTGAAAATTATTATCAGTAATAATTTTATTCCATAAATTTTACTATAGTTTGCTAATGGGTGGTACTAGTGTGTATTTTATTGTTTAAATTTTATATTATAATTAATGCGTATTTAATCGTAGCAGGTTCATATTATAAAACAAAGTTGTACGCCGCGTCTGTCTATATATTCGCCATAAACTCAAAAATTACGGGACGAATTGTAATGCGGTCTACACCAATAGCTAGGATAGTAATATATAGGGAAGATTTAAGTATATAATTTGTCAAGGTTTCGTGTAAATTGGTTGAAATATTACTATATTTGTTGGAAGTGTTGGAAAAACACAAACCGCTTGGGAGCTTTCATCGAAAACGCTGCTTAATTCTTTTGAGATATAACAAAACAATCCATGCTGAGATATCCCTTTTATAGATCTACAAAAAAGTCAATGGCGCCATTTACATATCTTTTAAGGATAGCATACTATAACCATTTATCTTCTGAAAAACATTAGTTACCTCAAGCATTTGATGTACATATATATATATATATTATATTATCAAGACAGGACAACGTACGCCGAGCCTGCCAGTATATAATAAAAATACACTTTTTTTACGTTCAATCACATCAAAACTACGAAATGTATCGATATAGCACTGACTATTCAATGCAGAATTGTTCGCAGACGGTTTCAGACAACTTACTCGTATTTGTTTTAATTAGATTGACCTTCTACCATTCCTTTTAATGTCCAACGAAGCGGGCGGGAATTAGCTCGTTTACGTACAAAATTGAAACTAATTTGGTCATAAGAATGAAGGAAAAATAAACGGATAACAAGAACCACAAAGGCAGAAAAATATGTCTATAAATCCTGCCCTGACTAATAGACGTAATAGAACCCTTATGATTAATGACCTATAACAGTAAATGGTGGACTAGTGGTTTGACCGGTGGAATATCATTCAAATGTTCGCAGGTTCGAATCCCGGCATGTACCAACGAATTTTTCGGAATTCAAGTACATTTACTAATTAAATTGGTAACACTAATTGGTTGACGGTGAAGGAAAATATCGTGAGGAAACTTGAACCTGAGAAATATTCTTGTAGTACCACCGTATGTGAGAAAAATAATAGAACTGTAGATTTTTCTCAGAGTTTGAAATCGCCAGTACGTCGTAAGCTGGCGTGGTGATTATACCCACACCTTCCTTCAGGAAGTGGCCTATGACCCTGCAGTGGATCTTTTACAGGCTGATGATGATGAACAATAGTGACAGACAAAAAAATGACACTATTACGTGGAGATTTAATTATACAGTAAGTGTCTTTATTACGTATTACTATTTTACGAATTATCTCAACATAATTCTCGTTGTAGTCTTTATGGTATAATTATTTTTTCAATCATTGTATACTTATAAATATTTTTACATTAAATGGGAACCAGAAACATAAATCAGCTTGTGTAAAAAACTTATTTGTCAAGATGGATATATATATATGGATAAGATATGCCGTTAATTTTATTATCATAATCCTAACGTTTATTGACCGTAACGTCACATTCTTATTACCTACCTAAAACTTGAAGACACTTCATAAAAAAATGTTGATTGAATTATGGTCGATAAAATTCTAAGGAAAAGGTGGATATACGTTCAGTTAAAATTGTTTTAAAGATATTATTCATGTATTATGCATAACTCTCTGCCGCTTAGTGAACAGTTAGGGTATACGGCCTTACACCTGTTATGCTTCCCGGACATACCCGTATATCTAACTGTAACTAAACTGGTCTATTCAAGGCAATTGTGTTAACCAGATCATCTCTCATAAACTACCAAATGAATAAAAGTTACCAAGAAGAAGTCATGTACATTTAAAACATTACATACTAGGTGCCCGCCCCGACTTCGTACGTATGTATTAACAAAGAAAATGAGACCAAATTATCCCTTTAGAGTACGACCATGTAATGTCATATAATGGTAACTAAATTTACAATTCTGTCAGTGGTTTGAATCATCAAAACCATTCCATTCAAACTGTCTTCTATCTCACTCACTTTTTATATGGAGATTTTAACCTAAATTTTTCGTTTTTCCGTACTGTCTGTCAATGAGAACACAAAATTATGGTATACATTATAAAAATTAATTTATAATTGAAAGAAAACTTTATAGTAATTCTTTTTTAATAATAAAGGTGAAAAAGGATAAGAACAGGAAACAAACTGCCAGTGAACCTCCTGAATAAACTTTGCAGGAAGAAATACTCATAGCTACGACAGACTAGGAACCAGAGGTTGTGGAGGTGCAATTCTCGGATATATCGTATACAAGCGTGTTATTTGAACCCTTGCGATTTGTTATCGAGGAGTCAAATATCCACGTTTGTCATACGAAGTTAGGAAAGGAAGGGTTGACATCAGGCAGGCGGCCGATCGTATAAAATTAAGCCAAATCATACACCACAACATAACAAACATATTGTGCCGGCCCTACTTAGGTGGAATATGGGTAAGAAAATGATGATTTTCATTTTTCCGTACGGTTTTTCCAACAATTTCTTTACGTTGCCCTGACAATTACAAACACAATAAAAAAGAGAATTAGTCAAATAGCTGCGGTCTGAAGAGATTCGACAATTGATTTTAATAATAATTTTAAGCCAAAGTTGTTATTTGTAAGTCTTTCTTAATTTACTTTTCTTTGGTTTCAGTTAACTAGAAAGAGGAAAGAACTAGAAGAAGAACTAGACATTTAAAATTGATCTCCTAAAGATTGGCTTCACGCAAATGCAAGACATATTTTACTATCGTGATTTCTAAGGATGTCATTTACACAAATTATATTTTTAGACTTTAAAGAACAGATAAATATTTTTGGACCTCTTTTCAGTGGTTCCATGGTGTAATGGTTAGCACTCTGGACTCTGAATCCAGCGATCCGAGTTCAAATCTCGGTGGGACCTGCCTTTTTGAACCATACTCATTATGATTATTTTCTTTAGAATTCTACTACATCTTTCTTCTTTATTCCTTTTTACATAACACTACTTGTTACGCGAATAATATAATAACTTGAACTTTGATCAGATCCCAATAAAATATTTATATATTAGCAAATACGTATGAGTTTCCTTTTTTTATTAATAAATAGTAAATTATATTATCTTATTATTTAGGCTACTCAAATTATTATAATCTACACTTAATATTCTCCGTGAGCAACAACGAAAAAATCGTTTTCCAACATTGAATCTTAAATATACATACAATGTATATATTTAATAAAAAGCGACGATGGCTTAGTACTACATTAGTCGAAAACCGTGTCGTTACATGTAGATTTTAATCCTAGCAATGAGTCGAAGCTTTTAGCGAAGGGAAATGGTGATTTAACTACAACATGGTGGTAAAAGTTTTCCTAATAAACGCCTGGCTATGTACCAGGCTTAGGTCGAAAATCTAAGAATTGAGAACAATTCCTCTTCGAAATCATAGCGTGTTTACCATATTAGACCACACCATCATTTAATAATCATGTGAAAGAGTGGTCAAATGCTGAAAACCTCAAAGCTGAAAAAATAATATTAATTAAAAACTCTATATGACGAATTGTTTCAGTTAGCGTGATACATTTAAATTAATTCAAAAATTAATATTACCTTTCACTCAGTCCCATTGCATAAAATAATACATAAATAATAGTAGTCCTATTTTTAAGTCCGTCGATTTTTTTTAATATTGTCCAGATACAGCTTTCGATGAAGTAAAACATCGTGATGAAACCATAGCATGGTGGTAGGGCTTTTTCTAGCCCGCCTGACTAGCTACCACCCTCAAGTTGAAAATCTGTCGCCAAGCACCTGTTGGTGTGTTCCGGCAGATGCACTTGAGAGCCAGTCTCCTTCTAGGTTTAGCGTGACTACCATCTTAGACCACATCATCATTTAAAATCAGATTTGTAGTCAAACGCTAACCTATAAAGTATAAAAAAAAGATAGATACCAACAGTGTTAATCGACAACAGGTTCAACCATCCGCCAACATCGGGTTGAACCGCGGGCCAACGACACCTTTTATTTAATTTTAGTTGTTTCACAAACGTTTTGTGTTGCATAAAGACGCGACAGCGGCCAAACAATTCCAAGCGACCCTGAACCTGCGAATGAATCAAACTGTACCCACTAGGTAAGTAATGAGGGCCATACTTAGTGAGGGCATTGAGAAGATTAATTTCACTCCATACTGTTTATATTGTATACTTTTCTAACTGTACACTGATATCTAGCGATTTAACGGTACAGCAATGAAGACTCCGTGATTTCTTTTCCGGAACCGCTTCGAAAAATGTGGGTTCGAATACTATATGAAGCCAGAGCTTCCAGTGAAGGAAAAACATTGTTACGAATCCATACCAAGATAGTAGAACATTATATAACTCCCACCAAGGAGTTAGCTAACACGCACCAGTTGGAAATCAGTCACTAACGACGTATAGGCGTGCTTCACAGCCGTATTTAAAACCCAGAGCTTTCTAGACATAGCTTACCGTCTTCAGCCTAATCGTCACTTAACATCATATGAGATTGTGGTGAAACAATAAATCAAAATAAAAATAAAAATTAAGCTAAGAAGGAGATCTGTTTATTCATGTGCAACACGTGGATTATGTACTACTGGTCAATGCTATTTACATAATCTATACCATTTCTTGTATAATGATTTTTACTGATAAAAATAATTACTTATTTCCTATTCCTTTTCTTTAAAAGGGAGTAGAACAACCTGTCGTCCAAAAAGTATTGTATACATGTATTCTAATAGGATGTTAAGGAATAATATAACTATCTATGATTACATATATACTGTCATATATATGTAATTATTAGATATTGCTGACCAGCTGGTGCCCGCGGCTTCGTCTGCGTTGTTTATAACCTTAATAATATATTTTATGTACAGAGAAAAAAATCGAAAGCAAAAATTTACTTTGCTTACTTATAAAATTTGTAGTTTCATAAAAAAATTATAAATTTATGTTCAATTTAAGAGATTGTGATAATTTTAGATAATGGCTAAGTATCTAAATAGTGACCAAAACACTAAAAATTAAAATGATTGAAGTTTATCTATTAGTTTTTTCCTGATACGCGTACACCTAAAGACGTATCACTTTATTTAAAGAGATTGAAAATACTTTATGAGTACATATTATATAAGTCAAATTGTTTATAAACCAATTGTAAGCAGTGTGTAATAAAATCGTTAAGATGGTGTGTCAAACCTAACCCATTTAAACAATAAAAGTACAGTAATATGAAAACAAAGTTTGAAGTATTAAAGGGCTCGAAATACCCGAAAAAAAGTAGGAACAGAAGCATATGGAACACAGTTGCCTAGGCGATTAAAACGTAAACAGACTGTTGACATGTGGTTGTGAATAAACAAGTAGATGGCAACAGAATGTAGATTTGTACGCAGAAGTTATTAGCATCATATTCTATTCTATACTACGATATAAACCGCACACCAACCTCAAACGAAGAAGCCTCAGAGAATAAAAAACTTTAAATAATGCAACTTAATAAGTTGAAAATCTTAATGATCGGACCATCAAAGGTAGGAAAATATGGTAGTGTATACGACTTATAGATATAATTGAAATATAGTTTTTTTTGGTTGTAGAGTGGAAAAACGCAAATTGTAAATTTTTTATCAAACTCAATGAACACAGAAGAAATAAATGAAGTCTCTCGACCAACTCAAGGTGTCAGGATTGTTGAATTCGAACAATCGAGTTTAAATGTTAATGGTAAAACTATTAACGTTGACATAGAACTTTGGGACTGCAGCGGTGATCACAGGTACAATATCTACAAAATGTTAGAAGCGCCATCCATCGGTGCACACTTTTACTATTTATATTGATGTTGTTTGCGATTTATCCTTCTAGAATCAACTGATAGCGCTTAGGTAGCTTTATTATTATCGGTAAATACTATGTATGTATTGGCAAGGAATTATCAACTTAAAATGGACGGTTATGTTTTAATATTCCCTTACAGAGATAACGGAAAGTATCATTGACAGTTTTATCAACATCGTACGTCACTAGTTTCTTATTTGTAATAAAACATAGTCATAAATTATCTGTATAATCTATTTTTATCCTCATATTTTAACTCGAATTTTTAGTCTGTAAAACACCACAACATTGGCAAACAATGTTTTATTCGATTTTTATTGCCTATTAAACCATATTATTTGTACAGGCATAACAAATTAGGCACTAAAGATTAGTTATACATTTCAGTCTTTGATAGCCCACATGGTGTAGAAATGGTAAAGCTTACTGTAGAGTCCTCTAAGGTCGAGAGTTCAATCACGGTGTAGGTCTCCCTCTGTGTGATGAACTCGATTGTTTGTCTGATTTAAATATCTATGTATATGTAACTCAACTGTTGGGTTCCATAGGCATACGTTATAATTACTTTAGAAGTATATAATTATATGTAAGATTGTTCCCTTCTATTATTACGGTCGTATAATGTGACTTTATTTTACATAAAGTATATTTGCTGCCTAATACTGATGATGAACTTATTCTGTAGTTATTTTGTATTTAGTTTTCCGGAAAACATTAAAATAGATATTAAATACGGGAACAAGTAAGCACAAGTCTTCGAATGATAGCCCTCTTCGGACGCCTTTTTAACTATCTAATAAAAGAGCTTTATCTGAAAATATTTACCATTTTTGTCGTGACGTTACTAAAAATCATTGGCAGTTTTTATCATCTTGCATATTCCTTCACACTTATCAATGTTGTTTACGCCAATCTTACACATTTCTTTCAGATAACACTCAAGTACAATGACATTTTTATGTAGCACGCGGTATAGTAATAATAATAAAAAAATTCTACCGAAGTTTCAATACCATTTTTAGGTTTGAATCATGCTGGCCTGCTCTCAGAGTCGGAGTTCAAGGAGTTATACTGGTTTGTTCGTCAAACACAGTTGATAAGGCATCTAGAGAATTGGAACTGCTCTACAATTACTTTGTGTCACAACTTAAATTATCACCAAAACAATGTGTTGTTTTTTATAATTGTACCGAAGAAGATGACGTAAATTCTCTAAATTTGTGTACGTAACAGCTTTATTATGTATATAATAATTTATTTTATTTTATTTAATATATGATTTTTTTTCTTATAATTTCAGCTCCAACATTTACAAAAGTTTCTCAAGTTGCTATGAATTTGAAGTCTGGAGGTAATCGGTTGAAAATTGACTTTTCAAATTATATAGTGTCAGTTTTACAGTCAATAAATAAACCAAAGTAGAAACGTGATTGAATTGTTATTACAACAACCTATAGTGTATACTTACGTGGTGTCAGTCATTCGAAGTCACTGAAAAACATCCATCAAATATTTTCTGCATTGACTGTTGTTATTCTGAAGAGCATCAAAACAAATGAATTAAAGCTATATACAACAAGACGTTTGCTTAATATACATATAACAACAGCAATTACACACTAAAATTTCATTATATGTCACTACTGTTGTTATGAAAATTGATTAAAATTTACATTTATATATTAAGTACGTATCGTTATAAGAAAATGACGGATTTAACAATCATTATTAGTCAAGAAATCAAGACATTGTTATATAAACATAGATTTATTTAAATTTGAGTAGGCCTTTTTCAATAATTGCTAAGACTTATTACAAATCAGCCAAAATACATGTATATTTACATTTTTTTCACTTACATTTAACAGTAAATAAAAATATGGTAATATTGCTTTTATGTTACTAGCTATTTCTCAACAATAAAACCTAGTTATTGGTCTCCCAAGCCCAGGTTTCGGATTCGGATGATATTCGAATCGATTAGCTAAATTGTTATAATCTTAATGTATTTAAAACTTATCACGAATTAGCACTCAGTCTTAAAACATTTGGCCCTTGTACTGAGTAGATTTTAAATTCCATTAAAATTAGACATAATTTATTATAAATTTAAGTTTTCTTGTTACACTTTTATCGATTAACTTTTATTTGTAAAAATACATATATACAATAGACGAGACCTTTTACATAAAACTATATAAGTCTATCTTATAACAATACAATAAAATGGATCCACGGTAAATCTGTCATTAACAAGTATATCATGTTCATGTAACATCACATTATGTAAAACATAGTGTGGGAGAGTTCCCTTACATTGCACAAATAATTTGTTATCGGTGCTTAAATTTTATAAATATAAAAACTTTGTATAGCTTAATTTCTATCATTTTTCCAACTACTGCGATCGTTAAAATTTTTCCTATCTCTGTGACCTCTACCAGAATTTCCTCGATTCCACCTATCATTTCCACGTCCTCGATGACCTCCTCTATTGGGAAATCTAGCGTAGTTTTGTTCGCTATCCATAAAATTAAAATCATTACCTGGACCAGAACCAGGTCCGGGTCCATTGAAGCCCATGTTTCCAAAATTATTTGGACCACCAAATGCGTTATTCTTAAAGTTATGTGGTATATTAGGTGCTATACCTAGTAGCCCAGGAGTGGGGCCTCCCCTTGGATCCGACATAGAATTATTAAAACCATGAATATTACCTAGATTCATGTTATTCATACCGCCCATGCCCATAGAAGGTATGTTCATAATGTTCATATTATTAGGTTCCATCGCACCAGGTGCCATATTATTAGTATTTAAACCGAAGGGATTCTGATTGAAATTAATTGGGGTTTTCAATAAAGCTTCTTTAGGTTTTGGTATATATGAATATTCGCCATTCTCCCCTAAAGATATTCCCAAATTAGTGAATATACTTCCTAATATAGAATTACTTTGAATTGATGAGAGATCAAATTTTTTCCCAAAAGGTTTCTCTTGTTGGTACTGTTTAATCATTTGCGTTACAGGTGCCAAATGTTGATTAACAAAAATTTTTTGAGTAGAGCTCAGTTCCTTATACCAATTAGAATTTTGAAGAATTGTTTGTAATTCTAATGCAGTAGGTTTTTGGTCTAAGCTTTCACTGGCTTCTTTAGGTTTCCTACGTGGGTCCACCCTTGGACCAGTAGATGTTGGTTTAGCAGATTTTTCATTGTCACTGTTCGATTCTTCAGTCGATAGTCTAAATACTTTTCTTAACCTTGGATCTAACAGAGCCTGAGATTTAGCAGTACTATTCCTAATATCCGTATAGTCCGGTCGGGGTATATATATTTGCACTACTTTGTACGTTATAGGAGGATGACTGTTAATCGATGCATTTATTTCAGAAGCAGGAGTATAGTTAGGTATAGCCTTAAATGGTAATCCCAAACGAAAGTCAATGTCCCCACTAGTTCCTTGCCGTAAATCTGTATCGCCGAATGTTGGAATATTAAAATCGGTTTTTCTTAAATCCACGTCAGTTCGCCGGCGGCCATCCGTAGGTTCTCCATCAATACATTCATAAATTGATACTCTAGGCGACTTTTTTATCTTATTTTGAGTATTGATTACTTTTTCTGGTGAACGTTTCGAACGTGGATCCCGCAATTTCGGAGATCCAATGCTTTCAGAGTTATTATCCGATTTATTTTCTTGTAAATTATTTTTCATTGTATAGAGTAACTTTGTAACTTCTTCACTTATATCTATTTTCGAAAGATCTCCTAACCTACTCAATACTGTAGAAGGCTCTATTACATGCGGCGCAGGGTGCTGTGGAGATCTTGTCACATCCTGGGGAGATAAAATCGGTGATTTTTTCTTCATTCCCTTTTCTTCATCGCTAGAATACCATTTCTCGTCAATTAACAAATTGTTATCTTCGTCATCAGTGGTTGAACGTCGATTTCTCTTTTCGGGATTTTTGAATAGAGGCTCAGGTTGAAGAAATCTAATGTCTGTATCACATTCTTTTTTTATATGATTTTCTTCGCCAGAAGAGTGTAAAACGCGAGGAACATCATCAGAAAACGGCAGTACCCTATGATCTACATCTTTTGTTTCATTAGGAATAATTTCTTTATCATTATCAAAAGTTTCGTTAGTAATATCAACATTTTCTTTATCCTTTGAAGCAAACTTCAGAGCATCTTTTGTATATTGATCTATATCGATCATATCTTTTATGGACTGCGATTCTTTTAGGTTAATTACTTTATCTGAAATTTCTTCAGATACAGGAAGACTTACGGCTGGCTGAAAACGCATATCAATGTCCTTTCCTGGAAAATCTGACGAAACTGATGGATTATTCGTTACGGGAATAACTGGTGGCACTCTCAAATCCAAATCTTTTGTTGCTGTCGTTGTTCCAATAAATTGTTGTTGCTGCTGTTCACTGGAAGAATTTATTAAACCTAATTTTTGTATACTCATAGTATTTAGCTGTATTTCAGTTATTTGCTTCAAAGATAATCCAATACTATTTAACTGAAGAACAGTGAGCTGCCCCAATTGGTCTAAATTCTCAATTCCCATTTTCGTTAAGTCGGATATTTGACGGGGTGACAAAACACCAGTTAGATTTTTTATACTTAGAACATTAGACGTCCCAGTCCCAGCGTTACCATTTGGTGAAATATTTACATTAAAATTGACATTAGAATTATCATTTTGCCATCTAGACTGACGCACTTTTGGAGATATTTTATGTCTTTCATTAGCATATTGATTCATATGTATTAAATCTTGTCCTTGAGGATGGGGTATGTGGAGTTCAAAAAGGGATGGTATACCTTTTTCTTGCGTTTCCGCCGATTCTGGAAATTGCTGTATTAACTTTGATTGGGTTGTTTGAATCATTTTTAATGCGCCCTCTCTGTTTAGTCTTGGAAAATCTCCCAATATTTCTTTTGGCGCAGATTCTATATGTTTCAGTAAAATGTTTTTTAAACCGTCGTTCAATGGTCTACCGTGAGCAAATTTGCATTCATCTTTATAAATACAGGGAAGCCCAGTATGATAGTATTTACACGGAAAATCTGCATGCATGTAAAGACATTTATCTCGTTTTGCACAGCAGTCCATCAAATAAAATTTACATAATTCCATTTTTCGTGGTGGCTGAGCATCATGAGAGTATATGCAGTCATCACCTTTATGGCACTTGCCTTGCATGAAATATAAACAAACACCATCAGGATCTTGCATTGGATGTGCATTTCTTCTACGATCATTTTTATTTCTCTCATTTTTATTTCGATCACGTTGAGAAGGCCTGTGTCTTTGTTGACGGTGATTATGACCTCGAGAATCATGGCTACTATCGGAACAATAAGAATCCCGATCATCCTCTGGAAAAGATTCGTCAGGTGACTGTTTTTGCACAGGAGAAGCACCTCTAATACACATCATTTCATTTTCATCCATATCATCAGAATATTCCTGTTTTTTTCTTTTCTTACTTGGCCCATCTTTCCCGTCATATTTCTTCCGTTTCTTATGTTTACGACGATCTTCGTCCTCTTCAGTTTGAATTTCTTCGCCATCGTTTTTATTCATAGCTTTCCGAATTGCCTTCTCAATGTTACCAGCAAAATCGTCTTCTGGAGGACTACCGTACCTACGACTTTTTTTACTCTTTTCCTTCGACTTCTGTTCTCCTTTACTAGACTTTGATTTCTTTTTCTTACCTGATTTTGAATAGTATATATCATGAGACTCAGTTTTTTCTTGCGAAGACCTATCCTGGACGTTCGTTGCACCATCTTCATTCTTGTTTTGATTTTGAGTTTCGGTTATCTCTTCACCTTCACTCTCAATCTCTCCATCCTCCAAATCTTCTACATTGGTTGGAGTCTCCGCCATAATAAACGTGTCACTGTAATTCAGAAAAATAAACATATTTAAAGACTGTAGTACTTAGGGTAACTGTACAATTACAAAAAATTGTTATTCGCGCAGAGTTAATTAAACAATTTAATTCACTAAAATAAACAATAATAACAAGATTTTGAGCTAAACTAATAACAATGTTATTATTAATATTACGCAGCATTATAAAAAAATATTGCATTACGACAGCTAATTAATAATATAAATAATTATCATTATAAATTCTAGTTTGTAATAATAAAGAAATGTTGACCTAATACAACATAAAAACAATAAGATCGGCCTATTTTATTAGAACGATGGAAGCTTGATTCAAATCTTCTTTTATTTATTTTATAGCTTACAAATAGATCAATTTATCAAATTGTAACAAAATTTATCAGTTCATATCCCGAAACCATTAAAAAGCAAAAATTGTGTCTCTTATTTGACTTGTGTTTTTGACAACTCATTATACTTAAAATCGGGAGGAGTTAACTTTAATACAGAAAAATCGTACAAGAAAATGATTAAATTATATGATAAAGAAAACAAGCATTGCATCCTCAAAGTAGTATTTTTGTAACTTTTATCTTGCCATATTCATGTACCCTAGAAATAACATGCATGAGTATCATAAAATTTTCGTTCAAATAAATTAAACACATAAAATAGATACGGCTAATAATGAATAGATAAGTAAAAATAACCAGGCAAGTTATCTAATATTAAAGAATACACAAAATCCTTTTTAAACGATAATATTAACTTTTAGCTATTAAGCTGGTGTTAGATTTTTTTGTGGAACCGATATATAAGCATTTAAAAGTCAGTTTCTTCAGTACCTACTATAATCAATTTTAGTCAATTGACCGGTTTACAAATGCTTATGAAAGTATCTTAAGTAAAAATTCCCTAAATCAATTTAGTTAAAACTAAAATTTAAAACTATTACATTATTTAAAGATGTATGACTATTCCTACATTTCTGTTCTAAAAATACAATATGTATAAACTACGTTGCTATGTAACAAAGCTGTTACAGTATATAATATTCTTTGTACGTGCGAAAGAGACGAAGCTAGAAATAGTCGATACAATGACACAGCGCGCGTCATCAACAGGAAATGAGCGCCATGTTTGTATAATCCTACCAATTTAAATATATATTTTGCAAAGTAGGACATACTGATTGAGAAAATAAAAATCAATTATAAAATTACGAAATCCACACATGATTTACACCTCACAGATAATATGACAATCCCTAATAATCTATAAGCACACAAACTTCTCACTTAATAAAAGTCTTTAAATATCTATAATTTCCTAAAATCATGAGGTTATTTAAATGGTACGACGTAGTGTAAATTTGTACACGGCGAGCAAATTTCGATTTTTCTTATATACTATACCTAATATTCGTTGGAACAATGAGCATTGGGAATTATTCTCCAAGATTCACAAGTTACTTAGATGAAGCGCAGTTAAAAAATCAATATATATGGCAGAAGTCAGTACAATAACTGTTCATAGCCACAACTTTCAATTAATTTAGGTAGATACAGCCAAGCCAAGCAAGCAGTGGGTGGCCGTTCACATTTCACAATGTCTTGCAGTGTGTTGCGTTCTCGCCGCGGATTGAATGACGTCAGCCTTCTAGAACAGCAAGATATCTGTGTCCTTCCTTTCATTGAGGTCACGAGTCGTATAATGCTCACTCACACTATCACACAATGTACAGTGAAATAATATGGCGCATATCTTACGCACACCAGAAAAATAATGAAGAGCGACAATTTAATTTGGCAGTATTACAATTATTAATAATCTTTATAAATTTAACTGATTATTTGTGTACATGATTGAGTTTAATAGATGTTACTACATACAGTAAATAATGGCTTCTAATTAATATACCGACACCAATTTCCCTTTATTATTATGTTTTTATGCAGTATACTGAGTAGGACAAATACTTAAAACAATTATTTTAATATACATTAAACAGAATAAATAAACATCATGCATATTGAGAACTGTACATTCTACACCATTAAACCTGAACAAAAATTCCACTGATAATAATATATAATGAAGAAAGACAATGCAGTAATGCGACCGCCATTTTGTAATATGTATAACAATATCAACCAAGAACTTCAAAGAAACAAGGCAAATTTACCAATAGTTAATATACCATGTGTAAAAAAATAAATATAATACATAACTATTGTTGCACGTGTACGATATTTTCTTTAGCGAGTCAAGCACTTTATGTAAATAGGGGACACGCATTCATAAAAATATGTCCTAGCAAGTAAATAATATTAAGTGTTACCAATCTTACATTAATGAACAATTCACTATGTGCGACTACTATACGCCATGTAAAATAGAAATATTCATAGCATTGCTGCATAGGATAGGACGTTATAAATCGAGTACGCTATATTGATTTCAAACGACGACTGCTGCGTAATTATGAGCGATCAAAAAATATTTAGTTCTAGTTTCGAACACATTTTGAAGCATTTATTAGCGCTATTGTAGCGGAAATCGCTGTCGCCCTCTGTAAAAATAAAAAAATATAGTAATTTAATTATCTATGCATATGTTTTATTATTAATCCCTTTATATATTATTTATTTTTTATGAAATACACATAATTAACTATAATTCATTTATTTCAATAAGAAATGTCTTTATTACATTTTTCTTTATTCCCTTAAAAAAATAAGTTATTTATTAATATGTATTTTTTATTATGTATATAATTATTGTACGACATTTTTTTGGTATTACTTTTGAATTAATATCTTTATAGATATAGTTGTCCGGAAAATAAAATTTTATATCTCATAATAATATTTTTCCATACCTACGAAAATGTCACTGTCATCATGATAATCAAATAGTATCAATTTTACCAATTGTGAGTCTATAATTGTGATTTGTGAAAAGTCAGCATTTTAAAACGAAATAAAATCACTTTAGTATTGTAATATCTCCACTGCATTTTAAAATTAAATAATATCGTAAATATAAATGTCTCAACATTTCAAGTAATTTACTCGCAATGTCTGATCCAAATAATCCATTCGTTGGTTTATTAGGATCTTCAGAAGTCGGGGCAGCAGTTAACACAGGACATTTAAGCAATAGCACATCAACGAATCTGTTTAAATCGTCAGAAGAAAATGATGCTGAAACAATAAATAATCTGGTTGAAAATATATTTCACTTTACCATAAATCCAAACGCTCTAGAGGGACAGACAGACCGACAATTAGTTTATTTAGAAGAACTAGCAGAAGCGTCAAAACCTCGTAAATACATCGATTTGGAAGCCCTCGAACAAGCTTTATTTGAAAGACTGCTACTCCAAAACATTGAATCGTGTGTGTTGCCTAAAACAACAAAATCTTTTAAAGAACATGTGATACAAAAACAAGTATTTCCCTACTTATTCAGCTCCATGCAAAATCTTCAAAGTTTTGAAAGTGTAAACACTGATACAGTAGGAAATGTATTACATAAAATGAAAGAACTTATATTCAGAAATGCAGTAACCGCAATAAAACAGCCAGCACTTTTTGAAGATCAAGATTTTTCTAAGCAACTCGTTAAGTTGTTGCAGCATGTCGACCCACAGAGCCATACATTTTTTATTGATATTGTCAAAGCATTTATGTTGGAGGGTAAGTTTTATATAGAAACTAATAATTCATTCAACAATGTTGATTACTAACATGCACACTATAGGATTTTTTTAATTCATTGCTATAGTCAATATGTATTAAAGAAATTATTACCCATTTTGTATACATTATTATCTAATTACTTTAGTCTAAACATGACAACATGCCTGATATGTATGTGCAATCCAAAATTAATGGTGAAATGAGAGGACGAGAGGTATACTATCCGTCAACATGGAGTGCTGTCATGCTGAGTTGTCAATCTTAACTCAAACATAAATTATATAAAAATATTATTATATTGAACATAAACTGAAATAGTCAGTGTAATAGGTTTACAATCATATACATAGTGGTAGTATTCCAGTCAGGCAGGATATCCTACTATTCAGATAGTAATAATAATTAATCTTTATATAAAAGTAAAAAGACATTTAATTGTATGTATGTTGTATATTTTTTTGAAGCTTTAGATAACTGTGAATTAGTCAATTAGTCCTTGATCTGTCAATAACAGTTTTATTACAAAGACGAAAGTGGACTCGCATTTAACACAATTTACTAAACAGTGTTTAAAATTTAAAACCTTGTTGAAAATATGTATAAAATATAAAATTGTAAAATACAAAAGTGTATCTAAGTGGTCTCTCGCTAAACATTTCGTGTAAATTTTTTTATGCAAGCAACTCTGAATACTAAATGAATCTGAATTCAGTCAATTCAATGTCATCATATAAGAACATTTAATTACATACATAATTATATTTTGCAAAACAATTTCATTTTATAAATAATATTTTTGGTCAGATCTTCATTTATTTTAAGTAAAATTGTTTGTTACTATGATATTTTCATTAAAAAGAAATGATATAATTGTTAATATAAGTAATATACAAGTTTAATATACTATGTAGAAGTGCGTGAAGTAGAATAACAGTATAATCATAGACTAAATATATTGCCAAATGTGATATAGTAAAAGTTATGATTTACTTGTGAATATCTACACCTGCTTAATTCATCTATACCTTCCAAATAAATTATACCCACAAACTATATCATATTGAATTATATTTCTATTACTTTTTCAGGTGATGATGGGTCTGAGGAACAACTAAAACAGACAATGTTACATGTATTAAGAAGGATACACACTGATGTAAATAAATACAATGTAGTGAATCTGCCTATTTATATTTTACCTTCAATTCAGGTGTTTGCTGGTAAGTACAACTCTTCTAAATGAGCAGCTTTGGGTAATTTACTGTAAAATTCCATTCTCTCTTAATATAACTAAAATTAGAACAGAGCATACTTATAAATAAGGAAACAATAAAAGATTATCAAATTATACTATTACAATAATCTACATATTGATCCCACCAAAGGCATTTCATAATTAAAAAGACAGTAGCTTTTTAAGGTTTTATATGATACAAACTATTAATCATTAAAGTCTGTAGAATGTACTACAATAATTTAGTTAATAGTTGTATCCTTAATAATAATCAACACTTAGAAGAACATATAACATTAGATAATACCTTTAAACTTTATTAACTCGGATTATCTAAAAAAAACTTATACCAAAAACTCATACCATCTAAATATTTTACTACATATATGGACATACACAGTTGCTTCTGATATGCTAGGAACTCAAGTGAGACATAATGATCTGTATATCATTCGTAATTGAATGTAGTAGGCTATAGTAATAATTAAAAGTAAAAGTATTTTGTTCCTCCAACAGTATGCAATCTGAATATATTTATTTACCTTAACTATGATTGTCAACTTTTTGTTTTCTCTGTAATTTGCCAGTATAAATAATTCTACTTATTTTTTGTCATGGATTCACTCTCTTGTTAATCTAGATTTGACCTATCTCTTGATAATTTCTTTTTTTTTAAATGAAAGGTACCATTTGTTCTTTTCTGCATCTCTGACAAAGTATATTTGAAATTTACAACAAACAAATCGAGCAGTCGCATTTATAATAGTATTTTGAATGTTCAAAACGAATTCTTAAATATTAATAATGATGTAAATTATAAGGTAATCCACATTTGGCACCAATACTAATGGAAGCGTGTGAACCAAAGGGCGAAAGTGGTCGACTTTATCAAGACTCAGTAATTGGAGCTCTTTTGAGCCTGTCTGCTTTACCCAAAACTCCTTCATCACTCCATGAATTCTTTGAAAATCCGGTGGACCGGGTAAATATATTTAATATGTTAAACAATATTCAATTCATTCACTCAAAGCTTCAAATATGCGAACGGTAAATCTATTTGAGAATGAAAATGAGAAAAAAATATTTGTGCATGTCTTCTTTTACAATTATTGCTATAACATCAAAGTATTTATTAAATCATATATTTTTACAGAACATTTTAAGTATCTTATAAAATGGTAATTATACAGGTAATCTTTAAAATTTACAGGCAGCTACAGCACTAGTGGAATCATCAATATGGAATGCATCCTCCCATTTAACTAATAATTTACATAAAATATTTCTTTCCTTATTAAAAGGAGGTCCACATATGAGAAATCGTGTACTAACATGGATTGGAAAATGTTTAAAATGTAATACTGCTAGGGGTAAACTATGGAATGTACAAGTAAGATATCTTTTATATACTGTTTGAATGAATACATGAATATTAGTATTAATTAGAAATCTGTTAAAGGGATTTTTATAAGCACTATGCCTTCAGCTATGTGTATTTTCTTGCCTTGGAGAAGTAGAGCAAGGGGTGTGGTGCTTGTTATTTTTTTAGTACATAATATATATATATATATACCACCACAATCTCATCTGATGTTAAATGATGATGTGGTCTAAGATGCCAGAACACACCAACAGGTACTTGACGATAAATTTTCAACTTGAGGGTTGTAGCTATCCAGACGAACTTAGAGAAAGCCCTTGCACCATGCTATGGTTTCATCATGACGTTTTCTTTTACCGAAAGCTCTGGCGCAGTTGCTAGGATTGCAACCTACGCCTTTCGACGCTGTATCGGAACACACTACCAACTAATCCATCATCCCTTCAATATTTCGTTAAGATAATAAACAATAACGAACCAGTTTGTTATGAACAAAAAGGGTTTGAATGATTAAAAAAAAGGTTATTATGTATACAAACACAGAAAATTTACAAATACATTTGATAAAATAAATCTATTTTAGCAGTAAAATGTCAGCCTTACAATACAGTAATAATACCTATGTATGGTAATTACTTTTAAATTTAATTTGTTTAAGATAATAAAGAAAACATTTTTATTAATTCATCATATTACAGGCCAGAGAAATAAATGCAACAACATTAAGCTGCGTGTCTGATGGATTCATGTTGAACTTAGGTGCAGTATTGCTTCAGCTTTGCCAGCCATTCTGTGCAGTCGCTGATGACCCAAAATCTCTGAAAATTGATCCCACGTATGCTGCAGTTGCAGTGAGTTTAATTTTTTTATTTCTATGTGGTTTGCTTTTGCTCTATACTTTATCTGAACTATAAATTCTATAACATAGAATCTATCTTTATATATATAGAATTTTTTGCGTCGTCGTCTGTGCCTGTATGGTTTAGATTAATTATTGGAACCAGTAGGTACCTTTGCGATCTGATTGGATGTTTTGGTTTTTATTCTCAGGGTATGACAACATCTGAGGGTCTCCTGATCATAAATTCTGATATTGGAAACTTAGCTTTTCTACTTTAATTACACAAACTTCACATTTTAAGTACTGATATTGGTTGTTTTAAATTAGTTCACTAGTTTTAATATATTGTATATACATTATATTTATTTATATATATAATTTTAATATCCAGACATAATATTTTTTGGATTACTATTATGTTCTATTTTATATAATCATAAAGTGATAACACAATAGTGATAAGTATAAAACACAATATGTTTTGCATATCATAAAATGGATAATGAAACTTTATATTTATGCCATTTTATTTTAATTTGCAGACAGAGGAATGTGCTTCAAAGTCTGTACATTTAGACTGCTTAAACACCGAGACATGTTTACTGCCAGCTCTAGAGGGTGAAGACGGGCAACCTGTAAAGCGACCCACGGCTGAGACGTACAATTTCGTCACTGAGTGTTTTTTTATGACACAGAAATGTATCGACTTGGGTGAGTAGGGTTTACATTTACTAAAACAAATTAATTAAAGCTTCATAATAAATTGTTTATTTACGTTCATAACTAATAAACAAATGTTATTTTAATTTGTACTAATCTCGCACTGAGACAGTTGTGCATTATTTTTTTCACTATGTTGCCTTGATTTACAATTTGTTATGCATACTGGGAACTATTTCTGTTTATTATTCGGTTCACAAACAAAGTACCACAGCTAATATTGCACATAAAACATATACAAGAACATAAAAAATAAATATGTATTGTGTGCCTTACAAAGTGAACATAAATTATAAAATGACGGAATTAAAATATAGAGTAACATTTTCTCCTAAACACCACATCAGTTTGAAGTAAAAGATGTATATCATAAAGGCGTCTTACATTGTTAAACCCATAGAACATGCAATATGGAGGAGAGGGTTAGTAATTTATTTTAAATATGTTTTTGGAATGAACAGGATTATTTACTCAATTTTGCAATAGGATTATATTGTATAAAGGTATACAGTATGTATAATAATATAAGATAACTTTATGTGTACCATACAATAGTTTCTGTCATCAGATGTTACTGAATGCAAGGTGGTAGAAGTTTCTACTGGCTTTGGTGCGAACACCTCATCCATGATGATAATCTCGTCACAACGACGCTTTTTTAGATTTTTTGCTTTTCGCAATTTCAATTATATCCCTATTGGCCCCAAAGCTTCCTAAGCGACATAACAGCATCGCCCAGCAATGGATTTCTTTTTTTTTTATATGTTTTAGGTATGACATTTGACCGCAAAGTCGCTTGATGTTAAATGACGATGTGGTCTTGGTAAACACAGTTAAACCTACAGGTATTAGAACTCAAGTGTAACTGTCATAACACACCTAGATGTGCTTGGCAACAGACTTTCAACTTAAGGATATTAGCTAACCATCATGACATGGTTTCATCACAACGTTATTCTTTACTAAAAGCTCCAGCATGTTCGCAAAAAAATCGAACTTATGTCGATCGAAGAAGTGTTAATATACACTAATTTTAGTCTTCTCATTTTGTCGCCACATTACCTTACTACTAAAAAAATGGACAGGTGTAAGGGTATGCGCCGAGAAGTTGTGGCGGACTGGACAGGAACTTGCGCAGGCGCAGCGCTCACTCACTGACGGCGAGTCCGTGCCGCTCCACCACATGCGCGAAGCACTACGCGCTCGGGTTAACCATCTCATGACCAAGTACCTTGTAATTTTTATTTATCATTCCTAACATAAACTTTCCAATATTTGTTCACCACATTCACTTTACAAATTTCAAAATATATAAACTTTCCTCTGCTTATGCTGTTTTCAAAAGTTATAATAATATTAGCAAACTCGTGGTGGTCGAGAGGTTTGACCAGTGGCATGTCAATTCGATCTCCACAGGTTCAAACTATGCATGCATCTCCCAAGGACTTTTTTTTAATTTCTAGACATTTTTACTCATTTAAGTTTTTTACGCAATCACCTAAAGGTGAAGGAAAACATCGTGAGGTAATTTGAACCTGAGAAATATTCTATTAGTATCACCGTATGTAGTATAATATAGAACTGTGGATTTCGAAGGGTTTGAAATCGTTAATACATTGTAGGCTGGTGTGGTGATTTTGCCCATATCTTCCTTCATGATGAGACCTATGGCCCTGCAATGGATCACTTAGAAGCTGATAGGATGATAATTTCTTTGAAAGAAATTAAATAAGCTAAATCATGTATACAACTCCCATAATTTTAATACAACAAATAGACATTTTGTCAATTTATTTTTTAGACTAAGAACAATAAAATTAAATAATATCAGTTAATTAATATATAATGGATACATTATCAATTTGTTATAATAAGTTTAAGGTTAATGTCAATCTTTACTATTTCTAAAGGTAAGATGTTACTCTTATACAATCAATGATTCCATGTACTACATTTATTAAAATTGGTTGAAATTAAATTAAATTTCAATTTTTACAATGGTTTTTTTTACAAAATGTAAAGCATTAATGATAATTTTTATAGGCTATCAATTTCGATATGACAAACAATTTTTAATATCATCTTCGTCCTCATGGGCCTTTATAACTGAAAAATATAAATTTACAAAAATGTTTGAATTTACAGATTTATTAGATAAATACGGTTTTATTACAAAAACAAAAATGAACACGCATTTAGCACGAGTTTTACTAAACAGTGACTAAAATTGTAACCAGTATTAATCACATTTTTAAAATACTTTATTACAAAAACGTGTCCAAGCGGTCTTTATAATAAGCAAAATATAAGTCTAATATACTACGTCCAAGTGCCTAAAGTGGAACAACAATCAAATTTGAGATTAAATACATCATTGTCAAATGTCAACATTGTAGTTATGTTTTACTTGTGAATCTTTAAAGTTGTTAATTTTATCTTTTATTTTTTATATTATAGGGGGCAAACGAACAGGTGGGTCTCCTGATGGTAAGTGATCACCGCCGTCTATAGACACTAGCAACACCAGGGGAGTCGCAAGTGCGTTGCCGGCCTTTTAAGTATGTGGGCCTCCAGCACTCTCACTGACCAAACGAAACGCAACAGTGCAAACACTGTTACTTGACGTCGGCTTTCTGTGAGAGGGTGGTACTACCCCGGGCGCGCCGACCCATTCATTCTGAAACCAGTAATAGCTTCAGCGTAGCTCTACCACCTAAATCTTCCAAATTAATTATATCCACGAAATCAATAAATTACTACGTAACGCTTTTCGCCGGCAAACGTAATTACAATAAAATACTAACTGTCTAGAAAACTGTTAGAAAATCTTTAAATTTTAACTGTATCTATCTCCAAATAAAGGTAAGATAATCTTTTGTGATCAAACTTTTATAAACAAGTGTTCAATGCATATTTAACTTTTGTGAAATAAGACGGATAGTTTTTTTATTTAACCCTTAAATAAGTTTATATTTACAGATTTGTGAGTCTTCATTGCGCTCTGCTTGAAACGGATATGTTGAATAATCTACATCGACTACTAGCCACTACGTGTACGTGGCTCGTTCAAGTTGCCGTGCGCTCGAACCCGACTCATCCGCAACAAACATACGCACCAACTAACGTCGTACACGTACAAATGCCCGTGATTACTCCACCACCAGATACTTTAAGGTATTTTATTATATTTATTTATGTACTAGCTACCCACCCTAGCTTCGTACGGGTGGTATACTTCAATGAAAATAAGACCTAATCTTGACTTCACAGCATGACCATGTAATCAAATAAAATGGCAACTGAACATTAATCTACCAATATTTTAAAGTCCTACGTAGTGTCTTCTATCTCACTCACTCAGTCACTTTTTTTCATAGACAATTTTCAAATATTTACTTTCATACAAACCTTGTCATGACAATTATAAATAAAACAAAACATGATTTAACTATTTAGCTGCAGTCATTCTGAAGTGACGCGCTTACATACATTCAGCATTTGATTTGTATGTATATAGATTTGCATTAACGATGTACAACAATTACTTTTAAATTAAAAACTACGTTAACAAATACATATATTTTTGTACACCGTAGATGTATCCCCGAGTTTGTGTTAGAGAACATTGTTGTTCTGATCACAATGGCGCGACGGACCGTCCTTGAGGAAGCGGACATCACGGGTATTTTGGAACCAGTCCTGACTCTTGTTATTACGTTTATGGGTGATTCATCGCGCACGTACAATCCACATCTCAGGTATTTTACATAATATAAATATTTCTAACTTTCCAGTACATACACGAATTTAATTTGACTAATATTCTTATTTTAACCATAATTTATATATTTTTAAATTTCAAAATTATGGGAAAAAACTAACTCTTTTCATATTTTTTTTCTTGGTAATATATAACACTTAAGCTAGTCAATATCTACTAAACAAAAAAAAACGATAATCGGTTGAAAAACATAGGAGGAAGATGTACTTAATTGAATTGTCTATGCCTTTTCATATATAGGAAATATCGAATATAGATAATTTGTGTCATATTTATATGAACGAAATGATCACATCAAATCAACATAATATGATTACAAGGTTACAAATTATTTGATATTTTATGAACTACTTTGCAGGTTTTTGTTTTTTTTTTTTGTATCTTCTGTGTACGAATATAATTTTAATGACGATCAGTTGAACGTTATCAGCGTTGCTATCAGCGCCATCTAATAGTGCGTTATAGCAAAATGGATAGTATAAAAACATTGATCAGGAAAAAACATTTCGATGTACTATAAACCCTCAGTGGTGACCTGTCATAGGATTATCTTGGAACAGTTTATGAATGTCATATTAACCTACAATCATTTAAATAATTATAGTAGTGAGAGTCTTAATAAAGAAGCTAATGAGTGTCTTCCTGCATACATTGTAAAAAATAGTTATGAAAATATTAATTAATCTGGGTTACAGAGCTCGTCTAGCAGAATGTCTTGAAGCCATGTTACCCAATAATCCCGACGACCAACAGCCTCTTAGCAGCTTAGCTTCGTTCTACAGGGAACAGCTTTTCAAAGAACATCCGCATAGATTACAGGTAATTAATTAAATATTTTAGATTTTGATGGTGACTGGAAATTTGCCATACAATAAGTTTATTTTTGTTGTTTTGATTTCGAAAACATATTCAAAGATTTCTATCGCATGCGTTGTTCGCGCACTAGCCCTATCTCTCTTAGTCTCATACACAAATAAATTTATGAATCCCTGACAAATCAAATCAGGATAATCGGATATTTTGATCGAATTATTGCATTGTCATGGGTCTTCGACGAGTGTGCAAAGTTTGGCTCAAATCTGCTCGTCTAAAGTGGAACAAAATCACGTTCGAATCGTCCGTTACATTCATACATACCGGTGTAACTAATATAAGCGTGTTTAAAAAATAGAGAAGATATATTATCACCACTAGTTTATTGAGCGCATTATTTCTTGAACCCATGCAATGATAGTTGTTCAATTCCTACAATGTCTCTGAGTTTTCAATGAAGGAGAAGTATTGCGATGAAACTATAACATGATGGTAAATTTTCTAATGCGCACCACGATAGCTCACTATCGACAAGTTAAAGATCTGAGACCAATTACCTAAATGTTAGTTTGGAGAACTGTATTTGAGGGCCAGTTCCTTTATTTAGAGTTAGCATGTTATCATTTTAGTTTACATAGTAAGATTATGATAAAAACTTAAAATAACGTGAAGATTTTTTTGTTAAAAAAATGAAATTAATTCCAGTTGGTGCCTTGCTTATTGGATGTATTCGTGGGAATAGAAATGACCGGTCAGAGTGTTCAATTCGAACAGAAGTTCAATTATCGCAGACCCATGTACCTCGTTATGGATTTCCTATGGGGTATTGAAGAATACAGAGACGCTTTCACGTAAGTTACTACTCGGTGTTTGTAGATTTTCGAATGTTAGTTTTTGGAGAATTCTTTTTACTCAACCTTAAAAACTTTTGTTATGGACATTATTGTCATTCACCCACTGAGTAAGTTCTAAAATTGTCAAAAAGTATTTCAGCGCTTTAGTGAATTATAGTAATTGAATAGTAAATTGATTAGAAGTGGATAACAAAAGTTGAACCATTTAAATCTTTTTAAAACTAGATAATCCCGGGGCGTCACACGTATTCGTTATTATTTGTTGTATTTTGTATTTGTTTATTTGTTTGTAACATAATTTTGCCAATGTCAAGTGAATAGAGCCATAAACAATAGAGATTGTATCCAACAGTTATTCGATTTTATATATATCCAGATCGGACTAATCTACAAATAGACACCACAAACAAAACACATGTAAACTACACATAAAAGATATTGTTAAATTACAAACATACGTAAGAAAAATAAAATAAAACAAGGAGCAAGACCCTAAAACCTAAGGTTTTTTTTTAATGGCATCTATTGAAATGACAACTGACAATCAGATACGACATTCATTGCCACAATAAAAACATAATATTTTATGAATTTTTACAGTAAATTAGCGAGGGAAGCCGAATCGAACATGGAAGCAGTACACCCGCCGATATTTTTGCGCTTCGTCAATTTATTAATGAATGATGGTATATTTCTGTTGGACGAAGCACTCGGAAATATGGCTCAAATACGTACAATGCAGAGTACAATGTATGTAGAATATTTTATCAAATCCTTTTTTTATATATAAGTTGGTCTTTAGGTATTGTTAATTAACTGTTATAGCCCTTTCTAATTACAAACCCCATCAAATTAATTAAAAATTAAAAGGCTTAATGTGAGACGATACTGATGTACATAATAATTGTACATAATATGTACATATGTACATAATATTTGCTGGTAACATAAAGCAAATCATTTAATAAACATCAAGTTATATTTCTAATAGTGCTTATTTACCATGACAATGTGAGACGTCACTTTTTCTTCTTCTTACCCTTATCCCAACTAAGTAGGGTCGCTACAACATGTTTCTCATATTGTGATGTGTCATTTGACTTAATTTTATCGTCTCACCTCTATGAAATTAATATTTCATGTCAATTTTACCAATCTCAAATAAAATATTAAGCCATCGCTCCATTGTACATAATGACTTCCCAAAACGCAAAATTAGCAACTCCAACCCTTTTTTATAATAAATATTCTTTAATGAAAAATTTACATTCGACATAAGTAAAATATTGGAATCATATAAAATTAAAAGCAGCAAAGGGCAACCTATAGTGATTGAAAAAATAGTAATTGAAAAAAAAAAACTGCTGAATTCTAATTGTATCCATAGATGATCATGAAGAATATATTGCTATCGTCTTTGGGCAAATTTAAACTAATCAAAGTCTACAAGATATACAAAAAAAGAATTTACATCCTTATTTAATTTTTTCATTTCTCTTGTAATTTTTAATTGCATTAATCAATTCGTCAACATAAATAAAATGATAGAGATCTGCTGTTGTGCGCGCATTATTCAAAAACGATAGATTTTGATATTTTACCTGTTAAACACTGTGGTCTTTATCTAAAATAAAAATTATGACGACTTTGTTTGATATAGATTTATTAAAGTTTTAAGAAGCTACGATTTCTATTAATACTATTTAAGCGAAGTGTGTTTTCTTATCGTGAAGAATTGGGGCAAGCGGTGTGTTCCTTTTTTTCCTCTATACATACAATGTTTAGTTAACATGTAGTTGCGGGTATTATGTAGCATATTTATAATTTAATAATCGTTTTATGTAATAGCGATTCCAGCGGGTGGACCAATTTACCTGCTCAAGAACGTGAGCAGACTCTCTCGAACCTGTCGCATACGGGGATGTTGGCGCGCTTCGACAACATACTGGGACGTGATACGATACGCACGCTGGTGCGGCTCACTGCGCACGCGCCCTACGTCTTCTGTCACCCGACTCTCGTCGAACGCATCGCTTCTATGCTCAATTACTTCTTGCTCCACTTAGTTGGACCCAACAAAAAGAATTTTAAGGTGCGATATGATATATGCGGTTCACAGATAGAGGAGAACAATGTACACTGTGGTCAAAATTTGACCATAATTCATTTTGTTCAAATTGTTTCAATACATTCAGTTTGCTAGTTTCAATATTAAGGAAAAAATGAACGTTTTTGAATTTTTTCTAAACAAAAAAAATCTGAAGAACCGAGTAGAAAAACGTACTGAACTATTTATATATAGATATAAGATTTTTATTTTTATATATAAGATTTTTATTTCACATATGACGTACGATTTGATCGATATTTTTGATTTTTGGATTAGTTTATTTTAGATTAGCGTTTCTCATGGTGCAACCAAAACATCCTTTTTTTTGTATTATAGTTTTCTATATCGCCAGTGGAAATGCTAATTGAATTACGATTCTGTAATAGACTTTATTTGCACGTTAGACTATTAGGCATTTCACTATTAATACATACATATTTTAATTTGTAAATTACTATATGTAATGATAATAATAAAATATCGAGCATATTGAGTAATGCATAATATAGCATTTAATAAATAAAAACCATTTATTAAATATTCAAAATTACACCATTAAAATAATCGAAACGCAAAATAAATGCAGCACTAGAAGATTTATTCATCGAAATTAAATATCCAGTACCTAGTATTATATTAAAAACTATACTTTCCATAGCTACTAAAGGTGAATAAGTAGATAATATGGTGATTAAAACTGGATAGAACTGATGATAAAGACTAGTAACTCAATATACACTGTGTCAATATAATGAGCAAGTACACTCTACCATAATAAGTACAATAAAGTTGGTATTAATTGTAGGTAAAAGACATGAAAGAATTTGAATTTGATCCAGCGAGCACAGTACTGAATATCTGCCGCATGTACGTTGAGCTGGGCAGCAACGAACGGTTCTGCGCTGCCGTCTCCAACGATGGACGATCTTACTCACCGCAATTATTCACTTTGGCAGAAGCTGTCTTGGGTAAATATATGTTTCACTAAATCAACTACGTATGTTTCAAGTAAACAAAAAGTCTAGACACAAGTTGCATTATCAAGTCACACCGACATGTACATTTTTGAAAGCACAATTATATTCCATAGGTTCATAAATCAAGCTTATACGTAAAATCTGTAATTATTTTAATTACTGTCAATTTAAATAGAAAGATAAAACATTTATTTATAACTACGAGACACAGGGATACGTAATATATACATATTAAACCTGAGAAAAAATATGAATATGAAGAAATTTTGAATCAGAGAAAATCGTTAATACTTCTTAATATTACATTTAACGTATTGCTATTTTAACGGGGTAATTTTTTTCGGTATCCTGAACAATATTGTCAAGGTATTAAAATATATTATTTTTTTCATACTGCCTAATGAATACCAAGCATTGATTTTCAGCTAGAACCCAGAGATATTCACGATCCTTTAGGAACGCTACTTAAAGTCTATAGAAATCATTAAATAAAACTTCTGATGTAATATGTATATAGTAAATATTACATAAATATACAAATGTACTTGTATCGCTATCTTAATTAACCAAGTAACTTGGAACCATCTATGAAACACTTCTCATCTAATAGTCATACCTTTTTACCTTTTTTTTTTTGCTGAGCCTCAAACAAACTGTATTTTCATTACTATTATACTTGGTTTTTGGTTACTTTGGTTATCTTAAAGTAATATTATGTTACTCCTTCCAGTTCGCATTGGTGGCGGTGGTCTAATCGGTTCTCTACAAGAGGTCGCCACGCGGGTAGAGGCATTTGCTGAACAACGCCAACGCGATGAAGAGATTCTGGCAAATGCTCCCGATGAGTTTCTTGATCCGATCATGAGTACAATAATGATGGATCCAGTCATACTGCCAAGTTCTCGTACAACAGTAGACAGAACAACTATTGCAAGGTAAATAAATATTATAAACTAGAAGTCGCAAGCGCCGCAATTTCGTCTGTTTGTATCTTTATAAAGGATTATATTTGTGCGGAACCATTTTTTGTCTAAAATGAAAGTAACATAATTTGCTCCTTATAACATCAGCTATCTACCAGTGAAAGTCCTGTCAAAATCGGTCCAACCGTTAAGGATATTAGCCAGAACAAACAGACAGACAGACAAATTTTGTAAAAATTGGTTTTATGTTACAATAAAAGTGTCGTAAATACTTTCATATGTATGTAGTATTTTTATTTTGATAATACCAACAGGTACTTCTATTGTATTGTTTGTGTGATCGATATATATCATAAAATACGGAAGTTCTGCAATCAAATGACATATAAAATTGGTTATAAGAAACCACTATTTAAAAGCACTAAGATTTCAGCGGCGTAGCTTTTCTTGTCATGGAGTAGTGAGGCAGTCAATATGGTGCGCATGAACAGGCTAGGGAAAATAAACGGAAAATTGGTTTTAAGGAAATTTCGTAAGCAAAGTATATATTTGCTTTCATTTTTTTATGCGTTTTCCTTTGTAAATAAAGTCAAAATGAAAGTAAACTAAAGTCTTTATCAAATTCTATTTCTCTTTAATGTTTCATAAATCAATATACATATATATACTATTCTTTTGAGGCTCAGTTACGACTTTGATCATTAGATGCGGAATTTTTCTTAAATAGTTTTAGGCTAATATTTTTTTTAATTCAATTGACCATTTGCCATTTTTAATTCTCAATAACGCTGGCGAATATCATCTACTAACTATTTAAAATTATTATTTCAGGCACCTTCTTAGTGACCAATCAGATCCATTCAACAGATCCTCTCTATCGATGGATCAAGTGAAGTCCAACACAGAGCTTAAGGAGAGAATACAGGCATGGATTGCTGAGCAGAAGCAAAATATTGCTCAAACTAGGACCAGAAATAATTAGATTTAGCATGTATACATGAAGGTTCACTAGGGAAGCTAGTATTTTAATCGACATTAGTAAGTAGATTTCTTACTGAATGCAATATTACATGATAAATTGTAAAAATCTTTATTCACATCATTGACTATTTTATTCTTCTTGTATTCTACACTCGGGCAAGCAAATTTTTGTATTATATATTAAAGAAATATATATGTCTTATTGAAAGAAATGTGAAAGAGTTTGTGTTCAAACTGACGGTTAGGGGTATTTGTTATTTGTGTACTTTACACTGCCCTAGTGCCCTAATTTTTAGTTTACTTCAATGCATTACCATGCATTATACACATTGATTTTTAATCTGTTGTGCAATCGTATTTATGTACATGTGCGAACTATAACTATGATGTATTCTATAAACAAAAAAATTGACACGGTCTTTCTTCATTCGAAGCATGGGATGTAGGTACGGAATTTATTCTACTAGTAGTGTAGTCGAAATCATAATTAATTAAATTTTCATATTGAAATGTGCAGAAACAAAAACGTTATTTGAAATTTTTTTTAATTGCTAACTTCTTTAGCCGTGTCGAGGGTTTTTCTTTGCTGTTGACAATATCTTTTCTTTATATATAATAATAAAGGAAAAAAAAAGAAAATCGGTCGAGAAACAGAGGTGGAAAAGTTCTTAACAGTTTTGTCTTTGCTCATTTATATATCGATGAGTTGGTCGTTATTGCATTTCTGTACTATGCCGGTAGTGACGTCACTAATCTATATAACGTGATACATTTTCAAAGATGCTGTCACACAGTGATATGAACGAATTTACCAATGAGCCGCATAACATTAAGTTAGGTGACGTCTATATCGTTTATCGAGATTGAAGTATAAACCTACAAGCAATTGAAGAGGACTAAGATACTACTTTTTTTTTACTTATTATACGGTTAATATCTAAAGTAATGGTATAAATGCGAAAGTGAGTTTGTTCGTTCTTTCAAGCCTTATCTACTGAACCGACTATCATGAAATGTTACATGCATGTTTTCACAGGTATAGAAACGAACATAGGACACCTTTCATCCAGAAAAATTGTAAGTGTTCCCGAGAGTTCAATCGAATCCACATCAATGCGAACGAAACCGCGAGTAAAAGCTAGTTAATTATAATTCTGAGTGAATATTCCCTTCAAAATCTTTTTGTTATTGTATACTTTTATGCCTTAAGAACTGATGTATGACTGACTGCCACCGGACCTGATACAGCCTAGAATGGAGACTGGTTCTCAAGTGCAACTAACAACACTCTTTAACTTACAATTGATGACATTATCCTACTTTTATAATTAATAATTCAATAAATATGGATAGAAATCTAGAAAAAAAAACAAAGTGTCACTGTGTCCATTTAGTTTGTAATTTCAAAGTTATGTTTTATCCTCAATATTGCTCTAAATATATGATGCACATGTGTATAATTTGAACATTCCCATAAATAACACAAATTTCTGTTTTTAGCATAATTCAATTTATATGTAAGTATTCTTTTATTAGTCAACAGTTCCTTAAACTTTTATTTTGATATATGAAATGCAATTATTGGTTAATGGTGTTAGTTATTGCAAGGGATACTTTTAGTTAGATGTGTGTATATTTTTTGTGATAATATACTTTATGTTTACTTATTTTTTAAATGTTATGATAATAAGATATTTTGGTTGTAATTATCTTAAATGTAATAAATTGTTTTTAAAATGTTATGTTAATATACACATATCAAGATTCTATATTTAAGATGACCGTAATAAGACCAACTTATGTAGTCTGCGAGAATGAGACAGAAGCATATTATACCCATAATAAAATTAATTTAAATAATCATGATTATTATTTTCGAATGCTCAAATGTTAAGAGAAAACAGTATAATTAAATAAACTAATTGTAATATCAAAAGTGTGCAAGTTTTTGCTACTCCTACTATAATCCTGCTAAAGGTAAGTCAGAAAGATGGCATTATTTTCGTCATAAACCAGGTATAATTTGTTTTGAATGTTTAGAATTAAATGGATATATAACATACGTGTTATACGAGTTTTATTTCTATAGTTGTTCCTCTATTACTTTCAAGCTTATTTTAATATCGAATTCTTTAATTGTTATGATATATGCAAAATGCTTGTTGAGAATAAACGCGACTACTATCAACCATTCTAATCGAAATATCCCTGATAGAAAATACCCTAGAATTAATAAATCACCACTTGCACTGTTGCGTTTCGTTCGGTCAGTGAGAGCGCCGGAGGCCCACATTTTTAAAAGGCCGGCAACGCACTTGCGACTCCCCTGGTGTTGCTAGTGTCTATGGACGGCGGTGATCACTTACCATCAGGTGACCCACCTGTTCGTTTGCCCCCTATAATATAAAAAAAAAAAAACTTTTGGTTGGTATTAATGAGTTATAACTTTAACTTAACTTTGTTATATTGTCTTACTATTACTAATATAAAATATAGCACAATACATTATATGTAGTAACTGAAACAATACTTTGCATTTCCTACAATTTTGGCAACATCTAATCAAATACCTACTTACGATATATTTGCGCAAAATAACGCCTTCATCAATCAAATATCTACTTTATCTAGTTGAAATGTATATTCCTATGACCAACTATAAATATATTATTTTGAGACGGAGAACGTGCTATTGTATCTTTCACTCTTATGAGAAACCTCCATATATGTAAAGTGATGTTCAATCCGCATTACCCCAACTTTACTAAAACGTATAAAAAGTGAATATACCTAAATTATACTAAAGATTGTATGCATAGTACTGTTATTATATATGCAGTAGTTATAAATGGAGCTATTATTACTCTTTCAACATTTGAGTCAATAATATAACGAAAAGGTGTAGATTCGTCATAAGCTTCGATAGCGGATTGTTTAAACTTGGCTTAATAGCAAACGCTATCACAGTATCGTGCTCCGCTAGGAGTAATATTATTCTGTGGTATCGTCCCAGCATCAAAGGAAGCGTGTTGTGTATAAACCGTTTGATAAAACTTATGAAAGACCGCAACCTGTGTTATGTGATATTGCATAAACTATTTTAGAAAAACTTAGTTACATTCTTGTAATCACATACTGTTACTACGAATTAATTAATATTTTCCGAATATTACGAAACCAAAAAGTATTACGCAAAGAAATGATAAATGTAACAGAGAATAATCCCTATGACGTAGTGGAATAGAGACAGATATCATTATCGGCCAATAATTAAAATTATACAAGTGTATATAATACTGTATGAAAATACAAGGAGTATATATATACATTTTAAAATATTTTTTCTGCTATGAAATAAATATATATATTAATAAATATATTTTTATTATAAATTATTTAATTTCTATTGAAATTAGAAAGTTTTTGTCGTGTCCCTTAGTGGTGATTAATATATTAATTAGCAATCATTATAACGTTAGTTCAGAAATAATTTTATTTGATATAATTATGTAAACGACAAAGGACGTATCAAAAACAAAATGATAAGTATATCGATTTTATAAGAATAAATAGCTCAAGTAAGTGTCATTTATCCGACAAAAGTAAAACTACACGGAATTAATTAACCTATTTTCTGTATAGATGTCACTTTTAATTTTGTACATAAAATAATATTTTCACTCCTGTGTAAATGGGAATTACAGTTATTTTTACTTAGCATGTGAAATGCTAATTTCATTCGCGCGCCATAAATATTGCTATATTTGTAACGACCTAAAAAATTGTGAGTTTAATTTTACGAATTTTTATCAAATGAAATTGAAAGTCTTCAAAAATATTACACACTATCGTTTCAGATAACAACTCCAAAATATAAAAAAAACATTCTGCTAAATTTCGTACTCTACTGAATAATTTTCGCTAAGCAAATATAATGCCTAATCAATGCTATAAGCTGAAATCGCATTTTGATTAAATATCGCACCACACGGGATGTATGCGATTTATCGTATTTAACATTTAAACGAAATTTAATTGCTATAGCTAAAATCGTATTTCTATGATAGGAACCATAGAGATCGATTTTTGAAAATATTTTGCCATTCGTAAGAATCTGGCGCAGTTGATCAAAAATGGGTATGAGGTGTGAATGTCTAATCAATATAAGGTTTATTGTGGTACCGTAGTCACCACAAATTCTGATGTTGCCTGTTTGTTTTATTATATTAAACGTAGGTGTAGCCCATTGTATAGGAGTAATATTTGGATCTATGTATTCAATTATTCCCCCTGTAACAAGACGTTTCAATTATTGTTCAATATTTCTCTTTAAACTAATTTCGATTGTTATTTTATCCATGCATTTTAAAGATACATTCATCGTTATCGTTCGATGTAATATTTTCCGAGTGTATCTTGGATATCAATAGTCTGATTCTGTCTAATTGTCTGATTCTGCTGTGCCTGTTGTAAACTCAGGAATTGTGCAAAAGATGCCCGGTTTCTGAAGCATTTTTAACTATAGTTTATCTGTTCAATAGCGCTATCGGTTCGATAACTTGTCAAATTGGGTTTCTGAACACACAATCATACGCTATATGTCAGTTAACCGTAATTCAACTTAACTGGCCAAAATTGGGCGTTTATCTATTCGATAAGTTTTATTAGACGTTTCATCTGCCAACAAAACCTGCCTGAAACCCTTTTTTCTTTGTGTCGGTATACTAATTTTAGCATAAATGATGTTTAAATTATTGTTTATTATGTTCCATAATATGAATAAGGCTCCGAAAATTCATCGTAATTCAGTATAAAAATACTGTAGATCATTTCTAACCTCTGTACTTATAAATCATTTTATGTTTATTTTTTGTCGACACAAACTCTTTAACAACTATATTATATTTTATTATTGTCTTCGTACTTCATTATCGTACATATATCGTTTTTTATCTATCTATAAAATACATACAAATAATGATTTCAACGGGATTGCTGAGTATAAAATCTAACTGAATCAACAAAAATTATACTACTATGCATTGTAATAATACCATTCAAGCAATAACAAAACCAAAGTTTTTATAATGTTTGACATTTTGTGAATGAGAGGTCAATTTTCAGTCTTTGAGAAACAGCTGTGTAACAAATCATCATACAAACTTTATAACTAATATTAAGAAAGCCACGTATCTAAATTGGCAAAAAAACGGTTACAATAAAACAACAATTAATGACGAATTGAAATGATAAAATCAATTTTATATACCACTTTGTAAAAAGAGCTATCTAGCGAACATCAAAGAACTAGTTATTGGTTTGATAGTTATTTGACGTCTCGTTGTGTATTCAGAAACGCATTGACAGTTAAACGCCGCTTATCTTATGGATAACTTTATTTAATCAATAGCTATTGATAGTTAACTGACCGCTTCAGAAACCGGGCATGAATCATTATTCATTATAAAAGTTTCACTTTAATGAAATTAAATACATTTTATTTTAAATTATAGGTAACTGATATATTTGACATAATGCAAAACATTGTATAGAAATATCTCTATTTCCAAAATATATAAAAAGGTGTGAGTTCGTAAAATAAAATGCCCAATAAAAAGTAATTTCTCATGCCCGGTTTCTGAGGCCGTCAGTTAAACTATCAATAGCTATTGATTCAATAAAGTTATCCATAAGATAAGCGGCGTTTAACTGTAAATGCGTTTCTGAATACACAACGAACCGTCAAATAACTACCTAACCGATAACTAGTTCTTTGATGTTCACTAGATGGATCTTTTTACAAAGTAGTGTGTAAAATTGATTTTATCATTTCAATTCGTCATTAATTGTTGTTTTATTGTTAACACTTTTTTTTACGATTTCGATACGTGGCTTTATTTCATTTTAGTTTGTATGATGATTTGTTACATACACGGAATAAAGAATGAAGGTTACATAGCTGTTTCTTAAAGACTGCGGAAACAGACCCTTCATTCCCAAAATGCCAAACATTATAAAAACTTTGGTTTTGTTATTGCGTGAATGGTATTATTGTCATGCTTATTTGTATGTATTTTATAAATAGACTAGCTGACCTGGCGAACTTCGTAACGCCTAACAGTCGATTTTTTAATAATTATTCTGTTATTCGGGACCATCGTATAAACATTGACATTCATATTTTTACGATACTAACGTCACTCAATTATTTTGCCTTCCCGGAACCTCTCCACTAACACTTAAACTTTATGCTATAGTATTAAAGTTCAAATTGAGTTTGAAGTATTATTACGAATCGTTTGTATGGGAGTATAGAAAAGTGTTGTTTTTAGACTTTTTCAGGCAATTTTTTAAAATTTTCTCTCCGTAAGATACATCCTCGTACTTCAAGGAATATTCTAAAAAAAATATTAGCGAAATCGGTTCAGCTGTTCTAGCAACACATTTAGCGATTCATTTTTATATTATAGATTAATAATTAATTATATTCAATAATATTAGTTATTAATAAATAAATAATAAAGTTACTCGAGAATATATTTGATATCAGAGTTACACTGAGATAGTAAAAATGTTTAGCTACTACGCTTGAAGCATAAACACTAATAATAGCCGAAAACTATAGAGGTAACATCCCTACTCCGTGCTGTTTACAGGGTGAGAAGTGACACCGGTAGACACATGGAGGGAGAAAATGATAAAATTATGAAAATGACTATTAAAAAGCAAGGGTTGGTGATAAAAAAGTGAAAATTTAGAGTTGTATGTATTTTTTGATGCCACATAATAAAAAAAAAATATATATATCAAAAAAATAAAATAAAAAATTTGGGGTGAACACCCCTTATCACTTAGAGGTTAGAAAAATAGATAGTAGCCGATTATCAAGCTTACTGAATATGCATAAAAAATTTTATGAGAATCGGTCAAGCCGTTTCGGAGGAGTATGGGAACGAACATTGTGACACGAGAATTTTATATATAAGAATAAAGAAGTATATGTGCGATAATGAAGCACGGAAACGGTATTAAAATATTATTGACACAGTTCCTAAATAATTTGTGTCGACAAAAAATAAACATAAAGTTATGTCGAAGTACAGGCATCAGAAATTATCTACAGAATGTTTGTATTGTATTACGATGAATTCTCGGATCCTTATTCATACTCTGGAACATAATAAACAATTATTTAAACAACATTTGTGCTAAAATCAGTAAATCGACCCAAAGAATAAAGGGTTTCAGATCAGGATTGGCTGATGAAACGTCAAACAAAACTTACTCTTTTATAGGTAGAATTTTTAATATATAATATAAATAAACGCTCAATATGACAAGTTATAGAACCGACAACGCTATTGAACAGATAAACTACAGTTAAAAATGCCTCAGAAACCATTTTTACACTCTATTTTCACCTCTGTTTTGCCAAGACTGTGCTAGTTTTCAAAAGATTTTATATTAAAGACTATGTTAATAGCGTCGATGGACTTGTATACTATTTGAACGAACAATCTCTATACGGTAGTTACATGATTTATTACTATGCAATGTAATTTTTAATTTCATTTGAATAAATAGGATAACAGAAAATAATTACCTCTATTATATAGTTTAATAATATCAAGTACTTGAAAGACTTTCAATTATTTGCAAAAACATTTCAAAACAATTCATTGTGTTTGCCTAATATAATCTAGTTGTTTAATATATGTTTTCTCAATTACCTATGTACAATATTACCACTTTTACTTAAATAGATTTTTGCTACCAATATTGGAAACAAAAGGTAATCTGTGGTAGTATATTGTCCTAGTCTGTGGTAGCATACAACAGTGTTGACATGGCGGAGTAATCAGCTGTTAATTGCAATACTAAATACTAGTTATAAAATAACTTTGTAGATATCGTTATGGGCCTTTCGTTTAAGTAATTTATGTCTATTTTTTATGTATTTGTACAAATATTTTATCAAAGTTAAATGTTTATTTACCAAAAGATTAAAAACTAATGGCGCGATGTCCGTTGTCATCTGTCAGCTTCATTCATCCATTGTGCAGAAAAAATGTGACTAGTACGCTTTGTAATTCTGTTTTTATGTAATAAGTGGTTGTTGAATATTAGTATACCTGTAGTTTATTCCTAATTGTATTATTGTAATGTTATTAACTGATTTGCGCAATAGATGCCGAGCTTATGTGGGACGATACTTTATGGAATCCCAGAAATTCTACAAAGAGTGAATGCAATGCTGGCGAGTTAAATTGTTACTGGGTTCATACACTGGTGATTTTGTTTTGATAGTGGTGAAGAAACGGATGTTTTTTATTGTGAGGATTTGTTGAAAGTGAGAATGTCGGGTCGCGTCCGGAAACAGTCCGACTGCCCTGTAGGCAAGCAAGGGCCTATGCGGGCAACCCTTCCGGTGTCATCGGTGATGAAACAAAGTGGTGGTTTTAAGAAAAATGCTAGCAATAGTCCGACGTTATCCCCTACCAATGTATGGCGAAGGATATCGCCCGATCATGCCTTGTCTGGTCAGAGAAGTCCAGGAGCTGTCAACTACAAAGGTAATGCAATGTTCTGTTATGTACACAAAGAATAACGAGTGCTTAAAGCACTGTTCTTATCCTCATATAAATGAAATTTATTTATTAATTCAGCAAGTTAAATTTTGAGTTATTTTATCGTTAATGCAGCTAGTCATAATATTTATTTATTTTTATGTATAGTGTAGTACTTACAACAGCTTAAGTATAATTTGAAACCCTTTGTTAAAAATTAAAATATATGTATATTTGTCAGAGAATAGACACATGAATTTTGGATCTTGTAAAATTATTTATTTTGTGAATTTCAGTACCTAGAATATCGTTCTTGAACACTGGCTATTCAGTTATGTTAACTACACATCTAATGAGCAATGCTATTGGATTCATTTATTTTCACTCATAGTACTAATAAAAAATATACTCTGGCCATATTCTAAAAAATTTAATCTAAATAAACCAAACCAATATTAAAATGACTTCCATATGTAGTGATTTTTTAATTTTACCTGTGATCATCTTTTAATGCCTTAGAATATTTAAAACTACTAAAATCTTAAGTTTAACATCATCCATGAATTGTTTTGAATAGTTCATATTTTTAATATTATTTTTAATTGAAATCTTGTGAAAAAACATAATTTGTATTCATTTTATTTTATTTCAATACAGTCCAATATAATACATACATCAGTATATGCACAGCTCTGTGTATTTTATAGGTTAGTACATATATCTGTATATGTAGTATTGTAATAATATATCCTAAGAGTTTTCCTATATGCCATTACAGTGTATAAACTGTTACCACAGCAAATTTCATCAAAAATAGTACATCTATATTTAAACTGGCAGAAGGATAAGAAATCCAAAAAACGATGAATATGTGTTTTGTCTTTGATTGAAAACCCCACAGCATATTTTTTCTTAAATATATTTACTGTACAGATTTCATCTCTTTACTCGTTTATTATATGTATAAATATATTTAAGTAAGTTATTACAACAATATGATTATATAATCAGCAGGTCTCTTTTTCACATCTCTTTTTTATTTTTTTTCTTATTACTCTTACTATTGTGAAAAGAAATCATTTTCTTTTTTTGCAACATAGGAAAGATTTAAACAGTTTATTATTTTTATGTATTTACAAAAATATAAAACAATTATAAAATCATGGTAATGGGTCAGTTGTTTACTATATTCTTCTAAATAAATATGCTTTATAAATGGAAATAGGAATGTTCACATATTTAATTTAAAAAAGTTTGATATGATAACCACATGAATGTCTCATTCTGATATCATTCCTCTATCAGAAAAAACAAAGTCCATTGTAGTTAAATATAAATATATGTATAAGAAGATATATATGTATAAATATTATATAATAATAATATAACATATATGTATATAAATTATCTGTGTCTGTGGCTCTACACAAGCTTATTAGTTATATGTTGAAATTGTTAGCTCAGCTATACCAAATATATAATATGCCCATATTGTCTGGATTTTTTTTTTTTCGAACTGACTACACTGTCGACCTGGCAAGGCCTCCACAGTTTCACCGGCCATATTGTCTGTATTCATATATATATATAAATTTTCATGTTGATAGATTGTGAATGCTATAGAAGTTGAGGTGCCATAGCACCACCTGGTAGCGAAGTATAGTAAAATGGATAAGATATAAACCTTTTCCGTTAAAGAATATTCAGGTGTACTCATTTTCACAGTGGTCAGCAGAACGAATCTGAGATTGTTTATCCATTTTTTTATATAATTACTGATTTCCGCCCACTTCATTGGGAATTCATAAAAAATGCAAAATGTGACACAAATCCATAAAATCGTCTTGGTGTGATTGAGCCTCAAAACAACTGTATTTTCATAATATGTATACATATATATAAATTAATGTATATAAATATTAACTGAATTTGATTACTTTATTATATATAAAAGCTGATCTGTTATTTTTCTGTGTTAAACAATGTATTCTATAATTTGTAATACTGACTTACATGTAAAATGTGTGTTCTATGTGCTTTATGATAAATAATAAAATAATTTCGTCACTTATATTGAGTATAGCTGTTATGTTCTTACCTGGCTGTTATAAGCTTTGGGTTAGTTATACCAAATTTTGATTTATAGTCTGTTAAAAATAAAGAATCCTTAGGAATGTGTCAATAAATTACATATGCTCATAAGGGGAAGGGGTCTGGTCCAGCTATATGAAATAAAGCTTTAATGAAAGTCTAGGTCAAATATTTTATTTAGAAACATCCTATCAATAATTAATGGATACCCCTCGGGGAGAAAATTTTTTTTTAACCATGTAATTATAGTGTTTAGTTAACTTTTTAGGCAGTTTTTTTAATTTCAATACACCTGCATGGATTGAGAATAATAGCACTCAGTTATTCCTGCTTATACAAGTAGGGAATAAGCATGAATAAATAAATGTTTATCTCTGTAACATTATCATTATTATCATTAACATGGTAATTGAGTATATTGTAGTTATTAAGGATGAAAATCCTATTTAGTCTAAAAAATTGTAATTTAACCTGGAATAAATTAAATTAGTCTACTTTATTAACAAGAAAAATCTGGAATTTAATATTTATATTTTTAATTCAGCTAATATAAAGCACAGAAAAGGAAGAGTTACATGACTTACACAAATTTCAGCTGGTACATACAACTATTTTACTACTAAGCATTGGAGCCATCTTTACTGCATTTCATTTTGAAGGTTATATAGTAGGAATCACAAGACTGAGTTTTTAAGTTTTTTTTTTATCAAACTGACTACACTGTTGACCTGGCAAGGCCTCTACAGTTTCACCGGACTGCTAAGTGGAGCGCTTAAGGCACTCACCCGATTTTATATAGGCTGAGTTCATGAGAGTAACTTCATGTCGATGATTAGGTTCAATTAAGATTACAATCTGGTTTAAGGTAAGTTAAATCTATTTAGCTATGGACTGAAGTGACCACTTAATTTCAGTTCACAAAATATGTAAGATTGGTGAATGTTAGTGTTATATAGTTATTATAGGTTATAAAACAAAATGATCAAATGTTTAAGGTAAAGGACGATTTGGCGCCAGTATCATCAGACGGACGGCATCGCTGGACACACTTTACCATAAGGGGCAGTGGTCCAGGGACTATTATCTTCATGCTGGCCAGTTACAAGTTGATAAGTCCACACAAGTATGTTATCTCGTTTTGAATACTTATTTGAATAAATTTAATTGTTCCGATTTATGTATCTTTTCAATGTTAACACTGGATTGGGGAATAAATATACCACTATTCGCACTTCTTCAAAGAATATATATAATCATTATGTCTGTTTACCCTTAATAAGGATAAGCAACATATTATTCTCTATATCTGAATTAATTTACTAATGTGGGATAATTGACACTAATTCTATTAAAACGATCCAAATACTTTTGAGACATAAAATAAGTACAATATCTTTTGATTGAGAATGACAACTAAGCAACTTAATAGCTCCTTCACCATACCTATTTTCCTTATTAGTGTTAGTGTTCGTTTTAAGGGATGTTTTAGCAATACGCTAGCTACATGAACTATTCAGGCTCAATTATCAATAGCCAAACTATTTGTTACTGATCCAAGTTAGGAGTAAGATTTTGCTTGAGGTTAATTATTATTGGCTATTAGTATCACTACAACTAACTTACTACTACTCACTTAAAACAACACGGATTTGTTACCTTTAAAAAAAAAAATATTATATATCTATATGTGTACAGCATGTTTCATAGTATATTATACAAATTTTTAGACCGACGATGGCGGAGGAGCGTCAGGCCGTTCTTCGCGAGGTTCTGATGATGATAAATTAGATCGTTTTCTTCGTAACCGCCTACAAAGACCTCACAAATCATCCACTTCTGGCGATTATTCCCCTTACACAATGAGTTCAGCTTTATGTATGTACTATCCTAAACAATACTTTTATTTTCTTTAGGACATTATTTTGCAAAACGTTAATGCTGTCGGTGTTGATTGACTAGACAAGAAATACAGTTTTATATAATTTGACTATCTATGTATGATACTGTTGATTCATTTAATATTATGACATTGAATTAATAAGAAATTTGATTGTACAAATACAAAGGCATCTACATATTTTATAAATGTCCTTGATATTATTTATGCATATGTGATTCTGGAATGACGATGGCTCAATGATTAGCCTGTTCGGACATAACATGGATCAACGTAGGTTCGAGTTCTTGCTACAGAGTCGGAGCTTTCGATTGAGGAAAATATCGTTATGAAACTGTAGTATAGTAGTAGGGCTTCTTCTAATCCCGCCACCCACTAACTACCACCCTCGAGATGAGAATCTGTCGCGAAGCACCTATAGGTGTCTTTCGCCAGCTACACTTGAGAGCCAGTCCTTCGAGGTTTAACTTTTTTAGCATCTTGGACCACATCGTCGTTTAGCATCATATGAGATTGTGGTCAAACGCTAAAACCTATAAAGTTTAAAAAAAATACATAATGTTTAAGACATTGCTTGTGTTGTATAAAGAGTATTTGTATATAATGTATCACTGCTTACCACTTTACACTATCATAACACATTCGATTTTTCAAAGACATACAGTATTAACAGTTTTGTAGAATACTGACAATCTTATTACAAAAAAAGATAAATACGCGTCGAACACTTGTTTAAAAAAAATTCATGCTTAGAGTAAGACACTATTTAAGTTAAAATATTGCCTAACACTTGTCTATATTCACAGTTATTTTGTTGTTGTGATTTATTATATTTTTATTTGTCAGCCAAAGACGTTTCGTAGTAAATTATGGATTTCCTGAGTATCACTCATTTGGAAGATGTAGATATATTGAATAATTTTAAAGATCACAAGTAAACCATAACTACTGCTATATGATATTATTGGCATTTACACTGTTGTTCGACTTAACGCAATTTGACATAATATATTAAACTTATATTTTGCTTATTGTAACAATTACGTCATTTTATGTAAACCAAAATGCCACAATACTGTTTACTTAAAATGAATACATTTTGTTAATGAAAATCTGAACAAAAGTTTTATTCGTAAATACAATTTGTTTGTAAAATATCTGTACGTAATGGAACATTTTGTAATTTTTGTATGATGAGTTTGAATTGAATTAATGCTATTCAGAGTTGCTTACATATAAAACATAAACCAGATGTTTAGCCAGAGATAGCTCGAACTCTCTTCTATAATAAAATATTTAAAACATCTTTTCAACAAGGTTTAAAATTTTAGACTCTTTTCAGTAAAACTCGTGTTAAACGCTGGTTCATTTTTGTTTTTGTGTTAAGACCGTGAATGTTTTACTTATATTGTCTTATATATGTAATTATAATATATTTCAACATTTTTCATTCGACATGTTAGGGTCTCGCTTCGGCAGCGGTAGTGTCCCACTGAGAGCAGCTCGATCATCAGTCGAAGGTCTCAATCAAGAAATAGAAAGACTTGTCTTATATCCAGCAAGTGGCACCCAAACCCCACATTTGGACCGACTGAGAGATAAGGTATATATTATCAAAATATATTTACTAGGTGAAAATTTAGATATAGTGTGTATTTATTATCTTATAAAAGTTATATTGATATGCTAGATTGCAACCTAACTCTATGCATGATACAATAGGTGGTTATTGTCATTTGTATATAAATAAAAATCAATCGCCGAATGTATGTAGTAAGCGCATCAATTCAGAACGGCTACATCTATTTGGCTACTTTCTTTTTTTTGTGTTTATAATTATCAAAATATGAAAAATTTGAATCAAAATTCTACCTATAAAAGATTGAGTGATCGAGACAGAAGACAGTATTGAGATCTCCAAAAATATCGACAGAATTGACAGATTGACATTCCACTGATTATTTGCAATTTGATTTCATTACATGGTTGTACAGTAAAGGGATGATTTGGTCTCATTTTCTTTATTGATACACTCGTGCGAAGCCGGGGTGTCCAACTAGTTTTTATATCAAAGTAGATTGCATTAATAGATATATACATTTTGGAATGATATATTGCCTGTATACAAAATAGTGTGAAAATCGATACATAATAATAATCGTTTTTTGTAAATATTTTATATTTAATTTCCCAATAATATTATTGGCAATTCTTTATTTGTCAATTGCGGAAAAATTCCTTGTGTTCTAATTGTCAAGAAAAGCCTTTCAAAATTTATTTGGAACGAAGTTCCTTATCGCAGGTTCGTGCCTGTGCAGTTTTAATTTGTACATGGCATCCGCGTCAGCTGTTACGTAGCGTATTGTGTGTACCTATGATCATAAAAATCGGTCAAGCCTTTCTTGAGTTAAATTCGGTCAAAGAAACAGCCAGAGACAAAAAAATCTAACATCACATTCATGATTGCCTTTGCAATAGCTATCTATCCTAAACTTAAAAAAAAATCTATAGACAGAACTGAAGATTTAATAGAAAGCTAACTTTAATGGTTAGGAATTACTATGAGGTTGTGAAAGAATTAAATGTGCAACAAGTCCATCGAGCACTTTAGTGAGTGTAAATAATGCTTATAGATATTTTATATAGGCTTGAAGCTAGTTTAATAATTTGATTCAGTTAGCTGATACCCGCGACTTCATTTGCATTGTTCTGTGCATGCGCCACACCGCTTCCCCCAAATACACGCGTAGTACTTGTAAAACTCGTAGTTTCTTAAAACTTTTTTTTTAGATAAGGAACAAGTGTCTAACATGTTAAACTAATAATTAACCGAAATTAGTCCATTCGTTTTTGCGTCATGCGCGCACAACGACAGACGTCTATCATTATATTTATATATATAGATAGATATTTATTAGATATATATTTATTGAAATTAACGTAAAGCTATGCTTAAGAAGTGAAGTTTAAATATACTGTACTCTAAATGTCTATTTTAAGGTTACACCGGAAGGTCATCGAGCTCCACTCGCGGAACTACTAAGGCGTTCTGTCAATACGCAAACCCCACACGACTTGACTCATACTGCTCATTCATCAGGTAAGTTAATTTTACTAAAGTCCGGTTTAAAATGGCCATATCGAATTCTAACTTCTTAACTAATATTATAAACGCGAATGTGAGTTTGTTGGTTTGTTACGCTTTGACGCCTTTACTACTCAACTGATCATTAGGAAATGTTGCATACACGTTCTCAGGAGTACAATAAAGGACATAGGGTACCTATCACCCAAAAAAAGTAGGTGGTAGAGCTACGCTGAAGCTATTACTGGTTTCAGCATGAACGGGTCGGCTCGCCCGGGGTAGTACCACCCTCTCACAGAAAACCGACGTGAAGTAACAGTGGTTGCACTGTTGCGTTTCGTTCGGTCAGTGAGAGCGCCGGAGGCCTACATATTTAAAAGGCCGGCAACGCACTTGCGACTCCCCTGGTGTTGCTAGTGTCTATGGACGGCGGTGATCACTTACCATCAGGTGACCCACCTGTTCGTTTGCCCCCTATAATATAAAAAAAAGTACTATTTCCCTACGGATAGGTCAAATGTACATTAAAGCGAGCGAAACCTTCGACCAAAGCTAGTGAAGTCGTAATTATTATAAAATAGTATTTAACTTTATTTCTGTGGTATGAAGTAGCAAACAGGCATGCATTTGACCAGTTGATAAGTGGTCACACAACCTCGAGCTGTGTGCAACTAAATTAAAATGGTTTTTGAGGCCTATAAATAATACCTGACGATTACTCCATTTAAGTGATACAGTTGATATCAATTGTATTGTTTTGTGTATTTGAGAAGATGACCCGAAATAGCAGTGGAATGTTTACTAATTCATACAATTATCATTACATATTATGTTTAAAACACACATATAATCTTAACTAATAGGGGTGATTTTTTTTAAGAGTTTGGTATTTAATAATAATAAAAAAAACAGGAATATTGGAAAAATCTATTCTAGCCATTTATTTTTTAAAAGATTATTTCATGGAAATGTTGGCCAAGACTATGTTTTAGGTGATCCATACAAGAAGTTCAATTTTAATTTATTTTTTCTAGCATATCGGCTGGTATCTCACCGATAACAAGTTTGATCTTGTCTTCTAGTTCATGAATCGTTGTTGTTTTATCGATATAAAACAGATATTTGACGTACCCTCATAAAAAATGGTCCAACGTTGTCAAATCGCACGATCTAAGTGGTAAATTCACTGGTCCAAAATGAGGGATGAATTGCTCAACTGTTATTTTTTTTTTTAATAAAAACCAAACGGTTTAAAAATCACCCTCTATATAATATTGGGAAAGTGAGTTTGTTTATTACGCTTTCACGGCTTAACTACTCAACTGATCGTCATGAATTTTGCAAACACGTTCGAATTACAAAAAAGGATATTTGGTACCTGTTATTCAGAACAGAGTAGTGTTTTCGAGATATTGGTCAATTCTCTCGAAACCGCAGGCAAAAGTAGGTAAATAAAAGAAGATAAATAAAGAAAAATATATATTTAATGTTTTATACAAGAAATGATATTATAATAAATTATGGGATTAGATTCACCATCCCGAGGATCGATCTCCAGTGATGATTCCGCAGAGCTACTTGCTGCAGGTCTCTAAACAAAATTTCAACTTTTTTAGTGAGGAATCCTACACATTTTACGATAGATATATTGCACTATACACGAGAATGGTTTGTTTGATCCCAGCATGTAATCATAACTTAGATTTTTAATAATTGCTCTATAGATTTACATTTTGTTGTAGTGTATAATTTTACACATCATTGTAGATATGTGGTTTTTTTGGTATTAAAGTATTGATTTAATTTTGCTTCCTACGAAAACTTGATTGCGTAAATGAATACAATAATTAATTAAAATTTGTGATTTTTTTTTACATATGTATTGTTTGTTTTTGCAGGCGGTAGTGTTTGTTCATCACCTGACCTGGACGGATCGAAACTTGGAACATCACCACAAATAAACCGTTTTTTAGCCAGAGAGCCACCTGACGGTTGTGAAAAGGTATACCTGCTTTTTATCTACTCGAAAAGTGTCTTTGGTTTATTAATTATTCCTGTTAACAAATTGTAACAAATCTTTTCCCTTATAGTATATTTACTAGGAAGACAATAATCCTTTTTATTTTTATTTTGATGAACTAATAAAGCGTACATAATCTTTGTATTTCGATTGTTTTTGCATAATGAAAAGCAATTTTCTCAGTGATATATTTATTTAATGTTAAAATTGTAGATAAATCTGAATTATATTTTAAAAATTCTAAGTAAGACCAGATAGACCATTATTTAGATTATAAAAATGATTTAAAGAATGTTTTTGTTATTTATTTTACTATGATTCGTCACTAGATGGCACTGTATAGTTCATTCCATCGCCATAGAGACCGAACACTGAATATATACATAGTGTAAGGAGTTATAATAAAATACAACTCTTATATAAATTGTACTTCACTCAAGCGAAACTGCTGGCATAGCTGATAACCTAACTTATGTTATAAACGTGAAACTGAGTTTGTTGGTTTGTTACTTTTCACGTCTAATCTGCTCAACTGATCATCATGACATTTTGCAAACACGTTGTCATAGGTTCAGAAAAGCTACAGGGTACCTTATATTCATAAAAGCCACAAGGTACCTTTTATTCAGAAAAGAAATACTGTTACCGAAAGATAGATCAAATTTACATTAATGCGAGCGAAGCCGCTGACAAAAGTTAGGAATATTATAAATGCGAATGTGAGTTTGCTTGTTTGTTACTTTTTCACACCTAAACTACTCAACCGAACATCGTGACATTTTGCACGGACATTCTTAGAGGTACAGAAAAAGATTTTGGGTACTTTACATCCAGAAAAAAGGAATTGTTCCCGAGGTTTGCATCAAATCTACATTAACACGAGCAAAGCCGCGAGAAATAACTAGTTTTATACTAAGTGAATAATTTCAGGTTAACCTAAAAGCAGGCGATGGCGCTTACGCAGAACAAGTGTCGGTGATGAAGCCCACAATACCAGGATTTACTCTGCGGCCGTCTCTCGGCTCAGCTTTCCAACCACTCCAACCGGCGCCCTCCCCTTCGTCACCAGCCTCCATGTCACACTGACTTACCCATCATCTGTTCATGATGGAAGAAATAACTTTGTCGAACGTTCTACGTTCTTGTGCGAGTTAGTATTTTGACCAATACATTTGTAAATTGTAACCTGACATAACCCAATTACATTATTTTCTGATCCCGTAAAGTAAAATGATGGGTGTTACTGATGCAATAGTACTAGTGACCGCCTAGTGGGAAGAAATTCAACCATAAGTCATTAATTTTTCAAGTTTCAATATTAAGAAAAAAAAAAATTCCAATTTTTTCTATAACACCAAAGTTCATCAATGTCTACTAAAAAAAATAATAATAAAGAAAACAGGTTGAATAACAGAGGAGGAAGATGTACTTAAATGTTTTATCTCTGCCTGATTATATACATATAAAATAATCATAAACCTAAGAAATATTATTTCTATTGGTATTTTTTTCTAAACCATTCAACTTTCCAAAAGTGTAGTTTGAGCCAAATAAACAAATTATTTATGGTGATGGACCAATCAAAGCATTCATTCATATGTAAGTACTATGTTGCATGAACACTTTTTAACTTTTCAATTAAATAAACAAATATATAAAGTCTTATTATTGAAATAATTAAAATGTTGAATGGTAGGGCAACAGTAGAAAAATTAATATGGCAACATTTGTTAAAGTATGACATTACTGTCGCTTTTTAATAAATGATAATAGCGCCATAAATTAAAGAAGAAGATAGATTAAATATGATGTCACATGTGTTCGTAAAAATTAAAGATTTGAAAAGTACTTGGAATTGTTTCATACATATTGTCAAGCGAGTTGCAATTTACAGATGTGTTACTGTAACACAGTGCAAAATCTTTTATAGTTTTTACTGAAATGATAAGGTCTATTATATTCGTTTTTTTTTATAATTTTGTTAAATTCTCTGTCTGGGTTGTATTACCATCTATATTTGTAACAAAAATTTCAGGGATAGCAATTAAAAACAGGTTGCACAATCCAGACTTAATTTTAATTAATATTATTTGAGGGTACTGTTACTTTATTTCATATGTTTAATGGTTTACAATTTACATACAAGTTCTACTAAATCTGCTCTCATATAATGAAAAGACCATAACTAAATAACTGACATTTAATTTTCGTTTAACACAAATAATATCAAGTCCAAAGAAATGTGTTTTTTGATAAATTTTAGTTTATATTTTAAGTCGATGGGAACCTCATTTAGACCATTCATTTTACACATATTTAAACTGTTGTGACAATAATATCATTTAACTTTGTGAATAGTGAAGAGAAAATGTCCTTTGATCCTAGGAAATAATTAAGATCAGTCAATTTTTATAATGATAAGCGTGTATTTTCACATAGATCCATTCAGAAATGCAGTCATTTCCAAATTTTTTTCTATTGATGAAGCAACCAAAGCGTTTTTGTGACAGCAATAACAAAACCGATTAATTTTTTTTAAATATATTTCTGTATAATTATGATTATAAACAGTAACATTATGATGATTTCTTTTTTATTATTACTAATGTTCGACACCAGCTTAATTTGACTATAACAATATTATTTGATCTCATTTTATGTATATATTTAAAAAATTGTATATAAACAACTACAAGTTACGAACATAGAATTTTAAAATGTTGTAATGTAATAATTAAGTGATAGCTTCAGTTTCTCAGAATGAGTTTTATTTTCATCTATTGAGTGTTTATTACTTCTGACCAGTTTAAAAAGACCTGAGCATTGTATTTATAGTAATGGAAATAATCGGTTGCTAGAACAATCTTCTAATGCGAAGAGCTTTAAAATATGGGATTTCATGAATGAACATGATAATAGACTGAATTTTTTAATCTTTACTCATACTTAGATACAGGTATCTTGACTTAATTTATTGTGTTCTATGTAGTATAATAATACTATGAAGTGCCTGTCGCGGTCCTGCTTATAATGTTTTGTTGAGAGTTTCAATTAATATGAAATTAACTATTTTCGAATGTCTTGTCAGTATCTGTATCAGGTAAATGAGCATATGACCATTCGAATATAGAAGGATGGATGGACCATGCTGGCTGGATCTCTCGTTTGGCCAAAATGCATTTCGATCATCGAGACTGATAATGTAGTATGTTGACAACTTACACATAGTTTAAATCTGCTTTTGGACATACGTAATTATTTTTTAAACCTTTTGTAAATGTCGAAACGGCAAATTTTATATTTTGGAATAGGCTCACGTTTGGAATAGAATATTATAAACCCGTCGTTGCTCAAATCTAAATTTCTATTAAGAGCCAGACTTATGATAAAATGCCGAATTTAAAATTATGATGATATTTCCAATTGCTGATGTGTAATAAGAGTACCTATTTAATATTCAATAAAACGAATGTGATGATATAATGTAAGTGAATCGATCGGAACTGAATGTTGATCGTAACTTGACAACTTCCGGTGCTGACACAAACGCTAATAGTGCTTTTCTATTGATATTGTATGAAATCGTTGGCCTAAAAATAATAATATCATTGCATAATTAATGTTATTATTTTTATATCGACAATTGGTTACATGCGTGTTGCACAAAGTATACCAGTATCCACGAGTTGTGAAGTGTTAACGAAGGTGCTGCATAGTGATTGTAAGTGTGTACAGAGAACTGATTAGTGTCTAAATAAAGGAGCGTTTGAAATGCCTCATATTTTATCGCGATCTGACCGATGGGAACCATAGTTCGATGCTACCAAAACAAATTATGTTATAATGTTTTCAAAGTGTTTCGGTTACTCGTGTTTAATGTACCTGTATAAATCTAAAATTAAAAAAAAAATACTATGTAACCTCACCCAAAGTCATCAATGATTTCATATATGTTAGTAGTAATAATTATTATAATAAATAAATGTATGTTATGCAAAAACACAGACACGGAAATAAAAGCCGAGCCAGTATAAAATCCGGATTTCTGTGGGAAATGTTTCTGAAACGAGTGCAATATAGATGTAATTTCGGATAAATATACAAACAAAATGATAAGTATCAATTTTTTCATAATAAGTAACTCTCTCCCATACATATTTCGTGCCCATGCTCTGTCTCCCTCCATTATAATTTATCACTCGAACTCACAAACAAGCTTGGGTGGTTATATTTGCATTGCTTCCTAATAGCTTCCGTGTCGCTTACAGAACCCCATACACGTAAAATCTAAAACGATTTCATGCTTTATAAAATAATATTAGACTTACGTCACAGGTCCAGGTTGTATTTTAAGATTTATATATAATACTATCCTTTCCGAAATGTTTTAAGGGTTTCTTAAGTTCTTAGTAATTGACATAGCCCAATAAAAGCTGTTCATTCGATGTGTGCTGCAATTGGTTCCCTTACTATTATACTTTATAAGAGTTCAATGGGATGCAGATAGTACCTATATAAAGATGTCTGCTCACCAAAATGCAGGTTCAACCTGAATTCGTACTGCAGCATCTTTATGTGGGAAGAGTAAGGTTTTTAAAGTACATAAAGATATTTTTCTATGTTCAGTATAGAAGCGCGAAATGTACCATACAAGTAACTTTGCCTAGGACCTTAGATTTGATACTTCTTTTATAGACAGTTAATATTATTTTTAACTTTGCTTTTAGGTGACCGATAAGTTTGTAATTTTAATTACTACTATACTAGATTAAATACTAACATTAAAAATAAACCAAAAGTGCCCATTGAGATAAGTTTACAATTCAAGCAAGCCTTTTGTTCAACATTTTGTTGATGAATAATGTTTAGGCGACAAAATTAGAAATTAAGAAAAAAATTATGAAGGTATTGTTGAGTTTTAGTTATCTAAAATTGTTGAGGTTTATGGATAAAAATTCATATAACTTTTTTTTTATATACAGTGTTCAACAAAGGGCTTGTTCAGTTAGAGGCATTAATTAACATCAATATTAATAGTGTATACTTTAATTATTAATAAGAATGGTTTATTATAGTTTTGTTTCAGAGAAGAATTTCTAATTAGTATTTTTGTTTCTAATATTTTATCACTTATCTGTTTTCACTGTAATGTATCTTGCTGTATTGCAGACATATCCAATATACAGACTGATTTAATTGTAGTCTTTTATTTCAAATTCCTAAATCACTGTAGTCAAATGTAAAGCCAAATCTTATTACATAGCAAAACCTACCATTAAATCAAAGTCATTTTCTTTTGTTTTAATAAGCTGTAATTACTGTAAACCACCAGAATATTATGTTTCCATTCTATATGAAATAAATACTTCATAACATCCTTAAGAAGTAAATTGTAATAATTTATTATTAATTCATTATTTCTTTTGTTACAAAACTAATATTATGGAATAAAACAACTATCACAAATTTACTGCATATGCTTATTTTGGGATTTAGTACCATCATGTGGTCCAAATATAAAGAACACTTTTAACTAAAAAAATGCTTTTATTGGTAATTTTCCATAATATCATCATAAGTTAATTTAAAAAAAATCAGATGTCAATATTGTAAACTTCGTTTAGTTTGTATATCATCCAATAATATTCTGAGTTCTTCATCTTCAAACCTGCCTTCTAAAGAAGGAATTAAAGCTTTCGCTTCTTCTGGAGTTTCTGGGCACAAATTGGCTAAACTTGCCACTTCAAATTTGTGCAGCTTTTTTGATTCCAAAAGACTGAAAATATATATTTTCGTAACATTAAATATAAATTATGGATTTTAATTAATTAATGTCTACACATCTAAGCTACTGAGTTGATTTGGCTGAGAGAGTTGATAACTTTTATAATCTGGAAGTCCAGGCGGATAACAGTTTTAAATTTTTTGTTATGAAATCTGTTAGTTATTATCATATATATATATATATATATATATATATACCACAGTGAGAATATTTCTAAAATAAATGACTACATTTGAAGACTAAATTGGAACACCACATGTGTCTGTATGTATTGATGACTACACTTTACAGGCCATAAAACAACAATATGAGCTTTGTGGCTGAAATAGGTGTGTTGATTCCGATTTTATTGCCATATTTTGCAGAGGTTCTATCTACAGCTTAACTCTCATGCAAATACAATGTAAACTCTATAATATTTTTGTATTTACATTCAATTTCATTGATTTATCCCAAAACTTGTGTTTTCATGGTCAAACATTGCAGACTAATCACTAGTAAACTTGTTAATAATATTCTGTTGTATGTATTAAATGAACCTTTTCATAAACACAACATGTTTTTTTAACAGTTAATATTATTCTCAGATATTTATGAATAATGTTTATGTGATCTATTGTAAAATTAAGTTTTTATTTGTTTGTAATCTGGAGAAAAGAACAAACAAATGTTATAAGTTGAACCAATCATATAAACACTTACTTTCTAACTGCAGCTATAGTTTCTTTGTTCTTGAATTTTTTAAACATGTTAGTGTATGTTAAAGTCTTCATAAACACTTCTGAAAACTCCTGTTCCTCTTCTGCAGATTCATTCTGTGCTTTTCTGTGTTCTAATAACATGTCTACTTCAGATATTAGAAGAGTTCTAGCATTTTCAAATTCTATAAAATAATTATTGTAGAAATTATAGTTTATTACATAGTCTCCAAAATGATTTTATATTAATCTTCTATAAATGCAACATTTACCTTTGGGAAACTGAAGATCTGCGGCATCTTCCTCAACAGCATCTTGAACTGGTCCAGACATTCTTTTTTTGTCCTTGTCGAACTCTTTGTTAGTAGTTTACAAAGCGATATACTGTTCTTGTTTTATGTCTGTGAATTTATTTATACCTATTTTACTTTATAACGATATTTTCAATAAGGTTCAATATACTCATTATAAACAATATACAATTGCACTTTACGGACAGACTGCTATAAGGTGTCACAGAATAACGCATAGATATTACCATGTACTAGAGATATGGAGTGTAGAGATAGGTAGTACTTTCCGGTTTTTTTTTCGATCTAACTACGTTATTGGCCTGACAGACCTTTACATCTTCACTGGGCTACTGTGGGGAGCGCTTAAGGTATTCACCCAGACCTTCAGGTATAGAAATTGTCCATAAAATAGAATACATTAAAATGGTATGACGTTGCTTCATCATAAGTTTCACATTAAAAAATAAATGTTAAAATATGTTAGGATGTGATAGAGTTTAACCGAGATAAATATCGGTTCTATAATGTCGTTAAATTAAAACATTGTTTCTGAAGTTACATCCCCAACTCTCAAACAAATAAAGTTAATTATTTCACCTATAAAATGTTTAATTAAAAAGTTGTAGGGCAGTCTTAATTATCGACCATTTACTGTATTGTTATTAACTACTCTATTCAATAAAACTACAATTATATTTTAATTTCTTTAAGCATATTTAACTTTGTCTATAACCATTAAAATAAAACCTTACCTTATGTTATATTAGTGTCATTTTGGTTACTTATTAAAGACTTATTTCGTACATTTTATTAAAAACTTTTTCTGTTAAAAAGCAATATGTGATACTTTTACTATTCATTAATGTTAATGGGAGAATTGAGTGCAAGATCACACAGACCGAAATTTTTTTTACAAGCATTTATATTTTTTAAATATTCTGCTATTCTATCTAAGTTTACCCTGATTGACTGTAACCTATAAAATATTGATTACATATAGTTCATACAAAATGTATTTAATTTTTAATTTATTTGTCAACCAATGTTAATAAACTGTTAAAAGTAGCCATATATATTATTCGGTAATTGATAAACCATAATAATTAACAATATGTAATACTTTTAAAACTTTAAAATGTGATAAATATAAAATTCCCAGACTATAAGAAACAATAGCTCACCTGCTAAAAGTATTAGTAATCTATCAAAGTAATAGTTTGGCAAAATAAAGTAAAATTATATATGAATATAAACTTAATGAAAGATAAAACTTTAAATGGAAATTTAGTAATAGTAAATCGATTCCCATTTATAAAATTTTTAATCGATAAGCCTTTAACCTATAGACTATTAAATTATTGACAATCTTATTATCAGTAATATGGAGTGTACCTCTATCCTCTATAATCAGGTACCTAACTTAGCATAAAACGTAGTACTATATAGATAACTTGAATCTATGATCTGAAAGCTCCTTTGAATATTATTTGAAGCTGCAATGATAAATCATGTCGAAGACACCTTCTAAAGTAGATTCGGCGAGTAATTTTACTTCCAAAGGTGAGTAAAAACATAAAATATATGTTAGCTTGTTGTTTTTCCTTTGAAAACTTCTGTTATGTGTGAATTGGTAAAACGCAGGGCAGTGACGGATCGATTATTTCTGTCCTATCTTAGATACAAAGATAGTTTGTACCTATAAAATTATGATTACCGGTTTGCTGCAGAAAGTATGAGATGAAAGGAATTGAAGTGTAGACGTATTGATTGTTAATTTTTTATGCTCGCTTTATTTATCAACACATTTTACTTATCAGTTTACAATAGGTAGACGGACTTCGAAGTAAGTGGCGCTGTATGTCAACTGAACGATATGATTTATTGATTGTTTGATTTTTCAATTTATAATGGTATCATTTCATGAATTTCGAATTTCTTTGAATCGTAAGCAATAAGAATTAAAAGCTAATCCGGCAATATTCTTGAATCTAGTTATAAGATTTATTTTGTTAAGCCTGTAATTAAGCTTGTATAAGTTTTCTGTAAAATATTTAAATGAAAATGAAGAATAAAAAAATTACTCCCATTTAGAATTAACATGTTTAAAAGAATTAACATGTTTGAAATATAAAATTAAGTATAAACCTATAATAAAAAAGTTCCGAAGTTATTGCTATTCAATTAATTTTTTCTTTTTCTATATTTAGAGATTGTATTACCTTTTGTAATAATCTAGATATAAACTTCAAAAATGTGTATTTAATATATATTTGTAGTATTCGTATATATATCTTATTCCGATGAAGGGGAGTTTCTTCAATATCTTTATCATATGTACTGTAATTGGCAACAAGAGTTAAGTGTTAAACATTTGAAATTAATGTGAACAAAACTATAATTAAATATCTCATTATAGTTTTACACATATTTCATTATGGTATTTTTGTTTATCTTATTGGCTGTAGTTTTACTACATTATTTCTTCTGTAATTAAGGAGGATATGGTAACTTGTTAAGCTTAGAAATAGGATTCGGGTGCTGCTACTGTAACGCACTAATAGATGCAGCCTGATTTTTTACTTCACAGTTTTAGCTGATTGTTTCATTTTAGTTATTTTCTCCACTACAAGCTCAGGCTTATTTTGGAATTTAAAGTCCTCCTTGTAAGACCTATTTTCTTTTAAGTTATATTGAAAGGTCTACTTTACTGAGAGTTAACAGTAATTGGTATGTTAGATATGTTTTATTGAAATATGAGAGATCTTGTCTTATCTCAGAGTGGATAGATATATATGGCAGTATAATTACATCAAAGATGTAGTCCGGTGAACCTGTAGAGGCCTGTGGGTCAACAGTGTAGTCAAGTTGAAAAAAAAACATCAAAGGAGAGTGGCAAGTCAGACTAATGTCTGTAGTTGAACATTGTTTTGATTACATACACCTGTCTCTATTACTTACAAGTCTATAACAAAGCAGCACATAGTCATCAATTTGAAAAATATATAAATAGTTTTAAAATATTTCTGAAAGAAATAAATAGTAATTGTGTATCTCTGTGGGTCTTGTCTAGTATTCCAGGGAATAGTAACAGTCATGTTCTATCAGTAAATTATAAAGATTTTCATTTTGTTGACAGTGAATTATTTAATCAATTAATCAGTGTATCATTTATTAAAATGAATTTAAATAATTAATTCAAACTAAAAATGTTTTTATCCTACATACTTACTTACAACTTATAAATTTTCTACTCATACACACATTAAGAGCAGCTGCATAAACCAACTATAAGTATTTATCTATCATATTGTATAAAATTGTAATTACCTTCAAATTTAATAATCCTAGTTTATGCAAGGACTTTAACAGATAATGATGGTATAAAACAGGAACTTTTATTTGTGATTTAAATCCTAAAAATATATATTGCAAGTGACAAATGTATTATATTCACTATAAAAATCTTTGATCTTGAACATCCTGATTCTTCTCGATTTAGAACAAATTTAAATAGAAAAAATGACCATGATTCAATTAAAGTTATGTTGATAGATCTTACAACATACTTCTCTTTTGCTGCTGGATTCTAAGAGATTATCATGATTGACTAAGGTGTAAAATTGATTCGTGTACTTGATGTTTACATATCATTTATACTTTAAAAGTAATATGTCACAATAAGGTATAACAATATCAGAATCTACATCTATTATCTCAAAAGCTTGCTCAAGTTTTTAAATATATCTATTATTTTTATAATAGTCTAGAAATGATTCCTATTGTTCCAATTGACCCTGATTATGGAAACTACAGATATTCAAAGTTAAAATCTAATTTTCAGAGATAACAACACCAAACAAAGATCAGAATGGCATATCCAAAACAGTATATTCACATATAACCAACTTACATCACCTGTTGACTGACTGGGTAAAGATCAGAGACAAGGGTTTGAAAATTTGCAAAGCAATAACAGTCCTGAACCTGCAGAATCGTGATGATGACCATTATCCAAACCAATTGAAATCTCTCACCGAAAGCCTCCAAGAAGCTTTGAACAGCTTTAACAATATTGTGGAAGGTAATATTTTGCTTGATTGATTATATTTCTTGGTCATCTGTACTAACTAGTATTAAAAATGCGAATGTTTGTTTATCAAATAAATTTCTTTGTGTGTTAAGCTTCGCGCGTTAAATACTGAAACAATCCCAATAGGCTTCTGTCATCAAAAAAAAAAAAAACTCGCCAAGGGATAAGCCAAATATACATTAACACAAAGGAAACCACGTGCAAAAGCCACTATTATTGTAAACAGAAGGTCCATAGTGATTAATAGGACTACTGTAAGCATATGTTAATAATAATATGTTGAAAAGTGATATGAATATGCAGGGTGATAAAAAATATGAAATAATTCTGATAATTATCACTTCTCAAGTTAGAGTTACAATTTAAAAGCATCTGTACAAAAAAATATGGAAGCCTCTGTTTGTAATGACAAAATAACAGTGTTTTACTAAATTGATATGAAAGTATATATGGTAACTATAACAAAAAATAAATATTTCAAATGTTTGTCGGTATGTCTGTTTGTTCCAAGCAATATGTGAAATGGTTGGACAGATTTTGATAGAACTTTCAGTAGTAGATAGTCGATGTCACAAGGAATAATATAGGTTTCCTTTATTTGAGAATAAAAAAAATAGGATTCCATGCAAATATTATCCTTTGTAAAGATACAAATGCAGACAGTGATAAAAAGTATCTTAAGAACTTGGTTATAGAACATTCTTGTTTGTTAGAAAGAATATATATATATTATACCCATAGTAAAAATAACAATGAAGGTGAGTGAGTATAATAATATAGTTACCTACCACTTTCCAGCATCAGCCTGATCCAATCAGGTACAGTACCTATATTAGTCTAATTAATAATCCTGTCTGCATCAACAAAAGATAATTTAAAAATATTCTTTCTTGTTTTTAAGATTATTATATCATATCACATGTTATTTTTTTTTTTACTGACTACACTGTTTACTTGGCAAGGCCTTTACAGTTTCACCGGACTACACACATGTTATTGAAATTCTTGCTTTATGTATATTGTTTCACATTTACTTTCACACTAGCTGTTGCTCGCAGCTCCGCATGCGGTTTTTTTATAATTGTGAATTACGCCTTATAAGATCAGCTATCTGTTAATGAAAGTTCCGTGAAAAATGGTTCGAACGTTTTGTAGATAGTACTGCAAACAAAGCCATGGGTGAAAGCTAGTCCAAAATAAAAAAGCTTTAATTACTTTTTATAATGTTAGCTATTTGTCAGTGAAAGTCCCATGAAAATAGGTCCAATTGTTTTGGAGATAGTACTACAGACGAAGCCATGAATGACAGCTAGTCTAAAATAAAGTAGCCTATGTCACCCGCTGTAATTTTAACTATCTGTTAGTGAAATTTCTGTCAAAATTGTATTTTTGTTATCAGTATCGTGTATTTTGATATTACAAACAGACACTCCAATTTTATTTATATGTATAGATTACTTCTGGTAAAATACTATATGTAGTACACATATGTAGTATTCTTCTCGAATGTATAATGTATATAATTATTTTAATGTTAAAATGTATATATGGATAACTTGCTAATTATGGGGAATAACTTTAGTTGCAATATTTTTAGTTAAGTTAAAAAATTATGTCTATTTTCTATTACTTGTTAACTAAAGCTTAAGTATAGCAAAGCTAAAGGTAAGCTTATATGTAAAATTATACTATTTTTTATTTTCGAATTATATGACAAATGGATTTCTTTATATTGTATAGAGCAGTATGTTACAATGTAAAAAATAACTCTGAGATTAACCAGAACTACAACTAATCGGTAAAATGAAGCAACTTAAACATTTTTCAAGGATTTCAATACAAAAAAAAACAATACAAAGGATCTAGGTGTTTAGAGAAATATAAATAAAATCACTTCCATAATACATACTTTTATAAAACAAAGCCAAGCAATTCCATACTAACTTTGTTTAAATCATGGAATACACATCTTTTGATGAGGTGTTCCAGCATGCTACGATTTACTCTTAAGAATTATAATTAGAACTCAAATCAATACAACACATAATCCTAGGTCAGATAATGTTTTCTAGTGGAATGTGGAAAATGAAAAATCCAAGAAAATAGACAAACAACAATAAATTTTATTATTATCCATTAAAGACAATTTTTCTATTTAAATTATAATGTATGGGGCCGTTTATAAAATAGGTGGCACTTATTGGGGGAGGGGATTCGTATACTGGGACAAAGAGGGTCCAGAAGTTCTAAGGGAATATGACATCCACAGGTTATCAAACAATTTAACAGTTTTCTTTTTTTTTGTTACGATACAAAGTTTTTCGAAAATGTCGAAATCTGTCTATTGATAGTAGTTGCCACGTAATATCGATTGGAGGCGGGGGGTCGCAGAAAATATGGCATAGCGTGCCGAAGGGGAGGGGGTAAAAGAAAAAGGTATTATTTTACGTGGCATATATTATGGACAGTCCCACATATATTTTCGATGGATATAAACTCAATTATATCATTAATTACAGGTGTCAGAATATTGAATGAGCAGTTGCAGGCATTGGCTAAGTTGCAGCCATCGGAACAACCAGTTATTTTAACCTGGTCTGCCAGTAAAATCTCAGACAATGTCAATAATACCTACAACTCTTTGCTCAAGGAATACAGACTTAAACAAATCATCACAGGTATATGACTGATAGTTGTATACATAAGAGAATAAAGGGTAAGAAGGGTGAAGGATTAGTGTGATACTAAATTAATATATTCCATTTATCATCACCTCTTTTACATTAGGTGATAACAGCTAAAACATCTTTATGAAATATAAACACAGTGAATATAAACAATATTAATGGATTGCATTTTAATTCTTTTTGGATAAAATAACTCGTAACAGATTCATTTTCTGTATGTATTTATTAAATTTATTCCATCCATGGTATGGTTACAGACCTATTTTGGGGGTATTATTTGTTGCTCTCTGTTTAATTTTATAGTTTAAAAATAGAATCTAGAAGTATAATATTTAATTAATTTAATCAGTATGTAATATATTTTAGATTTAATTGATTCCTCTGTTATCATTGAATAATTGAATTTCTGTGTATTTTTGTTTTTAATATTTACCAGCTTATTAATTTTAGTAAAAAAAAAACCCCAATTCAAATGTTGATATATGGTTATGAGTATAATTTTGGCAACCATATTTGGGTACTTTTTTTTTATTAAATTGAAACAAAATATAGGAAGGAAATACTCATTGTTTTAATATTAAATTCCAGTGTGATAAATGAAATAATTCACTTGTATTAAAACATGGCATATATTTGCTACTGAAAATCGTTTATTTCAAAAATATAAGTAGTTTAATAAAATCGTAATAATTGATATCCAACAAAAGAGACAAACAGGCCGATACCTCGTTGGCACCATGTCTAATATACGATAAGGCGAGTAATATCACTTATGTGAATTGTGGCTTGATTAATTTGACTACTGGTCGTCCGGAGGTCGAAATTCAACCATAATACCATATTTTTAAATTACAATATTATTCAGGATTTTTTTTTTGCCAAAGAGTGTGTGAATATTGTAGATTTTTAGACATAAGGCTCTGGAGTATGACAAATAGAGACTTATCAAGTAAAGGTATTAACTCGTCGATGGCATGAAAGAAAGCAAACTTAATAAAAATTCACACTGAAGAGTTACTAATAAAAAGAAGAAAATTAGTTGACAAACTTAGGAGAAAATTGTATTGTTCTGTTATTCTATTTATATATAGATTAATGATTTCTGTAAGGCAAAAATTATTTATACAGGGTAAAGATGTCTTTTATGCATGTTCATTACTTTTCAACTCTAAATCAATAACTTTCATGTTACCTTTTTTTAATAAGAATTATAAAACTTTATGTTACATGATTTATATATTATTCTTTATTTTATCGTATAAATTTGGCTTTTGTCTGCGACTTCGCTCGCTTTAATGGAGTAAAAGATATTATTGTATTCCTCTGGAATAGTAAGTACTTTTTTCTGGATAAAAGGCACTATTTACTTTTCTATACACCTGACAACGTTTATGCAACATAAATATGAAATTGTTCAAAACTTAAAAAGTAAAATGCAAAGGATTTTTTTTAAGATGTCCAAGATTAGAATAAATCCCAACAATTTAAAATTCAACCATGTCGAAATTCTGAGTCCGATTATTTATACAAATAATTTTCATCACATTTTCGCGTATGTTAATTATTAACTGATATTATTAGCTGATACTACCCGTATATGTTATTTATGAGATACTAGAAACCTTTATTTTTTACCAAAGTCATAATTGAAATAGGGCGTATTATAAATTATTAAGTTTTGTTCGTAATACAACATTATTTTCCCATCAATATAAAAAGTATATCGATATATTTTATATTAAGAAAATATCGCTTGTTGTGAGTTTTCACCTTTCTGTGTATGCCAATAATGCAATTCAGCTATACTTTACCCTTAGTTATATTATAAATGAGAATGTGAGTTTGTTATGCATTCACGACTATAGTACTCAATCGATCATCTTGTAATTTTGCATTTAGATTAACTTAGTAGTCAGATTCACGATACATGTATAAGTTTGTGAAACATGTGCTTGTGGTACACGTGAATGTTTCACGAATTCATATATGTATGAAATAATACTTAGCTTTGCTTAGCTTAACTTCGTTAGAATCGGGATGTTCGGTCACAGCCCAAGCCGAGGCGAGCCGTCCGCCCTTATGCTGGTTGCCTATATAAAATCAGGCGAGTGCCTTAAGCGCTCGCCTTTCTAGTCCGATGAAACTGTAGAGGCCTTGCCAAGTCAACAGTGTAGACAGTTCGAAAAAAAAAGTAATTTTGCATAGACATATGTTAGGGGTACAGTAAAGGACATAAGATCCCTTTTATCCAGAAAAAAAGAACTTTTCTCGAGGGATAGTTACAGAGACATTAATGCGAGCGAAGCCGCGAGCAAAAGCTAGTATTATAACGAAAAATTTGTGTAGTTCTGAGAGGAATTTATTGATTAATCAGCACGCAAGTGTGCGTTATACTTGCATATAAAAGTATTTTACTAAGTTTTTGTTTTCAAAGTTACAGCATGTTGCGTTCTTTTACATTTAAATATTTATGAGCTATATTTATAACCTTGGAGTTCTGGAGTACTTATTGCAATGATAACATTTAGATATTTGAGTAAGGTAAACTTCGTTTAAAAATTGCACTTTAAAGCAAAATAATAAATTTGTTAAATTTTATATATTTGTTGCAGAAAACATTGCTCACTGCCGAGATGAGAATCTGCTTGAGGTGTACGTCAGCTCTTGGGAGTTAGAGCCATTCTTCGACATCGAAGATAATGCATATTTATTTGCGGAGTTCGGCCTGCCGGGCATTACATAATCATTTAATTAAAATCGGTGTAATTCTGTATGTGTTAATTTATTTAATGTAACAATAAATAATCTTATATTCTTAATTCAAATTGGTGTTTTATTTTGCACCTAACATAAAATAATTATCTGTATAATAACTATGAATTAGCCTCTTGAAGCTCTTGAAAGTGTCAAATTTATTTGTAAATAATCAGTATATTGTAAGATAATTATTATTATTTTTTGTTTTACACCTAACCTAAAAGAATACTCTCTATAATAACTATGAATAAGGCCCTTGAGGCCCTTGTAAGTGTCAAATTTATTTGTAAGTATGCAGTATATTGTAAGAGCAGTTTTTTTTGCACCTAACTTAAAAGAATATACTCTATAATAACTATAAACTACACATTTGTATCTCATGTATTCCTATATGTATGAATAGTGAGATTCGCGATCCTGGGTAATATAATTATAGTTATATAAATCAGGGCTGTCCAAACTACATGGGACCCAGGGCCAACAAAAATGACTCAATACATTGGGGGGCCGCAAAATATTTATAAAAATAAAATACAAGTAACTTGAGAGTAACCGTGCGTAATCAAAACTTTCGTCGCGTTGAATGACCAAGCCCAATAAATGAACAACGGGCGGTGTCGAGTGTACCTATTATACGTTCGGGGAATTCCTCGAGTTCTCGAGTGAATAGTGTTGTGTGCGGCATAATCGAATACATATCCAAAACATTTGAATTTCGTCGCAAGAAAAATAATTTACTCATTTAATGCATTTAAACAAAGAAGATAAAAAAGATTCTGCGGGCCGCAATAATTCGTGCCGCGGGCCGCATGCAGCCCGCGGGCCGTGGTTTGGACAGCCCTGATATAAATATAGTATTTTGGTAGTTGCCAATATAAACTCGTGTGAGTGCCTTAAGCATCCCCCTTAGTAGTCCAGTGAAGCTGTAGAGACCTGTCAGACCAATAGCGTAGTCAGTTCGAAAAAAAAAAAAAACTATATAGGGCGAGGCAGTTACTGGGGTACTATCAATATATAGATATGAAATAAGGGAAGCGATGATGGCTCGGTGTTGAAGCGTGATCGGATTCCGCTTCGATCGTTCTAAGTTTGGATTCCTTGCGAATGAGCCGAAATTTTCAATGAAGGAAAACGTCATTATGAAACCATAGCATGGTGGTAGGGTTTTTTATAAGCCCGTCTGGCTAATTACGATCCTCAAGTTGAAAATCTGTCACCAACCACCTATATGTGTGTTCGAGAACTTGCACTTGTGAGTCAGTTTCTCTAGTCAATTACGTCATCATCATTCATCGTCATCGCGTGAGATGATCAAACACTAAAATCTATAAAGTAATAAAAATGTACAATTAAGAAATTGTTTAATAATCCTAGCCGATTTTAAATAACTAATAGTCAATTTTCATTTCAAACATTTTCAAATAGTTAACTAAATTCCGTACTAGTTGAGGCTTGTTACTTCGTTTATGTGAATGCACTCTTCATATTCCACGCTAAACTATCCTATCTGTATATGAAATCTGTCGCCTTTGGTCTAATTACAGACTTTCATTAAATGTATATTGATATGTAATCTAAACTAGACGTAGTTCTTACCCAGATCCACTTGTATATTAATTTAAAAATTATGTTTAGTTACATAGATTTAGTTGTTTTTAAGTAAAGAGTGCACACTGCTAAGCTTTTATTGCTTCAATAATGTAAGCAAATCGTGGTCGTGGTAAATTGCTTGGCGCCCGTGATCTACTAAAAATAAAGTATATCTCTCTCCCATACAGGCAAATATGAATTATTTTCTATTTCATTTAAATCAACATTACAGTAAAATATATGTCATTTCAACATCAATAAAAATTAGCGCCATAATTGGCTTACGACCCGAGGCTATAGCCCACGTTAGGGGTCTCATGTACAATCGCGGATTTGCCCTAAGGCCCAGGAGGCCCGGGCCTAGAGCGGCCAGATATTAGGGGCGGCCAATCCTGACAAAAAGTTCACTGATGATAACAAGAAATAACTCAAAGTACGTAAATATTCTAAAGGCTCGCGCACATTATGGTGTGCCACACTTCACCGCATCGTATAACAATGATCTCCCTAAATCACTTTTGTACTTTTTATAAATAAAATATAGATAATATAACGTGAAGTAAGTATTTCGTTCATATAAAAACGCACAATAATGACGGAGCAAAGGTTAAACGATCGTGCTTTACTTAACATAGAAGCTGATTTTTTAAGGAAATTGGATTGCGAAGATTTAATTAATGATATTGATGCGCTTAAGTGCCGACGAGTTTGGAACACGTTGTAAAATACTTATTAAATCTTATCTTGTATGACAATAAACCTGTAATGAAATAAATAAAAGCATTTGAAATGTTTTATTTAAATGTGCAATTATCCCTGAAACCTTGGAAAATATTACAAACTAGCAGATGTTATCTATATTAACTAAATTTCTGAATCGATTTCGATAAAAGTTGACAAAAAAGTAAATTCATTATGTACTCATTATGATGGGTGCTGAGAAAGGGGTAGCTGGTATTTACTGCTTGGCCTGGGGCCTAGGGCGGCCAAGACTGCAAATCCGCCACTGCTCATGTAGGTAGGTGGTGTTTATTTATCAGCATTTGTATAATATTCATGTATTTTATAAGATAGCACAGCTCTTGGCCTCGGTTCTGCACCTGTTTTTAAGCAGTAATTATTTTCGTATTGTTAAAGTATGACCATAACCAATGATTTCTAGAACAATTATAGGCCACCAATTTTTTTATTGTCATAGGCTACCACCAATTTTGGAATGAAATATTTCCCGCGTACAACATTTTATAAAAATCTCTTATAACAAAATCGTTTGACAATGAAATACATTTTGTAACTTGTAGTTTTATTTACAAAATCTCAAAATCAGCGCCATTTTTTAAATGATGCACATTTTTCGTGTAAAATCTGTAAAATATTTGATATTTACCATTTTTTAAAATATCTTTGACTATTCTAATACCGCATCAATTTCAAAACGATCGATAGAGAAAGTTTTTCTCCACGCGTTAATATAACTAATATATGTAATTTTTTTATAAATGCTAAAAACGATTTTGATTATTGTAAAAATATTGTACTTGTAGATTGTTCGGATTTTTTTTTTCCAAATTTTCATTAATAACACTCAAGCTCGTGACTTGTTGCTTAACAACAAAATAAAGAAAATTGTTTGATGAACAGTATAAAAAGCTACTGTTTTATCTTCGCTTTTTATGTATTAAATAAATAATTCGATATTATTTTATGTTTAATAAATGTTAATAATCCAAATGAATAATTAGAGTAGGTAAGTCGTAATCGGTCGCTAGGTTCATTAAATTTGGGGCACACGTAGGTATATTGCTGAATCGATACCTGGCGGATTGTGTAGTACTTCGAAAGAAACCTTATTAGACGCGAGTTTTAACAGAAATCTGTAGGTGTGTTGGCATTACAAATATTCCATAGGAAGGTATTTAAAATGATTATGGCTTCAGTAGGTATACTTCTTCGGAGTATCATAACTTATTAACAATTTTAACACACGGTCCCTGTATGAAGGCGTTTATTTACGAAAATTCATTATATCCAGTATATTCATTACCTTTTACGAACGTTCGTTGACCTCAGGTCGATAATAATTGAAAAACAAAACAAAAATTAGTTTATTTTACGGCTTATGTTTGGCCTAAGTTAATAGCTGACAGTATGGTCGAAGGCGTAAAGGTGGCCGAGTGGTTTGATTAGTGAAATATCGATTCGATGTCTGCAAGTTTAAATTTCCGCATGTACCAACGAACTTTTCGGAATTCGTTTACATAAACTAATCTAAATTGGTAACATTAATAGCTGATGGTGAAGGAAATAATTGTTAGGCTACCTGAACACGAGAAATGTTCTAATAGTATCGTCGTGTGCGGGAAAATATGAAATTATCGATTTCTGTGTGTCTGAAATCGCCAATACATCATGGGCTGGTGTGTTGATTTATACCCATACCTTGTTTCGAGAATAAGCCTATGGAGATGCAATGAGTTTTTTATAAGCTGATGTGATGATGAACAAAGGACGTAACCCTTAAAAATCTATATAAACATTCTGGGAACCCATCGATAGTAACTAGCTAGATAAGCTCCGAAAGATGCTCTATCAATAAGCTGTAGTAACGTCAAAATGTTCATTTTCTCCAAAATTTCAGGCTCATTGTATTGATTCGATCCCAAATCATTCGATGCCAACATCGTCTCGCCACTAGATAGTTCGTCGTCTACAGTTCGCTGAAACCAAAGGAAAATGAACAATACTCAATTTATGTACTAAGATATCACTTCCAAGTTACAAATGTGTATGCGATTACCAATTCTGATAACAATCTGTCCAACTAGTAATTCAATTCAATTTGCGTTATATCTTATTTTTCTTTTGTATTATTATTACTCAGAGTTATTATGATACGTCGTTTTAAATTTATCAATTAATTAACTTTTGCACGCGGTTTAGCTCGCGTTAATGTAGATTTAAATTATTCCTCAGTACAGTACACTTTTTCTGGAAGAAAGGTACTCTATGTGCTTTTCTATACCCTTAGCAAGGTATATGCAAAATTATGATTGGTTGAGTAATTATGGCGTGAAAGCGTATGAAACAAATAAACTCATATTCTCATTTATAAGATTAGGTTGTATAGGTGTTCTAAAAATGAAGTAAGAATCTACACGTACTTGTCAATTTATGTTAATTATCAAGCTAATGACGTAAAGACTGTGAAACAGATGTTTAATATATCCGTTCCGTGTAGTCCGGTGGATCTGTAGCAGCCTGGTGGCTAACAGTGTAGTCACTACGAAAAAGAAAAAGTATCCGTTCCGAACGTATTGTCTTTTGTTTTCTTACTTGAAACTACAAAGTGACCTTCAAATGAAACATTAATTTACATGAGGTTAATTTTGAGATACGGTGGCTTGGCGAGGTTAGCTGTAGTCGTGGTTACGGAGCCCCAACAAACGTTAACGCAACTTATAGGTACAATTGGTTAAATTTATTTCTGGGGTATTTATGTAAGTGTACAAACATATTATTATCGTTATGTTACAGTATAATTATATGATACTTTCACAGACGGTACTACGAATTATAAAACACGAAGTAATTATTTAGAATACAATTTCAAATGTACGTGTTGTAATATAATCAAATTTGACTCTATATAACGCTGAGGACTTTTCTATAGATCATCAAAAGAACTACAAAATTGCCATTTAAGTTTTTATTCTATCCTTGATAGTTTAAAATAAAATATATAAAAGAAAAGCGAAATTATTAAAAATTTAAATTTCAAAGAACCGTAGGAACTTAAGTATTAGATAGCGATAGAAATTTGACTCAATTAAATTTGTTACAGAAAATTTAACGCTTAATGAGACCTATCCATCCATTTTAACAATATACAATTTCTTCACAGTTTGCAGGTGGCAATAATATAAATAAAAAATGTTCTGTTATTTGTAAAGGAAAATTTAAAGTTTGATGGAGGACCTCTTAAAATTGTAATTAAAAGCGGTCCTTTGGGCAGAATTTTGATTTTTATATATCCTATGATATTGGGGGTGAGAGCGAAAAAAAAATGGCTTTTTTGGGCACACCCTAATAATGTAAATATAATGTTCTGGATTTCTACGGGTAGTACACAACTCTTAAGCGCGTAACTAGTTAGTATTAAAAACATAAATTAAAACATAATTATAAACTTAATCTTATCTTCTAATTGTAAAGCATTTCCTATCGTCCTAAAAGTAGTTTATTGTATGTATAAATTATATAATAAAATGTTATTATATTATATTAAAGTTAGGTCGTAGTTTTGTGTAATATTTGCATTGGTTTTAGTCGCGTTATTATTTATTTATTTTTATTATTATTGTATTTTACGAATTTTACGGACATTACTTATGTCTTATTATATAGACTTGCTTCTTTTAGTAACGACGTTTATATAACGATGGTATTATTATGTCATAAAGATTATCCATCAAGTACATATAAATACCTAAGCTTCGTTAAGGTTGATATAGGTTGACACATGCGTCGTAATATAAATGGAACGATCAGGAAAAGTTTCCGGCGTCACGGTTCCGAAAATTAACCCAAATTGTATCAGAAATGTGCCGCCGCGCCGCGTCGCCTTCCAGCGGTCGCCATCATTTCACGCTCAATTTAGTTTCTGTTAAGCGCATTTGCAAAGCCTTACCTGGATATAATTTATAAGGTATGAAAATGTTATATGTGCTTATATAAAATTAATTATAAATCAATAAAAATCATACGCAATATCAGACGACATAGAGATCAATTTTTTTTTATTTGTTATCATGTATCATTATCATATCATATCATAATAATTATTATTTGCCCACAGTTATTTATATAAGGATTTTTACAATAAGTGTATTGGAAATGTTAACAATATATATTATAAACAAAGTTATATCTAGAGTCTTCAATAAAATAGTTTTTGAAGTTATACTTCTTTTGGCGCGTTAGGGAAAAATGATGAGAGTAAATTTTTTCGATGCGCGCACACCGTCACGAAAAGCCGACACCCTGAAGTTAGCTATAGTCAACATTTTATCCATAAAAAGTATGTATGTATTAAATACCTTTTTTCTATTGTTAGTGTCGTTTTTTCTACAAACGTAGAATAAAGCGAAAGATATTATCTTGTTACGCCAAAGAAGTATAACTTTACACACACACACTTTTTTTTTGTTTTGTTTAATTCCACTTTTATCAAACCGAAGACTTGATACCCGGTAAAATCGTTTTATTATTTAATGGAAATAATGTGTTTTATCTGGATTAATTTTCAACTGCCCTGTATTTTAATTTTGTCACTACACTTCCTCGGTACACTAACTCGTTTTAAACAACGCTACAACTCTTTATCGATTTTCAGTTACCAACGTTAGATTTTATGATTACTGTTTAGCCACTATAGAGAAGCGTAAAAATGTATAGTTTAAGTGATACTATGAAAAGTTCTCTATCTGAGAGTAAAAGTATAGTTAAAATCGGTTCAGCCGTCTCTCAGATCAAGCCGGTTTAAAGACGAACACTTTAAGTTTCTTTATATGCGTAGATGCATACAAATTTCTCCACCAATCCTTTTGTCTCAGTATAAGCAATAGTAATTATTTATCTCGTCTGGTATCTTCTAGAAATCCTTAAACAAATATGTCACAATTAAATTTAAACACATACTTTATTGTTATACTTGTAATTAAAATAAGTAAAAAATATATAATTACCTACTTTAAATTATCTAAAATTCTAAACAATAGAATTAGAGAAGGTACATAGTGAAAGATTACATTTAGATGCTTTATATTTATTTTTAAATCTAGTCTTCTAGGTGGCCATTGTAGCATTATATCATTTCACTTGTGTTTAAAATTTTCAGTAACAATATATTCTTATATTATAAATCGTATACTTGTAATGGTTTAAAAAGTTTACTTGAATAATTTATATAACACGGTTTTATCGTTAACACTTATCGAAGAGTGAAGTGAGTTTCAACGTAACTATATTTTATAATGTTTGCACGTGAGTCTCGGTTGCGCACACGCAGAAGCAGATAGCTATTGTTCCCTTGCTTGTGTCAACAAAACGCTGCTGATTACAACTGCTGTGGAGTAGCACATTTATGTACAAAAAAACTGTGTCGAATTTGATATCCTAATTAAGTCTAGATTATAATACATTATCTATATACCTATATTAAATCTAGAAAAACACGCGTTTCTATGTGATATTTCAATACTTTGTACATAAAATAAGTTTAATATTAATAAAGTTTAATTGATTTTCTGAGTTGTGACTTAACTACCTATACTATATTAAGTATATACTAAGTCGGTAGTACGGTGGAACTGTAGAGGCCTTTCGGAAAAAAAAATATATATATATACTAAGTATGTATGTAGATCTAAGGGATATACATATAATGTATTTATTTACATGGCCAAAAATATATATATTTATTATATTATTATACTATTACTCAACTATTTATTGCAACAAATAATAATAAACACATGTGGAATCGCGGGCATAGTTACTATCACGTTAAAAAAATATTATTTTACGGTCACCTATTTTATACTAAAACAATAAGGTATTAATAATTACGATTTATTAATAGATGGGTTTTACTGAGTTAATCTGTATTCCAAATATTTTCAAAACCATTTGCATTTCACTGTGTATGAAACAACATCGACTCTACAGTCTCTCCTGTGCTTATTCCTGAGGCGACCTATAATTTCGGTTAGCGCTCAGTATGCATCACTTGAAGAACGGTAACGATACAATCTACATTCATTTGGCTTTCTTCAATTACGAAGTCGTGTATTGATCTTCAATTCGTAGCAGAGATGTAGCCGTACATCGCGTGAACCGACTAGGGCGGTAAACTTAATAATTTACTTATGTTTTATTCTTTTGTTAATTTTTTTCTTTGGCCTTAGTTATAAATTATACTTTAATAAATAGATGTAGTCAAGTATTAAACTGTTAGCGAGGTACACAAAAAATAGCACAAATTCAGCATAGTAATTTCTAGAAGAATGGGTCATCTTATGAGAAGCGCCTTCGTGCTCGGCGTTGGAGCAAAGGACGATGACGAAGGTAAGAAAATATGTTTATGTTATAACAAATATCGTAAGCACGTAAAACCCTCTACATATAACTCTTATTTTTTAAGAGACTAAAGATTTTTTTTTAATTATATTTGAACTATTATTATTACTCTCAAAGATTAAGATAATTTTTAGCAAAGTTATTTTCCATTGTTTCAAAGGAATTATTAGTTCTTTTCTTGAAATTATTATTATTCTTACATAAGAAATTCTTTTGTGTACCTGTTTAACCTGTAAAGCGTATAAGTCCAATTTTTTAGTTAGTAAAGTATTATTTTCATAAAGACATTATTATTTCTATCTATGAGTATAATAAATATGTCGTACTTAATAAAATAGTGGTCAAACGCCAAAACCTATAAAATATGCAATAGTATATATTATATGAAAAAAAAACATAATTTTTCACATATTTCATTCAAGCCTTTTTCGGTCTTCCTCTACTTCAATAACCATCCACCTTAATCTTATTACTCTTCTCTGTAAAAAAAACTTATACATTTTATAGATTATTTTATGTACGACGTCATATTGACTGATAAATATGTTTACAAGAATTAACATAATCCATTATGAATAGATAAACAAGTGCTTAGAATCTACACGAAAACACTTAGGTATGTTAGTCACCTTGTAAATGTATTGAATTATTTTATTTTTTAAGTATGCTTATTTTATAACCAAAAATAACACGCCTGACATTTTACGTTATTGATTTTTTATTCAGTTGCTAAGGTACTCTTTCGAAGGTACCGTAGTCAAGACTTGAAATAGTTGAATATGTTCAAATATTTTTTAAATTATTATTTATCTTGTTGAAAACGTCGATCTAAAAGAATTGACTTGATGTCTCACTAAAAGAAGAAGGTCGCGGGTTCGATTGCCTATGTCGCTAGCTAAGTAATTCGTCCTGGTCAAGTAGTGTTTGGTGAAACGGAGTTTGATGTAACAAAATCAAATTCTTTAACTGAAGTTTAGATAAGTATATGGATCTCGTTTTATATTACCATAATCATATAACATTACGTATATAGTCACATGCCTAGAACGATAATTAAAAAAAAATGTTAAAGAAGCCACTTTTCTCTTTTTCATTAGGGACCAGCACTTAAGGACGATAGTTTTAACTCGGAAAATGAATTAAATTCACAATAAAAGTCACAAATTAAAAAGTTAATTCTAAATAATATTTGAGAAAATATGAAATCATACTGTTTTCCTCTATTTAGCAATATAGTTTGCATCTAGTTTCCATTGGCCTTGTTACGGTATCAAGATGGAGAAGTGTGACTAGCAAAACATATCTAAATAAAACCAAACAATCGTTTCCAGCGGCTCGTATGCGAGATGTTCTAAGTAATGACAATTACATGTACCCTGTTTAAATACATTGTTTTAATGTTTACTTTTATGATAGAAATATGATTACAATTTTTCCATTGCAAAGTGTGTAAACAATTAAGAATTTTATAAGCAATTCGTATTATTACTGAGAAATAGTTTGAACTAATTGTTTAGATCAAGGCTGCTAAACTTTTTTGTCGGTCGGGCCAAACAGATTTTTGGCGGGTACACTGACGGTGACTATTTTCGATACTTTTAGACGTGTGCAAAAAAAAAATCTGACTTACGCAGGCCATTCAAAAATCGCCCGGGGCCACAAAAAAACGAAAACTTTCCAATTTTTTTAATAAAAATTGTTAATAGCTATTAAACGGAAAAAAAGAAAATCAGTTGACAAACTGAGGAGAAAAGGTACAACTGTTTTGTCTTGCCTATTTATATATAGATGAGTGGCCGTCTAGTGGTCAAAATTTGACCATAATTCATGATTTTTTCAAGTTATAAAGCTAATTATTATGCTTATGATTGAATAATATAAAAAAAAACAGTGATAATACTAAAACTCCGCCAATATCTACTAGACAAGAAAAATATAAAGAAAATCGGCCGAAAAACAGAAGAGGAAGATGTGCTTAACAGTTTACTGTCTGCCTATTTATGGGTAGAGAAGATTTTATGAACATAAATGTGTTGATGGATATCAAATATTATACCAACTAACCTCCTTGTATGTAACAACAAACAACAGAACGCGCCTTTGTAAAAAATAGGCTGGAAAGATCCCGAGCATTGTTATAGCGGTAAGCGGGAAACAATACCGCGAAATTTGGACAAAACAAATTTTAACAACAAAGAAAGTTATAATAAATAAAATGATACGGTGCATACAAACAAAAGTGAAGAAGCAGCAGCAGTGAATATACGCATTCTGAAGGTCCAGCGAGGGCATTATATTTCGTCATTCATGGTTTAGCTAGGTATTTTTAAACAGTTTTAACTGAGGTGTTTTTCCTTGATGCGGCGTTGAGCCGAACCCCGCGCAGCACACTCTGTCCAAGTGTGCTGCGTGGGAGGAACAACGCCGTACTCTGGTTGTGATGGTAGGAAGGGATCTGTGTGGGACGTAGGTATAAATTAATAAATACATAAATGTTAGTATAAATACGTATTAAATAATATTTTTTTACGTCGAGAAAATCCAAGGATAAATAAATAGCAATTTTAGATTTCTGTAATAATATTTTAACTTTATTTTGTATTAAACTCTTTGACTATATTATGCGCAAGCCCGAACTTACGGGTATATTTAAAGCAGCCAAAAAGATTGACGAGAACTCTAGTGACATTAAATTCACTGCTCTTTGATAATATAAGAATATAATTCAGTTAAATGACATACAATCTTATCACATATTACTATGTGTTCTATTTTATTAATGATTACATTTAAATACGTTTTATGATGTCTGCCATAAATAACTCTCGTTTGCCTTATACAACAGTCGTTCTTACTGTTTTCAGTGTCATTGACGTAAAAATATTTCCCTTGTATGTTCTGATAATATTGTGCAAATAATAAAAGCTCGTTATTGTCATAAGTATTAAAGAACAAAGAGGTTAATGGTTGATTATTGTAAAATCTTATCTTTTGCGTGTTGCATATTTAGTAACATTATTTTTATAGGCACTTCATTTGAATACTTTCCTATTACATATACAACTGTATTGTATAGCGGGGAGGCTTAAATTTAGATACAAGCGGAAGGGAAATCATTATATAAAACAATACATAATTAGTGAATCTTACATGCTTACTCATTATTATACTTTATGCATCAAGTAAATAATGTAGGACGTCATTTAAAATTAGTATGACATGTAAAATTATATGTAATGTATATCAACAGACAACCCAAACCATTGACACTAGGTCCATGACAATTTGAATACGGGTTCCAAATATACTGTATGTAGGTGAACACTAAAGATTTTTCGAACTTCAACTGGAAAAGGAGATGAGAGTTGGCAAATGAAGAGTCAAAATAATTACTGCGTAGTAAAAACATGCGAAACCGCGAGAAATTGCAAGTAATTCATTCGTCGACTACGGTTACACTAAAATGAATAAATAATATATTTAAAACGTATAATTAAGAAACGCAACGAACTTAATTTTTTTTTTAAATAGGCTACAAAAATATATTTTTTTGCTAAGGTCAAATTACAATACAATAAAATTGTTTCAGTAGTTTTTAAAAATGAGTCATTACTTTAGAACCCCAAATTTTTAGTCCAACATGTAAAATTTGAAGGTCGTAAAAAAAAACTAAAAATCTTATAAATGATTTAAATTGGATTTCACTCATTTCGAAATGTGTCAGATATACGAGAAACACAGAAATGTCTGATTTTATATTATAATGGCAACCGCTTATTACTTCGTATGAGTACACAAACAATACGAGTTAGGTAAATAGAAGCAAACGCAATTATATTTCAATTTTTCATTATGGATTATTATTATTTAAATTATTAAATTTTTTATAGTAATCCAAAATTTATTAAGAAATTCTATTTTACTATACACCTTTTTGATGAAAGTAGAGATTGTCGCTTTTCCTACTATTTGACTTGATAAGAATAGAATATAACCTAAACATGAAAAAGGTGTAGCTTAATGTAACTGATTTGACTTTTTAGAATCGGGTCAAAAGTTCCAAAGATTATATATCCGACGTATTATACATTCATACAACCTCCTACGCCTCTACATGATATTGGTAATAAAAATGGATATAGAACGTATAACAACGCTTTAATGGCTGATACAAATAAATTATTCACTTGTGTGTTTGAAACAGAATTTATAATAATGTTAAAGTAAGAAATGTATATTAATTGCTTTCGGAAATGCTATCTAAAAAACAAAAGAAAATAAGACTTTAGAATATCAGTGAATAATATAATGGTAAGAGATACAATCATCCACGTCAATTTTAAATAGAATCATAATTCATGTATGCCGCAAAAAAGTTTACCTTTTATGACATTGTGATCGCCGAAATCAAGAAAACCTGACTTTTTTTTTCTAAAAGGTCTGTACTTCATTCAGTCTGTGTCATTTTCGTTTCTAAACATTTGATAGATAACTATTAATAAAATAATTATAAATAATGTAAAGTACTCGTCATAAATACGATATATACTTTTTTTCTGATGTCCGCTCGTATGTCCGAATTTAAACGAAAAAATAATAATAACCTACTTTTTTTTTAAGTATTTTATTCCTACTGTTTATGTTATAAATATACAGCTAATCTTAGTTATAATTTATTTTAGTCAGATAATTTCTTAAGTTTTTTTCAAAATTATATTGGCGTTGAATTTCGTTCCTACACAAATGTCTTATTATATCTATTTCACTTATACTTTGATAGAATATTGATGCGAGAAAAGCAACCGGGTAACAAAGAAATGTTAGTGAATACATGTCATCAATATCTGTATATTCCTACACATGCAAGGTATTCGTGAAAGGCTTTAAAGACAACGAGAGTAATTACTTAGCTATTGTTGGCTAGACACAAATTAGGAAATTTCAAAGAAGGTTGTGTTTAGGAGTACGACCGTCCATAGAATATTAGACTGAATCTCAGTCCTCAACATGAAGGAAGAAAACGCGACTATATTCAGAAGGGACAAAGGCAAAACGCCGATAGTGCAATCAGTTTAAACATTCAGAGATTTCGTGACATCATTTTCAGCCAATCCAATTCCGATTGTAATGAAATTTTGTTTTAAGCTGTTCATATTATGATTGAGTAGTTCTTCCTTCTCATTCCCTTAATACTGAGTATCGCGACTTATAAATTTAAATCCAGTTCGCATAGTCGTATGCAGAATGAATAGTTTAATCAAAAATACCGCTAACGGTATATTTGAAAGCATCAGACTATCTCATCGGGGCCCTTCTTCTGGCAGGTTTGCTCTACGGTACCACATATACTCTATACAGTGACATACATACATCATACATAGTATATTCAAGTGACAACAGTCAGCAACATTGTACTTACCGTGATACGTACTAAGGAAATATAAATAAAGACAGACGTAACTATATCCAAATATAGATTATTTTTACAACCGAAAAATAAATAAATAACATACTTTTCATTTACTCAGTTTATACGGAACTGTTAAATGACTACGTGACGTGTATCACGAAATGCAAATAAGGCTGTTTTCTTACTTATCTACGTAGTCTGTGAAAATGTTTTTTCTATTACGTTTCAAACATCTTCCTTTATTAATAGAAACAACATGAAAAATAACCACTGCACAGATTATTAAACATAAGTATTTAATTGTATACAGTTAAAACATTTACAAATAATGTCACATTCCTAAAAAATAAAATAAATAACTTATGATAGGACAAATAATTAACCTACTTATGACATACATTTAGTTTTTATTACCGAACGTTAATTTTACATTTATATAAAGAAATATGCTTATTCATACTATGTTCTCGTATAGTCAATTTCTATTTATAAAAATGGAATAAAATATTCCCATCTATATCTACTCGAGTCAGCAAAACTGTGATAAAAATTATCATTTGCACTTAACACTTACGTTTTATATTTGCATAAAAATAATCTTATTAGAACTACGGCTTATCAATAAGGAATTAAATATTTAGCGCTTCGTGTCGCAGGTACGCGAAAATTGAGGTAATTTATACCTACATTGTTGTCACGGGATGTTTGCAGAAGGCTCGCTTCAGATGTGTTTGATGCTAACTAATACCAGTCAGTGTTTCGGTACTCACGAACGTTGATCACGCGTTAATTTCGAACGAGAGAAAAAAAAGGAACTTTTTTGTGACATGTGATACATTCTTACTATAATGTATGGCTACGCACATTATAGGGAAAGCAGTGTGAGTATTCACCATGTGACATGAATTCGTGCGTGATTACAATGAACACAAACGATTTTTTTTATGTGTAAGGATAAAGTCAACTACAACTGTAACTCGTTTGTACTTACAAATAAGCTTTGGTATATAGCAACCGTGTTCAATTAATTTCATAGGTGAAGGTGTTTAAACTGTAAACATAGATTTTAATCATACATAAATAGAATACTTTCTTATATTTTTATTATGTTGGCTACATTAATTTGAGGTTTTTGTTTTGTTTTATCGTTACTTGTAATTACATTAGGTATTTACAATCCCACAATCTCACCTGATATTAAGTGACAATATCGTATAGGTCGTTAACACAATATCCATATGTGATGATTACATATTTCGAACCTTAGATGGTAACTAACCAGACCAGTATTAGGGAATGTACCTACTGACATATTATGATTTCATTACGACGTTTTCACTTCACTGTGAAGTTCATCAGGTCATTGTTGAGTCCGATTATACGTCGTTTGATACAATTTTCCAAAAATATTATAAATATATTAATATTTCCTTTAATAATATAGAATATGTTACATAAATATAGGCAATAATAATATTCATGAAACCTATAGGTAGACAGCAACCAGGAGGATTATGTCCTGTCCACCATATAATAAATATAAAGAGAATGAAAATGTATTTTTTTTTATATATTTAAAAACCGAAACACTTTCATGCCAATGAAAACGAATGATATAAATTGTAAATTAACCTTCTTTGATAGGTAATTGAATAAATTTGAATAAAAATTTTACATGAAGGAAACATTTGTTGAAGGATACAATGATACAATACTCTTTCTTAACGACTGTTTCTAAATAAACTAAAATGGTGTTTTGATGATATGCTTAATTCGTAATAAAGTGTAACATAGTTTATGTTTATAGTATTGTATATAATATAGTAGTTCTAGAACTGGTTATCTTTAGCATTGTATGCTTTTTTACATTCTAATGGATAAATTAAGTTAATGTAGAATGTTGTTACGGACCGTGGGAGAAAACCACGTAAAAAAGTTACGGAGGGTAGTGCCTTCGGGCGGCGGGAGGCAGGAAACCTCGGTAAAAAGTCACCGTGGGAGAAAACCACGTTAAAAAGTTACAGACGGGTGTGCCTTCGGGCGGTGGGAGGGAGGAAACCTCGGTAAAAAGTCACCGTGGGAGAAAACCACGTTAAAAAGTTACGGGTGTTGAGGAGACAACCTCGTTAAAAAACAGACGTGAGGCCTTCGGGCGGAGGGAGGTAGAAAACCTCGTTAAAAAGTTACCGTGGGAGGAAACCACGTTAAAAAGTGACAGAGGGACGGCCTTTGGGCGGAGGGAGAGGGAGAAAACCTCAAGAAAAAGTTACCGTGGGAGGAAACCACGTTAAAAAGTGACAGAGGGGAGGCCTTCGGGCGGAGGAAGAGGGAGAAAAACCTCATTAAAAAGTTCCTGTGGGAGGAAACCACATTAAAAAGTGACAGAGGGACGGCCTTTGGGCGGAGGGAGAGGGAGAAAACCTCAAGAAAAAGTTACCGTGGGAGGAAACCACGTAAAAAAGTGACAGAGGGGAGGCCTACGGGCGGAGAAAGAGGGAGAAAAACCTCATTAAAAAGTTCCTGTGGGAGGAAACCACATTAAAAAGTGACAGAGGGGTAGGCCTTCGGGCGGAGGGAGAGGGAGAAAACCTCGTTAAAAAGTCACCGTGGTAGAAAACCACGTAAAAAAGTTACAGGTGGTGGTGGTTGGAGGGGGTGACCCCTCGACTGCCAAACCGGACCAAGGAGGGAAGGGGCTGGGGACCTGACTTTCCATTGCACGTTGGTTCGGTAGACGGGTAGGCAGCTTGACCGGGCTGTCGTCGCGGTCAGGGCGTTCGCGCTGGGCCTTGTCGCCGGGGTGGCATGGTGCTTGCTTGTTCGATCCCGTGCCACTCCATAGCGCGGCAGACGGTATCTTGTGGGTTTTTTTAGTCAGTAAGAGTCTGACACCCCACAGCTCCCCAGGGCTGTGGGTGTCCAATGAAGGATTTCTTCCCACATTAAAAAAAAAAAAAAAAAAAAAAAAGAATGTTGTTACGGGTTATTTTAAAGTGGTTTTATAATCATAACATTATATATAAGAATAAACGTACATACAAAAAAGATTTTGTATTTAGTAGATACAGGTACTCTTATCAAATTTATATTGGATTTAACATCTATAATTAGACAATATATACGAGCTATGTATCTATCAGACTTCGTAATCATATTGATAGGTTGCCACCAATGATTAAACCAAAAAGCTAGCCCACTCCTTCCTTAAAGTCCGGCAACGCATCTGTGATGCCCCTTGTGTCGCAGGTGTCCATGGACGTCGGTGATTACTTACCATCAGGTAACCAGTCTGTTTGTTTGCCTCCAATCTTCAACCATCAGGAGAGTTAAAGTGTTCGAGTTTGTCTTGATATTGATGTCGACATTTTGACATTACTTGCAACAGGCAAAAATGATAATTTTGGCGTCTATACCCCTTTATAACACATTAAATACCTTCATAACTCTATATACAAATGTTACGTAATGTCAGCCTGTATGTGTATTGTGTACCACTACTGAGTAAAACTTTTTACCTGGAGGAATCGACCAACATAATCATCTCTTCAACCCACATACATTATTGTAGTAAATGAAGAGAAATCAACACTTACATATTTTTCCCACATATAGTGGTGCTACAAAATAATCCCAAGGAGGATTGATGCCAGACAGGCGGCCGATCATAAAAATTATGCCAAATCATAAATCACAACATGACAAACATGTTGTGCCGACCCTACTTAGATGGGAGAAGGGTAAAAAGATGATGATGATACCGGTTATTTTGTCCAGATTCCAATAAGATAATGTATTTATTACATTATTTTAAAATAATCAAATAATCAAAGTCGCAGTGATAGCTTGAATAAACACAGTGTTAATTGACTATGGGTTCGAATCCATGAATGGTTTATGGGAACTTTCAGTGACGAAACCATTTCATGGGTGTGGGTCATTCCTTAAGCCGCTCTGGCTAGCTACCTTTACCTTCCACAACTTAAAATCTCTCACTAAAATGATTTATGAACGTGATATAGCAGCTGCACTTCAGGGCTTGTTAATTACTCTAAGCTTAACCTGTTTTAAGCCATTTAATATTAGATTAAATGAAACTCCTAATATATAAAGCTTTAAAAATAAATACGTTTAATTTAGACTTGCAATTAATGTCGTTTGAACATAATGGCACATTGCTATAATTTATTCAAAAGGCGTTATATATTTACAGCTTAGTAACAAATAGTCAATTAATACATTACGAATGTAAATGTTTATAAGCTTAGTAAAATTCTTGATCGTGAGAATATAGTTTTAATTGCTCATAATTAAGATAATTATAATTCGACGTAAAATATAAAGATTTATAACCAACAACAGGTTTTAGCGGCCATATTTATACGTAGATAATGTAACAAACAGGTACAATCTTTGCTATATATATAACATTTTATTATTCAGTCTATTTTCATCTGACGTATGGATTTGTGTAGTTACCGGACAGTCGATAAATAAACCATGTATCGATTGAACGAAACTTTAAAGGATTGTAATCAACGTCGTCTTTAAGAATGTTTGGTTGTTTTCATATTCACTATATGGCATTTTCATAAAAGAATGTAGTAGTAGTATGTTGTATAAAAAAAAGTTAAAAAGTTCTCATATATTATCTCGTTTTTATAATAAGTCACTTTATAATCAGGTTTCCGTCAAATTTATACTATATGCTAACTAGAAATAAATATAGCCTAGTCAGTATCATATAGTCTGCAAATATAACATATTGACCAGCAAATAATGAAACCAGTAAACCTAGTCCGGTGAATCTGTAGAGGCCAAAGTGCCAACAGGGTATGCCAGTTCAAAAAAAAAAAGATACCAGTAAATTAGTATCTATAGTTAAAAAGTTATAACAAAAAATATTTGCAATAAAAAAGGTCTGTCTATGTTTAACTTTGCATAACAAGTTCAACTAAAATATTATATAATTTGTACTTGATGTCCTCAAGATCACAGTGAAATGGAAATGTTTTGAATATACATAAAATAATGTGTATGTAACAATTCATTCGACATACGCAAACTTTTTATATGCCTATACGTACGTGCATGCTTCAGTATATCTAACTAAATATAACTGGCTAAGAATAAAATATCCTCAGTATATAAGTAGGTACATATATGTTTTTTAATTTTATGTAAATAACATTTTAAGGATCGCTTATTCTATTCTCTTTTCATGAACAATCTGTTTTAACATAACGTATTTTAGAAGGAACACAAGTACGTAGTCTTACAAACGTATACAAAGTATGCATATCGACTTTATTTTTTGTAAAATTTTTAAAGAAATGGAAACTAATGATGACTAGAGTATGACATAAAAACTATGAATTTCGTTACGATAATAAATATTTTACTTCCTCGTAGAGAGTAAAATATAATAGTAGATTGCGTATAATAATACTAAATACTAAAAATAATAAAAGCTAAGTAGTACTATTTTTGAGAACGAGGACGTTATATTAAAAAAGAAAATGGTCTTTCCTGCACAAAACGAATTATTTATTAATAAACAGTTCTTACGCTTTGGGACGTGCAGTTGAATGAACCAAAAGTGATAAACAAGGGAAGGTCGCGAAAGGTGAATAGTCGAGATAAAAATAGCAAATAACAACATATTTTCTATGTTTATTTAGGTCGATTCTATTAAATTTCAGAAAATCATTCCATATCAGTAAATAAACGTGTCATCCAAAAACAGATGTCATCATTTTTATATAGGTAGCACAATACAAAATATTTTAAATGTCATGATGGATTCAGGGTTGAATGTTTAAAACAGTTGGATCAAATCGATGTCCGTTTTTTTTTTCACGTAAACGTCAAATTCTCGTACATTTACTAATGTTATACGACAATCTAAAGAACTCTAATTCTATTGAAAGTGCATTTCTTGTATGTACTGTCATGTGAATGTATTTTATTAACGGAAACCGCTAGCGATTTATATTTAGATATATAATATTTGACTTTTCAAGTTTGTCCGGTATAACAATTGAGAATGATGTTGAACACAGCTAAGTTACCTAGCTTCTTTTAAGACACCATTATTATTTAGCTGAAAGATTCGCGCCTGTAGTCCGATGAATCTGTAGAGGGCAAAAGAGTCAACAGGGTATGTCAGTTCGAAAAAAAAAGAATATTCGCGCTTTATAAGTCTAATTTCAGCTTAAAATATACAACTGATAGGTGATTTGGTCTAGGTCTAGTAAATACTTTACAATTATCAATAATAATGTAGTCATTTAACTGCTGCACTATAAGTATATAATGATTTATATATCTATTGAATATGTATAAGAACGTGTACTACAAAAAAAAAAACCTAAAAAAAAGCATAAACTAGGACACGTCTAGTCTCTTTCGACAGTTCGTGTTTATTTACTTAGAACAGAAATATAAAATGGATTTTATTTCTGTTAATTTTTACCAATAACACTTTTAAAGAACTTATAAATTTTCATGAGAAATATTAGGCGGTTCAGAATATCCAGACGTTTGTTAATTGTGTTATGAATCCTAAGCTTTTGAAGAGATCCGTGATTTGTATAAAAAGATCCCAGTCTGTGACAACAAATTTTAGTACTGGAAAATAATATTCTTAAGTAGTTATATACTTAGGTGAACTCTAAAAAGACTATCGAACTTTGTATCTCGCGGAGTTGTTGAACCGCGAAACTGACGACCTCATTCTCATTTGTATTAATACAGTCCATAATCTAGATAACTCTCTATTTTTAAAACAACGTCATACTATATGCTTTTAATACACTTTACATTTCTAATTTTAGCAACATTTACAGTATCAATAGTCAGTCGCCCGCGAGGATACGTGTTCACACCATTAGCAACCCACCGACAATACTGCCAATATGGAATACGAAGTGCTAAGTGGAGTGTATCGTCACAATCAGTTATAAAACTACTTGCTAATAGTTTGTGTATGTATAAATTTCAATAAACATTCGTTTGTCTTTAACGGAATTAAACCACTGTAGTCAATGTGTTGTTACCTACAATTTTAGAAAGTTCGTTAAATGACCGTTTATAAAATACTTGAAATTTTAAATTATTGATTATTTAAGAGTATTTATACAAATTTTATCAGTGGCAATTGAATAGCACTTATGAAAATGTTTAAAGAAAACAGTCCTTGCTTATTTTGTGATCAAAGCCCCGAGACTTTCATTGGACCGAGAGACAACAATTGCCGCGGAAGATTGTAAAACTGACGCTAAAAAAAAAATCTGTTATTCTAAATTGAGACTGCCAATATAATAAATGAATTTATCAACAAACAACCAGACACTCTTTTTGTAGGTTACACATTTAATAGCTTTACTTTACTTGTACGAAACTCGAAACTCGTGAATATTGTAATACCTACGTAATTAAAAAACTTTAAAAATACAGATTATCTATCTATCGAAATCATCTTGACTATTATAATAAATACATAGATTAAAAAAATGATTGAAGATAATAAAAATTTACCGCCAGTAACCCTGAATGGAAGACTGATAACTGTCATCAAATATAATTAAAAATCGCCTCCGTTATTGCTGTATAACGATATATATTTTAGAAAAAAACCTCGTAGACTTATACACAGGTGACAGCCGGTTTTCAATCTCAATCCTATCTCAAGCGCATATTTACCTAGGCACATGATTTTGTTTGCCGTCGTTGGTTGTTCACACGACATGTCCAGATCTGTCTGAGAAACATATGAGGTGAACCGTGATGTGTCTCGGTGGGCAGTGACATTAAAGGATACGTATCACGAGTTGACAATGACAATATTGTAACTTGAATAATGACCTAAGATGGTATTACTCATTATGATCCGCAACGCTTCTTTATCTACACAGCGTCTGGTTAAGAGTGATTTTATTATAAATCAGTATCGTTTAAACTCCAAAGGTGGCGTGGTGTCTGTGCTAATGATTCTAAATTCATAGTGACTATTCATTATAGTACAAAATATAGTGATAAGTGCTTCTTACTATGGAGTTTCAATATTACGGAAATTATGACCGTATGCTGACCCATCGTATGCAAGACCAACCATGGTGGGACGAGGAAGACAACCTTTCAGACAGACGAATCAATGGTAAGAAAATTGGTATCGTTTGCTGCTTTTCAATCCTTAAACAAGAGGCGGTTCTCAATTTGGATGTATTTTTTAAATGTTTGTTACCTCTGAATTAAGTAATTTATAAACCTATGTGGATTTTTTTTATTATAAAGGGTATGTTTCCAAAATGGTTCCCTTTTAATGTCATTAGTATTGGACCTTAGATTTCAAAGACACATCACAGAACTCCTCAATCGATATGTATAGTGAGATATTGGTAGGTTTATGACAATCCAAGTCTAGGTACCTGTTTTGAAGTCTTTGAATGGTTTGAAGTTGGTCTGTATTTCTTTTTTTTTACTCAATAAATTATTCCATTGCATTTGTAGGAGTCGAAGCTAGTTCGGAGAGCGTAATAGTGAAACTCACGAGTGTGTCAAATAGACACATTTTGACAAATTAATTTTAACTCCATATATGGTATTTATAATTTACCAGAGATATACTTCAATTGTTTGAATGTCATATTCGATTTATATTAAATTTAAATATTTCAGCCAGTCTGCGTTTGGTTGACATTCTAGATACATGGACCTACAAATGTGTATTCTACGTAATTTGAAATTTTGGACGCGTCGTGTTAACATAAATAATATTTGTTTACATCTCTTATCATCAGTCTTAAATTAGAACGTGATTACACTATAAAGTACTCGAAATAACGCGGCAGAGAGGTTAAGAATTTTTGATCACGCTGTTATCAAATTAATTTTACGCAAGGGTCGAGAGCTTGCTTATATATTTCTAGGTTGTATAAAAGGTACTGATTTTCCGGTGTGTGTCCGTCTAGACGGCGCGGCAGGACGTTCAAGCGGGAGATATTGATCGAAGACAGGATAAAATTAGAAAGAACTTTTATTCGTTGTGAAATTACACATCTTATAATACTAAGGTGCCCGTTAATATTACGATGTTTAATACGAAATTCATAGGTAATTATTAATATGAGTATTAAACAAAAAAACAATGAAGAAAAAGATATTGATTATCGCATTTAATAGACTTTTGTTTTTGTTTATCTTGCTTTTTTTTTTTTTCGTTTCTTTAATTCTTAATTACGGGTTCGATTTCACTTGAAAGTATTACAGCATAACGCCTAAATAGTATTCAATAGTGGCGTGTAAACGAGTACATAGCATAGTATTATATAAAATATGTTCTTTTTTAACATAAAAGCGGTAACGCATATAAACATCAAATTCATCGTGATTATAGTACATAATCTAATGTAAAGTGACAAAAAAAAAACAAAAGAGGTTAAATGTAATTGAGTTTCACATTAAGCATATCGAAGTAAATGAAGGAAGAATTTTTTTTTTAAATAAAAATAAAACACAAATGTTTCGTACATCCCTCGATGTATGGATATTCGAACTTGGCCAATTATGTATTTGAGTTATATTCTGTCAAACGTTATTGTCATATATAACAATAAATGATTTACGAATAGAACTATTAGATCACGTAATATAAGGGAAAGTAGCAATGGTTATCTTTATATTAACCGATAGCCTATCTATTTTGTTTTGCCAACAAACACAAATATAATATAGTTGTATTACTTCCTTATCTCAAATTAATGATAAATGGCGTTTATATTTATTTATTTATTTACTCAAAACACCAACAAGATTTACACTAAGACAGTTTAATACATACATTTATAAACAATGGCTCTATACATACAAGTGCAGCCTTAATTATATGTGTTTACTACTATGCCATTGTTAACGAGCAAGTATCTAAATCTGGTAAAGCTTAAAATGTGATATATATCTATTTTTAATAGATATTAGAATATATAGTAATAGCATTTCTAATAGATTTTAGAAGAATTTTAACTCATGCTTGACATACATAAGTCAGAGATTAAAATAAAATACACATCGGTCTTCTTATAACCTTATTATTCTATTGGATAAAAACGAGTATATACTTCTTTAGTCCTTGATCATTATCAGAATATACTTTGAATAGTAGTATTTTATTTTATTAAAAGGAAAAACCAACATAAAATACTAGTTATCATCAACTCTTTATTACTTAGTTGACAACTGACGGATACCAACATTTTTTATATCACTAAAGTAGGTATATATAGCAACTAGCGGCCCGCTCCGGCTTCGCACGGGTATAAAATATATAGCCTATGTCATTCACTGAAAAAATGATTAAAATCGATTCAGTAGTTTTGATTTATTTACACTGCCCGTGGTCCGCACGCGTTAAATTTGGAGTAACCTCAAAAATAACAGTATTTCTCCACTATTTAATTTATGTTATTATACATATAAACCTTCCCCTTCAATCACTGGATCTATAAAAAAAACCGCATCAAAATCCGTTGCGTAGTTTTAAAGATTTAAACATACATAGGAATATAGGGACAGAGAAAACGACTTTATTTTATACTATGTAGTGATATATTACTATGCATTTGAGTATGTCGTTTAATAAGCACTAATATTTAGATTCAATTTTAAACCTTTTACTTAATTGCAAGTACGAGTGACTATTTATTTAACAAACAGAGAGAGAGAGAGAAATAAAGACACTATTTATAAATTAAATTTAAAATGTTCTTCACGTATATCGCTGTCTTTTTTTATAAACGGCGTATTTCTCACTATACACTTTTATAGTAGATACTTTTATCGTGGGTTTCAATTCGTAATGGCGCCCGAACGAAACTGGTTTTTATCTTTGAAACGTGTATGTACCACGACAATGCAAATCGAATATAACAGGCGCTATTAGTTTTGAAAAAAAAAACATTTAAACCGTAGATATAAAGATTAAATAGTAGGTACTTAGGTGTTACGTTTTGGTAGTGATCTGGCAGTCTGAACCGTAGCCAACACACGTAGGGTGAAAGACTCTTCCTAGTTTCATAGTGACTTATTTAAATGCACCGTGTTTCAGGCTCAGTCTCTTAGTGGCTTTCCTCAAGGCAGGTTTATAGGTTGGCATTACGACGTCGACATTAACGATTGTATAATGTTATTTAGGTCAGTACAACAATAACATCAATAAGGTCACGTAAAAGGATAGCGCGATACTGAAACTATTTATGCCAAATTCTATGGATAGTCTATGTTTAGATGATGTAATTAATTAGGAATTCTTTTAAAAATGTAGCAGATTTGTAGTAGATCAATCATCCTTATTAATAACGTTTATTTTATTCTATAACTGCGAGAACGAATTTTCTTATAATAATTATACATGTTCCAGAATAACTGAATTATTGAGAGAAGAATTTGTGGTCTATTTTTAAATAAAATGCTATATTAATTACATATTATAATAAGCGCTTTAAATGATACGTCAGTGTTACGATTGGCAATTACCATACTGACTCATGCTTATGACAACCATTATGAACGTTAAATAAATGTAATGAAATCTTGTCAATTGATCAAGACTCGTATAACCGCTTGAAATTAAAACAAATAACAAAAGACTGTCGATGACTTTGTAATAACTGATAGAGGCAGTCGGTTCTCCGAACAAACAATTTAATTTATTCCTTCATATCCCATCTGTGCCTCAGTTGGGTTGCAATGACCACAGATATCGGTGTCGTGCAGCTATTCTAATTGAAAAATGTCTGTTCAAACAAAGAATTCAATTTCACTCGAAATAGTGAACACGGACGGACTGTTATGTTTTATTATAAAATCGTTCATGTCCTATTTCTTTATTCTATATATACGGGCTGGAAACGTTACGTGTTACCAACCAATTATTCCCACGTTATGGCATATATAAAAAACATTGTACTGATATCGGAACTAAAATATATCACTGATTATATGACTTAAAATAATAAACATATTTTTTATTTAAATGCATTTTTTTGGTACTCCTTGTATAGGTGACAAATAAGTATGTTAGAAAATAGCTTACGAGAAGTTAGAAAGAGAATATAAGTTTAACTATGTACATATATATATATATATATATATATATATATCTATATATAATCTGTAATGGAGACACAGTCCCTTTAAGGTCCAATAACATCAAAATTACTAAACGTATACAATATGTATGACCTCTCGTGAAATTTTTCGTAGATTGTATGTAAGCTGCTTTTGTATTCCATTGATTCCTTTTTCCTCTATTTCAAATAAATAAATATTTACTGCAAAACGGGCGGGAATTACCTAGTTATTGATAAATATGTCTTACTGAAGACTTGATACAATTATTGACATTTAGATTTATTTAACAGAATGTTCTGGTATAAATAATTTAGTCACAATGTAGCTTAATAGGAAAATTAGTATAAAATCTTTATATATACCTTTATTAAAAAATTTTTAGTGCGAGGGTATAATTTCACATCTTTTTTCATTCCAAAGAAAGCTTAGCTTGTATTACAACAACTAAGCAGTTGATATACTTTCGAGATCAAGTTATTAAGTTATGTTAATTAATCACTCGACTGATTTTTTCAAATCCAGATCTCAATATGGCGGATTATGTTAATAATTTTATTTTAGTTTCACGACATCGTACATTGCAAATTTCATGGTTTAGTAAAATAAAAAAACTGGTACAAATGAAAAAATAATTGAAAAATACATTTTTACAAAAACAAAAAACAATTTTACAGTACATAATTTATTTTTGAAAGTCTGTAATAAAACAGGTGTTTTTTAAGCTTATGCTGCCAACAGCCTGTTGACCTGTGCCTCATAAACTCTGCATTCGTTTGTAGGGAACTTAAACCTTTATGGTTTTGAGCAGTCCAGGGGTTAAAGCAGTCATGTGAAAGAAAAATTCATTTATTCGACACATATTTACAAGTACACATAAAATATTTCAAATGAGATAAGTATTGCATGGAGTCAAAAAGGTCTTTGTCTCAGTGTAAAGCTGCTGCTTTGCAAGTGCAAGCGTTGCAGCGCTCATTTTCAAACAATACCTGCTGTATACACAATGTGCAGGGTTTGAACCGGTGAACTCACGGTTTAGCACTAGGACTTACTACCACTGTACCACGAGACTGTCATTGTATCACGAGAACTACTTTATACATTTTTTCAGCCTGTGTTTGATATATTAAGTTGCTGTCTCTTATATTATATATAAAAATTATAAATGTATTTTATGCTTCGCTACGTACACATTTTCTAACCACAAACAAGTGGTTTTAGAAAATTACCAACTACCGGTTTATTTATCCGGAATAAGCTACGTCACGGTTGATCGAATTATAATGTACATTTTACAGTTTTATAAACGAACTATACAGTATCCAATCCGAGCATCGATTTTGTTAATTTGAATAATAATATATTAATCGTATAAGTAATTAAAAATATGAATGCGTATGTACATATCTCGGGCTGGAAACTGTCAGTGAAAACAATATTTTCTTAAGTATCTATCAGTTAAAAAATACTTTATCCATAAGTGAAGATTATTTTAATGTAAATACAAGATACAAAATGATTTATATGTGCCTGCCCGTTTAAAAAATATTTAAATATAACACAAAATAATTCCTACTATAAAAAATAACATGTATATTTCTGTATTCATTTAATAATAAATAAATCCTATTTTTAAACCTAAATATCATTTCATTTACGTTTTACAATAATTAATTTTAAGCATGACGACTAATGACGTCACACGAAAAATAATTTTCTCTGAAGCATTTTAAATTCAGTCGTCATAACTTATTTCCTATTAGTCAACTCTTTTAACCGTATTATCTCTAATATTGTAGAAGTATACGTATAGATTTTTAACCCCTAAATCCATGATTTTTGTGTAATATTTTGAAACTAATTTTAAAACAACAACAAAAAATATAACTTACCCGTCACAAGTAATGTCAACTTTTTCTTTCACACGGAAAGTATTGTCTAAGGTTTTAAGACGCTTTTTGAAACGCATACAGTCAGGTTTTTGAAGTGATGATGGCTCAGTTGGTAGTGTGTTCGGACACAGCGTCGAAGGACGTAGGTTCGAAAACATCATGATGAAACCAGATAGCATGGTGCTTTTGTGTAAGTCCGCCTGGCTACATACCACCCTCAAGTTGAAAATCTGTCGCCAAGCACCTGTTGGTGTGTTCCGGCAGCTGCACTTGAGCGCCAGTCTCCCTCTACGTTTAGCGTGACCACATCATCATTTAACATCAGATGAGATTGTGGTCAAAAGTTAACCTATAATTTACATTAAAAATATTAATGTATTATACATTTAAGGATTCAATATTAGTAACTACAAATTCAAAATATCAATTTAAAATACAATTACCCTAATCGCGTACACTTTTTATAACTTTTCTCAGTATATATTATTTTTATTATGAAAACCTTTCTTCTGAGGCATGGAAACAAAATAAAATATCCACGATAACATGTTCTATTCGCTTTATGTAATGATCAATCATGCGAGCTGAAGTTTGACCCCACTATCTGAATATTTACGGCATATTAAATAGATATCTTGCCATGCAGCACGGTTCGTTAGTTCATTTATCTATTTGGAGAGTGAGTCAAGGTTCTCAAAGCAGTAGAACGCATCTTTCTAAACGTATAATATAAATAAACAGAGTTTAACGAAAACGGTTACTAAGAAACGTAACTTTGCGAATATTATAATTGGGCTTCTGGAGGGTATATTTAATAGTGGTAAAGTTTTTTTTTATCGAACTAATATGACGCGTTGTTTTTTTTTGCGTTTTCAAAATTTACCGACCGGTGATGGATAATATTACTGAGCGTTTGGAGAAGAGATATTAGCGCGATACGATTTATCCTATAAAAGTATTGTCTCTCCGCTCTAAAAGGTTTATATCGGCAATAAAAATATAGTTCATTTGAGGGTCAATCTCATGAAAACTACTCAACGTATCGGCATAGGACTATCTATGACCATTCGATGCGACATTCAAATAGTCAAATAAATTCAATTGATGACTTTCTCTCAATTTTAGACTCTTTATTAAAAAAAAACTACTTAAGAAAAGTGAAGTTTGATAGTAAAAATTAAGTACATATTTAGTATATTGATAGCAATTTAAAGAGTTTAAAACTATGTTTTGTTGATAGCAATACCATTAAATATATTCTTTTGATTAATAGGTATATAGGTATTAAAGGTATCTAAGAGATATATTAATCTATAGTAATAAGTCTGATAAAATCGCCAGAAAAATAAAAAAATCACCAAAATTTCTGTTAAGTTCAACTTTAACGTTGAACAATCTCTGCAGCAGTAGATAAAACCAAATTGTTACGAGCGTTTTACTTCCTACAAGAATATGCTTTTACTTTACGGATCAGATAATCCGTTCAGAGGTTATAAATTTCCAAAGATCGAAAATAATGTTTGTTAAGAATATGGGAAAATTATGATGAGGCACCCCTAATATTATTAGTAAGGTCTGCCGTTTGAACAGCGTCATTTTTTCGGCTACCTGTAAATATGCATTTTCTAAATATAGTATTTTGAAAAAAAAAATAGTCAATTTCTTTGGTGTAACATATACTTTTTTTTTTTTTTTTTCGAACTGACCTACACTGCCAGCAATAATGCCTTCACAGTTTCACCGGACTACTAAGGGGAGCACTTAGGGCACTCACCCGATTGGTTTTTAGGCGTACATCTCAAGGGCACTCGGTGCGCCTCGGCTTGAGCTGTCGCCGGATTCCCGACCTAACTAAGCTAGCTAAGCTATCTATCCATTCCATACACATATATGAATTCGTGAAAAATGCATGTGTGACCATGCATGTTTCACGAATGTATATGTGTATTTGGTATCTGACTACTGTGTTATGTGACCTATTTCAGTCCGAAAAGGGCAAAAAAACAGCCTACCACTGTGTGCCTAGGTGTGCATGTTGGTGGGGTGATCGTGTAAATGAAAAACAAGTGTGAATCATTGTATTCGCGCGAGTAACATACTCGAGGGCTCCACACCGAGGGACAACCTAGGCTCGAGTTGTTACAAGAAAAATCGCGACGAGGTGTAACATATACCATATCATACACATATATATACAGCTCTACATTGCACGTTATAATACGATGAAAGTTGGTGAAATTAAATTATCTACCATTTAGCCATTAGGTACAATACTTAGGAAGGAAAGGAAACTTCAATAATATTATCAGAGACTTTGTCTAGAACATTTAAGTTTATTAGGAGTTACAATATGACGGAATGTACAAAGAATTTTATTTATGGCACGGCACAATGACTATATTGCGCCTGTCGATTTACAGTATAATCCAAAAACGACGGTAGCCAACGTGAGATCGTCGTTCGGCAATTCATCGCTAGTCGTCAATGTCATGCCGGCTTGCAAGTCTCTCTAAAGGAGAGTCACAACTTTATCATTTTTAATCGTACTTAGATATCTTTATAAAAATCAAAATTGCGTATGAACTACAGTGCAGCAGTGCGCTCACGAGTAAACTTGACTTTCGAATATTAGTGTCATTTCATAAAAAAAATTATCGTTATGCGAAAAGTCCTTTTGCGAAATTTTACAATAACCGATTTTATATATTTTTCAATTTATAATATAGTATAAATATAATTTACAACAAGTAAATGTACTATTTTTGCATCTTAAAATTTTCGTTTTTATTCAATTTTTTTTTTAATAATTGCATATGTATATATATTTATTTCTGCACAAAAGTTGTAGTCTAATTAATACAATCAGTAACGGAAAACTATTATTGTTCTAGGTAAGTGAAATTGAAAATAGAAATATCGATCACATTTCTAGACGCGATTCGGGTGACAGTAACAGCAGGGATGAAACAACAATCAGTCCCCACGTTCACGGGTGTCGTCTAGGTAAGTTACTTTCGTCAATGCTTGTTCGTCTATTTTTCATATTTTCTTTTATATATGGGCTTTTGACAACAGTTATGTCAGCCCCTTTACAACTTTATATCAATAAAAGTAAATTCATTCGTAAGTCCTCTGTCACTTATTTCATACATCATTGTAACTTACTCAGAAGTCTTACGGAATGTAATGGAACACGCTAGATATCTCGTTTATTAAAATAAAGTTTTTGAGATGAAGTCCCTAACGCGGCTTGTAATAGGATTTAACTGATAGAAATTGTTGCGTAAGGAAAAAGCATTAGGCGAGCTATGTGTAGGTGGTAGAGCTACGCTGAAGCTATTACTGGTTTCAGCATGAATGGGTCGGCTCGCCCGGGGTAGTACCACCCTCTCACAGAAAACCAACGTGAAGTAACAGTGCTTGCACTGTTGCGTTTCGTTCGGTCAGTGAGAGCGCCGGAGGCCCACATATTTAAAAGGCCGGCAACGCACTTGCAACTCCCCTGGTGTTGCTAGTGTCTATGGACGGCGGTGATCACTTACCATCAGGTGACCCACCTGTTCGTTTGCCCCCAATAACATAAAAAAAAAAAAAAAAAAAAAAATTATACCTCCTTCAGGCGACGTTCTTCGTCTCTCTTTGTATTGTATACGAATGTTGTGTGTAGGTAGGCGAAAATTCCGAAATATTATCACTATTTCTTTGCTAAAATACAAACGATTAAATAATTATTTGTCTATTGTTCGTATATTTAGTGTATTTTATTTTATGTAAAATTAAGCTTTAAAAATATTTGACAACTATAATAAACCTAATAATAAAAAGACAAAAACGTATTTTGTCTATTATAACTTCGATAACATAAATATATTTTAATTACATATACATTAAACTTATAGTGTCTGTGTTGTTGGTTAGTATAACGATATTTAAATGATCTAAACCATTAAAAATAAATAGAATTTTCCTATGTTGACATTATAATTACAACACCTTGTTGTTTTTGATGCGTTTAAGTAGGCACTTTGTTTACTTATTTCACAGCAGCTCCAGAATTTACGAAAAACAATTAAGATGCAGGTACATATCTAGATAATCTATGAAACTTTAATGCTTATTTAACAAAGTAATACTGTGGTTATATTTTTAAGAGGCTACAATGGCTATATCAATAAAGAATTACTATGTTGTGTTCTTTTACACGTTATTCTACTGTTAGATAATTTGCTCTTTCGTATTGTATTGCAATTCCAAACAATATCACGATCATTAAATAAATATGCATCATTCGTATCGTGACTTTGAGTGTAAGCAGTGTAAAATGCACTCCCGTTCATGACTATTGGTTATTGCATAATGCTATAGTACCGAGAGATTTCGATATGATGGTGTCAATAATAATAACAGACAACGTTTAACCAATCGCAGAGTAATGATGTCTATAATAATTTGTTATCCGTTGCGTAGTAATAATGTATTAAATTAGTTAATATTAGTTACTGTAATTATGATCAATTCTAGTTTTATTTGGAAGTAATTTTAATCTGTGATTTCAATTTGTCGTCGCAACATGAACTTTTTTTTGGTATTAGACCGTTAACATAACTGCACAACACCTTGTGGTAAGCACGATACAAATTCAAAACAACCAATAATCTTATTCTTATCTTAGCTTCTTATTATCTTATTTTGTGCATGTTGTGTTTACATTTAGCAGAGTTTATGTCAATTTTTGATCATCGAACTTAGTTATGTGGACCTTAAATAAATAAATAAATAAAGAAATCCAAAACAAAGTAACTACCAAGAGAGATAAAGCTGTAAAGAGTAATGGAATCTGTGTAAAGTTTCACTGCAGAAGCGTTAGAAGCGTCCCCGGGGCTTTACATCTCATTTTGTCACAAGACTGTGGCCCTTTCCTACTTTCCTGAACTATTATTTGATAATGAAGTACATGTAATCCAGTAACTTAGTAGTAATTAGAAACCTTTAACATAACGAAGCGTGAACAGTCTCTATGACGAAACCTATATGTATATATTAATGATCATACATCAATATTTGAGGTCGTTTTTAGAGGCGGTTTAAAAAAATAATTTTCTTATAACCACTATAATACTAACTGACATACAATACAGGCTTATATGTTGTAAAGAGAGCAGACATCTAATAGTACATATAACACTATTGTAACTGTTTAAAATGAATTAAGTATTATCTTTTTAGGTTAGTATTACGTGTATAGGTTAAGATAAAACAAAAACACTTTCGTGTACAGGCAATACCATTAAAAATATCGTTACTATCAGACTACTCTAAAATGTATTGTCATTGCACGAACTAAGTATTAAACAAACAAGCTAACATTCGAATTTATAATATTAGCAAGGGTTTTGGTATAAATGATTTGGTAGTTTGTGCGATACTGAATATTAAATCTAACTAAAAAAATTCACAAGTTCTAAAAATTTTGATAAGTGGTATAATTGCTTAATGGTCGATATATAACGCGATGGCTTGAATACCTTATTATCATCCAAACCATAGTACTAAAGAAGTAAATAAAACATTTGAGAATGTTAATTTTGCATTATAGGCGTCGTTTATAACAAGATTTCTCGAAATTTAACCTATGAAGTGTAAGGCAATCAAGAAACATGGAGAGGCTAGTACTGTCTGCGGACTGGGATCAACGATTTCTTACGTGAATGGACTATAGTAGCTGTTAATGGCCGCTCGTGTATTACCATTATTACCAAGGCTGTAAATACAAGGGTTTTTCAAGGATATTTACCCTTAGCTATCCAATTTTGCTGCTCATCAATGATATACTTAAACCTAGTAGTACCTTTAGGTATGCGGATGACAACACTATATCTGAAAAGTACTCATTCAGTCCGCGGGCCAGCCTCCAAAATGTTCTTGACGAGAAAGAGGTTTTTATTCGAATTGACTGTACACTGTTTGAACTGACGGGTCGGTTTTACGCACTTTTAGAGCGAGTGCTTAAAGCACTAAGCCGTATGGCAACAAGCTCAAGGGCGCCAAAATGGCCGAACCGTAGCTTGGGTTGTTGCCTTGAATACAACATCGCAAATCGGTCTAAGCTAACCAGTCTAGCTAACTAATCATTAATTTAATGGTTATTGAGATAAGCATGTGTACCAACATGTGTAACTTACGAACGCGTACCTATATGTATTTCGAATCTGTCAATTTGCTAAGACTATCTAAGCAAAATGGAGAAAAAGGGAAAAAAATAAAAACTCTTTGACTATACGTGTACTTACAGTGTGTACGTGTATGTATGTGGGGTGATATCTGTTATGTGTTAGTGAGCTAGTGTGAGCTAGTGAATGCCTTGTCACTATATCGAGCTAGCAGCGTGCTTAAGGTCTCCACTCCCGGGGGTTGGATCAAGACTTGAGCCACATCCGAGGGGCAAGTGTACCGGAGATAAATTCATCGTTATACCAAGGCGGAGTGATCAGTTATTACACGATCGTGGGCGTGCACCCACTCTTCTGTTCGAAGAATCGTAGAGGTAGGAATAGCTCGATGTCATTAATTTATCGGGAGTATATGACAGAGAGATAATGATCACGCATCTAAATAGGTATATCTGAGGTTCATAGTCGATTGTTGCGGCTGGAAGCTGGTTAAGTTTAATTCCGAAAATATGCAGGTCTGTCTTTTCTCTGCCTAACTGAATCTGTTTAACTTGTCTCCTATTTTTCAATTATGTTTTCCTTTAAGACAGCCTCTAGCTTCTTGAAATTCAGCTCAGGTCTGATCTCAACTTGGGACGGTAAACCGAGCAATAGCCTCATACTACCATGTAGTTAAGTAAAAAAAATTAGGTAACGTTCTAGATGTCAACAACTCTATTTGTACAATTATGTAAAATTACAAAAAAAAAATACGAGAACGAAGCCGCGGGTGGGGCACTGGTTATGTAATAAAGTATTTCATATGTATTATAATCTATGATACTGATGTTAATTATACTTTTGTGTATTTTAAATAATTCCAATAATATATGTAATATACTTTGGTAGCTTTTGCTCGCAATTTCACTTCTTTTCATGTAGTTTTGGCCTATCTCTTGGGAATAGTACTTGTTATGAATAAAAGGTATGATGTCCTATGACTTTTTCTGTATCCCTAATAATATGTATTTAAAATGTCATGATGATTGGTTGCGAAATTAAGAAACAAACTCACATTCATTTATGTTATTAGTTAGAATTAAATAGCTTTAAAAATAATTCCTTTTTATTGCAATATATATTATTAACGTAAGTGAAAGATTTAACGTTACAATTTGTAAATGTTAGTTTGCAGAACATATGATTATCGACAGAGTGGTTATTAGAGTTCATGCGTCAAATCTATGAAGTAAATGCTGTTTACTGATTGCGTAATGTTCGTGTATTGTGTACAAAGCAATGTACCATTGTTTGAAACGTAATATAAAGGTACAAGTAACCTTTTTATCGCTTGGAAAACAATGAGAAAATAGCACAGTTAAATACTTTTCTATTTGACCCCATAAATAACAATTGTACGTTAACATAGCATCTTTTTTTTTATTAACGTGCGGATATCCTCATGGACATGACCACTCACCCAGGGCACAGAGTGGGTAGTGTCCGACTCTTACATTTACCACTTATCCCACGGCGTACCATCCACCGCATTGAGTGGAGCGGCATGGGACCGAGCAAGGCTATTACCATGCCGCCCCCAGAGGTCAGCCCGGTGAAAGGCGCCGCCCGGCCCCTTTTAATAGGAAAGCAATTTGGATACACACCCTGCCCTCGTGAGCCGAACCTGTGCAATGAGGAGATGGGCCCGCGGCCCTTACTTTACCTAAAATCCTAAACAAAAATATACTTAATCATTGCAAACATATTAAATAGTTATAAACTGGAGACTACAGTAAATTAATTAAAACTAAAAATTAAATATTCTAATTAGTATCATAAATATTTTAACTATATCCGTATACTAACGTAATTATTATTATGAGTGCTACCCACACTAGTTATTTCCCTGTTCTGATTAGAGATGTAGGAAGTGACAAAAGGTATCGATATTTACCTTATATTAAGATCGATATAGAGATTTAATAATATCGATATATATGTCGATATGCCGTAAAGATTCCGTACAATTATCGTTGATTGTCAATTTCTACTGTATTTTTTTTAGTTTAGCTCAACCTAAATGTTACAAATAAATACCAAATTACAACGATTACGTCTAATAATCAAGTGATAATAATCTAAAATCTACAATATAAATAGACAGGAATATAATATTCCATATAATATTGCCTTCTGATTCAATATGTTTTTGCATTATTGGACATATTTTTTAAATGAGAAATCATACTATATGTAATTATACGATATATATATACTTAAGCATACTACGTAAATAGAATTGGAACCATAGTTGTTTGTTTCACTGGCAAACATAGCCAGGTAAACTTTTTCTATATACAGACCGAAACACCTGTCGAATGTATAGGTATTATAAATAGAATAATACATTATAAGTAAAATATTTTATCGGTAGGAAATTTTTGGCGAACAATCAGTAGGTAAACATATTTCGACGCACCCATACTACATAATGACGTTTAAGAGCCCTTATATGTCAATTAAATATACATTTTGAATGTGATTGATTGGAAAATAACTTTATTTTATTTGTCTGCTTACGATGTGGTCACGCTGTGTCGCCTACGTCACCGATAACACTTCCCGATTCCTATAAGTGGTTACGACCTTCGGTTATAACATATCTGTTGTAGTAGATTGTACGCTGCGGATTTTGCGCACTTTATAACCTGTTATTTAGTACGACTATACCCGTCCGCAAACTAGCTACGACGGTATTGAGGTTTATTACGTTATATACATATATAAAGTAATTATTAACGATACTATGATAAAAGAGACTAATTGATTTATACATTACTAATATTTTAAAAATGATTCTTAAAGAACCTGATGTGTTTTGATAAAAGTTTACATAAGAATAACACAAAGTTAAAATTATTTTTGAGTTTATTTTAAAAAACAAGAACTGTTTTGTTGCAGTTTTTGTTTCAAAAACCGTTTTTATTATTTAAACTACTAATACAGTTGCTATCAGTTTCATAAAATCGAACGATTTTTCGAATAACGTAATCAAAAGAAGTTTATCTGAATTCTTATTGCATCATCAACACACTAGACGTCTTTTCAATTTATACAGTATGTAGATTTTATTACACTATGGAAATTACCAACCAATGAGTATTTCGAGGATTATGTATAATTGGATACTGCACACGTCTAAATTTAACTCACAGCAGTATTACAACAAGTCATTTTGTTTTTGTTCAAAACTTGTTATTTTAGGGATTTCATTTACAATCTGCCTATATCTTATCTTGAATTAACTTAAACACAGATGCCTTCATTGCCTACATATCATGTAAATCCTTTACTACCCATTGTAGCTTTCATTTACTTTTTGTTGTACACACATATTAAATCTGTTACATTTCTCCTTCCACACACACGCGTGTACACATACACACACGGACACACCCTCAAAAATATACACACACGCACACAGGCGTACACGCACACAGGCGTAAACGCACAAAGGCGTACACGCAAATGCACGTACGCACGCACGAACGCTCGCACCCACGCACACTCATACAAGTACTCGCTCACATCTTGAGTTAGGTTACACATAATTGTTCGTTACGCCTCCCACCAATTCGTCAGGGGAGGGTGTAATATTAGGCCTTCCATTTTAAGTCGAGGCTCTGCTGAGGGACCAACACCTTGCCAGGGTGGGATTTGATATTGCAGAGGCATTTCCTACCCACCCGGCTAAAGGGTGCCAGAAGAACACCGAAGGGGCTTAGTCAGTACAAATATGGCATTCTCACTTATGTAGCCTGTCAAGGTGGGGGGAGTCTAAAAAGATTCACATAATGACAAGACATGTAGGTATATTCCTTTCCATAATATTCATTATTACATCAAGCATACTTAGGCGCGTTTACTACAGTAGTTATTAGCTTTTACCTGGGACTACACTCGCGTTAATATAATAGAAGGTATTTTTCTATACCTCCGGAACAGTACTATTTCTGTAGATGAAATATACCGTATGTCCTTTTTTGTCTCCTTGACAACGTATATGCAAAGTTTCATAGTGATCGATTTAATAATTAAGGCGTAAAACCGTGAAAGACAAACTCAAATTACATTTATAATATTACTCAGAATTACCATTCTGCTATAGCCTTAACAATAAGTTAATTTGTGAAATGTATATACTGTATTAGCTTACTTCATAAATAAATAAACTTTTAGAAGAAAAGTTTGTCTATACTGTTGAATTTGCTTGTGATCAAAGAAAAATTGCTTATTGGGATATATCAAGTCTTAAAAAATACCATTACGAATTATCATGGTATCCAGTTTATATACATATTACGTTCTACGTAAAGACGACGAACACGCGCTGACGAGCCTGCCATTTGTGTTCTGCGCATCTACTTCAGAGCGATCAAAAAGTTAGACGCGGACTATACAAAGTTTATCGATGTCCGAAAGTAGCAGGATTTGATAAATTTATAAAAATTAATACATGATATTAAATTTTAATTTATTTATATATAATTCTTGTTCATTTGTTTTTTAAAGTAATTTCCTACATGTTTATTATTGTCGTAAGTGTCTCTATAAACATCAAAATATCAAATGTAAATGAGGATAAATGATTAAACTTAAATCTAAAATATTCTTAAACCAAAGAAGTGTATTATATATATGTATTCATTAATAAATATTCCAATAAAATAAATAAACTCTAAGTTATAATATATTTGTGTGTTCTGAATCCACACAAATACATATCTAACCGAACCACACCACATTCACTTTAGTATATAACATTCCTTTGAGCAAAGAAAAAATAATTTATATCGATATTATTTTTATGAATAAATTAATTGTTAAAAACATCATTGAAATCAATTACTAACATGTCCAATAAGGAAACTCGTTATCATGTAATTAACTTATGTATATTACATACAGTATTCGTGTGTGCCCAAAATCCTCAGACTTCATTGAATTTAATACTTGTATTGATAATCCTGTTTCCTTCAATCTTTCAAAGGTTAACCTCAAAACACGTCACATAAATTTATTACTTTGCGATATAGCATTTATTTCCCATTATTTCTTCAACAGGGGTTAGGCAGGTAATTAAACAATTAGATCTATGTAAATAAAAATCAATTGCAGAATGTATGTAAGCGCACCGTTACAGTTTGTAATTGTGAAGACAAAGTTTGTATGAAAAAGGAATGTATGAAAAATTGTATGGGAAAGTGAGAAATGTAGGTTAAAAGAACTACGTGTAAAAAGTGAGTGACTGAGAGAGAAGAAGACAAACATATTGATAGAATTGAGAAATTCACGCGTTCGGTTGCCATTTTGTTACAATGCATGTTCGTAATGTGAAGAGAAGATCTGGTCCTTTTTCTCATTAATACACCCGTGCGAAACCAGAGTGGATAGCTAGTTTGTAATAAAAAAAGCTTTGCTCTGTCTAATATCCAAAATAATAAAACCGATTTTGACGAGATTAGTAAAAGTATATAGGCAATAATGTTACGTTTTACTATTAGGCCTAAGCAGTAATTCTAAAGCTTAATATATGTATATTAATATATGTAATTTAAAATTTGTAAAATAGTTATAGGGTTTAAATAAGTATATCAAAATTTTGTCAAAATTGTGATTACAAAAACACAGCTGCATAATTAATCCAGATAAAATAAGTAGTTCCAGAATAAAACCATTTTCACGGGAACAAAGTTACTGTTAAATAAATAAATGTAATCATATTTTATTTTTCAGTAGATACTGTATTCATTAGTTATCTTTGACAATTTCATTAAAGAGTTTGGTTAAAATGAAAATTATTTAACAAATATTATTATGGACCTCAAGGTCCCATATTTTCGTGCCTGTATGAATAATTTTAAAGCGTTGAACTCTTTTGTATAGACACGGTTAATGGATAGATAGTTTAAAACATAAAACTCATTTGCATACAGAACCTCCATAGCGAATGGGAAACTGTTAGTTTAGTTGTTGTACGATTAAATTGTCCAAACTGAAATAAATTACTCGAATGATATATTTATTATTTATGAATATATTCAGTAAATAATAAAATACTAGTGTTGGATCCAGTGGTCGCAATTCGACAACAATAAAGGGGACGAAACTTTTCTTCAGTTGTTAATTTATAGATATGTTTATTTGTATTCCATATAAAGATTGTAGTTGTAGGTATCGTCAAGTGTGACTAATAGAGACTTCTAAATAAAGGTCGTCGAAGGTAACGAAAAAAACTGGGAGCGATTTTTTTAAATTGACAACACTAAAGCTCGTCAATAGCTACTAAACAAAAAGGACAAAGAAGATCGGTTGATAAATGGAAAAGAAAAAAGCAAAGAAATGTTTTGCCTTTTGCTATGCTATTCTAATGAAATAAAAACGTCTGTTAATTCGATTGATATTCCACTAGTGCATACAGGTAAACATTGTAGAATAGCAATCGTCTTCCGAAAAATAACTTGTGAAATTACAGACGCATGATCCGATATATTCTTGTAATTTTCCGTATCGTTGGAAAGACACGGTCATTTTTGATTCTATCAATTTACGTTAATCACACAGCGTTCGCTCGAGAAATTTATATACGAATTTATGGTATAGCGCTGGTTGTTGGAACAATTTCCATTCGAAAATTTTCGATTTCAGTCGAGCCGCTAAACCGAACGAACACCAGTCGCACGAGGGCGTCCGCATTGATTGCACGTCGCGTCGCGTCGCTTTTAGAATAAACGCGCGTACCACGCCGCGTTGCCCGTATTTAACGCGCCGTCGCGTACAATACGATGACGACTTCCTTGACCAGCCGGTATACACGGTCTGGCTTTCTACCCGACAACGGTACAGATGCGACCGTGCTTTAAGCCGTTAACTGTGTTTACGTCGCGCCATCACTGTTTACTACAAGATGAATAAAGTTTTCTTCCATAGTAGACATTAAATTGTGTAAATATATCAACACGTACCGGCTGAAGGATTGCGAAACTGTACAAGTGAAATTTATAAATACATTGGCAGTGGTGTGGAGTGACGTTTGAACAAGATGTGTACATGTAGCAAATTTTGCGACTTCCTCAGGAACTCATGTGGAGCAGGTAAGGAGAATTTTTGTGTAGACCTTAAAATGTACTTATCTATTGTGTATCGAAAATATACTGTTGTCTTTTTTAAACGTTTAAAGTTATTCGTTCATATTAGCAAAAGAGAAATCGATTCTACAAATATAGCATTCTAATTATTTTAATCTCACTAAGTCGCGACGCTTTCGCGATATTAGTTTTTCAAACAGATTATAATTTATAATGACAGTGTTACGAAACTTGGATGTACGTTTAAAATCGGCGATTTTTAAATATGACCTCCAAGTTTTTGTCTACATCACTGTAGCGGAACAGGCGTGATGATATGAACTTTGATTTTGAAATCGACGCCAAGATTTGCCATTGCAAAACACATAAGCCGTCATTAATATACCAAAGAAGTATTATCAACGGATCATTAAACATTTAAATCATCTTCGACGTTATCATAGGTTAACATAAATTAATAAAAATGTCAAGGGGATAGCGAATACGTCAAAAATGTAGGTAGTTAGTTATATACATTCTGTTATTCCCTATTTTTATAACTGGTTAAATTGTATTCCAATTAAAGACTTGTTGTATGTATAAACGCGTTTATATAGTTTACAATGGCGCGGTAGAACGCAAAACGATGCTTACAAACAAACGCAAAATTCGGTACTTTTGAATCTCCATAAAATCAAAATTTTTCTTCGTTTTAAACAAAAAATGCAATTAATCAAAACCTTCACTTGAATAAAAGAACTCGCCTAAATATGTGAACTAGAAGAGAATTTAATGATGAAATCTTGTTTGCATTGTAATATTTTGAAAGTCCTATTTAAGTTGGTCTAGGATATGGTGAGAGAATGTATCTACGAGACATTTACACTCAAGGTCGTCAGCGTCATGGTACCGTGTTAAATGTTGTAGTACTGAAAGTTATTGATGGCTGACAAATATAATGTATCTCTTCTGGGGTACACCGAGAGATTGAATCAAGGGGTTTGTGACTTTCTTTTGGATGCGAGTTAACGCCTTAATTTGAGACACATTTCAGACAATTTTTAGTGAAGCCAATTTGGGTCGTTTACGAATATAATTAAGTTAGTCAAACTTGCACATGTTTTAGAACGTGTATGTAAATTGTAACGGTCGCTGAGTTGGGTCATCGGCAACGTCAAATTCTAGTGCGAAATTTTAGGTTCAATAAAATCTGGTATTCATTTTGACAAGTCACACGCAGATTATTTCCATATCCTGTTACAGATAATGCTTAAAATGGTCATATTAAGTATTTGACTTGAAAGTGTTTTACTTGTAGTTCATTTTAATTCCTAAGAAAATCTACAGCCATTGGAAATGGTATTTAAATTATTTAGACTTCACAAGATAAGTTTTGAGAACAAATTCAAGAATAATGATATCCGATTTATTTGATTATAGTCGAAACCTATTATACAAAAAACAAGAGGAAGTATTAGACAATATTAAACAAAAATAACAAATAAAGGAGGGAAATAATCAAACGTTGATTAATAACATTCCCGTAGTTGATGATTGCAGAGAACATAGAAAGATAAACTTGTACTATTACGAAAATAGGTTATAAGAAACAATACTGGCCCATATTCGATTTTACTTTGTGTAAAACGAATGTAATATAATTAATAATAAGTCGCACAGTTATATAACACAATTAATTTTCATCACTTATATTTTGATATTTTGGGAGATACTATTGTACTTAAATATCCAATTTCATTTTTCATTAACGAGGTTACAAGGTTGAAAGCTTTGTGTAAAACCTCGAAGTAATTGTATTGTTATGAAATAGAATTTAATATAAAGAATTTTATTATTAAAACGAAGGTAAAGCTAAACTTATAAACTAGACTTTATATCAGACGTTAATGTATTAGTATATTAGTACAATGTGTGTTTCATTAATTTTCTTTTGTTTTTTACCTGGTTAACGATCAACGTACTAATTATAAAGTGTATTTTAGTAGAATTAATTCAATATATATATAATATCTCATAACACAAAGCCGATTTGAGTAATCATTTTAAACTGTAGTAATGACGATATTATACCTTCTGAATTTGTTTTAGTTTCCAAATGCAAACAATGAATATTATTCTCATACGACTGTTGATATCAGCTTGAAATTTATTGTTATATTTCCTCACCAGCTGTGTCGACAATTCTACGCGTGTTTTTTACACAATCTTTCATTAAGTCCCGTTTTATTTCATTAAAATATGAGTAAATTTAACTATTTCTAAGAATATTACGGACTTTTCACTAGCAATTTTCAAATATTAAATATACTTCCATAAATCTCCTTCCTTCCATAAATTTTTCCATTGTTTTCTTTTTCGATCATATTTTATAAAATAACTAACGATAATTCTTATCATCAATCAATTGTAGAATGATTTATGTATACTTCCCGTTAAAAACAAAAAGGATAATGTTAAATAATTCAATTAAATGTATATAGACAGTACTACAGTTACTACTACAGATTTATTGGTATGTGTAGATTTACAGCAAGTTCACACAGGCGGACATATATTTATGAATTGTTTATGTGTGAGAAAATTTAATATAAGACAATTCATTTTTTGTAAACGTGACCTTACTCTTATCTAAAAAATTATACATAATAAATATACAAATACCTGTGAAAATATACTATGAATTATTTGGTTTTAAATATTATGACCACAATATTTTAGCGAATTAGATTTGTTCTTCTATAAAATATTTGTATCGTGTTTAGGGATTATCCAAACATGTTATAAAACTTGTTTTTGTGATAAGATAGATTGTTAAAAACCTCCTTGTATATTGTGTTGAAAAGTTTTTTGTATTTTATTATTTTTCTATTAGGAACCGATATTTAAAAACGGACATAATATGTCAGTGATTTCGAAAACAGTCTATGAAAGTAAACGCATAAAAATCTGCAAATCTATTATTTTATTTTATATGAGTATTTCTTCTAGTCGATTGAGTACATATAAAAAGCTGAAATTAACGTAGATAGAATAAATGTATTTGGTATAGATACAGTAAAACACGATAAAATTTAAACATTTAAAATATGAAATTATAAAACAATTGATACAAACCGTACGACGTTAACTCCCAAAATAAATCGGGAGTTCGCATGTTTAAACCCATTTAGATTAGACGTACACGTAATTTAACGATCTCGGACAATTGACCTTCTATATTTCTTTCGTATAAATCGTATAATACTTACTTGAATTTAAAATATATTGTAACCCTGTGTTTATTATAATTCAAAGTCATCGTTCTAATTTACGCTTGTTTTCAATGAATGCTGAACATTCACTATAGAATGTTGAAGAGCACTATATATTTACATAATCCTAGTATCTGGGTCTATTATATAACGGCATTAATAAGAAAACTCTGTTATTTATCAACAATTGATTCCATTAATTCATGCATGTAAAGGAAAAGTATAAATTTATAAAAAATCTATTATCTTCAATGGGTTGGATGGTATATACTAATTTCTCTAGCAAGTTATTTGTTATATAGAATGGGTTTTATTAATTTTAGTTTGCCTTTCTATTTGAAAACGTCGCAATATCATTGGCATCAGAAAAGCGATATAATGAAGCCTTAAAGTAAACATTTTTTAAATTGAAACTTTTTTACTCGCATGTCGCATTACAGCCGGCCGTGGAGTAGGGGTAAAGTGAAAGACGCTCGGTATTACAACCAAGGCCAATATGGCGGTGCTCATAGCAATAAATACTGTGCTCAGGTTTTGAAAAGATAAAAAACGCGATTGCGATGCCCTAAATAGAATCATTTTCAGAAATCTTTCAGTTAAATAACTACGATCCGAAAAAAGTTTCACTTGCTTCGTGTTTTCATAAAACCACACAGTTCTTTTTAAAACTGTATCGGTTTCTACAAGGTTTATTTCACATTACTTGATACAATATATAATTTAATATAAAGCAATATAAAATTTATTGATACACAAAGCTAGTTATCAAGACAATTGTATTTGAATACATCTGTTATCTTGTTGTAGGAAGTAAGAATTAATTAATAAACCATATATACGAGTCTATATTCCTATAACTGTGACCTTCAAATAACAACGTATTAGACTTTCTTATATATATATGTATATATATGAGTGCGAAAGAATAGTAATTAATTCGTCAACTCTCCTACAATTTCTCGTAAATTTAGATATTGTCATTAACATACTTTACTATGTTTATATATATGTAAAACGAGAAAGTTGGTGGTTCAATTAAACATAATTGATATTTGAAAGTATTCCATCAATCATGGTGTGTCTTATAAGACTAACTTTAAATTCATTTAAATCGTGACTGCTTGTCAATAAAGTATGATTAAAAGTTTTAATGAGTATGTTATAGTCCAGATAACCGTGGTATAATAGAAAAATGTAACATTGTATCGGTAGCGACATAAAATGAATACCCTGGACCAGATTGCCCAGGTCGTATAGTACTCGCCAATGGTTTTGACCTCTCTCAATACAGCCGTAAGTTCGGGCTTGCGCATGATACAGTGAAGAATATAATATAAAACAAAGTTCAAATACTGTTATAGGAATCTAAAATTGGCATTTATTTATTATTAACGTGTTTCGATGTTATACATATACTATAATACGTATTTATGCCTAAATATGTGCTCTGCGCATCTTTATCCACCGTGCTCAAAAAGTTTGACGAGGACCGCGTTTTTTTTAATGCCTTTTGACCACGTGGTTTATGAAAAATGTTATGTAAGATTATATATTACACTCTTATACATAAAGATGAATGTGAATTATAAAGAGGAATGTGAATTTGCTTGTTCATCTATTAAGATTGTAACCCTTAATCAACTCAACCAATCATCATGAAATTGTGCATACACGTATTGTCAGAGTAGACCATGTGTAGAAAAGGGTGTAGGATACCATTAATTCGGAAAAGGAAAGTGTTGTTCCCACAAGATAGGTCAAGTGTATATCAACGCGAGTGAAATGGGCAAGAATCTAGATAACATATTGTTACCCTTTTTTACCACATACACAACACATAGTGTCCGTCTAGCATGAAAAGCATTTTCACATATATGATTTAGCGCGAACGATGGTAGAATAATCTATTCAGTACTATTAAGCCCGTATGTACTAAATACATATAATTTAATATGATAAAAAATATGACGTTTTTATAGCAGAAACCTTAAAGTATACACATACAAATAAAGACATCATTTTTTTTACTGTTGTGGTATGCATTTTATGTAAGTACTGTACCTTGACATATTATAGATAGTGTGTTATCTTTACAGTTTAAATCACCAGTATTTATTCTGTAATGACATTACTCATGGTCATGATAAATTAAATCGAAATGTATGGCTTTTCTCTATTTTCTATATTTTTTCTATTTATCTTTTCTATATTTATAAAGCTATGTGTATTTCAAACGCTTCCTTATAACTCCAAGTTGCATTGTACATCAATCACTAATAATAAAGTCAAGACTCCAAATATTATTAAAATGTATAACCGCTATAGAGATGGTACCTGACGAGCCTTTACACCGTCATCGGACTTTTTGGGCGAGTTCTTAAGGTATTCAGCCGAATGGAAACCAGCTCAAGGACGCACAAGTGTGCCTCGGCTTGAGCTGTCTGCTGTCTTGCATACACTATCGCGTATCGAGTTAAACTATTTATGCAAGCTAAACTAACCATACGTGTATACCTTTATGAGATACATGTGCCTCGCGAGCGCGTAATTTTGAGTTTGACAATGTTGTCTAAGGCTAACTAACCAAAAACTAAAAACCCTTCCACAACATGTGTATCTATCGTGTGTGTGCACGTATGTGGTGTGATTTGAAATGTCTGTGTGATAAGTGAATGCATTGGTCATTGTATCGCGCAAGCATTGTGCTCGAGGGTTTCACTTCGGGGTATCGAACCTAGGCTTGAGACTTTGCTGAGGTGGGCCGCAGCGAGTATGCCGGAGCGAAATTGACCGCCAGACCACGGCGGCACGGTCTGTATTTCTTGTTCTGTTTGGAGAGTCAGAAGAGTATGAATCGTTTAACGTCGTTATTGTGTCGGGATTATTGATGACGATGTATTTTGGTCGCTTTTTAGAGCGTTTCGCGTTTCGCCGCGTTCTAACGGACTAGGATGGTTTACGACTTTACCCAACTAATTAGTGGTGAAGGACTTGACGTACGCCCTGATCGCAGGAAACTTCCCTTATATATAGATCAATTGTGCAGATCAGGTTTCGTGTGACACCGACTGACTATCTTAAGTAGCGGTTTTGCAAATTCTGTTAAAATTAAAATGTGAACGAATACGGGGTAATTATATGTTAGTATGGGGCGGACAAACATCTTGTTAAAGGTAAGCTGATGACTGAGCTATTTTATGGATTAGATGATAACAATAATGGCTATATTTGTTCTCTGATAATTAGTCATTATAGCTTTACTTAACACGAATTTGTGTAAACTCCAATCATACTAATGTATGCACTATGTGACGCAGAAGTCTTTTGTTTTGAGATGAACTGTTATTCTCGTATATAATTGTTTTTAGCGGTTTTTCCTTAAAACGTTTGTAAACTCGCGTGATGATGACTACTGTCTACGTACATTATGGTATTACGTATTTATTAAACTGTATTTCCAATGTACATTTTGAGGGAATTTTACCACAGAAACGAAAACTACCATAATAAATTATGTGATACTAACTAGCAATCGCGTAGGACTTTGTTTGCGTTATAAATATAAATCTTAATAATTATAATATACACTCCAACACCACCCAATGGCATGCGTATAGCGTATAGGATAAAAACCTTCTCCACGAAAGAATATATAGTTGTGTCAATTTTCATGGTAATCGGTCAAATGGTGTTGGAATTTATTTTATGTTAGATATATTAATATTCACCTCTATACATTTAGTAGAGAAGACAAGAAGAATTTTTGAGATGAATATCATCGTTGATTCAAATATGACTATTGTTTATGTTCGTTTGTGACTAGATACAAGGTGTCGTTTTTATTATTTGCTATCATATAGATTGTAGTCATTTAGTCGAGTAAATAAAAAGAACAGAAAAAAAACAATACAATGAATTTATATACAATTATAAACAATTAAGGTTACAAAAACCTTTATTTACAGAGTTACTTCATTTATTAAACGTAGTCATGTAGGAAACATAATTCTAACAAAATTACCATTTTCTAGTATTTATAATTTTTCCTTAAAGAAAAAAATCATAAAACGTAAAATTTATATACATAATTACATTATTTGCCCTTGCATGTGTGAGATTGAACAGAATGCATCGTAATTTTTTTACGGAGCCTTTGTAATAAATACGAACTAATATTTGTTCAACAAAGAAAAAGTTCGTTCCGTTATAGTTTCGTTTTATTTATACTTTGTGTAGGCTTAAACGTTTGACCACAACCTCACCTTATGTCAAATAGCGCTAAACGAAGATAAGAATTGGTTGTCAAGTGTCGCTACAGGAATATACGTATAGATGCACTGATTCGGCCGTTTGGTACACAGTCGGGGTGTACCAGGCTATCTCTCTTTGGCGCAGGTTAGACCAGGTATGATGCTAGGCCGGCCGGCGGGGCGGCACGATGACTGCAATCGTGATCTCTTGACGTCCCGTTTCGGCGATAGATGGTACACTGTGGGGTTTTTGTGAGTAGGATGAGATTCCTACTACCCACTCTCTCCCTCGGGACGGTGGCGTGGATTACCCGACAAAATATCGTATAGGTGTCGGGCAGCAGATTTGTTACAGGTGTTTTTTACAGGCATGTAAAACCTACGTATCGTACAGTAATTCTTCTATCTAAATGATTTCTTTCACATAAACTTCCAGCCGATTTTACGATTTTAATTTATGTCTATCGACTTGGTGTCTCGCCACGTTGGTAAGCAGCTAGTTATCATTTCGACGCTCGGTCCTATTTAAAAACAAATATTGATTAGATGTTCTACATATAATTAAGAATCATTTAGAAAACGGTGTCATCATTTTATCTCTTTTACCCATGAGGTGATTAATATAATTATGGAATAGATACAATATATAATATACATGTGAAGGAAATATTAGTATATAATATCTAAAGTAATTTAGTAATTAAAACCACTTGAATAAACTTTTGTTACGCAATAAAATTATTGTTTCATTTACAATGTAGATTATTAATACACGTCATAAAAACTACATCGTAGTTATAATGGATTGTAGTTTTATAATGCAAATATTTTATTAGAAGTTTTATCACAATAAGAACTTGTTTCTATATAACTTTAATTACATTGTAGTCGTATTATTCAGGTCAAGAAAAATAATATTAAAATAAAATGGACACTGCATCAGGTTACTAATTATTTTCTTTATAAATTTAGTATGTCTACGTAATTCACATACGAGTGTAGTGCAGATTAAGACAAAGACACGTTTAATTAATCACTTCTCATAACGTTTGTTAAAAACCCATTATGTCCCGGTGAATTTGTAGAGGCCCCAGGGTCAATAGGGTATGTCAGTTCAAAAAAAAAACCATTATGTTAGTGAAAGTAGCTGGTGCCCGCGATTTTGTCCTCATATTTATGTTTGTATTATTGTAACTTCTTTTATGGTATCAGTATAAGTGTTCTGTTACTTGTCTTTTATTTTTTAACGCCTCAGCTGGTTTTTTAAGACCCGGTTCTCAAAATGGTGCTTTATGTTTTTAAACATTTTTAATTTCACGATATCGTAATTTGTAAATTTCATGGCTTAGTAAAAAAAAGTTAGTACAAATGAAAAAATAATTTAAAAATACATTTTACATAAAAATTATAATTGTACATTACATAATTTGTTATTTTTCAAAGTTTTGTAACAAATCAAATATTTTTTAAGCTTATTCTGCCAACAATCTGTTCACCCGTGCCTCATGAACACTACATTTGTTTGTATGGAACTTAAACTTTTATGTTTAGACAATCCAGAAGTTAATTGCAATTTTATCTTAACTTTTAAATAATCTATTCTGTCATAAAATGCAATATATGACATATAATATAGAACATAGAATACATTATTATTTTAAACATCTCTCTCTATCCGGCTGTAAAAGTCTCCTAAAAATCAGTCAGCTTCAGAAAAAATAGACTCGTCAATTTTATTTATAGGTATAGATTATTAAAAGTGTTATTTTATAACAAATGATTGTTTATAAAATCGTGTTCGAAAAGCAAAACAATGTCGTAATTTTCAGTTATTGTTTCTGATAGAGTGCAATCGGTCTCACTCGACCGGTTCGGTCCGTTCGAAATCGTCTCTAAGTGAATTAATTCGTCTCATTCAGATCGTCCGTGACTGCTTCGGCCAGATACCTAGCACCGAACTCACGCAATATTAAAAATAATCAAGGAATGCATAATTCATTTATCATTTACAAATCTTCTTCTATATTGACACAGTAACCTAACTACAGCTCATTTATCGGCAAGTACAGGAACAAAATCTCAAAAGTCACCAACAAAGTGCAAATGTAGACATTTTTGAGATTGTCTACAACTAGTTAAAGTCTCTTGTGACCGATCAATATCGAGGAAGCTGCAAGAGTCATCTTCATAAAACACCGAATAGAGCTTAAAAAAACTGGATTCACGAAACGCGACGTGCCAAAACAAATCATTATCATAGATTTTGCATCAAACATGTAGTGATTTTTGTCTCGGTTTTTTCCTTGTAGAACATACCGCGTTTCAACAAGGTAGGCTTATGTGTCTAAATATATTTATACATCAATATCCTTCTTATAGAATCCAATAATATTTAATGAATGCTAATATAATTAACACCAATTGAAATAAGAAACTTTCCTAATAGCTAGCATATAATACAGTTTCGAATTGAAAAATCACGAAAAGATTTCGATGACCAAAACGAAAATTTATTATAAAAATTAACACCATAAATAACATCTTGAATTATACTGCTTATATAAATACATGTAGTGTATATATTTGTACACTTCTTGAGCACATTAATCTAGCCACCGATTCTTTAAAAGTTAGAAATGTACCTATCCTAAACAAGTTCAAGGAGAGAAACTTAATTATTTGCCACAAAAACTACAAAAAAAAATAAAGTTTTGCAATTCAGAAATTATCGTTAATCACAATTTTCCGAACAATAAGAAATAGTTACGTTGCATTTGTGTAATATTGTATGTATGTAAGTATAGGTTATAGGATTATGTATCACACACACAATTATTGAGGAACTAATTAGGTTAGATTTTTTTTCCGGATATAATTAATTTTTCGTATTTGTGTAGCTCAAGGATTAAAAATAAGTTTACTTGAGCGTGTCTTTTGTATGTTTCATTTTAAATCGCTTGTGAAATAGCAGTGATAAAAGATTTTCAATAAAGATTGTTTTATATTTTTACATTCAAGCGTTTAAATTTAGCTATAGCCATTCTTAATAATATTTTACTACTACTTAATTATTAATTAATTGTGATAAAAATAAGATATAAACATATTTTTTGTGCCGCAATTTAATTGTTCAGTTCTAGGTTTTCGTTATATTTCGACGTATACATTATTTATAAAATATCATACCAAATATTGAATGGATCTTCGTAGAATCCAAAAAAGGTTATATAAAATACATATTTTAATACAATTATATCAAATATACATTTTCTATTGTAGCATTGCAAAGTGGCGGTCTTATGTTGCACAGTGCAATTCAGATAACTATACTTAACTTTGTATCTCAGTGTATGTAGTCAATTCACTCCTTTCGGGCTGAAACACAACAGGCGAAAAAAAAGACATCGTAAATTTCTTCCAAATATATACATGAAATAAAATCTACAATCTTAATTATACCAGCTTTAGGTACTGAACTTACTTACTGAACAATAAAATAAAGAATTGTATTGTTTTATAAAACCACGATGCAATTGAAACTTTTTTTCGGATCGTGGTATTTTATAAACTAAGCACAATATTTTTTATAATCATTTTCAATTGAGCCATGGGCGCCGCCATTTTGGCTTTGGTTTCTTTGTCGAGCACCTTCCACTTTACCCCTACTCCGCGGCCGGCTGTAATGCGCCATACGATAGATGGGTGAAAAAATTTGAGACGATGTAAAAAAGTTTCACTTTAAAAATCATTGATATTTTCTTTTTAATATCGTAAACTTTCATTTATACTAATACAATACATTAATGAAGATGCTTATAAAGTTTGTCTATAACATTAAATAATAATAATAAATAGTTCCTTTACAATGAAATAGTTTAAAAACAAATAATCAAATGCTCATAGTGTCGATTCACAAAAAACAGATCAACGCTTTACTAAAATAGTGAAGAAATCGTTTCGCACTTCCTTCACACTGTAATAGTTATGAACCAATTTGATTACACTATAACAACCTCATTTATGTCAATGTCAGAACGGCAATGCTGTGGATATTAATCGAAGAGCCAAGCTCACCACGCTCACATCACGTGTTTGTAAAGATCACAAAAGCAAATTTCAATAATTATCTTTTCGCACATGACAATTACAATATTCCTGCTTTATTTCTTGGCACTATGTTGCTAAAGAATTGTTTTTATTGTGAAATTTCTTTTGGAGCTGATAAATGATAATATAGACGTACACATTACATCTGCAATTTACAGGTTTTTTTTTGGAAACCTGTAAAATATATGATCTATTATTATTTTAGTATAAAATACTTATTGGACGAAATAGTTAGACCCATTTAAAATTAACAGTAGTAGTTGGCTTTGGATTTTATTTATTATATATATTATTTTTTATTTATTAGGATTTCACCTATTGTTTTATGTCATCTGGAATAACGTACGCGTAAGATTAATTCTTTCGTCATTTGAGTGAATTAAGTTTAGTATCTAAAAATAATAATAATATAAAGTTTTCGTCAAAAATTAGGAAGGTACCTACTTTATTATACAAGTAAAATAAAACTTATTCATCTTAAATAACTCAGTGTAAATGATTTCTTTTCAACGTACTTTTTTAACATTTATGAAGTTTTTTGTTACCACATTTAATTAAGGTAATTTATTTGAAAATAACTCTTAATAAAAAAAAACGTTACGGTGTCACGTTTTTGGCTATTGACGAACAAAAAATTTTTTTATTTCTTATTTAGTTTAATCCAAGAGTATTATAATCATGCATTACAAGATTTGTTTTACTGTTGATAACAATTTGTTTAAGACGAAATACACACAAGCCCTTGGCTCTGCTAACCTATTTTTATAGAATGTTTACTTTGTGTTTATTTTTAGTAGGTAAGCATCTATGAAAACGTTGATTCGTATTCGTACTCGGAACATATTGAAACAGTCAGTTACAGTTCAAAAATAATCACATAAGTAAATAATATCTTTATAGCCAGCATCAGTTTGTCAATGAACCCGTTTTTATGTAATATATTATATGAAACTAAAATTGTATCCAAACCTTATATATTATTACAGTACATTATTTTTCTAATAATTTATAGTTATTTTATATTTATTTTATTTTATATTTATTTATATTTATATATTATAGTTATAGTAACTATCTGATACCGGCGACTTTGGCGGCGTTTATTATATTAACAACATATTTTATATAAAGAGACAAACGTAAGCACCACACCGCTTGTTCCTTTTCTCCACGATAATAAATTAGAAAACACATATATCTAAACGGGTGGTATTTATAAAAGCCGTAGTTTAAACAGTAGTTATTTTTTTAAAATGTCTAAGTAGTAAAGCTGAAAATAATTGATGGATATCTTTTTCGTATTTTTGAGTGATGCGCACCGTACACAACGACAGACCCCTATAATTTTATTTATACAACTTTTTATCTACTCGTATACTTAGTCACATATTTATATGTGTCCCAATTGTAATAACAAGTAATAATAGTATATACTAGTTACGTTACGTACAAAACAGTCTTCGTACATTCACTTGAACAATTAGCCATTTCTTCAAATAAAGTTCAAGATTAGTTTTAACAGTACGTGCCGACTGCGTAATACGGCACTTATTGTTGCATCTGTCTGGCCTATCCGACCTCACGAAATTACTTAAATTGTTATAAACTAGCTTAATAGGCAAAACGTCCTTTATTTTATTATTAATCTAATAATTTAAAAATAATCTCATGGTTACTTTCATTTTTCTGTTATCTTTTTTCTTATTTCTGTTTAGTTAATATTCCGTTGTTCTTATGACAAAATTTTATGATAAATTAGTATGTATTAGAATAAGATTAATATTTGGAAAATACATACTTTATAATGTAAGTCACTTTTTTCGCTTAAAATGACCTCATTAAAGTTACGAATTTGATGTCAATATTTTCTGTCGCCAAGCACCTGTTGGTGTGTTCCGGAGAAACTGCACTTGAGAGCCAGTCTAACTCTAGGTTTAGCGTTACTACCATCTTAGACCACATCATCATTTAACATCAGTTGAGATTGGGGTCAAACGCTAACCTATAAAATATTAAAAAAAAAACACACAAATAAGTTTCATTCACTTAAATCACGTTAAATATGGTAAATGTATAAAAATAATGACCATCTTTAAACTTAGAACTCCATCCAAAAAAATTCAATCGAATTTTCTTTACATAATAACCCCATGTACCATAAATAATATAAGCTCCACAATATGGTTACTCTTTAATAGGGATCCGGGTTATATTTGGCAACAATGCGAATTTTAAAATGGATTTTAAGTATTGGATAAAATCTGTACATGTAAATAAAATTGATATGTATATAATAACAGCTTTTTACTAGATGGTCATAAAAGTAATCCGATACGATACGAAAAATATTGTCTGGCTAAGTATCGAGAGACCCACCGCAGGGTTATAGTCATAATCACCACGCCAGCCCACGAAGTATTGGTGATTTCAAGTTCCGAGAAATCCACAGTTCTATATTTTCCCATGTACCGTAGTACTACATGAACTGTTTATCTTGTCTGTCTGTTTGTTTTGGATGATCTCTGAAACGGACCAATTTCGGCCGATTTGGTCGAATTTGGGCACTGGCATTATAAGGAATAGACTAATTTTATATTAGAAAAATAAGATTCTGCGCAAATATAATTAACTATATTAACAGCGGGGTCCAAATGTGAACAAAATCTGCTAATTTCCGTGATAGAAGTCGCGGGTAACAGCTATTTAAAAATAAGTATATCAGAAAAATCTATGACAGTGGCAAATAGCGATAGCTAAATTACAGTGGAATTGGTTCTTGTGGTATAGACATGTAATGAGAAGGGGTGAAAACCATATAACTAGAATTTGTCGGGTGGCACCAGGTTTACTATTCCCCATAATTCACCCCTATATTTGTCGCATTCTGGGATCTTCCTATGTATATCCACTAACTAAACAGTATGGTAGGAATTAGTACCCGACTGAGTGGCAACTAACATGCACATCAGGCAAGGTCAAATAAAACGACTACTTTTTTCATTAGTCACCATGATAATACTATTCAAAACAACAGTATTCAAAACGATATATAGATTTTTTTAAATATGTAATGCTTGTTATGATACACTTATTAGTAATCGAGTAAGAAAATTGTAATAAAAAAAAGTTTCCTGTGTTTTTAATGAGAAATCTGTTAATAGTAAGTGCTCAAACTTTGACTATATTTTTTTTCGTCATTTTGAACAGTATTTCCATGAAGGCTATTAAAAAAGAATTAATTGGTTTATTTGGCCCACCCTAATGCACATAGTAATAATCCCAGCATGTAAGACTCACTGCATGGCCATAGGCCTCTTCCCGAGGCAAAGAATGAACATAATCACAAAGCCAAAACATGACGTTTTGACAATTTCAAACTCCAAGAAATCCACAGTTCTATATTTTTCCATTTACGATGGACCTACAAAAACATTTCTAAGGTTCAGGAATCCTTACAATTTTTTTCTTTACCATGAGATGATAGTGTTACCTATTCATATCAGTAGACGTACGTGAGTTCTCAAATATTCGTTAGTGTATGCCGGTGTTCGAACCGAATTGCCATTCCGATGGTCAAACCACTCGACTACCACGAACAAACTACTTGACTATTTGAAGAATGATGTATATTAAAGGTATGAAACTGATTTAAATGTTAATAGAGGAGAGTGGAAGAAGAAAACTTTTTGAATTGACAATGGACCATGGTTAGTTGGGACACAATATACCGCCGCCGTAAGGAAAATGAGTATATCTAACTAAACGAAAGAATAGTCTAAAATTTGTAGCCTGTGCCTGCCTCTGACGAAATGTATAAATTGTTGTTTAGATTAAGTGTAGTTTGAGAACAGAAGCTAATAGATGAACAAAAAAAAACGATTAGACGTCTTTTTTTCTGATTTTTAATATATAAGTAACTCAATATCGTAGTAAACTGCAGATGTGCATTTTTTTCTTTGGATGACAGGACAAACAACTGGTAATTGATTTCCTAAAAGACTTATATCAAAAAACTATTTACTTTTTCAATACCATACGTAATAACATACGTAATAACATACGTGTAAATAAAACATTTTCTTAATGGGCAAACAAACATTGTATTTATATACATTTCCATAATATAAACGTGTTATAAATATTCATTGAATTAATCATTTGTAAACCAAACATATAACAGCACAGGTATATATTCATTTGCTGAATTCTAACACGACGCAATAAAGAGATCGTTACCTGCCCACAATCAACAACCAGAGTAACCAATCGATGGCATAATAGTATCCTGTGAGCCGCTTCATACCAGAACACGAGCAGATATATTTCGACACAAAGCGATGCAAACCAGTATAGTTCTAGAAAAACGAGTTCCAAAGAATGTTATATTCGAGTAGGAAATCCACCTATTAGCAATCTGTGTATTGTTTTTTTTTATATATATAATTAGCTGATATACGCTCACTTCGATGTGCATATCGAAAAAAAGGGTCAATGGAATCTGAAAAATAAGTAGTATAAAACCATCTTACGAAAAATTCCACATCTAATGCCATCATATGCATACGTTCAGAAGTTTTAACGTGACTGAACCTCAACGGAAGTATATTTTCGTTATATATACCTATTTACTGATAGTATTAGTTCTCTACTTTTTTTTGTAATATTATCTTGGTTATATATTTTTCCCACACACGCGCCATTTTTGTTTTTTTTACTTTTTTGCATATACAACAAAGTAAGCTGTGTTTACGTCCAGAAAGGTTTAATTTTAAGAATAGTTATAGAATATCTAATTATATTGCTATAGAATATCGAATTGTCAGATTAAATCCAGTTTCCTAGACCTAATAAAAAAAAACTTAGATTATAAAGTTCTATCATTCTATTGTCATCAGGTTTATAGATAAATGTACTGTAAATGAGTAAGTACTGTATTCACGAGTACTTATTTTCTGAAGCCAGTTTTTACATTGCACATTACTTTTGATCAGATCGCGCTGTCAAACCCGACCAAATGGACATTTCATGTTTTTAATATGAAAATAGTACAGAACAGAGATAATTTTATAATATTAATAATGAACGGTAAATTTTCGTCGAGTACATGAAGCAACTTTTCATTACTAGTGTAAATGGTATTAACGGTGAGGAAATAAGGTATATATCATTTTTGTATAAATGGACCATCGGTGATTATGTTACCGCTTGCCGATAATGCACCAGCAGCCGTGAAGAATTTTGTATAATCGACGCTTTATAATTATTTATGAATGTATTGACATCATTTCGAATGTAGTGTTTGGTTTTTATAAAATAAATAAATCCAGAAATCTCTTACTATAAAATTAGTTAACCATAGACATCCCGCCATCTTTAATTAAACTATCACACATTCGACGGCTAAATTAAGGAGGCATACTTAATTGCCTTGTCTCTGGTAAATGAGTTCAGTCAACCTATCTTGAATATCGATTACTGATTCCAATTCCAAGAAGATGTTCCCGCCCTCTCGTTGAATGTTTCGCGTCGCAGCCTATCTGTAAGCAATGAAGATCCGAAAAGTGAACGAAAATGTAATTTCGATATTTAAATATTTCAAGTTGTCTGTGAACTTAATACAATGAAATTTTCCATATTTGTAGAATGAACATATTAGATATGCAGTTCATCAGTTATATATAAGTTATAAATAAAACAGAAAAGTACCCTTTAACGTAAATCATTATTGATGTTTTTTTATATCGCAACAAATTAATTATGAATTCTAACGAAAGCCTAAAAAATTCTTTGTCCTGGTTTTTAACTATTAAAATGGCGGTTGTTATATAGAACATTTTGTCCATGTTCCTATCCAGAAAATTGTAAACAATATAGATAATGGCATATATTGTAACATTTCTAGAAACACGTTATATTTAGAGTTATGCATCTACACAAAAACTTTAGCCTTTCTCAAGATCCTTAATATATAGGATAAGATTAGGTAATGTTTCAAACTGTAGACATTTCTTTAATCATCGAGTCCCTTCATCTACGCAGGGACATTGCCTCACTGAGCGTGTTCTACTGTCTGCACCGTGGCCAGTGTTGTGAACAATTTTTCAATTTTATTCCTTCCTCTCCCTTTCATAACTGAACTACGCGCGCTGGGCGTCGGTATCACAGTTTCACGGTAAATTCCACTTTGGTACGAACTAAAAAGTTTACAACATCTTATCGTTGACGTACCGTGAAGCTCTGGAACAATCTCGGGCAGTGTGTTCCATTCTTGCTATGACGTGAGGTGCTTCAAGCGTAACTTGAACATACATTTTCACAGGCCGACACGACAACGACGTCTTTCTCTCGGTGTCTACCGTTATTTTCGAATCGTATTGTGCTTAATAACAGGAATAGTGCAGTCACTTTGCAGTGTTATAACAAAATGTCATACGCGTTAAAAGTTGAACTTTCAAAGATTGGCAAAATATTAATTTAATCGATAATTTGTTCTATATCATTCTCTCATGTTAAATTCTATAATTGTATATATGGCTCTCTTTTTCATTTCATCGGCTTTTTCATTTAATCGTAAATCAAATCACAATAATAGTAAAAAAAATTAAATACCTATAAGTTTTAAAATCCAAGATTTTAAGATTTATATCCAAGATAGGATCACCTCCAATAGAATGTGGTTCTTCAACACGTACTATGGTTCTGAGGGGCGGGCTAAAGCTGTGAGAACACTCGCTGCACATCAGAGATATAAGTACCTCATCGCGCCTGCAGACCTTGCAGTCATGAGGACAGCCATAATAAATTGTTAATCCGAACTACTGAACTGGAATTGCCATGGATAAAATACTTTTAACCAAAATGCAGCAGCGCGAGCTCTTTTTCTTTGCCGAGGTGTTCCCGAAGTAGAACCCTGCACAGGATTTCATAATCCCATTTCATAATTCGAAATAAATTGTATAAACAAATTCTATTATTGATCCTGAAGTTGAATATTAGTCGCCAAGGTGTATCCGGGGAGCAGCACTTGCGAGTCATTGCTTTAAATGTTTAGCGTATTTACCACAACGTCATTCAATATCAGGTGATCTTGTGGTCAAAAACCAAGAACTATATAGAATATCGTTCATTTTGTTAAATAAAGCAGTTATTCTTTAATAAAACTAGATCATTTCTTCATGAATACAATTAATAAAATAAAGGAAATATAAACATTTACACATTTGGCTGCACAAGCGCCTCTGGTTCATTGAATTTGTGACCCAAAATCACACAGAGTAAAGAAAATTAGTTCCAGTTTCAGGTCGTTCACAGCTCACGTGTGCAAATGTACAGCTTCCTGAACAATTAATATACATATGTAAACAAGTACAAGACAATATACCTAGTCAACTGTTTCAATAAGTAGTTGTCAAACATGAAATTAAATTATTAAGTTCTCTTTGTGTTAACGCACCGTTGTATATTACGTTTTGATAGAAATAATTATTTTTATATTTTCTAATTACTTGAATATATTACACGGTTAATAATTTCAGGTTTTCAAAGCGATTTTAATTATATAAGTTTATAATAATAAATATAAAATAATATAATAATTAAATTAATTTATAAAAGTATTTTTATAATATAGAATTAATTGTAGTTTATTACATATATACTAGCTTAATGTCTTCATCATCATGAAAACAGTTTTATTGTTTTCAAGGGTAGTTACTTATTTTATGCCCATTAATAACGGGCAGTCTTTAATTTTTTAACTGTAATTTGGTAATTACTACTGAACTGCTATAATCTACTTACCTCATCAACACCTCGTCTACTTACTAGTAAAAGTTTCATCAATATTGGTTCTGCCTTTGCGGAGGTAATCCGGACGAACAATATATATCAATTTTATTTAAAACTATACATACAATCAGCAAATTCATTTGAACCCTTCACACTCAAACATTAGAGTGTCAACATCAATCGGCAACTCCAACTTATTTTCTTCATTGCAATTTTTTAAGTATCAGGAGACTTTAAATCCTAGAATTGCGTGTAAATAATGTGTGATAACATTAAGGTTATTTTCAAAATATCATTTATTTATTTTAAAAGTATTATAATCTTGATTACAATATTTATTAGTAGTGTTTGAGCGTCTGACTTGGATTCATGTGGGCTAAACAAAGGACAGTCATATATTTAATGAAGTGCATATTTACGTTAGGTATCACAATTGATAAGGCATGGCGGTAGGGGCTTTTTCTAAGTCCGCCTGCCTAGCTACCACCCTCAAGTTGAAAATCTGTCGCCAAGCACTTGTTGTTGTGTTTCGGCAGCTGCACTTGAGAACCAATCTCCCTCTAGGTTTAGCGTGACTACTGTCTTAGACCATATCATCATTTAACATCAGATAAGATTGTGGTCAAACGCTACCCTATAAAGTATATGAAAAAAAAATCCTTTGGCTTATAATATATTGGCTAATCGCGTCTTAATCACACATCGAGGGTTCCATTCCAGATCACAATGTATTATTTATGTTAATTATTAAACTATTTTCCGAAAAAAAATGTTTTATTTTATTCAGTTCGAGATCCTTGACTTGTAGCTCATTTTACACTTGGCTAGTTTGTATTATTTTTTATGTATCTGTTAACAATATTACAATAGAACATAACAAAAACACCGAGAGAACGTTTTTCATGATCATGAATGGGAATTGTAATACGTTATTCAAAATATACAAATTTTTAATTAATACCTAAGCATTAAATAGGTAAATCTGTTATTTCAACACATGTATTAAAATATGTACATTAGTTTAGTAACTAAATACTAAACTTATGTTCTACTCAGGAATCCCAATTGGAACGTGTATATACGTGCTTTAGTCATATATTACGAATTACTACGTTGTATAAGTGATACACGAAGTAGGAAATTATTGTCTGTAAATGTGTTTATTTATTAATATTGTTTAATTATACACTCTGTGTAAATTACAACAATGTTCATTTTATCTATTGTTTAGGCGGTTGAGGAAATCACCGGTAATAATGACATGTTTTCGCGCACTGCCTCGATTGATGTAGTTGAAAGTCACAAACGAACCTAAACATTCGGCGTAGGAAAACATTATGATGCATCGAAAATGAGTATAAATAGTAGGATATTTCATTAAACAGAGGTATGGGGCTACATTTCCCGGTAGAAACGTTCAAATTCTTTCTAAATTTGATTAATATACAAAAAATTAAAACTATATGATATCCCTTTCTTGTTACTAATTCAACATACTTTTTATGTGTTTGTGTCAAAACTAATTACAGAAATTATTGGTGTATAATGTAAATGAGAGATCCCGCGTTATTCGCAGTCTTTTCGCTTCCTTAATATTAGAAGAAATATCAAGAACTCTTAACAACTGCTCGGATGTTTCCAAAGAACCAGAACTTGTGGATGCTGCCATCTACGATAGACTACAGTCTAATAAACATCACATCAATGTGTTATTTACTGCGAATAGTAAGCCTATCATGTGTTTATATCAAATTAACATATTCATATGGCATTTTTAATCATTAAAAATTAACTTTAAAATGTAAAGTAAAATATTTTATTATATAGCTTTATTAAATTTAGGGTGTTTAGATCCATAATAAACATGTCAGACTCATAGTATCTTAACTCGAAATGTCACAAAACTGACTTAGCACTAATAACATTTTTTTATAAAATCTTGGGTTCCTCGTGTTTGTGTGTATAACCAAGATTCACAGAAACAGATCTTGAGTACAGTATCAAACTAAAAAACATGACGATTATTGCTTCCTACTATATATATATATAGGTAAATAATTATTTACATATTTTATATCAAAATAGTTACCCACGTCAATTCTTGATTTGGCTCAACTAGACAAGTTTTTATACATACATATGCATAAATATATATTTCAATTAACTCTAGTCATTTATGTGAAGTATCGTAGAAATCCGGTCGATTCAGGAAAACATGTTACTTTTAGAATGTCTGTATAAGGAAGATTAGTACCAACGTAATAAAATATTTATATACGACATCTGTATTAATTTATAACGGCTAGTTTATAATTCACTGTAGCATGCAAATGAATTAGAATCGTGCCTGATCGTCGGGTCACATCAATACATTTTTAATGTACCATCTATTGATTGACCTGAAAGGCCTGTCTGTCAGTGTTTGTCAATAAGGTGGATGAGGGCGAGTTAATCTATACTAACGCGACAAGTGATGGAAATGCTAACGTATGTTAATACATTTTAACTGAATTCTTTGTTTCTTTAGTATGTGCATGATTTTCTACAAAAATAAATTGGATGATGTGTAAATTTTTGAGGTTTTAAACATTTAGTTTTAGGCATCGCCATATAAATGCCTACAGATATAATGATTTTGTTCGTTCTTTTTCTATTAAATCCTCCTCCGTCGATATGCCTATTTTTATATAAATATCGCATTCTTGAAAGCATTTTATAGAGGGTACATTTAAAATTCAATTATTAAGCAGTTATAATTTTAAAACTGCAACAACCCTAAGCGAAATATTACCATGCTTAATTGGAAGTTATAAAATGTATCTATTACTAGCAACTCGTCCCGGCTTTGCACAGGTGCAATGTACTGCTGTGACGTCATACGTGTCAGAGGAATTAGATCCATTATTTACCGCTTTTATATTTACATTTCACCAAAGTCTTAAAAGATACGTAAGAATCTTCACATAAACAAAATTTTTTGGTGCGCATAAATGTAAATCTGCAATATCTTCTGCGACATACATTGAAATATTAAGTTGTGAAGAACAGGTTTGGTCGACATTACATGCCCAGCGTAACTAAAGTATTTAATTGCATAAGTAATAATACTCTATTTGTCAGAATAGTGTCATAAGCAATACATTATGTTTTTGACAACAAGTCAAAGATAAAAATTATAACTATGAGTTATTCTTAGGATACAGAAAAATACCATCCCGAACTTTTCTATCAGCATACGTTTTTAGATGCACAATTCTGTAATACACTATGTTTATATATCTCATAACGTATAACCAGCGTTATTAAATGTAAGCGTCCTAAAACTCTTTCTTACGACTTCACTAGAATACATCGACTTTTATTTATTGCAAAAACATTTATTCACTAAAACCTTCCGGAAAAAATTCTCTAGATGATAGTGAAAATCGTATCAAAATCCGTTGCGCAGTTTAGAAGAATTAAATTAACACACAGACAGACACGAAAAGAGACTTAGTCCTATTATATATATATATATTATTAGTGGTCATATTACGTATTGATGTATTCCAATTGGAACGAACTAACTTTTCTCTTTAATATTTTATTACTACTTACTACCTCTAATATCGAAATTATATACTCGTATATATATATATATACAGGCTGGAATTTTTTTTTCACACCACCTGGAGGGAAAGTACTCTAAATAATAGAGATAGCAAAAATTTTACTCCAAACAAACATTTCTTTATTTTTGAAAAGTAAATAAAACTGCATTCAAAGATTTTCGAAATTTCTCTTGCTTCAGCCGGAGGAATCGAACCGGCTAAAAATCTGTAAAAATTACAGATATAAGTATTTCTTACAAAGTGAGTAGAATAATAAGTATATGTAATATAAACTTGAATAAATTTTTATAAATGGAACCTGTAGTATACTGTAAAGTAAACATATAGGTATGTAAATGTATTTCAACGTTTTCGTTTTTTTAATGGATAAATGTATTCTAAGGTCAAATAGTTTTATGTATAATATTTAATTATATCATTAAAATATATATTATCTCAGTGCCGTTGGTAATCGAGTCCAAATAGTTAAATAATAATTATGTCAATGATGAGAATGTATGTCACGCCGACTTTGCTGCAGTTTCGGCTATTCAAATAATCATCATTAAGTATATTAATGCTGACGGAATATCTATCAAATTAACATACTTGTAATAAAAATCGTTTATAAGCTATATCCGTGTCGTTTTACGTCATTAGCGTATAAAACACGCATAAACTACACAAATATCAGTTTAGCTCCATATTAAATATTAAAAAAAAACAATACAACTTTATTTCACTAACTTAAAAAAATATTTAACAAGTAAAAGTTGCACCAACACGTTTCAGCCATCAAATACTATTTCAATAAAAACACAGTACACGATATTGTTAAAAAAAAATAAGACAAAAATCGCTTCCTCCTTAAAAACGTACAATAATTGTTTAAATAAGTAAATCTTTCAACTATTTAAATTTAACAAATCATGTTAAGTTTTTGCTTATCAAATATTCACATGTAAATGTAATGGCTATAATCCACATAATAACTGTATAACTGTTTTGCATATCGAGTAAATAAAGGCTATATATACTTAATAACATTTATGACACCTACTCGAAATTGATAAATTATGAATCTGTCAAAATATTTATATTCATAATTATTGCGTTTGAAAAATAAAATAAAATAAATAAATAAATGTTCTTACTATTGTAAATAAGTATTCAAATTACGTTATTTTTGTAAAAAATAACCTTACATACTAAAAACAAGGGCATTATACTGTTTATATTCTGCCATTGACAGTCAACAAAATATTAAATATATAACACCATTGTTTTTATATATTTCTACAGATGGGCTTCGGCAGCTGTAGATACTCAGAGCCAGTCCGCCTCTAAATGTAGTGTATTTACCATTTTAGACTACATTGTCATTTAATATCAAGTGAGATTGTAATGAAACACTAAAACATATAAAGTACAAAAATACATGATCTTATTCTATGCATGATATAATAACATGAACACTATTATATTCCCAATATTTTACAAATAAATATGATAAATATTAGCCATAATATTGTGACCTAAATGTCAACTGGCGAGTGGGTTCGTACGAAGTCATTAACACCGGTCAGAAATAGCATCAGCTCAAACGTAAAACGCCGAACCGAAGGTGTGACTTGAGAATTAATGTAAGACATATTTTCTATATTATTATCTAAATACGTAGTTTAGTCGTCAAAAGATTAGAAGGATAAAAGACTTTATGACATTTATTAACAAGAAAGTTTGTGTGGAAGAATGGATGTTTGATACAATTTTTGACGAAATTTCATATTAATATAAGCTATATATACATCACAATACCATATAAACTATAATTTATGAACATACTCTTTAAATTGACGATACAAATATATTATGATAGATGTCTGTAAGTTTGAGAATTAGATGAAGATAATGTTAACATTTATAAACATACAAATACAGACGAATTCGCAGGTAACTGCAAGTATTTACATTTGTATGTAAGGAAAAACGTAATTTCTTTTAATTGCAATATTGTTACAACATAGCCAAAACCACAGATTTATTTGTTGTGATCTGTGGTAAAACTACAATCTGTAGATGGAGAGCTGTCATCAGAAAACAATATTTTTTTAAAGTAACATTTTTGCGTAAAGTATTTTTCGTATTAATTTAGGATCCACATTGCGATTACTTACATTAAATGTCGTTTCTCTAATTTCAGGTAATGTTTGCTTATAATACTTTAAATCATATTATTCAGATGTGTCAGAATGTTAAAATAAAAACTCTAATTATAGAAACACTATTTTGTTTTAATTACTGCGTCGTCCAGTTTAACAACATAAAAAAAATATCATATGTATGTATATCGACTATTTTGTTACAATAATACAAGCTATTTTTAGTTTCTAATTTAAAAGGCGTGAATATTCATGTATGCCCCACAAATTTGAACATTTAAGCATTTTTTTTTTAACTGAAAAGCGCTATTGGTCTGATGTGATTTCACAGATTCACCGGACTAAAATACGTATTTAAATTTATTTAATACAAGAGGCCTTACACAAACATTCATAAAACGATTACAATAAATGAGTCGTTACATTGCAAAATAAGTTAAGTCTAGTTTTAATCGTTAATTTTTTTTTCTGTTTATATATTTCGTGAACAAATCTAAATTTTGCCATTCATGAGATTTAGTTTTTTATAACCTTCAAATTGTGCATGTATAAAAATTAAAACCTTATGAACGGCTAAAATTACACTTGGCTCATTTTGAAATGTAACGACACAAATGTGTAAGTTGTGTTATTAGAGGAAATATGAAATATATAACTTCATTTTTCTCGTGTTATTGTGAGTATATAATTGGATTCTTAATGTTCGCAATTGAATACGACATTTTATAAGAAAATCAACAAATGCATAAAAGTATAGATTGTAATATTATTACAAGTTCCGTATTCTACTTCTGTTTTTTCTTCCTACTTTGTTGTTATTTAATCCTCTTTATTGAATAGGATAGCCATTATCAAGTGCAATTATAAAATTTCTTGTTGGAATATTCTAGTAAGGGTTTTGTTTCTGTATTATTTCCCATCCAATTCACTTACATAAAAGAACTATTACGCAAGATGCCACCAATGTTGCACAATATAACGTCAAATAACACACGATTATGATTAAGAAATAAAAACCACTACATAATAGAATAAGATTCCGCCAATAACTCCAATTTTCTTGGCAACAATTATCATAAAAATACGTTACGTTTTGCAATTTCATTTTTTAAAGTATCCCTGTATTCATAAACGGACATCTAATTAAACCCTAAATTTGTATTTTGGTTATAAACATCTATGTAACTATGTACAAACTTTAATTTGTATTTCGATTAATTATAGATGTGTTAAAAGTATTCCTTCCGACTTCAAGCGTAACATTTCAAAGTAATCATAAATATATTCGTTATTTTAGATAGTATAACCACTGAAACCCATTCTGTCATACAGTTAAATGTTTATATCAACAATAACAAAAAATGCGTTTAACCTATGATAGGTTATGACGCGTTATTCATGATAAACTGATAAGTAAAAACTTATAAAAGGTTATCTGGTTATTTGTTAAGGTTAACAGTTACTATGTTCGTGTATTTACGAAAACAGTTTTTCATGTTGTCGATCACATGTTGTATAGTGTTTTTGTAATTTGTTTGCATAATAATTATAAAGTTTATTGGACATATCATAGGCTTTGTTACTAGGGTTCATTAGATGTGGATAAAAAGAATGTTGTATTCTTGATATCTAATATATATATATATATATATATGGCGCACTAAAAATTCGGGAATTGGCCACGTAAGAAAATTTTAAAAATAATCGCGTGGTTCTATGAAACCACGAAACAAGTGAATTTTTTTTCGGATTGTCAGCATATAACTGAAAATTTTCGGAAAATTATTCGATTTAGAATATTATAATAGTGTTTTTAATCTTTTAGAAAACTGAGCACAATATTTATTTAAATTATTGAATAATTTTGAATTAAACCATGGGCGCCGTCGCAAGTCGACAGTTTATAGCTGGTTTACAGAATTCCAATTCGTATAAGTCTCAGTGACGAACAGGCTGTTAAAAAAAGTATAAAAATCATGTTTCCGAGGTAATGAATGTTTTCAAAATTTGTTTATTCATATGAAAAAACCCACGTACTAACAATTCCGATTAAATTGAAAGCCCACTGCTTTGAATCACTCAGATAAACCCAAGTATAATTTATAGTTATCTCGAAATCTAATTACGTTAAACTTTTCATTTAATTGTGACCGTTAATCTCTTAACAAATAAAACGTATATACGCTCTGAAAGTTTTACATATAAGCATACTGATAAGGTTATAGAGAGTACATTAATGCATATATAAATAAAAATAGATGTTAACGTAGATATACTAATATATATTTGAGATCAATGTACTTCAACACGGTTTGACCGATCACTATGAATGTTGATATACTTGTTTTTCATACTATAGTTTCCATTTTACTTCATCTCGCCACTGGAGGGCGCTACAGCAAGCACTTCAACTGTTATACTGTTCAACCGATCCGAATAAAAATTAATATGTATAGAGATATGACAACACGGAGAAGTTATGCACAATATCCAGTCCAATAACAAATTCGAACGGAGCCGTGAATACAGCTAGTATTAATAAAAAATGTTTATCTTTTTAACCGATTTAAAAAAGGAGGTCTATATCAACTCGGCAGTGTTTCTTTTTAATATTTGTTACGCCAGAACGTTTTAAACGGATTTGTAAAATAATTTTTTATAGGAAAAAGAATATTTTCAGGGCGGTCCAATTTTAATATCAGTATTGGACCATATACTTCGGAGATACAACATGCCACTCCTCAAAATTGAATAGGACATGTATAGTGATTGAGATATTGGTAGATTTATGACGATCTAAAACTAGGTAGGTATACCTACTTGACTATGGTCAAGACGTTCTGATGCATTTTTTATAGTAGTCTTTTTTGGAATCAGATTAATTTTTATTAAAATTGTCTTGTGTAGTAAATACTATACACGGTATTCACTTACGTCCCCATTAACTGCGTAAAATATCGTACCATATGCAATTAAAGTTAGTCTTATTATAATATTAATAAATAAATATAGAAGATTTAGACTTCAAACTTGTTATTCTGAACTGAGTAAACTCTTCAATCCTACCTTAATTTGTTTTAAGCCCCTAATTTGATATTACATATCCTTACTAATATTATTAATGCGAATGTGCTTGTTTGTTACCCTTTCACGCCTTAATAAATCTATCGATTATCATAAAATTTTTCATACACGTTGTCATGGTTATCAAAAAGTTCAAAAGACATCTTTCATCTCGAAAACATGTACTGTTCCGGAGGGATAGATCAAATCTATCTAAGTCTAACGCTAGTGAGACCGCGAGTGAAAGTTAGTATTATATAAACGTGTCACGTATGAGCTAGCCACCCTTTGTCCTTTTTCAGTACCCCTGAAAACGTGTATCCAAAATTTCACGATTATCGGTTGAGTAATTAAAGCGTGAAAGGGTAACAAATAAACAAACTCACTTTCGCAATTATAATATCAACTAGCTGCCCGGCCCGGCTTTGCACGGACGTCTTTCGTGTCAACGAATTACCTTATACCGCCATCTGTTAGAATCTTATCGAATTAACAGAGATAATCATGATTCCTTGTTAATAAACAGATAATTCGCAATAAAATAAATCTATCTATCAAGTCGGATAAAACTGCACACAGTGTCCAAAAGTTTATTAAAATCGGTTCAGTAGCTTATAAGTCTATTACGGAGAAACAAAGAGACACGTAATCTATATACATTATTAAGAGGAAAGATATGGATCCGATATTGATGACACAAAAGATATGTTTATGACATGATTTAAGTTACGTCCTTACTGCGTAAATACTCTATAAATATATAAGTGCTTGCACACTCAGTGTATTTAAATTATCAGGTTAGGATAAAAATGTAATCTTCCTTAGACACATGTTTTCCCGGTAACGAAGCAGAAATAGTTTGACTCAACGTATACTCATAAAACAAACAATCAACTTATGTCAATAACAATATATAACTAACTATTCTGGAAATTTCATAATAGTTCCGATAATTGTCACAGTGATACCTAGATTTATAAATATATGAATAGTAGGTATTTACCTCAAGACGTGACTTCACACATGAAGACACAAGATACCTTTTACATCACACTACGTCATATTACCGTTTTGCCATTGTACTTGTCGATCACCCTTTGTCAACTATTTGTATATTTTAAACTATTTAAACAGTCATTATCAATCTGTATGACGTCTATAGTGTATTAACTATTATGTTCAATAATTCGTGTTCAAACAGTACTTCACCCAATTTACATTTAAATCTAATGTTAATGTCGTCTTCAATGTAGCAGCGTAATTTTATTTATTCTAGATATAATTCTAGATCTCTTCCTTATGGTACTATTAAGGACTATACAGAAATAAAAGCCATGTCTAAACAAACCTCTTGACTGACAAGTAAAATTTAAATTGAATCTTTAAATCTATATTATTAAAATACTATGTATTTGTGTTTTTACATAAAAAAGATATATGTATAATTTAGTATAACTTAAGAATAATCGTAGTGTAGAGGCTTTAGGTAGAGGAAGGGTGTAGTGTCTCGACTAATCGTCGGCTACCGTGCGTCATCACGTCATTGACTGTGGCTAACCATATGGCATAAATATATAGTAGTAGTGGGTCGCCACGCTACACACCTCCATACGTTAATCGTACGCCGCGACAGACAGACGCGCTTATTATACATATTTCTTTATCGACTGATAAGGGTTATTATTTAAGTTGTTACTTCTCGTCGACATAAATTACTTTCAAACTCGGTAGCAAGTGAAGTGTTCACATTAATTTAAATTTGTTTTCTAACGGATTATTCGTGTGCCTAATTGTTCACAAGACCGGTCTGTTATTTTACCTACGTGTTCGTATTGAATATTAAAAAGGTAAGATCTTGATTGAAATAATTTTTAAAACAAAATACCTGGCAATTTTTTATTTGTATATTTAAGTCAAGTTAAAGTAAGTTTGTTTTTAAGTATGATTATTTGTATATTATTTATGATATCTAGTAAACATATTAAGTCATTAAATATAATATAACAGTATATAATAAGTATTACTTATCTGTATGTATTAGTTTTGTTAATTAAACCTCAGATTTTTTATTAGGGAAAAAACGACGCCATAAAATCGTTACTAATGTAACAACTCTGAGAATTTATACAAAATATGATGCAGCTTGGCTTTCTAATGTAAAATGTTGGTAGTAGCTACAATTATAACTATAAGTAATATTAATTTAACTTAGATCCGCTGATATTTATCTATATCTATTCTATAAATAAATTATAAAACAAAGGAGCTCTCTGCATCTGTCTGTGTGTTATCTAAACTACTACTTCTTTTAACTACGCAACGGATTTTACAATTTTTACTGGCACTTAGATAATTTCGTCTGGAAAGTTAATATGTACAACCCATTTAAATTATATTAATAGAAAGTATAGAAAATTCGATGTATTTTAATGATGTCTTAAAAAGGAGTTTTCGCGCGCTTAACGCCGTCTAAAGCATATGAGTGACATAAAAATAATGTACTACAGAATTGTACTTTAGAATACTTTAATAATTTCAAGCATATAATCTACAACAAAATTGTCGTTCACGGCATATGAATTCAAAGAATATCTTCGAAGATATCACAGATATAAAATTATAATATAACTTTATGTATTAATGCGTAAAAAAAAGGGTCTAAATCGTTTAAACATGTATAACGTTCCACATTAGTACATTGCACCCATGTGAAGCCCGGTCACATTGCTAATACAAAGATATATAATAACCTTAACATCTGCCACGAAGCTGACCTGCGTTCGAAACAGCTAATTTAAAAAATTACAATAATTCTAAAATAATTACGATCTCACTACTGGGCAACTTCTAATTTTAATAGAAGGTACTCATTTTTATCACCAAGAAATTTTGTCTTAATTCGTTAATAACTAATGCTGTTCTATCGCTTTCAAACATCAAGGAAGCTATTATCTATAGCTCCAATAATAAAAATACGTTTCTCAAATGTTCATGGGTTTTTTCAACACGTTTTTCTTCTTTGTCATGGATGGTATTACCAAATTCAAAATTGTTTTTTGTATCTATCATTATTACTTTGAAGAGTTATAAGGAAAATGTAAATGATTTAATGTGTATATGACGTCATTTTTTACATCATAGACATTTGCCAAATGGCAACATCTTTTGAGCACACGATCACAATTCGTTCTTTAATTTTAACCACAAAGTTTTTTGAGTCGTGCTCTAACGCCTGAATTTCAAGTTCTCCTGTAACTTATTAGTTTATAACGTTCAATTTTTATGTTAAGTGTAAATACTATATATAGCGCGAACCCGCTGCATAACGTAGGACTAGTTATTGTAGCTACCCCTTGGGCGGCGGGTAGACTTTGTCTAACAGTGGGCGTCTTTTGTCTAAATAAATGGATGAATGGACGCACTCATGTACTTTTATGTATTATTAACAATATCAAAATGATACGAATCAATAACCTTAATTATTGCATTGATATAATCCGTTTATTACATTGATATCAGGTCTAAATAACAATAGAGTTGATAAAATAAAACATTTATTCCAGAACATTTTATACCTTATTGTGTACCTTTTTAGAGCTGGCATTGAATTATGTAAATCTGCTTAGGACAGTTGATCGATTGCTCGGTTTTGACTTGATTTTTATTTTTGTAATTTTAAAATATAACATCGATTTGTTTAATTCAAATATAAAAACCTATACTTAGTTACGATGTTGTTGTTTTATATGTATTAGATTAAAGTTCCAATTAATTAGTAAAGGAAGTTCTTCATTGTATTCATTTATTTTGCGTTTGTGGTCTCTGGGACTATATTTCCAATTTACCACGCATACATATTTTATCTATAATTATGTTGACTTAAGAAAACGGAGCGCATCAAACTAAATCACAAATCAATAAAAAGTCCTTTAGCGAAGTGAATAAGTTACATTTTTTAATTAAGTGTAATTTAAAAACACAAGCGTAGAGGTAAATAAAAACAATCATAAAACTCCATATTGCAAAAAACACAGATACGCTCCTTTTTCTATAGACGGCAAAAATCTGAACTTTATAAAGATGTAACTGAGAACAAATTTGTTTTCGTCTTGCTTTTGCGGCATATGAAACGTAATTCAACACAGAAAAAATTGTCATTAAAATAATTTCACATCTTTTTCTTTTCTTGCTTAATATGACGTTTTATATACATATATATATCTCTGTTTTATTTCATTTGCCCTAATAAACAGGAAGTACCCATTATCATTTGATGTAGATGATAATCAGTAGCTTATAACATTTCGGAATACATTATAAATATATATAATTTCACAATCGTTATGAAATTATCTCCAAATCAGATCAATGGACTGAAACGTGTAATCCTTGATAATATAATAGTCGTCGGTTTTTTATATAACTGCTCGGAACTTACCTGACCATATTTTTTTAAGTGTGACTCACATTTTTCTTAGAACCTCGAGTCTACGTGCGTGATCGTTCTCAGACGAAGATATAGATTTATCATCATTAGAGTTTATTTTTTATACTTTTCTTTAAACACATTATTATTATATACTAGCTGCTCATCTCGGCTTCGCACGGGTGTACCAACAAACAAAATGAGACCACATATTCCCTTTACAGTACGACCATGTAATTGAATAAAATGGCAACTGCATCACTGACTATCAAAACTGTCAATATTTTTAAAGATCTTCCTATTGTCATCTGTCTCATTCACTCACTCACCTTTTTATATTGATATTTTTTAAATTCCATTTTCACTTTTCCCTACAAATTTTCAAATATTTTCTTTCATACAAACTAGCCGAACGTAACGTTCTCAGAGATAATGTATTCGGACGCAGCGTGTTTAAACCAAATTCGATTTCTTGCGAATGAGCCCGAGTTTTATGTGAAGGAAAACATCATAATAAAGCCATAGCATGGTTGTAGGGACTTTTCTAATGCTCTCTGGATAGCTACCGGTGATTATCCTGACAATTACAAACATAACAAAAATAATTCGCTAAATTGCTTTTGCCGTTCTGAAGTGACGCGCTTAAATCACTCGGCAACTGATTTGTATTATATATATTTAATAGCAATCGCTCGTGACTCCAGCCGCTTTAAATTACAATATAAAATGTAACAACTATAGTCCAGTGCTACATTGTGGCGAGTTATAATAAAATAGATAGTAAATAAAACCTTCTCCTTAGTAAACAGGTAGGTGTCCCGACTCTCGATTTTCATGGTGATCTTTTAAATGCTGGTTGATAACCTCATGTATACCAACATCCATTTTACTTATATGCATGTATATACAGATCATTGTTTATGCAACTTTCGAAGGTCCCACAATCCAATAAATGATAAGGCACGGAGAATAACTGTTTGTACAACAAGCACTACTCAAATTACTAAAGATAAAACCTATATTTATTATCCTGTGTACTATCGATAATGTGTTTTTTTATGGTACGCCAACAGGTACTATTACTATGTTTTACGTAAATAATATATTAAACGACAATGAAATGTATGCTCTTGATAGAATGCAAGTTGTTAATGAAAATATGTTTAAAACGATTAAAATTTCGATAATTTGTTCACTCTTATTATCTTATTGTTTTTCTTTCTACATTTTTGGTGTGTTCAATAATGCTTTCTCTTGCATGGTATTAAAACATATCAACATTTTAATTTTAAAGATATATTTTCAATTTGTATTACGCGATATGGTAAATCTAGAGAATTGGCGTACAGGGTCCATATTAGCGGTTTAGCGTGATGGTAGCTTGCCAGGTAGGCATTTGGAAAATACCTTAACTACCAGTATACACTATGTGTTCATTGTAATATTTTTCTTCAACTTACAGAATAAGTATATAAACATAAAACAAAGAAATGTTTACAGATTACATTATAGTAATCATGTTAAACACAATAAAGGTAGCATATAAATAAGATAAAGAAAAGGGCAATGAAAAAGCGCAAAAATAAAAAAATAAAACCTAACATAAAAATCATATATATAATTTATATACAACGAGAAACAAATAAAACTTAATACATAGACTACAGAATATATAAGAATATAAGCTATATGAGACATAAAATGAAATATATAAAAGGAATATACAAGATAAAATGATACCAAAATAATAAATCAAATGCATATATGAAAATTATGAAAGTGAATGCACCTACTAAAGGTGAGAATAGAATGGAAACAGCAAAATTGACGTCACTTATTTAACGGCTGAGAAGATTTTGGATCAAAAAAAAAAATATATATTTTACTTCAACGAAAGCTAAGGCTGATGCTAGTATTCGAAGTCTCATCGAACTAAGGAGTGTCAAAAGACGTTAACAAAAATACTAAATTAATTAATATTTATTATAGTCGTCTATACTCGTTACTTAATAATATTATAAATACGAATATGAATTTGTTTGTTACGTTTCCACGCCTTAACTATGAGTAGTTAAAATAATCATTACATTTTAAATAGACATTGTCAGATGTACAGAAAAATACACAGTAGAGTAAAAAATGTACTATTCCCGTGAATAGATTAAAACATATATTTTCGCAAATCAATTTCGCAAAATACAATTTTGTATAGATATTTCTTTTGTATCATTTCAAAACCTTTCATTCGATTGTGATGTAACTTTATTGAATTGATAAACGCATTCACACTTCTGAAAGTTTCTGAGCGAGTCCAAAACTTGTACAAGAAATAAATGAACAGATGGTGCGCTAATCGTATAATTTCTAAAGTAACGGGATTGAAATCTCTGTCAAGTGGTACATATATAATTAATATACTATTTATCAGTATAATAATTAATCACAATGAATTTTATTTTTGTTTAAAATATTATTAAATTATATTACAGACCACGGAACTAAAAGAATTCATATACTTTTCCTCAATATTTATATGGCTTTGTAAAGGTTCATTTCCCATATCTTTTTTGCGAACAGACTAATAGTATTATTCTTATATTTTCCTCAATGATTCACATCTACATTCACTAGAACGTCTTTTTAAACAATCTTTAATATCAAGATATATTTCTGTCACGTCAGCTACATGATCATTTCCTAATCTATTAATCCGATAAATTAACATTACAAGTCTAAATCTGTGCACTTCACCGATTGTATTAATGAATTCGGTAACAATATACATCGATATTTCGTCTGCTGGAAAGTTATACTCGTATTCGAGTTCACCACCGCGGCACAGCGTAACGGATATGTTGCATTGCAGGATTGGAAACTGGTAACCTCTACACGGCAACTGCTGCCGGTTTGTGTACTGTTCAATAAATAAAGAGGTCTAGTATTATTTAGATTAATCGTACATAATTAAAGGAACAGTATAAATTAAGTCAATTACATTATAATAACAGAGAATACCATATTATCAGTACAAACTGGAACCTGTTTCTGAAAATGACCACGCACTGCTCTATTGGGATAGATTTATAGTAACTGATATAACTATTATGACGAACAAGCCCGGCAAAGTATTTCCGGTTTTAGTTAATAAACAATTGATATTTTAAATATGCTTAATTTCATTTGTATAATTTTTATTAATAACTTTTTTACCCTTTGGATGAAATCAATAATTTGTGACGTAAAACACAGACGGCTAAGATATAAGCAAGGGAATCCCCTTGCCTAACCGTAGTAAGGGAATCTCCCTTACTAATATTAAAATAAAACTACGTAAAAAAGAAAACAACTTGATAGCCGATACTTTAATGAAAGAGTATGTGGTTTTATGATCAAAGTTATTATGTTTTAAAAGATAAAAGATTTTCCTGCAATATTATGACTATATAATATGATTTTCATGATTCCGTTATCAGTGAATGACTTTTCGTATTTGTGTATGTATTTTAAAATTGATATTAGGATTTCTGAAAGTACTTAGATTATATATTTATTGTGTTTAAATTAAAACAACATTACCACTGTATGTATAACCACCAATGTTAATAACTAATTCAATTTCTAAATTTATTATCATTAAGTGTAAAATAGAGAGTTACCAGATCAAATAACATATATAAACGAATATTGCATTATCTGTCATCGGTAATCTCCAACACCTCTTGATCGATCTCCATAAAAGATGACACATCTATATATTTTTTTGTCCAATGTATAATAATCCGCCACTATGGGACGCTGCAGCTTTGTATCCTTGAACCGATCATCATGGAAATTCGTCTACTTAAACATTTAGTCACATAATATTTTTGCAATAACCATTTAAGTAACTCATTTAAAGATTTATTGCACCAAATAATAACAAACGTGTGAGGAGCCTACGCATTATGCACAGATACTTGGGCATGCTTCTAGTGAATATAAAAAACTTTTCACCCAAACTTCTCTTTAAAAGCAGAGACATAGCAATAATATAAGGGAATATTTATGGCACTTACGGTATACCAATCTTGCAGGAAAACGAAATTGATAGATAACCTGCTTTTAGCTGAAGTGCAACTTTCTTGAAAAATATATAATTGGAACAAATGTGTACCAGCATGTGTGCTTCACGAACGGTAGCAAAGCGTATTCCTTACTCGTAAGGTAGTATAAGATGTACTGAACTTCCCGACAAAAGTGAGGATATTCATGAATAAGAAACGTAGTAATCTTTTAGTCGATGGTAGAAAATGGTATGGTAGTCGTTAGAAAATCAACCAAGACATTGTTAGTGGCTGTATAAAACAGCAGTTATCAAAAACAAAAATTATGTATCGTTAAAAAACTCTGTTCGACAATTTAAAATTATATGCTTGTTGCCGTTGATACGGCTTCTTGGTACAACACAATACAAAGTAATTAGCGTTAGGTCAGAGGAATTGTTCTGAGCCACATGCCGTAGAAGATGCATAGCCCGTGAAATAACACCGGCGTTTTGCGCTTGCGCACTCCTCTATCACCCTTTGTAATATACCGAGAGCGATATTGTTATAATTTTCAATACAATTCAATGGATATGAATATAAGTAGTATGAGTCCTAAATACGTAATGCATATTTTGAAACAAAAATTATGAACAATCGACAGATTCATCCATTAAAATAACTGTAGGTGATAGAATAACAAATCATAATAAAATCTATGCACCACGGTATGATGCGTTAACATGAGTCGTTGTGTAACGTGACAAAACGAGACAGATAACATAACTTTTGTTCATATCGTATGAATACGTGTAGAGTACGATAATTACTTTAATAATAATTAGATATTACAATTTAATATTAAATTAAAGAACTAAAATATAGTGTTACTTTCCAATAAAGTATTATTTAATATGCAATTTTCTCTCTGGCTAATTGTTAATTGTTTGTTCCCAAATTCAATAGAACAAATTTTACATACATTGATTACTGTACATAAAACATTATAGTATAAAAGCTGCAAATTAATTATAATTCAAAAAGTATTGATGTCAAATAAATTTAGTAAGTTGCTTCGTACAATTTTTACATCGACGCGGCGTAACCTTTGTTTTGTTGAAGCAATGTCGTATTTCAATGGCACATAATAATATTCTTATGTACATCATAGATGTAAGTAACATAGTACAAATATGGTGTTGAATGCTAACAAACTAAACATTAATCAGTAGGTACAGGTGTGTATGTGTGTTTATAACAAATAGTTACACTACACGTAACAATACAAAATTAAATTACATTCACGTACGTACATCTGTTGCACGTTTTTATTTACTTCTAAACAGATATCCTTGAACTGAGTAAATTTTGTTCAGGATTACACGTTCCTTGAAAGTATTTTACCACAATTTATAATTCTTAAATGTCAATTGAATATAAAACAAAGTCGTCCGCTGCGTCTGTCTGTCTGTCTGGATGTTCGTGATAAACTCAAAAACTACTGAACGAATTGTAATGCGATCTTCACCAATAGATAGAGTAATTCACGAGGAAGGTTTAGGTATATAAGGTTAAGGTTTTGTTTAAATTGGTTGAAATATAAAGATAATTGTTGAAAGGATCGGAAAAGTCAAGTCAGGACAGGACAACGTCCGCCGGGCTCGCTAGTTGTAAATAAAATCATAATGAAATAATTTTATACGAATGATAGATATTAAATGAATTTATATGAAATAATCGGTCGATTTTATGATACACCAAATCTACAGATATTTCGTAGGTAATTATATAACTTCAGTAACACTTGTTAATGGGCCCTGTTTGAATATTAATGAAAATAGCTACGCCATGAAGATCAGGAGAACAATTCTATAGACATTTACTTAATTGAGACCGAATCAATATACAGTTGACTATGTTATAAACGCTACATTTTATTTATACTTACGTTTAGTTTGTATAGCTATTAATATTCTAACATTGGCAAATGTTATCAATCGTGAGCAGTGAAGGCGTATTCAAGCCGTTGACCTTTCCACCCGGAAACGAAATTCTTGCATTTTAGCCTTCGTTTTTATGCAAGAAACCAAGTATTCTGTATATGTTAAGTTTTCTTTCACAAAGGAGTGCAGGCATGCATGTTTTTATATAAGCAGTACAATCGAGCACTCCTATTTTTGCATGCTGCGACAAAAATAACAGAGTTCGAACGTGCCATGAATGTAAAATTTAAATAAATAAACACGAATTCTGCAACTGGTAAATGGATATTCAGGCACGTATTTCAAATGAAATATTTTAAACTTCACACTGTATCATATAAGAAACTTTATACTTAACTTACTTAATTACTACATGTAATAATAACATTATTATACTTTGCCCTAAAACCGCACCGCTACTTAAAGAGTCTGTGGGGAATAACAATGATGTTATTAACACGGACCTCAAGTTGGGCATGCTATAGCAACCATAAAAGACCCCACTTTCACTTAAATTATGACTACCTCTCACCTTTTAAGAGACGCTAGAGTGAAAAGTTTTTATTCTTACTACAAACACGGCTAAGCATCTGCGCGTAATGCTGTGCACTTAATATGTCCATGTATACCAGCTGAACCCGCGGCTCTTCATTCGTTTATATTTGAATTATGTTGCACACTGATTTATTATTTTTATATCCGTCGGATTTTTTTTTTTATATTACTACAAAATATTAGTAAATGATTTAAAAGGCTTCTTATTGGAACGGTAATATACGTGAAATAGATTATAGTACATGTTTATCATAATAAAATAAGTTTTATGTGTGCTAAGAGGTATGGATAAAATTAACCAAAACTTGCAATTTTGTAAGAGCGGATTTTAATGTAACATTTATTTATACAGATAAAATCATTGTGTTTTGATCGCTGTTTATTTTGGGCTTATGAATGATATTATTTGTTTCAGGTAAGTCGGAAGAAGGCTTGACGTATTCTACTCACGTATGTTACCTATCCTATAAACGTATCTGGATATAACATTATTGGCATCCCAAGAGCAATCATAAGCTTTATTGGTAAGAATATCTAAAGCGGCCCTGGTTGGTACATTATTACCAAATTTGGCATGGTATATATTATATATCGTACATTCTAATATTTATTATAAACCAATTTCAGTGAATGTCTTATCTAGATAATGTTGTACAAATTTCTAGAATATATTAAATAAAAATAATAAAAATTTATAATGATTGATTACTTTAGTACTTATAATAATAAGTATTATGTTACAAATATTGACAATATTATTATTTGATCAAATATATACTACATACTTATATAAATTTCATATTCTTATAGAGTATATATAATATATAAAAGTGGTTACACGAACATGTCACTAGCGTCAAAAATTAAGATCCTCTTTCACCTTAAGTTGCATCAATAAATTTTGAGTTGTGTATTTTTATTGGTCTATAGTTTTATGGGTGTATAACTAGTTTTTATATCACTTATAAAACAAATACTATGTAGATATACTATTGTACTTATGATGGTAAGATATTTAGTTTAACCGGTGCCGCCGACGCTGAGTAATGCGATCCAATGTGGGTACGGAAGGCTTGTGGTGTATATAATAGATATTGCGGCCTACCGCACCGGACATAGACACCTTTGCACAATTGGGTTATAATATTTCACGTTATATAATTTCTAATATTGTAAAATAATTTTTCTGATCTAATTATTTTCCAATAAATACGAATAAATAAAATTTAAGTATCTGTAGGTAAAGTCAAAATAACAGTTTTGCACTAAACGGATGTGAAAGTCCACACGGAACTTATAACAAAAAAAAAATTGTCCGTTCGTTTGTTCCGACTAATCGCCTAAGCGGTATGACGACGGTGAAGTAAGAAAAAACTATTTTGAAAAAAAAAAATAGGGTTTCGACGCAAATGTAATACACTAAAGAAGCAGTGTCCGGGACCGCGCGAGGGTGTAGTCCGGTGAAACTGTAGAGGCCTTTTACCAGGTCAACAGTGTAGTCAGTTCGAAAAAAGAAACAAATACCGCGCGAGGCCTCACGTGCGTCTTTGCACTGAACAAAAATTTTATGCTAAATTTCGTGTGAACGAAGTTGCTGGTAAAAAAGCAATAATGACCATCGATTGATTGATGGCAATGATTGTCAGTCCATCGCCAAAAGGCCTCTATAAGTGTATCTTATGCCACTGATATAATTTACGTAGTAAAGAAATTATTTTCTAGATAACCGGATTTATTTGCGTGTACAGTTGAGTGTAATATCTAATTTTATCCGTAATTTCTTGGCAAACAATTATTCTATGGCTTTTCAATGTAGTGTCTATGATTATTCCTTGCACATGTCTCTAGCAAAAAATGTAGCAAAACACACTTTCCTATAATCGTTATTAATCCAGTCTCATTTTCCAGAGTTTGTTTTTATTTTAGAAAGAACACGTTAGTTACCGATAGTCCTGTCGGTCTCCTAATTAGGTATTTAGTAAGAGTAAAGCGATACCAAAGAGGCAAAATATTGACTATGTAAATTAAAATGTGCTTTCTTCTATATATACACATACTCTAAGAAATATTTTTTTTATACGCATGCAAAGACATCTCTGTCGTAATTTTATTATGCCATGATTATGGATGCTACATAACTTGAATTTGCTATTTTGAAGGTCATATTTAGGCATTTCTATCATCGCTTTGCTCTTGCGAAGTATTCTATTAGGGAGTGGGTCACTTCGTCGAACTGATACACGTTCAAGTTGTACAATCTATTTGGAGACTTCGAAATGTAAATTATTAAGAGCTATACATTTTACAATAATGCAATGAGCGAACAATTTTATTTTTTTATTAAAACACTGCGCCAAAAGTGAGATAAATTTATATATCGTCATTCAGTTTTAAAATAGTTGTTCTCATTAGTTCAATGACCTTCGTAGTATCGTCGTTCGACTGCGGATGTTCATTCTATGTAGATCATTGTCATACTTTCTGTATACGTCTCTCACTCAAATAATATTTTATGCTCACTTATGCCTTCTTTCTCTTCAAATTAAAGCTCAATCGAGGTCACGCAGCAACAGTACACAACCGCTCTGATACTACGCTATCGCTGCATCTGTTTTTTTCTACCTAGCCTAGACTTGAGAGTTTATTATTATTATTATCCCCATTAGGGATTACTATTCCAATAGGTATCATTTTTTTATTGTGCAAATAAAATGTCTTAGAATACATCAACTAAAGGCTTTCAAAGTAAGGATAAATGGAATTGTATCTTGCTTTAGTTATTAAATATTACTTAAGAATTTAGAGGTTCTCTTTGAATGCAGAGTAATATTTTAACTTTGTTTTGTATTCAATTCTTGACTACATTACGCGCAAGGCTGAATTTACGGCTACATTCAAAGCGGCCAAAAAGATTAACGCGGATTGTACAATCGCTTTATGATAAGTTTGTTAATTATAATATGACCTACTTATTCAAGAAAACCGTAAATACGTCAAACTACTACATAAAAGAATGATAAAAACCATGATGATAACGCATTTTTTCCTACAATAATCAATACTAGGTAAATAAACAAAGTTACTAGTAGCACAGTTTTATTGATTTTATGTTTATATGTATGTCATTTCTGATCATGGTTAACAACATCGCGGTCAGCAAAATTATATTTAAAAAACGCGTAATTTCTGATGTCTCTAGTTAGGTATTTAAATTACCAATTAAGATTTTATAATTCATGCGACATTAGTTATCATATTTCATATTTAATTAAATTAAAAAGCAAAGAGTTAATTGGAATACAAAAAACATGAAAAGTCTGAAATGTAATGTAATGTTGTTCATTTACGCGACGTACACATAGATATTTCAAATGCAGGCACGGAACTGAAGTAATAATTGAACCCACGATTGAATCTCACCACCATGGCACAACGGAGCCAATAATATATGTATATTCAAAATAATAGTAACTACCTATACAATTTTTTTACTTTGTAAAGTTGGGCTTTTGACCACAATCTCACCTAATGGTAAAGGCGGTTTGGCTTAAAACACGATATAGAGTAGAGACTGGCTCTCACGTGCAGTCGCCGGAACTCTCCCTGTAAGTGCTCGGTGACAGATTTTCATTAAAAAACCCTTAGATCAGCCAATTTTCATGGCGATCAGTCAGACGGTGTTCAAACTCATCCATCTCAGGTCTCATTCAAATTTATATATACATAGATCTATGACAAGCTGTACCCGGCCACACGCAGCATTGGCTCAATCTATTTAGGTAAATAAAATACACGCGCATATCCAAATATAACTTTATGTCAAAAACATTAAAAACAATGACGAACGAACATTTGTATTTCTTGTATATGCATAAATCAAAATACATTCTTTATGATAGACAGTACAGTCCTTCCTACTCAATCTTTCTGGCCGTTCTGCATATACCTATGCTTAAGTTCGGATTTGCGCATAACACAGTCGAGAATTTATTACAAAACAAAGTTAAGATATTATTATAGGAATCTGAAATTGGCATGTCATCTCGTTGTTATGTATATAATATACTACATATTTATACCTAAACTTGTGTTTTGAGCATCTATATTAAGAGCGGTCAAAGAGATTGGCATTAAGTGTAATTTGGATACATTTTTTTTTTCTGCTATAATCATAATAAAATATTTAGTATTCTCTCGATATGATTTAAAGTTTAATATAAAGACTAATGTATATGTGCGTATTTTGTTCGCGAAATTTATATGTGAATAACATTTTTATTCCCTTTTTTATATTAAAATCTGTGTTAAGCGATGTGAACTTGTCCAATATATATGACGCTTTGGATAATTCGTATATGATATTATAGAAGGCGTCGTCATCGATAGGTTAGATCAATGGAACGTTGATGTGACGTCTAGCGGTTCGCACCTCGACGTTTACTCCCTCATTAATAATTTAAAAACCAATCGAATGCTAATCCATTAAACGACGCGAAGAAAACAGAATGTTCGATAATGTAATTCGTCATCTAACGGGAAAAAAGAAACAAAAAGTTCTTTCAACGTTTAAAAGAAGACATAGAACGTTGGCCTGTAATCCCATTTTAAAAGGATCTATCATGTAATGACGTACTTTTGCAAAGCAAATTTCAAAACAATTTTCATTAAGTTATGCGTTTAACTATTATACATTTGTTACTGGCCTATTGTTCTTTTTTACTATATATTTTTAAACTCTTTAAACGTGTCTACTCTAGTTATATGGCGACCGGTATCTAATCATACAATGTTTATGTAAATACAACAAAACAAAACAACAAGGTTCTACATTTTATTCTGTTGTTACACCCGTATAGTATAATGAGATGCCGTTTTCGGTAAAAGAAATTTATCTGTACACAAAAGCAAAAGTAGAACAAACTATTACAGAGGAAACTATGTATTAAATACTTATACTACTTTTCTTCTTACACGATAGTTCTCTTACAGATTTCTTTCTTTTGTCGCTCTTTGCATTCAAGTGGATGTGTGGCTCTCTAAATGTCTAACTAGCTATTGCTCGCAACTTAATGTAAATTTTTAAAATAAAAATGGCTGTTATTGTCTGATAATTGAGACCTATATAGGTGAAAGAATTCTTAAACCCGATTAAGTATTTTTAATTGTTTATCCATTACGAACAAAAAAATTATACCTTTTCTTTTTATAACAATGGTACAAATGAAAACGAAGCCGTTGAAATTTCTAAACTGCAATTAAAATTTCATTTATGATACCGATAACGTTAAAAGGAAGGGTGAAGTTTGCAGGCATGCTATTTTTAGAATTTATTTATTTGATTACAATTTATAATATTTAGAGCGATAAGATTGCAACATATGTGTTTTCTGCGCAATTATTCTTCACCATGCTTCCATATCTGTTATTACGAGCTTATTCGCTGTCTATAGAAAATTCTAGATTGTTCCAGATATTTCTGCAATGTTCGTTAAAGCATTATTTTTGTACATGTTGTAACATTTTTATTATTGATATTTTTTTTAAATCTTGTTATAATTTTATTCTTGTTGTGCTGATTTTTATCTCCATCTAACAAAGAGAAACGCTTGAAACTAGTAATAAAATTGTAATAATTGAATCTTTACATGATGAATTAGGGTCTTGATTATGATCTTGAGAAATGAAACATGTCTACATGATTACAATTAAAACAGTATTTTTTTTATCTACGCTGTCCTTTAAAAAAGTCGAATATTTTAAAAGATACCTTAACCCCAAACTATTGACCTAATTAGCTTATCAAAGTAGTCGCTAGTGACAGCTACTTCAATGAAAATATAATATTTTATTTCTTATTGTCATTGTTATTTACCTATACTTTATAAAATTAGTACAGGGTGTTAGGATTAAACTAATAATACATTTAACATTGAAACACAAGATAACATAGTACTTATTAAAGGATTACATCAAACGTTATCTAATTTATATACTCGTATTTATTTGTGTTGTAGGTAGCCTAATGACCACTAATTACATGAAAAATATTTGGCTGTATTTTACATAATATTATAAGTTCACGTATGAACGTATTCTTTAAATCACATTTGCCCTTAATAACCTTGATTATGATAAACATGTATAACAAAATAATTATCATAACACTTCATTCAAAATACAGTTTTCAAGGATATATAATTAATTGCTAAATTATACCCACCCACTCCGATTTGCATGAAATAAGCTTTTAATTAAAAATAAATACAATCGTTCAGATGATAGACGAATGTTAAAAACTGAGCAAAATTTTTATTGAAACCATTGAGTCATTTTGAATTGAGCCATGTTGGTCTTAGTTGCGCTGCGGAGCGCCTTCAACACTTGATCAGCGGCCGGTTGTAATGCGACATGCGATAGACGGACGAAAGACATTGAGGCGATGTACAAAAAATGTCAATGGAATAAAAAAATAAGTAGCCTAGAATCATCTACGCTTTCCGCACCGAACGCAGATACGTTTAGTAGTTTTAACGTGACTGGATTTTATTTTATATATATAATTTTGTCGTATTTTTATTATATATATATATATAACCTAAGCATCGAAAACACGTATTGAAACTTAATAATTAACGATATTCAATACTGAATAAACCGAGGTCAAATCCTGTCATGCCAAAAATAACATTATGTATAATTACTACAAAGTAAAGAACCAATAAAGAATGAATTCCGGGAACATAATATTGTGTAGTAAAACAGTGCACTTCTCATGTCGCTTCGGTAGAACAATCGGATGTCTAGACTTATCACATGTACGATAATTGACTGATACTACAATGATTTAATTGCGCAATATTTTTGTGACGTTTTACTACGAGTGACAAACAACCTGTTATTCAGTAGATAAAAATCATTTGGTGTAGATACTATATCTGTAGTTAAATTGTACATTGCCGGAAAGAAATACTTAACCTATTGAAAAGATTAGAATAATCAACTACGGAACTTGTTTTGCTATTTTTTAAGTGAAAATTTTTCGATACACGTTACGTACATGTGTAAATATACACGTATTTGTATGTATGTGGAAGTATGTACAAGTGTCTATCTCAGTCTAGTAGTATATCAAAATTAGTAAATGTATAGTAAGGTGATTTATACTATGGGACTTCGTATAGTATATGGTTTATGGGCGTTCTTACATATTATATAATTTAATATATATAAGCGAAAGAAGTTTAACTTCCCCCGCCTGTACAGCTGATACAAGCATTTTTTTTTATTTAATAAAGTTTGCATAGTTATGTTGCTACAAACAGAGACAATAATGTAAAGAGCGTCTAGTTTTTAAATACAACAATGCGCTTCGTTATCCTACATGTACATGTATTTGTAAAAGAATAAATAAAAAACTTTAAAAAAAATAATAAATTATTCAAATAAACAAGGTATTTGACAAATATTGAAATTTCTTATATAATAATTAACAACAATGAAAAATTGTTGCCGCCATTTCGAGAACAATTTTAATCTCAAATTTACTCCTCTATTTTTAGTCCAATATTATAAGGGAAACGATAATAACTTCGATATTATAATCAGAAGTATTTTAAGGTTTTCGCGTTTATAGAATACACTTAGTAAAATATATTAATATTACAGTGACGTGATATAAATAAAGTTCTGTAATTCGACAAAACAGTACGTATACGATAATAGAACGACTAAGAATCCTGTGTAGCTTTAATCCGTTTAATAATTACGAACGAAGCCGAAGTACCGGTATATAATTCGACTGAAACCTTATCTTGAATATTGATGAAAGTACAGTTTATAAATATAACCAAGGTCTTTATCGCAAATCTAAGCTATGTTGAAAGTAATCAATATTATTTTTAATCTGTGTACATATATTGGAACTATGGCTATTAATATAAAAAAGAAATACTATTCAATTAATAATAACTATTGAGAATAACTAAATCCCGCATCATATATACTTCTAATAACTTGTATGGTATAATAAAATGAATAGTTCGATTTGTTTACATGTAATCTTGTGAAAAGTTTAAAATATTGAAGTTCATTTTACTTTCTTACTTCAAAAAATATTAATAAGGAAAATTTTAGAATATTAGTCATCATTTTATATTAAGATAGATTTTTATTACTAAACTTCCATAGAAATAAATAGTCGTCATGTTTAAAACTTGTTTGAACAATTAATTTGAGCAGAATTGTTGGTTATATACGGTACATGAAATTATTCTGATTACCTATCCTAAGTCTAGTGTAAAAATTTAGTCCATACTAAGTCTATTCTATCGGTTGAAAAATATCAAAAGCGTGTTGAAAAATTACAGTGTCCGCATTGAAACCTTAGAAATGATCTGTGTAAATAACCACGTTCGCGGTTGAACAAATTGTTACGATATCCGGTGATATCAAGGAAGCAAATGAACTCGCTTTGTTAGACCTCGATGTATATTACTTTTTATATTATTAAATTTCTAAAGATATGAAAATGTGTTATTTTACACTTTGTAGGTTTTAACGTTTGACGACAATCTCCCCTGATGTTAAGTGACGACGTGCCTTCATGATGGTGAAGACGTTAAATCTAGAGTAAGGACTGGTTCTCAAGTGCTCAAGTGGTTCTCAAGTGGTTGTCAACTTGAGAGTGAAAGTGGATAGTTTCATCAAGATGTTTTCCTTCAGGGAAACCTCCGACTCCTTCGCAAGGAATTGAGATTACGTTGATCGACGCGGTGTCCGAAAGAGCTAATCACTGACCCATTATATCTTTGAAAATTGGGTACGTTTATAGTTATAACTAGCTGTTACCCGCAGCTCCGCATGCATTTTTTTTATAATTGTAATTTACTTCTTATAAGATCAGCTATCTGTTAGTGAAAGTTCCGTGAAAAATGGTTCAAACGTTTTGGAAGTAGTACTGCAAACAAAGCCATGGGTAAAAGCTAGTCCAAAATAAAAAGCTATAATTACTTTTTATAACGTTAACTATCTGTCAGTGAAAGTCCCATGAAAATAGGGTCCAATCGTTTTGGAGATAGTACTATAGACGAAGCCACAGATGACAGCTAGTCTAAAATAAAGTAGCTTATGTCACCCGCTGTAATTTTAACTATCCGTCAGTGAAATTTCTGTCAAAATCGGTCCAGTCGTTTCGGAGATTACCCGGCACAAACAGACAGACAGACAGACAGACAGACAGACAAACATTTTAAAAATTGTGTTTTTGTTATCAGTATCGTGTATACGTTCATATCCAATCAGTAAAAGTCGTTATTTTGATATTACATACAGACACTTCATTTTTATTATATGTATAGATGAATTATTAGTAATACTTCCAACACAATATTATGAATTATAACTAATGATAAATATTCATAAACTTTTTAATTGGCGGACTATAAATTCAATTTTTTATCAATGTCAAGATTTCATTTTGCGTTTGTAAACAAGAGGACCTATCGGTTATCGTTCTTATAGATTTGCGTTTTCTCGATAAGATATCTGCAGAACTATACTGGCAGTGTTACAGAATTTTTCATCAGTCACAAGATAAAGACGGAAACTGTGCAGTTTTCGTAAATTGTTCAGTGTCAACGTTATATTATGATGAGATGAAATTATAAGCAATACTTGTATTTAGTTTAACTTCAGTGTATAGTAGGATAGTAAAAATGGCTTGGACGGCAATATATCCTCTCAGTTACGACATAACATTGAACAGCAGGGCGCTCGCATGTAAGTGAAACTGTTCGTTATATATATATAGGCAAAAATAAAACAGTTCAATACAATTTGTTTCTGTATTAGCCAACATATTTTCTTGTTTAGTCGCTATTGATGTGCTTTAGTGTTAGCAGTTAAAAAAAATGGTAAAAGATTTTCTTTTCCAAACTTCGACGAATGGAAGTCTTCATTTATAAGTTTCTATTCGTCTTACTTCAGGATTCTTCCTAATCGACAATATTTGTACAATACTCAATATATATTATAACCGAATTTCGATCACGACTATATATAAAAACTGAGGTTGGTATCTCTAAAACCTAGGTTAATGTACCTACGTAACGTAACGTAACCGTAGGTTTTTTTGTTTGTAGGTGGCAGAGCTACGCTGAAACTATTACTGGTTTTAGAATGAATGGGTTGGCTCGTCCGGGGTAGTACCACCCTCTCACAGAAAACCGACGTGAATTAACAGTGCCTGCACTGTTGCGTTTCGTTCGGTCAGTGAGAGCGCCGGAGGCTCACATATATTAAAAGGCCGGCAACGCACTTGCGACTCCCCTGGTGTTGCTAGTGTCTATGGACGGCGGTGATCACTTACCATCAGGTGACCCACCTGTTCATTTGCCCCCTATAATATAATAAAAAAAATATATATATATATTATATTTTAATATAACGTAAACAGAGACACGGATGGTCACTAGTCTTATAAAAATCCGAGTGTTCTCTACTAATATAACATACTATATAACCTGTATATATTATGTATGAATACCTAATAAAGGTTTTACTTGTCTATAAAAATAATATTTTGTCCGTAGTAACACTATTTTATAATAACAAATAAAAAATATTGAAGTGGTTTATTAATGAAAATTATTGTATAACAAAAACTCTTACATTGTAATAGAAACTCGTTCCACTATGTTGCACAGATTGAAAATGTCATATGTTTATTCGTATTTTGACATTCTATTCATATCATCACTACATAGTATAAAACAAAGTGGCTTTCTCTGTCCCTATATCCCTATGTATGCTTAAATTTTTAAAACTACGCAACGGATTTTGATGAGGTTTTTTTTTTATAGATAGAGTGATTAAAGAGGAAAGTTTATATGTATAATTACACCCATTAAATAGTGGAAAAGTGCGGGCCACGGGCAATAATGAATAAATCAAAACTACTGGATCGATTTTAATCATTTTTTCAGTGAATGACATAGGGTATATATTTTATACTCGTGCGAAGCCGAAGCGGGCCGCTAGTTCGATATAAAACTGTGTAAGACTTCAAATTTTCATTACATTTTTAGTCCAGTGAAGCTGTGAAGGCCCATCAGGCCAGCAGCGTGTAGTTAGCTCGAAAAAAAAACTTATTTATATATTCACAACTTTTGCAAAAATAATATTAACTAATTCATATTCTTTTTTGTTATTGAATTTAAGTCTTTATACAATGTATTTATTCTGTACTATCGATAAAATATTATGCAATATTTATTGACTTATGTGTCTACAGAAATAAAATCAATCTGAAATAACACTAGAGATAAAATATCAGAATGAATAATAAGATATCTCAAATACTTTGGTTAAACGTCATTTAGATAAATTAGACGGGACAATATTACAATCTCATATAAAGTAGTCCGGTGAAACTGTAGAGGCCTTGCCAGATCAACAGTGAAGACAGTTCGAAAAAAAAAAATCATATAAACAAATAGTGATTTGTAACCTATACTAAACTTAAAAAATCAAATCATATAATAAAGCAGATTATTAAGGTATAATATTTCTCAAACACGACGTATTACGAATTATTAGTAATAAAAAAATTAGACAGTTCCAAAAAAATGGCATTTTTCAAAGCCGTATACAGCTGAATTTTTATATAGATAAGTTTTGCTTAGTGTATGTTAGTAACTCCTCTCCTTTCAAACAGCTTTACTCATTTTCATAAATATGTTTGCTACTCGTTGGGTCATTCTCAGATATAGCCGAACTTGGGAGGTGGCACTATTTTTGTGATCAAAAATGTTTTTGTTTCATTACTCAACCAATTTGTTTTTTGTTTCTCGCATAAATCATATAAACCCATTTTTTTAGTATGTTTCAATATTTTTTAATTAATTTATTTTATTTTTCATGGATTATCATAGTATGTGGCAGAACATCTGCCTATCGAGTCCGTTAGCACTTCAATCAAATTTTGCAATGTGTAATTTTGCGAATCGGAAATTTCATCGTGGTACCTCAAATTTTCGCATATTGAAACAGACGGAAACACATCCCTAAATTCATGTTTCTATTCATATAGTCTATAGCAGTGTAAGAAAAATTTAAACATATTTTTTATTAAATGAAAGTGAACGTAAAAGAAATAAAACTAAAAATATTTTTATCTAAAACTGGCTAATAGCCGCGACTTCATCTGTGTCATTTGAGATAATAATCTGAATAATATATTTTATGTACAGAGGAAAAATGTAAACACCACACAGTTCCTCTCACTTGCCCATGGTAAGAAAATACACATCGCTCAACGCGTTGTACTTATTAAAATCATACTTTCTTAAAACGTTAATAACATTATATTAAATGAAGATATCGTGATAATCTTCTTTCAAATTTGTATGTTTATTTTAGTCGTGATGACAACATACGAAAATTAATAAAAACAAAATGGCTAATTTAAAAATAGCCGATACACATTGAAAAGAAATCCGATTAAGTTTTGAGTGCATGTGTAAGGAATTGTTTAAAATGTTTTTATTAAATATTAGTTTACTTTAGGTAAGAACCGATGGTGTTGGAAATAAAAGACAAAAAAAAGTCAAAATCTATTATCTAGTATTTTTTGCGTCCTAAGTGCACAACGGCAGACGGCTGTCATTTTATTTATATGATTACACAGCCTAATTAAAAAAATACGGTTGTTGTAATAGTTATGGAAAAGGGGTCAGATAAATAGTGTTATGTAGGTACATACCCAAAACGTATTATCTAAACTTACTCAGGTCAGTAATGATAACCAACGATAAAATCGCAATTTGTTTTTGCTAGTGCTTTAACTATCTTTGTTTTTCTCTTTATATTTTCTAAGTGTATCTTAAGTGCACTTAAAAGATATCGTTATTATTTGTTTAATGTCATTATTAAACAAATGATACTCGTGAAAATAACGTATGACACATTTTCTTGTTATCAGTTCTGCAGTTTCAATCTAGTATATAGAAATAAAACATTATCAAAACGACATTTGCAATATCATCATCATCGCTTAGTTATACAACCCGCTAATCATCGTTCGTTCTATTGTAATTTTTTTTCTGATTATATCAGTTTTTATATAAATAATAGGCGTACTATTATAATTCGTCTACTCGTAATAAAATTGGAAATCAAACATGATTCTATGTATCCTATTTATTCAATTAAAACCCCGAGAAACAGTTATGAACATTAATATAATATTACCAGTTCCACAAACCCCCCAGTCATGAAGAAAAGCCGCTCAGAATCTCAAACTTTTTTTTAAAGTGGGATTTATGTTTACATTTATTTATTAAACACTTAACGACCACCCAGTCATGAAGAAAAGCCGCTCAGAATCTCAAACTTTTTTTTAAAGTGGGATTTATGTTTACATTTATTTATTAAACACTTAACGACCAATCTCCTTATAGGTTTAGTGCGTTTACAATCTTAGACTCATCCTCACTTAATATCTATTGAGACTGTGAACAAACTCTAAAGTCTATCATGTATAAATAATATATATATTTAGTAACAGTACACAAGACGACATTTCCATACAACACAACCATTCATGTAATGATCCACCGTGGTTGTTTAACAGTAAAACCAGTTTGACATAGTTTTTAAGCTTATTGCCTAGCAAATCGGTTATGTGTTTTGGAACCTTATTGTAGAACCGAATACAATTTTAAGTATATACTTATTTATTAACAGAGTCTACATCAATACATAAAAAAAAAATATACAGCTTAATATTTTTGCTATGACGCTACTTACAGACAAAATCCGCATCCATATTAGTAATCAAAAAAATATAATTTAAATAATTAAAATTGAAATAAATTATATATTGAAATAAAAGAAATATGTTATTTTTTAACAAATGCTTTCGAAGAAAATATTTTACTTATATCTAATGCCTTTAGATACAAAGTTATATTGTCTCATTAATCTATTTAATGGAAGTCTGGGTGATCACCCAGACTTGTACAATAAAATTAGTAATTATTTTTGTTACACCAGTTAGGAATGTTTATCTACAAAATTAAATACACATTAGGCGCCTTGAAAACCTAATTAACATTCAGTTGGCCTTCGAATAATCTATGCGTAAACATTATTAAGGATCATAGTAAAAACCATGACAGTCATGACATTACGGGTTCTGAAGGCACGTGATTATACAGGCGTCAGTCGACATCACGTTACGAACTTGACCCACTCTCCAGAGACTATTGTCTTCTCGTTTAGCCTCGGTGAAACGACGAACCGATTATTGACGACTGAATTCTCTTAATGTATTCCTCCTCGGGAACCTCGAAATACGATTATTCTTTCTGACTTTAATATTTTCACTACAAGATACAGCGAAGTGGCGAATAACGTAAATTGCGTGTCATCTAATCGTGCACTTTCCAAGCTTTCATTTTGATCACCGTTTCGCGGATACAGAATCCCGTTATAATACCTATGTATGTGTATACCGTTGACCTAGTATACTAAATGAAATATGATTTTCTCATTTTGACGATCTTATAACGTTCAACAGAATCACTTAAATCTTTGAATTGAATTAGTGATATTGAATATTTTAGTAAAACATGTATAGCGTAAAAAAAAACAGAGTGTGTAGTCATTTAATATTATAAAATTTAAGAGTCTGAAGGTTATACATATCAATGTGTTGTATTTTATGTATTTCTTCGTAAATAAAACTAGTTCTTAATGGCAGTATTAAAATTTACAAAAATATAAGTAAACATCTTTAATGTCCTATTAAATCATAGTCTTTATAAGTTACGCTTAAAAGGTGACTTATGATCTACAATTACTTACACAGATTCAAATTGTAATTCCGATATTTCAATGCAAATAAAGTTTTTGCTTTCCCTATTTTATATTTTGTCGGGATTATTGTAAATCATATTGTTATAGCATATATCCACGTTTAATTAAGGGGAACAATTAAGACCATCGCAATTTTTACTGTTTTTGACATATCAATACAATGAGATTTCGCTTAATATCGTTTATATTTCGACAGTAATCCATTATGGTAGGTAATTAATATCAGCGATCGTATATCTGTCTGCCAAATTTCTTTGTTTTTCTTTTCTTCTATAAAATAAACTTTTTTAAGACAAACAACATTCATTCTCAACTATCGATATATAGATGATGTATTATGTTTTGTATCTGAATTGTATCTACTTATTACAGTTCAGTTTCCTAAGAAATATAAACCATTAAATTAACTGGACTTAAATTTCATTATTTACTGGTCAATTTTAAAACGTGTATGCACAAAAAATAAACGCACAAAATTTTTTCTTATGATTTAAATGTTAGGTACATTATTTAATGACTAACTTTTACAAGATAATATATATGAACTATTTCACAGGAAGAGTACTTTTTTCTGAATGTAATATCCCCTTTTCTATGCCCCTGTCAATATGTAGGTATACAACATTATGTTCATTACATTATGTAACTCACATTTATATAGTTAGAATAAACATGTGCATTAAGAATAAGCAATTCAAGCCCAATAGTGAATAATTTTTCATTATATATTTGATTGTTGTGCTTAAAAAACATAACTAAAAATCACGTTTCATTTTTCATTTGACATTATTCCCCAGAAACTATTTCAGATAATTAATTAGTGTCTGTAAGACAATATATCATACGTTTCAAAATCTCTAGGAATTAAGGAACGTCTAAAAGTATTTTTTTTTTATTTCAGGCATGTCGTTAGACGCAGGTAGACAGTCGCAAAGACCATACAGATATGGCATGGTGTTGCTGTGCGCTGGTGCGCTTATCAACTGGTTGGGCCTGGCAGAAGATTACGCAGAGCCAGTGAGATACGTCGGTGTCGCGTGCATCGTGGCCGGAGCTTTACTCATATGCGCAGCAATGTGCTGCTGGCTACAGTCACCAGCGAGACAGCCACAAAACGAACGCGCCTCACCTGACACACATCAAGTAGGTTTATAATATCTTGTCTATCTTTAAATCGCGAAGTCTTACATTACTCAGACCTATAAATATGTATTACAAGATGCAACGATTTGCAATAATATCTGAGTGTAATCTATATATATTGTAGAGATTAGACAATACCAACTAGTTTATAAAAAAAATAGTATTCGCACAATAGGTTTTAAGTTAACTTATACAATCTACAAAGTTCTGTGAGGAATATTTTCTATTATTATTATCAAAGCTACACCGAAAAAATTACTGGCAAAGGATAATATATGAATAAAACAGCCCCTCACACATTGACAAGAAACCTTGTTTCTAACGAAATCTCTTTTACGTCTAATGCTATCAATACACTCAATAGACATCAGACATTAATCATCTATGTTACAATATTATTTACATATTAGGCCAATACCCAGCAGATTTTATCGTGCTTTGAAAATAATAAAAAATCCTAGAATCAGATCGCAGTGCCACCAACCGGGACCACCACTAGTTGAGAATTTAAACCATTTTATATATTGAGCGTGTTTATGTGGACTTTACATGAACATAATCAACAAAATTTCATCATAATCTATCCAGCCCTTTAGGAGTTCAGTCACATGTACGTGTACAGAAGAACTATATATATAAAGATAATATGAACAGATCTTTCATTAATGGTTAGCTGTTTACTATGATAAGATTATTCCTTGTTTATTTCAAGTATACGTGCTCTATATTCTAATATTTGGGGATCGGTTTTTAATGATGAGTAATAAAATGAAACATCCATAAAGCATTGATTTAAAATAACAGAGTTTATTGTTCAATTTCAGATCGACGATCCCATTCATGTAATATCGATGCCCGATGAGGAGACCATGCAGCAGAAGCCTCCTGACTACGACACTGTGGCGGGCGCACCGCCAACCTATGACGACGCTATAAAACTGAACCCTGCAAGATTGCTCCCAGCTGGTAGCAGCGCGCGGCACGACCCCGCGCCAACGACACGCACTACTTCTCAACTCGCAGAAGTAACCATCATACCCGGCCAACCGGACAATACCGCAACACCGACATCGGCGACAACCATCGCCCCCGTTCATCACTCGCAGGTCCCCAAAACGCCCCCTCCGCCATACAATCCGACGCACACGATCAGATGAAAAGTCTGCCGTATCTTGTCACTTTAAATCGACTGCTGTTCATGTTATGAGACTTGTTAGTTAGTCCGTTATCAGGTGTGTGATAATGCAACCGGTATTATTTTTAATGTACCTAACATATCCAAGAAACGATTGTTTTTATTTATGATACGATTAGTTTTTCGAAAGTGTTACGTACTTATGTGATAATAGAAGAAGTTGTTAATTACTTATTACTTTCTGTGTATATAATTAGTTAAACATTATATCATATTTGTTATATATGTTTAGTTTATTAAGCGAAATCTCTTCCATTATAATCTTTGTAAATGTATTCTAAAAAGTTTGTAAACAGAGAGCACCTATGTAGTTCCAAATGAATAGACTACTATTAGTGTTAAAATGTCGACGGTAAAGGCCGACCCCAATGAAATAGTAAAGTTTTGCACAGCTCGATACATATATGCACAGCTGTTCACTTGTATCGACTCCTATGACCATGTCGTTAGCACCTTGTGAATTAATACATCAGTAATATTTATTGAAACGTTATTATAACACAATCATACCGCTCGACCCTGTTATCAATCAAGGCGTACTACTATCGCTTTGGTAGAAATCGAGGGCGTTTTTTGATGAATTTATTAGATTCCTGTGTTCAATTAAAAGCATATCATTGTATTATACAATTAAAAATACTATTGTGATATTTTATTGAAACCTGTGATAATGTTTTCAATAAACTATCATATTTGTAGATTAGATATCTGATTATCTACACTGTTTTCAAATTTGCCTATTCTAGTCTTGAAATTAACGAAGTATATAAATGTGTTTACTTAATTCATATAACCTTTAAATACAGGCATGCGTACATAATAAATTTGTAATTTGTACATATTTTGATTGCACAACTTAAAAGTGACAAAGAAACTAAACTAATTTTCTATATATTAGTTGAACAAAAAGCATATCAAGTTCTTGCTGAATTTAGAAAAAATATAAAAAAATGAGATGTAATTAAATAATATTTCGAATTGTAAACTGCAGTTGGTTTGAAGTGCAAAAATTCCATAAAACATCATTAGTATCATCAGAACTAATGCTCAGTAGAATTAATAAACATTAAAAACTATGGTTAACTAGGCTTAAGTAACCACTTGAGCTAAACAGAATGGAAGTGAAATTAAAGATGTACCTAACACAATAATGACCACATAGAGCTTTCAAATATAAATGGGACCAATAAATATGTACCTAACGTAATTTGAATATTTATTTGTGCTTATTCTGCTACTTAGAACCTCGTGCCTGCAATTTTTTTAAGAATTTTACAATGCTGAAGTTGTGCATTTATTATTTGTACATTGTACAAAGTCGCGGATAATAAAAGTGTACATACGTAATAAATGTTGTTGAGAGAATATGTTCTGTTTTATTTTTAGAAAGATTACCTTTGCGTGTAAAATATAAATAAATCGACAAACTTAAAAAAGAAAGTCCAGGATCAACGGTCCATTTTTGCTATTGATTACTATCAAGCTAATTTTACTTGAGTTTTCTCGTAGTCCGGTGAAACTGCAGAGGTCTTGCCAGGTCAACAGTTTTCTGTGAGTTCCCCTCGACGAGTATCGAAACATGTTGGACGGAGTGGATTCTTTGATCAAACCCTACATTTTGTAGGACAAATTTTTATTTCGAATAATTATCTTGAGATTTTAAAATAAAAAAAATAGTAATACATTTTTGAGAATAATCAAATCGACATATTTTATATGCTACCTCTGTTAGCTATTACAGTTTAAAATGTTTGTAACAGAAAAAGTTGAATGTCTTATCAAACTGAAGCTACTCATGGAATATTAGCTTGACAGTAAGTACTAGCAAAATGGACCGTGGATCCTGGACTAGAACACCGATTATTGAAAAAACGGTTTTTATCTATATTTATATAACATTATGATTAATAATAACACCGTCATTCGAATTCACAGCTCTGCAAAGTAAACTTAAACAATAGCCACAGTCGACTGCACATGCGAAAACACGCTAACACAACATATTAGTATAACAATAACAAATTGTAAATTTGCCTCCAAAAGTAAAGCACATTCACTCCAATGCATAGACATGTTTTTTCCATAAACATGGTCCGCATTTCGACCATACGATCATTTTTTGTTACAATAAAAGACATGTCGTCGTATTACTTCTTCGATTTCATGTCTTAAAATATACGACACGTAAAAATCAACTCATTGGCTCACACAGGCTACCTTAGGAATAATTCCTTCAGAATTTGAATACTGCAATTCTGTGGAGTACATGTGTAAAATTACTGGAATTTATATGTTAACTTGGATGAAAAATGTACATCATTCTGAGATACGATGTCGACAAAGTAATGCCGGGTAGTGGGTGGAGACTAACTCAGAGAGGGTAAGCGAAGACTGACGAACAAATGTAAATAAGAATCTTGATTTAGTGAAAACAATCGAATGTCGAAATCGAATCGATTTAATTATATCATTCACTCGCATTTGGCTGTACTCCACAGCATAGGTACATAAAGAAATCAACACACGTGCCTTGCTGCTTCGCGCCGTTTCCTTATTCCATATTTGCCGCTAACGATGTTGCAATTATACGAGCACGGTGGATTAGTTAAACGATATGATATTGGTATAATATAATCATTGTTTATATTAAAGAATTACGTTTGTGGATCTATAACACAAATTGAAAAAATTATTAATATGTACAATTACTTTTAAGTTTTTTCATTTGAAAGCAAAGGCGAACAAACATGCGTCGTTCATTGACAAAACTCACTTATTAGCTTGCGTTCGTTCGACTGATGTATATCCGACATAAGACGACAATTCTATTTTTGCACATAAGTAAATTATTTACACTAACTGGTGTCAGGGTTTCTTGATTTAGATCTAGTTTGTCAGTTTAGAGAGGAATTTATCCTAGTACACAAATAGAAACATGATAAATTAAATGTACATAAAAAGGTACATTGGTTGATGGGCTAATCTCTTTTGTACTTCGAGAGTGCGCACGTATAATCTCTCCACAGGGCGGATTTTTGTTTGATAATTTGTGAAAGTTTCATATCCATATGTATATTAGCTGTATAATTACGCCAAGGTATCGAAATAAATTTTAATATTAAACACAAAATCATAACGAAAACCTAAGCCCACTGATGAGTAGCGTGATGCGTATACTTGCTCTACATCATCAATCATGACTGTCCAAACCAGATAACATATTATTTAGTTATATATTTTAAGTTTAGCTGATTTATTTCATTAATTGGAATAATCCTTATTAAAACATTTCGTTGGATGCAGTTGGTATAAATAATGTAAATACACAGCATATGTATTTTGTTTATTGTGTGACGTGACGCTATGGACGAAATTATATCATTTTATACCAGCTTTATTAATTTAGATATTTAGTAAAGAAAACAATTAAAATGATGAATAAACCTAAAAAAACAAAAGCAAATAAAGCATGAAATAGAGCAATTTTACAAGAGCGTAAAAAACTACACCAAAATATTCTAAAATGGAACCGTAGACTATGTATATTATTTTATTATTATATTATCCAACATATTTTCTTAAAAAGTGTATATGTGATTATAACCACACGGAAAAAGTGAAAAGTCTTTATAAAAAGTACAACAAAAATCCAACGTCATGCGGTGTTGCGGATTGTGACCCAGGAGGTCACCAATCCAAGTGTTAACCGCGCCCGACGTTGCTAACTTCGGTAATCGGACGAGAAATCGGTGTTTTCAACAGTCTACCCAACAAAGTGTTTACCTCCACCACCTTTCGTCACACAAAAACGTTGCGGCTTAGAATTCCAAAGCCCTCCCAAAAGAAGTTTTACTTCAAGTATCTTAACAAAAACAGAGCAACTATAAAAAACATTTTGAATTAAAGCAGTAGTACATTGTGTTGTTACTACTTCTAAAGATTTCATTTTTCTAACTTAAGGTCATTATAAATAAAGTCATCATCATCTTACCGTTATCCCACCTAAGTAGGGTCGGCACAACATGCTTTCCTTTTCCACTCTCCCCTCTCAGATGTCATCTCAGTATTCACACTTTTTATACACATATAATTTTTCACACAATCCATCCACACCTTTTTCGGTCTTCCTCTACTCCTATATCCGTCCACTTTCAAACTCAAAACTTTTCTTGTAACATGACTTTCATCTCTTCTCATAATATGCCCGTAACATGCTTCCTCCTGTATGTCTGATGTTAGTGCATCCATGACAAGAAGGAATAGATAAGGGCTTAAAGCTGATCCCTGATGCAAACCTACAGCCACATGGAAATTGTCGGTAATTCCAACGTCGGACCTAACATGTGTTTTAGCTTGACTATACTTACAACGGACAAGTTGTAAGTACTTCCCAGGCACTCTTTCCTTTTTTTAGCTCCCACCACAGAACATCCCGAGATACTTAAGAGGTATATAAGTATAATACTAATATTATGTACTGCTTGTAATAATAGTTCAAATCAAAAATCCCTATAACAGTTATGCGAAATAAATAACTCGCATACTAATTGCCTGACGCGACGTTTTTTTCATGATGATGTCCTAAAAGAGTACCTACCATATATATTAAATACATATAAAAATTAGCGTTTTCAATTCTCTGTTAATGTTAGTATGTTTTTCTTAAGTACTCCCTTCCCCTAACAAGTGTTAAACAAGCACTCGGTCGTAATACTCCTAAGATGAAGACAAAAATAAACAAATAAAATTATCAAACATATAAAAATTGAACAATGAGTGTGAACTATTTTACACTAATAAGGAACAGAGTTTACGAAATTTAGATAAACATCTGAGTTTATTGTTTTCAGTGAAAATATTATTTAATTTAAAAACTTCAAAAGGTGACATCTTTACAGAATAACAATTTGGCTTATTCTCATTTAGATAAGTATCCTATAACCTTTTCGCTATCACCATTTTACTACAACACTGAAAAATTGAAACTTATAAAGGTAGGCCCTACGGATGCGTACCTATTGTCCTTACATATTACTTTTATAAATCTGCACCCATAGAGCGATAGATCATTAAAATTCCTAACAATTTTTATGAGGTAAGTTTTGGGTTCGTATTTTTAATCAAAAATAATCTTTTACGATAAGTACCCTTTCTTTGCGTAACACGTTCCCGCCGGCGCATTCTTTCATTTGATGCACCATCCGGCGGCGCGTAAATCTATGTTGCGCTTAATCTGGCGGCGCGCTAATTTCGCGTGTTCAGGCTTGCACGCGCTTCTTGTTTCTTCAGTAGTACATTGAGTGCTTACTTTGCAAATTGTGTAACTGGTATTGTTTTTATATCCTGATCAGAGATCTAGAGTGATGCCGTGTTTGATTATAATGTGGCAAAAAAAGGTGTAGATATGTCAGATCAACTATCAGCGTATTATAGTTGTTTACGAAAAACGATTAAATGGTACCGAAAAGTAATTATACAATTAATATGCGGAACTTCCCTCGTGAATGCGTGGTATATTCACAAAAAATGGGGGACTAAAAACATGAACATGCTACAATTTAGGGAAGTTATCATTGATCGCCTTTTAGCCAATGAAGAAATAAACTGTCATATACCGGCAGATAAACATATTCTTCAATCACACGAGGGGTCGGCAAGAGAGTTCCGTAAACGCTGCAAGGAATGCTACAAAAAATTGTCCAAAACGAAGGGCAGAGATTATGCCACTGCCAAAACAACATGAGTAAAGACGTTTTGTGGTCGCTGCGAGGGTCAGCCAGCACTTTGCTTGAAATGTTTCAACAGATTACACAAAAAATAATAAATCAATAAGTTACAAATAAAATAATATTGAATTATTTTGTTAATTTTATCGATTTTAAGTTACATTCATAATATTATAAGTTATCTACGTACGTAATACGTTATTAAATATAACTTTTATTCAAAATAAACGTTTTTATATATGTACGTTAAATTATCAGTCTCTAATAGCACAATCGAATGCGAAGCACCGGTAGTACACGACGCCCGATGAGGCGGTCTAGCGCGAGCCACCAGTGGTACACGCCGCCCGATGGCACAATCAAGCGCGGGCCACCGGTGGTACATGCCGCCCGATGGCACAATCAAGCGCGAGCCACCGGTGGTACACGCCGCCCGATGACACAATCAAGCGCGAGCCACCGGTGGTACACGCCGGCGTGAACGTGTTAAGCTTGAATTTAGTTTTGTTTTTACGTTTTGGGGAACACAAGATTGACATCTGACAACACTACAAGTCGTCTTAACTGTCAAATATGGATAAATACCTATTTATAATTTATATACTTATTCATTTTTGATTTTGTTACCTATCTCATTTAATTGTGTGTAACATCAAGCATTTAATTATTAGGAAAATTAATATCGCTTTCAAAAACTTAACAATACATGAAAAATATGCCAGTAGAATTAAATAGCCTTACAGAAGGATGGCTCGAATTGGAAAGTGATCCAGGACTGTTCACACTACTATTAGAAGATTTTGGTGTTAAAGGTGTACAAGTTGAAGAGATCTATGATCTACACAAACCTTTAGAGAGTCCGGTTTATGGTTTTATATTCTTGTTTCGATGGATCGAAGAGCGCAGGTCGCGTCGTAAATTCGTCGAACAAATTGAAAGTTTCGTACGTGATGAAGAAACAATTAATAATATATTCTTCGCGCAACAGATGGTACCGAACAGTTGCGCCACACACGCTTTGCTCTCGATATTGTTAAACTGTCCTAACCTTCATTTAGGAGAAACATTAAGTAGACTTAAGGCAAGTTTTAATATTTACAAGTTAAAAACAACTAGAGTCAAATATGAATCCAATAGATTAATATTTCAATTTATATAAACACAAATTTTAATTTTAATGTATTTTATAAAGTATATTTAATTTGATGTCTCTTTCTAAACCCTGAAGATTTGTCTTAACCTCTGAATATTTAATTTTTGAAAACGTAATAAAATTTATAATATATAATGCATTTCATTATGTAAAGTATATAAAGGTTATTATAACATTTTGTTTAAAAAAAAATTATTTTGTACAGTTATTATTATATGTTATAGCATCATACAATAGGTATGAATCCAGAGAACAAAGGATGGGCGATAGGCAATACACCAGAATTAGCTTGTGCACATAACTCCCATGCCATTCCGCAGGCTCGGAAAAAGACTGACAAAAATGCAGGAGTTTCCACTGGGCGTTTCACAGGTCTGTAACTACTATGCCTGTATATATATATATATATATATATATATATATATAATAATTTCAAATATCTTTTACATATTTTCAAAATCTTGAAAGGTAATTCTAAAATGACAATTAAAAGAGTTATTTAAAACAAAAATTGCAGGTGAAGCCTACCATTTCGTTAGTTTTGTGCCAATTAATGGGCATCTATTTGAATTGGATGGACTCAAACCTTATCCAACAGACCATGGTCCTTGGGCTTCTGATGAAGACTGGACTGACAAATTTCGAAGAGTAATGGCAGAAAGACTAGGAAGGGATGCTGGAGAACAAGTACATGACATAAGGTACAAAGTTCAAAAGTACATTATAAAACAATAATAAAGAGGTGTGATTAAAATTTTACAAATTATAGTTGATGTGGTTGCTAAACCAATGGTTACTGTTACTGCTATATAAAACTATGTTGTTTTGATTTATACATGTCCATACAAGTTCCAGCCATTCTCATGAACTGTTTATAATCATTCCTATTTAGTTCTCCAATTATATTTATATGAAGACTATAAAGATCAGTCATATTTTTATTACTTGTATATGATATTGAAGCAATCCTGGCATAGTCAAATTGATGCAGCAAAATGAAATGATGATCCGTGATGGACTTGTACATGTAGACAAAAAATTAGATTGTCTATTAAATCGGCAATCAAATTTTTCATTACATTGAAAAATTTTGTGAGTACAACTTAAATATATATATCTAAAGATATCTACAGTGTAACGATGAGATCCATCCACAAGGATTTAATCAAACTATACACTACTATTACTATTTTTCATCCAGAAAAATCTACTGTTCCTAAGTGATTGGTAAAATGTACATTTACCCAGGCAGCAGCTAATATTGCTATAATTTTTCATAGAAAATTAAGATTTCAATACATTTAAAAATACACATAATGAAAAAGATTCTTATTTGCAGATTTAATCTCATGGCTGTAGTTCCTGATAGAAGAATTGCTTTAACACAAAGAATAGCTGCACTTGAAATGAATCAAAAGAGAGTCAAAGAGGCTGTATCCAAAATAGGAAAACATATGAGACATTTACTAGCTAAAAGTCGGGATTACAATGGTAATTCCTGTTCATAAGTGATTTAAATCTTTATAAAAACTATGATATCTACAATAAAGAAATAGGTTTGATATAATCATTACCTTTGCTGAAACACCTCATTATGAAAATATTCAAATAATGTATATAAAAATGAAAGCAAATATAATTTCTTAACTTAAATAGTTTTTCCTGTAATAATTTTGTAGTATAAACATGATCATCACAATAGGTAATCTGTTGATTAGATCATATGAACAGTATAATATAATCAGAGTGATAAGTATAAGTCACTCGTTTTAATTTGCTTTTAACCCTAAATATATTCCATGAAACTGTTCCAAATTCACAGACTTGTGCCAGATGTTTAAGTATAATAAAAGCTTCTTAACCCTTAAATGGACAATGTTGTTTTTAAACAACATACTAAACATCAGAGATAAAATTGACCTTTTAATTTTTTGTTAATTTTGACAACTAGTTCTTATTTCTGAACAAATTTTGTACTTTTTTTAATGTTGACAAAAAGTATAGTAAATTCATGTCTAGATTTTTTTATTCATTTTTCCTAGACAGTAATACATGTATATTACACAAATATATTTTTTTCAAACGTGAAACAAAAATCGTCCATTTAAGGGTTAAATTAACATGATTTTTAGAACAAGGTGAACTGGTGTTAGTAGCTAATAATGAAGGTTCATTGAATACCAGTATAGTTAAAATCAACGAAGAGACGTTTCTCACTGCACTAGAAGCCTCACAAATAATTATGTATGATATAAACTATACATTACCCATAACAATTGAAATCGGTGCTACAGATAGACCACAGCAAGATAACAGTATAATCCTTGGTAAGTTATTGATCCTCTTTGGCGAGCTTTATTATTTGAAAATACTGAAATATTTTAGAGAATCGTCAGTGTTTACTCTGACAATACCATAACTTATCTATCTGTCCTTTAATAAAGGTAAAATAGTATTATAAACGTAAATGTGAGTTTGTTACGCTTTCAAGCCTTAACTAATCAAACGATCTTCATAAAAATTTTACATACACATTTTCAGGGTTCAAAAAAGGATATAGACACCTTTCGTCCAGAAAAGAAATATTGTACTGGAGATAGGTTAAATCTACATTAACGCGAGCGAAACGACAAGAAAAAGCTAGTCATATATATAAATAAAGTATCAGAGGTCTCCGGTTTTGTGCGCATCACGCTAAAACTACTGTATAAATTTCGATAAAAAAAATATTTCATTTCTTAGACACTTGGTCCTTATCTAAAAAGAAAATTATGATGACATCTTCATCTTCACTAATATTATAAATGCGAAAGTGAGTTTGTGTATTACGCTTTCAACGCCTAACTACTCAACAGATCATCTTAAAATTTTGCATACACTTTCTCAGGAGTACAGAAAAGGACATCCAGAAAAAGTCCTGTTTCCAAGTGAAAAGTCAAATCAAAATTAACACAAACGAACTTGCGAACAAAAGCTGCTTTAATATAGATATAATTAGAAGTTTAAAAAATTGCGATATTTATAAGTACTACGCCTTCAGTGATGTGTGAAATGGAGCAATCGGTCTGGTGTGCACGCGTAGGAGAGGGAAAGCAAACGTATAACATTGTTTGGAAAGAAATTTTTTTAGCAAAGTATTTTCTTTGCTTTCCTTTTTTTATGTACTTTCCTTAGTATATACAATATATTATTAAGTTAATAGGCACAGACGAAGTCACGGGTATCAGCTAGTATTACAAATGTTTATTATATTTCCAGTGGATCCCGTTGAACAAGGAGCTACAGTGAAGTTTGTTACAGTAAATAGAGATAATCAAATTATTGGCGATGTAAGTTTTCAATTGCTATTAATTTTAACTAATATATATGGCTGAAAAAGTGTGAGGTTCTCAATAATAACGTTATCAATAGCGGCACTATATTCATTACACTTACTTGGTGGTACAGCACCTCCTTATAGTTGTGAACGATCCGACGATTCTTGCAAGATTCACCAGTTTTTACGCAGAATGCTATCAGGCACTTAGCCTAATATATTAGTTCCCTCAAATGACAGTCGTATTTATATGAATTCTCCAAGAGTAGTTGTATGACGTTATACTAACTCAGGTTCAGATTACAATCAAATTTTAACTAAACATAAAACTAACTTGAAAATCTTTACTCTAATAAAATGCACCGGAATGTCTTTGACCATAGCTAGGTAGATTGGTAGTCTTCCTTCTTCTGTCTTCATGTCTTAAATCTACAAATATCTCCATACATTTCCTATTCGATTTTGAGAAGTCACCTTGTGTACCCTTTAATATAATTGTATATTAAAATTTCATCGCAAAATTTTCCTCAAGCGAAAACTACGGCACATTGCACATTGCAGATATTCGTACCTACACGGTGTTTAAGCACACTAACACTGAGCCATTTTTTTACCTACACGAAACTTGCACCAATATATATTTTAAGTTTGGAAGTAGGCTTGTTAGAATATTCGTATATCGATAATGTTTGAACAAATGGATTTTTTTTTTTTTTTTTTTTTTTTATGTTATAGTGGGCAAACGAACAGGTGGGTCACCTGATGGTAAGTGATCACCACCGTCCATAGACATTTGCAACACCAGGGGAGTCGCAAGTGCGTTGCCGGCCTTTTAAATATGTGGGCCTCCGGCGCTCTAAATTGGATGGATGTTATAAAACTTGGCGTTGAAATGGATTGTCGTGAAATAGGATACAAGATATTTTTCATTGAACAATAAAGTGGGCAGGCAGTAGTTGGAACATATCTAGTCTCCTTGAAGGGGCTGATGGGGCCGTGTAAAATAGGTCCCACCAGGAAGGATGCGGTGAAAATAAAAAGGTATAAAAAGATGCGTGAAAAGGAAGAGCGAGAGCGTAGAGCGGTAGGTGGTATTGCCTATAAATAAATATAATAACAAAGACCCCAAATAAAAAGCGTGCACTAACCTGCAAACTCAGCACCTCGTACGGAGCAGCGGCGTCTCAGGATCTCACTCTCAGGATGAGCGATAGCGGCGTCGATGTCAGTACGAACGGTACAAAGATAATAGCGGTTTTTTTGAGAGCGTTTCGAATGTCCAATGCGATGTCACATATACTGGTGTTGCGGTTCTTTGGCGTATAATTATCTCCGTTAAATATGCGATGTACAGCGAAGAATATATAAGCAGTATATATATATGAGCGGTGTCAATAATTTTTATAGTTCCAATTATAGTAAAGCGGAAACATATATCTGCGGTGACATTTATTAAATTTTTTCTTTTTTCCTCGTCTTAATGACAGCGTTACTAAAGCGTCTGCATACTCCGTATTCGATCAATGAGATGCAGACCAGAAACATCTCATTATCTGGAGCGCAGTCATTATATTTATTTAAGGGTGATCCACTCCTTATATATAAATAATGAAGATCTGCCATTGGATGTGCTTGATTCAAAATGTACTGGATAGATGGTGATAAATATTTTTTTAGTTTTATTTCTTATTAGACACTTTGACCTTTATAAAAAAATATGAAAATAAGTTCATTTAATATAAAGTTATGTAAGTTTCACTACGCATTTTACGAATTATTTTCTTGACTTGGAAAAGTGGGACAAGCGTTATAGTGCTTATGTTTTTTTCTCTGTATATAAAATATATTGTTAAGATAAGAAACGCTGCAGACGAAGTCGCGGGCATTAGACAGTTAATTTTAAATATGCTTATTCAATACATTTATTTATTGTAAAGTTACTTATTATTATTATTCTTACTGTGTAGATCTATCCTACGTCAACCACAGCACTGGTAAAAAGCAACGAAGCACCAATAATAGTCTGCAGCGAACCAGCTCCTGAACAACCATATAAATTAAGAAAATTGTTGCTATCGCATTCAGAGTTGAATGCACTGTTGTGTAGCATCATAAGCGAAGTGCAACTGTGCCAACAAGCACTCAACGACGAGAATGACAAGCGAGATATGTATAAGGTGAATACTTTTAATTTTTATTGTCCCCAAATATCTGAAAGATACAGTAAATGGCGTGAAGTCTCTGTGTGGTAAGAAATACATGAGGCTTTGCCAACCGAGAACAATGAAACAATTTGATCATAATGCAATTGTATTCAAATACCTTTAATTAATCAATACTTATTTGTTTTTAGATATACGCTTCAGCATTTAATCACAATCTCACCTAATGTTAAATGACGGTGTGGTGTAAGATGGTATAGAAGCTAAACCGAAAGGGGGCTGGTTCTTAAGTACAGTTGCCGGAATACACTTATTATAGGTTTTCGAGGACTGATTTTCAACTTGAGAGTAGTTAGTTAACATTTCAAGTATTAATATCAATGTAAAGCAGCTAAAACAACGTTTTTGGTCAGGAGAACGAATGAAATGACCTTATAATACACTCAGCATCTAAAAGTAACTATAAAAAAGGTCATTAAGAGCTACATTTTGCTGATACATTTGCCACAAAAGTAAAAAAAAAACATCACAATTCCTGGTAGGTTCAACCTTCAATAACTTCAGAAGTTATATCAAATATAGATATATCAAAATGTTACAACAGACCCTATTTTTATTGTATTTTCCACAAAAATATAGTGTTTGATTCAGCCTTTTAGATTTTACAAAATTCTAAACATTTCCCCATGTTAATCAAATGGAAAACGTAAAATAGCTATGAGACACTTTTTAATATTAAAATAAGAGCCAACATTAAACTGAGTCATGTTTTTGATATCCTGAACACAATTTTCAGTTTATTTGAGAGTCGATTTTTTTATGCAGCTTGTTGTATATTTTCTTTTTCGACTCATATGTGGCAATTAAATGTGATACAAATAGGTGGACGATTGTCGGCGGACGCATAATTACGACGAATTCATTTGCACGTTCCTATCGATGTTGACGGAACGCGGAGCTTTGGCTGAACTAGTTGCAGCGCAACTGGAGCGAGGACGCACGCCGCGTGTCCGACGCAGGAGACCTAGACCTAGACCCAGGACGAGACCGAGGCCGAGGCCGCGAACTAGAAAGTAAAAATCTTCACCAAGACTGATTCCATTCAATATCTTGAATATTATATTATTAAAAACCTATATTTACAACTCGGCTGCGCCGTATTATCGCAAATTGTCACTTATAATACAGTTACTTAGGCTAAAAAAAAGACGTCAACCTCGGAATTAAATGTAAATATTTGTATAAACTTTTATTTCGGCATTCTATGGGATGTCTCAAAAGTCTCTTAAGGTCACGTGTGAACGTACTTAAGACAAGTCAAATGTCACGGAAACCAGATTTTTTTTATTTTTTTTGCTTTGGCTCAGATCATGTTTGCATATATATAAAAGTTGTAGAATGAAATTTTTTTTACCAATGTCGTCTTAAATAAATTTGAGATGGAGCGCGAAGAGTATGGAGTGCTAAGCCACACATGCCAATAGCGGATGGTCATCGGTAAATCCCAGTCCAGGATACAATTTTATTAGTTAAATATTATTCAACTATTTAATACATTTATAAATATATTACTCAACTATTCGCTTAATATTACTCTTAACTTTTCCATATAAATAACGAATTAAGTCAATTACAGCGGTAATTGTAATTCTTGTTAAAAATATTTAGTTTTATTTTATATTGGTAACACGATATGAGCCTATGAAAATGAGATATTTTGAATAAAATAATTTCTACGAATTTTGACCTTGAATATCTAAGACGCGCAGACGTGACTTTATGAGACTTTTGAGACAACATTTAGAATACCAAAAATAAAGGTTTATTTACACTAAGTTATATCAGGTTTTTAATTCATATTTCATTTAATTTAGAAATATCCTAAGATAACTGAAGTATTACTATTTCCTTTTATATTTTACAATTATAACATGCAATTTCTTATCACCCTACAGTTATTACCATGTGTAAACACGTGTAGCTTTTTAAGTCCTAACTATAGTTATGTTAACTTGTTAGAGAAAGATTAAATAAAACAATTATTAAAAACGATTCTTTTATTATTACCATACATACTACGAACAGAGCGTCGTATGTACAATGTAATTATATTGTTAAAGAAATGTAACAACAACAACTTGATGTTTGCTTAGGCACGTAACATTATTAAACAACATTCTTAAAAATATTTAGCTAATTTGCGCACAATATAATGTGTTATTTATCATTTTAGTAACCGACAACATCGATATATTCACATGGGCAAGGCAATTGGAACTAAAAGAGTACACGATTAAGTATATCAATAATTATTAATTTATATTTAGACAACACTACCAATGGTTTTGCGATTACCGAGCAAATATTAAGCAATCAGGACATGTTCATACATACCTGTAGGGACCCACACATACGCCTAAAATGCCGTATAATAACAGGCGCGGATACGGAATTATTTGCTATTCACCACAAAATAGCAATCGCGTTAAGTTTTCCCGATTATTGGGGTACTCCCAAATTGGCAACACTGGATCAAATTCAATAAGTAGTACAAATATGATAGTTACAATCAATAGTTTTGGTCAAGTCGAACTTTTAACTACAAACTAGATTTAACCGATTTTTTTTTGCCAATAATTGTCCTCACCTTAAACGTAATCCTGTATCCGCACCTAGGATATAATTTAACGCAGTTAGCTACACAAGCAAATTATTAAGGCATAATCAAATCCCTAATCGAAAACAACTTGTTCTACAGATACCTCAGATATACAGCCACCTTCGAGTTTTGTTGTATTTACAAAATCGAAAAAACAACAACTGAAAATCGACTATTATACAAAAAAAAATGTTTTTTTTTATAAATTTGAATCGATGAAGAACATTGAATTAAAACTAAAAAGTGTACATAATAGGTGGCAATATATTTTAGGTATACAGGTTAAAAAGAAATAAAATGAAGTCAATACATTAACATGGTCAATAATAAAAGAATAAAATAACAATTGCAAATTACATTTCATTCACGGGAAATAAACAAAATTAATAAAAATTAAAAACAGTACATGTGTTACAAGCTATTTTGTTTTATCACACCTTAATTATTATTAACATCAGACACTACATAGATATTTTGCATAGTTAGAATAACAATATATTTGTTCCTTTATAGACTCTTTTATGGTATAAGTTATTTATTATTTAGTTGTAATAACAGTTCTAGAAGAATAATCGATCATAGATTATAACATTTATTATTACCATTCAAACATCATCATTTCATCTCACGAGTAAACTATCTTTCGAAAATTTCTGCAATCAATATAGAGGATAGAGATAAGGTAAGGCGATTCGACGATAACACGTTCTATATCACAGACTAACAAAAATATTATATAAATACTTAAATCCACTACATACATACATATATGGCACTAACAACTAAATAAATCACTAAACAATACTACATACAGGCAGTGATTTATCAATATACCCATTGGAGTTTATAAAATCGCTTTGTTTGCAAACAGACAATTAATCATTCTTCACACAGTTGATTTGTGTCTATAGAAAAATATGCTGATTCGAGACATTCAAATCCTGTTACATTTCAATCACAATATAACTGAATCTCTACTACTACGTATATTTTAACAATACGTATCTGTACTAATAGAAAACAAATACTCGACAACAACAATATATAATAAAATCATAATAATATGAAAGACAAATCGGCATTAGCACCAGTAATCATAACTCAACGACACGTCCGGTCTCAGCTTCACAACCAAAACTTATTGCTATTATCACTACTTCGAAATTGCACTACTACTTTGAAGTTCTTAAAATTATGAATTTCCAAACGGAAGCGTAAACTGAAAACCTTCACTCGCGTGATTTGAGCGGAATACAGAAACACATGCGCACTAATAAACAAACTATTGCACGTAACGAGAATTCATTCAAAAGGAAATCCTATTTGATCAAAACGAAAAAAAAACACCTACAAACAAAAAGAACCTACACAAACTTTAGCACACTATTCACTACCGCATACATTCATAGATAAGGAACAATACATCATCGGTTAATGTAAACAAGTCGGTACATATTCAAACCAACGTGCACAGCGTCCGTCCGTTTCAACTGTCCGCTCTCTGCTGTGCCTCCACCGGCTTCGAACCCTCGGCATCCTTGCTGCCTACTTCTGGTAGAATTCCCGTTATCGGCAAGTCTTTCAGCTGTCTTTTTTCTATCTCCGCTTTAAACTGCTCGATGTCTTGCGAGCTGTTGCAAATTACAATAGATACATATTCATATACTTATCTTTTTATGCTACTCCCATACCAGCGTCCATATCCACGAAGTTTTGTCTATGGTCACAATAAATGCAGATGTGGGAAGACATTATCGCTATGTGTTACGAACTATCGGATTGCGTGACGATACACGCAGCGGAATACCTCTAGGCCAACGGTGTTTACGCACATCAATGAAATATATCGGACGCTAATTTCAAGTTATGGGAAAAACACAGGTGTGGGAAGGTGTAATCTACGCCTTTATAGAAATGATTTTTGACGTTAATTTTAACGCGACAAGTAATCGAAGCTTTATCACGCAGATACGGGAATAGAATTAGAATTATTTAATTATTAGAATTATATGAATAAAATAATAGAGGGAACGTATCACTCAGAAACTACTGGATAGATTTCGATAAAAAATGTGTTCGTTTTACTTCTTAGATTATAATTATCTAAAAAAATTACATAGCTTTATCTAACATAATGTTATTAATGTTTTAACAGACTTCAACAATAAGAGGCACAAACACGGGAGAATGGCAGTAAACGGGCATCGTTTACAAAGATATTTTGTAAGCAAAGCATATTTTTGCTTAATTTTTATGTTTTTTTCTTTGTACATAAAATATAAATTGTTAAGAACGCAGAAGTTACGGGTAGCAGCTAGTTTGATAAAGTGATGGTAATACATCACACTACCCGGCATTTGATTTGGTACGTCGGGGAGAAGAGGGATTCATTACAAGGTAGAAAAAGACAACGCTATACAAAAGCAAGCTTAGCTGACTATCTCGCTCTTTTCTTCCGACACACCAAATCAAAAGCCTGGTACTGTAAATAGTTGTACAGTCATTGTATGGGAGTTTTATTTCATGATGGTGACTTGATCTTGTTTGTGGATGTAAGTATAAATCATGTGATAGCAATTTTTTTCCTCATTCTTGGCAACCCAGTCCATTTTTAAAAACTACTGTCATTTCCGCAATTTAAGATTAGTCTCTTATACTTAATCTATTTCTTGTCCGTATAGAAACATATTCATTTTTAACAATCAGTAATAATTTAGTAGAAAGTAAGAAGAAGAAGCAGAATGTAATAGTTACCTTATCTGGACAAAGAGTATCCCGTTAATGAGATTGAGCATGTCGATGACCGAAGCCATGCCGGGAGGCTGGATCTGCAGCGGCGCGTGCGCGGCGTGCGGGAGGTGCGCATGCGAGGCGGCCGCGCCCGCCCCCGCGCCCACCCGACCGTACGCCTCCGCCAGCCGCTTCTGCACCACCACCGCCTGCTGCGTCAGCTGCCGCAAGCACTCCGACGATTCGCGGGTCTTCTCGTGCTTCTCGCCCAGCTATCACAGTATACGAGTATTCATACCATTAAAAGTTGAATCGCAACCCGAGTCTAAAACGATAGTATTATGGAACCAATATAATCAGCAACTCTAACGCGTTTCTCTACTTTCTTAACTCATTCTTAATAATTCAATTAACTGATTATGTTTGTAATAACAACAATAATGTTCACTTGTTGATAAAAATAAAACCATCTTGATATTATAAATGCGAATGTGGGTTAGTTTATTTCGTTTTGACACATAACTACTCGATCATTCATCTTGACATTTTGTACAAACCATTCTTCTTTTAAGAGGACAGAAAAGTACATATGGTATTTTCTTCCAGATAAAAAGTACTCTTCCTTAAAAGTAATAGAAAAAGGAAAGATCAAATCTACATTAACGCGAACGAAGCGACGAAGAAAAACTAGTAACTACTTTGAAGTAAAAACATTTTGCTTACATTAATGTAAGAAACTGTCAAGTAAATAAGCTGAAAATCCAATATACTAAACACGCTAAGCCTAGAAACAGAACTTGGAGACTCACAAGTGCAGCCGTTGCATCACACCCATAGGCACTTAACGATAGATTTTCAACTTGAGGGTGTTAGCCAGCCAGGAAAACATAGGTAAAATACAAAAATAGTATGTATACTAACGAGATGTTTGTATATGGAGTAGGTCTCCTTTTCGTGCTGTAGCGCTGCGCGGAAGTCGCCGAGGCAGGAGAGAGTGCGCGCGAGCAAATGTCGCGCGACGGCCGCCTTCAGCGAGCGCGGTCCGTGCGCGTCGCACGTCACCGCGAGCGCGCGCTCTGCGAACCGCAGCGACAGCTCGTACTCGCCCACGGCGTGTAGTATCAACGCGATGTTGCTCTACAATCCAACACATCACTCAATTGGTATACAGATCTATTGGCAATTCCACGTATACCCCGTTAGGAGGTAACAATATGCATATTCAAAAGTGAACCATTTTTCAGTTATCATGTTTTTTAGCTTTTTTCATAAAAAGTTAAAAATGCAACATCTAAAATTTATTAAAAACACAGTTTCAATTGGAGTTTTATTTTTGCTTCCGATTTATAAAAATGATTAAACACTTATCGGTCAAACAACAATTATCGGTCCAAATTTAAAAATATGAGACGATAAACGATATTATTTTAACATTTTTTTCCACTAAAATGCCTTAAAAACAAAAAAAAAGCCTTATAAAACTTAGCTTGAAGATTATTTTAAAAACAACCATTTTCTTAGCTCACCAATAATGCATAACAACTAGGAATTTATTTTAAAGAAACTGAAAAAAAAAATATTACAAAAGAAGCAGGCGCAAATTCGATAACAGGTCTTTATATTTCAAGTAATCTAACCAAAACGGAATATTAAGTAATTACTATGAATTTCGACTAATTAGAACAGTAGGCAACTATAAATGAATTATCGAGTGTCTAGGATTAGCCACTAGCTGAATATGTCGCCGCACTTATCATATACACCGTTTCGAGACTGATTCATGTTTTTTTTAATTCTACCGAAATTTTCATGCATGCATATGTATGCCATGAATAATGATGATCGTCACTTTCAAAGCTTGTAAATAATGTGAAACATGATAAATCACTACCTATATAACTCTGAAGATAAGTGAAATGTTCCATGCCTAACTGAAATCCCACAATAAATTTACAACGAGTAGAAGCTCTCGCTCTCCCAATAATTTATCGTTTCTTTCTAAATATAAGCTATTGCTAGTCGTGAAAATTAATAAAGATACTATAGCAAAATAATATCTAAAATATAATAAAAATTATTCCTTATTATACACTAAATTGATTAGAACATGCATTCAGAATAATAAACTGAACTCGATATACCAAATTGATATAATATGCAGCACAGAGTATTCGTATTGTATTCGTCACCACAGATTGCATAAGCAAGTTGGATACTAAAGGTAATATTCCTTGTAACAAACCATACTGGACTTTTTAAACTGTATTAATTATTTACTTAGATTAAATTCCAACTTTATTTTTAACACACTTGGTTTTCATATAAAAAAACACACACACAAAAACTTCTTTTAATATATTATATAAAATTATTAGAATTTTAAGAAACTACGACTCTTATAATCACTACGTTTTGAGCGATGTGTATTTTCTAGCCGTGGAGAAGTTGGGCAAGCAATGCGGTGAGCATACACAGGAGAAGGCAAGTAAATGAATAACAGTATTTACAAGGAAATTGTATAAGCAAAGTGTATTTTTACTTTTTATTTGATTTTTATGTTTTTCCTTTGATTATGAAGTAAATTTTAGGATAATAAACAAGACAAATGAAGTTACAAATAAGACATGAATTATAAACATAATGTTGGCAATGTTGTACTTACATCAAGCAGTGCCATTTCTGGATGATTTTCACCACAAACTAACATTGCTAGATAACGGGAGCGATACAGTAACTTGAGGGCTGTACTGACTTGTCCGTTCGCAAAGCAGTACAATGCCAAGTGAGACTGGAGAAAACATAAAGAAAAACATTAATAAAGTCAATATTAACCAGTCAATTTACAACTATAAAACAAGTATCTAATAACACGATAAACAATGCAAATTTAATATTAGACATAATTATCCATAGTACATATTTATATTACTATTAGACAGTTTTAAGATATGTTATCTTAATATATCAAGGGTATAGAAACAAAAACTAATATTATCCAGTGCTTGGGAATAAAACCGGTTATACCCATCAGTTGTTTACCTTCTTATTATACTAACGAGAAAATAAATTTTGTTTATTTAATTAAGTAATAATGTATAGAAATTCAGTGCGTAGGAGTATTACATTTACCCAAGAAAGGATGTTATGCGGCGCACACGTCCGATCCAAAAAATTAACCCAAATCATACATCACAACATGACAAAACTGGTGTACCGATCCTTAACTATGAGTAGATAAGATCATCTTGAAATTTTACAAACTCGTTGTCAGCAGTACAAAAAAGGACATCGGATAATTACCATCCAGAAGAAAGTACTACAGAGATATGTCAAGTATACATTAACACGAGCGATGTCGCGAGCAAAAGTGAGTTTATCGAGTGAGTGAGATAATTATATTCATTACACAAGTCAGTAGTAGGGCTTACTACCTTACGCTATGACACAAACCTAAAATATAAATTTGTCTTGATCCGAATTTACAAATTTAAAAATATTATTTATACGAGAAATTGTAATGCTCATTTGAAATTGCAGTTTTAAATACACAAAAATTAATTGCCGAATGTATGTAAGCGCATCACTTCATAATGGCTCCTCTAATTGGCTAATTCTTTTTTTGTTGCGTTTCTAATTATCAGGACAAAATTGTTTAAAAAATTGTAGGGAAATGTGAACAACTTACATTGAAAAATCTCCATATAAAAAAGTGAGTGATTCAATGAGATTTTTATGGACAGAAATATCGTTCAATTATTAAATTGTAATTTTATTGCATTGCATAGTCTTATGATTCTCCCGTACCTGCGTGTATCGACACGAAGTTTTGTCTATAGTCACAATAAATGCAGATGTGGTAAGACATTATCGTCATGAGTTACGAACTATCGAACTGCGTGACGATCCACGCAGCACGATAACTGGGCCCGCGGTATTTATGCCCATCAAAGGCGTCCAGCTAATTTCAAGTTATTGAGAAGACCACAGGTGTGGGAACGTGTAACTACACTTTTATCGGAATTATTTTTGAAAAAAGTGTAAAAAAAGTCGTGTATTACAAGTGATAGAACTTGTAATTTATTAAATACACAAGCAGTTTTCCTACTCGACGTTTTGTAAAAGCTAATTAAAAAAAGAAACGCTTCTATTTCATTTATTGATAAAGAGGGCGGCATTGGTCTCATTATCTTCGTTAAGAAGCTCTTGCGAAGCCGGAGCGGGCAGCTAGTTATATCTATTAACTTGTATTCGGGTTGTATATAACATGACTTACGTATTCAGTGATCGTGTAGGGGTGATCGATGCCGTTGACTCTCTCCGACATGAGCACCGCTTTCTGTTGGTAGGCCATGGCGTCACGGTGCTCGCCGGTCACGTAGCACAGGCGCGCCACCATGCGGAGGCACTGTGCGATCTCGCCGTGCATCGCGCCGTACACGTTATTTAATAAATTCAAAGCTTCAGCTATCAGCTCGTGCCCTTCAGACACGGCACCAGCTTGAATTTTATTCTGACCTGTCGTATAGAAATTATACGCGTCCGATGCCTGGAATATAATGTAATTTAAGAATTAACCCCTTAGCTCATTATTTATAAGACATTGATCTCAAAATAGCGGATTATGTTTTTTTATCTGAAGAAAAGTTCCACTTTAAAAAATCAAGTACAGTGTGAAATCTGTATAGCGAAAGTTAAGGGACTGCGCATTGCTCGACGTTAACGAAGGTTCTCGTTAAATGCAGAGAAGAAAAATGTATATTATGTTACTAATATAATATCTATATATTTACTAATAAAGTCTTTTATCCTACCTCTATTGCGCGTATTATTACAAGGCAATATTCGTAGTATGAAAGTTTGTGAGCAACTAAGAATACTAGTATTCGAAATTGGACCGTAATAAAAAAAATAAGTTTCAATATCAAGGAAAAAATATGAACTTTTTCCAAAATTTATTGATAACACTAAAAAAGCTTCAATATCTAGTACATAAAGAACATCTGTTGAGAAAGAGAGGTGAAAGATCTATTCAACTGTTTTGTCTTCAATATTTTAGTAGGTTTATCGTTAAATCGAGTACAGGTAAATGGTGTTTACAATGTATATTACGTTACACAAATGAATATGTATACCTATAAATCAAAATGTCTATAGTTTGCCTAGGTTAATTTCCCAAAGTGATTTTGAGAAGTCTATTATTGGTAATTTTTTTTTTCAATTTAATATCTATGCTAAATATCATAACCCTTTTCCATAGGGACTAAGCAATAATGTTAAGATTTAACGGAGATAACTTGAAATATGGGTTAAATAGTCATTCTTGAAACCCTATCAATTTTTAGTTTTGGTTTTCTTTTCAACTTGTCCTTATTTCTAAAGTTTCTGTAATTAATTATTCTAGTATATTTAGAACGATTCCTTATTCTATCCTATTATCTATATCATATTCTAATACTAGCGAAGTTTATGAATGTAATATTACATAAATACTTACTCGGGGATTGATATGTTTGACGACAGGGAATATATTCATAATATCGGAACTAGTGAATGTTGCCTTGTTTTTACTCTCGAAATCATATTCACGCAGTACTATTTGTAGACCAACTTTTAAAGCAAACGATCTGCGAAATAAACCATAATTTTAAAAATCGGTCACATTAATACTTTTTTTAATACTCCAAAATTAATACATAATACCTCAATAGTGATATTTTTTGGAGACCGTGTTTCTCGATAAGCGATTCCATATTTTCTGCATTTAATTCATAGCCCCAGTAAGCCTGTAAATTATATCACACTTATTTATTCCTTTATTTTATATCATATATATTTTGTGGTATAATTAAAATGATATTGTTCACAATTGGTGTTGTAAATTTTTTAATTTAGATAAAAAATATGTCCATGCGTTATAATGACATTTTGAGACGTCTTAGTTCTATAAGTTATCCTTAGCGAAGTTGATTTTCCTCGAATTTGGGTCACAGTTTTGACTCATTACAATAATATGTAATATTGTGTTGTGCTGTGCCTTGTTTCGTAAATATCACTGTGAAGGCGCTTACAAAAACACTGTTTGAAGTTAACAGAATAACACTAATAACTATTTTTATATAAATCACATGATTCATAGATTTAACCCCGAACACCGGCATATACCAAATGAATTTTTTCAAATTCCTATACATTTAGTAGTTTAAATTGGCAATACTATCGGCTGCCGGTGAAGGTAAACATCGCGAGGAAAATTTGACACTAATGAATGTTCTTCTAATAGTATCCTTTGTGTATAAAAACAGGTATGTTATAGTTTTTTTTTTAATAATTATTATATTGGTTTTAGCGCTTGACTACAATCTCATATGATGTTAAATAATGATGTGGTCTAATATGTTAAATACGCTAAACCTAGAACGAATTGCCTCTTGAATAAAGTTACAGGAACACCTCAACAGAAGTTTTCTCGACCGACTTGTAGCTTGAGGGTCGTAACTAGCTAGGCGGGCTTAGTAAAATTCCTACTACCATGCTATAACGTCACCACGATATTTCTTTCTACAAAAGCTGCGACTGCGTTGCAAGGATTTGAATGTACATCAATCAACGCGGTGTCCAAACACGCAAACATCGCAACTATCATTTTTAAATATATGGTTATCTGTGTGCGGATAAGTAACAAAAAATGTACATGTTTTTTATACTTTATAGGTTTGACCACAATCTTATCTGATATTAAAAGATGAAGTGGTCTTAAGACGGCAGTGACGCTAAACCTAGAGTGAGACTGGCTCTCAAGTGCAACTGCCGGAACATACCAACAGGTGCTTGGCGACAGATTTCCAACTTGAGGGTGGTGGTAGCTAGCCAGGCGGACTTTGAAAAAGCCCTACCACCATGCTATGGTTTCATCATGATGATTTCCTTCACCGAAATCTCCGACTCAGTTGCTAGGCTCCGTACTTACACCCTTCGACTCTGTGTCCGAACACACTACCAAATGAGCCATCATCGCTTCATACCTTTAACTCATACATACCTTTAACTCGTGTCTAATTTGAGTGAATAGCGCCTTCGGTGTGAGGTTCTGCCAGTCCGGGTTCGGCGAGGCCGGCGAGTGCGCGTGCGCGTGCTTCTTGGAGCGCCGCCCGCGACCACCACGCGCGCTCGACCGCGCCGCCCCCACGCTCTCCGGCACGCTCAGCGGCGGCGCCGCGCACGCACCCACCAGGCAATTTAGGAAGTGAGCGACGCCAGAAGCAACGCTCATCGCATCGCAACCCTGCTCGACAGTGATACTCCTAATTAAATAACCCCTAGGCTGACTTTTAAGACCCAGGTCTCAAAACGGCGGTTAATGTTTTTCATTTTATATTTAATTTCACGACATCGTACATTTGTAAATTTCATGGTTTAAAAAACAAGTTTGTACAAATACAATACAAATTACAAATAAAATATTTACAATACACAATTTGTTATTTTTTAAAGTTATGTAATAAATCACTTATTTTTTAAGCTTACGCTGCCAATAGTCTGTTGACCTGTGCCCCGTGAGATCTACATTCGTTTGTATGGAACTTAAACCTTCATGGTTTTGGACAGTCCAGGAGTTAACACTCTGACTACCATGCCGCAATCACATGTTTGTTTGAAGACGCCACGGACAATTTTTATTATTTTAATATTGAAATCTTATTATATAGACAAAATAATAATATATTTTTTAATATACGACAATAATTTTACCAAATTTAGAGTCTTTCTTACTGTTGGTCACGGATAACTACCGTGACGTCTCAAGAGAAATCGTGGCCAACACATTGTTGGTCGGCAATGTTACTCAGAGTTTACCTCATGTCACAGACTATTCTCACGTTAACATAGATTTGATCTATCCCTCGGAAACATAATTGGTTCGGGATAACAGGTACACAATGTCCTTCTCAGTACCCTTGACCACGTGTATGCATACTATCATAATGATCGGTCGTTAGTTAAAGTGTAACAAGCAAATAAACCCATATACACATTTATAATTTTAGTAAGTATGTACTTAATAGAACACAGTCGAAAAACTGGGATTTTGTTAATTGAAAGTATGAAACAAAATATGTGAACAAGGAACATACAGATTAAAGGCTTTTTACCTAACTAATAATTGTTTATTACTAGCTGATACCCGTGACTTTGTCTTTGTCGTTTATTAACTTAGAAAGAAATATAGAAGGTACATATAATATAAACGTGTTTACCTGTAAGTAGGAAATATAAATGTGTTTATCTATAAGTTGGAAGTACAGTTGTATTTACTTATAAGTAAGAAGTATATATATATATATATGTTTACCTATAAGTAAGAAGTACAGTTGTGTTTACTTCTAAGTAGGATTTACAGTTGTATTTACTTATAAGTAAGAAGTATATATATATGTTTACTTATAAGTAGAAAGTATAGATATGTTTACCTGCAAGTAGGAAGTATAGATATGTTTGGCAGCGCGGAGTACCAGCTCAGCCACTGCGATGGCGTGGAGATATGAAAGCTGAGCGTGTGGCTTCAACGCGAGCGCAACGCGGCCGAGGTAGCGCACGTTGATGCCGCGCGCGTGCAACGCCTCCGTCAGTCCAGCACCATCCATCGGCGCGGACGTGTGCTCGAGACATTCACGCACCTGTTAACCGTAACAAAACGTTAACCACTCGGCTTATTTTTTAAAATCCACATTTTAAAATGGCGAATTACGTTTTTAATTAATTTTTTACTTACATACATACATACTACATTGTAAATTTCATGGTTTAGTAAAAAAAAGTTGTGCAAATGAAAAAAATAAATTAAAAAAAATGTCAATACATAATTTGTTATTTTTCAAAGTTTTGTAATAAATCAGGTGTTTTATAAGCTTATGCTGTCTGTCTGTTGACCTGTGCCTCGTGTGGTCTACATTCGTTTGCATGGAAACCTTTATGATTTTGGACAGCCCAGCGGTTAAATACATGGTACAGCTGGGACGGATGTGGTTCACACCGAAACCAATCGTCCGCAGCATATTCTGTTCGCAGTCATATCAAACCCGATCTTCGGCCGAATAGTTAGCTCGAAATCATACCGTACCCTAAGTTTGGTCGAAATTAGTTTCAATTTCAACGCTAAGACCGTGTTAAAATATGTTTAATTTGCATTTGTCCCTTTTAATCTCAACGAGGTTTGTTCCATTAGGTGCTACGAGGCTAAGACTAATTCATTAGTTTATTTTTGCTACATTACTTCGTTAATCCCGAATGAATTGTAGTTCAACTTGAATTGAATTTCGATTTCGAACGAACTTCGGTTAAGCCCAATGCTTACGGAATTTTAATCTATCGCTTATAAATTTACCACAATTCATTAATTATTCTTCCCCCCTTTCTTTTTTGAAACTTTGAACTACAAAAACACTTACAAACGCTGGTATTTGAGTAGTCAAAAGGAAGGCGGCAGCCTCTTTAACGAGGTGTCGTTGCTTGGAGAGTTGTTCCGGTGTAGCGGCATGCTTGATGCCAGCTGAGTATACATCTGGATTGAAGCGGACATCGAATTCCGATTCCTTTAGCGAAGCGACCGCCCGCGCAGCCGCTGCTACCACGGCTCGGGACCGTTCACCTGCTATTATATAATTTCTCTTGAATATATTTCAACACTAGTTTTTCCCACGACTCCAGACGCATTTGTTATTGTATTTTCCGTGTTCAAAAACGCGTATACATTTTTAAGGCCAACAATTGAACGTAAGAAAATTGGTTCGCTTCAGCGCCATCTAGTAACCTACTATAGTAATATGAATAGCATTAAAAGGTTCTCCATGAAAATACTTGGATGGTAATTTCCATGGTGATCTGTGAAATGATGTTATAGTTATATTTGTATATAACACCTTTTAGAAATACTTTTATGCTTATAAATTAAATTTTTTACATTTAACCCCTTATATAAATGTGTTACACACCGAAAAAGATATATAAAATGAATTGAGACAGTATTAAAATGTAAATGAAAACTATTAAGAGTACTTTTAAATGGGTGTCTCTATTCAGACATAAGTTTTGAATATTATATATACACATAATATTTAGTTATATTATTATGGTTAAACTTACAAACACTTTCCTCTTTTTCGCCACTGCAGATTGAATCGGTAATACTTTCCACAATTTTTTTAGCGACATCTGTATCTATTTCGGAATAATTCTCGTTCAATAACAAGTCATCGTCTTTAACCTTATCGGTCTTACTCTCTTGATCGCTACTACAGATATTTGTTTTACATTCTTCTTTCTTATCTACCTCGTTCTCTGCCTTCTTATTTTTTTTCTTTACTTCTTTATCCTTAATATCTTTGTCTTTGGATTTTGTTTCCTTCACATCAGCTTCGCTTGTCGCCTCTTTTTTGTGTTCCTTGTTAACTTCTATAGATTTTTGTTCTGAATCGCGTTGACGTTTAGCACTTAATTGTTGCAAGTGGAAGGCGGCATACCGGATGAACATGAAGTATCGAGCTCTAGAATAAATTATGCATATTTTATTGAATTATATAATAATAAAAGTCGTGGTTGTCTAGTGGTTTGATGGGTGGAATATTATCCGATGTCCGCAGGTTCGAATCCCGGCATATGCCAACGAATTATTCGAAATTTCGCGTACATTGCTAACACTATCAGCCGACGGTGAAGGAAAATATCGTGAGGGAACCTGAATCTGAGAATGTTTTTATAGTACCACCGTGAAAAAATATAGAACTGTGGATTTTTCAAAGTTTGAAATCGCCAATACGTCGTGGGCTGACGCGGTGCTTATGCCCATACCTTCTTTCGAGAAAAGGCGTACGGCCCTGCAGTGGGTCTCTTACAGGCTGATGACAATAAATAAGCAGCCTTCAAAAATGCAATCCCTAAAGATTCATCAGAATGTCCTTGAACATAATTAGGTACCTACCTAGTTTTGGATTGTCATAAACCTCCCACTATATATTTTCTATTTGGTTTTGAGGAGTTCCTTGGTCCTCAAAATCCAAGGTCCAATGGTAATTAAATTACAACGGGACCCACTTGAAGATTTCCTAAATCGGTTTATAAATGACGAAGTACTGAGGTAAAATACATTTAAAAAAAACATACGTATTCAGAATTCCGAATTCTTCTCTTTGAAGTTGGTTAAAAATATAACAACAAAATGAAATTGTCATACAATATAAATTTATTTGTATATAATAATATATACTGGTACTCACTCAACAAAGCTGTCAACCAACTCTTGTCTAAGGCAACATAACTTGTGCTTGTGTATTATTGGGAAACCCATTGATTTAATATCCTCTCTTAACTCATCGTCTTCCACTGTAAACATTTTTATTTTTAAATAATAATTGCAGTCTATTTTCATATATTATTTTAGTACATTTTCTTTTTTCATTAATCCCTCGGCTTAATTTTTAAAACTTAGATATTAAAATGGTGGATTATGTTTTTAAATTCACAGCATCGGATATTGTAAATGTCATGGTTTAGAGAAAAAAGTCGTAGAAATGAAAAAATAATTTAAAAATATATTTTCATTTGTTTTTTTTTCATTGTTTGGTAATAAATTAGGTGATTTTTTAAGCTTATGCTGCCAACAGACTATTGACCTGCGCCTCATGAGGTCTACATTCATTTGTAGGGAACTTAAACCTTTATGGTTTTGGACAGTCCAGGGGTTAAACATTGTGAAGAACATATGAAAAATAGAAACTAATAGAAATATGGGCCATTCAACATGTTGTACATGGGAATTGAACTTGAAGTAACTTGAATAGAAATTGAACTTTGTTACGTTTCTAATTGGTGTTAGTAGTGTCTGACAGTTTCTCTCTGGTACATCCACAATAAGACCATATTATAGCCCATATTACCGTATTTATGGTGCAATGAGGTAAATACAGTATAAGAAATAGAGAAAAATGGAGAATGACAGAGAAATAGAGTATACATAACAACCAATATCAGAGTTTCAATCATAGAGATACAGAAAATCAACTATTAGTCTAATAAGACAGTTTTCATTTTGAATGTGTTATCTTCATTAAAAGTGTTAACATTCAACCCTTAAATGCCTATTGTTGCCAATTGTCTACATTTTTTATTTATTTTTTAAGTAACCTATAAACTCATACCTGTTCAAAACGATTTACCAAAATTCAAAACAAAAAACTATGCATTTAAAGATTAAAATACATAGGTATTACACATTAACAATGACCGATGCTTTTTTTCTTTCTTTCATAGATCATAAAATCTATCAGAGTACTGATAATATATTTAAAATGAATATGTAGTATGCCATGAACGTAGTGTTATTTTTAAAAGACTTACATTGTAGGAAGTTCACGTCTGGTGGAAATGTACGCAGAAGATCGAGTATATAGTGTCGGCCATCATTGCCTATGATACCTTTACACTCAACGCTGGAACACAATTCGATAGTCTCGCCGTTGGCGCTGATCACCGAGTGAGGCATTATCTTGAGTTGTTGACCGGCTTTACTCAACTAAAATAAAAAAATTTATCATATACCACGTTCCGTGGCACGTGTAGCACCGTTGGTACACGTTAACTTGATCTTCAAGACACAGACCAACATGTGGCATGGAACGTGTTAAACGATTTTGTAATGCGTTTTAAGTGTTCTGGCCTAAAACTATGTGAGTTTCATTTTTAATATAATAAAAATTAAATGTTAAAAAGATTAAAATATCATTTAAAAAAGGAATACTTTAAATACAGTTCGGAGGTTACTTTCATGTTCCAAGTTATAAAAATAGATGCGGTGCAACGCCATCTTGTAGTGACTATTACTAAAATATATAGTAGTAATATTTTCTCCATGAAAGGACATTCAAATATACCAACTTTATATGTAAATGTATAGATAATTACTAGAGAACTTACCAGTTCCATGTACTTGGGGTGAGACAGTACAGTTGTACCGAAGTCAATACTACCATACACGACACTCTGCTCTTGCTCTTTTTCCAGAATACCAGGGATAATGGACTGAGCGGTGACGCGATACCCACGGTAGTCCACCACCACGGTGCCCAGAGTATGTAGCCCTGGTGTGTCCACTGCACTGTATACCCTCACGCCTTGCAGATCGTTACGCTACAATTAAACATATTATTTATTATTTGCTACAATAATTCCATTATTTATTTTCGGTGGCAATTTAAATCGCATCATTTCTCAAGGTTATATTAATATTTTCTTTTACTGCGAAGAATACTAATGGAAAGTACGATACAATTCAGAGACAATCGAGTCTCATCGATTATGAAAACCGGAAGAAATAGTATAAAAATAGCCCAACCACGAATTTTTTCGCAACAGTCGAATAATGACGTCATCCTTTCAAAGATCTCCAACCTTCTTTTTTGATACTTTATGGGTAGGTGTTTGATTACAATCTCACCTGATGTTTAATGACAATATTGCCTAAGATGGTAAACACGCTAAACTTAAATAGAGACTAGCTTTCAAGGGTTTCCACTAGAACACATCTATAGGTGCTTCACATCAGATTTTCAACTCGAGGGTGGTAGCTAGCCAGGCAGGCATTACAAAATGTCCTATCATCGTGCAAATATATAAGCGCGTCACAGGACGTCCGAGTTTAGTTCTACTCTGGACATCAGTACAAATACGAGACAGAAAGACGAAATACTACAAAGACAGAAGAAACAAAAGGGCAAAATCTTCAAGCGGACTGTGACTACACCATTATAAGGTATACGTGTGACTATAATATAATTGTGTAATAAGTGAGTCTATTTAATTTTTGTTGATGCGAGTACCAATAAATTCTTTTTAACGCAAACGGAATTTATATTTCCCACATACGCTGCAATATGAAGAAATTCTAAAGTAAATTACACAAAAAACTTAATAACACACCAGTGACTATGATGATATTATATTAAATAATGTTAGCGATGTGTAGTATGTTTGAAGCGATGATGGCTTAGTTGTTAGCGTGATCGGAAACAGCGTCAAAGGACGTAGATTCGAATCTTAGTAACTGAGTCGGAGCTTTCGGTAAAGGAAAACATCGTTATGAAACTATAGCATAGTGGTAGGGTTTTTTATAAGTCCGCCTGGTTAGCTACGACCATCAAGTTGATAATCTGTCACCAAGCACTTGTTGGTGTGTTCCAGCAGCTACATTTGAGAGCCAGTCTCCCTCTAAGTTTAGCATCACTACCATCTTAGACCACATCATCATTCAACGTCAGGTAAAATTGTAGTCAAACGCTAACCTATGAAGTATAAAAAAATACATACCGGTGCGACAAAGGCTGCAGCGTCTCCGCCCAAGTCCTTGTAATGGTCGCGGACATCGAAACCGAGTGAAAAGAATATATTGTTCCATATAAACATCTGCATTTTGGGTTCTTCGCCGGGATTGATCGCCATCACGTTCCCGTCGACGACCGCCATAGCGCCGCGGGTCGCAGCAGCCACGAAATCACTGTGTACCTATCAAAATAAAATTAACTTACCACGATGCCTTAATAAGGCTATTAATGCGTGCATCAGTAAGCATTAACCATAGGTGTGAAGAAGAGCACATCACTTTGCTCAAACCTAAAGTCAAAATACATACACTATTCATTACAGATATATAACTGTTATTGACATTTATACTACCGCCGTACGATGGAGGATGAGAATCTAACCAATCAGAGAAAAGTTTGTAATTTGTACATTTACTGAAGTACGTCTAACTCATTTTTTGAATAAGCGTAATTTGAGATTATTCATAGACGAAATAAAAAGCTATCAAACACACCTTTTTCCTACTCCAAAGTCAATATTGCAAAAAACCACAAATACGCCTTTAATTTATTTGGTAATATGATGTTTTGTATCGAATTGCAATGAATATCGTTATTCGTATCATGATTTTGATTGGGCGATCGTTAACTGCTCTCCATTCCTATTGGTTGAAGCATATTACTTCCTTGCTCAAACGTTGTGATAATACCGGCCGATTGTTGTCAATAATAATAACGGATAACGGATTGTCAATAGCAGCGTAATGTTGTTAGAATAGAATTTAGTCTTCAATAATTTGTTACCCATAGCGTAAGAATAATAGATTATACTATTAGTTATTGTAATTATGACAATCTCGTTTCGTTTCGGTTAGCCACATGATTAAAGATTATAGACAACGAGTATAGATGTAACTGCAATAAAATACTTGTATAATCATTTCTAGTTGCTTATAATAGTATCATGATTATTGTACATAACTAAATTACTAAATTGTTTATATAATTTCTTAAAACACAAAGTGGACGGGATTAGAAAATTAATGCATATAAAACAATCATTAAGGGCCATTCATAAAATACGTCACGCAAAATTTTCCTTTTTAAAGAAGCCCCCCTCCATTTGTACTCAATATCATATTTACTGCGACTATACATATGAAAATATGAAACAAATGACTTTCTATCGTAATATAATAGAATCGATAGATAAATTAGCAAAATTTCGTCGCATGTCCTTAGAGCGTATCACGGGAAGTGACAATCCCTCCTCCCATAAGTGCGAACGTACTTTATGAACGGTCCCTGTCGAGTAAATAATGAGGTTGTTTTAAATGCATCTTCGAGCAATACCCATATAAGCATAATATGAAGTAACAGGAAAATAAGTAACAATGTTAAGAAAACCTTAAAAATAGCTCTTTCGCGAAGCAAACGTTCAGGTAACGTGGTACGAGGAAGTTCACGGGTGGTTTGTAACTCTTCGTTCCAGTCGCGAGTCTGCCCCGGAATGTGTTCCTCGTAGCCCAATTTCGATGAGAATGCTAAACAGAGAAAGATTTCGCTTAAATTAAATTACTGGACTGTTCCGACTTCTGTACATTTCGATCTGTATTAATGTTCGTAGTTATATTCAAGACTAGCTGATAGTCGCGATTTCATCCACGTTGTTTATTATCTTAACAATATATGTTATGTACAAAAGAAAAAACATAAAAAAAATTATGTGTGGTTTTATAAGCCCGCGGTGCAAATGAACGTTTTTTTTCGGATCGTTGGCATTTTACTGATTTTTTTTGGAAAATTATTTAATTTAGGGTATTAAAATCACGTTCTTATTCATTTATTTATTTATTTATTAGTGAATTACACTTTTAATAGCAGTTTCCGTTATTATTTACGAACGTAATATTGTACATGTGGAGGAAAGTACTAACATCCCCCACAAGACCATTATATGCGTTATATAGCGAGTATAGTAAATTTAAAAAAAGCCTATTAATTTCATGGCTTTTTTTTTAAAACAAATCTGACTATATTACAAGCCAGCAAATATTATTTCGAAAATTCTATCTTATGTAAAACTAATTTGATGATGTATTTCAGCTGCTGCATTTCAGATCCAGTCCCTTTTGGTTTAGCGAGTTTACCATCGTGGATAGGGTTGCCACCCGTACTTTATAATAAAGTATTGTACGTTAATTTTGGTAATTGTACCCTACACTTTCTTTGGGATTTTGAAAAGTTTATTCATATGTATTAATTCGTTAAGACGAATACACTGTTTGCTCAATCGATGTTGCCACTCGTTAACACCACATCACCTACGCACTCGTTTCTTTAGCAAATATTTTTGTACGCACCTTAACCTCAAATGTCAACAATGTCACTATCATTAATTGTCACAATTTCTTGTTTGTTTCATGCGAAGCGGTTTAAATGCAATAACAATAAGATTTAAAGTTTTATAGATTTATGCTTAATAATAATAATAAAAATTAAAAAATAAATAGTACTTTCTTTTAATACTATGTACTTTTTTTTTCGTACCTATAATAACCAATGTACTTCATCTGCAAATAAAAAGGTGGCAACCCTAATCGTGGACCATATCGTCATTTAACATCAGTTGAAATTGTGGTCAAATACTAAAACCTATAAAGTATAAATAATGATGGTAGCTATCTATTCGGACACGATTGTCATAGCAAGCCTTAGAATTTTACTCACATCGTGCCCCAAGAAGTTCAACTTTAAAAAGGCATTTCTACTTCGAAGTTTAATCAATCTTAGACAAATAAACTTACTATCTTCAGCACGTATAGCGTCGACTGTATGATCAAGCACTGGAGATGCCCACTGGTACACTTGATAGGGTGTGGCGACCCTTTCAAAGGGATGTTTCTGCATGCGCCTCTTCTGTACTAGCGCGAAGTTACGCTTGAACGCTGGTGATACGATACTCAACAACTCTATTAGGGAATGGCATAACAACGGCGGATTTGCGGGACGCGGATTGAAAACCTCTTCATTTGACCTGTAATTTTCAAAATTTATGAAATGTATATAAATAAAAATCAATTACCGAATATATGCAAACCCATTACTTCATAACTACTGCATCTATTTTGTTAATTCTTTTTTATTGTGTTTGCAATTCTCAGGACAAGGTTTGTATAAAAGCGAAAGTATAAAAAATCGTTTGGGTTACGAAATTTCCGTATAGAAAGTGAGTGAGTGACTGAGTGAGCGAACGAGACACTAGCAATATCTTAAAAATATTGACTGAACTGACAGATTAACCTTTAAGAATTGATCACTCGCCATTTTATTTAATTACATGGCATACTGTAAAGGGAACATTTATCCCGTTTTCATAATTAGTACGTCCGTGTGAAGCCGGGGTGGCCAATTAGCACACAATAAATAATTACCCAGATAAGTTCAAAATCACTTTTCAAGTGACCTGCAAGTGATAGATTATAAGCTATTGCATAGACAAACTAATAAAATGTTACAATTTTTAATTTGATAATTTAAACTTTTTTTGCATAAAATTATAAACTTATCTGGATTTATGAGAATAATCTCAGAAATGTTGAAATTTTAATCGCACTTGAGATTAGTATAATCTCTATAAGTTTGAATTTCTCATGCAAGTTCTATGTAATTGTTTTTCTTTGGAATATTGTTTATCTCTAGACCTGAGATGAAATCAATGTTTTATTATCAAGAAATCAAACATCGATGATACCATTATTTCGTCGAATATCAAAAAAGATTTTTTTTTTTCAAATCACGTAATTATGTTTATTACGTCGTAGTGGTCAAGTGGCTTGACCAGTATAATGTCAGTTTCATGTCCGTAAGTTCGAATCCTATCATGTACCAACGAGTTGAAATTGGTACCACTATCAGTTGATGGAGAAGAAAAACACCGCTAGGTAACCTGAATCTCAGAAATATTCTCGTAGTAACACCATATGTGGAAAAATATAGAACTGTCGATTTCTAGGAGTTTGAAATCGCCAATACATCGTGAGCTGACGTGGCGATTATGCCCATACCTTCCTTTGGGAAGACGCCTATGGTCCTACAGTGAGTCTCATACAGGCTGAAGAGGTGAAATTTCCTTAAACAGCACATTTCATAAAATAAACAACTTTTAAAAATAATTGAATTACTGGTTAAGATAAAATCCTCTTGGGCACGCAGTGATGTGGAAGTGGCGTTCTTCAAGAGTAACAACGTGCAGATAAAGGAGATCTCCGCACATCTTGCGTGGACCAGGAGGTGGGTTCCATCCCGATGTAGTCAGCACCTAACAATAAACAAGTTACCTCTTTTAATTATTGTACAACTAAACTTATTACACAGCTCGTTTGGCCTTTATGCGAAGCCAGTGTTCGAAACACACCTTTCTTATATCAAACTTACCTTTAAACACTGTGGGGCTTTGTTGTCTTTAGCGAGGCCTGGGTGAAGAGGCAGCAAAGGTCGTTCAGTACTTCCTGGCATTATATAGTCAGGAGGAGTGCAGTCTACACTTTCAGGTCTGGATTTCTTCTTTTCTGTTATAAAAAATATTTATGCTATATTCACAAAAATAACATGTATTTCGTATCATCTATATATACACATATATAAATAAGTGAAGACAAGAAAGTTCAGTATCTGTTTTTCCTTTGTTTGTCCACTGAGTTTCTTAATTTATTTTTTTCTTTATTATAATTCTTTAAAATAATTCAATGATTGTAGTGGTACACCCTTTGGCAAAAAATATGACGAAACTTTAAAATTAAAGAATTATGGTCGAATTTGGACGACTACTGGTTATATAAAAACTTATAAATCAATTACTAAATTTCCTGATTAAAGTTATCTTCGTAAAAAAGCGCGATTTAGGGTAAAAACAATGGCGATCTATTATTTTATATTCCACTCAAAGTTTGCACTCATATTTACATGAACGTTTGGCCATATTAAATATTTGAGTACTCTATACATTTCTTATACATACACATTCGCTTCTTACATTCACATTCTTATATATTCTATTAAATTCATGCTATTCAAAATAGATGTAACAAAATGAACCTCAAATGTATAGTTAGGTTCTTTGAATTACACTTTTAAGTTGGGTTATATAGTGTGCATAAAATAAATCACATAAGCAAGTCTTTGTGGTGGAGACGAAACTTAGGTTAGCTATTTATGTATAACACTTGGAACAGATATTATTTTTCGTGATAACATTGAATTAGCTTAAACATTAAAGAAATAAAACTACATAAACATATTAAAACAATCAACAACAAATAGAGATTATTGTTATAACAGCTCTCTTATGAAGCCAAAAGATGGATAATTTGAAAAATATAACTATTTTAACAAACACTAATAAAATCACAACAACTAAATACCTAATATATCTCCTTGGGTGATGACGTTTAAAAAGGCAAGGGAACTACACTCCTGACCAGCATATGCATCGGTGTAGTCTATCGATTTTAAAAGATCCCTCACGTGGCGGACATGAATGCGAGCTTCGCGCATGGTATATGGTTCTTCTACCACCTGAAAAAATTTCAAATATTAACTGAAACTGGACTGGAACTGGAGAATGTTGGTTTGAAGGTAATAAGAGAGAATTGAATATTCGTTCTACGATATCGGAACTCCATTCAGTTTTTCGCATATTGCCTAAAAATATGTATCCTTACCAGCCTGCTCCAGTTTGCGGTACCTCGGTTCACTGATGTAAAACGACTGTGGCATAGACAAGCACGTGAGGAATATGATAAATACAGAGTGAATGAAATAACAAAAGGTGATTGGGGGTAGCTTGTAACCAAGTGTATAAAACTATTATAAGACCAGTCGTGCTGTATGGATTGCCCATACCCGATGCGCGGCGCTACAAAAAACGTCTGCGATATATTTTTACAGATCCTCCCGACAAAATAACGGCAGCTAACTTTCAGTACCCTTCCGTCCCTCGAAACAAAGCGTATGCGCGCCCACGCCCGCCACGTGAATTTTGTTCCCGCACACTCGTCTAGGCACCCCTCGGCAGCGACTCAAGGCTAGGTCCGATCCTCCGGAATGGAGCTCTCGAGCACGTTGCTTGTGCGACTACAGTGACACTGAATTAATTTTCAAACACTAGTTTTTACAACACATCACCAATCACCCCACACACGTGCACATACACACATGGAGGTACACATGTAGTTGGGTTTGTTTTTTTTAATCCCTTTTTCGAACGGAACTACCTTAGATTAACTTAGTAGTCAGATTCAAGATACATGTATAAGTTCGTGAAACAAACATGCTTGTGGTACACGTGTATGTTTCACGAATTTATAAATGTATGAAATAATAGTTAACTTAGTTTACGTTAGCTTAGTTAGACTCGGGATATATGGTGACAGTCGAAGCCGAGGCGCCCGGTGCGCGTTTGTGCTGGTTACCTATATAAAATCGGGTGAGTGCCTTAAGCGCTCCCCTTAGTAGTCCGGTGAAACTGTAGAGGCCTTGCCAGGTCAACAGTGTAGTCAGTTCGAAAAAAAAAAAATGTATGGATCTATGTGCTCGGCTTTGAAAGAGACGGATGAGAGAAGATTACAGGCGGCAGAGATGCGAATGTTAAGATAAATGTGTGGTGTAAACTAGAATGGGTAAGATTAAGAGGAGGATCAGAGGTATTATGAAAATACAGTAACAGAGAAATTGAAGAATAATAAGTTAGCATGGTATGTATGTTATGATGAGAGATGAAAGTCATGTAACCAGAATAGTATTAAGTATGAAGCTGGACTGATATAGGAGTAGAGGAAGACCGAAAAGGGTATGTGGTAAAGGTAAGTGTAAAAAATAATATGTGTATAAAAATTGGGAATACTGAGATACCATCTGATGGTTAAGTGAAGAGGGAAAAACCTTTCGTGTCGACCCTACTTAGGTAGGATTAGTGTAAGAAAATAATTATCATTAATCAAATCTATTCTTACTTTTATAACTGATCCTTCTTTTAGTCCTTCAATATTTTTCAACTCTGCAAAGTTATCCAAAGTAACACCATCCAATTGTAAGGAGAAGCAAGTTCTATGGCAAGTATCTTCTCGATCCATCAAAACTTGATGTATTTCCTGGACGAGTTCCATACTCGAAACTTGAATATCTAAGGGTTCAGCTCCAGGACTAACGATTTTTACAGTAAAACCCATGTCTTGAATGAAAACTACTTCAGCATCTCTCTTTTTCTCATCATCATCTTCAGCGGGAGATGATTCTCTATCTCCATCTCCATTAACAAATTTACTATCTGAACCGTTCAATTTATTAGAATCTTCAACGCTCAATACAGTCTCTTCATTTTCTTTTTTGTTATCAGAATTTTTGTTTTTAATGTAATCCTTCTTTTTATCAGAACAATTTACTTTTTCAGAAGTCTTATTTTTCTTATGATCTTTTTTCTTTTCGGTAATATGTTTCTCACTCACTATTGTAATCTGACATTCAACAGGTACAACAGTTTCATGAACTTCATCTAATTGACCAGATATGGAGCTAGTTTCAGTGTTAACTCCATTGGTGATTACCTCAGTATTATCGCTACCATTAATATCACAATCTAGTTCCTTTTTAGTATCACCGTTAACTATGGTGTCACAAGGTTTTTCTGTGCCATTTTGCATTATTTCTTTGGTATCAAGATGCTCTTTATTACTAATACTATTAATTATATCTATATCTATTTTACATTCTTCCTTTGTCATACATGAAGTGTTTGCTACCTTCAATTGATTCAATGATTTCTCACTATTCGATTTGGTTTTCTGGGATTCTAGAAGTGTTATCATGAAATATAAATATTATAATAATATGACTTCCTATCTCATATTCAGTGTTATTTATAGACTATAAATTATTTCGGGAAGTAATAAATATCCATAATATAGTGTAATTGGCGATAATACCATGCTAAAATGTCTACTTCATTTTGAGTAGTATATCTCTACTACTATACTATATCTATGTTATACTACAATGCTATGTATAGGTATATAGGATTGTTCTAGCAGTAGCACTTGAGACTTCATTACTATAAACACAGCCTATTATGATTGTCAGGCATATTGCTAATAATGCCAAGTGAGATTGTGGTGAAACATTAAGCATAAACATAAATTGTAAAAGCTACATTGTATTTATTTTATATCATGGCTATAACGCATATGAAACTTTGAAAATAAATAATATTCTTGTACTACTTTTTGGCAATGTTAAGAATTTAACAAACTTAAATTTGTGCACCTGTGTTCATAGGAAAAGGCGCAGCAGTTATGGACTGTGGTGAAGCTGGTTTTCGAGCAGCAGCTGCGTAAGATACACGCGGCACCGTAACATTGCCTCCGCCTCCTTCGTCATCTGCACGTCCGTTAGGTGTGCTCGCGTGCCCGTTGCTCACAGGAACCGTCTTTGTTGCCACACTTTTTTTCATTTTCGTCGCTTGTTTGTCCTGTTTCTCGACTGAAATGTCATGTTTATTTTTTTATTAAGATAAGTAAATGTTTATATAATCTATATACTTTTAGTACAACAATGAATGTAGTTTTACAGAAATAAAGTACACCATAAATAAAACAGTTATGTAAATAAAAATTAGGCACTAAGCCGGTTTCTAGGCTAACGTCGCATCGTTACAAGCGCGAGAGCATCGTGACAGAAAAACACGTGGTTTTCGCTGGCCCGATGCCAAGTATCTCCAGCATAGAGTCAATAATAGAGTGCTACGGGATGCCGCCAACAATAGACGCTGTCGACGTTCTCTTGTATACTCTGTACTTAACACATTGAATTGCGATTGCATTCTAAACTTACCCCAATTACATATTTATTTGATTATACCAACTTAATTGGGCAATATTTTTTTAATGTTACAAAAAGTACTTTCCCTTCAGCTGTTTATACCTGATTAATCGACAAAAAATCAAATAAATGTACTTACACATTTACAATAACCATGTTACAAACGAAAACAGTATCGAATAATGTAAATTGATTAACTTGATATCTTTGCTGCAAGATACTATCGTTGAAGTAAAAATCTGTAACATTGACGCACTCCTATGTCATTTTTCCGAATTACATTATATTTTACCTAGATGGCTTGTATCGTAATAGGTTTATAGACAGACAAGCATCATTTCTCCGTATTCGCCATTATCCTCCAACTATATTTACTATCACGTGAAGTACAGTTATTTTACGTACGGCTTAAAAGAATAGTAAAACAAGTTGCCCTTGATTCAATAACAATTTTTACTGCGTAACTAGTTGGCGGTAAGATAGTTTATAAAACGCAGCTTGGCCCAGATTGAAATAAATTCATGTCAGAGTTTGTTAATGGGTGACTGATAACACAAACCGTTAATTTAAAATATCGATAACGTAGAGTAAATATAATTATCGTTTTATTATAATTATTTTACAAGAATTTTGTATAATTTTTATTTATTAGTTCGTAATTTCTCTAAAAAAATTCCAAATCCAAATTTAGTATGTAGCCTGAGAAAATTATTTTACGTCTACTTATCACTAACACATTTGACACTATCTTTCTTACCTTTAACAAACAAGATAACATAAATAGGCGCTTGTAACCTAAGATAAGTATTAAATCAAATTTCTTGATAACCAGCCGTTGACACAATGCTGTCCCCTTTTTTGTTAATACTGCTATTCCTGTAGATACTTGGGTACACTTAGTTCTTTACCTATATATACATAGTTTTAACCACGTTAGAAATAACTGTATTAACTTATTTCTATATTCATAATTAGAATAGTATACAAATCCATAACTACATCTTTTTGTAAGAGAGCCACAACCTTCCCTTAGGAACAAGCTGTTGCCCAGCAATGATGTATCAATAGAACAAAGTTAAAAGTTGACCAAACTTGAGCCCTATATAACAGAAATGCAGTATAGATACAATACAAGTTACTAAGGGAGGCCTAACCATAATTTCTTTTATGAAATTTATCAATTTCTTAAATATCGTGTGAAAGTAGATAACAGAACATGCTACATCATCAAAGTATCAAATTAGTCCGACTCAAAACGCGTGCGTATCGATTGAAATTCCCCTCGGTAACGCCACGTAGGTACATAACCGTGTAAGTAAAACATAAGTCTGAATCAGTATGGGAATATATTATTTTATGGATGGTTTGACGTCATTATACTGCATGTGGAGATTATGTTTTTAAATTCAGATCAAGGGAATATTTCTAGTCAACTTCTACGAAGGTAACATTGATGGATTATGCAAACCAACTCGCAATTGGCAGCGCTTTCGATTGACCCACTGTTTAACCTTTAGTTCTGCTAAGATAATCGACAACTATGAAATCGATACCACTCCTTAGATCACAATACAGACAAATATTTCAGTAATACAAAAGAACTTTTCGTAAAAAAATAAATAAAATTGTGAAACAAATGCATTAGACATATTTACAAAATTTAAGACATTATTTTTATACGATCAATACTTTAAAAGAGGTTATTATTGTAGAATTGAGTTTCATCCAAAAATAGCAGAATATTAGCCACTATACTTATTACAAAGCACTTCGTCGCCGTTCATCTAATACGAGGTGTGTTCAAAAAGTAAGGTGACTTTTCAAATTTCGCGAGCAACGTACTTTCGATTATCGATTACTTTGTTTTTTATGTTGGTACACTCTTTCCGAACATCTGTACCAAGTTTCAAGTGCATAGCATTTTTTGTTTGGTTGTGAGAGGCGTAAAGGTTATAAGTGTTTTGCGTGCTCGGCGATTTTTTGCTATCGAAAAATATGGATCAAAGGATTTGCATCAAATTTTGTGTAAAAAATAAAATAAAGTGCTCCGAAACACTTGAAATGTTGACAGTGGCATACGGTGAAATTGTTCTGAGTAAAAAAAATGTTTACAAGTGGTACAAACTCTTCCAAGATGGCCGGGAAGATGCCAATGACGAGCCTCGCTCTGGACGCCCAAGCACGTCAACAACTGATGAAAAGAGAAGTTGCTGAGGATGTTGGTGTATCGCTTGGCTCGTGCCATGAAATTTTTTCTAACGTTTTGGGCATGAGACGTGTGTCAGCGAAGTTTGTTCCCAAATTGCTAAATTTTGACCAAAAGAACCGTCGCATGAGCATCGCTCAAGAACTGTTGAATGACGTCAACCCAACGACCCAGATTTACTCAAAAGGGTCATAACTGGTGACGAATCATGGGTATATGGTTATGATATCGAAACCAAAGTCCAATCGTCCCAATGGAAGAGTCCAGATGAGCCAAGACCGAAAAAAGCACGCCAAGTTCGATCAAATGTCAAAGTTTTGCTCACTGTTTTCTTCGTTTACCATGGCGTGGTGCATCAGTAGTTCTTACCATATGGTCGTACGGTCAATAAACAGTATTATCTTAAAGTTATGCGCCGTTTGCGAGAAACAATACGAAGAAAACGTCCAGAATTGTGGAAAAACAATTCATGGCTTTTGCATCACGATAATGCCCCTGCTCACTCATCTTTGCTTGTGAGAGATTTTTTGGCCAAAAACAAAACCACAATCATGCCTCAGCCACCATATTCACCGGATTTGGCCCCATGTGACTTTTTCTTGTTCCCAAAACTAAAGAGACCTATGAAAGGACGGAGATTTGCAACGATTGAAGAGATAAAGACTGCATCGCTGGAAGAGCTCAAGGCTATACCGAAAAGTGCTTATGAGAAGTGCTTTGAGGATTGGAAAAACCGTTGGCATAAGTGTATTGTATCTGAGGGGGATTACTTTGAAGGGAACAACATAAATATTGATAAATAAATAAATATTTTTTCTTAAAAATACAAAGTCACCTTTTTTTTTAAACACAACTCGTATATGATAGATGTGATTTGATGTCATTGGTGTAAATCATATATTACAATTTAGTATTGGCAACCATTTCTATTCTAGATGACAGAAAAAGCGACTGCAGATTATTAAGATATAGACTACATATCTCACCAAGTATATATACTCCTACTTCATATATAACTGAGTGCTTCAAATAGAAAAAACCTACTTTTTATATAGGTATTTGTCATGTCTATATAATTCCATTTAAAAATTTGCATAGTATATATGACTTATAAAGTAAGGAAATTTAATTGTTCATGAAGAGCAGACGGTTTTGACAATTTCTCATTTTATTCACAGTTTTAAAAGAATGACACATATCGGGTATGGAATACGGATATTTCGATATTTCGATTTGTTTGCTGTGCATTTCGCTTTGGAGGAAAGGTTTTTGTATTTTTTTTGAAGAAACGAATTAACAGCTCCTCAAGTATTTTTTTTATATTTTGGGAAACTTAAATATACGTATTAAATTTAATTATGCATGTAGACAAAAATGAAGGTTCTCTCATTAAAGATATAGATAGAAGACCATAAAAACTTTAGACACACACTCAGAAATTTAGAAATCTTGTCTGTACGTAGCTTTGACCGTTGAGTTATAAAGTTAGTTAGGTTCTCTACAAGACGACTAATACTTGCGAGTTATTTTTACTCAGTATTTCCGAACAATCAATAAAACCATTGCGTAAGTGGAAATGTATATATCAGCTATTTTTATTCCTTCATAGAGCGAAAGTATGTGATTTTTTCACAATATGGTGTGTAATCATATATTTGTTTCAGATTTCAATTTTAAAGAAAAATTTTTGCTTTCTTTCAATGAGTGATGTGAATATGGTAACTAGGATTCCATATTTGTGAGGTATATTCAAGATGGCTTTGGGTAAAAGAATAATAAAGAATCTTGAATGTTTTGACATGCTTGAATTCACTGGACAATCAATAAAGAAATATCCTTGACATTTCAAACTTCCTTGCAAACTTCTAGCGTTAAGATACTGTTTTGACCTGTATAAAAATGCAGGTTATCCAAACACTAAAGATGTCTCCGATCCATTCCAGAATTCTTACCAGATATCCCGTAAAGGTAGTAGTAGACAAATAAACAATAGACGGGTCATGAAAGCCTGGGAAAAATGCACATATTGAAACCTTACCGCTCCGATAATTACAAGCAAACGATAGGGTTGTAAAAATAGTTCTTCTTTAATCTTTTTGATTTCCTTGACTAAAAACAGCCTTCCAAAGATTTCCTCCCTACATTTTATGAGGTTTAAGAACAACAAGGGATACCGGGAACATTTCTATTTCAAGACATCGAAGCGAATATCAAGACAAAATATTTCTACAAGCGGACAACGACGACAGAACATTACAAGTTGTAAGTACAGTAACCATGTGATAGTGAAACTTACTAAAGTTTGTTTAATTTTTGTCTTTGCGAGTACAAATATACTAATTTCGACGCCAATGACATTTTACGGGTTTAACAATACCAAAAACGCTCGAGACCAACTCCATAGATCAAATTCTTTGGACGACAATTTAACTTTCGACAGATAGCCAGCACCGGCCAGTGTGGAGTATAGGCATATAGAAATGTATATTTATGAATATAAGAAGTACCCTAAAAATGTACGAAATAAATATAGCTCTGCTTTAACCAAAGAGTAAAATTTGAAAGAACGCTTCAGTACCTTATGCAAATAATTTACATACCGTTGATCGAAAAAATATAGACACTAAATATGCTATTTCTTTTAATATACGTTTATAACCACTAGGGCAAGTTTTAACAACATAATCAATTTCTAACATTTATTGTTAGCCACAAATCAATATAAATTGAAAAGAGAAACACGTAGTCGTTAGATGATTATTTTGTTTCTGTGTCCTGATTTTCTACGGTACGAACGCTTTAAACAGAAAAATATACTAAATGGCGTAGGTACAAACCCATGTAATACGTAACACAAAGTTACACAATTGCACACAGATTTAGCATTTATTTAGAACGTTTTCTTTACGTTCTTAGCCTCATGGAATTCCGACCACAACAATGAAACTTTGCATGCTTCTTGTTATCGGGAATTATTGTGAATTTTGTAAGATAAAACAAAAAACATGACATATTATAAAAATACGACTATTTTAGAAACGCGGTAAAATGATCGATCAAATAATCTTGATATTTGTAAATATTAAAACATGAAACTCTGAATACTTTTAGACAGTAAATGAGTTACTGTGATTTTTATATTTATACCAACACAACAATATTATGGAATAGAAGTCTAATAGTAAGTAACATAATGTACAATAACAACAGAAACGTTAACAGTATCTTACTTAACAACAGTTCTTGTCATACCCGTTTATTTATATTTCAATACAGTAACCACATAATAATAAGGCGTTCTCGTAAAGTTTTCTTGAGCTGAGCAAGTTTCACGGCATCGATATGTATTTGCGCCAACGTTTCTCAAGTTTATGCAAATTGTCATCTCACGATGCAATGAAGCGACCGAAAATATTCCATAACTCAACGTGAAAGTTTAAAATATGGAAAACATAAATACTCCCGTATTTTTATATTTTAAATGGAATAAAAACTTTGAAAGTTCCTACATGGATACTACAAAATATCTTATTACCTTAATTGTATTTTAACATAGACGTTCAAACGGCTCAAGTTGTATTTTAAGAAGCCTTTTTTTACATATTTTAACCGTGTTTCAACATTCTCGCTCTATTACAATAGAAAATGTAATGCCTTATTATAGATATGTATGGGTATAGATTATAGGGTTTGTTTACCATTTGACCACAATCTTACCTTTCGTAAAATAACGATGAGCTATAAGATGGAAAACACGCTAAACTTAGAGAGGGACTGGCTATCAAGTGCAACTGCCAGCTGCCTATTTATGCTTGGCGACAAATTCTCAACTTGAGGGTGGTAGAAAAACCCCTACCAGCATGCCATGGTTTTATCACGATATTTTCCATCACTGAAAGCTCCGTTTCATTCGTAAAAAATCGAACTTACGTGGATAGACCAACTCGCTGTACGACCTTATATTATTATTTGATCCATTAAAATTCCAGAAAAAAATCACATTCGATTTCGTAAAAAAAAATTATCGAGACCAAGTCATGTCGTTCCCAAACATAATGATACAATCGCGTTGTTCTTATTTTATCCCAAAAAAATAGTTTATTTTTCAACAGGTTGTTGAAATATATTATCGTAAAGACTCAAGTATGGCATAAGTAACTGTTACGAGTCTGCTAAAAAAGTATATTTACAATAGAAGTTAGATTGACTACGAAAGAATTGAAGAATAAAATAACTACCAATACAAGGTTCACCCAGAGCCTATTATCATAAAAAAATACATAAGACGTTATCGCAATATGTGTAACTGTTATTATTAATCATTCATAGACCTGCACATATTGACGATATCTTAAACACAAACATTTATTCGTTTACATAGATTACAAAAAGACAATAAGTTTTTCAAAAATATTTTGTAATATTACCTCAGCCAGTATTTTACGAGCAAAACTAATACTTCCTATACTATGAAGCAACATCAGTAACTCCCCCTCCTTTTCTTTTATATAAGAAACGTTTCAATAAGAACGGCCTTTATGAGCCGACCTCTTACGTCGCTGACGAATAAATAGAACATTCAAATGATTTTTCATATTTTTTTCCATCTTAATAAATTCAAATAATTAAAAAGAGATAAGAGATCACCTAAGCTTAAAATTATGATAAGATCAGGCATAGTTACAGAACTTATTTCACTCATTTCAACAATCAGATAGATTTCTAATTACCAATAGTGCTGATTTAGGTCCATTTAGCACACGACCTCAAGCATTGGCTCTGGCACCACCATCCATTTTAATAGGCTCGCTACTTACTACCAGGGGACCGACTTTTTTTATAGTTTCCTTTAAATCCTATGGACCCTATGACTAACTAAAAAGTAAACATGTGTGGGAATACTACACTGCCGTCCAAAGAATGATGGGCGCATCTGCCGTTTTTGCATATACTCGGATAGGTATATCCCATATTATTGTTTTGTGCATCTATGGGTTTGAAATTACAGTTATTCAAAAAACGAGTAGTTAAAAGTGCAGTTTACAGACTTTTAAAATTTTCGTCGATTTGTTGTAGCTGCAATACATGTGAAGGACCTTTTTTAGTGAATTCACCTCTTTTTTTTATTCCATGAAAACCACCTAAGACCTCCTCATAACATTGACTACAGGCCTCGCGCTAGCTTATACCGCCTCTGGTCGAGTGCTAATCATCTTGTCGACCACGCGGCGTCACCCAGGTCTTGATACCGCGCCCAAGTGCACCACAGTGAACTCATACAATACCAGCCTACTAATCGCAAGCTATGTAAAAGAATATTTTGTTATTTTTTATTGCCTCAGCGCATCTTATTGCGATATTTACAATAAAAATAAAATTTATTTTATTCGATTGGTTTTCACTACAGTAAAGTAAAACTACTAAAGACCACTAAATAATGTGGTTTTTTTAAGTGATCCTTGTAGCTTATGACTTACTATAACTACTCCAAGCTGAGCTGCAATTCAATAGAGATCATTCATTGATCGGTTGCTTGCAACCAAAGAAGTGTGTTGCGTCAATAATTGGTGTGGCCTTGATATATTTAACGTGCATGCATTTTGAAAACTTCGTTTATATTTTCGAACATAGAATCAACATTCCCCTGGTATTATATAATTTTATATTGCCACAAAACATAAACGACCTTTATTGTTTTATAAATAACATTCAAGAGTAATTTGTACACTAATTAGGTAAATTGGTGCAGAGGTCATCATACATATAGATGGCTATAACACGTTATATTAGGTATAAAATATATAGCGGTATGATGATATAGACACGTCTGCAGAGAGGTGATATGCGCCACTTAGAATTATCTATTTATATTAAACTGAATGCTTTTAGAATCAACATACGATAATTTATTTTTTTATCAACGCAATTTTTTTTTCTGGATTACAATTAGTCACAATTTTAAACCAACTACCTACCTACTTTAAAACTGACTACAATCAGACGACTTACTATCGAAGTTTGAGATACCTTTACGCACAGGACGAATTTTTGTATCACAACCGTGATTGTAGATAATTATGGATATCACCCCCATTTGTTCGAATATCAAAGACAATGTATAAAAATGTTACAATTTTAACCTAAATAAAGTTGAATATATTTTTTTAATATTTTTGATACTTTTTATCAAAGAAACTGGTTCAAGGATTTTACGTCTATATTGTCAAATCTCTAATTCATAATGATAAAAGTAATTGCTAATATTTATTTGTTCTAATTTTAGATTATAAATTAATGAATTACGGTAAAATTTAAAAATTGAGAATTTATACTCTATATTGATATTATAATTTATTTAAGTTTAAAATTTCCAGAACTCTTTCAATCATATATTTGTGAAGGTTTTAGGCACATTAATATCTAGTTCTAAAACCAATTATAATTTTTGATACACGTTTTTTATAAATTTGATGTACTGAATTAATTTATGTCTAATTATATTGACTTGAAACATAATAATATAATGTTATTTCAATGTAATTCAATAAATTGATCATACATTTTATAAAGTACTAAATTAAAAGAAAATATCTAAACTTTTCCCATTTCATTAAATATATAACAGTGGAGACTTTTACTTTCATTCTATTTTATATATACCCATATTGAAGTATCAAATACAACCAAAGCAAATAAACATTAATTTAACTTTGTATAAAATTCTTCTAACTATGTTGTATAATAATACCAAAGTAAAATCCTAGTTTTCTTTAAGAATGTGCCTGAGTAGTATAGCAATTTTATTGAAAATAAAATAGATTATGGATTTAAATTTTAAAATGTACCTACTTATACCTATTTTTTTTGTAAATAAACAAATGCATCCTAAACTGTATATATCCTTATTAATATAAAAATACCCTGGAAATGAATTGCAGCTTAGACATACAAAATTTTATAGAGTTGGACACCACAATTAGTTTTAGTGTAAGTTTTGTGTTTTGTCAGAGTATGTCTTGAAAATATGATGTAGGTATGTAGTCTATTGTTTAACCGTGTAATTGAAAATAGAAGGGTCATCTTTATCACCAGTATATACAAAATGATCTGCATTCTCTGATTATTACAATGCAAAATTTTATTTTACTACTTTTTTACAAGTGACTATTGTAAGTGATAATAATTGTGAATATAAAAATTGAGCAACTATATTTATATATGTTATCAAATATTTAAGTTTTACTTTTATTGATAAGCACATTTTAATTTTTTTTGCATGTATATTACAAGAAGTAAAACACAAACATTAGGTATGTGTAACATCTGAAGAAATTATTAAAATATAAACATCAAGTATTTCAATATGTCCATGTATAATGCAGAAAATAATTTATAAACTTACTTACTAAACATAATTAGTGAGGTTTGTGTTTGAAATTGATGCATCTTATTAATAAACAGTCTGATATGTGTTAAATATGATGTTCTATATATAAATATGTAAAAAGATATAGATATAACCATAAGAGAATGCTGTATTATCATAAATATGTTAAACTCAGTATACTAATTTGCTTGTAAGAGTAAAATTTAAAATATGCACTTAAAAAACAATTGAATGTCAATGCTATAAAAATGTAAAATTGTAAATTTATATTTATTAGATCCAGACCAATATATGCATATTTATAAATGTCATTACAAATTATCCTTTTGCACCAACAAAAATATTTTTCCAAATAAAATATATTGAATATAGACTTGTTTTAACCTAGTATCAAAAATGTGTGACACATATACTCACAATAGCTGAATTGACAATCAATAAGTAATTATAGTTCATAAAAATGATAGGAATGTGACTAAATTTTATGTTAGTTCACTATGAATACAAATGTATCAACTGAAAAAAGTAAATATATTTTTTTTATTGACTGCTGAAATCTTACATTATACAATGTAAATAAATGATGTGTTTCTAGATGTAATTTAGCATCTCAAGTGTTCTTATGCTCATTGTACACACATGCAACACTTTATGCAGTTGTGTAATATTTTACATCATATCCATGTCACATCTTTCTAAGAGTATACATAATATTAAAATATAATAAAGTTTCCATAATTTATTAATTAATTACATGTACACAATTATTAAGGTTCCATATCACGTTTATTCATGGAAAATTGAAATGATCACATGATTTTTCAAATGTAGTCACATGACTTCAATAAATTCTGTATTCGTACACTTATTCATCAACAAAAAATATTTAAAGTTAATAAGAAAGAGCGTTTCTGTTGTTACATAACTGTAAGCATGACCAAATAAACTTACCTTTGGTAACATTTTCTCCTCTACTTTTATCATTCACTGTACCAGTCGAAGGACATTTTTTCACTTTCTGCGAAGTAGTTTTCGAAGAGTTATCATTCACTTCACTACCGAGCGCCATCACAACACGAGGAATCAATCCAGTTCAGATTGACCGCGATGACACGGCTCGACACTCAGCTGAAAGAACACATGCGGAAGATACAAGGTTCAATTTCGACTGACAAAAGTGACAAGATTCAAAGTACAATAAAATCCGTCAAAATTAAACATCCAATACCAGAGTTAAAGGTTTATTATGAGAATGCTTAAATATTGCATTCTAATATTTATTTTGTATGTATTTGCCAGTGCAATATAGCTCACGATCACGATTATCGCATTGCTAATACAATCTATGGCTAATATCACGGCAAAGAATCGTATCACTCAAAGAATACCACCGGCCATAGACAAGAACCTGCACATTCGACTAGCACAATTTCTCACCTCCCTCTACTCTAACAAATTGTGCATAGATTAGAATAGTATTGTGTGAGTAGAATAGAAATTGTGTACTTCGATAAATTATATGACAGCCTGTCAAATGTTAAAACAATTTAAAAAAAAATTGCCGCTGTCAACCATATTTAAATGTAGGTACAAATCATAGAGTGTTTTATATCATAGAATATAAATACAGAGACAAGTAAAACTTACTACAAATAGTTATAGTGCTTTGTATACTTACCCAGGATATTTTATTGTGTTTGCCTTTATTATTACTTTATTTATATAAGTGTCCATACCCTTAAAATCAAATTTGTTATTATCTATGAGTATCTTTTGTTCTAATACACAATAAATACTACAATATTTTCCTCATTAGATTAGTACATGCATTGGTTTATTGTTTACCCAGTTTGATGGTATTTATAGACATGTAGTATATCAAAACATTAGTAAAATAATATAGTTGTAGTCTTCTATATAGAAAAGTAATTGAAATATGTAAAATTAAATTACGTTTCCTTTCTATACTCCTAATAAACCATCAACGCTTTTACTTATAAATTGTATTTTCGCGTAGAGAAAAGGATAGCTTTGCATAAAATTAAAAATAATATTATTAAATAAAGAAAAATAATAGATTAATACTATGTATTTATTTACTTTCTTTTTAACATTAACAAACTGAAATCAACAATTGCCGAGAACTTAGTATAGCATATGTAGCTACTTTTACTTTTTATTCAAAATTTTGGGTTATTTGATTCTACACTTCATAGTATTGTAGACATCTCAAGTTATACAGTTAGTAAAGAGAATGGGAAATAATATCGCAAAACATTAATCTTAAAATGTCACAAATACTCTCTAGTCATCGGAAGACACTATAATAATATTATCAACCCACCTTGATAATGACAGTAATAATTTTCAATAAAGATCATTGGTTGCAAAAGTTTAAAAAAAAATGGTTGCAAAAGTAGAAAGAAAAAAAAAATATAAATGTCAAACTCTAAATTACCCACTATAATCACGGATAACTCTAATTAAACTTTTACATTCTTCTTTTCTATTTATGGCACCGCTGAAACATTTGCCAGTGACAATGTTATGTTTCAATAAAAACTGTAGTACAATATTGCCTTTCAACATAGGTTTACTACAAAACTATTAAAAACGTAAGAAATTACTCAAATAATAATATATTAAAATATGGATAATAATTTGAAAAGTCCGTTCTCTAAATATGATTTTTAAAATTGTAATTGTTTGATTATTTATTTTTTTACAACTGAACGACATTCGAAAGTTTCCGTATATTGTCAGACCTGTTTATTAAACCATATCCGTAATAAACCAGAATCTTGGCATAGAATTGATACATCAATGAAATTGTTTTATTATTATATTTGAGGCTTTTCGTTATTACATTCAGCAGGTTTTTAAGGACATAAATAGTATATCTCACTTTGAATGCAGGCTTGTAAACGCTTTAAATGTTAATTAACTAATCATAGAAAATTATAGAATACACAAATACGGTTCGTGCTGTGGATATGTCGTTACATAGGTATTTTAGTAATTTGAATAGATTAATGTTTTAGCTGAAAAATAATGGTTTATTTTATTTAAATATTGTATTGTATCACATACCTTGTGAGCCACCTTCGACTGGCTCACAACTTATTATTTAAACTGCCGATCCTGAAGTTGAACTGAAAAAGGATTTCGAATTTTGTCTCGCAGGGTTTATAGCAAAAGACTTGTTTCTACGTAGCAGCGAAGAGTGCTCTTGTTTCTGTTGCGATATCGAATCACCCTGTCTAGTATGCCGCCCGCGCCTGTATTCATCGTCTCCCCGCTTTCCTGTGCGACAACGGATCGCTTACCCGTCGCCGGCGGTGCTCTGCCAATCAGCGCGCTTAGTTGCGCGCGCCTCATCAGAGCACTACCTGATCTATTATACTGGCGGGGCGGAACGGGATGAGGCACCCTTCGCTATCTCTTTATTTCAATGAAATATGTGTACATACAATACTTAAAACTAGTAACATTATTTTAAACTATATCTAACTATTCTATATAATATTACTAGCGTTATTAATTCTAACGTGTTATATCTATATCTTAAAACTATAATACTAAACATAGGTACAACTATATCTAACACTATATACCTACATACTATTCTATACTACATCTGTGCAATAACTATGGAAATACATTATTAATTTCGACAAACTATCTAAATTGTCGCGAACATACCTTAAAATAATACATATACTTATATTAAAATTGCTGCTATTATGAGCTTACTAGGTAAGCTAGTACTGCCATCTATAATAACAAAAACAAGGTCGTAATAGTAGTAAGTAATTATTTATGTATTGTAATATTATATTTTGCAAAATAGTGATATATCTCTTCCTAATGAATAAAAGAAATCTGTATTAATGAGTATATTTCTACATATATAAATGTAAGTTTAATATTTTAGTTTACGTCAAAATGACATAAAATAATTCGTGCGTACCAGCCTTTAGTACAACATTTAAAATAATATGATATAGATGAATACAGCCAACTTCATTAAAATCATTTAAACTAACGGATACATGTGATAAGCCTCTTCATAGCCGACTTTCCGAAGAGCTCCAATGATAGACTAATATTTAAAATATAAACGTGGGTGTTTCAACACGCCCGACAGAAGTGATAACTTAAACTAATCTAAGTTGCACTATTTAATATTGAAATTGATTAACTTGAGAAAAGCTTAGGTATTACTTAATTTTTATGTATATTAATTTGATAACGTAAGGAAAGGATATTTATTAGTAAGTTATTTTATTGGTTATCAAATGTATTTTATTTTTAGTTACAATTTTTCAATATGTACACCTACCGCTACCGTATGCGTGAGAAAAAGGGAAACCAGACAGACTGGCACCGTACCGCGTTACGTAATGAAGCGGTTTACCCTTCCATAAGAAGTCATCACTTCAATAATAAAGTAATAATATACTTTATATATCAGTACACTACAATAATTCATATTGCCAATGGTAAAAATATTAAACTTCTCTAAAAATCTCACTCAATCTTTAATTAACACCTAACACTTTTTTTAGTTATTATAAAACGAAGTATTGGCTATATTTGTAAAATAGTTACGGTTATTATTACATACTGTGAATTGTAAAGCAACATTAATCTTTTACTCTACTGCTATTTTACATTAGATTGCCTTCTTAGACCATTGAAAAGTTACATTTGGGGTTACGTTTTTTAGAGGACGCAATTTTATTTTTTTGATGTGTAGGAGGTGTCAGTGTAAAGCTAAAATCAAGTTTGTGGGGTCGCCACCCTTGCCCCACGGCCGCCATCTTGAAAATAAGGTTGAAATGGTTATTACGATATATCTCTTAATCTATTTATCTGATAAAAAAAAATAGTCAACATTTTTTGTTGCAAATTTAATTCTCTACAACTTTGGTCCAGTATCTTTTTGTCGTAGAATTATAAATAAAAAAGTTATAAGCGAATATGTACAGAAATTCGAGAAAAAAAATTATATTTTTCGATATAACTTTTTTTTATCATTATACGAAAAAATGATATCAGACCATTTTTGTAGATTGTTTTTTTAAGGAATAACTTTTATAAGCAACATTTTTTTAATTAAGTCAATAGCTAAGGTTTTACAGGGCTCCGAAGTGAGTATTATTTTTCAGTACTCTTAACTATACATATATTATACGTGTGTACTATGTGACACAACTTCAGCTCCTTACAATAACGGTAAAATGATATCTACTGATAGAAGGATCGTCTGACAAAACTCGTAACGTGACAGTTTACTATCACTGTCTTTACTTTTTTGTTAATAATTCCAGTTCTATGCTACCTACGCAGTGAAAGTAAATGGGGCTTCTGATTTCATGCAGAAATATAAATAAACTCATGTGACTTGGTTATGACCTTTTCACTAATAACAAAATTTGTGTTGATAATCACAAGAAAAGGTAAATAATCATTAAAAGAAATATCCCTTCACAAAAGGTAAGGAGATGAAATCCACTAGTTGTAATGGAAAATCTTCTAAATTTCCATTAGTGAAATTAACTGTATATTCTATTATGTACATATTATAACATAATTTTTATTTGTCTCTGTTATTCTTCTCTTTCTTCCGTGGTTATAACATATTAAATATCACCTGCCACAATACTATTTTCATTTTGCAAATCTTTTTCAAAAATCTATAAATCTACATTTAAAATTATAGAATTAGCTATCCTTTTTTTATAGTACAGAAATACTACATTGGGTACCCTCACACTATCGGGTCATAGTGAGACGGTTATTCTGGACTTCTACCGGCTAAAACCCCATTGGCCGCTCAGCGCGTATGTGAACCATGTTGCGGGATTGCGATGAGCAAACTCTGCAACCCTGATTTCACTCTCGGGTCTCCTGTAGGTGTTAGGCAGGGATCCTTCTCGTGGAGAGAAACGAAAATTCTCTCCCCAAATTCCTCGTAAGAAGCGGTGGTGAAAATTGAGCTTCACCTTCTCGGCCTTTCCTTACGCGGCAACGGACGCCCCCGCGTCCGTCACCTAAAGGCGTGTTATGAGGGCCTTAGATGGTGCTTCGTTCCGCGCTCTGCTCTCCCACGACGGATAGAATTGGCTATCCTGTAGCAAAAAAAAGGTGCTGTGCCATTCACACACGATAGAAGTGAAACTTCAGTAAATCGACAAAATAATGAGATGAGTATATATAACAAGGGTAGAATAATTACAAAGTTTATTTGTTTAAAAATGAAAGTTTTTTGATTAATTTCAAAAGATATATTATATTTTCGTCGTTTTTCCGTTGCATCCGGTTTGAAATCATGATTCTATAGAAGTTTCATTTCAATAAACCTTCATTTGTTAAGGATAGATGAAGAGAATTGAAATCATCTCTATGGTGCTTATGTTTAATTATGTTAAAATTTGTCTCATGTTTGAGTATGTTGAACTAATTGTAAATTATTTTGTGAGTTTATACCGAATTACAATTTTGTAGTGTCGGAGTTCAATCCGCTGGAGAGATTCATCCTTTTTAAATCGCTTAAAGTAATCGAGTTTTCTGTACCTACATACCAATTCTTTGATAAATCGATATCGAATCGCCATCCCTACTAGTATTTTGTTTATGTTGGAATGTGTCTACTAATTATTTTCTCAAGTCTATATATTTTGTTGTGAAAACTGGCTTCCGAAAACTACACCAAGGTACAGGGATACGTGTCCCTTTGGCGCTTTTATAATTATTTTGTATCATGTGAGATATTGAAGAGTTATTTCAGAAGATGCTGGATGGATGGTATTGTCGCTCTATAGCGAATATGCACGCAAATGAGACCGCTAGTGCGAGTAACAGTACCCCAACGGAAACGTCACGAGCCCGGGAATCACAAAAAGATTACTCTAGCGACAGCAGTAGTGACCCCGAACCTGAACCTAACTACAGAACTCAATACTTAGCATTGAAGAAAAAGCTAAAATATCTAATTTATGTAAGATGTCATAGTACTCTTTTCTAATTCATGAAATAATTGGATTAAAATATAATTTGTTACACAATATTGGACAACTTTTCATACATTACCTATAGGAAAGAAGTTATACTTCGTTTAGCGCGTTAGGGAAAAATTATGAGAGTAAATTTTTATGATGCTCTCGCACACCATCATGAAAAATCGACACCCTCAAGTTAGCTATAGTCAACATTTTATTCAAAAAAAGTATGTATGTATTAAATACCTTTTTTCTATTGTTAGTGTTGTTTATTGTACAAATGTAGAATAAGGCTAAAGATACAATTTTTGAAAAGTTTTTATTTTGATACACCAAAGAAGTATAACTTCTAAGGCATGGACATAAGTACACACACACTTTTTTTTAAATTATGTGTAATGGCAGTTTAAACTGTTTGTGTTGATGGTTGAATTACATTCTCAGATCTTAATGATTCATTGTCAGAAGGCTCATAATTTTTGTCTGAACTATATGCTCCAGCATCAATAAGGGAGTCTTGACTTGGCTCAGGCATAGCCACCTAGTAGAATAAGAAATCATCATTGATTAAGAAAATTAGTATATAATACAATGCAACAAAGTTATGTCCAATATAATATTATTATAATTATAATATAATAGGTTAGAAAAAATAACTTCATTTATTTGCATATTTGACGAGACTTCAAAACAATAAACTAGTATTTTTTTTATGAAATAAAACAATAACTTTAAAACTAGCTTATACCCTTGACTTTGTTGGCATTGTTTATATCTTAACAATATATTTTGTGTACAGAGAAAACACAATATGTACCACATTGCTTGACTTACTTTTCTTTGGCAAGAAAACAGCTTAATGCATAGTGCTTAAAAAATTCATAGTTGATTAAAATTTTAATGACTTTATAGAGTAAAACTATCATGATATTTTTTTAGATGAGGAAATTGGATGAAATTTATAATCTATAATATAAAAAAAAACATCAAAATCTATCCAATAGTTTTTGAGTGATGAGTGGACAACTGCAGACCTATATTATTCTATTTATATAAGATATAATGGATAACTTAAAATTTATATTTAACTTAGTTACAATGTGAGAAAAGGACTATTGTAGATGAATGACTGTGAAAAATAAATTGCAGTTCCATAATGAAGCGAGTTTGATTAACTATACTGCTATGAGAGTCCAGTGAGCTTGGGGCAACATTCTGGCCTTCACTTTCTTTTTCAACTTCTGTTGTCTTCTTTTTTTTCTCAGTATTATTTTTTTTCTGTTATATATGTAATAATAATAATTCAATCATTTTTAAGTGGCTTTTTAACTTAATTTTACAGGATTTTCTTTTTTATTCTCCTAGTACCTTTTAGTTTATTCTGCTGACATTAGAGATGGCAAAATGAAACACACATATCATCCGAGCAGATAGTCCAGGAAAAAATTGTCTATGTTAATATGTGCCTATTTAACATTCCTTTAAAACATTATTGTTAAACCCGTTGGTATTATATTAAACACCGGTTACCTTAGAAGTAATTTATTTTGTACTTATACAGACAACAATCAATAGTCCATACCACACAATTAAACTACAATCACATTTACACCTTGTCCTCTTGAAGATTGTTCTTTTCATAATAGTACCGATGTCCTGAATAGAACTCTGTTAGGATTTTTTTTTCAAATGGACTAACCGTTACTGCTTACTCGTACTTCATAGCTTCATCGTACTTTGTTGGGTGAGCGTTTAGGGCACTCAGCCGAATGGCATGAAGTCCAAGGGGGCAAAAGTAGCCGAGCATCGGCTTGTGTTGTTGATTTGAATACGACATCGCGGATCTAACTGAGCTAAGCTAGCTAAACTATTCATACACATATGGGTTAATGAAACACACATGTGCACCTACATATGTGCCTCAGGAACTCAAAAAACATGTATTTAAAATTTGACAACTTGGCTGAACTAACCAATCAAGTTTAAAAAGTATGGAATTGCGGCGCTTTGTATATACCTTTCAGTAAAGGAGGGTGGAAAACTCTGGAAGGGGGCCACTATTACTCCTATCCATAAAAATGAGATAGATTATTTTTAGAACCCCATTATGTTGCGTTCCCAAGGTCGATGAGACATTCTTTATTTATTTCTAAAAGAATTAAATAAGAATAGATTCATTACTCCAGAAGTTATATCCTAAAATCAAAAATTTGTTGATTTCGCAACACCATATTTTGCCACAAATTTACAGTTATATCATAGACAACAATAATGTTGTCAGATATGACTATAAATCTCTAATTCGTATTTATGATTTTACTATATACCTAGAGATCTTAAAATGGTGTCCAGCTTTACCAAACACTTGAAAATTTCATAAAAGCGGCTGGGACATGATAATGTCATTTTATTCGGTTTTAATATTATTTAGTACATTTTAATATTAATGGGAAGTACCATACGTACATGGTTGTAGTAAAGGTAAATTTAGTGACGAAAATAAATATTATATGTGTTTTAATTTTATGTGTTTCAGGAAAATGAATGTTTTCAAGATGCACTTAGAAATAGTCAAAAGAAATTGTTAAAAATTTCCAGAGATCGTAGCTTCCTCTTGGATAGGTTATTGCAATATGAAAAACCAGAAAGTACTACATCGGAAAGTGAGGAAACCGAGTCTTCTGATGATACAGATTATAATCGTATGGAAGTTGTAAAAAGGTGGTAAATTTGATCAAATTAAAATAATCGATTTTTATATTAATTGACTAACTATAGTTAGATAGCTAGATCAATTCAGATTATTCGTAATAGTCTGGACTGACTGGGTTAGTAAACCATGTTGTCTGATCGAAAACAATTTTCTGAACAACATGAAAGCTAAAGTCCATGGAAGTTTTTAAAGTCAAAGCAATGTTAGTTTGAGTAAAATAATATGCCATAGTGATCAGACTTAATATTAAATAAAAAAAATCATTCAATAAAATTTTTGGTTGGAAATATAATAATTATATTTTATTTTCCAAATAATTAAAATAGTAGAAACGCGCAGAAAGAATATACTACAATTATTATTTATAGCATATAAAATGGATTAAAATAAATACATCTAAGATTTAAAACTTCTAATAAACAATAAAAAGGTGTAAAATAAGATGTAAAACGAAATGTACACTGTAGAATAAATTAAATCAATCCGCATCCGAAATGGAACTAGACTTCTAGTATTAAATTTCAACTTACAAAATATGAATTAAGAATGGGTTTTACCCTCTCCCCCAAGATAAGGGCATGTAGAGATTTTTTTAAGCCCCTCCCCTCTTGACTTCTTGGCCCCTTTAACCTTTTCACTGTCGATATATATATTCTAGTTGTGCCTGTGGCTCCGTACCTGTGTTATTGTTGTTGTACATCCAGTGATGAGTTGTTATAGTATATATTCTCTGTGTTGAAATATCTATTCATACCAATTTTTTACCACCGCTTGAACAGTATAAAATAGTATATATGTAAGTAGTAGTAAATAGTATATACAGCGCCATCTAGTGGAGACGTATAGTAAAATAGCATAAATACCATTTCCGTGAAGAACTCTTAAATTTGACATCTTTCCAACCAATCCGTGTGATCCAACAAACGATATTATATATATACCAACATTCATTTTCATATATAAAACAATAATTACTGGAGAAAATGAGATTTGAGTCATACCAATGTAAAAGGTAGAAATTTGTAGGTGGTAGAACTACGCTGAAACTATTACTGGTTTCAGAATGAATGGGTCGGCGCGCCCGGGGTAGTACCACCCTCTCACAGAAAACCGACGTGAAGTAACAGTGCCTGCACTGTTGCGTTTCGTTCGGTCAGTGAGAGCGCCGGTGGCCCACATATTTAAAAGGCCGGCAACGCACTTAAGACTCCCCTGGTGTTGCTAGTGTCTAAGGACAGCGGTGGTCACTTACCATCAGGTGACCCACCTGTTCGTTTGCCCCCTATGATATATATAAAAAAATCCGTAAGGTGGACAAAAAAATTATTTTCTTATATTTATAAACGTCAATTGTCATTTGCTACTTTGGATAGTATTATGTACTCAAAAAGAACCCGTATAGTTCGCTATTGATCTCTGTCAGTTCCTTAATTCATTTTTAACTATCTGGGGGTGGTACGTGTCCCTCTGTTCCCCTCTCACCATGGATCTGCCCTGCCCATATACATTTATATATTGCCTAATAGATACACATTTGCACTTGGTGTGCAGTCGTAACAACCATTACTACTGAATTGAGAGAGGTTGCGGATTCTATCCCTACACGACTAACTTTTGTATGATGAGCATAATTGTCATTTCTGTGCTGGGTGTTAATCACCTATGTAAGGTATCTATAGTAAAAGCTATGCAGAGTTTGGAAATAAATGAACTTCTCATATTTATTTATTTAGGAAAAAAATGGATAGTGGTGTATCACAACAAAACATCACTATGAATACATCAGTTACCAAAGGTATTAATGCCGTGAAACGAAAGAAAACCATAGTTCAAAAGAAGCCACTTAATGCCAGTCATCTAGTGAGTATCAGATTTTAATTACCATATACATATATTTAAAACGAAAAATGATGTGTGTATGCCATAGAGAAATGGCGCATGCAGTGTGATGCTTATAGTTTTTCCATCGTACATAAACTATATTGTTAAGATAAATAAAGACGCAGAAGTAGTCCGGTTAAACTGTAGAGGCCTTGCCAGGTCAACAGTGTATTCAATTCGAAAAAAAACGGCGCAGATGAAAGCGAGTATAAATATTTATGTATTCAATAATTGTTAAGCAAGTCAAAACCAAATGCTTTCATTTATATGTTCTCTGTCCACAAATTTGTTTCATACTAATGATCGTATAACAAAATACCAGTTTTGTAGTGCGGTGAGTCTGTAGAGGCTAAAAAGCCAACAGGGCGTCAGTTTCAAAAAAAAAACTCTAGCTTTTAGACGGTGCTCTACCGAGTACAAATTTGTTTCTTAAGGAAAGACAAAATCTTAATCACTGCTTACTCACTACATAAAAAAAAAACTATTGCTGTTTATACTTTGGTATATGTGTACTATTTTCGTATATCGATTTCCTAAGATGTTATTAAAATTCGATCTACAAATATTCCCTAAATTTTAAATATTCTAGAATACATAGTTCAATCTTGAATGCAGCAAATTGAAAATATCGTATACCCTTTATAAATAATTATATATTTAATTTACTAAACAATTTGTTAGAATCAAAATGCTGGCACTGCTCTGAATAAAATATCACCTGTTCTTGGATTTGGCCTGTCCCCTGGTGACGGACATATGACACCAGAAGAAGTGGAGCGACATCTACAGTCTAGGCAGTCATATTTGGAACTGTTACCTGAAAGAGCACCTCCAACTGTACCCACAGAAATGTTCAGCAATGATCCATCTTTGGATAGGTAAGAAATCATAAATTTTCTGTTCCCTTCTACTAGTCTGTGTATTAATTAAAGAACATTATTTAAGACAATATTTTTGTGGTACATTGTCTCATTTCTAATGTTTTTAATTTCAGTGAATCAAACGATGTTCTGGAAAATTCGCCAAATGTCGAAGAATGGTTCGATTAAAATTTGTTGTGCTTTTTTTCTTTTAACATCTATATTATTTTTAAGAATAAATATTTATGATAAAACCAAAGAAATCCACTAAAATTATTTACATACCCACCTTACCAATCATTAATAAGTGTTGCTAAAAAATAAAATATCGAAGGAGCACTGGATAAATATTTTATTTAAGATAAATATTACAATGTTGATTTCCAAGCGCAAGAACAAACATCTATTATAGTAGGTACTGAACCACGCTCTGTAATATTTTACAATACACAGTAACCACAAATACACAAAGTGTACATATATCGAATTAAGCATGTATATTTTTATTCATAATATACAAATATTGCTGCTATACATACCACATGCTTAATGAATTAAATATTTGGACATAGATATTTTTTAAATCTCTTAACATGTCTACCATGCAAAGACTAAACTAACATGCTACTGATCTTTAACATTTAATGTTCATAATACAAATAACTTAAATTTACATTCTACATTTATTTTTCTGCTACATAAAACACTTAACAATTCATTTTATGGTGAGATTCCTAACATTGCTAAAGCTAGATAACATATCTTTTGTAAATTACCACTAAAATTTGAAATTCATAGTATAACAAAAAAAAATAGAATTGTTCAAATGTAGTTAATTGGAAACGACAAGAAATAAGATCATAATATAAGACAATTATGGCAAAAAATCTGAATTTGTAGTATTTTTCCAAAACCATGTTGTACAGGAATGTTTATAGATATAATGTATATCAAAACAATTACTTTATATTATAAACATCAAGTAAAATAAGGGTATAATTACAAAACATTCTGAAAATTATTTCCATTACATGTAAAAAAGCATTTAAGGAAAAAAACTTTAAACACCTATTGGATAAAATTATGTAAAAACGGTCTATTAAATATAGAATATTACTTCAAAATAATTTAAAAATATATCAGGAACCTTGTAGTATAATTATTAAAATTACACCTTTAAAAGATATGACTGTACAGATACAGAGTACTATTATATTTTAAACCAATAAGTGATTATACAATTTTATAAAGTGATTACATACCTTTAAATATGAAATTGTTTTATATATTATTATGTTATATAACATGAACAATTAGGATTACAAGAATAATGGAACAGTAATTTCTTGTTAGAGTAACTAAGCCAGTTTTGCTAAATAATTATTTTGCTCTTAAAATAAATAGCAGAATACACAAATCATTATTTATTTTTCTATTAACATTAATCTATACCAGAGAGAGTTTAACTTAGACTGAAAATTTTGTGATATGAATATAACAGCCCAAAAAGTACTTTGGTATGATAACATGCTATTTGATAAAATTCATAACTTCATAAAATTCAAATGTTATAGACTGTGTTATAATATTGTTAAAAATAAGTTGAAACCTTCTTTATTTCTATATATACAAATTAAACACTGTTAATGGCTATTATATACGAAAACATTGCATTGTGGAGCATAATATCGTTGACCAAAAAGTATCAAGTTTTTCAAATACCACCAGAAAAATAAAATTCATATTCACAACTAAATTAAAATTCAGTTTAATTTTACTTTAGCTATGAGAAGAAACTTAATTTGGTGTATGTATAACTAACTTATTTTGTCCACAAATAAACCAAATCCATATAAATTAATTCCAAATTGCACACATACATCAGCAAATTTAGATAGTGGCTGAAGGAACATCAAGGTGAAATCTACAAATTCATCTCAAAAATTTGTCATAATTAAAACTTTAACAAAATGTACTTAAAACTGATCTGCTAAAAGATTACAAATCTCTTGTGAGACAGTTTCCTTGCTGGATCTTATAGTCAGTCTATACATTTGAGCTTGTTTATTTGGTTCCAATCTCATGAGACATCCTACTTGCTGGACCCGAGTGTGAACAATACCAGCACAAACAAAATTATCAGGATTGGGATCAATACCATCAAGCAGTTGCATTCCAAATCCAGCTAATTTAGTCCTTGTAGCAGCTAAATCAATTGAACCTTGGGCTTTAAATATCTTTTGTGCTCTTTGCTGATCTCCACCTAAATTTTTCCATCTAGCAAAAAATGATTCACCATTCATTTCTGTTGGCTCAAAAAATTTATTTAAAGTGAGGGGCAATTTCATGGTTATCTTTTGGGGAACATTGTTATAGACAAAAGATACAGACATACTAGGTGTGTCTGTAAAATCTTCTATACATTCAGCAGTTAGCATTTGTTGAATTTGAGCACCTGCTTCTAATACTGGTTCCATTGGTTTCATTTGTACATTTAATTTGTGTAAATCAGTCCAGTGTAATTCAGGACGAACATTTTGAATTGGAAACTGTGTTTTATTTCCATAAAATAATCCAATTCGACCCAAGTTTTGTCTGTACTCACTCTTTACTCCAATTTGAATCAAATCATTTTCGAAAAGAACTCCATTATTTTTGAATAAAAACTTCTTAATATTATTCTGTTGTACAGTATTTGGACTTACTTTAGGAGTTGTATAAAGATCACCAAGGACATCAAATAAACCATTACCAGTAGGTGCTGTGGAGCCAGGAGGTGTAGACAGTCCCAGGAGATCTGTGCTAGAATTATTTGTATTGTTTGTAGTATTGATAATAGCAGGTGGAGCTACTATAAGTTGCGGACTCTTAGATTCTCTTACATCATCAGGTATGCGACCTGGTTTCTTCTTCTTCAAAACTGCAAGAATTGAGGACTCCCTTTCTGGAAAAGCTGGCATTTCTTCCAAAACAGTAGCTAATACATCAGAACTTGCAACAATACTGAGTTGCAGATATTCGGATGCTCTTTGTTGCAATTCAACGTCAGCTGAACGTAAATTAGAGTCTGCACGAAATACTTCCTGAACACGATTTTTTATTTCTGGGAAAAGATTAACAAGCTTTATATAAGTTGACAAAAGAAGAGCTCTTGTTGCCACTGAGCATAGATGGTATTTAGAATGAAGCAATTCAAACTGTACTAAAGGTGATGATCTTGTGTCTCCAGCAATCAAATTTCCAAATTCTCCCAAGATATAACCACCAACTTTAACCATGTTCTCATGGCATGTTGGTGCCTGTAATGCTTCAAAAACAGTTTTTGCTGCATAACCTTGAACTTCTTCTCTATTAATTACAATTTGTATGACTCTGTACCACACTTCTTCTGATACATAGTCACCTGCAATTCTGATTAAGTTAAGAATTACATCAACATACCATGTATAATCTGTAGCATACTTCTCAGCTAAAATAGCTACCTTCAATACCATTTCTTCCCGGATTGAATAATCTGCTGTTTCCAAATACGCTAGCATTTCTTGAACAATCTCTTCAGCGTTTGTCTTGTCACACATGGCATAAAGTAAGTCTACAGCTTGTTGTCGTACAGACACATCTTTTTCCATTTTCATAGAGAGGATTACAACTTCTTGATGCTTTTTAACAGCCTCATGTGAGAATTCTGAGGTTGCCAGGTGACACATGGATTCAAGAGCTAAGTAACGTAAGTTTGTCTCCCGATTGCTCAGGAATTGACCTAATTGATTACAAGCACGGACCAGTAGATTAGGCTCACTATCATTGTGTATAATAAGGCTTATAGCTTCAAATAAAACTGCATTTTTAGCATTAGAATGTTGAACTTTTTTAGATTTTGGAGGCTCTTGAGCCTTATTAAAAATAGTTTCCAAGCATTCTGAAAGCCTGCCCCTTACTCCTGGTTCTTCAGATGGAGGAGTATAGTTTTGTAATAAACGAAGTAATTTCACAGAAAGCCAAGGAGCTGGTACAAAATAATATGTATAGTCCTGAAGATCTGTGTAACTAGCAGTGACAATTCTGCTCAGTCGTGCAACTGCTAATGTAACACATCCTTTATATTCTTCTGGGTTCTTCTTAACCAAAGCATCAATGAGGGAGGTAGCTGCAGTCACCACACCCATATGAGGATCATTCAGTAAATGTATTATACGGGATGTCCACTCACCTCCAGGTATAATCTCAGGAGATTTTCTAAACAGTCTTAAAAGGCAGAGTGCTGCTGATTGTTTCACAACATCCATAGTGTCTCCAGATACAAGAAGCTTAGGAATTTCAGTGCCAAATGCTTCAGCCATGTCCTTGCTACCAATATTGGCAATACATTGCAGAGCTAGATTAACATGTATTGGATTGCGAGACTGCAAATCATTCTTAATGCTCTGGATAATAAGCTTAATTAGGTCACTGTTTGTGTTGACCAGTACTGATATAAAAAGATATCCGATTTGTTTTTCGGAATATTTATTAGAAGAGAGCAAGTTAACTGCTTCCATGTGTCCAAAATCGATGTCATGACCCAGCAGAAAAATAAATAAAAGTTTACAAACGTACTTTTTTTTCTGGTATCCATCGAGTGTTTTGTCACCTTTGAACTTACTTCGTATATTGGCCAGCTCCTTATTAATCCTTTTAATTTCTGCCTCCTTGCTTTTGCAGTTTCTTATGTCTGATATAAAGACAGCAAGTCCTCTCATTCCATCTCCCCTGACGGCAGGCATATTGCCAAGTGATCTATCGAACACCAGTTTTATGCCGTTTCTTTACAGCCTTAATGTAAGAGAATGCTCTAAACACCAAATTACTATGCTACCAGACGTGAAATATCAAAATCGTGTCAATTACTAAACAAAAATAAGTAACGACCGTCATAAAATTAATCAGAAAATGGTAAGAATCAGAATCCCTCTTTATTCTACAACGCCTTCTTTTTTCCATAGATCCGTAAGAAGCTGTGTTGTCATACCATTCTAACCAGACTACACGGTTAAAATAATGCATGACATTTTTTTACTATACAATATTTAACTGCCTACTACTTACATAAATACATCAATAATAATTAAAACCAAATTCTGTAACGCCAATTAATAAATAGATTCTGTTGACTGTTCTTAAAAATATGTACATCTTAACCATCTATATATACCTTTAACATGATTTTTTATTATTTATCAGACAAATTGAGATTATAAAATCGGTAAAGATACTTTACTCTTTATTTATACTGTCGTAGTGAAATAAAACATAAAAATATACATGTTGTATAATGTTTTTTTAAATTACACATAAAATCGTGCTAAATTCTATAGACCAGGAACACTAAAAGAAACGTCATAAAAATTCATATCAGTGATGCCAAAATAGCTACTTTTTCGCTAAATATACGGTATTCTAACATAAAAATAAAGTTTTATGTGTAATTAGAGCCTTTTAAAATTGGGTATGGTGTTTAACTATACAACATCTAATATGATTCTAATCAAAGACTAAAAAAAAGAAAAAAAGTTGCGATTGACGAGCGGTTTGAACGGTGGAATAACAATCTGATGTCCGCAGGTTTTAATCCCGGCATAAATGTACGTACCAAGTGTCTTTAATATACTTTTCGATCGCTCAAAATATAACTGCACAGAACATAAATTTAGGTGTAAATACGTATTATGTAATATATATTATATCGAGATGGCTTAAGAATAAATATATAGGAATGTTATATATCTATGATAATATTTTAACTTTGTTTTGTAACAAACCTAGGACGATTTTATGCGCAAGCCTGTACTTACGGCTATACTCATTGTGCCCAAAAATATTAACAAGGACTTTAGCCGTAGAGAAAGAAGCTAACTTTGTTTTTCTGTCTACGACTGTACCTCATATATTCGATGGTGGGTACCTAGAAATTAACCATTTACGTATTAGAAAAGTGGCAACATTGACTTTGTCTATGACGGTTCGACAGTCCAGTATTGTTCTGTTTTTACCGATTTCATGTAGTTGTCAAGGAAAATGTAATAAAATTATAATTACGTATACCACTATTACCAAAAATATGAATTTGTAACGTGCTTTATTTTTCTTTTGTGTATCAATAATATTTTTAATTTCAACAAATTATATATTGTGAATGGTTCAAATCAAAGTGCAATAGAATTGAATGATGCAGTCTATTTTTTGGACAGGTAGACTGTTATCACGTGCTCTTAGAAGTGGACTTGCAAGTTTTTCAAGTGCAGCTGAATTAAATGTTTCGAAAAAGAAACTCCCTTACTTAGTGTCAGTTGTGTGTGGTTTTCCTAAAGACATTGCTAATGGACGAACCTGCAAAGGACAATTCGGTGACGACGCATGGTTTTCCACAAATTTTCACAATGCAGACGTTATTGGTGAGAGAACTTTTTAGTATTGATACTTGGTATGATTATTTGACTATCTTTTAACTTACAAGTGAATATTGTTAGAATAAGTCAGTTATCAGTACTGAGAAAATTTGTATGAATTTTATATTTACATACTTATTTTTATTATACACTATTATTGGATTTATTTAAATTTAATTAATTGCTGTCATCATTTGCCTACACAGCTCACTTATCTCTACTGGGCTACAGAGAAAGAATGGAATGTTGTATTTGTTGAACAACTTTTTCATTCCTTTTTTTATGTGGGAAGAAATCCTATTTTGTACACTTTGTTTTGTTAAGTTTCTCCTGCAGTCAATATTTTATCCTCATTAGATTTACATTCTTTAAATATATACAAAATAATGGAAGAAAAGATTCAACTATCCTTTATTGCTTAGTTCAAGCCTTATTTTGACAAATGAGTTATGTAAAATCAAATATAGCAAAGTAAAGAGGTGGTAAATAAAAGAGAACAGAAATTCTTTGTTCATTTTGTTTTTTTACTGTACATTTATAAAAAATAAATATATTTACCATGTTATGTCAACTTGCAATTAAAAGTTATCTGCTTTTTTTGCAATTGTTAAATTATGGGTCACCCAACCAAACCCAAACCAAATGAGCCATAGGTCTCTATTATAACTTCAATTATAGTTCAAAAATGAAAAAAAAAAATCTTTTCAATTCTGAAAAAGTAATAACTGGCCACCTATGACTTTTTCCACATTTGGTTGTTTATGAGGATTTCTTTGAATGGTTTCAATTACCACTATCAAATTTTGTAAACATCAATTTACAGGACTTATTACATAACATAATACTTCTGTAATATAAATGAGTTTGTTTGTTTATTACATTTTCATGCCTTAACAAATCAACCAATCATCATGCAGATTTGCATACACACTATTAGGGGAAACATAAAAGGACATTTAGTATTTTTCATCCACAAAAAATATGCTGATCCTGAGGGATAGATCTAATTTACATAATTACAAGTGGACCTTTTTAGTGTCAAGTGTTACTGTTTAGCTCCTATAAACAAGATTTGTAAGGCAAATATATTGTTGTAGAGTTCAAATATAATAATGTTTAATTAAAGCGTAATCTTGGATTGGTTTTTTTTCGCATTTGTACATATTTGTATGTAAAGAAGGATAATGGTATATTGCCTAAATGTCACATCAAATTTAGACCTATTTTCTAATACTTGTAAAGTATTTTTAAATAGTACCAGTATGTTTATTTATATATACAAATTTCAAAAATGATATTATATGTTCTGTTACTCCTCTTTATCATTTTAGTTGTCTTTCATAAATTTGGTAAACATAGTTGTTATTATATGCATAATATTACTTGTTGGAAGCTTGTAACAACCAAGTTTTCAAAGACTTTGCTTGATAGGTCGAGAGTTAAAGTAATATTTCTTTATGATAACAAGATAAAAATAATTCAAACTGGAACGCTTGAGACATTATTGCTGTTGCATTATGCACATGTAACTTATTTTTTCCAGTTTTGTACTATTATTATATTTATTATTATTTTCTAGATTCATATTTAATGAGGTTCTTAATAAACCTCCTTATAACTGAAAAATAGTTTTTTTTATCTTAACTATTTATGTCCATTATATTTTTAAACAATATAATTAAATAAGACAAAAACAAGTTATAAGTTCTTTAAGATGTATTTCAATAAAGCCACAGTGATCATTTCCATGATTACGCATTAAAAGAATTAAACATGTCTCTCTCCTCAACTCCTTCCTTCACCCTACATTATGTCTCTCCTTCACTTTACCTCAACCCTTTCTAGACTCCTAACAGTGACATTAGTTAATATAATTTATTATAATATTGTTGTAAAACTATCACATTGATCAAAGAAAAAAAATCCACAGTGATCAATATTTTGCATTTATTGATTTATTATTATTTATTTCCTAGGTCCTGTGATGAATTTTAAATTGTTTATGTGATAGTGGCAATTTTTGATATAAATTATGTGGAAATTTTCTCATAATTGCCTGCATCTCATGAAAGTTTCCCATAGGACTTGAGAGTATTCATTTCTTTTGCAATCTTATCAGTTAAGAGTTTTCTTCACCTTATACCTCATTATTATAAAAGGGGATTTCTTCACCTTATACCTTATTATTATAAAAGGATACAAAATCCTACATCCTAAACAGTCCTAGAATTAAACACAATTATATTTCACAACTAGGATATATTTTCTATTCACAGGTGTCGCAGATGGAGTTGGTGGTTGGCGTGCATATGGCATTGATCCGGGCGAGTTCTCCTCTTACTTAATGAGGACATGTGAAAGACTAGTCCAATTAGGACATTTTAAACTCTCAGAACCTGGAGATCTTCTAGCTAAGTCATATTATGAGCTTTTGGAACACAAGAAGCCAATATTAGGTATGTACTTCTATATGAACATATGGTAATATAGGCCAATGTTTGATTACATAAGTTCTGTTTTTAATTGTAGAAACATATTGATGATAAAGACTGGACTGATTTTGAATAAAGTTACCAGAATACTGAATAGACCTTGATGACACTTTTTTTTATTTTAGGGTTGTAATTGGTTCTGCCCTACCACCATGTGTTTTCTGGTTAATTTCAAGATACCATCTAACTACGAAACTTTAATTACTGTATTGGCAGAATTGTTTGCAGTTCCAATGACAGACATATATTATGCCAATCACACTAATATCATTATTTTTACAACAATGTACAAAAGTATTAAAGGTAAAATACGTCATGTTTAATAAAGTGGTAATGTAAGTAAAATTTCTGGGAAAGTTTTGTGGCATGTCGAAATGTACTACTTTCTATGCCATTGTTTCTAAAATTACTTCACCTTTGAATAATGAACAAACTGTATCACGTGACATTCGTGGCACATCACGAGTTTATAAAATACAATGTAAAGTAACAAGTTTATGGGTTAAAAATAAAAGCACTATATGTCTAATCAAAATTATCGGTAAAAGATCCAATTTCGTGTAATTTGGTTATCGATTGCTTTAATACTTTTGAAATTATATTTAGCGATGCATCGTTTTCTTTTCCTAAACCGTCAAAATATGACCTGTTATAAAAAGAAAATATATTATGCAGTGCAATTTTAAATAAATTACTTTCTATAATAAAATGATGTTGTCATGTTTGCTGAATATTATACATTTTAGATGTGTAATTATTGGATGTAAAATGCCACTCAGTTTATATGCATGACCGAGCGGTATATTGCATTAATCTATACCCTCGTCTTCTTCTGCGTTGTTTATTATCTTAACAAGTACATTTTATGTAGACAAGAAAAAAAAATTTGAAAACACCAATATATATTTTACTTCTAAAGTACCGTACCATAATTAAAATAACTTACAATGTATACTATAATGGTGTTGTATATGATATATTTTGTCGATTTATGAATACTTCGTTTTATTGGTATTGAACGGATATAATTATTTTGTTAATTTACTTCAAAATATTGTGATGAATATCATTACAATTTCAAATCTATAAAGTTTGTTTTTATAAGTGTTTGCGCCGTCGAAATACATACAGGGCTCTCTTCAATTGTAAAATTAAAGCGCTGTAACTGTTAACTGCCTGAGACTAGATTTAAGCAGACTGACTATTCATGATGATTAATGATGACACTGTACACAGAGTATATAATAGGTAAAGTGTTCGATTGCAAAATACATAACTTTTGTATATACATTGTATATACATAGTCTACACTCGAAAATCTCTGCTACCTTAATTAATTATTGTAATGTAAAAAACTATATAATAATAAAATTTTCCGATCAATTTAACTGTTTACGGTAATGAATCAGTGTGTCACTATTGCCTATGAATGGCAGGTCTTCCTTTCTGTTTTATCAGCTTATTGAAGTAAACATAATATGTACATTTATGAAGCAAACAACCCGGTTTCTTGTTGTTGTTGATTCATGTTTGACTAAACAATATAATTAACCAGAGTTAAAGTAAAATACATATTATAATACATACATTAGGACTTAGAATATATTTTCAGAAAAAATTAAAATTATGTATTTATAATGCTTTATTCCATTATTATCTTTTATATTTAAATAAGGGAAGATAAAAACAGTCCAGTGCCATTTTTTTCCACTGTTTGTCGATCGTTTTTCTCTATTATGTTTTTTTGTATAGTAACTATTGACGAGCCTTACATTTATCAATAAAAAATATTTGAAAATAATTTTATAGCATTGATTAGTCGCACCTATTATTTATGTCAGTATTTGTCATACTTCACGCTCCTTACATCTATAATCTACACTATTTGTACAAAACTTAGTACAGATCAATAATGATATCTATATATTAACATGCGAAGGAAAAAAATTGCTAAACATCAGTTTCAAAAGCAGTTGCGTACTTTAGAAGAACTAAGCAAACACAGAAACATGCACCAGAAACGACTTAGTTTTTTAATATTCATCATAAATATAGAATATCAGTTAATATATTTACTTGCTTTCACGAATATTTATTTATAATCAACTTTTTTATTTGTTATGATAACGCATGTTCTGTTAATGCTTATTTTATCGAGTAAGATGGCTAGTAAGATACTGAAACGGACGAAGAAATAATGCAAGTTTTGCATAAATAATCAATATGTATATTCTATTGTACAATCCATATACGTAATTTGACGGCAGTGGACTTGAGACTCCGAGATTGCCTGACAACTCGCGCGCCCGCATCCTCGTTGCAATGCCGCGCGGAACAACATCGGCTTCGTTCTTTAACGATAGTTTTTCCTAAAGTGAGATAATCGTTGTCTATTGAAAATCTTGGCGAATAATTTTTAAATTCTTAAAATATTTCTTGTAATTGCTAACGTCTTGTAATTGTTTGAGAATGATTAGTACCACATTTCACATCGTATATTTTGATAAGAGTATAAAGCTACCAAAAGATTTAATTTAAGAAATAATAATATGAATATGTATGGAGTCTCGTATCTGGTGTGGAGCTAGTAGTCCGGTGAAACTGTAGAGGTCTTGCGAGGTCAACAGTGTAGTCATTTCGAAAAAAAAAGTGTGGAGCTAAGATGAATAACAAATATAATTTTCAATAATACGTCCTTGTAGAGTAATTAAAACAACAGCGATTAAAAACTGTTATTTTTTACTGGATTGTAAAGGAATTTAAATTATCAAAAATAAACTTATTTGTGTTTAACTTATTTAGGCTATAGTTTTACCGCTCTAAATTCTCATAATCTAACACTTTTTTTTTTATTAAACGTTATTCTATTAGACACTTTTGTAGCTGTAGTGGTATATTTATCATCAACGTTCTATTTCGATCTGAAATTGTTGTAAGTAGTTGCGCAGTAAACGAAATGTAAATAAAACAGATGTTTTTAATATTTTGCAAAATACTTAGTCTTTTCAGCTATACCCGTGCAAACTAATGCGCATTACAATTTCAAAATTTTATGACTATTTGGCGAGACTACAACAATGACCCTAACATTGAATTTACATATTTATAATTTACCGATTTTCAGGGAACCTGACCTTAGGGACCCTAGGTTAGGGTTACACCTGTATAGTATAGTATAGACTATATACGTATAGTCATACGTATATTGTTTACTTTTCACTTTATGTTAGATTTATAAGGAACATAAAAGTGTACTTAAAATTCTATTTTAAATGTACATGAAACTCACGTGTTAAATATTTCGAGGTTTTTATAAGAAGGCAGAAAGTACGAAGTGAAGAAGTTTTGAAGCGTTAAAGATTCAGTAGTATTAGCGTTAGTGCGTCAATCGACATAGGTTCTAATACTTGCGAAGGAGCCGAAGCTTTTGATGAAGAAAAACATCGTGATGAATCCATAGCATGATGGTTAGGATTTTTCTAAGCCGGTCGGGCTAGCTACCAACCTCAAGTTGAAAATTTGTCGCCAAGCATCTATAGGTGTATTCCGGTAGCTGCACTTAAACGTCAGTCCATTTAGATTTAGCTTGTCTACCGTCTTGGACCACCTCGTCATTTAACCGAAGGGGAGGATGTGGTCAAACCTATAAAGGATAAAAAAAAGAATCTAATTAGGGATCATTTGTAATTACAGGTAGTAGCACAGCATGTGTGATGATATTAGATCGCAGTGAGAGCGTAATACGGGCCGCTAATATTGGCGACAGTGGATATATGGTGGTACGCGGTGGCCGCGTAGTGCATCGTTCGCACGAACAACAACACTATTTTAATACTCCGTATCAGCTCAGTCTACCTCCGCCGGGACACGACAGGAACGTACTCAGCGATAGGTGAGTTAAAATATTTTTTATATTATGAATGTTAGGTGTATATTCCATACAAAAGTGCTGTGCTGTTATTGAAAGTGTAAATTATTGTTGACGCAATTATGTACGCTTAAATAATTTAGTATTAAGCACAATTATGGGATAACACAGAACCACGTCACTGTGCCACGCAGTATTCTTTCTCACTAGCATAGGCGTTCTTGGTGTTGGTTAGGTTTCTCCGGGCGATTAACTTGGTCGTGGTCCCCGATACGCTTTACCTGGAGCACATGGCCCTCCAACACTATTATATTACTGTTACCTAACCTACCTTTTGTATTATAATTGCTCTGATCCTAAGGAATTCCTAAGTTTCTAATATTAGCGTGATGGTAGATACTCTATAACGCTCATCGATAATTAGGTTATAAAATGGCATTTTTTTTTTAATTCTGAGTGATAGTTTCAGAGATTACCTTGTTCAGACATCCTCCTGAGCTTTGAAATTTTGGTGTATATTAAGAATGTAAAAATATTTTTTTTAAATAGGATTTTCTTTAGATTGTAATAGTACCGACATGACGTAATATGTATATATCTGGTTAAATGTTTATCAGTTTATATTATTAATTTTCAATCAGTATTACAAATTTTTTTTTTTTTTAACATTATAAGTATTTCCTTATTTGTATCACTGTTTAACGTTTCTCTTACTTAGGTATAGATAATTAATACAAATAATCTATTTTTATGTATATTTATAATAAATAGTTAGTTGGGATTTATAAATTAATAGACACCTTCTTATTATAATCTTCTTTTATGTTTCGTAATAATTCTAAGAATATAATGGTTATTCCTTTATATTCAGTATTTTAGTGTGGGAGATATGGTGGGGTTAAGTAACAAACCGAACGTGGAAATTCTAATTGACTAACTTATATTAATTATCAAAGTATAAACGTTAGTCGATTAGCTTTTCTGCCATCCATATTATTTTCGTTCTATAAAGCGAATGAGTGTACTTGTTCTCTTTCTCTTTACTTTCATTTTGAAGCAATTGTTGATGACCAGTTTTTGAGTCTCGTAATTAACCAGGTAGTTCAATAGCTGTTTTTCTTACTAATTAAATATTGAAATAGGGAATATAAAAGGCAATCTATTATTTGATTTGCCTTTAAGTTTATTGTGTATTTGTGATAACACTTGTGACTTCTGTTATAAGAATCATGCGTTACAGTAAATGAATCACAACTGTAAATCAGGACAAAACTACTACCTATTTAGTTTTTAATACCTAATAATAATATTTTAAATTACAATAAGAAAATGTCGGTATTTGTTTTTATCTAAAGGGAGAAATTATCTATTAACGATGCTGTTAGAAACGCGACTTAGGTCATTTCAATAGATAAATAATATTATAAACAACGACCAAGGTCATTTTATTAAACATCTGAGTCTGTAGACACTTATTGCTTCATTTAATAATATTCAGATGGTCGACAGGAAATGATTCTTCCTTAAGAATGAAACTGCAATGTAGCGAAAAAATTGAAACCTCCATATTATGTGTACTAATTACCTGCTATAGTTTCTTATATTTATGACTAGCTTTCTGCCTCGGCTTTGCACGGGTTTACTAACACGATGAAAATACGACCAAGTTTTCCCTTTACGGTATAACGACCATATAATCAAATAAAATTGAAAGAAAACAACTGAATGTCATTTTTTTTTCTATGCGATTAAACGCAGACGAACAGAGTGATTACCTGATAGTAGCTAATCACCGTCACCCATGAACTAATTGGCAAAATTTACTTGAAGAACGATCTACTGTCTTCTGTCTGGCGCACTTTTATATGTGAGATTTTTAATTTTTTTTTTTTTGCTTTTCCGTACGATTTTTCGAACATTTTTTTTTTCATATAAATCTTGTCCTGGCAATTATAAACACAACAAAAAAATACATATTCAAATAGGTCTAAAGTCATGCGCCTACACAGCTTCGTCAATTGATTTTTATATAGATTTGAGTCTTCTTAAAGGTTTAGCATGCATTTAGTAGTGATATCGGTTGTACATGACATTGAAAATACTCACAATGGTCGTTAACACCGTTATCCTTAAACCGATCAACGACTGCATAAGAATGCAGGTGATACAAAAATCCACCCAAGAATGTTTTGTAAACGTGACTTCAATCGGTCGTAGGATAAAGTATGGCAATAAGTAATTGCATTAATATTACACCTAAACACCTGCAGATAATCTCACACAATACTGTTTGTTCCTATTCTCCTTTGGCTTCTAGCCAGTTGACTTTTTAAATATCATCCGAATTAATAGTTATCATTAGTGTACTTTAAATAAATCGGAACGTTATATTTTCGTACATTTTATGCGATATAAACAAGTCTTACTTTTTATTGTCACCTAATTTATATCTATATACAAAACTACAGACAATAAAAAACAAAATTGTTGCGTCTGCCTTACTATTTTCGAATTTACATAAGTACAATTTCTTTGAGGTTCGATCACGTCAAAAGTACACGTCGACGTCGAAGTAACATATCGACACACGACTAATGCCCGGTTTCTGAAGCATTTTTAACTGTAGTTTATCTGTTCAATAGCGCTATCGGTTCGATAACTTGTCAAATTGGGTTTCTGAACACACAATTATACGAGAAATGTCAGTTAACCTCGGTTCAACTTAACTGGCCAAGATTGGGCGTTTATCTATTTGATAAGTTGAATTTGACGTTTCATCTGCCAAAACTGACCTGAAACCCTTTTTTCTTTGTGTCGGTATACTAATTTTAGCACAAATGTTGTTTAAATTATTGTTTGTTATGTTCCATAATATAAATAAGGATCCGAAAATTCATCGTAATCCAGTATAAAAATACTGTAGATAATTTCTAATCTCTGTACTTCAAAATCATTTTATGTTTATTTTTTGTCGACACAAATTCTTTAGCAACTATGTAATATTTTAATATTGTTTTCGTGCTTTATTATCGTACATAATTTTTTTTATCTATTTATAAAATACATACAAATAATGATTTCAACAGGATTGCTGAGTATAAAATCTAACTGAATCAACAAAAATTATACTACTATGCATGATAATAATACCATTCAAGCAATAACAAAACCAAAGTTTTTAAAATGTTCGTCATTTTGGGAATGAGGGGTCAATTTTCAGTCTTTGAGAAACAGCTTTGTAACAAATCAGCATACAAACTTTATAACTAAAATTAAAATAAGGCCACGAATCTAAATTGACAAAAAAACTGTTACAATAGAACAACAATTAATGACGAATTGAAATGATAAAATCAATTTTATACACCATTTTGTAAAAAGAGTCATCTAGTGAACATCAAAGAAGTAGTTATTGGTTTGATAGTTATTTGACCTCTCGTTGTGTATTCAGAAACGCATTGACAGTTAAACGTTGCTTATCTTATGGATACCTTTATTGAATCAATAGCTATTGATAGTTTAACTGACGGCTTCAGAAACCGGGCATAAGACTATTTTATGCGGAATTTTTGGGAGGAGCTACTAAATTTTTTAAATTATAAGTTTATGACATGCATGGCGCAGCCGGAGGATATCAGCTAGTGTTTAAATATGGGATAGGAGGACGAAGCGATGACGGCACACTTGGTAGCGTCGAAGGACGCAGGGTTCGAATCCTAACAACTGAGTCGGAGCTTTCGGTGAAGGAAAACATCGTGTTGAAACCATAGCGTGTTGGTAGGGCTTTTTCTAAGCCCGCCTGGCTAGCTACCACCCTCAAGTTAAAAATCTATCGCCAAGCACCTGTTGGTGTGTTCCGGCAGCTGCACTTGAGAACCAGTCACCCTCTAGGTTTAATGTGACTACCATCTTAGACCACATCATCATTTAACATCAGATGAGATTGTGGTGAAACGCTAACATATAAAGCATTAAAAAAAATTGCGAATTATGCACCTAGATAAATTGTTTTGTTCTAAAGCAGAGAAAAGTTTAAAGTGATATGTATGAATTATTTTGACATTTTACGTCGTGTAACTATTGTTGAAAAGTGATTTAGAGTTTTTTGATTTAGTTTTAGTTCATACCTACTTTTTTAATCACAGAAAAAATGAATCTGTGGTGATGTATAACAGTTGCATATGGACAGTTACTTGTAGAACACTGTTACCAGCTTTGAAAATAATTCTATTCATGTAGCCACGTTTATTTTAAATAAAAAGCACCTACATAAATATAATGTAATTATAGCTAATGGCGGCTAACTTATAAGAAATCACCATTTTTTTATATGTACCAAAAGTAGCATTTGTTTACTTAAGTTACTTGGATCTGGTCGAAATTAATATTTTACAAGGAATATGGCTGTTTAATCATCCACAATAATATAAATTGAGGTTTGTATTGTTGTTGCCTGTTAATGGTAAATTGTTTAAGTCAACGCTAAAGCCAAAGTGACACGTCTGATTTTTACTGTATTTAAAATTAACCACAAGTCTCTCGCACATTGCGTTATTTGTCACTCATAGCTTTTGTTCTGATTTGCTATTATTGTCTGTACATTACTTCTATACACTTAATTAGATATTTAATTAGTTAATACTATTTTTAGGCGAAGAGCAGATCTAAACTAATCCGATACGAAAGGAATAAGTATTTTTACTGCCACCGTATTCCTTTACGCGCCGAATATGCGACAAAATGTTGCATATTGACATGTTACAATGATCTAATTATCATCAAAAGCGCATTCGTTGATTAACATTTTATATTTAAAAATAATACTTTCATAATTAAATTAAAAACTTAACAAACTCCATTTAATATATGTAGGGCCTGAAAATACACTACTATCGCTTGTGAAAACATTCATGTTATTGTGAAGTGCTGCCAAAAACCAAGATTGGGCTTATTAAAATGCAAATTTTTTTACTATGTACATATATTTATACAAATACAATCGTCGAGGTTTCCCATTGTGCGCGCATCAACCAAAATCTACTCGATTGATTGATCGATATTTTTGTTTTCAGTTTTATTTCTAAACTTAGTCTTTATCTTAAATAAAATACCTTCATATAATATACAATTTTAAGACACTACGATTATTATAAGCATTACGTCTTCAGCTATATGTTTTCTTGCTGTGGAGAAGTAATACAAATTTTTGTGGTGTGCGCATGCGCAGGAGAGAATTTTTTTAATGTTGTTCTTTTGTACATAAAATATAATGTTAAGATAATTAAAAAACGCAAACGAAGTCGCGGGTATGTACTAATCTATAGTATACGTTAACATTTGATTCTTGAACAAGTATAAAGATAACTTATTTTAGATATTAGTTTTGTTCACTTAACGATCTAGGTCATGAAAATAATTAGATAATAAAATCAGTTTTACGTGGTCCACTTTTTAAGACGTTAATAAATCATGATACGTTTACATACAAGATGGTTTCTATTTTCCCAGTCATAAGACTCCCCTTATCACGGGATCAATAGTCATGTGCTCATTGCACAAGCGCTGTTATATTTTTGAGTATACTATTATTAGCCCTTTTAGCTCATTGGAAGTTTGCCAATGCTTTAAAATATCTTTTGTAGCGAGTTAATTTATTATGCTATGTTTACATGTTGTAACGGTGAAAGACATTCACGGAATTGATGGTGAGAATGTCACTAAAACATTGTTTATTAAAAAAAATGTACACATGCTTATATAATATGGTAAATATTGATGAAAACAAATATTAGATATGATAAATATTAAATGTATATATAATGTGTTAATTATCGCTGAAAAGAATTATTAGTTGTGATAAATATTTATGTTTATAACTTTAACATACAAACAAAATCGACTTAAAAAAAATCTAATCTAAAAAATGCAGCCGTACGTCCTTGACTATAGTTAGGTTATCTCAAAATAGCTTTATCACTATGCATTTCTTAGTCGATTTTGAGAAGTCTCTAGGTATGTCTTTAAAAAAAATCCAATACAATTGAAAATAACCGGTACCCTCTTGAAAATCTCCTTTCTAAAAAAAATTTTTTTTTTCAAATCAGTTTCATAATGATGTACTTCTAAGGTAACAAACATAAAAAATTACCATCGAATTCTTAACCTCTTGCTTTTTTAAATCTGTTAAAAATACATAATTAACATAATTGTTGTTTAATTGCGACGTTCAACAGGTACAAAGTACAATATTTAGATGTATCAGTAGTACAAGAGATAAAAAAATATAAATTATAGAGTATATAATTATTTGAATAATAATGATATCTGCCGAGTGGTATAAGACAAGAGAACCGCGTCCAAATGGATTGCGATATTGGTACGTCAGGATTTGCACCCACAATATTGGCACGTTTATACATTGGATCAGCTGGTGTTGTTTCTGTTCTGTAATCGGACCGAATTGTTTTGGTTTATGTTTCGAAGGTTTTTCGTTCGGGAAGGTTTTTGTAAATCGGTGTAAAGCGGCAACTGGTAATGGGGTTTAAATTTCTCTGTGATCACTGTTGTCTTTAACTGTACAGTTTTTTCGTTTTGTCGCGCGCAACTACAGATAAAAAAAATCTTCTCTCTATAATTTTATTAATCAAATTTTAGTTTATTACAAAGGTCTAAAAAAAGTATATCTGATTTGAAATTAAATTTATGTGGAAGTAAATGTATTTGCTGCTTCGGTAAAACTTCTCATTGTAACGTATATGTTATTTACCTTTCGATATTACTATAGGCAATACGAAAGACATATTTACACGGTGTTATTTACTAACTTACTATACTGGAAATCAACTTTCGAATTATAAAACAAATACATTCACATTTCATTTCTTTTGGGGTAGTTAATTACCTACAATGATATATTTTGGCAATCAACTTGTATATCAATTTAATTATGTTGAACAATGGTATCTCATTTATTACAATTTAAGCAAATGCGATATGTGTTTACATAAATTGTAATTGTTGGGACTACGACGAGGACATATATAAGTATGACGTCATCCATGATGACGTTGCTTTCATGATTTAGAGCGATGAATCAACCGAGATCAATCAAGTATGAAATACCTAGTTACAAATTATCCGTAGATGTGACCAATCCTACGATCCAAATCAGAATGACCATTGCCATCCGCTGTTTTGTGGCGGGCCTTTACAGTTTCATTTAATGGGCACCACGGCTTGAGCTGTTGCCTTCGTTGCAACAAACACGTATTGAACTAAAGCCGACCAATGCTTAGGCGTCGCCAGCTTTTTAATGCTTGAATCAGCTACAGTAATCAAGATGCTTGTAATTGGTTGATACCTCGAGCCAATAGTAGCCAGTCACTAACACTCGTATTCTAAGACGTTTCCTCAAACCCTACTCCACTCCACTCAACCTCAGTCGAGGAAATCGGTATTCTCAGTTGCAAAAAAACTACTCCACTTGACAATCCTCGAAATTTTTCCTCTTTCGAGGTGAGAAAACAAGTGACAAACTCAAGGTACCTCGGGACCTACCTTAAGGAATACTCAAGGAAGCTTTACGCCATTGTTTATTGTATTCACATGTCCACGGTTGGAAACAAGAGTTGATTATTATATTGTGATAGTTTTTCTAATAGATTTCCAATTATTTTTGTGTTATTTGTATGATAATTCATACGATCCTGAACCACGGTATTTACGAGATGCAGAAAACCCTATTGAAGTTTACAATAATGTAGAATTCCAAAGACACTATCGTTTTAGGAAAGAAACTGTTTTAACATCACACTACAAAAAAACATAAATAGAAGAACGGATGCGACGCGACACACAGCGAATAAAATAAAAAACAGATGATTGCCAACTTTCGAGTAACCATAGACGAAAAGATCAAAAAGTACGCTATAATCTATAATTCAATGACGTATAAAATCATGTTTTACCTCGACTCAACCTCATTCGAGGATCCTCCAGATTAGCTCAAGACAAGGTAGGGTTATAACTAAGAATACCGATTTTGAGGATTTCTTGAGATGATCTATAAGGTAGTCTCTGTTGAGTCGAGGTTGAGGAATTTTCGGTGTAACTTCTAAGAATACGGGTGTAATAGTCAATAATACGGGAGTAGATCAATAGTAATAAAGACTACGTGTTATTATTGTTTTTATTATTGCAAAAATCCTTGGAACGACACAAATGACTCTTTAGTTTGTATTGAATAAAAAGTATGCCGTTATATATTATTTTAAGGCCAGAATCGGCGGATACATCGGAGTTCAGTGTTGAATGTGGTGACGTGATTCTTGTTGCAACGGATGGTGTGTTCGATAACGTGCCAGAGCCGGTACTCGTCGCAGAGATGAGACGAGCGCAGGGGCTCGCAGCAGATTCACAGAGGCTGCAGGCTGTCGCCAACTCTATCGCTTGGATGGCGAGGAACCTGTCTTTCGATGGCTGCTACATGTCGCCCTTCGCCAAAAGCGCTCGTCAAAACGGAATCGATGCTATCGGTTAGTGTATAATTTATTTACTTATTTATTCATTCGTATTACCTAACATCTTAAAGCGCAGTAGAACCTCTGTAAGTCGAACTTCAAGGGAGAAGCCGAAAAATCTGGGTTATAATCGTCAATTTACTTATCGTGTTGTAGAGATTAAGATTTAATTCTTATTAATTTTGAGTTAACATTTTTGGCAAGTTCTTAAAGTTGGTAACTTATTGTTCATCGACCTACAGAAGCTTGTAAGGGACTCATTGATTATTTCGACTTATAGAGGCAATGAATTTCGAGTACATATTTCAGTAGTTTTGAAACTTGAAGTGATAAACACATGTTTTGCTATTTTCGGCTTACCGAAGTTCTACGGCATAATTTTTTTTATATAATTTATTCATTCACTTTTGTCCACATACATAGAGACATTTCACATACATGAAATTGTAGCCGATGTACATTAAGACAAATAAAATCATATAGTACTTTTACACTAAGAATAATTTTCTATACTAAGCATATTATTTATTAATTTAACGTTATAACTGTGGTGAAATAATAAAGCAAACATATCGTTGCATTATTTAAGTTAAACATAATAAAAACAACGATGTTTTCATTTACAGGTGGTAAACCTGACGACATAACGGTGCTACTCGCAATTGTAGCGCTATGAACATGTCCACCAGATGTGATCGATTTAGATAAACTTTAAGCACAATTTTGTTTATATGGAAAAAAACACGACGAAATTAGGTAATAGTGATGAAGCCAAAAACAATTAAAGCTGGTTTCACATTATGTAACATTTTGAATACGCAGACAAAATATTAGTATATGAAATAAACAACAATACTTTGTTGACTAATATTGTATGTAATAAAACAGGCACGTTCTATTTCATGTATGTTATTGATGAATCACCAAAGGAAATAAGTATGAAACTATGATAGGGAAAACCCACAATCATCCAAAGAGATACTCGGCTTTCAATATAACACACGTTGGAATAATACGAATAGAATTAACTGTGAAACAAAATGTGAACTCGGCTTATAAATTTTTCTTAACAAGATTTATAGTATTTAATAAAGCCGTTCTTTAGTTTTACTTGAGAACGATGCCCTGTTTTAAGTAAATTCGAGTCGATAACGAATAAGGAATTGTGATATCTTCATAAGTCTTCTTACATTATTACTTGATGGCGCTGGGAGTAACCACGGTACCGGTAAAATTGGACACCATCTTTACTATAATTATTATTTAAAGGATAAATTGTGCTGCTTTTGTAAATAAAATTAGTTTTTCGCTTTTATAACGTGTATAGTTTCATTGTTGTTGTGATATTTCCCGTTCATTATTGCGGTTGCGACCGAATGAAGGCCGTTTTTTTTTTTTTGATCACTGGGCAATTCCAAATATATGATAATTTATGGTAAATTACAGAACTGTTTAAATTCAACTTAGATAATTAAACGAATTGTTTATTTAGAAAAAATCATGCCCAGAATAGTTAAAATCATCAGGTCAAGTAAATGATCTTCATTACACTGCGTTTAATAATTCGTAAGAATGTAATTTTGATAAGAAACTTTATCATAAATTGCTATATAATTTCTAATGTTTGACGCGCCGATTTTTCTGATAAATCTGACAGACAAAGCCGAATATTAATAATATAACTTTTGGATATGTTCAAAATAATCTCAGGTAATAATGTTTAATTGAAAATGTACAATTTTATAATTAATATGTTTAATTAACAGAAACTGTGTTTTGTTAAATTCATTACCATTTCAAATGTTTTATCTTATGTAGTTTAGGATACTACATTTTGTATTAGGTAGTACAAACACACTAGTGAAAAAGTTGTTTATAGAATAATTGCATTGTAGTATATAATATATTTATTATCACTACTCATTCGTGATTTGAACGACTCATTCAAATAAATGACTACAATGCTGCTTTGAAGTATTCTGGAATTAGATAATAGCTACAATTTGTATAACGCAAGTGACGTAATATTATAGTGAGTTATTGAGAAATAGAAATCTAGTTTGTTATCAAATGAATAAAAAATAGGAGATGAACAATGCAAAATATAATTTAAATTTCTGCAGAAAGTAATTGATTATGAGTAATGTATAAAACAGTTTCGATTGGGTGATTTTGTAGTTTGAATGAAGACTGATTACTTAATTGTTCTTGTCGCTGTTAATAAGTAAACATTTTGCATAAAATGACTGTCTTTCTATAATAATATTGCAAAACATTGAAATTTTTTTTTTTTAGTTTATTATATATTTATATTTGATGTAAATCTGGGTTTAAATAAAAAAAAAGTTTTACAGAATCGCAAACACTTGACTGCATTTACTCGTGAACCATTATTTCTGGTGCTTACCGTTTTACTACTAAATTCTTTAGTTATAAAAAATAAATAAAACTTTTTCATTAAGTTCCTTTGTATATATATAGATTAGACACGTTAAAAAAAAATGCTGGGCATATTTGTGATGTGCAACACATAACTGTAATGGCATAAATTTTTTGTAATTGTCTGATACTGAATGTTTATGAACTAGAAACTTTTTGTACATTAACAGGGTGGTGATAAATCATGATTTATACTAACAGTGAGGTAAATTATAAATGTATCTATCCACATTGCGTGAAAACATTAGAATAAAAAAATCCTGATTACATATACAAACTTGTTTTATTATTGAGTTTTGGGTAAAACCTTAGTCTCTTAAAAATAATGGAAAAGTGACACTGAAATGTATTTGCACAATAATCGTATTTAATTGAAACATCTTTTATATATGACGAAAAATACATTTGTTTTATAAAACGAACATTGTATAATAATATATTATGGGTTATAGATTTGAATTTCAAAGTATTTATAGTTTTTATGTTCTACAATTTCCTGTGTTTATAAATGTAAAGTTTAGAACTGAAACAATATTTAATAATATGTGTCATGTTGAAATTCACTTGTTTTATTCTTTCGTCTTATGATTACAGAACATTATTATCTTAATATATAAACATGGGTTTCCTTATAACCCTATTAAACAAAATCACATTGAAACACAGTTGTCTGTTATATATGTATAATATTTTGGCTTCTTAATTGCATTAGATTGACATTTCTATAGGTTTTATTAATCTGTCACTATCACTGACCATCATCGCGCCAGTTGTACGCTTGTGGCTCCTCATCTTCGGCATCTTGTATCAGCACATAATCAGATTCATCACTTCGTTGATTGCACAGTTTTTTCCTAAAATAAATATTTTTTTAGTAACTGTAAGACATGATTTCTTTGTAATTTCCTTAGAATATTAATTTAGCAATACATTAATTTCATCAACCTGTGAACTTTTTTTAATTCCTCTAATCAAATTTATTATTATTAATTTTAATATAAAAGATGTAACTAAAGCTAAAGTTAACTACATTAAAATGTAGTTTTATAACTATTCATTATAGTAATTTTTTTTTTGAGGTTATAAGTTGTAAATACAGATAATGATTTGACTTAATTGTACTATTAGAATGTTAACGTAAATAAAAAAAAAACTTACAAGAACTCCGGTGCCTTAAGTATCTTATATCCTTGCCTACGTCTCGGTAGCACATCCTCCAAGAAAAAATAAATGTGGCCCACAACCATCCCAACCAAATCGACGGATATTGAATTACCGAGTAACACAGAGAAACCAAGCAACACCCAGGGGAGATACGGAGCCTAAAAATACACATTTTTTTAAATATACAACATCAAATATGAGTATTTATTAGTTTTACCTGAATATATAAATTTCATTGGGAGATATTTTCTATGAAGTAAGTAAACAATAAATCAATTTAGGAATTTAGATATGATGCAGTATCCGACAGCAAAAAACTCTGAGTAAAAAATAATATTAAAAAATGTACCCAGCTTTTGGGTTTAGGAACTGGAACTATGATATGAAATTTAAAAATATTTAAGAGTAAATACCTGGAAATTCATTAAGCCAAAGAAATTCATTCTTACAAAAACATTTCGTCGTGACCAAACATAAACTATCATGATTGTAAAAGCTTGACCTAAAAATAACAAATTAACAAAAAAAGCAGATAACTGTATATGTACATTGTTCAGAAATTTATTTCTATGTAATATTGTAAACAAAGATATATCTTACTTACATACATAATATGCATATAATCATTCAGCCAACACACAATACTCTAGTATTCAAATTGTACATGTTACATTTTCTTACTAGATAATTAATAAGGAGACTCTTTTTATATATAATTACAAAACTTCAAACTAACTGAAATTTTCAAAGTGTTTAACATATTTTGTTACATTTTTTCAATCACAGTGGTTTGGCATCCAAAGTTAATTCAAATAGAATTGCGGGAAGAGCTTAATATTGAGTTCACAAAAAAGGAGCAGATTCACTCTGCAAAATATGTATTGAATTATATTAGTTCTGTACACACAAACCAATTGTTTGTAATGTGTAAATAAAATTACTCATCAAACAACAGATTTACTCCTATAATTATTGTTTAAAATATTTATAGAAAAGGATACAATCATCAAAACTCCTCCAAAAACAAACATAACAACAAAATCAGCAGTACGTCCCCTGAAAGAACCTTCCTCTAACATTCTACAGTATCTATAAGTAAATATCATATTGAAGAAAAAATTGAAGCCTAAATTTCCAAAGAATAGGAATGTTGTAATCAGCCTCCATATTTGATATTTTGTTAATATAACGATCGGATTAAAGTACAGCTGAAATGGTGATACTAAGTCCAATTGCTGAAACATAAAAAGTTTTTATTACAAAAAGTACATTGTTGTATACTATAATTTTTAACTTGATATTTTAAGCTGATTACAAAATTTGTGACTGTAAGTAGATTCCATTTACTGAGGGTATTTTAAATATACTATAATTTAAAATAAATCACAGAAGTACATATATAGCATAGTATTTTAATTTGCAATTTCGTAAAATAAAACAGCATGATAAGCAGAAAAACTTTGAATGCACACATTTTTCACTAAAAGTCTAGTATAAAATTTAATATCTGTTACGAAATACGTAAATAAATAATAATATAATGTATAATTATCTTTTTACTATTGATACATAATTTTTAAGAAATGACAAAAAAAAAATTCATTACTTACGACAGCTAAAGTAGTAATAACACAGGCTGTAGTATACACTCTTGTAACAGGTGGTATGAGCATATATTCCTGAAGTAATGTTTGATATGCCATTTCTGCTAAAAGTGCCCTATGCTGTATACAATTTACACCGCGATTAGATGATTACAGTAGAATTCGACATGATTGGGCCACATCAGACCTAATAAGAAGTAGTCATAACACTAATTTATCTACAATGCCCCGATTTGTCGATGACGAAAAATATATTGTATATAGAGTAAATTAATCGAAGTGCATAAAAAAAATTAATGACACAAACTTCGACAGTGAATTAAATATAAATACAAGTCTTCAGGACAAATGGCAAAGTACACATTGCCCAAAGAGTATAATAAGTATGACAGTACCCTATAATCCCAGATACACCAGATAGTACAGGTTCCTATAGGTAATATAAAGTACTCTGTGGTCAGTGTTGCTAACCCCAAGAAACTAAAAATCATCAGTTCGCCAATAAAAAAGTGGTGGAAGCAGTAGGTAACGTAAAAAAAGCTAATTTCATACTTCCCTCATATAATTAAATCAATCACCTACCTTTATTAGTTATCAGGAGTCACATACACTGTTATATTATAACATTGATCACAACATAATAAAAAAACAAAAATCAAAGTAAAATTATTTTCCACTTTCATTCTCAATTTCCTCATCTTCAATATTTTCATTCATTTTCCTTTTTAAAACCATACATATTTTTGTTAAATTTCTTTAGGTGCCTTTAAATGAGTAGCAATTGTTTACTTCAGATTTAGTGTGTAATACTCTTTTAATAGTTGACATTCTGTTGCGCATTTTGGTTTTCATAATATTTTTAGTTTAAAAATAATTTTTCCACGGTGGTGCTGCTATGTGGTAGGCATAAAAGCTTCTTCATCAATTCAAATATGACTGTGAATCACATAGACTGTGGTCGAGGAATTCCCATGAATCTCGACAAGCCTCGATATTACATTTAATGTCATTGTGTTTTATTACATAATGGTTATCAAAAAAGGCTTGCATAGTGTAATAAGTGGCGCTGAACGCTAATTGAAAAACCGTAAAAAATAGGAATGAAACAGAGAACACGGACATCTATGTGAAAACAGCAAATGTACTGTTAAAACCACGGAATAAAGAAAGTAGGTTAAAAAGCAGTAGGGTTGGTAATTCTGTCTGTGGTACACAGTTTTTGTGTTACCTGGACCTTGAAGTCAAAAGTTACATTTTGTTTCTTGAAAAATTACAGCTTCGTGCTAAAATTACAATGTTGGTTTATGTATAAAAACTTTTGATGCATATGCGCTATTCTTAACTTAACTTAAAAGAAAAGACATTCTTAATATATGTATATATATTTTGTGCATAATACATGATCACTTCCCCAGTAGTTATTATTTTTTGGCAAATCTTATTTGAGCTTATGCTAGTTGATGATCATGATTATAATATTAACTAAATCTACCAGCATTTCTTTAAGAAAATGTTAATAGATCTAATCTGTCAATATTATACCTACAATACTCACAAATAATGTGCTATTGTAATGCTAGTCCCATACCTACGCGACGAAGACTCGGTCACTTGTGCCGCTAAAAAGGTACCTCAAAATTAATTCCGATAAAGACGTAGAATAACGTTTGCCCACCATTGTCATTTCAATAGTAACTCGAAATTAGCGTCTCCGAATTCCTTTGATGTGTGTAGAAACCGCGGCCCCAGTTATCGTGCTGCGTGTATTGTCACGCAATCCGATAATTAGTAACGCATAACGATAATATCTTCCCACATCTGCATTTAGTCTGACCATAGACAAAACTTCGTGCCGATACACGCAGGTATGGGAGTACCATAATGATACCATTCACCATTCGCGCAGGCATGGGACTAGTATAAGTATACACGATGCTGAACGGAATGTACTTTCAAACGTCAATTATGTTATTTACTGAGTTACAATCTTGATTAGATGCCCATGTTAGTATTATCAAAGTGACGTAAGTCATGTGCTTTAGTTTTTGGCGCTAACTTTTAAAAAGTATATTTTTGCATATTTACCTTATTCTGTTAAATACCATCTAAAACATTTATTTAAAAAATAAATATTTTCATCATATAAAGTATCAAAGAGGCATGTAATATACTGACGTTACATGGTCACTGCAGCCTACAGTCATGTTCAAACTGTTAACCGAAAAGACCACCATACTTGTTGAGGTCAACAATAATGGCTTGTTTCTCTGAAGGCCCAAATCGTAACACCTCATTTAACCAAGGGTTTTGTCAACAACACCTCTCGAATCAGACCAGCAGAGTGAGTATTACTACTTTGCTTTGATGTGTGTAGAGGTGGTAATTTTGCAGTAGAAATTTGCACATATTCTACCATTATTCTATAAATTCTGTTTATCAAAAATATGTCACAGTACAATTGTATAGATATTATAAAATTTAATAAAAAGAAAACAAAAAATTATGAGTAGAATTAATAATCTGTTCATTGGTATGGATTATTAACATAAGCATAAGTTGGTACTAGTTTGTTCGTTATGCCTTCATATTAATAATAACAATTATTAAACTTTCTATGTATGGATTGTGTGATACCAAGCTCATCGACACATGGTTCAGTAAGTTGAGTAACAAATTAAGAAATAGGGAGATATTATTTATTTACTAGAACTTTTATTTTACAGCCGATGTAAACCATACAAGTTAAAATATATTTGTCCTTGAACATTTCACCTCTTAAATTATAATTATCTCCTACAATAATTAATATTTATGAGTTTATATACTTTAATATACAAAAACTGAAGCCAAGTCATCATAGTCATAAGTTCTTTTTAAAAACAGATCCATTAATGATACTCCAGTAATGCTATGTAAACCAGTATTTGTAGGTAAAGCTGTTAAATTTATGTACATTGATTTTCCAGGTTCCAGAGGACCTAATTGTTTATTAGATACACCACACCAGAGCAAGCAGTGATCTTGTAAAGCACGTAATTTAAGGATGAGGTCTAACGTTCTTTCACTGGCATTTACTATTTTACATTTGAAACTAAACGGCTCATCAACACATACTTTGCTTGGAAGCTTTTCAAATGTCACTCTAATGTCTCCATAATCAGGAGTCATCCTCTGTAATTGGCTTGTTTGTAATCTACCTTTTTCTCCTAAGTTTGACCTCCAAACTATATCTAATTTACCAATATTCTTAGCAGCTGCTAACAGCTTTATTTCTTTAGATATATTTTCTTTTGGGGTTAGGCAGTATAGATACTGACAACTTTCTTGTGGATGAAGTAAAGTTACATCTCCAAATACTGAAACACCATCACCAACTTCATTTAATGACTTCACTGAAAACTGTTGTGAACTCTCTAAGGAAACTTGCTCAAGTACAATGGGTCCTGATGTTATATTTTGTACTTGTGCCTCAAGGTAAACATCATCAGAGTCTGCATTATAAAACTTTGTCTTAACATCTAAAGGTTTCATAACTTCAAATTTAAAGAATTTTCTAAAAGAGGCTAATGTATTATAATTGGACATATAAGTCACCTCACAAACCAGGATATGAGTACCTAAGTCTTTCACTTCATGGTGAATAACATCACTCAAGGTTTCATCAACATCAAGCATGGTGGGTGACATATTCTGCTGATTTGTCAGCACAATTCTCTGTGAGTTAGTTTGGAGATCTGCCTTAATAGATACACTTTGTACAGGTTGATTTGTTTCGTTGTGTACACATACATAACAAGAAAATGTTTCACCCAAATAAATATTGCCAAAACTTTGTGGTAGTAGCAGAAATTGTCCAGCTGCCAGAGTTTCCATTTGTGTGACTGCAGTCGCATCATCTTTTAAGTAGTTATTTAATATGTTTCCTGGTAGATCTTTGGAATCGCAAGTAATAATTTTTGGACTTATTAATCCTGGTTTTGTTAATCTCATAACTTTTAGAGCTACCAAATGTTCCACAACTTCCTTGGGATCCATTTCTGAGAATATCTTGAATGGGGGATACTTAATTATAAAACAAAAACTTTATGCAACGTTAGATAAAACTATTAAATTAACCATTTACATAAAAGAGTAAGTAATCTTCCACTTTCACAATACTCTTATGACGGACACGGATTATTATCGATTATACATTTGTAGAAATAAAAAATTTCTTTTGCTTCATTTGACACCCCAGAAACAAGTATTTGCCAGTGTCAAAAGAAAATTAGTACAAAATGAAATTGTACGAGTTATACCTTTACGTTATTTGCATTGACAAAATGATAGAAAATAGAAATATACAGATAACAGCAAGAGAGAAACTCGCATGTAAGGGCTATAACACTTCTTCCTTATATTACGAAAATTTACAAGTAGGTATAAATAATCAATCATCGAATTTCATTCGCAGTAGAAACAAAAGTATAAGGAATTTTATTTCTAAATATGTTATTCTAACCGCATTTAGCGACATACTTGTAGTTATTTATACTTATCAAATAGTTGTAGGTAGTACTTATATGAGTAAAATACCAAATAGCTCGATGCCAAAACGCATTGATATTTTTTCCATGTGACATGTCTTTTTTACGTACAAAGTACATTAGTTGGTAGATGCATAGTATCCTCCATAGATTAGTATTCTCCGTAGAGTATCTTATATACTATCCCCTTCGTAATCTGTGGTGAATAGGAAAAATACTTGAAATAGTTTGTGATTTTGTTCTGAAGCAGAAAATTGTAATAAAGGACGTCTATTTCAATAATTCCGATATGGTTTTAACCAAAGAATTTAGAATATGTATGCCGATGACAGTTGAAGAGGTAAATAATTTTAATAATTACGTTTAGTTTTTTCTAACCTCTACTTCGTTTTCAGCTAGGTTTACTTTTAGGACAGTTGTATATTAAACATATGTATCCAACAAAAGATGTATGTAATCTGAATTATAAAAATAATTTCAGTATCGAATTGGTCAGCTGTACATGATAGCTCGGCACAGTTATGAACAATCCAATAATGGAGAGGGTGTAGAAGTAATAGCCAATGAACAAGTAGTTGACGAGAAAAACGGTATGGGACAGTTTACAGAAAAGAGGATTCATTTGTCTAGGTATAAATATATTCAAATTTTCTTTTTTGAGTGTTTTACATTTTAACAAATTTACAAAATATATGAATTTAAGGATTTTTTAAACTATTATATTGTTTTGTTAGTTTTTTATTTGTCTAGAATAGTATGTAAATTTTGTGATATATGTGGATGTGTTTGTTTTCATTCAAAAATTTTATTTTTTACAGTCACTTACCTTACTGGGTCCAATCTATGATACCAAAGATATTTTATGTTACTGAAAAAGCATGGAATTATTATCCATATACAATAACTGGTATGTAAAATTAAGTATTTTAATGTTTTATATAAATAACTTTTTTTATAAATAAATTTGTAATGTATTTTTTTCTAAATAAATAAATTTTTCTTTCTGTATTCCATGTATTACATTTTTCACCAAATGAAGAATATACAGTAAGTATTTATTAAAATGCACTTATTTATTTATAAAACAGATTATATATTTTTGATGGTCTTGTTTAAATATTGCTTGACATATTCAATCTACTACAAATTACTACATAATTTATTAAACATAGATCAATGTTGATATTTTAAATGATACAGTAGACATTTATTACTCAACTGTTAAGATAAAATTAGTTACCACGTAACATACCACATATACCATTGGTAGTACACATTAAACTAGGATCTTCAGGCCATGGGACAATATGTGGCATGGAATGTCTTAATAACTTTAGTACTAAGTATAGTAAACTAGGTTAATCTAAAGCTGATAATTCAACATGATTGTGATCACCAAATACAGTAGAACATTTGTAATTTGATCTTCAAGGAAGATACCAAAAAAATGTATAGTAGAATTTTTTGTCTATGAAGGATTTGGACTTAGGTGAATTTATATGGAAATATTCAACTTGTAGAGGTTATGTATTCATTATTACTATTTTTGAATTGAAATTGTTGGTAATATCTCGAAAGTTGGTGACTTATTTTCCTTGGAGGTCTAGAGGTAACTAGTTTCAAATGATTCAGTTAGTACATTTTAAAATCAACAATATTAAATGTGAGGTACAGAGGTCCAATTTATATTTTTCGAATTATGGAGGGCGAATATGTACTGATATGGCTGGTAGGAAACACTCTGATTATTTTGACTTATAGAAGGTTGAAATTTCGAGTAATGGAGATTTTGAGGCCTGAAGGTAGAGAGCAAAATATTTTTTCATATTTGGTAGGTTTTTTATTTATCAAGGTTTGATTAACAGTGGTTCAACTGTATTTATAACATTAAAAAAAATCTACTTTCAACTATTTTCAGTGTTCCTTCATACCAAAATTTTCTATTTCAATCCAAACACGATATGAAAACAATAATGGAACAACTGAAAATGTAAGTAACAAATACCATTATCACCTATACTTATATTTAATGAATTCTGTGTTGCTCTTTAAAATTTAAGTTCACAATTAGATGCTTAGTAATTGAAATATGAAAAGAGTTCTAATGAAGGAGATTAAATTACACAAAGGTTGACTTTAATTTACTGTAATAGAGTTTTGGTAAATGAAGTATTACATAAACTATGTTTCAGTGTCTGGAGTTGACACCAGAAGAAATAGAAGAAAGGAATGTAGATTTTCTCGACATAGCATATGATGACATAAAGCCACACCACTACAAAGAAGCCGAGGATCCGAAATTCTATAAATCTGTGAAAACTGGACGCGGGCCGCTGGTGGAAGGATGGAGAGATTCGCACCAACCCATAATGTGCTGTTACAAAGCAGTCACTGCTAAGTTTGAAGTCTGGGGACTGCAAACTAGAGTTGAAGAGTATGTGCAAGGGGTAATATAAAAATGTTAAAATATTATACTGTTCATATATTCGCCCAATCATATGTATTTTACATAGGTGCATAGATGATAGATAGAGAGGTTCTGGTAAACAATGACAAGACATAAAATAATGTTCAGTGCTAATACAGTCAAGAGTTTAAAATAAATCACAGTTAATATATTATTATAGGAATCTAAAATTGGTACTTATTTAGTCTTAAATTGTCTCGATTTTATAATAACATTTATTTTACGTATAATAACAAAAATTAAGTGTCTGTATGTAATACCAAAATAGCGACTTTTTACTGACTGGATATGAAAGTGTATACTTATATATTAATCATAACAAAAACAAAATTTGTTAATTTTTTGTTGGTCTCTCTGTTGCGGGTAATTTACGAAACGGCATAACCGATTTTCACGTAACTTTCAATGGCAGGTTGCTGGTCTTATATAGAGTAACTTAGGCTGTTTTAGTTTAGACTAGATGTGAACCACAATTTCATCAGCAGTGATATTTCCAATACAGTTGAAACAATTTTCATGTGACTTTCATTAGCACATTGGTGACCTTAAAAGGAGTAGTTTGGACCATTTTATTTTAGACCAGCTGTTATCCCTGACTTCGTTCGTGTGGAATTTAGTAACAAATATTTTTTCAAAGTAAACGTGTACATGAGGCTCGCGTGATATTTGATACTGCTTCTTTAATCTAGACATAATACAATTGATATGTTTCTTTTTAATTTCAAAATAACAGCTTTTTAGTAAATGAAAGATATGAAAGTATATAAGGCATACATAACCAAAAATGGGATTTTTTACATTTTTGTCTGTTTGCTCTAGCTAATCTTCGAAATGGTTTGATTGATTATGATGGACTTTTAACTAGCAGATAGCTGAAGTTATAAGGAGTAACTTAGACTATTTTATTTTATACTACTTTTTTATATACTAAAAGTTAACATTTTTGTTTAACTTGAAATTTTCATCTGGAGTTTTTTATATATTCTAGATGACTACTGAGGTTGTTATATAGTGGGTTAAAGTTGCAAATATATTGTTGATGGCAAATCTCATGCATCACATTGTTAACATATACATATGTAAAAACAAAAATCAATGTTTGTTTGTTCGCATCTTATGAGCTGCTATGCCGTTCATCTGGCTATACACCTTTGTTAACTTATTATTTTAGTTTACATTTACACGAAGATTTCATGACTATCTTACAGCAGAATCGTCCATGTCAACAAATGTTTTGAAAGAGCATTTCTATAATTCTACATCTCTTTAACATTTATTCCATTACAATCTAAAAACACTTGCGCAGGCACGAGCATCAACTGGTACATATAATATAATGCGTATTTATAACTAAATTTGTGTTCTGCGTAGACTATATTCAGAGCGGTTTAAAAGTTTGGCGAGGATTATAGCTTTCTTTATAAATGCCCTCAAATTTTCTACCTAAAATCGTTTTATCATAGATTTTTTTTACATTACAGGCAATCCGTGAAATTCTGTTACTTGGACATCGACAGGCCTTTGCATGGATGGACGAATGGTATGATATGACTATTGATGATGTTAGAGAATATGAGAAAGAAATGCAAACAAAGACAAATATTAAGGTGAGGCTTATTAACTGTAACTGGTGTGTTTCTTTTATTAGTAAATTTGTTAAATACATTTAATATACTTCAAGCGATTACTTTATTCAATGTAATAAATATGTTTTAATTTATATTGTTACGTTTAATATACCATTAGTATAATATATGTTTTCGAAGATGACTCAGTAGAATTTACCAAATTTGACAGGAACAATATTCTTCTTAATATCTCAAACAATATTAAAACAAAACTGTATTGATATTATAGCATATTTTTTCAATAGAGGTTTCTCAAAATCAATTAATACATTTATTTTAAAATATCAGTCTATTTATACTTGACATTTATAATAATATTGCTTGCAGTATTTGTAAAAGTTTTTGAATTTATAGACATATATAATATATAATCTAATATTAGATTATATATTATATTATATTATATTATAATTATCTAAAATATGAAGCGATGATAGCTCTGTTGGTAGTGTGTTTGGACACACTGTCGAACGTCGACGTAGGTTCGAATCCTAGCAACTGAGTCGGAGCTTTCGGTGAAGGAAAAAATTGTGATGAAACCATAGCATGGTGGTAAGGTTTTTTTTAAGTCCGCGTGGCCAGCTGTCACCTTCAAGTTGAATATCACCTGTCGCCATCACCTGTTAGTGTGTTCCGATAGCTGTACTTGAGAGCTATTCTCTCTCAAAGTTTAGTGTGATTACCATCTTAGACTACATCATTATTTAACAACAGATGAGATTGTTGTCTAACCTAACCTATAAAGTATTAAAAAAAAAGTATGATTTAGGCACGTAATTAGACTTTTCGATTTATTGTTTTCAGCTAAAATCAACAATAGAAAATACCAATATTAATTCATTGAATGGCCAAGATGGAAAGTCGAATTCTTCTACACCGCAAACTCCGAAGACTCCAAAGTCATCGAAAAGTTCCAGCAGCACACCAACGGGTGAAGGTCGATCATGGTTTAACTGGTCTTAAATGATATTTTCAAAGTTAGTATATTCCAATTAATGCTTTGATCTCATAGTCAATACAGGGTTTGATTTCATCAACCTAGTGTGTTCCTGTTGCCTTCGACCTTATGTCTTCTATTGGATAACATTATAATCATTATGTAAACCAAAATTGAATGTTTAATTTAATTTTGGTTGAAGTTCCAAGCAGTCTGTTGTTTTCCATTACGTTGTTAAGTTATATGTGAGTGAATGTGATACATAAATATACAAAAATGCTTTAATGAATCCTCGTTTTAAGATGGAAATATATGTTATTTCTTTAGTTTTAAGTTATTTAATGAATACTGAACAAATTATTTATAGTTTCAATGTTAATTGCACAGACAAAGAGATTCCTCAACATCACTTGTGTTGTATCTAGATAAGGTATAGTAAAGTAAAAAAGAAATCGAATAATGTTCAAATTTGATATATACTTGCAATATACAAAACTGTACATAGAGCATGTTTCATAAATAATTGATAGCATTTTAACTGGTAGTGGGACATGTAAATTATAAGCATTTTTATAGTATCATAAATAATTACTACTGTTGGTGTTTGTGTGACCACAAAATCAGTTTATTTTGGACGATTTTTTTTAATAACAGACCTAGGATAAAATAAAATCTGCATTCTATTACACTATACATGGCTAAATTCATAACTTTGGTTGTGGTCGTAGTATTGAAGTTAATAAAAAACACTTTTCATAATAGGTTCTTTTTGTAATTAAGCTGATAGTTATGATGTCCAAGTAGCAGTTGAAAAGTTTTCCATTATTTATTCACCACTTCTGAATTTAGTGTCTGAAACAATTTTCTTATTCCTCCAGTAATAAGTAACTTTAATAATGTTTTTACATGTTTTAATATGCATATCAGATTAAATGTTTATTTATAACGTTCGCTTGGTATTGATTGGCTACTTACTGCCACGTTTGTCTTATATAATTTGTGTATGAAACACTTGTTTCTGAAACTAGTAAATAAATAATTAAAAATAAAATATTAGTAACGCTAAAAAAGAGACGGAGGAACCCGTGTACAGTCTTTATGGAGCTGTAAAATATAAATGTTAATACAAAATCATAATAATAAATAAAAATAGGCTATTTAGCTGTGTAGAAGTCAATATCTGTCTATCTGATGAGACATATGTAATCACACGTCTCATTTCTATTTCGTTACAGACACATGTCTATTTGTAGCTCTTATTGAAGTGAAACTTCTCACGGTAGCGTTTTGAAATTCTGAACCGCAACCGTTTTGTGTGACGATAATTGTGGCGGTAAACACTGTGTCGTGTAGAGTGTTGAAAACACCGATTCTTGTACAATCACCGAAGTTAAGCAATGTCGTACACGGTCTGTACTTGGTTGGGTAATTGTTTGGGAAAACCGCGTGACGTTGGCTTTTTATAAAGAAGTTTTCACTTCTTTTGTGTGGTTATAAGCATACATTTTTATTTATTATTATTTGATGTCCTCCTCGACTTCGTCTACGTTGTTTATTATCTTAAAAGTTTAGTGTGTGTCTACAAAATCGTAACAAAAATGTAGAAATACGAAAGTAAGTTTGTTTGTTATACTATCACGCCTTAACTTCTCAACCGATCGTCATGAAATTTTGCAAGCACGGTGTCAGGGGTACAGAAAGAACTTACTAGTTAAACTTAGTACCTTTCATCCTGCAAAGATGTACTTTTCCCTAGGGTTCGTCCAAATCTATTAACGCGAGTGAAGCCGCAAGTAAAAGCCAGTTTCTTTATATAACAATATCCATTTCCAATAATGCTTGTCCCACTTATCCACATGTGTGCTTACACATCGGTGAACGTGTCATCATAGGCATTCACATTTTTAACAGACAGTTTAAGTTGTACTTTGTCAGCACTTCCCTTGACGAGACCGATCCGGGAGAGGATCTCACGGCCGCACTTACGACAAGTGTACATACCCCTAGATGGAGGGGGATTGGAGGCCTGCTTAAACTCCCCGTGTTACTTTCAACCTGCATAGCTGGTTGCTGAACTGACCTCTTCGCAGATGCTACTGTATCTGAGAAAGATGACTTTATGGCAACACGGGCTTCAACGCTAATGGTTATAAAAATTATAGTTTCTTAAAACTTTACATGAAACTAGCCTTTACCCGAGGCTTCGTTCGCGTTAATGATGTACATTTAACCTATCCCTTGGGAACAGTATTGTTCTTCTAGATAAAATCTTATGCTCGTCTCTGTACTCCTGACAACGTGTATGCAAACTTTCACGGTGGACGTTTGGGTAGTTTAGAAGTAAGAGCGTAACATACAAATAAACTCAATATTCGCATTTATAATATTAGTAAGGGGTATGGATGAAGATATTTTTTTAGATAAGGACCAACTGTACGAGACATAAAAGTAAAAAATTATATATTTAAATCTATCTAGTAGTTTTTGAGTAATGCGCGCAGAACGTCATCTCTGTCATTTTATTTCTATTTAAGATAAGAAGATTATTATTTCGTTTTTAACATTTATTATTTACAGCTTTAACTAGACTGTGTACACGGTTCGCCCGTTTATTTTTTTATAGCTTCAGTTAGTAATATTTCACTTTTTCATTCATTTTAGTTTCAGGTTTAACCCTTAGTAGCCTGATTTACAAAAGTGATTTATTTTTAATATTACTGTGTTTGCTTGAGGGTCTAGATGAAGGGAAAAATAGCTTAAAAAATCACAATATTTATTTTACATATTTATTTAGAAAAAAAAAATAATTTCGTTGGAAAGAATATTATACAACAGTAAAATACGTACAGCCAACCTATAAAAAAAACTAATAGTAATGTGAACATTCGGTTTAAAAGATTGGTATCAAAATTGAAACTCTAGATTATTAAGGGATAACTCTTTTCAAGTACCGTTGTATAAAATAAAATTAAAACGTTCTTTTGTAGGCGGACGTCGTATAGCAGTAGACACTTTTTCCCCGGTTGAAGTAGGGAAGGAATATTCAATAAACTTCGTATTTGCTATTTCCGCGAAGTGTATAACGCCTTCATCATTAAAAATAATTGTATATTAGACTGTTATTGAATTGTCGTGTTGATTTTCGTAATGTATATTTTAATGTTATGGTATAGATTGTGTTATGTTTTCCATTACGAAGTAGCATTTATATCACATCACTCACAGAATGCTAGTTTAAATTTGATATTTTGTCTGTTTCTTCGATGTATAAAATGGATATAAAGGGGCACAAACAATGTCTGTGTATGTATAATGCTATAGAATACTCACGCGCATTAAATACCTGTGGTATACGGATATGTATATTAGATATATGAATTCAGAAGTTCCGGAGTTATCTTATGAGATTGTTGTATATTTAATGAAAACTACTCAAGTTGAATGAAACAATTGGTGAAAGTATTTAATATATTTATTTTTCTTGCAAATAAAATTAAAATATTCTAATACAGTTTTAAAACTATATGTTGTTCGTTATTTGAATCGTTGTTTCGGTCTTATGCTTAAGCTTTTACGTTACGCCTATTGCTAACCATAAGTATTTATGTAGGTAAGGTTATTTTACTTCCATGATATCTGCGCTAATACTTGCGTTAAACTTCAATCAGTTCATTGTTATGGCGAATCTGCAGATAGTAGGTACAAATTTTTATATTACGAATTGTACTGAACAGGCAATCTACATAAATAAAATAATAATTGACTGACACATCAATACATAGCTCAAAATATTAGGGTTATTGCCGCGAAAATTTGCATTCCGGTTCCTATTACATTGTAGGTGAGCAGTAAAGATGGATTTTTGGAAATTTAACCCTTAACGTGGTAAAAAACGGGGATGAAAGTTTCTATGTAAATCCCTCAGTCAGTTATTGTTTTATATATATATAGATATAAAATAAAAAGTAGAAAATAGTTACTATATAGAAAACGCGTGCGAAGCCGCTGGATATAACTAGTAAATTATAATAAAAATATGGGGGTTGTATTGTATTTCTGTATGGTATTTAAGGGAATTGTCGGTGTAAGAAATAAATGTTTCAAAATATTACCAATTTTTTTTATTTTAAAGCATTCACAGTTACATTTCGTAGTTTTGCGAAAAGTATATGGTGTGGAGATCCCTCGTTACTTATTTTGCATGACGTCATATATCCAGTGAAGATGTGCGCCCACACTCGTGTAGACCGCAGGGAGGTCGGGCACCCCGCAGCTCATACCGTAACTGCTGATTCCTTGTATAATGTTATCAGGACATATTAGTGGGCTACCCGAGTCACCCTGTAACAGAATGAAAAATAACTGATTTTTTATATACATAAATATAGTATAAGAGTTGAAAGAACCATATATATCTATATAAGACAGGCACGGATTTAGCCCTCAAAGGTTGTGGTTACAGCTACCCGAAAATCGGCATTTCTGCAAAGATGCTTATAAAATATATGACGCCCTGACCAATATTATGTACAGTGTATAATTTCTCGTGGACAAAGCTGTGGGACAAACCCTAGTAAGTTAATAAACCTTAAAAATGTTAGTTTATTCACACACAAAAATTGACACAAGGTAATTTGTGTTTGTTTGCACATCACACTGTTACATTAGACTCGTAAAACTATTGAACCAATTTTGATGAAATTGTTACTTCTTCAAAGGGCGTTAATTGAAACACTAGTATACATGTTTCATTAAATAATTTTATTGGGTAAATTACAAATTCAAGATTACGGTTATTTTTCGATAAAACGTTGAGAATATCATCGATATTGAGGTTTACATCTTTGTGTATAGTAAGGAGAGCTAGCCCGGATTATCTTTCCTGTGCCATTGAGGCAGGGAACCAAGATTTTACTCTACGAAATGTAAAAAAACATATCTGCGGTACCTACGCTGACTGAGTTGCCAGTATTTATTACAAAAAAAATGATGACTTTCTATATGGTCACCTTTTTCAGTCTCGATATTGTTACATCAATTTGGTTTAGGTAGGTAAAACTCTCAACTGAAATAATTCGAATACCCCCCTGATATAATCTCTGCTCCAAATCATCCATAATGTAGTCTAATAGCGGTATGTAAATTGATTACCGTAAATACTCTGCTACCGATTTTTGGACCTTGGAATTATACGTGGGGATTTTAATGTAATATCACACTGTGTAGCTTGCTCTGTTATCTCTGAAAATAATTGCTTGAACAGAGACTTAGTAGAGTAGAGAGTAGTAGAAACTCAATAATTTTGGCATTTTTCATCTGTCGAGAACTGATTATGGCACCCCCAAATATTCATTTCCTGATTCGTAATTGTAACCGAGTACTCTTTTCTAAGGAATTTAATAAAATTCATTTTGGTGTTTATCTTTTCCAATTTTGCATATGATATACAGATATACTAGTTTTTGCACGCAGCTTCGCTCGCGTTAATGAAGATTTCTTCTGCTCTGGGAAAAAATGTGTTCTGGGTGAGAGGCATCCTATGTCTTTTTCTATACCCCTGATAACGTGTACGCAAAACTTCATGCCGATCGGTTGAGTAGTAAAGGTTTGAAAGCGTAAAAAACGGACAAACTCTTATAATATTAGTTATGATTTACGGCGACCTTACTTCCATGTTAGTGGCCGGATCCAGTCGGGATCTTATAGTGAGCTTGAACTCTCGATGAAAGAAACACGATGAATCAACTATATAGTGGTAAGGCATTATAATCTTTTGGTTTGTTACCGGCCATTACTTATAAATTTATCATCAAGGCAAGTACACTCCGCGTCAAACTTTTTGATCGCTCTGAATAAAGCTGCGCAGAAAACAAATCTAGTTATAAATACATATTATATTATATGTATAATAACATGGAGATAACTTAAGGATAAATAAATGCTAAATGTAGATTCCTATAATAATATTTTAATTTTTGTTTTGTATTAAACCTTTGAACTTACGGGTATATAATATATTCAGAGCAGCTAAAAAGATTGTACGAGGTCTGTAGCTAGCAGTATGTTGCGACATCGGCTTTACTGCACTAGGCCTCTTTTTTTTGTTTGCATATTAGTTCAGTGGGTTCACATGTTAGTTCAGTTGAAACCCCATTTATATAACAATGAATAATGATCTATACAAAGTAAATAGCAAATTCCAATAAATGGCATTTCATTTCACTTCATTTGATTAACTATTAATATATTTTTCTGCAGGCCCTGGACAACGAGAGGATATATGATTTTTATTGTCACGCCGAAATATTATATAAATTCTACCTCTTCTCACTGTTTTCTATACTTTAATACAATTTTAAAAAACGCGTGTGAAGCCGCGGGTGTCAGCTAGTATTATATAAATTTAAAAATTGTGTAAAACTTTATTGACTCTTCTATAAAGTACATAGTAACGTGAAATAAAGTAACATGACGTTTAGAATATTACGAATAAATACTGCTTATTACAGTTATAAGTAATAGGTATAAAAATGTATCCATCCATCCCTACAAATCATCGAGTTTATCGCATTTTCTTTTCTTTTTTTTTATTTCTAACCGGCGTGGAGCAGTGATAACTTTGATATTCCTAAATGCGTTTCAGGGCTTAGATTAAATAAAACCTACTTATTTGAATTAAATGCAAACTAACTGAATGCCCCGGCTTCGGACTGGTATAGTAACGAAGAAAATGAGGCGAAATCTTCCATTTACAGTACGACCGTGTAATGGAAATGAAATGGCAACGTCAATTCTGTCAATATTTCTGAAGATCTCTTAATTGTCTTGTCTCACTCATGTTTATAGGGAGTTTGTTTAAACCAAATTTTTCACTTTTTTACATGACTTTTCAAATATTTTCTGTCATAGAAACAATTTCCTGACAATTACAATCACAACAAATGTAAAAATTTGCAAAATATCTCGTCACATACAAACGCTTGGCCTGTTTATACGATCCTTATTAACTTGTTTATCATAAAATATATGTTTTACGAGACGATTTGTAACTCTTATTAAGCTTCGTTTAGATGACAACCAGAAGCTATAGCTATATTCAAAGACTATTAAACTATAACCTTCTACAGATATGTCTAATTTAATTACAATACATAGAGCCTACGCCAATCTTTTTGGCTGCTCTGAATACACCCGTAAGTAACGAGCTTGCGTGTAATATAGTCTAGAGTTTAATACAAAATAAAGTTACATATTAATGAAATTTATTTATCCTTAAGTTGTTTCGATATTATACGTATAATATAATATGTATTTATGCCTAAATTTATGTTTTGCGCATCTACATTCAGAGCGGTCAAAAAGTTTGGCGAGGATTGTAGTCTCCAGTCTTTGTATTGTCATTAGTATACTACATGATTTTATTTGTGTGTACTACATGATTGTAGATTCGACATTCATTATTTATGAAGAAAATTATACAATAACACCCTGGCTTTGTATAAAAGTAAAAAAAGAAACATAAAAATCAAGAAAATACACGGTTCCTTTATATTAAATTACTCGTTTTCTTTTGGCACATTATTGAAGCGATGTCGTTAAATTTGTCGGGTATTATTGTATCCTTTGTAAAGAAGTTTTAGGCAGAAATTTCACGAACTCGTATTTTCCTTTTATTGTAGTAGTTTTGTGGGCTTAATTCGAAATAGTTTTGTTACAATTTACAAATGTAGTGAAGAATTAGAAAAAATAATGTTCAAATTTGAAGCAAAAACATCGGTGACAATAAAATTTTCATTATTTAACCAAAGCGTATTCTGTAATCGTATCTTGACATATGCAGTCATGGTGGTTGAGTGGTTTGACCTATGGAATATCAATTCGATGTCCACAGCTTCCGAACTCCGGCAAGTACCAATGTTTTTTTCGGAATTCGCATACTAATTTAACTTGGTGACACTATCAGGTAACAGTGAAGGAGAATACCGTGAGGTAAACTCAGCCTGAGAACCACCGTACTTGGGAATGTATAGAACTGTGAACTGGCGTGGTTTTTATGCCCATATCTTCCTACCTGCAATGGATGTTATTAATATTTCCCATTTTTCATCCACTATGTTTTAATTCAAACTTTCAATATTACCTGACAAGTATCTACTGCATCGCCAACAGCGCATATCATACCGCTATCGAATGTTGGTGCAACATATGGACCCAACTTTTCTGTACATTTGTCTAATGAAACGATTTCTAATGTACCAGCCATCAGGTTCTCTGAAGCCTCCATAGCATTTACATTCTTGTAACCGTAACCATATATGACACATTCACCTGAAAAGATGATTTCTCATTTATATAATGCAAAATCTTATTTTGGTAGATGTCCAAACAATTAAAAAGGTCGTTTTTTTTAAGGGTCCATTCAAGTATTGCGCAAGTATTAATGGTGGATGGGGGTCTTTGATTTACTTATTTTAGGTGACATAAGAGATGGGGGTCCGATATGTGAGGCGCGCGGATTTATCCACTGGGATAATTCCTCTACTGACTATATTTTTTTTCTTTCTATATATTTAATCGATAAGGAAACTAGACGAATTTAAAATAATTATATTAATGTTTATGTAAGAATGAGGGGGGGGGGGAAGAGCATTGTTTTCTTTTGTTAACCAGGGGGAGAGGGCGGTCAGAAATTACAAAAATTCTGCTTGCGTAATACTTGAATAGCCTCTTATGCATAAAGTACGCTATTCAGGGAATGGTGGAAGGGAAGTTCTGAGATATAATCTGTCCACCATTTGAGACGACTACGAGCAATTCTTAAATATAGAGGAAAGTTAACTAATCCTTGATAATTTTAGCTACGGTGCTAATTGATGAAAGGAGGTATCTTTGTGATATGAATATTATATATTTTGGGATAGAAAGATCCAAGCAATAGATGTAACTTCACCTACGTTCAATCTATATCAGTAAAAACCAATTGTCGAATGTAGCATTTGAGAACGGATGCACCCATTTGGCTAATTCTTTTTTTGTTGTGTTTGTAATTGTCAGAATACTCGTAAGTTCTGTATGAAAGAAAATATTTGAAAAATCGTACGGATGAAGTGATAAAATTTAGTTAACAAATCTCCGTATAAAATAGTGAGTGTTTGAATAAAACAGAAGATAGTATAAGGATATCTTATTATTGTTAGAATTGATAGATTATCGTTCAGTTCGTTCGCTCAGTTGTCATTTTATTACGTTACATGGTCGCAATGTAAAAGAAAGATTTAATCTGATTTTCTTCGTTAGTATATCCAAGTGAAGCCGGGGCAGGAGCTAGCTTTTATATAAAAGACGGTACTAGATTGTAAAGTAAATCTTATGAAATACGGTTATATTTCATAGATGGGTGTTTAATTCATAATATTATTTTAAATACTATTCGAATTCATCTTTTGTATATAACATAACACCTGTATCTCGCTTCTTCAACCGTATTAAATTTCTGCTTCGCTCATAAGGCTCGTAGCGTCCAGTTACGTAGTCTACGATCGTACTTTTAAATGAGTTATTTTAAACAGAAATAAAATTCAAATTGCGTTGGTAATTACTAAGATTAGTATGTTCAAACGTACAAACTCTATAGCTTTATTATATTTGTGGAGATTAAAGTCACATTAAGGTAGATGAAGTGACGTCATCGAAAATATGGTATAAGTCAGGGCTGTCACATATAATGTGTGCTCAGTTCTATGAAGTTGCTAGATTAAAATAAAAATAAATTATGAATTCAGCGGCATAATTATACTTCAAGATAACCTTTCTTTCTTACGTTGTACTATGTAGTCTGACACGAGTACCCTGACACTCATACGTCTACATGCACATACTATTGTCCAAGGCAATGCAATGAATAAAAATGAAAAAATTCGAAGACGTTATAAAATTTAGCATCAGCAAGGAAATAATTTACTTGGTAGTTCATAATTGGAGTCAAATTATTTTTTTTATTGTATATATAAATAAAATGATAGATGTCTGTCGTTGTAAATAAGTCCTAACAATATATTTTTTATAGACGTCAATAAAAACCTAGTCACGATCAACTAAAGACAACACTTCCCGTTTGATAGACAGATCCCGTAATTTTTTGGACTCATCGTTCAAAAGCCACTCACTTAATGTTTCATTTCAAGATATTTCTGTTGACTGTGATACTATTTGTAAGGCTTTGGATTTAGACAACTTATTATAACAGCGATCTACTCTAATTATTTCCATTACCTATATATATAATCACATAATTATATGACTTAACGGAAATGTGTGCATTTACACCGAATTCTTTTAGTGACCGAAATAATGGCCGTAATTATAATATTTTTACCATTACTCCTGTAATAACTATATACTAGTGGCTGAAATTCGATCATAATTTATTAATCTTTTAAAATTCAATATTATTGAAATTTTTTGTTGCTAAAGAGTGTACAAATAATTTAGATTAGTAGACGTAAAGATCGCGAATTATGACGAATCGATACATAAATAAAGGTTATGACTCATTATTAGTATCGAAAAACTGTTTCCCAATTTTTGTTATCGATAACACTAAAGCTCGTCGATAGCATCTTATAGAAGATAAGAAAAAAAATTATGATTTACTTACCCGATCTTAGCAATTTTGCATTTCGGTGACGTCTCATTCCCTCATATTTTGTCTGATACTAAATGTATGATAAAAATATATACTTTTATTACTACATAGTTAGTACAGGTATATTTTTACCTACCAGATAGACCAAATGAGGAACTCGGTAATGTAAGTTCATACTGCGGTAGCCACGTTACGTTATTCAACTCTACAGAAACTCTCAGTAACGCTATATCGTGCGCTCTCGTCTGTCTGGAACGATGATATAATTTTAGAAGAATTATTAGTTGTTATGAAAACAACTAGTATATCTTTATCGTATGAATTAGCTTTTTTTTATACTGTATAGGTTAGCGTTTGGCCATAATTATATCTGATGTTAAATGATAATATGTTCTAAGATGGTAGTCACGCTAAACCTAGAGGGAGACTGGCTCTCACGTGCAGCTGCCGAAACACACCAACAAGTGCTTGGCGACAGATTTTCAACTTGAGGGTGGTAGATAGCCAGACGGACTTAGAAAAAGCCTTGTCACCATGCAAAAATTATGGAATTATGAAGATACGCCCCCATAATAGCTACAAGCTAACCTTAGAAAAGGGATTGGCTATCAAGTGCAGCAACTAGAATTATTTTCAAAATCAAAATCAAAAATACTTTATTCAATTTAGGCCCTAAGAAGGCGCTTATGAACGTCAAAACTACCACCGGTTCGGAATACATCCCAGTCATCGAGAAGAACCGGCAAGAAACTCGATCGGGTTTATCTTTTTAACATATACTTATATGATTAAAATACATTATATATTACAATCGATTTTAGTGGATGCACAGAGAGGAGTCAATTCCAGACATCACCATCGTTCACATATTGATCCACTCTATAATAACCCTTTGACACCAAAACCCGCTTAACATGGCACTTAAACTTATAATCTGGCAAATCAGTAATATGCTTTGGGACTTTGTTATAAAACCTAACACTATTACCTAAAAAACTGTTACTGGTTTTACTGAGTCTAAAACATGGAACGACCAGTTTGTCACAGTTTCTAGTTTTTAAATCATGCCTGTGTTTTACGAACTCCAGCTTATCAAAGTTTTATCAAATATAATTATCATTCTATTGTTTCTTTTTTATCAAGAGTCAGATTAAGAGAACATCGAAGTACATGAAGAATCTACTTCTGAGCATAGTTTAAGTATCTTCAGTTTAAATAAATTGTATAAAGTAATATCATATGATATGAATAGACACGTAAATAATATTACATTGATGTATTGAACAGACAATTTTTAGATTTTAATAACATATCTAACGCATTAGTCATTCGTTGGCAATAAACTTACCTATCATACTGGTGATTAGTGATAATTTCCAAGATTTTAGCTGTCGGGTAAGCCATACTATCGTTAATACAATAGTTACTTGCTTGCAGAACGTAATCCTTTTCAGTAAAGTGTACACAATGAGCCGCCGTCACGGCAAATTCAGACGACAATAAAGTAGCTCCACAGAGATGAGATAAGTCCGTCGAATTTCGTAAAGAAAAGACTCGCGGTTGAATTCCTATGAGAGAACACAATATGTCAGAACATTTTGTGTTATGTTTATTATTGATCGAGAAATTTAAGTAAACAACACTCTAAATCCACGAGTACAACGGCTAAACAAATCTATGATAAAAAAGGGATCCTCGTCCTTGGTTTACTTTAATTTTATTTCTTAATAGAAAACCCTTTGTATTTGTAGGTATTTATTATCTATTTTATTTCTAAGTCATATTATCTATTCTTGAAACGTGTTTATATCGTTACATTTACTGAGAGATTTGATTTTGATATCATAAAAAAATCATTATGTTTTGCCCACTTTGTTGTTTTACCGCCTTAATAGGAATGAAATTGATTTCGTTATTATACAATAAAAATAAGACTCTAATAATTATTTTACAGCGTGCATTTTATTTAGTAAGCGGACGAAATACACGCCGATAGAAGAAGAAAAAAATCAAATTGCATGTACCACAAGGGACTTCATTTCCTCCTATGACTCTCTTTACTCTTCCGGTTTCTACGTCACAACACATAGTATGTAAAACTATAAAGATTATCACAATTTTCATAGTACAAATGGTAAGTAGATACGTATTGCAAAGCGATAAATGTTATCAGTATAAGACAAGTAATGATATAAAAATGTATACTTACAATAATTTATAATCACCTGTACACAGTCGTGATGAAATTTTTACTATGGTATATTATAATAGTATTTGCATTCAAACATTTGAACAGGTGCTGTTAATATAAAGAATAGTACGTCAACAAAATGCATGGACTATTTCTAAATATACTAAAAACATATGCGCTTATTAATATATTCAAAACAAATTCCTTTAAATTTTTGCATTTATTTGACTTGTGAAGAAAATTAATGCTCTTATAAATAAGTGAGAAGTATATGATCGATGTTTTGTTGATATTTAGTCCTTATTGATCTTAAACTAAAAATACACATTAGAGAATTGAACCTCAAACTGGTTTGCTGCTAATTCATATTCTTCAAAAGTTCCCACAAAACACAAAAACCGTATCGAACAGTATTAGAGGCATCACTTACATGTCTAAGTTACGACGAATTATTTTGGAATGATTCAGCCTGTTTACTAATTCAGAAGGACAACACACAAACCCACGTACATATGTTGGCTTCTTTACGGGCTGAAGGCATAAAAATATTTCTGTGTTGTAAAAGTTTTATTTTTTGCGATTTGGAGGGATGTATATATTAATTTTATTTCTATTATGAATATAAGATATGAAACGATGAGAGTATATTGAATATATAATAAAAATAAAGATTCGATTACTTTAAAATTGGTAGAGCCTGTAGAAAGTTCGGTTAAAGAAGCATTGCAACTAAACGTTATTTCTGAGGTAAAACAGAAGAAACTCGCGGTGATATATTCCAGACATTCCGGTATGATAGGTACATTTTGGTAATATGCACTGCTATATGTGGAGCTTCAACTTAGTTCTCTGTGGTAGCGTCCTATCAATAAATCGGATAAGATTTCAAGCATGATTGCAGATCGTAAATGGACTGTATTGATTGTTAAGCATTTATTAAACTGATTGTTCATTGCTTTCTGCTGAAAAAAAAACATTAGTTAAGCTATTAGACGGATATAATATTCTTTCTTTCGAGAGCAATTTTATTTTATCGACTAAAATATATATCTTTATTTGAGTTGGAAAATTACTCATCGAAGTTGTTTCTTGTTTATGTCGTTATTTTGTATATAATTGTAATGCATATATCATCTTTCAGCCCATTTATAGTACGTGTTTACCTAGTTTAAATAATATAATAATTATGCTGCTTAATTATGTTGCTACCAAGTGAAACACACTTATATATCTATGTATGAAATAGGAGATATGACAGTTGATGTTAAGAAAATATGTTTAATATTTCTGGTTACGTTATAGTAGGCGAGGTACGATACCTCCTTGTATGTACTTCAGTCCCTATTAATTATAGATAAATTACAGTTCAAAATAATGAAGTATATATACATGGTGATAGTCATGCTGGATAATTAAGGTCAATGACAAACTTAATGTAAATGTGTGGGCAATGGTAGGGCAGGGCTCTATTGTCTCTTCATATACCCGGACACCTTTTTTTAACATGTTAATGCAAACAGTTTTTGTTACGTTTCAGTTTTTATTGTGATATTCAGTTATCAATATATAGAAGAGCTTAACGTGGATATTTAACTACTAAATCACGACTCGTGTTATGGTAATCGGCTACAAATTAGTGAGTCCGTGTTGAGAATGCTTAGAATAGCCTTTCTATAATTATTTAGTGTTATTGTTGTGGATTGCATGCGATGCCAAAACGTAGCGACAACAGACAGGTGGGAGCGGGCATCGGGCAAGCACAGAGGTTTATGTAACGCGAGGGCGCGAACGGAGCCGCGCGCCGCGCCGGCAGTGCTCAGCCGACCGTCAGCGTCGGGCCGCGCCGCGACATGCAGCGGCCGAGCGGGAGTCCGCCGGCCAGCCCGCCAGCCGCGACGACCGCTTTCAGCGCCTTCTGCAGCGCTATCTCAGACACGATATCGGTATGTATCTTGCCGGTGATCGTTTAAAACCCACACAACTCTTTCTCGGTCGTTTGCTTCACAAAGTTTATGACAACCGGCGCGTCCAAAACACATTAACGTGCCGATATATTCAATCCGTTCCATTTTAACAGCCAAATTGATGATAGTTAATGTCGCGTACCGGTCTATTTCAAGACGCACGTGGTTCTCAAGGTCGGTTTAGCGAGGTCTTCGCGACTCCACACTCGCCGCCGCGCCGTACCGGTTCCAAACCTTAATGTGGACTTAGAATAAAAGTCATGGAGATAATAAAAAATATAAACAAGTTTATTCTTAGAGCGCTCGTTGAGTCCGGGTCGCACGGTCGTGATTTGTCCGATGGCTGTGATCTACCAAAATACCCGCGCATTAAACGTCCGGCCGACGTACGACGCACAAACGGCTGCGACACCGCACCGCTGCTAACTCAGCAAGTGGCACACCACACATCATCTCCACCACCCTGCACGCCGCTTGTGCATTTTTACCAGCACTTGTTTGATCTTCGTTGACATCGCGACCTCAAAGCAGACTTGATTCGACTGAAACACACTCAACTGTTTTAGGTAAAATTAATAATATTTTAAATTAGGTTCTTTTTTCTTTGATCCTTATTTCTATTAATACCAACAACACTTACAATAAACACTAACAAAAATTTAGTTTCACTCAGATTTTAGTTTTAGAATGAACACTGAGTGTTAAAGTTTACATATAATAATAACACAACGTTCACGGCTGTATTCGATAAGACAAAAAACAAACAAGTGATTTTTAAACTATTAGAAAATGATTTTTTTCCGGTAGCAACAGAATGTTAGAAAATATTTATAAAGGAGTGAAGATAGAGATCTCGCGTTAGTATAAACAATCAGTGATAGGATGCAGTTAATGCTAAAACACAGAAATACTAGTCTAACGCTTTCAAGATTATTAAAACTTTTTAATACAAAATATAACTTGAAATATTCAAACAATTTGTTCAATTTTATATTTTATTGGTGGCAATTCCATATTTATGTCGTCGGAGTCATGGCTTTTGTATTCATTATATTGATTACAATGCTTACTTAATAGCATTATTATTATGGCACTATTATCTTCATTACATTATTTGATTAAAACATAAAATTAAAATGCTTGTATTACTTATATTTACTGTGAAAACAGTTTTACGAGCAAGAAGAATAAGACTTTCATTCAATAAATATGTATATAACGATGCAGTAATGCTATCTATATATTAATTATAATCTGAAATATTATGTATAAAATGTATTAAATAGAAAATATTACATCAGAAATGTATTTAACCGTATTAAACCTATAGACGAATTATTAGGTAGGGCATTTACATCGGTTAACCCTGTATTATTACCGCATCGATCGGCGACCGTGACTTTAGTTCTATTCAGCTAACACATGCAATAAACTAACAAAATGAATTCGTACATAGCACCGAGCTTCTCAATAGTTAATTTATATTTCAATTTTCCTTATTAGGTATTTACTACAGATATGTATTTCTTAAGAATAACGTACAGAAAACGATTATGTCGGATACATTTCTACCTCATTATAATGTTGCCATAAATAAAAAAGACCTACATTAATTAATTTTATTTATTTATTATTTTAAGAGTGAATAAATACACATGCAAATAAAAACGTATACATTACTTCATTACAATATCGATAAGAAATACAAATTCATAACAATAACCTAAAAATGTAATAGAAAGTAGTTATAGTAATTAGTATTTTAAAATATTTTAACCAAAAGATAATGTAAAGTGTGAGATAATTACCGTCCGTCAGTAACGTAGGTACAGTGAAATACATGCCAAAATCATTCATGTAAACTGCGACGCAATGTCGATACTGAATGGATTGGGTGACTAAGATGTATTGTATTGTATTGTTCATAAGTCATATACATAAAAAACACAACAAGTTTCACAAAGGACTAGCGCGGCTTATATCGTATACAAATATTAATATATAAATATTTTATTGCTGGGTATCGACGTGAAATATTATATCGCATTTGTTCTATTAGACTGAATTAAAATTCATCGCAACTGTAGAAAATGACTGCTGGATGAAATGTACAATGATTGCTTCACAGTTAAATCAATTGTTTATTTGGATATCGATATATATGATATTCCATTAATATTACCTTTAGTTGCTTTGGTTGCTTATTTAAATATACGAGTATGTAAAGCTTACGTAACTTACTACCTTGTTATTTTTGAATATAATGTAGTCAAAAAAGGACCAGATTAATAAGAGTTCGCATTGTTTTGAACTGTATCTTTACTATGTTGAGTTAAATTTGATTTACGAATATTTTTTGTTCTTGGTGGATGATTCTGTTAAGCATTACAGCTGTATACAATTAAAAATGTAAAGTATAAGATATATGATAGTTATAGTAAAAAAATATAATTAGTTATGTTTTTAAGCAGATAATCAAGTGCTTCGGTTCGGGTCATATGACCTCATCTGTTAGAAACGATATTAAATTTAATAAGTGATTCTAGTAAATCAAATATTTTCAGGGAAAAAATTGAAGAGACTTCTTTCTATTACCTTGACCTGAAATTACAGTCATATAAATATAGATTTTATAATGAATAACTGAAATTACGTTATAAATAGTGATCTAAAATTGTATCACTAAATAACCAAGCGCAAAACAAATATTCAAGTACGTACGGTACAATTTTATAACCTCAAAATGCAATAGTAATAAATCACGAAATTTAACAACATTGAACGCACCCGCTCGCCATACTACTGTACTGCTGATAATTTTAAAAGAATTTGTTTTTTTTTTCAAACCATGTTCTGGAGATAAGCCAATTCCGAATAACAGTGTAAAATGTACATTGGTATCAATCTCAAATTATGACAGTAAAATACCACTTAGTGGTTAGTAGTTTATTTTATATGCTTGACCTTCTGTCGCCGCTGTAGCGTAATCCTCACTGTTCAGTTTACAATACAAAGTTCTTGACCCATTTCCTTTCAGCTTATAACTATTTAAGGCTTTAAATTTAGTTATATACAAAAGCTTGACAAAAAAATCATTATACATGATGTTTATTGACGAATATAAAGGAACGTACACAGATTCATCACGAACCAAGTTATGAACGCAATTTTTTCACCATATTTTTGGTGGCTGTGATCAAACACTGGCTGTTGCTTATTTTGTTGTTTAGAAAGGACTAGTATACTAGTAGTATCGGTGGTTTGGAATTTTTTAAATGTTATTTTAAAACCCTCACACTATATTATGGTGCCTTTAGTAATTGAATACGTCTTTTTCATTTTAATTTGTAAGTTATTTCTGCCTACGATCGATCATTTTGAGTGATGCGTCATCGCGATAATTCCTAGAAAAATTAAGCTCTATTGTTTTGTTGAAAATCCATAAGCTCTTTCAAGAGAAAACGTTAACAAAAACTTGTTAGTAAATATTGTTTAGTGAAGGCTTTGTTGCTTTCTTAGACATATAAAAGAGAGTACATATGTTATGGACCAAGTGATTAACCAGGGCATTATTTATACTATTCGGTTAATATGAATAATGACAAGATTAATCAGGCTATGTAATTAATACTTATTTAACCTTAATTTTCGGGATTTTTTTTTCAATTTTGAGGTTATATTAGATACAGCAAAATGTGAATTTTCTACGATTCATTCATTTCTGGTATTATAATCGCAATTCCAACCTAACCATTAACCAATACGGCCATAAATTGATATGAAGATATTAATTGTGGTATATAATGGAATTTTAATTATGGTGAGTATTTAAATTGCGTAGCTCGATTTCACTTGTCATTATTCATGTTACCTGGCCATGATAATAGTGCCCTGATTAATAACTTGATCTATAACACATGTACTGTATCGTTGCGATTAGTCATATCTAAGGTCCGATCCCCCAGAGTGGAATACGCTGCTAGCGCGATGCAGTGACACTGAATGTTTTGATTGTCACTCACTAGCTTAATAGGCACAACACAGATCACCCTCACATACGTGTACACACATATGGTAGAAGGGTTACTTTTTTGCCCCTTGTTTTTCGAACTTAGTTAGTTTAGTTTAGCCGAGAGGACAAATACAAAATACATGTTTGAGTTCGTGAGGCGCACTTGCTTTACTAATTCGTATATGTATGATTAACTTAGCTAGGTTAGCTTATATAGATTCGCATTGTTGCATCCGAGGCAACAGTCCAAGCCGAGGTTCGGCCGCTTTGGCACCCTTGAGCTTGTTGCCAAGTGGCCAGAACGCTATAAGCGTTCGCCCTATTAGTCCGGTGAAGCTTCAAAGGCCATTAGGCCAATAATGTATAGTGAGTTCAAAAAAGGAAAAAAAATGGTTAGATATAATGTAATCACCCTTACTTACTACAAAAGGCTTATCGAACCCTAATCTTGAAATATGGTGAGACTTTATTTGCGATATTAGTTGTTCTAGCTACATACAACGTATATGTATATACGTATATGTACGTATATGTATTTCCGATGTAACAAAATATTTATAGAGATATTTACTATTAATTTTCATTAGTGATTTTATTCAATTATTTAATCTAAAATAACATTCTTTCTACGTGTATTCAAAAGGCGTAGATTAGATACTATATGTTTGTCGTATATACTAATAAGTTAAATATTGCGTTTCTCATGAGCATCATCAGCATTATTAGTCATTACAGTAAGTCATTATGGCTGGGACTGGAGTGCATTTACCTATTGTACTTTACGGACAGGTAAATAATCAGTAGTGATTACATTTGAAATAGCTTTTTTAAGAGTTATGTTAATAAGTAGATTACACACACAAGTTAGCTAATCAGTGGAGTACAGTGGAATATTCTTTACAATATTATAGATATGAATATGAGTTTATTTTTCACGCTTTAAGTATTGAACCGATCATCATGAGATTTTGTATAGACATTCTCAGAAGTAAAGAAAATGATATAGGCTAATAGTAAACAAGTACTCTTCTCGAGGGATAGGTCAAAACTATATTGGCGAGGGGGCAAGCGCGAGCAGAAACTAGTATTTTATAATTCTACTTGATATTTACAAAATTTTGCATTTAATGCGACGTGGTGACTGACGGTTTCGTTAGAAATAATGCAAAACAATAGACTACTATTATTGATAACTAACTACCTTTTGCCTGCGACTTCGCTCGTGTTAATGTAGATTTGATATATCCCTCGGGAATCGTGTTTTTTTTAATCTGGATTAAAAGATCCCTATAACCTTTTCTATACTCCTGACTATCTGTATGCAAAATGTTATGATGACCATTTCAATTTTTGAAGTAAAACTTCTTTACGCACGCTTGACTTGGGGAGTAAGCTGGTGAAACGATGGTTACGAAAAGTGTGATCGGGCGAGGCGAACGGAAGTTGAGAGGGAGATATAAGTTAGTGAAGAGAGAAAAAGAGACCCTACTACTACGTTTCGTATAATAATACTATAGGGGCAAAAGAGAGCAGTGAGTGCGTATATTTTCTTTTTCTATTCCTCACATAGCCAGTGTTTGATATATATATATATATATAAGTCAGTAATTTGTTTGCGGGTTTGCTAGCGTTAAGCGAACGGTGATTTGTTGATTATTTCGTAATTTTATTTCATTCTTGAACAATTGTATAAATTAATACATTAAATATTCTACGTTTAAAGTGAATACAATTCTAAATTCATTTTCAAATTAATGTTTTGTGAATTTTTGGGTTAATAAAAAATAATATATAAGATATATATATTGGATATATTTACAGTTCATATATTCGAAAAAAGAGTACGATGGATATAACACTTGTACCTACTATCTCATCTTATGTATAGATATATGTATCGAATACGTTCCTTTTCACAGGTGGTATCCAGTCTACCTAGTATATATTCTTGTTCACTTGTTAAGATAAAGTATTTACGTGTAGCATGAAGGAAGTCTTGGGTAAAACAATTATCTATGTTCTCATAACAGTTATTATCTATGGAGTGGTTAATTACTTATAAAGAGCCATTGAAGACTGTGCCTCAATGTCATTTAAGTCCAGTTATATATACATGAATACATGAATGAGAGGATTTCGTCTTAAATAAAAAGTATTTTCACAATTAGTGGTTGCGATTCTCAGTGCAATGTGTACTTACATACTTTTATACTAGTGATTTATATCTAAAAAAAATAACAGATTAAAAATCGGTATATTCAAAGTATATAATGGTATCTGCGTGGAAGAAAGAAAATTACGAGGCGTGAAGTATTTATATTTCGTTAGCTCTAGCCGTCACGTGAAAATGCAATATTAACAAAACTGCTTTGTATCAGCTGACGTCGGAAGATATGAAAAACACCGAGGTACCTACCCAAATTATCCTACGTATTTTTTTTCTGAAATACAAACTTTGCTAATGTAACTAAGATACACAATAAAAAATTGATAAATTGTGAGCCTAGTTATATGTTAGTAACAATGTATTTTTTTGTTGTATTAGTAACAATATATTTTCAGTAACAAATTGCTTAGTATTTTCATATCAAATTTACATTTAACTTGTACAGAGATTGTATCCAACATAGATTTTTAGCAAATAATACTACAAACTGTTTGCAATATGATACACATGTAATTAAACACCACTACATAATGTCATCTATATATAAACAACTATATATTTTCTGCTATTGTACGCGTATTACGCAAATATATATTGATCAATTTTTTAAGTTTTACTTTGTGTCTTCCTTATTCTTTTTGAAGCGATGATGGCTCAGTTGGTAGTGTGCTCGAACACAACATTGATGGTTGTAGGTTCGAATCCTAGAAACTGAGTCGGAGCTTTCGGTGAAGAAAAACATCGTGATAAAATCATAGCATGGTGGTAGCGTTTTTTCTAAGTCTGTCTGGCTAGCTACCAGCTTGAAGTTGAAAATCTGTCGCTTAGTACCTGTTGGTGTTTTCCGGCAGCTGCGCTTGAGAGCCAGTCTCCCTCTAGGCTTAGCGTGACTACCATCTTAGACCACATCATCACTTAACATCAGTTGAGATTGTAGTCAAACGTTAACCTATAAAGTGTATAAAAAAAATCTTAATAAACACGATAGCTTCATTTTAAATATATATATAAAGTTTTAAGAAATTACAATTTGTATAAACACGACCCATTCAGCGACGTTTTCTTTTATGAAGTAGTGGAGCTAAAGGTGTGTTTCTTTTTTATGTTTTATTTTGTAGATAAAATATATTGTAAATATAATAGTTGTTGCGGGTATCAGCGAGTAACAAATAAACTAGACAATTTTGCAATCATAAGGTTGATATGTAATTTAGTCGACTAAATACTTATATGTTATTTATAATTAATTTAAATACCTAATAACTGCATTATTTGATTTACTCGTTAGACTTACCATTTTTTTCAGTTCAACCAATAAATCAACGATTAAGATTAATTTATAATTGATTTCTAAGAACTCTCACTGGATTTTGTATCGGTCAAGTACTTTATATGTAGTTGCATAGGACATTAGAGACTCGAAGTATCAGCTATAAAATTTATTAGTCCTTATCTATCCACGAATGTTATTTATTGAGAGTCGCAACTCATTAGTGGTAAATCAATTACTGTATGATTAAAAAATAAAATACATTATAAAAAGTACAATATATTATAACCTACGTACAATAAATACTCAAAGATACAAATATACTATAGCTTTAACCAACTATAACCAATATGACTAACATAAAGAACTATATATAGTTACATCCCAATAAGCGATAATCACGCGTGTTCAATCATCGTTATCGCGTATCTGTTATACCTAATGGTGAAAAGTACAAACATTGTCAGATGACGAATTATGATTTACCTTTGGCTATTTTTTCCAAGACCGAAAATAATTTCTTAATAAAATGCCTATTATATGTGAACGTTTTAGTACATACATTTTACATAATAAAGCCAGAAGAGAAGAAAATGAAAAGACGTAGGTAGAGATGTTACTGGACACAGTAGAATAATTTATATGAATTTCTACCACTTTAGTTCAGTTTCTTAGATAATTAAATGTATTATTTGAAACTTATTACTTACTGATAAAGTAGTAATAAATAATGATAATGTTTTGTATCTTTCATTATGAGCTAAATTAGTAAAGAGTTGCTCGTGGATTGAAAAGAGCAATCATCAATTGGTAATAATGCGTCGGTATCAGTGACTGAGTAGACTTTAGATTTTCAGTTTTCATATTAAAGAAGCTATAGCTGTTAACAGTAAGGCATAATTTCGTACAACGTATTTGGGTCTCTTCGTTTTTAGTCTAGTTTTACATATCTGAGGAAATAACAAATAAACTACGTGCAGACATAGTTAGTCAAAAACAATGACTTTAATGCTGGTTCTTTATTGTTTCAGGGTATGGCGACTACGTCAAGGAGCAGGAGGAAAGTAAGTCGAATGTTTATTAATTTCTACCTAAAATTAAGCACTTCAATAAAATAATATTTATCATGCCATAAACCCTCTAAACACAAAACAATCACGACAGTTACTGGAAATTCTTCTTTGCAGTTATCCTTTGACTTATAACCACTTCTGAGTTGTTGTGTTGTAATGTTTGGAATCTTTCAAAGCTCGCTCCCGGTACGTTAAACTATGCAGCTAATGTTTGGGAACATTTCTCTGTTCACGAGTATGTCATTTCAAATATTTTGGGTCATGACTGCTTTGGTTATTAACTTATGACAGATAGTTCCACGTTTTCAAGCTTAATTGAAATAACATTTTCGAGCTATTCTGTGCATATAATAATTTTTAATGAAAACATCTAATGTCGGTGGGTAAGATTTGTTTTAACACTACCTATCCACTCATTCTTCAACTACATTATAACTGTACGTGACTCAAATGTTTGATATTGTTATGTAGTCCGTACATTTGCTTTTTAACTTCTCTCACTCTTTAAATTTTTTTTTTTTTTAAACTGACTATACGCTGTTGGCCTGAAGGGCCTTTACAGCTTCACCGGACTAAAATTGAAAAAGTCTTTTTAGTAATTCCCTCATTGGATTGTTTTAAGACTGTTGCATTTTTTTGTTGTATTGTTATTTAATTTTCTTATTATTTTTTAATCTTCTGTATTGCGTATCTCTGAGTAATAATGTTTCCCAGAACGTTTTGTTTTTTAAACTATTAAAAATTAATAATTGTAAAACCTCTATCTATGTACAATTTATAGACATGTATATTTTCTTATAATACCTTTGTGATCTGTCTATTAAATAAACTAATTGTAGAATATTATTCACAGCTTTAGTTAACATTGCAGCTAGATCTCATTTGAAAGTTTTAGAATTTAACAAGATATTTAAAAAAAAACTGTGTGTTAAAAATTCTCCTCCAGTATTTTAACATACTTTACTGGGTCTCCGTTCAGTTTACTTATTCACCAAATGTCATTGAGACATACTTTTTAATTTCCCCTGACAATCATATCATATCACAAATGGGAAACATAAATATTTATTCGAGCAGAAAAAAAGTAGACTCGTTCGGAATTATTTATTGTGAATAATAAAATTAGATGTCTCATTATTTTTACCATTCATTATTACTGGGACGCCGAATTTGCGAGTTTGGAATTTAGTATGTAATGATTTCTAAAATTACTGATTAGATTATAAGAATTGTAACTTTTATTTCGATAGTTAAATGCGTATTTTAGGTAATAGACTTATAAGTTAGGTTTGGTTATACGATGGTTTATTGGTATTCAGCATTATATTATAATGAGTATGAATCGCGGGCGTTTGCTAGTTGTAGATGTTTTTATGTTGCGTTTAATGAAGAAACAGTTCAACACATAAGTACTAATTTTAGTAGCAGTGTGTTTTCTGTGCTGGAATGTTTACTTAACAATTAAAGTAGGTTGATTTAGGAGAATGTTTGAAGACGGCACAACGTGTGTAGTATCTACTCACTTTAATGCCTACGTGTCAATACATCACGGTTTGGTTTATTTACCAACTGTGAATCGAGCATGTCACATTTTTTTACAAAGCCGGTGGTGTTTATTGGCCACGTTTCGAATTGATGCCGTGCCAACCGCGACACAAGCTATTTCTATGCGAACTTCAACTCGGTCACATTTGTACTCTTTGATGCGAACACTAACCTTTCTATAAATTAAAACTAATTAAAGATGAGGCACGATTAATATCTTAAGCTTTAGTTTTCGATACGAAATGAAGAAAAAAAACGTAGAGTACGTAAGATGCGTTTATTTTTTTCTGTTATTGCAAATTGCCTAACCTGAAATGAAGTAATATCTTGAAAATCATATATTTTTCCTCCTTATGATGACACTTCGTTTGGCGTGTAGTGTATTCATACATTACTTTGCTGTATTTGGCATTATTACAAATATTTCATGTGTTTGTAAATATCACAAACATGTCATCTACATATTTATTAAAGCAGCAAATAAGTCAACCATGCCAAATATGTCTGCTTATTCACAAAATAAGGAGCGCAACTAGAAATAAACTTGTAAAAATATTTCAAACTCTAAATTGCAAGAGACATACTCGTATATCCGATATAATGACAATTTTCGACGTAGTCGAAACAACAGAAAGGAATTAGAATTAATTATTTGTTATATGGACTGTTTTATAATTTGACAACAATTATACTTTTCCTTGACTAATGATTTAAACAGGACACATATTCATTTGGTATCGTAAGGATTAAATATTCCATTATGTATGATTGTCTTCATATTGCACTCCGTAGTAACAGCTAATATATTTTATTTTTTTATACATTTGTACTAAGGTTTTAGAAATTTGAAAAAAATATAAAAAAAAAGCGTATGGGAATTGATGAACGTACATTTTCTGCCATTAGCACTGACCGCAATTTTATAGACTAGAAAAAAGGAAATAAAAAAGGAATAAAAGGAGCTGGCTTAAGCATAGCAAAATACTACGTTACTACGTATATATATATACAAAGCCTAAAATAGGAAAGTAAATAACACTAACATTATATAACAAAAGACAGAGTTTAAATACGTCTCACAAATTAATTAAAAATACATGTATTTTAACGTAGTAATTTTATTTTAGAGTAATAGCACTATTAAATGGATATTTTAGTAATCTGTGTCTGTGAGCACATGTTCCGATATAAATTTACATTGCGTGGAAACTTTCTACGAAACAGATTTAACAAATTCTTTATTACGCTATTAATTTAAAATATGTAAACAAATCGTTTAATTGGGTCGCCTTAGATTTACTAATACATTTGGCATGGTTATCGGCTGGTACCTAATGATGAAATTGGCATCGGTGTTAATAATGAATCGTAACAGTTTTAACTTTAGTGTATTATGTAAGTTTGTAAGCAATGAAATATATACCTAACACCCCTGGGCTGTAGAAAACCATAAATATTTAAGTTCTATACAAACAAATGTTGACCTCATGAGGCACATATCAATAGACTGTTAGCAGCATAAGATTAAAAATATACCTGTTTTATTTTAAAATATTACAATTTTTATAATATAAAAAATGATGTATTGTAAAATAATATATTTTATCTGAAATGTATTTTTAAATTATTTATTTATTTGTACGATCCTTTTTTACTAAGCCATGAAATTAAAACAAAAACTTAATCTGCCATTTAGGTCTTAAAAAGTGAGCCAGAGGGTGAATTTATTATATAATCATTATAAAGTAAAACTAAAAATAATTAGTCCAAAAAATTTAAAATTTATGTAAAACATCTGTCTGATGATAAAGTCAACCTTTATTTATCAATCTGGGATCTTTGGTATATCTGTAACCGGATACCCGATGTACTGACTAGAAGTTTATTTGTTAGATGCGTGTCGTGTTGATAGTAAAATATATCAAGGAAGTAAAGAAAGATCATTTAGTAAATGAAATAATTAACCCACCATGGATAATTAAAATTATGAAATATATAACACTGTATATACTGATACATAGTAAATATTTAGTAGTGCGGTGAAACTGTAGAGGCCTTGCCAGGTCAACAGCGTAGTCAGTTCGAAAAAAAGAAAATATTTATTTCTGTACTGTTTTCAGTGCATTACTTTTGTCCGAATGAATACTTATTCGATATACGAATTCATTCTGGCAACACATAAAGCTGTCAGTGAAAATTAATGATCTTTCTTTTCATTAGATTTATATTTTATATACCTCTAACCTCATACATTTCTAGTACATACCTATTTCTCTTCCTATAGGAATCTAGAACTATTAGATTTTACATACATAATTAAATTTGCAGTAAATGTAAGCCATTGTTGGATTCACTATAGATTACCGGGTGTCAGCGAGTTTGTTACGTAAAAATATTTTTGATATCCTACGAAAGCACTCGGTCAATCTGGATTCAATTCTTTTAGTTTTTTAAATTGTAATTTAATTATTCAAGTATAGTTTCTATAAAATAATGTAATGATAAGAACCTAAATCCTACCTCGGTTTGAGTCCTATTAAAATCAGAATACTATATTTATACTGGGTTCAGTAGTTTGAATGTGATGTGTGTTCTAATAAACAGTGATAAATTGTAAAAATAATTTTAAATTATTATTGTATTGAATAATAGATTTTTTATAAGAGACAAAGAGTAAAAATAACCAAAAGGAACATATTAGAAAAGTCTCAAAATAACACTTTCATGTCCCTGCCAAAAGACAAAGATGCGTCTAGACTTGAAAAAAATATTTCAATTCCACAAAAAAAATGTGATGGGGCCACAGTCGAATAGGGTTTGGTTGGCTTTAATAGAGAAATGAGTAGCAGATAAAGACATAATTAAAGCCATACTACAACAAGGCGAAAATGAGAACTCTAAGTTGCACGTAGTAAACTTGGAAACGAAAATAAATGACATGAGTGAATGCTGTATCTCATTAGTCTTAAAATGGCACATCTTTTTATACGATCTTCTTCTCGTTCTCCCGTTGACACTCCTATCTCTTTAACAACACGAAAGAAAACTCCGGAAAAAAATTTGTGGACTTTGCAATAGGAAGTACCAAATCTCTCAATAGATAGAGCCCAATACGGAGGAGGACAAACAAATAACAAACGATTTATTAAGAGACGGTTCCAGTATAAAATCAAATAACGAGTTCTTTTCATCCTTACACTCATGATGGATATGTATGAAAAACATTATAATGACCTCAATAGAGGTTGGTATTTCCAAATATAGACCAGGCACGGATCCAGCCCTCAAAAAAGGTTGTGGTTACAGTAACCCGAAAATCGACCAAGTACGAGTCAGCGTATGAACTTGCTCATTATCGATATAGAATATTCCTACAAAGGAGATGTTTATAAAATATATGACGCTCTGACCAGGATTTTGTAAAGTATATAGTTGCACGTGGGCAAAGTTGTGGAGCAAACACTAGTCAGTTAATAACCCTATAAAATGTTAGTTTGGGTATATTTAGGAGAGAGCCAGCCCGTAAAATCTTTCTTGTGTCATTGAGACACACAGCTAAGATTTTACTATGCGAAGAGTAGAAAATGATCTCTCTGTGGTAACTATACTGACCGAGAGTTGCCAGTATTTATAAAAAAAAGTTTACGTTAGGTATCATGTGTGATTCACAACGTAGGGAAGTACTAACTTACTTTACACAACTCCTTGTTTTTTTTTTATATTAAGGCATTGGATATTATATTATCAGCCCATCGGCCTCAATAGACCGTGAAAGTGTGACGTAACAAGTCTATTAGGGTTACGGGAATGCCAATCGTGCCCTTAACGAAGGATTCGCGCTTGATATAGGCTGCACATATATATATATGCATATATGCTCAAGAGAGCTCAAACATGTATTAGTGATAGACCTCACTGTACCATGGTAATGGAAAACCACCCAAGACTGCATACTAAAACTAAATATATATATTACGATTTTTTTTTTATGTTTGGCAACCAACTGAGATTATTACTGTCATTGATGGGTAGGTAATAATATTACAAGTGTTTTGTGATAATTTCAATGTTCTCAAATATTCTCCGTTCATGTACTAGATGATGGTCTCCTTTCGTTAGAGCTTTCCAGGGAGTTTTTGTGAGATCTCAGAATTCACGCTTCCTGGTTTTATTTTCCATTAACTACACTTATGCGCAATAACCAAACTATATTACGTAAAATACCACTAATATTACAAAATATAAAATCAAATAACACAAGATTATAAATAAAATATATAAAAGCCATTACATGACAGACTGAGATCCCGCCAAAAATTCTATTATGATCTTACAAACGAATTAACCACAAATTGGCATATGATACAGATTATATTATACTATATGCAATAAAAGTGGAAGTGAATGATATATCATCGAAATCTCTATATAACATACTAAAAACTATAGGCCTTATACGAGCAACCATAAGGTCCTTTTTGGAGAGTACTTTGAAAGCATCCCTAGTAAGTCCTTGCTAGATTTGGAAAGATAGAGAGAGAAGTGATGGCAGTGGCGGCGAGCGTTGATGTACACCGGTAAAGGTCCCTAATCCTATACTTGGGTCGCAAGTCCTAACCACTGCCCCAGACGCCTTACCCTGCAATCCAATGATTTCGGCATTGCACCGGCATGGCACGGTGAATTTGTGGCATACTAAGAACTTCCTATCTCTTTATAAATGTTATGTTCTTCATGAAAATGGATTAAAAATATAATTACTATGTAATTAGATAAGTTTTACACTTATGTAACACGCGCATAAGCTATAAACTAGAACGTGGGTAGAGGACATGCATCCGCTTTCCAGAATCGTACAACAAATAAATAGCTATGTGCCTTACATTGTATAACAGATCAAAGCGAATTAATTCCAGGAAGTATGCAGTTTTACCGTTTCAAGGTCTTTTTAATAATTCTCGTCTGAAATCATCTCTTTGTTTTTGCTCTAGAATGTCATCTCATTCCGTCTGTATGTGTGTTGAATGATATTGTTTTAAACAAGTGTCTACCGTTTATTGTCGAGGCCATAATCTGATAAAATACGACAAAATTGATAAGTGTGGCGAGTTGATAAAATAATACAGTGTCACGTGTGTTTTCTTGCACGACATGTTGACACTGTCACTGCGAACTTATTAGCTTGTGTATTTTAATTGTAAATAAACATAGTTCAGTGTGCATGTCTGCTAACGGTGCGTGTTTCGGTTCGCAGCAAGAAGATGAGAAAAAGAGTAAGAAGAAACAATCACCAGTGGACGAGAGGCCGTCGGTACCCGCCCCCAGTGAAGCAATGCTTAATAGTAAGTATTCAATATTTTAAATGACAATAAAATTACACTACATTTATTTAAGAGTAAGCAAGATGTATTAGAAGTGTCATTGTTATTATTTCGCGCTTATATTTTGAGTTTACAACTCATGTCAGTTAGTGCCACAAACTACTAAGAGGATAATATGTAAGGTAGTGAGTGCCCTTTACTTATACGAGTATACTGCATTTTGGTACAAGACCCTTGTCGTTCTTTTTAATCATATAGTATGTTAAAAGACCGTACTTATTTCTATAAGCTTAGAGGTATAGATAGGCATAGATATCGTGCAAAATATTCATGGATATTCAGGTCAACTACCATTTCGCCTACATTGATTTTTATCGGTTTTTTTTTTGATGAATAATATTCTTGAACAAGAAAATTTTCTCTATCGACAGTATATTTATCGCAAACGGATATAGCTCTTCTCAGTAATGAACAGTAACATTTTCCTGTGTATGATATGTTACTAAAAGTTTCGAAATAGATTGCGGTTAGGTGGTAGGACATGTTAATTGTATCGGACTGAATTGCGCCCACCAAAAGCCAAGTGTAACACCAGCCGTAATATTACGTTTAGGTGTGTTCGCGTTCCAGTATTTGGTTGGTATATTCAAGCGAGATGGCAAGTTATCTCAACTCAACTGGTATCGCTACCACCATGACAATAACCCAGTAATAGTCACTTTATTATTGGGTCAGATAGTATATATTCAATTGCCGGCAAAACAGAGAAGACTGCCGATGGATTGTATATTTTTCGGTGTTCTCTGTTGTTTTGCGACGTCACTATGCTTATCATGAGATACAGTACAGTCACTTTGTAGTGTTACAATCTATATATATATATATATATATATATATATAGGATTTTCCAGGAATTCAAATCAAACACGTTGTTACACTTTATATCGTCTTTTTATCTCTAAATATTGCAGCAAAGTCCTTTCTTGAATAACAAATCTTATTCTTTCATTCTATTTTTAAACAACTGACATCATACTTAAGCCTAAATTAAAATCGAAGTAACTGAAATTATATGTTTCATTTTAAAATAACCCACATTCCACATATAAATAGGCGAAAATAAAAGAGTTCAGTACCTTTTTCTCATCTGATTGTCAACCGATCTTCTTCTATTATTTAGACGAGTTTTAGTGTTATCAATAAAAACAATTTGGACATAATTCGTTTTTTTTTATATTGTCGACGGTTTGAAGCAAAGGCTTCGATTATAACATAATTATATTAAATAAAGATTTATAAATCTGTATTCATCATAATTCACGCTCCTGGCGTCTATAATCTATGTAAATAAAATAACAGAGTTCTGCCTCTACAGACAGGACGACTACATGACAGACAAAAACTTCAAAACATATAACGTTTAAATTTCTTTAATGCTACTTCTTAGATACATAGTTCTTCTCTAAAAAAATTACCACGATATCTTCATATAATATGCATATAATTAAAGTTTAAAAAACTACAATTATAACCGTAACAAGAGGGGAAGTCAACGGCTAAAATTATCTACGAAGAAATTTCGACAATAAATTGTGTTTATTTTGTATATAAACCGTATTGTTTAAAAATATGAGTTATATTATGTTTGATCAAAAGATAAACCGGATCGAGTTTCTTGCCGGTTCTTCTCGATGACTGGGTTGTTTTTCGAACCGGTGGTATTTTTGACATTCATAAGCGCCTTCTCAGGGCCTAAACTGAATAAAGTATTTTTGATTGATGTTTTGATTGTTAAGATATTAAACTGGATTGGTAGGCGAAGTCGCGTATATTAGAAAGAAAGATACATTTATTCGACACATACAACACATATTTATAAGTATATACATAAGATATTTCAAGTGCAATAAATGTCGCATGGAGTCAAAAAGGTTTTTGTCTTAGTATAACACTGCAGCTTTACTTCCAAGTACAAGCGTTGCAGCGCTGATTTTCAGACCAGACCTGCTGTACACACAGTCATATGGAATGCCAAAGACACGGGTGAACTTACACTATAATTTCAAATTAATATATATATATGCATGCTATAATATACAGCCCAGTATTGCCTATATACAATCCATAATTTACGAAATTACGTATTACATTTCACGAAACTACGATGTTAGGTATTACTTTCAAAAGATTGTGCATTCGCTCAAAGATCACATTGATGGAACTATTTTGTTCAATATATTAATTTCACCAGATATCAACTAGTCTATAATATTTGTACAATACTTAAAACAGATGTACATATTGCTACTCCTACTATGGTCGACTTTCGCCCTGTGGTCGTGGACCACTAGTAAAAAAAAATTGATACATTACTTGAATATATACGAGTACATCTATAATACAGTGTGTTATTTAGTTCAAACGGTTTGTAATTACATTTTTACTGCTTACGAACGCATTGAACCCACCCGTGGTTATTATTCGTAGCGGTTTGTCTGTGCCGCAACGGTCAGTACCTGCCTACACAATGCGTAAACATATGATCGACTTCAACTAGTAGATAGTGAGGCATTGTTTACCATTATTCTACATTAATCGAGCAACACCATTCTCATTTCCTCGAACGTCCATTAAAATAATTTTATTACTGGCGTTCATTTTCGCAAATTGCTTTTAAAGGTTGACGTGGTTTTATAATTGAAATGTTTTTAATGCAGTATATGTAAACATACATTATATAATTTATGTACATATTAGTAAACAAATAGTATACGTGCTTATTACACATGAGTCATTATATTTATCACTAATTAGTAATCATACACCGATGCTGTAATACAACAATGCATTTAATTTTAACGTTATCAAATTAAACATTTATTAAATGTGTTTTACAACCAAATATGTTTTTTTTCGTACTGGCTAGACTGTTGACCTGGCAAGGCCTCTACAGTTTCACCTGACTACCATACCAAATATGTACGTTCATAACATACGCTAGATTGGAAAAAAACTTTGTTCCGTATTTTAGGTACTAGAGCCTTGGGTTAATTAATTCGTATTTATGTAATAGAAACAAACATTATGCAATGAATATTCTATAACCAATGAAAAACTGCATGTATATTTTAAAAAAGCTATGAGTTTTAGACAGTGGAAAAAGGATGTAGGATTTTGATAGAATCGTTTACTCATAAGTAGAGTGAGAACAACTTGAATTTCTAATATTAGAAATTCTCAAATTTATAAGACTTTTAGCAGGGTAGATTGAGGCATGCGTTTCTATTATAAACTTGGAAGGTTTAACTGGTGGTAGAGCTACGCTGAAGCTGTTACTGGTTTCAGCATGAATGGGTCGGCTCGCCCGGGGTAGTACCACCCCTCTCACAGAAAACCGACGTGAAGTAACAGTGGTTGCACTGTTGCGTTTCGTTCGGTCAGTGAGAGTGCCGGAGGCCCACATATTTAAAAGGCCGGCAACGCACTTGCGACTCCCCTGATGTTGCTAGTGTCTATGGACGGCGGTGATCACTTACCATCAGGTGACCCACCTGTTCGTTTGCCCCCTATAATATAAAAAAAGTACAACTTTTGTTATTAAAGACTTTATTTGTTTTATATCAGCTTTTAAATTCTCGAATATCAATAATATATTTTGAAGGTAATGAAAATGGTAGTACCGAAAGGAAAGTTATAACTATGAAATTTAATAAATTAGAGAATGTTAATATTTAAAATGTGTAGGTACTTGTTACATTGCAGTTTCGTGTGGAAAATAGATTGGCACTTTGTTCGATGTCTATCTGAAAAATTAAAGTCTGAAAGTAATAATAAAACGACCGAAAAAACGCAAAATATTCGAAACTGAAACAACAAAAAGGACTGTTGAATATTTAGACACTGTTTGTATGTTGACTAGATAACTAAGGAATAAAAATAAATGCAAGAATGTTGCAAATGAAACGTGTAACGACCACGATCGATTACACGTGTTTCGCTCCTGCACGGAGCATTCTAAATTGATGTTGACTCTTCCGATGCGAGCGGTAACATAAAAAGGTTTCGAAATGTGTCTGAAAGTCGAAATCGTAAATTATAATTATTCATCTATAAACAACTTCCTCGGTTCATTTAAACTAATTTGGTTACACTAATTGGATTTTATTTGAAAGACAAACAAATCTTTAAACCACTTAGTCCATGAATTCGATTTAAGTATATTTTTACATGCAGATGTTCGTAAAAGCCACATCAAATAAAAAAGAGCTTCACACTTTCAGTGACAAATACAACAAATACGCCCCGCGCCAAACCGTGTGTGCTATGCGTGTGGCCAATTACACGGTGCCGTGTGTTTTGTCCGCTTAAATTCAATAGATAATTACAATGCCTGTATATACAATATGGCCACACCTGTAGTGTATCGATCTTAAAAGTTCTTGTGGTTTCAATTGTTGATTTTTCGTTTTCGTGTATATTATTAATTTGATTGGCGATCGTACAGGAAATATTGTATAGCCAAAATAAATATAAATATTGGTTCTAATATGTCACAAATATCATTCATACCTTATACATTTGAATCATAAAAGTGTAAAATGTTTGTTTTGTCCATTGTTTTGCTTAAAGGTATTAATGTTAAAAAAAATTGTATGTAATTATGTTTATGACCATCAAATGTAGTATATAGGTTGCAGAAAATGACTACTCAATTCAATGTATCTACTGCCGGGAATATAAATGAGGACTCTGTAATCATTTTAAATTTCATATCACGGCTATTGTATTTATTTATCTGTTTTAATTTTCATAAAAACAATGTCAGCATATTATTTATTAATCTTCGCTGGCCTACTTAAAAAATACATGGTATCTGCATATATCTATTCCTAACACAAACTGTAGACTAAAGCAAACTCTTTAAACTAACTATTCAAAATATATCAAAAGAAACATATTGTGCAATAGAAAACAATATCCGCTTTTGCAAAGATGTTAATCTGTGCATCTTTTTCTTTTCTAAATGTCGAGAACAATATATCAATAACTGTATGATTTTTATATGGTTATATGTATACACTTATTTAGAAAACATTTTACAGTAAACAAGAGAACTTATACACTTTGTAAGGTGACGGGTGATAAATATTTTAAACATTTGCCAAAAGATATTACGATGTCATCATAAACGCAAAGACACGTTATGGTCCATTAACAATGATTAAAAATAACCTTGAGTGTGTGATGCATGAACAAGCATAACTATAATCTAATCGTACATGATCATGCGAAGGGGCTTTTTGCCAAATATATAATTATGATATTATTATTAACTTTATAGAAGGCCGGAAATGATAAATATAAAATGTTAATTGCTTACATTTTTTTGGTAATCATAAAATAACAAAAGTCGAAACTGTCGGCAAAGGAAAACATAGTGATGAAAAAATAGTATGGTGGAAGGACTTTTTCGACTTATGTCTGACTAGTTACCCCTCTGAAGTTGAAAATCTTTCGCCGAGCACCTGCTGTTGTATTCTAGCAGCTCCACTTGAGAGCCAGCCTCATTCTAGGTTAACTTATGTTAAAACCAATGAAATATAAAAAAAACCTCTGGTGACATCGAAAATGTACATAATATAAAGATTATAAAACCTTCTTATTTACAAATAAAATAAGAATATATACAAAATATTGATAAGAAATATTAAAGTCTGATTAATAATGAAAACAAATTAGCATACTAGTGGTCGAAATTCGATCATAATTCATTGTGTTTTAAAAGTTCAATATTACTGAGGTTTTTTTGCCAAAGAGTGTACAAATACTGTAAACTAGTAAATGGAAGGATCGTGGAGTATAACGAATAGAAACTAAAATATAAAGGTTTAGACTCGTCAATGGTAAAAAAAAACTATTTTCAAATTTTTCATCGATAACTCCATGATTTCATAGTCAACACCCTTCTATTTACTTGTCATAGTTAAACATTTATCCAACATTATATAAAGATTTAAACCAAAACAAAAAAAGATTGGACCTAAATAATGTTTACAATAATTTGTAACAATATGGAGGGAATATCTCATATAGGAACATTTGATTTCATACATACATAACAGCTGATGTACATACGTAAATAGGTATACAGAACATCTCCTTTGAAATTACCTACATTCGGTTGACATCCTAATCTAAGCCTCTGAATGAAATTGGTATTAATTTCTACCCTAGATTATAAAGTCTAAAGAAGTCTGAAGTGTCTGTTTTAAACCTAAATTATTTTACGGAATAAAAAATCTCTGATTATTCTACAATGAATTTCGGAAATACTTATGTATATTTAGCAATGTAAGAATTAATTTAACGCCAACTTTAATTTGAATAAATCAATTTGCTGTTAATACATGCTATAAAACAATCTGTTCAGTTGTCCGTTTGTTAGTAACCTAAAAACCTACTAAGAAACGAATGAAGACGTTCCGTAATCGCTTTTCGTTGAACGCGACTGTTGTTTAATTTTCTGGAACGTCTAAATACATTTTACTAGGAATAATATCGACATAGAATCTAATTATTACTAAAGAGTTCAACATGATAGTAAAATAATCCAGTAGGTAATGCATCGTTATATTGTAGAGCGTAGTTCTTCGCTTTATTATCAAACATTTTTCATGGAACGAAGCATTGACTTGCTTTCTTCACGTCAAAATGAAAGATTCCGATAATACCGCACATAGTTTCTGAAGTCACTTCGTATATCTACCGACATAACTATACTCATGTCATAGTTTACGGTTACGTAGTATATAGGGCAGACAAGAGAAATTATTTATCAAGAATATAGTTCAGGAACGGAATTGTGTGAACTCTAAACAAAGGTCTCGAATGCATTAAAATGATTTTATCGCCAATAACTCGTTTTTGTCACTCTTTTTAGTCAAGTCACAAAGTTTAAATATCTTTCTTATTTTTATACTTTATAAGGGACCCGTGCCGATTTCGCATGGATATAATAATTATTTGAATAATTTAGATCCATTATAAAACATTGACACTGGCAAATGCTTCCACGGTGCCAAAGTAAGAAAAATAAAGCAGATCCATTATTTGGCACTTTTTATTTATAGTTCATTAAAACACAAAAGCTTCGTAAAAATCTTTAGATAAACGACTTTTTCTTTATCATGAGTAATTTAAAAAATATTCATCAAAATTATTTACTGTTAAAAGTATTTTTTTCATGCATATGCTCTTATAGCATTTCAATTCCCAATGTACTAACTAAAAAAAATAATTGGGTAAGGATTAGTACCGTATTGATGAAAATAACATCGATTTTAACCAATTATTTTTAAATAATATGTAAAAAATAAAGATGGCTACGTACGCGTAGGCATTCTAAAGATATATGTTAGAATTTCGCAGTAATTATATTTATGTAATTCATTAGGTCCAGCCAAGGTTAGAAAAATAGCAACGTAAGCACCCGAAAATTGATTCTAATAACTTTGTTAGAATACATCGACTTTTCTTTACTATAAAGATTTATAAATTAATTATATATACATTAATATAATGAACATGTATTATACATATGAACCTTCTGAAAGAAATTCTCTAAACAATAGTAAAAACTATATCAAAATCCGTTGCGTAGTTTATAAGACTTAAGGGGACACAGAGAGACGCGAAAAGTTACTTTGGTTTATGATATTTATTTATATATTTTAACGTTTGCCACTAAAAGCAGACCTAATGTCAAAAGAACAAAAATGTGGCCATAAGGTGGTTAAACGCTACACATAGAGAAGAATTATAGCTGCTCAGAGACATTTCTTGAATTTAAGGGTGGTAGCTAGCCATTTACCCAAAGCTCCGACTAATCATCTAAGGACGCTATGTCCCAAAAAGGTTGACACTGAACAATTATCGCTTTAAATCTACTTGATTATGTACATAGTATCTTAAACCAAACGTACCTATAATTTAAGATAAGAGCAAAATGATGAACACATAATAAAGGTTTATAATCTTTGGCAAATATTGTCGGAAAAGCTATATTATGATGCCGTGATGCTGATAGCCTTTCATTTTCCTAAAACTCGTTAAAGATAGCGACGTTAGTAGAAGGATTGATAACGTACCTACTCGTTGATAAAAGAAAAATAACAACACGCATTCAGATGCTAAATTAAAATTCTTAGCGATTGTTATCATTGTCATCGGTACTACGTGTTTTGTGAAAATGAGTGATAAGAAGGATAATGAATTCTGTGAGTAATACTTATTTCATTTCCTATAAATTAAATATATAACAAATTATGGATATTGAAGTAAACATTATGTTACGTATATTATGAAAATACAGTATATTTGAAGCTCAATCACGCTAAAAGTACTGTATCGCCATAGGCTTGTTTATGATTATTTAATGTGGAATTTTTCGTAGTACTTATTTTTTGGATTTGATTGATGTTTTGCCATTGTTTTTTTTAATTTAAAATGTATTTAATGTAGAACGAAGCGGACGGGTATTATTTATTTTCAGTATAACACAATATTCGTTTACTAATATATGTACCTACTAGAAGGCTCGGCGGACGTTGTCCTGCCCTAATAATAAAAAATATATACTTATGTGCATGAAATGCTTAAGATAACTAATGTATTTTATTTGATAAGGATTAATACTATATCCGTTTAAATAGCCTTTGAATTACCTCATTATATGTGACCATTTTTAGAAGATAGATGGGTATAGTAAGCTATACTAAAAAGATAGGTATATACCATCATAGGCTTTTTTTTAGATCTATAAAAGAGGAATATCTCACTATGCATCGATTTGTTATATCTCAAAAGGATTAGGCAGCGTTTTCGACGAAAGCTCCCATGCGGTTTGACTTTTTCCGATCCTTTCAACAATTATCATTATATTTCAATCAATTTACAAAGAAACCTTGACAAATTATATACCTAAACCTTTCCCGTGAATTGCTCTATCTATTGGTTAAGACTGCATTACAATCCGTTCAGTAGTTTTTGAGTTTATCGCGAACATCCAGCCAGACAGACAGACGCGGCGGACGACTTTGTTTTATGATATGTAGTGATATTCAATTTTACAGAATATGAATATATAGTAAAATGTACAATACCTTTGTATTAAATATATTTCATTTATTAGTACCAAAATTTGTCTCCATGACATTTATACTAAGTTTCTAATATTCGTAGATAATTTTATAAGATTATGTAAGTGTTTATGATATATGTTTAGATTATACTCATTCCACGGGTTGCTCATGTAATGTATCTAATAATATAATGTAATGCCCATTTATTATTGCTTTAGTTAATACTGAATTTACTCTCTGAATTATATTATTTATTTTTATTGTTAGCAGATAAAATATTAAAGTAACTGATGCTAATGAAAAGTTTCTAATGAATCCACTTTATAGACATATCTTTTTATTAAAAAAAAAACTCTGTGCACGTGGCTTGGTACGGGACATTTTTTATTTTCAAATCGTTAATATTCATTTTAATCGCAAGAATGGCATTATGCGTGGAACATTTCATAAACTAATTATATCTGATGATGCTATAGATAATTTGTCATATAAAGCTATAAAAATTCTAAACGCGTTTTGCACATCGTACGAGCATGATTAGTACTCATTCATTTACTTTACATAATTTTATCATACGATGGTAAATATATGCGAAAGAGTTAAAGAAAGATGCAAAGCAGATATGCGCCATCGGCTAGAAGAGAGAATCTGTAGAGTGAAATCCAATAATTATTCACGACTAGAACCAGAAGGTACATTGAGAAATTAGGATAATTGTTATAAAGAACTATTCAATCAGATACGTGTTCAAATCGTGATTCGTTGTACTCCTTGATAAAATCGTTACAGATCTCCGGACAGCATTTGGTCTGCTGGATCGAGACAGTGACGGCCACGTAACGCCAGCAGAACTACAGTTTATGCTACGAAATTTGGGCATAGAGGTCAGCGACGATCTCATATCAGAACTCATCAAGGACGCTAGTAAAACAGGTCAGTAGTTCTAAACGCTCCAATTTATATAAGTCTATAATTTTTTTCGTATTTGATTATCTATAGATCAATGGTCCCAAAAGTTGACGCAGCAACTACTTACCTCTTGATTTTTATGAAAAAAGAATTTCGCTACCTGCTTGCGATTGAAACTTATTTTCATTTATGTATCTTCTGATAACTCATTGAATCTCTCACCTGTTTTTGTCGACATTGTATACATTACGTTTTTCATAAGGGCTAAACAGTAATTATAAAATGTAACACGGGCAACTACAAATAAATAAAATACTGGTAGAAGTTTAGTAATAATAACAGGACTACAATGAGAATAAAATAAAAAACATCCCATAATTCCACAAAGTGATAAAACCATTTTCACGCTAAAGAAGTAGCAACCACCAGCTAATTTATATAAATAAAATGATAGAGGCCTGTCGTTGTGCACGTATCATGCAAAAACTGGGTACTGGTTACATTGCGAGGTTTTTTTTTAGTTTTACCTGTTAGACATTTAGTTCTTACCTAAACAAACAGTTAGCACGATGTCTTCATTTAGTATAAAGTTATTAATGTTAACAAACTACGGTCTTTATAAGTACTACGTGTTCTGTGATGAGCAATGTGGGGCATACGGTGTGATGCGCATGCGTGGAAAAGGGGAACTAAATAGACAACTTTGTTTACAAAGATGTTTTGTAAGCAAACTATATTTTTGATTTAAAAAAATGTTTTTTCCTTTGTACATAAAATATATTGTTAAGAAAATAACGCGGATGAAGTCGCGAGCCAGCTAGTATGAAATAAATATTAAAGGTCCTTCACTTCTATGTGTAAAGGGCACACGAGACGTACAAATTCGGACAAACCGTGATATGAGTATGATTTAAGATATCGATAAACGTTGGAAAACATTGCCGAACGTTATTTGTGTATTGAGCGGTTAGTTATCAATACAACGTATTTTTTTAAGAGTAATGACCTATAGCACAGTTCTTAAAATATTACAGTGCATAATAATTGAAAACCGTTCTGGTTAAGAGTTCTATCGGCTGACGGGAATGAGAACGTCGTAAGGAAATTTGAATCTGATAAATGTTCTTGTAGTAGTATTGCCGTATGCAGATAAAACTTAAAACTGTAGATATCTCGGTTCGGTTTGCAATCTCCAATTACGTCGTGGGTTGGCCTGGTGTATATGTTTCTCGTTAGTTGTTTTATAATTTATCATATTTATAATTTGCGACAAATTGTATTTATTTATTTGCACATTATATGTTTAACTCATAGCATAATCTATTTATTATTATATATAGGTAAATAGAATTATGGAAGTCTTATCTTTATGCGCGCATCACGTAAAAACTACTGAATACATTTCAATAGTTTATTTTAGTTTCACTTTTTAGACACCGCGGTCCTTATATAAAAAATAAAAAAAAGGTTTCTTGCTTACTTCTTACTAATATTCTAAATGGAAATTCGAGTTGGTTTGTTTGTCTGTTTATCAGGTGAGTACCTTAAGCGCTTCCCTTAGTAGTCCGGTGAAGCTGTAAAGTTCCATCAGGCCAATAGAGTAGTGAGTAGTGTGTAGTAGTAGATGGTAGAGCTACGCTGAAGCTATTACTGGTTTCAGCATGAATGGGTCGGCTCGCCCGGGGTAGTACCACCCTCTCACAGAAAACCGATGTGAAGTAACAGTGCTTGCACTGTTGCGTTTCGTTCGGTCAGTGAGAGCGCCGGAGGCCCACATATTTAAAAGGCTGGCAACGCACTTGCGACTCCCCTGGTGTTGCTAAGTGTCTATGGACGGCGGTGATCACTTATCATCAGGTGACCCACCTGTTCGTTTGCCCTCTATAATATAAATAAAAATAGTTCGAAAAAATTAAAAATAAATTATTTCGCTTTCAACTACTCAATAGATCATTGTAAAATTTGGCATACACGTTATCCGGGGTACAGAAAAGGACTTTTCATGTAAAAAAAGTACTGTTCGCCAGTGTTAGATCAAATCTATTATACATTAACAAAAAGCTTTGGTCAAAAACTAGTTATGATATAAAATCTTCATAGGCTTATCACATCAAGCAAAGTGAATGGTGTGAAGAATGTTGGATAAAATTCCCAATGTCGTCGCGACGCCTAATCTAACTCAAATTAAACAATCTTACCTTCGCAAAAATATACACAGCACAAATATTATTAGGATTTGCTTGAAAACAGGTTACCTAAATGTCTTTATTCAACAAAAGTATTTAATAGATGTGCACTCCGTTGCCCTCACTTCGTGTATTATTGACTTGAACGAATGCCAGAACTATCACGTGTCTTTAATTTTGATAGAATTCTACACGTTATATATACATAGGCGGAAAGATCTTTTAGGAAATATAGTGTTTGTAGAATGTATGTGTCATTTAGTTATTGCGTATAGTTCTTTTTGTAAAAATATTTCAGGAGTCTACTTTAAATCTTTGAATTACGAAATAATACGAAATACATTTTGGAATAGCCCGTTTTATTGGAGGCTTATAGTCAACAGCCATTTTGGTGTTCTTTTTTCCCCTCCTCCCCAATAAACGCCTATTCTAACTGTCATTGTTCAGGTACGCGCATCGACAGGAACGTCTTTGGCAACATAAATAAAACACAAAATTTGGAAATCTGATGTATGTTGTTTTTCAAGTGTTGCCTTAATGTTGCCATCATCAAAACTGATATATGGTTAAAGTCTGTCTAACAGCAAAAGTTTCCAAAGGTTTTTAAAAAACACTGGAAATAACTAATGAGTAATTTAAGAATTTTTCAGAAATAATATCTGATAGCTCTCTTATATATATTTAATACATAAGAACCTATAGATTTCTTAAGTGAAAATGAATTTGTATTTATTATTGACTAGCAGGCTCGGCGGACGTTGTCCTGCCGCTATAATAAAAAAATATATACTTGTGTGCATGAAACGCTTAAGGCGGCTTGACTTTTTCCGATTCTTTCAACAATTATCATTATATTTTAACTAGTTTACAAAAAACCTTAGCAAATTATAAACCTAAACCTTCCCAGTGAATTACTCTATCTATTAGTAAAGACCGCATTACAATCCGTTGAGTAGTGTTTGAATTAATCACGAACATCTAGACAGACAGACAGACGTGGCAAACGTATTTGTTTTATAATACATATTGATGATATTATTTCAATAACAAAATGACGTTAATTTCATTTTAATCATGACATCGTTGTTTTATGTTAACTAAGTATACTAGTATTAATTGTAGCAATTGAGTTTCAATGTCTAGAATCACTATCATGTGGTGACATAATTTATTTGATTTCTTAGACACTTGATCCTTACCTAGAAAATTATCACGATATTTTGAGCTTTAAAAACTACGCATAAGCATATAAGCATTATAAGTTCAGCTATGTATGTTTCCTTGCCGTAGAAAAGTGGGACAAGCGGTGTAGAGCTTATAGTATGTTTTTTCTCTGTACATAAATGTATTGTCAAGATAATTAAAGACGAAGACGAAACCGAAGTCGTGAGTATCAGATAGTACAGTATAAAATTGTTACAAAGACACGCTTATTAGTGTTCGATTAGATCCCGACCACCTCTGACCACACAGTAGGGGAAATAACACTCGTCAAAGTGGCGCATGTATGCATATCACGTTTCGGGATTACCGGGTGTATACCCTGTTACTAAGCGGAATGGTTGGAATTTGTAAGCGAATCGCGACTACTATACAAATAGTGATAATCCCGTTACAACAACAGTTCGTTTTTAATTTGTTGCGTTCAAGCCCAGCCAGTAAACAACCAGTAGCCGGCGTGACAATAACTAAAAGCAGCTTTAGTTGCCGTTGTTCTTATATTGTACTGTACTTACCATTACAAACAGTGCCGGCACTCTGCCGTGCTTTTTAAAAATCTTTATCAGTTTTATAGGCTTTGACCATAATCTCAATCGACGTTAAATGACGTTGTGGTCAAAACGTGCAAAAACGCTAAACCTAGAGGAATTGGCACTCAAGTACATCTGCCGGAACACACCTATAGGTGCTTGGCGACAGACTTGTGAATACATAGCCGGACTAAGAAAAAGCCCTAACACTATACTACACTTTCATCACTGTAAAAAACTACAATAAAAATGCATATTAGCTATGTTCCAGTTACTAAGTACCCTATGTTATTTATGAAAACAAATTGCTACATTCGTACTAGACGAATGATACTAGTTGTTTTGCTATAAGTTTATTTTTAAAGTTTCATAATACTCAGGTATCTATGCGCAATTTCATAAGCGGATATCCACCGCGTGACTTTAGTATGTTGTTTCTATTGAACCAATGGTTTCGTTACTCTTGTAATATTTTTCGTACACAGGTTATTATACTTATTGTACGTCTTAGTTCTCATTAGGTGACTATTAGATCGATAAAAAGTTATTTCAAGTAAAATCGCAGGGTTATTGTAAAATAGCGTGTGCACGACGCGCGTAGGGCGGGCGGCTTCCGGCAACTGACGACCTCGTGTCGCTTCAAGGTGATAGTGATTATGTTTCCAGAAGAAGTAACCTTTGTAAAACATATTATGTTAGTGAATATTTTGTATATAAAAGTGTCCGAATCACTGTGATTATATAGGTTTTAGTAATTTTGTCGTCCACTCATTTTATGATTGCTAGGGTACGAAAATGGTTGGAGAAATATAAATTTTACATTGGTTTAAAGTTTTATTACAAAATTTAATAAAATTCAGTTTAGTTGTAAATTTCTTGCAGAAAATTTTAGCGCTGTGTAACAATCGTACATTTAAATATCACTTAATATTTAATAAGAACGTTTAATAATATGTATTAGACTAGAGGCCCGGCGGACGTTGTTCTGCCAAATTATACACATAAACTTTCGTCATGTAATAATCTACGTATTGGTGAAGACCGCATTACAATCCGTTCTGTAGTTTTCGAGTTTATCGCGAACATACAGACAGATAGACGCGGCGGACGACTTTGTTTTATAATATGTAATGATTGGTTATTATTAGCCGCGCGTCCCTCGGCTGTGATATTTGTATGCATCGAGTAACGGTGACATTTTTCGATAAAATTATCGTGGTCGCTTTTTCGGTTCGCTTGTTATTCAGTTGCATTGGATTCTGTGCAACTTTTAAGAGCCAAAATATCGTGATATAATTCATCTCAATAGAATCGAGAATAAACCAATATGGCGGAATCCTCGAACTAGTTGTTGCCTTGCAAAATTATCATTAAAACAATTGCATTGAAAAAGGTCTATTGTAAAGTTTTGTAAATGTACTTGATAACCTTGTGTTACATAAATTATGCTAAAAATCGTTCGTATTTAGTAGACGGGTAGGTTTCTACATTGTGCGCCCTTGTACACTTATCTACCATCGCGCTCTACTAATCTTTTGGCCCAATCAGAACGCGATAGTCCAAGAGTTTCAACGAGGTGACTGAAACACAAAACTTACATATATTTATATACATAATTCTACATTTGTCGTGATTTTAAATAAATATAAAACTTATAATATGCCATATGAATAGAATTTATTTATTACAGTCAAGCGATTTTTTTTGTAATTCATTTCTATTTTTATTCTAAATTTTTATTATAAAACTTCAAGCTTTAAAGCTGGATTATCATTTATGTTACATTACATTACAGTTTAATTGTGACATTCGTTGTGTTCTGATTTATTTAAAACCAACTGTTACCACGGCTTGGCTCGCGTTATGTACATTTCGCCTATCCTATGGGAACAGTATTCTTTCTGGATAAAAGGTACTCTATGTACATTTTTGTATACCCGAGAACGTTTATGCAAAATTTTATGACAATCAGTTCAGTAGTTAAGACGTGAAAGCATAACAAACAAACAAACTCAAATTCGTATTTGTACTATTAGTATGATCTCCATCAATTGCGGGAATGTGGTACGACTGTTATCTTCTTTCACATTGATTTTGTGTATAAATCCGTTATTTCAAAATAACTTTATATGAATTATGTGAATGAAGTAACAAATAATGTACAATAATCTAGAAACGTATAATATTTATTTTGAAGCGATGATGGCTCAGTTGGTAGTGTGATCCGACACAGTTTCGAAGTACGTAGGTTCGAATCGAAACAACTAAGCTTGAAGCTGGAGCTTTCGGTGAAGGAAAACATCGTGATGAAACCATAGCATGGTGGTAGGGCTTTTTGTAAGTCCGTCTGGCTAGCTACCACCCTCAAATTGAAAATCTGTCGCCAAGCACCTGTTGGTGTGTACCGGCAGCTGCACTTGAGAGCCAGTCTCCCTCTAGGTTAAGCGTGATTTATCATCTTAGACCACATCATCATTTAATATCCGATGAGATTGTGGTCAAAACGTTTACCTATAAAGTATAAAAATTATATATATATTAACGAGATGTAACTAACTGTATCAGAAGGTTATAGTTTAATTTGACCTTACTTACACTTTCGACAATAGCTCATTACATATTGAAAGATACTACAGCAGAGCTTACTGATTAATATATGTTGATGTAAAGAGCTCTTTTCTAATGTCCTCGTTGTTGTTGAATACTTGGTTGCTTTTAACATTTAACTACGATATCACCTGATGTTAATTGACGATGTGATCTAGGATCGACTTTAACTAGAAGTATAATAAAAGTAACAAATTGATAGAGCAGTAAGTAATTAATAATTTATTATTTTAACTGTGCTTTTATAAAGATCATAGAGGCGTAAGCATAGTGAATCCGCGGCCGAAATACATTTAGACGATACTTAGGGGATATGTAGGGTGTAATAAGATAATAGGATTTTGAAAGTTTCAGATAACTAACATAATTGGTTTTCGAGAAACAGCAAACTATTAAAAAAAACAGGAATAAATTCCTAGGATTGTCTTGAAACCTTCAGAATATGACTACCTTATAGTAGTTTTATTGTAAGCGATCTACATATCCCCAAATTTATTATAATGCAAAAGTTAAAGTTAAAAGAAAAAGAAAGTGCAAATAAACAGAAAACAATCGTAGTACAAATTCATTAAATTATAGAAATGCTTTTTAAATAATCACCAACTCATTTTATAAATGAAATTTATTACAATTGTATATTGCGTACGTGTCGCGTTCATTTTCTCCAATTATAATTCAATTCAAGTAAGTCAATTCAAGTAGTTACCAACAATTACAGTCTTATAGTTACGTGACAAAAATATCGAATACAGCCTATCGTGACTCCGAGAGTTTGTTATTTTTTACTAAATAAAAATCCTGAATAGCGATAAAAAATATACTGAAATTAGTGGAGATGAATGAAATGCCATTGATATCGCAATGACAACGCTTATCAGTGATCACACGTCTGCCTTGTTAAATTTATTTTAAGATTGAATACTTGCACAAAGTCAAACAATTACCTCTCGTAGCTGAATGTATTACAAATAACAAGTGAGTCACTCCCAACTTAAATATTATTTTCAGGCAATGGTCTAATAGACGAGAATGACTTCATGCAATGGGTTACAAAAATACAAGCACTACAAGGGCTAGATGTGAGTACGTGTGGTGGTGATACGGAAGAAGAGATAACCAGAGATTTACTCGCAGCGTTTAAGTAAGTATTTACTATACAGATCACTTCATTTAAAAAAACCTCCCTTACGGTACTTCGTCTCAATATGATAAGGTGTTTTTTAAACCTAATATTATTAAAGAACTCAGTGAAGTCGTCGTTTATTTTGTCCTAATTAGTGAAATGAGCAGTCAAAAGAATATTTTTTTATACATTATTGTGTTTAGCGTTTGACCAAAATATCACCTGATGTTAATAGTGATTTGGTCCAAAATGGCATACCAAAGCTAAAGGGAGACTGGCTCTGAAATGCAGCTGTCGGTACACACCCATAAGTGCTCGATAATAGATTTTTAACTTGAGGGTGGTAGATGCCAAGCGGACTTAGAAAAAACACTACTACCATGCTATGGTTTCATCACGATATTTTCCTTCACCGAAAGAGCCGATACATTCGCAAAGATTCAAACCTTCGTCAGTCGTCGCAGTGTCTGAATACGCTAATCGTTGAGTTATTATCGCTTCAAAATATGCTTTACTCAGGACGGTAGGCTTACCTGAGGCGAGACACTGAGACACTACACATACTTCAAAGATTCATGTGTTATCCGGTACTACAACGCGATCGTTGTTGCTTTGGGTGAAAATTTATATGGCAGTGGTGTTACCACAATCGAAACTTACACTTGTTGTAGTACTAATAACAATCTATTATGAATTTTAGAGTATTCGACCGCGACGACAATGGATACATTACACGAGATGAGCTGCGAGCTGCCCTCGAAATGATCGGTGAACCGGTCACCGACGCACAGTTGAACCAGGTCTTGGCGTTAGGAGACATCGACCACGACGGCAGAATCGACTATGAAGGTATTGTTTTTTTTTTTTTTTTATAGAAATACTGATGTGTTCCAGATTTTGGAACACGCTAAACCTAGAGGGACCGGCTCTCATTTGCAGTTGGTGGAACACACCAACAGGTGTTTGGTGACAGATTTCCAACTCGAGGTTGGTAGGTAGCCAGGCGCACTTAAAAAAGCCCTACCGTCATACTAAAGTTTCATAACGATGTTTTCATCGAAAGCTTCGACTCAGTCGCAACTATCGACTAAACCATCATTACTTCAAATGAATTCACTTGTATAATTACCCTTTAAGCTTCACTACATATTATAAAACAAAGTCGTCCGCCGCGTCCGTTTGTCTGTCTGTTTGTATGTTCGAGATATACTTGAAATCTACTGAACGTACTGTAATGCGGTCTTATATAATATAGATAGAGAAGAAGGTTTAGGTATATAGTTTGTCAAGGTTTCGTGTAAATTGGTTGAAATATGACGATAATTGTTGGAAGTGTTGGAAAAAGTCAAGCCGCTTGGGAGCTTTCGTTGAAAACGCTGCCTCATTGTTTTGATATATAACAAAACAATGTATATTGAGATATTACTCTTTTATAAATCTATAAAAAAAATTTCGCTGGCCTATATATACCTATCCTTTAAGGATATCTTACTATACCTGTTTATCTACTTAAAAATGGTCACATATAATGAGGTAATTGGAAGGCTGTTTAGACGGATACAGTATTAAATTAAATACATTAGTTTCCTTAAAAATTTCATGCACATAAGTATATATTTTTTATTATCAGAGCAGGAAAACGTACGCCGGGCCTGCTAGCTAACTAAAATATTAATTTGCTTTAATTTAAATAAAAACAAACTACACTAGTCTCCTACTACTACAATATTTAGTAAATATGGTCACCAAACCGTGTCTAGTAGGTACAATTTTGATTTTGAAAACTCGAACAATTTGATTCTACTCGTAAACCGCTCAACTCTAACGTTATGTAAATGTTATTTTTTCCTTTTCTGTTGTTCAATTCATGTTCATACGTGATACGTTTGATTTTTCAGAATTTGTGAAGATGCTTCTGTAGAGTGTACACCCGTTTGAAGACCTCATTAGTTATAATAGTAGAAGTATTAAAGACAAGTGTTTAATGGGCCATCAGAAATTCTTCTGAAATTGCTCAGATTGAATCTGTTTGTTACGTAAGAAAGTTGTTCGGACCGTTTCTCGTCGACGACGGTTTTTACAATATGATGTATTTAAATACAGTGTAAAATAAGAAATAAACATTATTTTGTATACAATTGCAATATAATATTATTCAGCGATAGCAAAATTTGTAATGAAGAAATGTATACATTTCTAATAAATAATATTTAAGATGAAAATCGTCTTAAAGGTTTTTTGTCCTCAGGAATAGATTTGTTCCAACTGTGTCTAACTAATCGATACTTAGGGTACATGTAGAAACTTCAGATTCTATTTATTGTTTATACAAAGTTTACTATTAAGGGCATCTTGTTATAATCCATAGATAATAATGATAACTTAAAATAGTATTATGTGAAACTTTTGTTTTACAGAAATTGCGTGTCTTGTTTTTTTTATTTATAAAATTAATTATTCACCTTTGTCATATAAAAAGGAATAAGTAACAAATGTGTGCTACCAAAGACAACTAAAAGGTTAGCGCCTACATTAAGTGCTTTTTATTTGTGCCATGATTTATTTTTCAGTATTTTAAAATTTTGTATACGATTGTAGCAATGTTATATTTCTGGTTATTCATAATATAATTACAAGTGATACTATTTATGTTGCAAATATATTATAAAATGTCCAAAAGAGATCAGCTTTTGAATGAACAATTTTTTATTGACTACCTTCAAATTTTACAAAATTATATGTTTTAATCGTTTTGTACCTAAATATTTTTTTTGTAGCAATGTTTTAAATTAGGGCTGTCCAAACTACATGGGACCCAGGGCCAACAAAAATGACTCAATACATTGGGGGGCCGCAAAATATTTATAAAAATAAAATACAAGTATAATAAGTATCATTATTTTATTATCTACTTTTTCATTAATTTGTCTTTTAAAGCCCAATAAATGAACAACGCGCGGTGTCGGGTGTACCTATTATACGTTCGGGGAATTCCCCGAGTTCTCGAGTGAATTGTGTGCGGCATAATCGAATACATATCCAAAACATTTGAATTTCGTCGCTAGAAAAATAATTTACTCATTTAATGTATTTAAACAAAGAAGATAAAAAAGGTTCTGCGGGCCGCAATAATTCATGCCGTGGTTTGGACAGCCCTGTTTTAAATAATTGATAAAGCGTGTTTCTTTTGTATGTATATACTCGTATATAATAGTATGACAATAATATATTTCCTTTCAAAATATCAATATGAATTTGATGGAATATTGAATTATCAATTTATTATAAGGTCCACCCTTTTAGTCTTATATAATCGTAGAAAATAAAATGTGCTTGAATTTCATACTTTCATACAATTCTCGTCAACTTTTTGTTACCGTTCTGAACATACCGGTAAGTTCGGATTTGTGCATATTATAGTCAAGAATGTAATACAAAACAAAGTTAAAGTATTATTATAGGAATCTGAAATTGGCGTTTGTTTATCTATAAATTGTCTCAATGTTATACATTTAATATAATATGCGTTTATACCTAAATCTGTGTTCTGCGCATCTATATTAAGCGCGATCAAAAAGTTTGGCGAGGACTCGTAATCTTCATGTATTTTACCCGTAATACAAATATAAAAAAAAACTACATATAGGTATTATACTACTGGCCGTAACCACATGTATAGCTAACTATAAATTAAGGTAATTTTATGGTTGTGAATGAATTTTAATGGACATCTGAAAATTTTATAGCCTCTTGTTATTTGCATTCAAAATATTAAATGATGTTTTACTGAAGGCTTATATTATGCGTAACTTTGTAAACTAAATATCCAATTTTTGTGAAGGTATATACACAAGGATCGACATCGAATTAGATTATCGTGGAACCTTCAAAAGGTATGTGATGAGGAATGACCGTGATCAGTAAATAAAATTGTGAATTTGTTTTCATTTATCTTTTTATTTTAAATATTAGTGTACCCAAATTTCAGTCAACCCCCGAAAGAAACTTGTCAAGGAAACCAGAGGGTTTCGGTTCCTTTGTTGGATTCCAATGAGCCATTATATGTCCTTTTTGTTGCCACTGATGTGTTACTTCTTTTAATTCTATATATCCCTGAAGCAACGGTAATCATTTTTGGTATGAATTAGCAAACAGACACACAGTACAGACTAGATGTGAAATCTTGAACAACTAATATCAAATGGACCGTAGTCCTGAGATTAGTCATTATGGGCTGCTGATAAAAGAACTGCTGCATTTTTTAGCAGATTATCGTAAGAAACACAGGCGTAGTGGGGATACTCTTGCAATCACAACCTTATGCTCGTAATCAAATATTTTTAAATTAGTATTTAAAGTTAAATTATTATCAATCGACAGTAAAGTAAAAATTATTTTATGGGTTAGTTTGAGCATAACAACATAATAGTTACAATACCGACTATTGTCGTTGCTATCCAATAGATCTGAGGGATACGTAAGAATACCTTTTTACCTAATGTTTTCACAAGTCTGAATATAAAATCGATTTTATATTAATGTACAATATCTTACTGTATTTTATACCTAATAAAAATGTATTATGCATACATTATATTAAAAATATAAACACTTGTTTTACATTGTTATAACAAATTATTGCCGACATAATTAGTTAACTATTGAGTAACGGTTATCAGTAATTATTATTGTTATACGAGTACAACTATTAGTATATGTCGGCCGGTGTTATTGCAACGTGCGAACAAGGAAGTAAAATGCAACAATCAATAGGTGTGAAAGGGAGACTTATTCATTTCATTACCCAAAAGGAGAATAATTGACAACCGTTTATAACAATAGTTATAGTGATATAACACAACAGAGAATTTTATTATTGATATACATACAGCCATTATTGTCAACTTTATGTGTCATAATCGCGATACACATTTACACGTTTTGTTTAGCCACATGTAATAAATTCGCAACTCACCAGTGTGAAGTGGATCTTTTGCCACCTAGATAAAACACTACACTTTTTTACAGATATACCATTTTTTTATATCTGTATTTTATAAAATCAAAGTTATTTAAACATTTACCTTTATGACCAACAAATCAATAACACGAATATCAGTCACAGAAGAGTTCTTGTAAAAGTACTCTCTCAATTTACAGCGGCAATCCTCTTCGGTTTTTGGTATGTCGAAAAATTTTACTGAAAAAAAATGAGTTACCGTACTCTTAAGAATAAATAAAATTACCGAAACAGCTCTTGAGACATCGTATTTTATTTTTCGCATATTTTTATTACGTATTCGGTATTTCCAAGACAAAGATCATTAAATTTTTCTCGATTCAAAAGAATTATTTCGAACTATTTGATATCGGCGACTTCGTCTGCGTCGTTTACTATCTTTTTTTTATCTTATATTTCTTAGCTTTTATTCTGCTGAATATATCAGCCCCATTGTTTCCCGTTTACTATCTTAACAATATATGTTTATGAACAGAAGTAAAAACATAAGTATCAGACAGTACGCCCTTGTTCTTTTAGATAATGGCCAAGAGTATAAGGAGTAAAACAAAAAAACTTATTGAAATTTGTCCAGTAGTTTTCTCAGCAGTTAGTTAGTAGTTATCTTATGAAAACATTATAGTAATTACACTTAATTGTATAAATAAATGTCCAACTTACTTATGTACGGAATATAACGATAAAACGCTCTATATAGTCCTAAAACGCGTCTACGAGCTTCGCAGAAATCCGTGGATAATAATGGTCTTACATTTTTACAGGCGGATTTCACAGTTTCTCGACCGGCCATATTGGTTATAGATAAATTATGAGTTTCCTAAATTATATTTGTTACGAATGACCTTATTCGTAATTAGCACATAGTTTATATGATCATATAAATCCAAGAGCATAAAATCACTACGTTTACATAAACGAATGCACAAAACAATTTTTAAGCCCAGTTGAAACTTGGATATTTTTCAAATGACAGTTTTTTTATTACTTAAATAATCTGTGACTGTCAATAGTTAAAAGAAAAAAACATATAATACACATTTTTTAACCAAAGAGACTTTATTTATTTTCAATGGCTTATAAGTATTTACCGGTTTGCTGATTGGTAGTAGGTACCTATACAACAATTATGGTTGACTCGATTGTGACAATCATTCTAATCGTAATAAAGCAGTCACAGTGGCCTTTTAGTTTGTCCCGAATCGGGATCGCGGATCAAGAGAGATTATCAATCGATATTAACTTGTAATAATTACCAATCGATATTAACTTGTAATAATTATCCTCCGGAATGTAGCCCTCAAGCTGGTTGCTCGCGCGAACACAGTGATACTTTTTTTTTTTATTTTATTTTATTTTTTTTTTTTTATTTTTTTTTATTTTTTTTTTTTTTTTTTACGTGGGGAAAATCCGTAACGGATACCCACCCCGTCGGGCAGCGGGGGGTGGGTTATGTCCGAGTCCCACGGACTAAAAACCCCACGGTGCCTCTCACACCTATTTGGCCGGGGAGCAGGAACTGCCAATGGCATTACTTCTGCTCCCCGGCAGGTGTCGGCCCCTCATCAGGGGCCCCGTCTGCGGTCTGAGGGGTCAAGATGGTAGACCCCTCAGGAGGGGGCGGGTGTTAAACCCCCCCGACGAACTGTGGGAGTCGCTCGGCACAAGCGACTCCACCACGCGGGCCTGTGCAGTTTGACGCTGCTCAGGGCGACGGACGTGCCCGCCCGTCCCGTCGCCCACAGGCCCTTTTTACGGCGGCATGAGGTCGTCGCCGACCCGTCGCCGCCGTGTTCGTCGACCGCGGGAGGGGAGCCTGGTGGTCTGCTCCCTCTCCCTCTCCGCCGCCTCCTTCGCGAGCATGACTCGCTCGCAGTACGAGGCGACGGAGATCCACCCGGCCTCGCTCTCGACCATCTTGACGATGACGGTCGAGAGCGAGAGATCCGGGCCTATGGCCGCGACGAGCTCGCGGCGTGGCTCGTCCCAGGCGGGACACTCCTCCAGAGTGTGCTGCGCCCGATCTTCGGCGCAGCCACAATGATGGCACCCTGGCGTTGGCTCCCGGCCGATGCGACACAGGTAACTGCCGAAGCAACCGTGCCCCGACAGCACCTGTGTCAGCCGGAAGCTCAGGGTGCCATGCCGCCTGGTGAGCCATTCGACCATGACCGGTCGAACGGCTCCTATAATAGCCACGCCCGAGCTCGGTCGCTCAAGTCGTCGTCGCCATTCTTCTATCACCAGGACCTGGTGGAGCTGGGACCGGAGCACCTCGATTTGCCGAGGTGCGAGTCTCCGGCCCTGCTCCAGCGCCTCCACGCGTCGTTCGTACAGTGACGCGTGGGCTCTCGCTTCCAGGTCCCAAGGTGGGGATCCGGCCAAAAGGGAGGCCGCCTCGAAGGAGGTCGTGCGGTATCCGCGGATGGCTCTGACGGCCATCGCGCGCTGCGGTCTCCGCAGCAGGGCGCTGCCAACGGCCGTCAGGCCACACGCCCATACGGGGGCCCCGTAAAGGGCCACCGACCGCACGACCCCGAGGTACAACTTCCGGCAGACGGAGTTGGGCCCCCCCAAGTTGGGAAGCAAACGGGCTAATGCGCCCGCTACTCCCATTAAACGGGGGGCCAGCTGCCGGAAGTGTTCCTTGAACGTCCATCGGCTGTCGAGGAGGAGGCCGAGATACCTCATACTCGACCCGACACCGATGGACTCGCCTCCCACGACGATCCGGGACCCTGCGGGTGGCGCACTCCGAGGCCCGTGGAAAAACAGGGCCTCGGTTTTACTGAGCGCCACCTCTAGTCCCAGACGCCGGATCCTACCGACGACTTGAGCGACTCCTGCAGTTGCCAGGATCGCGGCCGCGCGGTGCGTCTTCCCCCGGGATAACACCAAAGTGTCGTCAGCATAACAGACAATGCTGACGCCCCGGAGGAGCGCACCGCGCAACACCCAATTGTATCCGATGTTCCACAAGAGGGGGCCCAGGACAGACCCCTGCGGAACACCGGATACCACGTCTCGCCGACTTATCCTCCCTCCCTGACCCGGGAAGGTGACGTACCTCTCGCAGAGGTACGCCCCGACTACACGGCGGAGGTAGCGAGGCACTCCATGATACCGGAGTGCCTCTTCAATACAGGCCCAGGGCAAGGTGTTAAAAGCGTTGACGATGTCAAGGGACACCGCCAAAATCACCTCGCCCCGGGCAAATGCTGCCTCCGCCTGGATCTTAACTGACATCACCGCATCAACGGTGGAGCGCCCCTGGCGGAAACCAAACTGGTTTTCCGCCAGGTCCGGCCCTACTCCTGTTAAGTGCCGGACGAGGCGGCCTGCGATTATTCGCTCGCAGAGCTTTGCCGCCTCGTCCAACAGCACTATGGGCCGGTAGGCAGATGGACTGTCCGCCGGGCGCCCCTCCTTCTTCAGCAGGACCAAACGGCCGGTTTTCCAGATGGTCGGAAACCGGCCCTGCTGAAGCGATGCGGTGACGATCCGCAGTAGTCGGGGCTCGAGGGCCTCGTAAGCCAGGACCCAGATACGGCCAGGTATGCCGTCGGGTCCTGGGGCGGTGTTTTTCGCCTGGAGGCGTTTCACCGCCGCCCTCGACTCTTCCCGGGTCACCTCGGGGACCACGTCGTCCTCGCCGCAGCCAGCCGCGTTGGGCGTGGGCGGAGCCATCGTGGGAGGCGTATGCTCTGTCCTGGAAGGGAACAGAGCAGCCAGAATCTCGTGGAGGAGATCTGGCTCGAGACTCTGGGTTACCGGGGGGCCGCCCTGACGTAGTTTCCCGCGTACTACGCGGTACGGGCGCCCCCACGGATCCCGGCTGAGGGTCTCGAGCAAGGGCCTTCCCCTGCTCGATAGCTCTACGGAGCGCCAATCTGGCTGCTCTGTACCCTTCGTAAAGCTCTGCCTCCCTTGCGGACGCGACCTGCGAGCGGCCCCGCCTGCGTCGCTGACGGGTGTACTGGCGACGGACCGCCGTGCACGCTACGCGCAACTGCGCGATTTCGGCGGTCCACCAGTACACCTGACGCTTGGCGGGGATCGGCCCCCTAATCCGGGGCATCGCCGCATCGCAGATTTTCGTCACGTCCGCTCGGAGTGACTCCGCCTCCAGGTCGACGTCGGGAGGCCTGTCCAGTAACTCTTCTGTCACCCAGGCCTGCACGACGACGGCCTCCTGAAGCGCCTCGATGTTTAGGCGCTTCAGTGCCCAACGCGGTCCTTCCGCCACGGGGGTCCTACGGGCTAGTCCGTCCGAGGTCTGGGTGGAGACGTCGAACCGTATGTAACGATGGTCCGACAACGTCTCCACCCCCTCAAGGACTCTACAGCCCCGAACACGGCGTGCTAGAGCAGGGCTAGCGAACGTTAGGTCCACTATCGACCCGCCCTGCTGTCGCACGCACGTGTTAACGGACCCCCTGTTCAGGAGGAGTAGGCCCGATGTTATGGCCCACTCCTCCAGCACCCTACCCCTGACGTTCGTGGCTCGGGAACCCCAAGCTGTAGACTTGGCATTGAAGTCCCCAAGCACTAGGACGGGGCGAGGGTGGCTGCGGCCTACGACGCTTTGTAGGTCCCCGAGGAATCCCTCGAAGTCGGCGAGACTCATGCTTGGGGGTGCGTACACCCCCACTACCACTACGCCGCTGTGATCGCCGCTACGATCAGTGATACTGAATAAATTTTTAAACACTAGTTATTATAACACAACATCGATCACCCCACAAACACATAAACACATAGTGGTTGGGTTTGTTTTTTTTTAATCGCTTTTTCGAACGGAGTTAGCTTAGATAGATTCAAGATACATGTATAAGTTGGTGAAACATACATGCTTGGTACACGTGTATATGTGAAATAATAGTTAGCTTAGTTAGACTCGGGATATTCGGAGACAGTCCAAGCCGAGGTGCGCTGTGCGCCCTTGTGCTGGTTGCCTATATAAAATCGGGTGAGTGCCTTAAGCACTCCCCTTAGTAGTCCGGTGAAACTGTAGAGGCCTTGCCAGGTCAACAGAATGGTCATTTCGAAAAAAAAAAAAATGTAATAATTACCAATCGATATTAACCTTAAGTCATATTATTATCTTCTAATATTCACTAGATGTGTGTAGTAAGAAATTATTTCTTATTTCATTGAATATGATATAATTATCGATTTACAATAATATGTATCATAAAATAATTGTTATGTTAATAATAAGTAAATTTATTTTGTATTTTCTTACAAAATATTTATTATGTAGTGTTACTACTGAATAAAATAACTATACCCCCACTTATTATTTATTACATGTTGTTAACAGGAGTAGTGCGTGTCAAAATTCTGCATTATACTAAATCCACAATCAGCGATCAGGGACTAGCATTACAATCAAACTTTGTTGTTTTTATTCCAACCTTCAAATACAATAAAATATATCGCAATTAAGGGAGAAAGTCAATCAAAATTAGTAAAAATGAAAAATCTTTTAGAAATTTCAACAATATCATTTACATTTCTTTGTTTAAGCAGAGGAATAAAATCATAATTGGGAATTTCTGTGAACTTGAATGAGTTTTTATTCAACATTTTATGTTATATCTTATGTGATATAAGTTGTATTTTGCAACCTAACATAGTTTAATTCTTACGTACATGTGAGGGGATTGGAAATAATAATTGAATATTAATTCTACGATGACAACAATTTTCTAGAAAATTCATGATATGTAATAGTTATATTTTTAGTAATGGCAATAATTCATCTTTGATTATAAAGATTGATTGTCAAAATAAAGAAGAAAATGCAAATAGTAATTAGAACAGTGTTTTCTTTTGTTTATTAATCCTCATGTAAACAGACAAAGATACAAACAGACCAGGTCAAAATTTATGCATTTTAATTTATAAATAATACCAAAAATTGAACTGCAACATCTATATAATGATCTGTTTTAAATTAAAATAATTTCATACTATTTACACAATTGACCGAAATTATTTATTCGTTGCCAGACAAAAATTTGCTAAGGAAATCCTTGGGCTTAGGCTCTTCTGTAGGTTTGAAATAACTCATAATATGCCCCTTTTGTTTCCACATGTTCACTGATTCTTTCAGTTCCATTTGACCCTGAAAAACATTTACAAAATTTCTTTTAGTTTTCAATGCAGTCTCATTATCTAATAATTAAGTGTTGTTGTACCTTTTATTTGTTTAATTTTCACTGACCAAATGATGAAATTAAAATGTCAGTTATTCTATTTTATAAATTCATTAAACACACAACACAGAAAAAGGTTTAACTAATCATGAAGCATTATTAATACAAGTTTATATAAAATTAATGGAGTGCCCTGTTTACTATGACCTGTTAAAAATAATCACTGACACATCGGACATAATGTAAGATTCAGATATAAAAAATATAAAAAATATTAATAAAATAATTGGTACCTTAATGACGAGCATATCAATAACCCGAATATCAGTAACATGTTTATTTTTTAAGAACATCTCTTTTATTTTATGACGGCATTGTTCTTCAGATTTAGGAATATCAAAATCTTTAACTGTAAAGTTACAAAAACATATTCTTAAAGTAGTTATAAATATTTAATATAGGAAATAATAAAATTTTAAAAATTATGACAAATAAATAAACGAATCAATGATGACATAACAGGTTACCTAAATAAGGTACTTGACGATACCATGCTTTATAAAGATTCAGTACTCTTGATCTAGCCTCTCCTGGACTTGTAGAGAGTACAGGTTTTACAATTTTTGTACCTACTTGTATAGCCTGCCTTGCAGACATGGTTTTACAGTATTTGAATCGAATTCGCAATGTTCAAAATATTTCGGAAGAAAGTTATTTGACAATGACAAATGACATAAACTGACATTGACAAATATGACACCTGGATTGCCAGTAAAAGCCAATATTGTTACTATTGAGTCTCTAAAGTTATACAAAAAAAAATATTGTAGAAGCTAAACAATATTTTTATATGCTTTTACGGCAAAACACTAGTGCAATAATTATATTTTAATTCTTGTAAAGCTATGTGAATTCTTATTAACGCACCAAAGCAAACTGGGCTCATATGATAACCTTATACAATATTTTATATAAAAGACCATATATATGCTGACGTCGTGCCAGATGCCGTCTAGCTGATTACCACAGCCAGTCACAAATTATAGTCAAAGATAAAAAAAAATGTATGACTATGGCCACAGACAAAATAAGTGATATGACACGTTCTTGTCTCTAACATGGTATACTAGTGTTAACTTTTTCTTAGTCTGATGAAGCTATCAAGGCTTATAAAGTGAATAGCGTATAGTAAGTTTGAAAAAAATAGTTCATATTTAGTGTAAAATATACATGTTCATAAAAAATAATATATATATATATATAATAATATTTGTAAAGTATATATATATATTGACTTATATATTACTGCCCCGCATGATCTATCAAATTTTCGCTAAGAACTCTATGAAGAAGTAGCTAATATGAGGAGTTAACTCGCACGATCTTTATTAGAAAACCTTAATTAGCAATTGTAAAAAGTAATAATAATTAGTATTTACTTTGATTATATTAAGGAGTTTAAGATATCATATCATATAGTTAATTGTTTCTATGGAAGTTCATGGATGAGGAGAACTAGCTATGAACCTAAAATTGGACTTGGCTTTATCGGTCACTGCTTAAGATATAGGCGTGATAAGTCCTTGCGGGCAGGTAATAATAGTCTAAGTAAATTCAATAAGGTAAAAAGGACGTTCAACTTGGAGTCCTACACATATTTTATTTTTCAAGTGCGTAACAATTGTTATTTTTTTTTATTAATGCTGATTTGTTGCAAAAATAATAAAATATATTATATCCCATAATATACAATATAAGCAATATATTGCTAATTCAGGATAGTTATATAAAACCAGACAAATATTATACTTCAACAATCTATTCTGGTCGGTTTACCTCACATTCACATCAAAACTCTACAAGTTAAACCCTACTCTTCTGCAGATTTGATTACCTCATCTCGCTTTACATCCACATCACTGCAACTCCACCGCACCACCGCGCCGCTCCGATTAAGTATATACCATTAATCAATAGAGATACTCCCGTGATAATATTTTAGTTTATACTTGTTTGTAATATGTATAGAACGAAATTGTATTAAAACGTAATTTTAAGTAACGTTATATCAATGCTATTTTATTTACTTACTCGCTGGTACTCCATCCTCTTTGGAATGAGAAATACCGACACAATTAAGAACAATACAACAATATTGTGGGCACGTATATGTTGTTACACATTGTTTTAAGCCACAGTCACCATTTTGAACAATTTGTGATAGGTGAGTTGTAACAGGTCAGTAGCCGTAGTAAATTCTATTACATCTCGAGTGCTGGCATACGACAAATTTCTAACCCTTGGGATTTAGTGCGTACGTAATACATTAAGCATTTTAAGCGATTTTTAAGAGTTGAAATTATTTTTTAAATTGTTGTTTAGCGGTCCTTATACTTTCAGTCCATGTTTTGTAACTTCCTCGCTACGGTTTTTTTTCGAACTGACTACACAGTTGGGTTATTAAGACCACTACAGTTTCACCGAACAACTCTTTGTTACGATTAATTATAAGCATAATAATAAATTAACTCATATTTGACAAACCAGGTATTTATTTTAACTTACATGAGTACATAACTATCTAACATTTACTAAAATTACAGTAAGCAAATAACGTCTAATATTTAGAGTTGTAAAGTTTACATATAGAGTGACTACTAAATATCAAACATAGATTACATTTTTTTTTTGAGAAAACTTACAAATTGACATATAACAAAAGATTCCAGGAAACGCCAACCTGTGCAAATATTCCGTGTTAGATGAATAAGATTGTGGAGTGTAGAACTGTGAGGAATCATCTATGTGTAAGAAAATGTGTCTGTCAAAATGTGCTAAATTATGGTGGCGCTACAGTAGCAACAGGGTTCAATATAGTTCAATTATTTTAATAACTTTTATAACAGTAAATACTCTAAAATTACTAAACGTATTATATAACGTTCACAAAAATTCTATCATTCTTCAAGTTTTTTCACAGCAGTTATTTTAAGTTATATTTACAAAATTACTTCGGACTAACCATACTCTTTGCCTATGCTAGCGCCGTTTTGAAGAGTTTTGCAACCGTTATGTACTGCTTAGAGATGGACACTTTTTCAACATGTTCGCAATATGAGATGGTTCTCCTTACCTCTACAACCCATAAATAAGATAAAATACAGGTTGTACTAGAATTTAAATATATCTTCATTCGTTAATTTTAAATATAACTATACACAATAATTAACTATTTGAAAGATATATCTATTTTTATTATCCTAAAAAGTAATAAGATTAGAATCAAACTATAATGGGCAGGTTTTCGCTCCATATTTCGGAGTGACCTCAGAACTGTATGGGTTTATTAAGAAGGTGTCTTTCATTCTTCCCGGCATGTAAGTGAAAAATATGTCCCTGGAAATTTTCATTATTGTCAATCATCATATCATCATTATTTACTACTCATATACCAATAATGACAACATACATGTCTTGCTAAATCCTGTCCAAGGATATATACTATCGTCAAAATCAGACGTTAATGGCTTTATTAGTGATACTCGCGACTTCACCTACGTTGTGTATTATCTTCACAATATTTTTTTTTATAAGCAAAAATATGTTTTGCTCAGAAAAAATGTTTAGTCTTTTATAGTGCTTATAACAATCATTGTTTTAAATAACTTTATATGAAATGTAGATATAGTGACATTTTTATATAAGAACCAAATGTTTAAGAAGCAAAACTAAAAAAAAAACAATGATAATAATCTATCCAGTAGTATATGCGCGTGGTCGTGCACAACGGTAGGCCTCTATTATTTTATTTATATAGAAGAGAAAAATCTACAGTTGGTCATTAATCGGTCGAAGGGGAAGATACCATAACCTAAATAGCGTTAACCAGTCGCTGATTGTCGATAATTAGTATTTTCAATTTTCGCTAGTAAGAAGGTTTCTGATGGCCATATAACAATATACAATGATATTATTAATAATATATACTCAAGGACATATTTAGAGGAACGCAATAAAAAAGGATGAAACTAATACGAAAACAGATTTATTTGTGCAATACAAGCTTTTAAAATTCATTGAATAGAAAGAATAAATTAAATTAACCTTATTGGGCATAAAACTAACAGACTAAACAAAAAAAAAACAAATTAGAGGCAGACTTAGTATTTTAATTGTAAAATGTTGACCTTACATAATGAAAATTGACTATTGTTCTATAGACTGTTTTTTTTTCATAATGGATGACGCGACCGGTCTCTTATATTGTCTCCTGTCGCTATCAAAGCCGCCCGCATCCATCACGCCATACTTTTTGTTAAATTATCAATGAAACTTTGTGACATTAAATTCCATTCTTGAATCAATGCAGTTGTCAAGTTCTTTAGCTGGTACTGGATTTCTTTGTTTAATTTGTTTTCCCAGTTTTTCCCAAACATGTTCTATTGGATTTAAGGCCAGTGAGCCTACTGGCCACATCAAAACGTGGATTCCGGCCTCAGTAAGATACTCCGACACTATACCACCGTGCCGCAGTTTAACGACGAGCATTGTGATTAAAGGAAAAGTATCATCCATAAATTGGGCAAAAGGCATCACAATCTACTCTAAAATGTCTTGATGCAGCCAGAAATCCGCTTTCTACCATGTGTAGGTGCATACGTACTCTGAAACTAATACGGCCCCATATCGTTACTGACGCTTCTTTATAAGACTCTCTTCCAACAATGTTATTCTCACTTTCTCCGAGTTGTCTCCATACTTTTATCTTTTTATCATCTGACGACAGAATCTGGACTCACCACTAAAGAGTACTTTTCTCCAAACGTCAGCATACCAATTTTAATACGAAGAAGAAAAGTTGGACCGTGCTATTCGATAACCTGTGGTAAGCAAATTGCCTCTGACGAGCAAGTACGCCTCTATACTGGTTGCTTTAAGACTTCTTGTAATCGTTTTAATGTTAGCTGTCACTTGTTGAACTTCCTGCAGCTTGTTTCGTACCTCGGTAGATATCAAAGTACGGTTTCTGAGGACACAGCTTACAATAAATCTGTCGTCCCTCTCTGTTGTTACTCTTTTGCACCCTTGTCATTTACGTCTTGTACACTCTCAAGTCTGCCAGTGTCGTTTAACATTGCGAAAAATCACAGAGGTGAACACTGATAATGTTTGAGCTAATTAATTATAAGTATAACCATTTTCAATTAAAGTTACAGCTTTAGATAACTAAGCAACGTTGACTCCTGGCATAATATTTCAATATTATCAAATAAAGTTGCTTTCACTCAATAATAACATTATTTGGGAAAAAATGAGAAATAATGTTTAATTATTGAAAACTACATCAATCTGGAGAATTTCATAAACTTAAAATCAAAGAAAGTAACAGATAACTAAAAAACAAATGAAAGTCGTAAGCAAAATTCTGTTTAAAATTTTCTTTTTTCAAATAGCATAATACTGGTAGGTATACGAGTATATATGGCCAGTACGAACTTAGAAAATATTTTTTGTTTTCTAACTTTTATTGCGTTCCTCTAAAATTGTTTATGAGTGTAGAAGAATATTGTTAATAGACTTATAAGATTACAGAGAAAATCCACTTACAAAAACGCTTTACTAGGATATGTGTCATATTTGGTAGTAGACCACCATAACCGCGCTTGTTCTACTTGCTTCATTCTGTTCCTTGATACAAAATCTTCAAGTAATATCATGAACTGAAATAAAAATATCATATTTTTTTACAACAATATTGTTTAAAATAAAAATAATAAAAGGATTAAAAAAACATCAACAGAGAATAAAATATGTATAAAGTATAAGAATTGTGTAATTCTGTTCTCCCTTCTTTACATTCTGTTCTTCCTTCTTTAATCTTTGAAACTACCAGTCACATTTCAAAAAATATCACTAAATTGTATAACCTTTTAATTGAAGTAGGTTATAGGATACTATATGTAACATCACGCTCGACACTTAGGAGCGGAGCAATTAATATAGAAATAGAAATTTAGTATTTAAACCATTTAACTATATATAAGTTTTGCCTATTTAACTCAAAAATACTATTGAAAGAAGTATCACAGACCAACAGCGACCTATTCTATGTAGTATGTACTAACTATATATATATATATATATAGTTAGAAAGAGAGAGAGTTAGAGTTTGGAAGTGCGTATATCTGTAATGAGGCGTACATACTCGTACATGCAATAAACGATGTGTAAAGGCTACTTAATTGCTAATAAAAAATATGATATTTATTTACCAGTTTTTGTATTAACTGTCGATGAGACCAATTCATATGTTCCAATTGCTTTAAAGTGAATGGTATTTTATACGCTCTTGCTCTGAAATCCATATGTTTCAGATCTAACCATCTTCGTTGAGATTGTAAAAGTAAACGCTCTGGAAATATATGATGTTTTCATAAATAGCTCATATATATTTATTAGCTTTTTCTCACGGTTTCGTTCGCGTAATAAATACTTGACCTATCCCTCGGGACATTACTTATTTTCTGAACGTACGATACCCTATGTCCTCTTTTGTACCCCATTAAAGTAAATAAGGCGTGAAAAGGAAATAAACAAATTCAAGTTTATATTTATAATATTAATAGGAATAGGGATAGTAGGGGATGTGAGGACGTCGCTCAGAATTAATTCATTGAAGAAAAATTGGTTGTCTGTAAAGTTGTTTACGGGCGATAATTTTACGTGATAACGTCATAAGAAAACATTCATGAAAAATTATGCATTACAAGATGAACGCTTAGGCCGATTGTGCCCCTTTATCGCTTGTTTCGCGCTCTCTCTTGCACGCTCGGTTCAGACGGAACGTGATAATGAGTCATGCTTTTTCGTGCATGCACCCGGCGTTCATCGATTAATAAGACGTTATCACGTCAAAAATATTTTTATACTGATTTTAAAGAAAAGTTGCTTCGAAGTAAAATTAAAAAAATATGTATATTCGATTTTTTGTATACATACTGTGTACTCGGGTTGTGATTTTACCCTTCACTTTATATCTGACCCATTCCTGTAGGTTATTAAGGAGATTTGCTTGCGGTAAATGAGGAATAAGGAGTGGCGTATCTGAAAGATCTGCTAACAGAGCCTAAAAATAGACAAATTAAAAATATAGAAATTCTTGTTGTTTCAAGGTTTATAAGGAATATCATTGCAACAAAATTAACGTATAAATAAAGACTGTTTTTTAAGAGATTGAGAAGTTCAAATTGAAATAAAACATAAAAAAAAATATGAAATTGTTTTTTTAAGTAAATTCAATGCCATTTATGATTTAAAAATGATTTCTGGTATGTGACCACAACGACTAATTGTTACGAAGTGCTTCTGATCAAACCAATTTTTGACCACGTTTTCAAATAATTGTGGCATTATTTAATAAATGGCTCACTTAATATTGTCCTCCAATGCTACAAAAGTTGTTGGTTTGTCAGCATAAGCCAGAAATTTAATATACCCACAAAGAAAATAATCAGGTGGTGTCAAGTCACATGATTTTGAAAGCCAATTATCATTTATTTTAAAAATGTTGTCACCAAATTGTCCTTTCAATAGGTTGAGGATTTAGTTGGCTGTATAGCATGAAGTACCATCCCGTTGCAAATCCTGTTCATCTCTACATAAAATTGTTCAAGAGATGGATGGACAAAGCATTAAATTTAAATAGTACAGCGCGATGGCGAATTGAAACTTCTAGATGTCCTTAAATATTTTCACTCGGAGTAGCAGTAGTTTCTTTGGTAACAACATGTTTTTATCGTGTCGTTGTTCTTACATCATTTAGTGAGTGACACGAAATGTATTCATTACAGCACAAATATAGCCTGGTCAGAAGGACAATTATTTCGACCATGAAATGGGCGAAGAGCTGTATAAATTTTTCAAACTAAACTCTGATTTTTAAAATAAATTTTCTCGATTTGGTAGCGTTGTTCAAGTATTCATTTATACATCATTAAAACGGCAAACCTTTCACTGAACACAAATGTCAAATCACTTTGATAAAATTTATTTAAAAGTGAAACCTATCGAAAGATCTCAATCAGCTAAAATGACAATATCTTCAACTATGCAAATTTACAGGGTTATACTCGTATAATGTGTTAACCCTTTAAGAACTTGAATAGTAATTGGATCGTTTTGTTTTATTGAAAAAAAATGGTTGCTTGTTAAGTCGGTTTTCAGACGACAATTTTACGTGATAACGACATTAGAAATCGTTAATGAAAAATTATGTGTCACAAGCAGACAGCTTATTCCGATCGCGCCTCTCTATTGCTTGTTCCGCGCTCTCGTTTACACGCTCGCCTCAGGCGGAACGTGACAATGAGTCATGTTTTTACGTGCGTGTAGCCGGCGTTCATCGATTTATGAGACGTTATGAAGTCAACATTTAAATAGGAAATGTAATTATAGCAGTGAAAATTGTGTGAATCTAATGCTGGGCATTCATACTGATATACAAAAATTAAAAATAAAAACATCAAATACCGCGAGCAATTCCTTCTCTTTCAAAGCCGATGCAGATATCGTCGGCATAGATGGTTCAGGCTGGAATAAAAAATAAGCAGCATATATTATGACAGCAATTAAAATAAATTAAAGTCTATATTCAATATTTATTAAAAAAGATATGAATGTCTCACTGTTGGTCCAAGTGACGTCAATGCACCTTTAACGGCATCTTTTATAAAATCCTCAACGGGATCCATTTGGTAAATTTTTGCTTGATCAATCCAAAATGATCTATGTCTTGTGGATTGGTAAAAATATTTCTCTTTACATTTTCCTACATTTTTGAAGTCGTAAAAATGTCCGCATTTACACTTGGAGTCCTTTACATAATCCATAGCAGTTTCTCCCCTAAAATAAGGGATTGTTGTTAAACAGCATATTGTTATTATACTTTCCGAAAGTTTATTGATTAAATGAGTGGAATTATATGGAATGACATTAAAAATAGGAAACTGAATTATCTACATGACATAGGCGGAACTGTGTATTATCTACACATGGCGCCACAAATTAAAGAATAAGAAAATTAAAATAATGTTGACAGGGCAGTCGGTCCATAATGAGCTGATGGTCTAATATTTATATAAACACTATTTTAATGGTAACTCGGCAAAGTCACTACTCTGTGTCTAATGTACACAGTACAATCCAAAACATCGACGACCACTGAGAGACAAACTATCCATCGCCAGTCATCGCTGTCATGTCGGCCTCTATAAATGTATCTTTACGTTATGCTCGAAGTACTGGTCGTGTAGTCATCGTTTCACAGCATCACAGTATAGCAAAGATAATGAAGTTGCGAACTTTTTAATTCGCGCACAGATATAATTTACCGTAAAACTATAACGCATATATCTCATACACTTGGTTCTTATCTAAGAAAATATCACGAGAGTTTGATTTAATATTAGGCAATGAATGTTTCAAGAAACTACGAATTTTATAAATACTACACGGTCAGCAATGTTTGTTTTTTGCCGTGGAAAAGTGGGGCAAACGGTCCGGTGCTTGTTTTCCTCGTCACATAACACCTATGGTTTAGATAACAAACAACGCAAAGGAGCTCAATCGGCTATTTTAATTATTTCTTTATCTTAAATGCAAATAATTTTACCTTGTACAATTATTTTCTTATAAATGCACAGGGTATTCTAATACACGTGTTGACGTAGAAATGTTAATACTTTAAAAACAATTTACAATTTTGAAACGACAGAGTCGCCAAACTCATTTTGGCACAACATGGGATACGAGCGCTAATTAGCTGGGTGGTAAAGTAGACAATTATGTCCGACTGAATTGCGTTCATTGTAACAAGTGTAACAGCCGCCATACTTCAACTTTGTCGCATTTCGCAGTCAGTTAGTATATCCATAACAATGACGTCGGGCGTCGAATTACCGATCTTACGTTGATCGCTATTATTTTGGACTTTATTAAGCGCAGTACCGTAAGTGTCATGCTAGTATAAAAAATACGTATTACATTAATACCAATAAGCGTACCTAATATTTATATTAACAAAAAGATTATTTCCCGCAGAACTAATTTCAAATAATTTATCAACGCTATCTTTGTTCATTTTTAGCGTCATGTTCAAATTCAATTTTAAAATCTTGCCCGAATCTTGTCCAGTAGGCGAAACGGTTAAAAATTGCCTTTTTTATTAGATACCTCGCAGGAGCATTACTTTAACTTAACGGGTAAATATAGGCTTTCATATCATAAATTTAAATATGTGTATAGATTTACTCTATAGACTAACTCGTAAGAAAATATTGGTTATTAACTGTGTATAAAAAGGCAGCACGGTACGGATTATAAAACTATAACATAATGTAAATTTCTTATTTTAAAGTCAATATTTAGCATTATCTGTTATCACTTTGCTCTTGGAAAATACGTAATTACGGGACCGGATAGTTTAAAACGGATAGATAGTGTTTTACCCCAGTTTTATTGACTTTCCAGTATTTTAGAACGTACCACTTTGTAAGACAGTCACAAGATTTACTGCATCCTTCTTTCACTTCTCTAGGGAACTTCCAGTATCCACGAATGCATGTAATGCTTTGTCCACCAAAATTTATAATGCCGCCATTAATAGGTATATATCCGGTGGGTAAAAGCGCAACGTCTAAAAATTGTTAAAGTATAATATGTATCTTGAAAACTACGAATCTATCAGTATTAATGTGTACAAACGGTACACAGAAAAGAGTATAAGAGAAGATCGTCTAAACGAATTGGTGTTAAAAGATATCTATGAAGACATTACTTCAATGATGAACCCTGAAGAAGAACTAGATATATCCCATCGGAAACATATCATTAATTTATGTGGAATTTATTCTATTAACCTTTTATTACAGGATTTATAAGTATTTTTATAATTATTGTTGTATTTCATTGGTAGATTATTAATCCGAAAGACTAAAGTAGATACTACTTACTTGTTTGGGCCTTGTGCCCCTCCTAGAGTAAATCCTGGATCTGCCCTTGACAAGACACATATTCTACTTTTCTACTATACGACTATACTACTTACTATATGACTAATCTATAATTATTTTACAATATAACTAATCCTACTGTGGGAAAACCATCTCTGGAAATTAATTATATATTATTCGAAATATTACTATAAAGTATTTTTTAAATTAAAAAAACGATACCAAGATAGTTTCTCATATATACGTAGCAGTAGTCAATTTACTTGTTAAAATGTATCGCGGAGTCCCTCTTGTGAATGCAACGCCTCCAATTTGGTATTGTAAATTGTTATATTCAGTTTCATGCCTGGGTTTCGCTTTTTTTTTAATCATCTTGAGTTTATTAATATATGCAACTTGTTTGGGATCGGTGTTACCTACAAAACGATATTTTAATAAATTAACTCTGTGGTTAATGCATATTACGATTGACAATAGAAAAGTATCTATTCATTTCGATTCGTACTAGGACGGACATATTTTTTAAATCTACTTACATATAAATAAAATGTTAGAAGTCTGCTGTTGTACGTTAATCACTTAAAAACTACTGAATAAACTCTTTTTTACTTTAAAGTCACCTAATCTTTATCTAAAAAATATCACGATAGCCTAATTTTATTTAACCTGCAATGAACTTCTATAAGCAATTTGTAATTGATTTGGTCCAATGTTCAGATACTTACTTATATGTTCAATGACATACAAAATAGCGAAATAAACCCATCACAGTAGACTACTTCACATATCATCTTGCTACAAAAAGCCGACAAAATTGATATAAATAAATATAAACCAATTAGCCCAATGTCTAATGTTTATAAAGTTTTTGCGGAAGTCATTTGTAGTCGAATAACTAAAACCCTGGACGAGAATCAGCCCAGAGAACAAGCCGGATTTAGGAGTGGATATTCAACATCGGACCATAAACACATTGCAAAGTAATTTTTCAAAAAGAACAAAGAATATAATATATAATCATACTGTTGATTCATCGACTACTGCAAAGCATTCGACTCTATTGAATACGAGAAAATACGATTATCACCAAAATTATTTACAGCTGTTTCGCCAGAAATCTTTCGTAATCTAGAATGAGAACAGTATATTATAATATTTACTCATATAATCTATACAAATAATTAAAATTGTAGTGTCTGTTTTTAGTGTCAAAATAACAGCTTTTTACTCAATGTATATGAAAGTTTACATTACATATGATTGGAATGGTTGAACCAATTTTGACGGGACTTTCACTGGCATATAGCTAATTATATGAAGTATGAAGTAACGTTATGTTTATTTTAGTAAATAATTCACGTTCCGCACTAATATAGTAAATTAGTAAGGCAGTGATCAGTAGCAAGCGCACATCACGCGGACCTTAACACTGAAAAAAGGTTGTTTTTTGCTAAGTTTCACGCAGACGAAGTCGCGGGTAAAGCTAGTTTATACGTACGCAATGTGCTCGGTGGTTCCCAAAATTTATAAGTGCAAATACGTTCCGCTTGCTTTTCCTTTTTATTTCGTTCTTTTCGTTTTTCCAACTGGAAACATGGAGAGATATCTTATAATGTTACGAAATATGCATGGATGTGAAACGAAAGTCGAAACATAAAGAAGGTAATGATAGAGAGTAGCAAGTTATTAGCCTTTTATTCTATTTTATAACTTTAATATGCAACCAAAATGATTACAATAAAGATTAAATGTAATAATATAAATAAGGTGTACATTTATACATTATGAAATATTATGCCTATAGCTTAATCATCATGATAATTTGGATACTATATTAAAAGAAAAAAGAATAATATTTTTCATTACATGGTTTAAAAACTATGTGCTGGCAGAAGCAATTTATGAAAAAAGCGATAAAAATATCCGAACCCAATAATATTTTATATTATTAAGAAGGGAATGCTTGTATGAAAGATGTGTGCGAGGAAATATATCTATGGACTTTAAGATTCGTATTAATGAGGTAACAAACTTATCTAGAATCGACACATTCTAGTGATAAAAAAATAAGGAATGGTGATACTTAGGTCATAATATTTTAAGAACCCGTCATGGTGAGTCTTCGTAGCATTTTGTTTCAAGGATAATGAGTGCATATATTAAAACACTAATTATTAGAGAATATTTTATTCTCAACGAACTACGCTATTCATAAGCTACTAGCAGGGCCGACGGACGTTGTCCTGCCCTGATAATTAAAATAATAAACTTATATGCATGAAACGCTTAAAATAGCTAATGTATTTAATTTGATAAGGATTAATCCTGTATCCGTCTAAATAGCCTTCCAGTTACATCATTTTATGTGACCATTTTTTTAGAAGATAGATAAGTATAGTAACCTATTTTTAAAAGATAGGTAGGTATATGCCATCGTAGAACTGTTATATCTCAAAAGAATTAGTCAGTGTTTTCGATGACTTGAGTTTTTTCGTTATATTTCAACCAATTTACACAAAACCTTGACAAATTATATACCTAAAACTTCCTCGTGTATTACTCTAGACCGTATTACAATCCGTTGAGTAGTTTTTGAGTTTATCGCGAACAGACAGACAGACAGACGAGGCGGACGACTTTGTTTTATAATATGTAGTGATAATGTATAATTTCGTTAAGTACGTTCGGATGAACTATAATTAATTTTTTCAATATCATATGAATACTGCATTTCGAATATTCAATTATGATATAAATAAACATGGTAACTTACAAATTTTTGGTCTTTGCATAATCTCTCATAGCTCTGAAAATAAATAAACAAACAATTATGTTTCTCAGTTAATACTATTGAAAATTAAATGAGTATCTTGAATTATATGAACGTTATATCCCCTATCACAAATTTTTTCGTAACAAATCCCTTAGTTAAGGTTTATTTCAGTGGTCCCTTAGTGCGTAGGGGACGCCTAAAATTGGTTAAATGCAAAAAAAGTATGCGTTATCTTTCAAAAATACTAAGCTCTTTAAAAAGTTAGGATAAATGTAAAGGATAATAACAGAATATAAAGTATTGTAAGTAGCGTCTCTGAATGTACTGGTACATACGTTTTTGAAAGTTATAGAAAGTGTAGCAGTGTCGTATTTCAAATGGCTTGAAATCAATACGACACTTTCTTGTTTCTAATTTTGCTCTTTTTTGCAATTATTCATTGTGCTTGAAAACGAATCTTTCAAAAAAAGCCAATCTGATTCTTTGGTAATAATGCCAAACATAAACATACCATGTCTTCATTCTGACTCTTGAATGTATGATGATAAAACGTTGGAGTAACAGTGAAATATATAAATTTGTGAAATATGTAAATTAGTGAATAAACCTAAAAGTTATGATCAAATAATTATCTCGTTTTATTATAATTTGAAGACCATTAGAAATACGATAAAAATATTGAACAAACCTAAGAAAGCAACGTATTTAATTGGAAGATTCTGTAGGATCGCGCCAAGTAGAGAGAGGGGTTTTCGATGCTTCTCTGTGTGATCTGCGAATTTTGCTTTTCGAATATAGTATACTTGACAGCTTTACCGCTTGTATGAACACTTATTTGTTAATGATGAATCCTAATATTAACTTAAATGTCTCAGATCGGTTAAGCGCCCCGTGACGGCCAATTTTTTATTATATTAACATACATTTATGCTTAACGAGTGTTTTAGATATACCACATTCATTGTATATACATTAATTTAAAATCTTTAATACATAGTTCTAGATATCCACCTCTTGAGATCGTAAATGAAACTTGTATCCAAAATCACCGGAATGCTTTTTCTTTTTTGTGCCCGATGATCGATTACTATAGAATGGAACGTAACATCGCTGTAAGTATTCACCGTAGCGGACGTTTGGTTGATAATTTTTGCGTGATTCTGAAAAATGATATGACTTAGTGATGTATAGAATACTTCAAAGAACCAGCTCACTCTTAGGCCTGTGTTACTATAAACATAGGCAATCAATATTATTTGAAATCCATCATTACAAATTAGGGTGGACACACGGAAGAAAGAGAAGAGGGTGGACGTTGCTTCGGACTTCCGCTAAGAATTGTTTGGTCGCTGTGACGTCTTACTGCAAAGAGAACGGTTGCCAACCACCTGCCAACATTGAGTTTAACCGCCGACCAACCACGAGTTTTCATTATTTTTTAGTTGTTTCACCACCGTTTTTTATTGCAGTAAGACGTAACAGCGACCAAACAATTCTTAGCGGAAGTGCGAAATAACGTTTACCCTAATTTTCAATTAATATCAGACGCGACTGCGGTCTTACGACAGCCATATTATATTATGGAACTTCGTGAATGTGTGAAGAAGTTTCAGAAGCATAATATCTTAACTTTGCCCTCCCAATTCTCGACAACTTATTATATATTAGCATAAACTTAGTTCAGTTACATTTAATAAATCAATTGTATAATTGGTAGAGTGTGGCTATTGTGACCGATTGGATAGCGACCACTATACATAAGTTGTAACTTCTACTACAATCAAAACATTTTATTCAATTTAGGCCCTGAGTAGACGCTTAAGAACATCAAATCTATCACCAGTTCGGTAAAAAATCCAGTTATCAAGAAAAATCAGCAAGATGCTCCATATGTTTTTAGCAGTACGTTATACGTTAATCATTTTTAGCAGATGCATAGAGGGGGGTGTTATTTCCAGACGTCAGCATCGTTCACATATTGATCCACTCGATAATAGCCTTTTGACATCAACACCCGCTTGATATGGTGCTTGAACTTACTATCCAGCAAGCAAATCGGTAATGGGCTTTAGGACTTTGTTGTAAAATATAACACTATTACCAGAAAACTGTTTTTGATTTTACTGAGCTTGAAATATGGGATAAGCTATTTGTTACTGTCTCCGATACCAATTCAAATCATGCCGGTTTTTTACCGATCATTTGGTGTATATACCTACAGGAAGCTGTCAGTATAGTAGGCATCTATACTCGATTGGGTTGTGATCACCATATACATGATGATCAACCAGTCACAATGACTATTTTTTAGTTTGTCACATATCGAGATTATTCAGTATATATCGAGTTTTTGTTTTTTTTTATTAACGTGGGGAAATCCCTGACGGATACCCATCTTCCCGGGGGAGAGAATGGGTTATGTCCGACTCGCACGGACTAAAACCCCACGGTGTACCGTCCACCACTTTAAGTTGGGGCGGCATGGGACCGTGCCAGAGTATATATCGAGCTGTCCTAAGGCTTACATGGTGACATAACAACAATGCCTACCGATGGATTGTAGATTTGCGGTATTCACAATTTTTATAGCATTGCGCTTACCATCCAACAAAGTGACGTCATTTTGTCGTATTACAATAAAAAAACCAAAGGTTAACCATCCTTGGTTTTAGACTCAAGTCAATAAAGATTTCTAGATAAGTAGTCTTAGGTTCTACAATAACCTCCCATAGCTATAATCCAAGATTTTACTTTTAAATACAAGCAATGAGTTTAAACAGCATGTTGAACAGGTATTTAAGCTTATTAAAAGGGTGAATCAATGCGTGATCTATGGTGATGTTAGGAAGTAACCCCTTTGTATATCTACTAAAATAACAATAAATGAATATAACGAATTTGTACTTGTATTATTGTAATAAAAAGGAATACCCGATCCAGTTTTTTGTTGGCTTTTCTCCATAACTGGGATGTTTTTCATACCAGTGCTAGTATCTTAACATTCTGTATCATGTTTTCGTAGAGCCAATATAGACAAAAAATATTTCATTTTATTATTTTTAATTTAACCCAAAACAAAAAAAAAAAATCTGCAGCCAATGTAGTGTCTTGCAATAAGTTCAACCAAAACGAATGCTTAAAAACTTCTGTACAATTTTTTTTCAACTTATTACTTTTCGTTGTTACACGTGGTGGTGATTTCTCCGTCTGCGTTAATCTCTCTAACATCTCGACACATTCCTCCAGATCAATGAATACCAAACATGACATCAAAATCATAGCGTTCATGTCATACCCTAAAACACAAGAATGAGAAGGATAAGAATCGGTAAATATTACTTAAGTTTTCGTAACAATCTACTCCCTTTGCTCATTTGTATTCGCTTTTATTCAAGACGACGTAGCTTTAATAACACAAACTATTAATAACTGAGTAGGTAAGATAATGTATATAACAATTAGGTATATTGTATTCATAACACAGTCTAACCAGCTAAGGAGTATATTATTGAAGTTATGAATATAAATATACATATTACTAAGTATTCTATTTAAATATTTTTGTCTCGTTAACAGTCAGAGGTCATTTTATCGTTATTATAAAAATTGTTGTAGTACTAACAATATTTATATAACAAAATAGTTTTTTTTTTACAATTTAATAAATATTGTCTATAAATTCGAAAATAATTAGGTTTAGGTAATGCTTTTGAAATTTCGAAATGTACGAATAATTTTACCTTAGCATCTACTATGTAAAAAATTGCGCATGAACAAGTGACCGATTGTATAAAACGCCTTATCTAAAATAATATGTTGAGCAGTAGCTAGTAGTAAGTAGACGATACAGCCTTTTCCTACATTTCATAGATTACTACAACCCTATAGGTATTCAAACTTACTCGTATACCTTACTATAATAATGATACTTTTGCTTAAAATTGACTGTACGCTGAAGCTATTACTGGTTTTAGCATGAATGGGTCGGCTCGCCCGGGTTAGTACCACCCTTTCACAGAAAACCGACGTGAAGTAACAGTGGTTGCACTGTTGCGTTTCGTTCGGCCAGTGAGAGCGCCGGAGGCCCACATATTTAAAAGGCCGGCAACGCACTTGCGACTCCCCTGGTGTTGCTAGTGTTTGTGGACGGCGGTGATCACTTACCATCAGGTGAACCACCTATTCGTTTGCCCCCTATATTATATATATATATTTAAAAAAAAAGAATACAATCCAAACACGTTCTATGTGCTCTCTGGCTTTACATCCCCCAGTTATTTATTCTGCTTACCGTTATATAAGTTCGAGACAGGGTCGATCTTTAACTTTAGTTATATACTATATACGTTATAGGTATATAAACGTAGGGTTAAAACTAATTAAATACAAACGTCCTCTTAATTCGCTTGGTGATATCTTATAAACTGCTTTGTAAAGATTCCATACGAAAACTCCGGGATCTTCGACGCTTTCGATCATAGCTTTCATCAACAAGTTCTTTGGTATTTTTAACGTTAATCCAAGATCAGACAAAGACTTTCGTGTTCGATTGGGTAAATCTTCTAATAAATCTTGATGAATATTGTTTTTTAGATCATTTAATACTTGTCTTTGCGAAGTGGATAGTTCGCAGTACCAAGCTGGTCCAGCTTCCTTGGTTATTCTTTTTTCTTTTCTTTTAGCTATAACCAATAGCTTATAAATGTATTTAAATGTTAACACACATTACTTACTGAAATTACGTAACTATTATATTAAAATTAGACACTCTTTGTCCTTTGGAATATTTATGCAGGTAAGTAACATAAAGTCAATAAATTATATAGAAAATAGCGGTCGAATGAACAACATATTGTTGACAATGTCACAAGTGTTGTTAAATATATTGTAAAAATAAGTATATTTAATTCCATATGCATGTATTCTATATACATAGGGTGTATGTATATTCCAGAGAAGTACGACAACTTTTTACTCTCTATATTAAATATGCATATTTAAAAACAACGGCAGTAAGTCAGCGGTAATGTTCGGATACTTCGTAAATGAATAAGCAAACAGTTCCACAATTAGCAGCATATATGAGCCTAAGCTTTATGTAAAGGGATGAATCCACTGCATTATAGTTAAGACATTTCTTAATGTTCAGTTAACTACCTACATCACTTAAATTTAAAACCAATCGCCAAGCATGTTTAAGTGTATGAAGGTAGTATTGGGAGCCAGTTCCAGGTATAGCGAGTACAGCCACGTCATCATTTAATAATTAAAATGTTTTGAAATCGTTGTCAAACACTAACTCCAATCTTTTTGCAGAAAACAGTATAGTAAGATGTAAAAACAAAACCATCTTCAAAGAGATTACCATTCTATCGCCAAATGTCATAGTTATACCAATTCACATGAATAAATCTTAAATTTCATTGTAAAATATAAAACAATATTAGGTACAAAAACATATATAGTATTCTATTTCAAGTGAATTAAAATATTACATTGATCAGTAAAGATAAACTGTTATGTAATATATGGTACTGTATGTATATGTTTGATTGTTTGTCCAGGATATTTTACTCGGAAAATGACATTTAACTTAATCGACCTCAGACAGTTAAAGCGCGGAAACAGTGTATATGCTGACAGTCATAAGTTGAGGAGCCAAGCCTCAAATGTTATTAACCTTTAGTAATATATGAATCATCAAAATATTTACCTTCACAATAAAAATAATATTTCAATTCTCTCAGAAATCTCAACCATGTCCCAACTTTTTCATTGTATGGTTTTTTCTCAATATTCTCTCTTTCCAAATAAACCCATACTGGTTCTTTTTTCGGACCATATATTGTCTAAAATAATAAATAGTAATAAAAATGTATCTAGTTAACTGTTACTTTTTTCTCAGAGCACGACAAACTAACTGCAGTGTAAGTACAATAAAATACAAAAACAAGTGCAACCACTGAGTGATTTATAATACATTCCTAGTCACTGCTATCATTTCGGATTGATGAGGACAACGCTTCGATCGACGTGAGTTGTAGTTCGTGAGTAGGAATGGAGCATTCAGTGAAGGAAAACATTGCGATGATATATTAGTGCAGTGATGGAAAGTTATCTAAGCTCGACTGGCCAGCTACCACCTTTAAATTAGAACTTGTCACCAAGCACTTATAGGTGTTCCGACAGCTGCACTTAAGAGCTAGCAACCCCTTTAGATTTAGTGTGTTTACACTTGGTCTTAGACCACATTGTCATTTAACATCAAGTGAGATTTTAGTCAAAAGTTAAACCTATATAGTATTATAGAAAATTTGTTGTCAAATTGGTATATATTATGGTTATACCAAAAAAATATTTTTTTAAGTACCCCTAAAATATTGTTCAAGATACAAAAAAAAAAACCAGTTGAAAGTTGAAAAAAATCTTTTAATTTTAATATCAAGAGTGTTTAATCGCGATTTTACATTTTCCAATACAAATGATAAAAAGGCCTTGTGTTATAAGCGATTTCACTCTTAACTTGTAAAATACACGAGTAATTTTGATAAACGCATTCTTGTAAAAATACACTATATTACAAGGGAAAGCTTTTGTAATACAAGACTTATAATATTTGATAAACAGGGCGTTGAGCATATTCTTGTAGGAAATGAAATTCTGTACAAAAAATGTAACATTTTGATGTTTTTAGCGAATTAATCAATTTAATAATAAATGTTGTTGCTAATATTCTTTTTAGATTTTTTTCTTTCTTAGATACGTACTGAGACCTTTTTAAAGTTACTTTAATGGTTTTCTTCCCAAAAAACATATTTTTAGACGTTAATACGTTGATATTAATATTTAGAACATTATATTAATTTTTTTAGTATGAAACCTCATATTTCTTAAGTACACTATTTTTTTTAATAAAAATATCTACAATTAAAAATAAGCCGTCATTTTTTTTTTTACAAAATAAAAATTACCTGCTATAGCTAGTGTACTACAGCCGTATACACTGAGGGATTGACTAATTAGGATTCATCTTGGTTACTGAATATGCACCCACTGATCCCAGAATGAGACACACCTAACAGTGACATCATATTGACTGTTAAACCTGATATATGCTAGTCATGATTCAGACGGACACAATTATCTTCAATTAGCAGACTATTCTGTCATAGTCATAATATGGTTATATACAATTTATTATTTCAAGCAAGTAATAAAAAAACAACTAATGTATTTATTGCTCAAATGACAAATCCCTGACATATTGGGGTCTTGAAATTTAGAGACTTGATTAAAAATATCATATTACCTTTTTATTCAGAAATTGTTGGACAGTAAGCATTTTAAATTTTCCCATTCTTACTGGAAATTTAGACCAAAAATAAAAAAAGAAGTTACTTAAAAATTTTGGTTACTTCACCAATTACATCAGAATATAGACAGATGACATGCATTTTCTATTTTGTTTTTAACAAAAAGTAAAATTCTGCCAGTCACTATTCTTAAGAATGAAATGATGATACTTTTAAAATAATTTCTAGATACATAATAGGTAAATAATAAAATATATAAATTATACATTTTTTATTTGTATATTTTTAGTTTTCTCCAAAATATCCTTGTAGGGTGGATCAATAGGTCCTTGAACTGGCTCTTTGTATTGATAAGATGTTTGACCTTCAAGTAACAGTGGATATGATGTGTCCGAGTCATAAGCGCTTAAGTCCCCACATGCATTGAATGGAACTATAAAGCGGTTAGGACCTGTAAACTCATTAAAATCACAATATTTATGGTCTAAAAGTGGATTAATCATATTTGGGATATAACCTTCTGGAGGCTGATAATTCTGGCATACAACAAAAGCCTCAATACTAGAATTTCTTGAACTCCTTGGTTTTGTTACAGTTACAAACTTAAAGAATTGTTTTAATTGAGAGTAGAGAAGGGACACATCTTTTCCTCTGAAAATCTTAGCAACAAAAACTCCCCCTACTTTAAGAACATGTGTTGTTATATTTAATGCAGCTAATAGTAGTTGGGATTGTACATATTCATCTATGTCATGTAGTCCAGTAACGTCTGGAGCGCCGTCGCATACAACTAGATCCGCTTTCATGCCTTCGAACTCCTTTATTATTGAGTTGGCAGTTGATAGTTTTGTTATATCACCCTGAATTTGTTTAACACCGGGTAGTGCTGCCATTGCTTGCAAATCAACAGCTACTATCTTAACATCTTCAACATTTTCAGCGTTCTGTCGCAGTGTCTTTGTCAGGACCTGACTCCAACTACCAGGAGCAGCGCAAAGATCAACAGCTCTTAGTACTCCATTAAAAATATTATATTCTTCGTTGATTTGCAATAATTTGAAAGCACTTCGTGCTCGCCAACCTTCCTCCTTAGCTAGTCTGTAGTAAATATCTCTCTTGTCTTTTGAAGTTTTACCCATTTTCCAAATATTTTATTTCTCTTGTAAATATCAACACAATAAATAATCTGACACAAACCAAGTTTTGTCAACTAGACTAAGATAAGAGACGTAGACAGAAAAACAAACTCTATGATAAGAGACAATCACAGTTCCTAGGTTATAATATGAAGAGTGTCAAATTGATATGATAAATCGATATGATACAACAATGTATGAAACATAAACATTGATCATTTTGATATAACATAAAGAGTTTATAATTCGATTTCATATTAAATAATTACTCAATACTATGAGGTAACAAAAATAGCAATTAAAAGCTTCTATGAAGAATTAATAATACAATCAGAATTAGGAAAGGTGCTACATTTTTTTATAATTCCTGATATTTTTTATTTTAATCTCCTATAAACACGATTCTATAGACTGTGAGCTTGTAATTTGCTAGTTTGTTGAGAAAAATGCTATTGAGGCTAAGATTTGTGCACTATTTAAATATTTGTAAGTAATTTTGTACAACTTTGGGGGCTGTATTTTATAATATAATAACACTTCTGAAAAGTTTATATGATGCTGTAATATATAGAAATACTTTATCTAATTCACTTTCAATAGCGCAGCGCCTTCTCAAGGGGTAGGCTATTCATAAATTTATCTGGACACCGAAATTTAGGGGAGTCATTTAAGCTGTCTGACAAATAGTTATATATTAATTTATTTAATTCTTAAATTAATTTTTTCAGTGCTTAAAAGTTTGATTATGTTATATTCCATGCTTCTTTCTAAATATGTAAATGTATTAATACTGAAATTTAATAATTTTGCAACTATTGAGAACATATAACAAACTGACATCCTAATTAAGGGGCGGCTATTTGAACTCTTGTACGCGTCGACGTAATTGTTAGATCCCACGCTTGTGATCATTATTGGTTTCCTCGTTGAAACAAATTATGTTGATTGTCTAAAGATTAAAGTTCAAATGAAAACCTAATTTTAAATAATTTTCTCAAATAACTTTATCAAAAAAAAAATCTCAACTCTGATGTACTATTGAACATCGATATATGTATATGGTTCGCACCTAGGTTTTATAATTAAGCAGACGAAACAAAACAATACACAGAGTTCGCTCGTGTACGTAGGTGTATATACGTTCAATAAATGATAAATATTTCTTTTCATTTGTAAGTTCTAATGTTAACAGTCGCCTCAAAGCATAAAATTTTGTGTATTTATTATATCAAGTGAAATACTTTAAATGTAATTATTTGTAATATATTTTTTCTAAGCAAGTGTGACCTTCGTTGTTTACTTTTACGGGAACAATTCGAAAATTATAAAAGAAACAATGCTGTTTGGAGATATTGAAAAAATCATTTCCACCCTTGGAAATAATTCGGGAGTAATTTTGTTATTTATTATATTGCTTGTATTATATTTTTATTATACGAGCACATTTGATTTTTTCGAAAAGAAAGATGTACCGTTTTTGAAACCGGTAATTTTTTTGGGAAATTTGGGACCACGATTAAGAGCTACAAAATCGTTTCATAACTATCAGTTGGAAATATATGATCATTTTAAAGGGCACCCTTTAGGTGGTAAGTTATAATTTTATTATTTAATAACCGGCTGAATTAATTTCTCGTAGATATTATTGACGAGGCAAATTTAAATTGAAAATATATAATAATTACTGAGTTTTTTACTACTGTGAAAACTGTTTACTATGCATAATTTATAATAAAAGTTGAGGCCACTAAATATGGAATTTATTGTTTATTACTTTACTGGAATTATTTAGTCCTAGGATGTGCGAAACTCATGGGCTGTGAGAATTAGTACCTAATTAAATAATTTATATGGTTTTTATATAGTTATTATAAACCTTTAAAGTGCTTAAAACCATATAAAGTATTGTATTTATTATTACCCCAACTAATATTATAAGTACCAAAGTGAATTTGTTATTTACACTTTCACTACTCAATTGATCATTATGAAATTTTGTACACACATTTGCAAGAGTTTAGAAAAAGGAAATACCTTTCGTTCTGAAAAACAGTGTGGTTCCCGAGGAATAGGTCGAATCTTAATTTATGCAAGTGAAGCCATGAGCAAAAGCTATATATAAATTCATAATTATAGTTTAATGTGAAAATCATATAATGTATATATATATATTTTTTTTAATAACATGTATAGTGGGATTTTAAGTGAATGACTTCAATGTATAAATATAATATTCACATAAACCTTTATTTACATTCCTAGAATGATATGTATCTAGATAATAAAAAATCTTAATAAAAAAAACAATTGTTACAACGTATATAACAAAGTTTAAAATTATCAATTTTTTATTATTAGAGAAGATGACCAAACTTTATATTTTAAATTATCAAGGTACAAAGTTCAAGGATGTCATGTCTTGTTGTAGAATTAACATCATCAGATTATTATAAAAAACTAAGATGCTGTTTTTATTGTTACAGGTACATTTGAAGGTCGAAGACCAATTTTGTACATATTCGACCCTGACATTATTAAAGCCATAACTATAAGAGATTTTGATTATTTCACTGATCGCAATACATTAAACATAGGAGAGCCAAGATATTTAAAAAGATCTCTTCTTAATTTGAAGGTATTTTCTGTCAATTGGGATTAATTGTTTTAGTTAATTAATTAATTTGCTATAATAAAACATGTTTGCTTTTCAATTTGGAAATATTTTTAATGACTTTTGTTTATTAATGCTCATATCTATATTTGCTAAGTAGGGGCCAGAATGGAAAGGAGTCCGGAGTACACTAACACCAGCATTCAGCTCAGCTCGGTTGAAGAATATGCTTCCTCTCATTGATCAGTGCACAGATCAAATGGTTCAATATTTGAAACAATATGGTATTTTTTTTTCTTTTTCTGTGACCACTGCATAATCACTTTCTTATTATATGAAAAAATGCATATAATTAACTGCCTATAGATTATAAACTTATCCTTACAGTAAGGGAGTAAAGAGATTAAATTCCTACAATTAAGATATTTGAGAAAATTACTCTAGGGTTTATAATCTAGGATAGAATACAATTTGATAGTTATTGCAATTTTTATCTGTTTGTTTTAAACTACTGGAACTAGTATTATGATTGTTTTGAGGACCATGTCTGTGTTCCTATAGTTAGGCAGGCATGCATTGATAGAGTGATAGGTAGAGAGAAAAAGAGATTCATAGATTGTTAGCCATAACTTTGCTGACCATAGCACCATGGTGAGTTTTGTAACAAATAACTCTGCACAGTGTGTGATCTGGTTACATCAAAGTTAAATTTCAATACACCCAAGTATATGTGATTTTTAATCACTCTCTTTTATACATGTTACCCCCAGCTGAATTTTTAAGACCCAGATCTCAAAATGGTGGATTATGTTTTTAATTTCACAACATCATACATTGTAAATTTCGTGGAATAGTAAAATAAAAAGTTCTTACAATTAAAAAAATAATTTAAAAATACATTTTTACATAAAAATTGGAATTTTATAATACATAATTTGTTATTTTTATAGTTTTGTAATAAATCAGGTATTTTTTAAGCAACAGTCTGTTTACCTGTGCCTCAGGAGGTCTACATTCATTTGTAAGGGTTAAATTCTATGAGAAAATAATCACGGGCACAGCTAGTTATATAATAAATTGATCTTACTAATAATTTTACTAGTTAGTGCAGGCAACCATTTTGTAGTATGTTAATTTGTTTCAAAGAAAAATATTGCTTTACTTTTTATAGTGAATAAAGAAGTGGAACTGAAACATACTATGGGACATTTCACTCTGGAAGTGATAGGAGCATGTGCATTTGGTATAAAATGTGATGCTCTGAGCAGTGAAAATGCATATTTTTTTAAGGTTAGCATATACATGTTGAAAATATAATAATAATTACAATTTGAAATAGTCTAGTTGGAATTACATACTATTACTTCTTGACCAGTGATTTTTTCTTTTTATTCAGGTGGCTGAAAAGTTTGATTACATGCCAACACATAAAAGGATAATTATGTTTATGTTCCTGATATTTATGCCAAAGCTGATTAGATATTTCAGAATATCATTCTTGGATTTAAAATCTACTGATGAATTGGTGAGAATGTTGAAAGCGGCTAAATCTGAAAGGAATGAGTCGAGTTCAAGGTAATTTAATAAAGAATTATTTTTATGACTTTGATTAGTATTCAACAACTATATTTGTGTATAAATTTGTTAAATACAATTTGATTTAAAAGCTAAGCATATAAAAATTACTCTAGTTCTACATTGTTCTTGTTAGTTGTGATCTACAGTTTTACTATTTTTACACATAAATGCCGATCTATGAAAATGAGATGTTGGTACACTAAACTCTTCTTATTCGCGTGGAATACATTCTAAAATGTTAATTTTTTTTTTATTTATTTATATTTTTATTTCGATTATGTGAAGGTTTGAAGAATTTAGTGATTGTTGACAGTCTTGCATAATAAGTCAATAATTTCGGATGCGGGTTTTTCTGAACAACCTAAATGTCTAATTTACTTTTCATTCAATAACTTTTAAATTCAGGTACAAAGTAATATCGAAAAGAGACGTTTAAATTCATATATGATAGGACTCGATTATAAACGCCCACGCACTTACCATCGCGTCTTATATCAAAGGCCTTAGCAACATGCGGTATTTTTGTAACTTCCGAAGTTGCGCGGCGGCGGCTTCTGTCAAGGAACATTAGACTTAGACACAATAAATTTCGTTTCTTTATACATATTTTAACACTTGATTGTTAGTTATCTATTATAAAAATGAATTAGGTACATATTGATAATTTTGAATCCATGAATAATTAAAGTTTTGGTGGTCACAATTTGTTTACCTGCGTATAACTGAGACCACGAATAATTAATTACTGTAATTCTCATAAAACTTCATGTAAATATTTCAAATGATAACATTTTTTGCAGTCGTAATGATTTTCTTCAAATTTTAATTGATTTTGCGAAAAAAGAAAAGAGTGAAGTGGAAAACACGAATTCCGACAAAAGTGAGTATTTTTATTAATCTATTATACATTTTCTTTTTGTCTCACGAGTACATTAGCACAGTTAAAATCGAAACACTCTAAAGCTAAAGTTATTTTAAAGCTCTAAATAAAAAAATCGAACACTTAAGGTTCCTTGTCTTAATTAAGGTAATAAAGGAAGCGTTTCGGTAAATCTTGGTCTTAATTAAGTTAATACTCCGGTCGTCTATTTTCCTGTCATAATTACACGTGTGAATCATGCATTGTCATGCCGATGAATAACTTTGATGAAATGTAGCCGGACGACTGAACTTTGTCTCGATAAATTCATCATTTAATATTTGCCATTCTGCCGACACCAAAATTATCGTACTTGAAGTTCGCATGAAGTTGATAATAACTTCTTGGAAATCACGAATATTCTAACTATACGAGTCGCCATAACGCGAATCTTCGATGAAGTCCAGCATTGGCCATGATCGTGGTCGTACGGTACAAAATTCTAGATCCTTCTAAATATGTTTTCGATTTTCGGAAGTCTTTTTTCTTGTATAGGTTATAATTATAATACTATTAACACTGCAACATCTATAAATATCATAAAACATAGTTACTTTATGCATCTGCCTGTGTGTTCCCGTAGTTCTTCTAAACTACGCAACAGATTTTGAGACGCCTTTCACAAACATTACGAACTGTAATTAATCACTTTTACCCTCTTATTTATACTTTGAATTCTGGATTATACTGCTTACTTAACTACCGCATTTTGTATGAAAAAAAGATACGTCATAAAGGATCGCTTCCACGCGTTGTTTCACAATCATATGTATATATATACGAGTATATATATATTATAGTGCATACAAAGAGTAAACCATTTATAACGAAGCTTAAAGGACCCAATATTTTTTTCTTTCTAGTTTGTATCATCTCTTTTCTATCTTTTCCTTTCTAAAGTTTTCTATCAGTTATATATATTACCTCAATTGTGTTTGTTTGCATACATATGTAAGGTTAATAATAAGTTTGCAACTTATTGTTAGTTTAACAACTTACTACTGTCTTCCAGATTTAGATGACGATACAATAGACGCGCAGTGTTTGCTTTTCCTCATAGCTGGTTATGAGACCTCAAGTACACTATTATCCTTTGCTATCCATGAGTTGGCAGTGAATCCGCAGTTGCAAGATAAACTGCGAGCTCATATAAATGAAGTAACTGATGGAAAAGACATAAGCTATGAACTTCTGTCCGAACTAACGTACTTGGATGGATTTTTATTAGGTAAGCAATAACGTAATCCTTAATTTCCAAACACTATTCAGAGGTACATTTGTGCTTAGGATCCACTAATTGGATTGCAACTATGAAATTACTGTGTGTAAAATATTGATAAATGTGCATGCGTTAGGTATCATAATTTGTTTATTACCTATTTCAATCTGTAGAATGAAAATATATGTGCTCGTTTGTTTTTAGATAATGTATTAATGCGTAATATTGTTGACTGGACGATTTAAAAATTGTTATACATTATTTTTACAATTATAATTTTCTCACTCGTAAAGTAAATCTAGTAACTGTTTTATTAATATCAGTAATTCAATAGCAAAAAATAAATTGGTTGGCTTCATAGTTTTTAGAGCCCAATCTTGTGCCGCAATGAGAGTGGCTTTTATTTTAAGACGTAGCGTAGCGGTTTTATTAATAAAAATGAAATTTTGAAGAGTTTGTATTGGTTCTAAATATATAATATAATTATATCACTACATATTATAAAACAAATTCGCCCGCTACGTCTGTCTGTCTGTACGTTCGCGATAAACTCAAAAACTACTAAAGGGATCGTAATGCGGTCTTCACTAATAGAGTATGCATTAGAAAGGTTTAGGTATATAATTTGTCAAGAGTTAGTAATAAGATAGATAAATGTTGAAAGAATCGGAAAAATTCAAGTCGCCTGGGAGCTTTCGTTGAAAACGCTACCTAATTAATCCCTTTATGATATAACAAAACAATTGAGATAATAAACGACGCAGACGACGTCGCGGGAATCAGTTAGTGTATTTATATACGTTACATGTTTGGTTGCTATGGCAACTACTATAGTGCTAGAGGTACGTAAAACAATTAGATGTAAATATTTTTTTAAAAGATGAAAATATTAAACGTTACAAGGGATATTTTGTAAATGTCTACTTGTATATAAAAAAAGTTTAATAGATACAGCTGACTCTCGATAATTTGACATTCAGTAATTAGGATCACTCGATACTTTGAATTTTTTTCACGGTCCCTTAGAAAATACTCGTTAAGTTAAATAAAACAAATATTAACTTGAAGTAATTTTAACTTGAAGGAATAGTATTTTGCTCGAAAAACACGTAAGTAATAATTTGAAGCCCGTGCTTTCATACTCTCTATAATTTTGAAGCGTTTGTTATGCAGATATGCACCTGTCGTTTGTTGTTTACATACATTTACAGGCCTGTCGATTGAACCCTCCGAATTGACACAAGCCATACATTGGATAATGATAGACTGAAGTTGCTCGCTCAACAAAAAATTAAAAAGAATCCTTTTCTAAATAAGAAATTGTGAATAACTATATAAATTTTCATAATAATAAATCACCAGCTTTGTTTTCTTGATTTTTTTCTGCTTTTCTCTTGGCTATTTAAACTCCTGTTATTTTGAACTCTTGGTAAGTAATTTGAAATTTTTCTATAGTCCCATGAGTGTCAAATTATTGAGTCTACTGTATTTTAACCATGAAAGGGAATGTATAAAAATGCTAGTTTTCTATCAGATGCTTATATCTTTCCAGTCTTTATGTAAGCGTAGGTATAAGCGTTTAGTGTAGGTCTGCGAAATGTTGCTAAATAGGGTCTTCAATTCAAATAAAAATATGATAAAATGTATATACCTCATTGTTCTATAGAGAAAAGTGTAATTTCTACTGATATCTACCTAATAGTATAAACTTAGTAATTGAATTTGAGATAAAGGTATTTATTCTGCGTACAATACAGAATTATGTTACCTTAATATTGTTATATGTTTAGTTCGCCTCAATCGAAAACGAGACGTGAAATATTTTCACTACTAGATCTAGTGAAAAATTCTAGTTATAAAGATATTAATGGAAGTTATTGTAGGAGGAGAATGTAAATGTTTTTTTTTTGTTTTTCAGAAATTTTGCGTATCTATCCGCCTGTTTCACGAGTTGACAGAGTGTGTACAAAACCGTACACGATACCAAATACTTCCATACGACTTAATGTCGGAGACGCAATAGCGGTGCCCGTTTACGGAATTCATATGGACCCTAAATATTATCCTGAACCACACGAACTACGACCCGAAAGATTTATGCACAACGAGAAGAAGGAGCGACCTTCACATTTATTTTTAGCTTTTGGATCTGGACCTAGGAACTGTATAGGTATGTTTTATTTTTTTGTGGCTTTACTCGCTTTCATAGAGTTATTGCCTCAACAATTAGGTATCTCACTTTTCTTCGCTCTTATCATGTGAACTCTCTTGCTACAATTGATAACATTACAATAGTACATTTGGTTACTTTTCTTATTTATACTTATACTTTTCGTACTTTTCTTATCAAATCGTCAACGTTTGACGATCCACCAGTACTAAAAGAATTCAGATTCTCGCTCGAGATTCACACAAAGGTTCTAAAGTAGATAACTTCTGTTGTTTATTTAAAACCCGATAAGATAGTTAACCAAATTGATAAAATAGGTGTAAATATTCATAGTAAACTACTTACGACTGATGATAAACAACTAGCAATATTGAAATAAACAATGAAGGAATTGTAAAAATAAAACATCATAGCAATGAAGTAAAAAGACAAGCTCGACGTTAACAATAATAACTAGACAATATACATAATTAAAATGATAGAGGTCTGTCATTATCTCGTATAACGCAAAAACTACTGAGTAGGTGGTGATTTTTTTTTGTCAGGTTTACTTTTTAGGCACTTGAATGAATTAATTAACACTTTATTGCACTTTTAATTTGTGTACTGGCGAACATAATGCTGCAAAACTGCGTATTTATCCAGTCTACCAGCGGTATTGTTATCAAAAATAAAAGTAGCGCAAACATAAAAGAAGCAAATGAAAAAAATAATTAAATGAGCCTATAAAATTAATACATATACAACATAAATCTACTCATACACATACATACACCCATAGACATTCATGCATACATACATACAAATATTATAATAATATATAAAATAATAAAAATGTAAATACACAACAAAAGTAAATTATAAATAGAAATTATAAAATCACGGACAATGTCTCCTGTTTGTCAACAAATATCGATGTAGTTGGATACTAAAGTTACTAGGCCTTATATATTATTACACTTGATCTTTATCAAAAAAAAACTCTGTACCTTCATTTAATATAATGTTGTAAAAGTTTGATAAAATATTATTTTTGTAAACACTCAAAGAGCAAAGAAACTTTGTAAATTAAGTATATTTTTGCTTGTGATGTTTTTCTTGTGTACATAACATTCATTGTTAAGATAATAAACAACGCAAACGATCGTCCAGTTTATCAAACGTTACAAGTCTTGTATTACGAGCTTTTTCTCTTGTAAATTAGAGCATTTTTACAAAAATACGTTTATCAAAAAACTACACGTGCTATATTACAAGTGATTTTACTTGTAATACTAGTCCTTTATTACACTAGTATATATGATTTTGTTTATCATAAACGCCTTTGTAGCTTGTAACTTTTGACGAAAAACTTAAAGAGTCTCCCCTTGAATCTTAGATACTACAATTATAACTTTGGAGTTGTATTGTTTTATGTCTTTAGATAATTTATTCATAAATGCATCAAATAATATATATTTTCTGTCATTAATTGAAGATTTTTAAATTGCGAATCAGATTTCGCGGCGTAACTCGATATGTAACAAAATCAATGTATATGGCGGGAATAGTTTATTGCCATTTTATTTTTCTCCTATAAATCTTTTAGTAGTCAATGGGATATTTCAGTATATTGAATAGATCTATTTATTTTTTAATTCGGGTATAAATTATAATTAAATTTCTAACCAAATTCATGAAGCTAATAAAATAGGTGATTTAGAAACAAAAACAAATTATTTGAAAAAAAATTCTAATACTACTACATTTTTAATATTAACTTGACTAGTTATTTTACCGTAATTTCTATATTGCAGACATATAATACGGTATCAAATACATATTGCAATTTAGCAAAAATAATGTCTTGTAAATTAAAAATACAAGTTTATACTATCTACAAGTCTTGTGAAAATAATTGATAAACGCAATTTATAAGAACTTAAAAATAGTTGTTGTAACTTGTCGAATTTGCAGACGTGTAACATTTGATAAATAGAAATAGATATATAAATAAAGCGTCGTAAACGTACTCCTTGTTTACAGAGAACAAAGGCTCGCATGCGAGTGATATACCTACAACGCTGCATTGTTATCTGTTTATTTCCTTTTATCTTAAGTCCATATCACATAGATACTGGAAGTTTTTAGTGATGAAACAGAATAATGCTCTACATTATCTACGTCATAAAATTGTCAAGAGTATCTAACAAACAACACATAACTGATTGGTCTAGACACATCATATTTTGCACAGGAATTACTTAAATGAACTGTTACTTATTGTATACATCTGTTTCCAATGCATATTAATGACATGTTAGACTCCGGTTGCATTCATTGTTATGCTAATGACAGTTCATGATGGGTATTGGAATGTAATATTGAGAGAAAACGGGCTGATCTTGTCAATGAGCGCAGCCAGTTCTGGGAACTCGTATGTCTATGGAGAACGAGCAACTTGGTTGAGTTCAATGATGAGAAAATTTGCGTTTTCTTTTGGAAAATTTCCCTATCTTTTCCTCTCCTCCTTCTTAGGAATGAGTGGCTTGCATAGCTTGACAACGTAAATATTCTAGGGATGGATATCTGCTGCGATCTAAATCTCAGGGATCACATTGGGAGTCTCTGCAACATCTAAGAGACTGGTCATCCTGAATAGTTTTTCACATTCGGTGATCTAAGTCTTCTTTATAAAGTAAAAGTTCTACCGTGCATTGAATACTGTTAGCATCTCTGAGATGGTTCCGCCCAATACTTTCTTAATGTTCTAGGCAGGTTGTAGCGACGGGCTGTCCGTATTATAAATGATGCAGACATTATTAACAATCTTAAACCGTTTCAGTTACAAAGAGACAGTACCTCACTGAGCGTTTTTTATTGTCTGTATCATGACGATTGTTCTGAAAAGTAGTTTGACCTAATCCCATTCTCCCATTTCCACTACAGAACTACACGAGTGGGTAAGCGTGTCCACAGATTCACAGTAGCAAACATCCCGACAAGAACACAGAAGCTCGAAAATTCTTATCTCTGTCGTCCTATGAAGACGTGTAATCGCCTCCTGATCAGTGTGTTCTCTTCCTCTTATGATATCGGGCCCTTCAAACGAGGCGTGAATAGGCAGTTTTACAGGGCTACATGATGACGACTGCCGTTGGTATTTATTTAATATCCACAAAGCTATTGTTTTTGGAACTGTACCGTACTTCCCATCAAATCTTGTACAGTTATTTTGGCGAACTAGTATAAAAAAACGATAAGAAATTATTTTGTAAATTCTTTCGCTAAGGTTTCAATAGGTGGTTGAAATAGAATCATTCCTTATATGTTGTCAAAACCCTATATCCTACATTAATAAACGGAAGCACTTAACCCTTATTGTATTTAATCCTCATAAGATACTGAGTACTCCTTTTATACGTAAATGATAAGGTTCCCACTTGCTTCGCGGCCGTAATTAATGTGTGTATATAAAAGCCTGATGCCGTAGTACTTGTGAAAGAATAAAAAATATTATACAAAATTTCAACATACTGAAATAGATTATACTTTACAACCGTGTAAACACAGTATATATGACTCGCAAACGCAAGAATTTAGTATTATATTTTTACATAAATAATTTGATGTATGGCAAATCATTTATGATAAGTTAAGATTGTAACTAAAAATGGTGTGTCCTCAAGTGTGTAGCCATTGAAACGTGTTTACAAAAATTGTTTTATTTATAAAATTATTTGCACATATAAATTAGGGTAAGCCAAAATAAAACTTTTTTTTCTGTAGTTACCATAAAATGTCATTGAAGATAATGGAAACAAAACTCTGGCAAAGTTTGGCCTTTTAATGTTAATATTAAGAGGTAACTTTTCGTGATTTTTGTTTTCTCATATAGGTACGGGGAAAAAAAATTTTTTTATTTGAAATTTTATTGCATTCTAACGAATAAACGTGTTGTAGAAATCAATACACATTCTTGAGTGAAATGGAATGATCTCCAAAAACGGTCCGATATGATTAAAAGTTATTCAAGGTTAAATTCAACCTCGAATGGTATATGCTAACTTCCACATTTTTTTATACTCTGTTCTGAAAGAATGGATCGAAAATATAAAAGATCATATTTTTGTGAATTTCATTTATATAATTTTTAATTACAGGTTTACGGTTTGCAATGATATCAGCAAAGACAGCTATGGTGTCACTTATGAAGACCTATAAATTCTCTACATGTTCGCAGACCACGTATCCTATGGAGTTTGATAAAAGATCTATATTATTAAAATCAGGGAAAGGTTTGTGGGTCCGTGTTGAATCGTTGTAGTAATTGTTTTACGTTTTTCGCTTAAGAAAAATATGAGTTAAAAAAGTAGAACTAAGCTTAATAAAAATATACATTTGTATAAAATCACAAATTCTATCATCATTATCTTCAAATAAACCACAAAAAGAGGTGGCAGTATTTTTAATATAACTATGATTATAGTATAGTGCAAGTGAGATTACTTTGTTTTTATGATATTACTTATTTTCTCGCTATATTTATAAAAGGTAGTTTTAGAAACTAAAGAACGACTAACAATATTTTGACGTGATAACGTCTTATAAATCGATGAACGCCAGCTGCACGCACGAAAAAGCACGACTCATTGTCACGTTCCGCCGAGCCGAGCGTGCAAGCGAGAGCGCGGAATAAGCGATAGAGAGGCACGATCGCCCTAAACGGTTCGGCTTGTGACGTATAATTTTTCATCTATATTTTCTTATGACGTTATCACGTAAAATTATTGTCCGCAACCCCGACTTTACAGACAACCAATTGTTTTACTGTAGTAAAACCCATTCGCATTGGTATATTAAAATAAAAATTTTATACTTCTGCAAATCTTTCAAGTTATACTTTTTTGTAACGGAACGTACAAATTTACATGTGATAATTATTTATAACTGTGATAAAACTTTTTCGATAATATCAAAATTTTACATTGTTAAGGTTATATGCTTATATATCGTAATGTAAATATATCCTTCCATTGAAATAAATAAACTTCTGAGTTCATTTTGCAATAAAGCACTGGCAACTGAAAAAAGTACATACTATATTATAACCATAAAGTAAATTAAATAGCTTTTTAGCAACTTTAAATTATACATGGTTAAATTTAAAAAAAATGTACTAGCAGTACATATTGATTGTAACTACATGTTACACATGTAACAATGTTTTTGTAACACATAGAGTTTTTAGATTTAGAAACTTTATATTAATTTAAATTTAATTTTATAGAATAATTTAAAACAATACCATTGTTACAGGCATATTCCTATTTCTATTATGGTTCCAAAATTAATACTATAAATATTGTTTTTAATCATATTCTTTAATTCTAAAAGCCCTCAAATTCTTATAAACTAATAATTGTAACTTTCTGCACTGTTTTGTGTATTAAATGCTTGTTGAATATTTTACTTCTATAAATATTAATGCCGTTTTTCTATCTGTATGCCCTTTGTCTTTTCGTTAATGTTTCTAAAATACTTTCATTTGGATGATCAGCTCTTTCTGATTTTAATGCTGTCCAAGCCAATTCTTATGCTGTTTATGTCAATGGAATGAAATCCATTGTATTTATATCCAGATAGTATTTGTTCTTCATTCTTATATATTTTTACTTCACATTCTGTAAGTATTATTAACTGCAGGTTTTTAGTAAAATCAACAGCTGGTGGAAAACCTCGATTTTATTTTCTAATCTTATAAACTAAGGTCACTTGATATACTCAACATATACTTTTTAGTTAACAATGTTCATATATTGTGACACTGTATGCCACTAGGCAAACTTAAACATTTCGCTTCTGTGTGTAAATACAAGCCTTTTCAGCCTAATTTTACCAGAGTTTAAGTAATGTATGTTATAACGCCCAGCCCTTTCCTATACAAATAATATTCTTTCTCTTTTCTGTAATTTTTGCGGGTAATTCTCCAGCGTAAACATTCACGAGACCCTAATAAAATCTGTGGTAATTCTAAATTCCTCTTCAAATGATTGTATTAGCACTTGCTGAGTTGTTTTTGAAATGTCGAATCAAGGTAAATACAGAATTTCAGACGTCTGTCTCTTTTAATGAAAATATTTAATGTAAATATTTTTAATGAGAATATATTTTCAATTCAGCTCAAGCAGGGTTTTTAACTGTTGTTTAAAGGAAGTCAGAAACTACGGACCAAGTACCAATAGACGTTTGAAGGATTTTAAATGTTCGAATTAACTATGTTATTGTCTAACCATCTTCTTTTTACATAACTAATTTCATGACCAAGTTATGACCTCGCATGGTTCGATTATATTTAGGGTTACCGTTTGTCTGAATAAATATAGAATATTGCTTATTAAAATTAGGACAATGCACATGATATTAAAATAATGTAAGTCGTAAAATTTTAGTGGATGCAGAAAAATGAGTAGATCTTGCCTTAAATCCTTGTAAAAGAACGTTTTATTACAAAAAAAAGTCGAAGAGGTAATCTAGTGATCTATATGCTATTGCAAATTTCCCACAGCAGTATCTATAATTTTTATTTCTGCCATAACCATCTTAATACAAATATGTACTTGTTTATAGTATTTAATCAATTTTTGTGTTACTATTCGAGGATTGACGTGGTAAGAATTACAGTTGCGCACGACGTAAGCCCAAGTGGCAGCTCCCTTCTTAAAATTCAAAAAGTTTCGTAGCAAACCGAAATTGTATAAAAGTTTTCGACAAGTAGTAAGACTAGTACTCATAAATCAACGCATTTATGACAACAAAGCAATTACTTTCCATTTGTAGTTAAAATACAGTAGATTTATATTATTTATTCTGATATATTGCCGTCCCCTCAAAAGGCCTGCCCTGGGCGGTCTGTTCCCAGTAGGTATGTCAACATTTTGTGTTAAGAAATGTAATTACCCTTTTGATTAAATATAGTTGTCATTTGTTTTGGGATAAACAAGAATAATATATAAAATATATTCTATTAATGTTTATATAATACAATTAATGCATTCCTTTTCATACCAGTGTATAATAAAGTTCCTAATTTTAAATAAATCGTTTGAAATTGTCAATGTGATTTTTTATAATTTGTGGTGATGGATAAAAAATTATTACTCATTTTGGTTTAATGTAGTGTAAGACCTTATAATTATTTCGTAAGTAATGTTTTATGTGAATTTACTTTATTGTTTTCATTGTTAGTTTATTATATTACACACTCTTTATTAATGACGCGTGTTTTATTATTTACTATTGATATCCTTAGTGACTTCGTTTATGTGTGAATATTATCATGCATTATAGACAGCAGTGTTCGAAGTCAACAAAACAATTTATACCGGTTGTTGTAAAATGACAGTTTAAATAATGATAGAGACATATATTATTGTTTTGTCACCAGTTGTAGTCTATACATATAATAAAAATAAAGTGACTCTATGTAATATCTAAATAACAACGTTTTACCAATTGGATATAAATGTGTATACGCTACTTATAACAAAATTCCAATTTTAAATGTTTTGTTGATTTGTCTCGTTTTATTTTCGGGTAATGTCTGAAACGGTTCGACCTATTATGACGGTAATTTTACTGCCAGATACCTGAAATTATAGGGAGTGACTTAATCTATTTTATTTTAGACTAGCTTTTAATTTCGACTTCATCTGTATGTAATATTCGAAACAATTTGACCGATTTTGCACTGCTTGTTAACTGAAGTTATAAGAATCAACTTAACTTATTTTGTTTTAGATTAACTGCCACCCGTAACTTCGTCCGCGTGATATTTAGCAAAAATATGTTGTTCACTGTAAACATGTGCGTGAGCCGTGCGTTGTACTGGACTCAGAGAATTAATATAATGGAAAATCATTTATTTCTGTATAAGTATGTAATTTGAGTTATGTTTATTGTCCTTTTAGTTAATTTGATGGCCATTTTGTTTTATTTACCGCGCTCACGTCTGCACAAATCAGCAACGTATAAGAATATTGCATCGAGTTCAATGAGTACTATTTCGTTTTTGAAATATTAAAAACTGCTTACATGAAGATATACATTTTATATTTCTGTATTTGTATTTAGAAAAATAATTATCAACTCGTTTACAATTCATCATTATAATTAACAGTAATTTTGAAGATAGAAGAGTGCTTTCTGAGAAGATATTAGATGATAAACGACCTTAAGATTTCCATGAAACAATTTATTACGGAACAGCCCTGCGATTACTTTTTATGTGGTCGTAAAAACTTAATGATATTGACAATATGGGGATATTATATCTATGTAATAACATTTTTAAAACATATTGTCAGATGATATATAGCTTGAAATTTTAATTACTCTCTTATATAGTATAAGTGAGCACTGACGGAGTTATATAGTGGGTTAAAGTTCCAAATATGTTGCTGATGGTAAATTCCATTCGGCACACTGTTAGTACTTACATATCTAATGTACATGTCACAGTCTATAGCGCGGGTGTCGCGCTTACAAATGTTTTTGAAAGAGCATCTCTGTAATTCTGTTCTTCTCTCAATTTTACATTTCATTAATACAAATTAAGAAATGCACGCGGAACCGTGGTCAACAGCTAGTATTGTAATAAAATTCGAACAACAAATAAAACGGATTAAAAAGAAATACTTTAAAAAGATGCATCAGAACATCCTTGACTATAGTTAAGTATCCATGTAGTCTACACTTGTTGTAAACGTACCAATATATCTATAAAATTAAAATTTTCCAAATCGGTTTATAAATGAGGAAAGTTCTGAGGTAACAAATATTAAAACAAAATGCAACTGAATTGAGAACTTTCTCATTCTCGAAGTCGGTTAAGAAGATGCATTACCACTATGCTGTGGAGTCATGATGTTTCCCTTCACGGAAGGCTCAAGTTTATTGCATAATAATATACAACTGTAAAAATACTTGTACTTCGTAATAAAATAATATTGATAATTTCGATCGAGTTTCTTACTGGCTCTTCTCGATGGTGTTGAGTTGCTTTTTGAATTGATGGTAATGTTTTTAATATTCGTATATGCCTCCTCGGGCCCTAGATTGATTAAACTAACTTTTGATTGTAGTTTTGTTCGAATTCAGTTCGATCAACACGGAGTCATTATCACTTATATTTTATTAGGTACATAATTACGAGGTTTAGGTACCACCGTATAAGCTGTTTAAATGATACGTGACCTTCGACTTATAGGCCCTGATTTGTATAAAAATTCATAAATATTCCCCACAATTTCAACAATATACTCTGAACAAATAAATAATGAAAATATATCATTGTATGTCTCAATGATTCCTAACTCACATGTGGATACACGATATATTCAAGGGTAAGAAGTTACACACGTCTCTCCCATGAAATTCTGACACTTATTTCATCATATAGGTACATAGAGGCGTAGCAACCGCTGTATCAATGATACGCGTGCCCCGAGCTACAGAGCTCCGATTTGTATAACAATTCTTAAATGTTCTCCATAATTTCAACAATATACTCTGAATAAACAAATAATGAAAGCACAGAGAGATAGTGTTTATTAATGATTCCTAACTCATATGTGGACTATACGATATATTCAACGGAAAGAAGATACATCCCTCCCACGAAATTCTGATACTTATTTCATCATCATCAAATCGAGTAGAACAATCCACCAATGACACCTTTTGGTAATCGCCCTCTGATAAAGTGATAAGATTAGTCATTGTTAACAATACATATATACACGTTTCATATATACAATTCGAATGAATATAACAACTATGTTACTGGCACGGTCACCATTTAGATGTTCATAGTGTTTATTCGGAAATATACAGTAAAGCGTTCTCACGGATAGTATTTGAGCGAAACTGATTTGTTACATAGTTGTATTTCTTAATGCTCGAGCAAAAGGATTGTGATATGAACGTAAATAATTTTCATTAATTTAAAATTGTATTTAATAGCGATTTCGAAGTACATGAGATTAGTAGATTCTAAATATTTCTATTTTATACATTTCTAGATAAAATCGTAAGTCAAACAAGAACGAAATTATGTTTGGAATATTGGCGGAAATGTTTTCCTCGCTCACGAGCAATTTATTATTGACATTGGTCTTCATACTTTTGCTTGTATTATATTTTTATTATACTAGCACATTTGATTTTTTTGAGAAGAAAGGTGTACCTTTTTTGAAACCGGTGATTTTTTTGGGAAATTTGGGGCCAAGATTAAGAGCTACGATATCGTTTCATAAGTTCCAATCGGAGATTTATAATCATTTCAAGGGGCATCCGTTGGGTGGTAAGTTTTTATTTATTTTTATACCTATTATTCGTAACATTGTTATTGTTTTTCAATCCATTATATATTTCACTAAACTTTGCTTTCTTATATTCCAAGCAAATTACAGAACACGCCTCGATAAGGTAACTACTAGCCGTTTTGATGGTATTCAATATTAGGTGACATGTGGTATGAGCATTTCGTAGTGTAAAAATAACCAAACCTGTCGCCTTTTTAATTTATTTCTAAGATTCTTCTACCATATTATTACTGACGTCATGTAATATAATTTGAATTTTAATAGTTTAAAACATTTAACATTTAGTTTTACAGAACCTACTACAATGAAAATTATTTCTTTATTTAAACTAACTATATACTGCAGCATCTTGAGCAATAAATTTATTCAGAAGTCTAACTAGATGTTCTTTGGCAATAGTCTGACGTAATATACACTAATCATGATTCACAATACATTGCTACTTATAATGTACTATCTAATTGGATTATACTATAATATGTTCTATTATTGTTACAGGAGTATTTGAAGGTCGAAAACCAATTTTGTATATATTGGACCCTGATATCATTAAAGCTATAACTATTAGAGATTTTGATTATTTCACTGATCGCAACCTATTGAATTTAAACAAACCACGATATTTGAGACAAACTCTTCTTAACCTTAAGGTACTTTTGTTATTTTACATCTATAATATAAAAATGAAACGCTAAATGTGTTGCTAAGCGCAAATCTCGAGAACAGCTGAACCGATTTCGCCAATTCTTTTTTTAGAATATTCCTTGAAGTACGAGGATGGATCTTACGGACAGAAAAATTAAAAAAATTGCCTGAAAAAGTCTAAAAACAACACTTTTTATACTCCCATACAAACGATTCGCAATAATACTTAAAAGTCAATTTGAACTTTAATACTATGGCATAAAGTTTAAGTGTTAGTGGAGAGGTTCCGGGAAGGCAAAACAATTGAGGGAGGTTAGTGCCGTATAAATAATAATGTCAATATTTATACGATGGTCTCGAATAGTAGAATAAGTATTAAAAAAAGTATTTAAAGAATCTACTGTTAGGCAGTACGAAGTTCACCGGGGTTAGCTAATTATAAATAAAATTTATGAGAATATATATTCTATAAATTTTCTACTTCTCATATTACACGTATAGGGAACAGAATGGAAAGGGGTTCGGAGTACACTAACACCAGCATTCAGCTCAGCTCGTTTGAAGAATATGCTACCCCTCATCGAGCAGTGCTCGGGTCAAATGGTTGAATATTTGAATCAATATGGTAATTTCTTCTTGTTTTGTATGATAAGTGAACATTACGTTTCCATATTATATAAATAAAACTGCAGACTTGACCTAACTATCTCTAATTGTTGATATTTTCAAAAAATATGAATAAATCTGTAGTTCTGTCTGTATAGTTAATTTTTCTTCGAAATTTTGTGATAGATTTCTATTATAAATGCGAATATGACATATTAAAAATTTTGTCTGTCTGTTTATATGTCCGGATTTAACTCAAAATGGGCTTATCAGATTTTTATGAAATGTTGTACACAGGAAGTTTATGTGACTATGCTAATAGTCAATAGCATTGTCTATTATAACGTTTTAAAGACATTTTAATTCTTAACCAATTTCGTACACTTTGTTATATAAGGGAAAATAACAGGTTGAAAATAATTACTGTTTAAAAAATGCGGAACCGCTGGCAGATACTAGTATGCTAAATTTCGTACACTTTGTTATATATGGGAAAATAACAGGTTGAAAATAATTACTGTTTAAAAAATGCGGAACCGCTGGCAGATACTAGTATGCTAAATTTCGTACACTTTGTTATATAAGGGAAAATAACAGGTTGAAAATAATTACTGTTTAAAAAATGCGGAAGCGCTGGCAGATACTAGTATGCTATATAACTGAGACGAGTTTCTAATGGGAATGTTTTTGGGTGCAGTTTCGATAAAACGATTAAATTTAATTAATGGTAATCCAATCCAAAAAAATGTGGTGGTACTGCAGATTAATCATTAACAGTCGATAGACATCGTTATAATGGTAACATACACTTTATTAAGCAAGTTATCATTCCAGATTTTTCACTATGATTGAGGCAGTCACATATAAGACAAACAAATGCCAGTACTACTTTATTACGATTTTTTTATTTTATAGTTTAGTATGTGAAGGCAGATAATATGTGATTCAACTGTTAATATTGTAAAACGATGTTTTCTAATTAAGTATTAGATTTTGTTCGTGGCTTCGCCTGCATGAATGTAGGTTTTACCTATACATCGGGTACAATACATTTGTCTGTATGAAAGCTATGCCTTATGCCCTTTGCTGTACCCCTGAGACCTGAGAACGTCTATGCAATATCACATAATGATCAGTTGAGTAGTTAAGGCGTGATATTATAATAAATATACTCACATTCGCATTTATAATATATAATACTAAAGATATTAATTTTATATCAATTACCTTGTCTTTTTACGTACGTACTTAGATTACATATACTTCCGTAGTAGTTGGGTATTCTACTATTACCAATTATTTTTTGTATTATCTCAAAGATAATATTGTTTTAATGTTTATAGTTAATAAAGAAGTGGAGCTGAAACACACTATGGGGCATTTCACTCTGGAAGTGATAGGAGCATGTGCATTTGGTATAAAATGTGACGCTCTTAGCAGTGAAAATGCATATTTTTATAAAGTCAGTATAATACATGCAATTTTTTTTTTATTTTAATATTAGAAAAGTATAGGTAGATAAAATACTACCACGACTACTAGATAAGTTTTAAGTATGAAGGTGGATATGGGTATAGAAAAAATTGGTTGTCTGTGAAATCTGTTTACGGACGATCATTTTACGTGATAACGTCATTACAAAACATTTATGAACATTTGCATACTTTTATGAATTGAATTGAATTACTATCACCAAATTACTGATGGAGTGGAAAAGAGATAGATGCGTTACAAGCCGTACGCTTGGGCCAATCGCGCCTCTCTATCTCTTCTTCCGCGCTCTCGCTTACAAGCTCCGTTCAGGCGGAACGTGACAATGAGTCATGCTTTTTAGTGCGTGCAGCCAGTGTTCATCGACTTATAAGACGTTATAATGTCAAAAGGTTTGAATTAATTGTGTATGACATGTATAAAAGGTGTGAATACGGAGATGTCCTCTATACAGAGGAGGGTGGTAGAAGAAAATATGTTCTGCCAAGGTTATTTAGGTTGGATAAGAGTAAGAAAATAATGATGATGACTGATAAATAAAATATATTTATTCTAGAAGTATCGCAAGTTTCTAGAATAAGATAGGTCAAGAAAAAAATACAAGGAATGTTTTGACGAAATTAGTTATAACATTCGATCTAGAATTTTGAGATTTTTCCATCGTTATTTTCTATGATGTATTAAATATAACGTTTTTTTCATTACACGTTTTTCATAAAACGAAAACAAATTTTGTTGGAAACCTTGACATAAATTTGAATAGAACATATATGTTTATTGGTTTCATCTCATAGTTGTAGTAATTAAGTGATATAATATCGAAGTTATCCAATGTATCAAAAATATAATTATATCAATACTATATTAGGTCGAAAATGCTTTACGGAAATGGTCTTAAGCGTGTATATACAATAAACAAACAACTTAAGTGAAGGTCTTTATAATAAGACAACGTATTTATTTTATCAATGGCAGTTACGTCATCACCTGTACAGGTACAAAGTACTTTGCATCTATAAAATTAATAGCATAAGCCGCCATTTTATACATTTGTTTTAATGTAAGGGACAAACTATTTATGTATGCGTTATGTTTACTTTTTTACTACGAAATGCTGAAGGTAGACTGAATAATTTAAAGAGAACTAGTAAAAAATAGAGAACTGTACTTAATATTAATTATTATTACCGAGATCAACAGGTTTTTATAAGAGTTCATCTACTATTTACCTTTTTCTACATATAATTGTCTTTTTTTATTACAGGTGGCTGAAAAATTTGACTACATGCCAAAATTAAAAAGGGCACTCGTATTTGTATGTGTGATGTTTATGCCAAACTTACTTAAGTATTTTAAGATATCGTTTTTTAATTTAAAATCTACTGATGAATTGGTAAGAATGTTACAAGCAGCTAAAGCTGAGAGAAAGCGCTTAAATTCAAGGTAATATATTTAATTTTTTATATTAATATCCTTAAAAAAAATTATGTTAGGCTTATTAATCGCTAAGTTCGTTATATTAGAGTAAATATAATTTATAAGTATGGACAAAGGGCATCAAAATATACAGCCGGATAAGAATGTTGTTCAATTCCCTAGCGATTTTTTTAAATCTATAAGGTCAATAGATGTTGCACCCTTCGTTAAAGTAACGGCTTAACTTAGAAAAGTAGTTTTTTGGGAAACGACAAAAAACAAATCGACGATCATATTTTTTTTACAAAATTACTCCTAACTCCCTGATTTACTTCTGTGAGATACACCTTGTAGAACTATTTATAATGAGCCCTTCTGTTGCAAAAACTAAAATACCTAAAAATTCGATATGTGCCCTTACTTGTGTGTGTAATTAAAAAATGTTGAAGATTCCGACTTATTAATGCAGAAAGTTACTGCATGCTTAATTTAAAAAAATATTTTTCTAACGATGAGTATTTTTACTAATCGTTTTTTTCGTAGAATAAGTTTTTAACCAACATGAAAAAAACAACTCCTTATATCCGCATATCCCGGTGCTTTGTGCGGCAAACCATGACGTGTAGGAGATATTTTTCAATAGCAATATGTATAATTATTATATAATAGAAATAATACATTTTCAATATAATTAATATGTAAACATTAACTTACAGAGAGAACGACTTTCTTCAAATTTTAATTGATTTTGCAAAAAATGAGAACACTGAATTGGAGAACACGAATTCGGCAAAATGTAATTATTTTGAATTGTTTATATACCTACTTGTATGTTTTTCGTTGAAGATTTACTACAGATCATTGTTCTACAACATAGAATTACAATTAACAATTATGTAATGATCACTATCAGTCTATGCTTCTATTGAAAATAGTTTCTTGGATCCAATATCTACTATTATTGTTTTTGTTATAAGGGTTTTTGTCTGTATTTTCCGAGTTACCCGAACGCAATGTAGATTTACGGTATCTAATTACATCTTAAGTTTAAACAGTACCGGTACGCAAATTATTGAATAATTAATAAAAAAAATTATAGTGCATTTATACGACCCTTATATTCGACTACTATATCTATGGTAAGATAACTTACTTCGGTTCTAACGTTTCCGGGGCATCATTTGGTTCTAATACCCTTGTTCCTGGATTGCACCGACTACTTCTCGGTGTCAATATAAAATGTTCTATAATTTATTGGATTATTCTAACAATAGCTACTCGTATTTGTATTAAGACACAGTTAATTACTTGACTTGCAACTTATTAGTATAATAATTGAATATTACTGTTTTCCAGATTTAGATGACGATACAATAGACGCACAGTGCTTGCTTTTCCTTATAGCTGGTTATGAGACCTCCAGTACACTATTATCCTTTGCTATCCATGAGTTGGCAGTGAATCCACAGTTGCAAGATAAACTGCGAGCTCATATAAACGAAGTAACTGATGGAAAAGAGATAAGCTATGAACTTCTTTCTGAACTAACGTATTTGGATGGATTTTTACTAGGTAAGAAATATCATATTGCTTGATTTACATTTTTTTTAATATAATCAATATCACTATAAACTTATTAGTAAAAAGATCTTTAATTTTTGGTAAATAAAAGCTATCTATGAAAAGGAAGTTTTTGTGAGAGTAGGACCGACAATCGCTAGCTTTTACAAACGAGCGATTTAATATGAGAGGTAGATTTGTGCCCTGTCTTTTGACATACATACAGTGGATAACTGCAAGGTTATTTTTTCATAGTTTACAAAAAAGAAAAAACCATTTTTAGAATTAAACTGCGATGTTCGAAGATTTGATTTGATTATATATATTACGACAACTTGGTCACTAAACATAAATGCAACCTGCTATAACCATCAATATATTCGAAATACTTTGAATGAAAAATGAAAGTAAAGAAAGTGTATACTTTGTTTTTACAGAAGTCTTGCGTCTCTTTCCTCCCATTGCAAGATTTGACAGGTTATGTACGAAGCCGTACACAATACCAAACACTTCTGTCAGGCTTAATGTCGGTGACGCAATAGCGGTGCCCGTTTACGCAATTCATATGGACCCTAAATATTATCCTGAACCACACGAATTACGACCCGAAAGATTTATGCACAACGAGAAGAAGGAGCGACCTTCGCATTTATTTTTGGCTTTCGGTTCTGGACCCAGGAACTGTATAGGTATGTTTGTATTTTTTTGTCAGTTAACTTTTCAACATCGTATATTTTAGTTTATAGCTTGTTTTTTAGAATTATTTTGTGATATTTCAATGGCATATTACGAGTAAAAGCTATAATAATTACCATTTTAATTTTAAATTATTTGTCCTGAACTCGTGTGTCTATTTAATTAAGTTTCATATAAGCGCTGTAGATACGTGTGTATAAAAAAAAATGTACCTACTTCTTTCAACACATGATCAAACATATATAGAACCAAAATGAAGATTATCTATTTAGTTCCGACATGTATACCCGACGGATTATTTGGACTATGTTGTATTAAAGTTGAAATACTAGTTTTTCTATACAAATATAAAGATAACGAGAGTTAGACAAATAGTGTTAGCTGCAACTTGTGACTACCCCTGTATATGTTGTTAACTCTTCGTGCTTAAAGGTTTTTGATAAACAGATGTTTAGCCATAAGTTGTATTGACTAGAGTCTGTATGCCTAAAGTGTCTAAATAAAATATTTGCAGACGTTTCATTGATTTAGAAGGCCCTTCCAAAATTTGTGAGAAGTATTATTATCTACATTCATGTGCTAGTCAAAATTTTCCATCACACATTACAAGGCCGCTGCAACTATTAAAAATAAATACATACATTTGAAAATATGTTAAGGTTTAATTAATTATTTATGAAAACTTATTTATCATTTTAGTGGTTGTTTTTTCATTTTGAATAATCTTTTGTCAGCTATTTCACTTCATGAAGGGTTTTATTTTTATCAATCGACAACTTATAGTATAATATTACATTACCTAAATGAATTTATTTCTAGAAAAGTGATTACTTTGTTGTTTATACGTTTATTAGTGTATAATTTTAAAAATGCACCACTCTTCTACATAAAAGTGATAAGATTTTTTGCTTCTTTTATGAAAATGTGAATTCTTTCTTCTTTTAATTAAGAAGCAGAGAATTAGAGAAGTCGTGGTGCTCTAGTGGTTTGACGGGTGGAATATCAACCCGATGGCCGCAGGTTTGAACTCCGGCATGTACCAACGAATTTTTCGGAATTTGCGTACTAATTTAAATTGGTAACACAATCGGCTGACGGCCAAGGAAAACATCGTGAGGAAACCTGAATCTGAGAAATGTTATTGTAGTACCACCGTATGTGAGAAAAAAATAGAACTGTGGATTTCCCAGAATTTCAAATCTCCAATTCGTTGTGGCCTGACATGGTGATTATGCCCATACTTTCCTCCGAGAAGAAGCTTATGACCCTGCAGTGTGTCTATTAAATCATAATCAAAATCAAAAATACTTTATTCAGTTTAGGCCCTGAGAAGGCGCTTATGACCGTCAAAGTTGCCATAGTTACAGTACCGTAGTTACAGATTGATAATTAAAGAATTTCATATTAATGTCCTACAATTAAAAAACGATGCGACACGAATTTCGTATGTTATCAGTATTTTATCATAATTCCAAATTACAATGATTTCCTATGATAACACCAATAAAACTAAATGTTGATTCATTTCCTGAAATGTGATAACAGATAAATTTGTTTTAATCGAACCGACAGTTTTCAAAATTAATAACCACAGTTATGAAGTTTGTTTTTTTTTTTATTGAGAGGTCATATATATAATATACGAGATATACATACACATAGATTATTTACAAAGTATTAGAGTTAAAAATAAACCTACAATAAACCATTTGTTTACACGTGGTAATAAAATGAAAGTAAAAACTCGAAATGTACAATGAAATGAATTGAAAATGAAAAACGGTAGCTGAATATTTAAGTAATAGACAGATAAAGCTAGAATAATAACAATTTGCCACATGTATTTGTCAGTTATAATTAGCTCCAGATAACATTTGATAACCACCTAGTCGATGAGTTTTGGATAATCGCGTACTTTAATTGAATGATCCGTGTTATACAGTATTTGTTTCTGTCTATAGGTTCTCTTGTAGCGTATACTGCGTAGGTATTACATAAGTCGTTACAATATAAATTATTGTAGATAAATTACATTTGTAATAAATAAATAATTTTTAATAGACATTTATTCATAGTGAAGCAACGGCTTCCATAGAAACATCTTTTTTCGAAGAGGACTGGTGCTCTAATAAAAGCTAACTAATAATAGTAAATATCAAAAACTAACAATAAACAAAAAATAACAAATATCAACAAGAAAAAAAATGCCCGAAAATAGAAATAACATGTTATTGATAACAACGAAACTATTCTGAATGCGAGTAAACTGCAACTCGTGAAGGTCATTTCTGCCTACCCCCTTGGGGGCCGGTGTGAATACTTTCCAGGGCGTTCTACCCTCCACAGTGGCATCTTTGCAGCCCATTCTGTAACTGGCACACGTGTCAGAGTGGATGCAATAGCCAATATGGGAGGAGGGACGAGCGCGGGTGAGCCTGCTCCGCCTTTACCTCGACTGCGACCCTCTGATACCTAAATTTGTGTTCTGCGCATCTTATTAAGAGCGGTCAAAAAGTTTGACGCGGACTATACACTTGAAATATACGCGAAATGCACCCGCCTGCACACTGAAACAGGCCTAAGAGTCGAACCCTCTATAACTCGAACTTTTTCTAGTCTCGTTTGAATTGAAGTTCCATTTATCAGGTTTCTACCTACACATTTTTTTTTCGAACTGACTACACTGCTGACCTAGCAAGGCCTCTACAGTTTCACCTACTAAATTCTTTCTACCTAGACACGTTATATGGCCGTTATAGTTTACGTTTCCAATGAAGACTTAGTAAATATAAAAGGAAAATTACATAAATGTATCTTGTTAATTGTTTCATGGAAAGTTGCTCATATACGAAAGAAGTATTACTTTTAAACAAACTGAACTGATTGATGTTTCAACCATACAATTTTTGGTTTCGATCATTCCAATTAAAGGGACTGGTAATTTACATTTTTTTCTCTCTCAAATTACAGGTTTACGTTTTGCAATGATTTCTGCAAAGACAGCCATGGTGTCCCTTATGAAGAACTATAAATTCTCAACGTGTACTCAGACCTCGTACCCTATCGAGTTTGATAAAAGATCGGCATTTTTAAAATCAGAAAATGGTTTGTGGGTTCGATTTGAATCTTTGAAATAATTATTTTAAACTTATTGGTAATAAAAAATACTTACAAAAATGAAAAAAAAAAAAACATTTTATTTAAGTTTTTCCCTATCACCAAAATAATTATTACTTTTTTTTAAATAAGTTATTGTGAATAAACATTAAATGTCTTTTAAAATAAAATCGCAAAGGAATAATATTGAGTTGAACACTTCTTCCAAAATAACGACGCTCTAAAGGAAAAATATCCCGCTAGAGATTTCACCAAAATCTATTTCAAATAAAGATGTTAAGATAAAAACGGTAGGACAAAATATGAAGTTAGAGTTTTCCTCCAGAAAGTATTGCAAATAACTAGACTGTTATAAAAAAAGGAAAAACAAATTGAATTCTCGATTTCTCTAAAATAAAATAATAATAATAGTTATCGAGTCGTTATATTTCAAAATGAACCAAGTCCAAATGCTGTTCATAAGATTTTTTTTATGATCGCCAAATTTTACGTCTATAGATTTTGATGATCTTATAAAATAAAACATAAAATCCTATGTACAGCAAACTTTGGACTTGGTTCCCTTTGAAATGTAACGACTCGTATGTGCAAGATAATCGTTATGTATATCATACGAATACTTTATCACGTTCTTAGGTATTGAACTTATTTTAAGATTGACTATAATAAAGTCTGATAGGTAATAATGTTTGTATATTTAACTAGCAGGCCCGGCGGACTTGGCCCTGACCTGATAATAAAAAATATATACTATGTGCATGAAATGCTTAAGGTAACTAATGTATTTTATTTGATAAGGATTAATACTGTATCCGTTTAAATAGCCTTCCAATGACCTCATTGTATGTGACTATTTTTAGAAGATACATGGGTATAGTAGGCTATCCTAAAAAGATAGGTATATGCCATGGTAGACATTTTAGTAGATCTATAAAAGAGGAATATCTCAGTATGCATTGTTTTGTTATATCTCAAAGGGATTAGGCAGCGTTTTCGACGAAAGCTCCCAGGCGGCTTGACTTTTTCCGATTCATCATTATATTTCAACCAATTTATAAAAAAAATCTTGACAAATAATATATCTAAACCTTCCACGTGTATTACTCTATCTACTAGTGAAGACCGCATTACAATCCGTTCAGTAGTTTTTGAGTTTATCGCGAACATCCAGACAGACAGACGCGGCAGACAACTTTGTTTTATATTATGTAGTGATGTGAATTTGTAACGTTAGTTTATTTCGTCAAGCCTATGTATGTAAAAGTTACAAGTGAACTTATGCGTGCATTGTTTTCTTATTATAAAATGTTACTAATATATTGATTTTATTATATAAGAACTTGTTCCTAATCGTAGTACCACACTACACACTTGCTATTTATTCATTGATTTTACATGTCTCATAACTACATTTATTTTATACTCTACTAGCTGATAGTCGCGACTTCGTCTGCGTCGTTTATTATATTACAAATATATTTTATCTACAGCGGAAAAAATCTAAGCACCACCTCGCTGAACGAGTAGTGCTTATAAAAATCGTAATTACTTAAAACTTCCAATATTTTTTTATTAAATGAAGGATCTAAAGAAAACAACTAAAAAAAATTATCGAAATCTATCCAATACTTTTTTAGGGATGTGCGCACAACGTCAGACCTTTATCATTTTATTTATATAATATGGATTTCAGCGATTGACGACAAACTCACCTCTTATATATTACGATGGGGTTTAAGATTGTAACGCGCTAAAATCAGAAGAGTATTTACTCATGTTTGCAGCTTTCCGAACACTCCTATTGTTGCATCGCGAATGATTTTAAACTTGTGGGTGAATACCCACAAGTGCCACTGGTGCCAAAGAAAAAACCTACCAGAATACAATTACTATTATTATTTATTTAATTTATTGTCGCAAAAGTATAGTCACTTAACGATTTTGCGCTATAATTTATGTACTTTATGTAACCCATTTAACATTTACATTTCGATTGAACGATATCTTAGATATATTTTAGCAAAAAATATAAATATTTCGTGTATGTGTGACTCTTTGTAGGAAAAAAAACATTAAATGACAAGCGGAATTTTCAATTACACACCATTTTACTGTTCTTACATTCAATTTAAGCAATACAAATAACAAAGCAAAGAAAGGTAAGGAAGGTACGGAAATAGCCATATTAGAGCTGTTTTCCGGGGATTTTCTGATAAAAAAGTCTCAAGTCAGATACTCACATTTTTATTGCAGGAATAATTCGATTATGATAATTTTGTAAAGGAAGCAATAAAAAAGCCGATACTATCCCTGTATATGTCCATGGGCACCCTTAACGGATCACGTTCTGGACCAAAGCGTTGTACCATTACTCTGAAATTGAAATAATAAGATTAATACAAGAACAATATAAAAAAAAAACTTGCAATTTTTGTTCACAAATTCAATTAAATATTTGCTACGAATGTGTATACGAGTTTTAGGGTCGGCACATAAAAAAAGACTTGGTTTTTCATTGACCGTTATATGAATAAAATTCGAATATCTCAAATAGTTTCACGCAAAAAGCAGAAAAAATAGGTACTAGATAAGAGAACAAAAAATAAACTACAAGCATATTATATTATAAACAGAGAGAGAGAGAGAGAGAGAGAGATAAATTTGGGTCTGATAGAGTAAGACAAGTATAAGAATAACTAGTAAAAAAGTAAGAAAAATGTTAGAAAAAGTTCAAGGGTTCAATCAATTAAAATGTTAATTTCTATCACGTGTACTAAACTGAAAGCGCTTTTTTTCACGTATTACCAATAAAAAGCTTAATAAATTCGGTTGCACGTAAGTGTTCCGCGGTTGCAATTAATTCACTAGACTATTATAGCAAACAGTTTTGCAACTTCCAATACTTGCACTGGTTGAGCAAAATCATTTGTTACTTGATTTGTATGTAGTTAGCTGCTTTTAAATACAGTGTGGTGGCGAGTGTGGTGTTAAAGTTAAGACCAGTTTTCTTCTTAAAGCTTTCTCTTTACTTTTTTTACGTACAAATCGACAATGTAGATTTTTGTTTCGTTAATTGTAATAAAGATATTTTGTTTATTTCCTTCTACATGTTAGTGACTTTTGTAGGTTGGATGAAAACGAACAATGACATTGAGAACTGTATTAAACAGAATAGAGTTTAACAATTCGTGTCTTAAGAGCCCGCGGCGGTACATTTTTCTTTTCTAACTGACCTGTGGCTGTTAGCCCGTCAGGGCTTTTACAGCTTCACCGAACTACTAGTGGCGATACATTTTTTTCGAACTGACTACACTGTTGTTCGGACAGGCCTCTACAGTTTCATCGAACTACTAAGGGAAGCGCTTAACCCGAAGTGGCGAAACACATGGAGCTACGACACTTATACATTTTCATACTTACAACTAGTAATTTAAATGCTAAAATTAGGTTATATTTGGCGGGTTCAAAATTAAAATAAAAACTGATTTTTATGTATAAATATAGCTTACCTCTGATCGTCAGTAAAGTCTTCAACGGCAAGCCCTGGACCACCGAGTAATGGTTCTGCTGGTACGAGTTGTAAACCGGGAAACTTTTTAAGGGCCCAAATAACCATACATTCATTCTCTTCTTCAGTTATTGTACAAGTACTGTAAACTAATTTTCCACCGACTTTCAATAATTTTACAGCCTAAAACATTGTTGGAGATATATATTTTCTATATTAGTAATTTCATTTAGACATTTAAGTACAGAATACAGGCAATATGCGTTTGTTAGATATTACTTAATTACAAAAAAAAACAATTATTAGGTAAAAATCGTATTACACATATTACAAAAGTTTCTAAATTACCAATCGATTTAGAACCCTATATTCTTTATATTGTAGCGATGATGGCTTAGTTGGTAGTGTGTTCGGATACAGCGTCGAAGGACGTAGTTTCGAATCCAAGCAACTGAGTCGGAGCTTTCGGTGAAAGAAAACATCGTGATGTAACCATAGCATGGTGATAGACCTTTTTCTAAGTCCGTCTGGTTAACTACCATCCTCAAGTTGAAAATCTGTCGCCAAGCACCTGTTGGTGTGTTCCGGCAGCTGCACTTGAGAGCCAGTCTCCCTCTAGGATAAGCGTGATTTACCATCTTAGACCACATCATAATTTAATATCAGATGAGATTGCAGTCAAAACGTTTACCTATAAAGTATAAAAAAAGACACTATGTAAATAAGGAAATGCTTTGGGAAATTATTCGATATGATAACCTCATTTCTCTCACAAAAATGGACTTTGTGTCTCTGATACTAAAGTTTTGGTCACCCATTGAAGTATTTCTCCAAACGCTACAATATGAGATTTCTTATAATTTATTTAAGGTATTTAATTCATTAAAATAAATTGTCAAACATGGGTCACGTAGTATGGGTAGGTTCTGTTACCGGGAAGGTATGATTTTACGTTACAGCCATATACTTGCACACGAAAGGGCAGAGCAGTAGACTGTTGGATATAGTCTTTTAGTAGGCACTGTAACCGATAACACTTAGGAGCAGATGATGATGATGATGATTTCTCAACAAGATGTATGCAACGCTATAGCTTATCTAGGAATATATTTTTTAATATTACTCACATTGAAAAACAGTTTTCTTTGAATATATTTGTAAGACTGCAGAATTTTGGGAGTAATTGTATTCTTCAACTGTGGTCTTTGTCCTAACCCACTACATGGAGCATCTACAAGCACCTTATCAAAACTACAAGGTGGAAAAGGCGGTCCTTCATTAATCCCCGCACTTTCTTCAGAGCAACATTTTGTGGAGTCAAATGCATACACACTGACACAAGTTATGCCATGTTGTTGACAATTTTTAATGATCTTGTCTGATTTTTGTTGTGTTTTGTCCAAAGCTGTAATAAATGCCTGAAATTATTTAGTTATTGTAATAGACATTAATTAATTGAAGCATTGATAGGTCAGTATTCAGTGTATTCTGACACCGGGTCAATTGACGTAGATTCGAATTCATGCAGTGAAAGAAAACATCATGATGAAAGTATAGCATTGTTGGAAGGGTTTTTTTGGCCTGTTTAACTAGCCAGTTACCACCCACTCTCAAGTTAAAAACTTATCCCCAAGCACATATAAGTGTATTTCGGCAGCTGCACCTGAGAGCCAATCCCTGTCTAGGTTTAGCATGTTTTTGTTTTTTGAAAAACTATATATTTTGTGAAGCTGGAAAGAGCTAAAAAACTACCTACTTAATAAAATTGTTAAGATTCACTGATAAGAGTTTATATATATAACGTGGATAAGGACTTAAGAAATGATTCTTGAATATTCAACCCCTTAGGAGTTACACATATTTAACACTTACAAAATCTCTCTTGTTCGGTATGGAAGGTCTAACCAATCACACCCCTAGCTATTTAATAAAAAATATACAACTAGATAGGTACTTTAAATAACTCCGTTTAAGCCCTAGGTTTTGAGAACCGCAAAAAATATTGATGGCTGATATTAGTAATGTTAGCTATTTTATCAATATTATAATTTTATTTGTGTAAATCCATTTTCTTTCTTTCTTTTGGTTGAGAATTGAGTTTTTTAATTATAAATACTACAAACATTCACCACAACATTTCCTGTGTGGAATAAAGTTGATGTGAATTGAAGATAAATAATTTTTCACCAAATGCCTGTTATTGGACAGTACCTCCATTATATAAATTAGCCCATTTCACTGTGTGTTAATATAAATCTTTTACAAGGAAACTATTAACAACCTGTTATTTTAATTGAATATACTAACCTGATTATTTGACATTTCAGCCAAGTGTGTAGTTTTATTCCCAGGCGCTGCACACATATCCAAGATATATTCATTTGGCTGTGCATCAACCACCCATCCACATATTATTGAAGGCAAGTTCTGCAGAAGTAACTCTCCTTTCTGATATAAAGATTCATTGACAATAGGTAGCCTCGATTCTGGGATTATTGTATGAACAGCAATGCCACTGTAACAAATTAAGGCAAATGACTAATTAAATAATAATAATGAAATATACACCTTTTATATCTATTGTGCATTTTGATTATAAGTTTATAGTATTTATAGTATAGTATTATGTTATAAAATGTATTAAACCTTAACAATCTATTAATATAATATACAGACTAATTTATGAACTAAGGCAATAACACATGCCCCACAATAATGTACAGGAATTTCAGCCTATTAATGTCCATTTGCCAGGTAAAGAGCTCTTCTTAACAGGGGGCGTGGGCTTATTCAGAATATCAGCCTATGATGTAGTGATGATTACAAATAAAAATAAATTTATTCCATCCTATGTATGTAAAGGACATTGTAGCAGTGAGAGAATATTTCTTGAGATATTTAAATTTTCTCACAACCTTTTCCTTCAGCATATACCGTTACGCATTAGTTAAAATAAGGTTTTTTTAGTTATATACTAAGCTCAAGTATGCAAATATAAGATCAATATTGAAACAATCAACTAAAATGAATTTTGTTACAGAAATACACTTTATATAATTATTATTACTTTAATATTTGAATCTATTTCCAAAGAATATGTAAGGATTATGTGTATAGAATATCATTTGTATAATAAATTGTATAAATGAAAATGCCAATAGAATTATGGATGTGAAATATTTACCTTGGTCGAACACCACTGTCAAACAACTCATGACGTAACATTTTTAAATATCCTATACCTACAAAACGTTTTCTGCCATCATAATTAATCTTGAGTCCTCTCTTACATTGACCATCTAAATCTGCGTAGATATCAACTTTTTCATCTAATCTGTAATCTGTAATACAATTTGTATATTAAAATGCAATAAAAATATGAATTTATAAAACTTTAGCTTAATTTTTTTTCAGGATTCAACATTATGAAATAAACTCTTTCAGATCATAGTCATATTTAAAAAAACTGCAATTTATATTATTTATAAATCATATTTTAAGATGCATACAGAGATACTAAATCATTTGTATCATAGATTTATACCTAACTTTTTTTTACTTTGGTGGGTATTAAAAGAAATGTCAAGGGACAAAATTCAAAAACTAAGTAACCTAGAACCATCTACGAAAAATTCCATATCAAATGGTTATAGTCCTATGCCCATACTTTCAGAAATTTGGCACATGATTGAGCTTCAAAGGAACTATATTTTTATATACTCATATTGATATAGTTATACTCGAGCAATAATATAAACAATAAAAGTCTAATTTTGACTGATTTTTTTACTTTATTGTTATTCACAATTACTCCATAAAGTAAATTATAATTTATACCCACTAGGAGGTAGACCCATAACTCCAGGTGCAAAGACATGAGCACCTCTTAAAACAGCAGCAGCGCACAATGCATCAACTATGACTTCCTTGCCAGTTTTTTCTATGACGGTTTCTTCAGGCCATTGTTCTAGTATGAGACAATCAGGTTTTAGAAAATAGTAGGTAGGTATCTGATGACAATTCAAATCTATGCTTTGCTGTAAATATAAATGTTAATTATATTAAATATTTCTGTTTACTTTAAAAACATTAAGTCAGTGATTACGGTTAGTACATCAATACAAATAAATCAAATTGAAGTGTTTGTAATGTCAAAGTAACAATTTTGTATTAAATGGATATGAAAATATATACATGGTGGCACCTATAAAAAAAAAAAAATATTTTAATAATTTAAGGACTTTCTAAAAAAAGACAAAATAGTTTTCAGTTAGACAAGATACATTGCTTATTGTTAAAGTTAAAAGAGCTCATAACTACAATATTGTAATTATATCTTATATTACATAATTATTTCAATATTTTATATAAAAACATAAAAATTGTTAGATACATACGAACCTAAGCGCCTGTTCCAAAACTTGCGTATCAACTTTTTTCAGTTTGTTTACCCTGAATGTTGTGAATGTTGGTGCTTGTAATAACCAGTTCTGCATCATAAATTATTCTTATTTTCGAATGAAGCTGTAAATTATCATTAATTAAGACAAAGGAACGTAATACAGTATCGAAAAAATTAGCAAAACCTATATATGAAAAAGTAAACATTACAAACGTAAGCACAGACTGTTAAGACCATAGATTAGACTATAAGACGACAATTTTATTATATTTGTCTTTTATAATCTATGCATATAACAATAGTTATATACGGCTTGGCAGTTTGTCGGGAATATCCTAATCTGCGAGGATTTTCACCCTATTGGGAAATAATAAAATGAGGTGATTTTAACAATTTACCATATTATTTTTAAAGGTAATAGTGTAATGAATGATAATTAAAATCTCGTTTACAATAACTGAAATTGTCACTTTTTGTAATATCGTATATGTTTTTTTCGAATGGAGGAAAACACATCATGGGTAATTGGCCTCTACGGAGGACAGCGGGCGGGTAATATTGGACTATATGAACTAAAAACTTCAATGTAGCCTCCTGCCTGTGTGGCACAAGTATATGGTAATTACTCGCGTATGCTTCCACACCTATCGACAAGCGCTACCTTCCCAAAAATGGCCCCTAGACTAATATGCCTACCACTCAACACAACCTCAGTCTCGACTGTGAGTTTTAACGAGATTATATTTTCTTTCTCTGATTTCTTCGACAAAGTTTTATTCTTCTGTTTTTAGGCGGTGAAACCGAGGCACTCGGTCCTAGTAGGAGCTGGAAAACATGCTTTTGGAATTCCAACATAAATCGACTGTGAGAGCGAAGTAACAAGTCCGCACCCGCCTACCTAGGGGCAGGGTAAATACACGCCGAGCCCACCTTTAATCCATCTCTTGTACACTTGAATATTCAGAGAGATACTACGAGAAAAGTTGCTTGTCACTTGTCAGGATATCAGTAACCAGCCAAAATCGCTGATGACGATTTCATATGTTGTGATATTAGTTGTGTAGATATTATTTTGTTTTAACGCTTTAATGAAATGAAAATTTAGGGGAATCCCTATTAGATTTAAAATGATGTTGTGTAGGTAAGAAGTTTTAAGATAAATTATGATTAAATGTTATTTATAGCTCCAAATTTAGTATAAAAAAGGTGTGTTGTCGATTCACACAAGATAGAAGTGAAACTTCAGTAAATCGACAAAAGAATGAAATTAATATATATAACAAGGGTAGGATAATTACAAAGTTTATTTGTTTAAAAATGAAAGTATTTTCATTAATTTTAAAAGATAATTTTTATTTTATTTAACATATGTTACATAATTTATTGCCCAAGTTCCATATTTTCAGTTTCAATAAACAAGATATAAAAATACTCAAAAACACTGTTAAATAATAACACACCACGCTGACTTCTTACTAAAAAGCTGTAATACGCAGCCGCATTCAGTGTACAAGTAGTACACGTACTTTTCATATATACTAACACACGTTAAATGCTCAAATCCAAGCAAGTATTAAACAGTGTGCAATATACATACACACCGACATTTGCTCTCTCGCTCTGGCTCACTATTTCACTTCAAAAATAGTATGTATATTTCCGTCTCATTCTTTGCCGGTTTCATCCTACACATTTTTGTATTTGGGTCTCTTACCTGTCATTTTTCTGTTGCATCCGGCTTGAAATCACAACGATTCTAAAGAAGTTTCACTTCAATAATATAAAAGTAGTACAATAGTATTTGCTGTATTTCTCTTGATAAAATCTTAATAATTACCAATGTATTTTGGGCAGTGTTCGTATACAATCGAAACAATATCGAACTTAAAAAGACCAAAATATATTTCAAAAAAAAAAAAATCGCTAACTTCATATTGCTTGTATTGGTATTTAAATTCTTTAAAAGTTTTGACGTTTCATCACAATTTCATGTGATGTTAAATAACTACTTGGTTCAAGATAGTAAACACGCAAAATCTAAAGAGACTGGATCTCAACTGCAGCTACCAGAACACACCTATCGGTACTTGACAACAGAGTTTCAACTTGAGTGTGGTAGCTAGCCAGACGGATTTAGAAAAAGCTTTACCACTATGTTATGTTTTCAACACGATGTTATCCCTCACTAAAAGCTCTGGCTCATTCGCAAGGATTCGTACCTACATCGATCCACGTGGCAATCAAATACGCAAACCACTCAGTCATTATCGCTTCAAATATATATAACTATAATGACTGAGTGCTCGTGTGTTCAAACATCGTGATAGTTCAAGCATCATACTGCAACTTACAGATGTGTATACACCCATTGTAGATACATACGCTCTGTGAGACCTTTGCCGAAAATACAGAATTATAAATTCATGTACGCGTTTGTTCAGCACATATGACGGGATACACAGATAAGTATCCCAGCAACATATACATCGGTCCTTCGGCTGAATGCATTCAACACTTTTATATCCGTTGAAGCTGTAGAGGACCGTGCAGCCATCTGCATTAGTTAGACGTGCGTTGCATGATTAAAACTTTGGATTTCTCGGAGTTTTGAAATGATTACCGAAATTGTTTTATTTATAGAATTATTTGTACATGTAAATTAGGATGGGTCAAAATCAATCTTTTCTTTTTATTTAGTTATCGTGAAAATATTTTACAAGGCTATGAAAACAAAAATATGATTGGTAAAAAAAAATCTAAGTCGACTCATTTAAAAGTTATCTAAGGTAAAAGTTAAAACCGCAAATGGTATATGTCACTTCCTCATTTTTTTATATTTTATCCCGAAATAATGGCTACCTAAAAGACTTTTTTTTCGTGAATTTAAATTATATAATTATTTCATTTTAAGTTTACGGTTTGAAATTATATCAGTAAAGAGTGTGATGATGTCACTTGTGAAGATCTATAAATTTTCTACATGTTCGCAGACCACTCACCTTATGGAGCTTGATAAAAGTTCTGTGTTATTAAAATTAGGGTAACGTTTTTGGGTCAGAGTTGATTCATTGTAGTAATTGTTTTACGTTTATCATTTAACAAAATTATAAGTTACAAAAATAGAAATAAGCTTAATAAAAAACATATGTTTGTATATAACATTGAATCATCCGTATCTTCGAATAAGCTACGGAATAAAGAAAACACTTTCTTCCGTGGAATAAACCACAACTACACGAACGTGTAGAACTACATGAACGTTACCAGGAACCAATACCAATACCAGGGGTACCATCGTTGTATTGTCAGACTTGAAGAGCATGTTTCACTGCACTTGCAATCCCTTTTTGAAGAGATCCCACCTTACAACTCTGGGGATACCATACCGGGTAACCCATTCCATAACGTTCGCGTACGTATAATTAAGGTTCAGGAGAATCTTACGTTTGTCGATATTTTATTCGGTTTTAGATTGTGTCGATGAGCAACCAGCAAGCGGTGGAAAATGCGAATTTGAAACGACGATGAGGGCATCGTACCAAAAAGTTCCTCAGAATAATTTTTATTCTACATGCGGTAAAGTACATACAGAGATCCGATGTATTTGCAAAAGTGAACTATGATTATAGTACAAGTCATATTACAACATATGCCTATCTTTTGATGATATTCCTTATTTTCTCACCACCCTTATAAAAGTTGGTTTTGGAAACCGAAGAACGAGTAACAATGTTTTTACTATAATAAAACCGCTATGCGTATTGGTAAATTCAAACAAATTTTTTATACTTTTAATTAACGTGTGATAATTAAGATTTAACTGTGATAGAACAATTTTATGATAGTTAGTATATATGCTTATATATCAGAATGTAAATATATTCTTCCAAAGTTTATAGTTTAGAGCTAATTCTGCAATGAAGTACTGGTTATGCTTGGAAAAGAAGTATATACCATACTATAACCATAAAGTAATTTAAATAACTGTTTAGCAATTTTAAATTATTTATTTTAAACTTAATTTTTTTTGTAACATTACATATTGATCGTTGCTACATGTTACACGTGAATGTATAAGAGTCAACAGATAGTGTTGCCAAATTAAAAAATCAACAAACTATTTTAAATTGAAGTTTACTAAATAATTTTAAGCAATATAATTGTTACAGGTGTATCTTATTTTTATTATAATACTAAATTACCCCTATAATTAATCATATTTTTAATTAAAAATACCCACAGACGTTTTGTATATTATTAATCGTAACTTTCTGTACTTTTTAAAATATTAATTCGATTGTCGATTATTTTACTTCTTTACATATTAATGTTGTTTTTCTCTTTGTAGGTCTTCTTTATTTTCGTTAATGTTTCTAAAATACATTATTTTGGATGCCCAACTCTTTCTCATTTTAGTGCTGCCCAAATCAATGCTAATGCTTTTGATATCACTATTTTATTTATATCCAGATAATACTTGTTTTTCATTCTTATATATTTTTACTTCATATTCCGTATTTTTTTTTATGGCACGTTTTTAGTAAAACTACCAGTTGGTGGGAAAATTGAATTTTATTTTATAGTCTTCAAACTTAATGTCACTTTATATACTCAACATTGGGCATTTCATTAATAATTTCCATATATTGTGGTACTGTATGCCACTACACCATTTAAATATGTCGCTTCTGTATATAAATACAAGTCTTTTTGTCTAATTTTGTCTGGATTTAAGTAATTTACCTTATAATGCCCAGTACTTTCTTATGGAAATAATAATCACTCTCTTTTTTTTACTGCAAGCATTCTCTGATGTTCTTAAGAAATTATGATTCTGGAGTTAAATTTAGTTTACTGTTACAACAGTTATCATTAAATCTTCGAATGTCATCACATTTTGGCCTAGTTTCGAGGCATACTTATTTAAAAGAATTGTCGCTATATGTACCACAGAACTGCTTTATTTGATAAATGATAGCGTGTATAGGCGCTAGGTTTTGTACATTTATGATTGTATATATTCAAATTACAATTTTATACTATGAACGAAAGACTAATTTCATGTTTAATGAACATTATAGATAAATTAATTATAAGCTCGAAATTAATATTCTACATAAAGGAATGGTTGAAAGTTCATGAACAATAAATGAATAAATTTAGTAATAATTATTTGATTTGTTATTTTTAGGCAAATGTTAGATTTATTGTTGAAATTTGCATGACAAATTTATATAGTTATATATCAATAACTTTGTAAGTGCCGTTTCAATTAATTGAGTTCTAAATTTAAACTTGCAAAATATGTGATATCACTCCAAGGGCATAAACAATGTTGGCCGATAATTGTGAACATGGACCCACTACAGATCAGATCGACCGGATCCTCCATGGAACATGGATGAATGGATGGATGGCGTACTCTACGCGGATTTCCTAAATCCAGTGACATCTGATGAGGTCTATGGTGCAATAAAACATCTGAACTCTAAAAAATCCTCCAGTCCTGACAGTGTCAGGAATGGAATTATCAAACTTCTTATTGATCACCTCCTATTCCTTTTGGTTTACATCGTCATTGCATTAACCTGGCTCAAGGTAATCTTCCAGATGTCAGGAAAAAGGCCGTAGTGATGAATATTCACAAACTCTACAAGAAAGCTACGCTTCCCGATAGCTGTTGCAGTCGCCATACCACCATCTCTGATTTAGTTCTGTTGTCACTTGAGCGGCTCAGTTTCTAAACCAGACACCCTTATATAAACCAAATGCATCACCTTACGGAACACAATCTGCACAACTTCACCGAACAGACTATATTATCGTACTATTGTGTTAAGCTTTCGATATGACGTTCATATTCCGAGAGTGGGCAACAAAGCCACTATAGTCTTTGGCTGCTTGCATGTGTTATTATACCCACAGGGCGAAATGTTAGTCAAACACTAACTTTCTATAAGATGTGTCCTCCTTATTCTTGCAAATAGCTGCCCCATTTTATACAAGTTATACAAAACTGCTTCTTACGAAACTCTGTTGGTGATCCATAGCTTCTTACGAAACTCTGTTGGTGATCCATATTATGTTCGGACGATCGATCTTCTTTCGAGCTTCCTTCGATCAGAGCATACATCAAGATTCTCACGACTAATTACTTCGATAGATGTGCAAACTATCGCAGCTTGTCAGTGTTATCCGCCGTAAACTACATTTTTGAGCCCGTCGCAAAGTGTTCTAAAAACCACTGCGAAACATTTCATCGGTCTTTCCAACGATATAATGTCAACAAACGATTTATACACCACCGATTTTTTGAACGGAATGTGCTTGCGCCCATGGCCGCGAAATCACCAAGGACGCCACCGTGGTGAGACGGTCAACAACGCTCTCGAACACACGCCACAGCCCGTTCAGAAGCGTCTCAAGACTAGGTTCGATCGCTTAGAGTGGAGTTCTCGAACATTCTTCTAGCGCGCTACAGTGACACTGCATTCACTAGTTCATCACACACACCACACTGCACCGTACACGTACACTTACAAACTTAAGGTACACAGGTTCTATAAGGGACCTATTATTCTTTTTTCGTTAGTAAGCCTTAGTCAAAATTAACAGATTCAAATTAGGCAACGCGTTCGTTTAGCACATATGGAGGTATGCATATGTGTCTCACTAAAGTATACATGAATGGCTAGCTTACTTCGCATGGTTAGTTTAATGTGATTCACTTTGTATTCAAGGTAACAGCCCAAGAGCCCAAGTGGTTCGGTTACTGTGGCACTTTTAAACTAGATGCTATTCGGCTAAGAGTCTTATGTGAGATGAAGGCTGGTCAGACCAATAGTGGTTAGTCAATTCGGAAAAAGGTGGCATAATGTGACTTCAAAAATTATGAGTACATATGATGTGATTTATGAACAATGGCGTAGTATACAAGCATACTAGGTAAGGCTTTTAGGTTGACATTTTATATAAATAATTGACTTACAGTATGCAAAATAATTTCAAATTTTTAATTAATTTTGCCCTGTCTTTTTATAAATTCTTTTAAATGTCATTATAGTTTGGAAATAACTTCGCATTTGCTTCCTTTTTAAATGATTCGTGATGACATTATAGACAATAAAAGATTACTTTTCTGAATGCTGGCCACTTTTTGCCAATACGTGGCATAGGCACGAACAAACTTCCACGTTCGCCGCCATTTTGACATCCAACGAATTATAAAGAATTCTCGGAGTGTAGCTTTATCTTGATTCTAAAGACCTTTGCATCTGAAAATGTAAGTTATCTATATTCTACAAATTATAAGAGTGTCAATAAATAGATAGCCTTGCAGTGTCTTGGATTAAGTGCGCGTTACAATCTGAGGGTGGTGACCGTAGCATAGACCAACAGTGGTGTTGGTGTCTATCTTTGTTGAAGATTTTGTACTTTGCTGACGCATATACTGCCAGCTGTACTGGACCTTACGTGTCGTTTTCTTTTATCTCAGGGGTGACTAAATGTTTTCCTCAATTTAGAGTATAAAACATGCCGTGTAAAAATTAAGGATGCCATGTCATTATCATTGATTGGAATAACGTGTAGTCTCGACGGATGAGTCACAGTGAAATTGCTAGAGATTTAATTGAAGTTTCTCTTTCCAGACTAATCGCAAAGCATAAAAATGGGGAATATGTTTGCAAATTTATTTAAAGGCCTATTTGGCAAAAAGGAAATGAGAATATTGATGGTTGGTTTGGATGCTGCTGGTAAAACCACAATTCTATACAAACTCAAATTAGGTGAAATTGTAACAACAATTCCCACTATTGGTAAGTACTTCATTTATTATTTAATATTAGCTTTTTCTACAAGTTCCATTGATTGTATTCACTATATATTTTATGATCTCTTCAGTTTTTAAATTATTTATTGATTAAATTTATGATTTTTCTAAATTAACAAGGTTAATCAAATTTACTTGAGATATGTACCTAGCACATCAATATAATAAAGACCCTTTTATACTAGCAAATTAATAAATAAGTAGTAAGGTATAACAGAATTAATATTATGGTAGTGTTTTTAGCACAGTTATTCTAGCTTTTCTTCTATTTATATATTCATTCAGAATCTGTAGGGTAGTGTCATTATGAGCTATGATTTGGTAATATGTGACTAATTTAATTAAAGTGAACACATAAATAGTCTTGTTGAAATTATTTAAAATAATCTTTGTATCTTTCAGGAAAAAAGAAAATATTGTGTTTATATATGTAATTTTGAAGGAAAAAATACATTATTTAAAAAAAAACTGATTTTGTTCTAACCATTCTCGGTATCTCTTATATCAATTTGTGTAGGTAAAATTTTGTAGCATTGACATAAAAACTTTGAATTCAGTAATTGATTCAATAGACTCTTACCAAATTGGTGAAATGGTATAAATGGTATATAGATATTTTCTATAAAAAAATTGAATTGGTTATCATTTTTGTACTGCATTAGATATATACAATAGCTTTCGGTTCTAACAATAATAAGGCGACTAAAATGTTATTGCTATATCCAGAAGTCATTACAAGCATGGGTAGACTAAAAGAACAAAGTTATGGAAAAATGTTTTTCCTGATTGATTAGAATCGATTCTACATATAACCATTCCGAACATCATTTGTACCTTCTATGTAACAGTGAACATGAGTTGTGAAGCCATCTAGCTATAAATATATGAAATTCAATTATCACTTTTTGTAACTGATTCATTAATTTTATTTGCAACTCTGTACACTACACATTTAGTTTAGCAAATATGTTTAAACAAAAGCTAATGGTTACTACAATTGCTGACAATGTGTAGCCGTAAACAGAAAGTTAGAAAGTTTATAGACTGTTTGCAATAGCAGTCTGGGATATTGAGATATTTGTTATCAATAATGACTTATTAGAAAAAGTGCCTATACTCTAAATTGGTGCTAATTTTGAAGTGACTATAGAGTAATGAATTTTGTAGTAAAGTATATGTTAAATTCAAGGGAAAAAGTGAAACATGGATAAATGATGATAAGTAAATGAAATTTACTGTAATTTACCATTATTATTGATAGAAATACCTTAGTGAATTGAGTAAAAGGAAAGAAGAATAAAAGTATGTGTCCTCTATTATATAATCATAATGCAGTTTTATATTTTCAATTGAAAAATCAATTCTTAGGTGTCTATCTTGGGATTTATTATTTTAGATCTGAGACAAAAGAAGATGAAATTACATTTGAGGAATTATTCTTATGTATATGATGTGGATTAAATTAGAAGAACATATCAACTTATTTCAATAAATTTTATTGAGAATGCCATTAAACATAGTTTTAGAAGTGGAAAATATTTGTTAATTTTTGTTTTACTTTTCAGGGTTCAATGTGGAAACTGTAGAATACAAAAACATTAGTTTCACTGTGTGGGATGTCGGTGGTCAGGACAAAATCAGGCCACTGTGGAGGCATTATTTCCAGAACACACAGGTGGGCTTAGTTTTATTATTTTGCTACAAATTTGCAGACATGCCTCAGTCTGATGGTAAGTGTTCTCAGTGTCCCCTAAGTATGTACAATCAACTTCAAGAGAATTACAGTCTTAATTGAGTATAGCCATTTCTACTCTTCAAGACTATGTTGAGATGCTTCATCCTTTCTACTGAAACAAAGCTGTGTGAACATTGTGGTAGAAATAGATATGTTCATAATTAAACCTTGCACAGACTTTACCTATCTTAAGTTTGTGCCAAAAAATTTAAAAATTATAGTTCCAATTATATAGGGAATTATTGTTAATTTTAATCATCTTTTTTATATTTTCTATTTTATCCGTATCTATTATTTATTTTATATATTCTATATCTTTTTATATTGCCAAATATCTTTTAGGGTTTAGTTATTAACTCGCAAATTAGTGAGTGCTTATATTATATCATCCATGGACAGTACATTTGGTCACACAAAAGCAGCATTGAATTTTAGTAGATGAGATGTTTGTTGTTGCATAGGGACCTGGTGATCATGCTTATATGTTATTCATATTTAAGTATTATATGGCTTTAGAGATCTTGATTTGTAGTGTAGCAGATACAAAAATCAAAACAAATTTAATAACCTTAGCTTAAATCATAGCCAATCTGTTTGATTTCTTCTTCTTCTTCTGCCTAGTGTTTCGCTGGTTTGCTTCGAGGCTACTTAACTTTATTCACTTTGTCTGGTCTATGGCATCCATTTCTCTGAGGTCATTCTACTTCATACTTGTCCTTGTCATTTGGCCATCAACACATCCAGCCAATGTTTTTTTTTTGGCTCCTTGATTTACAAGGTTTATTAAATTTATGAATATTTATAATTCATAAATGATAAGTGTTGTCTGTATATATATTATAAAAATTAGATAAATGCTTGTGTTTCTTAGAAATAGGAGATGGGTGTTCATGACATTAGTTAATTTGATTATTTATTCCACAGTTGTGCAGTAAATGTTTTCTATATTATTACACTGAACTATTTTTCTGATAATGTAATAACATGTGTGTGTTTAACAATAATGTTTATGATTTTCAAACATTATTTAATACTTTTAAAAAAATATATCAACTATGAAATATTGTTTTAATATGTGGTTTTGCTTTTATATCCTTCAATTATCTATTTTATTGCATTGGTACTACTCCATTCTGTAGTTACTAATATATTCATGTATGTGAAAGCAAGGTCTTTGTGATTCTTCACCACAGAAAAATTTTTGAATTATGCAGAACTTTTTTATAACAGTTTTTTTCTTTCAGATTAAAAGAGTAAATTTATAAGAAATATGAAAATGTCATTTATTTTTGTGTAAACATTACATAACATAAGAAATTTGATTTATGCATTCTTATTTGCATAAGAAATGTGGATGAAAATTGTGTTAAAATGTATCTAAACAAAATCATAATTCTTATTGAAATTGTAGGGTATTTTTTGTAATAAAATTTTCTTGTATATACTTGATGGTCCTAGTTCCCTTTCATCAATATAATGTTTTTTTTTAATGATTTTCCTATATATGCTGTATGTAATTTCAACAGATGTGTCATTCTTTGTGCATTTATTAACAATGTAGTTTTATGTCTGTATGTTGTTGATATTCAAATATGTTGAATTTTAATTGTTAATAATTCATGAATTCCGTTTTTTTCAGGGTCTCATTTTTGTAGTAGACAGTAATGATCGAGAGCGTATCGGTGAAGCGCGCGAAGAACTAATGCGAATGTTAAGCGAAGACGAGCTTCGAGATGCAGTACTGCTGATCTTTGCAAACAAACAGGTATGTCGGATAGGCATATTAACTTGCTTTATGTTGCGCTCTGTGAAAGTTTTATTAAGATAAATTATTGTTTTTTCTTTGTATATAACTCATTCGAAATTATAGTTATAATTGAATTAATCCTTATAATGTAATATACCTAAAAGCACTATTTAAGATATCTTATATTGATATGATAATATGGAACTTGGCTTTGTTTGTGGTTTCACTCTGGTCAAGGTAAATTTGATCTATCACTCGGAAATATTACATTTTATCTGGATGAAATGTACCCTATATCATTTCCTGTACTGTTCACAAGGTGTATGCAAAATGTCATTATAATTAGACAGTGGTAGTAGTATGAAAGTGCAAGAAACAAACTCACTTTCAAATTTATAATATTAGTTAGGATTAAATTACACTCTTTGAATATTCTCTGGGTTTTGGTCTTTAGAAATATTGTAAAGTATGTTGCAGACAGAAGTGAGTGACTGATAATATGCAAGTCTGCCGACATTAACTAAATAACCATTAGCCATGATAATAAAATGAAATTCGAGTTATAGTGAAATTTCTAATCCATTACAATTGGTGCCTAACAATTTTATATTACATATATAGCAAGATATAGGATACACATAAATAAAGTAAACATATTATAACTATGCAGTAGGAGTAAAACTTGTACTTATACTTTCGAGTTGAATCCTAATTAAGTGTAATTAGTATGATTTTGATTGTATTATTATGTTGTCACCAGTCTGTTGTATAAATGGCACAGAATTTTACCTTAAATTAAATGTGATCTACTTATTTTATTACAGATATTTTAAATTCAGTACAATTACTTTTTTCCTTACATCAAGTTATTTTGCCAAATTCTACATTTGTGTATCATTAGCATAACTTTTTCTTGATAATGTTTGTTCTCATTTGAATAGTAATAATTATTGCTTGGCCTTTGGAAAATTTAGCTTAATATTATGTTGGTTAAGTTACAGCTTGTATGTAGAGTTTGCACCTAATGAAATTAGAATAATAATGAGCATTGTATCATTCTGATTTTTTTTAATTGAATGTTGTTGCTAATACTTGAACTCTTGTAAGAAAAAGCGTAAAAGGGGATAAACAAACCGATACACCCATTTATTTTGTCCATTGTGCTTAATGCAGACAAACACTAAACATTTGAAAAGCTAGTATACACACCTACCTACTACTGCTACATACATACATACGTTTATATGTCGTCAGTATTAGTTCTAACCCATATCGCTTTAAAACAAATGAGTGATATCTAAATAATATATTTTGTGGTCATGATTTTAAAATAAATATTGTATACAATAAAATTTCATTATGTATTTATTTGAATTATATTTGATTACTAGGATCTGCCAAATGCGATGAATGCAGCTGAAATAACAGACAAGTTGGGTTTACACTCACTGCGCAATCGCAACTGGTACATCCAGGCGACGTGCGCCACCTCCGGGGACGGGCTCTACGAGGGTCTCGACTGGCTCTCCAACCAGCTGAAGAACGCAAACCGCTAACCGCATGTGCGCCACAAACTCACAGACATACATGATTACTGAAAGAGACTATGGTTTAAGATATGTTAACTTTATTTGCTATTAAAATACAATGTATTATGTGCGGTATCATAAATGTATTACCACAAACGTGTCAACCGGCGATCGAGCGCGCAACGCATATCGGCAACGGAACATTCGAGAACATTAGCATCCGCTGAACCGAACGTTTCAGCTTTCTGATGCTCGGTGAAAGAGTTGTAGGGTCCATATTATCGGCATGTATTGTATGTTCGATTCCTGATGACGTTTGAACAAAATATAGTGTGTAAAGTTGCGAAATTTCCTTAAATTTTGATTATAATAATTATATAACAGTTTAGTAATATGGGGGGCGGAAGGGGGGGGGAGGTGGTACGGACCGCACTTAATTGAATGAAATCGCGCATTGTGATGTGGATAGGTATGTAGCTGACACGTGATAAAGTGAATCACAGCATAACATGTTTTATATGTATACTATAATGTGGAATAAGTTGTCGTAATAAAGTATTTAAAGTTGATTCACGTTCTATGAGTTTAATTTAGATTATCGTTTAAGTAACCTACTTTGACATATTTAGGTAGGGTTATTTGTAGTTTTTTTTATTATATTGATTAGGTTTGCTTGTCGAGTGGTACGGAGGTAGAAGAGTTACGCTTTGCTCCTTGGCAGCCCAGCAACAGCCTATTCACATCGCTTCGGGTCTTCAATAATAATTTTTTTTTGTCTTCATAGACATTGTGCATATTTCATTTATAACTTGAATTTCATATTGTACGATGATTGTTTATATTTTATGGAAGTTAGCCAAGTAGCTTAAGCTGTTGTATGTTTTACATCAAAAACAGTTTTCATAGATAATTCTTATGCATGGAAATGGCTCGTTGTGATCGACCCTGCATTTACATTCTACTTCCCTCATGGCAAACCGAGATTAACTTGTAATTTAGGTATAATGATTCACGTGTTTGATGAACGCGGTGTGTTTTGGGACGTTTCCGTCTTACAGGGAAACTGCTCAGAATTCTAAACCGTATTTTCCTCTACATAACTAATTATAACTTAGCATTTTTTATAATAATTTAGAAAAAATTGTTAAAATATAATTCATTAATACAATTATGTGGCGAGTGTGATGGATAGCAGCAGCAGTCTTGTTTATTTTTATGAGATATAAAAAAACTATATAATAATATAAAATGTGACATTCCGGTTTGTCTTATGCTGTATTATGGAATAAAATATCCTCACCAATGTTTGATTTTTGCTTTAAATAAATCTATTTTTTTTCCTATCAAACCTAAATACAAAGTATATTGTTTTATTTTTTACTGTTACTTGAATTAATGATTTTATGATAAAAAGTGTGTCAATAGGATACGAAACGGACCCTTAGTCGTAGGTAAATTAATTTTGTGAGTAGATACAACTTGATGTTTGTATTTTTAGCTGTCATAGACAAAAAAAAATTGGATTTGTCTTTCTATTATAATTTTAAATATTTTCTATTTTGTAATGGTTTATTGTAAGTTTGTTTTATTCGATAATGAATACACCGAGAGATACTAACTTCTTTATCCTTAAACAAAAAACCAGTCGGTAATAACCTGTAAAGTACTGAGTACTTCCTTTTCATATTATGTGCTCCTGACAAAAATGTTAATTTTGTGTACCGTGTGTGTACCACTGCTGGGCAAAACTTTCTAATTCAAAGAATCAACTAGCCCACATCATTGTAGTAAATGAAAAGAAATCAATAGTCATATTTTTTCCCCTATATATGGCGGTACTATGGAAATAATCCCCCAAGAAGGGTTGATGTGAGGCGCGCGCGGCCGATCGTAAGCATTAAACTAAATCATACATCACAACATGAGAAGCATGTTCTACCGACCCTACATAGGTGGGATAAGGTTAAGAAGAGAAAGATAGACAAAAAAAAGTATTCTCACATATTAGGACATGTTTGTCTTCCGTCCTTAATAATGTGATCTGTGGATTTCGTGTGAAGTGGGCTATGTTAAAATAATTCTACAAAACAGCAGGCCTCTTCTTAACAAAAAGCCAGTTAACTTGACCCCTAGCATGTTTTAGTATCGGCTACAGGTAACCTATAACTTGATAGTCTTGAATCAATCATGATTAATAAACCCTGGGGTCTTCGATTAAGTTTACAGATGAAACGACTATTACAATCTTTATATTTCCTTTATAGTTATATGATAATCTAAAAAAAACTCGGTCTTTAAAATTTATTAAGCAAAAGGTAAGCGTTTAAAATTATGCAATATTTGGAACTGATTTGTGAAATGTATTTAAGATGCTGTGGATTCACTGTGAAATCTCGGCCAAAGTCAACCTTGCAAACCGTAGGTTAATTCAATCACAGTGGAGTTGTTTATCGTACCAGGATCTGTTAGTTGTTCGCGGGGAAGTATAATAAAAATTATATAAATAATTTATTGCTACTCTCATCGTGAATATTAAACCAAGTGTTAATAAAACGTCTTTCCGCTGACTGATAAGGTTTGAAGAGTGTCTAACTGTGGAATACGGTAAACTGTTTGTATCTAAATTTTACGTTAACTAATTTGTACACAGGAGGTTTCTGGAAACTTCTTTATGTAGTTACAACTTGCACTGGAATGCGGGCACTAAAATATATCATGTTTTTTTTCCTGCTGACTTTCACACCAAGATTCGGGTTTTGAAGCAATGCCTTAATGGTAGCGTGTTTTAATAATGAGTCGTCTTACGTAACGTCGTATCCATGATATGGAACCTGAGTTTTTGGCGAAGAAAAACATTGCTGTGGTATAGTAGGGCGGCATCTTAGACATGCTAATGAAAAAGTATAAAAGATATGTAACTCGCTTGAACACTTCTAAAACCACATAACTAAGTACCTACGCGATTTTTTTTATTTTCCAATTGACTAACTTTGCCTGGCGGGTCTGCACGTCCTCACCGGGCTTTGAGACGGCGCTTAAGGCATCCTCCAAATGGCAACTAGTGCAAGGTGCCGAAATAACCGGACTTCGGCTTTCTATTTTTGCCTTGCATGGAATATCGAGAGTCAAGCTAAACTATCCGTGTGCGAGCTAACCATACATTTATAAGTTGGTGAGATACCACATACATACCTTCAGTGTCGCACGATCGCAAACATGTATTTCGAATTTGATAGTTTTGGATAAGGTGCTCCAAGAAAAGAAAAAAAAGTACTTCACAGAACCTATGTACCTACACATGTGTAGGTTTTCGACACATCACAGTGATGGTGAATGCGGTGGTGCTCGAGGTCGATTCCGAGGGGCCGAACCTAGGCTTTAGACTCGTATATCGGTGTGTGTTGGAGCGAAAATCACAAATCACTTTTGCATGAATGACAGTGTGATTCCTAGGTTCGTGGGAGTGGGCGCGAGCACGCATTGTTTAAACGAGTCAAAAGTACGTAACATTCCTTGCCGTTATATTGTTGGGGGATCGGTGAAAGTATTTGATATTGATATAGACTTGAAATAATACGCTTTTAAAATAACAAAGAAATTAACTGATTACAATGAGATGGTTGGGAAATAAATAAAGAAAAGAACGACAATACAACTGAGCTGCCGTCGTGCTTAAACGCATATTACGCCACATAACACTTGGCGACAAACTAATAGTAGGTAGTTGTGTCGTTAGTATATGACATGGTAACAGTATAAATGAAGCTGATAATAAAAGCTACTAACGTTTTCTGCAAACATTATAGTAAGTATATATATACCTATATTTTCAAAAACAATTAAGTGTGATTCAATATAAATACTGGTTTCTAAACTATCGTATTTAATTTTTTAACATTGTAAATAATAGCTATATGGATACAGTAAATGTTGTATATTGTGACACTTCTATTATTACTTCGCTATTATATACTAGAGGTTAAATTACTTGCAAAGATTTCTTATTCCCGATGAAAATAGGTACTGAGTTTCATTCAACTGTTCGTGATATGGAAGAGATTTCGCGGAAATTCACAATGTTCACGTATTTCTTATGAGATTTTAGCAAACAGGCTAGCTGATCTCAAATCGTTACTACAGCCTATAACTGTCTATGAGCAACTTGAAATAGGATTCTAGTCCACGCTTAGGTTAGTTAGTAGAAGCTGCTTACCATTATAATAATGATACGATAACTTACGATTATTAAGTTGGTAATCCTCAAGATTAGCATCTTCTACTAACTAACCTCAGCGTCGACTGGGATCCTATTTTGAGTTGCTTATAGATAATTATAGGTTGTAGTAACGATTTGACATCAGTTAGCCTGCTTAATTACGTAATTACTATTAAATGAGTGTAGAAACCAGTATTTTGTGAGCAAATGTAGTTAAAACTCGAAAGAATACAATAGTGCCAGAACTTCTGGTTTACGAAAAAAAAATGTTTAATACAGTTATTTCCTACACAAACTCCTTCAATACACTTCTGTGATCATAATGTATACTGAAACCGGTAAGAATACTCACTAGAGTATTTATTTTTGTTTTTGACTATATCTTATTTCAAATTAAAGGTGTAAGGAATTCTCGTATTAGACCACATTTAACTTATAACAATAAATAATGTTTCTTTTAATAATATTTTGCGAGACGGCGGAGTATGCGACACAGTCAAATTAATAAAATGCAACGCTTTTGCTTTATTTCTCGATTGCAGATATAAAATATCATAACACAGACTGGGGCTTTTGCCAAATCGAGTTGTCAAACGTAGGAACGTGCATACAAATTTTATATAATGTGGGGAATATGACATTCTTGTGGGCATCTTAAAGATGTCTGAGGCCGACGCATAACAGAGCTAAAACAAAGTTGTAAGATGTTATTACGACAAAAGTTTTGATTTGCGGACGCTATAAAATTTGAGCTACATACTACGTCAATATTGTTTCTAACTGAAATAGATTGAGAAATAACGTTTAATGCGTGGGACGAAAAGATATTCAATCATATTTCTTATGTGTTTTCCAACTAAAAATATCATTTGTTAGTAATTTTATTATTATTATGATGGTATAAAATTGGGTTTTCTGTATAAATTCCTTTTGTATATTACTGGTTTGTATTCTTTTGTATCTCGCATTACAATTTAAATTCTTTACGTCACTAGACTGATGTTATAATTAGAAATTATTATCAACAGCTTAAACAGAGTTACAATAATTATTGTTTTTTACTTCTTGTATATTTAGTAGGTATATATTTTATAGCGATATCCATTCGCATTGCTATAAACTGTTACTTTATACATAATGTTTTATCTATGTAATTAAAATAGTCATTGGGGTCATACCTATATATAAAAATAATTTCATTGACATCCGATTTGATTGTAAACCTTCTAACATTTTTTGACAATTCCAGTGGTGGTTTTGTAACACTTGAAAATGTACTGTTACAGATTTTGTAGGATAATTGGCGCTATTTTTACAAAAGCACTGTAATAGATCAGATCATAAATGCGTCTTATTAAAATCGCTTTTTAAATATATTAAATCACTATAACAATTATATATCTGAAAATCTGAATTCTATAGCCATTATAGACATTATCATTATTACCTTTGGTGATCCCCTACCTCACAGAGCGTTTTTTAAAGTGCGTTATTGTTTTTATTTTAAGGTAGTCATTTAATTCCCGCCATTTTTAATATATTTTTTTATCTCACTTGAACATCTTCCATACTATATCTACGAGATGTTGTACTCATTTCAAATCTTACATTGCCTGAAGTACAATCAAATATAAAATAGGATTGTTAATTGCTCGCAAAATCTATAATTTGCGAATTTTCATTACTTTGTTTACAAATATGAGGTTTTTGTTGGTTACTGCGTATGTTATTGCCGTTATGAAAAAAAAAGAAATAAGATATACTTCTTAAGAGGTCATAGTTACTACAACAACTGATAATGTAAGGCTATATTTCTATGCAATATGCACCAAATTATCGAAGATATAATTATTCTGCTGTTGATAATTAATTATACTTTATTGGTATTGTTAAAGACATTGGTCGGCCGGTGTTATCGCAATGTGCGACCAAGTAATCATTACGCAGCTACCAATAGGTGTAAAGGAGCAAGTACTTCACTATGCTCACTCTTAACACGATAAGAACAACATATATTAATTTCATTATTGTGTTAATGTTACATTGTCGTAAAATAACACAAGAGTGTAAATCATTATTGATAAATTATATCTGTTATTACCATATATATACTCTTCTTACTGTTGGAAAACAAAGAAATTTATGCTTGCAATTCCTACTGTTTTTTAAGAATTATTTGTGCGTGTGTTTTAAATAAAATTCAGAAAATGTTCTTGTCATGGTTTACATTTCGCTCCAAGATAAATGCTTATTTTGCCACCTTCACACATCGCTCATGCGTGCTTATTTGTATTATATATTGGTTGTAATGGATTTCCATTTTAGAAGATGAAATATTTTGGCCGGAAATTCAGAAGCTGGAGGCAGGTACCCGTCTCCTTCGTCCTCTTCGAGGACTTTAATGACGTTGTGTCTAAGGAAGTAAAAGGACGAGTCATAACATCGGATGTACGGACTATTAATAAAAGTTGTGATAGAATCATATTGGTATGATAGTGGGCGATTCGTTTCCTGGCCTCTTTATAGTATGCCTTGTTTGAGACTGGCGAATTCTTGTCGAGGTGAAGACTCTATCGGAGCATAGTTACGTATGGTACGACGTAAACAATTTAAACTTTAGGTTGAACGATTTAACGAATCTCTGAAGAACCTGCTGTCATCGTCGTCAACGTTACCTTTATAGATAGCCCCTCATGTTCGTCAAAGTGCTGAAGTATGATAACGGCTAATTTAAATTTTTGAAAGAACAACGCATAATCGTGCCTTTATTAACCCCCACCCCCCTCTCAATGTATTCATATGTTGTGAGTGCATAAGATAGCATAAGTACCTTTAAAATGGCATTTAAATAATCTGTCAAACATGTAGAGGCTGGTACTAGTGATATAGCTTAACTACATGTTGCATGCGTTGTAGGGTGACGCTAGAATACCATCATAGAGCGCAAATAATGCTATACACGTGTCGTATACTAGGAAAATAGTGAGATGGTTATAGAGCTACGAAGCCGATCCTTCGGGTAACCATTATGTGCATGAAGCAATCGCCAGAGATGCTCAACCAGGATCTGTGACCGACGCTCATATTACATACAGGACACTAGTATACCATACATAGGGGGAAAACACGACGTTGCGTGTGTTTACGATTGTATTTCAGATTTAGCATTTAGGAATAATACTTGTGGCTACATATAAATCCCAGTCGTAATCGGTATTTAGTCTAGCATGAGATATTTTGACGCCATCCTAAAAAACTGATGGAACTTACAAAGCATTTCAACAGCAACCCTAGTCATTTATGGGCGTTACGCCTGCTCTAGTGTGGTTGTAACCCTATCTCGGGGTTTCAATTCTACTGGCCGAAACCTCTGTCTAGGGATAATGTGGTTTTACGGAGGTCCATTGAGTTCGAAAACCTGTTGTCCCTTAATATCGCTGTTTTACGTAAACTACAGAGAACGATGACCGTAATTAGCCCGGGGATGTCGTATGATTTAATTCTGGGGCAGCCTTTTTAAATTTTACATTTGGTAGCGCAAGAGTAATTTCATTTCAAAGACAACTGGAATGAAATTGTAAAGTCTTGTTGTAAATAAACATCTTGCTAAAATTATCAAATATTTTAACAATATTATGTCGTTAGCATTATTATAATACGTCGAATTGCATTAGTGTAGAAATAATATAAAGAAATTATCACTTGTGTTTTCGACAAATATTTATCCGCGGCGGATGGAGGGAATGTACGACATATTGTAGTCAATTTATTGCAACGCTGATCTTTAATAATTTATTACAGTAATATCCAATTGCGAAATTACTTAGAGTAATAGTAATGTTATTCACAATACGAGTCGTATATAAGAGTTTTTATTTAGTTATGTTTAACCTTGTTAGAAAAATATGGGTAATAATACATAAATCATTATGTAAATAAATTGAAACGTTGGAAAAATAAAACTAAGTGTTTTAGATATTATTTAGGTACATTATACGTATGCAGCTGATAATTCATGTTCGTAGTAATGTAATAAAATAACACTACATATATATATATATATATATATATATATATATATATATATATATATATATAATAAGGTATATATATATATAATAAGGTATACATATATATTAGTATAAAGTTCGAGAAATTGTTTATTTTTTGTTTCATTGAAAATGTTACTCTTTGAAAACATTAAAAAATATTTTACAGTTTTATAGTCTGCTATTGAAAAAGGCTATCAAACATCAAACTCCGCACCCTAAGAGCGAAGCAATTACAATACAAAGTGTAGGACAGAACGTACGCTAAACTGTAACGGTGTAGTACTGTATCGAGGGTCGACCGCGGGTTGAATGCCCGAAGGAATGAGAAACGAAAATTACCCGTGAGGGCCGAACTGTAAACGCCTATATCAACAAGTTATGACGTCAAGTAAATTAGACGTATGGTGGGCTGCGTATGAAACATTTGTGTTTTATACATTCACATTATTGGTGTTATTGGCGGCATATCAGAATAGATTTAAAAGAATACATATAGATTTTCAAGTTGTTTCAAGATGTTCAAGTTGCAGTTAAAAAGTAATAATACCTAATTCACTAAGAAATATTAAAAGTATTATTTACACCGAAGTACTATTGTAAGTTTTCTGTTGGTAATGCAAATGATTAAACGGTAGTGAAATTGCAAGGCACAAAATATGTTATTGATTTCGTACAAACGACTCGATTTTGTCTTTAGATTATTTTTTACTTATTAATTATACCGAAGTATGTGTTTTAATTGCAAGACACTAAAGACAGTTTTGGAATTCAGATATTTTCATATTAATATTACTACAATTAAATGCTCTTAATATTCACAGTAAATAAATATTATGCTGACGTTTGTAATATTCGTGAGACCGTTTATATTTGGGGATAGACCACAGATATATAGAACAAATGTATGTCATCGTTGTAATTGAAAAATCGAAATATTAATTGTACAAATATTCATTTCAGGTGAGTGAAAAACGGATTTTTTGTATATATAATTACTGAGTAAACTTATCTTCCTAACGCAAGCTCAATCGTGCAAATGTAATCGTGCGATGATTGTATCTAATAAGTATTTTATACTATAAACACGATGAAGAAGAGTTAACAGAGTTCATTTCACGATTTCTGATATTGGAATTCATCTTTTTCCGGTTTAGGTATTGTGTCCAGCGGATACAGTAACTGGGACATATCTATTACTCATTACGGATAACTACCGGCCACATTTTGCCATAACTACTTCAGTAATTGGGTGAAAGAATGCAGATACCTATTGTTACTAAGCATACGTTTAAGAATGTAGTTATCTCCTGAGAACACATAAAGGCACTCATCCGGAAACGACTACGTAACAAGTGGATGAGAGTTCTTATTCGGGGATAAGAACCAGTAGCTTGTAAAGGTACAATATATTCGTGAGAGTGAAATCAAAATATTTAAGACCATTTTTAGTATAGTTTTAAAATATGAAACGTAAAAATTTGAAGTATGACTGTGGCATTAGTTTGCGGCATTAGAATATCGGGCGGCGCGACAAAAGATTCGGGCGGGGCGGGCGGCCGGCATCGATGCAGTTTTCCCCGCCCGCACCGCTCGTTGCCGCATTTTCCACGAGGGGCGCGCCGCGCCGGCCCCCTCGCCCGCAAGAGCTGGGAAATCGCGCGTCGCACGTCTCAGTTCGGCTCAGCCATCGCGCTACAACGACGCCTGCGAGACGTGCGCCACAATCGTGATCCTACGCTCGTTGCACTCGTACGAACAGAGCGCGCGCGGCGAAAATAGTGAGCTCGTGGCCGGGAGCGGCCGGACCCCGGTGAGAGTACAAGTGTTGAGCTGCGCGATGTTACCGGCATTGCTGGTGCTGGCATTGGCGGCATTGGCTCCGGCCGCCGCTCGTCGACATGCGCCCTACCTGCGCGAGGACGAACCCGCTCGTCGCACCACTCGACCCGCAGGTGAGTGTCATCGCTCATACGCTGCCAACGATATCATCTGACACTCTTCATCGTAATTAAATGCACATCTCGCTGTCGTTACGTATCGTTCTACTACCGACGGCATTCGCTATGCAGAGAACGCTGTCTTGTTAAATACACGTGTGTTTATGTAAATAATTGCATACCGATATTTCTACGTCATATTGATTCGTATAAATTGTTCATGTACTATATGCATTATTTAATATCAGAAGGAATCTGCATTACTACGACTAGATACGCTTTCATGTTTCACTAAGAACAGTTATCGATTCACGTATCGTTATCAGCCATTTGATACCGAACGTGTTTCGGACGGATAATAAAAACAATGCCACGTGAGAGCGACTGTTGACTCTCGTATCGGTGTACAGAGAGAAAATGTCGAGAGGTTCTATTTTTGTCGTGTGATATAATAAATAATCTGTTATCGGACAAAGACTCCTTGGAATCGGAAAATCGTAAACATGTACAGCATGACGAGAACCATATGACCATATATATATATATTATATGCGTGGGTTATTTTTTATTTTCAAAAAAATATACAATGTAAATATGAGAAGTATAAAAAGAAAAAAAAATGTGTATACTCACTCCGTTTCTTTATTCTTGTTTAAATTAGAAATAGTGTATTTGCAAAATTGTTTAATGTAAAATTATTCACTTCATCTTGTTTTGATTTCATTTTGTTCTATATAAAATATGTTGTTCGAAAATTAGAGCGTCAAATCTCATATATATGTTTTGATTGAACTTTCCACCTACAATTATAATTATTGTACCTAATATCGTAAAGGAAAATTTATCCAAGCTTTTGATTTTATTTTCGATAATAGCTCAGGTTGTATCTTCTATGTTTATTAGCCGATTTTATTTTATTTTAAACTCTTAGGAAAACTTACAGCTAAACAAAAAAGAATTAAGTATTTACAAATGAATGAAGGCCATTTATAAATTTCCGTATCTAGCAATAATGTTTAAAGTTCCAGATATTACATATTTGAATTTCAATAAGTACTCGTTTATTAGTTCCTGGATCAAGTAAATTCAGTGGTATATATAGTCAATGGTGTCAATAATAATCTACTTGTAACCTTATTTCAAGCGACCTGCATTCAAATGTGGAATATAAGTAACCTGGGCTTTGAGCATGGTACTAAGGATAATTTTGATTAAAACATAGAAAAAGCGAAAAGAGGATGGTTATCGGTTACTTCTAAATAGCGTTTATTAAAACAAAATATTTTCCTTATTAAAATATTTTTTATAATGTATCCCACGAACTTGTATATTTATGCATGATAAAAAGCTCCATCTATGCAGAAATAAGACGATATATAAAGTCTATGGAGCATGTATTCCCCGTAGCCTCTGCATGATTAATTTACATTAACGAAAATCTTGCGTGAAATGCCGCGTCGTGACTGGTTCGTTTGAAATCAAGTGAAATAATAAATCACACATATTTATTTATATAACGTGATTAAATTTAAGATTTAATGCATGCTATTGAATATTTATTTGATTTTTCATGTATTTGCGAAGAATATACACTCATAAGTTATATATACTTGGGGGCAATCAACAGCGAAATAAAAAATGAAGTGTATACTTGAATTTATTACACCATACTAGTAACTGTATGCAATTTCGTTCGCGTTAATTATAATATAAACCTCAATATCGATAAAATATAGCTTTATGTTACTCAGAGACAACATAGCTTCCTGCCAGTCAAAGGGGATTACTCCTACTAACATACAAACTGTATCTTTTTATAATGCTAGTATATTATGCGCATAATGCATATTTGTTTTGTATACGTCAGTTAACTAACAAATACTCCTCAGAGTATCTTGGCCGTGCCGAGTGTAATATATTTTTACCATAAAATTCCTAAGAAGGTTATGAAGGTGCTTAATTTTTGATTTTATAAGTAAAAACAAAATATTATTCTTGACACAAAATTACATCAATATTACTGCTACATCACGTGAGTGTAACTGGGAGCAAAATCTCCGTTTTTTCTTACCTACTAAGATATGAACCTTGACAAACTCTTGGAAATCCTACATTAATTTCGTTAATTTTTCGAATTAACGTTAAAAACATTCTCTATATATTCAAATTTCCAATCTTATTACTGATAAAAAAAATGCCGAAGCATGAGTAATTCTTGGTTGAGAGAAATTTATTTTTATCCATTTCACCCATTATAATAATCCTTTCAGCACAAGAAGACGTAAATATGTTAGTGAATTTTTTATGCGTGATTCGTGAATACAAAATACATTGTTTAACAACATCTGTAGTAGCACAATACATTGCCGGTTTTTACGAAAAAATATAACGTTCGTTTTTTAACAAGCGGATTTTGCTCTATCATAATGTTTGCCTTCACTGTTGAGTTTGTTGAAAGTTCAAAGTTGAACGGAAAACCCCGACGCGAGGATATGTATGAGCGGAGATTTGTTCTTGCGCAATTAGCGTCACGTTTACCGTTCTTCATTAAAATACTACTACATTCTTGTACTTGTTATTTGTTATAACTTTTATTAAAAACTAGGTAACACTCGAAACTTCGTCTACGTTGCATACTATCTTATTATAGTTTACGCACATAGCAAAAAAATAAATACCACACCGCTTGCCTCACTTCTCTACGGCAAGAAAACACACATCGCTGCACGCGTAAAAATCGCATTTTTTTTTAACTTTAATAACTGTTTGTTAAACAAAACTAATGTAATAACTCTTGTTTTTAGGTAAGGATGTAGTGTCTAAGAAGCAAAACGAATCTGTTCAGTTGTTTTTGAGTGTTACACGAAGAATTGTAGTTCCCTATCGTTTTATTTATGCAAAAATAAAAGATAATAATAAGAAATTACATGTAGTGCGATTAATTTTTTTTAATAGTGATTTATCAAAATAGACTGACAGTCACAATTTATGCCTAATTCTGATCACATGCGTTGTGTGCTAATATTATTCACAATTATTAATTTAAGTGCTATTTTAGTTTAGGCAAGTTTTTTTTTTCAATTAACTAATCACTGAGATAGTTTCTCGATGCTGATAATATATTTTAAATACTTACTGATGAAACGGAATAGAGTAAAAAGCCAATGTAGGGAAATGTAAACAATAATTACCTACTAATTATTAAAGTAACGATATGGAATTCGTAGAACTTGTTGTTGATTGGATATTATTGGAAGTTGTTCTAGATTCTACATCAATAAAATTGCTAAGACGTGGACGTAATACGTTATAAGGATTTAAATGTTATTTATTCGTTTAAAATTCACCGACAAAAGTTTATCACGTGTATATAGATAAATAGAACTTAGTAAATATCACCATATTGTATACATTTGTTTTAATGACGTGTATAAGATTTTTAAGAAATAAACGGAAGGCTGATCCTTGTCTATTCACAGTTTATTTTGGATAATACAAATACGTTACAAACATTTTTAATTTTAATTTCTTTTTAATGTTTTACTGTATATCATTGGAACTTTGCACACATTTTGTAGCTATTGTTTTCCTTTTAAAGGATCCTTTAAAAATAAAAATAAGTGTTATTTTTTTCAATTAATATCTATGGGATAAATTGGATAAGCTTCGTGATGACAAGTTGTAACTGTACACTATTACATAAAAACAAATGTAGGAGTCACACGAAAAAAATAAAATGGAAGGACCATGATTTTCTTCAGTTTCTAATTATCTGAACTGTTATATCAAACATATGTCAATGTCGTACGATATATTTATAATCTTATCTCTCTAGTCATGAATGATTACTTAATATAAAAGAAAGATTTTTATATTACCTGGCTTATGTTTCGTGGTTATGATAGTTATATTTTTTAAATTGATATACTTATGCAAATAATATAATAATAGTAATAAAATATATAAAATAATAATAGTAATGTAAATAATATAGCGTTATTTATCGTTGCGTTAATTACAGTAGTGGTCTAAAGTCTACTTTCTTAGTTCGTGTCCGTTTAGTCTTATTGAAATAATTTTCTGGTAGGAATAATTTATTCTTAGGTTTTCTTTATATTATTTATTTTCAGCCGTCATAGGTTTAATCATCGAGACCAGTTAACAGTTTAGTTGGTGTACCTACTGTAAGGATATTGTATCGTATATAATAAGATACTTGTACTTATCTATAGATCTACTACGAGTATAATTGTTGTATAAACTCGGCGACAGTTCAAGCCGAGGCGCACCGTGTGCCCTTGCGCTGATCGCCAAAAGAAACCGGATGAGTCCCATACGCGCTCCCCTTAGTAGTCCGCTGAATCTGTAGAGGCCAAAAGAACGAACAGGGTATGTCAGTTCCAAAAAAAAAAAAAATTTGTTGTAAATTATAAGCGATAACTATTTGCGCTTCAAAGCGATGTATGTACATTGAATATATATCAGATAGCTGATTGAATTAATAAGTACTTTATTCGAGATAAATAATAAAATTTACTTTACATGTGTGTATATAAATAAAATTGTGCTCGTATCATTCAAAAGTGGTTGGATACATTTTGATATTTTTTTCTTAGTTTTACGTCTTAGATAATATGAATTTATTCAAGTTTTAAGTAACTATGATTTTTAAATTCAAAACGTGTTCAGCAATCAAGTTCAGTAATCAAGTAAATGGATAACATTGATTACAAATAAAATATGTATGAATTTCGTTTTAATTTTTTTTTGTAGTGATAACGTCTTATACATTGTTGAACGCTGGTTGCACGCACGAAAAAGTATGACTCATTGTCACGTTCCGCCTGAGCCAAGCGTGCAAGCGAGAGCGAGGAACAAGGCGCGATCGGCTTGTGACAAATCTGTCTCTCTTCCACTCTCTCTGTAATTCAGTGATAATAATTCAATTTAATTCATAAAAGTATGTAATTTATCATCAATGTTTTTTTATTATGTTATCACATAAAATTATCGTCCGTAAACCGATTTTACAGACAATCAACTTTTTTTTATGTTTTTTCTCTGTACACTAAATATATAACGTAGACGAAGTTGCAGGTACCACTAACTAGTTAAATAATAAAATTATACATTATTAGTTAAAGTATCAAATTGTTGAATCTAATTTCGCAAAAACACTATTATATGTCTTTGATGTTGTAATATTTGTAGTAAGTACACTTAGAGTGTTAAACAAATGGAATAAAATAAATTTTAATATTATCATTGTGGCCGTAAACACTTTCATAATGGATGTAAAATAAAATGTATCACGTTTTATTAACTTTACAGCTTTAACCTTGTATATCGCGAATGATGTCATTATTTTATCATATGAGTGGATAGCAAGGACTTTCTATGTCCCGCCGACGGCATACATGACTCATTCTCGACAACTTTCATTCATCTTCTCGATTTGATAAAAATTTACAAATGTTTGCCAAGTCCTATAATTAACATGTCTGCCAAAATTTGTGTTACCTACCAAGAAGAGAGATAAAGCAGATTCGTCGTATGTGATGTCTAGACAGTTGACGAAGACAAGATGTGACGTGACTTGAAAATTGTAATATTGTCGCGCGTTACCTTTTTACTTTAAATTTTGGCTGAGTTTCTAGCAATACATATATACACATATGTGTGTTTGCGTGTGATAATCTTCAGCTATACTGTATAAAATTGTGAAGATATTTGTAACAGTTTGTGTTGTTAAACTATGTTATTTCTATAAAATATAAGACAGTTATTTTGTTTTCCAATTTAAATAAAATTCATTGTTACGATCGGCGCTTCTTTTAAACACCATTATTTTTTAATTAAATAAATACATAAATAATAAATATAAATAAGTAAAAAATAAACCTTTAAGCTAATTTTGCTTACATTAAGACTATGGTATTATCGTACTTATATGAATATACAAAATACAAGGGTAAATCTGGCCGGAAAACTTATCACCGAATACTAAAAAAAATCGTAAAAAAATGTTTCGTATGAAAATTTTAAGCAGACAAATAGACAAACAGCAGAGAGTCGTTACGTTTATATTATTTAAGGAAAGATACCTTTGTTGTGTCAAATTATTATTGTAAAATAAATGATAAAACATATAAATGCAAATAGTATGTAAGTACTGTGTAATAAAATATTGTGAAAGCGGTATATTTAGTTCCAGTTTAACAATTATATTGCACATTACTGCATTATCAATATTAATAAGGAAAATTATAGGTAAATATGCGTTTTACGTAGTATAACGAAAGTTTATACGTATACTTTAGATAATCGTACACATATTTGGAATCTGTTATATCATAAAAGTCGTCATATTGACGTTACAATAGTCGTGACCGTGTACAAAAAGGGCGTGCTAATTTTATGTCACTTTTAAATAAAACTACGCAAATACACGAACATCCTTTCGTCACCTGACATGAAAGATAAACATTACTGATTTGTGACGCGCCTTATCAAAAAATTACGTCCCGTGATATTACAAAAATATAGCTAATGTAATATAAGTTATGTACTGACTTTTAATCTCTAAAATTATAGTTAGCATTGATGATATCTATTAAGAATTTATGCTGATTCATTTGTAATTTTTTAACCTTTAAATGCATGGTTTTATGGTATTTTTTTCTTTATTTTGTTAAAGGTTTGCTCACAAAGCGACCGAGCCACCCTTATTGAAAAGCATATAACTACTACACGCATACAATAGTTATCTCCTATTAATAGCGACGTTGACTAGACTGTAAAGCATCCTGGCTCCATCCGTTAGATTTTTGTGTTGAAGTTTGGAAGTAATTTTAAAACGATAACAAAAAAATATAACTTTCCCGCCAAAAGTAATGTCAACTTTTTCTTAGACACGTAAGTTGATTTTTAAGGTTATAATACAATTTTGGAACCGCGTATACACTGGTTTTTGGATAAAATTCAGTGGAAGTGGAACTACAAGACAATTGGCAACGATATACATTTAAGAGTTGAATATGTTTTACTATAAAAAAAAAAGAAAATTGGATCACGTAAAAACCCGACGACAAATCATTGAACTACTACGACTTATGTACTCGCTACTTAAAAGTAAAATAATTTGATTATTTATTTATTCACTAGTTGATTCCAGGTCCGCTTCGTTGGACATTTAAAAATGGCAAAGGATCAATTGAATCCATTAAGTAAGTAGCCTAGAACCGCCCACGAGAAATTCTACATCGAAGCCATACTTTCGATAGTTTGACGTTTGACGAGATTAAACCTCAAAGTAGCTATATTGAGATTAAAATTATGACATGTATTTTTTGATTTCGTGCCGAAATTGTCTTGGATTAAATTGAATGCTGTATATTATTGTATGAGCGACACATGCTAGCTATCGAATTATAAAAATTAATGTAGTTTTTATAAAAATAAATTCTTTTACCGATATCACAAATATCGTTGTTAAAATTTAGCATGTACGGTAACTGTGGCCAGCCTATAATATAATTAATAATTTTAGATATAACTAGCTCATACCTGCGACTTTTGTCTGCGTTGTTTATTATCCCAACTTTTTTTTTATATACAGAGAAAAAGACATAAAAAAGAAAATGAAAGCAAAAATATAACTTCACTTACAATTTTTTTTTTATAAACAATGTTATCCGTTTGCTGTGACCGCTAAGCGCTTATAAAAATCGTAGTTTATTCTAAAAATAATAAATATTAATATTAAACGAATATCTCGTGATAATTTTTATTAGATTAGGTCCAAGTATCTATCGGGCTGACCGCTGGGGCGGCATGGTGATAGCTTCAGCACGGTCCCATGTCGCCCCAACCAAAAGCGACGGATGGTACACCGTGGGGTTTTAGTCCGTGCGAGTCGAAAATAACCCACTCTTTCCCCCGAGTCCAAGTATTTATGAAGTAAAACTAATGAAAATTGTTCAAAATCTATCCAGTAGTTTTTACGTGATACACGCAGAATATCTGACCTCTATAACTTTATTTATATATAGATTTTAATATAATAGACCATGGTCCATTATGTGAAATTTCGGGACTCGATAATGTTGTATATTTTCCGGAAGTTTTTAAATTGGTAATAACTTCGGTTATCTCGTGTCTTGTAGCTATTTACAGTATGTATCTATATATAGATGTTTATATTAATTGGTATAACAGAAGATAAAAAAAACGCGAAATAGTTATTATAATTTAGTGATAAAGAATAATAAGTTAATGACGAATCCCGTCAGACGACGTTGTTATATTCGTTAAGATAAAATTGAGATAAAAAGACGAAAAAACTAATTTGTAATTTATCATAAAAACATAAAAATAAAAGTATGCATTGCGCATTGTTATTTTTAACTTAATGATGGGGACTTATCGGTTGATCTTTTAACCCGAGAGCGTTTTGTATATAATGTTTTTTTTTGTTAATTACATGTAGTAAGGTTAACTTAATTTGTTATTACATCGTTTTAGAATGTCTAGACTATCTGTAACTCTCTTGTTTTTAACAATTAACCGTGTAATTGTTTATGTAATTTAAACACTTTTTTATAAGTGGTTTTGCGCATTGAGTAGAAGTCAATTTATTGGAATTTATCATTATACCAACTAACCGCCTCGGCTTCACACCGATGTACTGACAAAGAAAATGAAATCAAATATTCCCTTTACGGTACGATAATAATAACGTTATTAGAAAGAGATACACTATGACATACAGTTTTGCTACACATCTATGTATTCTGGTACTTGTACTAGGCGGAGCCTGTATCTCTTTCCGTGCAGCATGCATGCATGTATGCATGTACAGCATGTAATTAATGAAAAAAAAAATTAAATAAAACGGCAACTGAATGTTTCTTAATATTTGTGAAAATCTCTTACTGTTTCCTGTCTCATTCATTCACGTACTTTTTATATTTCTAACTGTAAGTTTTCACTTTTCCGTACGATTTTACAAACAGTTTCTTTCATACAAACCTTGTCCTGTCAATTGTAAACATAACAAAAAAAGAATTTGCCAAATCTGTGCAGTTGTTCTGAAGTGATGTACTTATACGTTCAATAATTGATTTTTATTTATTTAAGGACTTGATTATAACGTCGTTTTGGTCGTGTCAGTATCACTACATAGTATAAAACAAAGTCGCTTTCTCTGTCCTTATATCCCTATGTATGCTTAAATCTTTAAAACTACGCAACGGATTTTGATGCGGTTTTTTTAATAGATAGATTGATTGGAGAGGAAGGTTTATATATATAATAACATCCATTAAATAGTGGAGAAATACTGTTATTTTTGAGGTTTCTAATGTGATGTCGTAAATAATTATATTTTTTCCGCTTACATTGCAACAAACGCAGGCTGAACCATACGAGATTTATCAAAATAATGTGTGCGGGCCACAGGCAGTAATGAATAAATCAAAACTACTGGATCGATTTAAATCATTTTTTCAGTGAATGACATAGGCTATATATTTTATACCCGTGCGAAGCTGGAGCGGGCCGCTAGTATATAATAATTTACTCCAACGCCGTTTGACAGATCACCATGAAAGTGCTAAGTTAAGTGTTTTTAATGGGAAAAATTTTTATTGGTATTTGTAGATATATTTGAACATAAAGAATATTTTAGCAACAGATAATAACATAACAGCTGTTCTGCTTTACCCCAGTGTATTGTATTACCCCAGTGTATTGTATTACCTATAGACAGAAAATGGTAAGGTTCTGCCATTGTGCGTCGTACATCATTCCAAAGTTTAGATTAGATTTCTGTCATTTTTTTTTTAGTTTCTGCTCCTTATCTAAAATTATAACGATAGCATTATTTAATATAAAGTTTTAATAAACTGCTATTTTTATAAGCAGTATGCATTCAGTGATGTTTCCTTGCTGTGTAGAATTGGATCAAGCGATATGTTGCTTATGTTTTTTCCTCTCTACTGAAAATATATTGTCCAGAATCCAGATAATAAACGATGCAAGCAAAGTCACAGGTACCAGCTTGTTAAAAATGAAGTTATTATTATCTTTAAATTTGTATTTATATATTAAAAAATGACATTTCCATCATCTTGTGTTCGAATCTGTACTATAGATTTCGTTCCTGTGTATTTAGTACTCTGGAAGGTGGACAAACGAACTGGTCAGTATTGTCTATAATAAATATAAAACAAAGTCACTTATCGCGTCTGTTTACGTGTTCTCTTATTTTTTCTCAACTACTTATTGGACTTTGAAACAGTTTTAACTATATTTTGGACAGATATCTTCGAGAGGATTTAAAATATAACACATTTATATAATAAATTATACAGATTAAAAAAAGTCGGTGTATTCTAATGAAGTCGTAAGAAGGACTTTTCGGACCCTTACCTTGGTAACGTTGGCTACAACTTATGAAGTATATTTGCAATAATTTACTAAGGAAGGATATTCCAACAGTAATCATTTTCATTATTTATATATTACAAAAAATTATGTTGGATATTGGCGAAGTTATTTTGAGCAATATACGGCATATAATTTTAATGAATTAGGAGATATCACAGACCCGAATTTGCGCACAACGAAGAAAACAGTTGTTTATGTGAAGATTCCTACATAAATTCTATGACTTTGATAAACTATAAATGACAAAGCGTCAATAAGGCGTAATCGTTTATACATTTATGACGTCATATTACTACATTGCACACATCAGAAGCCGGGACGGGTCGCTAGTACTTATATAAAACCAAGTTTGTTTCTAGAGTGGTAATAAAATATGTTAAGATTACATGCATGATCGCTGAATGTGTGTATCAAGTCGACTTTATCAATGTTTAATTATACCTGTTAAAGTTGTATTTATGTCTTCATATGTATAATACAGTTATTGTGCGTCAATAATCACAACTCTTTGGTTTGTATCGTTTGCTTACGTCACTGCTCTATTACGACAAAATGAACTGTCTTGACCCCTATTAATTAATCCCGAAGATTATAGACAATTGGAAAATTATAACGTTGTCTGCTTTAGTCATTATATGATTGAAAACGTAAAATCATTTATTTGATATTTGCTTGTTACACCGTTATTTCATACCATACTATTAAAAATAGATATTATAGCAACAAATTACACTTCTCGAGTGACGAAGGGGAATTGGGTATCTCGGACTGGTTTCATTGAAGTGTTTCTATTGAATCCTTAAGCGACTGTAATATTTCATAAATTTAACTGAGACACAAAATTAATAATAGTTTTCTTTTTCGAACTGATTGAGCTATTGGCCTGACGGGTCTTCACAGCTTCATCGGTCTACCTTTAACAATAGATTAAGGCAAGTCGCAGTTGAAGTCAGAATTAGAACTATAAAAGAAAAACAAATGAGTTATGGTTATATTTCTACCATTACACGCGACCACTAGTATTTATAAATTTGCATTCCAGGAAACAATGTTTTCATCATTCCACACAACATGTTTCCTATGTGAAACGTACTGTATTCACTTAAATTTAACTACGTATAGGAATAGGTATTAAGCTGGACAAACAAAAGACAATTACAAATTATTTATTTAACTCTATAAGAGAATATTTCATTTACATTTATGTAGATGACAATCTATGTTGTATTCAAACATTGTAATATCATAAAGCGTATAATTTATTAGCAGACAGCCCTTATGATATCTGGAATGTAAGCATTTATACGCAAATATTATATAAGATTGTTTACACGCATCTTCGTTTGTCCGTTGTCGTGTGCGGAATTATAATAGTGTATCTACTCAGTTTCATTGCGCTTCGTTGTGGCAATTCTGAGATGTGATTTACTTACGTCTCACGAGGTTAATAACTTAACCGGATAAATACTCGCATTCCAACGGAAATTTAATTGTATCTGGTCTAACGTTGTAAGATCAGAACATGATATGACGTATACTTTAAAACTGAGATGATGAATGAAGAGTTTCAACGGTTTTATCTTCCTATTTGAAAAAAATATTAAAACCTAGTTAGGTTACTATTGAAAAAATTGAATATCGCTGAGGCCTGTCAACTTTTATGTTCATCTTTCAAACGGTAAACCGTTTATCAATTTACAAATGTATTTTGTTCTTAAAGTTTTAAATTAAAGTTATATCGAAATTTTCCTAAAATTAATATTTACGTTGTCACACCAAGAATATATAAGGAATCTTGAGAATAAAAAAAATGTACAATACACGATAACCGCTAAGATATAAAATTAGTTATCGGTATAATATTTATACAAATGTTTTGTGTTAAGAGGCCGCCTTCCTGTTGGCCTTTGCCCAGGTTTACGAGTATTTCATGTTGTACGTTGTAACCTGTAGTATAAACTTCACGGGTTGTGTGTTATGGCGCATCGAGTAGTAGGACACTTGTGTCCAATTTACTTGTCGGGTCATTGTCCTGATCCCGCTCAGCGTAACAAATGACGATCACTGATGTCACATCACGTCCATTGTATGTACCGAAACTTGTGTTTTAATATACACGTTACAAACAATACTAAAAAATGAAACAAATGACATGTAGAACAAGTGCCCTGAGCGTTTCGTATTATTACATGTATGACATAAATATTACTTTTATATCCTTGCGGTCTCCGATGCATAAGACGCGCGACGGCGCCGTACGACACCTGTTCGCATGACAAAACTTTTACATATTGTGAACACAGTATGCTAATAAAGAAAGACAAATTAAGACTATTGATCCCGGGGATATTATAACCCTACCTGCTTTGATAAAATCGGTTAGCTGGTGGCATCTTTAGTACAAAGGTTTATTTCGTAAATCTAGCAATGTCACTTTTTACAGCAGTATGAGGTCGCATTAAGAAATAGATGTTGATTTTAGTTTTATACCTCAGTCTATTTTTTAATAAAAAGAACCTACACGGATAAACAGAGCGAGATAGGTAATCGACCAAACTAGTGATCCTATTACTACTAATTTCGTTTTTTTATTGTAAGGTCAGGAACTCTAAAAAGGGTATTAAAAAATTGGATCCTACGCAAATAACCGAAATGGATACAATCCATATACTGTGATTAATTAAAAAACAACAGATAAGGAAACATTTCTCGTGAATATTACACCGAACTACCGAAACGTACGAACTTTAATCCCAATTTACAGAATGTAAAATATAACATGCTATAAGTCGCGGTACCTCGACTAGTATTGGAAGCATATTTGTTTTCAAAATAAATAAATACACAATAACAAACAGTAGGTATGATGTTTGAATGTTGGTGGATCTTCACAAATATTAGTGCACTTAATTAACGTTCAACCAATTCTGTTCCAAGAAATTAATTGGGGTTAAAGAATTTGTGTGCATACATCTCAATTAACTCGACGTATACTGGGAGTCAATGGCACAACGGCCACTTATCCGTGTGAGGCCCTAATCTCCCTACTTTATGCGTATGTACACGTTGTACATCAACGCATTACTCATAGATCCTCGGAAATAACATCGTTGCGTACGTGTGTTCTTCCTGCTATACTTAACATTCTTAGAGAATATATATGTATGTAGCATATTTAAAAACGAATAATAATTTTATATATGTAACGTTAGTAAGGTAATCTTTTTGGCATCTTTATGATTTGATCCTGATGTGTCATAAGCCTCCCACGATATACCATTATGCCGGTAGCTAACAAAGGCGCCGGGTCGACATAATGCTGTCAGATTATACAGCTTGGGTGGGTCGTCGGCCCTCGGTACCTTCGCGTGTTGCAACTGCACACAATACGCCCCCACGCATCTTGACAAACCAAAAAGTTAGAAAAGTATGGCACTGGTGGGATGCCGAGCTAACGATACCATCTTGGCGCCATGCCGCCGCCACTGCTAATGCGTTCGTCATTCCGCGTAGCACCCACAGCCTCACAGCTCGTTTCAATCCTTAAACTCGATCATTTTGTAACTGTCCGAGCTTCCGAACACGTCCGGTGTTGGACATCGCACCGGTCCAATTTAATTAGATACTTACTTAAACCACACGTGATGTATGGCGCCAGCTTAGAATATTTTAAACGAGCGGCTCTGAATTCGGGGAAGGGATAAAAGCGGCTTCGAAAGTCGAAAGCTTCGATTTATTTTATATACATTTTCGGGGTCGAGGTGGACGCTGAATATCGTACAGTTTATCTTTATCGATAATAAAAGTTTTCGATAATGCGGTACGACAGCGGGAGCGGGTCCGTCGGAACTCCTCCCACGTGTCGCTGTCGGTTCTTGTTATGAACTCGTATTAAATGAATGACGCAGTTGTATGAATGGCGATGGAATGAATGTGAGTCGGAAGTGCAAGCTGCGCTTCGGCACGCTAGCGGCTAGTCCGATGTGCCGGCGCACGTGCGTCCGTCCGCGTTCTTATCAACTCATAGCGTACTACGAACTGACTACTGAAGCTCAACGAGCTTTAAGAATCTATTCTGGAATGTATCTATAATGATTATTTAATGATAATCAATGTCACTATAGTTTTGTGATTTATACTGTTTGTACTTCGTTTTTATATTTAAATCTAATTGTACATATTAAGGTATATCTCGACGGATACCTACTAACTAAAATTGTCATAGAACTCGATTATTCGAGGAATGGTTTACATTTTAATTTTATCATTTTTATTCAGCGTAGTAGGATAGTGTTATATGTTTTGTATACTTGCTGCAGATTTTTTAGACCTTTTAATCTTCTTATCAAAACAAGTGCTGGCGACGGCATGATGATGCGCGACAAGGGTATAAAATTTCATCAGCCTAAAGATAAGAATAGTTGTTACATTCATTATAATTATATTAACATGACACAAATTACAAGTACTTATCGTATGTGAATAAGTGATCAGTTCGAGTTTATCTCATAAATATACGATATATTGTTGCGTAATATATGGATTGTTAAGAATCGATGTATGTTCCTTTCTTTCTCGAGGCATACTAACACTAGGATTCGGTATATAATGTAAGTTGCTTACTGCCAAGTTTCTGATGAAGAAATACTTTTAATGTGCAGTTTGCGGACCTGAGATATTTAGAAAGCTTACGCGTCTATTCAGCCTGTATTTAATTTTTTTTCTTGTTAATCATACCTACAATTACCTTTGCCGAAGCACCGTCAAGCTATTCGAGTGTGAGTATGCTTTGTATTGTAAGGCCATCTGGCTTTCCTGCCAGCAATACTTACCTTTCATCTTCGCCAGGGATATTCATTTCAATGCAATATCAATAATACATCGTGGAAGTGTAATTTAAAGATGAAAAGATGACTACATCGAGATGGTTTTTTATTTAGAAATCATGCATTTTGTTCTATTATTCATCGTCGAATGGGCCGGAAATTGAAATGATATTTATGGTACATAAGATGTTGGCATTTTTGAATTTGACACAGAATAATTTGTCTTATTTAATGCCAACTTCTGTATAATTTATGAATGTAAGTTACACGTTAAATAACATAGTTGTAACTAATTATAATAGTAAATGTAATAATTTGAACGTTAATCTATTTATCAATTTAGTGTTTTATACAAAGAAAATTGAATTTATATACCTATTTTTTTTCAAGTTATCACAAATGCACCATTATTTCTCTGTTAAACATGTACAAAGATTAATAATAACTGCCTTAGTGATATACCATTATCTTTTTTAAATATTTGTTCTAATATTGAATCAATATTATTTTATAGCAAGTTTCGGAACTTGGAATCAGGAAGAAGTGGGTTTCAATTTGGTCAAAAGTATTTTACTTACAAATAGGATTAGTAGTTATTTAACCTGATAATAGTAACATAGTAAATCGAAGTTACGGCTAAATAGTATAAAATAAATAATACTATTTTTTTTAAAGTCATAATAAGGACGTGTACACGCTTTTAAAAGTCCTTAAAGGTTTCGTAACTTCTAAAAAGGACTGATCTGGACTGTGGTAAATATAAATTTTGATATTAGTCAAATTATTTACATATCGTAGCGCCTCGAATAGGTGTTGCAATGATTTTTTTACCTCTTGGCTTCTAAGTCGATTCTGACATAAAATAAACGAAGTATGTTTTATAGAATAGTGTGATACATTAAATTATAAGGATAATTTACTATTTATTGAGTTGAAATATCAAACCAGTGTATGCAGTTTTGAAGCCGCAATGGCTCACTGGTTTGCGTGTTCAGACACCGTGTCGATCAACGTTGGTTAGAATTCTTGCGAATGCGCTGGAACCTTTCGCTAAAGGTAAAGATCGTGATCCAACCATGGTTGTAGGGGTTCTCTATGCCCTCACGGCTAACTTACTCTCTAATTCTAGGCTTAGCGTATTTGGTGATTTAGACCATTTCGCTATTTAACATCAAGTGAGAATGTAGTCAAACGCAAAAAAGTATAAAAAATGCAGTCCATATGGTATTAAGATTTTACTGCAATTTATCTGTAACTGTTTATAAGCTAGCTCAAATAGGATCGCAGTATTACCTAAACTTGATCAGTTTATGTAAGATTCTTGAAAATTGAATTGGAAAAGTAAATAGATACCTTTCAATAACACTTTTCAAGTAGAAGTATAGTTCGAGAACTGGTTCTTGGCCACAGAAATAGGTATGTGACGATCGAATCATGCATTTGTTTAACAACTCTTAAAGAAAGTTATAAATATTTAGTCTCACTGACTATATAATCCATACTTCTTTACTAATATTATAAATGGTAATGTGAGATTGTTTGTTTGTTACGCTTTCACACCTTAACAACTCACGTCGATCAACATAAAAATTGCATTGATGTTATAAGGGGTGTACCCCATAAACAGAATATAGAATACCTTACGCTCAGACAAAAATGTATTGTCCATGAGGGGTAAGTCAAGTCTACGTTAATGTGAGCGAAGCCAAGTGCACAAACTAGTCTGTATATACACTGTATTTTATTATTTATTTATGTATGAACAACAAATGAAAATGAAAATACAATTCGGATATTTGCGGATTTGAATTCGCGACCTATCGGTTCATGTTTCGCTATAACTCCACCCTGAGGCTTGATACTATACGCATATATTCGCCTGTCAATATCGTCGAATTTGTTACATTAATAAAATGTAACTGTCAATTGTATTTCAATAAATAAATAAACCTTTCCTCGGACAGTCTAAATAAACAAGAATATTTAAAGCGATACAAATAAACATCAACCTTATATACCTACTATTGTGTAATGATTAAATTAGCTCGTAAGAAATATTGTATATTCACACAAAACATTATGAATCTGAGGACTTTAGTTAGTCAGTCTCTAAACGTGTTTAGATAAATACTAGTGTGACTTTCCAGTACTAAGTTCTCAGTCTGGTTTTAAATCTATAGTATTAAGACTCACCATTGCCTTGATGCTAACTATTAGGAAGAAATATTTCTATAATGCAATGTGTACAGTTAGATGATTTGTGTCAGCTTTGCGGTTATTTATTACTATTTTAATTCTAATATATGTTTTGCAGTATGCGTATTGACTTCTCATTCAATTCGAGAGGATTTCGTCTTTTATCCCCCGAAGTACAATATAGAAGGCTGTGTTATAAATCTTACTATAAATTCACTTTATGTGAGCACTTTTTTATATACACATTTTTATTATATTGTGTGCCATCATCTCTTACGAATTAAATCTTAAGTTACTGATTCTATTTCATGATTTAACCAAAAGTAGGGTAAAACGTAATTTTGTTTACCGACATCAAAATTTATTATACTATTTCAAAAACTTATGATTTAAGCAACAAATTTGCAAGACAATGTGGGTTATATGCGTGGTCGTAATAAATAAAAATGTACCATCAATAATACTAAAGTTTTTCAAATAAAAACATATAAAATAAATGTTTCAATATTATTTCGCTTTACATAACGCATTTGTAAATATGAAAACTTTCAAATTCTTTGCGAATCTGTTTATTTGATGTCCATCAAAAGAAAAATCGCGGCCGAATTTTAAATATATATGTAAACATGTTAGGCGTTGTTATATAAACTATGTTTCAATGTCTGTAATGGAATTATGCTTTTAGCAACAGTTTTTATTTATGTAATTGCTTCCAGCTGACGTAATACTACGATGAATTATCATTTTGATTATAGGAAGAAGTCGTCTTGCTGTCTGCTGTTTTATTTCAGGCATTAGTTATAGACATATATTGTTACTATTACGCCCTACTCGACGTTTTAATTTATCCTATACGTTGTTCATTTTATTTATTTCTTCGAAACTAATATAATGAGTCACATAGCGTGCTGTTTAATTTCAATTGAATAGTTGTTACGTAATAAGGTCGATAGTGTCACGCGAAGGTATTGAGGCCCAGACATAACTTGTGGGTTACTCCTTTACTCGGCCATAGGAATTTGTATTATTTTTAAGCAGTGAACGTAAAAAGCTTCGTTTCGTTTTAGTTCATTTACAGTTTATATTGTCCTTTGTTTATTGCTTTGTTTCCTTATCAACTAAACACTTAACCTGTTTTCTAACATTAGTAATATAGAATAGACATCGTATAGAGTATTTTACTTTAATTCATTGGTACTATTTTACTAAGATTTTGTTAAAACGTTTACTTGTATTTGTGTTTGAGTGGACTTTTTTACTTGATTTCTTAATATTTTGAATAAGAAAATGAATAGAAAGAAAAATAGTTTTCTATTTTAAATATAATTAGATTAAAAAGAAACAGAAATAAAGACGTTAATTAAACATGTCGTGAAATTTCACATAAATACAAGAATAAAAAGTAAAAAAATTGTACTTTTACTTCGTTTTAAACACTTATTACGTAAAAAATACGAATAATTATGTACTTAATTTGTCTACTTTCGTAAGCGGTAAGATAAGAAGAAAATTAATCGTTTTCGCAGTTTATACAGCATAGAAAACGAAACGTTTTAAACTGCCTATTATAATTCCGTCCATTAGGTTAGAAGCTCCGATATCCTACAAGGAAATTGTGCCTTGTAACGTTATCTTCCAAGTATTCATAAGGCGATAAAGATAAAGAAATAGGACTATCGGTAAGTACCATACAATAAAATAACCAGAGACAAGTTCGACCTACTTTGCAATAAATATATTACGTTAAAAAAAATTGTGCCAGCTTTACTAGGCTTGGTGGTGAGCGTAGAAGGCACTCATTGAAAATAGCAACTAATACAAGGGTGCCAAAATGATAGTTTTGGTTTCAGCTCCAATTAAGTTGCTAATTAGGTAAACATAGATGTAGTACATATACAAATATATGTATTTCCTTAATTTGAAAAATTCTACTACATTTAATAGCCATCGGGGCGGCTGTATTTCTTGTTGCTTAATTCTTGGATACTTTATAATACTGAGAGGTAGATAAGTCAAAAGAGATTAAAGTTTTTAAAACTGACTATGTTTCTAATGAATGATAACTAAATTAGCCTACAAATCGACACTCACTTTGTTCCAGTTTGTAAACACAATAATTAATAATGTCCTATTGATTGAAACTGGAAGACCATCCCCTGAAATCTTCAGGAATGGACAGCCTTGCTTCTATTTTCATTAAATACGCGCAAAACAAAGGTACAGTTACATGAAATCTCCTCCTTACATTTGTCAGAGGCACTAACTAACTCTGTATTGTATATGTTTCTATGAGTAATCTTTATATTGTTGACTGGCTGTCCACCTCCGCATCGTACGGATGTGCTATCGAAGAAAATTAGAACAAAATATCTTCCCTTTACAGTACCATGTAATTAAATAAAATGGCGACGAAACAACTAGACGTTAATTCTGTTAATATTCTAGAAGATTTCTCTAATATCTTTTGACTCATTCACGCGTCTTTTTCACCCAAATATTCCACTATTCTGTACGATTTTACAACTATTTTCTTTCGTACAAACCTTGTCATAATAATTACACGCATAACAATAAAGAAATTAGCCAAGTAGGTGCAGTTGTCCTGAAGTGTTTAGCTTAAGTACATTCGGTAATTGATAATGATTGATATATCCTATATACGATGGACTCCTTCGTTGCAGACGTCTGTTTAGACCTATATCATGTGGACACCGCGTTTATAGGTTCGAAATTTGCTTATATTTACTAATTTGTATTAGCTGACTTTCAAAAAAAAAATTTTTTTTTTCGACCTATCCGCTGTTGATTTTACGAGTCTTTACAGCTTTTCTGGGGCTTATAGGCGGGCGTTTAAGGCAGTTAGCTGTATGATAACGAGCTTAAGGGCGTGTCTTGACTTGGGCTGTTGCCTTGCATACAATATGGCGTATTCGCAAGCCAACTATACGTGTATGCGTTGATGAGTTTCATATGCGTACATTTGTATGTGGAAGGACAATGTGAGGAAAAGTAAACATTTAAGATATATTTCTGTAGGTACTACTACGGTGTGTAGGGAATATATAAGATTGTAGATTTCTCAGTGTTTGGAATCGTTCACAGGTCGTGGACTGACATGATAATTTATTTCGTGCCTTTCCTCGGGGTTTACGCATGGCGGCATATTTACAAGCTGGGAATCTATTTGATGCAATATTTATAGTCTTACTTTTACCTTGTAAAATAGCAAATTATTCTGCTATATTAATATTGTATTATAAATAAGTTTACATACATACAATCTGGAATATATATATATAAATAAATATACATATAAGTTTTATAGGTTCAACATTCTCTGATGGATCAACCATCAAAGTTGGCATTATACTTGGCAGAATCGAGGCGATTTTTAGACTATACATTTTACTATGATGTAACTACAATAAATAATAATACCAACAAATTATAGCAAACTCGTGAGGTGAAGAGGCTACCTACATACACACACAAACACAGTTTGTAAGAGACCCACTGCAGGGCCTTAGGCCTCTTCCCGATTGAAAGTATGGCCATAATCACGGAGCTATCCAGAGAAATTCAGTTCTATATTTTCCCACACAAGGTGGTACTACAAAAACATTTTCAGGTTCAGGTTACCTCACGATATTATCCTTAAGCGTCACTCAATGGTGATACTAATTGAAATTAGTATATGTACGCGAATTTCGAAAAATACGTTTGAACCAGCGGACATCGAATTCATATTCCATCGGTCAAAGCACGCGACCACTACGATTTCTTATCATACCTATATATATATATATATATGATATAATATCTTACGTAAACTGTGACATTTCTTTGATATATACGACTGAGCTATAAACACGGTGCGTCGGCCTCATACACTAGATATAACGTGCGAGTATCTGATAGATGTTCTCCTGCAATAAGCTATTGTTTCACGTTGTTAGTTGTGTTCGGTGTTCCAAAAAGAATACAATGTATGTACCCTGTTTATGACTACTGAAAAATCATCAAGCGTGACAGCTTGGACTTGGTACAATTGTGTTATTATAGATGTGTATTTCAGTTTAATTGAATATAATAAAATATATATAGAAACCTATGAGGTTATTTAAACATATTAACTTTACTAGCTGTTACCCGCGACTTAAACTGCGTGGATATTAGAAAACAATTTTTGTTCAATCTAATGGTGCGCATGAGCTGCTCACGGTTCTGGACGTTGCTTGTTTAATTTATTATAATAGCGCGGGACCCTTTTTTTGTTCTAAAATGTTACTTCTAATAACATCAACTATCTCCCAGTGAAAGACGTGAGAATCGGTCCAAAAGTCTTGGTGATTAGCCGGAATAAACAGACAAATATTTTTTTCTCTTTATAAATGCCCTATATACTTTCATACCCCTTTATAATATAGTTGTTATTTTGACATTATAAATAGACACTTTAATTTTATTTATGTGTGTGGATTAGTGTGATTTAAGGATATAACTAAATATTATTTATATTGTGGTATAAATCAAGAAATCTATATTCACAAGCGAAAATAGTTTTGTCTATTTATTGACGTGATAACGTCTTATAAATCGATAAACGCCGGTTGCACGCACGAAAAAGCATGACTTATTGTCATGTTCCGCCTGAGCCGAGCGTGCAAGCGAGAGCGCAGAACAAGCGATAGAGAGGCGCGATCGGCTTAATCGTTCGGTTTGTGACGCTTCATAACCTACATGTGAACTGTTTTGACAACTGTTTATAAAGTGAAGTGAAAAGTTAATGTGGTTTCCATTGTTTATTACAACACCAATTGCGACAACAAGTACGCAATTTTTCATCAATGTTTTCTTATGACGTTATCACGTAAAATTATCGTCCGTAAACTGACTTTACAGACAACAATTTTTTTATTACTTTATCATTAAACTTCTAAATCTATGCCCATGAAATGTAGTGCAAAAACGGGTATAGGTTGGTTTTCACACTGAAAGTTAATATTATCTTCACCATTACATTTTTATATTATTTTGGGAATATATTAATTATCTCCTAAGTGATGGGAAAAACCTAGTTATGAATATGTTTATTTTAGGTCATAAAAAAATATATAGTACCTATCATATAATAATATAATATAGTATAATTTTATCACTATTTTTATTATGTTACATTGTTAAACGACTGTAACAGGACTTGATAGTAGATGTGTCATTATTCAACGGCGGTTACCAATGAGAACATAATGTTCATTGATTGATGTCGTCGTAATAGTGGCTTGCAAATACCACAACATATGCCTCACGGTAACTAAATATAATGTTTCTGATGGTATATCATATATGTACCATGTACGGTAATCGCAGGTATTTATAATGAATATAATAATCCTAAGTACTATTATAAATGCAAATATGAGTTTGTTTATTTATTACACTTTCACGCTTTAACTACTCAACCGATTGTCATGACATTCTCCATAGACGTTGACAGGGGTACAGAAAAGCAAATCACAATTATCAAAATCGAAAATAATTCATCCAATTTAGACCTTGAGAAGGCGCTTATGTTCAACTATCATCGGTTCGGAAAATAACCGAATCATCGAGAAGAACCGATAAGAATCTCAATTTGGTTTATGTTATCATCAGACATATTTTAAAAACATATAAGAATGTCGTTGAAACTCATGGGGAAGGTGTATAAAACTATAGTAAGATCAGTCGTGTTATATGGATCCAAGTGCTGGGCTACGAAAGAGATGGATGAGAAAAGATCACATGTGGCAGACATGCGAATGTTAAGATGGATCTATGGTGTAAACAGAATGGATAAGATTAAGAATGAAGTATATCAGAGGATGATTAAAAATAGCCCCAGTGACAGAGAAGCTAAGGAGTAATAGGTTAGCTTGGTGCAGGTACCTGGACGGGCGCTGGCGGTTCGAGCCCCATTTTGAGGGGCTCGGACCGCGTATAGCAGGGGCGGCGGCGGCACTCGGCCGATTGCTCCCCAATATCGGGGGGCCAGGTGCCGGGTGCCGCCGACTATATATGGGAGTCGTGCGAGCGATGGCCGTTTACGGGGCCCCGGTGTGGTCCGATGCCCTCGGTGCCGCTAATGTGCGGGCGCTGCGCACTGCGCAGCGCATTGTGGCACTGAGGGCTATCAGGGGATACCGCACCGTGTCCTCGGCGGCGGCCTTCACGCTCGCCGGCTCCCTGCCCTGGGAGCTGGAGGCAGGGGTTCTTGCCGCCGTGTACGAGTTCACGGCGGCAAGGAAACATTTAGGGGAGCCTCCGGCTCCCAGGGAGATAGAGGGAAAGAGGCGAGAGGGGAGGGAGCAATAGAGCGGTGGCGGCAGGATCTGGCGGACCCGCGGTACGGGCGGTATACGGTGGAAGCCGTCCGCCCGGTCCTGCCGCAGTGGTTAAATAGGAAGTGGGGCTCCCTGACATTCCGGCTGGTGCAGGTGCTGACCGGCCATGGTTGTTTTGGTTGGTACCTGCACCAGATCGCTCGCAGGGAGCCGACCGCCGCATGCCATGAGTGCGGCGCTGAGGAAGATACCGCGCAGCACACACTATCTGAGTGTGCTGCGTGGGAGGTGCAGCGCCGCACTCTGGCTGCGGCGGTAGGAGGAAATCTGTCGCTGCCGGGCGTGGTTGCGGCCATGCTCGGCAGCGAAGACGCCTGGAGGGCGATGGCCTCTTTCTGCGAGGATGTAATCTCGCAGAAGGAGGCGGCGGAGAGGGCCCGAGAGGCGGACCCTCTCAGTGGCCGTCTCCGCCAAAGGAGGGCCGGTGAAAGGAGGCGGCGATTTGCCCTCCTCCTTCCACCTCCGTAGCCGGACCTGAGGGGATTGGTCGGGGTCCCATCTCCTCATTGCACAGGTTCGGCGGACGAGGGGAGGTAGCTGGTCGTGTACCCAGTGTACCTCCCTATAAGGACGGAGCCCGGCGGCCATCTTTCGCCGGGCTGACCGCTGGGGGCGACATGGTGATAGCTCAGTTCGGTCCCATGCCGCCCCTACTTAGCGGTGGCCGGTACACCGTGGGGTTTTAGTCCGTGCGAGTCGGACATAATCCATTCTCTCCCCCGGGAGGATGGGTATCCATAATGGATTTCCCCACGTTAATAAAAAAAAAAAAAGGTATATTATCAAAAGAGATTCAGTCATGTAATAAGAAAAAAATTGAGTTTGAAAGTGGACGGGTGTAGGAGTAGAGAAAGACCGAAAAAGGTATGGAAGGATTGTGCCAAAATAATATGCGTGCAAAAGGTGTGAATATTGAGATGACATCTGACAGCGGAGAGTGGAATAGGAAAACATGTTGTGCCAACCTCATTTTGGTGTCATAAGGGTGATGATGACATAGTTACACTCGTTTGTGGCGGATCCACAGAGAGGCGTCATTTCCTACAGTAGTACGGTTTCATAAAAAAAAAGTACTGTTCCCGAGGGATAAGTTATAATTATATTATACGAGCGAAACCGCGGGCAAAAGCTAAATAATTATATTGCCAATCAATGACTTCAAAATATTATTGTACCAAACTAAAGAGTTTGTACAGTTTTTAATTTTTTATTTGTTAAGTAAATTGTGATATAAAAGTTGTGTTTAGATGTAAGCATTTGGGATGATGCTAAATTGTAGATTATTTTATTTTATTTTATTATGATCAGTGATACTAGACTAATTTGACATGGAAAAGTTATTATGCGAATGGGAGTATTATTACACGTTTCTAACCTTTATAAGTACATCTCAAGTATCCACTAGTCAAAGGTCGCAAGCATTTCGAAGATGTATGTATTTATTACTAGCGTCGTTTATTGTTTTAACAATATATTTTATATACAGAGGGAAAAAACATAAGCACCACACCGTTTGTCTTACTTCTGCACAGTAAGAAGACACATGTCCCTGAACCCGTAGCGCTTATATAAATTAGTAGTTTCCTAAAACTTTAATAACATAACATTAAATGAAGATATCGTGATATTTCTTTTGACTATGGGCCAAGTATATAAAGTAAAAAATATAAAAAAATATCGAAGTCTAGCCAGTAGTTTTTACTTGATGCACGCACAACGGCAGTCCTTTACCATTTTATTAATACAGATTACAATGAACATTTTTTAAAGAATATCGATTAAAAATTAGTTTTGTCTAGTAACTATATTCATACTGCGTTCGGAGACAGATCTGTTTATGTTGAGTCAAAATTGCGGACTGATTATTTTAAATAGAGGGCAGTCGGTCCGGTTATACAGTTGCACACCTTAGATGGCCACCGGCGGCGCCAGTTTCTCTCTTATATCAGTACGCTTACTCTATACTCTCTTACACTGTATGTATATAGTGCAAATATTTTCCCATCTGAATAATTCAAATTTTTCCGATATGTCTTAATAGAAAATAAACAAATATACTGACTTGGTAACTCTTTAACTTTTAAGTTTCAAATAACCGCTCCTTAATATACTAGTATCTTGTTGTTATGTGTTACAAAAGAATGTTATTGCACAAAGTGGTTTGGCTTTTGTGGACAACTCATCACTTACTACATTATATTTGAAATTTCTAGACAAAATAAAATAGTATTTGAAAAGTATTTTTCAATTACTCGGGATGTATCGAGATAGAAGTGACTAATTTTATTAGTATAAAAAGTTAACGATGCTATCCACTTTAAAGCCAGGACAGAACGCAGACTGTCAAAATATTGTCAAAGTGAATTCCATGCGTCCAATATATTAAAATTATTTCCACTTGGCAATAATCCTAGCGATTTATTTCAATCTCAGTAGATATTAACCGCATACCGCATATATCTAGACGAAGAGTCATTCTTGTCCGCGGGTAGGTTGTTGAACCTTCTTTTAGTAAAGCCGACTAAGATGGGCGAATTGCGAAGTTTAACACTTTCGATTTTTGTGGAGTGTGCGTTGGCAGGCGCGACGCGGCGCGACGGCGGCGAGGTGTCTCATTGTCATCACGGTATATTTAGTGATGATGGTCGCGTCACGCAATTGTTGCGGATGCGTCTGTCGACAGCGCCATGTGCTTTGCGCACAATCCTGGCAGACTAAGTACTTCACAACCTGTGTCGAACGTCTCTGTTTAAAACTGATTTGAAAATGAATATCAATGACGCAAATAAAAGTAAATAGTATCGTAAAATTTTTATTTACATTTACGTGTACCTCTTTTCATAATTTTTGTTTAGATCTTTGGAACATCAATAAATTTATTACTGTGTCCGTGGCCTTCTTTGTTTACCAGAAAGTATATGGTCGATTATTATAAGATATACAACATTAATTCCGCTCTGTGGCTGTTTCGTGTGCGCCGTAATAACTTTAATATTCATGAACTATGTTCGCTCGGTGGGCGTTTTGCTTGTGCCAAAATGCATACATTGAGTTTTTTACATAAAAATTAATGCAGTACGAATGTTGATGTTTAGTTTAGTAATAGTTCTGTGTAAATACATTACACAGACATATTATTCTGTGTATCGTTTTTAATTTTAGTTTCTAGAGTTATTTAAATAATCTTTAAAATACTGAACAAGATATTTGAAAATGTTTCTAATGATTTATCGCTTACATTAGGATTAGTCGTGTAATGTTGTTATTTGTTAGACATTATAATAAATTAAAACTATATAGTAACAGTGTAAGAGCAGTATTGATTTTGCAAAGTCTTGTAGAAGTAGAGGATAATTAGATAGATAGGCAGTAATAGGGCGTAGTAGGATGGAGTCGCTTGTTCATCATATGAAATCAATAAGCCGTTGTTAATTTTCATGTACTTCCTGAAGCTTAACGATGTAAATTCGTGTGAGAGTGGGATTTAGTAGTTTTAATTGCTTGTAGGAAGTCAATTCAAAGGCTTTACATAAAAACCGACCTGTTAATCTTATTAAGTATGTTAATTTATACCGAATTTTTAGTAGTTTTTATTATTTGAAGAATTTATGAAAATTTAATGTAATAATATCTCCTGTACGGGGATCGAAGTTTGTTAAATACACATAAGGTTCAATTGTAATTATTTCGTTTAACTATTTATAGGCAGAGGAAACACTGATATACAATAGTTACATAAGTATTGTTTAGGTGAGAATATGTATAAATTAATCCGATGCATAGCGCTTTATTCCTTGCGATCTTGTATTTAAATCCGTCGAATGGCTTCTTTTTTTCCTCCTTTCATCCCTATTGCCGCTAAGTCAGTCGGAGTTTGAAAAGCAATGGCGAACGTTCCGTTGATTATGAAGTATAGAATAAATTGTTTAATAGACATTTGTAATATTTTAATCGAGTAAAAATTTAATGGTTCGAGCTACATTAGCTGTGAATGAGGAGGAGATCTCCTAAATCATCGAAAACCTGCGGTTTGGTGAGCCCAATTTTTCCCATACCCCTTTATCTGTTGTGCATAAGTTTTAATTAATTTCGGAAGGCAATCCGTTTAATTTCGTTTTTCGTGTTTGTTAATTACCGAACGACAGTAAACATAGTATGGTTAATGTAAAAGTTATAAAAAAAGCTCTACGTAGAGATACTTTTAGAGCACTGTAGGTACCTTATAATAGATAAACGGAATTAGTTTGTCCCTTTGACTGTCTATCAGTTTTACTCTCAAGAACCTACTCTTTGACAAGACCTTGATATATTAAGATGAAATTAATATTCGTACTCAGCCTCATAGTATCTCATATTGTTGTAAACAACATATCTGGTTAAAAAGTCCCTCTTACTAAAGATGGCTCTCGGAATTTTGAAAGAAACGAAAGAAGATTTTTTTGTAAAATTAATGAAAAAAATCCTGATATGTTATGTTATGTATCCTAGTATGTTTCAAATACCGTCTGAGAATTATATGCGTTAAACTCATATCAGCTTTTCATTTCATACTATATAACAAGAGATAATGTAAGGATTTTGATATAGAAACATTATTTAGTTATATGACACATATAACATTATGGCACCCACAAGACAGGAGTTCTACTCGCTATTTCTCCGATTGTTTTTGAATAAAAACAAAACATTACTTACATTTAGAGTATAGTTTTGTACTTTTTAAGACAGTGTTGTATGGTTCTAGTATACATCATTTCATTGCATTTCAGAGTAAAGTAGATGGCGTAAACAATAACTGATAAATGTTCTGATAAAAAATTTAAGATTACTTGGAAGAATCATGCAAACAGTATCGATAATCTGAAAAGTTCCGCGCAGTTATATAATTCTGATGAGTGTGTATCACTCTTGGTTGTGTCATTGACTTTTATCAAAATCTTCGTAGAGAACTCCCTAACACTTATCTTCATCTTTCCTTTAAACAAAGAGCATTTGTTTATCGGTCACTACCTATGACCAGGGGCTTTACTCGTGTTTATAAAAAAAAAACTGTATTACTGTCAACGTAGTTCAGTAAGGTAATACAAATTCGACAAAAATGACTGAGCATAGGAAGCCGAACACGAGCCTAAATCGCGCAGTAAATATGATACCCCGATGTCATATGCATTCACAGCTCAGGTCTTTTCGGCAACGCTCGGTTCTCGTCGCACGGCAAATTCGATTCGGGATGGTCCGCACCACCACACCACCCGCCACGCACTATTAGTTCGTATTCGCTTAGCCCACTTCCAGACCCACATTTTTACTTCTCCTCTTAAGAATCGTCGTCTGATGTTAAATATATTCTTCCCCAATGAATAAGCAGTATAATAAAATAAAAAATCCTTATAAATTTGACCGGTAGTTTCAAAGATTAGCGTGTTGAAATAAACAAAAAACATCCTCTTCATTTTTACAATATAGATATACATGGATATTGGATTCAGGCAGTGGCACTTGATTTTAAATGACGATGTGTTCTAAGATGATAATCATGTTAATTTTAGAGGGGCACTGGCTTTCAAAGAACTGAACAACATCTATAGGTGTTTGATGACAGATTTTGATCTATAGGGTGGTTGACAACCAGGTGGGTTTAGAAAAGGCCCTACCACCAGGCTATTGTTTTATCACTGTGTTTTGTTTGACTGATAGCTTCGGGCTCATAACCACGAATTTAAACCTACGTCTATCGCTGCGGTGTCCGAACACGGTAATCACAGTATTCAACACCGGACACCGCTTTAACTTCGCTTCTTCTTCTTCTCTAGAGCTTAGCATGTTATCAGCTTTTGCCGCAGTGTCGCTTAATGTTAGTTGACTATATCATATCAACTATATTACGATAAAAGAAATTGTTACAAGATCTTTCATTTGACTTTCAACTGACTTATGAGTTGTCGGTGATAAATTTAATGTCTCCTTTACTATAAGTTCTTCGTTTTGCCTGATACGAGACACAACAACTCCACTTGTTACAATAATGTTTATATTTAGATGTGTAATTTTTTTTTTATTTGGTTTGACCAAGCCATTTTCACAAATGTCCTGCTGCTTTTTAATATTTAATTAAGTTCTAACTGTAACTGTAACCTGTAGTAATAGTATTTTAAGTTTGTTTCTAGAAAGTTTGCAATATGAAACGTCATAATTTTTCAGTTTTCTATTTGTTGCTATTAGTCCATTGAAATGTTACATTTTTTAGGCCTTACCTTGCGTTTTTTAGAGGACGCAATTTTATTTTTTTGATGTGTAGGGGGGGTCAGTGTAAAACTAAAATCAAGTTTGTGGGGTCGCCACCCTTGCCCCACGGCCGCCATCTTGAAAATAGGGGTTGAAATGGTTATTACGATATATCTCTTAAACTATTTATCTGATAAAAAAAATTAGTCAACATTTTTTGTTGCAAATTTAATTCTCTACAACTTTGGTCCAGTATCTTTTTGTCGTAGAATTATAAATAAAAAAGTTATAAGCGAAAATGTTCAGAAGTGCGAGAGAAAATTTATATTTTTCGATATAACTTTTTTTTTTATAATTTTACGAAAAAATGATATTAGACCATTTTTGTAGATCGTTTTTTAAGGAATAACTTTTATGAACAACATTTTTTAATTAAGTCAATAGCTTAAGGTTTTACAGCGCTCTGAAGTGAGTATTATTTTTCAGTACTCTTAACTATACATATATTATACTTGTGTACGAGTACTAATAATGTGTCATCAGTTATTTTTTTTTTTATTTTGTTATTATTATTTTTTTAATTATTAATTTCTCAATATTATTAATAATTAATTATTGACTCTTTTCCACTCCATTACAGAATTTTACAATTATTGATTTTTTAAATAATTTTAAAACTTGCTGTTTCTTCATGCTTTTTCAGGATGTGACACAACTTCAGCTCCTTACAATATCGGTAAAATAAAATTTGTCAATTTGTCAATTTTAGAAGCTCAGATGGTGCTGGAGGTTTAGAGGTCTGCACTGGCATCAATAATTTTCCACATTTATTCCAGCCCCAGTCTTCAGGATCATTATTATTACCAAGTCAAGACTGGACCTGAGGTAGACTCGGAAAGTATGAAAGCGAGCTGTGTCTTGTGTTGGAGGAAGATAAGTTAAATGTACTTTTTGCACGGGCAATTGTTTGTATCTTAGGCTGTCAAGAGAATTATCATCTTTATTGCCACCGTATAAAGGGATAAAAAACGTTCACCAATTACAGTGAGCAAAGCAGGGTCAACTCTCTTGTTGAGAAACAAAGCCGTTCCACTTGCAAACTCTATGTTTTTCCAGGGTTTTCACAAATTTCATTTTACCGATATTGTAAGGAGCTGAAGTTGTGTCACATCCTGAAAAAGCATGAAGAAACAGCAAGTTTTAAAATTATTTTAAAAATCAATAATTGTAAAATTCTGTAATGGAGTGGAAAAGAGTCAATAATTAATTATTAATAATATTGCGAAATTAATATTTAAAAAAATAATAATAACCAAATAAAAAAAATAAAATAACTGATCACACATTATTAGTACACAAGTATAATATATGTATAGTTAAGAGTACTGAAAAATAATACTCACTTCAGAGCGCTGTAAAACCTTAGCTATTGACTTAATTAAAAAATGTTGTTCATAAAAGTTATTCCTTAAAAAACGATCTACAAAAATGGTCTAATATCATTTTTTCGTAAAATGATAAAAAAAAAGTTATATCGAAAAATATAAATTTTTTCTCGAACTTCTGAACATTTTCGCTTATAACTTTTTTATTTATAATTCTACGACAAAAAGATACTGGACCAAAGTTGTAGAGAATTAAATTTGCAACAAAAAATGTTGACTATTTTTTTTTATCAGATAAATAGTTTAAGAGATATATCGTAATAACCATTTCAACCCCTATTTTCAAGATGGCGGCCGTGGGGCAAGGGTGGCGACCCCACAAACTTGATTTTAGCTTTACACTGACCCCCCCTACACATCAAAAAAATAAAATTGCGTCCTCTAAAAAACGCAACCCCAAATGTAACTTTTCAATGGACTATATCATTTTAGGACAAGAGATTGTAATTGACATATTACAAGGCATGCTCTTTACATAGTCAACTGTCACTTCGATAATAATGCAAAGATGGTAAATAAAGTTCGGCTTTATTCGATATGGTTTGAAATCAGTAACATGTAACGATTATTTGCATGGATTATACTTTAACGCTGATTTAAAAGATTACGTGATTTTAAATTTCTCGGAAGCCGAGATAGTAGAATAAATATTATATGAGAAGATTATAAAATAAATATCAGACAGAAACTAACCAAATGATTGTTTAAAACAGTTTTATTATCTTATTAAAGCTTATTATTATAAATCCCGGGTAATTTGATGTACATACAGAACATAAAAAAATGTCGTTTTTATAAGTAGTAAATTACAAAACTATTCTCTTTTCAATTTGTGTATCTTATCAAGTGAGACAAATACTTTTTTACTCTATACGTATATATCACATACCAACTATTTTACATAATGTCTTAACGATCTGAGATAATTACTTGTCGAGGTATTATTGTTCAGCGTTGTTACGTAAATCTAGGCTAAGCCTGCTATAAAACTTTATCACAACTATAAAACTTGTCGTGATTGAGTATGTATTACTACATATTTTGTCATAAATGGCTTAAGATGACATTTAAAAATTTACAATTATGGAATTAATTAATATTTGCTTTAAAGTTGTCGCAAAATTTTTGACTATTACTAATTTGAGCCAGTTTAACGATTTCGTTGTATTTCTCATTCACTCCTGGACTGTTCAAAACCATAAAGACTTAAGTTCTATACAAACGAATGTAGATCTCATGAGGTACAGGTCAACAGACGGTTGGCAGCATAAGTTTAAAAAAATACCTGATTTATTACAAAACTTTGAAAAATAGCAAATGATGTATTGTAAAATCTTTTTTTTTATGTTAAATGTATTTTTAAATTATTCTTTCATTTGTACGTTTTTTTTACTAAACCAGGAAATTTACAATGTACAATGTCATAAAATTTAAAACATAATCCGCCATTTTGAGATCTGGCTCTTACAAAATCAGCCGAGGGGTTAAGATTACCAAATGTTTCTTATCTGATTGAGCAAAATGCCCTTACTTAAAAGTGTTATGCAAAACGGGACTGTGGAAACAACATAATTGTATTCAGTCGGCGGTTAAAATCCATGAATGAAAGTAAACTTTATGTAGCGAAGTGCAATGTGCGACGAGATTTTGTGCGTGAGTCATATGATCTGCGAACATCGTGTGAACTTAATGTTGCATTGGGCGAGGGCGCACGCAGTGCCGGCGGCGATGGCCAAGCCATATTTAATATCTGTGATCGGCGCCTGCTCCATTAGTCATGTGACACTATCGACACGAGATCGCCTCTCTCGGCCCTCTTTAATTCCAGTCGACGCCACCGAGACTGCATCCTCGGTCGTATGCAAATTTACACGTTTTGCAGAGCAGCTGATGAATGATGCACTAACACGACTACCACGACTGATTGCAAACAAAGAATATCCCACGAAGATAAATTGATCGAAGAATTTATACCAGACGATCGTCCTAAAAATGTACGATGATTCGTAACGACCGAGTAGGAGACGAAAACTATGTAAACATTTCTTTGAAGGTCACCTATTTTTATTTTATTTATGTGGACATAAAAATTTCTTGAAATTAATCGTGTTAAGTTATAATACATTCATGATGTCTCAATAAATAATGGTGACACGAGACAGACACAATAGCTCGGATAATGACTAGTATTACTTACAAGCTGGTCGGCAGCCAATTGTTGAATGGGCATGTTCTAATCATAGTCGAAGATGTATAATTGTGATTGACTTTGTTATTCTCTAAGAATGTACGTAACGTTATAGTTATAATTTAGTATATGGCACAAGAATAGTATATTCATCGGCGCTTGAGCGAGGGTCATTGAGCCCAGTTCTGAGTCACCGCATGCGACATACGTACTCTCTATCACATTAATACTTTCTTATAAGGTTGTCGTGTTTAAATAATGCATGTTATGCAACTGGTTGCAATTTGTGTTCCCTTGCAACCTTGCTAAATTGTTCCGTCGTCCCATGCATTCGACGCAATTTTCTCTGCATGCGCATTCTACTGGTTAATGTGTTTTTATGAATAAGTGTAAACTTGATATCTCAAGGTTTGTGGGTTATTCTCGAGAATACTGGTTTTTATTTGATCTTTTCTTTCTTCGTTGACACAAAATAACTTGAACGAGCTCACAATTGGTTCAGCAAGACCAAGTTTATTTAAACGTCTAACAATGACGTTCTGATTATAGTCTATTCAGTATACAAACTACGTTAACCTATTCAAACAGCTTTTTTCGCATATTGTATGTAATATTAAAAATACACATTAATGTATTGAAATAAGAATGTATACCGTCATAAATATCGAAGAAATATTTCAGTAAAAATTTGTAATAAATTGTGATCTTACACACGAAAATAGATATATAACATTTTCTTAAAAATATTATTGTATATATTACCACGGAATCTAAAATAACTATTCGTTTTTTTTGTACATATTAATATTGTAGAACTTGTATATACACTTCTTTTAATTGATTTACCTTTAAAAACTAGAAGGTGCCTACAATTTCGTGCTCATTTCATTCCATGGGAACCGTTTTATCTGATTTAATTCTAATCTTTAAGTTTTTAAATTGTAACTGTATTATTATAACTTAACAACACTTACAGTTTCGAGTCACCTCTGTTGTTAACTACGACATACAGTACGTAATTTTTGGATACAAAGTAGGTTGTTCTATTTAAACCGTGTACGCTCTGTGATGATGTTGACTTTCGCAGCGTCATCGTCCATACTAATAATAAGATACTAAAGTTATTGTCAAGCTTAGAAAAGTAATTACCTGCTCACTTCTTTGGGTATTTTTATAATAAAAAGTATCTTATATTCCTCTATGCCAATTTTCATTGCGTTAGGTTCATTTCATTTAGTTTATTCATAAAAAGATAAACAATTAATATACGGACAGAGCTACTTTCACATATATCATACTAGGTTTTGCTTGCTGCTTCTCTCGTCTTAATGTTGAGGCATAACCTTGAGAACAGTACTATTTTCCTAGATGAAAGTTGCCCTATATTCTTTGCGGTACCCCTGACAACGTGTGTACAAAATTTCTAAGCATTACAAAGAAACAAACTCACATTCGTATTTATATTATTAGTTATGATTGAAATGTATTTATCATTTTAGCGACTGTAACAACAAAATATAATCTGAATCGATGATTACAATTTTAATAAAATTGGGAATTCTCAACTAATAATGTATATTTATATTTCATGTTAAATGTGAATTACAAACGTCTCCAATACAGTTGTTATTATTATTATTATATAAGTTTTATAAACATAATGCAATTTACGAATATTCTCAACTGCAAAAGTAATTGGTATTTTCACCTCGTTTCTTGGTAAAAAAATTCATATATCTGCGGTTACATTATAAGCATAAGCTGTTTGTGTACGTATCTGAATACTAAGAACTACATTTTTTTCGACGGTGCCGAAGTACAGAAGGGCGTGACCGCGTGAAGGAACGCGGCTTCGCGCCTGTCTCATATCAATTCCATCTTAAGCGAAATGCTATGTTGCATACCAAAGATGTATCTTAGGATTTACCCATCGACGTGGACTTAGTATCTGAGCTTTAGTATAAAGTATGAAATGTTTTTAAATTAGAAGCGCTTATGCTTTGTTATTTGATACAGTATAAAGTAATTTTTATATTATAGTTAATTCTAATTTGATTTATAAATTCACAGGCAAGATTGTGAATCATTGACAAATGTTAATTTAATTCAAAAATATCCTGTAATAACCTGGCGTAATATTGGGATAAATATATTATAATGATTTTAAGGTACTAAACTAAATTATGCGAGCGTGGAACTACCGCGGAACAGTGAATTAACATGTGATGCTGGCTACATCGCATGGCGCCGCTTTTTTTTTAATAAACTTTATACAAAGTATGTATGATCCATATACCATTTACATAACGTAGTAGAATTTATTTACAAGGCTCTTTTTACTGACGAATATAAGCTATTAATAAGTATAGTATTTACATTGTTACAAAGTAGCAACTGACTAGTAATACGATAATACCTAAAATTAGATTTGAATATATTTTTCCATTACTTTTATACTTTCCACTTTAATACTTAAATCAAATAAAGAAATATGTGTTGCTTAATAAAATCACCTTTCAAACTACTATTTCCCAACAAAAATGTAAAACAGTTGAAACAACAAAGCATATTTTATAAATGGCCTGGCAACCCTGATATATGCCAACAAAAAAAAGCATATCCTATCGTCACCCTTATAATAAAATTTCATAATACTTAACAAGATGTGAACGTAAATTTTCGTGATGTATTCGCGGAGGCAGTCACGCGGCGCCCGTGGCGATGGCACTTGCCGGCTTTAGTTTATATTCAGTGCTTCGACCGCTAATTACATGCCGGTTTGCTTTTTAACAAGCACTCATTCACAGTAAAAAGCACGCGTATTCTTCATAAGGAACACCATTACTTTATTGCTTACGTTGCAAAATATGTATATGTATTTTGAAGAATAATTGCGCAGTATTCCTGAGAACGTTAGCTATGTTTTACATTTGCTTTCACTTCTTAGGTCTCCTGACTTAATGAATCTATAACAAGTAGTTTTTAATCAGTATAGTAAAACTATAATGTTTTTCTATAATATGTTTCACTATCTTATTACAAAAATATAAGTAAGTAGCGGATTCTCATCCGTTTGTTTGGGCATTAAGCAAATGGTATTTATTGTTGAATTTTCAGGTTTCCAGGCCACTTGGTTGTTAATTATCTATCTGTGTGTTGAAATCCTTTTTCTTTGTAAAGGATAAAGGTAAAAGGTTAAAATTTACGTCGGATCTATGGTCTCATACAGCTGCCAAAAATCAAGGTTCTAGGTTAATGCTATAAAGAAATCGGTTCTTCATAGTAAAAAAACCACTCACTAACCGATCATTTAAACTGTAAAGTATCCATATCTTTCTCTAAAATCTAGAAATTTAACACGAAGGCGGCCTATTGGCATAAGTTTGGCATAAATCCGAAAAACATATATATTAAAATTTTCTTTTGGAATCTTCTGGAATTAATTTAAAAATTATATTTGCTGTTTATTTTATGTTTTGCGTTATGGGAGCACTAGCAAGATAGAAATTTTCATTTAATGCGTCCGGTCTTACTACAAAAACAAAAATGAACACACGTTTAACATGAGTTTTATTAAACAGTGTCTAAAATTTTAAGCCTTGTTAAGCACATGTTTAAAATACTTTATTACAAAAGAGTTTTGAAGCGGTCTTTAGTTAAACATCTGGTTTAAGTTTTTTATGCAAGCAACTCGGAATAGTATTCATTCAATTCAATCTCATCGTTCAAAAACGTTCCAATTTACGAATATTCTTTTTGTTCAGATCTTCATTAATAATGTTTATTTATTTTAAATAGTTAACTATTATTGTGGTATAAAGCATTTATGGGTCTATAGTAGTGCACTTGGACTTTTGTCGATCGGTGTATTTTTGTATCCTACAATGAATCCGCATTTTAAAGAAAACATCATAATGTAACCAAAGAACGTTGATAAGTACTTATCTAGTGATCACAACATTATAGTGTAAAATCTTTATTATCTGCGTTTATATCATCACTTAACCTCAGGTTACATTGTAGCTAAACGTTAAAAATAGGTATTCTAATATAGTTAAAAGTTCCCGATGTATATCTTGAATTAATACACAGTTTTATTATTTATAATAAAAAATAAACTCCAGTGTGACAAAAATACAAATACTACAGTTTTACGATATCCGGCATTTAATTTTGCACGTTGCGTCTGGAAGAACTGTGGACGTCCAGCTAAGATCGGCTCGCTTCGATTACGGTAAAGCTTTCTCTCTATCACATAGCGCAACGACTGCGACAGACGAAGATAACGCTATACGAAGCCGAATTCAACTGATTATCTCGGTCTCCCCTTCGACGTGCTAATTTAAAAGCCGAGTACTGTAAATACAGGAACATAGCTCATATAAAACATATCCGTGTCTGAGATAAAGAAAAAAATATAATAATAAATATATTAATCAACTTTCTATAAAGTACAAATGTTTTGAGAAATGTGCGATATTTTATCGACTCACGTTCGTGTATAATGTCATAAATTTATTGTTACATTTTCTTGGAAAATTCAGACGTTTACGAGCTAGATTTTGAATGTTATAACAAAAATACGAGGATAATATTGGAGACGAAAGCATTCCGCCACTGAGAAATAGTAATAGGTATGTACACTAACTACATGTATTCTACCGTAATACAAATGAACAGTGTTTATAAAAAACCCCTCAAGACTGTGTAAATAATATAGAATTATTTGATTTAGAGAGTAATAATTCTGGTTGTAATAGAGATGACTAATTTAAATGATTAATTATTATGTTAACTTGTCTGAGATGGCAGTCCAGGAATTGAAAGAGTTTGTAAAGTCGTTTGCTTTTTTTGATAATATTTTAATATTCTCTTTAAATATGGTAATGTAGTATCTCAAATTACAATTATATTATACATAGTAAAATAGGGTTAAATAGTTAATAAAATAAAAGCTCTCATACAAAATAGAAGACAATTCCGTTCAACAATATTTTTTTTTTTTATTTGCTTCAAAATAGAGAACAGTCACGCCTCTTTTGTTATGTAGATTTTAGTCGAATAAGTCGTAAATATTTAGTTATTTTAAATATTACCCGAATTAATTCTTTAATTTTGCATATTATTGATAGAAAAATCTAATACTAGTAATTTCTTGATTGTACAAAAAAGATGTATATCTCTGTTAGTTTATAGTCACATTGGTGATTAATTAAGTGTTGTTCTAATTTTTTCTTTTTTTTTATATTTTTTCCTTACTTAAGCACTAAGAGTTTACGTTCCAAAAAGTTTTCGTTCGTTTTCGTTCAAAGTAAAAAAAAAAGCATAACGTGAACATTGTCATTAAATTTCTAACGACGTTTAGAACTCAGTTATTTAATCTCCTTTATTATACTGGACAAAACTGATGTGTTTTCGGAATGTTTTTTTTTGATAATTTGAAATTTGAAAAATATTTCGTAACTATTAAATATTTATGACCCCGAAAATGTAAAATACTTATCAGTATCATCGTAGGTGTGAATAAAAGTTGAATGATAAATGAAATGGCCTCATTTGTAATAGTGACGATTGGATGACGGGCGTGAACGTCGGGTCACGTAGCTTGCAGGCATCAGTGTTCGATTCGACTCGAATCGCATCTTTCCAAATAGGGTCTGTAACTCCGAAATAGGCATCATTGGGGTCGTTGCTGTCTTCGCTATCGAGGACGCAACACGATCAACTCGCCTCTTTCCATTGTCTACGCGTTTTTTGTTCTTACTTTAACCGATATTGTACCAATGAGGACAACCCAATAAGAACACAAGACTCCAACAAGTCATGTACGGTAGTCTTAAGTAGCTGTAAATATATTTGGCCTCTTTTCGAGGAAGTTACGGTTTAATAAAACAAATTGTATATAGCACAATGATAAAAAATATATATTTTCAGGTTCTTAGTCGCCTTATTTAAAGTTTTTACATTTCTTTTGTTTTTGATTTTTATGTGTAATGTGATATTTAACATGTACCTTGTAAATTGTACTTTTTTCTGAATGAAAATTACCTTATGACCTCTTCTGTACTCCTGACAACCTGTATGCAAAATTTCATAATTATCAATTTAGTAACTAAGACCTAAAAATATAACAAACAAACACATATTCGCATTTATAATATTAGTTAAAATTAGGACTAGTTATAATAAACGTACAGTCAAACTTCTATAAACAGGAACCTAAAATTAAAAATATCACTAAAATCTCTAATATAGTACTTTATCTCATTACTATCGTTTATTCCGTATATATATATATAGCGGTATAAAATATATAGACTACTAAGGGGAGCGTTTAAGGCACTCACTCGAAAATTTTGAAAAAAAATAATACCTAAATGACATTAAAGTCAACGACAGAACGAGATGGAAAAGCATCATGGCAGCTCTCTGTTCCAATAGTTTGAGGATGTAGGGTTTCAAGAGAGAGAGAAGTGATAATTTTACTTATGTCTTTAAATATTTGCCTTAGTTTCTTACGTAGCTTATCGCTATTTTTCACTATTTGTTGTTAAGGTTGTAAATCTATCGCAAATCACCTAGTGTGCTTGTGGTGATTGAGTATTAATGAAATTTTATAACATCTTGATTGTAACTGACTTTAAACAATTATATCTAAATTTCTAAACATAAAAAAATATAGATACATATAGTTTACCTTTATTTTGAGATCATCAAATGTGCTACAGTTTTCATACTAAGCAAAGTCTCAGAGGAAATTTATGTTCAAAATAATTTTATTTCAAGTAGAAGCCGACCGCCGACCTGCCACTGATGGAATGTAGCCTTGAACAATGATATTTAAGGCCTAATAGGAGGAATACGGTTGAAGTCAATAATTTTGAATTGCATTCGCTGATTGACCGCGGCTATTAATTGCGCACTGAGTCGAAAAGGTCAATTACAACTATCAATTTTAGTGCTGATTTAAAGAAGCTTCCAATAAAATACAGTTATATATGGTTGATCTAACGTTGGTAACAGAATATATGATGTAATGATATAGGTTATACATCCTATTATTGGGTTATTCTTAGACTTTTATCTATAATGACATTCGCTGAGTTCCCGCAGTAATGTATATATATATATATATATATATATATATATATATATATATATATATATGTTATATATGCGATCGATTCATAAAGTTCTGACGAAGTCAAAGTACATTTTTATAATGTAACTAGCTAATGCCTGCGACTTCCTCTGCGTCATTATTATCTTAATTATGTTTATTTATGTACAGAGGTAGACAACGACTGCACCGCTTACCCCCACTTCTTCACGGCAAGAAAACCTATATCGTTGAACGCGTAGTTCTTTAAATTATAGTCCCTTAAAACTTTAACAGATTTATATTAAATGAAGCTATCATGATAATCTATTAGATAACCAATTGTGTATACAATAAAGCGTCCAAGAAGTAAACAAAAAAGATATATTGATGATAAAATATATATAAATAATAAAAAATATAATAAAATATATATAAATATAATAAAAATAATAAAATAAAAAAATATATATATATGATAAAGTTGATAAAATAGATAAAGTATACAGTATCAAGTGTATAATATAGTACACATTTATATATTACATATTTTAAATTCATAAACATAATCACATGTGTTTTTATTTCATTATAGCATAATAAAATTATGTCGCTTTGCTTACGTGATGGTAAGAACAATGAATGCAATACAAAAACAGTGGGTTACCGAAAGATCTGCCATTTATCGGCATCATGTCCGCCTTCATTCCTATAAGAATTTTGTTTTGGTATACAGGAACGGCTCTTTATGATATCAAATGACACTCGAAAGAGAGTAGAGACGCCATGTAACTATACTATTTAAAAAAAAGTTATATTTTGTTTTTGAATTAATATAAAACACAGATTATAAGCTTTTATTATATCGCACCATTTTGTAACAACTCATGTAATGAATTTTAAAGAAACTGAATTTTAAGGATGTTAATGTAAGTATAATATAGTCGGTGTGTTGTAGCGCGGCGTAGTGTAGAGCTATTGCAGCATTGTATTTAAATACCGGCGCGTCAGTACACGGGGCGATTGCGACATTCTCGCCAGAAAGGGACATATTCAAACTTATTTGAAATTATCGACACGGCCTTCGGCCTCTATACGTGCTTTTATATAAAAATTGCAATTTTGAACGGTATCTGAGATATCACTATATGTATTTTATTTTGGTTTCTATGATTTTTATTTAATAGGTACTAAATATAAGTTTTAAATTTTATATCGCATCAATTTTTTTCCATCGTGTATCGCATGTCGCATTACAGTCGGCCGCGGAGTAGGGGTAAAGTGAAAGGCGCTCGGCATAGCAGCCAAGACCAATATGGAGGCTCTATTCAAAATGATTCAATGATTTAAATAAATATTGTACTTAGTTTTTCAAATGCTACGATTCGATAAAAACGTTTCACTTGTATCGTGGTTTCATAAAAGCACACAATATTTCTTGTATATAAAAACCTCTATGATCCATTTTAAAAAAATGCACTAGAACGTCTTTCACCATAGTTACATATCGACCAAGTCTTACATTACCATAAACCTACTAATATCTCAGTCACTATATCTAAATCCATTTTGAGGAATTGTCTGGTGTCTTTTCTAAATCCAGGGTCCAATGACAATGAAATTAACATTGGATCCCTGAAAATACCTCCTTTGCATTAAAAACAAAATCCAAATCGGTTTATAAATGACGAGGTTCTGATGTAACAAATATTATAAAAAAATACAACCGCATAGAGAATCTCTTCCTTTGGAAGTCGGTTAAAAATGCGGTAACTCTCGTAAATTGTTTGATAAAAGTTGTCTATATGGCATACTATTGAAATTCGATCCGGCGATTTCTGTACGTGAGCGAATTTTGTTTGCCGTGCATTATAGTCAGTTCTGTGTTTGGGTGTTAATTATCTATATATGTGTGTATATACAGTAGTATGTATAGGTACATTGTGACGTTTGACTTTAACACGTCTAAATAAATTCCAAATTTCATTTGAAAAAATTGGCAATAAAAAGCGAATATATTGGAATATTGACTAAAAACTGTACTAGTATATTGGAGCTAGTGTTGAATGGACCATATAAAGAGCAGTAAGAGGTGCGCAAAAACGCATATTGATCAGAAGTTGTTACCTCCCTAAACTTGTTCTGCTTTCAAAACAGAAGTAATGCGAATAACAATTGGAAAGGAAGTATAATTTCATTTCGGCCTTAACATTTTGTTCTATACGTAGTAAATATTAGCCTGTATATCTATACATATAACAAAAATGAAGTGTCTGTATGTAATATAAAAATAACAACTTTTTACCGATTAGAAATGGAAGTATTGTATACTTCCGCATGTAGTAGCGTGTACGCTACTGATAACAAAAATACACTTTTTAACATTTTTGTCTTTCTGTCTGTTTGTTCAGGGTAATATCCGAAACGGCTTGACCTATTTTGACAGGAATTTCACCGACGGATAGCTGAAATTGTAGCGAGTGACATAGGCTACTTTATTTTAGACTAGCTGTTACCCGTGACTTCTTCTGCAGTACTATCTCCAAAACGATTCTACCAATTTTCACAGAACTTTTACTGACATATAGCAGATCTTATAAGAAGTAATTTAAGCTTTTTAATTTTGGACTAGCTTTTACCCATGGATTCTTTTGCAGTACCTACTATCTCCAAAACATTGGAACCGTTTTTCACGGAACTTTCACTGGCAGGTAGCTGATCCTATAAGAAGTTATTTAAGCTTTTTTATTTTAGACTAGCTAATATCCGTGACTTAATCTGTAGTACTATCTCCAAAACGATTAGACCAATTTTGACGGAACATTCACTAGCACATTGTTAGTATTTACTTATTTAATATAAACGTTACGTGTTACAGTAGGTGGCGTGCGTGTCATGCAAACAAATATTTTAATAGAGCGTTTCTGTTATTTTACCTCTTCTTACAATTTCAAATTTCTTTACTACAATTAAAAATAATGCATGCAGAGCTGCGGGCAACAGCTAGTTTTAAGTAAGTGTTTTATCATTATTGTGATTGATTATGATATTATATATGATTACATTTAGAACATTACGTCTTAATCCTCAAGAGGGTTGATGTCAGGCAGGCGGCCGATCGTAAAAATTAAGCCAAATCAAACACCACGACATGTATGACATGTATGGCAGCCGTTAACTAACTTGAATACAAGGCTGTTTGGAATTACATGTGCAATTTTTTCCTGATATTTATTTATAATTTTATAAATAATATAAAAATATATATATAAATAGTTTATATATACATTTTCAATAAACATTTTTGTACCATATTCACTGTAATAGGTATTAGATTTTACATACAAGTAAATAATTACCACAGCTATTTTCCGCTGATTTATTATTTAGATTCTATTTGTAATATTTATTCCAAGTATGGTATTAGTATTTTTTTTATCATATTTCATTCGTCAACTTTTCGGTTTTTTTTTTAATACTTTGTAGGTAATCGTTTTGACCACAATCTCATCTGATATTAAATGATGATGTGGTCTAAGATGGTAAGTCACGCTTAACCTAGAGGGAGACTGGCTCTCAAGTGCAGCTAGCTGCCGAAACACACCAGCAGGTGTTTGGCGACAGATTTTCAACTTGAGTGTGATAGCTAGCCAGACGGACTTAGAAAAAGCCCTACCACCATGCTAATTTATTTATAAATACAATTAGATTGAACTTTATATGATTCATAAAAAATGACTATAATTAGGAGTTATAGCGATGGTTTTTATACAGCGGTTATTAATAATTGACTTAAAATGATTTCGAGAAGTATATAGAGCGCATTCGAAAAAATTTCGTGAGTTTGAAAAACAAATCTATTTTGTTTCAGACATTTATCGAAGCTACGAAAATGGGACACTTCCCTATTCTAATATTATGCCGAAGTGGCACCTATATATGCGTAGTGAATTTGGTTTTTATCTTAATATTTATAGTATAGGTTTGGATAAACAGCTTAATTATTAAATATCTAATTTCTATTAACATTTGTTTGTACATATACTGTTAAGCATTGATTTTTGTAAAAATATTTACTGGTATAATTTGCTGTTATGGGATAAAACATAAACATTTTCTTATATGCTAACGAACATTTACATATTTTATATTAAAGTAACTGATTCCCGTTGGCTTCGTTGGATATTAAAAAAATGTAACAATGGAATCCAAAAAAATAACTAGCCTATTATTTATTATTATTTATTTTATTATCTATAAAAAATTCAGCATTTAATGGTCATAGCGCACTATGTCGATACGATACGTTCAGTCATTTTGACGTAGTTGAGGCTCAAAAGAACTGTGTTTTTATATATATAGTTTAACACGCGTTCATTAAACAATGATAATTTATTAATATGCGAGATCACTTAAAATTTAGATTAATTAAATTAAATATTTATATAAAATTTAAATCTCAAAAATTATAATTTTTAATTCACTCATTAATAATAATTTACTTTCAAAATAATTTACTTTCAGGATGAGTAACTTTGTATAGGAAAAAGTCTACTTAATAACAATAAGGATGGTCTTTATGGTTCACCATACAATGTAAAAGTTGCTTCTTATATCTCTTTATTCTATGTAATTATTTCTATTTGACAGTTTATGTGGTGTTAAACTCAAGTTATGTCCGACGTAAGGTTTTTATTAATTATTTTTAATTAGATTTTAATTATTACTGCCCGACTCTTATAGAAAAATACAACTACTTACTGAAAAGTCTTCTACATGTTAATGAAAGCTGCATCAAAATTGGCTTGCAGTTTTGAAGACGTACAAACAGACAGATTGACGAGAGATAGAAATCGTATAGCACAGTATTTGAGTTTTGGTTACGTGCAAATGATTAAGAAAAACTTTTATTTTTAAATAACAAAAACAGTCGCCTATATTTTATCTCTTTATCCTAATTCATATTATAAATGCGAATATAAGTTGTTTGTGTATTTGTTTGTTACGCTTTTACGGTTTAACTACTTAAGAGAGGATCATGAAGTCTTGCTTGCACATTGTAATGGATACATAAGTGCCTATAATCTAGAAAAAGAAATGCTTTTGCTGAAGTATCCCCCTACCGGTTAAGTATCTATGAAAGCTGGCGAAGTCGTGGCTAAAAGCTAGTGTAATTATGAATATAAAATAAATAAAAATATATATAGAAATAGTAGGATTATATAAAAAGACGCAACCGGAAGCAAAAAACATGTATATCAAATATCAGTATTTAAATATGAATTCATTACAGACAAGAGACATTCTTACGTTAGAAACAGTCGATAAATTATTTTCACTTTGATATTAAGACGGTTGTCGAAATGAATACATTTCAAATATAACGCACTAATCAATACATCATTTAAATAATTCTTTGGTAATCGGAAACGTTGACGAAACGTATATTTGACAACCCTATCTTATGTATATATTTAACAAAAAAAAAAACTTCTAAATAAATCCTAGTCTGGTTCTAAAATTAAGTTTTAATTAGGGCGGGTAGAGGCGCAGAAGACATCGTGTCACCAAACACGCATAATATAAATAACGCTTTTAGACAACCGTCTCGACGGCTTCCTACACGTGACTGCTTAATAACATCTTTCATAATAAAGTCGAAGTATTGGTTTTGTTTTGCAGCTTTATACCTTTTGATACTAAGTGCAGTGCCTTGCTTGTCAAACGGTACAAATCTAAGAGCTCACAAATTATATGTTACGAGGAAGTTTTTTTACAATTACGTGAAAATTATGTTTATCAAATAATTTCACAAGACTTTGTAGATTGTATAAACTTGTATTTTTAATTTACAAGTTTTTATTTTTGTAAAATTGCAAAATGATTTGTCTTGTGTATTAAATGCTTGTAATAGAACAATTACGGTCCATTAACTAGTCGGGTTGATATTAAAAATAAGACTTATTTTCAAATAACCTGAGGCCCACATATATTAAAAGGCTGGCAACGCACTTGCGACTCCCCTGGTGTTGCTAGTGTCTATGGACGGCGGTGATCACTCACCATCAGGTGACCCACCTGTTCGTTTGCCCCCAATAATATAAAAAAAAAAAAAATTGTCGTCGAAATAATCTGTTGTATACACTTTTTTATTAGCTTAATAAATTATGATTAGAAACTTAATCATAATTTAGGCAAAAATTGAAAAAAATATATAGTTGCTTCATACCATTCCCGTCATTCATCAATTTTGTTATATGTATAAAATGTCTAAATCTGATCCAAGACTCAAAATTCTTCAACTAGTTCGTCACAAAAAAACCATTTGGCGTATTTGCGGATAAACGATATAGATAGATATAGAGACCAAATCATAGTAGAACTCTAACGTTGTATATAATAATATCTAAGAGTCAATGGAAACTCTACAACTTTTTCGTAAATAGTTACAAGCTATAAAGGTATTTATGATAAACAAAACCACAAATCCATAGTGCCAACGCACCTGCATTACAAGTGATATTACTTGTAAAATACACATGTAGTTTTGATAAACGCCTTTTTGTAAATATGCACTTATTTGCAAGAGAAAACGCTTTTAATAACAAGGCTTGTAACGCTTGATGAACAGGCCACAGGTCTCTTAAGAAATGTTATAACTATTTTATCGTTTATTAATGAATTTACTTGAATTTATTTTTGTATTAAAAGTCAATTAGCAATTAAAATAATTAAAGTACAGGTTACTTTTTCATAGAATTGATTTATTTTATCATTACCTGCATTTAATATTATGTTAATTCAAAAGCTTTCCTTCAAGATATACAAATGTCACTTTGGAGATCCAAATCTATGTAAATAAAATAATTACAGGTCTACTACGGTTGTGCGTGCGTCAAGCAAAATCTGGTTAGATTTCGATATTTCATACAAAATTATTAAAGTTATCAAAAACTAAGATTTTTATAAACACAACAAAAGACTGAAGAAATTTTGTAACCAAAGTCTATATTTGCTTTTATTTGTTTTTTTTTCTTTACATAAAATATATTGTCAAGATAAAAAACAACGCAACTAAAGTCGCGGGTATCAACCAGTATGAAATAAAAAAAATCTGAAATAATCGAATTGTCTACTTTTCAAATTCAGTCAATCGCAACAATCGTTGGTGGTAGGGCTTATTATAGCATGATGGTAACTTTGATGTTCATAAGCGCCTTCTCAGGGCCTAAACTAAATGAAGTATTTTTGATTTTGAGGGTAGGGCTTTTTCTAAACCCGCCCTAGCTACTACCATCTTCAAGGTGAAGATCTTTAACCAAACACCTGTTGATGTGTTCCAGCAGCTGCACATGAGAGCCAGTCTCCCTTTAGGTTTGACGTTGTTTGCCATCTTAATCCACGTCACCATTTAATATCAGATGAGATTGTGGTCAAATGCTAAAATATATAAAGCATAAAAAGAAAACAGTTTAATATTGAAGATACTAATTATTATGAACAATTGGACTAAACATTTAATAAAATGCGTGACTATGTTCTATTGTTAGTCATAATTTTGAATGAGTACCTATAACCAATCAATCCTTTATCTTATCACTTTAATTATTCGTTATCTAATATGCAATAGATGTATTGTATTGAATATAATTTATTCAGTGTATTTAATTGAATTATTTTATGATTCTTTTTCAAAATACGATCAGCTCATTAATAAGTTTAGTACTTGCTAATAATCGTAAGTAATCCATCTGTTTTTGTGACAGTTCGATATGTTATCTATGTTAATTTCCAGAAGTCGTTCAAGGGCAGGGTAATTATTGCCTATAATTAATAGATTGCTCGATTCTCATTTGATTCATTATCGTGTGCATATCAGATACGTTACTGCACATATTGTTACGAATTTCGGCAAATACTCAGTGATAATTAGTAGATAAACCATATTATATATTGATACGATACATTAATTGTACAAATTCGTACAAAAGCATAGTAAAATGTTATCAGATTATCGTGGAGATGATTGTTGTTGGTGTTTCAATTGTGGTACGAATTATAATATTAATAATGGTGTGTAATATAACATTATAATACCATCACTACATATTATAAAACAAAGTCGTCCGCCGCGTCTGTCTGTATGTATGTTCACGATAAACGCAAAAACTACTTAATGGATTGAAATACGGTTTCCACTAACAGATAGAGTAATAAATGAGGAAGGTTCAGGTACATAATTTGTAAAGGTTTTGTGTAAATTGGTTGAAATATAACGATAATTGTTGGAAGTGTTGAAAATAGTCAAGCCGCCTGGGATCTTTAATCGAAAACGCTGCCTAATTCTTTTGAGATATAACAAAACAATGCATAGTGACATATTCCTCTTTTATAGATATATAATAAAGTAAGTGATGGCATATACATATATTTTAAGGATAGCTTAATATACCTATATATCTTCTAAAAAATGGTCAAATAAAATGAGGTGATTGGAAGCCTATTTAAATGGATACGGTATTAATTCTCAACAAATTAAATACATTACTTACGCTAAGCATTTGATGCACATATGTATATATTTATTATATCAGGCCAGGACAACGTCCACTGGGCCTGCTAGTATTAATAATAATAAAACATACACATAACACCTACATAGAAAAAAAAATATAAAAAAATATATGCTACGAAAACAAAATGTATTTACCATACATTATTAGACAAAGTCCGCATAGTTGATTAGAATAATGAACGAATCGCCTTGTTGGAATGCCCATAAAGTATTTAAAAAACGGCATGATGGTTTAATTAAATTTGTCTTTATAAAATTTGGTACAAAAAGAATTGTTAGCCAATAGATGAAGTGAAGTATACATTATTTTATAGGCATTAAAAATGAATATTCTTTGTTATATACTTTACATGATTGCTATTAAATTCAAGAATCCAACGTTGGATCAAAAGAACAATATAATACGCGAGACATCAAGTGATTTATCGTTTCTTTCCATTGATCTTTATCCTACTTTAGATTTTATAATATGTTAAAATATCTTTGTAGATAATTTTCTAAACAGTGAATTTCCTTTAACCGAATTATTTGTAAAAATTATATTTTTAAATAACTTTATACATTTAAAAGTATTAAGAAAAAAATAGAATTTTCTTTTAGGACGATTATTTTAGGTAAGTGTAGCATTTTGTACAATCTCCACTTATAGTTATGTACAACAAGACTTCCAAGCTACGATTGTGTTATTACAGTTGTAAGTGGCATTCGATTCATTTTAAATAATATATAAATATAGATACAAAATAGCAGTCGGCGTTCGCCAAAACAAACTAAATATCTAGATTTACATATGAATTCAATTGCGCGATAATTTGAAATTTAATTGCAAAATTAAAATATAAATGCTCGAATAAGGGATACGAAACTCAACGAACGAGAAGTACCCGAGTGCAACTGGCGTCAACATTACTTGATTATGTAAATGACACGTTCGAATAAGTACGCATCAAATATGCGTATAAGTAAGGCCACCCGCGTAGCCGTAAGTACTGTTAGTTGCGATCCGTATATAATCTGCATTTTCATATTCTAGATCGGTACGTAAATACTTTGCGTACAAAGTGACCAGAGTGGTACTTCTGTTCGATATATATATATAGTCTACGTTACGTTTACTTTGTATCGAGAGCCAAGTGGCGATATAAACAACATTGTGAGTCGGCACCGACTTGCGTATTAGCTTCTTTCACCGCGCCTCTTTACTGAATATTTCTCACCATATCGTATTATTTACTATCGTGAATGTTGGCATCACCGCCGGCCCATTAATCTCCATATAATTAAATGATCAAGTAAGCTTATATTTAGCCTAGGAAATGGGGCCGCGTACACAACGACTCCCGATCCCCCGTATCACTATAACCTCATAGTCGATCAAGAAAAAAATTGAAATTATAGAAATATAACATTCTATGTTCATGGTCTTCCAATTGTATAGTTAAAAGTTAGAACTGTTTAATTATAGTAGAGAAGTTGCGTTCCTTCCTGATTTAGGCAAGGGAATTCACTGATGAATATAATTAAATTTTGTCAATAAGATTCGAACATCGAGTTTCAATTATTTACAGCGGTTACAACATATCTAGATTTATATATCTGGAAAAAATTATTTGTTTAAAACATTATATATGAGTTTTGTTTATACAATAATTGTAATTTGTTCTTAGAGAGTTGAAAGATAGTATTAAATTGTGGTTTAAGTTACTTTTTAAACTTAGTGTTTAAAATATATGAAGTTTATATTTCATTTTCATTTTAATGTGTTAAATTAGTTGGAATGAATTTTCGTTTTTTTTTAATTATTAATATATTTTTGGTTTGGAATTATAAGGTAAGTAATAACGTTTTTCATATTAATGCGACTATATTCGATTATTATATATTTATACAAGTAACTATTTTCAGCAGAATAGAATAAGAAAAAAACGAATCGCAAATTTTGTTCTCTCTTTAATTTACCCGTCAACAAATTTACAGCATGAGGTTTTGCTCTTGTCTCATGTACGTATTTGTAGTGACTATTTTAATTCTGCAGGAAGCCGACTACGATATGTATACTATAGATAGTCTAGAAATTATGAAGCTTTCTACGAGATTCGATAACGGAGTCACAAAACCATTAATGAGAGTGCTCGCTCGGTGAAATCGTCGAGGAAAAATCCTCAAGTCTTATTAACATAGCAGTAGAGCTAGTTTATTCATAATTGGCGGTTCTCTCTCCCCCCACGCGACGCGGCCACGGTGCCATGCATGCAACTCGCTCCGCCTTGCCCTGTGTACGCTGCGTGTAAATAAATTGCGTTTATAATATCGCGTGACACTGACCTTGCCCGGTGACAATTAAAATTTGCATTTCAACTGTCTGATTGATAACTTTGCTGGGTAAGGCGGCGTTTAATGAGTGTGGGCGTAAGACTCGGGGAAGAATATTCGATTCATCATTTTCCCTTTGTTCGTGCTTCATTTAATATGTTATCGCGAATGTATGTAGGTATGTTAATTTTTAGTTTAATCAATTCTCGGGATAATTTTATATCTATGTTTACTAGATATGTTTAAGGAAAAGTTATATAAATAAACTATTATTGTTAAATATGAATAATATAATTTAATTATATTATCTATATATTTTTATGGTTACATTTCATTTTCTCTATCGTGGTTTGATTGGGATAACGAAGCGATAAATATTTTTTTTGCTTTTTTTATACTTTATAGGTTAGCGTTCACTGATGAGGCGGTTGGTTTGTTTATATCAAATGCGTTTAATTATTTAAATACATTAATATTGATTATTTACATATTACGGTTAGACTACGACGGAGCTGAAATACATGAATTATATAGCATTAATAAACAAGAAAAAACAGAATTTACATATAACGGTTATTGCTCAAATTGGTAAGCTTTGCAAATCGGCCTGATGGCGACGACTGCCGTTGGTATTTAACACCGACAGTCGCCGTAGGTTTTGAACTGTACCGTACTTTTCATCAGGTATTGTACAGTAATTTTGCGGAACTAGTTTAAAAAAAAAGAACTTATTTTAAATCGGTAGTTAAGTGAATTTAGAAATCGGGACAACACCGATTATGGAGAAAATAATGAGATAATGTATTAATTATTATAACTAGTCTTTGCTCGCAGTTTCGCTCGCTTTAATTTAGATTTTACCTATCCCTTAGGAGTAATATATTTTTTCTACATGAAAACCTGAAAGCGTAAAAAAAACAAACAAATTAATACTCGCCTTTATTCTTTATATATGTATTATTATTGTATAAGTACCTATTTTTGTCGAGTCTGCATATAATATGCATTTAATCTTCTGAAAACGAAGAATGTTTCATTTGAACAGAAAACTAATGTGCCGTCATTTGTTTTCGACGAGTGTAACTATTCAGAAATGATATACTATGTTATTTTGTATCAGCCACATAACATGCATTGCCGCCTATATCGGTATCTCAATAGTGACACATGTACGCAAAATATTTTTTAAGTTTGTTTTTATGAGGTGCAACTGTACGATACGCTCATTCCAAAGGTATTCGTAGAAGATACTTAATAAATTATATGCGATATTTTTGTTAAATATGTTGGCTCTCGTCCACTGTGTCTGCTCCTGGGCAGACTGGGCGGGCAGGGCATCACACCCGATATTATTTTATACCATTAAGTATCCATAATGATTTTCTGATTCATTCACATCATTAAACGAGAAATAATATATATTAATATCATCGTAGCTCTTGAGACATTCATTTTCACAGAAATCTAAGATACGTTCACAGTTTTCTCTGGTTCTGTCTCTGTGCAAGCATTTTCTAAATGTTGTGTTTTATGGCCATAAAATCTATGTATGTATGAATGTGGTATTTTGTAGGTGGTAGAGCTACGCTGAAGCTATCACTGGTTTCAGCATGAATGGGTCGGCTCGCCCGGGGTAGTACCACCCTCTCACAGAAAACCGACGTGAAGTAACAGTGGTTGCACTGTTGCGTTTCGTTCGGTCAGTGAGAGCGCCGGAGGCCCACATATATTAAAAGGCCGGCAACGCACTTGCGACTCCCCTGGTGTTGCTAGTGTCTATGGACGGTGGTGATCACTTATCATCAGGTGACCCATCTGTTCGTTTGCCCCCTATAATATATATAAAAAAAAAAAAAATTAGTTCGTTTGAGGCTTAATCAAATGTAAACGACTTATTTTATTGACATAGGATTATTACCATTCGATGTGGAATATTTCGGAGTTGTTCATAGGCTATCTTTTAGATTTGATCGACCCCTTGCCAATTTTAAATACCCACCTAAGTGGGAGGGAATAATCTAGTGTGTTTATATGTTAATAACATATAAATTTAACGATTCGAATATATTTTTTATACTCCATAGGTTAGCGTTTGACCACAATCTCATTTGATGTTAAATGATAATATGGTCTAAATTGGTAGTCACGTTAAGCCTAGAATGGGCTGGCTTTCAAGTGCAACTGCCGGAACACACCAATAGTTGCTTGGCGACAGCTTTTTAACTCGAGGGTTGTAGCTGGCCAGGCGGACTTAGAAAAAGCGCTACCACCATGCTATGGTTTCATCACGATGTTTTCCTTCACTGAAAGCTCCGACCCAGTTGCTAGGATTGGTATCTACGCGCTTCAACACAACACACGTCTGTCCCAACGTTCTGTCCCAACACGCTATCAACTAAGCCATCATCGCTTCAAAATTATTGCATTAAAAGGCATGCGAAACCGCAGGCAGCATTAGTCGTATTATATACGTGTTTATGCAATTGCATTCACGATTTATTTCCAATTTAAAAGAGTTGAATGGCTTAAATAGTTCACACATCATAAAACTACCCGTTGAGTGGTCATCCGTGAATTAGATAAAAAAATGAATATCACCTAAAATGATTAATAAGGAAGGCGACTGATTTTTATGATTCCTACTAATTGGTCGGACAATGTAAACGGCCTTAACGTCGCCCTCTTGCATTTTAATCAGTATTGAAAATAAACATATAATATAAGTTGAATTATGGACATATGGAACGAGAAGAACCAGTCACAATTGCGACAACCAGGCGCCGGCCCCAGTCAATGAAGTTTACAATAATAAACAAAAGTTGGGGGAAACGCGACTCTATTGAATCACAATGAATGTAGAACTCGGATTCACGTTTATAATTAATTGTACCGTTTTTAAATTATACCAATATCGCACACGACGATATTGTCTAAATTAATGGATATATATTTTTTTAATTGACACGGTACAGTAAGTAATATTTATTCCAAGGCTTGAATTTAATAATAAATGTAATGAGATGAATTAATTTAGGTGTTTTATGCCAATTAGGATGATACAACGCAACCTTATGATCCAAGTTAGAATTGTATTTGCATTTATACTACTAAATAAATAAATACTACTATATTATGACGAATAAAATAAAATACAATATTTTCCTATCAGACCGATTATCATCACGACCAATGTATGACCGGCGACTGCTCATGTGTTTTGTCATTATTTGTGAAGTAAAATGAATACTAAAATCGATATTGTGTAAACATTTCCCGTAATCAATTATCCAAATATTGGTAAATCATACAGTAGATATACTACAACGTCATCTGGTGGCGAATTATAATCAAGTAGATAGCATAAAAACTTGCTCCGTGAAAATTCCTTGTTATCCTAATGCTCATATTGATTGGCCAATCGGCGTGGAAGTTTGTCGATCTTAAGTATATATAATATGTTTGTAAAAAGACTGTTGTTTATAATTTTTAAATTTAACACTGAATACAAAGCTGTGGGAAAACACGTTCCAAAAGACATTCTCGAAGTTATTTTGTTTTCTTAAAATCAACTTTGTCATAAATGGTTCGATGGAATGCATCAGTGTTTATTGTAGTCTGAGTAAATGGAATTTCTGGTATGATCAGGAAGATACTAGGCGCCGATGGCTGTCAACCTTGTCTGAATATTGTTTACCTAATTATATGCCAGATACCATAAACCGATATATTCATATCGTCTTTAAATACTTTGGAGATTTCAATGTACTTCTTTGAATATTGAATTTGTGCATAGAAAAAAAAACGGTTCTCATGTCGAACAACTTACCAGTTAACAACGATAAAAATTTTATTTGAAGATAATAATTTTCTTTAATAACTTCTTTAAGTAATAATTTGGATATTAAATGACCTTATAAAAATCTACGTATCTTCCGAGTTACTTGGATATGTACGATTTGTGAGTTGCAAAACACAATGTTAATTCGAAAAATTATTTTTGATTTTAGTTTTATAGAAAAAATTGAGTAAGCAGTGATTCTTACTTTTAAAAACACAATAATGTTTCTTTCCTCCATACTTTCTTTATTGTTTATATAAATTATTAGAGAGTATATATAAATAATCTAAAATTACAAATCTGTAAAATGTATATACAATATACAGATATGTAATGCTATCGTTGTCGATGCAGTGTTTGCTTTGTCGCTTCAAGGATATTATTGCAATGACATTTACATATAAAATTCACGATAATTAGACATGGCGTCGAGTGTAAAAGGACGATTATTATTATTGTAGTTTACTAAAAGTTAATATCTTTTTGAAGTTATATTTCTTTTGGCGCATTAGGGGAAAATGATGAGAGTAAATGCTTACGATGCGCGCGCACACCGTCACGAAAAACCGACACTCTGAAGTTAGCTATAGTCAACATTTTATTCAAAAAAAGTATGTATGTATTAAATACCTTTTTTCTATTGTTAGTGTCGTTTTTTCTACAAACATGGAATAAGGCGAAAGATATCATTTTTGAAAAGATTTTTATCTTGTTACGTCAAAGAAGTATAACGTTTAACGCGTGTATATAAGTACACACACACTTTTTTTTATATTTTAAACCTGTTTTTTTTAACAGTACATCAAAGTAAACAAGAATACTAAGACAATTATCATTTACCTTCAATAATTACTTACATCCTCGTTATTATAACAGAACATTAAATATGGAAATGGTGAAGTAAAGACTACTGATAATATTGTTAATTATTTCAAAATATTTAAAGAAAGAATGAAGTGATAAAATAAAGATTCCGAACAGAATCTTTAGGAAAATTAATACGTAATAAAAGTCAGCTTAATACATTTTTTACGTAAATCTGAAATTCATTTGGTCGTTCAAATTCTGTGAAAAAGCTTTGTGAACGCAATGAAGTGTTGATTTTACGAAGTGTCAACGCAACTCTGTGTAGTAAAAGTACAGGTCAACAATGTATTTAATTTGATACAAAAATATATAAATAACGATGGCGTCAAATTGATTGACTGTTTGTCTTAACATTTTTACCTAAAATCACAACATTCCTACTACGAAGATACCCTTTTAGTTATAGTATTTTTTTTTAATAATTATTGAAGTTTATCATGAATTCTGTAGTTTATTTTTATGAACAGATTCTGTTAGAGTCTTGTAAGGAGGGACATGGTACGTATATTTCTCAGTAATGAGATAAAGCTTATTATTTATTCCTATAATTATAATGTAAAAACATTTACAATAAAGTAATTTACAACAAGAAATACGATTAACAAGAAATGGATGAATGATGATATAACATTATTATGTATATATCAGTTTATTATTATTTAGCTTATGTGCAAAATTCTATCCATCTTTCTCTCATAAATAATTCAATTCAAATTTCTTTGTTATTTGTTTAATATATTGTGTCCCTGTTTTGCTGCATTATGCCATCACATTTTTACCCTTATCCCACCTAAGTAGGGTCGGCATCTCTATCATCTCAGTATTCACATTTTTTATAGACATAATTCTTCATACAATCTATCTTTTTCAGTCTTCCTGTACTCCTAAATCAGCCTATCTTCATACTTAAAACTTTTCTGGTTACATGACTTTGATATCTCCTCATGACATACCTTTTTGTTTTATTAACGTGGGGAAATCCTTTATAGATACCCATCCTCCCGGGGGAGAGAATGGTTTATGCCCGACTCGCACGGACTAAAACCCCACGGTGTACCATCCACCGCTTTAAGCTTTAAGGGGCCATGCTGTGCTATCACCATGCCGCCCCAAGCGGTCAGCCCGGCAAAAGATAGACGCCGGGCTCCATCTTTATAGGGAGGTACACTGGGTACACGACCAGCTACCTCCCCTCGTCCACCGAACCTGTGCAATGAAGAGACGGGCCCTCCTTTGGCGGAGAGGGCCGTTGAGAGGTTCCACCTGTCGGGCTCTCTCCGCCGTCTCCTTCTGCGAGGAGACCTCTTCGCAGACCGGTGGCCGCAACCCCCTCCCACGCAGTACACTCGGACAGATGACATGCCTTTTTTTTTTTTTTTAATGTGGGAAGAAATCCTTCATTGGACACCCACAGCCCTGGGGAGCTGTGGGGTGTCAGACTCTTACTGACTAAAAAAACCCACAAGATACCGTCTGCCGCGCTATGGAGTGGCACGGGATCGAACAAGCAAGCACCAAGCCACCCCGGCGACAAGGCCCAGCGCGAACGCCCTGACCGCGACGACAGCCCGGTCAAGCTGCCTACCCGTCTACCGAACCAATGTGCAATGGAAAGTCAGGTCCCCAGCCCCTTCCCTCCTTGGTCCGGTTTGGCAGTCAAGGGGTCACCCCCTCCAACCACCACCACCTGTAACTTTTTTACGTGGTTTTCTACCACGGTGACTTTTTAACGAGGTTTTCTCCCTCTCCCTCCGCCCGAAGGCCACCCCTCTGTCACTTTTTAATGTGGTTTCCTCCCACAGGAACTTTTTAATGAGGTTTTTCTCCCTCTCCCTCCGCCCGAAGGCCACCCCTCTGTCACTTTTTAATGTGGTTTCCTCCCACAGGAACTTTTTAATGAGGTTTTTCTCCCTCTCCCTCCTCCCGAAGGCCACTCCTCTGTCACTTTTTAATGTGGTTTCCTCCCACAGGAACTTTTTAATGAGGTTTTTCTCCCTCTCCCTCCGCCCGAAGGCCACCCCTCTGTCACTTTTTAATGTGGTTTCCTCCCACAGGAACTTTTTAATGAGGTTTTTCTCCCTCTCCCTCCGCCCAAAGGCCGTCCCTCTGTCACTTTTTAACGTGGTTTCCTCCCACGGTAACTTTTTAACGAGGTTTTCTACCTCCCTCCGCCCGAAGGCCTCCCGTCTGTTTTTAACGAGGTTGTCTCCTCAACACCCGTAACTTTTTAACGTGGTTTTCTCCCACGGTGACTTTTTACCGAGGTTTCCTCCCTCCCACCGCCCGAAGGCACACCCGTCTGTAACTTTTTAACGTGGTTTTCTCCCACGGTGACTTTTTACCGAGGTTTCCTCCCTCCCGCCGCCCGAAGGCACTACCCTCCGTAACTTTTTTACGTGGTTTTCTCCCACGGTAACTTTTTAAGGAGGTTTTCTCCCTCCACCCTCAGACGGGCGAACCGAAGCAGGCCCGTCCTAACCCCATCCCCTGTCCTCTCTGATAAGCAGAGGGGTACTGCGAGGGGCGCCGTCTGCCGGGGTATACGCCCCGACCCGGTTCTGGAACCGAGCCCCAGGAGTGTTTATCGGCTCTCTAGCCTAGATCCGTAGTGTTCTGCTAGACAGGGTCACCTCGTGTAGGATGTGGCTCTTCACCACGCACTGACGGTCTTGGGAGGCAGGCTAAGGCTCCACGGGGGAACTGTATTCGCCTGTGGGTCCACCCCCTGCGGTTCCGAGGTACAAGTATCTCATCCCCACTTGACCCCACAGATGACATGCCTATACTATACTAACCTATTACTCGTAACCTATTACTCCTTAACTTCTCTGTCACTGATGCATTTTAAGCTCCCTCTGATACAGTCATTCTAATCTTATCCATTCAAGTTACACAACACGTCCATCTTAACATTCGCATCTATGCCAGATGTAATCTCTCTCTCCACTTCTTTCGTAGCCTAGTTCTCAGATTGATACATCTGATTTTAACTGCATTATATATTTGTTACAATAATACTTTGGTATCAGAATATTGCAATAACTAAATATTCGCTTGTATAATTTATTATCAATCTGTGCTTAATAAATAATGTCCAGTGTAAGTCTAGTTGAATAAAATATTTCGACATTTCTCCTTTGGGGAAAACTTATGATATTAAACGTTTTGATCCAAGATCATACTTATGCATGGTGTTCGTATTTACCTTTGTCCATACATGTTCCATGTAGTTCGTGTGGGTCGCGGCTCCGGTCGAGTTGCAAAACCTTAGTAATAAAGGACATAAGAAAATTAAACACATACTTTTTTTAAGTAAAGGTAATGATAGAAGATTCACACATTAATACAAATCATCAAAAATATAATATCTAAGAGATATATTCATATTTCGCTGATTTCATTATGTATATAACCGATACCTAATTATGAAAATAAATAAAAAATGTACGGATTTCATATTTGTAACGTAAAACATAGGTTAGAAACAGCGGTGGGTGGGTAGGGGCTCGCTAAATCATTTGTCAGACTAAGGGGTCGTGTAATGAAAAAGGCTGAAAAACACCGAGTTAGAGCATACCCATGGTAATCTATATGAAATATGGTTTATACAATAAAATTTGCTTTCATAGTCAAAGTTTATAACGACGGAAAAATATTTACTCTTGCAGCGAATTCTGTGTATTTCGAGGTTTTATTGACATTATCACCCGTCCGCGTCATGTAAATACTAAGACAATATTAATTCATTTATATTTTAGTACCATTAGTTTTTATAATGGGCAATTACTTGTGTTCCCGCAACTTTGAAATCAAGTTAATTAATTTCGTTCACACGACGTATGAGGTCAACATTTGTTTTGCAATTCATTTTATCTAACAAAATAAGAATCCTGTTAGTAAGATAATTGACAATTAACTGCTTAGCTTAATTAAAGGTGTAAGTATGTTAATATGGGGAGATACTGTAAGGTAAATGGAGACTCATTCGCGGTTATAGAACTGTATATTAATTAACCTTTTGATATATTTCAATATATTTGAGTATAATAAAACTGACATTGAAATAGGTATTTATGGCTAATATACGTATATTATTGACGTGATAATGTCTTAAAAATCGATGAACACCGGGTGCACGCACGAGAAAGCATGACTCATTGTCACGTTCCGCCTGCGCCGAGAACGCTGCACAAGCGATAGAGAGGTGCGATCGACCTGAGCGTTCGGCTTGTGTCGCATCTCTTTATCTTCCACTTCATCGGTAATTCACTGATAATAATTCGATACAATTCATGAAAGTACACAATGTTTTCTTACGACGTTATCACATAAAATTATCGTCCGCAAGCCGACTTTATAGACAACCAATTTTTTATAACGAAATCTAATGGCGTAAAAGAGTTTTTAATTAAAGTAAAATCCTTTTTGCTAAGCTTAGTAATTTTAGAAGTGATTTTTATTTATATAAGTTAAGTTTTTTACCAATCAGTAATAAACATATAAGTATGTTATTTACGTACGTAATATATTATGTAGAATGTTGATTGAAAGATTTAAAGTTAAATTAAATGATCAATGCTATGACTGTAAAAATACAATTAATTTAATATATCATATTATAATATATATGAATGTAATACGAGAAATCTAGTATTATGCAGGTGTGGATTATTACATACAGATTTATATAAAAATTAATGAAATGTCCCAATAGACCGCACGCCGACTTGTAATGATTAGTTATACACATATTAAATATTGTCTTTTGATTTTATTTTTAATATCGTGTTTTTTAATATAAATGAAGTGGTTTTTAATGTCTATCAATATTTAAATAGTATCATCTTGATCTTTTGAACAAATAGCCTGTTTAATTTATTTGAGGCTCGTTCATAGCAACGGTTTTTATGGTTTTTTTCCTTCTTGATGGTTTTGATTTATACTGTAATTTTTTTATATAAAAAGGGTTTTATTTATTTTTGACAAGATAAATGTACATTTTCGTTTTTTCTTCTTATTGGTACAAATACGATACTTTGTACTTGTACTGAGTTTGTCTATTAAATTCTGAGAATAACTTGTATATTCGTGTTTTAATAATAAATAGCTTAGTTATGTAGACTTCATTATTCTGTAATAATATCTCATGTCAATTAATAATATATTAGTTTTGGTATATTTTTGTTTTATTGATATTACATATGGTGGTACGTTTATATAATACAAGAATAGTATGATATAGGTACTATTATTATATGCTACTCTAGGAATTTATGTACTTGAAAAGTAATTAGACACAAATATTGACCGGCATTGTACTTGAATTGAATATATTTACAAAATATCATTTGCTCACGACTTCGCGTTAATCTATATTTGACATTTCCTTTAGGAATAGTACTTTTTTCTACATTAAATGTACACGATGTCTTTTTCTGTACCCTTGGCAAAGTGCATGCAAAATATCATGATAATCGGATTAGTAAGGTCAGTGTAGTGCATCCATGATAAGGGTTCAATTTACATTAGTATCATTAGTTGATTCCCCTGTATTATTATTGTTTTTATAAAGTATACGACGATATCGATCAAATGAGACGGTCAAAGTTATTATTATTACTGTAGCTAAACACCTGTCGATGACACCCGATACCTTTATGTTTTACATAATATCCGCGCGTTACCGCAACCGTCTCGCGTCACATCTCACGACGACCGAGGCCCTGAACTGTACGACTGTACAGCTAGATATTATTGGACGCGAATTTGAACCTAAGGTATCGTTAAAATGATATAGTTATTGATAATCAGTTTAAGTTTTTCAAAGTATTCAGTTGTTTATTATGTTTTTATAATAAATAAATTATAAGCTATTTTTATATAGGTTATGGCTATTTATTTACAGTTTATATTTATTGGTAATTGACAAAAATTATAATATGTCTTATTTGATGACATAACCCACTTCTATTTTGCCACACACTATTTTAATCTGTCCAACTGTACAAACTTGACTGAAGGATAAACATTTGAACACACACACTCTCACTTTTATAATATATTTAAGACATTAAATTCGCTATTAATGTCCTCGAGATATGTATCTGGTTCTTGTACTTTGTGAATGTTAATAAAATTATTAAGCAAGATTAAGGATAAAGAATTCCATAATTTTTATTACTAAGCTTGTGTTGCCCGTAGCTTCGCTCATGTTAATATAAGTTTGAACTATCCCTAGCCGGGCCTGAGAAGATGGGTCGAAGGGGGCTTTAATGAGTAGGAGTCTTATACTACCCACTCTCTCCTCCGGGAGGGTGGCGTATCCATGACGGATTTCCCCCCAAAAAAAAAGGTTTGAGCTATCCCTATAGAATATTCTATCTACTCAACGATCCTTTATGTACCCCTGACAAAGTTTATGAAAAAAAATCATGACAATCGATTGAATAGTTTAGGCTTGCAAGCGTGACTAGCAAACTCACATTCATATTTATTATATTGGTAACGATGGTCAACTAAATTTTTATGTATCGTGCACATCTCATTCAGCAGTGAAATATTTATTCCTGTAAAATTTGAAGTAATCTCTACACTTTTTTAAATCAGAGTACGATACAGTAACTGCGCTTAACCTGATGTACTTGTTTAATACAAAAACAACGGTCCACTGGTCGACGTCAATGTTATTCCGGTCTACACGCCCTTCGGTAGCTGGATATATTCTGACTACAAATCAAAAAGAGAGTCACTGTGATGCATTAATTACCGTGTACATCAGAGTTCCCCAAACATTTTTGTCTCGTAGACTACTTCCCATGTTTTTCGCTATCTGTAGACCCATTATATATTATACATTGTATTTAGACAATATTTATTTGCAAATTTCTCTTTTTTAAATATATGTTTTTGTTCATTGACGTAGATAGATATGTCTTTACTATAGAAGGAAGTATTATTTAAGTATATAGTATCGTATATAGAATTGCTCCATTCAAAGAAAGCCAAAATTAAACTCACGACCCGCTTAAATGAGATCTATTATCGTTGACCACCAAATGCTTCTTATAAATACTCAATTTTTTTGTACCCGCTTACGAATTGTGAACCCCCATTTTTTTACGCCAACGTAGTCTCCCGTCGAGTCTTTCGTGGAGCCCTGGTCCACCTGTACCATTTTGGGAACTAGGGATGTTCACGGTGGTGACGATCTAGTCGCGTACAGACACCAGACCCCGCTTGATTACTAGATATACCCTGGTTGATTCCGGAACGCGACACGATTAAGCGTATAGCTATGGCGAGTATCACGCCTGGTGTATCACATTAGCATATAAGAGACTGCACTGCAGGCCTATAGGTCTCTTTCCGAAGGAAGCTATGGGCATAATCACCACGCCAGCCCACGAAGTATTGGTGTTTTCAAACTCCGAGAAATCCCCAGTTGTATATTTTCCCATATACTGTGGTACTACAGGAGCGTTTCTCAGGTTCAAGATTACGCACAATGTTTTTCTTCACCGTCAATCGATTACCAATTAAATTAATAAGTGTACGTGAATGCCGAAAAATTCGTTGTATATCGAACTGAAATTCCATCGGTCAAACCACTCGACCACCTTGACTTTTTTTTATTTTATTTTTATTTATGTTAGTCGATAATAATGCAATACTAAAAAAAATAGATCATTTCTTGGAATGTTTGTCTTTCAATTACTAATTTAAAGAAAACTGAGAATAAAAATTAAATACCTATTGTACATCATTCAGATCTAATCAGTTTGGATCAATTATGAATGTATTTTATGATTTTACAGTATTATATTCCGATGACATAAGATTGATAGATTAATTTCACGGAGCATCAGAGTGGGACAATGAGCACACAATTAGTATAACAATCATTTTGTGAGTGGGTGTGTGAACTGAATGATACAGTGATCAAAGTAATTGACTGATCGGCTGTAACTATAGACGTCGGCCACCGCCTACGCCGCAACATAGCTACTGCAACACTATTTACAAAGTACAACATACTATTTTGTTTTTTTTTTGTTTGAGATTGGTTTTTTTTCTGTGGTTTATAGTTCTTACCTCATTATTTTATACACTAATCATATATTTTATATTTGCTCCATAAAAATTCACTTCACGATAATTAAAATTGATGGGAAGTGGTGGTAGAGTTTATCCGTTTCTTCCTCTTCTTACCCTTATACCACCTAAGTAGGGTTGGCACAACATGTTTGTCATGTTGTGATGTATTATTTGGCTTAATTTTTATGATCGGCCTCCTCCTTGACATCAACCCTCCTTGGGATTATCCTGTAGTATTATGGTTTTTGTTCAACGTTGGTGACTACTATTACAATTTCCCTGCGTGGCTCCAGGATTTTGTTTTGTGTAACCGGTGTATATTAACTTAATTAATGAAGTTGGTATCTTTCGGAGTATTCACTGTCCAATCATTGATACAATGAACCATTTCAATAAAATAAAATGTTAAAAAATAAATACAAATTACAAAAACTAAGTTAAATATAAATATGGTTATAAATCGTTTATAAGCGCCATCTCGGGGCATAAATGGAATAAAGTATTTTTGATTTTAATGGTACATAATTTTCTGTCATATTACTGTACCATTGGACTGTGCAAGTTACGGATATAAACGGGATAATTTGAAAACCCGACGCACCAACCGAAACGAGTCACTGATGTACGACGATAGTTTTGTGGTCGCGTACCGTCGAGTGCTCCACCATCCCCATTAATTATGGTGACTGACGGATGTAATGTAGTCTATACTGTTAGTACCTAGAGAGGCTGTTTAACGGATCGCTTCTGTGTTCCAGCTATGAAGGCTTAATATCGAGATGGTTTATTATAAACTAGAGCACCACAAACATTAAATTCAAGTGTTTGTTGTAAATATTAAAATAAATTGTTGTCAGTATAAAACGTCCCAATGTATTTTGTGACACATATAATAATTATCGCATTCGTATCGTCGGATATTTTCACTCGCGTGAAGAGAGAGATTGTAACTAGTCAGCGTGTCGGCGCCGCGAATGTCAAAATATCCTGCTTAAGGCTAAATCAGTACGATAAAGTTATGTTCTGCCCATATTTTTGCTGAAATACGGTGTACGGCTCTTATTCAGACCTTTTATGTGGACAATTTATTCGTTCGAGATCCGCACGTTTTAATTAGTCGATTATATACTTCTGGCGGTGTGAGGTGCAGATAAATAATATGTACCGTGATCTATGCTATGCTATAGAAGAAGAAGTATGAGTTAATTTTTGCCACGATTTTTGGGTTTTAATATGTTCAAATATAAAGGTATAAAGATTTTTGAAAAAGTTTGCAGGAAAATGGAAGTATTTGATATTTTAATTTAAAAATAAAAACAAATGCATTAGTCCAGTTGTTACAGTAAATAGGGAATTGCATTGTGTTATTTATGTATCGAATATATCTATTTAACAATAGTTTGCATTTAGATAATATTAGAGTATAGGTACACATTTTTTCCTTATATCCGACGGAACCACAACAAACTTCCATCAAATTGACTCGATTCGGTGAGTCCCATTTTAGGTTCAGTTTGTACCTTCAGCTTCTATTGGTAACAATTAATTCCTCGATAGTTTCCTTTCTTCATGGACTGTAGTTTATTTTTATGTAGTCAAGTGCATTATTCTGCTGAGATTGTTTGGAAAAAAATTACTTATAAGTTCGGCAACATCAATACAACATGGCTATTGATACGGGCTGATAGTAATAGTGTTAACTTCACGAAATCATCTTACTTAAATTTGACATAACGTTCAATTTGTCTTTGATGTTTAAAAATATGTTCTGATGGAAAATTACAGTTGATGTATCATTTAGAAACATTCGAATGTTCTTAATATTAAAATAAAAATAAATCGGATTCGTATCGAGTACAAATTCCATAAACAGATCGTGAAAGAAGCATAAGACGAGCGTCGCCAATACTTCATTTTCCCGGCGAAGCGTTTCTGGCTTATCGCCAACATTTCCGAGAAAACGAAAGGAAGGTTACGCGATGTCTCGTCTCACTTTATATGCCGAAATCATGTCAGAGATAATAATTTAATGTTTTTACAAAAATAAATGTCCCATGCATCGTGTACATGTATCGAGTTAATCGTCTTGGAGTAGATTTTAGCTGATAATCTGTAGCGTCTGAGAATCGTAAAATGTTGTGAAACATTTGTGCAACAATTGATTCCAACAGAGTTAACTAATTATATTTTTGCAATATTTATAATATCACTTGTAATTTTTTATTGTGGCGTTTGATTGTCATATAACTTTGTCAAAATTGAAGTAATCTTACTTAATTTCTTTCTTTATCTAGCATGCGAGCTCACTTTGCAAGAATACTTTGTGACTCAAATTGCGATTATTCTAAGAACTCTAAACAAATTAGTGTGTAATTTGTAAATTATAAGCACTAGTTATTTTTATTATCGATAAATTAATTGTATATCTGCATGATAATAGCTATATTTGTGTTGGAATCATAAACGGAATACCGGTCTGAAACGCGCTAAACTTGTAAGTGGCTTTAGTTCTACATCTACAAGCACTTAACTCGTATTCATGAGAAGAAAGACCGATAATGGGTCTAGACATGTCTATCACTAATATCCTGGAGTGGAATACGACGCCGGGTGCGGCGCCGCGCCGGCCCCTCCATCCTTATTACTATACTAACAATCTCGTGGGACGCTATCTCTATTGATTTTATGTCACTGAACCAAAGCGCAGAGGGAATGTTATTATAATTTTATTCCTATTCAAATGCGAAATGCAGTGACCGTTATTATTCAGAATATCTCGTATGTCCGTTATCTTCTGCTCAGGGTTAAAAAGAAATCGTAATAGTTATGTTTAAAATTATATTGTAAATACTAGTTGTGTCAGTGACTTCGCACGCATGTGTCATAATTTTTTACCATTATAATATGTTGCTTTTTATTAATGTTTTCCGCGTTCATACACCTACACGTATTATAGCGAAAAACCGAATGGTATTAAAGTAAATCTGCTTTGATGCCCCATCTAATCATGATTTATATTAAAATATAGGCCTAAATACCTTCTGCAGTAAAAATACTTAGGTGAGCCAATTTTCGGGGTTCTTGGTCAAGCGATGTTAGAGATAATGAATCTCATCCAACATCCATTTGTATTTTTTACATTGGTTGCTTAAAACGAAAATATTATGTGACGAATTTACTGGATATGTCAAAATCACTTACATCGAATTTATGATTACTGTCCTTGTCAATCTTTTTGGCCGAACTAAACATAGCCGCAAATTCGGGCTTACGCGTAATATAGTCAAGTGCCTAATACCAAACGAAGTTAAAATATTATTATGGGAATCTATAATTAACCTATTTATTTATTTAAATTTTGTTAAGGGGCAACAGCCATATTCCTAAGCAGGCATTGGACTGAAATCCCTAGGGTAGGCGGAGACGTGCTCGACCTAAACAGACCTGGCAAAGATCTGTGCTCTCAAAGTCTGCTATGGTTGGACTTACTTGGAATGAGGTAAAGCATGAAACCACTGTCAGAACGAGATGGGAAATGCATTGTGTCTGCCTTCTGCCCCGACAGTTTGTGGAGATGGATCTCAAGACCGAGAAAGAGAGTAATTTATCCTTAAGTTGCCTCGATGCTATCACTACATATTATAAAACAAAGTCGTTCGCCGCGTCTGTCTGTTTGTTCGCGATAAATTGAAGAGCGGTCTTCACCAATAGATAGAGTAATTCATGAGGAAGGTTTACTATGTAATTTGTTAAGGTTTTGTGTAATTTGGTTAAAATATAATGATTATTGTTGAAAGGATCAGAAAAAGTCAAGCTGCCTTAAGCGTTTCATGCACATAAGTATATATTTGTTTATTATCAGGACAGGACAACGTCCATCGGGCCTGCTAGTATATTTATATAATTGATTATATATGTATATAATAATCAAAATTTCCCGTCTGCGGTCTTCAGAGCGGTCAAAAAGTTTGGCGCGGACTGTAATGAAGTTGGTCTCATTGAATATAATCAAAATAAACTTGTAAACTAAAATCGAACGAAGACTGGCATCAAGAGCAATATGTTCTCACGCAACTCGTACAAGTCTTTATCAGTGCACTTTAGAAGTGGGGTTAATTAAATAGTTACTAGAGTAGGATAAAACGACGCCTATTTATGGAGGCCGGCCACCTTATCGACCCGAGTATCTGATAACCAATCTCTCCGCGGACTACTGATCACACGATGTTTGTATTTTCGCTAAGATTCCATCTGATGTTTCAATTAATGTGATAAATGTTATTCGTTTATACCGTGTATAGTATAATTAATATATGTATTTTAAATGTATTCATTTTCTTTCTGCATTTTATTAATTTTGCTGTTTCGGAAACTTTATTTATTTAAAAGTGTTTTTGAAATGAAATGATTGTCGAAACATCATTAATGTTAATCTTTTTCCTATTATAAAATATATTCTATATTATATTAAAAAAAAACAAGTAATACTACATAAGTGCACGTTAAGAATTTATTAAAATGTGTTAGCAGTCTGAAGCGTATATTAAAAGTATATTTGTTAGTCTTTTTGCAGTACATAGGTCCATAGGTACACTACATACCTTCATTTTAACACTACGATACGCAACTTTTATTTTTAGATGTTTGCTCACAAGTTCGGTATGTAAATGCAACTTGTGTTAACCTGCGCTTCGCGGATACGGTTGCCTGTTAAATTATAAATCATATGTGTTAAGTGTTATTGAGATCATTCTATCGAATCCAAATCAATTTAACTGGAATATTTCAATTTTATTTTCCATACAAAACCCCGTGTTGGATTTTGATAGCGTTTCTCGTGACACTCTATGAATAATTTTACCCAAATTAGAATGTGGAGAAATAACTGCGCGTTTGATCCGATAATTGCAAGATAACATGCAATGTTGCATTTATTGTAGACGATGAAGGATTTAATTTTTTCCTGTTACATGTGCTATCAACAAATATGTGTTCTTGCGACGAAACTTTTCGTTCTATATTTTGCAGTTGTTATTGAAGATACACTATAGATGAATACAAAAGATAAAAACGTACGTTTTCGTATCGATGGAGGCCATTTTGAGTAACGTAATTTAAATACGCAAGCGACTTATTTTTCCTAGCGGATTCTGTAGCTTCATTACAACGGCTGATGTCTAATCTTTGCAAGTCATGGAAGAAATTCAGCTTCATAATATCGATATAAGTAAAACCTCAGTAATGACTGTGGGTTTGAAGGATGTACATTTACAAATATATTTAAATAAGTTCTTACGCTCTGAAGCAGATAGAGAAGATTAAGTATTTGCGAAGTAATAGCATTCAGGTGCGACTTTGATGAAGAAATTTATGCAAGCATCGAAACAGCTTCAGTTTTTCTTGGTCAGCTTAGTTCAAAAATTTTCTGTTTTCACGTTAGCGTCAAACATCTTCCTTTATTTGGCAGTTGTTCAGGCAAATCTGTTCATACATCTGAAATACATCATGCGTATATACTGGTTCAATAGTGTTAGAAAACCTGACGTCCTTTGTCGCGCTTGAATGGAAATCGATTACTCAGAAAGGGGTAGAATGGAGATTTTTTTAATCACTAAAATTATACATTTGACGGTACAAAAATAAAGAGGATATTGAAATTATGCGTAATAAAAGAAATAATAATAAATAGATTATAATAATAATAGATAATTATGTCTAGTAAAGTTAGCTAATAATAACTCGAAAGTATTTTTATATTTCCTTCAATAAAATATCTCATTTACAATTATTATTAAGATTATTTCCTTTTTTGCAAACTTAGTTTAATGAAACCTGTTATATATTTCCAAAACTCTGTGATAAAAGAAGCGTTTCCATTTAAAATTCACAAAAAACTTGATATTCATACCAAAATTACATTTATAAATTATATAGAATTATAATGATGTAACAATCATTTTTTTTATTGTTACAGAATGTTTATTCGGCAAACAAGCTATGGAACTGGGATCCAAATGGTTTGCTGACCTCGGTCCACCCTTCGGTGTTATGTATTGCATCAAATGTGAGTGCGTAGCGGTACGTATTAGCTGTTAATATCAATCACTTCATATCTTTATAACTTAATTATATTGTATACTTTTAGACTAATTGTAGAAAGAGACAAAAATGTTCTTCGAAAGAGTAACTACTTCTTTATTTATTATTTAATTGTTTAGTACACATAAGGAAGGGTTAAAATTTCAAAGAATGCAGAGAATTGATTAATGGAATATTACCTAGAAGTAATTTTTACACTTGCTATACTGTTTGTTTTGGCGAAATATTGGTCACGAAGAATATTGTAATGTATATCGAAAATTGAAGACTCGGTATATAGAGAATCTTCGCTGTATATTGTATAGTCGCCAATTGTTGAAATAATGGTCTAGTAATGTTAATGTACACTTGCTATAGCCTTACATTAATAGTCTTTCGTTTCGCTTGGGTGTTATTGCCATTAATGAAAAGATAGATTTGAGAGTTTTATAACTTTTTTAAAATTATAGTGTTGATAAATATTAAAATATTTTACAATGTTTTATTTTAGTAGAAGAATACTAAGTAGTCTTCTTTCATACGTGTCCAGCATATATTTTATATACGAAATAAGTTTCTAAATAAAAATACTGTCTTTACAAAGACATTTGTAAATTGATTATTTACACCTCAGGTACAAAAGAAGCGCCGAGTTGTGGCAAAAGTAAATTGTCGAAATATTAAGAACGAGTGTCCTGAGCCTTCTTGTGATACACCTGTGCTATTGCCAGGCAGATGCTGTAAAACTTGCCCGGGCGATGTTAACCGTGAGTATCTTTTATTTTCTAATACTTGATATTGGTAAACTTGCATTTTTGGCAAAGGATAATAAGTGTTGCATAAGCAACATTAGTGAGAAATATATTCAGTTTGATCACATTTAAATAGCTGATCTTTTATCGTACGTGTCGATTATATGAATATTTTTAAATATCTTAATGACGAGGCAAATTCAATATATTTTATTTTACTTTTTTAAGAAAATATTAAATGTTTTATTTAGTTTGGAGACAATTAAAACGCTAAGGTCAAATACCTACTCAAATCATAATTTAAACAGCGTCCGATCAGTTCGTTGGAACAGTACGATTGAGGTAGGGGCTAGTTTTATCTGTAATGTTCAGAAGTGAATTGGGTGCCTTTCTGGATATATTAGTCGAAAACTAAGTTTTTTCGTGTATCATAAAACTTTTAGTAATTTTCGTCCAAACGCCGTGATTTTTTACTTCTTCCACAAGATCTGCCTCATAATTAAGTATTTTGCCAGAACAAAGCAATAGCAAAGTTCGCTAAATATAAATTTCAAAATGGTAAATAAAGATTATGTACTAGATATAACCAAGCTTAGCAAAGCGATGACAGTAATGTAATATATGTTTTTTTTACAAATACATATATAGAGAATAGGGCACATTTAACTTCCATTATAATTGGTACATAATTTGAATTTTACATTTTGAAACCGATATTTAGCAATTTTGCTATCGCTTTGGTTTTATGAAATACTTAATTAAGGGAGGGAACGTCATTAGCAAACGAGGTATTCAGTTTCGTACAGCTGCATAGCATTATTACCATAATATTATGTAGGTCACGTGTTGTAGATGAAGTCTTCTCCTTGTATGGTATACTGTAGCAAACAGGCACCTTGTCTATTGTTAAGTAGTCACTGTAGTCTACAGTAACTATTAATAAAGAATCTTAGCAATACCAGTATTTTAACTGAAACCAGCACTTAATAATTTGCTATTTGTTAGGCTTATGTTGAAGCACAGTCATGCAGGCATTACTGTTTTATAGCAGGTGATGTATGTATGTAATATGGTGAGCTCTGAACAATATTGCACATGTATTAATTTTAAATATATTTTAAGGTATTTTAATAAATAGGTTTCATGGCCCCAGTCCTGTGGGACAGATTCATTTATTGCCCTCCCTAAGTCCGGCCCAGCACACATTTCTTGTTTGACTTTTAATATAAAGCGAGAGGTGCTATTCAAACTTTTTATATAACGATGATGTTTATTAAATTAAGTCCGCTCAATTTAGTAAAATATCATCGCGATGTTACGAATCGTAGATCACGTTAAGCGTTATTAAGTATTAATTAGGCTAGAATACATTTATTTGGGCCACTCAGTCAGTGCTTGTTGGCTGGACAGTTCCCGATGCCCTGGAAGTGGGGGCGGGTCTGCTTGTTGCGGAAGGAAGGCCGCCCCCCGGACTGCGCGTCCGCATATCGGCCCCTCGTGCTGCTGGACGACACCGGGAAGGTGCTTGAGAGGATTATATCCTCCCGGGTCGTCCAGCACTTGGAGGGGGCGGGGCCAAATTTGGCGGACGCGCAGTACGGCTTCTGAGCAGGGCGTTCTACAGTAGACGCCCTGACCCTCCTGAAGTCGCTGTCCGCAGAAGCGACCTCCCAGGGAGAGAGAGTCCTAGCGGTGTAGGGAGGTCGCCTATGTGGATGGCGGCAGGAGAATGGTCCGGCGGGAGACAGGGTGTGGGGTTCCACAAGGGTCGGCCTTGGGCCCACTCCTGTGGAACCTGGGCTACGACTGGGTGCTCCGCGGCGCGCTCCCTTGGGAGCGCGCATTATATGCTACGCGGATGACACCCTAGTCGTAGCCCGGGGGGAGGGAGAGTGGGGGAATTTGGTGCGCCTGGCCACGGCGGCCACAACCGTCGTGGTCGGGCGCATCCGCAGATTGGGCCTCAGGGTGGCTCTCGATAAGACCGAGGCCATATTATTTCACGGGCCTCGGCGAAGGCCACCTCCAGGGGCCCACTTATTGGTGGATGGCGCCCGTATCAGGGTGGGGACCCAGATGAAGTATCTGGGCCTCACCCTGGACGGGCGCTGGCGGTTTGAGCCCCATTTTGTGGGGCTCAGACCGCGCATAGCAGAGGTGGCGGCGGCACTCGGCCGGTTGCTCCCCAATGTGGGGGGGCCAAGTGCCGGGTGCCGCCGACTCTACATGGGAGTCGTGCGGGCGATGGCCGTTTACGGGGCTCCAGTGTGGGCCGACGCCCTCGGTGCCACCAACGTGCGCGCGCTGCGGGCTGCGCAGCGCATTGTGGCACAGAGGGTGATTCGGGGATACCGCACCGTGTCCTAGTCGGCGGCCTTCACGCTCGCCGGCTCCCTGCCTTGGGAGCTGGAGGCAGGGGTTCTTGCCGCCGTGTACGAATTCACGGCGGCAAGGAAATGTTTGGGGGAGCCTCCGGCTCCCAGGGAGATAGAAAGTAGGAGGAGACAGGGGAGGGAGGCCGCTATAGAGCGGTGGCGGCAGGACCTGACGGACGCGCTGTATGGACGATATACGGTGGACGCCGTCCGCCCGGTCCTGCCGCAGTGGTTAGAGAGGAAGTGGGGCTCCCTGACGTTCCGACTGGTGCAGGTGCTAACCGGCCACGGCTGTTTTGGCTGGTACCTGCACCAGATCGCTCGCAGGGAGCCAACCGCCGCATGTCACGAGTGCGGCGCTGAGGAGGACACCGCGCAGCACACTCTGTCTGAGTGTGCTGGGTGGGAGGTGCAGCGCCGCACTCTGGCTGCGGCGGTGGGAGGAGATCTTTCGCTGCCGAGCGTGGTTGCGGCCATGCTCGGCAGCGAGAACGCGTGGACGGCGATGGCCTCCTTCTGCGAGGAGGTCATCTCGCAGAAGGAAGCGGCGGAGAGGGCCCGAGAGGCGGACCCTCTCAGCGGCCGTCTCCGCCAAAGGAGGGCCGGTGGAAGGAGGCAGCGATTTGCCCGCCTCCTTCCACCTCCGTAGCTAGACCTGAGGAGATGGGCTGGGGGGCCCATCTCTTCATTGCACAGGTTCGACGGACGATGGGAGGTAGCTGGTCGTGTACCCAGTGTACCTCTCTATAAGGACGGAGCCCGGCGGCCATCTTTCGCTGGGCTGACCGCTGGGGGCGGCATGGTGATAGCTCAGCACGGTCCCATGCCGCCCCAACTTAAAGCGGTGGCCGGTACACCGTGGGGTTTTAGTCCGTGCGAGTCGGACATAACCCATTCTCTCCCCCGGGAGGATGGGTATCCATAAGGGATTTCCCCACGTTAATAAAAAAAAAATAAAATAAAAAAAAAAAAGGCTAGAATACATTTCATGGAGGGAACAGCGTTGTATTCTGGCTGCGGCGGTAGAGGAGGATTTGTTACTGTCGAGCATGGCTTGCATAGGCATGGAATGCGATGCCCTCCTTTGGGAAGAGGTTATTTCCCAAAAGGAGGCGGCAGGCGGCCCGCGAGGAGGACCTTCTGAGAAGCTCTTTTCGCCAACAGAGAACCCGTGAAAGGAGAGAGCAGTTCGCCCGCCTTCTTTCACCCCCGTAGGCGAACCTGGGGAGACGGGTCAAGAGGTTTATTTCCTCATCGCACAGGTTCGGCCGACGAGGAGGGGCAGCTGGTGCGTATACTGCTATTAGGCCTGGGTCCGGGGGCGTCTAACGGTTTGGATTGATTTGCGCACTCACCACGCCACCTCTCTAAAAGCGGCGGAACATAAAAAAAGTCTAGAGTACATTTAATGCAGTTCCTAAAGTCCTTAAGGCAGTTTACATAAGATAGGCATTAAAGTAGCTAATTAGGTAGTAAATTACATAACACGTTATAGAACGTGTTTACCTATAGTACATATACACGTAAGTGAAGTTTACGTCAAAATTTTCACATTAATTTACTAAACGTTATCTAAAATTCCAGCGTGTCATTAATTCATGCAGTAAGACTACTTAATTCCCAATAATTTGCTTTTTGATTGGTTTTATTATTCGCCCTTCCTGTAAAGAATCCCCAAGTACTATGTGTATATAAATAACTATTTTTTTTCTATTTACGTCTGCCTGTGCGTTGATATGTCACTCAGTTATATATCCATATATAAATATTGTGTACAAATCAATATCTGTAGTTGTCAAAATATTTAAATGATACTTTAGTAATTGCGTCCACTGTCTGATGTCATATCTTTTTCGGCACGTCATTTGATACTCTACGAACGGAAGCGATTATTTAGTAGCTAATAAGCATTAATAGACGTTTTATGTTTCTAGACTTTATTAATTTATGCAATACAAGCGGCCAATGATTTATATGTATTGTCATCTCCATTACATTGGAAACGAACACCGCGGGCAACAGGTTAGTGAGTCACGGGCCATCTGTCGCGAAAACTATCAATGTGGAAATCGAATAAATTATTATTATATGGATTTTTAGTAGATAACTTTGTACGCTCCTTGATCATGATGGCTGTCAATATAATTAATTAAATTGAACTACTTTGGTTTAGTAACATTATAGTACTTAAACTAATATATTATTATACTTATACTTAATATATTATATTATACTTAATATATTTGATAGCTAAAGTTTGTGACTTCATTTCGTAACCTTTTCGGTATCCAACGAATCAATAAAATTTTGCCTGGGCAGTATAATCTAACATTTTCTCGAGTATCATATATATATAATAAATGTAACATATGTATTTTTACATTTTATCGTATTTTTTCTGTTTTATCCTTATCACGTTTTGAACTCCATTCTAGACATATCAGGATAAAGAAACTTAAACATTGCGATAATATAATGAACGCTGTAATTAGAATAAAATTTGAAAGCTTGTTTCCTAAAAAGAGGCTATGGAAGTTTGTCGGTATAAAATGAAAATATGTAACACTTAATTATTTTTATCATTGTCTTCCTTTAGATACAGATATATAGGGAAATATTATAACTGTCAACACTCACGGAGCATGCATTATTACTGTATGTTTCTTGCAAAATGAGCATATTTGCCTAGTTGTAAAAGTAATTGCAGATCACAAGAAAGTATGCGTACGCGATGTGACAGGAACTGGCGATGACAAATGACAGGCGGGCGGCGCGGCGTGTAGCGGCTCCCACGACTGAGTCTCATCAATATACATTAGCTTCATACACATATAAGCCTTGCATGCACCACCGTTTTATCTTGCTATAGTAAAGTATTATTTAAGTATCAAATTATTGTCAATTTTATATGAATAAAGTCATTATTGGGAGTTGTTACCGTAAATATAAACGGAAGTTGAGCAACGTGAAAGAATTATGCTTATGCAGTGCAGGGTTCACTATAAGGATGCTGACGCCGACGCCGACGTCGACGCCGCGTCTGCCCCGCGGCGTAAACTCATTACGACTATATCGAGAGCATTACAATGGCATTACTCAGATGCACTGGGCGCTGCGTGGTAGTGCAGAAATGGCACGCGCTGTTGCGCCCCCCTGCGCCCGCACCAATGCTGCAAATATAGCTGCTGCTGATGGTTATTCCGGGAGCGGCCGTCGACCCGCCGCCCGTCGCCCGCCGCGACGCCGTCTGCACGCCTTTTTAGCGAACATTACTTACATACAGCACGGGCAATTTTTTGCGAACAAATATCTGCGATGTCAACGGACGCGGTCATTTAAAGAATTAATAAACAACTTTCACTGGAAATTTAATGTAATAAAGAGAGATTTTGTTTAGATATATATATATATATATATATAATTTACTATGAACATTTGGTTCTGGGTTATTATTTTACACGTATGTTTAATATTAGCCTGTAGATGAGATGTGTTTTTTAAATGTAATTCATTTCGACGTTTAAAATTAGTAGTTTTACGACGGTTTCCAAATTTAATTTGATTCTTTGTTCGTAAGTTCAAAAGAGAATATTTCTTTGCTTTACATCTGAGATTTTAGTTCATATGACCTTTATATTAAATTAATTGAAATGCCGATATGGCTTGCGAGTCGTTAAAGCGTTGCGGAACTCTAAGCCGGCCGTAAAGTCTATCTGACGCTCGTAACTATAAAACGCATCAAATCTGATTCACAGTTGCCTTTGTGAGAAGTCCAGTTGGCCAGTTGCCGGTCGCTCGCCGTAGTATTATAGTTTATCGTGCTTTTAATAAATATCCACTACCATACTGAGATTGTAAAACGTATAATTTTTTTATTGAATCCCTGCCAGGTGTTACTGCAATAAAGTAAATGGATTTCATGCCTCTAGAAGGGAAATGTCTCGTGAAGTGAGTGAGACGGGGCTCTTCTTTATGTCAGTCGAGTCATCGACTGCAGTTTTTATTGCAAGGATTTTTTGTACGTAAGAGAAATTCGGTATATGTTTTAGTAAAAAATAACTTTGTGCTACTTCATCTTAAAAAAAATATTTCTTTGACGGAGTTCAAGGTAATACAGTTATTGATTAATATTCGTATGTTTAAGTTCTAATGACATAAATGGAAGATACAAAACATAATATCATATATGAAAATTGTACACTAAGAAAATATGTAGGTTTTAATAAATTGCAATTAAAATAAAAGTAAAGAAAGAAAAGATTTTTTTATTTGTATAAACTCTCTGAATTTAGTACAAAATCTTATTACTTACGGTCCGATAATTGATAACGAAAAATAAAGACATGCGACATATCTTTAGAAAGAAAATTTCATTAAATATATTGGATACATATGCGTATTTGAACAAGAAGCTAACGGCTTCGATTGTTAGTAGATCTAACTAAATTCGTAATTGGTAAGACTGGTAGAACCCGACAAATTGGACTGTTACATACTTAATAAAAAGTAGATTGTCCGTACCGAGTGCGCTCGCTCAGTTTGTTGTGGTTCACACCCATATCAGTATGAAAAATTACCATACCCGATATGGGGTGATAACGTATAAAAAAATGTCTATTTCAAGACATAACATGATAAATTAATATTTTGTATTATGATAATGTTTTATCATGTGAGGCAAGACGTGTCATATAGCGTCAGTTGATTCGTTCACGGTTCATCGATCAGCACATCGCTGATCATTCGATCACGAGTGTATCTAATTCAGTTTGTAGCGTGTGCCTCTAAGGAATTTGTTTTGTGCACGCCGCGCTGTACCACAGCGCTGTACTGATGCCGTCCTACAATCGACGTTTTATTATAGCTTGTTCTGTGTCTTTGCGCTAGTAATGCAGCCCGCGATGCATATTTTTTATAACACCGCGTTCTTATTTATTTACGAAAATGTCTTTAACCCGTCAGACGCTTATTACAATTACTATAGTAGACCAAGGATTCACACAAAGAACTGTAAACATACATGAATGGGAGAGAAGTCTTCGTGTCGCGATGTAGCAGTCATTATTTTAATGTCGGATAATGAGGCGGTATTATTGAGTGTAGTTATAAAGCTTATCTTAACTGTCTGTGGTGCGAAATGCGTTGTTTGTAACTACGGAGTCAGTAGTACATAGTTTGTTGACGAGCGTGCGGTGGCGCCAGACCCATTTTGATTTACGTCTTACATTATTAGTATTTACATTAGGTCCAGCAATGGCTTCTATAATAGCAAAGATTGTTATTACCCTGTATTTCTAACGCTTTAGTTTAAATAAAGATCCATATAATTATTGGATTGAACAGAGTCATCAAAAATTATGTAACAAACATTATATGTAAATTAATTGATTTAGGTATTTTAAATTAAAATACTGAGTAATTAAGGATATTGAAAATATTCAGTATATAATCATTATCAATATAAAATACTTTCCAAAAACCGTTGTTGGTTTGAAACTGCGCCTTATTATTGATACCGTGGTGTAAACTCATTTTAATGAGTAAATGTGTTTAAATATAAATATTATGGAAAATGTTCATCCGTTACAGCTATGATGTATAATATTGTGTTATATAAGACATACTCTGCAACCTTACTATGTAGAAATATAAACCAGTTGACATGACCAAGTTTAAGGTCGTTAAGTTGTTAAAGCTGGTAGAGTGTGACAACACTAGTATGGTTGACGGTGACGTCAAGTCGTGATTTTCGTAATTTAGTACGTGTTTGTTGAAATAATGCGAAAATGTACTTGCGTAAATAGAGAACATACGCGATGTGCAAACAAGACGGTGGCGTCGAGACGTCCGGCGCCGTGGTGCGTCCGCGCCACTCCGCGCCTCAGCGAGGACACGCACGATCTATGTACTAAATCAAATATTTTATTATGGTGAATTACAGTAAATTTAAAATGTAATTAGGTCCCCGCTTTCAACTTTGTTGTTAAGTGAAAGTTTGTCGCACTATATTGTTAGTGGTGTTTGCCATTAACTTGAGATTTTTGTATTGTAAAATAGGATACTTATTAAGAAATCTATACATATATACATGTAATGAAAGTACAGTCGCTTTGAGGTTCGATTACGCTAAAACTCGGCATCGATTTCGATTTCCATTTTTTTTAATAAGCGCTGTGTAGCGAGCTATGTGGGAGCAAGCATATAAAATTAATAAAAAATAATGTGGTTTAGATATTCTACAGCAACTATATAAAAAAATAGAAAGTCACTTAGCATTTTTTACCACTCTTATAGTGTCTATGTATTACTTTTATGTACTACAAGTAATAAACCACTATATATTAATCCTGATGTTAATAGAATTATACTCGTATCCGGAAATTGATATAAAAATATTAAATACTCCACAGAGGCCCTCGAATTAAACTATACTATTGGATATTACTTCTCACTTATTCAAATCGGAACAAAATTGTATGACAAATGTTGATACATAGGACTCAAAAATGCGTTCTTATTCTTTCTTAGTCGAATCTTATTTATATTACGAAGTGGTGAATAGACGTCTGTTCCATCCATGCGCTATTAAGAAGTCATTGCAGCCTATAGCTATTTATAAGAAATTACAAAGGGCTCAATGTTAACCGAGGTTTTGTTACTCTTGATAGCTTTGTTGGAATACCTTGTGTGATTATGTGTGTTGTCAGAAACTTTCAAAAACGAAAACTTAATTATTACACAATATTGTCATTGCTTTCAATGCTAGGGAATAGAGAATGTATTTTAGTTTTCTTAGCAGGTAAATTTAAATGTAACATTTAATTATCAATTTATTGACGTAACTTAGATATTCTTGTATCATATGACTTGAATAAACTTGTTATCTGCACGATACTTGTACTAGAAAATACTAGAATTATAAGATATGTCTTCCATTATCAGTTATATAACAATGTTATTATTTTATGCAACCTAACAACATACACTTAGCAAATATTCACCTCCGCTATATGCTTAGTTGATCAAATAATTACACTTGATAATGTATGCTCATAGTACATTATAACGATTGAGATGTGATACAGTGACAGCTGAACGTACTTACGATAAATCCAATTTATCTAATCATTAATGTTATTGTTATTGACTTAATATAAATAGGCGAGTATTGGCGCCACGAATATGAGGGTAATAGGTGCGTTCACACGCTACGACAAAATTTTTGGAAAGGTGCGTACAGTGAGGTTTTTTCATGGAATCGTTTCAAATGCGGCACGCGTCGCCATCGCCGAATTCTTATTTTAACACTAACGGTATATATTTACAGCTACTATAATAATAATTTGGTAATTTTTATTTAAGGAAAAATTACACATATTTTGCTGGAAACAAGTGAACGTTTTTTAGTAAGAATTCCTTTATTTTTTTACTATGAAACAAACGAAATAACAATATTGCCATTGTGCGGTCAGAAAAAAGGAGTGCATCATTTTTTTGTTATTTTTACTTCTTGGACATTTGGTTCGTATCTAAAGAATAACGTTATTACACTATCTTCATTTAGTATAATATTATTATACTTTTAAGAAATTACGGCCTGTATAAGCATTAGAAAAGACTCATGACATTGTGTAAGCAACGTATATTTTTGTTTTTAATTTTTTTTTTGTCTCTCTTTTGTGAATAAAATACAGCGTTAAGATAATAAACAACCTTGACGAAGTTGCAGGTATTACCTAGTTTAAAATAAATGTTCAATGTTATAGATAAAATATAATACGATATATTCCAATATATATACTACTTAAAAATCTATACATTTTTTTTTTATTTTCGTGAGAACTCTGATCATATCCAAATGGCAAGAGTCAAATGGTATTTAAGATAAATAAAAACTATAATACTTGTGTTGTATGTTAGGTTTGCATTCAAGTACCGATGTTATACGTAGTATCTCCTTAGTATTTTGTATAATGATGATATATTATTGCAATCTTTAGGTATTTACTTATAATGTTTATAGCAAACACAATTTATTTATAGTAGTTAATTGCATGAATTCAAATTCCCCAATTTGAGATATAAACAAGTGATAATAAGTTCATAATATATAATAACTACAATATACGAATAGTTGATGCTTTGATAAGCATTAAAAGAGTGGTGAAGTGTTAATCGATTTAAAATAAGTAATCTAGAACAAGCTATGAAAAATTCCGAATCAAATGGCCTATGCCGATGCGTTTAGTAGATTTGACAACACTGAACCTCAAAAGAACTGCATTTTCATTATAAATGATATCAATCAACGAATACGCAAGTTCGAGCTCCGGCAGGAACCAATGATTTTTTTCGGAATTTGCGTACATTTACTAATTTAAATTGGTAACACTATTAGCTGACAGTGAAGAAAAACATCGTGTAGAAACGCCAATACGTCGTGGGTTGGCATAGTGATTATGCTCATACCTTCCTTCGAGTAGAGGCCTGTTTTTTTTTTGTATTATAGGGGGCAAACGAACAGGTGGGTCACCTGATGGTAAGTGATCACCGCCGTCCATAGACTCTAGCAACACCAGGGGAGTCGCAAGTGCGTTTGCCGGCCTTTTAATATATGTGGGCCTCCGGCGCTCTCACTGGCCGAACGAAACGCAACAGTGCAACCACTGTTACTTCACGTCGGTTTTCTGTGAGAGGGTGGTACTACTCCGGGCGAGCCGACCCATTCATGCTGAAACCAGTAATAGCTTCATCGTAGCTCTACCACCTACAAATAACCTATGACCCTGCAGTCGGTATCTTACAAGCTGATGATGATGTATAGTATTATTATTATTATTTTAATTGTTTTAGTATAATTTATAACGTTTTCGTATACTTTTAATAATGCAGGCTACATTCTGGACGCTGCTAAGTAAATGCCACCGTTCACTCACATCAGCCTCTACGGTCTTGCACTACACTTGTGCAATTATGCTTATAAAATAATTCTGCTGTTCATAAATCTTTCTAGGTAGCGGTTTTATTTTTTGTAAAATTAATTAAACACCGGCTTAGCACGTGTACGCACTTCATATTCCATTGCTTGTCATTCATTGCAAGCCGACTAATTTGTTACAATATCTTCGTTACTTTGTGCTATTTCAGTAACTGTGTGAGGTGAGGACCTGGTCATTATCATTAGATATTTTCTGTTATACCACTCACGGAATCCGCTATAACATCTGCCGATCGCATCCGTCTTATTATCCGTCATCCCGATTGAAAGTATTGCGCTTATAATTTCATGAACAAATGTGATATTTTAAAAAGTGGTTGACATTTACAATTTATTAGGTTCTTCTGTTCATCCTTATTCCAAGTACATTCAAGGTTGATGTACAAACGCAGTTAAATAATAGTGTATTAAGCATGTACGTCGCGTCGGCGAACGTTGATTCTGATAATACATTGAGACTGAATTTTCTGTGAAGAAAACAATCGTGATAAAACCATGTTACGATAGTAAGGTAATCTGTCTCCAAATACATAATGGTGTGATCTGGCAACAGTGTTTAAGGTATATTCTCTACTTTTGGTGTCTAGTTCCTAGATGTCAGGTATGAATTATTATTAAAGGGTAACAATATTTAGTAATGATTATTCCTCATAATTACTGGTATAAAATAATTATAGAGAAGAAATAATTTAAAGTATTTTATAGGTGTTCAATGAAATTAAACGTACTTGAAAGGTGTAAACGTTTACTTGCTATTGATTGACATACTAGAGTATTTTTATTTGTTTGTTTGACTTTAGAGTAGTTTTCTTTTATTATGTGTGTGTCATCCCACGCAACGACTAACAGAAACTGACCAGAGGCTGGGTAGTTAAACATTTTTTGTTCAAAATAAAATGAAATCAGTGTTCTAAGAGAATTTAGTGCTTAGTAAAAAGTGTCTAGCTTTCAATAAATAATTACATAAAACAAAATTTATAAGTTTAAGTATTTTGCTAATGAAATGTATATTTATATAAGAGGAGAGAAATATTTATTCCGTGTTCGTTTCCATTAAAATGGCATTAAGTTAAGAAAAGTTGGTTTGTTGTTACGCTTTCACGCCTTCACTACTCAACCAAACACCATGTAATTTTGCATACACATTGTCAAGGATATAGAAAAAGTCATAGGATACCAGTAAAAATATATATTGTTGCTGAGGAGTACCTCAAATCTACATAAATGCCAGCGAAATCGCCAGCACAAACTTGTTTATTAGTAACACAATGGGATAGAATACAATAACGTGTTATATTTATAAATTTATTTCAGTTTTACAGCAGTTAAGGTAAAATTACTACTAATAGCTGTTTGATGATAATTAGACATTTTGTTATTATTCGATCTCAATAGTACTGTAACTAATAGTAAGAGCAGTATAATCAAAAACCAACGATCACAATTTATAGGTAGTCGTTGCTGTTGTGTCGGTTCGGCTTTTGAACATATAATGGCATATCCTAAAACGCGATATTTTTGATGAAAAAGAAAATGCTTAGGTCTAATTCCCAAAGTGGAGCCCTCGTGCACGTTGATGGCGCAATACAGTGACACTGCACCCACTCACTAGTTTTCACACACCATATTGCACCTTACAAACATGCACACACGCACATGGTAGGTATGTTTTTCTCTTCTTTTTTTGATGTTTTTTTCAACATTATTAGTTTTATGGTAATAAAGCCATCACAGAGAATTTCTTTTGTATTTCGAACTGAGAATACCCTATTCGCATGACGGGCTTTCACAGCTTCATCGGGCTTTTTGGGCGAGCACTTAAGGCGCTCAGCCGTATGGCAACAAGCTCGAGGGCACCAAAGTGACTGAACGTCGGCTGCAACACCACGAGTCTATAGTAACCAGGCTAACTAAACGAATTATACCTGTATACATTAGTAAGACACATATGGGTACCAGCATGTACCTCACTAACACGTGCATCTATTTCGAATCTGGTAATTTGTGTATGATAGTTACGACCCAGTCGGAGACAATTGTCGTGTCCTACCAACCGGAAAATATAACATGTTATATGTAACATAATTAACGATAATGACTTTGTTGACTTCAAGTCTCTTTGAAGATGTACCGTGTAATAGTAGTTAGATGTTGTGCCCTCTGATATCAACTGCAACTGAAATTATGCGCCTTTGCATTTTCATTTATCACCACTTAAGTGACGTTTTATGAGCAGCGTCGGCCGTCTGTGTAAAAGCGGCTTAATAATTTACATACATTCATAAACCTACATATTTCGCACTCGCGACTAATGAATAAAACAAGCGTCTGTCATAACGTATGTGTACAATTTATGCTCAAAATGTTTTAGTATAAATTGTGCTGAAATCTTTTGTGTTGAAACGTTATGTTTATGCAGGTTTTTCTTTTCCTTTTTATAAAATGCTTGGGATAATTTTCCAGCGCGAGTATTCAAATTTGAAGTTTGCTCTTTGAAGTTAAGATTAATTTTATGATTGAGAAATATTCGCCTTTAATATTTCCCTTTCGCATTTTAATTCAAAATAAACTTGTGTATAATCAAAATATATTGAAAGAAATACGCGAAGTAAAAATAATCAAAATAATGATCAATAAGTATACGAAGTCGTACTTTTTATAACTATATTTAATTATTTACCATATTAATATATACATATATTTGCATATTGTGTAGATTTATGTGCATAATATGGTAAAGACATAAATTTAAAACAAAAGTATAAAACTCCTTTATAAATCTGTGGATGGTCGTCAGTATTATTTCCTAATAATTTGGTAAAGAATCCTTAGGTTTAATCAGTTTTTCATAGTTTATATTTACAATGATATATACTCTTGAATTTACAACCAGAACATCAAAACTATTCGTTTTAAGATACTAAGTGATTTCTTCACAACGTCGGTAAGTCGTTTAGTATCTATCAGAAATGTTGAAAATATAACTAAATATTCAACAGTGATTCCTAGTTTCAGCCGAAATTGTGATCGAACCCGAAGAGTAGTGAAGTGACAATTTAATTAAATAGCCTTTATAATCTGAAATATAGTGTTTTATTCGTTTAAGATAAATACATTTTTACTTATATTATCGTTTAAAATAACATAGGTAAATAATTATATAAACATAATTAAAAGCAATTTCGGTTTTCTGCTTTTAAAATAAATAAATATGCTCTTTATGGATGCATTCACAAATGCCAATATAATAATAAGCAAGTGGCGTTTATAAATTTGTTTATATATATTGGACCCTTCTTGTATATAGTTAAATAATTATCGGCATCATCATCACCTCCATCAATGTCACATCAAGCAAAATTCAGCATAGTTACTAGAAGTCCAGTTTTTTTATCGACACAAATGTTTCAACCGCTGGAAATTGTTTCGGCACATGCTAAAGTAAATTATATATCAATGTTTTTTAACAATAGATAAATGGTAAAATGTTAGTTCTCGCACTTCCCTACAAAATATCCAATCGAGGTGGGTTCTCTCCATTTTTAGACAGGTTTTCACAAATTTTTACAGCGCTGGATCAAACTTACAAACTGTATAGGCGGAGACGCAGAATACGAAGTTTGTGATACTGAAAACCGTCTGTGAAAAACTAGGAGTTTTGGCCGAATTTGGCCGAAACCAATATTTAAGTCTGTCACTATTGCTTTTTAATAGTAAACGATTATATAATAGGTAAATATTTACGGGATGTCTATACAATAGTTATAAATAGATATTTGTGGGAAGTAATCTAGGAACAACGGATCCGATTCTAAAATATATTTTATTGACGACTAGGTTCTTCTATAGTGATATAACGTATCTTTTATACTGTAATTATCGCGTACGAAATTGCCAGCGATTGCTAGTGTAATAATTGCTGCATAATTTCACACATAAACTGACACTAATCATACTTTTCTTGTAAAAAACCGCAAATTAATTATTTTCCCACGGCTCAATTAAATTAATGTCTACGATATACATAAGTTTTATGCTGACGTTACACAGCGATACGGCTTTACGCATTTACTTTGGTTGACTCGTAACCAGTGTCGACGAACCGATATCGTTATCGACGTAAAGCGATACACTATGCCTTTGCTATACTATTTATATATATTCTCCATTGAATAACTTAAGTATTTGCAGCAAGAAACAGCTCATTTGTTTTCGTTTTTTTTTTGTTTCCAACATTATGATTTATTACCTGTATTATAGTGTTCTGAAGGGAAATAATAAAACTATGATAAATTACTGAATCTCTTGATACTTGATATGTTTTCGATTACTTTATAAATAATAAAATAAAAGAAAAACTTTAATGTAAGTTTCTGATAACGTTACTAAAGAAAATCCTTAGTTCAAATTTAGTTTTAAATAAATAAATAAATAAAATAAACTTTATTCTCAGACTACATACAGTCCATAGTTTTGTTAGTACTTACTTTTTAGTTTTAGTAACAATAGTGCTTACGTGACTAGGTTAGTATTGTTAGTTAAAAATAGATCATCTATTTTTGAGATTTATGACTGTCCCCAGGTTTTAAAGAACCTAAATACCTCTTAACGTTTTTCTGGTATGTTATTATTTCACATGAAACTTGTAATCGATTTGAAAGAAATCTCATGATGTTTAATACTTCAACGAATTCGTAAATACGGGCACGCTTTATCGCTTTGAGCTGTGATTATTTAACAAGCTAGGAGTGTATGGCGAGCCTATGAGGCGAGTATTACGTGCGTAAAAGGTCACAGGCGAGACGCGAAGGCTATTCGGAAAGTAGACTGGCGCCACAGCAGCGCGCTCTCTGTCTAAACAAATTCGGTAGGTATTTTATACATGAGCGGTCCGGTGGAAATGTAATGAACATTGCACGATACCACTCTAATAATTTCAATCTAGCACAAGACTCCGTTTAAATATAAAATATAGACTTTAATTAAGTATAACTGTATCTTAGGTACAGATGAAATTTGCAATGACATCTAAGATTAAAGAGTAATCTAATCATTGCACATAGACTTGTAAAATTAACAGATTGGTGAATCTCATTGATTCAGACCAATAAACTATTTAGACCGTATCTTCTTGAAAATGATTTAGAACTATTAATCAAATCACATCATTACTAATATTATGAAGCGATGATGGTTCAGTGAGTAGTGTATTCGGAGACAGTGATGAAGGGCGTAGATTCGAATCCTAGCAAGTGAGTCGGAGCTTTCGGTGAAGGAAAACATCGTGATGAAACCATAGCATGGTGGTAGGGCTTTTTCTAAATCCACCTGGCTAACTACCACCATGAAGTTGAAAATCTGTCGCCAAGCACCTGTTGGTGTGTTCCGGCAGCTGCAATTGAGTGCCAGTCTCCCCCTATGTTTAGCATGACTACCATATTAGACCACATTATCATTTAACATCAGATAAGATTGTGGTCAAATGCTAACCTATAAAATATAAAAAAAAGGAAAAAAAAAACTATATATGCCATTTTGAGCTTGTTGCACTTTGCACGTTGCATTAACAACTGAATCGATTATAAGGAAGTTTTACATCCATGTTGTTAGGCTACAGAAAAGAAAAAAGGATACTTTTACCCAGAAAAAAACAGTAATGTTCCTGAGGGATAAGTTAAATTTGTATTAACTCGAACGAAGTCGCGAGCAAAAGCTATATAGTAAATTCTACAAGCTTCTATGATACTAATATATTGACATATAATATAACTAGCAGGCCTGGCGGACCTTGTCCGGCCCTGATATTAAAAAAATATATACTTATGTGATTGAAATGCTTAAGGTAACTAATGTTTTTAATTTGATAAGGATTAATACTGTATCCGTCTAAATAGGCTTTCAATTACCTCACTGTATGTGAACCTTTTTTTATAAGAGAGATGGGTATAGTAAGCTATTCTGAAAAGACAGGTATATGCAATCGCAGACTTTTTTGTATATCTATAAAACAGGAATATCTCACTATACATTGTTTTGTGATATCTCAATAGAATTAGGCAGTATTTCCGATGAAACTGTATGTCCTCCAATTTATACAAATCCTTGACAAATTATATACCTAAACCTTCCTAGTGTCTTATTCTATTTACTGTTGAAGACCGCATTACAATCCTTTCAGTAGTTTTTGAGTTTATCACGAACGAACGCACAGACAGACAGACGCGGCGGATGACTTTGTTTTATAATATGTAGTGATTAAATATACTGGGTGTATGGATTAATAAAATAATTGTAATAAGCCATTGAGGTTACGAGACTAGTCGCGGGCCGAATCCCTTCACATGGGTAACTTTTGCGTAATGAATGCGCTTGTTAGTCCCATGTCTGGATATTTGTGTGCATGTGTTAGCTATTTGGAAAGGAAAGTACGAGCCAGGTTTGGTTTGAAATTGGCTAGTCGTGTGTCATACTGTTCCCACATTATAGCGTCAAGAGCGTATCACTGTAATAATTATTTACAACTTGATAAATATAAGTTGTGCGTAATAATAGAAACCGAAATATGTTATGCGCTTCAAATACGATTAATTCAATAAAGCTAGAGTGCATTTGAACTGCGAAAGCATAAATCACTTTGACACATTTGAATTAGTTCCGGTTTTTCTCTGCGGACGAATGCGTGGGCATTTGGTGTTTTGATAGTGTTATCGAATCAAGAAAGCAGATAGAGATAACTAAACGAATATCCAATAAACTATTCAAGGCAGTGTTTTTCTTTGAAAGGACTTTTTATAACAACTAACTTACATTATAAGGTTTCCATAAATTACAACACGTGTTAAGGAGCGGAAGAGGTTTATAAAGTGTGTCATCGTTAGATACGGGGTAGAACGATTCATATGTTTTGTGACGTCAGTGGTTACATAAAAAACTGGTGCGATGATGATGGTTAAGTTGATAGCGTTTTCGGACACCGCGTCGATTGACGGAGGTTCGAATCTTTGCGATTGAGTCGGAACTTTCGGTGAAGGAAATCATCGTAATGAAACTGTAGCATGGTAGTCTCTTCTAAGACCGCCTGGCTAGCAACCACCCTCAAGTAGACAATCTGTCGTCAAGCACCTGCTGGTGTGTTCCGGCAGTTGTACTTTAGAGACAGTTCCCTTCTTGGTATAGAGTGTTTATCATCTCAGTCAGTAAAAGTAATTGATAATTTTATAAGAAAAGAGGTATTCGGGCGATATCGACTACGCGACTGCACGTACCGCATGGTACTTCGTTGACATAGGCATTCACATTTCGGTTCTTGTCACATTCAAACACATATTTTCATATTTATTAGCTACTAGCTTTTGCCCCCGGTTTCGCCTGCGCTAATGTATATTTGACATTTCCCTTGGGAATATTCTTTTTTTCTGATTGAACGATTAGACGCAGGGTGTGTCTAATATGTCTTTTCTGTACCCCTGGAAACGCGTATACTACATTTTTATGATGTTTGATTGAGTAGTTTATTCGCATTAATAATATTAGTTAGGATTATAATATTCGATATAGATCTGAATTTTATGAATGCAAACGTGAATATTGTACATGATTTAAAACATCGTTTGATCTCAATCGAGGATAAAAACATCGGTCATTACCCAAGGACGTGACACAATCGCAAGCTCATAAACGGGTGAGGCTAAGCGTTAATGTATGCAGTTTTATGGTATGCGCGTGCGCCGCTTATGATTAAGGGCTTGGCGCCGTTTTCATACTTCTTCATTGTTCATAGAACAACGGCGCCGGTCATTCGTTCATATGTAATTTTATGATCCGACGCTTTGCAAATGCCGTTTTCTCTGCATTTTGACTGCGTGCCTCGAATACATTACCATTCTGTCCTCGAACATCTGTTTTGAATTTTAAAATTTCAAAAGCGTCTGTTTACGTGTTCCGAATTGTTTTTCAAGAAAGCCTTTCGTTTAATTAACGGAGGCGTTTCGAGGGATCCGTTAAATGTACGTTACTCAATAGGTTCATAAGTGCATCATCCGATCAGGAATCTGAGTCACGAGCCATTTTTGCATGAGAATCGGGTCGTATTGTGATTTACGTAAGAGATGTGGGGTGTTTGGAATTAAGTGGTCGAGCGGTCTGTTTAATAAGTTCATTTATTACGAAACACTCTTTGGTAATAGCTGTTTAAAATATAATTTATAACTTACCTCTAACTTATTAAACGCATAAGGGACACATTTTCTTTTGCTCGAGCATAGAAAACATACAGTAAAGCTTGGTAGGAACTTGATATATGTATATAATATTAGCATCCGTTGTTTGAGTATTTCGTATAATTTACTGCTTTTTTTACGTTTTAAATCGCATTTTTATGTTATTTGTTTTTTTTTTTTGTTAAAGTATGTTCGGTGTTGAAAGGATAAATCAAATAAAATTACTAAGCGAAATATATTCTTTATTTAGTTACAGATGTATCTGTGAATCAATTAATATCGATTTTATGTGATACAACAGGCGTGAAGGTAAATCATTCATCATAATTTGTATTCAAGTTTAGGAGACGTCGAACAACGCACGTGCAGTTAATCATCATTTTGCTGTGATGTTAGCCGAATAAGGAATTCAAATACACATGTACGGTGCTCTCTGATATCCTATTAGAATAATTCCGCAAACATTATAGGAGGCACGTTTTATTTTATGTTGCATTGTTTTAGTTTTATACCGATTGAGGGCCGCGCGGGTTTTCCGCGACTATGTTTTGTATTCGCTAATGTTAGTAATTTGTTAATGTAGATGCTAGTGAGAATAATAAATATTTTTAAGCTCTGTAACGGTGTATTATTTTTTAGTTACATTACGCGTCGCAGCCGAAAATAGAATCTGCAGTCGAATTAGTCGCCGTAATTGAAGACATCACATAAAATATAAAAATGGCGTATGTTATCACTGAAATATAGGTATACTTTTTTGTAGGTATTTGTGATTAGGCGAAGACGAGGTGGTCTAGTGATTTGACCGGTGGAATATCAATCCGATGTCCGCAGGTACGAACCATGGCATGTATCATAGAGTTTTTCGAAATTCGCGTAAATTTACCCATTTAAATTGATAACACTATCGGCTGACGGTGAAGGAAAACATCGTGAGGAAATCTGAACCTGACAAATATTTTTGTAGTAGCACCGTATGTGGGGAAAATATAGAACTGTGGATTTTACCAGAGTTTGAAATCGCCAATACGTCGTAGGCTGACGTGGTGTTTATGCCTATACCTTCCTTCGGGAAGAGGCCTATGGCCCTGTACTGGGTCTCTTATAGGCAGACGATTAAGATGATGATGATGGTGATGGTGATGATTTTAAAAGTACATAATTTCATAGTACATTATTTTGTTGTATCTCATAGGGTATTATTATACTAACGTTAGTAATGAAATCGTTTGGATTTTTTTTTACTGCTTGATTACAATACAGCTTTGTCTTATTTTCTATAAATATGTTTTGTACGTATTAAGACACAAACCTTTCGGAATCAAATCTCCGAGTCATAGTAAATATCGTATCAGAATCTTTGTCGTAGTTTAAAAGAAGTAAGGAAACAGACAGATAGATTCAAGAAGCAAGCGCGATGACGATGATAATACTACGATAAGGCTTAGTTTTAAATATCTAGATATTTAATTTAGATATTAATAAATGTTAAATGATTTAATTGTAGGACAGAATAATAAGGATTAAATGCCTATTCACGATAATATTTTAAATGCCAAAAGTAAGTTTATTTGTATCTTTATAAATTTCACGACTAAACGTTTGAACTGAACGTAGTGAACTTTTGTATAAAGGTAACTTGAGCCGTGGAGGTCTATTATTTATCATCGTAGATTAGAAAAAACACAGCGAAATTGTTAGAAAAGTTAGTTTAATTATATCTGCATTAGAAAATTTACGTTTTCTTGTTGAAATTTTGTAACTAAAATAAATTGCAGGATATTACATCTAAAGGCTGTTATTGAAATCCAGTAATTTATTAGTATGTTTAAACTTTACTTTGGCAATTTGTTCTACTGACATTGTATTAGCTTAGCTGGCATTATTTTAGATTCGATCAATCCCCCGGTAACGGTACATTTTTTTCTCTGGATAAATGCTACTTATGTATGTACCTTGTCTCTATTCCTGACAACATGTGTGCGAAATAGCATATTCATCAGTTGAGTAGTTAAGACCATGATAGCGCAATAAACAAACAAGCTCATATTCACGCTTATAATTTTAGTATTCTATATTCTAATTTTTAATTTTGGTAACGATAGTTGCCTTATATTATTACTGTCATATGTAGTATTATACCATTAAAATAAAACTAACAGAATAATTTTTGACTAATCTTGTAGCGTTGTGGTAATATTACTACTAGGCGTGTAACTTTTTTTTTTTTCGACTACACTGTTGGCTTGTTAAGGCCGCTACGGTTTCACCGGACTACGATTGTTTACCGTTTATAGCTAAGCATACGAATAAGTTATTATGTATACATATAATAAAAGCCTAACGAGACGAAATCTGTACATTAAATATATTTAAGAAATAATACTCTGGGGGGCAGTGGCAGATTTACAGTCTTGGCCGCCCTAGGCCCCAGGCCATGTAGTATGTACCAGCCACCCTTTCTCAGCACCCATCATATTGAGTACATAATGAATTTACTTTTTTGTCAACTTTTATCAAAATCGATTCAGAAATTTAATTAACTATAATATCTGCTAGTTTGTAATATTTTCCGAGGTTTCAGGGATAATTGCACATTTCAATAGAACATTTCAAATGCTTTTATTTATTTAGTCACAGGTTTATTCAAATACAAGATAAGATTTAATAAGTGTTTTACAACGTGCTACAAAACTCGTCGGCACTTAAGCGTAGCAAAACCATTACGTACATTGAGTTATTTCTTGTTATCATCAGTGAATTTTTTATCACGATTGGTCGCTCCTGATATCTGGCTGCCCTAGACCCGGGCATCCTGGGCCTTTGGGCAAATCCGCCACTGCTGAAGGTTCTGAGAATCAATGATGCATTTCTATTGTTTTTAGATTATTTGTATGTCTGTCCGGTATAATCTATAGAACATGTTTTACATATATATTGCACTCGTGTATATGTTTATCTTACTTATAAGAAAACACAAAAATAGAAGAGAATTACGCAAAAGCTGCTGGACATATTTTGGCATTGCTGACTATCGTGTTGAGTGCCGCAGTGTGTATCGAAAGTCAGAATTACCCATTCATAGTATGAGCAACTACTAGATATTGTAGTGCCACGCCACGCCTCGATGAACAAAATCGTTCCAAAAGGGTCGATGTCAAGTTTTTAATACGCCTTTTTATTTATGATTTTATTAATCACTGTGTTTAGGATTTAAATTCGACGCGGACGTAGTCACGGACACGGCTAGTTTATGATATAATTGGAGGTTATTCTCAATTTTATATTTTGTTTCAGTATAGTATTTCTAGTATTATTTAGTTTAGTGTAAATAAATAAATATTTATGTTAGATACACTGAAATAAATATATAGTATATTTATTGACGAGGTAACATTATGCTATGAATTTGGAAACGGTAGGTACGATTACTATGTGTCAATAAAAATGTATGTGTACGTTGAGCGAGAATGAAGGGCTGTGTGGCGCGGCGTGATATAACGGGGGTCGATGGCGGGAAAAAAGAAACGCGACTAAAACCACGGGTAACAGCTAGTAGGAGTTTTTGGCGGGATCTTAGTCTGTCATGTAGTGGTTTTTATATTTTATTCATAATCTTGTGTTATTAGACTCTATATTTTGTAATATTGGTGGTATTTTACTTAATATAGTTCGGTTGTTATGCACAAGTGAAGTGGATGGGCAATAATACCACGGAGCATGCATTCTGAGATGCCACCAAAACTCAATGGAAAGTTCTAACAAGGAAACCACCATCTTGTTCGAACATTATAATTATCACAAGACACTTACTTGAAACAAAACATTGACACTGGCAAATGCTTCTGCGGTGCCGAAACAAGAAGAAGAAGAAGAACAGCTAGTATGGAACGCTCCATATATGTTTCTTAACTTGTACAATTTTCTCAGTGAAATTAAGAATCGTGAATAATACGCCCGCATCTTCTAGAATTTTTTTATTTTGTGTTTCACCTAAAAAAAATTTATTATTATTTTAATCTGATTTTTTTAACCATACAATAGAAAAGCACTGAAGTGGAATTATATTTCAATTAATATTAGTATAACGTCTTTGGGTAAATCAACGTAGTCGTAAAAATAACACAGTAAGCTACATTCGTTATTTAAATTGTAGCCTAAAATAATTGTAGAACAATAATATTCCGAATTTAATCTTACTGTAAAGACATATTGGAAGGAAAATTTAAAATCTATACGAAATATACATATTCTTCTAACTACGGTAGAACAATAACATCTTGGAATAGCAAGGTTTCTGTTTAGAATGGAGGTCACGAAGTCAGAACTTTGACCCTCGGTATCCCACGTTTCATGGTCAACCGCAGGCGCCGGCCGGGCCGCCATATGTAAAGCTTCCGGGCACAATGGTCACCTTTCATGGGCCGTCGTGGAATCGGAACACGATCTTATGTTTCGTTATCGACCGAGTCAAGATCAATGTTGCTTCAATGCTAATTTAACCATGACGGTGGAATTTTCTTTGGCATTATGTGGAGAAGTACAATACCACGTGCATAGGATACAGTATTTAAATCATGTTATAACTGTGGTAAAATCCAATGTTTTATTAGGTATTTTGTTGATATTAGTTACATTCTACTGTGTTCATTTGGTTGTTTATCGATGTGTAGTTCAAGATTCCATTATTAACATTATCGTTTACAGAAACATTGTTTGTAATCAGACTATTTTTACCGAATCAACCATTCAATGGATAAATTAAAATAGTCAGTTTATAGACTGTTTTTCTTGTAACTACATTTCCCGTAACAAATGATAACATTGTCATTTTAAAATACCTATTATAATGAGTTTTACATAAAATTGTGTGAGATGTAAATATTATAAGGGCAGTTTGTGGAGTATTTTTTTTTTGTATTAAACACATTTTGATTAAGCATAGTAAAGTTATATATTGTTTATTTTGCTAATATGAGCTGGCGGTTTTTAATCTTACTTGGCAATTTCTTTTGTACATTTTAGTTACGAATAATAGCTAATTATTACCCATTTCGCATAATTGACATCTTAGTGGTATCATTCTTTCATCTATAAAATGTTACCTTGTAGAAGTCAGAAAGTGATATTTATTTTTGATAGCTTTTCTTTGACCGTTTCATAGGCTTCTAGAAGAAATCTATTTGTAAGAACGTTACAATATATTTTTTTAAAAAGAAAATACTTCAAACTTAATGAAAATCAGTAAAACGCTGTATTATTATAGTATTTTTCATCTGTTATTACGATGTTTATTTAGAAAGTATGCCTACGTATATCTATCTAATGTATGAAATTGAACAGCAATAAAAATTTAATTTAATATTTTTATACTAAAATTATTGAAAACTCAATAATTATGTAACGAATTTAATTTGTGTCTTCTAAGTTTTAAGTATAATTTTGTATCCTATATTTGATATCCGGTTTGAAAATGTTTTTTCTCAAACTCCTGCTAACTTTTGAAATATATGGCCTTAGAGGTAGGTAGGTGTAATATACATGCCTATCTTCCAAAACTTACCAAAATGTATTTACTAATCTTGCGGCTCGGATCGCCATCAAATGTTATTCTAGATTTTGTTTTAGAAATAAGTGAAAATTATACTTGGTCTTTTTTAATATTGTTAATGAAATTAAGATATATAAAATAAAGTGGGTAAATATATACATATATACGTATGAAAACATGTATGTGCGTATGAATATATTACATATGAATATTAGTTACGAAATTACTAGAGCAAAAATTACAAACTATATTGAAAGAAAAGTTTTATTATTTTTATTTCAATATTACAACTTAATAATTATTATTGTCATCAGTTTTTAAGGATTTTTATATCATATCCAAAAGTCTAGTTATTTTACGATTAATAATCATTTAGCCTTCAAATATAATAGGAAAATACCATTTAAGAAAATAATAAAAAAAAGACGATGATATAAATAATATATTTTTCTTTTAGATTATTTAGATTGTTTAGATTATTCTCAAAGGAATTTGCTAAATGAGTATGCATATATTATTAATTAATTTATCATAACAGATTATATAGCTAATAAAACTGTCGTAAAATATATTAACTATATGGTTATGGTTACGCATACGTGTGCTATGATCAAATTTATTATTTTAATCGGCGATTTGATTACTGATTAAATAATTATATAATACGCTGTTATGTTTTATATGTCAAATACTGATGTTTGATCTTTATCAATATATTAGTTTGAAAAATTATTGGCGATGCGCCTCCCATCACGTACTTCAATATTTAATCAGTTTATAGTAATGCTAAAGTATTTTACAGAGCCGTGTAAGGTCGAGTCGGTCAACTCGTTTGTTATGCTGCACGAGGTCCTTGAATCTCGGATTGTGGTTGCGTTTGTTTAATTTTGAAGTTATAATTACTCGGTCAGCTGCATAAAGCATTAGCTCGTTAATATTAACTATACTAGTAGTCGTCTAGTGTTCAAAATTCAACAATAATTCGGGGTACAAACTTTTTTCACATATTTTGTATATCGTTATTATTATTATTATAGGTATTTGATTGTACAAATAAATAACGTGAATTATGACGGCTAGAGAGTTATAAAGTAAAGGCCTTGACTCGTTTACGATACACAAAAAACGATTTCCAAGTTTATTGATAGTACTAAAGCTTGTTAACAGAAAAAGAAAGAGAAATTGTTAACATAAAGGTACTTACTCGTTTTGCCTATAGACAAGTAGTCGATCAGTGGTAGAATAGGGACTATAATTCATTGATTTTTTTAATTTCAATACGGATGAAAAAACTTTTTCCAAATTTTTTTATCGATAACCTCAGAAATGCTCGGCTATTAGACAATAGAAAAATAAAGGAAATCGGTTGAGAAACAGAGAAGCGAGACGTTCTTAACTGTTTTCTCTTTGCTTATTAATATAAATTAAATGATATAGCACAAATACGAGCATCCCATTGTTACCATCAGTTCAATATTGGACGTGTCATTCGCCATACCGTTGCCCAGTCTTTGATAATTTTCTATTTAAACGTGTTTACAGTTTACACGTCTTGTATGACGCACATGTTACGAAAATGGTATATATTTTGTTAGATTATTATACCTAAGAGCATATTTCAGGTGCAAACAATCAAACCATTTACTGTTCAAAACTTGGTTTCTAATCTGTTGGTAAAATATTAGTCATTCAGTTATACAATATCATAACCTTGTTTTATGTATGCATTAGCAGGCCCGGCGGACATTGTCCTAACCTGATAATAAAAAAAATATATACTTATGCGCATGAAACGCTTAAGCCAGCTTGACTTTTTCCGATTCTTTCGACAATTATTATTATATTTCAACCAATTTATAAAAAAAACTTTGACAAGTAATACCTCATTATACCTTACCTTATTATTCCTAAAACTTCCCCGTGAATTACTCTATCTATTGGTGAAGACCTCATTACAATCCGTTCAGTAGTTTTTGAGTTTATCGCGAACATCCAGACAGACAGACACGGCGGACGACTTTGTTTTATAACATGTAGTAATGTACAAGTTTTAAGCGTCGAAATATTTGAAAATTAATTGCAATGTTGGAAGAAACATCCACAGACCCTTTTGTAAAGTCTAAATTAATTATGATTTATGTCACTTATTTTGTAACAATGCGGTATTAATGCGGGAATTAATTTAGAAGTTGGTTTCCTTTTCTAATAAAATAGTCTATTAATATAAACAAGGTCAGCTGGTCGTTAGTTAAGATTTCGGAAATTATTATTCTGTATTTTACATAGTGTTACAAGTATGATAGTAAGGATTTTATAAGTAAATAGATAAAAAACTATAACTCTTGTTACAACTTGAATAACAAATGTTTAGTTACGTATTACACTATATTATTGTATAAGAAGACGTAGTAGCCCTGTTTTATAAAAGCTACGACAAAATTTAAGTTTACTCGTTATTTTTCAATTTTATAACCATTACCTATATCAAGTTATATACGATAAAAGTAATGTGTTAAGATTATTAAAAGGTATGTATAGTGCAAAATCAAATAGGCGTCGGTATCCAAACACTTACCAAGTCATCAGCATGTTTATTCAGTTAAAAGGACAAATAAAATTTCACGCGCGCGCGTTTATGTTGAAACGTGACACTAGAAAACGCAGTAAGCGTCGCGTTGGTTAGCGATAGCCGTGTCCACACACATATTATCTTTAAGCATGTACTAATGAACAATTAACTCGTAAAACAGGAAATGGATAATTAGCATCGTAAAACAGAACTCATCTTTATAAATAAACTTATTTTTGTCAATTTAATTTTCCATTTAGTTTCGTTTATAGTTTATTAGCGTTTACGTTTGTCATTTTAAAACATACCTTAGGTACAAAGTTGCATTATAAGAGAAAATAATGCAAAACAGAGAGGACCGGTACGACGCAGGCGGCGCGAGATGTTTTGTAGGCGTAAAATGCAAATTGTGAACGTTTCACCGTAGGACAATGCGGTCGGAGTGTTGCGCGCCTTGTAAACAGCGCGGACGTGGTTCGTTGTTCTACTTTTTTGGGTAAACGGTTGTCCGTAAGTGGCGTGACATAAGCCGCCGCAGAAGTACCCCTGGCATTACAATGCCTCCATCAACGCAACCGTACATGGGATACGCGGTTACAACTTTGCCGTGTTTCACGCGCACAATAATAATTCTCAAGCGTGTATATAGTACATATACTTATTCTAGAAATCACACATATTTGGCGTTATACGAATATGGCAAAAGTGTATTTTGTTTCGATGGTTACCAAGTTTTCTTACCATTTCAGCTATCAAATTTTTGACATCAGACATTGTTGTTATACTTTCGCAATTTTTTTTAACGTACTTGCTTGAATTTAAATGTTTCATCACTATGCATCCAGAGCGCCTTTGTGGCAGAACTGTATTTTATGGAAATGAACGTTGAAACAACATTTGAAACGAAGCCAAATATCGTTGCATCCGACATCGCGACAGTTGTGCGGGCGTGTGCGCGAGCACGAATACCACCGCGGAACCGCGACGTGCCTACAATAGGACTACGCCTCAGTGCCATAAATATTCTTGGCTACATGTATTATAAATATTATCTTAAAATTGATAACATCAAGAAATAAAATGTCAACTTAATTTGAAATAAGGGGCGAACCCTATTTGTGGTAAAGCTGTTCAACCGAGAGCCATGTTTTGTCCTCGGTGCCGATACTGTACTACCATATTAAGAGTTCGGGTTAGATTCGCGTGTCAACTGCTTTATGTATGGCCACGATTTATGTTCTCTTCCGGGGTTTGTTGCGTCTATATATTAAATAACGTTGTATAGCAAATGTAAACAGAACTATTTCTTATGGTTGTAATATATAATCGATATATAATATAGCATAATGTTTACTTTTCAAAATGGAATAGCAAATCAACTCTTCATTGAAATGTAATAAACGATTTAATATATGACAATGCAAGTTCATCGTAAAACAATAGCACGTGAATCGTGATAAATATCAAAGTATTCGTTCGACCGACATATCGGTCAATAGGCTGAGTGGGAACATGAATATGTAAAAGGTTTATTGATAGTTTGATTATAAATACACTAATATGTATTTGTGATAGGTGAAATCTGCTGTTTCATTTTCTAAGAAAATCATCTGAAATAATAACATTTACCAGGAAACCGTGGCATAGTTTCAGCCGGTGACAGGTAACGTCTCTGATGTCTTCGAGACGGGTGACATTGTTTTTAGACGGCCGCTCTTGTGTTGTGAGTACGTCACCAGACGTGTCGTCATTTTTGTTCAGAATAATCTCGTCGGTCATCGTAAAAAGTGCGACGCTCTAAAATTCACATTTTTTCAGTCTAGTCGAGGTCAAGGTACCGATGCGTCTATTCTTATAATGTAATGTACAAATAGAAAACGCATACTTTACAGCTATAATTTTAAATTCGTATTACGTTTGTTTTTTTACACAGGACGGGAATTCAATAAATGTTATGAATTTTTGTAAACGTTTTTTTTAATTGATATATTTGTAGGTAAACCTATGATTGTAGTAGATATAATGTTAACTGTCGATGTGACCTAAGATGGTAGCACTCTTAAGCTTACAGAGACTGGCTTTTAAGTCTAGTCGTCGGAACACACTTATAAATGCTCGACGATAGATTTTTAAATTGCTAGTGATGTGTAACTATACGACTATTAAGAAATGTTATTGATATAAACATATTTGAATATGGAAAAATCCATATGTTATGGTAACTACGCAAATTTATTGACATATAACACTCTGTATACGGTGTTTTTACACACTTTTTGTATTTATCTACACCTGTAAACTCTCTTTGTATACAAAAAGGAGTTAAGAACATCGCAGTTCATAATTTTCGTTGCGGGCTAACTCGGTTTTTGTGTATGATTTTTATTAAGGGGACCTGACAGGACTCCTTTTAATTCTGATTGGGATAAATATTTTTTATACATGGGTAAATTTATATTCGTTATTTAAGCTAAATATATCTCTAACACGATTACGTTTATAAGTAATGAGTATTCTAATACAGTTTCAAGGAATTTGCAATAATAGACAGATTTGCAATATAAAACAGTGTAGTTATGAACCTTGTCAACCGTTTAATTGGATTGTTCATTAGTGAACATTACAATTTCATCGCATATCGAAACGAAAACAATAGTTGTTTCTATCCCACTGGTATTGCGTAATTTGCTTTATGTCGTAACATTACAGTGTATAACTTACCGCTGGAGTTTGTGCTGTACTGCTTTTTTAATTAAATTTGTATACTGAAATTAATAATCATGACGAAGTAGTTGTTATTGCAATTTAAAATGTATATTGGTTCCTAAAAAGAATTAATAATTATTTTATGCTCTATTGTACATCGTCAATTAATCAAATCTAGTAATATTTTCAAATTTTGCGTTAAGAATTAAAGGCGACCTATTGGTGAAATCAATGTCCTCCGGGTGTAAAAAAAGCAATATAAATAAATTAAATAGAATGTTTAAGACAAATCATGCGTTACAAAACCATATACAACTAATTTAACTAAATTGTTTTATAATCAATGTAAATGAATTCGTAATGTTAATGTTGCAAAAGCAAATTCCCTTGATAACAACATATTTTTTACAATATTCGCTTTAGCACGGTGCGATTTTACACGATCCTTATGAACTATTTACTACTGTCGCAAACGATGCCATATTTACGTTCGAATATGTACTCTAAAGTGAGGCTCGTCATTGCGGCGCCTGGTTACATCACACGATTGGAAAACTCGGCGCGTCGGTGATTCTTAAAGACTTGGTGCGAGATTGGACTTAGAATGAAGTGGTACTTACCAAATCTGTAATGTTTACGAAGCGGCTTTGATAAGTCTAAACTTACCGTATACGATTATTAATGATTGACGGTGCTCCGCGAAACGCCATTTATCGAAGTGTTGTTTGTACTTGTGTTGTGCGTGTGCGGTATGCACCCGCATAAATATTCATACTGAAGCGGCGCAGCACGACGTGTGAGCCAAGCCTGGAGGAGTCAAAGGTGCTCCGATGCGCACTATGCACACTGCATCCATAGGGTTGTCTCTTATTAATCGTTATCTCCAGTAATAACAAAAAATTGGAATCAAGTTATTTAATTCGATTACTGTTTAATTTTTTTAATAACAAGTATTATGACAATCATTTTTATTTGCAAAATTTACCATTATAATAAAAGTAGTGTAATAATTGAATATATTTTATTTAGATTAATGTATTATATCTTACCTTATGTAAGTTATGCATTTTATTAATTAAAATACAAAACTATACCTACACATGGTTTAAAAGGAATATGTAGAATGGGTTCAGAATTAAATAAGAAAACAGTTTATGCAGGAATTTATAGGCTAGAACTATGAACACGTTGCTCTTGGCGTAACAGCCGTGTTTTTGTCCACTTTTCTTAAAATGATAGTTTTTCAACACTATAATTTTTGATTTAAGGGTTGTGACATATTATACACCATTGGGATACTGCTTTCAACAAATAATTTCATTTCAAACCTAAACTCCTAACACATTTTTCCAACAGATAATTTCACGAGTCGTTTGTTATTTTTGCTAATAACCTAGAACCACTCATTGTCACATAGCGCGTTGGCGCCGTTTGCAAATAAATTTAGGGCCGTCTCGGGAATGTAATGAATTTACGGAATGAGTTATGGGCACCGGCGCCGAAGCGTGCCAGATCGCTATCTTCCATCGGATGTACTCCGCTAGACGCGTAAACACCTCTGTCCGTCATATTGTTTACTAATCTTACGATGCGTTTGTTTATAAAGTCTTTCTACGCCTAAAACCAATGATCCGATAACGCGATTTATCACGTTTATTTAGGGCATATATATCTAGTTAATAAGCTGTAACTTTATTCAATTAATAATGTATATTAAGACCATAATAAAAAATAAATTATTTTATTCACAACAATTAACAATTCTATTCATCATTTTATTGAATCATTAAAGTTTCAAAAATTCAGTTAGTATCTTAAGTCTGCCCTCAACATACATTCTTGGTAATATAATCTATGCCCGCACAAACTTATATAAGCTAATTCAGTAAAAGGCCAGCATAATTTTAATACTAAATAACCAATAATAGTTTTTAGATTTTAGATTCTACCACAAAGTCTAAAAACACATTACTGATTTACCGGATAGAAAGTTCAAGCACCATGTCTAGTGGGTTTTGATGTCAAAATCATCATGCATGCATGCATCAATACGTGAACGATGGCATTGTCTGGAAATAACAGCATGCAATGCATTATTATAAAATATGTACGATAAAGAGATAAACTAGATCAAGTTTCTTGCCGGATTGTCTTTACGATAGGGTTACTTTCCGAACCGTTGGTAGTTTTGACATTCATAAAAACCTTCTCAGGACATAAATTCAATCAACTATTTATGAATTGATTTATTAAAGGAAAATTTGAGTTAATTATACAGTATTTGTTTACTGAATTTCACTGTAGATTTACTCATAGAAAGATTTTGTCATAACGTATGCAGACTACAGAGGTACAGATGTCGTTGCTTTGTTAGGGCTCGGTTATGTCTCAAATCTAATCTAAATTTACTGTTTTTGAAGCGATATTTAGCGATTTTTATTATTGTCTTACTTTTGCGACGTATCTGATTACGAGGCCGTTTTTACATGTTTCTATGGCTTGTATACTCTAGGGAAAATATTCAGATGCCTTTGTGAATATATCGGATTTACATCCTCAGTTTATTCAATAATTATATATGTATTTCTAATAACCGAGAACATTGGTCACGTAATTATTATTCGCTGAAGGCAATTAAAATTCATTAAATTTTATGAGCATTGTTATACTGGGAAATCTGGCGCTGTTCAGGATGTCGCAAAATGTTATTGCTAGGTCTATTTCTGTACATAGGCAACAAGAAAGCACTGCAATCCGTAAATTCTGCCGTCGCCGTCTAGACGCGCCCGTTCTACATGATTGTATAACATTTGATCCAATCAACCAGACTGGAGGGGTCGGGGAGGTCTTGTGAACAAGCCTCAGACGCCGACACAAACGTCACTCGAATCGATTGATCGAACGTGCAACGGCTACGACATCGGTGAAAGTGCCTGCGGCTACATAACACAAGGGGAAGCGATAACCTTTATCTTAAATTTTGTTTCCCGGTGCATTACGATAAACGTAATACGTAATAGTCGAATCGATACTACATTATTGTATATATTACTCAAAGGACCCAATCATGTTGATAGTTGGCACACTTGAATTTTTCTTGATGGAAAAAGTTCTTATGCCACCAGATGGCGCTCCAAGAGATTAATTTTTGTACTGTTCTGCCGATAGGAAATTAATGTAGATGTTTGAACTCGGAGAAAATTTATACAGTATCCATTTTGATACATCTCAACTACTTGATATGGATTTGACTCTTCGTATGTATTAATACCCCCCACACATTTGTCAGTAGGTATGTGATTAAGGGCTATAATTCAAAGAACACTGTTAGAACGGAGAAACGGTATCGTCTATGTTACATTTGTTTATTAACATCATAAACGCACGATTGTTAATATATATTAAATGCTTTAAAACAATAATTAAAGTTATTTTTATATTGTTATAGAACCTGACATCGTTCAAGAAGATAGTCCTGTGGTGATCACTGCCGAAGAAGATGAACACAATATGAAATGTAATTTTTTTATTATTATTTGACTTAATTTTTGCTCATGGTGATATGGTAGGTGATAATTGAACATGACTTCACGAAAAACTTAGACAGAGATCTGGCTCTTCAATGTAACTATCGAAATACATAGATATTTGTAGTATAGTAAAAAGATTTTAACTTAACTATGTAATAAAGGTCTCATAATGATGTTTTCTATCATCTTAGAATTGAGATTAGTGTGTTTTCTGAATCAAGATGGTTCGTTACCATTTTAATCCATCAAGCATTTAAAGTGTATTTGCTCTCTAATATATTTACCAATTTATAACTTGACAAATAATGATTTTTCAGATTTCGCTTCTCTTTTGACTGGTCGGTCACAGCTTTGTGTAAAACGCGATGATACATCTGGAGTCCCGGTCGCGCCTGGAGTCGCTACAGCACGATTTACATTTCGTCGCCGTCATCTTTATTGGTCTATTCTTTTGAGTCCTTCGATTACCACGCGGCCTCGTGCTCTTGCATTCTTAGATAAAATAGGAAGAGTGCTTTTGGAGCAACCGTTAAAGAAGTTACCAGGAATTCATGCGACATACGAAGAGAAAACTGATAAGGTATATTTTATTTCGAAGACGTTTTCGTGTTTAATTCGATAAAATGTTGGATAAATAAGCTTTGAGATACTGATAAGTATATTTTCAGTTATGTGGAGTCTGGCGCCGTGTTCCACGCCAATATAAGACAATGTTACGAAATGATGAACTCCATGTTGCACTGTTGTGGGGAGACGAACGTAACAGTTCGATGGACAGTTTTTTAAGCGGCCGTATCGACAGGTAGGTATGGAAATTCCGATATATTTTATAAAGAAAAGACCGCATAATGTTCTTTGTAAGTTTCAGTAGGTTCGTAGGTTTAGTTAAAGTACGATAATATTCATTACGCGCCTACAAACTTGCAGATACACATGTGTACATAAAGTGGTTACAAAGTAGTGTAAAGTGGTTATGTAGGTGGTAGAGCTACGCTGAAGCTATTACTGGTTTCGGGATGAATGGGTCGGCTCGCCCGGGGTAGTACCACCCTCTCACAGAAAACCGACGTGAAGTAACAGTGCTTGCACTGTAGCGTTTCGTTCGGTCAGTGAGAGCGCCCGAGGCCCACATATTTAAAAGGCCGGCAACGCACTTGCGACTCCCCGTGTGTTGCTAGTGTCTATGGACGGCGGTGATCACTTACCATCAGGTGACCCACCTGTTCGTTTGCCCCCTATAATATAAAAAAAAAAAAAAAAAAAAAGAAAAAGTTATTTCATAATGTTTTTAATTTAACAAAAGAATATTGGCTATAGTAATGTGCACTGTAATTTAATGTAATTTGGGGATACCTTTTTTCTATCAAAATCGCAGTATCACAATAAAAAAAATATTGTTGATATAAAATAATATAGCTTATTTATATGCAATGCATATTTAGAATTATAGCAAATAACGTTAGCTAATGGAAATATTTCAAGGAAACTAAATGCCACTGTTCACCGGCAATAGTAAATTAAATTAGCCGTGTAATTAATCACGAATACATCACGAGTTCGTTAAATACGATTCTCGGAAAATACCGACGTATCTGAACAGAGTATAGCGATTATGTGAGAACTCAATTGATTCGTTCCTTCAATTACAAACGCCGTAATCTGTATCTATTAAAGAGTCTGTGGAATATAAATCTCACTTGTTAAGAACGATTATTTAAACAATTCATGAACTCGGATAAACTTTAAAGTGATCTATTGTTCTTTTATTGAACATAAAATCTTGTAAAAGTAATCAATAGCCCAAGAATTTAACACGCTATATTAAATCGGTCACCTTTTAAATTATTTTATAGACTTTGTAAGAATAGTGGCGACAAGCGTCAGATAATTTATTCTGTTACTCAATAAATATAACATTAATTTAAACCCATTTGACATGAAGTTTTTGGATTAGAAAATTATTATTACAATGAGTAGTAGGTAGTTTTTCTAAATTATTATAAAGAAATACACTTTGTTTATAGAAGGTAATCGCTGAAACGCTTGATCTAATTTTGAGAATCCTTTCATTGAATAAAATCTATGTTCTCCTTGAATGACGTAGCCTGTATTTTATTATTATTAAGTATTATATTGAAATTAAAGCGTGGGAAGTTGCGTTAGTTTTAAATAAATTCGGTGTAAAGAATTGGGTTTCCAAAACTGTTCAGATCTAATAGTAAAAAATTGATGTTTTAATTTTGTAACTTAGACGTAAACTTAAATAATGCACGTGCATATTATGTTCGTATATATTGACAATGAAAAAGGGAACAAATATACAATAAGGAATAGATTACAATTTCATTATTCTCACTTCGCATTTAAAAACTTGGGACCATTTGGTAGTGAAGGTTGAGTTTAGATTTATTTATCATGAAAGCGTTTAACTATGATATTATTAATAAAGTTATTTCGTTTGTAACTTAGACATAGTAGTTGTAATCATTTCTTGAGCTACACACATTGTTCAGTATTTAGTTTTATTTCAGAAGTTATTTTATTTGCATTTTATACTGATCTAAAATGATCAAGAAGGTCGTGGTTATATTGTTACAGTCAGTTTAAGTAATCATTTTTATGTTTCAGGTATCCAGCACTGACGTCGGAGATGTTTACTACATTATTGGAGCCGGAGCACCCACCAACATCTGTTGGGCAAGGTGCTTGTAAGGATTCCCGTTCGCCAGACCACGAGGATGGCTGGTGGGGAGGAACAGCTGTAATCACGGGAGTGGCTGGTGCTACACCGAGTCTCTATTTGGCACTTGTGTTTAATGGAATCTTTCCGAAGGCAGCTACATCGTCACAACTCGTTCGAGTTGTATTAACCCTTCCGGAAAAAAATCAAACAATAATTGATCAGGTAATTTAATGTTCAAAACCGAAAGTAAAATTAAAATAAATTGGAGTATAATGGGAATTTAGTTTTTATAAACGAGGTCTTTTGTTAAGGATATTTTTGTTTTATTTTTATTTTCATGATAGATCTATTCAAAATTATTTAAAGTTATATTGAAATATGTATTAGAGTTATTAAACAGTTCAATGTTGATATTATAAAATATCGAAACTTATACTGTGTTTTATTTGAATTTTATTAGGTACAAAAGATAAGCAAACCAAACTATGATTTCAACGTACTTGAAGTATCCACACCAGTTACTGCAGCAGAACTCCGATCACTGGCAAGAGGTCGATTGTTTCTTTCGATTGAATCTGTTGGAACACCCGAGCGGCGGATTGTTGGTAGTGTGAGGCAGAAAGCAGCTTGCGAGCTATTCCATTCTCCATTAGTAGCTGAAAGGGTACCGGCGTCACCAGCTCCAGAAGGACTTGCTCTAATTTATATTGACAAAGAAGGTTCACTCGTTTATGATATACAGGTATGGATAATAATTAGTTGTTACATTTAATTCGATAATACTTTTCTCCTTATCGCTATAGAAGAGGAATTAATTTATAAACATTTATTATCGTGATTTAGTTGTAATACTTTAAGAGTAATTCTAAATTTGCCTGGATTTGCACATCGTCTAGATTTTCATAACTGTAGTTTTATTAGGTTTTTAAAAAAATATTGACATGATGACGGTATCTATGATGTTGGTTGGGTATATTATGTTGGGGAATATTTTTGCAGATGGATAATCTGAGTGTATCTGATCCAAAAATTACCCTGGTGGAGGAAGAAGGCAAGCGACATTCTCAAGTTGAGATACTGGATACTCGTATAGGCGTCTTAGCGCGACCCAGCGCAAGAATATTTCAGCCCTTGTATGAAGAAACACTCGCAGTACACATAAGTGGAGATGCAGGTATGATGAATTTAATTGTCAGACTTAAAATACATGTATGCGTTAATGCGGTACATAGAAAGATACGCATATGGCTCACCAACGCATACACGTATGGTTAGCTTAGCTTGCAGTAATAGTAAAGTTCGATACGCGATAGTGCATGCAAGGCAATAGCCCATGCTTACGCGCGCCTATGCGCCCTTTAGCTCGTTGCCATACGGCTATGCCTTAAGCATTCATCCAAAAAGTCCAGTGAAGCTGTAAAGGCTCACCGGGACAACAGTATATAATCAGATCGAAAAAAAAGGACTTTGTATACATTTGTGGTTACCGTTATTTAACAAAAATCTGTTAGCATTTCTAAACTTTTATTCATGAGGTGATTAAAATTTGTTATAAAATACAAATAATTATACGCACAATTTAAAGCTTATCATCAAGCGATACGTCTACTACTTCATTTTACAAATACTTTTAATGATTATTATTTTATTCTATGTTCGAATTTATTACAAATTCTCAGGTCCCCCGATGATGCGTGGACGACTGACATCACGCCTTCTGCCTGACGCAGCTGGTTTGGGACCTGCATTATTGCGTCGGACTAGCGTGTCACGTACTCCTAATACTATGACCGGCCTTGCTTGGTTCTCTATTGATGGTTTATGCGGATTGTACTATGAGGTGCCCTTTGTTTATGTTCAAATTTTTTACATTTATTTTATTGTAATGTATTGTGCTAATTTAGTGATATGGGCATAAAGGAAGTTCGTTAAGAAGCTACGTATTGAAATCCATCTTTTCTGTGGTTTTACGTATTTGGTAGAGATAGTATTATTTTATGATATAAATGTGAAATAAGAGAATGAAAGCATATTAAGTTTATTTGTCGGAAGTCTTGTTCAGCTGTTGTCATATGACCTGATCTTTTAATAAAGATGATTGCTACAAACAATTTTGTAATAACTTTAAAGAACCATACGTTAATAGATGACATTCAAAAATTTTAATTGTCATGTTTCTTATGATGTGTTTGTATTTTTAATTGGTGTCCAGACAGTATCATAAAGATATACTCGGTGTTGTTATTATTGCATCATATATAAAGTAATCTTCATTCAAATGTTGATGACTTGTTAGGAAATCACTCATTCCTGACAATTATTTGAATATAAAAATCTTTACGAGTTTATATTCAGAGTTATTAAGGGTTGAGGCCAAAATTTTTATATAAATATTATGTAAAGTGTCGTACACAAAACTGAATAGCATTTTTTAATACCTATAGGAAAAATATGATATTTTACAGCATAGCAAAATTGTACTTGTCATACTTCATTTGTCATTAATTAGGTAGTGCCTTAATTGTGCTTATCATTTTCAGTAAATTGTAACATTAGGAAAATTATTTATTGTATGGCGAAATAGCATTTTTTAAGATGTGTCTCATTCGTTACTCCGAACTAACTAATTATGTAAAGCGTTTTGTTGGAAATCTGTAAAAAATCAGTAGGTGCATTTAGGCAGTGGCATTCCTTTGCTAACCTCCCTAGACTTAGCGTGTCACTATCAGTGAGTTACAACGTTAACGTCACATATAGTAATTGCAAATTTCAGACCGTGGTGACAGGAAGTAACTCTCGTGCTCATACTTCCTGGTGGCTAGAGACACATGCGGGCGGAGAAGGCAATGTCCGAGAACTAAATGGTGATGAGGGATGGGTACTTGAACCTACAGCGGCTGAGTTGGTAGCTTTGCATTTTGGCGCTGCTTTCCTTGAACTACGTTCACAAGACAATGTTACTGTTTGGTTACGCACGCGGGTACCACAGGTTAGTTTTTAAGTAATACCACTATGCATCCATAAATTGAGTATCATATTTTCATATTAGGTTATGCTATATACATCAATTGTATGTATTTAATAATATATGCTCGTTTTGTATATGCTGCTAAAGTTTGGATCACAACCCCGAAGGTGAGGATTTATCTTTCATATAAATTGAAATGGTTTTATTGACTTTTAATATTATGTGTTCAAATATTGCTTACATTAATTATTTTTAAATGTTCTTTACCCCTTTTCCCTGTGGTTTATTAGCTCGGCTATCTTAATACTATTTTAATATAAATTCTATTGTATCTAAACTTTGCAGAAAATGTTTACAGAGTATACTTAATGCTCAATCTAAAGCGATAAAGCATAAATATTCAAAGAAAAAATGTATATATAAAATTTTTGTTAATTATTTTAGATAAGCGTGCCTACTTCATGTCTGCCATCTGTGCCAGGAACGACAGACAATGAGTTGAATGCTAAATATACTCCAGGACCTTTAGAAGATCAACTCTCTGACTACGCCATATACCGTATGAACGTAGGATTCTGTAAGCAAGGGGAGAAATTTTATAAATTAGGCGAAACTTGGACTGATACTGAGGTAACCGTTTATTAAGGCTTTATTATTTATTTAGAAAAAGAAATCACTTATGTCGTTTGCTCTGGCACTCACCGATCTTAAGCAGTTGTTTATTAGACTCAAATAGTTTGTATATCACAGTTGTGTTGGTTTTTATTTATATCATAGGGGGCAAACGAACAGGTGGGACACCTGATGGTAAGTGATCACCGCCGTCCATAGACACTAGCAACACCAGGGGAGTCGCAAGTGCGTTGCTGGCCTTTTAAATATTTGGGCCTCCGTTGGTACATTGAAGACAGAAACTGTATTACACTTTTATGTGTAGGAGAGAACTTAGAGTGTGTAGAGTAATGAAGCGCTATCATCTCATTTGTTTCTGATACAAAGTTTGAGTAGTGTGATTGTCAGAACGCTATGTTACACTAGTGCAACTGATTTCTGGAAATAGTAGTTGTAAATGCGAATATAGTAGTTGTCAATGTGCTAGGAACTGCAATTCTATCTGTTGGCTATAAATAGATATAGGCTGTAGTTGTAATGTAAACTTATATTTTTTGTTTTTACATTTGATAAATTTACCCTAAGATCACTATTTTACTTGGTGTTTTATGAGAATGTGGCCTAAGATGGTAATGCACTCAGCTTAGAGGGAACTGAATTTCAGTAATAGACTGAATTTAAAGTTAATTTTAAGCTCGAGGGTGGTATTTAGCCAAGCGGTTTATAAAAAATACCATTCACATTGTTACTGTTCCTTCCTTGTGTTCCTTCCCTAACAGCTTAGGCTTATTGTAGGATTTTAAAGTACGTTGATCAACGTATAGATGTTTTTCTTTTTCTATGAAATAAATGTAATATTATATTAATTCCATAGTTACAGAAACTATGAAATATATGTAATTGCGAAATTATTCATTTTATGATTTGTCCTTATTTTACAGACATGTTCGAAATGCTGGTGTGTTTTGGGTATGCCGAGATGTGAACCAGTACAGTGTCCTCAGGTCAATTGTCTTGTCCCAACTATTCAGCCGCCTGGTCAATGTTGTCCTATTTGTACTAGTAAGTATATTACATTTTTTGACAGATGTCTACGTGTAATAGTTTTGTTTTCTAAATACAGTTAGAAAAAAGTTGGTTACCAGTACTTGGATTTGAAGCAAGTATTTTTAATTCAAAAGATTTCAGAGTGTACATAACCATATTGCTTTTCATGAACCTTTTAGATAAGTATAACAACATTGGTAATGTAAATTATTACAAGTGTATAACTTAGAAAATTATTATTTATATTTAGTTATTAGTTTCCAAAAGTGAAATGAATTATATATTTATCATACAAAACCAGTTAAATCAATATTTTATTGCGGATATTACTGTAGCACTGAAAGTACTGCCAAAATATAAGTATAATTTTATGATACATGTTATATTGCTTTAGATTCAACGACTGCTGTATGGACTGAGACTGGTAGTTGTGTCCTAGCTGGTCAAACCTACGCGCCTGGCTCATCTTGGCACCCGTACTTAGTTCCGGGAGGATATGACACTTGCGCTATTTGTACGTGCAATTTCGCCACGAAACAGATACAGTGTCCTCGTGTCCAGTGCCCACCATTACGATGCAGTGAGAAAGATGCCTATAGACCAGATAAGAAAGACTGCTGCCGTGTTTGTCCAGAGGTGAGGGAGTGTAAAGTTAATTTGAATTTATATTATTATACGCCGATTACTAGCTTCTAGAAATCTATCTTTAGTCCGCGGCTTCGCTCGCATGATTTTAGATTTGAACTATCCTTCGGAGACAGGGTCGAAGTCATTCGAACAGTGGTTCTCCTAATTTATCTGTCATGAAGTATGGGGTCCTGTATTAGCAGCGGGCTAGAGAGATTGATCAGTATCATTACTTTCACAATAGCATTTCCGAGAAGATTTATAATTGTTGACAATAAAGATCTATCTTAATTGTATGACCAGATCTTAGGAAGTTGTGGTGTATGACACCAGCACTAGTCCACCAAACATTCACCAGTACCTTCTTCTGAGTCAACTTTTGCTTAGGGTAGGATTCGGCTGGTTCTTCTGGGTTCAGCCATTGTAATGATTGTCACCGATTGTCTTAAAGGATCCAGATTTCGTTACAGTCCAAAATTATTTCGTTATTGTGACGGTTGAGTAATGTAACACAACACTTAATGCGTGTTCGTCGGCGTGCACCAACCAAGTCATGCGGTACCCATTTCTCGAGCATTTCCAATTTTACAATTTGTTTCAAGTTAATTAAATTTATTTTATTGCACACACCGAAGTCTGCCGCTAACTCTGACTTGGTTTGCGTTGGATCCGCTTCCTCGATCACCTTTAATTCTTCATTGCCAAATATTATCGCCGTCCGTCTAAGGGGCTTGTCCCGTAGCTCAACATTGCCAGAACGAAATCGTTGAAACTAAAAACTACCATGCTTCGTTTAGAGTAGCATCCTCATACAGATTATTAATCTGCCGAGCTGTTTCTGCAGCGCTGATGCCACGGTGGAACTCATATTCGTAAATAACGCGATAGTTGAAGTTTTCTATTTTGTAAAAAAAAGTGAACGAAAAATAAAATGGTATAAAAACAAATGAATCACTAAATTCGAAACCTCATATACACAAGCTTAAATTTGAAATAAATTTGAATTTGGAATTTCTAACTAAACGCTAGGATATTTGAGATCAAATTGGCCAGTTCGACAAAACGGCCAATTTCATACGTAAGGGCCTAATGTATATCGCGAATATAAAATAAAATGGTCATTATATATTTTTTCATATAGGAAGTACATATATTTATTATGGTTTTAGGCGAAGTTGAAAAAGCCGGAAGAAGAAACACCAAAAGACCAGGGCACACCCAGGACTGCTGAAGAGATTTTAGCAGAAGGAGGGTGCAAATTTCCAGATGGACCACTGCCCAACGGGAAAGAGGTGCACCCATCGATACACTCTCACGGGGAGCAAAGATGTGTCACTTGTCGGTGCAAGGTAAAAATTGAAAAACAAAGCATTAATAACTCTAATGCTAGCTTTGATCACAATAATTCAATTGTTGACCGTGTGACCGTGCTGAGCCGTGACTCACCATTGAGACTTCCGCATATGTAATTTGTTTTTGGTACTGAATTTTTTATATTTTCGTATACAATCTAACTAAATAATGATTATATGGGGACTGAATATTATTCTATAAAGACTAGCATAATTTTTGTGCTTAGATTCTTATGTTTTACAAATTGACTAGCCATTACTCTGCCTTCGAACGGGTGCAAATTACTTATTAGTATCACGTTATAAGAGTTTAACGATTTAAGACATGTGTATTATCATATACATTTTTTGACGTTTTGATATTTACAGCTAATTAAATTCAAAGAAATTGCGTATATTTCATCAACCATACCTTTTACCTATACCTTTTTTTTAATTGTGCGTATTTTTTAGTTTGTAATATATATGAGGATATTCAGTGAAATTATATGGTTATAACGGTCAATTTTGATGTACGTATGGTTAACATAAGTAACATATTTAAATGAATAAGGATCAAAACACTACACCAGTAAAAGTAACTTCGCGAGTAACCTATTGTTTTTCAATAATATGTAAAACATAAACATGATTGCGGTGAAAAAATAAGTAATCCTTAGGCGATGAAAATATACTACCATAGGTGTTTCGGTAGGACTTTTTAATGTATACAATTTCGTAGTAAGTATATTGTTATAATTTGAATGTTTCTGTTGAATTATAGGACGGCGAAGTCACGTGTGTGCGTAAAAGATGCAGTCGCACAGCATGCCAGAGGCGAAGACGTGTAGATGCTTGTTGTGCGTGTACGCGGCACCGGCGGCAACGTGCACCGCGTCTCGACAAGGCGCACCCGCCGCCACCGAGCTGAGCGCGTCCCGCTCGGCGCAACCTTCGCCGGACACAGTATTACTGCGCCCGACCCCGACTAAACCTCCAGACTGCTTCTAGGCTAAGTGGCTGAGCGTTTTGCTCTACAGACTGACATATATTTTTATGTGCTATTTGAATGTCTCTATGTTTACGTTGCGTCGTGACATCGCCTGGCGCTGAACCGATCGACCGGTACATGTGGCGCGGCGCGACCCAATCTAGCGACACACAATAATTGCGTTGCCTTATTTAGAGATAATAAATTGACGGTTTGTCTAAAAAGTGCTGAGTAATATTTAAATGTCTGTATATTTCCATAATTATATAGAAGCCTGTTTTGTTCGTATCTGTGGGTTTGACGGTCGTTCGGTTTGGTTATGGCGGAATACATTTTGAGAGTAGATTGTAGCATGTGTTGGCCGCGCGACGGCTCTGAGTCGATCGATGATGGACAGAATATTTACTGTGTATTTTTAAACGGCGTTGAATATTTTCTTACCCACCGGTATTTAATTGGTATTATGAGATATCACGAAATTTTATTGGCGCATTATCATCCGATACTGACTTATTGTATTTGTAGTATTTATTAGTTGTGTAAGGAAGGCTAGATCGCTCGGTAACAGATTAGTGACGAGATGCAAGCGCGGTCGATAATAAATGTGCCATATTTTCTTAATTGTAAATATAAATTATAATAGTACTTATGTGCATATTTATTTAAATTTCTGACTTTGTGTGCTACCAGATAATCGCCACAGCGGTGGGCTGTTGTATGTGACCCAATATAAACATTATTTTATTGGTCGCCTTGTTTGTGCATTTGCTTTAGATTTGTAATCTTATTATTTTATATTAATAAAAGCAATTTATAGTTTTGCACAAGCGTGTTTATGTCTAAGGGAATAAGTAACACTAATTTCCTATGTTTATTTACTTAGTCAGTAGATTACCCACGAGAGTTATTTAACAATATGTAAGCTACATTTTATGATACATATTTTGATTGTGTTTATTAAAAAGCATTCGTTACATATTTAGTATTTTACTTAAGGCTATTTTGTTAGCATTGTATCCAGGTGACAATGCGATTGTCTTAAACGATGTAATTTGTAAATATTACTAAGATTATAGTTTTCGTTTTTAATGTTGTATACTTTAAAAACATACCTAATATAAACGGAATATACTGACATAGATCACTAGTTATAAGAATTATATTTAAAATTCGTGACTAGTTTTGTTTAATTACTAGGTTAACGGTATAGTTACGCAATTAAGGAAGCTAGTCCAAATGTTTCGATGTGATGGAAATGAATGCCATTTAGCTAGCAATACGTCTGTTTGAATATTGATATATTAGAAGTTATTATGAATATTGTAGGTTACAAATGCCTCAGTAAGGCATTGAAATGTCTTGATGTATGCAAGTAATTACCGTAGGATTCTATGACGCCGTTTTGAACTTTACGCGCGGGCGCTAGATGGTGTTTATATGGACTGATTGCTGCAAGAACGCCAAAGTTTAAATTTGTGAGGATAAGACCCGAGGGGATTAATTTAAAACGGTGCGATATTAATTAAGGATTCTTATTTCGAGATTACCAAAATGAACATTTCGTTATGTGAAACTCGTTTCGTTGTGGGTTCTAGTCCGTCAAAATTTATACGACTACTTTTATTTTTTGAACAGTGTTGTTATTGGCTATACAGTTTGTCACGTGTCGAATGATTACATAAGTCGAAATTAGACAAGATGACTTTTGTTTTTTTTTTTACATAACATGAATATCATTCGATTATATAAGAACAAGAGTTTAATATCTTCGTTTTAGAGTATTTTTTGTATAAGCTAACAATAGACAAGTAGTCACCTATGGCTTGCTAATAACATAACTAATGGCCGTAAAGAACCTATGAAATCGCTTATATTGCGTTGTGTTTCTATTTTATAATTAATTATCGTTCAATATTACTCTATTGTAATCGTATTGATGATACATAAATTAAAATATATTTATAAATTGAAAATATTTCAAGAAAAATGCAAGTGTTTAATCATTTTGTATATCAAATAATTAGGTGTGCAGCCAACCAATAGATTGTAAACCATTTAATCAGATAATAATATGAAATAAATGACCTGAGAACAATATTGACTTCAATTTACTTCTAAAACCTATTTTTTTAGAAAAGGAGTAAGGATGAATGAAACAATGAATCTATGTATACAAAAAGTAAACTATGTAGTATATAACTTTGTGTATAGACGCACTTAAAGCATGAACTATATAATTGTATACATAAATTTGGTCCATGTGAACTATATAATCCTTATACGCTTACTTATTTTTTTAAATAGATGATGTTTACTGATGATGGCCTCCGACGACGTGCCAAAATACAATAAAAGTAGTCCAATTTTACAGGGTAAAATTAAAAAAAAAGTAGCGTTTTATTCAATTTTAAGGATTATTTAATCTATAAAATTTATTCAATGAAGAAATGAATGTTTGATTTTATACCAAAATACCAATACTGCTATAACCCATATATGTCGATCTGCACTGGATTTTAAAACGATTTCTGTTCTACACTATTTTAGAAAAAAGGTGCGGACCAAGGGTCTCCAGGAAAAGAAGGGGAAAATAAACCCATAAATGTATTTTTTTAATTAAATTTGACATTTTTATTTAGAAATTAGATTTAATGAAAACAATAGTAAATTGCCATAATGTACTATGGAAAATTTGTTATGAATAGATTTTATATGAATTAGGATATAAATATAAAATAATATATATAAATATAACATGTAAAATCTATTACGCTGAAAAAATTAATGAGACAAATAATTTATACTACGTACGACAGATTGATAAATTGAAAAAACTCTGCAACAGTATATGAATAGGTATATATATACACTATTGTAAATTGAAGCGATGATGGCTCATTACCGTGTTAGGACATCGTTTCAGTCGACGACGTAGGTTCGAATCCTTGCGAATCAGTCAAAGCTTGCAGTAAAGGAAAACATCGCGACAATTCCTAAGCCCGCTGCGCGCTAGCTGCTATTCTCAAGTTGAAAATCTGTTTCCAAGCACGTATGGGTGTGTTCCAGTAACTGCACTTGAGAGTAAATCCCTCTAGGTTTAGTGTGTTTTCACATTGTCATTTAACATTAGGTGAGATTGTGGTCGAACGTTGAAAACTTCAAAGTATTTTAGAAATAATGCGTAATATACATGCCACTCAGCTGCCAATAGGCAAGGGCTGATCGTATTATGATGTTGTATAGCAATGTTTGTACGCTGACTAAGGTACTAGCTAGACCTCTGCGAAATGCGTTGACTAGATAGATGACAATTGAATTTTTTATAGCTTATATCGTCTTTTAATTCTAATTATAATTCTATTACGAAAACAACTGTTTTGTTAAAAATGTGAATGGAATATCTCATGTCATGTAAACAATCATATGATTGTTAAATATTAGTTCGTTTTATGTCGATGACTCACGGATTGTGAGTTGGAATCTGACGTCGGTTTACATAGATACAATTAATCAGAACTATCGTTGAAGGAAAATATCATAATCAGACACTGTTTAAAGTTCACCTGGTATGTTAGCACTCTCAAAATGAAAACCTATCAACAGATATCGTCTATAAGTGTGTTTCGGCAGCTGCACTTGAAAGCCGGTTTGCTGAAAGAAAGACTTGGGATGTTATTTTTAGGTTACATCATAATTTAATATAGGTGAGTTTGTTACCAAACAGTAAGTTTAGGAGAAATATTAATGTTGTTCGGTTTTGATTTTTACATATATAAATAGTTTGATAGAAGTCGGCCGTATTGCGCGCATAACATAAAACTACTTACTGCAGAGATTTCTATCCATTATTTTAATTTAACTTCTTACACCCTTCGTTCTTACCTAAAAAATTGATCATCTATATGTATTAATAAAATTGGAGTGTCTGTTTGTAATATCAAATTAACGACTTTTTACTGATTGGATATGAACGTATACATGATAATGATAACAAAAATACAATTTTTAAAATATTTGTCTGTCTGTCTGTATGTTCCAGGTAATCTCCGAAACGGCTGGACCGATTTTGACAGAAGTTTCATTGACGGATAGTTAAAATTACAGTGGGTGACATAGGCTACTTTATTTTAGACTAGCTGTCATCCGTGGCTTCGTCTGTAGTACTATCTCCAAAACAATTGGACCTATTTTCATGGGACTTTCACTGACAGATAGTTAACGTTATAAAAGGTAATTAAAGCTTTTTTATTTTGGACTAGCTTCTACCCATGGCTTCGTTTGCAGTACTATCTCCAAAACGTTTGAACCATTTTTCACGGAACTTTCACTAACATATAGCTGATCTTATAAGAAGTAATTTACAATCATAGAATAACGCAAGCGGAGCTGCGAGCAACAGCTAGTAATACATATAAAATGATTGAAACTGCCAATATGAAATTGAGCCGGTAGTTTGTTTTTATAATGTACTCGATGTCAGCCTGCTACTTCGCTCACAGAAACTATCCTTTTACCTCCTACAAACATAATAACAAACTGGACCTTTTAATAATATTCATATTTACGAGCGAGATAAAAATGTATACTATAAAATTGTATTGTATTTATAGAAGTTGTAAAGTAATTAATGAAATTGAAACAACTAACTTTGAATATAAATAAAATAACTTTCAACGATTTTGAAAAATCGAGCCTTAAAGAGAGGGAAGTATGTATTTTCTACTCCTCTAAACTATTATCGAAGGGTATATAGAAAACAAATATTTTTATTAAGTATGTACCGTCGATACTAAAAATAATATAATAGGCATACCATTTTGTTTTTGTTAATATTTATTATAAGGTTATACAACCTAGTTTTATTATAAATTACATACAGAAGAAGCAGATTTATTTATAAAAATATAAGTACTAATTTAGTAGTGAAATATTCATTTTAAACTTTGAATTTTTCGGAATATTTTGGAAAACACTCGCTACAGTGAAGATTTAGTCATCCCTCTTAGTGTATTCGCCATGGCGTCTGCGACTGCATCGGCGATCGCAATTTTGGAGTTTACACCCATTAAGCCGATTCGTAAAGCTTTTCCTGCAGTTGGTCCTAGTCCCGGAAATATCAGTATATTATATCTGGAAAAAAGTAATTGAAATTAACTCTTGTGTTTTAAATATCATACTAAATAATTATTACGTTGATTCTGTAAAATATCAACTAACTTGAACGATGACATTTGATTAAGCCTCAATGATTTTTTCATAACACAGGTTTATTTGTTACAACATATTTTCATTAAAATTAATACACAAGTGTTTCAACTTGACTTGAATATTTGATTTCAAAATTGTAGGAAATTGGACGTTGTTCCGTTAATGGTAAATAGTTACTTACTTTGCCCTCATATATTTGGAAAATTCGACATAGTCATAGCCTTTAGGTATAACTATCGTTGTGACAGTGACCAGTCTATCGTCAGCCTTCGGAACAAGGAACTTGAATGGCATCTCTTGCATTCGTTTATGGAAATGAGCTGTGGTTGTTGCGTGACGAGCCCAAGCCTTCGGTAGAGTTTCTTTAATGACTTCCAGAAGACATTGTCGAAGAGCCCATACAAGGGGTGGGCTGAGAGTATGGTGATATCTAAAAAGTTGGAATTGTAGATAAATAAAAAGAATGTGTGGACTTACGCTTCCGACATAAAAAAGTTATGTTTAAATTGCTATCTTATAATCAGCCTCAAAGAGAAGGACCAAAGCAGATAGAATATCAAGTGAGAGTTTTATTAGGTACCTAGGTTACTAGAGAATATTTGTTTAAAGTGTTTATTCATAATTAAGAATATATAAGAATGTATATCTCATCATCATCATCACCAGCCTTGTAAGAGACCCACATTATAGCTATATTGCTATAGGCCTGTTCCCCAAGGAAGGTAAGAGCATAATCACCACGCCAACCCACGACGTATTTCCGATTTCTAATTCTGAGCAATCCACAGTTCTATCTTTTTGTACATACAAGAACATTCTTCAGGTTCAGGTTTCCTCATGATCGTTTCCTTCACTGTCAGCCGATAGCGATAGTGTTACCAATTTAAATGAGTAAATGCATGGGAAATCCGAAAAATTCGTTGGTACATACCGGGGCTCGTACTTGCGGACATCGGATTGACATTTCACAAGTCAAACCACCACCACGACTACTTAAACGACTATACATAAATATTATTAAGTTTATTAATTATAGATTTACTTACGCCCTTGTGTTTCCATAACAATTCCATTGCTCTGCAAGTAATTTTATATCAAAATAAAATGGAGGTTCATGTTTTCTATTTTTGATTTTTTCTCTGTAAAGAAAAATATTTTTGTAATAAAGCTATTAATATTAAAAAATTACAATTGTACGTCGGTAAATCACTCACAAAGCACGCTTGCTAAATGCTACGGGTGATATTCCAGCTGGTCCGCTGAGAGCCTTTTGGGTCGAAGTGTATACTGCGTCAATATCCCAATCGTCCATGAAGAAAGGAATAGCGCCTAATGACACAACCGTATCTACTAGCAAAAGAGTGCCATATCTGTAAATTTTTTAAACATAATTAAAATGCTAAGGGATAATGACGTGTTATTTTTTTATTTGTAGATCCTACAAGTTATAACTACACTAATTAATAGTTATTATTAAATAAGAAAATGTGATATAATAATTTACACCATAAAATACACACTGTAAAATCTTTAATCTACATGTATTATCAGTTTCAAAAATAATAAAAAAGTACCTTACGCTTATTATAATAATGTACAAAACGTGCATGGTGATAGGACTTTTTCTAAATTCGCCTGGCTAATTATCATCCTCAAGTTGAAAATCTGCCACCAAGTGTTCTGGCAGCTACATTTGTGAACCAGTTCCTCTCTACATTTAGCTTGTTTACCGTCTTATACCACATCGTCATTAAGCATTAGGTGAGATTGTGGTCAAATGCTAAAACCTATAAAGATAAATATACATGTATATATCCAATATTTATTATAATAAACAGTGACTACCGTGAATTACAGGAATTTAGTCGTCGACACACATACAGGAATTCATTCACAGGTATTGTCGACATTAAAAATAATATGAACCTTATAATAAAATAATCTACCTCTTTGAATGGTTGAAAGATATGACAGTTGTGTTCGACTGGATGAAGACCACCGTATATCATAATGGTACTCTTAGGTATGTCTTATTTCGGAATCAGCTGAGCTTTAGTATAGAAGCGGGGTGAATTTGTAACAGTGACTCTTTTCGTTTGCCGGGTTTCAAGACCACCCAGTGTATATATCTTGAAGGCCTACATAATGAAGGTGACTACAAATTTATAGACGTTCAGGTGGTCGTCATTGTTTTTGGATTGTACTATGGTTGTTATTGAATATAGAATAGTTATTTTGTTATATTGCAATAATAAAGTTAGCGGTGAATGGATTAAAGCTAATGTAATTCACTTATTGATATACATAGAAGTTTCCAGACAGGCTTCATTTATAATATAGTGCATTAATTTAATGTACAGTAGTAGTAGCAATAGCGGATACTGACAGAATACGACAGAACACAGGAATTTAAACGTTCACACATATACAGGAATTCATTTATAGAAATTACGGACAGTAGAGTTAAACTTTTTTTGAGTAAATTGCAGGTGTTATTAATTTATACCTGTGACATATTTCAGCCAATCCAATTAAGTTTTGAACAGTCCCCGTTGAGGAGTCACCATGTGTTATAAATAGAGCTGTAGGCCGATGTTTCCTTAGCTCTGTCTCCAAATGTTTTAGACTAAACGTTTCATCGATCGGAACCTTCGTTTCAATTGTCTTCGCACCTGATTATGGGGAAAACTTTGAATATTCATAAAAAGTGGCTAAAAAAGCATTAAAAGAAACTTATTTTAATAACCGTACAAATAATATTATTTTTATAAGGTCGATAGAAAGATTAGAAGTCTATAAAAACAATAAATGTTATGTGATAATAAATTTTGGAAGGCGGTTATCTTTTTCTAGTGCTTTTTCATACAATCTTGATTTGTGGCTGAGCGACGAGGGAGTTTAGTTCAATGGTATGGTATAGTAGTATATTATGGATTTTTGCTAATGGCGCTTTTCAAACGATCAATTTAGGGTTTCCTACTTTAATTGCAAAATAAAACATAGTAAATTTTAAATATAAGAATACCATACCACATCTTTTAGCCATTTTACCAGCTCGTTCATCCCATATGCCTCTGGCAGCAATAAGTATAGTTTCACCAGGGCCTACCAGGTTGTTAATCAAAGTTTCCATACCACTATTACCGGAACCACTGACCGCCAGTACAATTCCAGAGTGAGTTTGGAATAAATATTGTAGACCTGAACGAATATCATCTAATACCTGTAAAGGTTTATGTTATTTTTTAAAAGGATAAAAAAGAAAAAGTAGTAATGACATACCAGCATTATTATATAGAGAAGAATAAATATTATGCAAGATTATCCCGCGTACAAATAGATTCTTTAATGTGTAATAGAACTTCATCTTATTCTAATCTTAACTAATTGGAATCCATAAAATGTTTTTTTTTTCCTCTTCCACTCCCTTTTACCACCTTTCAAATTTCACTTTGCACTCTGCACTCCTTCACACTTTCACCGGACTAAGTAAAATACTTTCTTCGCTATTCTTAGAGCGTCCCACAGTTAGTTTTACTTTATTCAGTTATAGTTCCTTCTTATATGTAATAGAAATTAAGAATTTATTTTCCTCTTTTTTTAACATTTTAACCATGCACATCATGGTCGCTTTTTCTAAGACCGCCTGGCTAGCTACCATTCTCAAGTTGAAAATCTATCGCCAATCACCTGTTGGTGTGTTCCGGCAGCTGCACTTGAGAGTTAGTCCTCCCTCTAGGTTTAGCGTGACTACCATCTTAGACCACGTCGTCATTAAACATCAGATGAGATTATTGTCGAACGCTGGTACCTATTAAGTATGTTTATAAAAATAAAAATTATTTGTCATGGCTGTAGGGCTGTATCTGTTGTTCGCCTGACTAACTACTCCTTTCAAATTGAAAATCTGTCGCCAAGCACCTGTAGGTGTGTGCCGGCGATTCACTTGAAATATTTGGGCAATGACTTTTTAGACCAACGTATAATTATTTCTTGTAACATCGTCACTGTACTTCGGGTGTGATTATGATGCAATATTAAAATAAAAGAAAGACGTAAGTTATAAAATATATACTTTTTAAGTATACGCTCTATCGTCCATACGGTTGATAGTTAGTAGAAAATGCCTAATGGTATTAAGGTCAGCTTTTTTCCAAAAGTATATTTGCAATAAAGTTAATTAACCAAAGATTGTATTTGCTAAAGCTGTATCATAAAATATATAACCTTCGTAATGAAGCTCAGCATATTATGTTTTTGTTTATTTATACTTCTTTTCTTACGATGAACGCACTAAAGTTAATTTGATAAGTAACTTAAATCAGCATTTACTTTTGAATTTCAGTTATAAAATAAATTATGTTAAGCATTCAATAGATTATAGTGCTTTTTTTTCAATTGATATTACATAGTCGTCCGTCATGTCTGTCTGACTGTTCGCGGTAAACTCAAAAACTACTGAAGATATTGTAGGCTTACCAATACATAGAATAATTCATGAGGAAGGTTTAGGTATATTATGCAAAGTGTTTGTGTAAATTAGTTGAAATATGACGATAATTGTTGAAAAGTCAAGCCGCCTGGGAGCTTTAGTCGAAAAATTAATTTCTTTGAGATATAACAAAATAATTCAGATAATAAACGACGCAGACGAAATCGCGGGAACAAGCTAGTTACATATGTTTATTAGTAATCATCATAATAAGTCAGAAATTGAGAAAAACCTTATAATACTCGTCACATATTGGCGTCAGGACAGCTTTATTGTAGGCCTCGGCTACTGATGGCAAAATATCACAAGGCCCAGGACCGCAAAGGAGTGGTTTAGTGAAGTCACGATCCTCTATAACTGGAGCTCCCACTGTTATTTTATAATTGGACATGTTGAATATGTATAAAGTACCTGAAATAAAAAATATCGAGAATACAGTAATACATAGAGAAATATATCGCAATTGTAATAAAACAGCGTTAATGTAACAGAATCTATCAATCAAAGACTTTCAATTCCTACAATTTTGTAGAATAAAATTGATAATTCATTGTTAAAACATTTGTCTTTGTTTTTTTTTTACAAGACCTGCCAAGTCTCAGATATAAATGTGTGATTTTTTCTTACTACGCTTAATTAAAACTTAAAGAAATGCGAAAATTTGATGGAAATCAAACTTTGACTTCGAATAACTCTGGAAGAAATCAAATTATCAAAAATGATAAGAATCCTTTTTTGTAGAGCGTTAAATTTATTATGAAAATCTAAGATGATCATTGCCATAAGTTGATTCGATATAGAGGTATAAAATTCCAAAGTAAAGAAAAAATCCTACGAGGTCTTTATGTTGACATCCTCTGAAAGAATTTGCCAAACATTTGAAAAAAAGACATTTTTTAAACACCCTTATAAATATTACTATTTCAAACGGTTATATAAATTAAAACTGTTATAAAGAAGATTCATTACATTTTTTACATTTAAGGTTAGTCAATAAACGCGTCGAAATAGTGTCGCATAAAATTATTCAGCATTTTGCACCAGTATACCGAGTGAACAAACGTGAAGTGTGGTTGGAATCGGGTTAATGTTTAGATTTAGTGCTAATAGGGTGGTTGTAAATTTGCTAGTGTTCTGGCGCTATCGGATGGCACATTTGGCAAGAGCGTTTCGCCCGGAGCATGCGACGCTTGCCAACCTCATATTTGTACCACACTGTATCGTTGTTAGCTCGTGGTTAAACAATTGTTTTTAAACATATTAAAATAATACAGAAAGGTTGGAAAACATAACCAGATAATACAGGTCAAATGTGCGATATGGGAGTACGATTTGTCGATATTGCGACATATCTGTTACAATGTCTGGCTGGTTACATAAGACCCGGGACGTAGATCGAACGAGTTCAATGTTGTCTCGACAAATTGATTCGCTTCCCATCGCGACTGTCGATGTTATCCCAGCTTCCCAGCGGACAAAGAAACGTGGCGAAGTTGGATCTAAAACGCTGATACTAGTTTGAAGTTTGAAAATAAATGTTGACGACAAAAATATTAACTTTATGGCGACATTATGGCAATAATTAAATTATAACATTTATTTTATACAAAGAAACAGATTTATGTTATGTTTGATATCATTTAATACAAAGTATATTATTTATTACACTGATACATAATTTAATAAGCGTAACTACACTCACCAATAGATTAGTTACAATGTTTATTGTGAAGTATATTCAATTAAAATATTATCATTACTACAAAAAGAAATAGTTGGAATTTAATTAAGGAACGCTGTTCTCACCTTATATGTTTATAGATTGCTGAAAGCAATTTATATAATTAATTGTTTTATGCAAAAGACTATTTGTATCCGTGGATCAAAGTAGACTAACTTGATATGACCATTATCAATAATTTATAAATGAATAGTGTGACCATAATTTCACTTCTTACATCATAATTTAATTTCTTACATCAGTACAAGTATATATACATACATATCAAGATTTTTTTTAAATCAATCTAAAGTATTGTGGTTATTAATTCACAAAACAAGTATACTGTATATTGTTGATTCTCGGACTTTATAAGTATACCGAACACTGGTGAACTAACAAATCGGCTGGTTGTTCTGTTCACTAATCAAAATAAGGTAAAGGAGGAAAATATAAATATAGATAATCGCATAAATCGCCGCGCTCACTTCTATTGCTCAGTCGCCCTGCGTGTGAAAGTGTCTACGAAGCTCCGATCACGTGACCTGCACCCATTATGAGCGGCAATGCGCCACAGTAGCGTCACCTCTGTCACTTTGGCTAAGTCGAGTGGTAGAACCAAAATGAGAAGGGCCTCTCCAGTCAATCAGTAGCCATCGTTTCACCGTGTCGACCAACCATGATTCTGCCTACAGATTCAGCCGATTCCCAAACGATGACCACCGCTACCCACACCGGATTTCGCACCTCAGTGCCTACCCCTCGCGACAAGCTTCAAAAGGTGTAACAGCTGCTGCCTACCGTAGAACCAACTCCGGCAGAGGCGTATAAGAGTGGTTGAACACTCATCTCACTCTTGTTCAGCTGGAACCAAGTGGGACTTTGTCAGAGGAGATAATTCGTTGAATGGCGCTGTACCTGTGTATTTAAGATCAAGGAAAAGAAGCTCTCCGTCAAAAACGCAGCGGCACTTGAACTCGGCACCTGCGGTATTTTATAACTACCCGAAGTCCCAGCGATGCAACACAGTCCGCTAGGCAGGGCACCGTGGCGCACGCGTAGCGAATCCAACGCTGATTCCAATGGTTTACCAATGATCACCTACTTCTCTGGGTGCCCAACCTCTTCCCCATAAGAAGACTAAATTAACGATTACACTCACACGTGCACAAACGCGGACGCAACCACATCCGCTTCAAGCAAGACACCCACGACACTGACCGAGAGCGTGGTGGCACCACAGGTGCCAGCACTAGTGCCATCTATAGTACAGAGGGTTGCTCCCGACCAGTCTTCCTATGCGGTGATAACCGCGCTATCGTCGAAACCGCCTGACCTATATCCCAAGCCAGGCACTTTAGCAACCGCTAGAGCTAAAATAACCGCACCGAGCACTGAACAAATTGCGAATTCGAGAGTGCAACCATCGGAGGATAGTAATACTACACCAAAGTCGGCACCCAGGCTGCTTATCCGCCTTTGATCGTCGAAAGGCTGCCTAACTGAACAGTTCATTTCCAGCAACTAGCGGATAAGCTGGAACGTAGCCCGAACGTACGTCCGTTCAAAAGATGAGTGCGTTTCATTGATAGTTAGTCCAAGGAATACTCCTGCTTCAAAGACTACCTCATTAAATTGAAAAAAAAGGAAGAAGTGAGTTGGTTTTCTTATTCATCCCTCGATTGTAGCTTCCTGTCACAAGAAATCCACTCGAATGACATCACCACATCACCAAGGCACTTCAGGAGAAGAGATTCCACCCGGAATTCGCCCGGGTCAAAAAGAAGAACCTGGGTGGCATCTTCAGAATAAAGAAGACACTTGGACTTACACCGGCCATCTATGAGGTCACGCAACTTCTCCTCATGGCCGAAAGATGGATTAAAGTGTTGCGTAGGTACAGGGGCCCAACACAATAATATCAGTTCCAGCTGTTTCGGCGCTCTTCCCACAGCTGTGATCGTCCGGTCAGTAGCGTATGCTGCAAAGTGCCGTACCATGCAAATCGATGCGATCGTTCAATAGAAGGACCGTAAATCTGTACCCCCACATATCTATCAATGCAACTCTTTGCCTGAACGCAACTGTGAGCAGAGTGTGACAGAGTAGGCACTGTCGCCCGATCTGGTGATTCCGGAAGAATACAAGAATAGCGTGGCGACCATGTACCGAAAAGCGCAACGTGGGACGCCCCCCGCCAGATGGACCGATTTCAATATTAAGGTTGCAGGGAGCCGATGGTAACTGATGGCACAAAGCCGTACAGTGTGGAGAATCACGTCTATAGGCGGAAATGATGTTGATGATGAGTGTTCAGAAGTAGCCATTTTTCTATAATAGATCATCAGTGACCGTTTAACAACAGGTGAAGTGTACTGTAAATAGTTCCATCGGTTGCGGCACCTACACCATACTTGAATGAAAAATGGTAAGACTTAATCTGTTATATTACATAAGTATATTGTTAACTAAAAAATTCAATTTGAAATCATAACTAGAGAAAGCTTCCAACTAAAAAAATTATTTTCGATGTTATTCCTTTTTTAGTTTATAATTATGGACAGTTTACTTGTGATAAGTTATTGCTTGAAAACATCGTTTAGTACTCAATAAATACCTACTACTTTTTAATTTATTTGTACTGATTATATGATATAAAGTTCGTTAAACCTAGTTATAAGTTTATTAGCTCTAGTGTGGAACAAATAGTTAGTAGAAGAGAAATATAAATTAAATTAATTGTAGATGAGAAGAAAGCATACTTCAAAGTTAGTAAATATTTTTTTAAGACACTCACCCACATTTACATTGAATGTTTGTAAATGTGTGGTGCATTATTGTTAGTGTGATGTCTGGATTGTGAACCAATAATAATAATAATAAAAAAAAAGTTCCGGCGATTTTGAAAAATTAGTCCTTAAAGAGAGTGAAGTATGTGTTGCGTAATCCTCTAAACTATCAAAGGGTTTATAAGAAACAATATTAATACCGTCAGTGCCAAAATAATACAAAATAGAGACATCATTTTATTTTCTTTAATATTTATTATAAGATTGTATAAACCATTTTTATTGTCAATTACATGAACAGAAAATGAAATTATTTATAAAAAGATAGATTAATTATTGAATATGTTGGAATATTTATTTAAAAAAAACAGGTGGTTTGAATATTATGGACAACTTCTTAACGAGGAATATTCAAATGAAGATCCCCACTGCTGGTGTTATGGTCCGACAGAGGACATTAGTGTTGTAGGGGGTGAGCCAAAGGTTGTTAAGATAAATAGACAAAAAGCATTGCGATCATATAAAATTTGTATTCGTAAATTCGTGTTCTTACTCCTTGACTATTGACTTTTAATTGGCTCAATAGCCTAGCTTAACAGATTAAACTATGTTATGTGATCTAGTTACCGATACTAATATTTACAACCATTTTATAAAAACAAGGGTGACATGACACAGTACGAAACTATAGAATTATAAAACTAATCTCACACATGTTAAGCATTTGGGAATGAATTTTAAATAAACGCAGCACAGCATCTAGATCAGCCACTGACGCTATTCGGTCGTTTATAATTGAAATTGGAAAAGATAAAATAAATAACAAGGACTTCCACCTTGTTCTTATAGATCTAGTAAAAGAATTTAAGAGAATGCTACGTAAATCAGTACGGTGAGCGTTTCAAGCCTAAAAAATACCACAACATGACGTGAAAATAGACCATGATATATACAACAATGCTAATAGTAGAGTGCGAAGATTAGCAGGCGTAAGTAAATCTTTCAAAGTCAAAATGGGCGTTCATCAGGGATTAGCTCTTACGCCTTACTGTTCAACTTAGTGAAAGATTATCTAAGGGAAAATATACAGTACCCACTGCTGTGGGTCATTTTATATGCTGATGATAGAGTTTTAATTGCCAATAGGGTACAACATCTATTGTAGCTTCTTAACATAGGGAGCCATTTTTGAAAGAAATACAACCCACGAGTGAGTAAGATCAAGACTGAGTACTTGAAGTCGTCTTTCGAGGATAAAATAAAAACTGAAATAGTTGGTATTGAGCAAACATTTGTCTCTACTGTAAAGACATTGAAGTACTTAGGTTCTACGCTCATCACAGATGCCAACATAGATGCCGATGTTCCTCATAAGATAAATGTTGAGTGACAAAATGGCGAACGCTTACAGCTTACAGGGGTTATGTTTAATTCTCATATTCTCATAAAAACATTGGGGAAAGTCTATAAGACATTAATTCGTCCAGCGTTACGACAGGCAACAGAATGCTGGATAATCAAAAGACGCTATGAACAAAAAGTACCGAGACGAAAATGTTTAAGTGGGCGGGGAGCTTTATTTGGTTTGATAAAATACACAATACCTATATATGTGGGATTTTACAGACGCGCTAGTTACAGGCAAATGGACCGGAAATCGTCGCAGATAGCATAGGCGTATAAATGATCATTTGCTTAAAGTAGCCTTGAACCTATAAGGACGTAATATAGATAAAGGTCACCCACATTCGACATGATGGTCAAATGTTATATAAGATTTCAAAAAAGCTCAGTTCATGAAACTGAGATAATCGACTATAAAAACAGATTTGTTTGACGTAAAAATGTTCGGAGACCTGACCCCAGATAATGGGAAAAGGGATGAATAAAGGAGAAAAAGAAGATTTGCTTCTATATTGAAGAAATAAATTTATAGTGAAGATTTAGTCATTTCTCTTAATGTATTCGCCATGGCGTCTGCGACTGCGTCTGCGATCTGAATTCTGGAGTTCACACCCATTAAGCCGATACGTAAAGCTTTCCCTACAGTTGGGCCTAGTCCCGGAAATATGAATATATTATATCTGAAAAAAAAAAATTGAAATTACCGTTTATATTTTAAATATCATCTTAAATATTTATTGCGATGGTTTAATAATTTCTTATCATATCGTCTACCTTTCGCAACAACGTTAGGTTAAACTTCAATAAATTTAAATACCTATAGAAATATTTCAACTTTACATGAAAGTTAAATTGATGTCGTCTAAAAAAACAGGTATTTTGACTTCAATTTTGTATTTTATATTTATAAAACTTATGATATTTAAAAACTACTGCAGTTGGGTAGGCCCAACTAGGGTTCCCAAAATATCAGTAAATAATATCTGAAAAAAAATAATTATTAAAATTAACTCTCGTATTTTATATATCATCATAAACAATTATTGTGTTGATTTAATGTTTCCGTAAAATACCAAACACACCTTATCATAATTTGAACATATTTTCAATTAACATTATACATATCAAGTTGACTTGAAAGTTCTACGAAGTTTGTAGTTTTTATATTAATGGTATATAAATTTGAAAAAGTTGTAACATGCAAAATCTAATGGAGTTACTTACTTTGCCCTCATATGTTTAGAAAATTCGACATAGTCATAGCCTTTAGGTAGAACTATCATTGTGACAGTGACCAGTCTCTCTTCAGGCTTAGGAACAAAGAGCTTGAAGGGCAGCTCTTGCATTCGTTTATGGAAATGAGCTGTGGTTGCTGCGTGACGAGCCCAAACCTTCGGTAGAGTTTCTTTAACGATTTCCAGAAGACATTGTCGTAAAGCCCATATAAGAGGTGGGCTGAGAGTATGGTGATATCTAAAGAATTCAATTTAGAGACACATAAACAGTATAGATATAAATTGTCAGCAAAACAAATGATGATTATTATTACATATTATAAAACAAAGTCCTTTGCCGTGTCTATCTGTCTGTTCGCAATAAACACAAAAGTACGCAGCGGATTTTCATTAATAGGTAGAGTAATTCACATGGTAAGCTTAGGTGTACAATTTCTCAAGTTTTTTTGTAAATTGTTTGAAATATAACTATAATTGCTGCAAGTATCGGAAAAAGTCAAGTCGCCTGAAAGTTTTTGTTAAAAACGCTGCGTTAATCCCTTTGAGATATAACAAAACAATTGAGATAATAAACGACACAGACGAAGAAGTCGAAGAAACAACACAGAAGTCACGGGAATCAGCTAGTAAAATATAATTGAGTTATGTCTAAATCGCTTTCTTATTATCAACCTTAAAGAGCAGGTCTTAAGAAGACAGATCATATATAGTTAGACCATGTATTATAAATTTACTTACGTCCTTGTATTCCCATAACAATTCCATTGCTTTGTGAGTAATTTTATATCAAAATAAAATGGGGGATCATGTTTTCTAAAGTTGATTTTTTTTCTGTAAAATATAATTATTTAAATAAGCAGTTAAGACTGGGTTCATAATATAATTGCATATCGTTAAGATATTTTTACGTTTGCAATTAAATTACTCACAAAACACGCTTGCTAAATGCCACGGGAGATATTCCAGCTGGTCCACTGAGAGCTTTTTGGGTCGAACAATAAACTGCGTCAATACCCCAATCGTCCATAAAGAAAGGAATAGCGCCCAATGATACAACTGCATCTACTAGCAAAAGAGTGCTATATCTGTAAAAATAGAATTAATTAATAAAGAGTGTTAGCATGTAGTTATTATTTTATCTCAGTGAAGGTCGTACACATTTACTCTTTTATCATTCCGGGCTTAGGAACGAAGCGTGATGGTATAGAGTTTGTACCTGTCTCGGCGCTACCACCATGTACATAAACCTGTCACAGTGATTCTTTTTGTATGTCGAGTTTTGCGGTTAGCCAGTATATATCCAACTCTAAGACCTACATAATAAAGATGGCTGCCGATAGACTATCGATATATTATGGTTTTGGGATTGCACTGTGCCAACATGAGGTACTGTGCAGCCTTTCTGTTATAATAAAATATAAAAAATAACGGCGACTGTTGTAAGATCAATCGAATTTGGATGTTCACAAAACACTCACATTCATAAGAGTACATTCACAGGAATCGTTGACAATGATCTAGAAATATATAATACTATAATAACATCAGCGGTTACTGAGAATCTACAGATCTATAGACGTTCACACATATACAGGAATTAATTTACTGAAATAATAGACAGTGGAACTTGATATTTTTAAAGTATATTGAAGATGTTTTTCATTAATACCTGTGACATATTTCAGCCAATCCTAGTAAGTTTTGAACAGTCCCTGTTGAGGAGTCTCCATGTGTTATAAATAGAGCTGTAGGTCGATGTTTCCTTAGCTCTGCCTCCAAATGTTTTAGACTAAAAGTTTCATTGATCGGAACTTTCGTTTCAATTGTCTTTGCACCTGATTATGAGAAAATATTTTAATATTTAAGAAAAAGAACCTAAAAGTATTTTAAAGTATTTTTTTATATAACTATACGAATAAAATTAATCTTTATACACTATGATTATATAAGTTGATAAAATTTGATGTATGATAGCAATATCATGGATGTAATTCGAATTAAAAAAATACCATACCACATCTTTTAGCCATTTTACAAGCTCGTTCATCCCATATGCCTCTGGCGGCAATAAGTAAAGTTTCACCAGGTTCTAACAGGTTTGTAATCAAAGTTTCCATAGCACAATGACCAGCACCACTGACCGCCAGTACAGTTTCAGAGCGTGTTTGGAATAAATATTGTAGACCCGAACGTATATCGTCTAATACCTGTAAACGTTTATGTCACTACTTAAGAAAGTAGTAATAAAAATTAAACTTCTCCTCTTAATTGTGAATCTGAATCTATTAGTGAATCTATTAGTATTATTCTCTGTATAATAATGCACAAAAAGGGTAAGTAATCATATATTGTGCAAGACTGTTCCACTTACAAATGTGTTTTCCAATATACCGTATGTGTAATAGTACTGTATTTTATTCTTATTCCATCTAATTGGAATCGATATAAAATATTTTTCCACATACTATATTACATCTTACACATGCATACAAGTAGCATAGGTACAGACACACACACACACACACACACTCACACATATAGTGCAAAGCTTTTTTTTCTTCAATTTTTTCGATTTTCGTTAGTTCGTTTTAGCCAAATAGTCATATTCAAAATACATGTACTTGTTAGTAAGGCACACATACTGGTACATATATATGTCTCACTAACGCATACATGTATGATTAGTTTAGATATCTTGAATAGCTTAGACAGACACACGATGTTTCATTCAAAGCAACAACCAAAGTTGAAAATCGCCACTTTTGCATTTTGGCACCCTTGATTTTGTTGCCTTATGGTTGAACGTCTTAAGCACCAATAGCGTATAATCATTTCCTAACAAAATAAATAAATGGAAGATTCCTAAATTAACTGAAATAGCGTTTACATGTCTACACAAATTAGACATGCCGTTGTGAGTTTTAGCGAAACCAACGAACAGTATTTCATTTATATATACACATCAGCATTTACTTTTGAAGTTATAAAAGAAGTTGCAGTAGGCATTGAATAGATTGTAGGGTTTCTTGTTTTAATTACTAATACACGTATTTGTCGCTAATTATCATTATACATTAGAAGTTAAGAAATACCTTATAGTATTCGTCACATATGGGCGTAAGTACAGGTTTATTGTAGGCCTCGGCTACGGATGGCCAGACATCACAAGGACCAGAACCGCAAAGGAGTGGTTTAGTGAAGTCACGATCCTCTATGACTGGAGCTTCCACTGTTATTATATGATTGAACATGTTCATTACGTTTAAGGTATCTGAAATAAAGAATACCGAGAATAGAGTAATACTAAATACATAGTTCCTAGACAGCATATGACGAAGCAGTAGAAGGCAATATATAAAAATGATATAAGATGATACGACGGCTTTTTTTATGCGATTGGAGGCAAACGAACAGACGGGTTGCCTGATGGTGAGTAATCACCGCATAGACACCTGCGACACGAGAGGCATCACAAATGTGTTGCCGGCCTTTGAGGCTTGTTTCTAGAAGGTCTGTGGGTTGTATTGGTCCGAAAACACTGCCGTTGGGAGTTAATTCCAGAGGGCCGGCGTACGTGGGAAAAACGCACCCGAGAACCGCACAGTAGACAACTTCCAACTATCGAGAAGGCACTGATGCAATTTTATTTTGTGGCAAGTCGTTCGATAATGGAACTCAGCAGTAGGTATCAATCCAAACAGCACTTCGGAACACTCTCCGTGGTAGATTTTGTAAAGGACGCAAAGTGACGCAACATCGCTACAAGCTCCAAAGTGTCGAGCAATAAGGAAAGCACCCGGTCGTCGAAGATTCGAGCCGCTCTGTGTTGGATTCGGTCAAAAGGAAGTAGATGGCATTGGGGAGCTCCGGCCCAGAGATGAGAACAATATTCCATGTGTGGACGAATTTGCGCCTTATACAGCTGAAGGTAAGGAACTAATATGATATACCGTCCTGCTCTGTTAAGGACACCTTACTTTTTTGAAGCCAGTTTGCTCTACCTTCCAAATACCATCATACTGAACGTCACTAGATATGTCGAAACCAAGGATACTGAAATTAGGCTCAGTAACTAGGGGAATTCCTTGTAAATTAGGGATTGCGTCAAAGGGGGTTTTTTGGCGGTAAAGGCACATACCTGTGTCTTGTGAGGTTAAATTCGACTAAATTTTGTCTTTCCCAATCCGAGATACGCTCCAATGAAGTCTCTATCTCGGACACAAGTTTGTTTGTTTGTGTGTATATACACTTTCACCTTTTTACAAGTAGTTCATTTATAGCATAGCCAGAGAAATGGTAGGGCGGGAATCAATAAAATCTTTGAAAGCGGTTTGGACTGCCTCATCAGAATATAATTTTTTTCTTTGCAAGATATTATCCAAATTCTGAAAAAAGTTGCTCTGTTGGAACAAGGTTCGCAGAGTATGGTAGGTGTCGCAGATATTCCAAACACAGTTCCTCTAATTTAGCGATCGTCTATCGTGAAGTATGGGATCTATAGTTATCCTAAATCACCAGTGCCCTAGAGAGATTGACCATTTTCGGTTGTTTAACGGCTAAAGTTTCCATTATGGTTTGCAATTGTTGACAATACAGATATGACGTAATCGTCTGGCTATATCTTAGGAAGCTGAAGTAACATCACCACTGGACTACCATACACTCAAAAGTTTTTTTTCTTAATCAAATTACCGCTTGGAACAGGATTTGGACTGTTCTCTTGCATTTAGGCACAAGCCCTGTGATGAGCGTTTCCGACCGTCGTAAAAGATCCATTTTTCGTCACAAGTAATATGATTCAATGACATGATATGATTCAAAATTGCGTCGTTATTGTGACGGTGAGTAATGTAGCGCATCGTTAAATGAGTATTTGTTGGTGTACTTTAGGCATTTCATGCAGTATCCATTTCCTCAACTTTTGCACCTTTTCAATTTGTTTAAAGTGAATTAAAATTGTTTTATTACTTACGTCGACGCCTGTCGCTAACTCTGACGTGGTTTGGTATGAAACCGCTTTCAAGATCATCTTTAATAATCTAAAACGTTGGAACGAAAAACGTACCGTGCTTTATTTTACAGTGGCTTTTCCGTTTTCGTTATTACTCCTTCGAGCTATTTCTGCAGCGCTTTTGTCATGGTGAATTACTCGATCTTTTAAGGTTTCCATTTTATGAAAAGTATGATTTGAAAAAAAGTGGTGTGAAAACAAATACATCATTAAATCCGAAACACAAGCCAAAATTTGAATTTGGTATTCTTAGCCAAACTTCAAATATTAGAGATTAAAGTGACCGGTTCGACAAAACCCCAATTTCATATGTAGAAGAAAGATCTAATATTAAGATGATTCATTAACATTGTTATATTTAACATTCGTCAAAGAACCCATCGAAAGAGTGTCGCAAAAAATTATCTAGCATATTGCCCCAGTATACCGACTGAGCACGCCTGAAGTGTGATCGGAATCGGGTTAATATTTGCCAACCTAATATGTATACCACACTCTATCATTGGTAACTTGCAGTTTAAGCTATTAAAATAATACAGTAAAGTTGATAAACATAGCTAGATAATAATAACGGGTCAAATGTGTTATATGAGAGTACGATTGTTGATACTACGACGTGTCTGGTTATATAAGACTTGGGACGTATCCTAGATTTCTAGCGGACAAAGAGCCATGACGACGTGGGACCTAATGCGTTGAAATTGCTGGAAACTCGCAAATAGATAGATGCAGACGACAAAAATGTCAACTTTATGGCGATACTACCGCAATAATGAAATCATAACATTTATTTTCTACAAACAACCAGTTTTGTGTTTTCTATATTATTTAATACAAAGTATATTATTTCTTGCACTGATATATTATTTAGTAAGGTTAATTAGACTCACCGATAGCTTATTTAAGATGTACCTATATTGTGAACTATATTAAAATTTTCACAGTAACATCTTTGAGACAAATAGTTTGAATTTATTTAAGGACACTGTTCTCACCTTATAAGTTGGCTAATTGCTGGAAACGGTCTATTTAATTAATTATTCTAAACAAATGACTATTTGAGGAGTTGATTGAGGTTGGCTTATACCCGATTCCTTTATCCACAAAACGATTTATTTTGCTTACGGAGCGTCGTATTTCGCACCAGGCGTAAAAATAAAGCGTTCCTATAATATACGCGCCGTGGGATATATTACCCAATGTTTGCTACTTGCGGATGGCAGGGACAAGAACAATGGGTAGTAAGGCAAATTGTATGGGGATGACGACTTGTAGTGTTTCTATAACTATATTCTATAATTCTTTCTAATTCTATAATAACATTCTAACACAATTAAATGTTGTCAAAGCTACTAGACGTTTATAATTTATTTACCGTCCTAAATCGGCCGGTTGGTAAATATTTTCTTTTTCTAAAACAACAAACCATACCAAGCGTCACGGAGGGCTTCGGTGCACAGGTAACGGATACCCGTTCGTCGCACGTAACAGACGTGAAAAGTTATAGGACGCCTTTAACGATTCGTCACGATAACTTAAATAACGAATACTAACTGATGTCTATTGCGAATCGTTGAATATGGGCATCAGACATTATTCAATAAGATATAAATTGATAATGTGACCCTAATGTCAATATATTACGTTTTAATCAATAGAAAACATTGTTGCTGCTAATTCACAAAATAAGAAAACTATTTATATATAGTAGAAATTAGAAATAGAAAGTCTAGAAACAGTTCATTTATTTAATAACTTTCAGTTTTGATTTCGTATAATCTATCTACAATGCCTCTAGAATTAGTGCATATAAAACTGATATATACCTAGTCTTGCCATAAATACTGAAACAAAGAAAAAAAAATTCTATTGCAAATAATATTTATTACTTTTATAGTGTGTTAGCTTAATACATAAATATAAAATAATTTAAAATATAAAGAGTTTATTCGAAGTGGTTTCCATTTGCTGCAATACAGTCCTTTAAACGTTGAGGCCAGTTATCAATAGAAGCACGCAACTCTTTCCATAGGAAAATTCTTCACTACCAATCGTACGGATTATTTATGGACGCCAAATTATCATGGCGTTTAGAGCATGCCGTACACTCTAAAACAGACCATAAATCATAATCCCCCGGATTAAGATCGGGACTAGACGACGATCAGTCTTCAGCTCTGATGAAGTCCGAAACGTTCGTTTCCAACCAAGATTGCATAGACCGAGGTTTATGACCTGGCGCCGAGTCTCGCTGGAAGGACCAACATTTGGTTATTGAACATGGTGTTGTTAAGGGGCTTCAGTACCTTCTCAGAAATGTTATCTTGATACACTTGTGCCGATGTTTTGATACCTTTTCCACAAAAGTATGGCTCAGTCACTCCTTCATAGCTAATACCCCACCAAACCATCACTGAAGTCGGATAGTGCCCATGTTGCACTCTGTCGACTAATTGGGAAGCTTCCTTAGAGCTTTGAGCATAAATACAGTATTTTGTTAGTTAAAATATTGCTCAATTGTAAAAATTTTCTCATCCGTAAACAAAATTTTTCTGTGACCTCCCTTTATGTACCGCTTCAGTAGTTGTTTCGATTTTATCACCCTATTCTTTTTAAAATTATCAGTTAAGAAATGACCAGTACTTCTCTTATAGGCTACAAGTCCTAAGTCATCTTTTAAAATACGCGTCATGTTTCTAGGTGCTATCTTCATCTCTCGAGATAAAATATTTTGCTTTCGGACAGGATTTCTTCGAATTCTTTCCCTTACTGTTTTAACCACCTTTTTCGTACGAGCATTAAGTGGACTGCCAGATCTTTTTCTGTCACAAATAGAGCAGGTCTCATTATACCTATTAATAGCCCGGTACACAAAAATTTTACTAATACCAAGCGTATGGAGAGTTTTAGACATTGCATTTGGTTCCATACCTACTTTGCGTAATGCAATCACAGCGAATCGGTTCTGTTTATCACCCCACTCCATTTTAATATCGCAAAATATTGTACAATGTATTGTCGCCAAATTGAAAAACCTCAATGAACAATCATATAAAAATGACAGATCCCAAATCCAAATGTAATATTTTGGTTATTTTTAATTGTAACAGTATTTATGGCCAGACTAAGTAGAAATATGTAAGTCAAAAGTTGGAAAAACCAATAAAATAATTTTGGTACTAGAAATGAAAATCAGAACAAAAAACCCTAATACAAATCGTCTATTTTTAATTATTTTTAATAAACGTCGTTTAAGTACGCGTTACAACGAGAGAGGTAACATTAAAGTTTTACGAGGCTAGCATAATCATCAAGAATGTACTGAAGCCTCTTTAAAATAAAATAAAAAAAAAAACATAATGTTATATTTATTTTAACGATATTAAAATGCTATAACTGTATAGTGATTACTTATCAGAATCAACAAATAGATGCATTATTTTTGTAAACTAGTATTATTCTATTTTAAAGTGACTTTCAGATTAAGAATTTTATTATAGTAAAGTAAAAAGAATAAAGTTGAAAAAAAATTTGCTCAGGTTGAGGCAGGTTCGACTGGAACTCCAACAGGTCCCGGTGGTGGCCGACTGGGGCCAACAACTTGCGCGACCGATCTTAGATGTCGCGACAGTGTAAGCCGTACGGCCCGTATTGACCGCATGGTTCACCAGGCAGCACGACACCCTCTGACTTTCTGGCTAGCATTGGTGCTCTTATGATACGGCTGAAACGGAAGCTACCTGTGTCACATAGCCGGGAAACCAACAGTAGGGTGTCATCATTGTAGTTGCGCGAGGAACACCGCATAGCACACTCTTGAAGAACACCTCTTGAGACACGCTATACCGCAAGCTCGTCGTGGCAATTGGCTCGAAACTCTTGGTCTTGGTCTCGATTGTCGTTGGTAAGATGGTCGAGAGCGAGGCCGGGTGGAACTCCGTCACTTCATATTGTGAGGATAGAAAAACTCTCGACTGCTCAGGTCGCAGATGTAAGACGGTACCATGGGGTTTTAGTTCGTGCAAATCGGACATAACTCACCCTCAGCTGTTTGGTAGGTACGGAGGATTAGGGATTTCCCCATGTAAAAAAAAAGGTTGAACTGGAAAAAGATCTTGTCCAGTTTGTAATATTCAGGTTTTAAGTGTGTGGTGTGAATGCAACATGCATTCCCGCACTATATTTAAAAGTAGCAATTTCTCTATAACATATCTGCAGTGAATATTTAACATCAGGTGGAGTGCATTATAGTTAGTTCCATTGGTAGTGGTTCCTACATCGTACATGAAGAAAATCTGATCCTATTTCCTACTAATATTTCTAGTCAAATATTTACTTATTTATTTATATTTTATTAATTTCAATAATACTTATCAACCATATCTGGCAACCCAATCGACCTAGGCAGGAACCAGACGTCAACTCAGTGCGACATATACGTATGTTAATTATACTGTCCTTCTTAATTTGTGCAAATCATATTTTAAAATTTCTAGTATATTAAGTGTATTTAAGGTGCTATATTTTGGAATAAAAAGGAACTCCAAATGGATTGTACAAGTTACTAAAAATTGGTTTTGACATATTTACTTCCGGTTTTGTACATCAGAAATATTGTTTTTCAATATGATTTTATCTTTAAAAAGAACCATACAATTTCAATACAAATCACGTTTAACATTTTATTGTAAATTTATTCAATTGGACAAAATAGCTCCGAAAAATTTGAGTTTTCAAATATATATATTTTTAGCACTGTATAACTTGACAAATTAACTTCATAGGAAAAAAATATTGCTGTTTACATTAATATCTAATGGAATATAGGATACCAATTACATTACGTATGAATTATTTTCAGAAACTCACTTTTATTTCATTATCCGCTTCACTAGAAATACTCCAATTGTGAAAGATTGGATGGACTACCATATACAAGGTGTAACATCCACAAAGGCCGTACGCTTAGGCGCATCTCGTTCTAAGATCAGCCAATGTATATCCAATAATCAAACGGGGTGGAGGGGCGTCTGCGACAAAAGTTTGTTTTGGTTTGTTGCGTGTAGGAGAGCAGGCTGTGTACGCCAGCATAAATTAAAAATTTCTCCGTGATAGTCGTTGTTTTTCAATTTCACTTTTCTTACCATCTTTTAAAGTGATGTCATTTTTACAGATTAGAAGTTCAGAAGATTGAGACATTTTTCATATAAATGCTAATAATGACTATACCTACCTATCACCTTGCTTGCATTGTAATAAATCCTTCGATACTTTGCAGTCCTATTTATTTTTCCAACTTTGCTTACTAATAAAAGTCAAATAACATGACGTCGCTTGAGAGATTCAGAGAGAGATAAATTTAAAAATAAATTATGATTGTAGAGAAAAATAACGAATAAAAATCATGTTTGCTTGCAGTACAAATATAATATATCTCGTGTCTGCTTGCCGTCGAAGCATGACATGGTGAAATATGGTAAAAAATCGTGCGCGGTACATTTTTGAGTGCATTACCCGGTTTAAGACGTGCTTCGTGGCTATTATTTTCACAGTTCGTTTGGCAGTCGACGATGTGGCCTTCTGCCATTTCAGCGGCTGCAATTTTCACGAGTGTATATCTCGCAGTCTATAGATATCCTCTTGCATGGAATACATACATTGTTATCTTTACTAATTACGATTAATTACGTTCAGTATAGCTTAAAAATCACTCATCATATTATATTTTAAAATTATCGTAAATAAGTTTTATTTGTAACGATGTCGTGATAATTATCACATTATAGGTTAGGTATACTGTAGGTCAAGGTGAATCACCATAACCTCTGTCAAGATACTTGAATAGGTTTGTTAGAGTTGTTGTATAATTATCTAATTAGTCAATAGTTCATATATATATAATATGTACTAATATATCTGTAGTTCTGTTTGCTCTTTTCTGCTTAAACAGCTAAGTACAAGAGTGTTAGATTCAGCGTAAAGCTGACCTTCATACCAAACGCGACCAATTAAAGGCTCGCCTACCTGCTGCCATAACATATCATTATGACAACGGCGTACTCACGTGCCCTCAGTGTGCACGGAGTTTTGCCGCGAAAATAGGCTACATGAGCCATATTCGCGCGCACTACCGCCATTTCTCAGACTAGGGGTCAAAGTAGTCGCCATGGCCGAAATCATCATCATCCTCATCTGCTTGCTCATTTATTTTGGAATATATCATTCATATTAGAACAATTTGTTTACCATAAAAAAAGAGAAAATTGTTTGGTTTGTTTTTGTCTTCATTCGACTACTAATTATAGCAGAAAAAATAATTATGGATTAATACTGACGGTTTAGTAATAAAAATGAATTAAGATAAAAATAAATAGCGTTATTATCGAATATTCCAAGATAAGGACCTTGTTAGTCGACGGAATCCTGTCGTTGCGAGCCCGTGTTAATGTACCGGCTAATAGTTAGCCGGTTTTCCTTTCGACATAACGCGAACTCATGTTAAAAATGGTTATATTCTATTTTATTAGTGTACTCTAATGAACTCTGTATTTAAAACAATAAAGATAAGTGTGTTCAATCTTTAATATGCAATGGTTATGTTTTTCCAATTTGATTTGGTCTTTGCTTATTTTCATTTCTACTTATAAATATTTGTATTTAAAAAATGTTACTTTCGTATTTCTAACGAAGTTATATAAAATCTTTCTGTGCAAATTTCACTTTTTACGAAAAACTTGTTTATTAATTTAAATATATTTAAGTCTTAGAAAATATATTTTGTCTTGTAAATAAGTAACATAATGTCTCTCGTAGTCAAATTCGCGAATGCATTCTCGAGAATAATTTGCATTTATGACAGTACTTTCTGTGAGAATAGAGCTCTTCAAACTGAATTAAAAGTTGTGTAAAACTCTTGAGAATTACTAATGCAATATACGGAGTTACTTTTACTATTTGAAATGATCTTGCATATTTCATTACTTTAAGTATTTATACATGCTTAAATAAATGTACAATTTTACTTTAACGTTTAACTACTTATTATTAAAAGAAAGTTAGTTAGTAAACAATAAATGATATTTATGAAATATAAAGAATTAGGTTCATTTTATATATTTAGTTGGAATTTCCCACGGCGTCTCTCCCGTTTTTTGTGTATTGACTATTTTCGAGTATACATGTATAGTCAGTCTACTTTATAATGTACAATATATCTATACATATTTTAAGAAATAACGACTGACTGACGAAAAACGTCAGTTTTTGAATTGATAACGTCTTGAAAATCGATGAACGCCGGCTGCATGCACGAAAAAGCATTACTCATTGTCACGTTCCGCCTGAGCCGAGCGTGCAAACGAGAGCGCGGAACAAGCAATAGAGGGTCTAATTGTTAGACTTGTGACTCATCTATCTCTCTTCCACTCCAGCGGTAATTCAGTGATAATAATTAAGTACAATTCATAAAAGTATGTTAAGGAGTCCGATTCGAGCCGCGGTCGGGGACGCACGTGCGCTCTCTCGCAGCTCTTAACGGTCAGATCGTTCGATAACTCTTACGTTGTTATTGAATATTTTCGCGATACTCGGTAGTATTGTGTGTTCGATCGGCTACTGTCAATCGTTACGCTCTTTTCAGAGCGCCGGTGCACCTCCGTTAGTGTACCAATTAAACCGCACTTTTCGGTGCGAGCCGAGCACACAGAGTGCAGTGCATCGAGTCGTCGGGCAGCGCGTCGTGTCGTCGTGCAGTTCGTCGGTCGTCGTGTTGCGCCGTGTGCTGAGCGTCGTACCTGAAGAAGGAAGAAAGAAGTGTTAGGGAACTCCCCCTAGGCTTCGTAGGTCCCTGTGAGGCATTGCACTTTGCCCGCAGCTTCCTTGGTCCGGACACGGTTGTCCGTTAAATTCAAACAGGCGCACCCCCCTGCCCCTCAGGCAGGGAGGTTAGTCACGTCCCGTCCCGCCCCGCGTACTAGTCCATAATGGATTCGTCAAATTATGACACAGAGACAGTGTTAGCAGCTCTCAAGGTCTGTCGCCTGGATATCTACCGGGAAGCCTGCGAAAAGTTCTTTCCTTCACGCTTAGAGCCTGAGGACTCCGCAGCCAGTGACTCCAGTCGCTCGCATTCCCCAGTCACACCCAAACCCAAGGGATCCAAGCCAAACTCTAAGTCGCGGAAGGAGAAGCCTCCGATCGCCTCGTCCCCTCAAATCGACATTCCAGTGGCGAATTCATTTTCCATGCGAGCTCCTCGAGCTATCAATCGAGGATATCTCCAATGACCTTAAGTCATCTAATTATCCTGTCCGAGAGGTACATCGTATGTACCACCCTCGCACGAAGGCCTCCTACAACCTGGTGTTGGTCATTTTGGACCGCTCCAGGGAAGGCAAAGTTATCTCCACCCTGTCCTCCCTGTGCGGTCTCACTGGCGTCACAGTCGAGCCCCCGCGCAAACAATTCGTTCGCTCACAGTGTCTCAACTGTCAGGTGTACGGTCACTCCGCACGAAACTGCCACCTGCGTCCCAAGTGTGTAAAGTGCCTCGGCGATCACTCCACTAGGGAGTGTTCTCGCACTCTATCCTCACCCGAGGCTCCTAGCTGTGTTTTGTGCGGTGCATCGGGTCATCCCGCGAATTATCGTGGCTGTCCCCAAGCACCGCGCACAAAGCGCCCCCGACTCCGTAGACAGGTTTCCCCATCTAGGGCACCCGCCACCTCCTCCCGCCCTCCGCCTCCGCCTCTGATGTCTATGTCTACAGAGGCCTTCCCGAGCCTGCCGAGCGCTTCTCGTGCACCGGCAGCGCCTGCACCTGCACCTTATGTGCCCCCCCGGCCTGCTCGGCCCCCCAACCCCCTTGGGCTCCCAAACCCATGTCCCAGTTCCCGAAACCACCCGCTCCTGCGCCTTATGCGCCGCCCCGGCCCTCGCGGGCCCCTCAGGCACCGTGGGCATCCAAGCCCATGTCCTACTCCCAGCCCCGACCACAGCAGGGTAAGCCCGCTCAGGCGAACCTTGTTTCCTTTTCCCTAGCCGGTATAGACTGGATCGCCCAACTCCTTATTGTCCATGAAATCGATGAAGTCATCGCATTCAACGCGATGGTTAACAGCAGTCAGAACCTCGGTTTGCTTAACGCTATCTCGAGCTTTCCTGGTGTCGCGGCCACTCTTCAGCGCCTCGCGCGCGAATCAGTTAAATAAGTTTATTTTAGACACAGATGGAATAAATCCGCGCATTTATGTCTATCTCTCCCTAATAAAACGAACCATTAGGAGCAATCCGGATGATTCCATAGTTAAATTACGATGCCGTCGCCGTCTTGATTCGTAGTATCGATCACCTCTTAATTTTGCGTGTTTGCGCCCACGCCCGCGACTCTCTCTGCTCACACCGCCGTGAGTGGGGGTTGAAGATCCGATCCCGCACACATGTCGCGTCTCTCTCGTAGCATCTCGAGCCTAGGTCGTCACCCGGAGTGGAGCCATCGAGGTGTTATTTGCGCGATACAGTTACACACATTAGTTTTACACTTGCACATATCACCCCACACACGTGCACACATAGGCACACATGGTGGTGGGCTGTTTTTTTGCCTTTTTCGGACTGAAGTAGGTCACACACTTAGAGTAGTCAGACACAAAATATACATATGCGTTCGTGAAACATGCATTTTTCACGAATTCATATCGTATGAGATAGCATAGCTTACCTAGCTTAGTTAGATCGGGACATTCGGCGACAGCCCAAGCCGAGGCGCACCGTGTGCCCTTGCGCTAGTTGCCTGAAATAAATCGGGTGAGTGCCTTAAGCGCTCCCCTTAGTAGTTCGGTAAATCTGTAGCGGCCTCCGGGTCAACAGTGTAGGTCAGTTCGAAAAAAAAAAAAAAAAATAATCATAAAAGTATGCGATTTTTCATCAATCTTTTTTTTAAGCCCTTTATCGCCTATAATTGTCGCCCGTAAAGCGACTATACAGATAACCATTTTTTATATAAACTTGTACCTAAATCACTATAAGTTTTTTTGCAATTCGATACTAGAACAATAAAATACCATGTTGTTGCACAAACCATCGATTTTTTATACATTTTAAGCTTTATTTCTTATATTAACGCATATTTGCATAATTCAATCTATTTAGAATAGTATCTTTTCAAAAGAACAGCAGTCTATTTTTTTCTCCGATTCCAAAATTAACGCCATATTGAAAAGAAATAAAAATGTAATTTTATTGCCTACACTATACCACTCGCGGCTTAGTTCGCGGTATTTAAACTTATAAAATTGTAAGAACAGTAGTACTCAGCGATAAACTAGCTTTCTATTAATGAAATAATTTTCATAAATAAGTGTCAATAGTTAATCATTCAACCAGCTTGTAGTTGTGTCTGTAGGCAAATGCAATTTTGTTCCAATTTTGGTGATGGGCATTTATTAAAAAGGCCATTAATCACAAAAATGTCCGGAAACGTTTTTTTACAAGTCTGGATTTAACTCAAAAATGGGTTGAAGGCTTTTTTTTTTGTTAATTTTGTACACGGGAAGTAGTAAGTACTTCTCCTTCTTCCATAATAAGCAAATAAGGTTTTTTTTAAATTATTTATTCTCAGTAGATTTTGATATACAAAACACGGTACAGTTCAATAATTAATAGGTTATAAAAATTATCAATAACAATTTTAAAAATAAAAAATATTTTTTTTTTTATTATTTATATTTCTTTTGGCGCGTTAGGGAAATATGATGAGAGTAAATTTTTACGACGCGAGCGCACACCGTCACGAACGACCGACACTGTGATGTTAGCTATAGTCAACATTTTATACAAAAAAAGTATGTATGTATTAAATACCTTATTTCTATTGTTAGTGTCATTTTTTCTATAAACGTAGAATAAGGCGAAAGATAACATTTTTGAAAAGATTTTGATTTTGTTACGTGAAAGAAGTATAACTTCTAATGAGTGTACATAAGTACACACTACTTTTTTATATTATTATACAGGGAGTATACGTTCTTTGATAATTGATAACCTATAAAATTTAATTAAAAAAAAGGGTAAAAATAAAATTAGGTATCAAATGAAAATAAATTATTGAGTCACAAACACGTGCGGTAACCGCAGGCACTATTAGTTATTTCGTATGTCTAATTTGCTAATAAGGTATTTAAAGTAAAATAAAGTATATTAAAAAAATAACTTTGAACGTTAAGTTTCGTTGAAATTTTCCTTTACATGTTAATTGGTTTCGCGGGATACAATTAAAGAGATTCCAACTTGAACCTTATTCTGTAATCCCGGTAAAAAGCAAGTCAGGAGAGAGGGAGAGAAACAGCAAATGTAATTAAATTGTTCCCTGCCTGTCTCACTGTTCCTCTGACAATCAGATAGTTTTTTCTGTTAAAGTGGGCTTTATCCGAACTTGAAAAGCGGAAATAATTGATTACTATTTGTACAGTGAACATGTTTGTATAAAAAAAAAACTTTATCTACAATTTATTTATCTTCCTGAGAACTAGCACAGACTAAACAAGAACATTTTAGACGACTTTTTCGATTACATCGAATCTATATTACACAAACACGAGGATCCTGCTAATGAAGCGAATAATATTAAGATATATGTTGAAATTTCCGAAGCCCACGGTATCGTTGCCAAGTATTTGTAATAGCTGTCTCATGTAAATTGGTATGAACCCTTGACGTCTTGGAATTATGTAGTTACTTTACGTTTTATGAGTAATTTTAATTTGATTTACTCGTTTGATGAGTCCGTGGTCCTTCTGTTTGGAACTAATTGACAGATGGTATTTCTTTCTGCCACAAATAACATTACATATAGCAGAATAAACAGTTTCGAATGGTAGTGGCAAGGAAATGTTAAATAACAACGGTAACCTCCGAAAGACAAATAATTTATTGCGATTTTGCCCTGCTATATCGGCCTTCATAAATATTTCTTCACATTAGACCTAAAGGAACCGAGTTTATAAAAAAGAGTTCACTCACAGTTCACGTGGCCGGCAGACTGTTCCACAGTTTCAGTGTAAAGAAAATATAATATTTCATGGACTCTTTGTTTCGTGCCCTGCTGGAATTTGGTGTAGAAGTGTGGCTCTGAGGTACAGCGCAGTAGATTCAGTTACGGAAGGTAGAGGAAGAAATTCAGTTGAACACTTTAGAACACTTCATGATTCAGACAGTAAAACACGCACAGTGATGTGAAATCTCTACGTAACTGAAACGGTTTTATGACCTTGGTAACATCTGAATCATTAACAATACACACGGTTCTTGATACGTTCCAGATCAGTCATGCAAACAGTATTACATGCACGGCCGAACTTAATGTATATTGTAAAGAAGTACATCTGCCAGAGCGTTAAAAACTGTCATACCCTGTTCAAAATTTTGAGTCTCCAGCATGAAGTGGAGCTGATGCTCCCAATGTAACTTCTGAAGTTAAGGTCGCTGCGTATAACTATACTCATGATATCGAGACTATAATTATATATGGCGTTGCGAGCGAGTTGTTCTGAAAAGTGGGGAAAAGAGAAAAATGAGGAGCTTTTGCAAGTAAACGTGCAGATTTGGATTTTCTTAGCATTAAACTCATTGAAGTTATTTGCTCTTTAGATCCTTATACGGTGCAAGGACATTATTTTCGTTACAAATCTTCTTTTAATAAAGCATCTTATTTTCATTTTGAACATTTTGGCATTCATTCATTAAAGAAATGTAAAAAAACATCTACGAGTGTTTTCATTTTTAAAACATTTACCGATTACGTAATAAACGTTAATCTTTGCGGATAGTCCACGCAGTTATTCATCTTTTCACAAACAAATATAAACCACGAAACAAATTTTAAATTAAATCCCTTTCTCTCGACAAGTTAATGTCCCGGGAGAGTTTTCTTTGGTTTTAATTTCCGGAGTGTTTTCACTGAGGAAATAGTTTGTTCGGCAAACATTGCCATTAATGGTCATAATAGTGTTTTTGACGATTTATGTTTGTACCATCTCTTGAAATCCAATAATATTTAAAATGTATACCACCTTCGAAGTGAAGAGAGTTTATAGGGCCATGGGTCAATTATAGCAATTTACAAAATACTAAGTGCAATAAATTATATTTCAGTTATATGTGTACACACATTTTTGATGCTTTTGAATTTTAATTTGGAAAATGTGTACAGATTGCCTTCTTTGTTCATAAAACTCGCTTAATTTGGTAATAACAAATTAATTGTAATCGGTGAAAATATGTTTTATACTTTGGAAGAGAATTGTTAATTTTATTCATAATTGGTTTTGAGATGCAATCTTATGAAAATAATTTGCATTTATGTTTCCATTCTTACTCTAAATAGATCTCTTAAGCTCGTGTCAATCGAATTTGAAATTGTTCTATCCCTTGTGAATAGCTCACACGATATGCAAAGTTTCGATCGCTGAAAGTTTTAGTCTATTCAATATGAAATATGCTCGAGATTAATATTACGATACTTTTAAAGTTTTAATAACGCTTCTGAATATTTTAGTGTAAAAATTAATCGTTGCATTTAAAAGTGTCTACACAAGAATTAATTAATTTTTTGATAATAAAAAATCAAATATACATTATATACCTTTGCCTAATAGGGAAAATACTGTTAAAACTTTTACCCATTACTTTTAGGTTAGGTATGAAATCGGTGGGAATCTTGAATGACCGAGTGTCGCGTCGGCGCTCGGTGCCCAAAGTGTTTGATGCATACATGATATAACTGGTGCTAGTTTTCTTAAGTATATCAGTTCATTTCTGATAAATTGTCTTATTGTAATCATTTACACTTCTGTTTTTATACGTTTCAAAATTATTCATAAAAAAGCAACAAGCATTATCGAATCGATTGAATAGAAATCGCCCGCACTGTTTTTTCTACAATAAGTATAATTGAGTTCTGTATCTATAAATGTGATATAGATGTATACCATAATATAAGCTGTGCTTAATTTGGAATTAAATGCCGTCTGTGAAATTGTATCAAAACATATTTTTATTTCTCATTTAACTATATAAACAAGACTTTAGTGATAAAATATCATACCCGTGAACGAAATGATTGTGTAATGAATATAAGATTTAATATTTCATTTAGTTACATGTCTATGACTAAAGAGACATTCCTACTATTACTATGATATATGTAGATGAATCGATAGTCAAAGAAATTATATAATTTAAGGTGAGAGCTTGGGCGCTGTAAATTTTTGTGTGAAAATATATTTTTATTAGTTTGAATACTTTTGTATCTCTAGTATCTAAAATAATGTCTTTGAATTCTTTATCAACTCTTGGACTACAATTACAAATAGTACCTATATTATCATTAATTAGTTGATCACATTTGATTGTCACGGCGATTAGCCATTCATGTTGATTGACTCATTCGTTACGCATGCGTGCGGTGTTTATATAGGTGCCTTGATGCTAAGAATATTTAATAACACTATGATTAGAAACCATTGTACTGAAGCTGACTCGAGTATGTATCATAAGCATATTTATTCGTTTGCCCTTGAAACTGATTTTAATACTATAAGAGAAATCTAGTGTTGTTTTTAGACTTTGGCATTTAAGGGCTAATATTCATTCTTAGAAGAGTATAAATGAACAAACCCACTCTTTAAAATGACTTAGTACTTACTGAGAATATAAACAATTTGAGACAATAAAAAAAATAGCGAATAATATTAACCAGAGAAACATAGCTCTATATCAACAAGAAGTAACATTTCTAAGTATAAATTTTATACTGTATTCATATGCAAACTTCTTGCATTCTTCTTTAAATAGTAACATGTTCAAAATGACATAGACACTTTACTGTGTTATTTTTAATATTATTTTCAATTAACAATGAGAATAACATTTCCGACAGTCAATATTACATTTTCTCGCAAAGATATCCGTTATTTCAAGCCTCGTCAGTTTTACCGGAATCGAACTGCGTGAGACAATAAACTAGCTATCGGCCCCTAGAGCGCGCGAGTACAAATCCAATTATTTCCCGTGGCGCCGCCTGGCGGTGTGTAATTGATTTATTTGCTCATTTCTACCGCATACAAGCTATCTTCGGAATACAGACAGCGTAGATGTCTACACGTTTATATTGAAAATTATTACAACGTTTTGTTAAAACTGAGATTTTAATTATATGTATAAGATTGTAATTTAATATTGTCTTTTAAATTTCCATCTTCTATACTTCAAAGCGAGATAATTACATACTGCACTTTATTTTTTATTTCCGATTTAAGTGATCACAGTTTTATTTACAAACATTTAATTTAGTTTTAATTTTTTTTATTGGAAACTATTTTTTTTAATATATAATTGTTGTAAAAGTATATATCTGACAATAACTCGGATAAATTAGTTTCATATATAATGTGAGGTAATGTGAATGTGATAAAAGTAACCAAATTTGACCTGATGAGAGATAAAATACTGCTTAAAATTTAAATAATAAAAACAATGGGTAAACAATTATATCATAATTCTGTCATGTTTTATTGTTATATGAATACATTTTTTTTGTTTTATAATATGAAAAACGCAACATTGGCGGAATCGTCATAAAGCGAACCTGATAAAGCTTGGAAAAATTTGATATATGCGCGCAGCACAAGATCAGTTGTTATTGAGATCTTTAAGAGCGACCTAGGGCAAACAATTAATGCCTTTTATTTGAATGGAAAACCAAAGAGGCCAGAATATATTTAAATACATTTATATTAGGATGTTGTTGACATCATTTAAAAAAGCTATTGTGTTACTGTAATCGCAATTGCACTTAACATTTCGTGGTTACAGCAAGGAATTTCAAACGACTGACACGTAACTTACTGTGAAGGCTTCTTATCGATCGTGACCATACAAAACGGATACGGGAGTAGGGTGGACGTGGTCCGGTGCCGTATTTAAGAAAGCATTTAAGGGGCTTTACTTCGGACATTGACGGATTGCTGGCAGTGAAGCGGTCGCGCGACGTTACCACTCCACCCCAAGTGTCGAATTGACGTTATAAATTGATTCCCTGTTATCTAATATTCATTTTTTTAAACACGTATTTATTTTATTTACAGGACAGTAGCTATGCTCGCATGCCGGAATAAATATTTTTATCATTTATTTTAACTACTACTTGTTGTAACAGATCTTACAGTAAAATGACACTTATAGTAAAATGTTATATCTAATTCTCTATTTTTATATTGTTTTTATATATTAGTGATGATCACCTAGAGGTCGAAATCTGACTATAACTCGTTAATCTTTCGAGTTTCAATATTGTTGTGGTTTCTTTTTGCTAAAGAGTGTAGAAATATTGTAGATTGTAAACGTAAAGAGTATGAAGTATGACGAATAGAGACTTATAAATAAGATTCGAATCGTCTACAATGTGGGAAAAAAGCAATTGTTTCTAAAAAAATATTGATAGCACTAAGTAAGTCTCGTCCATAGCTTATAAATAAAGAAAAAGAAAACGGTGTGCAAGAAGAAGTCGAAATCTTAACTATTTACTTAAGCAGTTACTTAAATACATATCAATTAACACGAAGCAATTGAAGTTATAGTAAAATAATAAGTTAGTATTTACAACATGTTCTGATCTCATAAATGGCGGTACCATTAATATACGTATATGACACATATAATTTGGCAATTTAAAAAATCTTAAAATCTACTTAATCAAAGTCGAAAAAAATATTCCGTGGTTTCACAGGTTAATGTTATATTTTTACTACCCGCCTATTTTGCCTACAACCTCTCTACTTGGCTGCCTTTCATTTTATACGACTCATTTAATTCAAGTGGTCTCTAGCGTAAAGTTCTTATTATAAATATATTTAACTAATATCGTAATATAACAGATTGAAATTCCGTTTAAAGGCATCTTTTTAATTTCATTAGTTGTTTGCTCATGAATCAGATTTTCTAATTTTAAAAATACGAACGACGTTTCGTTATCAAATTTCAAGTCTTCATCGGTAATAATTATAGTCAATAAGTGTTTACTAATAATTTCTATTACTATTGTAGGATAGCTATAAAAATAACTCAGTACTTTGTCTTTAAGTCCTATCTTTGAAAGTCTTTAGTGAAAAACTTATCTTGTTAGGTGATACTGTAAAAATAATATAAGGAAATTAAAAAACAAAAATTCATGTTTGCACTTATGAACTTTTTATTGTACCTACAATCATTGTCATTAATTATTTTCTTATAAAAGTAACACGTTATTTATCTCTAAAGCTATGATTAATATTATATTATTTTGTATCAAATATTAAAGGAATAATAATAAGAACATCTTGACACAGTTTCTTTCATAATGTGAGACCATTTCATACTCAATATGTTTTGGAGCACTCCGAATATTTCGTTGGTTAAATCGATAACATTTATCGCTTTGATAGAAATAAACCCTAAGCTTAGAAACTGCAATAACCTGTGAATGTTGTAGCGTATTCACCGACATTACATCATAAGTATACATCACATATTGCTTGCGAGATCTGTAATAGTACTGGACAAATTAATAAATTATTGATACGTGGTATAGTGATACAATTTCTCGTAGTTGTCGCGTCGCCGCTTACTGAAACTCTCGAGGGAGTCAAGTGTGGCTAATGATTTATTACGTCCTCGTGGTTATATCCCAAGTAATCAACGCAAACTATTGCGTATTTTTTTTTTTTTTTTATTTTTTTTTTTTTTTTTTATGAGAATGGAGGCAAACGAACAGACGGGTTACCTGATGGTAAGTAATCACCGCCGCCCATGGACACCTGCGACACCAGAGGTATCACAGATGCGTTGCCGGCCTTTGAGGAAGGAGTAGGCTCGTTTCTTGAAGGTCTGTGGGTTGTATTGGTCCGGAAACGCTGCCGCTGGGAGTTCATTCCAGAGTGCCGACGTACGTGGGAAGAACGCACGTGAGAACCGCACAGTAGACGACTTCCAACCATCGAGATGACATTGATGGAATTTCGTTTTATGGCGAGTCGTTCGGTAATGGAACTCAGCAGCAGGTATCAATCCGAACAGTTCTTCAGAACACTCTCCGTGGTAGATCTTGTAAAGGACGCAAAGTGACGCAACATCCCTACGAAGCTCCAAAGTGTCGAGCCCTAAGGAAAGCACCCGGTCGTCAACGATTCTAGCCGCTCTCCGTTGGATTCGGTCAAAAGGAAGTAGATGGCATTGCGGCGCTCCGGCCCAGAGATGAGAACAGTATTCCATGTGTGGCCGGACTTGCGCCTTATAAAGCTGAAGGCGGTGAACCGGTGTGAAATATCGTCCCGCTCTGTTAAGGATACCTAACTTTTTTGAGGCCAGTTTTGCTCTACCTTCCAAATGACCACCAAACTGAACGTCGCTAGATATGTCGATACCGAGGATACTAAAATTAGGCTCAGCAGCTAGAGGAACTCCTTGAAAATTAGGGACTGCGTCAAAAGAAGTTTTTTTGGCGGTGAAGGCGCATACCTGTGTTTTTGTGGGGTTAAAATCGATTAAGTTTTTTCTTCCCCAATCCAAGACACGCTCCAATGAGGTCTCTATCTCGGACACAAGTTTGTTCCGGCACTCGTTAACGCGTTCCCGAGAAACACCTGCACGACTGGTATATAGAGCATCCACAGTACTGTCGTCTGCATAGCAGTGAATGTTACAGATGTTCAACATATCATTAATATGCAGAAGAAATAAGGTAGGGGATAGCACACAGCCTTGTGGGACTCCAGCGTTCACGGGCTTGAGATCCGATCATGCACCGTCAACAACGACTTTTATGCTCCGCTCCGTGAGGAAACTGGATACCCAATTGCGTAGTTTCTCGGGAAGTCCATATGAAGTAAGCTTCGAGAGAAGCGCTTTGTGCCAGACCCGATCAAAAGCCTTAGCGATATCCAAGCTAACGGCCAGAGCCTCCCCCTTTTTTTCGACTGCTTCCGCCCATCTGTGTGTCAAAAAGTCTAGAAGGTCACCAGCTGAGCGGCCTTGACGGAAACCGTATTGGCGATCATTAATAAGCTGGTTCACTTCTAGATACTTTAGGAGCTGGCGGTTTATGCAGGATTCCATTGTCTTGGAGAGCAGGGAGGTAATAGCAATGGGCCTATAGTTAGATGGATCAGAATGGTCGCCTTTTTTGGGGATCGGGTGGATTAAGGCAGACTTCCAGGTGGTAGGGACAACGCCTGTGGAGTAGGAGAGCCGGAAAAGACGCGCTAAAACTGGGGCCAGTTCCGAAGCACATGTCCTAAGCACGATTGCGGGTATTCCATCAGGCCCACTCGACTTAGAGATATCCAAAGAGAAGAGTGCTTTGCGTATAGCACTTTGCAGAAACCGAACATTTGGCATCAAGCTTTCGCAACGCGGGATGGTGGGTGGTAACTTCTCCTTGCAATCCAGAGTCGAGTTGGACGCAAAAAGACCGCTTAGAAGATCAGCCTTGTCTTTAGCGTCATGGGCCAACGATTCGTCTTCCCTCCGCAATGGTGGAAAGGATGGCCGGCAAAAATTCCCAAGGATAGCTTTGGCGAGAGACCAGAACGCCCGGGTTCCCGAAGGGAGACGAATCAATCTCTCACCAATTCTATCAATAAAAGCTGACTTAGCTAAGGCGATTGCTCTTTTGTAAGACCTGGAGGCAAAGTTGTACTCCTTCTTTAATGCGCTAGTGTTTACATCCTGTGACGCCAGAGCCTCAACCCAGGCTCGGTAGCATTTCTTCTTCCGACGGCAGGTCATTCTACAGGAGTGACCGAACCAGGGTTGAGATCTCCCTCCGACGGGCACCATGGAGCTCGGGATAAACAATTCCATCCCCTGGAGTATAACGTCGGTTATGATGTTGGCGACGGCATCAGGATCATCCAGCGAGAAGCAAACCTGCCGCCATGGGTAAGAAGCAAAGAAAGTTCGCATCCCATCCCAGTCTGCTGACCTATAGTGCCAGACTTGGCGTCTGCTCGCAGGGCGCGAGCGAACTGGACGTGTAAGTGGTACAGTTGTCCGAACCAAGCAGTGATCCGACGTGCCCAGAGGAGCATCGACGTTTATCTGATAATTGTCCGGATGAGAGGTCAGCAGAAGGTCCAACAGTGAAGGCATATGGTTCTCCACATCCGGTACACGCGTAGGCGAGGTAACCAATTGTGTGAGGGAGTATGCCAAAGCAAAATCAAAAACAAATCTCCCCGCGTAGTCGGTGGTACGTGAACCAAGCCATTCAGCGTGGTGGGCGTTGAAATCGCCAAGAACCACGATTTCTGCAGAGGGGATCTGATGGAGAATTGAGTCGGCCATCATTTGGATGTGCTCCATAAGGCGATTCGTTTCTAAGTCACCGCTATGCGACCTGTATACGCATGCATAGACGCGCGGGTGATCTGCGCAATCCACACGAAGAATGATTAAAGAGAGATCTTGACCTTCAAGATTGGCCAGGCGACGGACGCAAATATCCTCCCGGACAAACGCGCAAACCCCGGCTCGGGGTACGAATGCGTGTTCAATGTTATAGCCAGGGTATCGCAAGTATGCAATGTCAGAAGGAGAAGTTATCTGCGTCTCAGTTAGAAACATTAATGCCGGCTTCTCCGTCTCAAGGTGGTGGTGGACAGAGTTAAGGTTGGAGTGGATTCCCCTTATGTTGCAGAAATCCACGCGCAGCGTGGGAGGGGGTGCCGACGATTTTTCCGTTTCGTTGCCTCTGGCCGAAATGACAAGCGGATTTTTGCCCACCCCAGAATACGAAGGGCAGCCTGAGCGGGTACGCTCAGGGGGGGATTCTCCTCCACATTGAGTGTTGGTACCCCCCTGGGGTAAATTACTCTTTAAAACCGCTATCATATTTTGGGAGGGGAGGGGGAGGGCCTCCGGCGCTCTCACTGACCGAACCAAACGCAATAGTACAAGCACTGTTACTTTAAGCCGATTTTCTGTGAGAGGGTGGTACTACCCCGGACGAGCCGGCCCATTCGCGCTGAGATCCACTTAGGAATACAGCATGGCTCTACCACCTATATATATTGCTTTGATATTTTAATAGCGATATCGGATCTTATAAGTGATCGGATATTTGAATTGTCATTATATCGGGCTAGAGGTTGACAATATGGTCTACTGTATACTGGATATAAAGTAATTTGACCAAAATGAAATTCGACGGTATACAAAATTATTACTCGATTTTATTCTCTCATGTAAGAAGAAAGAACAACAAAATAATATTCTTATTTCTAATAATTAAGTATGTAATTAAAAATAATTGTTATTGTACATAGTTATTATTATAATTTAGTGATTAGAAAAGAATATATTCAAAAGATTTATCATCAGCGTATGCAATGCAATGTTGTATAACATCAGCAACTACTCACGACTTTATGCATTTCAAAAAAAGAAAAGTAAAATTTAACGGACGTATAATGTCCCTAATAAGGATGTTTTTTTATTAAAAGTAAATAAAGAGAAATAAAAAAAAAGAAAATGTATTTATTTATTAGAATCGATATTTAAATCGATATTAAAATAGTTTGTAGATCCCGGCTCTCGTGTAATCGACCAAAACCAAAATAAAACATGTATATTGTATTACTGCCGTAATTGAATTAATTAGTAAGAAAAACGGTTTATTTTTTATAATGTATAACCTGTACACATATACAAATTCTGTACTCATACACACGCAATAATCGCATCTATGATTATATCATACAAAACATAATGTAACTTTCAAATTGTGTTCAAATTCATTTCTTGCATTTTTAGTTTAGAGCGGATATGAAAAATATTGGATCAATAGTTCCGGAGGCCGAGTCCTACATGTATTGTAAATACCACTTATCTCCTTATAGTGATGCACGGTCATTCAGTGGACAAACTTTGACTATAATTAATTTATTTCATTTCTTTTTTAATCTTGTTCTATTACATCAGCTGTGTTCTTATACAAATACGTGATTATGTATAAATTTCAGTTTATTCAAATATATTTAAAATAGACGATAAGATGGAACAACTGTTTGCAAATGTTATAATCGATAACACTAAATCTTGTTAAAACGATAAATCAAGAAAATCGATTAATAAATTGTGGTGAAAATGTTACTGTAACTCTTAAATTATATAGTTAATATAGTTTGTACATACTATTTAGATATATAATATTTTAAAAATAATGCGTATTTTATTTGTAGCGCCCGTCTATCCTACGGTTTGTTATCGGAACGTCTGAAGCAGTGCATAACGAGGAACCAGAGACAATGTTCCCCTTTATATTCCACTCCACATGTACTAGAAATAACAAGGGCCCTATTTTCAATTCCTCCATCGCGTTCTGCGGTTTTATAAGCACAAGGCACCCTTGAAATGCATAAAGAGTTTTTCTACACATGAGCAGTTTTCCTTTTCACTACATCACGTAGGTAAGTGAACGTCTAAGCGAAACGAAATTGTATATTTCAATTACATTTAACCGATATTAATCTTTAGAATTCATGAAATGCTACAAAATTTTATTTAAACTGGTACGTAGTCTTTTTATTCTGTGTTGCCACGATTATTCCCATTTAAGTGTGCTCGTTAAATTTGAATACCGTTTTATGTTAAGATAATGGTGAAACGTTTAGTTGAATCTTTTGACAAATAGCGACAACGAGGGGGTTGTCGTAAAACAAAGATCCACAGGATCGCTTGCGCCCATCAATTTAACAACAATCGTCAAGTTAACGAGCGAAATGATAGTGATGCCTTACCGTGCTTAGTTGCCGACGAACTCCACTCGTAAACAACGTGATTGTTTTATTAAAACCAAAATCCATACCTCAAATTGCTATAATTGCTTGCCTGTGTAATAGTATTTTCGCATAAAACTCGGTTTTCTTAATTTTATACGGAACCTAAACCCGATAAAAATAGACGTGAATAATAAGTAAGAAGACTTCGAAGAGATTTGTATTTATTTAGCAACCTATGAATGAGTTACTCAGCACGAGACAGTTTTTAGTTTAATAGTCATGGATTTAAGTTTAAATCGAGTTAACACCATGTATATTTCGTTACTTGTACTTATATGTATTTAATGATATAACTTATTATTACTAAATCCATTACGTAAACATACTCGAAAGGGGCCTTATTCCTTTTAATAGTTATTTCTTAACCACCTGATGATGGGTACAACGAAATGTCTAATTAGGAGTTGATTTAAACACCTTTTGAAATTCCTCACGAAAACTTACAATTTTAAAATAAGGCTCATAAACCAACATCTTATTAAAATGTTTTTAGTATTTACTATTGCATTATTACTTGGACGTTACCTTATTAGTTTTGTTAACTAAACTGTTACGAATAATGAAGGCACATTAAATTGATGCAGAAACATTTATTCCTTGAAACATTAACAAATTTCTGCGACCATTAATTTAAAATCGACATACCAATTAAATAAATTATTACTTCCTTTATAAATACGATCTATAGCTTTACAGGCAATACGAGTTATTGAGTTTAAAGAGAGCAAGAGTTCAGTCACACGTAAAAAAGTTATTACTTTTATTATTCGAGTTCTTATAATAATGTTTCTGCTATTCATAAACTTCTGTAATTATAGTTGTTGAAAATCAGTGAAAGTTGATTAACCATCTAAAAACGATGGAAACTGGCGAAATTCCCGAATCTTTACGATTTCTGTAATTGAACCCATTGTACAAGTGAATTTCCAGGGACCTCTCGTATTGAACGGGAAAGTTGAAAGTAATAAACTTGTTCTTTGGGTGAATTGCCTTATTCCGAAGTTAATCGCGAAGAGTGAGCTAGAGCACTTTCAGTAAGATTTAGTTATTATATTACTACTTACTTGCAAATATTACGTGCATAAAGTCAATGGTTTTTTGACTGTACCTTAAACCCTCTTATCTGTGGTGTCTGTTGCCTTTTTCTTCTCAAACTAAAAAATAAACATTTGTGAGTGATCGCGTGGGTCTTATGAACATAGAGATACGGTCGTGATCTTATCAGGTTTAATGAGATATATTCCAAAGACCAGAATTATTATAAATTTCTGTCAGTAGGATTCGAAACTGAGAACTGCTTTTATCTCTCTTTGTTCGTTAAGAAATGGACAAACACCTTAGTTATTAGACCATTTACGACATGTATATTTTCTCATACATAACACAATCTATTAATTTATAACATAGTACGTAAAGTCTTCTACGTGTAAATATTTCCGGTTGACCTTTATCTGTGCTTGTTATCTTGATTTGTGGTCCACTCGGGACCAGTCGTATAAAAATAACAGCAGTATCCCTTACAATATGTTATCCTTGTAGCGAGCTCAAATGGTCTGCAGCGTACTTTATAACGACGCGTTAGCGTAATGTACAGATATAAAAGAGCACATTTTTTTTAAAACGACCGATAACAACTTTCGCCTTAGTTATGGCGTGTTTTGTGTTAGGTACCTTTGGGATGAATGTAAGTTTAGTTTTACCGGATAACTTGGCGGTGTTAACATTTCATAAGTATAAGCTTTTATAAGGCATTATTGTTTTACCTATATACAATCGGGTGAGTGCTTTAAGCGCTCCCCTTAGTAGTCCGGTTTAACTGTGGAGTAAAAGTATAGTAAGTACAAAAAAAATAAAAATAAATGTTTTTTTTGTCGTCCGTAATAGTTTCTAATGGCCAATTCTTAGTACCTGATGAATTATTTGTCTCACATGTACTTACTTTCGTGTGATATAAAACTAGAGGCTTACGAATAGCAATTCTTTCCACCTGAATTTTTTTTTTTTTTTTTTTTTTTTTTCGAACTGACCTACACTGCCAGCTTATTAGGCTTTCACAGTTCCACCGGACTACTAAGGGGAGCGCTTAGAGCACTCACCCGATTGTTTTTAGGCGAAACATCTCAAGGGCACTCGGTGCACCTCGGCTTGAGCTGTCGCCGGATTCCCGAACTAACTAAGCTAGCTAAGCTATCTATCCATGCAATACACATATATGAATTCGTGAAAAATGCATGTGTGACCATGCATGTTTCACGAATGTATATGTGTATTTGGTATCTGACTACTGTGTTATGTGACCTATTTCAGTCCGAAAAGGGCAAAAAAACAGCCCACCACTGAGTGCCTAGATGTGCAAGAGTGTGGGGTGATCGTGCAAGTGTAGAACATGTGTAAATCACTGTATTCGCGCGAGTAACATACTCGAGGGCTCCACAACGAGGGACTACCTAGGCTCGAGCAGTTACAAGAAAAATCGCGACGAGTGTGCGGGATCGAATCTTCACCCCCCGCTCACGGAGGCGTGAGCAGAGAGAGTCGCGGGCGTGGGCGCAAACACGCATCTTTTGAGAGGGAATCGAGCTAAAAAATAAAGTACAACGGCACGGTGCCGATTTAACTAAATAATTACGTAACAAATCCTAATATATCGGTCTATTATGTATGAACACGCGGGTTCGATCTGATATTTTGATTTACGCGAATTTATTTATGCGCGGCGCGGGTTAATTGCTGTACCGTGGTCGCGACGGCCGGGAAAGCGGAGATAGCGTTTAGGAGCCCGAGCTCAGACGTACTATTAACTAACGCGTTAAATGCGATTATCTCTTGTACATCGTGTACCAAGAGTAAGCGAGCTATCCAGTCTATACCGGAGGTCGATGCTGAAACCGCGATAGGTGGCGCAGGAGTGGACAGAGCCTTTGGGGGCTGGGGCTTGGCTTTAGGAGCCGAGGGAGCTGGCGGGGAAGGCCTTACGCGCCAGGAGAGCGCGCTCGGCGGAGTGGCGGATGCTGCCGGCGCACTGGAGGTGCCCGGCAGTTCGGGGAAAGCCTTCTGGCTTTGTATGGGCGGAGGCGGAGGCCGATTCGTCCGAGTCGGTGGGCCGTGCGCCCTGGACCGGGTCGCACGACCGCCGCGACGGTGATAGGTCGAGCGAGGCGCACGGGGACACCCGCGATAGTTCGCGGTATGACCCGTTTGCTCGCAGAGGACGCAGCTCGGAGGCTCGACGGATTCGGGAGTGCGGGGGCACTCCTTAGTGGAATGATCCCCGAGACACTTGACACACCTGGGACGCAGGTGGCAGTGTCGGGCGGAATGACCGTACACCTGGCAGTTGTGACACTGCGAGGGTACCTGGGACTTGCGAGGAAGCTCGACGTAGACAGGGGACAGGCCGCAAACTGAGTTGAGGCTGAAAATAGCCTTGCCTTCCAAGGAGCGGTCCAGAGTGACCAACACCAAGTTGAAGGGGGCCTTCGTACGGGGGTGGCGCATGCGCTGCACGCTCCGGACTGGGAAGTCCTGACCGTTCAGGCAATCGCAGATGTCGTATTCGGTGAGCTCAGAGGGAACTCCCCGAATGACGACACGGAGGCGGCGCTCTTCCTCGAGCGCGTGGGTGAAGAAAGGGAGCTGACGCTCCCTGAAGTATCTGGTGAGCTTGCGATGCTCATCGGGGGTCGAAACACGAATAGAGATGCCGGCAACAGTGTTGACGGCAGACTTGTAGACGATTTCCTTCGACTTAAGGTCTTCAGAAACCTCTACCCATCGAGCTTTGTCACGGAAGGTGACGGGAGGCGGTAGGCGTGGCTTCTTAGCCGCGACCGCGGGTTCCGCAGCCGAGGCTTGAGCCGAATTCGCGGCAGAGGGCGTGGGAGAGGCTCGGGGCACCCGAGCGCCACCTATATTGGGCTGCTTTGGGGTCGGACGTCCCGCAGCAGAGTCACTATCGGTCTGAATCGCGGCGCGTGGGCGTTTACCGCGGCGCGTGACGGTTGTGAAACCGTCGTCATCGGCGGGCGTGGTCGCGGGCGCAGGCACGGTCGCGGGCGCAGGCACGGTCGCGGCCGTGGTTACCGTCGCGGGCGCGGTCGCGGGGACTGTATCGTAGTCCATATCCGAGTCGTCATCGGAATCGAATTCCGAGAGCCTCGTGAACGGGTCGTCCGGGAGATTCGCGAAAGGGTTCGCGGAGAAACAACGCGGTATCTTACCGGGAGGGTTGCGCGCATAGACTTTCCGGAGTCTGTTGTATTCCGTGACGAGATTCGGGTCTTCCTTTTCGACGAACATGTGGAAGCGCAACAGTTCTTCGAGGTGGACGGTATCATCAACGGCCGGAAGGGCCGGATGGGCACGCGGGGTCGCGGGGGTAGACATGACTAACCTCCCTGCCTGAGGGGCAGGGGGGTGCGCCTAATTCAAATCTAACGGACAATCCGTGTCCGGGCCAAAGGGAAAACGCGACGCGACGCGAACGCGAATCTTCTCTTCAAAACTGCACACAGCGCGGCGCGAAGAACGACGCTCTGCACGGCACACGACGCGCTGCACGACTCTCGAAGCGCAGCACGAGGCACGACGCGTAGCACGGCGACTCGACGCACTGCAAACAGTGTGCACGGCTTCGCACCGAAAAGTGCGGTTTAAATGGTGCACTAATGGAGGTGCACCGTCGCTCTGAAAAGAGCGTACGATCGACAGTAGCCGCTCGAACACACTAAACTTCCGGACACACACGAAAATATCCGACAACTGCGCGCGAGTTGCCGAACTAACGGACCGTCAGAGCTGCGAGCGGGCGCGTGCGCACTCGGCCGCTGCTCAAACGAGACTCCTCTTTCTAGTCCTTTCCACCTGAATGACATAAATAAATAAATAAAGACACAATTTTACTCACATCCACTTAATTCCTAACAAATGATATGTATAAACATTTCAACCAACCAGACATAGAACTGACAATTATAGTTATGGCACAAAAGTTGGTCATGTAAGAGGATCGAATTCCTGACCTCTTTGGGCATGCTATCACTGCAGCATGGGGCTTGTCAATATGGTGTATTAATCGTGTCTTTCAGAGCTAAATTTTAGCATAATGGTTGGCCCTACTGTTTCCGTCTACTAAAACTGTATAAAAAAGAAATATAACAAGTTTTTAACTATTGAGAACCTGGTTTTAATAAAACCTACATCTCTAACGAGATTACATTAATCTTATAATAGAGTGTTTTGAATAGGAGATTTATATGGGCTATAAGTAATGTTATTAGAATGAAGCTCTAAACGTAGGCACAAATAAAGCGAATGCAAGTGTACGTTGTATGAGAATTTATTGCATCACTTAAATATGTAATCCGAGAAACGTTCCCTGCATTGTAGCTGAAGTTCCGGACTCTAGAATATGCAAAGCTTAATCTTATGAATGTGTGTCAGGTAGAACGTTGAGTGACATGATTGCAGCTTCTAAATGAGCTTTCGGAATAATAGTGTACGGAACTATGTACGAATATATATATATATATATATATATATATATATATATATATTTTAAAAGGCACTTTTTACATAATAACTTCTTTAGAAGTGTGTAAATGATTTTTATATAAATATTGAACAAGGTTTTTTTACAATTATTATTTGAATGAGCTGCACATTATATTGTTGAGTGCCTTATTTGTCAGTCATATCTACAACCGATTATCTAAGTTGAGAATTGACAAATACCAACAATCTACAGCGAATACACATCACAGTTATCTGTTGGAGTATCCTCTGAGGAATTTTGTCATCTAAGCTTTCGTAATTAATTAGACCAATTTATCTAGCTCGTGACTGCTTTTATCTGTAAGCAATTACGAAAGTTCTTTTGGTTACGTTCACTTTCATGCCAAAAATAACAATTTCAAATAATCTGCGTTCAGCTTAATTTATATTATATCTCGTTTCGGTGGAATTTGATTGTGCCCACTGAATTTATCTTTATGAGTTTAGTATACCAAACATCAGAACTTATAATAAACTAGTTTTTGTTCACGGCTTCGTTCGTGTTAATGTAAATTTAATCTATCCCTCGGGAACAGTTTGTTTTATTTCAATGAAATGGATCCTATGTCCTTTTTCTATACCTCTGATGATGTGTATGCACAATTTCATGATAATCAGTTGTGAATTCAAATTCGCATTCATAATATTAGTAAGGTTATTTCTTCTAGGTATTACGCCTACTGTTGAAACCAATGCATTATTTAATAGAAATAGTTACCACTTAAATAAATACAAAGGCTTCCCGAAGAACTGATCATTCTTTTTGAAAACTCTCAGTGATGTTGTAAGAAACAGTTTAGTAAATTTTGATATAAATACTGAAATTGAGTTTATTATGAAAATACCCTTTATTATAAAAAAACATACATTTTTCCTTTAGAACTCGTTTACTAAACACCTTTTATTAACTTAATACACTTCAAAACTTAGTATCACTACGTATTTCTTATAGACATTTATATCTGATGGTTGAACAAGAATTGGCTAAGCCCCCCCTTGTCGCTGACGATATTAAAATACGAATGTAATGAATTACCAGACACCGATAAATTGAAAGACTAAAATTGACAACAAGAGGCTCAATGAAGTTCGTTTATATCATTTGAATATCATTTAAGTTATAAAAATATAATAAAAGTATAATATAAATATAAATATAATAATATAAATATAATTTAAATCATTAAAATCAATTACCAAAAAAAGAAATCATGACAAGTTATCAAGAATTCCAACAAAACTATGCAAGAGATGTGCAATTTTCTTGAAAATATATCTAATAATGGTAAATTCTTTTAGAATATTTAGTTACATAAAGTCATTCGTTAATATACTAAAGAACATTAAGAGTATAGTTTACATAAACTTTATAAATAATACCTGGATGTGAATAATCGATTCATCGATTTTCGATTGAATTATCGATATAAAATATATTGTCTATAACACTAAATGCAGCTGTATTTTAAAAACTCAAGAAATGCTAGTTACTTGCTGCAGTAAATGTTACATTTGCCAGTATTCAAGGGTGATTAAGGATTATTCATTGGAAACAAAAACGACCATTACTGGAGCGGTAAATGGTCGATAAAAGAAATCATTAAAGTTCTTCGGTCGTTTGGTCGCAACACGACAATATTGTCGCAATGTGGTTACACGCAGAAATTTTCCTAAATTGTAGGTTAAATTATAAGACCAACAACAGTATAGGGAATAGGAGTATATAAGTTTTATTTGTTTTGTATTTTTTTTTATGTTTATAGGGGGCAAACGAACGGGTGGGTCACCTGATGGTAAGTGATGACCACCGTCCATAGACACTAGCAACACCAAGGGAGTCGCAAGTGCGTTGCCGGCCTTTTAAATATGTGGGCCTCCGGCGCTCTCACTGACCGAACGAAACGCAACAGTGCAAGCATTGTTACTTCACGTCGGTTTTCTGTGAGAGGGTGGTACTACCCCGGGCGAGCCGACCCATTCATGCTGAAACCAGTAATAGCTTCAGCGTAGCTCTACCACCTATATATTTATTACCTATATATATATTTTATGGTGGTTAGGCGTTCTCTGGCATAAGCGTGGCTAACCACTTTTTTACACATTATAAATTTTAACATTTGGCTACATTCTCATCTGATTTTAAATAACGATGTAGTCCAAGATGGTAAACATGCTAAACATAGATGGACTGGCTCTCCAGTTCAGCTGCGAGAACACACCAACAGATGATTTGTGACAGATTTTCAACTTGAAGGTGATAGAGTTAGGCAAGTGTGCTTAGAAGAAGCCCTTCTACCAAGTAATCTCTACTATATAAAATTTCGTTAGCCAGTTATCCGTAAGTCTTAGAATCTGCATTTGAGATAATTAGTTTAAGATTACCTCTTTTTAGACTAAGCCTCTTAATATGACATTATCAAGTTAAGATATATATAATCTGTTTTCACAATGCAAAATAGGTAATAGAAACACTCTGATACTAATAGTATTAAGATTTTATAATACATTAAACAAGAAATAAATAAAAAACTATAATTATTCAAGGGACATTGTTAATTAATTATTACTTATAAAGGAAATTATTAAGTATTGTTTAAGCCTGTACTGAAGTTTATCACTTAAAAGAGTTTGGAAATGCAGGTAAGAGCGCTCAATTTAATTAAAAGTAGTTCTGTTGGGTTTGGAAGACGGAAACGGCACCTCTTTATCGCACTTACACTTTTAAAAGGTAGAGTATTGTTTGTTACTTCATGTTTATTTATATAAGTTTTTGTTGGGATTTTGCACAAAACTTTATAATGCGGTTTCTAGGTACATTTGTTCTATTTGTGCAGTTTAAAAATCGAATATCATTTGGCACACATTTGCCATTTATTATCTGTTGTTATTAACATTATTATTAAATTGTTGAATAATAAAACTAATAGTATGAAAACATTATTTCAATACATATATCTACGCATACCGAATTTAAGAGTAGCCTTCATGCTAAAAATAATCAAGTGTGCCAACTATCGTGGTCGTTGGTTAAAGGTTGTTGGTCATCAATCGTAGATTTATAAACCATCATCCATATATATATATATACTATGTGTATAGTCGTGTGAGTATCAGTCTGATGTCCGCAGAATCGAACCCCCGGCATGTACTAAGGATGTATGTGGGCAAAAAATAGACCCGTGGATTTCTCAGAGTTTGAAACCGCCAATACATCGTGGACTGTTGTGGTGATTATGCCCATACTTCCTTCGGGTAGAAGTCTAGGGCCCTTCAGTGGGTCTCGTACAGGCTGATGATGATGATAAGTAGAAGAATAGAAGATAAGATTTGGTTAAGTTAATATTATGATTTTTTTTTGACTATTTATTATAACTATCCAATTAACAATTTAAAAACGCCTTTGTTGATAAAATTAAAACTATGCACTCTACATAAGATAAGTAATGCTTATTATACCAAAAATAATATTCGAAACATAGAGGTTTACTTACTACATATAGATAAATAAAACCCCATGTTTTTATTTTGCAGACAATCGGCTTAAAAGAACAATCAATCTCGTTTATTGAATAAAGGAACTATTCGGTGCGCACGTCGAGCCATATTTTCTCAACACCTAACTCGGCGGGAAAATGTATGCGGCACAGGAAATCAATCACAAATTGCGTACATACCCGCCCACATATTTGACGGAAACTGAATTTGTTAACAGACGTCATTGTTCATTCCGTCGATATAATTTCCAATATTTTAGGAAAATATATGTTGAATATTAATCTTGTTAAGCATCACTTTAGAACGGCGGCACCTATTTTTTATTGTATTTGTCATTACCAGAACAAAGTTTGTATAAAGAAAAAGGTTTAAAAAAACGGAGGGAAAAGTGATAAAATCTTCATATACAAAAGTGAGTATGGGAGTGAGACAGAAGATAGTAGAGGGAGCTTCAAAAATACTAACGAATGACATTCAGTTGCTTAGTTTTCATTTTATTTCATTACATAATCGTACTTTAAAACCTCAATTTCTTCGTTAGTACACCCGTGTGTAGCCGAGGCAGCTAGGAATTACCAATGTTTTCATGCACCGTCATTTGAGTTTTTGAGCCTTTTTCAAAATCAAACTACTCCATCGCTACGACTACATACGAGTATGCATGCAGTAATTAATAGTAATCTGAATCTGAATGAATATAAACTAAACTGCAATGGGGATTTCCGTATAAGGGGTCATTCAAGTATTACGTTAGCACTAAAGGAGGGTCTTTGATTTGCTTATTTTTGATGACATAATGGATAGGGGAATCTAGATTTGTAGATCTGACACGTGAGGCGCGCGATCTTGTTCACTGAGCTACCATTGCCCTAGTAGCGAACCACTATTATTCCTGTATAGACTATACATTACTTATTTCTAGATTTTTAACTGCTGTTTGAAATTGATGCGCGTCACTAAATAAGGTAACCAGAACAGATTATAAAATTCTTATATAAATGTTTACGAAAGCGTGGGAGAAAGGAGTCCCAACACAACATCGATCACCCCACACACGTGCACACACACACACACCTGTAGGTACAAATAGTGTTAGGCTGTTTTGTTTCTTTTTTGCCCTTTTCGAACTGTAATAGTTTAGAATACAGTAGACAGATACAAAATATATGTACGGGATCGTGAAACATACATGCTTGGTACACATGTATATTTCACGAACTCGTACAGGTATGATACGGATAGGTTTAGCTTAGCTAGTTAGATTCGGATTATTCGGCAGTCCAAGCCCAGGTGTGCCGTGCGCCCTTCTGCTAGTCGTCTATATAAAATCGGGTAAGTACCTTAAGCGCTCCTCTTAGTAGTCCGGTGAAACTGTAGAGGCTAACAGTGTAGGTAAGTTCGAAAAAAAAAAAGTGAGAGGGGGGATTGCATGCAATCTGCTTACGTAATACTTGAACGGCTCCTAAAACATACTTTTGTTTTAATTTATTTGTAGTAAATATACGAGTATGTAAAAAAATACAGTTATTATAAGTGATAGTCAATAGAAAAACTAAAAAAACTATTACGATTTCGTGATGCGTTTGTTCAATGACTATTTCGGTGATAATAAAAATCGTCTGACAACCGGCACATAAACCAGCAACGTAGCCTGCAATGGCCCATAAAACGTCATTAAACGATTTGCGAATCCCAGCTTTACGGTCAAAACAACAATGTTACGACAAATACCTGTTCCTGAGACGCCAATCGTGAGTGTTCTATTTACTTAACGCCGCATCTAAAAGGTAATTTCTTAAGGACGTGACATTGTAAGTTACATTAAAACTATCCATTTATAAAGCGACAGTTTCATTTGTAAATATTTTATTGTGTCTTAAACTTTTTATCGAAGCATCAATCAATTAATTTGATAAAATTTACTCTTGTGTGATTAAACACAACATATCTGGTGTTAAGTAATTCATGTCTGACTGCCTGACATGCATTCATGTCTGAAAAGAAATGTCAGCTTCATATAAAATGTCATAAATTTGTTTTTATACTTTTGAGGATATTTATTTACAAGAAAAAATGATGTTTGTCCTATTCACTTGTTAACCAGTTTATGTGTCCTTGAATCTTAATATCAATTATACAAATGTTATGATGATATCTTTGATTTGTCAGTGCTATTCCAGGGGTTGTGCCTTATTGAAATTCAAAGGGCTTTATTAAATTTATAAAAATAAATCCAACACTTAAAACCTTTATAGCGTTTGTTAAATTTATGCAACTGTTTATTATTATGTCGACTGCATCGAATAATAAAAAGTCATACTATATTTTTACGAAATTCACTTTTTTACATACCAATTTAACTCACAATTCTTATTTTTACTAAGAAATGTAGTAAGTACAATAGAAGAAAATAGTTTTGTTCTTTAAATAATTGTTACAATTTCGTGTTAAAACGCTGTTCACTAAAACGTGATTTTGTACACAAGCGTTTATTTTTGCCCGACTTCGCTACGATACCTATATTGTATTATTAATAATAATTTAATGATGCATATTTGTAAGTGAACTATGAATAATCTTCGAAACTATGATGTGAATCTGAAAACTCTATTACTAATCAGAAGATACATTATATCTGAATGCTGTATACTACTATATAATATTATTTGGTTCTATATTGAATTATTAATTACAGAGTATAAAATTGCACATAATAATATAGTACAATAAGACTAGTCGTGTATCTGAGTGCTGGGTTACGGAAGAGATGCATGAGAAAAGATTACATGTGGCAGAAATGCGAATGTTAAGATGGATGTGTGGTGTAACATATTCATGTTACATCATGATAAGATGATAAGATTAAGAATGAGTATATCAGAGGAAGTTTGAACATAGCACCTGTAACAAGTGTAAGAGGAAATAAAAGTTATGGAACAAGAAACGTTTGAGTTTGAAAGTGGACGGATATAGGAGTAGAGGAAGACCGAAGGTGTGGATGGATTGTGTGAAAAATGATATGTGTATAAACGGTGTGAATATTGAGATGAAATCTGACAGAGAAGAGTGGAAAAAGAAAATTTGTTGTGCAGGCTCTACTTAGATGGAATAAGGGTAAGATAATGATGAAATTGCGAACTAATATAAAATACAATCTATACAATAAAAAAATGAATTGTTTGTTTCCAATGGCAGAATAACAGCTTCTCACTAAATAAATTTGAAAGTATTTATAACAAAAAAACTTTTAATATTTTTGTTTATTTTGGTTAAACTCCGGCACGATTGAACCGATTTTGAGAGGACTTTTATTAACACATAATTGATATATAAGGAATAACCTAGGTTAATTTTATTTCAGAAAAAAAAAATAAGCACTGTCCTGTAGCGCGCCCGACACATGTACAAGTTTTCACTGAAAACAATTTTTCTTTTGTTAAATTCCACGCGGAAGAGATTCGCGGGTAACAACTAGTATAACTTATATTTTGTAAAACGTTTCTTAAAGAATTCAGCCTATTCTTAAGACGTATATAACACTCACATTTGACATACTATTAAGTAGTTATAACGTCAGGTAAAGCATAAAACTTAATACGAGTCCAAATGAGTTTCCACCTTTTACAATAAAAGCAGATATTCCCGTCGAGTTGGCGTATTAAAGCGCAGTATAACGTGCCAAAAGGCCATGTAACAGGAGTATTATGTTCAACCTTTCCTTGAGACGGCTATTGTTTCAGTACCTACCTACACCAATCTCACGCAGGATTACGACTGAAGCGAGAATTACCCTCGTTTGTATGATAATACTATGAGAATTTGTTAAAAAATTCTGATTATGTAAAAGTATTTAAATAGGAAGATCTACTGTGACACATTACATTAATGTAACTTGTTTAATATGCTTATTTTAAATCATTAATTTATTACATGTTGTATGTCTATACTTTTAGCTTTGTTACATGGCTCTACCGTATACGTCGAGGTCAAAGATCGTATGCAATAGCGCACCAATGAACAAGTTAACGTTCAGAAGTGGACGAGTATGAGTACACTGTATACATTATACAACCTGTTAAGGCCTATTTTATAAATACGTGCAGATTACAAATAGCCCTCACCCTGCACGCCTGTACGCGCATCGACACGTGAGCGCACCCCGCGAGCCCTGGACGAAGCGAGTCACCCGGCCACCGGCACCTTAACCCTTCGGCTGATTTTTTAAGATCCACGTCTTAAATTGGCGTATTATGTATTGATTTTTTTTTGGAGTTCAAGACATCGTACATTATTAATTTGATGGTTTAGTAAATAAGTTTGTATACAGGCAAATACATTTAAAAATAAATTTTTATATAACAATTATAATTGTACAATACATAATTTGTTTTTATTTTTCGAAGGTTTTTTAAGTTTATGCTATCAGCAGTCTGTTGGCCTATGCCTCATGAGATCTACATTCGTTGGTATGGAACTTAAAACTTTATATTTTTGGATAATCCAAGGGTTAATTAACCATCACCCTCACGCACCTACACGTGCAGCACATTTTCACTTAATTCTTGTTAACTGTTGCTGGCTTAATCACATATATTTTATCTTTCACTTTATAGAGCGTTATTATTGTTATAATATATGTCTATTGTAGTAATCAGCGTAACTCTCAAAACTAACGAAGCACAATCACAATCGTTTGACGATGGGGAAGTGATACGTATGTATAAGCAGTAAGTCCTACATGTATGAATTTTAGCTTAGTCAGATTCGCAATCCGAGGCAACAGTCTATGCCGAGGCATGTCGTGCATCCTTGAGCTGGTTGCCAATAATACCGGGTGAGTGCCTTAAATACTTAGTATTCCGGTAAAGCTGTAGAAGCTTGTCAGGTCAATAGCGCAATCAGTTCGAAAAAAAAACCGTTATATAATTCATCATAATATACTTATCGTTATATAACTCGTCATAATTTAAAGAAGGAAGCATTATATAACAATCAGTACATGAGAAAGAGAAAACACTTCATGTTTCTACAAATTGCAATATGATACTAAAGCAACATATTAGTCAACAGCAGAATAATTCACAGCACATTGCAGCTATTGTCAAATAATACAACATCGTAACTGATTATTGATATGTAGCAGTTATTGCGATAAATACTTGCGACGTCTTTTATAAGTTAACAAATGTATACATAGTAAAAGGAAAATTGTATATTTCGGAACACATGTTACACTATCTTTACTAAGTACAGGAAAAAAGATAAGACTCACTTTAGGATCGTCATAAAATATTTGGACCGTGAAATGGTAAGTTCGCAAAGGTCTCACGTCATCTGTATGTCCAATGTTAGCTTATTCCAGCCTCTAATGTTTACGGCGTTAACGCGAACGGTAGATTTCCGCCCTCGGCTGCAACGGAAACTGACAGAGCGGCGCGCTTCCGGTACATGAGCTTGTTTGCCTCCTTATCTCTGATGTAAGCTTTATGTTGTTTATTTGCTCTTTGGATCTTATGTTCGCTTTATATGATATTTTGTGGCTTCGATTCATTCGTAGACATTATGTGTTTTATATAATTATAATTTCTGATTAATTTTATTTACAACTAACATAAGGATAATAAAATATTTTTATATATAATATACAAGCAAGTTCATCCATCTTTAATTACAATATAAACACATAATCATAATATAACGAAGTCTTAACAAAAAATTAAAGAGATTTAAGAAAAAATACTGTAAAAAAAATGTAATACAATTAAGCATGATTTTGAAGAAGATAGGTACCTATCACTTTCTCGGTTACTACACATTTTCTATTCGATTTTCAGGTATTCAGTGGTTTATTCTTGAAATACAAGGTCCAATGCTAATGAAATTAAAAGTTCCCCCTTGAAAATATCCTTGAATTGAAAATGTAAATACCTCGAAAATATCAGTAAAAAGAATTCAAAGTTTTATCCAATGACAGAAGTAAACACGATATATACATTTATGACTTGAAGATATTTACCAATTACAAAACATCTGCATTAAACTGTTAAAGAAATAGTAATATTTCATTGGCAAATGTACAACGTCGTACGAACATCACGTTTCCACGATAAATTGATTCAACACCAGATGTGTCGCTCGGCTTGTACAACGACCAGATATTTCGTTACTTTTTCCTAACATTATTATTTCCTTGGTACAAAAAAAACGTTATACTGAGCTGTAAAAATGTATGGGGTAGCTTACTATAAATAAGGCATACGTATTTTATTATATTTTAATTTAGCTATCATTTTTCTTCGTGTCGTTTATTACAGTATTACAAAAAAAAATTGGCAATATATATATTCTGGTTGTCTTTGTGGGAACTTGCTTGATGTGCATAATTTAATATATACAAACACGAAGAAAGAGGTAACCCCGAACGGTACTTATTGTTCGGACTATTTGAACCTTTCAACTGAATCGAGCACTTACTACAAAGGTTACTACTAACCGTAGACTTAACAAAATAAGAGGCAATATTAAAGTACGCTATAGTCGATACCCAATATCGAACTAAGATTAAAAACAACAGTAATAATAATAAATAGGATTATAACAGGAAATACTAAGTTTAAAAAAAGGCCAAAACCTATATATATAAATAAAATAATACAAGTTTTCGTTATGCGCGTATCACTTATAAACTATTGGATAGATTTAGATCAAGCTTTTTTTAAGTTTTACTTTTTATACATCTGGTACTTACCACGATAACTTCATGTAATATAAAGTTATTCAAGTTTTAAAAAACTACCGATTTGTAAAACAATTCAGAGAAGTATATTTTTTGCCGTTGATAATTACGGTAAGCTGCGTGGTGCTTATGCTCTGTACATTAAATATATTCGGACAATTAACGATACAGACGAAGTGGCTGACATATCAGCTAGTATACAATAAAACATTGAAATTGGCTTATCTATCACTTCAGTAGGTTATGTACTTTATTGCAATTGCGAAACAATGGTAAAATACCAAGAGATCTACAATTAAAACTACAACAGTGACTATGATGAGTCTATGTATGTCGGTAGCGGCCAGTCTGGTGCAAACATCCTATCACTACACTTAATTACTGAACATAAATGTCACAAACGCACTATGGACATAAAAGTCCTAAGTGCTGTTCCTAAACGCACCCTATCACTCTACTTGATTATTTAACATAATCCTGCTGTCCTGAAACGCGACACACCTAAACCTGACAACATGGCGCCCGCAATGAAATAATAAATAGAGAATACTAAACCTACAATGCTAACAATAACACTCAAGATTGTTGTTACCTTAATAGTATTTAAGTAAATGCTAGTGATTATAATTCATTTGGGAGTGATGTCTAGGTACAAGTAGGTTAGTGTAAGAATTTCACATTTTAAAATATATGGCTATATAATAAAAGTACAGGGTTTTAGTGTTTTATTACGTCTAATTATAATTATATAACATCTATGTAATATGTTAGTGTATTATATGATTATACGAAGGTGTATAAAACTATTATAAGACCAGTTATGCTGTATGGGCTACGAAAGAGACGTATGAACGAAAACTACATGTGGCAGAGATGCGAATGTTAAGAGGGATGTGTGGTATAACTGGAATAAATAATATTAAGAATGAGTATATAAGAGAAACTTTGAAAATAGCACCAGTGATAGAAAAGTTACGAAGCTACGGGCGTTCAGGAGAGATGAAAGCCATGCAACTAGAAAAGTTATAAGTATAAAGGTAGACGAATATATGAGTAGAGGAAGACTGAAAAGGTATGGATAGATTGTGTGAAAAATGATATGTGTATAAAAGGTGTAAATACTGAGATGATATCTGACAGAGGAGAGTGGTTAACATGTTCTGCCGACCCTACTTGGTGGAATAAGTTTAAGAAGATGATGATGATATATAATACACTCTTTGATTCCTGTCCATTGGTTGAATATTAAAAAATGGTAGAAAGTCAATTGAACCCAAAAAAACAAGTAGCCTAAAACCATCTACGAAAAATTCCACATCGAACGGTCATAGTAGGTCCTATGCCGATACGTTTAGTAGTTTTGTCGTAATTGAGCTCTAAAGGAACTGTATTTTCATTATATATACAAATATATGTAGATAGTTTTAAAACGTGAAAATATATTATATATTTCAAATGTACATTTGTACACTAACGTATTTGTACCTGGAGACGACTTCCAAGTGAAATACAGTCACTAACATCTTCTTAGATATTATTAAGGTAACACCGATCTTTTTATTATTATCATTACCATTATGTTCTTTAATGTGTATATGCATTCTCCAATAGTTTTAAAACTAATAATTTCAAAGAAACTTTATAATTGCAAAAGATATAGTCTCAAGTTCTTTAAGAGGTATAGTTTCACTGCGATGCGATGACTTAACAGAAACGGCGTGTGGGTACTGTGGATCTACTCGGTCCGTGATGGATGACACGGCATCCCTACTAGCGGGCTTAGAACTCATTGAGGGGGGATTATACAGGGACGTTGACGAATTGCTTCCACTTCACACACAGATAGCACTATTCAATCGATTTAAAACTTTAGCCGTTGACCGATCTGTGGGTATTTTGGACAAAGAATTAAGTTCTTTATTTCTTTGTTATTGTAATAATCAAAGTAAACTATGATATGCTGTCGTTTGAAAATCTCTATAAGAATTGGTTGTAGTAATGAATTATTTCAAATGTTTGGAACAGATGGTGATTATATATTCCTTGAAATATATTTAATTTACTTATTGATAGATCATATCGTCATCTAACATTAGGTGATAATGTGCTCAAACGCTAAAACTAACAGAATATAAAAAAGGTAATTATTATTATATAAAGAATTGATATTAAATAATATGATAAATTAGTACAATTTTACAGAATTTTATATACGAACTAAATAAAAGTAACTATAATATATCTACTATTTTAGTATATAGTCAAATGATCAAGATATATAACTGCTGATGAAATAAATCTAAGAGCTTGTTAAAATTGAAATAAAAAAAATAAGTGTTAATAATATAATAAATGTATATCTCATTTATAGGTATAGTAGCAGGCCCGGCGGACGTTGTCCAGCCATGATAATAAAAATTACATACTTTATGTATATTAAAGTAACTAATGTATTTTATTTGATAAGGATTAATATTGTATCCGTCTAAATAGTCTTCCAATTACCTCATTATATGTGACCATTTTTGGAAGATATAAATGGTTATAGTAAGCTATCCTATCAAGATAGGTATATGCTATCGACGACTTTTTTGTAGATCTATATAAGAGGAATATCTCAGTATTCATTGTTTTGTTATATCTTAAAGGGATTAGGCAGCGTTTTCAACGAAAGCTCTCAGGCGGCTTGATTATTTCCGATTCTTTCAACAATTATCATTATATTTCAACCAATTAAAAAAAAAAATACGTTGACAAATGACATACCTAAACCTTCCCCGTGAATTACTCTATCTATTAGTGAAGACCGCATTACAATCCGTTAAGTAGTTTATCGCGAATATCCAGATAGACAGACAGATGCGGCGGACGACTTTGTTTTTTCTAATATGTAGTGATTTATACCTTAGTATAATAATCTTATGTAATAATATTTCATAAAAATTGTTATACACCTACGTTATTAAAATGCTACATCAATTTAATGTACTTAAATGGTTAAATTAATTATAAGAATAACTGAACTTCTTATATATGGATTCAATATAAGGCTGGACATTGTGGGCGGATTTGTAACAGATTTACCAAATAAAATATAACTAGAAGGAAGCTCATAACAGTCGTATGGATTCCTGTGTTCGCTGGTCAAATTGGATTATATTAAGCAAAGCTTTAAGCCGTACACATATCAAGTGACCCTTACTAATAATATAACCTTGTATTTTGAGTTTATTTTAATTGTAAATCTTGCTACATTTTATATCCTGGCTATCATAATATACTTGGTTCATTTTCATATGACATATTAACTGATAACCACTACTGTCGCGTTGTCTTCATAATTTACTGGTTACAACTATGTCTGGAAATTTTCCATTTAACATAAACTTCACGCCATATATTTTAAATATTATGTTGTTAATTTTACATATTTTATATAAATCTTGTTTATTGGTAATTATTTTATTAAAAAAAGAAAAGAACTCAAGTGAATAAAAAAATCAAACACTGTTGTACCAAAACCTTGTTATATACCCAACTTATAGCGAATGACTAAATAAGTTGTACCGTTATATTAACAATTCTTTATTTAAAATTGCAAATTTATTCTCTATATCTACAAGCAACCGCCCGCGGCTTTCTCAACGTTAAAATACATTATAAAACTTTACTGCAATAAAATACATAGCGTCACCTAGAGGTTAATTTTAGTTAAATGGGTAGCATAAAAACATTCTCTACAAAAATACTATACTGTATAGAAGAGAGAAAAAAATATATAGTGGTATTATCTTGTACTAGGTAACACATATATTAATGAAACGTCTGTCAAGAATAATGCCATAATAATATCATACCTATACCGACCCTTAGCAAAGGTAACATAGAAAGCAATGTTAAGGTCAATTTGTAAGTACCACGAAGGGGAACGGATGGGCCTGAACGTGACTTTTGGGTTATATTACAAGTTTCGTAACAAGTTTAGTGCGATATTTATGTGAATAATGTTGATAACTGTGAGATTTTGTTTTGGAGTTGAACCCATTTATTTAATTAAAGATTTGTTTGTGTAAGTAACGTATTTATAGGAAACAATTTGATGCAAAGAGATACCAATAAATTAAAAATACCAATTAATTATTTATACGTTATTAAATTTTAAACATTTCATTTACTTTTAGAACACTCTACGCGTATTATTAAAATATTCTATCAATAATTTCAAGGCTTCAATTGTTGAAATAAAAACACTCCGAAATTTTCTAACCGCAGCCGCGTTGCGTTATTAATTGCTAATTAAATGAAACCTTATGTATGCTGGTCGGCTGTAATTAATTTGAGGAGCAGAGAAGCCTATAATTAGGAAATTATAATTTTTTCAGTACCTAATTTCTAAAGTCCCATAACATCTATATTTTTAATTCAAAATTATGACTTTTATTTAACGATCGCTTTTGATAAATACAATTTAAAGGTTATTTATTATTAGAATAACACAATAAAACCTTTTAAAAGTTGACTTTATACTATATAATTTAAATACAAGAAGACAATAGAAATATGTTAGGATTTCTTATAGCGCACGTTTTATTCGATTTATGACCAAATAATTTTTGGAAAACATGGACAGTAAAAAAATGATATTACGCAATAAATATCAATACAGTTGAAAGTAATCGAAATAACGTGGAAGCCGCGTTTACAGTTACCGCCTGCGATTCAATTACAAGCAAAGTGTAGTAGCTGTGCGTATTGCATCGTAAACTCTGGCAGTAAGCCGTTATGACTTTGTGCTAAGAAATAAAATCTGGGTGGTAGTGAATCACACTGCTAAAGCGTGTAATAAAGCCGATAAGAACTTAAAAAATCTATTCTATATTAATTACTTAAGAGTAAATTAAATTGAAAATTTAAAATAATTTTATTTTGGCACATACTTAACTGTTTTTATTTAATATACTTTCTTTATGCATAAATCCATTATAACTGTTATGTTTTTTAAATAAATTTAAGATATATTCGTTTAATGATGCCATTGGATAATGTAATTAATGACGTTACTGCTAAACAATTTTCCATTTTTCCATAATCATACTAGAAATAACGCACGAGTTTGTTATGACGTAAAACTTTTGAATTGTAGTAAATTTCTGTTTCTTTATCGGAGTTGGTTGTATAAAATATGTATTCATTATTAATTTTGTTACTGTTTGAGCTCTAATTTGTTTATTATGTACGGAAAGTTGACATTTAATTAGGGTTAGTAAGGCTTATCGTCTAATATGGTTGCATGTTGTAACTGGCAATTAATCGAGAAATGAAATATCTCTCTGTACAATGGTAGCAAGTAGAATGACTTTTTGAAGCCGGTATCTAAGTAAAATAAGTTCTAATATGAAGTGGTTAGATTATATTATATTGAATATCCATTTATAAATATAGGTACATATATGTAAATAAATAAAAGAGTTGTAAGAATTATATATTAACATTTAACAGTTAACACATTCTAATAAGTTTACTTTAAATTTACTTCCCAAATATAATAAAATGAATCATAAACATATTTCACGAATAACTAAATAAATAAATTGAAACCGTTACGCCAGTAATAGAATATAAAACTAGGTAGGTAGTGATAAATTATACCGTCTATAATTATTATAAAACAGGGCGAGTTCATAAGGGGGTCGCGCCTGGCAGGTAGTCGGCTATTTGCGGACAGACGCAAAACCACGACGGCACCTGTAAAGCTTTGTTCAACTTGACAGCTCACTTTCTCCCCTGGGACTAGAGTTGTCAACCGTGCCGAGTTAGCCGGGATGTTACATATCTAGGATCATGGTGGAGACGTAGCGTCCCGCGAAACGTACACGTGTGAAACTAATTGTCTCTTTATATTCGTAAGTTATACGGGATGGAGTGATGTGCTTTGAATTCAAAAATGATTATTTGTGTCTTTTCGACATTTTACATTGTATTAATTTTTGTTCTTGGAATTTTGGCCTATAACACTTTGGGTTATGTAAGCCTAGATTTACAGATTTTATTTAATACTAGTTCATATCTGCGATTTCGTCTGCCATATTTATTATCTTATATAATCAATATATCTAAATAAAAACTTTGCTTGCATTATTTCTTTGTAAGCAATGTCATGAGTTTATGTACCCTCTTCTGCCTATATGCAAAACACCGCTTGTATCACTTCTCCATAGCAAAAAAACAAACGTTGCTGAAAGCGTAAAGTTTACAAAATCGTAGTTTATTAAAACGTTAATGGCTTTGTATTAAATGAAGACACCGTGATAATTCATTAAATAAGAACCCAGTGTCTTAAAAGCTAACAAAATTTTATCAAAGTCTATGCAGTCGTTTTTGCGAAATGCAGGCACAACCGTAAGACTCTATCATTTTATAATCCAAAAAGTACCCATTGCTATACTTAAATGGTGTCAGCAATGTTAGGTTTTGAAAATATGTCATGGAAAGCATCATGATTCCAAACACTAAGACCAAAGCGTCCCAAAAGACTATTTCCTCCGCCTTTGTTCCTGATGCATTATTTCAATTAGTATCTTAAGCTTTGTAGCATTTTTTACAATACGTTTTCTTATTATTCGGTTATAACATAATAGAACTATTTATTTCTCGCAAATCTGGATTCCAATGTTAGCAACACTATCTAGGACCATGTTCGTTGTGTTAGTCTTAGGGTTTTAGGAAATATTACGCATAATTAAATTTAATAGACGGAGGTTTACTATCGTCGTGTTGTAACAGAAAATTATATTGTATTAACATTTATATTAATAAAATTATAACGAGGTCGTGTCTGTAAACACAAAATAATAATAAAAATCTATACACAAAGTGAACATTAATATTGACTAGATGGTGTCAGAAACTTTATTTAGGTGTAATTAGATTTTTTCTCCGTGAGCACAATGTGTCTTATCTGAATTAAAAATAGACTGTCTTTTGATTTTTTTTGTGTGATTTATGATTACCATTCAGTTTCTATGGCAAGGCATGGTATCATCATCATCAGCCTGCAAAATATCCACTGCAAGGCAATTGGTCCTTTCCGAATGTAGGTATGAGTATAATCACCAAGCCAGTCTGGCTTGGTCGTACTGGCGATTTCAAACTATGAGAAATTCACAGGTCTATATTTTACCACGGTGGTACTACAAGAACATTTCTCAGGTTCAGATTTCTTCACGATGTTTTCGTTCATCGTCAACGGATAGTGTTATCAATTAAAATTTGTAAGCGTACGCGTACTCCGAAAAATTTGTTGCTACATCTCAGGGTTTGAACCTATGGATATATAATGGCTATTTCATAAGTCAAACCGCTCGACAACTCGGCAACCACGCCTTTATGGTATAGGGTCTTTTTATTCCAGAAATCTTCGTATTTATTCCTATATGACTTTGAAAATTGCATACACAAATAGTTTTACCCGTTCCACAAAAAATCAGACGTGAATACTTAATTATTTTATAATATGTATACATTTTTACTTCTTTGCTATAAATTCATGGTAATCTACTAAAAAGATTAGGTCGCTATTCTTGATCATTTTTAAGGTATATTGCACAGATTTTTTATTGGCCAGGATTATTTTTTAATACTTTGTAGGTAAACGTTGTGACCACAATCTCATCTGATATTAAATGAATATGTGGTCTACGATGGTAAGTTACGCTTAACCTAGAGGGAGACTGGCTCTCAAGTACAGCTGCCAGAACACACCAACAGGTGCTTGGCGAAAGATTTTCAACTTGAGGTTGGTAGCTGGCCAGACGGACTTAGGAAAAGCCTTACCACCACGCTATGGTTTCATTACGATGTTTTCCTTTACCGAAAGCTCCAACTCAATTGCTTGGATTCGAACCTACGTCCTTCGACGCTGTGTCCGAACACACTATCAACTGAGCCATCGTCGCTTCTAATTTTCTATCTTTCTAATTTTTAAATTTTTCTTCTATCTAATTTTTTTATAACAAGTTGCATACCGGCTGAAAGTATATTTGGCTTCGGAGTGCAACTGCCAAAACGGATTGATAAATTATATATTTTCACCTTTCCAGTTATTTCTAAATATCTTTAATTCGGCAATAAGAATTTTCCATACGGCTATACTACTCTACACCTTTTAAAAGATCTTTAACAAAACTTTGGATTTATCATAGAATTCGGACTTACCTCGATGCGGTGTTCCAGCATGCTACCATTTCGAGCAATTTATCACCGTCTTTATTATAAGGTACCTAATTCTCAAATTCATATTTGTAAATTCAGTTTGATTTCTTCTTAACCAAAGTGGGGGTTACTTTAATTAGATACATAGTTGTAATCTTGTGAAGAAATCATAATTGCAAGTTCAACTATCTCTTCTGATAAATCTTATGTTAATAAGCCGTATTCGTACTACCAATGCTCACCCTTCTTTTCATCTCAGCACCTCAAACGGGAAGGGTATCAGCATAGGCAGAAAACATCCGATAGTGTTCTTTGCGCTACACAAGAAGCTAATTTTGCTTAAGTGGGCTACTCTACGTGAGGCTAGAGTCGGTGCGCGCCTGGGGCGGGTCTCCCTATTATGGGCCTATGTTTGACTCTAAATGAATGCTAAAATGGCGCATACAATAATTAATATAAATATAATATTTTTTCGCTGAATATCGTATATACAAAATCAGATTGATGGTTTAGGAGGACTAAAATGACGAACAGACACACACCGGAATTCCTTAAATTAAATATATGATTTATGTTAAAGTACCGACATTGTTCTTGGAACATATTTACATTTAAAGATTTCGTGAGAGGTTTCGCATAAGTTGAAATAGTCAACTATTTAAAGCACAAATTAATCTTCATTATTGTTTACAATAAAGGTGATTTATTAATGGAATATAATAACCTCTAAGTTTTCTAAATGGAAAAAAACAATTCAAAATACTGTTCAAATGTGATTTTGTATAAAGCGTAATTTTTACTGCAGTAGTAAAGATAAAGTTTTATTGGAAACGTTTTATGACTAACGGAAGCATAGATATGATCTTTAGTTTAGTAGCTGTAAATAAAATTACATGTATGCTATGTTTATAAATTTTCCTTGTGAACTAAACCTTTGAGAAATATACTAATGAGTTTCTACGGTGACGCACAGTGGACAGAAATCGGAGTCTCCTTTTCATAGAATTTTAGAAAAATCAAATGTGTTATTTGATAGTTTTAAGTATACAGTTTAGTCAAAACGGTCATATTATTGAATTAATCTATACATATAAATAAAATTGGAGTGTCTGTTTGTAATATCAAAATATTCTTTAAAATTCTAAATAACTTCTAAATATTCTATTCTTTTTACTGATTGGATAAGAACATATACAGGACATTGATAACAAAATTACAATTTTTAAAATTTTTGTCTGTCTGTCTGTATGTTCCGAGTAATCTCCGAAACGGCTGGACCGATTTTGACAGAAACTTCATTGATGGATAGTTAAAATTACAGCGGGTGACATAGGCTACTTTATTTTAGACTAGCTGTCATCCGTGGCTTCGTCTGTAGTACTATCTCCAAAACGATTGGACTTATTTTCATGGGACTTTCACTGTCAGATAGCTAATATTATAAAAAGTAATTAAAACTTTTTTATTTTGGACTAGCTTTTACCCATGGCTTTGTTTGCAGTACTATCTCCAAAACGTTTGAACCATTTTTCACGGAACTTTCACTAACAGATAGCTGATCTTATAAGAAGTAATTTACAATTATAAAAAAAAGCGCATGCGGAGCTGCGGATAACAGCTAGTTAACAATATAAAGTTTTATTTTTATCTTATACATCATATAATATGGACTTGTAAATTGCAAATAGACTTTCTTTTTTTCCATAACTTTTTTGTGTCTTAAGTTGTAAAGCCGAAACTTATAATGTATTATTACCAGGATGGTAACAAAGCTTTAGGATCTTTGACTTTGACCCCGGGCGTCCCCGTTCAAAAGATGACATTTGGTAATGAAAATTTGATACTTAGACGACATTGTATTGAGGTGAAATAGATGATTTGATTTATCTGTAGGTTTATTTTCGACCTTAATACTACAGCTAACGATAAAACAAAGACTGACATAAAATTGTGTTTACCCCTGACCTACCCTACCGTTTCGTTTTCATTACCTTTAGAATATACGATTTAGAATTCGTTTTAAAACTTCAATATACTGACACTGATTTCCGTCGACTGTGCGTCGTATAAGAGAAATGTATTTACTAGTATGGCATCACAAATAATTTAAACACCGATTAATGTTTTTTTCACGTTGACTCGCCGATGACTCGTCACACAAGTAACTTATGTTTTGTTGGGTAAGAATGAGAAATAAGGAATAATAATACTATATTGGGCAAAATGGCTTCGCAAATACTTACTTAATAATGTGTAGAAGACAGAAATAGTTACTGCGGGTAAGAGACAGACATTCCGTCGCAGACTTTCCTGTGGGTCTTTTTAAGCTGTATGATATCGTCGTAAATACATGATTTTATATCATATAATACATTAAATGTTCACTATTTTCTATTAGTATAATATATAAGTTGGGTCGATCATGGAAGGCCACCTTCACAAATAAATTGTTATTATTCCTTTATTTACTCGTTCCAGAAGCAAATAAAATATTAAGTGACACTTTCTTTTAATATGTAACTTTAAACAATTTTTTTATTGCAAACTTAATTATTGTTTATTAAATTAAAGTTTATAAAACTTTTCCAAACGGCCTTGCAGGGAACAAGGTTTCATACAACAAATCAGAAGAAATCAGTCGTTTTAAGTTAAAATTAACGCTTTCAAAAAGGTCTCTTACATTTAAATGAAATGTGAACGAACGAAGTGTAACAGACGGTTACTTAGAAAAAGCCCTACCACGATGCCAATGGTTTCATCACGACGTTTTCCTTTACCGAAACCTTCGACTCAGTTGCAAGGATTCATACCTACGTCGACCAATGTAAAGTCCGAATACGCTATCAATTAAATCATCATCGTTTCAATTCGCGTATTTTTATTACGTTTCATGCGATTACATTTTTGACACCGTTTTAGCGACTTTAGTACTTGAGCTTGAAGCTATATCGTGTATTGTTTAGATGTAAGCACGCATATACTCATTGTTCCCGCGTGCGATACTTATGCATTTTCTGGGGGAAGTTTTTATTGTGAATCACCCACGATGACATAACTCTACGTAAATATTACATAGCTATTAATTAACATCACTGCATATTTTATTTATAGTACCTAACGTATTTTTTTCCTTTATATAAAGATTTTTAATATAATGTTATATGTCATGGTGAAGACGATGAGACGATTATAAAAGTGTGACGTCATCCATAGCGACGACATGGTTATGATTTGATCGATCTTCCCGCCAAGACTCATCGAATATGAATAATAAAACGTTAGCCGCTGCACAAATGCATGAATGCACAAATGACTATATTACCAATTATACGTAGATGTTAATAGTCGAGCAAGCTGAGCGAGATTGTTCAGTGTCTATTTTTTATTTATAGAACAGACATGCCAGACAGCCAGACGTCCAGACAGCTTCATCGGACTATTATGTAGTGTAGAGGTAACGAGAACCATGTCATAGGGAAAAAATCCTGAAAACGTGTCCATCCCTAAGCACTAGAATAACAGTTCCAAAACTCTCCAAAATAGCGCTAGCATACGCAAAGCATATGGTTAGTACGAAATATTTTTGTAAATATAACTGCTGTGAGAACTTGTAGAGTGATAGAATTTTTGTGAGCGTTATATAATACGTTTAGTGATTTTGAAGTGTTTAGTGTTATAAAACCTTTTTAAAATTATTGAACAATAATGCAGCCAAGCAAACAATAATGAATTACTACTGTAGCGCCATCATAATTTAACCAATTATTGATGGACACATTTTCACACACATAGATAGCTCTCTATACTCTATGCGGACTACTAAGGCGAGCGCTTAAGGAACTCGGCCGATTCGCTCAGTGTCCAGGCGTCGGTCGCCTTTTCAAGGCATTCAGCCATAGCAGACAGCCAATAATCATCAAGATACTTATGAATAGCTGATATCTCCATCCAATAATATTTTAGAATTTAGTAAATAGTAGCCAGCCATTAGTACATATAGTACGGATGCAGGTCAATAGTAATATGGGGGACCCACATAGGTTTGTTTTTTAATTGGTGTTGATCTTGGTCTAACTACATACGACCATGTTATATACAACTATACAATTCATTAATAGTTTCGAATTATAAAAATAATAAATAGCCGTATTAACCGTTGTACAAAATTTAGGTAATATAATCGAAAAACACTTGTTGTGTGTTAGGTAATAATTTTTTTTCCTTGTATGGCATCCGCCTATGTAGGCAATTTCGCCAGTGTCAAGTGTGACAAATTCATATTTTAAACTTAACCGCCAAATATTCAGTATAATGTAGAAGAATCTAAGATGGCATGATAAAAAACAATACAATCACAGATTGATAATCTTGTTAGGAAAGATAGTTTTCAATGGATCAAAGATGTATCTAACTATTTGCCCGCCCCGGCTTCGCACGAATATACTACTAAGGAAGAAACTGAGACCAAATGTTTTCTTTACAGTAAGACTATATAATAAAATATAATGGCAACTGAACAACTGAATGTCACTCTGTCAATATTTTTGAAGAACTCCTTACCTTCCTTCTGTCTCACCGTTTTACTCTTTTTTTTTAATACTTTATAGATTAGCGTTTGACCACAATCTCATCTGATGTTAAATGATGGTGTGGTCTAAGATGGTAGACACGCTAAACCTAGAGAGAGACTGGCTCTCACGTGCAGCTGCCGGAACACACCAACAGGTGCTTGGCGACAGATTTTCAACTTGAGAGTGATAGCTAGCCAGACGGATTTTAAAAAAACCCTACCACCATGCTATGGTTTCATCACGATGTTTTCCTTCATCGAAACCTCCAACTCAGTGGAGACCTAACCTACATCCTTCGACGCTGTATCCGAACATATTACCAACTGAGCCGTCATCGCTTTAATTTCTATTCAAATAGATGTAGCCTTTATGAGTAATGCGTTTTCATACATTCGGTAATTAATTTTTATTTATGCAGATAGATAAGATAGAGAAGTCTTAATACGAGGGTTAGCGAAAAGAAACTAATCAAAGTTTAACTGCTTGTTAAATATCGCTATGTCAGCGCATTGAACGTCATAAAAACCCGATTAGCAAAAGCGTTAAAAACAGAATAAAGGTAAAATCAGATTAAAAGAGCAACTTGGTCTGAATAAATACACAGCTTGCCATTTAGCCTAATATAAAAGCTTTTAAACTCGTGTTGGAAAAACGAACAGATCTGAAAGTATAATTCTAATTTCTGTCCGATTCATATGAAGTTGTTATTGTCAACATCGGTGAGAAATTATGAAACATTTTTAAGTAACTAACATCTGTCCGCGACTTTGTCCACGTATAATTATAATAAAACATTGAATAACAATAAAATGTAGCCTAATTTCACCTAATGGCGAGTTATAGTTAAATGTATATTACACCATAAACCATATACACCATAAAACCTTGAATAAATACTTAGACGAGCAAAATTTCATGGTGATCATCCAAATGCCGTTGGATTTTATCTATCTTAGGTATATCAACATCTATTTTTATATACATCAATTTTATTTTTAAACAACACTAGTTTTAATTCGCGGCTTTGCTCGCTTGAATGTACATGCGATGCAAAATTTCATGATAATAAGTTGGGTAGCTAAGGCGTGAAAGTCTAACAAACAAAGGAACTCACTTTTATCTTTACGATATTAGATAGGATAGTAAGTATATGGCTTGCGACGGTAGGACAGTCAGTGCGTGGTGAAATGCTACATCCTACGCAAGGTGACCCTGTCTCGTGGAACACTGTGAATCTAGCCTGGAGAGCCGATAAACAGTCCTGGGAGTTGCTATCTAGTACTGGACTGGGGCGTGTGCCTTTCGTAGTACCTCTCTGCTTATTAGAGGGGACAGGAGTAAGGACGGGTCTGCTTCACCTCGTCTGTCATAGGGTGGATAAAAAAAACCTCGTTAAAAACTTACCGTGGGAGAAAAGCACGTTATAAATTTACAGAGGGTGAGGAGATAACTTCGTTAAAAACACGGAAGCGAAGCCTACTGGTGGATGGAGGAAGAAAACCTCGTTAAAAACAATGGCGGGTGGCGCTTGAAGGAGGCATCTTCTTCAATGCCGGACCGGATCAAGGGGGAAAGGGCGCAGGACCTGACCTTCCATTGCACTGATTCGGTGGACGCGGAGGCTGTTTGATCGGGCTGTCGAGGTCAATGGGTGCCCTGACGTTCGCACTGGGTCTTGCTGCCGGGTTGTCGCGGTACATGCTCGCGTCATCCCGTACCACTCCACTAGGCCAGCAGACGATTTCGTAACCCTTAATTATCATATAGAATTATAAGAAAAAATAGTCTAAGTTATACAAAAAGGACGTAATGACTGATTAGAAAAAGAATTTTCAAAATTACCTGGCACTAAGAAACAAAGTATAAATTATAACTACGCCGTATTAACAATGTTACTATAATAGTTTGATTGAATGGCACTTATGTACTACCCGATAATAGAATTACCAAAAATTATGTGGCTATTTTCAACCTTTGTGAATCCACTGTTTGATGTGGACTTATTCCAAGTTTTGCCACCGTACTCCTCCTTTCTTGGCCTTATGCATTTTATTCTCCAAAATATAATTTAACGGCAAATATTCCTATTACACAAAATAATACTTTTTCTTGGTATTTTAACCATTTGCTAACTATAAAGTTTTACAAAGACCGCAAACATAACTAACACATATTGTACTAAATATTTTCATATCAGAAAAATAATGTTTACATTGTCCAAGATACTAAAGCATTTTTTGAAATTTATGGCTGTTATGGTGGTGAGTGCATCTCGAATGTCTTTCGTGTAGACTTCTCAAAAAGTTCTGTGAATTTAACCGTTATTTTATTAATTTTGTGTGTCTTTTAACGCAGTGAACGTAAGTTTTGTTATCGAGTCTAGAGATAGCGGGTTCGATCCCACACATGGCCGATTTTTATGTTATTAGTATAATTGTTAATTCTGTGTTTTTGTATTAAACATACTATGTATGTGATTTGTTTAATTACTGTGATAGAGGCCATGCTTAGTTTGGAATTAAATGTCCATGTGTGAAATTATATTTTCGTATTACAAATAAAATAAAAATTATCATTTATTTATTTCCGCATAGGAAATAATCGCGGTATTATAATGAGATCATCATCATCACCATCATCAGCCTGTAAGAGACCATAGGCCTCTTCCCGAAGGAAGGTATGGGCATAATCACCATGCCAGCCCACGACGTATTGGCGATTTCTAATTCTAAGCAATTCACAGTTCTATATTTTTCCCACATACGGTGATACTACAAGAACTTTTCTTAGGTTCAGGTTTCCTCACGATGTTTTCCTTCTCTGTTATCCGATAGTGTTACCAATTTATATTAGTGAATGTACGCGAATTCCGAAAAAATCGCACAAAATATACGAAAGATAGTTATCTAAATATTTTGGTCGCGGTTGGATGTTGAAACGATTGTTATATAATTACACCCAAAAAATGTATTATTTGATAGACTTTTAGTCTTGTATCTCTCATATTATTTTTATTCTAGTGTTAAATACGGAGCCAATAATTGAAGTAGGTGACTCCCTGTCGGGCGGGGAACTCAGGCTGACGCGAAATTGATTCAGTGCGCGACGTGAGCCGCCTTCACAACGACACGATTCAAATGTAAGTCAGCGGGCTCGCCAAACGAAACGAAACTTTATGTTGACACCTAACAAATTTAATTAGACAGTACGCTCTGTATACGTGTTTAGGATGTTCTTTGATCCCTGTACAAGGTTTTCGATGTTAACTATTTGCCAGAATAAATAACGTTTTAGTTTCATCATGGAACAGGTCTGACGACCTTGAGGTGAAGATGTTTGAAGGAAACTTTGAAGGTTTTTACTTCGATTACCATTTGAGCGAATTTTTTCGTCTGACCATCTAGTTTCGGTATTCAAATTTTCTTAGACGAAGCATGACGTTATTATCGACCACTCATTAACATGCAGACAGCTTTGAAGGTCAAATAATGGTTTTATTATTTTCGCTACACCGCTGACGTAGATCGGGTTAGGCAACTGTAACATAGGGCTTAATTCTTACTGTATTTTGAGTTATTATATTTTTCCTTTGTTATCCAAATTACCTAAACTCAGTTAAGTGTAAATGGAGAACATATCGTCACTTTAAAAAATAATTACATCGTGTGTTATCATTAAGGCATAATACTTTTTTTAATATTCAACAAAATAAGTAGGTACGATGTAAGCGTTAACTATACTGATGAAATAACAAAAATGAAAGCGAAAGAAGGGACAGTATAATATACATATTACATCCGAACATGGGAGAGACACAAACAAAAAAAATGGGAATTAATAAAATAAATATATACTAATGGATGACGACACCGATTACTAATGGAGATGTCTTAAATAGAACTGAGAAAATAATTCATAAAAAGATATAGAAAAATATTTCATGGTAAATGATTTGAAAAACAATAAAAAAAAACTCCAAAAAGGGTATGAGAACGTCCTTGACCATAGTCTGGTGGATTCCTCCCTAGTCTTATATTGTAATAAGCTTACGAAACTCTGAATCACGAAACATTCCTTATTCGATTTTGAGGAGTTCCTTAGTAATTTTTCGAAATCTATGGGGTCCAATGCTAGTGAAATTTAAATGGGACTCCCTAAAAGTATCTCCTAACCAATAAAAAAATAATTCTTTTAATCGGTTTATAGATAACAAAGTTTTGAAGTATCAAAGATTTAAAAAATATAACCGAGATGAAAATGTCCACCTTTTTGAAGTCTGTTAACAAGAATACTTATTATCTGTAATTCACTACCAAACTATTGCATTTCGGTAATGTGTCGTAAAGTTGTCTATGCACCAAACTTAGTTTTTAATATCTTTTTACACCCTATATGTACGAATACCTACGAATCTCGAATCGTATTACACGTCTAACAATAATAAAAGTGGGGTATAAAATTACTTCGAGATCGAGATACTCTCAAACAAGATACAAGTAACTGAATCATCACGTCTGGAAAGTTATTTATACGTCATTATCGGGGAAATATAGACAGTAGAACCATCGTCAGCTTTATGTTGTTTTCTAAATCGGAAACAGTAGTGCCTGGCGCTTCCGGCGATTCAGCTTGTTTTGCGACAAAACCAACTTTTTCTTCTTTGATACCTTTTAATGTTGTTATTGCCCTAATCGGATGGAGATAACGTAAGATGGATTTTTAATTGTGGACAATTAAAAAGAAGGTGTGGTGTATTTATAATAATAATTGTATGTACATATACAATTATTTTTATTATAATGAGTGTTTTTAACAGCGATTATATGAACAGTTAATTACCGTTACGACACATTTGCATATGCATTTTCAAGAACAAGTTAATCCGATGATATAAACTTAGATTAACGGAGCAATATTCCCAATTAATATTGGGAATATAGCATGTAAGATTATAAGAGGATTCCTTATTTACTACTAGCTTTTCCCTGGGGTTATGCTCGTATTTATATAGATTTGACCTGTCTCTTGGGAATAGTATTTTTTTCTGGATGAGAGGTAGGTACGCCATATTCTTATTTGTGGCCCTGAATACATGTATAGAAAATTTCATGATGATCGGTAGAATACTTAAGGCGTAAATGCGTAACGACCAAAGAAGCTTACACTCGCATTTTTTTCCACTTGCTTCGATGGACATTAAAATAATAGGAGAAGGTCAATCGGATGCAAATAATAAGTAGCCAAGAACCATGTACGAAAAATTTCGCATCGAATGGTAGCCCTATGCCGATAAGTTCAGTAGTTTTGATGTGATTGAGCCTCAAAAGAACTGTACTTTTATTATATGTGTTTCTATACATATTATAAATTATTCAGTAAAAAATTATTACACAATTCTCATTGTCTAAGATAGTTATCCAAAAACCTATGTAATACTTAGTTACCTATAAGTTTTGTAATGCAGTAGAACAATTTTATAAGGGATTTAGAAGTATGTGAAGAGTTACGTTATTATTAATTTTGATATTGATAGACTGTTTACAATGCAATTTCTTTAGCTAGGCCCTCCGAATGTTATTTTTTTAAGATAGAATTGGGGGAGCGACGCATACACTTCCCGGTTGATTGCCGGCGCGTCTAGGGCGCGGCATTCCGAGTGGCACACTTGAGGGAAATTACACTCTACTGTGAGTCACTATCGGGTGTTTTGTGCGCGTCGCGACCTGCATCACTCGAGCGCAACCTATACGAGGGTTATCACTTGTGTTACTTGTTAATAATAACACAAATTATTACCGATATGATATTACTTGCGAATTTATGGTTAAGAGAAAGCGGAAATAATTGTATTTACTACAAGTACATTTTCATTCTCATATAATTTAAATTTTACTCGTTTGACTGCCATACAAATGGTACCATTCATTTAAAAAAATATAGTTAGAAATTATATAAAACAAAATAGGTATCTGAATCTGCTGCGAGTTTCTTTGGTTCTTTTTGTAAACTATGAAACTGATAGCTATATGGGTCTCAGTAATATTTCGAAAATATCTTGAAAGTTTGTATATAGGCATGTATAGTCTGTTAATAGAAAGTAGACAAAAGTGGATCGATGTTATTGTAATGAAGTTGAAAAAATATTCTTTGGGCGATTATATTGCTAGAGCCGCGCTTGCTAAACCATGTCCGATTAGAAAGTCCTTCAGAAATGTTTCCGGTGATACATGTGTAACCCTAACTCACAGTTTTTACTTTCATCTCTCACATATTATTAATCAACAATGGGTTATTTGCGAAGCTATTTTGTCCAATATGGTATTAACGTTTATTCAATTAAATCCTTCAATTACGTCGGGTATTCTATGTGGATAGAAAAATGCACGTTATAATATATAGTTCAATTATTATTTTAGAAGATATTATAGATCGAAAATTACGCATAACGAAAAGTTTGTGTGACGAGATTTACAAAGGTTTTTTGACTTTAATGAATTGTAGATGTCAAAACGCCAAGAGGTATATCAGACGCTATGCTAGTTTTATTACAAAGTCCCTATCACTGCATATTAAAAAACAAAGTCGTCTGTTGCGTCTGTCTGTCTGTTCGCGATAAACTCAAAAACTACTGAACTAATGCGGTCTTCACTAATATATAGAGTAATACATGAGGAAAGTAAATAGGTAAATAAATTGTCAAGGTGTTGTGTAATTTTTTTGAAATATATCGATAATTGTCGGAAATGTTGGAAAAAGCCAAGCCGCCTGGGAGTTTCATAGAAAACTCTGCTTAATTCTTTTGAGATATAAGAAAACAATGCATAGTGAGATGTTCTTCTTTTATAGATCTACAAAATAGTCTGTGGTGGCATATACCTATCTTTTAAGATTAGCTTACTATACCCATCTATCTTCTAAATAATGGTCACATAAAATTAGGTCACTGGAAGGCTATTTAGATGGATACAGTATTAATCCTTATCAAATTAAATACATTAGTTACCTTAAGCATTAAATGCACATAAGTAAATATTTTTTATTATCAGGGCGGGACAATGTCCACCGGGCCGACTAGTGTTTTATAATTCATTAGTATTGATGGCACATTCCCGTGCTATTTTCGTATTATAAGTTTGTTTCTCTAACAAATGGTAATAAAATTCATTCTAGAAAGCTGAAAGTTAGCTTGTACGCGAGACAAATTTAAAATAGAAGTAAAAACAAAATAATATATGTATATACAAAATTTGCTTCTTAATTTCAAAATTACGGAAAAGTATTTAGTATCGACAAACATTATTGGTGTAATCTATATGTTCATTTTAGGATATAATTATTGGCGATGTATGTCAAATAGTACTAGACATCGTTTGAAAGCCCTAAACAGCATCCGCGTTCATCTTAGGGCGAAAATAAAGTGGAGGAGGTTGTGTGAGCTTCATACAAATATCGGGGCGTATTTCGATGGTATTCAAAAGAGACTCGTTTCACTTCAATGTCTACGATGAATATACTTAAGTACACCATGTGTCTTGCAGATTGGTAATTGCGAATTTATAACTTTTTTTAATGCTCGTTGCTATGTGAGTATTGGCTTCTTTCGTATCACGGCAAATTAACAGTGATTTAATTGGTACTAGCATAATGCAGTCCAAAAACAAGGCCGATTACTGAGACATCCAGAATCCATTGTCATTTTTCGTTGTCATGTTGGCCATTGGCAGCTCTACATACACTGGTTGATCCCAAAACATAACAAACTAAATGAAAGACAATGTGATAGGTTCATTATCATATGCATAGTGGTAACAAATTCAGACGCGTGCCTTGTTATTCAACAAATTACTGGTATTTACGGAATTTTCCGATCTGAAAAAAAAACATTTTCTTTTGTATTATCGATACGACTAAAGCCATAAAATGACTTCGCCACCACAACACAAGTACAATACACGTCCAGGTTCCATAAAGGACAAAACAGCAATTGAGATAACCAGCAGAAGAGAAATCTATTAGTTAATAGGGGTACCTGGAAAATTTAATTAATGTCGAATCGATATTCGCATGTGACCCGAAAATAACAATTAAATGAAAGCGCGAGTTATCTTGACAGTAGCACCATCTCTTAACAATAAACAAAACACCAGTGGATGATTAAGTGTAATAATACAAGAGTCTGTTTTGTCGTGAACAAGTGTGCTTAATAAATTTGGGCTTAATAGATTTGGTGACTAGTTATGAATATGACCAACGCAATATCTAACCGAAATTCGTGGTTTTGAAACTGACCATGAATCAGTTAATCAGTTTTCAATATTGACGTGCCTACGTGTAGTAGTTTCCCGGCTACCGGTGAAGAGAAATATCCATAGTAAATTAGATTAATGGAAATTAAATGACTAACGAACATCCCTGTATTAAAATAGTCTAGTGAGAAAAACAGGACTATTGATTTTTAGACGTTTGAAATCACAAGTACATTGCAGAATTAAGTTACGATTAATCTATAATAACCTCCGTTCGGTAAAAGGTTTTTGTTCAGCAATTGAACACTTATAGCCCGACTAGTGTTTGCTCATGACTGAGCTCGAGTTAATGCAGATTTGTCTAACCCTCGGAAACTTTTTAAGGATGATAGTTACTCTGTGTCGTTTTCTGTACATTTGACAACATGCATATAAAATTTGATGATGATCGGTTAAGTAGTTAATTGATATATTATTAAAGTATTAAAAGGAAACAAAAATATAAAAACAATGACAAATTAAATTTTGAGTCTTCTTTAAATATGCAGAAGTGGTTTCAGCTTACCGTAAAATGAATATGGTTCTAATCTCTGTTTTGTATTTCTGTTTGTAAAACATGAAAGGCTACCGCACTTTAATGATTAATGTATTCAGTACATTCATTCGTATGGTAAATAAAACTCTCTAAGATCTTTGCTATCAGTACATTTTGAAATAGTTGCCTTGATATTTATTTGTAATACACAGTTGTCCAAAAAAATTTAGTAAATTTCATGGTCACATAATGCACGAGTGATTTATTATCAGATTTAGGTAATTCATTTCTCTTTTTTTTTAATTTTTTCGATGTCTGATTTAATTTTTGAGTATATATTATCGTTATCTATACAAGAAATCACGTATTTAATTAGTAGATAAAATATTTGTATTAAGAAACCCCAAAAGAAAAAAAATTAAAGACTTTAACCTTAGGATACTTATGACAAAGGATTATTATCTTTTATATGATCAGCATAACTGTCAGTTCAATGTCTAATATGTAACGTTATAACAAACTCTTTAGTTATCACAATGCAAATTATGCTTAGTCTGAAATAAAATGTTTACATGGGAAATAGTATTTACCCATTATTTATTTACTTTATCTATGTCATTTTGACTATAAGTATTTTTATGTAAATATTAAAATATCGTTCAAATAAACAACATATTGCAATTTAGATCTCATATATTATATGTATATAGCAGAAATAACTAGGAAATTCATCTCATATTTTATACTAATTTTAAAAACAACGCAGCACGGACGAGTGAAGCGCAGAGAAAATCGTGTGAACCGAGAGGCGAACACCCTTGGGTGGTATACAACAATATTTCCCGTTCAACTAGTAACATTCATGTCGTTCGAGCCAGTAACTTGGGATGAAATTTATTTTCACAGTTGATGAAGGTAAAATTCATAAGAAAAAACATATTTTCTACAGACGATGGCTAAGTGGTTAGCGTGTTTAAACACGGCCTTAGCTTTCGGTGAAGGAAAACATCGTGATGAAACCATAGTATAGCGGTAGGGATTTTTATAAATCCTCCTGGCTCAGCCAAGCACCTATAGCCATATATTCCAGCTGCGGCACTTGAGAGCCAGTCTCCCTATATATTTAGTATGTCCACCATTTTAGTCACCACTTAACATCAGCTAAGATAATGCTCAAATGCTATAACCTATTAAATATTAAAAAAACATACTAACAAAGTATTCACTTAAAATATTTAAGTCCACCAGTCAGTACTAAATTTGGTAAATAAATTTCATGAAACTGGTTAGTAATTATAAATATTAATAAGTTTGAATTGAATTTATTCGCAACTAGCGATGACCCCGGCTGTAAATGGTACTAATATGGTGTCATACATTTTTAAACGATTTAGATCAATTTTTTCGGTCTTCGACATGTACAGTTCATTTAAGTCATAGAAGCTACGAAAGAATCTTCACACAGACAACTTATTTTTGTTGTCCGTAATTTGAAACCTGTGATAACTTCTAAGGTACTCATGGAATTTATATGCTATAAAAGGCAACATTATATAAATAAATACATAAATTAACATAAAAATTAAACGGATTAGGATTAAATTAGTTCATCACTGTATCAATAATTGTAATAATACTACGTTGATCAAAATAGCATTGCAAATAACCAATTATTGTTCAATAATATAAAAATGACAAAAGTGGTTGTTGAAGATTATTCTTAAAAGATAGATAGATACTGTCCGGGACTTCTTTGTGTGTTCTTTTAAGAATTACAACTACTTAGTATATTATTTTTACGTACCTCATAAGATTTTGCCAGCTAAGCACACGAAAACTCCTTACGATTTCATTGGAATACCTCGACCACTCTTTATTTTAGATATATAGGGAAAACTGTATGAAAATCCGTTACGTAGTTTAGAATAACTAAAGAAATACACGGACAGATGCGAAAGATTAGTTTGTTTTATAATATCTATAAATATAAATTATAAACCTGTTGTTCTAAGAATCAAGTTTTGTAAAAATAAACCAACAGCTGCAATCTCATGCAATATTCAGTATTACATGATAGTACGATACAAAACTCTGTTTTAATAAAGGAAAAGCTCGCTTTCTGCTTTCAAGTTGTTTGAAGTTTGTTACTTCACTTGTTTTATTAAGTTGTGTGTTCTCAGGCGGCTAGATAGGAACGGTAACATTGAAATATCTACTGCCCACTTCGTGGTGCATATGAATATGCAAACGTTCACAAGAGTAATAGGAACTAGGGAATGTATATTTTATAAATACACCGGCTTTTGTTCGCGGCTTTGCTCGTGTTAATATAGTATTGACCTATCCATCGGTAGTAGTACTTTTTTTATGAAAATATCCTATATAATTCTAAATAGCCTTTTCAGTACCTTTGACAACGTGTATGCAAAAAGTCATGATGATTACTTAAGTAGTAAGGTATAAAAACTGAAAACAAACAAACTCACATTCGTATTAATAATATTAGTAAGGATGCCATCTATTCTAATACTATAAGGTCCAAGAAATTTTTCTTTGAACGTGCTGATTTACACGCTACAAACCTTGGACATGGAGTAATTGATATGCAAAATTTGTATAAGAAAATATGCTTAGCAAGAGAGACCTAATAGTGGGGGAGGGATGCGTGATATGGCGTTAGGTTTCAGTCCTTGTGTAGAAAAGAGTTTATAATAAAACTAAACATTGAGAAGAAATTGTGCATCCTTGATAAATATTACGGACGTACTTGATATATTAAAGGAAAGAAACTATCGACAAGTGGAGTTCCAAATCATTAAAAAGTTATCCCAATGACAATTTCACATATACTTTCTATAATGGACGTTAAAATGTGTTAAGTATCGCTTGTAGCGAACTTTGTATATTAAAATTTAAACAGATTTTATATGAATGTAGCAAAGATGTGGAAAGAATATACAGTTCAAGGAAATAATTCTACTACTTGTGCAACAATTTAAATTAAACCCAACAGAGACGTCCGATATAATCAATTAAATCATAAGTGCAACACCTATTTTAGATACAATGAAAAATAAAAAAATATATAATTATTACACACGAAAAAATCATACTTTATTTTTTTCATACTTTATTTTTTTTGAACTGACCTACACTGTTGGCTTCGTCAGGTCTGTACAGTTCCACCGGACTACTAAGGGGAGCGCTTAAGGCACTTACCCGACTTTGTTTAAACGATCAGCCCAAGGGCACTCGGTGCGCCTCGGCTTGAACTGTCGCCGACATTCCCGATCTGACTAAACTAATCTAGGCTAAGCTATCTATCCATTTCATTTACATATGAAATCGTGAAAAATGCTTGTATAACCATGCATGTTTCACGAATGTATATGTGTATTTTGCATCTGACTACTATGTTGTGTTACCTATTTCAGTCCGAAAAGGGCAAAAAAACAGCCCACCACTATGTGTACCTAGGTGTGCACGTATGTGGGGTGAACTGTGTAAATGAAGAACTAGCGTGAGCCACTGTATTCGCGCGAGTAACATATTCGAGGGCTCCACACCGAGGGACACACCTAGGCTCGAGTTGTTACAAGAAAAATCGCGACGAGTGTGCGTGATCGTATCTTCATCCCCCGCTCACGGAGGCGTGAGCAGAGAGATTCGCGGGCGTGGGCGCAAACACGCATCTTTTAAGAGGACATCAAGCGACAAATAAAGAACAATGGGCGCGGTGCCAACTTAACTATACAATTACATACGAGTTCCTAATGTATCGATCTATTGTATATGAACACGCGGGTTCGAACTGATATATATGATTAACGCGAATTTATTTATGCGCGGCGCGGGTTAGACGTTGTAACGTAGTCGCAACGGCCGGGAGAGCTGAGATCGCGTTTAAGAGCCCGAGCTCAAACGTCCTATTGACGAGCGCATTTAACGCGAGTATTTCTTGTACATCGTGTACTAAAAGGAGTTGAACTATCCGGTCGATACCGGTGGTCGATACTGAAGACGCAGTAGGTGGTGCAGGTATGGACTGAGCCTTCTGAGTCTTGGATTTGGCTTTAGGAGCCGGGGGAGGTGGCGGGGACGGCCTTACGCGCCAAGAGAGCGCGCCCGGCGCGGGTGTGGGTGCTGCCGGCGCATGAGGGTGCCCGGCAGGACAAAGAAAGCCTTCTGGATTTGCATGAACGGAGGAGGAGGCGGTTTCGACCGGGAAGGCGGGACATGCGCCCTGGACGGGGACACACGTTTGCCGTGGCGGGGACGGGTCGAGCGTTGCGACCGGGGCGCGCGGGGACACCCGCGATAGTTCGCGGTGTAACCCGATTGCTCGCAGAGGACGCAGCTGGGAGACTCGGTGGACTCTGGAGTGCGGTAGCACACCCTAGTGGAGTGATCCCCGAGACACTTAACATACCTGGGACGTAGGTGGCAGTGCCGGGTGAAGTGACCGTACACCTGACAGTTGTGACACTGCGAGGGTACATAGGTCTTACGAGGAGGCTCGACTGTGATACGGGAGAGACCGCACACGGAGCTGATCTGGAATATGTCCTTCCCAAACCTATCCCGGTCCAGAGTGACCAGAACTATTCAAGTCCATGTCGGAATCGGAGCCCTCGGAATCATCGTCGGAGTCGCAGTCGGACGGAATCTCGAACGGGTTTTTTTCAAAAACAACGCGGGACTTTACATCCGCCTTATTTGCGCGCGAAAGTGCGTTTAAGTCTATCAAACTCGGACACTATCAACGGGCTATTCTGACACACGAACAAATGAAAACGAATAAGGTCTTCGATTTGATTAATATCGTCTAGGGCCTGAAGGAGCCACGGGGGCGCAGGGGGGACATGGCTAACCTCCCTGCCTGAGGGGCAGGGTGGTGCGCCTAATTAAAATTTAACGGACAATCCGTTTCCGGGCCAAAAAGCTATCTTCTCTCTTCGTATCTGCACACACGGCGCGGCACGAAGAATGACGCGCTACACGGCACACATCACGCTGCACGACTCACGAAGCGCAGCACGGAGCACGACGTGTTGCACGGAGACTCGACGCACTACACACAGTGTTCAGGGCTTCGCACCGAAAAGTGCGGTGTAAATGGTACACTGGTAGAGGTGTACCGTCGCTCTGAAAAGAGCGTGTCGATTGACAATAGCGGAACGAACACACTATAAGTACGGCTTCACAACAGATGTCTTCTTTCTTAGAATTTCAAATGCTCGAACACAAAAGCACCGGGCGATGAATCACTTGGCAACATTGCGGGTCGGGCGGCGGCGAAATCGTTGGAATACGAACATCTAGTGCACAGATAGCGGAGGTAAGCGAGCGCGGCGAAGTCAAGTAAAAAAGATAAAGTAGATCAAAAAATATATTATTATTTAATCAATCTGAATGTTTGGGCATACAAATAAATCGGGTAAGAATTAAAATTGTTGTCGTTTTAAATTTTTTAATATTCTCGATTTTTGGGAATTAGTTAACAAATCGTCTTTTAGGGCTATTTAGCTATAATCATAGTATATACAAATATTTAAGTGCGTTATTTATATCCTTTTTATACCATATGAGTTAATAAGTACTCCAAACTTTGAAGAAATTAGTTCTCTTTGCCCGAAAATTCAAAGATTTTCATAACCGGATAACTTTGATGAACTTCACGGAATCGAGAAGCTTTTGTAACAGTTTCTAAACTGGGGGAAACTTTAACTAACATAAACCACGCAATGTAGTAGGTAGCTGAATTGTAATTAAGTTTATAAAAGCCATTGGTTTTAATGCTAATGTATATTGTATTTGATTGTATAAATAAAATCACAAAATAAACTGTAGGTAAATCTTCGCAATAGAGTAGGCGACGAGTGTCTGCGCACAATAAATTGTAATAACAATTTGAGCAAATATTTGTTAAAAGTGAACCATAGTATTAGTAAGACGTATTGCAGTGCTTGAAAAACATTATAGAAATATTATATTATAGAGAACTTCAGTGAGACCAAATAATGGCGGATAAGAATAAAAATATTTGTGTCTGAAATTTACGAGTACTCCAATAAATTCGTATTTTCTATTATATTTCTTTTTTTTCGTGTTCTCTGATGTTATAAGTACCATTAAATGCCAAGATTTCAGAAAACCATCGCCTCATTTCTTGTTTTGCGTTCAGTACTTGGATACTTTGATACGCTCTTGGCAAATCCGGTGACATGCTGAGAGCCTTTGAGATTCGTTTGTCTGAGGTGCAAAGTAACACTTCGATTCTTGAGATTTCAAAGCGAGATTTGCAAATACTACTATTGAAACCATTTTTAGCGCGATGACACCGAGATGAATTAGGTATTGCTTGTTTGTGGAACATAATGAGAGGTATTGTTAAGTTTTAAATAAATTGCTTTGTATTGTTATTTCATTATTAAAATTGTAACTTTGTTTTAAAACGTAGTCACCAAGTCACAAATAACTGCCTTGAGTTGAAATAATAATAGTAACGTACGCTATAAAAAGATGGTTTATGTTTATGTATGTGACGAAGCAACAGCTACTAGTCACGATAAAAAGTAACCTGAAACTTAGTTCGGATAAAGACGTAGAAAACGTTTGCACATCTTTCGCATTTTACTGAGCGAACGCGCTACATCCCAGGCCTCGTCCTCAGTTTTTATCAGGTGTGACTGAGGTCAAGCTGCGCTCAGTGCAATGTAAAAAAAAAATCAGTAATAACTCATATTTAGCGTTCTTGAGTTCCTTTGATGTGTGTAAATACCGCGGGATCAGTTATAACTGCGGTTATCGCCACGCAGCCCGATAGTTCATAACGCTTGATGATTATGTGTTCCCACAGCTGCATTTATTATGACCATAGATAAAACTTCGTGGCTATACATTCCGGTATGGGAGTAGTATTGAAATAATATCAGCACAGTAACTAAGATAAATCAAGCGATCAGTTTTATGATTAGCATATTATTATACAGTTGAATTACGAAATTATGTCACATTTTGATTGATGTCTATGCCATAGTTATGTATATGACAGTGTTGATGTGAATGTATTGGCTAAGACAATACAACCGCCTTCTTATCGTTCATTTTTTAAAGAGTGTTATTTCCAACATAATCTCATACTTCCATGAATGAGTAATAGGTGTAATATATACTTTCACAATAATAATACCAAAATATTAAGTTATAAGTATGTGTCTGTATTCGATAATCTTTGAAATTGTGTACCCTGTTACAAACATTATTTTACTAATTGCAAAGTATATATATGTGTGATATGATATCTTTCATTTTTATTTCTTACTAGCCTCCCGTCCCGGATACACATGGGTGTACTATAGAATAAAATAAGTGCAAATCTTTCCTTTACAGTACGACCATGTTAATGTAATAAGCTGTACAACTCAACGTCAATGTGCCAATATTTGTGAAGTTCTCCCTGCTGCCTTTCTATCTCACTCAAACACTTGTTTTTCTTTTATCTTGTCCTGACAAATTAGGAATACAACAAAAAATAATTAGTCAAATATATGCAGCGGTTCTGAAGTGATGCGCTTACATATATTCGGAATTTGATTTTTATCTATAAAGATTATGTGTATAAAGTCGCCTGTAGTTATTAGTAAAGATATAAGAAAAAACAATCCACGCATTTTGTCTTTATTAATTTGTACTCATTATTTTCTAAGCCTATATATTGTTTATCGATTGGTTATTTAGGTAAAACAAAGAAGAGATGGAACTTAAATTAATAGGCTGCTACAAGTTTGTCTAGGTCAAATTAAAATAATAATAATAGTAGGTTGATTGCGTAGGTAAAATGATAATTCAGTGAGTATCTACCATGTAGATTAACATAGGTTAAAATACTGCAGTAAACCGGAGCTTTCTGTGATGGAAAATATCGTTAATAAATAATAGCATAATAATTGTTTAGTTTTTTCTAAAGTCCATCTAGTCGAATATCCTTAGGTGTGTTATGGCAACTGAACTCGAGAGCCAGTTTTCTTCTTGGTTTACTATGTTAGAATCTTAGAAGGAACATATCGTTAATGAACATGTAGTCTGATAACGAGCAAGCCCTAAGGTCTATAAGGCGGGGTGCAAAAACTGTCGATGTAGAACTATTCACAGATTTTGTTTTAGTAGGTTGGTAACTAAAACAAAATGTTATGAATATGCAAGTGATATTTATTTGATACACAATTAGGCCAGAATAATCCCCTCACCACTTTCTTTTATCGTTTTTAGCGGGAGCTACCTATATAGGTATCTCGATAGGTATCTAGGCGACAATATTCTTGATAATTTAAAGTATGTTCGCAAAAGCTTTGAAAAGGTGCATTACGCAAAAATAACCGTCATGATCTAATTACTAGAAACTGTGACAAACTGGTCCTCCTAATTTTCCAACTCAGTAGAACCAGTAACAGTTTTAGGTAATAGTGTTAGGTTTTATAACAAAGTCCCAAAGCATATTACCTATTTGCCGGACTGTAAATTTAAGCGCCATGTCAAGCGGGTTTTGGTGTCAAAAGACTATTAGAGAGTGGATCAATATGTAAACGATGGTGATGTTTGGAATTTGACTCTTCTCTGCACACCCACTAAAAACTATTGTAACGTGAAATGTATTTTAAATATACATCTTAATATGTTAAAAAATTAAACCTGATCGAGTTTCTTGCCGTTTCTTCTCTATAATTGTGTTATTTTCCGAACTGATGGTAATTTTGATGTTCATAACCACCTTATTAGGGCCTATATTGAATAAAGTATATTTTTATTTTGATTTTGAATTCTGCATCACACACACTTGCAGCCTTTGCCATTCGATCAATGGTAGTTTAGCAATATTGAGGTGAATAGCCAGTAGTTCAAGTTTGAGGACCCTGCTATAAATTATCAAAAAGACATTACAAACAAGGTTAGCTGTTATATATACCTATATATTATTAAAATCTGGAAGACACTATTAGCATTACTATAATTATTAATCAAAGAGATTGCAATAATGTATAAAATCTAAATTAAATAAACGCAATTTATTTATGAGTTACTCCCTCGCATAAATTGGCATATTTACTCTAGTTGTGCACTTGTTGGAGAAGTTTTACCTCGGTTCGGAATACTCGTCAATTTAAAAACTCGTCATCGATTTATAAAATATAATAATAAATATAAAATTACTTATTGTGATATACCACAGACTTTTTACCCTACATTTTTCATTTTCCGTTCGATTCTTCAAATAATTTCTTTCATACAAACATTGTCCTGGCAATTACATATATAAAAAAACTATTAACCAAATAAGTTCAATCGTCCTGAACCCGTAGTCCGGTGAAACTGTAGAAGCCTTGCCAGGTCAACAGTGTAGTCAGATCGAAAGAAAAACGTGCGATGCGCTTACATATACATATACATTCAACAATTGAGTTTTTTTTATATAAGATTATGCTTAAAGTAAAGGAGACATATATTTTATTAGTAGGCAATCAACATTTTATATTCACTTGTCAATATTGGTGATAAAGGTGAGAAAAGTCACTTAAGTTTATAAAGTAATAATCGTACGTGAAGATAATTTGTATACAGACTAACATGCATATATAGGACGTTATGCAAGGAAATTAAAACGTTTTCTTCTATGCTGTGATAAGTTTACTGTACTTCTAAAGTGAGCGATAGAGTACGACATCCTTACTAATATCATAAATTCGAATATGAGTTTGTAGAGTATTTAACCGATCATATTAAATTTTGCATACACGTTATCAGGAATACATAAAATGGCAAAGGGTACCTTTTATTTAGAAAAAAGTACCATCCCAAGGGATAGGTCAAATCTACATTGACGCGAATGAAGCTGCGGGCAAAAATTAATGGGTGTGCAAATGTAAAAAAAAACGGATAATTTTTTTTAACCTAATATGTGCATTATTATTCTGAGGTATATGTAATATATAATAATAGACAGAGACAAAAGAGTTAAGTAGATATTCCTTATTTATTTTTATAATTATTAGTAGATATCGAAGAGCTTTAATGTTCTTAATACAAATTTTAGAAAAATACTGATATTGAAACATGAAAAAATAACGATTTATGCAGAATTCCACGTCTAGCCGATTATATTATAGCATATGTTTATATTTCAAATGAAGAATTGGTGGGCAGAATAAGTGTAGGATGTGACAAATGTGAAAGCAACTGGGTACAGACGTATCCTTTAGGGACAGAAGATTTCATATAAAAAACTCCCATTGTCCCGCGTGCTTCATGATTGATGTAACTTTCGCGTGTCGCCGACAGAGAGTTCACTAACTCATGTCACGTTCTCCATGCAACATTACGTACACGTGCTCGATTATTGTATGAAATAAATGGGCGATTTATCAATTAATGAATGATGAAATCGGGATGATATTTTTTAAATTACTTTATCGAAGACATTTTAATTGCAAGCAATATTATAAATAAATTAATAATGTAATTATGATTTAAAATTGTCACGATTGTAAAATTGTAAATGATACTTTAGAAATTTAATTAAACGTAATCAGAGGACCGCCGCCGTCAGGCATGAAGTTAGTTCATTACGATTTTTGTTTAATTCTAAATGTGATTCAATATAAAGATTTAAATTATTTATGTTTGTATATTTTGGTCAACAAATGAAAAATCATCACGCTCTCTCCATGTGCCTCTTTCTCTGTTTTTCTTCTTCTCTGTTAATCTGTACACATTTTTTATTATTTTTTGTTTTTTTTTGCAATGCAAATAATGCAATAAAAATTAGCAAGGAATAAAATCAAAAAGTTTCAATACATTTTTTGGGAAAAATATTATTAAACTACTTGACCGTTATTAGAAAAGCGTTATATTGAGAGTACCGTATCCGTTTCCGTTCACTTCTCCTTCTACCTTATATAGCTATCCCTTTCGCATCTCCTACTGTTTACCTGGGGGCGGAGCCACAGTCGCGGCCTTAGGCCGCGGCAGTTTTTTTTCATTAATGTGATGTTTTTCGTTCGAACAACTTGTACTACCAAAAATGCCTTACGGGTATTTTTATTAAAAGTGTTTAAAATAATCTTGAAAAATTGTCGTGCTATAACTGGAAACGCGTAAATTGCAAAAGTATAATGAATGTTAAAACAACAATAAGAAGTGCTTTGAAAAAGCTTTTTTAATTATAATTACGTAAATGTTCAAACTCCAAACACGAGAATTTAATAGTTTTACCGTTAGATTTTAAAATTTAGATTTATTTTCCTTTTTAAATCTTCTACTTGCTTTAATTTGCAAGTATTTCGAAAAGTAATTACCATTATTATTTATTGAAAATGAGATATAAAATAGTGAATTTTATACATTATTAACAAAATGTTCTTTGTGTTCAGGTATGCTCAGGTTCACCACTATTTATGCTGCAATTGGATAGATGGTGTTGACTCATTTATTGTAATTGTTTTGCGGCAAAAGATGGCACTACTCAATTTATGAATTCGATATTTTACATGTTATCAAATTTTGTCGACTTAGGCAAGCAAAGTCGCAAGAAGAGAGAAACAAAAGAAATTAACGCTTTTTCTTTACGTAACGATTTGTCACCTCCTACCGCAAGCTCTATTATGGAACTTCGTTCCAATAAGGAAGACGTTTTAATTATACGATGTAAACAACTCTCTGTTCTTGTTGTGTCACGTGGCAAAACGAAACGAAACTTGTCTGTATTGATCTGTAGTACATTTTGCAAATTACATACATTACATTACATTTATACATTATACGAGTATACATACAGAACATTATGTTGTTTTTTTGATTTTTATTTGATCTAATAACAACGAAGATAGTTTTTTTTATTCAATTACATACATGTTTTTTTAACGTTGATCAAATGTAGGTAATTAAATAATATCTTGTTTTAATTCAACGTCTTATTTTAATATAAGCTCAATTGTAAATTTAAAACAACATCTAATATTTTCCAAGTGCGAAAAGAAACACGAGCGATATCAAAACGTAAACTGCTCTCTATAATACTGCTTTTAGACTCATTAGAAAAGGATTAACTTGACTTTGAGCGACGGCATCCATTTGAAAGCGACGACTCGATGGAGGTTGGATGCCAATCAATTGATACACTTTTTCTTTAACAGTTTTTGTTGGATACTTGACATGGATTCGGTAATAAAGAATATTGGAATGTGGCATTAGCTATATAATTACAAATATTGACGCTAGTTGCAATACAAATAAAAAAAAACCATTTGTTTTTACTAATCCCAAGAGTATACTTGATCTTTCTGTTATTATGATTATTAAGTTTCCGTGATAATTTAAAGGAAACTTAAAACAAAATCTTTGTTTACTGTAAGGATACCTAAAATAATGACTTATTCTGTTTTTAGTGGGAAAAAAAACCAACAGGATGATAATAATTATTTAAGGACAAGCGTGTTGTACTCTTAAAAACATAGAACAATGTCGTATCTTCGAAGTTAGAATCTATCTAAAACACCGGGGAATACGCTAGGTACGTTTCCAGACAGTGTCAATATTGAACCAGCGTGGCTCGTGTTTGTGAGAGGAATAAATTGCGGCCACCCGCCGGAAACTGTTCGCATCTGACGAATAATAATATTTCTTATCTTAGCGTTTCTTTATCAAATACAAAGATCACGCTATCTGAAAATTACCCACTGTCATAATTTGCAGATGCGTTTTGGAAAAGATAATAAATAAGGTGAACATTTTTTTGTGTTATTTTTCTTTGTATAAGTACGTTAATTAATACATTTCTATATATTTTAAAATATTCCTGTCCTTTTGCTTTTCACTCATGTTGTCAATTGGAAGTGATATAAATTCTCATAAATATGCATGTAAAAGTTTTACAACTGTATTGCCGCTTATCGTTACCATTTTAAGCATATTCAAATTTATAAATGCTATTAATTAAACAGTGCGTTTTGTGAAACTGTGACATCGTGTTAATTTTCAGTCGTGTACCTATTTTAACCTAGGTAGGTGAGACTAGAAGTATAATATAAATTCAAAAATACGTAAACTAAAGGTGATATGGACCTTTAAAACGAACTTGGGACTTTTGGAATTCATAATGAAATATATTTTATTAGTATATAGGATTATCTGGCATGATTTTACTCCAGGGCTCCTCAAAAACGGACTGAGACACGCTGTTCAACGTCGGCAACATAACAGTGATGCTCCTGGTGTTGCAGTTGTCCATAAAAACTATTTGGTATGAAATGGACCGTCTGTTTTTTGCTGCTCTTTGGTATAAAACATATGATCAGTAGAATTAAAATTACTTTTTAAATATTCCGATAAATAATCCACTGTTCTAATTTAAGTGAGCAGTATCTAAATGGTTATGCAACTTATTTTACTTTACGCATTCGATTCAGGTAATCGATATAAATAAGATACCTACTGCATTTATTAATTTTTAAATAAGATTGTTACAAAAATATGATAATTAATTTAGAGAAATCATTCTATTTTACATAAATAGTTATCAACATATTGATTTGGCCAAAAGAGATTTCCAACACATAACAAGTTTTTTAAACTAAGCATCCTTAACAAAACTATGTATAGATTAATAGTTATTATTTAAGCTTTCAGCTTCGCTGGCGTTAATATAAATTTGACTTATTTTTCGGGAAAACAAATTTTCTAAATTTCATATTTTAAATACCAAATTTTATCAATGAATACTCCGAAAGAGGCTAACTTTAAATTTAAGTCATTAGACACCAATTTACGCGACTTAAAATCCTGGTGCCGCGCAGGCGAATTATGTTGAACAGTCGCTAACGTTGAATAAAATCTATGGTACTACAAAATAATCCCATGGAGGATTGTGATGCCAGGCAGACGGCCGATAGTAAAAATTAAGCTAAATGATTTAGCCATTAGGTACAACATGACAAACAATGTTGTGCCGACCCTACTAATAAGGATAATGAGAGGATGATTACTTATTTTTCGGGGAAAATTACTATTTTTCTATATGAAAAGTACCCTATTTCCTTATTTGGATCCATGACAACGTGCGTAGAAAATTTCATAATAATCAGTTAAGTATTTAAGGCGTGAAAGCGTAACAAACAAACTCATATTCACATTTATAGTGTAATATAGTTAACACTAGTTAAGATTATCATGTAATAGATATCATATAGACATATGAGTTATATATGTTTTATATTATTACTATTTTATTTCACATAAGAAAAACGATATATATTTTATGATTTTTCCAAATAGCAGTTTAACGAGATACCTACAAGTTTTATGACAATATCCAAGGAATAGTATAAGAGCTCTCGAAGGAGAAAATTGAAGGCAATTCGACAATCTCGCAACACATCATAATATATTTTACGGACTCTTTGTAGTATCCTCTACATGGAATTGTGTCTATTCTCGTAAATACGCGATTTACGCTATACGATAGAACCAAGGGAATATATTTTATGTTGGAAAAAGATGTTTAAATTTAAATGGAGTCAAAATGTAACATGGGTAATCAAACAGTTTCATATAAATATATATTTATATGTATGTATATAATATATATACCGGTGGAATATCAATTTGATGTCCACAGGTTCGAACCCCGGCATGTACGCGGATTTTGCGGAATTCGCGTACATGTACTAATTTAAATTTGTAACATTATCGGCTGACGATGAAAGAAAACATCGTGAGGAAACCTGAACCTGAGAATTGTTTTCATAGTAGTCACCTTATATAGAAAAATAAAGAACTGTGGATTTTCTCAAAGTTTGAAATCACAAATACGTCGTGGGCTGTCGTGGTATTTATTCATGCCCATACCTTTCTTCGGGAAGTGGCTTATACCCCTGCAGTGGTTCTCTTACAGCCTGTTAATGAAATAAATAGGTCAACTTACTTTTACATTAATTGTATGTATTTACAAAGCCACAAGGGACCTGCATATTATTACTTATGTACCTTTAATTAATTTAGAACAGTTATTACATCGAACCATGGCTTAGAAATCGAAATGAAAAGGTAAATATAAATAACTTATTGGCATTAATTGTTTTATTCTAAACTAGCTGATTCCTACGACTTCGTCTGCGTCGTTTATTGTCTATATTGTTTTATTATATCTCAAAGGGATTAAGGCAACGTTTTCGACGAAAGCTCCCAGGCGGCTAGACTTTTTCCGATACTTCTAACAATTATCGTTATATTTCAATCAATTTACAAAGAACCTTGACAAATTATACACCAAATACTTAACCGCATGAAAATACGCTAAGAGGTTTTTGAGTTTAACGCGAATAGACAGAAAGATAGACACGGCTGGGTCTTTGTTTTAAAATATGTAATAATAATTAGTTCTCTAAAATTTAATCTTCCCTTTACAGTACGATTATGTAATAAAATAAAATGACAACTGTACAACTGAACGTCAATCTGTCAATTCTACTAATATTTATGAAGATCTCCGTATTCTCTTCTGTGTCACTCACTCTTCCACTTTTATATATGGAAATTTTTAAACACTATTTTTATTCATACAAACCTTGGCCTGATATTTACAAATACAACAAAAAATTGTGTGGTTTTATGAAACTACAATACAAGTGAAATTTTTTCTTGGTTCGTAGGCATTTAACTGAAATTTTTTGGGACATTATTTTCAGTTTAGGGTATTAAAATTGCATTTTTAATCTTAAGTTCATATTTGGAAAATGGGAATGATAATGGGAAATAAATAGTAGACAAAATATTCAAGTATACATTTTAATTTAAATCTGCGTATTAGAGTACGAAATACATAATAAATACAATCATTCATATGATAAAGGCAATTCAAAAACTTAGCAAAATATTAATTGAAATCATTGAATCGTTTTTAATTGAGCCATGGACGCCGCCGTATTGGCCTTGGCTGCTCAGTGAGCGCCTTTTTACTTTACGCCTACTCCGTGGCCGGCTGTAATGCGACATGCGATAGATGGACGATAAAAATTGGTGAGATGTAAAAAAACGCTTAATTTCAAAAAAGGATGAAATAAATAGTTGCAGTAGTTCTAAAGTGATGCGTTTACAAACATTATTTTTAATTATATAGAAGTATTATCATTGATTATTGCATTCTAAACGAAATTGGATATAATTCATTCATAGTGGTAACTAACTGATTATAATAATATTTGTATAGTGGATCGCAATAAAAAGTAAAACGATGACGGGCTGTATCACTTCCACGGCATTTGAGTCGCTATAGCGTCATAAATGTGAGCACTTGAGCCCTCTACGTCTAGCCGTCTATCCCTAACCGAAAGATAATGTTTTCTTTACCTACCTATAACTATATCATATAGCTTTTATCGTTATTACATTTATAAATTTTACATATTTACTTTTATTTGTAATTAATAATCTAGAAACTCATTTGGCACAGCATTAAAAATCACACAATTTTTCACTAATGACTACAATGTATCATTATTAGAATGATTGGATGCGGTTTAAATTGATTTGAACTGTTTAAAAAAAAAACAAAAATACCATACATTATATACACTGTTTAAAAATTTGAAGGTATTTCATACAATATATACAATGTACCCGATTTTCTCAACGCTTTATATGGAACTATAGTTATATATTATTTAAATTTGTCATTTTCTAGGGCTTATAAAGTTATAAGGTGGTTAAGCTTAAATGAATACTCATTTCGAAATTCTATCTTGGATCTACTGGTCTACTTTGGAAGATACATTTCAAATGCAATCCTATTCCTTAGCTTTATTTTATTATATTAGGTAATTAACGTTAGGTGATCATGCGCATAAATATGAGTCAGTACATTGAAGTGCTTGTTTGTGATGGCAAAATAACAGTTTTTTAGTACTAAATGGAAATGATGCAGTCCTTATATAGTGTAACAAAAAAATCTTGTCTGTCTATTTGTTGGATTATGATAAAAAATACAGTATTTTTTTTACTATATTTTCATTATCAACAGTCGGTTTAAATGAGAGCATTTCAACGTACATAGTACACAGTAACAAATTAAATATAGAGGAAACATAAATTACATTTACATTATTTTATTACACGTCGCTACATAGGCTCATCCGGCGTTGTTCGTATCTTACCAAAGCAATAACGGAGAATAGCATATAGACTACAGCAACGACTACGATGGGAGAACTAATCACCAGAGAAGGTGTATACATTCTATTTTATTCTATCGAAATTAGTAGAAATATTTTTTTTCATGTTGTCAAAATGTTTTAACGGTTATTATTATCTGAACCTATATAAAAAATATTGTTTTCTTATTTTGTACGTAAAACTATTATGTATGTATACGTATTTCAGTAAAGCAGCTATCTTCGTGGGTTTGTTACTATCGGAGAATTGTTATAGTTTCCGCAACACATCACTTTATGGTTACCTCGGGTTATAGTGTCGCTTTTAATGTTGTCTCTGCTATAATGTTCCACTGTTTGTCGCCTTTTATATCCAGTTTGTCTGATGTGATATTAATATGGATAAGACGTAAGAATATATATATAGAAGAAATTAAGTAACTATTATTTTGATGGGTTAATTAATCTAAACAATTTTTTGTTGGCACATATAGGTTTTGTTAGGGTATTATCTAAGTTACATACCATACGCATTTCAATAGGAGCTAAGCAATGCTGTACTTAAAAGCGGTATAAGGGTTAAATAGTAATCTGAAAGTATAAATTAAAAAATAAAATATAGCACAAGTAGTTAAGGAGTAATAGTTTAGCACCAATATTATGGGAAGAGATAAAGGACATGTAAACAAGAAAAGTTTTGAGTTTGAAAGTGGAGGGATATAGGGGCGGAAGAAGACCGAAAAGAGTGTGGATAGATTGTGTGAAAAATGATATGTGTATAACAGGTGGGAATACTGAGATGACATGTCATAGAGGAGAGTGGAAAAAGAAAACATGTTGTGCCGACCACACTTAGGTGGGATAAGGGTAAGATGATGATATGATGGTCGTACTGTTAGTGTTAAGAAAAGATTTCAATTCATTTTCTTTTTTACTACACCTATACGTAGATGGAGCGGGCAGCTAATTTCATATAAATTAAACCAATTTAAACTCTTATATACATTGTAATTTTCATTATTGTATAAACTAATCAGGAATAAAATATTAATCCAGGCTCTGCAAATATGTTGGGAAAGGTACCACTAGAAAAACTAAAATTGCTATATATACTAACAACGAGCAAGGCCAAGTACGTCTGGACAATTCTAAGCACAATTCTCCACTTGATGTGTCATCAAGTAAAGGCTGCCATCTGGGGTCTCGGAGAGCGATTTCATTATCAAAGGAGGTTGGTACAAAAACTGTATCGCTACTAAAACTGTACTATCTCCAACTAACTTTTATACATAATACAGATGTGTAAATCTTCAGTAATTGAATTATTGCAGACAAAAAATTTCTTTACCATCAGACTCTAACAGGATTTCCATTTCAACTGAAACTGGTATTGGAAAATTCTTTATTCTTTTTTCATTTTTATAGATTAAAGAAAGATATTTTTAAAGTCAAGTTTTAAATCAATTACTAACAATAGATTGTATACTTTATCATTTGCATGTAGGAATACATTTTTAATAGGAATAATTTTATGAACATATTATGATTATGAAATAATTGGTTTCAAAATTCTGTTTCAAATAATCATCTAAGAGAAACATAGAAACTATAAGTAGTAGCATTTAAGACGATTCATATAGAATGCAATTCTAAATATGTAAAGGAAGACTAAATTGTTATTTAAAGATTAGAATAATAGTATTATAAAATTGTGTAAGCATAAGAGAGAAGTATAGAAAGAATAATCTTAGCAAAGTTCAATTATAAGCTGAATTTTTAAAACTCTTTCATTAGCTTCACCTGTATCTATCTATATAACTGAATCTTTGAAAGTGATTTTCACCAATTTCTAAATAGATTAAATTAAAATTCAGTACACGTATTAAGAACTAATGACAAAATAAAAACTTAAGTAATCAATGAATTTAAAAAATATTATATAATTGTATTAATAAATTCTAATTTAATAGTAAAAATATTAATCAGAATTCAATATAATGGTAATGTGGTAGATGATATTACGAAATAATTTATGGTACAGCTTAACAATCTGTTGTCACATATAAAGTACGAAAAAGACGAGTTTTCAAGTTACTATGAGATTTAAGTTTGTTTAAAGATTAAAAAGAAAACAAAAAAACAAGCTTTTATAGGTAATCGAACTATAAAGTAGAAAATAATTTTTAAATATGGAATGTTCAAGCTGTAAGCTTAAGCATTACGTTCTTTGGTTTATAAAAAAATAAACAATTTTAAAATAATAATTAACTTATGACTATAACAAAGGATGAAATAAACTAGAAAATTTACTGCCAGATGTTCATGTGTACAGAAATTGCTTACGTTGCTTAGCTTTGGTGACCAGACGAAAACCAGTGTTTTCAACACTGTACCCGACACAGTGTTTACCGCCACCTCTTTTTGTCATCCATAAAGGTTGCCCATCAGAATTTCAAAGCCCTCCCATAAGAAGTTAATAAAATATTTTACTGGCTCATATTCACTGTTAAGTCGTTTTTTATATTATCGAAATATCGATAATATATTTTAGATATCAACATTCATATATTGTGGAAAGTAACTTGCTTACCACTCTGTACAAAGTTTGTTATGTAGCTTGATTGACGAGGCAACTAATACGGCAAACTGGAAAATTAACTTTGATAAGTAACACCCTGTTTGTGCTTGCGGCACTTTCATCAGTTTCACACTAGAAGTCGGTATATGTGTAATGCGATGGCGCCTTTGAATTAAATTTACATATAGACGTTGGATTACTTATTGTTTTATTAATGTTGAAAGAGACTGGAAAACTTTTCTAACGCACCATATTTCACTAGCTGTTTTATTGGCGTGAACTCTCACACATGCATAGTGACTGTTTAATAATGAGTTATAACAAAGTCGTGGAAATCTCGCTGGGTTCTCAAACTGGGTGCCGCGGCAACCTTCGAGTGTATAGTAGAAGTTCTACTGCAATGTTTCAAAATGTGCTCAACATCAGTTAAGTTTGAATAGTTTAAAGCAGAAATAGCATGAAGATAACCAATAGATATTCAGAGATTGAGAGCATTATGCTGTTAACACACGCTTATATAAGAAATATATGTATATAGTAGCAGTTTTGTACTGTTTAAGGATAAAATAAATTAAAGGGGAAAACAAGGGAAATAATAAAAAAAATCCAAACAATTTATTAATAAAATGAAACACGAGAGAACAAAAGATTTTTTTTTCTTAAGTACTAAATATAATAAATAATTGTACCCCTAAAATTATGATAACCCAGTAAGAGTGTCACAATGTACAAATTTTGGAAATCGAAGCTTTAGATCCCATGATCTGCATATGTGAATCAAAAAATAGGATAAGCTTTTTTATTCATTTTTTATAACTTTTAGCATTTTACCGTAATCTCAACTGATGTTTTTTTTTTAGTTTATTTAGGGGCTTTTATGGTTATATCAGCCCCATAGTACCCTTAACTTAATTTACTAAACTATAACTAATACAAATGACAATGAACAAAGTGTGACTAATGACGACTCAACAATTTAAAAAGACTTAGTGCTTCAATACTGTTAGGTTTAGATAGTACCCGTGAAACATTCCGATATCTTGCTTATTTAAATTGAGAGCCGTCATCAGCAACTGCCTATCCGCTGGGAACCGATCAACTGATGTTAAATAATAATGCTTAAGATGTTAAACACGCTAAACTTAGTGCAGTTGCTGGAGCACACCTATAAGTGCTTTGCGACAGATTTACGTCCTAAGGATGGTAATTTGCCAGGTAAACTTAGAAAATAAACCCTACCATCATACTATAGTTTTTCTTCACCGAAAGTTCTGGTTCATTTGTAAGAATTCGAACTTACGTCGATCAACGTGGTGTCCGAAAATGCATAAATTAGCATACTGACGAGGGTAATATCGCAAGCAAAGGCTAGTATTCTATATTTTTCTTACAATTAAATGCTCATAAAACTGGTCGAGGATAGACAGATTTTAGTCTCATCACATGACACTTGACATTCTGCATAGACTTATTATGGACAATAAATTAATAATATTAATTTATAATAAAACACTAATTCTATGTAATACCGTTTATCAAAATGAACAGCAGTTAATGTTATCACCAAGGGTAACTCTGTAAATGGTTGAAAGTTTAAATTTGTCGACGAGGCTCAATGGCTTAACAAATAAGTTTGACGAACTTTTAATAGAAAATGTAAAACTAACTACCACACGATAAATACTATTTAATAAAGCTAACGACCGAGTAAGACGTTTGAAATTAATTTAAAGTGAAGTAAGCTCGTATATTAGAACTAACTTGTAATAGTAACTTGTATAAAGTTGGAAAATTTTATTACAATTCAAAGAACCAACGTTAATGTCCACAAAAGTAAAGTATAACTATTTGATAATATATGATTTCTTGCGACATTATTTGTTAAATCCGATGTTCATATCAGTTTCAATGGGCTCGCCTTCGTGTATTGACATACCAGAATACATCTTCATTGAACAGGTATCCATTCAGATAGTAACGTAATGGACGCTCTCATCGTTTAATGTTGGAGATAAGCTACGTAGTATCCTCGGAATCTGCTTTTGATGCTTACTTTACGAACACGTTAATGCACGGGAGTTAATTTAACGAATGTTTATTCAACTTTAATAATAACATAGATGTTTAATACAAGTATTACAAAGTAATTTGTTAAAAAAACTGTTATAATAAGGATTATAAATAACATAATATAATCCATCAAATTATTTAACAGATTTTATACCATCGTTTGTTGGATAAATATAACATAATATAATCCATCTAATTATTTAACCGACTTTATACCGTCGTTTTAAAGAAAGAGAGAATTATTGACGATCTGAAAATCATAAATGATATTGAACTATTAAATCTATCGAGAGACGTCACTTCTTTATGTGTGTTCTACCATTTGTATAAAGGTGTATGTTCCGAGGAATTGTTTAACATTATGCCTGTACCTACTTTTTACCACTACACCGTTCGTCATAGGTAACCCTCACATCTTGGAACCTAAATAGGCACGGACGGTCTGATTTTAGAGGAGTTTCCTCCTACAAACGTTTCGGTTGTGGTATAAGGTTCCACATATCACTTTTTCAGGAGACTACAGTATAGGATTCTTCAAAAGGGAAATAAACAGGTTTTTAAAAGGTCGGCAACGTGCACATTAAATCCTAAAATTCGGTTAAACGAATTATGAGTCATTTTAATTTTCGCAAAATATGGAGCTTATAGCAAGTTGGTGATGTTAATACTTCAGTTTAGTATAGAACAAAGAGGTGGTATGAACTATTGAAACGCAGATATATATTCTAGGATTTTTCCCTCTTTTTTGTACTTTATAGGTTTTAGCGCCTCACAAAAACCTAATGTTAAATGACGAAGTGGTCCAGGATTTACATACTTAACCTTGAAGGGAACTAGCTCTCAAGAACAGCTGCCAGAACACACCTATACGTGGTTGGGGACAGATTTTCAACTTTAAGGTGGTAGGCGAGCTTAGAAAAGTCGTATCGCCATGCAACACTACTATATTCCAAATATTGTATATCAATATTACCACGCAAGACAAATCCTATAATAATAGTCGTATATACTATGTAAGCGCTTCCCACACAAAATTAAAACTGCCTAACTACCAAACATGTTCCAAAAACCAAATTGTTCAGTATCCAAACATCCGCAAATACTGATACGCAAACGAAGTTGTGGTTTAAAATTATACAAACTTTTTTAATTTAACTGCTTGTTTCTACGCCCGCACCGTGTGAGAACCATACGGACTGACTATAAGTGAAGGTATTATAACATTTCCACCCAACTCTTGCCACGGTAGAATGAACACAAAAAGCGCGCGCAAGCGTCCGGTCAACTATTCCACCAGTAGCAGTAACTCTCTCTCGACTACAGAAAGTATTTCCTCAATAAATTCACGTGCACTTCGTTATTTCACTTCTACTTAACGTTTTTCTACATAAGCATTATTAAATCTCCGATTAGTTTTAAGACTGATGTAAATGTCTCGTTGGAAAGATTGATGATGCTTAGAAAAAGAATTCTTCCACAAATTATTAGAACTGTTCAGAACGGTATCACCTAATTGACTAAATGTTTTGTGTTTGTAATTATCAGCTCAATGTTTGTATGAAAGAATATGTTTGGAAAACGAAAGGAAGAGAGAACAATTTTAGATTAAAAAATTCTATAAAAAAGGGAATGAATGAGTTGGACAGAAGAGAGAAAGGAGATATCCAAACATATTGACTGAATTGATAGATTGAAGTTCAGTTATCCAGTTGCCATTTTATTTCTTTACATTGTCATAAAATAGAGGGAAAATCTGGTGTCAATTTCTTCGTTAGTACATCTGTACGAAACCGAGGCGAGGAGCTAGTCTATAAATTATTATTCATATTGTTTTTTTTTAATAAATTGATATTGGTGTATAAGATTTATAAACTTTAACAGTTTGTCTGATCATCCAGAAAATTGGTACATCTAAGATTTTCTTAAGTGTATATGTTTTTTTTTTTTATATTATAGGGGGCAAACGAACAGGTGGGTCACCTGATGGTAAGTGATCACCGCCGTCCATAGACACTAGCAACACCAGGAGAGTCGCAAGTGCGTTGCCGGACTTTTAAATATGTGGGCCTCCGGCGCTCTCACTGGCCGAACGAAACGCACCAGTGCAACCATTGTTACTTCACGTCGGCTTTCTGTGAGAGGGTGGTACTACCATGGGCGAGCCGACCCATTCATGCTGAAACCAGTAATAGCTTCAGCGTAGCTCTACCGCCTTTTATACTGTCCATTTAATTATAACTCGTCGTTAGGTTATAATTTTAAAATAGTATATATAGTATATTGCAATTTAATGCGAAAGGAATCGCAGGCGATTACTAGTTTTTTTTTCAATAATATAGTGATACCTGAAAATTTCAGTGATGGTAACTCTTTCGATTGCTAATAACAGTCAAAACGTGATAATATTGATAAAGTTTGTTAAACTAATGAGCTTTTGTAAATGTTTGATAACTGAATAAACTTTAACTAATACACAGGCCTCTTAATTTAGTTGGTAGCTATATTATAATTAAGTTTATAAATCAATTAACTTGTCAGTACCGATATTTTTATTAAAAAAAGGATTTAACGATTTATTAATGTTTATCTTCTTTCACTTTGATGGATGAGTTCGAATTCGTCGCATAGACCAGTAAGTAGTCCCCTAACAATAGTTCGCAATAATGGATACAAATAAAAATTGAAGTCACTGTTTGTAAACTCATAATAACAGCTTTTTGCTAAATTACTATGAACGTGTAAATTACATAATATAAGAAAATAACAATTTTTTTATTTTTGTTTATCTGTTCTTCTGGCTAATCTCAGAACAGATAAACTGATTTTAACAGGACTCTCATTGGTAGGTAAGGGGAAATTAGGCTACTCTCATTTTGGAAAGAAAATAGGGTTGTCTAAGCAACATGTACTAATTTAAATTTTAGAATGGTTCTTCACATTATAATGTTGTATTTTATTTTTAAATAATATCTTTAGGGTTCTATGATGTTAAAAATAATAGCTGTTGTCTTTATAAGTTCTTTTAATAAGAGAAGTGAACAATATTAGAATATACTGTAGAAACTAAGATACATAAGAAACGAAACTTTTTTTTTACAAAATGAAATTTCTAAAGAAAATGTATTTATTGTAAAAGAATAGAACAATTTAATACAAAGTGTGGTCTCCTCTGCTATTCAGAACTTGTCGGCAACGATTATTCATTGAATTAATGAGACTGTTTATGTCATCTTGCGGTATTCGCTCCCAATGGAATTGTAGCAAATCCTTCAGCTGTTGGGTTGTTGTCACTCCGTCCAAGTCCTTCAAAACACGTCTCTGGAGCATGTCCCATGCGTGCTCGATGGGGTTGAGATCTGGCGATTGTGCAGGCCAGGGCAATACCCGGATGTTCTCCGTTGCAAAGTATTCACTGGTTCGCCGAGCTGTATGTGAACGCGAATTGTCATGCATTAACCTAAAATTGGAGCCAAAGGTTTGTGCAAATGGATAGACATAAGGTCTGAGAATATCCTCAATGTAATTTTCAGCATTCATGTTCTCATAAAAACGAGCTCACTTCGCCTGTTCTTCATAATACCCGCCCATAACATAACTGTTGAGCCCCTGTGTGGATGAACTTCCTGAACGCACCTCAGCCTTTCAGTATTTCCGGGCTGACGATACACTCGCACCCTTCTTGTATCAGGCTTAAACCCGAATCGCGACTCATCGGAAAACATAATTTTATCCAATTGTTCCTGGGTCCATGTTATGCGTTCTCTACACCATTCATATCGACGAGCGCGATTCCCGTGACGTATCGGTGGGCACCTGATTGGGCGTCGAGCTCGTAGGCCTTACTCATGCAGTCGATTTCGCACAGTTTGAGGACTTACATCAACACCACTTGAAATTTGTAGCCTCAAACTTATCTCTCGCGCGGTTAACATCGGCTGGCGTCTTGCAGTCAGTTGTATGTACCGGTCTTGCCGAGTGGTTGTACTCCTTTTACGGCCTGGATGCTGTTCAGCGGGTTCTACTGTATTATTGTAACGCTGCCAAAGACGACAAATAACACTTCTACGAATGCCAAAATGTCGAGGTACCTGAGATTGATTACTTCCCGCTTGCAACATCCCTACAGCTCTTTGCATTTCATCTGCCATCAAATGACGTCGCTTCATGACATAAAGAATATCTAACAATTCAATTTTGTCGCTAACTTTATTTAAATGGTTGGTAAAATTATAAAATCAAGACTAAACGTAACAATTAAAACGCACTTAAATTCAAACAAAATCGCAGTAATTTGAATTTTATGAAAAAACAAAACATAATCGAATTTTTTTTTTACAACCAGCCAGTATGTCATCAATAACAAAAAAGTTTACTTACCTACGCACTTTGTTTGAGTAAATACTTAGAAATAAATTAATATAAATGGTAAAATTTGTAATATCACGCATGTTGCTTAGATTTGTTTGATGTGTGTATATGAAATACAGTAATTTGTAGAAACAACTCGCGCGCCATCTATTATACGTTCATGGTATTATATTAAACTTAAGCCAATAACAATGATACTTGAAGACTAATAATATTATATGTATGAACACAAAGATTACTTTTTACATAAAAAAATGATTTTGACGTACATTATGAAATAAACAACTTTTTAAATTTTACACACAAGTTCTGCTTGTCGTATGCGGGTCTCTTGATCGTCCATTGTTAAATGCTATGGAGAATATATCTTATTAGAATGTTAGGTTTATGTTGGAATAGCTAAAAATGAGAATAGATAATTCAATTATCGTTTAAATAAGTACTGTACAACTTGTTAAGCAATTTCTATATTTGCTGCTTTGTTTTGCTCGTAGGCGCTCTGACTTATGACTTTTACCCGGCTGTGTAAAGAAGGACGGTAATATTTTTCAAATATGTATATGTAAATATGGATTTGTATGCGTATCAATTTCTTTGCCAAGCCCTGTAGTTAAACTGCTTTGAATAATTATAATGAGTTATGATTTTTCGAGTGATATAGATAATATTTTAAGAAACCCCGCTATTTTGTAAGAGAAAGATGTGTGACATGTAATTAAAAATTAAAAAAACAGGGTTGGACTAAAATTAATTATTTGCTGAGCTGTATTCATCTGAACAACTTGTTTGTCAATATAACTAACAAAGTTTCAATAACAGTAGGGTTTTTGTTTGATGTAATAATTCTGTTTATTATATATACCATTTTTACACAGTTTTGTCATTAATTTCTTTTAAGAACAAATAATTTACTATAACTATATATTATCTATATTTTATTATTGCAATTCGACGTTCGTGAGAAACAAACCATAAATATTAATATCACCTTTGCTTTACCTTCATAAGACATTATCTCAGTGATAAATTAGTTGTTTATAGAGTCATAGTACGGCATAAATAAGTGATGTTTTATTTAAGAACATATACAAGTTAAAATTATCAGATATCGATCAATCTTTTATTTGATTTTTTGTTTCTTGTTCATACGTTACATTTTAGTTCATTGTTCAACTTTATATTGTTGAAATATGATTTTGAAATTGTAACTATAAACTATAACATTATTATTGTCTTTGACTGTTTATATTAATGGGAACAATGAAAGTTTCTTTATCTTCTTGTAACAGCGCTTTCATATCTGTTTTTTTTTTTTTTTTTTTTTTCGAACTGACCTACACTGTTGACCCGGAGGCCGCTACAGATTTACCGGACTACTAAGGGGAGCGCTTAAGGCACTCACCCGATTCAACTAGCACAAGGGCACTCGGTGCGCCTCGGCTTGAGCTGTCGCCGATAACCCGATCTAACTAAGCTAGCTAAGCTATGCTATCTCCTACGATATGAATTCGTGAAAAATGCATTGGTAACCATGCATGTTTCACGAACGCACATGTATATTTTGTGTCTGACTACTCTAAGTGTGTGACCTAATTCAGTCCGAAAAGGGCAAAAAAAACAGCCCACCACCATGTGTGCCTATGTGTGCACGTGTGTGGGGTGATATGTGTAAGTGTAAAAACTAATGTGTGTAACTGTATCACGCAGATAACATCTCAAGGGCTCCACTCCGGGGGACGACCTAGGCTCGAGATGCTACGAGAGAGACGCGACAATGTGCGGGATCGTATCTTCAACCCCCGCTCACGACGGTGTGAGCAGAGAGAGTCGCGGGCGTGGGCGCAAACACGCAAAAGTAAGGGCGATCGATACTAAGAATCAAGACGGCGACGGCGCCGTGATTTAACTATGCAATCATCCGGATTGCTCCTAATGGTTCGGTATATTAGGGAGAGATAGACATAAATGCGCGGATTTATTCCATCTATATCTAGAATAAAATTATTTAAGTGAATCGCGCGCGAGGCGCTGAAGAGTGGCCGCGATGCCAGGAAAGCTCGAGATAGCCCTAAGGTACTCGATACTGTCGTTGCTATTATTCAACATTTCGTTGAAGGCGGTGATCTCATCAATCTCATGGAAGATGAGAAGCTGAGTTATCCACTGTATGCCGGGTAAGGAAAAGGTGAACGGTTTCGCCTGGTCGGGCTTAACCTTTGGAGGTTGGGCTTGAGGTTGGGACATGGGTTTGGCTACCCACGGGGCCTGAGGGGCCCTCGAGGGCTGGGGCGGCGCACAGGGCGCAGGAGCGGGCGGTGATGTGGTTCGGGGAACGGGTTTGGATGCCATCGGGGCCTGAGGGGCCCGCGAGAGCTGGGGCGGCGCACGGGGCGCAGGAGCGAGCGGTGTTGTGGCTCGGGACAAGGGTTTGGAGACCCAGGGAGTCTGAGGGGGCCGAGCAGGCCGGGGGGGCACATAAGGTGCGGGTGCGGGCGCTGCCGGTGCACGGGAAGTGCCCGGCAGGCTTGGGAAGGCCTCTGTTGACAACAGAGGCGGAGGTTGAGGGCGGGAGGAGGCGGCGGGCGCCCTGGTCGGGGAGTCCTGCCTACGGCGTCGGGGGCGCTTTGTGCGCGGCGCTCGGGGACAGCCGCGATAATTCGCGGGATGACCCGATGCGCCACACAAGACACAGCTAGGAGGCTCGGGTGAGGACGGAGTGCGAGAACACTCCCTAGTGGAGTGATCGCCGAGGCACTTTACACACCTGGGACGCAGGTGGCAATTTCGTGCGGAGTGACCGTACACCTGACAGTTGTGACACTGTGAGGGAACGAACTGCTTGCGCGGGGGCTCGACTGTGATGCCGGTGAGGCCGCACAGGGAGGACAGGGTCGAGATGGCTTTACCTTCCCTGGAGCGGTCCAAAATGACCAACACCAGGTTGTATGGGGCCTTCGTGCGGGGGTGGTACATACGATGTACCTCTCGGACGGGATAGTTGGATGACTTAAGGTCATTTCCTATATCCTCGATTGATAACTCAATCGGGACCCTACGGAGGACAACTCGGAGGAGACGCTCGTCCTCGAGAGCGTGGGTGAAGTAGCCATACTTCGCTTCCCTAAGGAAGGAGGTTAGGCGACGGTGATCGTCGACGGTCGGCACCTTAACCTGGATGCCAGTGGGAGTGTTAAGGGCGGAGGTATACATGATCTTTCTCGAGTTGAGACTCGAGGAGATAACAACCCAAGACGACTTGTCTTGGATCGTGACGGGTGGCGGTGGGCGGGGCTTCTTTGCAGAAGCTACGGAATCCGCGGCTTGTGCGAAAGAGAGGTCGGAGGGGGCGTGGCTTAAGGCCGGCGCCTTGTTGGCGCGTTTGACGGGTTCCGTGTGTACGGAACCGATGGGTGAGGCAGGACGTGACAAGTCGGCTTTCCGACGGTGCGAGACGGTTATGAAACCGTCTTTGACTGACTCTACAAAGGGCACGGACGGATCTACGTCCATCCGTGGGACTGGAGGAGAACTTTGGACTAGCGGATCGACACTACAGTCCGGAGAAAGTGACGAAAATGAATTCGCCACTGAAATGTCGGTTTTGGGAGGTGGGGCGGTCGGAGCTTTCTCCTTCCGCTGCTTGGAAGAGCGTTTGTCCTTCTTAGCAGAGACCGGGGACCGCGAACGGCCGGCCTTGCTATCGGACAAAGCTAAAGACCGGGGTACATCCTCTGGATCTCCTTAGCCTTGGAGGGATTTTGATGGATCATCTGCTCGATCCTGACAAGAGTCTCTTGACTCATGGAATAGGAATTAGGAGTGCGGGTGGAAGTGGAGCATGTGGGGCGGGACATGACTAACCTCCCTGCCGGAGGGGCAGGGGGGTGCGCCTGTTTGAAGTTAACGGACAACCGTGTCCGGACCAAGGGAGCTGTGGGCGATGTGCAATGCCTCACAGGGGACCTACGAAGCCTAGGGGGAGTTCCCTAACACTTCTTTCTTCGAATTTGCTTCTTTCTTCTTCACGTACGACGCTCGGCACACGGCGCAACACGGCGAACGACGAACTGCACGACGACACGACGCGCGGCCCGACGACTCGATGCACTGCACTCTGTGTGCTCGGCTCGCACCGAAAAGTGCGGTTTAATTGGTACACTAACGGAGGTGCACCGGCGCTCTGAAGAGAGCGTAACGATTGACAATAGCCGATCGAACACACAATACTACCGAGAGTATCACGAACTAATTCAATAACTACGTAAAAGTTATCGAACGATCTGACCGTTAAGAGCTGCGAGAGAGCGCACGTGCGTCCCCGACCGCGGCTCGAATCGGACTCCCTTCATATCTGTCATCTGTGTAAAGTATTTATATAAATATAAATTACTAGTAATTTCCCGCGGCTTTTCTATGCAGTAATTATCATGTACATACATGTCTGTACAGATATACATTTATAATGACGGGAAAATAACGGATTTTCAAAAAAAGTTCATCGCCTTTTTAACACCTTAGAGGTTGAATTTCTAAAAATCCTTTACATCGCTTTACAGTGTAAAAGACTTCAGCGTGAATTCACGATCCCAATGTACCTCAGTAGCTTGGGCTGTGTGTTGATATATCAGTCAGTTGATTTTATGAACTCAGAAACATTGAAAGGAGCCTGTGTATATGGTGCAACTAACATTGACAAATAGTTTGAACGAAATCGCAAAAAAAATTACAAGTCTTATTGAAAAATTACTCTTATAAAAGAGATTTTCAGTTTATTAATCACGCTGTAAAAAGCCCGAAGGGAGCGGGTCAAAAAACTTAACATGTCTCGAGGCGTCCATTTGGAACAAAAAGCGAGTCGGTGCTTCCGTTCACCGACAAAAGGAAATTCAATAAGAATGAATTTCCCGTGATTTACGACCACTATTTCCTCGTTAAGACTCCGCCAACCCTCGAGGTGTGTTCGTGTACGAGACTTCATTGTATAGACAATCCAGCTGAAGAAATCGTGGGAGTAGTTTTGTTTTGAGTTATTTTTCGAATAAACTGCGTTAATAGGAAACGAGAGTTCACATAATAGAGGTGTTGTTTTTCGTAAACGTATATGTTATTAGGCGCTTATATATTTTGAGGTAGTTTATATTTTTTGGTAAGTGTTAATCATTATTGTAACATTTATTTCTTAGTTTTTTCTTAGATTGATAATTTCTTGTAATGTTACGGAAAATGTTTATAACTATATTAATTATTAACGATGTGTAAGAGGAAGTTACAGTGAAATAAGTCACGATACGTTTTTGTTTCTAATATTTTTATTCTGGAAATTTTTACCTACGGAACAAACCTGTGAACGGCCGGAGACCCTAGTTGACAATTAAAGAATTAAAGTTGTTCGTAGAAGCGGATCCATCGCAAACCACGTCAGAGTTAGCGACCTGCTTCGATGTTAGTGATAAATCAATTTTAATTCACTTGAAACAAATAGGGAAAATAGAAAAAGCTTGAAAAATGGGTACCGTATGAGTTGAAGCACACCCACAGATACGCATTGAGTGCTGCATTGCATTATTCAGCTGTTATAATAACGAGGGAATTTTGAATCGTACTTATGACAAACTATGAATCCTTTACAATAATCAGAAATACAACAAAGTGGCCAGATCCTGCCTCACGCCAAATGTGTTAATCAGTTCGAAAAAAAAATGTAAGGACAATATAATACCTACGGCAGACGGCAACAATAACCGCAGCCTGTGGACGCTTGCAACACCTGAAGACCACTTGAACTTGGACCCGTATAATTGTAATATTCGATTATCTATTATTAACTGACTACAATATATGAAACTCTAAATAGTTATAACATTTTTTTTGCAATGGTGTTATTATTATTAGAACTATTAACGTAATAAGCCGAAACAAAAAACTCATGAAACGGTTCTCGAGTTGCAAGTATCTCACTACCGTATATCTCGATGATGCCAGTCACATGTAATCAAATTATATATTTATTATTTAATTATAATAATACTCGCCTAAGACGTATACAGTGACCGCTACGGACATTACTCTGCACACGAGAACGAGATAAACTATCTACATGACGCCGTTAAGGTCCGTTAATAACATAACGGGCAAAGCGAACTCTTTTTTCCGGGTCATCTGACCCCGATGAAATATAATGCCGATATGTTGACAAACACACGCTATAGTACCGATGTACAGAAATAAGAGGTATTTTAGTTCACAAAAAAAATATTGTGTTGTTTTCTGGTTTATTTAATTCTTCCCTAACAACTTTATTGTTTTATAGGATCTACACCAACATTGCAGCTGTATGTAGTAACAGTCATAGATTATTGTTTTATCGCGTGTGGTGCTGGCAGAGTAGAATAGCACCCACCCCATACCTTCCCGTGGGTATCATAAAAGGCTATTAAGGGAGTGTGAGATAGTACCTGACCCTTTGTAACTTTCTTACCATGATACTGTACCATCTGTTTGAGTACTTCTCCGGTCGTAATGGTCCTCGTTCCACTAGGTCCAGAAAAACAAACATAAGTATTTTTACCTGTGTCTTGCACGTACACTTGTCCACCTTAATATATCCTACGCATCTGACCGGTTCCCGTATTGGACTCGGAGTACGCAAAAGACCTGTGGCCATTGTAGCCATGGCCGAAATCAGTCGAAACAATCATTGTTTTCTTGGACCTATAATGCAGGATTATTTCTTTGTATGAAATGAAATTCTTTGATTATGAAGTTTGTAAACAGTAAATAGAATGCCTTTAATAGAATATTATTGTAACTTTTACGATTATTAATATCATCCGATATATAGCATGGTTATGGGTATTTATGTATATCATATCTAATAATGCAAATAATTAATTTGTAATAGCCTTTCTCGCAGTCTCGCTCATGTTAATGTAGACTTGAGATATCCTTCGGGAATTGTACATTTTTATGGATGAAAGGTACTCTATGACCTTTTAAGTATGTATAAGCAGTGACAAGCAAGCAAATTCACACTCGCCTTTAATTGTTATTAGTAAAGAGACTTCATATTTTGGATAGTTAAATGTATGTATGTTAAATGTAGAGGACATTCATTAGCATTTTCTGAACAAGTATATGATACTGAGACTTCATTATAATTTTGTAATAAGATTTGATAAAAATCTTCTTTGCTTTTGTAGTAACTTTACGGAAAATCTTATTTGTTTGAAATATCATTAAACTCAATGTTAACATAAGTATACTAAATTTGTATTGACACTTGTCTCATAGAATTAAGTCCAAGAAAATCTTTTGCTTAGTCATTTCAGAGTTATTTTGTTTTTTTTTGTTAGTTAAATACTTACTGGTTTTAATAGATCCGATGTTTGTATGAACTTCAGTTGGACAGTAATCAAAGTTCACGTAAGACTGTGATTCAATTATACACGTATTACGGTAAATATACTTAATAATTATGTACATAATCTTTTGCTTTACCATTTCAAGGCTGTTTAGTTTTTTTATATTTTATATACGTACTGGTTTATACCACGTACCACGGTATATATACTTAATAACTCTGTATATAATCTATTGCTACACCTTTTCAAGATTGTTTTGTTTTTTTTAGCTTTTATTTATTTTAATTTTACTGGTTAGAATGAACCTGATGTTAGTAAGTATGAGTTGCTTCTTACGGTAATACGAGTTCACATAGAACTGTTACTCAATGATAAAGACTTTGTCGTATCAGGATACCATGAAAATAACCGACCGACGCGACACACTGAAACTATGTTGGTTCATTCGGGTTTTCCGATCCTGTAAGTTATAGATTAACAAATAAAATTTAATTTATAATTACCCTATTAACTTGTTTATAAAATCTTATACTTTGTTTTTATGTAACTTGAAAGGTTATATTATAATTTAGGTAACGAGTAATTATCAAAGTAATAGTTTTCAAATTGTTTGATTTACATTATAGGTAGATTAAAATGTTATGGGTTAAAAAATATTTAGATGTCTGCTTAGAAAAGTATTGTATACAATGTATGAGGAATTTTACACGGCCGTAGTTTTTGGTAGTCCAGTGAAACTGTAGCGGCCCTAACAAGCCAACAGTGTAGTCAGTTCGAAAAAAAAAAGCTGTAGTTTTCAAAGCATACTGTTTCTAACTATTATACTGTAGATTCAACAATACATATAAAATTTATTTGTATCGTCTTTTTTTTAAACATTAGCGATTTAAGATTATTGCAAAATTCTTAAAAAAATTACAACGTGTTAATATATTATTCTTTTTGTTGTTTTCAGGAAAATACAACAATGTTTAATAAAACTTTATTACAATCCGTCATACACATTTTTTTGGTCTGCAAACAAAAACCTACCTAACAAAAATATTCCAAAAATGAACATATGTTGCCTGTTTTATTTGACTATTAGTATAAATCATAATATATGGGAAAAATTAATAACAGAAGTTATTTAACATTAAAATCAGTAAAGTACCTGATTTTTAAAAGTATGTAAGAATTATATAATACATATAAGGTTTTTTTGCAAAGTTCACATAATAATTTCAAAATCGTCCGATCATTTAATAACAATATAAAGATACTTAGTTCTGAATATTGCTAAATTAAGTAGGTTTTATCGAAACTATTTTGAAAACAAAAAAAAAATATCTTAACAAATTCGTATAATGTCAATAATTGTAGATACCCGTAATTATAACTATGCTGAATACATTTTTACATACAGTCATTTAATTCCAATACAAGCACTGGGGCATAACAGTTGTTATCAATACATATTATAAAACAAAGTTAATAAAAAATAGACTTTATAAAGTAATCATTTATGCATAAAACGACTTATAACTCAACAGTCGAATGAGAAGAAGTATGAGAGTCGTCTCGGCTACGTACTTGTATTTATTTTATTAACAGAAATTTATGTTTGTAGTTACCAGTAAAAGTTAGAGGGAAATGTTTAAATGACTGTTCTAGTTTAGGTAAATCTATAGTCATGTAACAACTTAAAACATTTGACGACGGTATCAAGTTATTAGGTTTTACGAGTGGAAATACTGGTAGGTTGTAAAATTATTTTATGCTTTTACATTTCTGTCCTTTAGGCAAGCTTAGGTACTATATGTATATATATTTTACCACCGTATCCGAGCAAAGTGATTAAGTTTTACCATAAAACTGAAGAGATTAAAAACCATTTCAAAGCGAAAAACGCATTTCATAAAGCGAAACATACGTGCAGAGATCTTAATTGCTAGCGCTCAAGCCGAGCCTGGCCCTACGAAACGTTTACATTTGCTTTAAAATTACTTTTGAATTTAATAACATTTATTTAGAAGGAAGTTGAGTCGAAGCGAAATAATGAGGTGCGCGCGAATTTACCCAGCGAATACTTTCAGTCGTACGTTTTCTACTAGCGATGAAATAGTCGACGACGCGACGCTTCCCTGCTTTTTATTTTATTTCAACCTTGGTAGTGTGTCGAACATAAATGTAATAATATTGTTAATGTTAGGGCAAACAGGTTTAACTAATACGGTTAATGCTAAAAATTAAAATGATAAATAAAAATACCACATTTAAATGCTTCTGGTATAGTAACTGTGTTCGTTTTGCTTCTAAAATCAAATTATTATATGTAATGAATATTTCAGTTTATCAAATATAAAATTATATAAATTTTGTTGATGTTAAAATATTGAAAGCGTTTTATTAGTATAAAACTGTCTGGAACTTAGCTTATTGTTATTTTTATATTATATGGTAACAAAAACGTGACTGCTATAATGAGTTACGTACAACTATCTTCAGTGTCATACAACCTTGAGGTAGTTATAAAAATTTGTTACTCCTGAGAAATTTGTCGAAAGACATTGTGCGCCGTGAGAGTTGCCTCGTTACTAACCACAACACCCTTCGAACCGAAACTTATAGTGAACATAGGTATTTTATGGTAGTAACAGGTATGTGGTGCTTCTGAAGTCGAATCTTAAACAGGATTTACCAGTCTTAACGTTGTCATGTTTAATTATTATATAAATAAAATAATAGATGTCATACGTTATACGCGCATCACGTAAAAACCACTAGATATATTTCTATTAAAATATTTTAGTTCTACTTTTTAAACAATTTATTGAAAAATAACAATTGTCACGATATCTTCATTTAATATAAAGTCATTGAAATTTCAAGAAACTAGGATTTTTATAAGCATTACGCTTTCAGAGATATGTGTTTTATTCTTATAGAGAAATGGGGCAAATGGTGTGGAAATCTGTCGCTGCCGAGCGTGGTTGCGGCAATGCTCGGCAGCGAAGACGCCTGGACGGCGATGGCCTCTTTCTGCGAGCATGTAATCTCGCAGAAAAAGGCGGCGGAGAGGGCCCGAGAGGCGGACCCTCTCAGCGGCCGTCTCCCCCAAAGGAGGGCCGGTGGAAGGAGGCGGTGATTTGTCCGCCTCCTTCCACCTCCGTAGCCGGACCTGAGGGGATGGGCCGTGGGGTCCATCTCCTCATTGCACAGGTTCAGCGGACGAGGGGGTGTACCCAGTGTACCTCCCTATAAGGACGGAGCCCGGCGGCCATCTTTCGCCGGGCTGACCGCTGGGGGCGGCATGGTGATAGCTCAGCACGGTCCCATGTCGCCCCAACTTAAAGCGATGACCGGTACACCGTGGGGTTTTAGTCCGTGCGAGTCGGACACATTCTCTCCCCCGGGAGGATGGGTATCCATAATGGATTTCCCCACGTAAATAAAAAAAAAAAAAGTTACATTCGGGATGTTAGGTAACAGTCCAAACCGAAACGCGCCGTGTGCTCTTGTGCTGATTACCATGAATAAATCGAATGAGTGCCTTAAGCGCTCCCTTTAGTAGTCCGGTGAAATTGCAGAGGCCTCCGGGTCAACAGTGTAGTCACTTCGAAAAAAATGGTTTCATCACGATGTTATGCTTCGTCGCAAGCTCCGACTCAGTCGCAGAGATACCAACCTACGTCGATAGGCAGTGTCAGAACACGCTATCAACTGAGCTATCATTGCTTTAATGATGATGAATTGTAGTATTGAGTAGTTGTATCTTTTCGGTGGTCACTGTTGTATTTGGCTTGTACAGTGCCTACTATTGTATACGAGTACAGTCCCTCACTACGCCCTCCTACTTTTAAAAACGATACTATGGTTCAATTAATTCATTTATTGAACTCAGTTAAATTTTGTTAAATAACTCAATGAAATTCTCGAAAATATCACAAATGTTTGTTAGTAACTTCACTAAAATTTCCTAAATAAATCAACAAACTTTTCAACTTTATTGGTGAAAGCAGTGTTCGTTTGTTGTGACATACATGTGTACGTACGTACGTTCACGCGCGCACTCGGTGCGGCGTCTCGCAGGCAAACGGGTGTGACAGAATTTCAGTAGTAAATCTCTGAACGCGACCGTATCTGTTGCGACATATTTGGCAAGAGAAGTGGAGTCGCAGCCAACTGTGACAATGCTAGTAGACTTAGTTGGTTATCTGATCGGCTAAAATTCCAGATTAATATGTGCTCACTACGTGGTAAAACCGTTTAAAGTTTACACAGTGGATGTAGTTGCCAAATTTTTAGCTGGCTGCTGTACTTTGTGTATAGGAACAACTTTTATGGTTGTTATTGGTAAATTCTTGCAAATGTACATAGAAGTCGTTAAAATCAAATATAAGCTTTTATTTATTTTTCATACTTTTTTCTAAACAACACAACCGGGCGCGTAACCAGATTTCGATTTTTATTTTCTTATCTATTGGAACCATATGCATCAATTTATTCATTTGTTTCTTCTTCTTCTCCTTATGCTTATCCCACCTAAGTAGGGTCGGCACAACATGTTTGTCATGTTGTGATGTATGATTTGGCTTAATTTATACGATCAGCCGCTTGCTTGATATCAACATTCCTTGGGATTATTTTGTAGTACCATGGTTTTTGTTCAATGTTGACGACTGTTATAACATAATTCGCCTACGCGGCTCGAGGATTTTGAATCACTTGAATCGGTATATATTGACTTGAATTAATAAAGTTGTTATCTTTCGGAGTATTAATTGTCGAATAATTGATACAATAAACCATTACAATAATTTATAATATTAAAAATATAATAGAAAAATAAAATCAAATAAAATGACATCAATTTGTTCTTTTGCTGTGGATTTAAATACATACCAGCTTCTGCTCGAGACGCTTCGTACGTGTTAATGTAGATTTGAAGTATCCCTGGGGAATAGTACATTTTTTGTGGAAAACGTATCCTCGCCCTTTTTCCGTACCCCTGACACAGTGTATACAAAATTTCATTATGATAGGTTACCTAAGCTGTGAAAAAAAAATAAACAAATTCACATACGCATTTATATTATTAGTTAGGATTACCAGTGCCCGCGGTTCCACACATTTGTTATTATTTTTGCAATGGCTATTGTTTTAACAAATAATTTAGTAATAGATAAATGGATACAATGTAAACATTCCTTATGTTCAAATATCTGCGTACACAAATTTTCATGACGATCTGTTGTTGAATGGTATAGAAGTCGAATTGCTGCAGCGTCATCTAATGGCAAGCTACAGTAAAACGAATAGCACCGCAAACTATATCCATTAAGAACTTAAGTGTGCCAACTCGTGGCGATCCTCAAACGGTGTTTGATGCTATCGATCTCAGATATAATCACCTACATACATAAATAATTACCAATATATTTTGTTATATCTATAGTTTGATATAAAAAGTAATTAATAATTCACGCTATCAACTAAAAATTAAAGATAAATGTAAAACAAAAGAGAGCAATTAAGTAAAAGTTTAGAAAAAATTAAAAATAATGTAAATTCGAAGGCACAACGAAGTTACATATACTGTGTAACATAAAAAAATGAAACAAAAAGTAAGAATGATTACTCACCGATGAGAATGTATTAAAAAATTCAAACCATTATCTATTATGAAAAAAATTATTGTACTAGATCAGGGTTCTCAAACTTTTGGCTCCACGAACCCCTGTAAAAGTTTCCAGATGATAGTGCACCCCTTAACTAACTAATTTACCCCTCCCCCCCTCAAAGAAAATAATAAAATTGGTTGTTGACGAAAATAAGGTTTTTAATTAAATAGAAGACAACAAATGCAGTGCCAATAGAAATATCTTTTTAATATTAATGTGATGGGTGGGCTTGTATCTTGTCGCAAATTGAGTCAATTTTAGGAGTAATTTTGGACAATTTTAACTTTAATTCTGACACATGTGTGCCGTCAAGCCATCATTACGTAAATCTTATCGCGAGCCCCCTACCGTCGAATGGCGAACCCCAGTGGGGTTCATGTAACCCACTATGAGAAACCTTGTTCTATTGTTTGTACAATAAAAATACATAATTATTTTGCCTCAAGGCGATCCTTTATATTGGTTACTATATTAGATAACTGAAGTATTTATATTATCAGACACCCTCACGCGAACTAGCAATCATGCGGTTCATGATTTTGAATACAACGAGCTTGATGTTGGATGAAACTTGATTGATTTTGAAACACCATTCATTATAATAATATTTTTAATATTCTCGAATAAAGTTCGACTGAATTTATTAAGTTGGAATTGTTCGTTAATTAAATAATTTGGATACAGTGACTTCATATTTTTGTTTCTAAAGATACATGCCTGGGGCTATTTGAATTGACGGTAACATCGAGGTCAGAAGTACAATAGGTAATAATGACACGAAAACTTTCCTTATTTGTTTGTTTATTAAAACTGTGAACCGTGAGCACTAAAGTTTGGATAACTTGACATTCTCGTTTATTCGCAATTTCATTTAGAGGCCTTTTATGCCTTGTTTATTATGTTTCTTGTATATTATTACTTTGACTGGAGTGAAGTAGGTATCTATTGGTTTAATTCATTCCCTTTGTACATTTTGAAGATATTACAATTCGCCTTTAAGATACGATGAATACAAAATACCAAAATAGATTCTTATACCCATAATACTTAAGAATAATATTAAAGATTAGAATTATTTTATTAATAGTTTTTTTTAATGTATTTCTTGGAGGTAATGAATGTAATTCAAAATTATTTATGATAATGTATTTATTCTTAGTATTTTCAATACAATTTTATAGAGAACTAGTTTTAGCTCGCGATTTTACTCGGGTCAATGTAGATTTACCTAACTCTCGGTAACAGTATTTTAGAAGTGATAACTTCCTATAGGAGGGTAAAGCGCTTCGTTACGTAACGCGTAACGACGCTATTCTGTCTGGCTTCCCTTTCTCTCACGCATACAGCAGTGGTAGGCAGGCTCCTCCTCTCTCACTTCTAACCCATGGCGCTGTCACTTCTGTCGGGCGTCCCGAGACGCTCACGCTTTTTTTTCTTGACGAAAGGTTTTTCTCTTTCCGCTACCATGATTATTGTTTGAGTAGTTAAGGCGTGACAGTATATCAAACAAACAATCTGACATTCGCGTTTATAATATTAAATTGATTTAAGTATGAAAATAAAAATGATAATAATTTAATAATAAATTTTTCCATGTGTTGTAGGTGATTCTCAGTTCTAGCTCACTATTACTTATGTCTAAATTTTGCCAAACATACTTACATTCGCTTTTATCAAAATTAGGACTGGATTACAAAGTTAGAATTAGGAGAATAATTCATAATCTCTTGTCTACACAATTATATAGATAATTTCAAAATGTTAGAATGTTTTACAATTAATCAGTCAATGTCTAAATAAAATCGTTAATATTGTTAATATCAACTACTCGACAGTCTTTGTGCGTAGTACTTATTATTTATTTTTCTTTGTCTCAAATTTGCATACGCGCCCTAATCGCCCGAAGACTTAAATGAAGTGGCTTAATAGACTTGTTAAGCCGCGTAACTGGCTCGTCTTATGCATATTTACCTATGGATGTCGGTAATAAAGCAATTTAGCTGACGTCGGCAAGGCTGAACGAGACGGCGCGACACGGTGCGGCGAGCCTCTGCGAAACCCCGAGCCCATCATGAATATCAACAAGGAAGGGCACCGCCCTGCGCCTTGGGTGCTTTTATGACGCGAAGGCAAAACTTCAACGATGACAGCGTTCTATCGTAATTTATGGTGTTTCGCATAAACTAATAATTGTATTTTATTATTTTACAATACAATAATTTATTAATTTAAACTAACCTTAAACCATCCGATTATGACATAACAACTTGTAATTGATGTTTTTTATTGAAACTTTAAGATGTATTGCGAGTATTTTAGATAAATATAAATAACAATGTAAAGTATTATATTTTTCCAATAATAAAAATGGATATTTTTTTTCAGTTTTAGTTAGTAAGTTGCATGTTTTGATGAAAAAAGTCACGGGAGGTTACTAATTTTAAATATTTTTTTATGACTTTATTTTATTTATATTTCCTTTTTTGTAATGCTATCTAGATAAATAAGGAAGGTAGCTAGCGATCAGCTAACCGAGAAAGCAAATGCTGAAGTGAACAAACAGACATGCGAGTAGACGAAATAAATTATTAAAAGTAATACTCATCTGCTTAAAATGTTGTTCGTGAAAATAATATACAACATTTTATGGATTTAGGTACATCTTGAAATGTCACTTGATTTATATAAAATTAGGTTATTTTTTTTTTCAACAATAATTTGGAATCTGTTTATGGACTATTCTCATTATTGTTATGAGTAATGAATTCTAGTGAATAATTAAGTTGCTGTAATAACTGATTCAATATCGCTTAGTATATTGAATCTATGGCGTGTAAAAAAACAATCAAAATAATTAATTGAAATTTAAAAAAATGGTAATAGCGTAAGACCTTATTATAACATTTAAGCATATTTAAAGTGTAAATCATAGCAAGTGTACTTTTCTTTTATGGGGTATGAGTATATCCCTTCAAATAAAATTGAATAAAAGGAGCACCTTACTGAAAGCGGTGCTTATTCAGCTGTTAATAGCATTTTCTGTTTACGTGTAGCCAGTATAGTCGATTATACTTATCGTTGTAGGAAAGTTTATATGGAGCTACCTTTAAATAAAATATGCTAATATACAAATTAAGAGAGTATGTAATTGTCTGTTTATTTTGTCAATCTTTACTGAATAATGGGATATGAATTGGTGGGTATTTTCTTCTAACATAATATATATACAACATACTTATGTTACTCATGCAGAATATTACATTTCGACGATATTGAACAATACATTGAACAATAAAGATTTTTTTTAATAAAAAAAAAATGTTAAATGTATCCACATTACGGATCAAATTTAAGCCATACCAACCATACAAGTTTGAGTCTTAAGAAATCTCTAGGAAATACAGTTGATATTCGATTTTGAGGAGTTTCGTGGTGTATATTCAGAATCTTAAGTCCAATACCAATTAAATTAACATGGGACTCTCTTGAAAATATTCCCTTTCGAATAAAAAAAGATTTCAAAATTGGTTTATAAATAACAAATTTCTGAGGTAACAAACATTTAAATAACAACCGAATTGAGTACCTCCTCCTTATTCAAAGTTGGTCTATAATGACAGATATGAAGAATGTTATATAAAATATTTCTTGTAACCACAGGAAAGTTCTTTGACATTTAATTAAAAATGAAATAAGTTTGCTTTCAAAGTTAATCGTTATTTACAATAAACAACCGTGATTTTAATCAACAAAGGCCAACTTTTGCATGGACTGATACTGTGTAATATTTTGTATTCTATAACTTTTCTACGACTGTAAAGAGTAATTGTAAAGTCTTTTGTTGCGCAACAACTGTATGACTAAGGATAGTATTCCATAATCAGTGTAAATGGAACAATGTAAAACGAATCACATTTACATTAGACTGATAAAGAAAAGAGAGATTAAGTTAATTTTGTTTTTAGACATTTACCTAAAGGCGTATCCATGTAAGATATCGAAATTGCGCTTTTAGTTGGTATCAAGTCGAAGCACGCAATTCCACAATCAGCATGTTAAGAATGAACGAATATTAAAACGTTATTTGAACACTTCAAAAAATAGGTGACTTTAGTTGCGTCATTATTTGTTTAAAAACCGTTAACATGACCGACTTTTGTCTGGTTGTCTTTGTCACAGTAGAAATTACTTTTATAGTATTTTTCAACCACTTTTTAGTAGGTTCGATTTATCTTTCTTAAGTCATGTTTACGTATGATTGTATGAAGTATGATTACGTGTTAATTTGTGTATATTCAGTAATTCGAGTAAAATTATTTAAGACCATCATCAAGTGATAAGAAACAGAAACTAGATGTATGTGTGTGTTTAATATCGCTAATGTAGTTCAGACTTATATAGTGATTCGGTGCGTATTTTTCTCTCAGAAAGAGGCTTTAGGCAAGTAATGGGTTATTTACATGAGTGTAAAATTATCTATAATAAGAATTAGGGGTGAAAAGTGTATTCGTATTTTAGAAGATTTGTACAGTTCCCACGGTAGTGTATATTTGGTAGAAAACTTAGTGTACAGAAGACAAATTAATCGTTTTTAAAATTATTAGTTATATTAGCGCATAATACTTGTTTAGTTTTTAATTAACTTTAGTATTTATTTAATCTAAATGTTCAACGGAATAGAAATAGTATATATATATTAAATGAAATAGGGTCACTAAAGCGTTCAAGAAAGTTCAAGTTTTAGAGTTTCCTCGTTTTTAGGGAATCACTCGGGGAAAAGTTGCTTACATTTTTATTCACTGTGAATTAAAAGTTATAACTGGGTCGGCGATGAGAGCTTTCGCACTTTGTTTAACTTTGTGTTTATCAATTTTCTCCTTTTTGCCTTATAACTCAATATAAATTGAGGTGAACGGATACAAATTTATTAAGAATTACGTGCGAATTAGATACTACATATGGCCCACTACAGTATATTCCATAAAACTATTTCCAGTATAATAAGAGATCTGTGCGTAGTGAGTGTTCACATCAGTGCGTCAGTTCTGGATGATTCGATTTATTATCAGTTACCGAGTCGCTGTCGCAGTTTGCAAGCTAGCATGACGTCGGCGACTTTAGACGGATGCTTTTTTCTATGCGGTCGTTGTTGTTCTTGGATTATACGTATAATCAAATACCACGTATCCATTTCATTGAGGAAATACGACACTACACAATATAAAAAGTATATTTTTTAGAAAGTTTAATTATGTGTCTTTATAATATTTACTGGCTCATTTTTTTTTTAAATAGATTAGAGAATATTATAATCGTGAAAAAAAGGTATCCCATAATATCCCTGCACGAAAGGATACTTTTAAAATGTAGACGAAAAGTAATTTAATTTAATAGGCGTAATACTGAAATCTAAATATCAAAATTCTTATTTAAATCATAATTTGTAATGTAAATACGTGCATTATTATAAAATAATAATAAAAATATCAATTACTAAATTAGCGATCACATAATGTCTCACAGTAGAATTGACAAACATATGAATCAACGGAGGCAAAGTCCATGCAATTGCTCTCTGTAAGATTCGAACTCAACATATTTAACGTGACGGGAGATACCAGGTGACCGCTAAAACTGCTACACTACCCTTGCAGTCTACTATATTTCAACTACTTACATAAAGGACAATTTAAAGAGTTTTAAAAATGTTATCCAGACTTTGTTGTAAGATATTTGCCAGCTTTAAGTTACACCGAATACTACTACAAATCATAATATTTCCAGAAATATCTCAGAATATTTACTTAATGGAGCAAACCGACGTGTGCTCTTCATGTTTTTACTAAACGGACTAAACTTTGAATGTATTAAATTACGCGTTAATTCAAATTAATGACAGTGCAGCTTTTAGCCATACCAAACCGGTTAAAAATTAAGTGTTACTTAGTAGGGGTACTTCGTAGAATGAAATTCCGGGCGATTGACAAGTCACACGGGAACATCTATATATATAAAGGCAAACACAAAACAGTTCAGTAGCTTTTTATTCTCTATTGGTCAATCGATTTTCTCAATTTTTTATTTCGTTTTGAGCTTATTGAAGTGCTTTAATATTATCAGTAAAAGATTTAGAAACAATTTATCCTCTACCTTGGAATATGTACGTACATATTCTAATTTCATTGTCCGAAATTGACAAAGTTGTTACAATAAAAGATTTACATATAACTCAAGACAAAAAGTTTTACATAAAAATTAATTTTAATTACATTCACACTTCAAATTCAAGTTAATTTTTCAATCTCTTAATTATTTATTTTAGAAGAAATTTCAATAATAATTATGGCCAAATTTTGACCAGTAGATTATGTTAATTATAGGTGTGGACTTACCGTAACTTCTGTAAAGCCTTTTTAAAATTCCTTGTGAAACTTTATAATTTATCAATATTCATGAAATATAGTGTCTAGACAAATTATGGTCATTAATCGAACGATGTCTGTTAGTTGGAGTCTCAGCATGTACAACGACATTTTGATAGGTAGCTTACATTGAGTAATGTGTATTACAGCCTACGGTTATGTACAACGAACCTAAAAAGGACTACACCCCTGAGGCCAATCATAATAGGATGTCACTCCTGAGGACGGAGTTGAGACGGTTAGACAGGTAATGGCTGTTTCCAACCACATTCTACGGTTCGTAACGAAGCCTTGCGTAAGTTTAGTCACTGGAAGAAACAGTAAGCATATTCAGAATTAGTTGTTAATAATCTAGCTGTGGCCACGTCTTCGTTTACATTATTATAGATATGACCTAGCCTTAGGAACAATATATCTGGATGAAATTTATCCTATATACTTGTATGTATCTCTGATCAAATGTATTCAAAATTTCATGGTTATTGGTTGAGTAGTTAAGATGTGAAAGTGTAACAAACAAACTTAGATTCGTATTAATATCATTATTTTGGATTGGACGCGTAGTTATAATCTTAGTGAGTTGTACAATTCTTACGTTTTAGCACTACGGTGTTTTATTGAATAATTTATACAGTGGTTTTTGTTTAATATAATTGTTTAAAGTGAGTCGCATAATGTTTTTCGCGATAATATGATTAAATATATATATACACATATTATTTTTTCGTTTTTAAATATCATAGATACCGATTTTGCTCAATACTAGAAATACGCTGAACAAAGAAAATTATTAATAAAGAAAACAAAAAAAAAACTGTAGAATCCCTTTTTTATACACAAATAGTATATTTTAACATTTTAAAACCGCTTCTCTGGCATATTAACACTAAACTGAGGTTACCGCATATGTTTGAAATCCATCAAGTCTTAAAAGCAACAAAGCGCGCAAAGACAATCGAACATTGTGCGCAATTCAAAAAACAATTTTAATTATTAAAAAAAATCTTCGTGTTCATGTTTTTTGCCTTTTTTCAACAATTTCCATGGAATAGTAACGATGTTTATTAACTAATAAATGATTATTAAAGAGTATAAATTTAGTTTTAGGACGCTATAGAATATTTTAAATTAAAATGTACATATAAGTTTAACAATATAAATAAATATGTATGTTACGGTCACATTAAAATAACATTGAACAATTTTAGGTGTTTTACAGTTTGCTAGATTTATGTTCTTCCCTTAGCTATTTCGCATGGAACATTTAGCTCTCTAGCTATTAATTTTAATAGCAAAAAATAACAACTACAGTGCCCCTTAAATGGATTCTATGTTTTCAATTATTAACAATAACCAGATACTAATAGATGCGGACATTCTTGTGAATGATGAAGTAACAGGTGCTGGTATGTATTGTAATCAAAATAACCAAATGTGTTATTTTACTTAATCTACATTTAGTATAGATATCCGTAATGTGAAACACTTTTTAATACCATAAAACAACAAAAATCATAATATTTCAATTATAATAAAGTGTCTTATCACTTAAACTTTTTGTATTAAAAAACTAGTTTACCAAACTGAAGCCATGATGACTAAGTTTATAGTGTGTTCGGACACAGCGTCGGAGGATGTATGTTCGAATCCTAGCAACTGAGTCGGAGCTTTCGGTGAAGGAAAACATCGTGATGAAACCATAGCATGGTGGTAGGGCTTTTTCTAAGTCCGTCTGGCTAGCTACTACCATCAAGTTGAAAATCTGTCGCCAAGCACCTGTTGGTGTGTTTCGGCAGCTGCACTTGAGAGCCAGACTTCCGTCTAGGTTTAGCGCGACTATCACCTCAGACTGCATCATCATTTAACACTAGATTAGATTGTGGTCAAACTCTAACCTATAAAGTATATAAAAAAAACAATTTGACAAAACAAGTTTTCTATTCAAAAATTTTCGAGTTCATAAATTATTCTGATCGCAACAGTGACATGATCGATAAATTTTTAAAATGGTCCATTCCTTTTTATATTAGGTCACTAAATAAACGTAATAGCTACGCTAATGGTAGTCGAAGTGCCAAGCAATAAATAATTTAAGCAGTCGGAATTCCCTAATTCATTCGTTATGAAAAAAACTTTAGTAACACAGAAATAAACTGGTGTTACTGTATTTTATTACAGAGTACAGTATTAACATTTGAAAGAAATTAAAATGGTCGTATAATTTAGCTTAATTTATTATTTAGGATTTATACGAAATGTGGCAAAAGTTTTGTCTGCGACTTTAATTAAATTAAAAAAATATAACATGTTATTGACTTTATTATAAAAACAGAAATACTCAATGTAAGTTCAAAAGTAGAATTAACATATCTAAAACGTTTTGTATCTTGTCAAAGAGTTACCTTGTTTTTAATTAAAACTAATAATACGTCAACCAAACTGTGGCTAACTAACTTTAGCTCGTTTATTTGAACTCACGTGAGAGAAACAATAACATGTTTATATTGAGATTAATGAATAACTACGTTTCGGTTAAAGTATTTTAAACAAGGATTAATATTCTCTCGGCCCAAACATAAACGTTGAGGAAGTAACATACAAAACCGACACAGAAAGGGTATTAAACAGTGGCTTCAATAAACGGCCCAATAAGTTATGTAAAGTGCGGGTGCATCGCGTTACATTACAACCCCTACATGTCTGGGGTTGGATGGGACGCATGCGCGTGCACCGTCGGCCGGGTACGGCATATGCGGAATATTAAAGGAGGAAAGAGAAAAAAATTAACTTGTGAAGCCATTTTCGTCTATCGGTGCCTCGGCGGCCCCCTCGCCCGCCGTAGGGCTTCACCGATGCAGACACCAGCAGAGAGTCTCGCGCGGTCGCCTTGTACGAACGCTGTAACGTAAAACGGCCCGAGCTCGCTCACTCCGATAACCGGTTCGGGCAGTCTATGTGATTACACGTTGTGAGACCGATAATAATTGTGCTGTGTTGTCCATACTTTACAAAAGCTTCAGCCTCTTGAACAGTGATTATAGACAATGTTTTTTATGTCGTTAGAATAAATATAAGTGCATTTTCTATTTTTTTGTGAAGTGTTGAATTTTTGTAATTAAAAATTCTAGTGGCAAAGTGACTACGTTGATTAATAGTTAATTTGTTCATTGTTTAATTAGTACATAGTCGTCTGTAGCGTGAAATATTAAATAGACAAAACTTTTACAATACTTTTTATCCTTCTGAGATAATAATCCAGCTGAAGCAACATATAATAGTATCGCAAGTAAGTTTGTTTATAATATTAATGATACTTGTATTTATTTATATTTTTTATTTATTTGGGAGACTAACAGCTACAATATACAATAATTGTGATACATTAAGCCATTTACTAGTCCTCGCCGAAAAGTAACAATGTACAGACGCTTGCATTGAAAAATAACAAAACACAATCACTTACATTTTTTAGGTATTAAATGAACCTAATAATAATAAATGCAAAAATATTAATAGTCTATTATATTATCAATGCAGGAGTAGTTATGAGTTTTCATTTATTTTGTCTGCTTAGAGCATTGATTTTCATTTGTAATCTTATTATTCAATTTATAATATAGCTTTTTGTTCTATTTGATCATATTGTAGATTTATAATTTTTCATTATTGATGTCGATACAAAAATGCACATGAATATCATTAATAAATCATTGACATTCATAAATTTCATTTACGTACAATCACCTATATGTATATACATTAAGAACGATACTTTTGAAGATACCTGTTATGAATTTGCACCTGCTATCGTTAAAATAATATCTCTTATTCCAACACCAGCTGCACTTGTTGTGTGGTTGTTTTTCATTGAAATAATATATTGATACATCAAAAATATTTTTTAAATCATAAATAATCGTATTATGAAGAATATGAACCGTATACATATATTTCGAACAGAGTCATATAAAGAGAAACTTTCGTAGCATTCAAAAAGTTTTAATGGTCCTCCGAGGATACAGTAAATCAAATCTTTTATTTATGAAGTAATAACTCTACGACAGAGTGCACTCTAAAATAGACATGTACGTATAATAAAAAATCCATACTGTTTCCAATAAATTATCGCGAGACGTTCTTTTTATTGGAGTAACGAATGGTGAAATGAGTAATGGCAGAAGTTTCACCGATAAATCATGCTTGCTGTGAGGAGTTTCCGACGTTACGGTATTATTTGGTAAGAGCCACCCCTACTTGTTAGTTATGTCTGTTACACTTATCTCAGGACTGAAAGTGATTGCTAAAATAAAATTTGAAATTTTCTATTGTGTAACTAGAAACGTTTTGGAGACTTAATAAAAACTTAACAGACGATTACGTTACGCTTGATGCGAATTAAGGAAAACGAAGCAATTAATTAAATGACACAGCGGCTACCGAATAGTTATTCTCAAAGAATATAATAGTGTTAAACAGAGAAATCGATGGTCCGTGAAATGACGTGTCGGGTGAACCAGATACCATTTGATGAACTATTGTTTAGGAATGTACCGATAGGCGGAGGCGAATTTGCTGCGCTCTCGGATATTCTATAGACGTTCGAGGTTTAGTACTCGGCCTATAGCGGGCATTTAATAAGGGCATTTTTTATGAGCTACATGTTGTAAATACAAAATGAATAAAATAGATCCTTAAGATTGAAATACTCATCTTGTAGTTCGTTTACAATAATAACACACAATTATATATATCGTTACTGTACTGAGGCTATTATATATTTTATAATAATTGTTATTTTTTTCTGAATATTCTTTCTTATATGGAATAACAACAAAATATGTAATCAAGAACAATTGACTGTGTCATATAGCAGATGATAACACAGGTTTTATTTAAAAAACCGAAAACAATTGTTTTTCATTTTCAGGAATATTTATTCATAGCAATGAAAAGGCGTTCTCACGTTAGCGGAAGCAGATATTCGATCGCCATGCTTGGATACTTTACGCTTTCACTATTGTCCCTTTGTCTGTACTTAGCTACGTTGACTCGTCCATAGAGGAAATTTTTATTTCGTGGATTTAGTTTGTCACAATTAATAAGTAATGCACAATTTGTTTCAAATAAATTTCTTTTTTATTTTGTATCAACTGTAAATTATATATATCGCTTTGTAAACTACATCGTTTCTTCTTCTTAAACGTCGATTCTGGTACAGTTTTTACAGCAATATTTATAATTTACAATTTGAATTTGTTTTTGGATAAAAATAAGTCGTATCTTTTTAGACTTTATTCCCTAGATGCAATCTTAAAAGCAACCAGAAAGATTGGCAAATTTGCATTCTTCGTTCTTTTTCTACAGCAAACATAATGTAAGGACCACCCGCGAAGATGAGCACCCATTTCAATACCGACTTTATAGCTTCGAGATAGAATTTCAAATCAGGAATCTCCTTCTTGTTGTACCTATCGGTTGCAATAAGCCGCTCCACAACTTACTCGCATCTACTCGTACAAATTTCAATACGCTCACCGAGAAAATATTTTATATTGAATCTCCCGTCTCATTTTATACTTGAATAAAAACAATTTTTACGAAAACAAACAATAAAGGAAGCGGCTTTAATTTGTGGTAAACCTTTTATCTTTTACAAATAGAATTTTATGAAGAGATTTCCAGATTTTTTAATCTTCGCTCGACATCTCGAATAACACAGCTGCAACATTCGAATCTCATTAGCGAGTGAAACAAGAGAAAAAAAAACTCAAAGCAATAAATTTTAGCAAGGCTCAAGTCGAAACGTTTACGGTTTCTTTTAATTTGGTTGCCATTGTTGAAGCGTCCTGCTGAGCGCCGCCTGTTGGATTTCTTTCTAGAATTCCAGCTGCTTTAAACATAAGTTACTTCTTATTAGATGATTACATAAGAAAATGAAATGTCACGCCCTTGGGCAAAATTAAACAATACTTGTCCATCAAAACCAAAATACTGTCTGCCTTTATCGCAAACTGAATATATTATTTCAAATTTACTACATACATTTAATCATTTATTTCAATATTTTTCGCCATTATCAACTCAAAGACAGTTATTTAGAAAACAACACAAAGTTATATCAAGAATATGAAGTTAACTTATGGTAGCAATATTTTGGCATATTTTCACAAACCTGTATTTATTTTAAAATGATTGAAGTCATTCCGAGGGTTCGATATGGGGACTACGGATGGGTGGGAGATAGATGACGTTGCATTTTGTTAGGGCGCCGCGTGCGAGTGCCAAGCCTACTCTGATAAAATTAATAGTAGTCCGACTATCGATTGCATCGATAAACTTGTTTGAGTGTGGAAAGATACTACATACCGATACATCAATCATCTGACCGTAATTGAAAACATGCAGCTGCGGTCTTATTTAAAACAATGTACGAGTGTAACCTATAAAGAATATTTTAATACTTAAACAGAACAAAAGTTTACACTTTATGACGAACATCGACACGTGTTTTGCGACGATTTTAAACCAACTGCATCCCAGCTGTGAGGAACAGAACGTGCCGTTTTGGGTGCACATTAAAATTCCCGCACATAAAATCCAGTGATAAAAAAGGTACCATGTTCGAAAGCCCCTTTTCTACTAACAACAAACAGGTAAGCGAATCTTTACATCTTACAAAACGAAATATGAGCAATCCGATGCGAGATTTTACGTTCTATTACCACTGTATAAGAACTAAGAAGTTATTTTATAGGAATAATGTTTCACAAAAGCTCTTTTACAATGTACAAAGACGAATAAAAACTTTTTTTTTCTAAGTTCACGAATATGGAAGATACGATGTTAACAAAAGTTACATTTCATTTCTCTATGTGTCTCTGGAGTCATTCGGTTCACAATCCTTTTAAAGTATTGTTTCTCCTTTATTATAATTTACTTCCTGAATATGTATGCTTCGTTTGGCGTTTGGATTACATTATTGAATCTAATAAAAATGTATGAGTGGATGCTATGTAGGACCAAATGCATCCGCTTTTGAAAACCGTGCCGCTTTGAAATGTTGTTTGTACAACGATGAATTCTTAAGTTGTCGATACCAGGAACTGTTATTTGTGGGTATACTCTATTATTCATGGGCATACATTTTATTTTCCTTGTGTAAAGGCGCAACTACATGAAGATTTTTCGAACTGACTAACGCTGTTGGTATGAAGAGCCTTGACAGCATTACCGAACTTAGCGGAGAGTGCAGAAACCACTTAGTCAAAATGGCAATGAGTGCAAGGGTTTTCTATATTTAAATATTTTAAAACATTACGTACATCGTAGTGGTTATATTTATTGTATTTGCTTCTGTATGCATATTTTGCTTATATTGGTATCATTCTTTTTAAATTTAACCTAATCGGCGCTTTCACTATACGAAAAAACATTTTGTTTTTAAAATTTTATATCTTATGGACGAGTTATCAAAGAAATCTCAAAATTTACTAGAGCTATTTTGAGGGGTACTAAAATATACCACAAAATTGAGGAAATCATTTTTTTTCAAACGGTCCTATTTGGTGTGTTATCCCCCATATATTTTTAATGAAAAAAAATACATTAAAAAATAATCCAAGACTTGTGCATATATGTGACATTACTTATAACATAACATATAATGGAATATCGGCACATACGATATCCTCTGAAGTGTGCCAGATGTATGCAATTTAGTTTACACCACATGAACGTTGAGTTTTATCAAAATTGCTAAGGAAACAATAAATTATCCTTTAGTGATGTGATATATGAAAACTTTTCAAGTGAAACTTCTTATGAGAGAACTTTGAAATTCTTATCGGAAACTTTTTTGTGTGATGAAGAGTGGTGGGGGTAAACACTGTGTCGAGTAGAGTGTCGAAAACATCGATTCTCGTCTGATCATTGAAATTAGCAACATTGGGTGCGGTCATTACTTGAATGGGTGACCTGGGCATTTCGCGTGACGTTGGCTTATTGTCGTATTTTTTTAATTGGCGTGTCTGCGACATTTTTTATATGTTCTTATTTATATTGTATAATTTTATTAGCAATATAATTAGACTAGTTAAAAAAAATATGAAGTAAAAGTCCCGTTTATTTATTTTAATTATAATACATTTTTGTTTATCATCTGTGAAATAGCAGTGATAATAAGATTATTTCACTGTTATTTATTTGTGTTATAATAGCTACAATTTTCACGGCTAACACCTATACACTCCGCTACACACAAACCAAAGGTTAGATCAGTATTTAATTCATCGCTAGACTAAATATAAGAAAATTATTAAAAAGAAATTCTTATTATCAAAGCTATTAATAAAAAATATTGTCACAGTTTTATCCCAATTTGTTTTTTTTTTTAATAATATAGATGTCTATAGTATTTTAATAATATATATAGCGGAGAAGCGTTATCCTCACGGTCACACATTGTGAGCAGCAGGGATCCGGGCGAGAAAATGAACACTTTGTAGGTTAGAATAAACAATTATCGTGAATCACAATAGGTAGGTACTATTTACTTAGTAGGTGTCTGAAATATACAGTTCAGTTCCTAGGTAAGTATCACTTAGAATGTTCAGGACAATATGGGAGTCCGACTTAAGAAAACACTGCACTTTATAAACGTCATCTCATCTCTCCCAATCTAGGCTCTGTACACGTCATTTTGACATTTGTGTGTTAGTGACGTTCCATACTCATAACCCGGATGTGACATATAACAAAGTTATCTTTATTAAAGTTCGTTTAAAAATAACATAACATGTGGTTGTTATTTTGCATCTAAAATTAGTTAAACTTCTAAATTGTATGTAGCATTCTTTCCTTATTATGTAAATAGCTTCTTTAAACATTTAAATTCTCTTTCTCATTGATATAGGTATAGTTTATCTCTTTCAACGAAACGTTGAATCAAAACAATAATGTTATGATAGGAGACCGCTGTACATCGTTCGTGTTTATTTTAAACATTCGCCCACAACCGCTGTAGGATTAGGTACATTCCTTGTAAATACATCCAAAGATTTCGCTTCAATACAATTGTTTACCGATCCTCCTTATACAAATTATAATCCGAGTACCCCACAACAGGTACGGAATAATTTATTTCATTGTTACCTAAAATTAACATCCCATGATTGAAATTTCTATTGTAGTCTACAAGCCGTTATATCTGTAATAATGACGCATACGCCTCTTCAGGATAGTATTGACCTTTTGAGTCAAGCTTGTCATATGATATGTTACCGTGATTTTCGATTTAAAGAGATTTATTAATCAAAAGACCCATAGTTCACGGAATGGGAATTGTGCTTAAAAAAAACATTAATTGTAATATACCGTTTTACCTGCATCCAGTGATATGAAGTTACAGAACATTTGAATATTGATTAAGGAATAAATTTAGCAACAAAGCAAATTCTAAAATAATATTTGGAAATCTTTAAATATATTTTCAATCTTGCTTTCAATATATTCAAGGATTTAGTTTCTCCTCAGGTCTCTTGGTAATTAATTAAATATTTTATCTCGATCAAGTTCTATGTTGTTAAATACTATTCTTTGTTGTTCTTGGTTTAGTTACAATTAATTTGTTAGTATTCCTTAAATAATGTTTTTATATCTTTTTTAAAGCTTATTAGTGAATTTATTTTTTATGTATAATAATTTTAATTCCAATGCAATATATACATATACCTATAAATATAAATGTACTTTAAGGTTATAATGTACGTCTTTCCTTATATATATTTTCAGTGGGAATTAAAAAATATTTGTATGGCTTTGCTTTGTGCGATTCGCAGTTGTTTTAAAGTAAATTTAGCAGCTCATCGCCACATTACAATAAAATAGTATTAAATGTGATCTAATAATAACATTGTAGATTGAAAACCGGATTTGCACAGGGACGAGTTTGCTACATCTATGTATTTACATGAGATCTCCGTTCATTTTTTAAGTCCTTAATATGATACTATCCAAAAATTAAATAACATTGTAGATAGAGTCAGCGGTTGGAATTATATGGAACCCTAATTTCATTATCATCTTCTCAATTTTATAAAACAAAGCTTAATTTTTATATTTTTTTATTATGATACATTATTATATTTTAACAACATTTTATTACCTACTTCTATTAAAATCCTAACTAATGTTGTAAATTCAAAAGTGAGTTTGTTACGCTTTCACGTCTTAACTACTTAAGCGATCATTATGAAGTTGTGCATAGACGTTGTCGGGGGTATAGAAAAGGGTATATCCAGAAAAATGTGCTGGTCCCGATGGGTAAGACAAATCTAAATTAATGCCTAATTTTAATACCTCGAAAAATACAATGAAAAAAATTAATCGGTAAACATTTATAACGAAGCCAAGATTTAAACTTATCATCAATAATAGTTCTGTTTATAAACATAAAGTATAAAGTGTTTTTAGTGAAATAGATACCATTAATATCTTTTCAACAAGTACCAATTATTATAAAGTATTTGTAAAATTAATAATGTGACAATCGGTATAATAACCTTCGTTATAAATATACAACTTATTTAGACAATTTATTAACAGCTTTGTTAGAAACGCTTAAGGATGATTTTCACTGTTTCGAAAACCTAAAATGTTAAATTATAACATTAAATTTTAATAGTCGTTATACAACTACAATGTAACTTGATCGGGCGAATCAAAACATATTTTTATAATATCGAAAATAATTATAAAGAATCTAATAATAAAAAACTTAGAGTCGTATTATTTATTAGATAAGTAAAAGTACTAATATTCTTTTGTAAGTTTACCGTCTTTGTAATTTAATCTATTCTAGACAGAGTAGGCGATTGTTAGTTGATCCTTTCATACACTATCGCATTCTAATATCTCGTTTCGATAAATCCTAGATATAGTGTGTGTAAATAAAATAAATGATAAGAACAACCTGTGCAATTGAAATGATACCGTAAGTACGAAAGTTTGGTAATGGAAAAACAATACCAATAAGCTGACATAAGATGTGATTGTGTTTGTTTTAGAAAATAAATAAATGCAGAATTTTTTACTCCTTGTAGTTGTTATTTTGCTCCGTTTTTCTGCAAGTTACTATTAATTCTGGACTATACATTCTTACTTCATATACACGTGTAGTGTCGTACGCTTTACCAAACAAACTGATGTTTATGTCGCTGTTCTATTCCTTTGTATCGCAGCGAAAAGTTTATATATTCTAGAAGGTTCCTCGATAACAAAACTATCTAAGGCCAAAATAACTTTTCAGATTAGGCTTAAAGTTCCTGAGATAAATTCATTCAAACATATAATCTCTTTAATATTAGTTATAGATTTATGTTTTCTAATATTTCCAACCATTCTCCAGCAAATGATAGTTTTTCGAGATTTGTCGTTAAATAATTTTATGGGTAAATATCTGATGACGTCTATACTGTAAATAATCGCCTTGTTAACTCAATCGTTCAATAACAGGTTTCGAATTATTCAAAACATGCTGCATCAGTATACGGTTTTGTGGTCAAACGATTTAGTAATTTATATTTAAAATGAGATAACATTCACATAGAAATTTTATGTTTAACATTAAAATGTAAGTAAGAACTTTTATAGCGTCACGTAAATAATTATATACTTATTTACAAACATCGTTACTTTGGATACAGTATTTTATTACTGTCTCGACAAACGTTGGATCAAACTCAATCAAGTCGTAAAATATACGTGTTAATGGCGTAATCACATAGCTCTGAGGTAATAACACGAAAACCGACTCAATGGAAGTAGTCACATTTGAATGTAATCAAGCCGAAATTCCATTATCGAACTAAGGTGCGACTTCACGCATTGTTTATGGGCGTAAATACTTCTGAAATTCGTGCACTTGACTTCCGATGCTCGAGCGAATCGAACTTTACTGCCTATAAAGTCTTTATAGCCCATTGTCGATTATTATTACTAAACCCTCATGACTTATGAAGTAATAAATTCAATCTTTTCTTATAAATCGAGCTCTTGTTGGTAACTTAAGGAAATAAAGTTTTTACGTTGCTTTCTTTATTTCCAATGGAAAATAAACAATCGATTCAACTACTAAACATCAAAGGGGGATAGTGACTACGATAATGCGTATATTAGAAGCGAATGAACTTTAAATACCTGTGTATGGTCTGGCTGTAAATAACTTGTTTTGTAATTGCACAGTAACGATTGTCTGTATAAGGGGTGCGGCGCATTTTGATAGCAATCAGAATTGTGCCAGGCTCTGCTTTGCTTCCGTACCTTACGTTTATTAGCAACGTTTGTGTGTAACAGCCTTTTACATAAAAACTTTCTATATGTAAAGCGTTATAAAACTTTACAAACACATTAATTAAGAATAAAGCGTAGTTATTTCTAGATTATATGTCATGAATAATGAATGCTAAAACAACATTGCAATATTGCACAAAGAGATAATAACATACGAAAGTATACCATGTTTTAGAAGAACCATTCGCCTTTATTGAAAGCAATACTTGCTTTTATGCTAACCCCGCCTTCTGAGGCATAAAGTTATTTTCACAACAAAGCATGCAAGACCTCTCAGCTCCTTATATTGGACCTCGCTAGAGCCGACCCATTGTAATCTTAATGCCGTATTATATTAATGCGATAAACATCTCCAAGATATCTCGGGTTCATTTTTTTTTATCTCAGTTTAATATTGGCATGAACACTTGAAAAGACTTAGGCGCGGGAACGTCTCTCTGGTTACTATTATTGGTAATCTTTTGAAACGATCGGAGGGGAAGTATCCGATTCTAAAGTAGAATCTTTTTAATTTCATTATTTATTTGGTATATTTTAAGGTAAATTTTTATTTTTGAGTATCGTAGAATATCTTTTTTTATATTTTGTAAGTTTTTATATTATAAGTTCAGCCACGTATGTCTTTTTATGACGTGGAGAAGTGGAGCAAGCCATGTGGTGCGCATGCGCAGAAGGTAGGGAAGTAGTCGCATAACATTGCTTAAGGAAAATTGTAAGTAAAATATATTTTCACTTTCAATTTATTTAGGTTGTTTCCTTTGAACATAAAGTATATTGTTAAAATATTAAACAATACAAACAAAGTTGCAGGTATTAGCTAGTATTGAATAAATTTGCAGATTTGTATATTTTAGTGTCGGTTTACTACTAACGAAATGTTGAGGAGTAAAACGTGTTTAATAATGGTTAAATTATGTATTTTCTGCCGTAACGTTTAGTATATTACATATACTCTGCCGGGTTTCGGTTCGAATGGTGTGGTTGGTAACATGCACGTCCACACTAGGTGTTGCAAGCCAGTCCTCAAGAGTGGTAACTTATTAATAATTGATGTTAATTACGGTTCCAGTATTACTGAAGCTCGTTACAAATAAATATAGTCTGCAGTGACTTTTTAATATAAGGTTGATTGTATAGTGTTTATTACTTTATAGTACAGAATAGAGATGATTATGAACAGATCATTATTTTTTTTATTATTGTAAAATCCCTTTTTATGACACAAGTTAATATTTAGTTCATATACTTCAATGTGTTTTTTTAATAATCAAAATTTCAAAACAGGGTACTGAAGTAGGTACGTAATACGAAATCCGGTTTTAATTTGTAAAAAATTCTAAATAAATTAGGCTTCTATTTTAAAGTATACTTTTGGGTAATAGATAGTATTACCCAAATAAAATATAAATACACGGCATGCCTTATCTTGTCGATTAAACATAATTGTATATATAATAGTTAATTTAAATAGGTGTAACCTCACTAAAATACTTATGTCAGATGACAAGGCATGAAAATCCAAATTTAGTGAGCATATTACTCGAAAGAGGCCACGGCAAGGCACGCACAATGAAACTTTGTGCCTTCCCCGAATAATTGCCGTATTTAAGCCAAGAGATTTAGTGCCCTGTGTTGCGTCAGAATGGACGAGTTATGTACTTATTATAATATTAGTATTTTCTTTGTGAAATAATAATAAAACTATTGTTAGTCACGGAGTTTATGGTACGACGAAGATATACGCCATTTGCCAACAAAACATTTTACTTTGATCATATTCAACGTGCTGGTTATATAAAATCTCTGAATAGGACAATAATATATGTTAGTACTTACTCTAACCTTAACTTTCTAATCCTAACGAATATTACAAACGCAAAAGTGAGTTTATTAGTTTGTTACGCTTTTACGCCTTAATACTAAACTGATCGTCATTAAATTTTGCAAGCGCGTTGTTAGAGCTACAAAAAAGGACATAGGATACCTTTCCTCCAGAAAAATACTGTTCCCGACGGATAGATCTAATTTACGTTAACGCAATCCAAGCCGCGAGCATACGCTAGTATAAAATAGTTACGATCCGTCCTGGTTTCACAAGAATGTAATTTAATAATTTTAAGGTCATATGTTTCCGAACTATTTAGAGTTAAAGATAAAGTTCAAATCTATTTTTTTATTTTTCAATATTGACGGTTAATTATAGTAGATACTTCGTACAATTTGTCACACAATGTCAAAATGAATTATTGCAAAAGAAACCAGTACGAAAACGAAGCAGTTACTAATTATAAATATTATGTTCTTGCATATGAAATTGGCGTTTTGTCGAACTGGTCGCTTTAATCCCAAATTTTCTTGCGTTTGGTTAGGAATTCCAAATTTAAATTTCTAATTTAGGTTTGTGTTTTGAATTTAGAGATTCATTTGTTTTTGCACCTTTACACTTTTCTTTGGCATCGTCCCTTTGGACGAAAATGGAAAACTTAAAATACGCGTTATTCACGAATATGAGTTCCACCATGGCATCAGCGCTGCAGAAACAGAAAGATTAATGATGTATATGGGGAAGCTACTGTAAAATAAAAAACACGGTCCTTTTTCAACACTTTTGTTCAGGAAATTTTGAGCAATGGAACAAATCCCGTCGATTGTACATGGACTATAGCTGATAATAAAACAATAAAGGTGATCGTGAAAGCTGATCCATCGCAAACTACGTTAGAGCTAGCAGTAGGCTTCGGTGTGAGTAATAAAACAATCGTAATTCACTTGAAACAAAGGGTGGACAAGTTTCAGAAATGGGTACCGCAAAAAATGACTGAAGCACACCAACAAACTCGCATTGAGTGTTGCGTTACATTACTCAACCATCACAACAATGAAGGTATTTTGAATCATATCATTACTTGTGACGAAAAATGGATCATTTACAACATTCGGAAATGCTCATCACAGTGCTTGAAACCAAGAGAAGCAATCAAATCCTGTCACAAGTGAAAGTTGACTCAGCAAAAGATACTGGTGAGTGTTTCGTGAACCAGTGCTGATGTCATACACTTCAGCTTTTTAAGATCTGGACAGACGTTTACGGTAGGTTTGTATCGTCAACAGTTTCAAACACTGTTGGAAACAATCAACATGGTCAATCTCTCTAGCTTACTGCTGCTTCAGAACAATGACTTCACGACAGATGGTCGCTAAATTGGAGGAACTGTGATGAGGCAGTCCAAGCATTTTATTGATTCTCGCTACCTTAACTTTTTTTTTTTACATTGAATCAATAAACTACCTAATGGCGAAAGTGCATAGATAATAATGGTATATACTTTTATTGTTTAAATATACATTTTCATAATATTGTTTCGTTATACTTTTTTAATACAGAACACTAATTTCATATATAAGGAGCTAATATAACCCTTTCAGAAGAAATTCTCCAAATTTAAAAGTTCTCTCATCCATAGAAACCTATTTTTCCCGTGTCATAGACTATGTTTTATTATTATTTTGTACTTTAATGCGCGCCTACGAAATCACAAATGGCAGCTAGTATTATATACTTTGGCAAATGTAAATCTATACAAATAAATAAAATTAAAGTGTTTGTTTGTAATATCAAAATAACAGCTTTTAACTAAATGGATATGAAAGTATAAACAGTATTTATAAAAATAAAACAATTTTTGAATTTTTTGTCTGTCTGCATGTTCCGGTTTATCTTGGAAATGGATAGACCAATTTTGACGGTACCTTCACTGATAGATAGCTGATCTTATAAGGAGTAACTTGGGCTACTCTTATTTTATACTAGATGTTACTCAACGACTTCGATTCCGGAAAATTCGCCAAATAAAGTTTTGTTACTCGTGAACGTGCTCGTTGATATTATAAAAGCCCATTACTTAAACAAAAATTATGTAAACTAGATGACCCGGTGAACTTCGTATCACTTACATATATTTGTGTAAAATGTGGTCAAAACTTACTACAATTTTTTTATTTACATTGTAAATGCAACACAGTTATGCACTTAATCAATTTAAAGCTTTCTCATGTACTCTGTTTTGTATTCCAACAAAACATACCAAAGCTATGAAATGAACGAATTTCTGAACACACATAAATATTAGACAAACAAATGATAATTTAGCTAGGATCATTTTGTATTTGAAAATTAAATAGTTTTTTTAGTATTTTCCTTTACTTATTATTTATGTGCGTAACCGTTTAAACCTTCCCTGAACTTACACAAATATTTCAAAATCAATATTAGCTGAATCGGTCCAACGATTCTCGAGTTTAAGCGAGACAAACGAATAGCAATTCATTTTTATATATATAGATGATAATTAAAATTTAAATAAATGGCTTAGTAATATTAAGCCCATTTTTATTGCTTGCTAAAGATCGACCCTTATGACACACTGAGCTTGACATTGTGATTCGGTGTTTGATACAATGTAATATCTTTTGCAGTATGTAGTATTGTGTTCCGTTGAGCGATCGTCACAACTGACTCTTTGAATTTATGTTCCATTTATGCTTCAACCGTTATGGAATATTTAGGACGAAAAACAACTTTTACACAGCACACTCATATTTTATTTCTCCGACCATTAGGGATGAGTCTCAATAGTAAAAGAAATGCGTCATTTTTTCATTAATACCTTTAAAAATGCATTGTATATTACTTCATAATTTTCTATAATATTTTCATAATTCACTGGTAGTCATAATGTTTGGAATAATAAAATTAAGACAACTTTTCAACAATGATTATAATATGTAAATTGCCAAATATTATTCATTCCCATAAAAATAGTTACAACAATTACAACGCGGTAGTAGTGAGAGTATTCGAATGTTAAGTATTTAGGCTTAATGATAATTTGAATCGAATAGTTACATTCAGAAGTCGAGTGGAATTATTTAAATTGTTTAGACTATTCTAACGAATAAAGTGTTATTGAAAAGAAATTGTATCACACAAATAGTAAATACTGAATTTCAAATTACTTTGAGTAAATTGGAATATTTTAATAAGCACACCAAGCTTCTCCGAAATTGTTTTTTATTTTTATGACACGTAAAAAATTAGCACAATTGTCAATTATTTGAATAATTTGGACATGGATATTCGTAATTTAAATGGAATACCATTATTGGATTCTATTTAGATATTATTACGCATTATAACATAAAATTAACAAAAATAAAAATTTAATTTAAGTAAAATGTTATTTATTTAGTTTATAACTGAGTATTATAAATAAAATAGAGTTACCATTTTTTATATGCCGTTAGTATTCAATATAACTTTCCATAGATCTTCAGAAGTTGAAGGACTCTTCGGGAAAAATACGTACCTATATAGTAAAAGTGGCAAGTTATCGGCACGAAGGTCGCTCACTATAAATGTAACTTTTGCCTTTGACATGTTCTCGTAGAATGTTATTTAGACCTTTTCTTTGTCTAGTGGGTACAAGTTAAATAATCTACAAATTTATATGTGTACTTCAGACGGTAATGATTATGTAGTCACGCTTGGCTTCACAAAGCTTTTAGTAGACTTTGTAAACCATACTTGCGAATTCTTTCATATGTTTGCAATTACATAGTAACAAAGTAAGATGTTATTTATCGTTAAATATAATGATTTATTTTCCAGATCGTTACTTTTTTTTATTAATAATTATAAAATAAGTCTTAATTTATTTTTATAATAAAACCGAAAATTTAGGACCAAATTTTACTGAGTATATATATATATATATGTATATATTTATACTTGTAACGATGTAAAAGCGATCGTTGTATTAGACAGAAAAATGTGATTAATACTATTGTATATTTCTTTGCCTTTTTTATTTAGTTTAACAATCGACTTCATTATATTATTCAATATTTAATAGTTTAGGTCCTTAGGTAAAGTGTTGCAATGTAACATATTTCTACCGACTTAAATCGCTATTTTTCTTATAACATGTCTCATATATTATTATGTAATATAACATAATATAAATGTTACCTTTTATAATATGTACCTATATAATAAAGATCAGTCAATCATGACGGCTAATTGTAAAATGACTGTAAAAATGTATAATTAGAGTTACCCCCATATTATATTACAGCTAGTTAAACTACAGCCTGCTGTGAAACCACGGCATGACGTGCACAAGTCCTTATGTTAATAAATAATAATAAGCGTATATCAAATCCCCGTATATTGGTAAGTACTCGCTTTTACCAAATTATGACATTGATCGTAACTTGTTTCCTAAAGTGTACAATATTTTATTTATCAAATTAAAGAACAGATTTTTTATATACATTGCCGGAAAAGTTATGTTAAAGCTTAGTTGAATTGATGGATTTATAGCTGAGGGTGTTCTGTGACAACTGACTTCTTTATCGAGCGTAGACAGAAGTATTTGATAGTTTTATTTTTATAGTCTAATGATTAACTCAGCAGGATAGTTTTATGTTTGAATTTGTTCAATTTGACTTTTATTTTGTTTCATCATTGAATATTCGTATTCGTATTTATCTATAGATGATATGTTTAAGTTTTTTTTTGTTATATATATATATGACGTTGATAAACTCTAAACAGCATTTGACCTATCATCGAGAACGGTAGCTAACTCATTTTTTTCACAGAGAAGGTTTTAAAGTCCTAACTAATATTATAAATGCGAATATGCGTTTGTTTTTATTTGTTACACTTTCATGATTTAACTACTCAACCGATTATCATAAAATTTTGCATACACGTTACGAGGAATACATAAAAAGACAGTGTATTTTTCACCCAAAGAAAAAATACTCATCCCGTGGGATATGTCAAATTCAAATTAACGCGAGCAAGGCCGCGAACACAAGCTAATGTTACTATAGTTTCTCATTAGATCATCCTGCAGATCCTGTACATTAATTTCTTTAGTGTTCATCATATCGTCATATAACTAGGTTGTGTACGGTCCTCGCTAAGCTTTTTGACCGCTCTGAATTGATGCGCGGAACACAAATGTAAGTATAAATAGGTATTATATTATACAGATATATAACATCAAAACAACTCAAGATTTATTTAAATGCCAATTTTAGATTCCTATAACAATATTTTAACTATGTTTTGTATTAAATTCTAGACTATATTATGCGCAAGCCCGAACTTATATTACTGGTATATCCAGAACGGCCAAAATATTGACGAAGTCTATCTATGGATATTGCACAATATGTAAAATATTTACACAGTATCAATTTTATACCGGTTTATTATAAGTTAACAAAACTGTAGACGGCATTTTAAATCCACTCTACTTTCTTTGACATTAAAATAAAATAGTTCAAGTTAATTCAAAGATAAATTGCTACGTACGTTACAGTGAAATTTTTATTACAGGTTCGCTTAATTGGCTCGGCACTAAGGCACGTAACGCCGTGTTGGCGTGTAAGATAAAGAACCATACCTGCATTCGTGTGGTATAGTGGACTGGGTGTCAATGTTAGCAGGAAAGCTAATAATTTTATGTTGTTTTTTTTGTTATAAAACCTCAGAGTCATCTAAATTATACAATAATACCCATAGTGGATTGTAAATATTCACCGTACCCAAATATCTACGCATAGCACTTAACATTAGAGTTTATTAATCTCATACAATATCAATTTTTGTATATTTCCATTGCATTTAATATATGTCAATGTTAGTAGGACACCATTTTCTGTGATCTTGGTGGTACATTACGTTATAGTTTCAATGGATTAACATGCAATGTAAAAAAAGAAAAATGTAAGCAAAAACCGCAAATCATTATCATAGATAATATAAACAATAAACGTTTGAGGATGAATTATTGTCACGCATAAATTATTTTGATGAAATTTTATAGTAATAACGCATAGGCTATTCTAATCCTAACTAATATTAGGCTTATTTCAGAGTGAAAGCAGGTGGCGGGTGCATGCGCGGGTACCTGTAGTTCAAATGTATACCGCGCCGCTAACATTCACAGTGACGCAACTGGCGTCTTCGTACATTTGAACTATATGCAACCGCGCAAGCACACACACCCGCTTGTACTCTGAAATAGGCCTTATAAATGCGAATGTGTGATTGTTAATTTGTTAAGCTTTCACACTTGAATTACTCAACCGATTATATGAAATTTTGCATCGCATTGTTAAGGGTACAGAATAGGGCATACAGTACATTTCTTCGAGATAAAAAAATTAGCTCCCGAGGGTTATATTAAATCTATATAACGTGAGCGAAGCTGCATGCAAAAGCTAATAATTTAGTATATAGTTATTGGCCATTGGAAGAAATTCTGCCATCTGTGAACTATATTTGGGAGCGCTCCATTTTTTTTCTAGCTGACTTTATTTTGTTGGCATTATGGGCCGTCACAGCTTCACCGTTCTTATGGAGTGAGCACTTATTTCGCTCGGCCGCTTGACAAAAAGCTTAAGAGTGCCAAAGTGAACGAACCTCAGCTTGAGCTGTTGCCTTGGTTGCATCAACGCGAATCTTACTAAGCTAAACTAGCTATGCTAATCATACATATACTAATTAGTGAAGCATACATGTGTGCCTTATGAACTCAAACATGTATATTGTATTTATCAACTCGATTAAACTAAATTAACCAAGTTAGAAAACTAGGAGGAAAAATCAAGACCTTCCATCATATAGGCACCTATATATGTGTGTGGGGGTGATTTGTGTTGTGTATGTTAAACTAGCGAGTAAAAGTATTCAGTGCCACTGTATCGTGCTAGCAGCGTGCTCGAGAGCTCCACTCCGGAGGATCGAACCTAACGCGTGCGCTCCATAAAGCGTTGCGAGTTACACGAAGATAATGTTATCATGAATAAAGATTCAGACACAGACGAAGTCACGAGTGGTGGCTAGTGGTATAATAAATATAAATAACAATATTTACTTGATGAAAACTTAATGTTCAAGTTTACAGTAATCAAAGCGTGTTTATACAAATAAATGGAAGTCGTGCTCAAGTCTTTGTGTACCGTTTGAGAGATAGTGGTTAAATTACTCTAGCAACATAATGAATGTTTAAAATGGTTTCAATTTTGGCTAACGATACTTATAAAGAATGTAATTCCAAATGGCACATAATTATTTTTGTATGCAAATATTTTGTAAGGTATTAAGTTTTCATTGAAATATTATGATCTGGGTTTGATTCTAGACTGTATTTATACAATTATTTCACACACCAACATAAAATTTAAGGATTCAATATTTGCGTGAAATATTAATATAAACAAGTGCACAATATTAATTGAAGATATTTACAATTATTGGTGATTGTTAGCAATTATAATAATTAAATCGCTATAAGTCAATATACGCAACACGTGTGTTGGTTTATAGCGGTCGATGTTTCCTATTTATATTACAAATACTTACGTTGAGTTGTATTTTATTGCTATTAGGTTTTATATTGTAATTTGATGTGAACGAAGTTACAGGTGATTTGCAGTTTTATATATGGGAGAAAAAAATATATTCCTGTCAATGTTTTAAAGTAATTAGGCAAAATATATACCTTATAACATTATTTGTGCCGGTGTTTAGAGGAACAGATATATAAATATAATCATTTTGTATAAATAAAATATGTTGTAACATATTATGTAATATAAATTTGAATATGAATAAAATACATTTGTAATATTAAGTAAATATTCTCGGTTGTGAGGCTAAAAGTCAGGCAGCAATTTTACTGAGATAATTATAAAGAAATGGCAACATCAGACAGTGAAGATTGCTCGGGATGAATAATTACAATTTGCATAACTTTGAATAACATATTTGTATTTAACTATTATTCAGTACTGGAATACTAGCTTGGGACCGAATCGGGGACAAGACGGGCTCTGTAGTAATTCGAGTTTAGCAGTTTATAAATTATTACATAGTTTATTTTTTAAATACTCAAAACATAATAAGTGTGTTTGATAAAATGCTATGCTTAATGTTAATTCATTATTAACCAATAGGACATTTCAAAAAGAAATTGCCGATTACTGGATTTTGTTTGGATATTTCATCATGCATTTTGAAACAATATTTATTTTAGCATTTAAAAAAAAAAAAACATTATTTTTAAAATTTTAAATGGATAAAATTTATGACAAAAGTTGAAGCATAATGAAACTATAACATTAGTGATACACCATATCATGATTAATTTAATAAATTCTCATAGAAATATGATTCTTAGTTTTATGGTTTTGACAATTGATAGTACCGTGACTAGTCGAAAGCAAGCATAAGAAAAATGTTGCCTAAAAAGTAATGAGCCTGGAGAGTTATTTACAAAATTGTACGGAATTGTGAAATACGTAATAACGATGTAAAGTTAAATGTAGTAGCGTAATAGGATTACATACGGAGGATACGGTAAAGTTCGAAGTTTAGTAAGTGGCATGTCTGGATTGTCTGGTCGCGTGCGGAGCGGAGATCCATTAATGTAGTCAGCCGTGAGCTGCCGCCAACAAACAAATTACTGATGCAAACACGTCGCAACACGCGAGCCCTGAAAGCCTTTTGCTTGCTTTGTCAATTTTGTTCCTCGATTCCTCCGTCGTTGTATCGCCTCGAAGCCCCTTAGGCCGTGTAATTTGATAAATGTTATTGTTATTGGCAGAGCTAACAATGGTAATTGTTTTAGAGTTTGCTTAGGGAATGTAAGTCAATTACTTTACTATCTTTGTTCATTGTTACATCCATAATATAAGATCGATATTCGTATAATTAAGGAGTTTAAAATGTTGTTCTCTATGATTTTATGCATACAAACCACAAACTTAGAACATTAGACCATTGCAAAATGCAAGTTTTGCATAGACGGGGAAGCGTTACGTAAGTCAGAGGGCTGTCAATAAATACATAATGATTCTTTTATTTTTGGAATCTCCTGAACTCTGAAGGTAAATAACAAATTGAGGTATAAGTATAACTCTTAATTACGAATATATATTCGAAAATAATAAAAAATGTATGATACGAATCCTTTAGGTGCAATTTGATGTGATAATATTCCTTTGTAATCATCTGAAATATATATTATAGTATATACTGCCGTGGACTAAAGAGTTTGTTTCTTGAAAATTTTACGAGAATATTATTGTTGGGATGACGAAGACAGGCTCTGTTAAAATTTGAACTCTTTAATATTAACTTAAGAACTGCTTCATCATAATTTTCTATTTCTTATGCAAAAGCTATGAATTTTCTGGTTGTTGGTTTTGGAATATCGTAAGTCGTTTTTAAGATTGTCTTAGAATTATTTATCTATACGCTAACAGAAAATTCAACAATCTATTATAACTTTCTAATGAATCCAGTAATACGAAATTTATTCAAGATCAAACTTGAATTGATGAAAAGATGAAAACATAAATTAAGTTCAAAGGTGAATCTAAGAGATAAACCCATTTAGTGCTTTAGTTTATGATAACTTTTCTTTTATTTATTGTCGGTGAAGCCATTCAAATTCATATATAGCTCTTTTTTAAAAGTTGATGATTACTCGTTGTTTGTCGTGGTCTATTTTATTTACGAAATATATTTCAAGGGGATATGTGAATATTATTGGAATATCGAATATGTTTTGTCTAGTATAGCGACTGAACCTCTATTCTGGTTATAAAATTGAAAACTAAAAAATACTTTGAATATTTTGGTTCGCTAAAATTTCAAAGAGAATTTCAATTATTGCGTTATTTCAATTGCATTTCGATGTCTGTATTTATCGCACGAGAGCGTACTTCTACGAATATATTGCAATTATCACAAAATTATTTTTACCACTAAACACTGTTGGCTAAGAGCAATAGCTATTTAAAAATATGAGGTACCAAACATATTGCAAAAAATATTAATATTATATAATAAAATTTTGAATTAACAGCAAATGTACCACTTCCGGGCATCAATATATACATATATATATATTATTTGAGTACGAAATGCATGTAGAGCAGTTTTGTCTCTGGTTACCATGACAATGATATATTGTGGTAATATGCTGTTATTGGGATTAATCAAAACAATATATAACTGTCCTTATTAGACAATTCTAAAATAGGTTCATTATAACAGTCTATCTGGCTTTATGTCCGTTCGTTGTAGCTGTCAATTAGTCCCGAGTGCCCGGCGCAGGCGAGGTGCATTTCTGTCACCGACGCGTTTTAGTAGCTAAGGAATTTTAACTTTTAAAAGCTTTGTATCATTCTTATAGATTATTTATTCCTAATAGTGTAGGTAGCATTATTTCGAAGCCAGATAGATACAATCGGTAATGTGTAATAATTATCGCGTTTTAATTTTTATTTAACTATAAATGGTTTTATTAGAGTTTATTTTAATTGTAAAGCCATTTATTACAACGGTAATATGATAATATGTATTTATGTATTACCCAGATATATATTTAGATACGAAAATAAATATTATGTTTGTAGTTTGCTGAATATGTTTTCTGATGAGTGATTAAAAAGGTAAATATATAGTTACTGAGCATAACTTTTTAGCATACAGTTATAGGTATTCCAATAGACGTAATTTCAGTATATAAGCAGAATTCTGTTGAAACGTCGAATTATTAAATAAACTCTAAATACAATTACAATATTTTTCTATTTCGTAAGTTTGTTATTCAGACAATAAAAATAAAACATGAATTATCCACACCTATTCCACTTACAATAGATTGTATACTGATATAAACATATATAATATTATTTAGTATATGTTCACATATAGACGCATATATTTCTTATATAATACTAGATTACCCGGTGAAGTTCGTATCACTCACATAATATATTTGTGTAAAATGTGGTCAAAACTTAATACAACATTTTTATTTACATTATAAATGCAACACAGTTATGCACTTTATCAACTTTCTTATGTACTATTTCTATTTCTTAAACAGAACTGTTTTGTATTTCAGCAAAATAGATCAAAGAGATCGGAACCCACACTAAAGCTATGAAACAGACAAATTTCTGAACGCACCTATAAATATTTGACAAACGAATGACAATTTTTTATTTTTATAATGACAAAAAGCATCAAACGTTTCATAGCTAGGAATATTTTGTATTTGAAAAGTAAATTGTTTTTTTTTTTAGTATTTTCCTTTACTTATTATTTATGTGCCTAACCGTTTAAACTATCCCTGAACTTCCATAAATATTTGAAGATCAAAATTAGCCAAATCGATCCAGCAATTCTCGACTTTTAGCGAAACAAACGAACAGTAATTCATTTTTATATATGTATATAGATATACAACGTTGCAAGTATGTAATTGCCACATGTTTGCTGAAGAGTCCAAAGTCAAGTGCCAAGAACTCAATATAACTACGAGATAGTCAAAGCTCTCGAGTAACATCAACCGGATGCATAAGTATGGATGTTTACTAAGCAGATCCTCTGACCACGTTTAAGAATTGCCAATACTATTAACATAAATTCCCCCTTCACTGATATTAAGAAGCTACAGTATAGGAAATAAATTGTTAGATTCGTAGTTTACTCCAAAATAATTTTATTACACTAATGTAATATGATTTTTTTTTTCAGAAAGTCTCAATGGTTAATTTTAGCAGACGATAGTTAAAGTCATAAACAGTGTTTTAATAATTAGAAGTTGATCCTTATGTCTGTCCATAAACAATGAATTCGACCCGCATAAATCCTCTTCACAAGACGACCGGTCAGTTGTCTGTAATAACACTTACTCATATTTTCTCATAAAGAACTTGCGTGAACTTTAAATAGCGGATTGCGAGAAACACTGGGGAGGTCATGGAAAGATTACATCTAGTAATGAGAGAATGATACGCAGAAATGTTTCGCGTTTCCACTTGGGCGATTATCTTCGTATTAATCAACGGGCGTAAGAATACAGGTCATCATAACATCTGTTTGGAAACTGTCTATACATTATTTTAAGCTATACATATATATAACTGGAATTTTTTTTGAAAAACAGGATTTGAAATTGTAAATTCTAAAATATTCTGCTTTAGAAACAGGAAGCAATGGCTACGCAAGGAAAATCGGGTAAATTAAACTCAACTAATAGCATTTGAAAGTGTATTTTAAGAGCTGTGAATCTGATCGATAAAGCGTAAATATAAAGGCAGTAAGTGCGCACGTATTTAAAGATACAGATCCCCACTAGGTCGCTTTAAAAACTCAGGACGTAATATAAATACAATATAGTTCATACCAAAAAGTAGAACAAGTCTTAGGAAAACAGGACGACTGGCAACCCTATTATATACTACGTTCAGATGAATTGCTTTTCTACATGCTTACCTATAAAATGTACTTTTATTCAAACATAATCAAATAACGTATTCAGTACATCTTGCTGACAACATTTGGTGTCAAAACATTAATATTGATTTATCAAACACTGAAGTAGATAACGGTGTTGACGCTTCTAGGAAAAACACTAATGATTAATTCAACCGCAAGCGATGCCAATACGCTATTGGTCTTCATACGATGACTCCACATATGACACTCTATTGTATAACCGCAAATACTTGTTATGCAGACTGAGCGCATCTCGACACACGCCGTATAGAATGCAAGAGGCGTCCAACAAAAGGTATCAAGTATTTAAATAGAGACACCATCACCAAAACGTCTTTACCATCAGCATTTGTCTGCGTAGATATCATATTTAGGTATATTTACATGTCAATGTAGACGACAATGAGGCGTATTATATGCTACATACTACGTGTATCTAGCCTGTGGTTTCGCACGCGTTTGTTTTTTTGTATTATTTTATATTTCTTACCAATTATTTTTATAATGATTAAATGAAATATTGTTTAAATATTCTTTTTATACAAATATAAATTTTTATGACACGAAATGAATAAAAATAGTAATAGCGTGAAAAAGTAATCTGGTTAAATTCGATTCGTTTCAGGTCAAATTACCAATTCTTTTTTTTCGTGGGGAAATCTTACATAAGACCGCCACCTCAACGCCGGGCATCGAAGGAGGGTATGTCAGGTTCTTACTGACCCCAATGGCCTAAAGCCCCATGGTGTTCTTCCACACACTTTTTGGCCGGGGAAGAGGTATAGTCTATGAATTTCATCTTCTCGACCCGGTAGGTGTCGGCCCCTCATCAGGGGCCTCCGTTTTGCGTTCTGAGGGATCGGAATTGATGACACCCTCTGACGAACCGGTGGGAGGCGCACCGAAAGCGAGTGCGCCTCAAACTACAAGGGCCTAGGTGTTACGAACGTTCATGTGGATCGATCAAAGTTTATCAATTTAAGATATGAAGACCATAATCCAGTCATGGAAGATTCATTCAATTAAAAATGGCTACTTTCTTATATTTATGTTTGTAGTTCTTTTTCGAGAGTAGATAACGTTTCACTTATAAAAATCCCATCGGCAAAGATCATTCAGTGGCGAAGTCCTTAAAAGTCCCCCTGTAATCCACTCACGTTAAAGTACACAAGAACATACAAGCTGATGCGTCACGTGCATCTAACTGCACCGTCGCGTTGTGCACTCTTTGCCCGCAACTTCAATTTAGTTAAAAGTAGTGGTTGAGTTCGAGCGTGATCTAAGTTCACCGCGTCGGGAACCAGAAATTCAGTCTTGCTTTTTCAAATTCTATGTTTCTATCGACCAGAGTTAAAATACTTCAGGTTCTAAGTTAAACAGGTATTTTGTATTATCAAACACGTTATAATAATATGTTATATTTATATTGTATTTCATAAACCATGTTGTAAAATTTAAAAATGAAAGGTTATACGAGTATATAAGTATAAATGGGAAAGTGATGCACTGGAATTTGCGTAAATACTTTTTAATTCATTTTGTAACGATTTACAAATGTTTTAAGTATCAACGAAATATGCTCATAAAAGCAAAAGTCATTCTTTTTTTCTTTTTCAATAAAACTACTACCTACTGGATATAAGTCTTTTGAGTCATCTTCCATTTTATAAATTAAATATAAAACATTTTTTGTTTATGTAAATAATATTTAATTAAAACAATAAAGTTTGCATTCAAAGAAATAGAAATATAAATAGACATTCTCTTTACTTTTATAATATTAGTATAATTACATGTTAGTTGGTATTTTCCTTTGTTTTGAAATAGAACCTAACATTGAAAATACTTTTTTAAAATAACAAATAAAACGTTATCCAGTGGAACTCTTTTTTTGTTATTAATGAAATCGTAAATACGTGGTGCGTACCTAATATCACGTTAAGCGACTGTTGTTGATGTTATCAACAAAATTCCTGCTGCTTGTCGGTTTCGTATTTTTTTAACAATAGCCTCAACAACACGTGTTCCGTCAGCCGGAACCGCCCTACAGTATTAACATATTGTTACCGTGTGTCTAAAAACCTTTTTAAAATTGTGACATGACAATGATGCGTTAACATTCTGACAATGCGCCGTTAAAGGCAAAATGGGAAGTGAAGTCCATTTGAGTTCGTGGTGCCTATTCTTGTCTGATCGTCTCGACAGTACCGGTTGTTTATTTCGGTAATGCTTAGTCACAACGGAACTTGTTGCCGTTTACGTAATTTTTATTAATGATATCTTCAGCAAAACTCATTTGGGGTTGCGTGTGCCTGTAATTTGTTTGTGGGCCGGAGCATAATTGTACGTAAAACGGTTTGCAGCTAAAATAGCATATTCGTGTGGTTTTGTGGCGTAAAGTAATTACAAATATAAATATATTAAGTGTGTCAATATAGTCATAATAAGTTATACACTCAATTGTACCCGGTCAAAGAACTGTTTTAAGATTCACACAAACATACATAATCTATCTATATATATGATAGAGGTATACATAACTACGCTATATAGCGTAGTATAGATAACTTCTTATAAGTAGGCGAAGATAAATACTTAAGTACTTTTTCTCCTCTGGTTGTCAATTTATTTTCTTGTTCTTTGTAGTCACTATTGACGATTTTTAGTGTTACAACTAAACAAATGAGACATTTTTATCCATACAATCGACGACTCGAAGGCTTTACAAGAATCTATTCGTCATACATCAAGACCCTTACAACTATTAACCTGTAATAACTGTACACTCTTTGGCAAAAAACCCTCAATAATATTGAAACTTAAAAAAAATATAGTTGAATTTCGTATCTTTAGAACTGCGTGTTTCTCAAAATAACATAAGTACTTGTATAAATTTAATTTTATTAACTACATTCAGTTGAGATCGATCGTAAATCATGTATCGTACATAATATCTCAATAAATACATATTAAATATTTTGTCACGCTACAACTTACGATGAGAGAAGTTTAAACCTATTCTATTACAAAATTTAATTCCATTTTTATCGTCATTGCCTCCTACGCTCACCGAGCGACACTACTATTATGGAAGCATGTAAGCTATAATAATTTAATGCGTAGCCAGCCCATTAAAAAGCATTCAGTGCGTCTCTCGTCACACTCTGACTGGCGTTGTGTTCAATGCACAAGGTAAGATGCAAATAAAAGAAACACGTATCCCTTGATTACCATTTTATATAAAAAATGTTGTCTTACAATGGCTTACATGTCACATATCTTCTTTCAATTATTTTAAAGAAGTTAATTATCATAATCTTGGTGATATACCTTGAGATAAGATTTCGATTTTATTAACGCCCACGATATGACGATTGAATGCATAATTTGGTCTTATATGCGTTCCTAATACCCTTATAAGGATAAAATGTACTTAATGCACTATGAGAGCTGATATTTATTGGGAAACAATTTAACATGTAATAGAATTTTAGTAATCTGAACCATAAATGGGTTTAGAATTTCAATTTTATTTTGTACTGGCTTTTGCCCGCGGTTTCGCTTGCGTTAATGTATATTTGATCAACATTACAAGTACATTTTTCTGGATAAAAGGTAACCCTATGCTCTTTTTAGTACCCCTAACAACGTAAATGCACATTTTCATAATGATTAGTTGGGTACTTTACGCGTGAAAACGTAACACAAACCTACTTTCACATTTATAATATTATTTAGGATGATTATTTGAAGGAATTGTAGCCACTAGAACTAAGATCATGTGATATATACATACATACATGACTATATCATATGTTTCATTCCACATTAATACCAACACATTAAGTTATAGTTATACTTAGATTCAAATGAAATGAATTGGCTTTTGAGTTGCTATCTACTATTAAATATGAATTAGCTACCAACTTTAATCCAAATGCTTATATATTCGAGTAAATGATAGAATAAACCTAATGTCATTCCTTTTTGAAAACATTGATTTATTAAAGTTGAAAAAAATAATTCCGAAACATAATCAAATCAAACAAATCAATGTGCGTAAACGTTTAGCGTACATTACACTCTCAAGTGACTCTAATGGAACACGTTGGCCACAAAATTAAATACCACCTGTAGTTTAGTGATCCAACACATTCAATAATTACAGTGGGCTTGACTCTAATGTCCCTCTATCGGTACAATTTATCGTCCAAATTATTTATTTGAATTTAAATGCGTATTACCTTATAAAATCGAAACGGGTTCCGTGCCACAACGATTTGAATATTTATCGGTTTTTGTTTACTTAATATAATGAAATTAAAATATAAATAACATACATACGGCTATATTGATGAACTAAAATTACACTTAATTATAAGATAATCATGGAGAAAATGTTATCTTGTGTGGGCGTAAACACCAGCTAGGTGGTTATTATTGTATCAGTATGCAATATCAAAAGTTAATGGATGGTCGTCCGCCGGTTCAGTGCTCTTGGAAAATTAATTTAAAGTGCATGGGAGTGGTGGTAATTACTAGCAAGCAGCTATTAAGGCGATAAACAAACGAATTACTCGACTATATCTACATGTATCTGAGACCCGCATCGTACAAACTGAAAAGAGATATGTGACAATTAAATTTGTTTATTTTTTTAACCTCTATGTTATATACTTATTTAAATAAGGGTAATATGAAGTTTATTTAAGGATATATTGGAAACTATTTTGGTCGTTAAAATAATGCAAATAAAAAATATATTTTTTCATGTTACATACAATTTATAAGCATTTTTATATATATTTTTTGTTATTTGTGTGAAATTCTTAGCTATGATTCTCTTCCAAATTAAATATAGATTGTACTGTCATCATACACTCGATATTTTTAATATGTCGGACATATTAAAAGAAGCCTCTAGTGAACTTTATCACAGAATTCATCGACACTGTTTTACAAGTAAAAAGAGCAGAGAAAAGCATCTATGAAACTATAGTACGTTGGTAAGGTGTTTTGTATTGCACGCTTGACTAACTACCACCCTCAAATTAAAATAATTATAAGATTGAAGCTCACGTCGATCGATTTACTTCTAAGCACAATACCTACGATCCATCCTCACTATAATATGTTTTTTTTTATAGGTTTTAGAATGTTCGATTACAATTTGACCTGATGCTAAATAACCATAGGGTACGAGATGGTAACACGCTTTCTAAAGAGAGCTGGCTCTCAAGTGCAGTTGCCAGATAATACATAGAAATGCTCGGTGACAAATTTTCAACTTGGTAGTGGTATCCAGCCAGGCGCATTTTAGATAAAGGCCAACGACTAACTTATGGTTTCTTCTTTGGTGTATGGTTTCTTCGTGATGATTTCCTTTGCCGAAAGCTCAGGTTCATTGTAAGGAACACAGCTACCATTACGTCAATGATGATTTATGCAAAAATGGAAAAGCTTGTAAAAAGAGTATGTTATCAACAATACTGAAAATACTGGACCTCTCTACGCTTCTTTTATAAAATAAATTTGCATATTTCAAACAGTGAATGTGTTATTATTATTTCCCACTCTATTGCGAATTGTAAGGCTGCTTTGTTTACGGTATGTAAAGATTGAAAACACGAGATTGGCCACGCCCAGCACTGATTACCGGCTCCGATTGGCCAGAATGATTCTTTGTTGCACACCGCTTTTTTAAATTCCTGGATCTTTTTTTGTTCTCGAAATACACAAAAATATTCGGTTATTTTAAAGGTACAAGTACTTTTAGATAATATTTCATCGGATCCCTAGTATATTATATATGAAAGTTTTCTTATACGTGGCTGATCTCAAGGTTGACGTTAGCTGTGACGCACGTGTTTGTAAATACGAGACCTTAGTGAAACGTTTTACAAATCCTAGTTATCACATTATAAGTATTCAAAACATATCATACACATACAGGATACATCACAAAAAAGCAGGAACAGTGTTCCGAAAAACGGACGGTTGGTAGCCCCAGGTTAGGTCTGTAGCTCGCTTCTATTATCCATTAAAGGTTTAAACGCGAAATATAGAAAAAGTTAACAAAATACGTTTGTTTTACTGCCTGAATGGATTCTATAAGCTTGTATTGTTATAGGTGGCGTTACGTAAAAATGTGAATTTAATGGTTAGCAATAGTTAATAGGTCTTTTAACAATATTTCTTACTCAAAATCGTTATATAAACTTTAATTAGTTATTCATTGACGTCTTAAATGGCTGTCAGATTAAACAACAGTGGACCCAGTGTGTAATGCCTGTTTAACACGTTAAGTAACAAGATGGCGGTTGTTTATCATGAGACATTAATTTGGTTAGTACTTTTGAAGTTAATTATCGTTATATGTCACTAAATTAATTATTTAAATATTGATATATATGATAATAATCATTTCTTACATGCATTCCGTACTAATATACAGGAACCTAGGTTAATGTTAGTCCCATACCTGCATGACGAAGCTTCGGCTACTTGTCATGCTAAAACCAAATGTTAAAGGTAATTCCAAAAATGACTCAAATATACGTTTGCACACTTTTGTTATTCCAATTAACTCGAATGCTGTTATTAATTCTAAATTAGGGATTTCAAGTTTATTTGAGATACGTAGAAAGCACGGGCTCCGTTATCGTCTATCGTCACGCGGCTCGATTTTATTATTAATGTAATGTAATTGTTTATTTTAAAGAAGATATATGAATATCGAAATAAAAATATTTTAAATAACGTCAGTAGGAAACCGGTAAACCTTATCAAAGATTAAATGGTCTGCATTATCTACTATTTACTTTCATATTTATTATCTTTTTTCGTACAATACTTGTGCTAATGAAGGTACTATATAGCACATCAATTTGGGAATTAAACAGAGGCTCATACATCAATCTCACCCTACACGTAAGACGGTTTCATAATTTATCAGCCAGTTAAATGATTCGTGGCTGATCATATCGCGTGTAGCACGCATACTTTGACCCAACTGTAATCGTATATTTTATTTAGAAATTGTGATTTTCTTGTCCTATTGTTTATTATGAGCAAAAGAGAACTAAAGTAAGATACTATTGGTCTTGAACAAAATTGAATTGTCTACTTTTATTACATTATTTTTTGGTTTTATAAACTTATGATGTTTGCCCACAATCTCATGATTTGAACCAAAGTGGTGATCATTAAATCTAGGAAGCGATTGGTTGTCACAAGTATCATATATTATTGAAAGGAGCTTGGCAACTTGACTTAGAATGCTAGTTAAATACACAAACAAACACTAGACAATAAACTAACATCACTCTATGACTTCTTCACGTTATTTTTTTATATATAAATCAAAGATCTATTGTTGGTTTTTTTTTCGATCTGACTACACTGTTGGTCTGGCAAGGCCTCTACAGTTTCACCGGACTACTACGGGGAGCACATAAGGCACTCATCCGATTTTATATAGAGCCATCCATTGTAGGATATTAACGTACATCGAACAATATCCATTCTAACTACGCCAACATTGAGTAGTCATTGCTTCTTTTTGTCTACAGGTAAATGAAAAGTACTGATTAAGGATTTTGTTTTTAAAATGGTGTTATTCCAGATTCTAATAGATGCTGACAGATTAGAATTCACTATATGGAATAGTTTTAAAGTAAGATTTTTGTAATAAAACATATAATCTAATTTACTAGGTGAACATTGTAATAAAAAACTAGCCAACATTTCTGTTATTGTATTATAATTTTAATATTAGAATGTATATAACAAAATTCAAAACAATATTCAGGCTATGATCATTTCATATCAGAATCATAATATTCATTTTGAATCCAAAAGGGTCACTTATGAATGCCAATAAGCTACGACGAGCCTGAATACCTTTCAAACGATATTGATGCAATGTTATTCTAGGGGCGTCTTGGCCAGTCCCATTTCATTACCAAACACATCAGCATACAATGACATATGAACGTGCAAAATATTTGATTCATTGAATAGACTCGACGCTCATAAAAAAAGTTTTTGCGTGATGCATTATGGTAGGATAGGTTACATGGATCATTTTTGGAATAATTTGCCAAGAAAAATACTATTTTAATTTTAGGCTACAAATTTCCAAATGAAAAGATTAGCTTAGTAACAGTTTACATTTTGAAATAGTTTTGTTCAAGTAATTTTCATTTAGAATTAGCAATAGCTTAAATGGAAGCTTTCACTTCGAACAGTTAACTCTGCACTTTTCCCTGGCTTGTGCTTATATTTCTCAAATGCTGCATCGCTGTATTTACTTATGCTGTATACGTTTCAACTTTGGTATTAACCATTCGAAAATTCAATATATAGTATACTTTATAGTTTAGCATTTTACCACAATCTCGTCTGATATTAAAATACAATGTGGTCTAAGATGTTAAACACATTAAACTTAGAAGAGACTGGCTCTCAATTGCAGCTGTCGGAATACACCAAGAAATGCTTGGCGACAGATTCTCAAGTTGAGGACTAGCAACTTTCATAGCGATGTTTTCCTTCACCGAAAGCTCCGAATCAGTTGCTAGAATGCGAAACTCCGCGGAACATATTCTTTGTTATTCGTGCGAGATGTTAAATAGTAATTTTTGTTCAACACGTCTTTTATACAATTGCAAATATATCGCTGATGATTTATGTTTTATCAAGTAATATTGGTTTTTTCAATTTGAAGTTTGAATCGATTATAGTTCAATGATAGCATTTTCAGATATCGCATTGATCTACGTCGGTTCGAATGCTTCCGAATGAGGCGGAGCTTCGGTAAAGGAAAACATCGTGATGAAATTTTTGATGATGGTAAGGTTTTTTCTAAACCTGCCTGGCTAGCTATCACTTTCAATTTAAAGAAATGACCTGACCTACTCAGTACACCAGTGTTCCGTTAACTGCACTTTCGGGCCAATTTTCTTAGTTTGCGTGTTGCGTTTTCAACCCACATGGTCACTTAATATCAGATGAGATTATTATGAAACTCTAAAACATACGAAGCATAACAACATAAAAATACATAATATAACATAGATATTACTGTTCTGACTGTAAATTTGCCTTTAAGAATACTATACACGTTCACAGAGAGAGTAATTCAATCGGTCTCTGTTTTTAATAAACCATGTACGCAAATTTTTCAGGAGAAAAGAGAAAATTGTCCTGAAATATATGTCAAGGAAGTTACTCTTTTCTATATTTTGTTTAATATATAAGCTTTATCCTCTTTATTGGCTATTACTTTGCTTAGATACAGACTAGTTTACGCCAAAATTTATTTCAAATTAGACGGTTGATGTCCTTTAGGAACCTAATAATAAATAACTTAAATGTTTATAGTAAATAAGTTAATTTTAAGAAAAGTCATAAAAATATTTTTATAAATAATCTGCTGAATCATGATCAGGATATCCCAAGGATTCTTGATAAAATTATTAGCAATATTCTGGCATGTCAGTCAAACATGTTGTTTCACGTTTTTCAAGGGTACAAAATCCTAACCGTTTTACGATGATAATTTTTACATTAAATTAGAAAGGTATCATGACATTAAATATATTTTTTTCAGTGCTTATTATTGTTTTTGGTGAGGAACGCTTCAATTATCAAAATGCTTATCGTTCGTTTTAAGTTGAAATATTTTATGGAGTATTAAAAAAAAACAAAACTAGCTTTAATTCGCGGCTGCGTTTGCGTTAATGTAAATTTGATCTGTTCTTCGGGAATAGTATTTTTGGATAAAAGATACACTATGTCTTTTTCTGTGTCTCTAAGAACGTGCAAGCAAAATTTTATGACGACCTGTTGACTAGTTAAGGCGTGAAATCGTAACTAATACTACAAAGACAAACTCACTTTCGCATTTGTAATATTAGTTAGGACAGTAAGTATGGTTTTCTTTATACGAAATTGCTCATCTTTATATTCTGCACGCCTTGTATATAACTAAATTTATAACGCAAATTCACTCTCTAAATTATTAATACATTCAATATCGTCTATACGACGCGACGCAGACCGAGAGCTTATACATATTTAACAAGTCTATATCGTTTTTAATAAAGACAATGAAATGTCTTGAGGTGGAACAGAATCAATTCAGGCTTCGCGTAGAAACCGTAACAATTATTCGAATCGTTGAACGCAAATCTATTCATTGGATGTTTTGCGATCATGTCAGTTTTGCGTCGTTCTAGAAAAAGTAAAATATAACATAACTCAGACGTATTAGGAAAGTGGGCGTTCTGAAGAGAGAAAACCTCTCTCCGCGATAAGTAAAATTAGATTAGTCTAGAAGACTTCTCTGAGAAATGGCTCGAATTTTATATAGAGCTTTACTTTGTGAATTTTCCGACGATATATTAAATAAACGGATGCGTGTTGTCGTTCGTTATTAGTACCTACTCTTGTTGAGATAAAAGTAGAGTAAATAGAAATCAAATTTCAGATTACAATATTATATAAGTTTGATAAATTTTATAAAAGTTTTCTCCGTATTTTAATATATTTGATGTAGTTATTATTATGTGTACATTCTAAATGTGTAAAATTATAGATTGATTAGATGAAAAAAATTAAGAAAAATTATGTATATTTATTATTCAGCAACAAGATGGATTTATTAATAGTATATTAAATGAATATAATGTGTTAATTCTTTTTTATATTAGAACCAAAAGTCTACGAAGTGTAAACTAATAAAATAATCGAAATCTATCTAATACTTTTTGCATAATATACACAACGACATACATATATCAGTCCATTTATATAGATAAAGGATTATATATGTGTTTTAACAACAAAAAAAATGGTGTAAATGATAAGAAATACCTCTTCAATCATAATAATAATCAGTTGGTGACTCACAAAAAGCTATAGTTTGTAGTTAAAACCGAGCAGACACGGGTTTAATTTGTTTAGTAATAAAAAAAAACCCGCAAATGGGTTTGAGGCCTATAATAAAAACGGAGATATGGCTATAGTGGGATCGAGAAATGAATTTAGATTAGAGGTTAACGCCGCCTAAGTGTGGGTTCGGCGCGTCACCTGTGCTTGAAAAAAACAGTGAGTAAAAAACTAGCGGATGGATGGGCACTTCTTGTCACTCTGACCAGCCATGTTTAATGGGCCTGCGTCATTGGGTCAGTTTATTACAAATTTTAATACATAACAAAAACCTGATTTATACTTAACTGTTGATCTTTTATTGGATCAAAGTACTTTTGTATACAATTCGAAAGAAAAAAATATAATTTTATCAGTTACTTTTGTGTTTATATTTCATGTTTTATTTAATAAATCATCTATTTATTACGTAGAAAAATACAGCGAAGTGCTAAATTGTACTAATGTATTTACACAATAAAAATACGACTTCACGGCAATGACCATACACTGAAAGTCTCAGATACGGAAAAGACACGACAAAGGCTACTATACCCACGGGAATGTATTTATATATGTACTATCGGGAATTCGGTGTCGGTGCGATCACAGTACGCTACAGTATTGGTCGGTGACGGAACGGTCTTAGGACGTTATTTGATACCATTTTATTTAGAATATATTTGGAATAAATAAATAATGACCATATTTACAGATAGCGTTTGTAGATTCTAATGATTCCTATAATTCACTTGCCATGGAATACACTAGTGATATAATAGGAATAGTAACAGAATACAATGAAACTTTAACAAAAACAATTTTTTCTGTTTTAAACAACTAATCTGTAAAAAGATTACACAAATTGTCATACAACCTTTAAATAGTTTCATACAAATCAGCTGACGAAAATCATTTTTTTAAAGCTTTCGAAAGCTGCTCGTTTTAGTACATCTCGTAGAAAAGTCAATAGATGGTGCTTCATTACATGATCTCTCAAAATATGATGTAGGCATGACCTCAGTGTCAACTACTTTTCCTATGACCGAGCTTAACGTTGCTATCTCATGTGCTATTCACTAATGTGTTATTCTTTTATATTCCCAATTATACAAATAAGCCAAGTTACAGGTACAGTTAGTATCTAATATGTTTAAATATTCAACACTCCGGCACAGAAGAGACAATTATTCTCTTCACATAAAAGTTAATCATGTGCGGAGATCAACGCCACGACCTCTCGGTTCAATAATAGGGTTTATTAATAAAACCACGAGGGCTATTACACAAATTTTATTTTTCTCAACCCGTGTAAGTTAAAAAATGAATATATTCTTGTTTTGATGTCATTTTGGCTACTGAACTTTTTTATTAATTTATTAGTAGACTACATTAGTCAATATATCGGTGTAATTCAGGAACTACTAAAAACCATTTTCCGCCTTTATTATGTTTCTCTTCACCCGTATTCGTAACTTAAATCATGAATTTGAGATCAGACAGTAGTATTTTACACAAAAACTTACATCCTTCTAGTACTATCTATTCGAATATGAATTTGTTCGTTTGTCATGCTTTCATGCCGTGAGTACTTCTTATCCAGAAACAATACTGCCTACGAGGGATATGTCAATCTATAGGTGAGCGAAACTGCGGGCAAAATCTAGTTATAAATAAAACCATTCAAAAACTGTGAATACCATTATGTTGATATATACTGTAATACACTAGTGTATATAATCTCTCTATATAATTTAATATTGGTTTTTAAATAGAAATCAAGGTAGATCTACACTAAACGATCTGGATAGAGAATCTTTATTCCGGTGCATCGAAACCGGTTTTTATGAAGAACAGTTCCAAACATGGACTGTCTAAGTCAAGGTTGTCCTATAGCAGATTACAGAGTACGAGTGACATTTTAAGTTAGATTAGCCCCTGCGCTGATTTTTTAAGACCCAAATCTCAAAATGGCGGATTTTTTTTTTTATTTCACAACATTGTAAATTTCATGGTTTAGTAAAAAAGTTCGTAGAAATTAAAACATATTTTAAAAATACATTTTACATAATTATTACAATTTACAATACATAATTAGTTATTTTCCAAAGTTTTATAATAAATCGGGTATTTTTAAGCTTATGCTGTCAACAGTCTGTTGACCTGTGCCTTATGAGGTATACACTCGTTTGTATGGAACTTATTTTTTTATGGTTTTGGATAGTGAAGGAGTTAAAGATAAGTTTAATTTATTTTATTTTTATTGTGTTACTAAACTAAACATGACAATAATTTATATTAATATATATAATAAAAATAATATATGTTAATAATATTACAATTATTCTTGAACGTAAACATTTAACTATATCGTTGTAATTATTTGTAATAAATATTTTTTGTTTTGTAAAAGCAATACTTTTGTTGTATATTTATGTGGATTTAGAGGACACAGGATGTAGCTAAGATGGCAACCCTGAGTGACGGAAGGTTTATTAACCAGTTATAGTTACAGTGGGTTGGACCCGTGACTAAACACAGGCCCACGCTTCGAACTTATGTTTTGAATTATGTCTTGTCCACGCCGCGCCGCGCTGCGTAGCTCTGTGATGGACCGACGAATTTCGGAAGCAATTATCATCCATAATTAAATTTAACGCACGATTTACATAGACGCTACGTTATGCGGTGAAAAAATTGAATTTTTACTATGTCTTTAAATTGTATTTTAGATGCTAAAGTGATTGTAATGATATAGATTGTTTCATATATAACAATTATAGAGATCACGTTAAAAATTGTATATTTTGATTGAAATTACTTTTTAGTTCAAATCTTGTTTTTTTTTGTATACTTTATAGAGACAGGCTCTCAAGTACAGCTGCCGGAACACACCAACAGGTGCTTGGCGACAGATTGTCAACTAGAGGGTGGTAGCTAGCCAGGCGGACTTCAGAAAAAGGTCTACCACCACGCTATGGTTTCATAACGATGTTTTCCCCCACCGAAAGCTCCGACTCAGTTGCTAGGATTCGACGCTATGTCCGAACGCACTATGAACTGAGCCATCATCGCTTCGCTATTAATAAATAAATTATAATCTAATTCAGGGACATTAAAAACTTCAAAAAATTCATATCACACATTAAATCAGTGCTTGAAATACTATTTTAAATGTTACTATATACCACACCAGTAAACATGTTTTTAGTGCGACATCATATATGGATTGAATGTATCACATTTATACAATTATGACACATAATCTCCGTGGAATGTCAAATTAAGGTCATACGGTTACTGGGGAAATTCAGCTGTGTTTAAATAAAAACCCTATGAATTCTGCCTCAATCGAGATCAAGATTTATTTTCAAACATTAACATCATAGTCACAATTCGTATTGCTTTAAGATTAATCGCTGTCCTAGATGGTGAGGCATGGGTAAGCTTTAAAATAATTAATTAATGGAAAAATAAAGTATTCGTTTAAAAAAACCTTAACCCACCGATTTTTCTCCGGAATTGAGATAAAAACGTATTATCTAACGTGTTAAAACTAATGATGTCCACTTTGACATTCATTAGTTACGTGAAATACCACTCTTAACTAGGAATAAAAGTCGACGCATAAAAGCTCGTTAAAATCACTTCGTGTACGACCCTGAATAAAAGTTTGGAACATTCCTTTTTTTAAGGTAAAAAAGAGAGCAGGAAGTGGAGCGTATTTAATCACTACAAAACTCGGCAGCCATTTTTTCATCAGCCGGATTAATATTAAATTTGATTCTATTAACATAATATAATAAATCTTTAGAGGCCCGAGGGGATGACTTTCGAAGTAATCTTGAGACGAGGTCAGACCGCTTTAGGTTAATAGGTTCATGTGTGTATTTGTAATAATTGCGTATAAAAACTTGATATTTCAGTGTAACGGGAAGTCTAAATCCGTTTGTTTTAAAAACAAGATAAAAATTTATGCATTCATTTTGCAACACAATAAATTACACTATAATGATAAAATATTATAATAATGTACGTAATTTGTGATATATGGAATTTAAATTAAATATTTGGGAAGATTATTCCAATATTTGGTCGCAATAAGTTTTTTATTATTCTTTGTAAAACTAAACCAAAAAATCAAAACCAAATAGCAAGAGGTTTGTGTAGACAAACTTTTACAAGAATTCATATGAAGCGAGGTAAAATTAAAATGTCTCCACTAGCCAATGTAACAAGCGCTATGGAAATAAAATTTAGTCTGCCTCTTTCCTTATATTACGATGTATCAAATATACACGCAGTTCACATGATATTAGGTAGCTGCTAGTAAGGTACGTGTCGTCTATGATGACTATATACAATCAACGTTTAAAAGATCACAGTCCTGAGGCCAACCAAAATTAACTTACTATTTTTGTGTATTCAATTTCAATACTACGTCCTATCGGTTCTGAATATAGCGGTACGAGCACTGCTGCTTCACAGCGGAAGTAGGTGTCTCTTGCAGTCGAATCTTGCTCAGGTTCTATTACTCTTCATAATCAAATAATACCTTATTTTATATAAAACGTCAAAGCCTCACCACACCAATGATTCGGAATATAGTCATCGAGAAGAACATGCAAAAAATCTGATCGGGTTTATCTTTCGTTCATATACGTTGGATTTATTAAAACAATACAACGACATTTTGTTCTCGGCTCTTAAATATCATGTTCAGTTTTATTAAACTGATAAAACTAGTTGTCACATACCGATTACTTAAAATTATTACAAAACAACATAAAACACATAAAAACACTGTCAAATAAACCTACGATCATAATTCATTTATTATGCTGCTTTAAAATATATCAACGAGGATATTGCTGATTCATCATTATTTGCAGTTAATAATATCGATTAATACAAAACTGTGGTCTGCCTTTTCGATATTGTGGTAATTTCATACACGTTTATAATAAATGTAAAAATAGTTATACTAGATAAAGTTTGCTTTTGTAGAAAGTATAACGTTAACTCGAAGTTTGGGAAAAATTACTTCTACTTAATTTCAGTTTCACATTTGTCATTTTTATTAAGATATTATAGTCAATAAGAAACTCTAAAAATATAAGAAAAGTTGAAAAGAATGAGTAACTACGTTTAAAAATGAATACTTTTCGCATTTCTTCTATGTTTGCTAGACTTTTCCATATCAAACCCAAAACGTAATCTCCCATCGTATAGCCATACAACTGCTTCTGATGATGACGTTTAAAATCCACTACATCTTGTTGGAATAACGCTGCTTCTTCAAAATAAGCACACATCATTTCTTTGAATTTACCAATGTGAGCATATAACATATACACAATAGAACATTAAGAACATTCTACAGCTCGAAAGCTTTAACAATTTTATAATTCGCAACTCTGTTATTTTCGAGAAATCTATAACCTATTGTTTTAAAACTATCTTAGGACATTTTGTGAGTATTCAATCGCTAACTATGTATATTTCGATATTTATCAATATTTTTTCATTTCTCGTACGACGAAAATACACGCTGTCACTTTTGGTATACGTGATTTGGGTGACAACTTAATCAAACATAGAAACGCTCCATAATCTTGACTAAAAGCATTTATGAATTAAACATAAATTTATAAGCAACTACATTTTGTTCGCAGCTTCGCTCGCATTAACATACAGTTTGCCTTTGGGATTAGTTTTTTTGTGTCCTTTTTTGTACTCCTGACCACGTATCAACGTATATGCAAAATGTCATGAGGACCAGCCGAGTTATTACGGCGTAAAACCGTAACAAACAAATTAATCTCACATTCGTATTTATAACATTAGTTGCGATTAGCATTACTTAGGATAAGATAGAAGTATCAATACATATTTAGGCTCTATGCGGCTTCTCATTTCACATTAGGTATTTCTGGTACGAAATACATTTCTGAATTCGTGAGGCACACATGCCGGTCCACATGTGCCTCTCTTGAACTCTTATATGTATAAATAGCTAGCTGAGTTTAGCTTAGACAGATTCGCGGTGTTGCATTCAAGGTAATAGCTCAAACCGACGCGATATTCGGCCACATTGGCAACCTTGTGCTTGTTGCCGAGCGACAAAATTCTTTAAGCGCTCGTCTAAGTAGTTCGATAAAGGATCATCACAATCAGGTCACCCGTTTGTAATACTATCCGTCCAGCTTCTAGGATTCTTTGTCAGTGTACTAAAAATAAATACAAACTTTATAAATAAGTAATTAATATTTTTGTTGTCATTCGCGATATAAGGATTCAAAATTTATCAATTTAAATAGAAAGTGAAAAAATAAAATATAACTTTGGACTGTCTAAAAACATTTATTTCAATGCAATTTACTTTACTATGTAAGAGAATAAGTTAGACTTTCCTTTCTCGCCTACAATTTCGTATTACGTTCTCATAGCACTAGTGATTTCATAAAATTTATAGTATGTAATTACATAGTAGTTCAGTTTATGCTCACAATATAAATTCACATTAGGCCTTACATTTATGGACTTAGGATTTTCTGTTTGCTAAAAAATTCATTTTATTGTTTATGGCATTTTTTAGTTTTGCATGTACTATGGACTGCTAAAGCTTATTTTTTTTAAATATTTGATATCACTCCACCAACACTTGGAACTTCATAAATTTTTTGAAAATATGATACAACAGTGGATTATTAGACCATCGGTATCATGCAGCTACGTTATAATATCTGTATAAAGTAAGAAGAATCTATTCTACTTATAATCTAAGTCTTAGTAATTATAGCGTGAAACCTGAATACGTGGGATCTCTAGGGACAAGTAAATTCTTATAGTTAAAGAGTTATAACAATATATTCACGTACACACATTAATTATCTCGCTACCTTATTATTTCATTTCTAATTTTATTAATGAATTTGATGTGAAAATTAGGCTATAAACAATTTTAACTTAAAGTTTCAGTCTTCTTGGTGTATTCTTTTGAAACATTTTAAGATTACTTTAACATTGTTATAGGTATATCAAAATGTCTAAGTAATAAGTCTACAAAAAAAGTGTATTAGTTTCACTAAAAGAGTTTTTTTTGTTACAAAAGGGTGGAACTTTAGATATATAATTATACATAAATTCATAACTGGGAATAAGTTATTATATAATTTTAATTTTTAACCAACTTAGAAAGATGAAACAGTTACATAAGTATTTTACTTATACAGAGGTCTCACTGTACGAAGTTGTTTATCATATAATTGTGTTAAGTATATAGTATTTAGACAAAATGTTAATCTGAAAGAATAAAACTTATATTAACAATTGTACATTTTAAAATGTAAAATAAATTACAAATAGAGAATAAGTTATTATATCACGTTTCTTTAGAATCAATTTAGGTCTGACTGATGAATATTAATAAGTATGTTATATTAAAATCACCATTAATATGTAATAGGATATTATAATTAATTAATAAATAGAAACGTTACGAAACAAAATACGCGCAACAATATCTAGATTAAATCATAGTCAGTATACCTATATTTTACATTATAAAAGTGTTAGTACATTAGGTATACTTTTTTAGATAATAGGCATAGGTATTTCTGTAGAGATGAAATATATTCTTCATAGTATGTGTTCTATAATATGATTCATTCTGATTAATAACATACCTACATTTTGAATACGATTAAAATTTCTTTTAAACCATTACGATCTCACGAATTCATTTAAAAAAGGCTCAACTGTTACAGTACCACCGCTGTATTAATTTTTATGGCAAAAACAATAAATAATTTCCTTGATATAGAGAAAATGTTCGAGTGTTTTTATAACAGAATATATACCATTAATAATTTCAACACTGAGGGTAACGGCGTTCAGACCATAAATATCTCTTTAATGGCAAAGTTTGCAGTATTTCTTTAACCATCTACATTACTTTTATAAAAACAATAAAATATTATTCGCGAGTTCACACGACTCGATACGACTACATAGATAGATGACTGACTTAGGTAGTTTATCGTTTACAAGGAAAAATAAATCATTATGCACTACATTAGAATAGCTTTTACGATTACGGAATGCTCCAACATCCAGTGAGTTGTGTTGTTAAGATAGACGGACGAATGATGCATTCACTACACCGACATGGCGACGCGACCGTAACAAGGACATGGCTAAAATTAAACCACACACTACATTATTTGAGATAAGAAACGTCCGGTACTCACCGCAGTGGTTATTTTGATCGTTCATCCACATTTCACATGTATGAAAATTTTCCATATTTCGTATTTAGTACTTTTCATGAAATATAATAACTTAAGTATTTTTATTGTACCGGAAAGTTCTTTAGCTCCATTGTGATTGGAAACTCAATGAAATGAAGAAAATACATTAAAAAGGCACAATATTATACATTTATATATTTTAACGTGCGATAGAATGAGATAAAATGCATTATACAGGGTTTCTTATATTCGCGGTACCCTCATTGTATACTGTATTATCTAATACTTGTTTTGGTCCGAGCGTTGTATGTGTGTATGTTTTACGTTTGTTAGTACGTATGTGTACACTTTTTGAAGATTTACATCTATCGCGTGTGAATTAGACACATGTTCTACTTTTGATTAAGAGGACCACTGTCTTGTTTTTGTTAAAAAAACGTTTCTCATCATAGGGCTTTGCATTTTAACAGATAATTTAAGCAGCACACTTCCGACTTGGCGACACTTCCGTTCGTGGTTAATGAGACCGATCCAGGAGAGGATCCTTCAACTGTACTCTTGACAAGTCAAAATCAAAATCAAAAATACTTTATTCAGTTTAGGCCCTGAGAAGGCGCTTATGAACGTCAAAGTTACCACCGGTTCGGAAAACAACCCAGTTATCGAGAAGAACCGGCAAGAAACTCGACCTGGTTTATCTTTTCATTAACATATTATAACTCACATTTTTAAAACATAGTTAAGTGTACATACCTTCGGCTGGACGGAGGATGGATGACCGCATAAGTGTTTTTCCTTAAGTAGTTGAAACCAGGTAACGTCCTGCTTTGGCTGACTTTCATGAATTAGGCGACACCATTTAGCACGGTCCTCACCTAGCTTTTCCCATTGGCTGCTTTGGGTATTAAACACAACGATGTCAGGCTTTACGCAATCCTTAAAGCGAAGCATAGGACGCCCAACACACCTCTTTGTATTTGTACTCTCTCCGAGCAGAATTTACGTTAGCAAACGAGTCTGCTCCATTCGATGCACGTGCCTCACTTAATGTAGACTTCGCTTTTTGAGAATAGCGGTATTACTAGGAAACTTCCCCTAATCTAAAACAGACTAGTTTGTCACGTGTTTGTAAGTCCTAATATATTAAAATGCGTTTCTTTGTGATGAACAACTTTTAACTAGGATTCCATTAAAAAACCCATAAAACGACTCCGCGGCTATTTGCACCACAGCCAGTTAAATATAAATACGCAAACAACTCTATTTTACAGATATATTTTAATGTGTATGACACGAAGTTTCATCATATTGATTTATTCCATCATAACAGCAACATTTTTATTCAGATATTGAATTCCAAAACAAATTAATATTTGTTGGATCGATTCGAGTATCGAACAGACACATATCAAATACACTTACACATAAATTCATATATCCACAAGAACACACACACACACACACACAGTCAAACCTGGAATGCGCTAAGTTGAATGTATCGTAATACTATTAATTAAATACATTTAACAAAGTCGGGTTTGTTCAAACACTTATAACTCAAGAACGGCTGTACCGATTTTCATTATATTTGACTTTTTGAAATTGTCTTTACCCCAAATAGCAGAATAACTATGAAAATGTCATATATCACAATGTGATTCACTGAAGATAATAAACCAGGAAGTGATCCATGCAACAAAATATGCAGCATCGACAAAGGATATTTCTTACTGATACGCTATTGAAAGTATTTGTAATTTTATTAAGTTTTTATATATTATAGTAATAAACTATTGAACTTATTAAAGTTTTGGCAATCCTCTTAAGATGTTAATAAAAACCATAATTTAAGTTTGGCTAAAAATTAACATGACATTCATTAACTGTTAGGCGGTACGAAGTTCGCCGGGTCAGCTAGTAAGAACTATATAAAATGTAGTAATTATTAAATTTAAAGTGACACGGGTTTGCAAATATTAAATTATATTATGTGTTAAATATGCTGTAATATAATATATAACAAATAAATATGTATATATAAATGAACATAAGTTATAAAATTATTATATTATACCTAAACGATCTTTTTATTATTCCTTCTATACTTTTGGAACATAGAATCAAAATCTATATATATATCTATATATATGTACGTTTATTTATGAATCATGTCACGTATTGCCATATCGGGCATGCATTCAATGAATTTTAATGCTTGCAACCCAAGACGTCCTCGAGGAGGATTTTTATTGAATGCGGTTTGTTGCACTGATTAAAGGCTAGTTACATTCTATGAGTACAGACGACGCTTTGACCGTGTAATAGAGTGAAAAACTGAAATCCTTTTTATATTTTAAAACCTATTATTAGTGATACATTTATTATTTGTTTATATTTAGCTAACGGAAGGCGTTGTTGTATGTCATATTTTTATATTTGCTAAATTTAAGTATTAAAAGTCCCAAACTCTACGAGTAGGTATATAAGATTTCATTGCGGTCAGTTCAGAGGCTTAATATGGAAAGCTAACAGACAGATATAGTTACACTTGGATTTACCATATTATTATTGATTCATAAATATTTTTCAAAATCATAAAAACTTCTAATCTACTCTGATACTGCTAACGGAAGTTTTGTATGATAAACCACAAATTAATTAAAAGCTAACGGTCAAATCATCACAACTATTATACGTGTGTGGTTAATATATCATATTTTAGTCGTTCGGTAACCTTGTGAATAAAACAACGCTAACAGTTGTTAGGAATTAAGTAGATATACTGTAAATTATTTATTTATTATATTGATATGAAAACTTTTTAGTGTACCTAGTTTTCTTGAGTAGATTATTTAATGATGCTAAAATCAGTATTCAGCTCGAACGTAAAGTTACCACCTTAACGATATCCTTTATGTTTAGAACAGTGTTTTTGTCGCTTTATTTTCATGGTCAGGTCTTCATAGAAGTAAAAGTGAACAAAATAAGGTGAATCATACCAATTGTATACGAATAAATCGCAACTAACACACAGTAAGTATAACATCCATCACAGTGCCACGAAAGGTATGTTGCTTTCCGGGATCAATCAATGTATCTCAACTAATATTATATGCAAATGTAAATGTAGTAATGGTTTGTATCCCATTGGATTTGTTAAAATAATCACACTCTATCGTTCAAGATTGTCCTTACTACAAATCAATCGAATAGAGTAAGTAAGTGCACAGAAAGTGTTGACTACTTCTGAACAAGGAATTCCTAAGGGACAACAAAAACAATTCCATTCCGACGATGTTACCGGTAACAGATACACATGATATATAAAAGATTACTTCGGGAAATATAAATCTTGTACTTCTTGATACGTGTTATTGTTTATATATTTAGCACGGTTTTAATTGCATCTTTCTATCCGTGTAACTCTAATGTAATTTTTTGACGTCACTTAGAAGCATAAAATTCTTTTCCATTGTGTTATATATAGCGTGTTACAGAATCCACCCAAGTAAGTTAGTATTTAAAAATTTTAGAACATTGTTGCTTTATCTAAAATCCCTGATATAAATCTGAGTGAGAATATAGAAATAACCCGGAAAACAAACTATAAATAGTAACACAATACACTGTCATATATTATTTATTCTCTAGTTTGAATTTTAACAACTCTGTATAAATATACTATATAATACAGGATTACACTGTTATTTTACAATAACTCTTATCATAAACTATTATATTTTAGAAGCTACAGGATAATTAACTATTATGCATCCTTTTGTAATTTGTAACAATTAAGTACACGATAATATAATTAATTTTCATTGTCCGTATTGTAAGTTTGAGAGTGAGCAACGAGCTCTCCTTATCACATCTATTGGTTTTTCCATAATGCTTGTTTGCTCGTACTTTACTATATCACCAGCTGACTATTGTCATTAAATTATGATGTATTCAATAATTTGTTATCCACGTACGTTTATTATAAGTTGTTCTAATGAAAGACCACTTCTAATGGATAATGCAGCTTTAATTCAGCTTAATATGGCATCTTTATCAAGTGAATTATCCAAAGTCTATAATATCAATTTAGTTTCTTACTGTTTTTGTGGATAAATGATTATTATGATAAATTTAAGAATACGTTTAAAAAATAGTAGAATCAGAGAATATTTAGTTACTTTGATACTTTACTATTTCAATTGTTGTATAGGTATTGCCTAAATAAATCAATTCATATTACAAATAAACGTTATACATATCTAAAAAGGTTATTTTCATTTATGTTAAATCAAGGCATTTTCAGAGAAATAAATCTCAAACATGCTAATTAGTATTAATTATCCATACTAATATTATAAATGCGAAAATTAGTTTGTTTATCCGTTACGCTTCCACGTCCTAACTACTCAACCAATTCAAGTGAAATTTTGCATTCACATACCTAATGGTACAGAAAAGGATATAGGGTACATTTTATCAATAAAGACATTACAGTTTCCAAGGTATAGGAAAATCTACATTAATGTGATCGAAAAACCATAAAATAAATACTTTTATAAACAACAAATTATAATAATTGTAGAGTGCAATTGTTATAAATACTTTTTTTTTTCGAAACATCTTTTTAATATATGATTTACAAAGCTGTAGTGATAAATAAAATTGTATCCAAAGCAAGATATTTATAAGTGCAAGTTGTACTTCACGGTTAAGTTAATATATAAAAGTACACAGAGTACCCCACTAAAACTAGAAGTTGTTTGAAGTACAGTGTTATCGTGCTAAGAATCTGAACGATGCCGCGGTGGAAGAATTATTATACCTAATGCATGCCTTCTCGGAAGAAACTGACAGTTATGGTCGTAAATCAGCATTAGTACAATTTTCTAAGAATATTTGTGTTCTTATAGGTGATGATCGTAATTTGATATCACTGTTTAGTGATGAGATATACGAACAGTAGAAGTAAAATGATTTAAAAAACAAAAATTTCAAAACTTTTAACCTTTTTTATTTTTATTAATGAACGAGTCGATCCATTGATTAACTTATTAATATTTCCTTTCTCTATTTTTTATACATAAACGTTATTTTAAATATTATATAGTTTAAAATATCCCCACAATTAGAGTAAATATAACGACATTTCATATATGTATAACATACTTGTTAAAATTCATCAAACCCTTTAGAGCGTTTCAAAGACATAGACGTACATACCCACGTAACTATATACATAATACATTAAAAAAATATAAGGCCTTTTTTGTGCAGTCAAATAATTAAACGATTACAAGTTACAGGACCGAACAACAACCTATAAACAATTTTATGTTATCAACATATTGAATTTCCCAAAAATCATTAATTTAATTATGAATAATCCAATAAAACTGTTCTGATTTATTGTTTACAATGGCCTCATACAATGAACGGCTTTTATGATAAAAGGCAGTTATGTCTTAACAAAATCCATTTATTTTTAGTGACATACTCGTATAGTTCTGAATACGAGCCATTGTTTGGACTAAGTAAACACAGATTGTGTGCTCGCGTAAGGATAGGGTCAGCAAAGGTTTATTTAAAGGTAAAACGTTATTCGTGTATATGAAAAGTCGAGGTAAAAAAAAAAAAATAAACCATCCGACATCAAAACTAATCTTGTAAAATTATCAAATTTAAAAATGAAAAATATACTAAATACATTTAAAAAATACACAATTATTGGTTTTGTAAAATAGCTCATTTCCATTGCTTTATAACAAGACAGATTAAAAGCACCAGATATTTGCAGACTCGAACGGTTTCAGAGGTGAAACTTCCGGGCAATTTTTAAATATGTTTCGAAGCGATAGAGCTACTTAAAGAGTGATTATGTTTTTAAAATCAGAACGTTATGTATATAAACATGTATAAATCATCAAGTTATTTGCATAATGAGAAACTTTGCTGCGATTAAATTAACAACCACACCTATAATTCAAATTTAATCTGGTGACGCAATTTAATCATTAATTTATAATCACTAAGAGATATTTTTCGTTTTATAAAAGGTCATGACATAGAAAACAAAACGTATAAAAGATTTCATATTCTGTGACATCTCTAGGGGCCAACCCTATGCTCGAGGCGTCACTTTGTATGTGTGTGTGTATGTGGTCACATATGCAGATACTACGAGTAATTTTGCTTTCGGCGACGTCGAGCGTTTAACATTTCGGACGCGCCACGAGTTTTAATTTGTGATCAATTATGCGAGAGCACTGTTATATTTAGTTGTTTTATTTTATTGGGTTTCTCAGAACGACTGTGGGTGGTCCGATCACGATTTTTGGGATACTGTGTTTCACTGATTGTACCATAGAGTTAAGAAATTTATGGTAACACCAATTCCTGTCGTTTTTTTAAAACGGGTATTGAATTGCGAAATGGCGATTAAAACTTTTCGAGATACAAAATTAACGAGGTTTAATCTTGTTTTTATTATGCTTAATAATGTATTTAAGAATAAATCGTGTTATTGAACTCTCTTGGGGCTTACATAATTTTTAAAACATTAAAGATTAAATACTTTACTCGATGATAAATGCTTCAAAAATAAAACAGGAAAATAAGGCACGAAAGATATTTCAAATTATTTTTATTAGTGAAACTCTTACAGTTAAAATTATTTTCATTACAACAGAATAATATAAAATAAACATTTGGATACATATATCGAATTATCGTCTTTTCTTTAGGAACTAGATTTTGTAATTCAATATTTTGTTTATTTTTTAATTGAATATAATGGATATTGTATATATGATTATGTATGCATAACATTACTGTTATTACAATTTGTTAGGTAAAATATAATTTATGTATGTGTATATTTTCGATTTTCTGTTACGTGTGGTTTTTACGTCAATAGCTTCTGGAGACCGCCTATTTAACCTATTTAATAATTTAGTATAAAATACCTTCTTAATCTAACCGAATTTGAATAATTCCTTACACAATGGTTGTCTCATTAGAACTTCGGGTTTCGTCTGAATTAATTATTTTATATATCTTACATATAATATATGTATAAGATAATATATTTTAATTTTAATTTTGTCAAAACTAATTGACATCTTGTGTCAAAAATGAACTCGACATTTTTACCAATTTTATTTTACCTCTGTTAAAATTATCATTCCTGTTTACCCTTCATACAAAAACGCAATAGAATGTAATGTAATAATGTTTCAACAAATAAGATCTTTCCAAAATCAGTTCAGCCATTTAAGAGTTTAACACAGACAAACCATAAATATTGCAGTTTTATATGTATAGATTGTGATAATGATGAATGATATATCGACATAGAGACGAATTTTTGAATGCTATAGCTATATTTATATACTAGATTTATTTATGAAAGTACTGAGAAATTATGATATAAATAAAATAATAATAATGTTATTCTTGCGTATAGCATGCCTATTCTAAAAGATGAACATCTCTCGAACGTAACAAGGAGATCGACCGGCCATTTTGTTATTCGGAGAGCATCGGTCGCCCCCACGAGCGGTTAGCGGGTAAATTGTTCCACGTAATGTGCTTCTAATTGAGCACCTAATTCGTATTCAGCATACACTCGGTTAATTAGCCATTTAGCTATTACCACATCTGTGAGATTCTCTTGTTTGTTCTGTTACGGGTTTCCTATTAAAAGTGGTTGTGAATTTTTATAATCACTTCAATACATATTTATAGTTTTTATCAACACAAATTATCAAATTTGTAGTATAAGAAAATGTTAATACATAAATTTGTATCCATAACCACCATAATAAGTGTTTACACTTTTTTTTATTAATTATGTATTCTATATGTTATCGCAATGACACCGGACATAAAGCTAAATAGCAACTAACGTCGGCTATAACAAGGAATGATTTTAAAGTACCTAGGTAATATGAAGAATATTAATTCACCTCTGCTATATTACTCAAGATATGTTCATCGTTTTAACAAAAAGATATTTCTGCCACCACTATACAAAAAAAAAAACATCTCAGCAATGGTTATCTGTACAATTTAATTTATTATTAAAATAAAAATTTATTAAAGTTTATCTTAATATATTTCCCTTTGACTTTAATTCTCTTGAAAAGTCCTAAATACGATATTTTCTATAGCAAAATAAAAAAGAGATGTTAATCCTTTTAATAATTAATCTTATTAGACAGGTCGTGTTACACGAAACAACCTAATTATTTTCGTTAAAATAATTCCATTTTGTTCTTTTCTATTTAACTTTAAGCCGATAATTATGTCTTAATAATAAGTCGTAAGATTATTATTTTAAAACATAATAATAGTAAGTGTATAATTAATTTCTTGTTTTTGTAGGGAAGGCACTGAAATAGAGCGCAAACAACGGAATTTGGTACAACATAATCTACGTAATAAATGAAAATTACCCTTTGTTTTGGGGAAGTTGATGTTAGTACCTGTAAAACATTGTCTCGTGGATTTATCGAGCGAATGCTCTTAAGGAATTAACAGTAATTTATGCTCCTGTTTTATACGAGTACGTAAAAATATGCAGATACTTTAAGAGAGAACAGAAGACAGTAACATTCTTTATTAAATATATACCTATATCTCTTTTAAAGAATTTTTAAGAAAATTTTGTTATTAAAATTTCCCTCTGAGCTTAAGTTTAAAAAATCTGTATTATCTTTGAAGTTTCTTTGTAAAGAACAATTATTAAGTCAGGTTTCATTTTCTTTGCCAAAATTATGAAGTTTTATCCGCAGGTTACCTTATAAAAATATAGTTTTTCAGTTTTATTTTAGAAAGAGCTGGAGGTAGAAAAAAGAATTAGTAGAAATTTATTACAAGTGAACAAAATAGACCTGATAACTAATATAAAGAGATACCTATGCAAGCTTTTTTATTATAAGTGTATAATAAACATATACACTGCCGTCAAAAGACAGAGGGGTGTCTTTTATTACTTTGAGTTTTATATATATTTGGAATCTGGAAAAAAAGGTGCGTCTAATAATATTTTTTGATCACGGCCTTCTGTTATCAAGTTACACTTAACCAAAAAATGAGTTAAATATACTTCGCTGCTAGCGAAAACTGCGAAATACCGGTTTTTCGACTTTTCTCCGATTTGTATTTTCTTTAGACACACCAATTACCCCTACGACGGTAGTATTTTAAAACACTTGTGTTCTGATAGAAGTAAAGAGATTGTTATTCACGCACTTCGAATATTTTATAAATAAATATTTTGTAAATTCACTTCATTCACTACTCGTAATGGTTGAATTGTGAAAGCCCAGTAGAAGTGAGGTTTAAAGATTTTATATTACCTTTTATATAGTCTTATAAATGTATTTTAGTAATATGATATAATTAAAAAAATCATATTATATTTTGTTACAGATTGTAATATTTTAATTTCAACAATGTAATATTCTTGTTAACTGAATCTATTGCAATAGTCATGTTTATATGTGATACTCTATAATATGTAGCAATTTGCACATGCATCTCTATTGAAAACCAACATTTGTCCGCGGCTTAGCTCATCTTAAAGTAGATTTAGCATATCCCTCGGAACAGTATTTTTTTTTATAAAAAGGACCCTATGTCGTTTTCTGTATGATGGACAACGTGTAAGCAAAACTTCATAACGATCGATTGAGTAGTTGTAGTAGCTATAGACTCAAAAAAGTGTGGAAGCGTAACAAACACGCCTTCGCATTTATAATATTAGTTAGGGGTTAACTTTAAGGAGACGAAAATTGATAATGACGTTATTTACTAAAATGAAATGCTAACTGATTTTATTGATAACAACTATCTTTTACACTTTTTAAAAATTAACTCTGCCAACGAATTTTAAATAAGGATTAAAAATGTCTATGAGAGATTACTAAGTTTAGAGGTATGAAAACTTTTTTTATGCGATTGGAAGCAAGCGATCAGACGGTTTATCTTATAATTCGTAATCACCACCGCCCATCGACACCTGCGACACGTGGACAGATGTATTGCCGGCTTTTAAGGAAGGAGTAGGCTTGTTTCTTGAAAAACTAGCATTCAGAGAAAAAAAAAAAACATTTAATCATGACATCATTGTTACATTTCATTATCTTGATTAGAAATTAAATTATCGTATTAATCAAATGAATTCGTTTGGAGAGTCCAAAGTGGAAGAAGTTTCTGGTAGCAGCTGATTTTTAATACAATTAATAGAAACTTAAATGCATTTAATTTGATTATACAAAAGAGAACGTACCATAGCACGGATATGAATCATTAAATTAATGAATAATTTGTTATTTTGTGTGTGTTCCACATAATATATTGGAGTATGTTAATTAAACTTTGAAAGTAGGTTATTTAAGTCTTGAATTTAAAATAAAATATGTTGAAGCAATATCGACCTTAGGTTTTGATGAGATTTGTCTTATAAATAAAGAATATAAATAAAAATCAACTGCCATTTATATGTAAGCCCATCAATTCAGAACGGCTGCACCTATTTGGATAATTCTTTTTTTATTGTGTTTGTAATTATCAGGACTAGGTTTGTATAAAAGAAAATGTTAGAGAAATCGTACGAAAAACTAAATGAAACTACGAAGTGAGTGAATTTTTTGTCGGATCGTAGCATTTTAAAAACTGTCCACAATATTTATTTAAATTCAATCATTTTGAATTGAGCCATGAGCGTTGCCATATTGGCCTTGGCTGCTCTGCCGAGCACCTTTCAGTTTACCCCTATTCCGCGAGCGGCTGTAATGCGATATGCAATAGATCGTTGAAAAAGTATGAAGCGATTATATATGTATGAATTAATTGTTAGCTTAGTTTCACTTAGCTTAGTTAGACTGGGGATATTCGGTGACAGTCCAAGCCGTGGCGCACCGTGCGTCCTTGTGCTGGTTACCTATATAAAATCGGGTGAGTGCCTTAAGCGCTCCCCTTAGTAGTCCAGTGAAATTGTAGAGGCCTTGCCAGGTCAACAGTGTAGACAGTTCGAAAAAAAAAGCTGCATTTTAAAAATTTAGGTTAATAAAGGAGTGAATAAGACAGACGACAGTAGGATAATCTTCAAAGATATTGAAGTATTGATATTCAGTTGCAATATTATTTAATTACATAGTTGCATTGTTTTTGATTATATACCAATAAAGGGATGATTTGATCTGTGCAATAACAAAATTAAATATCAGTGGTAGTAGTGATAACCCCTTAAGATTTAGTACATCTTTACCATGGTTTTCAATTGGAGAAATTATTAAATTAATTGGAAAAATTGTTATTGTTCCAGATTATTTGAAGAAATGAGAATCTAAACAGTAAGTACTCCCAAAGGTCTTAGTTAATGCCAATTTTCGTTATCACACCATGATGTAACATTTATTCTTCGTGTATTTATGTACAATTTTTTAAAGTGGTAACTCCTAAAGTGAGTTCCGTGAATCAGTTTCTTTTTATCAATCTATCATTAAAGTATTATGGTAGTTTAAATATTTTTGAAGTAGCACAATCATTCTTTTTTTTATTCTATATAGAAACTAATGTAGTGCAAAAATATAATTCATTGTAGTGTTGAGTAAAAACGATCGCCTAGCGTTTGTATATTGTCTCTCGTGCTTATAAGGCATTAAGCCTAATAAAGCTAATAATAATCTACAGGAAATAATCGTCCACCTTTTAAGTTAAGAGTTGTTGAAGAATTATACCATCTGGTGATAGATAATGTTCATTTAAATCGAACATATAGCCTAATATAGCAAAGATATTGAAGTTAGTTTTTATATTTTTCGTAATGCAATTGTTTCCTGTTCGTTACATACAGATAGTAAGAATCGCCCCCTTATTTATGTCTGTCATTCATGAAACATAACCCACGCCGTCGTTTCTAATTAGTACAGAAATAACGTCTAAAGATTTGTCAACTTCCTAGCTTTATGGCATTCCTTGGAGGTGTGCTTCCACCGATCATTTCGCTCTACAGCAGCGCTCATGTAAATAGATCGTTAACCGTTTGTGAGATATTATTTTGAACTAGAGGGTGGTCCGTGTTAAACGCCAAATACTTTGTAACATCAACCGAACAAATTAATCTAGAATGTCGAATCGAGTTCTCGTCTGAGAAGTTTCGTTGTTGGGAAGTTTTTTAGATGGAAAAACTTTCAGCGTAGTGAAGCGGTTCTTTGGATTTTTTGAATCAAATTTATTTGCGATTGCTCGTGCTGTAAATTTACTTTTTGTTAGTGTTTATGCGAAATAAAGTTTTGTAGTATTCATAAAAAACACATTTTGAACCCGTGAGTCTTCTATGTTATATTGTATTCTTTTACACTATATTACGTAAGATTGGAATAGACGTAAATTATATGTGTTCGTGAAATATAATAAATTGCTTGATTTTTGCATATAATATGAAAAATCTTATTTATTGAAATATATTATATCGGACAATAATTTTCAAAGATTGTTTTAAAAATATGTTATTTCTTTATTGGCATTTATTTGTAAAAATTATTTTGAGGTTTGATTTAATAAATTGACATATATCAAATGTTAGGGAATATATATTTTTAAGTGATAAAAAGTTATAAAAATATTGTATTTTCATAGTAAAACTGAGCACTAAAATCAATGGTTCTTAAAAGTTGCGACTTATTTCACATTATACTTCTAAAATAAATTAAAAAAAACACTATTTTGAATTTTTTTATATTAACTTCATGATTTTAGAAAATTGATTTTTATTTAATTTCGTTTTATTGACTTTTAATTTCATCTACTCCAAATTATATTTGACAAATGGAAGCATTTACACAGAAACGATAAAACCAAGTTTCATAAAGTCAATATAAGAGTGAAATTAATCTGGAGTTAAAAGGGAGGACGGCCCTCAAAAGTTATCTGTGAGGAAGCTTGGGCATGACCTCACAATCAAATGTCAAACAAACTTTTATCAGAAGCTAAGTTGACAAATAAATTCGTCGTCCCGCGGTAACTTTTCTCATGGTATACGTAACAGAACGTGATTCGGACTATTCCATTCGTTCCTTATTGTGTTTGCGGCAAACACGGCTCACACTAGAATCTTTTGTTTTGTATTCACAGTAAATATTGTATCTGTTTTTCGTTTTGTTTAATTATTTGGTATTTACTTCTTCCTGTCTTCTTTATGAATATTGAATGCCCACTGGGTTATATTTAAATAGCCATCAGATATATTTACACCAAGATAATGTTCAGGTATCGCGTCTTTCGACATGGGCTTGAGTTCTTTTGAGTGAAAAAAAAACGTCACGGAGGAAAATTAATTTCATAACTGGGTAGCTACCAGATAAATATCTTTAGGTGTGTTTCAGCATCGGTGCCTGTCCACAAGTTACCTCTATGTTTAGCTTGCTACTTCCTTATATAACCTCAAGTCCGAATTACCTCAAAAGTTAAACGGTTGATGCTTAAAAATAATAATAATTCTATTTTTTTTTATTATTAAGAAAAATTAGGACGTTTTTGTATTCACTTTTGACCACATTTTACACAAATATATGTAAGTGATTCGAAGTTCACCGGGTCATCTAGTATTACATAAATCCTGGTTCTGGTTCCTGGAATTACTGGTTCAATATTTGATAGGTGTTTAATAACCACATATTATAATTTCTTATCATATGTCATTATTAGACACAAATAACATATTGTCTCTTTTACACGTTTCTTTCCGTCAATAAATCTAAATGAAAAGGTCCGAACAAATACATATTAGGTGAAGCGCAGCGTCATATAAAATTTAAACTTTTGTAACAGCCATACATTCGGATAATACATGTAGCTAAAGCACGTCATGTGAGTTAATCCGAGTCGAGCGCCATAAAATCTGTTAGGCGCGAAATGTCGTGCGGGAGGTGCGTTGCGCCACGACGCGTCACGCCGCGTCACGTCGCGCTGTACTGTCACGTATAGTATGAAATATAATTTACGATCCTACCTATTCAACACTGAATATAATCGGACTTACTTTAGTATATCAAAACTCCTACAGATTGTTTACAAACATTAGGTACTCTTTAAATATATCTCTTTTATTTATATCGAACGTCATATATATCGTTAAAGTTGTTTAAACTTTGCTCTTCGAATCATTAGGTGGCAAAAATATATACATATTAGTCGTAAAAAAAGTTTAACAACGAATTACTTTTGAATTCACGGAAAATGTTTCCCAATATATTTTATTTTTAATATAATTAAGATTACTCAACTTAATAGAGGAATTCGATACTGTACGATCATGTTAAGTGATTTTTAGAAATCGTTACCTAAAACAGCTGTTATTAGTCGAACGTTGGAAAAGTGATGGACGACGCGATATCCGTTCGAGTTTTAAAGTGACTCTTGTAATGGGTCCGGTATTGTTGTTTCAGTCGTCGGTAACGTAACGAATGGGAGAGTTCAAAGTGACGGGCTCACATATTTTATAAGCGAGCATTTGTCGAAATGCACATGTATCCGCCGCTAGAGTTGATATATTTACGAGCTATTAGTATAACGAGACGAACGCAACTCACTACGCATATGTCGGAAGACGTATCAGATATATTATGTTTTAGCGAATGACAGATTTAAGGCCACTGATATTAAGACCGTGTTAATTAAAGTAACATGTTTGACGTGTATTTTCGTAAGCTTTGATGGCATATGAATGTGTTATGTTTACATCATTTTCAAAAGAATTGAATAGTCGTTTATAAGTTAAAGTAAATTATGCTGTTTACAAATATTCACATATTTATAAAAGTTGTAAGTTTGGTAACTCTAGTTATATACACATGATGTACTATATACGTGTGTTAATTTTTTGTATTTCAAATTCATTATAAACGCTCTGTCTATTGAAGAAACTCAACAGAACTAAACCATACTTATACATTATCAAACCGAAGTTTATTAAGTACAGATAATAAATACAGTACAACATTTTAAATCTACGGTAAATAATCGTTTTATAGGAAAGACTAAAATAGTACATTTATTATTAGCAACCTGCAATTAAGTGCAGTCTAGCGTCACGCAGTGGCGAGGTGAACTAAAGTATGATACCATAAAACATTCTAGTCGAAAAAACATTTCTACCAATTTTCACAGTAACCCGTCAAACGGTGTTACAACTTTTCAAGGTAATACATATTTATACGTCAATATTAGCGAAATTATTGTTCTTTATTGGTTAACCCTTTATACCAGCCAGTGGGCGTAAGTGTATAACCGGGTGATGGTTTTGTACACAGATCGTAGATGTTTTTCTTTCCAGCAATACAAATATCCGCTGTGTTAAGCTCTATCGAGACCAGGTAAACTACACAGCTAGTTCAACGACAAAAATAATGCCAAGCGAGCATTAGCGATTTCTGAAGTTCTCGTCAGATAAACCATGAATATGACAGAATATTTCTGTTAATTATTGTTTATGACTATAAACATATCATATCATAAATTAAATGTAAATTATACACACAACTGTGTTTTATTTATAATGATATTGATTAACTTATTGAAACAAAATTTTACTTAGTTTGTAAAAAGAAGATTCAGAACTATTAATTTCTATAAAATCAAAACCTTATAAACCAAATAAATTATTCAATTTGTTAATGAAAATAAGGAACGATTTAAACTTAACAAACCTCATATATCCTTAGAAAATGTATATGCAATTTACATCGAACAAATTGCTTAATTTTATTAAGTGGTCATACGTCGCGTCGGTTCAGTGTAACGTTGTTTGGTAGGAAAGTGTGTTATGTCCATAGTATGCCTACAAGTGCACGGGACCCTCACCCCAGCTCATAATGTATAAACTCAGTGAACTGTTACATTAGCCGACTGCGACAAAGAAACGATAATGTTCTCTCATATATATGCAAATAAACTTTCCGAATGCGTTTTAAATTAAAATAATCCCGAATTTATATGTAAATTCGTGACCGCACTTTGTCCTTCGCGGCTTCTCGTAACGAAATCGATTACGTTACACGGATTCGAGCTTAGATACGGCTCAGATAAGTTTAATGAAGGGTTTTAGCTAAATGGAGAATCGTTTTCTCCAGTCAACGCGCCCACAAATTCAACAAATAAAACCTCGATTATTAAAATAGAATGTGGCTAAAACCATCCTTATCGTATTACCGTTGGAATAGTTTTATACATTGATAGGTAATGGTGTTTTTATATAGTTTACTGTTCGGAATGCTCGGGGATTATCTTAATTTTTATTAACTTAGCCTTTTAGCTGGTGACAGTTACACAAAAGCCCATCGGAAGGTTTATGAGACCACCCGGCCGCATTCCTATTAGTCCGATACGAGTAAGTAAACTTGACTAACTACAATTCCAATTGGTCTTGATTAATTTAATTTTTATAGAAAATTTGATAGCCCCTTAACTTACTCCCTAGTGTCTAATGACAGTTGTATAAAACTGTAATTACATAAAACGTTCGAGTCAATTCAACGGAACGTTGATAATTGATCTTTACACGGTCATTGTCACTCTTTATTAAGTTTTATTGTTTAAAAGTAATTGTCTAAGTCCGTGATACTTTCCTTTGTAACATAAACCGTGTATCCAGTAAATCACTAACGACTCCGAGTTAAGAATGACGGTTTCTTTTATATTTCGTTGAAGAGAAAATATTTAAGCTTAATTTCAACGGACGTCTGGAAACGGTTCATTTTGTAGAAGAGAGCAGGAACGTTTGCTATGAGATATTGCACATTTTTGTAACAAACGTTTGTAATGTTTAGTGAGAATTCATTTGAAATACTAATAAGTTGTTAATTTACTAATACTAAAAAAAAATTTCAACCTACACACTAAAATATTAGATTTGTACAGTTACATATTGCATGATAAATTGTATTCACTTTAGCCGGTGACAGCCACCGAAAAAGTATTTGGGTAACAAATGATTATGCTTAGATTGCACGCGATATACAAATGGTTATTCATAAAGAACGGTTATAATAGACGTACGTTATATGTACAGAAGTAACTATCATATGTATTCGAATAACATACGGCTTCAAAAATATTGAAATGTAACATATTAAATAGTAATTTGATTTGACATATTTATATTCTTACTTAATCCTTAGTATATTACATATATTGAAAATAATTCGACCACTAAAAATTATTGTCATTTCTCATGTCATACATTTTTTTGCAATATTAAGTTTTATATAATATGTATTCAGAATAAGGAAGAAAAATGAATCTGACAGTATTTTTGGAACAAACGTCTATAATTCGGCTTGCAGTAAGAGTTGATTGGTTAATATCGTCATGTAAGTAAAATGCGTTATGCCTCCTTCATGGGACTTTCTCACTCTCTCTGTTTCTTTCTATTGTATACGAATACGTGCGTGTACATAATACTGAATGCGTAGAAATTTAATTAAAAATTACTTCTATTTAGCATCTTATAATAGAATTTATGATTTAATGTTTTATATATAATTTTTAATAAATGTTTTTTTTTGTAACATATAAAATTAAACATTTTAATCCGGTTTCTTATTTTAAATTCACCTCAAGGCTCCTGTTCTCAAATTACACTAAATCATAAAACGTGTTAGATCTATTTTGCTAAAGGCACAGATAACAGACTTCGATTTTTCTCCGATTTTCAATTTGTTTAGATGCGTCCCTTTTCCTTAGGGAAGGCAGTATTTTATTTTAGCATTTCAAAGGCTGTGTTATCATGAATTATTAAATTTAAAATATGTATAAATTTGTAAATCTTTCGAATTACTGAAATTCGTATTCCGGGTTCACAAAATTTCGTAATTGACTTTTTGTTCCTACAATTGCATTTTTTTATAAACAGATGGTATTTTATTTACAATTTTCCTACTTTTAATCAAGTTACAAATTTATTTTATTCATTTATGCCCAGAAATTCTAAATTTCTCAGGTACTAATAATTTTACTAACTAATATTCATGATATATATTATGTTTTCTAATTAGATGTCAGCTATAAGATTTCTGACTTCATATTTTAATTTTCTTTTATTTATTATATAAAAAGGGGCAAACGTAACGTCGTGCCCCGACAGAGTATGCTTCATTAATCATCACCCCCTAATGCTGGGGGCTAAACGAATATATTTAAGCCAAAGATGGCTTTTACGTTTCCTTCACGTAATTCTGATTCAGTGGAATTGACAGTAAAACGATAAATCTCCGAGAACATGTGTACAGAGCACGGTTAACTGAGAATACGAATTTATTGGAATTTATCCACAGGAATGACCTTTATTCTTAAACTGTTATAAGGTATATAGTTACTTAAAACAAATACATACTATATAGATTTGCAAAAAAATAAAATTAAAGTGGAATCTAAAAAAAACAAAATTACGTTGCTGCTCTAAATTTTATAATGAATTATACGATAAAAAAGCTTGGTTAAATAAATATATATAAACCTGAAAACAGTAAACCATCCTTTGCTAAAACGACCATTAAACAGTTTGGTTTCGAATATCCGGCATACGATTACTTTTCCGCATCAAAAATTAAACGAAAAATACTAAACGGTGGCATTTCTTAATCCCGTAGTGAAGTTTCGCTTCAGCTCTTCCGAGTTTTTACTTTGTGAGGATTTTCCTCTTGCCTATTATACCGCGTAGTTGACCCTTCCCGTCTGATAGGCCCGCCGCGACAGCCCTCCTGATGCCGGAAGATATAAATTATAATTTTTACCCAGACATTTTGAAGAAATTTATTAAAATAATTACCATGAATGTAATGCCTTGAAAATTTTCAATTGTCAAAAGGCCCTTAAATAATCTTTAGGATTTTTGAGACTTTTGCAACTGATAGTTTTGAAATCAATAACTATATAATTAAATCGTTACTTATATTATAAATGCGAGTCTCACTATGTTTGCAAAAGCTAGTTGTTGATAATAAATTATGTATTTAACTCTATCTACTTATCTGTTTACTAATAAGCCGTGTAGATTTTACTTTAAGCTTTTCGTAACTTTCTCAAGATTGCAAATTAATTTGCTTTAATAAGTTAATTAACAATAAATAAGCAAATACAAATATAAATAGGGAAATAAGTATAATTTATCATTTAAAATTATAGATAAAGATATTTCCTACCACAGTCTTACCTAATTATATAGAAAATATAATAATAAACGAAATGATTCGTGTTTTAAAATCATCTCATTTATATATTTATATGTATTCTCCAATTTCAAACGTGCAAATTCACCGATTGACGAAAACACACAAGAGATTTCGTTTTTTTTTCTCTCTACACAATAGGCTTTCGTTTGTAAAGAACGTTTTAAAACCTCCTCCATTTACCTCGCGAATGGGAATAAGAATAATTGCTTTTTATGTGTCGTCATCAACGCAGGCTCAAAGGTTTGAGGACCATCGATGTGGAGTTGAAGTGGTTCAGACTTTATTATTGGCCCGCACTGAATCAGTACTACACATAGGGGAATGGAAAATCAGGTCACGACGTATTGGTTTATTATACACTATGAATAATCACTCATATAATATTTTATGTGCTATATACCACATATAATGACATGAAAATACATGCTTAAGTGTATTCCATCTTCCTGAATTATTACTTGTTAATATTAACATAAAAGTTATTACAAGAAAGTTTAATGACTAAAAAAAAAACTAAAATAATTAAAAAAACTTCATATCCTATCAATAATTGTTGGCATACTCTTTTTAGAATACGTATATTGACAGTATTCAAATAATTTGTAACAACTAGTTATTACTCTCGACATCGTTTCCGCCGTTTATTATCTTAACAATATATTTTTTCATTATCATCATCATCAGCTTTTAAGAGACTCACTGCAGGGCCATAGTCCTCTTCCTGAAGTAAGGAATGTGTATAATCACCACGCCAGCCCACGACGTTTTGGCGATTTCAAACGCTGAGAAATCTACAGTTCTATATTTATCCCATATACGGTGGTACTACAAAAATATTTCTCAGTAACAGGTGTCCTCACGATGTTTTCCTTCACCGTCAGCCAATGTTGTTACCAATTTGAATTGGTAAATGTATGCGAACTTCGAAAATTACGTTGGTAGGTACGTGACGGGGTCCGAAGCTGCGGACACTAGACCATCAAGACTTATGTTTATTTTATGTACAAAAGAGAATATCAAAGTATCAGACCGCTTGCTCCCACCACTCCGCGGCAAAAAAACATACATCGCTGTACGCCTAGTGCTTAAAGTCGACGTTTCTTAAGACTTTAATAACTTTATACTAAATGAAGATATCACGATAATCTTTTTTTAGATAAGGACCAAGACTAAACCTAAAAAAATGGTCGAAATATAACCAATAGTTTTTAAGTGTTTTGCTTGCAGAACGGTAGAACTCTATCATTCAATTTATATGCATAAAATAAAGATAAAATAAATTAAGTTACTAAGTGAAAATCTGAAATTATCTAGTTATACTTTAATAAGGTAATAAACATTATGAATTTATTTTACATTCGCCAATATGCCTTTATATATTAGAATTACAAATACTTGGTCAAAACCTTAATATTGGAAACTTAATATCGCGGTTTTATAATCTATTATATCACTTTTTGTGATATCTATTTCACAAATTCATTAGGAATGCGCAAACATAAAATATAATTGAGTAATACCTAATCGTACAGCTTCGAAAACCATATGCCTATTATTTTCATATGTTTACAAAGCAATTGTTGCTATTCATATACAATAAAATAGGCTTATCGCTTAATGCCATATCTCCTCGCCAAATCTTAGGATGATATGTAAGTTACAATACACTTCATAGTGGCAAATACACACAAATAATTAATATAGCAATATATAAATGGTAATAAACAAACACATCTATACATATAAATAAAATTGGAGTGTCTGTTTGTAATATCAAAATAACGTCTTTTTACTGATTGGATATAAACGTATACACGATACTGATAAGAAAATTACAATTTTTAAATTTTTTGTCTGTATGTTCCGGGTAATCTCCGAAACGGTTGGACCGATTTTAACAGAAACTTCACTGATGGATAGTTAAAATTACAGCGGGTGACATAGGCTACTTTATTTTAGACTAGCTCCGCCATATTGGCCTTGGCTGCTCTACTGCTGATTTCACTTTACCTCTACTCTGCTATCGGCTGTAATTCGATATGCGATAGATGGACAAATAATGTGAAGTGACATAAAAAAAGGTTTCACTTTAAAAATACTATCAATTGTAGACTTTTGTCAATGTATATACATATTGAATAGAAAAATAACAGTTACATGTTGCATATACCTCTATAATAAGAACAATGCAATATTGAATTAAATTCTTTTTACAAGACAATGCCAACGCAACCGTATAAAACATTCTGAAGAAAGTTTTATACGAAATTTAATTTTAGTTCTATAAATTTACTACATGAATATCAAGAGTTTTACAACCCTCACGTCGCGTCGTGACAAGCTTACGAACACTTAGATCGCATGTGCCTTCTCCGTTCTCCGTGGAAATATCAAATATCTCTCTACGTTTATTTTTAGAGTGGGTACATAAAAAAAACAGCGAAAAACATTGAGTCAACAGAACAATATGTTACAGATATAACAATTTACATATTTCCAGGGCGAATGCGGTCTGGAATAATTGAAATAAAACGGGGTGACATTTTCCTTTCCTGTCACGCAATACATCCGGGCCAAGATTAAAGGATGTTTCATATATTTCCTGCATGACGAATTTTTCTCTGTTATGCTTTTAATCCGTCTGTAGACGACACTGAAATACAAACAAGATTGTTGAAAATAAATACACATGAAAAACGTTTATACCCTTCCGCGAAACACTACATGTGTGATATACGCACATTTAACCATTATTGTATGGCAAATAATATCCTTGATATTAATTCCTTGCTAATAATAGATCAAAAGTAAATTAGTTAATCAAAACTTGTATGTAAATTAATAACATCTATACTTTATTTAATACTGTTTATTTTATGACGCCTTATAAATTTATATCTATAAGTTTATATTTTTATATAAAATGTACGGTTAATTTTTTTTTAAATAGTGTGTAAAGTAAAGAAAACAAATAGAACAGTACTCTTCTTTAATACGAGACTGTTGCGACATCTAGCAGGTTCAGTACAGAACTATAGTGGAAAACACCAAATTACAAAATTGAGTTTTTTGTTAAATACTAGCTGTGGCCCGTGGTTACACCCATTCGTAGTCCGGTGAAACTGTAATTTTTTTTTTTTTTACATGGGTAAAATCCGTAACGGATACCCACCCCGTCGGGCAGCGGGGGGTGGGTTATGTCCGATTCCCACGGACTAAAACCCCATGGTGCCTCACACACCTATTTGGCCAGGGAGCAGGAACTGCCAGAGGCATTACTTCTGCTTCCCGGCAGATGTCGGCCCCTCAACAGGGGCCCCGTCTGCGGTGTGAGGGGTTAAGATGGTAGACCCCTCAGGAGGGGGCGGGTGTTAAGCCTCCCCCGACGAACTGTGGGAGTCGCTCGGCACAAGCGCCTTCACCACGCGGGCCTGTGCAGTGCCTGTGCATGTGCATGAGGTCGTCGCCGACCCGTCGCCGCCGTGTTCGTCGACCACGGGAGGGGAGCCGAGTGGTCTGCTCCCTCTCCCTCTCCGCCGCCTCCTTTGCGAGCATAATTGCCTCGCAGTATGAGGCGACGGATAACCACCCGGTCTCGCTCTCGACCATCTTGACGATGACGGTCGAGAGCGAGAGATCCGGGCCTAAGGCCGCGACAAGCTCGCGGCGTGGCTCGTCCCAGGCGGGACACTCCACGAGTGTGTGCTGCGCGTCGTTGACCGCGCAGCCACAATGGTGGCACCCTGTCGTTGGCTCCCGGCCTATGCGACACAGGTAGCTCCCGAAGCATCCATGCCCCGAGAGCACCTGTGTCAGCCGGAAGCTCAGGGTGCCATGCCGCCTGGATAAAAAAACTGTAGAGACCTTGTAAGGTCAACAGTGTAGTCAGTTCGAAAAAAAAAGTTTCACCCATGTTATTCTTCAGTTTTCGACATACGATATCCCGCGACACGTCTCACGGCTCGTCTGCCCTATCACTTGCTTCTCGCTTAAGCGTTACGACCTTTGTACAATTTGCTTCGCGTATCGTACCGTGGTGTAAGAAAGCTTTTAATAAGCATAAATAAATAGACATATAAAGATAATTTTTCAAATCATACTTGACAGTGCTTATCCCATTTGGGATACATAAATAAAACTGCGATAAACTATAAATTAATTGAAATAATATCGATAGAAATAAATTATTTATCAAATTAGGTGTAAACGTTTTATTATAATCTAACCTGTTGTTAAATCATTATGTGGACAAAGATAAACTTATAATTGGTAACGGATCCCAAGTTTTTTTTTTTTATATTATAGGGGGCAAACGAACAGGTGGGTCACCTGATGGTAAGTGATACCGCCGTCCATAGGCACTAGCAACACCAGGGGAGTCGTAAGTGCGTTGCCGGCCTTTTAACTTATGTGGGCCTCCGGCGCTCTCACGGACCGAACGAAACGCAACAGTGCAAGCACTGTTACTTCACGTCGGTTTTCTGTGAGAGGGTGGTACTACCCCGGGCGAGCCGACCCATTCATGCTGAAACCAGTAATAGCTTCAGCGTAGCTCTATCACCTACAGTATGATGAAATGTATAAGTTCAACTAATACATTTTATACATAATGATGTGTTTCTTTTCCGAAAAGTTCATTGTAGGGTTCAGAGATTCGCTCCAAGTGACGTCTAAAGTCGACGCCACTGAAACCACAATATAATTTGCGTGAAACATAGCCAACCTTTTAAAATTTTCAAAAGTGGTTATTATTTATGACAATATTTCATAAGCCTTCACAATTGATTGAAGGCGGTTCGCCTGAGCTTTATAAATGATTAACAGGATGTCAGTCTATTATTTTTTTCAAGTCCTTTATCTACTATCTACTTTATCTACTTAATCTACTTTAAATGTACTTAATATATGAACTATTCAGACCGTAAGATAAGGCATGTTAATTTTGTTATTCTCTTTATGTATTTCAACACAGAATTATATTAACCTCTGCTGGTCCAGCGGACAAAATTCGACTATAATAAGGGATCTAATTTTTTCCTTCACGTCTTAATATACAATTATTATTATCACTATTTCTTTTTGTTTTTCTTTTCTAAATTGTAAAAATTGTATTGATAATTTTACAGATAATGATAAACGTAAGGATCGTTATGTATAACGAATAGAGATTAAAAATAAAGGCTTCGACTCGTCGATAGTAAGGAAAAAATTATCTGTTTTCAATTTTTTTAACTATAACACTTAAAGCTTGTCAATAGTTACTAAACAAAAAATAAAATAGAGAAACAGGGGAGAAAAATATACCGAAATGTTTTATCTTCACTTATTTGTATATAAAAAATGCTGTCATATTTTATATACGAGTATTAATAATTAAAGTAATTTTTTCAATCGCGCTTTTAATATATATCACATTTCTAATACAAAAAGGTGCATTTTTGTTTTTCAAATTGTCAATCGCGTTAAGGGCACTTTCTGAGCTTGGTATAAAAACAAAACACCAAAAAACTCTTTTTTTATGTACCTTTTTGGTATAAAATCATATCTATGTAACTGGCACTGCGAGACGCTTTTATTGTATTTGACATATGTTATCGGGTTTTTGGCGGGATCTTAGTCTGTCATGTAGTGGTTTTTATATTTTATTCATAATCTTGTGTTATTAGACTCTATATTTTGTAATATTGGTGGTGTTTTACGTAATATAGTTCGGTTATTATGCACAAGTGAAGTGGATGGGAAATAATACCACGGAGCATGCAGTCTGAGATGCCACCAAAACTCCATGGAAAGTTCTAACACTGAAACCACCATCTTGTTAGAACATTATAATTATCGCAAGACACTTACTTGGCAAAATCTTGTTACTTGACGCTGGCTAGTGCACAAACCGTGACGGAGCCAAAGAAGAAGACATATATTATCTGATAATTACAAATATATGAACAATTTTATTATATTAGTCGCTACTTATATTATAGGTGCGAATGTGAGTATATTCGTTTGTTAGGTATTACCGTTATCAGGGATACATAAAATGACTCAGGGTTAGGGTTTCACTTAGATTCGAGGACATAAAGTCACAACTTTTGTCCAAAAATGTGTTGTTTTCGGGCGAGTAATAGCTACTGAAATTTATAATTGCCGTTTACGTATTAATAACGGTGTAAAAATCTCAATCCAAATTATATGTTACTTACACGTGGCACTTCAAAAAGAAATATTTTTGCTGTTTTTCAAATACTGAATGCTTGTGTGTTAGTTTAAACATCAGTAAGCACATTAATATTTCATGCACATATATAACAAAAAAGAACACTTATTTTACTTAAGCGAATTGTACAAGAAATAGTACTCTTTAGGCACGTAAAGGCATCGTCCCTTATATCGAACGATAATTGAGATAAAGCTAGTGACGTGACTGAATTGTCGCATCGCATGTAAGTAAATGTTTCGTACGCCCGAGAAGAAAATACTTTTTCATTAACAAACTGTCACAACAACAAAGGAAGTTAATCGATATATTATTCACTTTTATCATAAAACTAGTTTAACAGAATAATAATCATGTCTGTTGATATGTTTAGTAATCTATAAAGAAAAAATTATCAACTAACTTTTGCCCGCAGCGATGTAGTATTGACATATTGGCAACAGTACTTTCTATATAAATAATATGTAACCTAAATCCACTTCTGTACTCATGAAAATGTCTATGCGAAATTGGGTGATCATCGGTTGAGTAGTTAGGGTGTGACAGCGTTTGTTACGCTTGTTACAAACCAACAAAACTACGTTCTCATTTTTTTTATACTATCAAATTCAAAAATACTTTATTCAGTTTAAGGCACTGAGGAGGCGCCTATGAACGTCAAAGTTACCACCGGTTTGGAAAACAATCCAGTCATCCAGAAGAACCGGCAAGAAACTCGATCTGGTTTATCTTTTCATCAAAATAATAATACTAGTTCCACAATACCTGATAGAAAGTACAGTACATTGTAAAAATAGCGGCGACTGTCAGTATTAAATACCAACGGCACTCGTCGCCATCATGCTGACCTGCAATATAATATAATAATATTTGATAAGATAATTCTACTTCTAAATATACATTGAAATCTGGAGGTGTATTTATGAACTTTCTTATTACCACATAATAGCTTGCTACACTTCTCCCAATTATATCTTTGGTATTTTTACCAGTCCAATACGTAATTTTTAATTCTGTAAAAATATTTTTAGCAAATATACCAAAAATGTATTACAATATTAATTAACACTTTCATTTTTATATATAAGTCAAATAGAAATACAAAACTAATAATTATAAACTATTATATCCTCAGCAACGGAGAGCTTTTTATTAATTAGTGGAACTGTGTTCCTTATTTAAATATCAACAAAGCTATTAGTAATATTACCGGCCGACTTTCTTATTACACAAATTGCTTGTTACACAAGTAACCGGGTCTGTTTCAACATTTAACGTATGGTTGTTAACTTCATTTATCTTTCACGCGCCGGCCCATCCTTCATGTTCGCTCTACATATATCGTTTGTTAGTAAATTAAATGACGTAGCCCAAAATCGTATTATTAAAGTAGAATGTTACATTTGATACTGTAACGTAGTGACTGATCACCGATTTCAAATAATTGCAGTATGAAATATGATATTTCGTCCATTTTTATTTGAAATATAACTCAAAATAGTTAACAAATTTATTATTGCGATTGTAAACTCTTCCTCCAACTTTAAAAACCACTTCGGTCACTCCTAGAATAATCTAATAATGTAATGCATCATTCCTATATAATAAATATAATAAAAATTAAAATATTATTATTCTGATGTTGATGCCCATTATCCGTTAATATTATTACAAACTAGCTTTTGCTCGCGGTTTCGTTCGCGTTAATGTAGGTTATCTATCCCACGGGAACGGTACATGTTTCTTGGATTAAAGGTACTCTGTGTCCTTTTCTATTCCCTTAACTACGTGTATGCTAAATGTAATTATAATAACTTAAGCCGTGAGTGCGAAACAAACAAGCAAATTGACATTCGCATTTATAATATTGGTAAGGACTAGTAAGGATGACAATAATCGGTCAGTGTTATCGCAACGTGCGAACAAGCAAAGAGTGACAAAAAGAGAGCACACAAATTCAAAGTCACAATACGAATGCATATATATTCATTTGTCTTATCGTTTTTATAGGTTCTATTAAAATATAGAACAGCAAAAATATACCGTCACTGTCATTCGTAACTTTAAACAAACAAATACAAAAAAAAATACTGGTAATAAAGTACTTACAAGTAGGTCAATTTTGATATGTCTGACACTTATCACATGAAATAATGAACTAAATTCGTTACTAAATCTCGCATAAGGAAATGTGATGGAAATTATAGGCCTCTTATTGTTAGTCACCGGGTCCATTGTCAGACCCCTCGAGGCAAGTTCATATGTAGCCAGAACCTTTGTGCTAACGGAACCTGTTCTTGACATCGGCTTATAAGATAAATGAACGTTAACAATTAAATTCAATATTAAATGAGTTGAATGACTGCTATTTTGTTAGAGTTTCTGTTACAGACAAGTTTTGTTGTATTTGGAGTTTAGTTAAATGAACTAACATTTTATTCTGTAAATTAATATTTTATATCTTAAATAAAGAGTTTGGAATTATATATGATTTATAATAACAAAAAAGTGTTTTTTTTAACAAAATCCTGTGTTACAAAGTATTACTTACATTGATCATTCTGCCATAGTAATACTTATATACATGTAAATAACATTACAGTGTTTGAATCGATATTGACCAGACTTTTACTGGCAGATAGAGATCTTTTCAATGTATTATCTAAGCTACATATCATTACCAATTTCCATAGAGGCTAAATAATAATTATAAAATTTAAATGGTAACAACATAAATGAGTAAAATCTTTTACAAAATAATAATTAAAAAAATACAACCCATTACAAAACACGTACATTTCCCATGAATAAGTAAAACCACAGTCACATAAACAAAGTCGGGGGCATCAGCTAGTTACTATAATAATCTTAATAGAGATATCAAATTAATATTAACCTTTGTTCCATCCTACAAATGTATGAATGAATCTTTTATTGCAATTTTTATTTCGTACCCTGGCGAGCTTAATACTATAATGCATTTTATTCCAGCTAACCAGCGGTATTGTGGAGAGAAATAATGGGGCTTAGCATTCAAGTATACCTATAAATACAAATACATTAATTGTATACTAAATAGATAGTATGTAGCATAAACCTACATATACATATAGATATAAATGAATAATTATAAGTATAGACACAACAAACGTTACTAATAAATACAAATATATTGTAATATTCCATAACTTAGTAGTTATTAATTAATAGTCAGTAATTTTTATAACAAAATTTAACTACTAAAGACATCTCTAAAACTTATACTGTTCTTATTAAGTCCTTTAAAGATAAGTATGCGTCGTAGATAATGAAATATGATTACGAAATATCACACGAATTTAGTCACTTCATCGACATAAGAGCATGTTTCTTTCATCGACTTATCCCATTGAAAATCAATAGCTTGATAACGTTCTCATGCATATTCCTCAACATAATCGTAATTCAAATGGGCGATTAGAGATTGAGGCAGGCATGTAATGAGGTTTACTATAGTTATAATCCTATTGTATTAATAATTACTATACGAGTATTACAGTAAATATTTTAATGGTAATTCTATAGACGTTAGGTTAATTATGATGTCTGTGACGTATAGATCTGTGTGTTACTTTTAAACAATATATCGGTATCCAAATATGTAGCGACACGGCTAAACACAGGTGATTACATGATGTAGGTCAAAATGTAACAAAACGGAATGTAACTATAATGTATTTTCATAAAAATTAGTACGATGGAAAGATAAACCAGATCGAGTTGGTAGCAGGTTCTTCTCGATGTTCTCCGAACCAGTGGTAGTTTTGACATTCATAAGAGCTTTCTCAGGACCTAAATTAAATAAACTATTTTTGATTTTAATTTTGATGAATTTAAAAATACTAGTAGTCGTCTAGTGATTGAAATTCGACAGTAATAAAACATTTTTTTTTTCACGTGTTACTGTACTATTAAATGTATTTCCTTTGGATTTATCTTTTATAATGAAAAAAACTGTATTGAGATTTGTAGATTGTAGACGCAAGGAACATGAGGTATGACGAATAGAAACTTATAAATAAAAACATCGTCCATGATAAGGAAAAAAAAACGAACTATTTCTATGTTTTATTATGGACAGCTGGATCAGCTGACAAATAGAGGAGAAAAGGCACTGAACTGTTTTTTTTTCCAATTATTTATACATAAGATGTTACTTATAAATTTTATTATAATACAAAAAAAGGGAACTAAATTGAATACTAGTAATATTTTAATTAGTAACAATCAATATAATTATGAAATTTCTAGAATTTAACACATCGATATAAGCTTATACTATTACTATGATATTATGTTATTTGTTGGTATTCCTAACTATTCCACTATTATAACGAGAATAGATTTGAGTTTTGGTTTGTAATGGAATAATTCAACAGTACTTAACATTTTTTTTAAATTCTATCATCTACAAAAGATACATTATTAGGAAGTAACACGCGAGCAAAGGCTAGTAATAGATATACCTAGGTCGTAATTGACATATAAATATTTTAAATCTCTTTTATTAAAAAAAATTGTTAATTGTGAACCGATATTAATCATACCATAAAAATCTAAATACATGCCTGCCCGACAAGCGACGAAGCCGCGTGGGCGCGGATTAACCTTCCAAATCCAAAGAGTCGCTCGCACGCCCGGCCAAATTAAAAAGCTTTATCTATGTAGCGCCGGCTTAATTATAATGCCGTAAGTCAGGTGACGGGGATTTTTCTGAAAAAATTAGAACGTTAAGAGCGCATGTTTTATTAATGCCTGTTAAAATTCCGGACGCCTAAAGTTCGACACGTACATGGATAAAATTTTTATTGCTAAATTATTTTTCAATAGTCTGAAGTATCATTTTGTAAACATCAGTAAATAATTACTAACAATTTATAATTTTTCAATACTTCTAAGACCCAAATTAATATAAAGAATATTTAATTGACTTACATTGGAATTTCGCGGAAAGACTGAATGGTTGGAAATAGAAAGTATCATCCAATCAATTACCTACTCATGAAGAATATTAAATAAAAATTTTCAATTAAGTACATTGTGTGTGGCAAATGGGCCCTGAGTCAGCATATGTGCTGAAGCGGATGAATCCTTTAATTTAACCATTAATTTTCGAGCCAAACACTCTTGTATACACCAGGTACACACACGGATACGGAGCACATTTTCACAAATTGTTTGCATACAGTTGGTCAGTCTTCGCTCATATATCAGAACTCTGCTTTCATAATATGCAGAATTTACAAAATCTCTTCAGGCGGACCTTGCATCGTGGCACTTTTGGAAGATCGATCTCCATAAGCACTTGAAGATTCCGTCTATCTGCGCATACATAAAGTCCCTCACGACCAGTTATTTTGAAAAAGGCGCGAATTATCAAAGTCCGTTAGTGGTATCCACCGCGAATTACATGATCCTACCTGACGCCTGGCGATATAATAGACGGCCACGAAATATCTTCAACAATCCTCTCGATAAACTAACAGTAGCGAACGATCAGTACTCCTTCGCCTCTTCAAACAGAGAGTGTGTACGCCCATGCCCTTGTAACCATAGATAACACTGCCATGGTGAGGTGGTGAACTTTGATCCCGCCAACTCACCGTGACTCCCCGCCGCAGCTGCTCAAGATTAGGTTTATCACCCAGAGTGCAGCTTTCAATCACGCTGCTGATACAGTGACACTGAAAATTTTCATTCACTAACTTAACACGCACAACACAGATCACTCCCGCATACGTACTCACGCACGCGCAGATATACAATAAGGTGGAAGGGTTTTATTTTTTTCCCTTACTTTTCAAAATTGGTTAATTTAGTTTAATCGAGTTGTCAGATACAAAACACATGTCTGAGTTCGTCAGGTACACACGTGTGTTTCACTACTTATATCCAACATTTGATGATGATCGGTTCAATAGTTAATGTGTGAAAAACAAACAAACAAACTCACTTAAACCTTTATAATATTAGACAAGAAATGAGGATAAGAATTTGTATGTTTGCAATTGGATATTTATATTTGTAATAATTTTATTTATATATAATTATATAATCCATAATTAAAAAAAACTGAATCTAAGCACATAATAGAATAGATTCTAAAAAACTAAATTGATATAATTACTTCATTGCGTAATCTAAAACCAACACATCAATTAATAACTTGTTCGTTATATTAAAAATGGTACACATATACATCACGAAATAGCTTTGTAGTTTTTACAACGGGCTCGTTTCGAAGCAATTAGGTTAATAACTTTCTATGGTTTCACTGAAGAGCCTTTCAATCTAATCCATTTAAAAATTCGTACATTTTTATGTTTCGGCCTCGCCTCTGTAGGTCTTCCGCTACTAAATTCATTACTTAATTTAAAATGCTAATGGACCGTCGTCTGGTAAGTGAGAGAGATGAATAATAAAACAACTTATGGCAATCTGGTATTCCTCTGTGATTGAGGACTAAAATTCTTACAATCAAATTGTACTGATTTCGATTTATAGTTTATTTTTTAAATAATTTTTAAAATGATATTTTCCGTGGCATTGTTCAAGTAATCAATTATAATTGAACACTTTCACGGTTTTGATTAAAAACCCCGTTGGTTTAAGGTTACAACTCACGATTTCTTTTGCATCTGGACGGGTAAATAATGACTAGCCGGTCTACTTCCAGCTCAGTAAAAAGATTATCGAACACATACTTATACGTTCTTCAAAGATCAGATAAAATACCTACAGATCAGATAAATACCTCCTAAGGATAGCCCACAAGACTAAATTTGAAAATGTGACTAAATTTTCCCTTTACAGTACGACCGTGTAATGAAATAAAATGGCAATCGAACAAGTCAACGCTAACTTGTCGATTCTGTAGATGTGTTCGATATTTTTGTAGATCTCCTATCATCTTTCATCTCATGCACTTTTTTGTATCAAGATTTTTTGACTAAAGTTTTCACTTTTCCGTACGATTTCGTAATTTGTTTTTCCTTCTACTGGCATATATAAGCACAACAAAAACAGAATTAAATAAATAGATGCAGCCGTTCTGAAGTAATACGCTGAGATACATTCGGTAACTGTTTTTTGTTTATATAGATATAGTAGCAGGCCCGACGAACGATGACCTGCCCTGATAATAAAAAATATATACTTATGCGCATGAAATGCTTAAGGTAACTAATGTATTTAATTTGATAAGGATTAATATAGTATATATAATATGTAGTGATGATTATTGAAAAATATCGGATTATTTACCAAACTGTTTTATCTAAAGTACGATTACTCCTTATTCAATTAAATATGCATTTACCTTGAGGACTTAATGTACATCAATCCTTTTACTGTATGCAGAAAAGATGAAATGATATGTTTCATTGAACATCTTGGAAGAAAGATTTAAAATTCCTCGTAACAAAAATAAATTATTTGTGTGGTGTGGTGTGTGGACTTATGAAGCTTTATTGACTTTAATGAACTGAATGTCAAAGTTCTGGAAAATAAACTTTATATAAATAAAGAGAGAGTTAGTGAGACAGAAGATAGGAAGGAGATTTTTAAAAATATTGACAGAATCGATAGATTGGGCTTTTTTATACCACGGCGAGCAGCCTGATGCTAAGCAATCACCGTAACCTATGGACGCTTGCAACACCGGAGGTGTCAAATGCGCGTTGCCGACCCTGCATTGACGGTTCCTTGTTCAATTGGCATTTTATTTCATTACATGGTCGTACTTTAAAGAAAAGATCTATTTTTATTGGTACTTACCAAAAAAACAAAGTGTGAAGCCGGGACGTGCACCTAGCATATTATAAACAAGAAAAACATAAACCTGATCGAGTTTCTTGCCGGTTCTGTTCGATGACTGGGGTGTTTTCCGAACCGGTGGTAATTTTTACGTTCATAAGCGCCTAATAAAGTTTTTTTGATTTTGTTTTTTTTTTTTATTAAGCTGAAACAATGTTAACGCTACCAAATTTTTGGAAAGTTGAATAACAATTTGTCTAGCTCATAATATAATAAATACTATTCAGTGGTATGTATGAGTTTAGTATATAAAGTAATACCAATTATAGTAAATTATCCAAGTGACTCACATAAAAAATGCAGTAACAAAATGAAAACAAAATTTAGAGCCCCTTCGCCACAAGTAAAACGACACAAATTTTATTGACGTAAACCGTTGTAAATGTTGTAATGACCGAACCAATAGACTCGTCGGCTGTCGGCTTTCTACGTGTAAGTCTATTAAGAAATATGTGACGTTTATTGTAAGTCAATATCCCCGCATGTGGGCGATGCCCCATTGTCGGGCAATTGCTGAACACTGTCCAGTCTTGTAGCTGGGTTTTGGGAGGTCTAATTTTGTTAGACGGTTTTAAATGAACTAGTCGGTACTCGAAAATCGACCATAATTCATTATTTTTTTAGGTTATATTATTATTGAGGTTTTCCCTAAAGAGTATACAAATATTGTAAATTATTGACATATAATCGTGAAGCATAACAAATAAAGACATATATTAAGGCTTAGATTCATCGATGGTAAAAAAAATATTTACTGTTTCTAATTGTTTTTATTCATAAGACTAAAGCTCCTCAATAACTAATAAACAAAAATTAATAAAGGAAATCGGTTGGCAAACAACAGAGAAAAGCATATTTAACTGTTATTTTTTTTCGGACAGGCCTTTACAGCTTCGCTGGACTTTGCTCTAATTTATTGTTTTGTATTCGCGTATGTATTTATATATCTATATTACTATAGTATATTATCTATATTTTGTGTATCAGTGTGGTTGGCTCTCAACCTGGTAATTCAGTACCTCCTCAAAGATCTTGATATTTATAAGTACTGCCGGGAGATTCCTTGGTGTCCTAAGACGTTTGACTCGGTATTAAACTACTTGTCGTGTAACACAAATCCGAATATGGTAAAACAAATAATACAATAATATTGTTAAACTTTGGGTAGTTAAATTTAATCTTTACTAATATTATAAAAGTAAATATGAATTTGTTTGTTACGGTTTGACGTCTTAATTTAGTCATGGATGTATGCAGTCAGTGGTATAGGAAAAGCCATTTCATTTTCAATTTATCCACAAAAAAGTCTCGAGGATAGGTAAAATCTACATTAGCACGAGCGAGATCACAGACAAAAGCTAGTTTGTTCATAAACGTAAAATTAATGTAATAAATCATTAACGCGTGACTTACAAGTTGCAATTAACAGACTGATTTATAACTCCGGCGGCCATTACAGAAAATATTTACAATTATAAAAGGGTTAATTATGACAGTAATTAATAAAATTATACATAATAAAATCTAATAAGATACTAAATGATAGAATAGAATAAGATTAAATAATAAATAATAATAAAGATATATCATTCTACTTTTGATGATGCGATTAAAGTTGTGTAGGCAGAACGCGTTTTAATTGAATAAAATCAAGACGTTTTCAATTTACATGGAATTTTTAACCAGACACACACACACGCACAGCTACAGGATTAATCGGCAAAAGTTTTATTATAATAGTCATTCAGAACTTAATTCTTGTTACAAACAACAAGACACTTCTACTACTATATCCTTTACTTATTCTTATACAAAAAAAAATCATCCGCGTGTTTTTCTCTATAAATAGTTTTTTTATGGTCTATTAACTAATAACTTGTAATTTTAATGTTTATATCTTAAACATATACATCGAATATTATAAAATAATTTTAAAATTCAAACTCACCACGTTACCATGGCAACGGTTACATGTTAATGATTACTATAGCAACGGTAACGCGTAATGAATAATTACAAAAAATGTTTCCTACTGTGTCATAAGAAGCTTAATTTCCAAAAATACGCCTGCAGACAACTAAGGCTCAGTTGCACCAGTTAATGTTAAAGTAAAAAATTCGGTTAAAGTTATTGTTAGGCAAAAAATAGGTTGCACTAGTTGACAATGGTTAAAATTACGTCACGATTTAACGTTAACTATAACCGCTCCATGTTGGCCGGTTAGTGTTATTGTTAATGTCAATTTGTGAATCGGTTGTCAAGGTCACAAAAAAACTGTATAATATGATGTCGTTACTAAGAGAAATCCTGTGGGAAATTGAAAATAGTTCTTCCGATGACGAAATCAGTATATTTGAAAATAATTTGCGTCTTAGAAAGAAAACATTTTTTCTAAGAACACACACACTAACAACACACAAAGAAAAAGAAAATAAAAACAATTTATATGAAATTATCAAATATTATTATAGATTTGAATAAATTCAATACTACTTACTTTATACTGTTCTCGAATGTGGTAACCAATATGGTATTAATTTTCTCGGTATTAGCCATTGATAAAAATATGTTGATATCAAAAATTCCAATATACAACTTCACAGAAATAGATATAAAGTAAATAACAGAAGAAAATAATTGTACCAATTTGATATTTGCGCGCAATGAACATCTGTTGACAGTCACAGAATAACAATAGTGACAGTTATAACTAAGTCCTGCCAAGTAAAAAATGTTAACCTTTTCGATTTTAGGGACTAATTGGCTTATTGAAGTGGCCACCCTAATAACTTTAACAATTACAAAATGTTTGATGGTGCAACTCGTTTTGGCAAATGTAACTGTTAGCAACTCTTGTCATTGTTAAAGTTAACTTTAACAATTACAATAACCACGATTTTGGTGCAACTCAGCCTAAGTCTGTCAAATTTCTCAAGCAAAGCGACATGACTCCTTATAGTCTCGAGACATTACTATCAGCATCTTTATTTCTAGAACTAGCTTATGTTAGAGGCTTCACATCCATTAATGTAGTTTTGACAAATCTTTCGGGAACAGTTTTTTTTTCTAGGCGAAAGGTACACTATGCGCTTATACTCGTACTATATCACAGAGAAAGGTGTATGAAAAATTCCATAACGATTAGTTGCGTAGTTATAGTATATCAAATAAGCAAACTCGTATTCGCATTTATACTATTATTAGTACGAATTTTTTTGTATTTAATAAAATAATTTATTTTTGATTTTAATGGATTTATGCTAATGTCTGATATATTTTCTTTTCAGATTTCACAGAATATATTGGCGTTTAGAAATGTCGTAAGGTGAGTTAATTACAATATTTTCAATAATAGATATTGTAGTGTTATAAATAACATACATAATTAAATAACTAATTTCACTATTCTGCTGTGAAAATGTAAAAAAGACTACTAAAATATAGAATATCAGATTACCAACGATATCGGATGGACAGTGTGTGAAATTAGAATTTTTACAATATGTTTACAAGAAATACATTGATAATCTCACATATAATCCAATATAGGCTTATTATTAAATGAATGAATATAAATGTTTTAACATCGACATAAAAAGAGAATGTAATATAAAAATTAATATAACTGAATACCATTCATACGTACATATTTTTATCGTTTAGCCATGCTAGTTTTATTTTTAATCCTTTTATAAGTAGACTTACGTCCTCATTGTCAGCAACCATCTATGATTATGGCAATTAATATTAGTTTGTACTTGAGAAATTATTTTGTATCACAACAACGTAGTTCCCAGCGGTAAACTAAAGCCCGGCACTCGCCCAGAGCGTATGTCAACCGCTCCGTTGGAGATTATGGTCTAATCTCCTTTCTCTAGATTAATCCGCTTTCATAGCTTTATGTCGAAAATATTTCTCCGATACCCGACAATTTTACAGTAGAAAATTATAAATTGTGTTAGTAACAAAGTCATTCAAAACTTTTCATGGATTTTTTTTAAATACTGTATATTTTTATTCGTTCTTATTAATCAACTTCCAAATATATCTTAAAATGTTTAACTTCAGTGTGCAATATATTTTAAGACAAATCTTATGAGATATACTATAATATTATGTGTGAAAATATATAATTAAATCTTGTATTTTACATATTGTTATACGACTCTAGACACGTGCTAAACGAAGTTAGACATAATAATGCTGTAATCATTAACATATCATTCCTCTGTACTATAATATAACAATAAAAGAATTGTTTGTTTGAACGGCCCATTAGATACAGCAATTGCCACGTAAACCATATAAAAATGTAGATCAGAAACTACACTAAGGGAGAAAATCCTAACTCTGCAATTGATCGATGTAATGCAGCGCTGGGAGTCGGGGACTGAAAGTAGGGTGGTCAGCTATGTAGTCCGGTCACTAACCAACAGTCGTGCTTTTTACATATATTTTTTAAGATAGCCTAACTAGTTTCTTTTTAATTTTATTGTTTTTGCATAAATGGATTCGGAATTAGCAATATAATGTGAGAGAGATGTGATCGCACTTTGATACGAGTCACTTCCCTACTCCTTGACACGTTACATGAACATAAAGCCATAGAGAGTCCTCGGTCATGATTTAGGTACAATTTATTTAGCCTAAATATTTCAATTCAAAAGTTTACAAATTAACTGGAGGCCGCATTTATCGTAAATAAAGTTATTTTGATAACAATTAAAAATGTTATTATAAACATAATTTCTTACTTTATTTACTGTTAAATCTTCCTTAAATAAATAAAGAATATATTAATAAATCATTATGTACTTATTAATATATTACTTATATATATTAAATTTGACATAGAACAATACGCAATTAAATAAAAAAAAAATTGCTTGTCTGTAAAGTCGGTTTACGGACGATAATTTTACGTGATAACGTCATAAGAATCCATTGATGAAAAATTGCATACGTTTATGAATTGAATTGAATTATTGTCACTGAATTACCGATGGAGTGGAAGAGAGATAGATGCGGCACAAGCCGAATGCTTAGGTCGATTGCGCCTCCCTATCACTTTTCCGCGTTCTCGCTTGCACATTCGGCTCAGGCGGAACGTGACAATGAGTCATGCTTTTTCATTCGTGCAGCCGGCATTTATCAATTTATAAGACGTTATCACAGCAACAAACTTGGGGATTATAAAACATCGTTTAACATGCCTCGTCGCCAGTGGTAGTAAGTAAGTTTTACCATTGAGCTAAGAGAGCTATACACATAACTGACTTTTGTGTGATGAGCGTAATTGTCAATACCATGTTTGGTTTTTAAATATCTAAATATTTAGTTATATTACACGTGGTTGACGACGATTAGAGTCAAGTATACACTGTTTAGTGTGTCATCGACCCGAGTTAAATGCGCCTAAAGAAGTTTTCACTCCAAAAAAAAAAATCCTTGCCGTCTTCTATGGTAATGATTTATTATCAAAACTTGAAAAAACATTGCACTTAAAGGAAGAGACATTCTGTAAAATCCTACACAACAAAATGTCAAGTCTTAATCGATAGAGCTAATGTGGGTTTAATGTGGTCCTGAGTAAGGCGCGTGTCCCGGCATCTCTCTCTGAGATTACACTATAATCCTCTTTCTTTGTGCCTAAGTCACTCCGAACTCCCGGCCTAAGCTGAGGACGCCATTTGCTGAATCAATTGCGATTTATGGCGCTTCGAAGTCATGTTACTTTATTAAATTTCCTATTCCTTGTGACTACTCTTAACTTACATCATTTGTTACCTTTTGTATTTTGGCGTATTTCCAGCATCTTTGCATCGTCCAAATACATTAATAATATAGTATAAGAAATTTACTCTGGAGTGTATTTGTACACATGTTAAAATATATCGTTAACCCCGACCTCTTTTTTTAATCTGTAGAATAAACATTGTCCTCAAATAAATTACCAGCCGTTACCTGCGACTTCGCTCGCACATTATGGCCTTTTCTATAACCCTGACAATGTGTATATGAAATTTCATAATTTTCGATTGAGTTGTTATAGCATGAAAGCTTGACAAACAAATGAATTCATATTTGCATTTATGATATTAGTAAGGATATATATAAATCATGTGACACGAAATCGATTAATAAATGTAAAATAATAATTATGTGGATTTGTTACTAAAATTAATTTATTTAAAATAGCAAATAACATTTTTTTTAATACTGCTAACTGTAGTACACAGCCATCTGTTAATAAATGTTTAGCGAAGTATTTTTACAAACAGTAATATTGGGTATACAGAAGTAATTGTACTATATTTATGGGAGCATGTCTTATAATATATTTTTTTAATTTGAATATGAGAACGTCATTTTATACTAAGAACTCGACATTAATAACGCTATAAAATTTGCAATAGTTTTACTTTAAATCAATTATATCTATATATATATATATATATTTTATTCACTTTCCTTAATATAATTTACTAAAGAAATGTAAATGTAGTACTAAAACAATTTCACATTCGCCACACGTGTAACTTACGATCGAGGAAAGTTTATCTTGTTATGTTATTAGAAGATAAATTAAATAGAAATAACACCACATGTTGAAACGCAGATCCTCAAAACATTGTTTGCCTTTCGCCCCTGTGATAACAAAGAAATCCCCAGTCGTTCGGCCATAATGTCGGTCCGTGAGAAATTATTTGTTATTTCATTTTAAAACAAATAAAGTTATCGTGCAGTGAACTAACCAGATTGACAGCTTTGCTAAACATAAATACATTAACTTCATTTAGAGTTATGTCTTATTTATTTATTTATAACAACTAAATGAACTGGCAGTTACAGAGTAGTTTACCGAAAATTTATAGTAGACTAAAAAAGGAATAGTAATCATATCACATAGTAGAATCTTTAACATTTTTGTAACCCATATATATATTTTAAAAGTAAAATAAGTATGATTTTCTAAAAATTATAAATTCTTATTACTCCTGATAATTCATTGTTTTTCATATCACGTTCTTATGGTAGTTGTAACAAAATGCATGAATATACACTGCGACAGAGAAATCGTGTTCAGTAGGTACAGTCCTAGCCAAACTTTTTGACGGCTCGAAATATCTAATTTAGAGCGACGATGGCTCAGTTGGTAGTGTGTTCGGACACAGCGTCGAAGGACGTAGGTTCGAATCCTAGCAACTGAGTCTGAGCTTTCGGTGAAGGAAAACATCGTGATGAAACCATAGCATAGTGGTAGGGCTTTTTCTAAGTCCGCCTGGCTAGCTACCACTCTCAAGTTGAAAATCTGTCACCAAGCACCTGTTGGTGTGTTCCGGCAGCTGCACTAGAGAGCCAGTCTCCCTCCAGGTTTAGCGCGACTAGCATCTTAGACCACATCATCATTTAACATCAGATGAGATTGTGGTCAAACGCTAACCTATACAGTGTAAAAAAAAAGATGCACAGAACACAAATTTGGGTATAAATACATATTATATTAAATGTATAACATTCAGACAACTTAAGGATACACAAATGTCAATTTTAGATACATATAATAATATTCGTACTTTATTTTTTGTTAAAATCTTTGCTATAAGTATGTGCAAAGCCCGAAAATCATCTGTAGTCAGAGCGGTCAAAAAGATTGACTATTACAGATAGTAGCTTTATTTAATCTGTATACATTATAACTAAAGATTATATATTTGAAGATTGTAGATATATTTTCTACGACATATATTCCTAGTCGTAACAATGAAAATATCGATGTGAACATAATAATTATCATTAACAAACAAAGTTTAAGAATGAAGTAAAAATAAAAATAACGTGGAAAATAAAATAAACATTCACAAAAAGCATTATAAATGTCTGAATGATATTAGGTTTTAAAATACTTTCACTTATTGAAACTCGATATTTATAAATTATTGTAACTGTAAAGCTCTAAAAGTGCTCTTAATGACGGCACATCCGGAGTGCGCCCGCGCGACCGAGCCTCGGAACTTCAATTTCCGCCCAAAGGTGATTTTCCCTTTATGACAGCAACACGGTAGTCCATATCTTCATTGATAGATATTTGCAGATAAAATATATATACATGATAACAATAAAATTACGTTATATTGACTTTTTAAAGCGTTTTTAACAATAGATGTTAATTACCAACTGATTTAATTGATAATTTATATTTTAACATATACGTTTACTTTTTTAAATCGACTTAGTTTTATGATAGTCCTTATTAATTAAATGTTCTGTAAAAAGAGTCTGATAATATTTTCTCTTTGCAAATATAGCTAAGACTAAAACCGCGAAGGTAAAGGGTTTGATTTATACCACGGTCGGGTATATTTTAATTTTTCTCTTATTACATTTTGGGCCATTTGGTATTGAATTGAATTTATTTGAAGAGCATAATAAATATTTTTTATGAATAAATAGTAGAAGTAATAATATTTGGTATTTGTACATATATAGGAAACAATAAAACTAATGCAGTACCCTTTCTTCTCTGTTTGCTAACTTATTTTCTCTTTTTCCCATACCAATTCAAGGCTTAATTAAACCTTTATTTATAAGTCTTTATTCATTATACCTAACACTCATTACGCCCTCAATCTACAATATTACAGTTACAGTTTTATAGAATTTAACCCTTTTAAAATCAAAAAGATTCCGAAATTTCAGAAATTTTTATTGGAATCAGAAAAACAACTTATACAATTTAAAAAATTACCGTTATCAGCTGCATTCGTGAGACTGATGTACAGATAATAATATCCACATATTAAAAACAGAAAAAAAGAAAATCTATCACTTATTATGGTCTAATTACGACCACTGGGCAACTAATTGTTATACATAAAATAGGGTTCATAACAGATAGTGAGAAAAAACGTCGAGTAGAAACTAGTACGTACTGAGCATACGGACCACAGCACATCTGTGCCATTGGTAATCGTTCAAATCTTGTAACTGCTAGATTATGCTGTTTGTCAAATTCCAATAACATATAAAAATCTAATTTCTTACATAATCCTTCATGACCACGTTAATTAACTGTTGGAAACGTATTAAAACTATTGAATGCTTTTCAAATTAGAAGTAAATGTGTATTCATAGAGATAAGCGTTGTTTTCATATACAAATGATTAGGAAGAGATAAGAACACGGAAATTGCGCATGAGAATGAGGACTGCCACTTGATGTATGAAGTTTATTTTGTAAGTGTAACAGTAAATATTTAAAAAACGCCTCAGTGTTGCGTCAGTCTCAGAAAATTGAAACCAGTGAAAGAATTAGTGAGATTCTACGTAGTTTTACTTTTTATCAAATGCTTACTAATTAAGATTCTTGTGTCTAAAATTTCGCAGAAGCAGCATGGTCCGTTAAATTTGAATTGGCACAGATCGAATTTCACAGACCAGTTAGTTACTTTTGCTATATGGAAAATAGTCTTAGAAACAATTTAAAATAATAGATACACCTCTTTAATTTTCGTAAAGAGTTAAATTGAAAAACAAAAAGAACAGGGTGTGTCGTAAAGACACGACAGAAGTAGTACTTTTACAGGGAAACTCTTTAATTTAAAAAAATGCATCAAAAAGCCCATGTCTCGCGATGTTCCTTGGCGGTGATCTATCCAAGTACTGACCGTGCCCGACGTTGCTTAACTTCGGTGATCAGACAAGAAACGGTGTTTTCAACACTCTACCTAACAGTGTTTATCCCCACTACTTTTCCTCAGACAAAAAGGTTGCCAATAAAAATTTCAAAGCATAAGAAGTTTCTCTTCAAAAACTGTTAATAATAACTAAGTACAGTCGTTGTCAATCTTTTTGGTGAAAGTCAAAACAAATTTACAATAATATTATAGGAATCTAAAATAGGAACTTGTTTATCCTTGAGTTGTCTCGATGTGAAAACATATAATATGTTGTAAATTGAAAAATTAAAAATCTAAATTTATATATGTTATAACTTTGAGTAAATTTGTATTCAGCGCAGCGATATTCAGAGTTGTCAAAAAGTTCAACTCGGACTGTAATCTACTTTATGATTGTTTTCTCTATATATACATATAAATCAATTGCCGAATGCATCTAAACACATTTACTTCAGAACAGCTGCATCCATTGGTTATTTTTTTTATTGTGTTTGTAATTCTCACAACAAGGTTTGTATGAAAAAATAAATCGTACGGAAAAGTGAATAATTTGGGTTAATAAGTTAGTGAGACAAAAGACAGTAGGGAAATCTTCAAAAATAATATTCAGTTAACATTTGATTTCATTATATTGTACTGTAAAGGACAGATTTGATGTCATTTTCTTTGTTACTACAACCGTGCGAAACCGGAGGATGAAGCTAATTTATAATAAATACAGTCAACAGATACCAAAAAGACATAAATAATATAAAGTTTACAAACAGTTCTATGCAGAAACTTATGAATTCACATGAAAGTCATGACTTTATCTCGGAATACATACATATGTCTTGCCATGAGTAGAACAGCTGAACCGGTTTTAGCTTTATAGTGCGTGGTAGCTCGTAATAAAATAAATGTCCTTATTCTCCGGTTCGAGTACAAATATAAATCTGTCGTGAGATCGTGTATTAATCGTCGTATTTGGTGAATAAATTTACTTTTGTTTGAGTTTGCTTTTGCTTTGGCGTTATTTATTTAGTAGGACGACCCCAGGCCAGGGTTGAGAGATACTCCGCCTGTTTACATAACATTTTCGTGCCACCGTACTGTCGTTGCGTTGACTTACCGACATTTCCACCATCCTGAATTTATTAAGTGACTGTTTACTTTGATATTATCGTTTCTGAGTAAGTATTTTCCCATGAGGTTTATTTTCTTAGTATCTTTTGCCCTTTTTGCTGTGAATTGTCACGTATTATTTGTGGAACGATAAGAGCTCCTACAAACAGATTACGAGATTTATTTTTTAACGTTGTATGGATTTAAATCTGCGTTTTATATTGATGATTAATAATTTACACAAGTTTCCATTCATTTCATTCAAAACTTTAGAAATACATAAATAGAATTTTTATATATTTCTAAACAAGGAATGATAACTGAGTGGTAACGTGTTCGGACATCGATTGACGTAAGATTTGAAGATGGAAAACATCATAAAATAGCATGGTGGTATGACTTTTTCTAAGGTCGCCTGATTAGCTATCACCCTCAAGTTAAAAATATATTGCCAAGCATCTATATGTATGTTCTGACAGCTACACTTGAGAATCAGTCACCCTCTACGTTTAAAATGTTTCCTATCTTGAACAACATCGTAATTTAATATCAGGTGAAATTGTGGTCAAGCGCTTTTACCTATAATGTATGAAAAAAAAGTTATACTGTTCGGTCATAACCTATCCTCATGTTAAATGATGATTTGGTGCCAAATGTTCTCGAAACACCTAGAGGTGCTTGGTGGCAGATTTTACAAATTAGGATGGTAACTAGTCGGCTATTGTTTCAACCTGATGGTGACTTTCACTGCAATCTCAGCGTCATTGTAGAGATTCAACGTGGTGTCTGAACATGTCACCATTGAGCTATCATTGCTGCATTTTTAAGGTTGTAAGTATAAATAAAAAACAAATGAAGTTTTCACTTGTTCATTTACTTTTGATTAATGTTGATTCGAATGAACGAGTAAACCACAAACTTACGTCATAATCGAGTATAATTTTACGACGTAGTACAAATATATATAAGATACTATGTTATGGTTTAAGGGTACTTCATATATAATGAAGTAATTGGGTGACGTAGCGCTAATCGATGTCATTTTGCCTCTAAGAATTGATCCTAATTAGAGTTTGGTGAAATGAACTTTTAAGTATTCTATCAAAAATTAAGCAGCCTTGCATGGCGCTGAGGGCGCATCTTCGATATACATAGAATAATACTCTCGCATCCGTATTCCTACAAATATTCGAAGTTTTGTTTAAAATATTGCGAAAATAATGTCAAATACGTTTATATGAATAATATTATTTTAAGATAATAATGTTTGTTTTTTTTTATTATCCATCTGTCACTCATTAATTAACTATCGGTTTAGTTCGGATTACCCATACAATTTCAGAAATGAGTCAATTACGGCACTATGTGGTCACACAACTTGCATGTTAAACCTGCCGGTCATAAAATTGTTAATTTATAACCATACCCAAATGGCAAAAGATTTCAAAAATGTACCTACTTTACGTACGAATTCGTATTTGCTGATACTTAAAAAATGACTTATATTATTACATACATTACCTCTGTTAGTGTTATAGTTACAGTGATTGATCATAGTTTTTTTCGTTTTAAATAATCCATTGAAGAAATGATTGGATGAAGGTTTAATGGTTTCGGTTGCGGAGTTTACACTCAAAACCACTAATTCTATTTATTAAATGTTGAGGGTATGGAAGAAAAATACTAGTATGGCGCACGACGATTTATTACGGAAGAGAGAGAACAATACAAGGCATTTGCTTATATAGATGATATTAGAATGTAATAATAATAATAACGTGGAAGGATTAAGACGCCGACGCATTACATACGGTGATTGGTCGTCATTTATCGTATGTTAAAAGGGGTGTGTCTTAATCCTTTTGTTCGTTAATTACTGCTAATTTCTCGTGGAGCGTTTAAACGGACTAGCCTACTATCTTATTTCATAGGACAGTAGACTAGCCGTCCGTTCACTACACCACTCCCCCGCCGAGACCGTTAGTACGGGCGAAACTTGACGCGACGGCCGCTCCTCAGTACTTTATCGGAAGGGAGATCTTGCGCCTTAATAGTTTCTTGCATCGTCTCTGGAGTATCTCGTGCAATGTAAGCTGGTTTCAGGCGATCGACCGAGATGCGTTGTTGTTTGCCTTGTATTTCTGCTTGCGAGTCTGGATGTATTAATAATATGGCATCAGATAGACTACCTTTGCACGCTTCGAAAGTCTCTATGAGTTCAGGTGTCATCTGGATTGGCTGTGAAGCTTTTGTTTTTGCTCCGACAAGAAGTTGGTTTAACGGTGCTTGTAAGGTGGCTGCTCTGGGAATGAATCGACGATAAAAATTAATCATTCCCAGGAATCGTCTTAGCTCCTTGATGGTCTTGGGTACCGGGAAGTCGTTAATAGCTTGCACCTTCGTTTGGAGTGGTTGGATGCCTTTGGCTGACACGGTGTAACCTAAAAAGTTCACTTCGGGCTGGCCAAAGTTGCACTTGTTGGTGTTTATGAGAACACCGTACTGTGCGAGTCGCTCGAACAACTGCTTGAGATGGAACTCATGCTGTAGGCTGTCTACGCTAGATATCAGGATGTCATCCAAGTAATTGTAACAAAAGTCCAAACCACGAAGAACTTGATCCATAAATCGCTGGAAGGTTTGAGCGGCGTTACGAAGTCCAAACGTCATGAATGGGAATTCATATAAGCCGAAAGGTGTTGTTATCGCGGTTTTGGGTATGTCGTCTACAAAAATTGGTATTTGGTTGTAAGCCTTAACCAAATCCACGGTTGAGTAGATGGTGGTACCTGACAATTGATGGGCAATGTCTTGGATGTGCTTGACCGGGTACCTATCCGGGATTGTGCGTGCGTTCAAAGATCTATAATCTCCGCAGGGACGCCAACCGTCATTCTTCTTTCGTGCTAGATGTAGCGGCGAAGACCAAGCACTCTCTGATCTGCGCGCTGTGCCACTTTGCAGCATCTCCTCGAATTCTTGCTTTGCGATTTTGAGGCGCTTTGGATCTAAACGACGAGGTCGGCTGGATACTGGTGGTCCTGGTGTGGTGCGGATGTGGTGCACTGTGTTATGTTTGATCACCTGCGGTGTACCTGCAGGGCGAGTAACATCTGGGTACTCTCTCAGTAGACGATGGAAAATAGTGTCATCCATTGCGGTGCGTACCGAAGATATGGCTTCTCCTGATTCCTGACGTTGTGCAGTAACCATTAGTGAGGTTACCCCGTCTACTAGGCGCTGATTGCGGCAGTCGACAAGTAAGTTATAAAAACTTAGAAAGTCGACTCCGATAATGGGCTTAGAGACGTCAGCGACTATGAAACGCCACGTGAATGACCGTCGAAGTCCCAGATCCAACGTTACATGTTTATAGCCATAGGTGGAAATGACCGTTCCGTTTGCGGCGAATAGCTCGTACTCTGTCTTTTTTCTGGGCTCCCGAACAGCGGATCGCGGAAAGACGCACAGGTCTGAACCCGTATCTACGAGATATTGCACCTTCGTTTGGCGGTCCGTGATGAACAGGCGGCTAGAGGTTGTGAGGCAGTCGTGAGCCGCCACTAGTGGCTGCCTTGGCAGTTTAACGCCGGCTTGCTGTAGGTGCAAGGTTTGGTGCATTTCCGTGCTTGCTCGCCGAATCGGTAATGGTACCAGCAATACGGATGATTTCGGGGTCTTGAACGCGAACGGGACCGTTGCCTCGGTGATTGGTATCTTGCTCTTCCTATCTGTGGGCTTGACCTCCGATGAAAGTTCATACTCATGACCTCGAGCTTTTCGGTAAGTTCCGCTACCTTTTGCGTTAGTACCTCAATAGCATTGTTATTGGTTGCTGTGGAACAAGACGGTGGTAACATATTTGTTACTTGCCCGTGCACTGGAACGGTAACTTGCATGGCTACTGGCACGATGTCAACGATCCTGTCCGTGAGTTCCGATAATTCGTCCAGATTCATTTTGATTTGTGATGCTATTATGGTTTGTAGGTTAGGTGGTAGTCGACTCGACCATATGGTGCGAATAAAATCTGAGGGTACATTTGAACCGGCCAAATGTTGTAGATGGCGGAGAAACTGAGAGGGCTTTCTGTCGCCGAGCTCTTCGTGTATGAGCAGCTGTTTAATTTTGCGCTCTTGAGATGCAGAAAGCCTTTTTATTAGCTCGTTTTTTAGCTTCTCGTACTTTCCGAGGGTAGGTGGTTGAACAACGATATCTCTTACCTCGGCAGTTACTTGTGGTTCCAGGTGTTGCAGTACGTAGTAGTATTTTGTGCTATGCGTGGTTATGTTGGACAATACAAATTGGCCCTCAATTTGCGCGAACCACAGTTCTGGGTCATCAGCATTGAAAGACGGTGCCTTCACCCCCACACGACAGGCTTCTTGGTGTGCTGCAGTCGTTCCTTCCATTTCTCGAACGTCGGGGTCACCAGTTTAATGGTTTCGGTTGCGGAGTTTACACTCAAAACCACTAATTCTATTTATTAAATGTTGAGGGTATGGAAGAAAAATACTAGTACGGCGCACGACGATTTATTACGGAAGAGAGAGAACAATACAAGGCATTTGCTTATATAGATGATATTAGAATGTAATAATAATAATAACGTGGAAGGATTAAGACGCCGACGCATTACATACGGTGATTGGTCGTCATTTATCGTATGTTAAAAGGGGTGTGTCTTAATCCTTTTGTTCGTTAATTACTGCTAATTTCTCGTGGAGCGTTTAAACGGACTAGCCTACTATCTTATTTCATAGGACAGTAGACTAGCCGTCCGTTCACTACAAAGGTGTGATATGTCACAAATTTGTAATTTTACAGAAATGCACTCCAAAGTTTGGTTATATCTTTGATTATATTATACATATAATTTAGGTACCTTGGATGATTGGATTATTTCTAAGCCTTTTTGCACAAGCCTTGCAAAAACAAAATACGTTTATAACATAACATTTTCATTTAAATTATTTATTGAATTTATTTTTTAAATGTTGCATCGCCTTCATTCATTCATGTTTTCAATTATCTAATAATACGATTCTAGACTTTATATATAGTACTGAATTGGCTCGAATGTGTTAGTACTGTGATGATTGATTAGAAATAATCGATAATATTTCGATTGTTCTAACAAATATGAAATATTCGTTACCTCGACTCGAAAATGTTGACGACTGTAATGCTTTTCGTCGGTGAAAACATCTTGTTATTGCTTAAAAGTTATTGTTAAAAATAATTTTTATTTATTTATTGTAATCGATACTCACACACTACATTTTGATATGTGTTATACATAAGTTAACTGAGAAATGTTTACGATCGGTGTCAGACTGCATTGACATTTGCAGGAATACTGCAGCCTGTTGCGTAGGCGATTGATTTACTCCTATTGATCTCGTACATGTCATACACGTTTCTAATAAAATATTCAGCGTGGATATCACTGCCTACTCGTTTCTGGTTAAATATATGTTCGAAAATAAATTTCTGGGTATCTTTTGTATGAAGAGAATATCGTAATGGGAAAATCCTCCTAACTAAATTATATGAAATGAAAATTAAAAAAATATTCTTGTAAATTTAAATGATTACATATGTAACAAGAAATAAAAATGTGGCAAAATAATTAGAGAATAATTGTGTGTATAAATACGGACAGTGGGTGAATCAATTATCATCTTTAATAATATCATGAAATCGTTTCAAACAGACAGAAGATAGAAGAAAGACAAGATAGAAGAAAGTAAATGACTTACTTTGATAAAGAGATATCTTGTTCTTATTATAAATATAAATGTCTGGTTGATTGTTTGTTATGCTTGTACGCCTTAACTACTCATCTGTTTGTTCATCATGAAACTTTGCTTACATGTCGTCAGGAAACAGAACAGATAAAGACATAGGATACCTTTTGCCGCGGGCAAAAGCTAGTATGTATATCAATAGATATGTGTATATTGGTATAGAAGTAGGTTATTTTGTGGAGAAGATTTTGATACCACTAATTTTACTACGTGGAGTTGCAGCACATTAACTTCTGTACCATTCAACCTATCGTCATAGAAATTGACATTTTTAGTTATTTGAACTCAAAGAATAAATATTTTTTATGCCAAAAGACAGCAAACAGGCGGACGGCTAATCTGATGTTAAATGGTTTCCGTCGCTTATGGACAACTACAAAACCAGTGGCACCACTGTTGTGTTGCGGAACTTAAAGAGCGTGTTTCGATCCCTTTTTAAAAAGCCCCATGTCCATAATCTTGGAAGAACATCGTGCTGGGTAAACCATTCCATAACGCTAGAGTGCGCATAATAAAGTTTCTAGAGAACCTTACGGTTGTCGCTATTCTGCTAGGCTTTAGGGTATGTGGATAAGCAATCAGCTGGAGGCGGGTGCTGTGAGTTTGGAAAGATGATAAGGGCACCATATCAAAAAGTTCTATTAATATTATAGTGTTATCTCTTTTGCTATAACTTATCACAAGATGTGGTCTCAGCGCATCAACCTATATACTATTCAACCGATTACCATTAAAATCGCTGCGCTAAGTGTTTGATTGTACCTCAGTTATTTATTATAACAAACTAGTTTTAGCTAGCGGCTTAACTCGCGATAACGTGAATTTGATCCATCTCTCGGAAACACTCTATTTTCTCTGTATAATCGGTACCACATGTCCCTCTCTGTACCTTTGCCAATGTGTATGCAAAATTTCATGATGAGCGGTTGAGTAGTTAAGGCGTGAAATCGTAAAAAACAAACACACAAATGAAGAAACAAATGAACAAACAAGGTCAATTTCTCATTTATAATATTAGTAAGAAAGTAAGGACTGTTATTGCAAAGAATACTAATAACAACAAAAATTTACAAACGCTTGCTAAGCCGAGTGTACAGCTACTTAATATTACATATATATATAAAAAGAGAATAGAATAAAAATATTTCTAACTTCACATTATTTATGAATTTGCATTAATTATACGACCCGATGCGAATACATCGTCTTGTAAAACCTTAACGTTGAAAATAATAAGGAATGCAACACGGACTTCGCATACGGAATCAAGAAAATACTCTCACTGTAATGAACGAACGGGGACGCCATTAAAATAGCGGATCATAAATAATTCAAGCGCGAGGTTTGGCGTCGTTTCAAGATATTTCCACATTAAATTTCATGAGAGGTAGGTACATTTTTCCGGTGGACGACGCATGCGACCGTGCGCTGGCTTCGACGGTGCGAGACGAACGGGCATGGCTACTGTTTCACTAGTAAATTGGCCGTTTTGTCATTTGATGCTACATCATTGGATCTTTAAGTGTTTATTTTTAGAATTTACCTCTTTGCAATACAGCCTATCTCACATTTTTAGAAAATAAAACCATAAGAAGCAAAGAAATATTACTTTAGTATTTTTTGGAAAAGCCTAGATTTGTATCAATTTTAAAAGATGATGGTTCATTGGTTGACATTCTTGGAAACTACATCGATTGACGTAAGTTCGTATCCTTGTGAATTAACTGGAGCTTTCAGAGAAAAAAAAATCACGCCTAGCTACCTCACTTAAGTAGAAAATCTGTCGCCAAGCATTTATAGGTGTGTTCGGGCACTGTAATCGTTTAGAATACAGTAGACAGACACAAAATACATGTACGGGATCGTGAAACATACATGCTTGGTACACATGTATATTTCACGAACTCATATATGTATGATACGGATAGGTTTAGCTTAGCTAGTCAGGTTCGGGATTTTCGGCGACAGCCCAAGCCGAGGCGTGCTGTGCGCCCTTGTGCTAGTCGTTAATATAAAATCGGGTGAGTGCCTTAAGTGCTCCCCTTAGTAGTCCGGTGAAACTGTAGAAGCCTTGCCAGGCTAACAGTGTAGGTAAAAAAAAAATGCTACACTTCATAGCTAGTCCCCGTCTAGGTTTAGCATATTTACTATCTTAGACCATGTTGTCGGTTAACATCAACTGAGATCATGAAATCATGAAGAAACGTTCAAACTAAATAACAGTAACTATAATATGTGTAATAATCTACCCCAAAAATGTAATTTTTGTTTCTATTTTTATATTTGGTAAAATCATCAAGCTATATAGACGGTGATGAAATAGAACTAACTTAGAGATTGTTAACATTGAAAAAAAATTATGAGTATCAAAAATATAACAGTTGTATTATTAATTTAAACGTATGAGATTGGTAGTTTATTTTGCAAAATTCCTATTTATTATATGATTTAATTATTCAGGTTTTATATTTTTAACTATAACGAAGTAAGTGGTGAAAATATTAATACCAAGAAATTATATTATAAAAAAATTTTCATGAAATCGACTTAACTTTGCATCTTTAATATATGTACAGTGAATAAACTGAACTCTCGAACAATTCCTAAGTATTTCCAGCGGTAGTGGAAACGTTTCGTCGTTTTGCTCGATCGTCTTACCGCCGCACCTCGTCAGGGACGTTGTCGGCAGACTTGAGTTTTTTTTTCTATTTATTTTTACATCTTAAACTAAGTCTGCAATTGTTGACTTGTACTATAATTGTTGTAATATTTCCGTACGGGTTATTTTTGTCGCTACAAAAGCTAAGATTGTAGTTAAATATTTTACATGTTTATTTCAAAAATAAATTGCCATAAATTATACAAATAATAAAGAACTATTCCAGTTATTAGAGAGTGTAGAAAAAAAATCTTGTTCTTTTTTGATAAAATGTATATTAAACATTCTAAAAGAACGAAAGGGCTTCTTACATCACAGTTCATTGACAACGTGACAACGATAATCTATCACTATAATATCAAAATTTAATGTTGACATAAAGTGAATGAGAAAATGATTGATTCGTCGGACAGTTTCAGAAGTGTATTATTCATATAATGCAATAGAGATTTAATTGATTCTTTAAGTAAATACCGAACACAAATGATACAATTCAAAGAGAAATCGTATAAAATGTGTTATACTTTTATTTAGTAAATAATAAATTTATAATATTGTTGATTATTATCACATGATATTTCAGTATTCGTTCGAAATAAAGATGAGTAAAAACTAAAATAAAATATGTACTTACTAATTAATTAACAGTATTACGATTTACAACATATGTTTCTTTTTGCGACGTAATAATTAAAATCCACCTCCGATATTGGTTTATTTGATTAGCAAACGCTGTATAGATTTGTAATTCATTTTTTTTAAGTGAATTTTTTTTACATCACCCCCTTAAACTTTTTCGTTCATCTATCGCATGTCGCATTACAGCCAGCCGCGGGGTAAGGTTAAAGTGAAAAGCGTTCGGTAAAGCAGCAAAAGACAATATGATGACACCTATAACTCAGTTCAAACGGATTCAATGATTTAAATAAATATTGTGCTCAGTTTTTCAATTAAGTTTCCGAAAATTGTCAGCTAAATGCATACGATCCGATAAAAACTTTCAGTTTCATCGTGGTTTCCATAAAACCATAAAATGTTCTTGTATTAACATTAATGATTACTATATTGTCACTTGTCGTTCCTAAATAAATAATAAAAAAGTGTAATTAATATTGAAATATTATACAGGAAACAAATATTTATATGTGTATATTTTTTTAACTGAACTAGATATAAATGAAGAGAAAAATAACAAAGCTATTGAAAATATTTTTAGATAAATTTGTCACTCTGTCACTAGTCAGTATTTTTCGAAGCGACTCGTGGAGTGACGCGGACATCATCAAAGCAGATCCGATTTTTTCTTTCCGCTTCCATAAATATACGTGTACGGAATAAACAATTTCAGAGTTAGTTTCTTCTTGAATATTTAACCTTTTCTTTCCATACCCACAAATATGTAAAAATAAAATAGCTTACAGAACAAACTACTTGTAATTATAATTATTATGGTAATGAGGTACAAAAGTAATAATTGATTTTAATTTCAATTAATTACTAAAAAATACATTTAATAAGGAAAGAAATAACTCACAGTTATTGAGTCTCCTGTAGCCTTTAAGGGTTCTTGATATTTAAATTAAGGGTTTTGCGAATATTGGCAATAAATTTTAAGTTATAGGTTTATTTCCATTACCCGTTATATCCCAATAAATATGTCTTCAGTAAATACTGAGTAACAGGCGCTATGATTTGCAATGATATGTGGTTTAGTATACCGACCGCAGAAACAATTATAACAGACACAACGATAGTATTTTATTACCTTTAATACCCTCAAACATATTTTTACGTACCGAAGTAATCGATTCAGAAAGTGAATCGTAATGTTCATCGATATTATTGAGGAAGGTGATACTTGTCTAAAGTTATGAAAAATCTGTGCGTAATTTCGCAATTTGTTTCGGTTTTGTTTTTTTTTTCACTTAGCGTAATGTTTTATGTATAGGGATAGCAAACGAACATGTGAAATTTTATCGGATATCAGCTACTGATTATATTTCGTGTACAAGTGTAATGATGAGGTTGAGGTTTTAGGTTATTTATAATGAACACTTTTGATGAAAGACATTTAATAATTGTTACTCACTATATTCACGTAAATTTTAATATCGTATTTAATATGAAAGAGCTTGTTCACACATTATACATAAGGCATACATGTCTAAAGGATTATGAATCCATATATTTCACCAGTTATATTGGCATGCAAAATTTTCAGTCCAAAATTCATCAGCACAAGTACTGCTGCTTAACGACAAGAATGGTACGAATGCTTCCGAAGCCGATAACTATTTTATTTAAAACCAGGTAAAACAGAAGCTCATACATACATTTCACTAGTTGCATTGACAAGCAAAATTTTCATATCAAAATACACGAACATTAACGAACGTTGTTTTATGACAAAAATGGTATTAACGCTTCCGAAGTATTTTTTTTTCAAACTGACTGCACTGTTGGCTTGTTAGGGCCGCGCTGCAGTTTCACCGGACTACTAAGGGCTAGTGTTACTCGCGTCCGCAGGAAGTTTACCTCTCATTCCCCTGCACGTGCTCCCTGGGTGATAAAGAGTGAGAAAGTTTTGGCCGCTGCACTGTTCCACACAAACTGAACCTCCCAGCGACAAATAGAGTAACCAATCAATTGATGATTGTATCAAATACAAATACAACTATGTTTTGTAAAAATACCACAAAAGGCTATAAATAAACAAAGGGGAGGGCTTAAGGCACTCACCCAAGCTTCCGAAGTAAAAGATTACTTACCTTTTATTGATAAACAGGTAAAAATAAAAGTTTATTATAAACGAACGTACGGAAAATTCATCTAGTGGGTTGATAAGGTTATAGGAATTAATCTCTAAAGAATTAATCGAATTATAACGACTGGGTTTCATAAAATCAGATCGTCATCTTAGTTTACCATTAACAGATCAAATTAATGTAAACCATGAGCAATAAATAACCGGCGCAAATAATGATTAAGCAAATTTAATTATGCCCTAACTTGACACTTCGTACCTACGTATTGTCATGAATCGTGTAGTCATTACTGGCGACGTACTCGAGAGTCGTAGGCCCTGTAAATTTTTCCATGAACCCGTGTATTTAGAGCGAGGGAGCACTTTGAAGGTATTTCAGAGAACTTACAGCTTTCATTAGTTTAGTGACTTGCGACATGGAACGAATACATTACTGTTACACGAGACCGGAGTATTCTGGTTCATTATTTGTAATTAATAAACGTCACTTGTCTGTATCCCTTTTATAATAATGTATTATTAGGTGCGTATATATTAAGACCACTTTCCATACGATATTATTCTAATTTTTAAATAAACTATAATTAAAACTAATATTTATACGTTACTTTGACGATATTATTATTTCTAGACCTGTAACTTACTCTCTTGTTAATTGAGCAATTATATAGGGCAAAACATTGATGAATTAAAGCATAGTAATAAAGGCCTGTAAATTATGCTACATACATTTATAGATATGTTAATAATATTTTTTACAATAAATATTCAGTTACGTTTTTTTATGTGATTGTTTTCGTGACTTGCATTCTCTCCTAAATGGCTTCCTTTTATTTCAATATTTGCATTTCTTTCAGAGTTGTATTGTTGCATATAATAAATAGTAATTACAAAACATATGTGTGGTTTTATGAAACCAGGATGCAAGTGATTCCTTTTTGATCGCGTCGTCAATTTGTCCTTGGCTGCTCTGCTGTATTCCGCGGACGGCAATAATGCGACATGTGATAGATGGACGAAAAACTGTGGGACGATATAAAATAGTTACACATTAATAAATAACAACAAAAATGTGCAAAGAACCGCAGGCACGGTTATTAAATAAAATGACGAGAATAAATTAACTAAAATCTATATAATATTTACAATAAAATTGACTTATCAATTAATATAAGTATTAGAGTAGGCATTTCGTTTATTAACAATGTTATCAGATAATTATGTTCAAAAGGCAGGGACACGAGTAGTTATTACACTTATGCACAAGTGAAAGAGTTTCTACACTGGAATTTAATCAACATTTAAAAACGTCCCAACTTAATTTGTGCCGCGTGAAAATAAACAAATTGATTAAATTATTTACAAAGGTTTCTGCCGGCGTTATATTGAGTGAATTCATTAGTACACGTGACTTGCGCTGCTGAAGTAGAAATGCCCGTTAGTAATCAAGTACTCCCACGTAATTTTAAGAGTGACCAAAACCCAACTTAACGGTCTTTGAATGTACCGGGATTAATTGGCTATATTACACTAATTTATTTTTATATTTAGGACACTTAAATTGTATTACTTCATTTTATTGATATAATAAACTTTAAAATGAGTCAATTCCAGTTGTCGTAAAACATTTGGTCGTTGTTAATTTACCATAAAAACTGTCGACTAATTAATATCACAATATTAATGAATGGAAGGACATAAAAATGAACGCTACTTCTTTTCTAATTAATAATAATTCCGTGTTATTAGTTTATAATTAATTTTATATTTATATCAAGTAAAATGATTTTTTATACAAAAGAAAATTATAATGAAGGGCCTTTTATAAGGGTATTAATTATTACTTTAGACGGTAGAACGTGAAGTATTAAAGCTCGTTTAATAACTGTATTATTAAGAGATGCCTATTAACTCTGTGACCTCGAACAACACTTGTATCAATAATCAACCATACTACTCTTGAATCCGATCTCGTAATTATGTATTTAGCAAACGCAAAGCGATAGAAAAATCGCAATATATTAACTACAATAAATATTATAGTGGACGTTACTTTCCAATGCGGCCTTGAATTAATTGGCCGTTGCCACGTCTCACTGGAACAAAACACGTTTGATTTTCTTTGTGCGCTGTACCCGGATAAACTAAATCTGGCAGTAGTAATAGAAAGAGCGAAATACTCATATTTGAATTAAAAAAATTACAACAAATATATTTAATTTCATTTAAAATGAAACTACAACACATTTTAATTAATAATATTTTACAACTAATGTCAATAGTGTCAACTATAAATGAATTTAAATAAATTTTATATTAACGAATTAAAAAAAAATCAATTGAAACATAATTAATTTAATCCGAATGAAAATTGACTTTAAATTCCTTTAAAATTAATTTGAATTGAATTAATTTTAGATGAAATTGTTTTTTAAATTAATTATTGTAATTAAATTAAGTTATTTTTAGATTAAATTGATTTTATTTAGTTAGTTGCTGTAAAATATAATTAATTAAATTGTGTGTTCAGATTAACGTGTAACGACCACAATCGATTGCAGGTGTTTCGCCCCATCACGGGGAATGATAGATTCCGATTACATATGTAATAACTAAGCCTTAGTAAATTAGCGAATGACTGCCTCTGTATACATGTGTATATGATTTTAATCTTATGTTGACTCAGTGGTTACGTATTCAGACACCGCATTGATCTACGTAGGTTTGAGCCCCTACAATGACGGCTGTTGGTGACATAGTGATTAAATTATAGCATATCAGCAGGACTTTTCCTAAAGCCTACCTTACTAACGAAAATCCTGAAATTGAAAATCTTTCGCGAAGGACGTGTAGGAGTTTTCTGGCAGCTGCACTTGAGAGCCAGTTCTCTCTAGGCTTAGCGTGCTATCATTTTAGGCTACGTCAACACTTATTATAAGGTAAGATTGTGGTTAAACACTAAACTAGTAATATTGTTATAAAAAAAATTATAAAACCTTACTATAAATGAGTCTAAAGGAAATAGTACAATTTTATTTACATAAGCAGTATTTGACATTTTAAAACAGATATTTAGCCGTTCTTGTTATCGTTTTGCTTTTGTGAAAAACGTAATTTCCAGGTGAAATATAGGAATTGAAAATTAATGTTTCTTGTATAGTTTTTAGAATGTCGGTAGTGCTTGCGCAGTAGAATTCCATACAATTTGAGCCAACTTTTAAGCTATGGACAGAAGTATATTTAAAAATGACAACATTATACGAGCAGTCATTTTTTATATTAACCACAAGTAATATGATGCCGTGTGATAAGAGATGAACTAGTGTTCGATGCACGTTCAACGTGCCAGACAAACATCGCTATCGGTCTCAACATGAGAGGCGAGTACATTATCATATTGCAGACTGATTGATGTCAGAGGTCGGTTCTCGTTATGTGAACTCGATACTTGAATGTATCTGCATGATATACTTTATGTCTGTGAATGCGATCGCAATTTTATATCGGCTAAATATATAAATAACTATTTATGATTATTCAATTTAAAAGAAGTCAATAGTCGAATGTACTTAAATGAAATTACATCTGTGTCATCTCGATGGTTGTAAGTCGTCTATACTGTGCGATTCTCGAGTGCGTTTTCCTCACGTACGTCGGTCCTCTGGAATGAACTCCCAGCGGCAGCGTTTCTGGAGTAATACAACCCAACCCATAAACTTTCAAGAAACGAGCCTACTCATTTCTCAAGGCCGGCGACGCGTGTGTGATGCCCCTCGTGCCGTAGGTTGACAAATTGTCGTTAACTTGTTCAGCTACCATTTTATTTCATTACATGGTCGTACTTTAAATGGAAGATTATGTCTCATTTTCTTCATTAGAACATAAAGCCGGTGCGGGCAGCTATTAAGGTAATAATTATATATGGCACGTTAAGCAAGAAATATTTATTTAAAATAATAATGACTCATCTTTTAATAAGAGACAAATTGTATGAGAAGTGTGTAATTGTGAATTAACATTCTTGAAAACACTTAAGCTAATGCTGATAACTTTTTACTACCAAGCCGGACCAAGTAAGGAAGGGGTTGGGAACTTGACCTTTCATTGCTCATTGGTTCGGTAAACGGGTAGGCAGCTTGTCCGGGCTGTCGTCGCGGCCTGGCATTCGCGCTGGGCCTTGTCGCTGGGGTGGCATGGTGCTTGGCTTGTTCAATCCCTTGTCACTTCAAAGCGCGGCAGACGGTATCTTGTGGGTTTTTTAGTTTGTAAGAGTATGACACGACAGAGCTCCTCAGGGCGCAATTTAAAAAAAAAACTGTTGATAACTTCATCTTATGGATACACCTAGCTAAATAACAAAAGAAGCAAACGCCAAGAGCCATTTTAAGCACTTTGAGCATTGTAGCCAGTGACTGTGTGTCGTTTCGTTGTACTGTATTCAGGAATGTACCTATATTCATATAATTACTTGTGCTATTGTAGGTTTGTATGCCTGATTTTTTATTTTACTTCTTAGATACTAGGTTCTTATCTCAATTAGAAAAAATACTATTTTTGTAAATACTACACGTTCAGTAATTTGTAAAATTGGATAAGTGGTACTGTATCCATGTAAAGGAGTAGAGAAGTATACGAATAACATTGTTTATAAAGAAATTTTGTAAGCAAAGTACATTTCTGCTTTCAATTTTTTTCCCTCTATACATAAAATAAATTGTCAAGATAATAAATAACACAGATGAAGTCGCGGGTATCAGCTAGTTGTAAATAAAAAGGTCATTGTCACGATTTTCACTTTACTATTAATTTAACCGATAGTTAAATTAAACTGTAAATTAAACTGAGAACAAATTTTCACTGTCAAATATTAATGATGTAACAAAATATTCACAGGACAATTAAACATTACATCGTTTTAGATATATAAAAATGTTATCGTAGACTTTCACAAAATGATATTTTATGGACATTCCTTCATACAGAAACCTCACAACATTACCGACTTAAGTAAAACGTTTTTAAATTACATTACTGGTATGTAAAAAAATAGGTACATCAAAAATAAAATAAACAGGGTAAATAATCACTTTAAAAGTCTTAACAAATATAAAATTACCTTCTGTAAGTATTACATAAACTGCTGGCGTTGAGAAATGTCCAGGCAATCTAAGCACCGCGATGATTTCAGTGTCTTGTTATTTCTTAGTTTAATTTAAATATGTAAATTTTATTAGGCATAATACAGACTGAGGACTCCTGAATTGCAAATGGATGTGACATTACTTTTTATAGGCTGGTAGCCGATTCGTCGGCTCGTTTCCTTAGAGCTGACGGAAAATTATCTCTTAGAAATGACCTCAACTTTAGTGATATTATATTGGTCACCCGTTGCAACAAAACAGAAAGATGTATGAAAAAATTATTATGTATTTCTTTTTTTAAGCGTTTGTACAAATTCGTACAAATTAATAAAATAAACCTAGAGGCGGAGACCTTTTTTTACATGAGGAAATCCCAAATCCCTGACGGATACCCACCATGCCGGGCAGCAAAGTTATGTTATGTCCGATTCGCACGGACTAAAACCCCATGGTGCCTTCTTACACCTTTTTGCCGGGGGTGCAGGGAATGCCTTACAGGCATTACGTCTCCTCCTCTGACAGGTGTTGGCCCCTCCTGAGGGGCCCCGACTGCGGTCCGAGGGGTCAAGATAGTAGACCCCTCCAAGGGAAAGGTGGGTGTTAGACCCCCCTGACGAACTATGGGAGTCGCATCGGCACAATGCGCCTCCACCACATGGGCCCTGTGCAGCTTAAGCTGCCCGAGCAACGGACATGCCCGAGTCCATCGCCTGAGACCTGCTTTCAAGTGCAACTGCCGTAATATACCTGTAAGAGTTTGGCAACAGATTTTTAACTTAAAAGTTGCATCTCGACCGGCAACCTTAGAAAAAGCCCTACCAACAGGCCGATCAACCGAAAGCTCCGGCTAATTCGCAAGGATTCTAACTTACATTGATCAACGCGCTAGTAGGTAACGCTAACCACTGAGCCATATATACTTAATTTGAATCGTTAATTCTATAATACTAAATAATCTAAAAGCAAGACAATCACCATGATATCAACAATCAATGGACAGCTGCAGCTGTCATGCTGACCAGGAAACCTCTTGGCAGTTGGATATATAGAGAATGTTCCCAAATAATGCTCCAAAATAATGGACACTGTAACAGGTGTCTCACGATGTGCACTGTGAGCCCGCTTGATACTTACATATAGACAGATTGAAGCACTAGGATAGGTTTGTACTTCTAGTGTATGGTGGTCGCGATTTGTGTCCTGTTTATCAATCGTTACAAGTCTATGAGCACACAGGTTACATATTACAAGAACGTTTTTACATCTTGTAAAAAATGTTTGTACGAGTTTGTCTTCTCACAAGTTATAAGATACAGGAATATTTTACACGAGTTTATGTGACTTATACATATCAAATAATTTTACATGACTTGTAGCTTGTAGAAACTTGTAATTTTAATTTATAAGATTTTATATTTGCTAAATTGAAAAACGTTGATTTTTTTAGCGTATTATATATCAGCAAGATAGTAATTATGGCACAATAAATAGTTATGTTAATGTAAAAAAAGAAAACTTTTTTTCAAATTATTAGATTTTATGTGTAAATAATCTATTTTAGAGTCTACGGAAATTCCCCAACTTTTTCGCAACAACTTACAAGCTGCAAAAGCATTTGTGATAGACACAACGACAAATACAAGTGTGAAAAAGCACACAAGTAATATCACTTGTCGCTAATAATTTACCCACGTAGTTTTGATAAGTGGAATTTTTGTAAAATACACTAATTCACAAGAAAAAACGGTTATGATACAAAGCTTGTAACGTTTGATAAACAGAGCACTGGTCGCAATATTTGTGCCTTATTGAACCACGACCACACTAAAGCTAACTTAAGACGAATATAAATAGGACACAGCATTAATTTACAGCATGTTGTGATTCGAAATTTGCCTATAAAATAGCCTTTCTATTATCTCGCATTTTTGTTGAAATTTCCAGTGTGTCGTTGGGAGCGGCCATGACCCTGATTTTAATAAGTACAAACATACAAATAAATAAAAAGTTTTATGGAGACTGCCCGTGTGTAATGCGCAAGTATCGGTGGGAAACAACAAAGTAGAAAGTAATAGGCGTCAATGAAGCGGGTGATAACTCGATCGGTATAATTACGATTTTATTTGTGCCTAATAAGGCCAAAAATATTTGATAAAAATATAAAACTTTAACAAGATATATTATATACAGTGAAGTTTTGTGATCAGAAAATGTCGGTAACACTACTATGAACCTTGTCTATGTCCAGTTACTTATAAATAGCGCTCGTTATGGTTTTTTAAGCTAATGGATACTCGACTCTCGGTAGTCGCCTTTGTTCTTGTATCGCTCCGTACTTATGATAAGGTACGGTCATTTTGCCGAATCATAATGGGCAAAGTACTTGACATGATTATAGTTAATTTACGGAGAGGAATCATTCCAGCTATCGCCATAATTTGCATAATGATATATTTGATAATAACGTTTAGATGATAAAATTGCTTTTGGATTTGTAAATCAGCTGATATAATGGCTTCACGAACTGGTGAAAACTAAATATCTTATTAACTCATTGATGAAAGCAAACATTCTAATCCTAAAACAATTATATGAATACAGCGACATAACACTAATTATACAACTAAATAACAAAACGAATAGTTTTACCACAATTATTACCAAATGTACATTATTTAAAGTGAGACAGGAGATATTGAACGTTCAATATTATCGTATTATATTAAAAGCATACGAAACGAGAGATGATTTCGTAATACCACAGTTCAGCCAAGAAAATATTTTTCCTTTTAAACGTACCCGACACAAATCCCCGAAAATGTGTTATTGGAAGCCATGAAGAGAACTGTGTAATATTGAAAACGACGAAGACACGCATATAATATACCTTTAGAAAATCTTACTCATAAAGTGCCGTATAACTTCATAATACCTTAGGTTGGAATCCGTTTTATATCAACTTGGCTTTATGAAACGTACACTGTAGGTAATAACAATTTTATTTACTGTAACGTTTAAATAAAAACGCTTTAACAAATGAACGCTTAATTTTAAAACATAATATGTATGTATGTATATAACATAACATAACAATATATGAGGTAAAGATGTAATATTTTACTATAGTATGTTTTACGATAAACTTATAGTCAACTATCGTCCGCTATCTTTATTTGAACGATTCCACTCAAAAACTCATTTCTAGGCTCTTAGTCAGATATCGTCGTTCAAATAAAATTGCAAACTGTTCAATAATATTTCCTAACTTTTTATGAAGTAGGAAATAGAAATGAAATGGTTTATGTAATAATGTAAATTACAATGGAATAAGAAACATTATTGAATTCTTTACAATATCATCTTTTTATCTATATTAATTACAGGGACTTAAGTTTACAGAAAACATATCAGTCCCATGGTACCCATTATACATACTTAGTATAATCACAAAAATGTCATAGAACTAACAATAAGATTCTATAAAATCGTGACTTTTTCACTTGCAGTTGCAAAAAAGATTCGATAAATAATACCTCGGTCCATTATAAGAAGCTTTAACTTATATATAAAAGCTTTCCGGTGAGCTTTGTTCCCGTCACATTCTATCAACAAGTATAGCCAATATTCAAACGAGCCACAAGTTACGTAATTAGGTGACACAGCTTTTCTCATAAGGAAAGCAAACTTGTTGAGAGGTGTACTCGTATGTCCGGAACTTACACTGTTATCATTCAATCTGTTATTCATTGAAACTGACCTCATAGGCTTCATAATACATTTTCAACATGAGCATGACGTTTAGATTAACACTAAAAGATACTTATATCATAGTATCGTCACAATTTTGGGTATTTATTAAAAACTTAGGTTAATTCCAAAACTCGAAGGCACGGCAGGATTAAGCACGTTCCAAGTGCAATGCCACTGAGAGATCTACAAATGATACTGACCGAAATAAATATAGTTCTTATCATTTATAGTATTTGAAAAATAATCTTGATTCGAAGACCAAAATCAAAAGGTATTAAACTACCAGAGTCATGTACAACAAAAGACAGAATATTTCTTTGTAAACGAAATATATTATTATGATAATATAATTGCAACGGATTACTTTATTATAACTTATTGTATGTATAAGTCGTGGTGATCCAGTGGTTTGACCGATGGAATCAATCAATCCGATGTCAGCAGGTTCGAACCCCGGCCGGCATGTACCAATGAATTTTTCGCAATTCGCGTACATTTAACACTAATTTACATTGGTAACACTATCGGCTGACGGTGAAGGAAAACATCGTGAGGAGACCTGAACCTGAGAAATGTTCTTGTAGTATTACCGTATGTGGGAAAAATATAGAACTGTTTCTCAGAGTTTGAAATCGCCAATACGTTGTGGGCTGGCGTGGTGATTATGCCCTTTACGGTAAATAAAATCTCAATCATCAATGCAAATAGAGAAATTACGAACTCCTGTGAAAAAGGTAAAGAAAAAAATAAACATGAGCCGAAATGAATATTGTCGTGATACGTCTCTGAAAATACACAAAGTTTTCAGTTTTACTTTTCCATGTTACATCCAAGGAATTTCATCAAAAAACCTTGTTCGATGAATCGGATAAAATATTTTTCCAATTTTAAAGCTTCGTTAAACGATTTTCCCCTTTTTCCGCGTCGGCCGTCTCATTCGACTGTAAGCTCCGATGGTATTATGGACTTATGGAGTCATCTTTTCTGATTTCTTTTTACCGGCATTTTGATCATAATCGTTATATGCAATTTTCTTCGTTTTTTTTTTTTGGTAAACACCTTACACCTTGGTGTGTTGGCTTTTTTTAGTTACCAAGAAAATATTAAATTATAAATTTGTTAAAGGCGAAATAATGACGATTCAAAAGTCCTTAGTAAAACAAAGTGAGCTTAAATATAATTTGGATGTACTAACAATTCCCGCAGACTTCTTAATTAAAGATTTTGAAGATTCATAATCTTGTGTCGTTCAATGAAAAGTAAATTGCTTAAAAAGGTAAAGGACTGTATTAATTTAAATCTTGTTATAATATAAATTATTTGCAAATACAATACATAATATGACCATTTGTACAAAAGAATTTTAGGAAACGCAAATTATCAAATAACTTTTGTTATTTAATAATACTGGTTTAGGAAAAGTAGGAAAATAATGTTACTCATCGAATTGATACAGTTATTTATTAAGAATTAACGTAATAGAGCATTCCCTGCTGTGTGTTTAAAATTACGAGATTAAGTTTACACGTACATCTAACAGAAAATAAAATTTGACAAAACATAAACATTGAAATGTTTAGTAATAGTTTAGTTTAGTAATAACAATTACAGACGAAATTTCGTAGAACAAATTACAGTTGTTAGTAGTTTTCTTCGAAAACACATAACGTCAATAATAAAATGTGTATAACTGAATGATAATTGCTAAGAATGTATGAGACTATTCGTTTGTAATGTTTTCTTATATTACTGAATTTTAATAACTTTCACAAGCATAGAGAAACTCACTTGAGAAATTTGATGTCACCAATTTGCGAAGTTACGTGACATCAAATACTGTTAAAACTTTTCACAGCGTTTGATTAGCTGAGGTGCGTGAATGTTTTAGGTTACAAATACAATGTTTCGTTACGATTCCTGAACAAAATCTTTGAAAAGGGTTAATTTGGCTATTGTATTATTTATTTTTGGTATAGGTGGTTGATACCTTTATATAACGTAATGAATATAAATGACAATAACAACTATATATCAATAATGTACAACTCTGTTTTGTTATTTTGTATCAGTCGTCTTTATAAAATGTTATAGATTATTCTGTCATAATATTCTGTTTTATATCGTATTGTAAGAATGACATGATCATGAACTTTTGGGTGAAGACAAACATCGTGATTAAACCATAGCATGATTGTAGGGTATTTTCCTTATCCCATCTGGCTAGCTACCCTACCACTCTCAAGTTGAAAATCTATCGCCAAGCGTTTATGGGAGTGTACCGGTAGTTGCACTTGGCCACCAGTCTCTCTAGGCTTAACGTGCTTACTATCTTAGACCACATCGTCGTTTAACATTAGGTGAGATAGTGGTCAAACGCTATAAAATAAAAAAGTATAGAAAACATAATATTTATTCTTTTTTTATACTTTATAGGTATACGTTTTGACCATAATCTCATCTGATATTAAATGATAATGTGGTCTAAAATGGTAAGTCACGCTTAACCTAGAGGGAGACTGGTACTGTGGGAGAAAACTACATTAAAAAGTTACTGACGGGTGTGCCTTCGGGCGGTGGGAGGGGGAAACCTCGTTAAAAAGTTACCATGCGAGGAAACCACGTTAAAAAGTGACAGAAGGACGGCCTTTGGGCGAAGGGAGAGGGAGAGAAGCTCATCAAAAAGTTACCGTGGGGGGAAACCACGTTAAAAAGTGACAGAGGGGTGGACTTCGGGCGGAGAGAGATGGAGAAAACCTCGTTAAAAAGTCACGGTGGTAGAAAACCACGTAAAAAAGTTATAGGTGGTGGTGGTTGAAGAGGGTGACCCCTTGACTGCTAAGCCGGACCAAGGAGGGAAGGGGCTGGGGACCTGACCTTCCATTGCACATTGGTTCGGTAGACGGTTAGGCAACTTGACCGGGCTACCGTTGCGGTCAGGACGTTCGCGCTTGTTCGCTCCTGTGCCACTCCAGAGCGCGGCAGACGGTATCTCGTGAGTTTTTTTAGTCAGTAAGAGTCTGACACCCTACAGCTCCCCAGGGCTGTGGGTGTCCAAAGTAGGATTTCTACCCACATTAAAAAAAAAAAAGACGAAGACTGGCTCCCAAGGACAGCTGCCGGAACACACCAACAGGTGCTTGGCGACAGATTTTCAACTTGAGGGTGGTACCTAGCCAGGCGGACTTAGAAAAATCCCTACCACCATGCTATGGTTTCATCACGATGTTTTCCTTCACCAAAAGCTCCGAACTCAGTTGCTTGGATTCGAACCTACGTCCTTCGACGCTGTGTCCGAACACACTACCAACTGAGCCATCATCGCTTCAAAACGTAATGTCGTGACTTGACTATGAGTAACGGTAATTGCTTTTCCTTTCACGTCTATTAGTTTTTGTATAATGCTTACCTGTTTGCAAATTGCGATAACACTGGCCGACTATTGTTATTGTCATTAAAAATAGCAGACAACGGTAAAATAATTTGTTATTCAGTGCGTAGGAATAATTACGTTATTAGTTATTGTGACAATAACCATCTCTATTAACAAGTAATTTTCTCGATCACAATAGGTAATAGTAAACGTTTAACGTTCTTTATCCCTAATATTACCAGTTTTGTTGAAAATCAATTTTAATCTCTGTCTTAGTACGTTATATAATGTTTTGGAAAATTTTATCAACTACATTCTATTCCGCAGTAAAACGGAGAGATCTCGAAGACCACTTAGCGGTGCTGCTTTAATGCCGCATTAAATCCACCGATACTGTCCAGAAATAACTGTTCTCTTTACAATTTGTACGTACAGATTATTAGCGTGATAAACGGATTTTTAAAGCTTCGTTCTACATTATTAACGAGGTTTCAGTTATATTTATCTCCGAATAATTTCGATTGTGTTTTCTTTATAAATTCTGCGTATATTTTATTAGGTAAAAAAAATAGGAATGAATTCTGAGTTTTAGTAGTAGTCTTTTTTGTTTATTTGTATATATGGGTAGATACACTTATCACGCATGTATTAATCTCAAATATACAATATAGGTATAAAATTATTTATAAGAAAAAAACGACATTACATAATAATTATCATACAATTTAATACTCTGAACTTACTGAATATCTCCTAACTTTGCCTGTGGCTGAACTCTGAAGAGCAATGCGCAAGTAGTCACCAATCCTCCCACCCGGCAAATGGCGTTTAAAGAACACCGTGAGGTCACTAGGAATTTGATATAATTCAATAACTCCGCTGTCCAGCTTTACGTCGGGAATCTTATATATTACAAGCAGGTACCCGCATCTTTGTCTGCTTTACTTATTATCATAATAATAATTTTTATCCAAAGAGAACAATGAATATACAAACAAAAATAAAAGCAGATATATACTTTGATTTCAAAACTTTTTTGCCACACTTTACATATAGCTTAAAGCGTAGTTCTTATAAAAATAGTTGTTTTTTGAAACTGTAATAATTGTATATTAAATAAGGCTATCGTGCAAATTTCTTCTTTACATAAGGACCAAGAGTTTAAGAAGTAAACCTAAAAACATACATCAAGCTATTCAGTAGTTTTTGCGGGATACGCGTACAACGGCAGATATCTACAATTTTATTTATATACTAGCTGTTGCCCGCAGCTTCGCACGCGTTATTATAGATTTCAAATGAAAATTTTTTTTTACCAATTGTTATAATAATTAACACCTTTATAATCGTACGTATTTTCTGTAATGGCTGCCAGGGTTAACAGATCAGTCTGTTAATCGCATGTTTTGTTTTTCTTCGCACTGACTACACTGTTGACCTGACAAGGCCTCTACAGTTTGACCGGACTACATTAATCGTATATTGTAAGTCACGCGTTAATACTTTATTAAAATATTTTTACTTTTGCCCGTGTCTTTGCTCGCGTTCGTGCATATTTAATGTGTCCTCTGGAATAGTATTTTTTTTCTGGATAAAATGTACCTTATGTTTTATCTGTACTTCTGATTGTATGTAAAATTTCATGACAATCGGTTGAGTAATTAAGGCGTGTAAGCGTAACAAACAAACAAACTCACATTTATAATATCACTTGGAATATAAGCATATATTGAGTTTGTAAGAATAATAAGCAAAAGGAATGACGTTTATATTTTAATACTAGCTGTTGCCCGCAGCTCCGCATGCGTTTTTTTTATAATTGTAAATTACTTCTTATAAGATCAGCTATCTGTTAGTGAAAGTTCCGTGAAAAATGGTTCTAACGTTTTGGAGATAGTACTACAAACAAAGCTATGGCTAAAAGCTAGTCCAAAATAAAAAAGCTTTAACCTTTTATAATATTAGTTATCAGTCAGTGAAAGTCTCATGAAAATAGGTCGAATCGTTTGGAAGTTGTACTACAGAATAAGCCACGGATGACAGCTAGTCTAAAATAAAGTAGCCTATGTCACCCTCTATAATTTTAACTATCCGTCAGTGAAATTGCTGCCAAAATCGATCCAGCCGTTTCGGAGATTACCCGGAACATACATACAGACAGACAGACAAAAATTTTAAAAATTGTATTTTTGTTATCAGTGCCGTGTATACGTTCATATAAAATCAGTAAAAAGTCGTTATTTTGATATTACATACAAACACTTCATTTTTATTATATGTATAGATGATAAAATTACAGTAACCGTAACACAAGTGTTACAAAGTCACAAATTTTATGATCGTTTTAAATAATATCAAAGCTGTATAAAATTATTGGGAAAGAAATTATGAAAAATTCTCATTTTTGACGTGATAACATGTTATAAATTGACGAATGCCGGCTGCACGAAAAAACTTGACTCATCGTCACGTTCCGCCTAAGCCGAGCGTGAAAACGAAAGCGCGGAACAAGCGCTAGAGAGGCGCGATTAGCCTAAGCGTTCGGCTTGTGACGCATCTATCTCTCTTCCACTCCATCGGCCGATGTATCGAAGTAAAAGAGAAATGGCGGCACCACATAACCTACACGTGAACTGTTGTGTCAGCTGTTTAAGTTTTAAAGTGAAGTGAAAAGTTAATGTGGTTTCCATTGTTTATTACAAGAACAATTGTGGCAAAAAGAATGCAATTTTTCATCAATCTTTCTTATCATCCGTAAACCAAATTTACAGACAACCATTTTCTTTGAACTGTAAATAAATTCTAGGCTCCAAACCCAAAATATCTTCATTTTATCTGCACTTTAATATAAGACCTTTGACTCTGTCAAAATTAATTGATCTTGGATTACTCCACCTACACTATACATGCATAATATCCTATACCATGAGAATCTCATACGGAACATTAAATTTATAAGTCACGATTATTTAGGCAACCCATCCGATTTCATAACAAGCGTGGTTCATCGCATCACAGGCTTGGGATAAATTAAAACGTGACAAGCATTCATTTGGGCCGGCCACCTATTGAGTCAGACTATACTTAGACACACGCTGTTCGTACAAGAATAATAATTATTATTGGTCATGGCCATAATTATAAAGATAACGAACTTGGAATCGCATCTACGTGTCTTGACTGGATTGGAAAATAAATATTCATATCTTACTCTGCAAAAATGATATGAAAATGTTTATTCATTGCTTATTAATATTACCCGTGCAATGTAACATACACTTGTCTATCTACATATATAAAAAATAATTACCGATTATATGTAAGCGCATCAATTCACACTGGTTGCGAATTGTTTGGCAAATTCTTTTATTGTTGTTTATATAACTGTTGTTTAAAAAATTCCATATAAGAATTGAGTGAAACAGAAAGTAGTAGTTAGTTTTTAATACACATATATATATATATATAGAATTTAGAGTTTCACGTTCAGGTGCCATTATATTTATACATGGTAGTACTATTAAGGGAAGATTGGGTTTAGTACACCGGTAAAAGCAGGGGACGGGAGGAAGTATATAATAAAATGGTATTAGTGTATATAAAATCGATAACTCAAGGAGAAAGTGTATTTTATGATATCTATTTTTGACTGTAAACTGATGCTAGGATATATTTTATTATTGTAAAGCTGTATATTGTAATTTAACATGGATAAAAATTTCGATGGTAACTACTAAATAAAGAATTTAAAAAATGTACTGACTAAATGTATCTATTAATTAAACAAATAATTTATTACATGCACTACGTGTCTATTATTAAAAATATTACACAAAATATGTATGCCATTTTAAATAATCATTACCATTTTTTAAATCACATGCCTCAGAACAGATTCTAACATGTACTTGAATAATTAGCTTGCTGCACTGGTTTTGCAAATTCCTATTTAATTCGGATTATCTAAACAGATCTCTAAGAACAACTAATTAAACATACAAACTAGTTAAGGGTTTTAATTGGAATGCTCTTATTTTGCATAAATATGCAGTTTCGACTTGATTGCTTTTAAGTAGATATGAAATGTGATAATACTTCGATACCAACAAAATAATGACACTAAGTAAACATACACAATTTACTATAAGAGAATGGTAAATACTAGCAAAAGAACCTACAAAGAAAATACAGACTAATTATGACATAATAATAATATGCTTCGCCGTCAGCTTATTAACTTAGACCTTAAATACACACTTTTACAATGAAACTTCATGAAATTAAGGAAACTATCCTGTTTCTATATTGTCCGTCTGGGTGACAAGTTATAAATCTGTTGCCTGTTTTCCTTCAGCTACATTTAAAAGTTCCGATTGTAAACATCGTGTCTTATTGTTTTGGAACGAAGTTTCTTAACGCGGTTTATGTTAGGAGTTGACTGATAGAAATCGTCACGTAAGAAAACAACGTTATGCGGTTGTATTGTTTCAATTTCGAATGCTTGGAAATGTTTATTTTCGTTTATGATATGTTTTAAATATCATGTTTCCTAAAATATTAAATTTTCATTTTCTTGATTTGATTCTTTATTTTACTTTACACTAAGGAGCTTCGTTCCTGATAGAGATCCTCTGACGCCATGTGATGTTGAATGACCACTACTAACTTTAAACATGTAAACAATATATGAGGTCAGTAATAATAAGTTATGTAATATTCTTGAGGACAGCCAACCTTTTTTTTTTTTTTTTTAATGGAGAAAATCCTGCATCGGATACCTTCACGCTGTCTCCCGGTAGTGTCGGGGGACAGCGTGAGGGTTATGACGGACTCTTACCGGCTAAAAACTCCACTATTCCGCTTTTCGCGTATGTGTGCCGGAGTTGACGGTTCGCTATGTGCATACTCCTCTAAACTCCGGACACGCGCTTGGGTCTCCCGCAAATGTTATGCGAGGACCCTCATCTGAGGACAGCCAACCATATCAACACTTAGGAGAGGAATAGAGTATGAAAAATGCTGCTGGCTAGCGGCAGAAATAAATTTGGCAGTGAAACTGCCACAGTTGTATCTTATACAGATAACAAAACTGAAAATAAGAAATACAGCATAACAGGGAAGATTGATGATTAATCCTCAGTGACACTGAGATTGCCTTTGCTTATTATTTGTCGATTGTATTAACGTTCTACTCACAGATGCAATGACGTAGTATCTATTGCCATGCCAATACTAAAGGCATTTTCATACCGACAGCGGTGGAACTTGCGAGATTTTTGCCGTGTAACTACAATATTGTTATGTATAACTTATCCGATTCCACCGAATATACGCTCCTAATATTACAGCATATTTCAATTATTCAGTTATAAAAACCCTACTGAATATTACTTTTATAAGTATAAAATGTACACGTATAGCTGAGTGCCTCAGCACTAAATATAATAAGCGATCGCTTATTTCGACGCCGACCACATGTGTCCACGTAACAAAAAACCTATTATCTATAATGATACATAAAGTGGGGTGCATATAAAATGAAAACGCTTATTATTTTATCGCCATGTGATTGATGATTATTATTTTTGATGAAGGAATATTATAAACATTTTTAGTTCTTTGAAAAAATTTATTTTATGTCTAAGATGTTGTGTGCTCTTTTATATATTCTAAAACCTAGTATTAAAAAGATCATCGCAATTATATGAATAAAGTAAGTATGTTATTGATTCGGTCTTTAAAGTCAATGATAAAGCCAATAAACTATATTTCTGATAGAGAGCGAATATGTGATAAAAATTCTCCGGCAACTTTTCGTTCATTCCTTAGTGTCCGGGGACTTAGAAATCTTCCTCTAATGTAAATTTTGGAGGGTTTTCCATTTAAACTAAGATAGTCTCGTCGGTTCATAATAACAATAAGTAAACAGAGATCGTACCAGTATGAGTAAAGTCTATTACGATCCACAATGTTCATTATAGTTCGAACTTAATGCGTGGAAATATTTATACTGCCATTAGGAAAAAATTACGAATTGAGGTAAAAGTAAAACAATGTAACATAATTGTTATACAACATAGTCTAGTAACTGCCCACGACTTTGTCTACCCTACCTTTTGTCTATCCTTCTATTACCTGAAAACTATCTCGGTTTGCGCTGCACAAACCATTAGAGTTATATGAAGATAATATACGATGTTATTATTTATACATACGCAGACGAAGTCGCGGGCGGCTGCTAGTTATACATATTTAAATGTAAATAATGTTTCATTGATGAATTAATTTTTATATTAGAATAAAATATTACAACGTAATTACCTCACTGGTAGAAGCTTTCACGATTTTTGGCCCTAATATATTCCGTAAGCTTATAAGAGGGGAACTCACGAAGGGGAATAAAAATTTGTGCTGATAACACGCACGCTAAAATAATTCATTTTAATATTATATTGTTATTATTTATTTATGAAGATTATTGATCGATCCATTGCCATATCAATTTAAATCCGACTATTTGAAATTGGAAATATATAAACTTCAAAAAATGAATCTCATTTACAAACATTTTTAATGAACGTTGAAAAGCTCCACCGGCTACCACGATGGTGTGTATTACAAACGATTACATAAGCCGGACGGTCAGCGCGCGCTTTACTGCCTTTCCCAGCGTTAACTATGATTTAGATGCAATGATTATTGGACGGAAGCGCACCGATAAACCGCGGGTGCGTTGCCATAGCAACGGATGTCAAGGCAACGCGGCCCCGATATGGCCCCGACGCCCTTGTGACGGCATCACGACAACACTAGTTCACGGATACTTATCGCTATCGCAATAAATTGGTGCGTAACGCGCCATAACTCTTAGGGAAAACGCAATAGATATGTTGATGGCAGAATTTTGTTATGATAAAATGAATGTGATGAATTGCGCACTCTCACAATTTCTATGTGAACGTTTATATTGAATATTTGTTTTGTTTGTTTCTTAGTTATATAATTTCAAATAATGCGTTATAAATTTATTATTTCGTAAAATGTAATGTACTTTCCAAACTTTTGACTGCTTGTTGTAGTCCGGTGAATCTGTAGAGGCCTCAAGGTCAACAGGGTATGACGGTTCGAATACAAAAAAAAATTGACCACTCTGAATACAGTTGCACAGAACACAAATGTAGGTATGTATGTAGTACAAATGCGTAATATATTATATGTATAACATCTAAACAATTCAAGAATAAATAAATGCCAAGTTTAGGTTCCTATAATAATATTTTAACGTTGTTTTGCATGAAACTCATGGATATATATACATATATAGGTATGCTCAAGCTTTGCAGCGGCCAAAGAGATTGGCGAAGACTATATATACATTTGCAGTGGATTTTACGAAAACAATTAGAATAGGATACATTCTCAATATGCGTTTTAATCAATGTATTTATTATCGGCATTTGCAGACCGTTATTACCACCATTGTTTTTTGATATATCTAGTACAAGCGACCTTCCGCCTTGTCGTCAAAATTCGAACACATTAAAAGGTACAACATAGTTGTATTTTCATGTGTTAATTTACGGGTACAATATTATATGTATTTCGTTTTGATTGATTTCGTTTTAAGTAGTTAAAATTATTTTCAGTATTGTACAAATTTATTGTAGACGTTGGCGGCATAAGGTATGCCGAATAAAAACCTATAAATAAAAACTGCATACTCATTGATTTATGAAAATATATTACAATTCCTTATTTTATTGATAACGCTAGAGAGCATAAAAATTACTACACAAAAAAAAGTAAAAGAAAAAGATACTGAACTATTTTATCTTCACTTATAAATTACCACACATGCATTGCCACCATTGGTACGTGTAGTCCGGTGAAACTGTAGAGGCCTTGCCAGGTCAACAGTGTAGACAGTTCGAAAAAAAAATTATTGGTACATCAGAGTATTAAAAACCAAAATAAAATGTATATTAAAAATTAACAGTATGTAAAATTATAAGGTATTGTAAAATTATAATATATACATAATTTGACTCACACCAAAGGTTATATTAGAAACCGCCTTGATATAAAATGTAAACAGCGTGTGCAGGGTCCCCGATTTATTATACCGCGACTGATGATGATATATCGACGTCGGCTGCTGTGTTGATCGTCACCCTACCCTTATCACGGAGCATGTAATTTTGGATTCATTGCCCTCGGCTCAACCACTCCGCCCGTGTCTGAGACTTTTATTATATAAGCAAAATGTTTCTACCTATCTATATTTTATCATAAACGTTTTTGTTACACAATTATTATTTTACTATGTGTATTTTTACCTCAGTTACCTGTACCTACATGTTTACTAAAGATACATGAATATTTCTAGTTTTGCTGATGCATTGTTAGAATCAGAATCTGACAATACTCTTAGTTATGTTATAGATAAATTATGTTATAGATAGTTATAGATAAATGAAATCAGAGTTTGTGAATCTGGATACATCTCTTATAAGTGATAATCTTTTGACGGATTCCATCCTAAAAGTTTTTACTAATATAAAGTTATATTCAGGCTAAGTTTAATTATTATTGCATGTGATATAGTAATAAGCCTGTACGAAGTCCCCTGGCTTTTCTAGTTATAAATAAATACAGGTTACCTAGAGTGTCTCGAAGCTGAATAAAATAAGTTTAAATTTATGTATTTATTGTTTATTTCAATATTTCTTATTTTGCAGGTATTCGTTGGAAATGAGAGGATGAGCCATGGAATCACGAAGCGCGCCGCCAAGCCCCGACGAGCAAGGGCAGGCGGTGTTCAACTCACGTCGTGGATTGTACCCACACCAACCAACTTTGCAAAGAACTTTCGCGAGCTATCGAGAATCAACGCGACCACGCTCTCATCACCGGCATGCCGCCTCCGAACCTGCTCGACCTGATGATTGTGTTCTCACAACGGCAGAAGTCCATGACTATCCTTCGTCAGAGTCTGGTATTGCGGCTGATTGCCCACATCCTCATAACAGTAACGCGGACGATAGCCCTTCTTATGATCGATCTGATTACGAAGCAAATTCCAGTTATAGTTTAAGGCACACAGCCGAATACCACCAGTCTACACTTGATTATAAACATCGGACGGGGGAATGCAATCGAAGTCATACACCAGAATATAATAATGATTCAGATTTTGATCGCGGTCATGGTCGATCGCAAACCTCACGGCGACCTCATAGAAAACATAGACGAGAGGAAGATGACGGCGCCCAATCATTAGATGAACGCTGTGCTAGAGATCTTGATGAAATTCTACCAGCCCGTCTTGCCGCTGTGAATCTGTCTCGGGAACCACCACCCCAAACATGGAACAGAAGTAATATCGCTGCCACAATGGAACGGTTTGAACCTGTTGACTATTCATATGCTTATTATGATCATCATATGTCAATGCCGTCATCGTCCAGGAAAACAAATCGTCAACGAGGACGTGGTGGATTGTCACGAGACCGTACAACACGCCATAATTACGTCACACGATATGGTACTGAAGAAAATATTTATGAAGAAATAACAGAAGGATCTAGAACTTGCCCGAAACATCGATACCCTCCTCGACAGTCACTTGTATCACTTGATAGAAGTGTGGTGGAAGAAGAGGTACGGCGAGTAGAATCTAGACATAAGCGGATTTTAGGCGAGTTAAATCTAAGTGTCGAAGCTATGTTAATGCCAGAATGCGAATCTCCTGATTCTGAAAGAGCTGAAGATAGAGATAATATCGAAGAATTACTGCGAGTGGGTCCAACAGATGAATTACTATCACCGGCCAGCTGCAATCCTCCGGACTTAGATAGCGGGTTTAGTGGAAGTAGTAGTGGTGCAAGTTACGTTGGAAGTTTGCGAAGGAAGCCTGCAGGATCGGTACCACATTTACCAGCGGTTGCGTATGGAACGCGTGGAGCTGGAGTCCGAATCCTTGGCGCCGATGAATGTGGAGCGCGTTGTTTAAGAGAATCGCAATCTCCAAGGAGTTCAAGCTGTGGAGATGCGAAAACAACAGGATTTTGGAATAAAAAATCTTGGAAAAAGATATCTGGATTTTCCAGCTCAAATAGTATTAACAAAGCAGGCTTAACAGGTGAATAGCTTCTTTGTAATCTAAGTCCTATCGTCATTTAAAACTAAAAGAATACATCCTTTTTTCATATTATCTTATTTCGATCTCATAACTTATCATGCACGTTTTAACTTCTGTATTTAGCTCATACAATACTGAAACACAGGACATTTTATAACAACAACATTTATCGTTTAGATTAAGTCATCATACATAATCGACAAAACATATCTCGCAGAAAATAGTAAAAAACAAACTCCCATTCTCACATAAAATCTAAATGAATCCGAGCAGTATCGAGTCATGAAAACTCTAGACACATCATTTCTTTTTTTTTATTTTCGCTCGCTTTCGTTCGCCAATAGGCGTTATTCAGATGGACGCGCTCACGTGGCTTACTGTTTGTTTTAATTTTAGTTTATTTGTTTATTTTGTTAACGGTACCGCGTTTTGCATTGCAGGTCTGCTCGTTAGGTACACTTTCCGGCGTAAGTCCGGCTCGCAGGGCTCTCAAGCCAAGCGGCGTACCGAGCCCGTCAAATGCGATGCGTGCCTCTCACAACGATGTTAACCGCACTATCATATGGTAAGGGTCCAACAACACTTGCACTTTGCTGGCCGAAAGTTTTTATATTATTTATAAACGTACACTACGTACGAAATACACTTTTGTATAAAGAAATATACAGCATATATAAAAAAAAAGTTACTACCAGTCAAGCGGTTTACAATACAGTTTTTTTTTATTTCAAAAAAACTTAGAGAATTGCGCGTCCATAACAAGATTTATTACCTCTCTGAGGAATTCTGTCTTATTTTTAATTTGATTTTACATGCTTAATCACATTCATTTTTTATTTATTTTTACAAACATTACAATTCAAGAAGTGAAACGGTTCTCTTCCCAGCCATTATGTTAGCAACGTTTAACAAAGTCGATACAAAGTTTTCTCATTAAGGTATCACAAGTATTACTTTTGGTAACTTTGACTTAATATAAATGTTGTTATTTCGTAAGGAATGAGACAATAGGGTACTTAAAACAATTGTTAGTCTACATAAACTATAATTAAGGGGATATTTTACAATTAATCTACTAACAAGCAAATTATCATCATAAAACATTAAAGTGATGTACTTAATTTAATGTGTTGGTTGCAGATGAAGCATGTAGACCAAGCCGAGCTAAATCCAGAACAAGCACTATTCCATACAGGTTAATAACAATTAATTATTACTAACAAACACAAAACATTTTGATAGCATTTCAAAAATTTCTAATTTAATACTGCCATTTGAAAAGTTAATACTAATTTTATAATATTTGCTTTGTTGCAGCTACTCCAACGGAAAATTGGTGGTGCCGCTGGATTCCATAGCACAGAGCTGAGGAGTCGAACCTCCTCAGAATGCCCGTGTCAAACTCCTCCGAAGGGCTTCTCGATACACAGGGAATACGATAAATAATAATGCTGTAAACAAAGTGACGTCTAGCCATCCTGAATCAAAACAAAGCAACATTCCAAAAAAAATTACCGACTTTGATAAAGACAATGATATTCAGTGAGTCTATGAGACAAACTGTGAAAAAGTGAACTGCAATTTGTAAATAATAGGCAAAGACAATTTGCATTGAAAAAAAGGAGAGTATACGTCGAAGTGATAGAAAAGCCTAATTAATTACTTGTATGTATTGTTAAGGGTTCGTTTCATAGAAACGTCATGAATACGTTGTTGGTACTTATCAATTTTTAGTAGATAATAGTTACATGAAAAGGCTGACAAACGATTCAGATTTTGTACATGTGAAAAGACCTGCCAATTTATTTATGCACTTAGTTTTTTTGATATCTTGTATAAATATTTACTACTGACTTTATACAAATGTAATTATTCAGTAAATACTTTAAACATTGTTGTTCGTAAACGTTTTAGCGCAGTGCTGAAAACAAAGCACTGAATAAAAATAAATGCCAACATATTGATAAATAAATTAATTAAATAGTAGCTTTTGTTTCAAATAATCTACTGGATATGGTCCAATTTAGGTATTTTGTTATCAATTTCATTTATTTATTAATTCTTATTTTTAGTAAATGTAATATTGAAATATGAGTATAATGTTAAAGTTCTCTTTCGATCGTTGTTAATAATTGTTAGAATAACATTGTATATTATGTAAATATTCTCGAAAATGGTGCACTTTCTCATTTATTTATGTACATATAGAAATTATGTATTTCACATTAGAGAGCTTCACTTTTGTTGTAACATCTAAAGCGTGTTGATGAAAAAAATTATTAGTAACGTTGTGTATCACTATATTTATTATTCGAGCTATTGAATTCGTTAATGACATCACTTTCCCTCTGATATATTGGCGGAAAAAATATTAATCACTCTTAAGTTTTCATTTCATCTGTAATCATTACTTCAGTGTTGTCGTATTTCTATCAATACAATTTTATAACTTAATAATTTATAAATGTAGTAATAAAATTATTACAAATTTCATTATTTTAAAATGTGAACAAAGAACTGCCTGTTAAATTCATGATTTGTAATACTACATATATAAATATACTTTCATTTATTCAAGCTCAGTTAAATAACTGCATTTATTTGCACAAAAATACAAACATAAAAAAAAAACAAGTGAACGATGAGAAAATAGAACAATCTTCGTTGCCATGCCATTGCTATAGCTCTTTGGTGTTTATTTCCCTGTCATATCTTTCACAATGGTTATTACTAACAATAAATTTTTGCCGTGACAAAATCAACATTCCTTTCTGATTATGGCAATTAAGGTGTGGCATCATTTGTATAATACTGCATCTAAATTGATTTTATTTCAATTAACACAAATGTAAATACATAGAGGTATCAATGAAGTATTTTTATCAGTCAATGAAAGAGTATGGTCTTTTGTTTTATAAGGATGTAAGCTCGACTGATACAACATAACTTAATCTCAATGTTATTATAAAATATTTCTTTAATTGTCTGTAATTTAGTGATCGTGTTCAAGTCAAAAGAGATTTTTATTAATAAATCATAAAAAGTCTTTGTGTTTCGTTTGCTATATCGGTCCCTCTTCCAACGGAATTAAAATAAACTAGTAATAACATTTTATTCCTGTAGGTAATTATTGAAATTATATAGTTAGTTTTAAAAGCAATTACTGTGTGGACCTATTTGACCTAAACATACTAAGTAAGAAAAAGCGTAAAACAATGTGAACAAAACAAAAAGAAAGTAAACCCTAATTTGGCCAACTATCCGTACACTCCCCAGCTGTGAGATTTCCTTCATTGAAATGAAATTGCACGGTTTATTCAACTAAAGCGCTTTCATATCGGAAGCTTGTGAACAAAACTTAAATATCACCACAATACGCCTTCGACGAGTATAAAATTTCGCCCGACGCAGCGGGGAGGCACGACTCTTTTGTGTCTCTCAACGGGTTAATTGTTTAATTGGCAATAAAAATAAAATGCTCAGCACTTATTGTGAGTTATTCAGAAAATACAGCTGCTTTATAAAATGATGAAACCCCTCGTACATTAAAATAATTCTTTATTTTATTCATAAAGGTAAAGATAGCAGATAGTATGCTGTCGATTACACCAAGAAATGTATTTTTTATGAAAATGTTTTATTTATGTAATACCGTAACGTAACGATACTGTGTTTAGTGGTAAGCCCTGATGTGTTTCAAGAACAACGGTAACCGCCGAATGATTGGTAATGCATCTGCAGTCGCCTCTATTACACCGAAATGCAAGCCTCTGTACACTGGTTGATACTGAAATGTGATAAACTAAAAAGAGTGACGGGTTAAAACTTGAATATTAGTCATAAGCTAATCAGCTACAGATCCATACCATCCTCCTTGAAAATAGATATATAACGAGTGATCTCGGAACGCGACACACCTTAGCATGCCATTATGACGACAATGTTAATTAGATCGAGTACGCTTTGTTAGTGGTGTATATGGCTCAGAGTTGCGGGCCACTTAATAAAAGTGACAAATCAAAACTGTTTATTAATTTAACAAACAAAATTTAAAATTTGATAGACGACATATTGATTGTGACGAATTCATAAAGAGTCAACTTTCAAGAGTTCAAAATCTTAATTCTCCAATATATTCCTTATAACTGAATGCATGTCTGCAAAAACTTAGCAAAACTAGAGTTAGTAAAAGAAAGGCATGATTTTAATACCAGAAACAATCACAAATTGACCACCCCGTGCTTAAGGCTTAATAAGACTGGTAACGGTTTTTTTTTTGGTAATAGTGTTAAGTTCTGCAACAAAGTCTCAAAGCACTTTATCGGATGGTAAGTTCAAGCACCATATCAAGCAGGTTTTCAGGTCAAAAGGTGGATATAGTGTGCATCAATATGCAAACAATGGTGATGCCTGGAATTAGCATTCCACTTTGTTCATCCGCTAAAAACGTTTCTAAATATAGTGCATTTATATGATAATTTGTACGGATATTATAAAATATTTCCAAAAAAAAAAATTAAACCGGCTTCAATATCAAAAAACACTAAAGAAACAATAAGGCACTTACAAACTAAGTATAACTAAATTAATAAAATGTAATAAAAAATATTAGTATATGCGCTACCTAATAATCAATTTGAAGTCGGTACTAAAGGTTTTTTTCTAGGTTTACTATTTTTCATTTTTAGTATAAATCAATGTTTCTATTGGATATAAAATAAGTAACGTAGTGGCCTGAGCATATTAATCTATTATTACTTTCTTCCGCTCCGCTTCCACTTCTGCTATGTTCATGGTTGCGCTCTTTTTGATAATAATCGGAACCGCAGATGTAAGTCCTTGTCAAAATTAATCATATAAACCCAAACACAAGACAGCTGTGTGCTGTAAACAGCTGAGGAATTCCATTCCATTACCGCAATTTCCATGATTGAATCAGGTTTGAGGCACCAAATATTTTATTTTTATTGCTACTACAGGTTGTGCCACGTTTTTATTAAAATTAGCTGACGGGAGGCGGTGAGTGAAATTCATATAAACGGTGTTCATCTATTTATTTTTCAACCTTAAGGTTAGATTTGTTTTTTTTCTCAATTAAATAAATGAAAATCATAAAAATCCATCTAAAGTCTACGAAAAATACGTAGACAAGACGTGAATGAAAATTAAATAGAGGCTGAATATATTCTTCAAATGTATATAACCAATTCAAGTAAAAAATTATTAATTAAAATAGGTTCACAATTGATGAAGATATCGAATAACATACATAAAAATACATTCGAAATCGGTCAAAAAGATAAACCAGATCGTGTTTATTTGCCTGTTCCTCTCGATGACTGGGTTATTTCATCAACCGGTGGTAGTTATGACTTTATCACGGGCCTAAATTGAATAAGCTATTTTTAATTTTGCTTAACTGTTTGATGTATGCCAGGGTACTGACGCTATATTCTCTTGGGATATATTTGCTCGGAAGTAAATTCTGGAGACAGTTGTTAAGAGATATTTTGTGCGTTTCCAAACATAGATATTAAATAAAGGAAATCATGGTGAAATCGGATTGATTCTGCGACCATTAATACTAATGACAAATACGCTTCCTCTTAATTTTCTTCAAGGCAATTTCTTAGAACATTACCCATTAGTCGCGGATCACGTTGAAAGTTGTTTAAAAATAATTATTATGTTGGTAATTGAGAATTACTTTAAATCAATTTTATCCCGATACACGAATGGGCTAGCTTAAAATACACATGTCAACCGATCATGACGGTGTATCGGTTTGAGAATCCCTTAAATATGAAATGAATTAAATTATTTTAAAGAATTATTTCAAGTTATCCATATTAATAAATTTGTAGTTATGTCTATCTGGATTTAACGCATAAACGGTTTGAAATTTTATACGCGGGAATTAGATATCATTTCTCAGTAAGAAGAAGGCTATTAGAAATATTTTTTTTTTATTATTACTGATTTTAGTAACATGTCGTCATAATCATCAATGGTACAGTCACAAATCATAAATATGAGTAAAAATAAAACAGCTACACAAAAATAATTATTATAGGTTTAAAGTTTAAGGAGCAGCGGGTACAGCTAGTATAAAATATTTTAATTCATCCAACAATGATCAGTTTGATTCAAAATTTGCTTAAAAGCTAAAGCAACGAGTGACATAAAAACTGCTAACTGGTATACGAAGTTATTAGAAGATTATAAACTATTATTGTCTTTGGTTAATGTCACAAGTTGACTTTTTGGACCTATTTGAGAACTTTATCGAAATCGTTGATTTAGATCCTTAAAATCGTTTAATGAAGCGTAACTAATTTTAACTTAGTTTTATGCTTATATTCGTTAAGGCTTCCAGAACTTTATTATCGCAGTATTTCACTAACCTAAATAATTAAATTTAAAAAAAAATAGCTGAATTTATTATGATATAAAAAAAATCTGATTTTCATGGTTTCTTACAAACTAATGGAAATGTTATTATATCCGTTACTATTGTTACAAAAGTAATACAGATATACGGAAATATGAATCTAATGAATCCTTATACATTTGGATTTATTAGGAATCGTATCACCGTAAATCACAACGAAACCTATAATCGAGATAGACCTTTGTAGTCCGTTATTCATTGATGATCGTTCAGTTGCCGTGCCGACTAAGTAATGAAGATGGATTAAATTAGACATTGAAACTTCACAAGTTTTAATCTCACTATTTATATAAATAAAATGATAGACGCCTGTCGTTACGCAAAAAGTATTTTATAGATTTTGTGTAGTCTCACTTCATAGAACATTAATAATATCTAAGAAACCCCGCAGTAGGGTCATAGGCATCTTCCCAGCGGAAGGTATGGGCATAGTTTGGTGACTATTGGTTGCTGCCAGCCCACGACGTAATGATGATTTCAAATTGTGAGAAGTACACAGTTCTATATTTTTCCATATACGGTAGTAATACTAGAACATTTCTCAGAGTCAGGATTCCTCATAATGTTTTCCTTCAGCGTCAGACGATAGTATTACCAATTTTAATTAGTGAGTGTACGCGAACTCCGAAAAATTCGTTGACAGTTCGGGATTCAAGCCTGCGGACATCGAATTGATATTCCACCTGTCAAACTATTCGGCCACCAAAACTTATCACGTATCATAGACACACTTGGTACTTATCTAAAAGAAAGTTATTACGATAACTTAATTTCATAGACAGTTATTAACATTTTAAGGAACTACGATTTCGTAAGCACTACGCGGTTAGCGATGAGTGTTTTCTTGTCGTGAAGAAGTGAGGCCAGTGGTGTTGCACGCATGCGCAGAACAACGCAGACTAAGTCGCGGGTATCAGCTAATCTTTAATATTACTAATAGCTCCCAATAGATAATATTATTTTCTTAAACAACGGACGTGTTCTACACGTTCGAACTGCTGGTCTATCTTAGATGTTTGTTAATATTATGTGTTATAAACGCCATTTTATTATACATTTACATTATTTATAAAACAATAAAGTCAAGCTACAATATGAACTTCATGCTACATAAAGCAATGACCAGGTAATGGAGCAAAATCTCAGAACAATCCATTACTGAGTAAAAGGAACATTGGCTGAAAGGAATATACGCGTAACAGATGAAACAGAACACTCGTATCTTAAGTATGGTGCAAAGTATAGCATTTTTCGAGATTCGTGGGCAGTAACTCTAATTAATAAGATTATCGGCTGATGACGAATAAAAATATTATAAAAAAAATTAATGCTTGATAAATGTTTGATATGTACTAAGAATGGGAAAACTAATTTTGACCTGCAACATTACATATTTTTGGTCAGACTCCAATGCGATCGATTCAAATGCTTAGTCGTTAAAAACTTACAGACAGACTTACAGAGTTACTTTCATAATTATAATATTAGTGTGCGTGCAGAGTTGTAAATTTCTCGATGTTTGAAACACAATTACGCTGTGGACTAGCATTGTTAATAAGCCGAACCTGCCTTCGAAAAGTAATTTCTGCCCAGTAAGTAGTAGGACATTTCTTTCGTCATAACCTTTCGCATATAATTTAAAAACGTCTTACGGAAGTTCCAGCTTTGGTAACAGTACGAATAAATAAAAGGCACAATGAATTTAAGGTTTTTTCCTATTCCACGTTCTACGTATTTAAATTTTTAGCAAGTCGCGTGTTCGTACAAAACGTGATAAAATTTTATCAGCAAGTAAAAACTTTGACATAAGCTTGCGAATATTTTGTCAGAAGTGTATTTATAGGAATAGCATAACTTAAAACCACTGGATATGTTTCGATATTTTCAAGGAGTATAGTGAACAGTTTTTTTAGTAAATTGTAATTAGTGGAAGCAAGGAGTAACAGAAAATAAATATTTTAATTTTGAATTATTTCGTAAAGTACCTATACTTGATTATACATTAAACCTACAATTCGTTTAGAATGATTATTATTTATTATGGTAATTATTAAGATAAATATAAAATATAAAATAGGAAGGTTTGATTATACCTTCCTTCGATTCCCCTTCGAACGAGATGTGAAGCGGCACTTCTACAGGCGCGTGATCGCCGTTATTTCTAAAATATATCGTATTTAATTATCAGATGCTGTACACACATTATAAAAACATTGATATCTAGAACAAATAGCAATTTGCAATACCGACGTTTATAAATAAAAGGTCCATGATACATTCTCTATAAAAATATTGACCACGATAATAGTACCTAATATATGTATAATAAAATCAAATAAAAATAAAAAATACTTTATTCAATTTAGGCCCTAAGAAGGCGCTTATAAACGTCAAAACTACCACCGGTTCGGAAAACATCCCAGTCATCGAGAAGAACCGGCAAGAAACTCGATCGGATTTATCTTTTTAACATGCACTTATATATTTAAAACACGTTATACGTTACAATTGTTTTAGTGAACGCACAGAAAGATCCACTCTATAATAGCCCTTTTACACCAAAACCCGCTTTACATGGCACTTAAACTTATAGTCTGGCATATCGGTAATATGCTTTGGGACTTTGTTAGAAAACCTAACTGTTACTGGTTTTAGTAATAAATAAATTTGGTAATAAAGTTGTGACCATGCAAATTCCTAACACGACTAGCAGAATATTAATAAAGAAAAATAAAAAATGCGGCTGCAAAAACAGTGAATCCTTTTTTTTAGATATATGAAAGAAATAATTGTTTAATGAATATTTATGTTCTCTGCTTATTAATATTACTCCTCTCTGTTTGATTCACAGACAACATACTTAAATTATACTAGACCCTATACTCTACCTATTATAACCTACAATTAAGACGAATCTAACTATACGTCTTATGTAATATTATAACCCACCAAGACATATCGGTCTCAAACTCTCAACTATTAAATACGATTATTACAAACCGAGTTATTTGAATAGATGTCCAGTTTAAGATAAATTTCACAAATCGTATGTTACATTACGTATATATACCAAGTAAAGTAAACAATAGTAAGAAATTACCATGAAGTACTTAACTTCAGCGCAAGAACAAACACAGCACAAAATTAATACAAAGATAACCATGTATAATAAATAGGTTCCTAGCAATAAACGCCGCAGGCCCTTGTTTTTGTTCACGAATTCTCCGAGTAACGTACTTTAGAAACCGAGCAAGTTGCGCTTAAGTAAACATTATCTGGCTTGCCTTTAGGGTTGCCCATGAACGGAACGGAATTCCCTGAAGATCGTAAGGCCAACACTTAAAAAGCTAATATTCACGTTTAATACAGTATATTGCGCCTGCAATATCGCCTTTATATCCCATATATCATCTGTAATTGTTTTGACAAAAGCTTAGGAACAAATATCCTACATACCTTATAAAATATTCTACACAGTGGACAGTTACGGTCAGCAACGGAGTAACGGTTGGCAGAAAATATATCTTATTCTGACTGTTAATAGCACAACAAAAAAATATTATGGAAATAGGTACAACAGTTCTGAAGTGATACGCGTACATACATCCGACAAATATACGAAAATATGATATACAATAGATCCGAGACATTTTCCATGATACGTCCTTTACGGTGTGCTTGTTGACCGAAAAAGGATCAGTCAAAAAATGGTAGGTGTACATAGCATCATAATCATCGACAATGGTAATTTAGAGTCCTATCTTGCCTACTACTATGTTTAAGTTTCCTATTGATACCATACCCATTAATTGAGATCCGTATTTACTTTTGTTTCGTTACATAGCAGTAGATAAGCATGTAGTCCACCTGAAATTAAGTGGTCAGTGCAATCTATAGATCAACCTCGAAAGAGTCACATTCTTTAAACTAGTCATAATAGGTTAATTAGAATGGAATTGGAACACCTTATTTGCTACCACATATTTGCCAAGCCCTTGCACAGGTTTTTCCACTCTAAAATTTGTTTCGCTACTTATTATAATATCTCCTGTCATATTATATTATACCTACATATAGTAGAATTCGTCTCATCTAAGTTGTAATTGAATAAATAAACGTTTCCAATCATAAATAAGCAAAAACTTACTAAAATATCTCAAACAGAGATATTCAATCTTCTATTTATTTTTCCAAATTGATTCGTATATTACGTAGATTTCGTATATTATGATTTTCTTCTTATTATTCCTTGTAGTACATTATATAACGATTATATTGTGCAAAATACTTCAATTGACGAAATTTCCCGTTCCGTAAACAATTTGTCGATATTGTATAATTAATAAATGAATTTACTGTACACGGCTGATTGCTTTCTTTGAATACGAATAACATTTAGTCCTACAATTTTGTAATTTAATTACTCGTTGTAAACCATCACTGTCTATGGTATTTTCGCATCGATTGGATTTATACTCACTAATTTTAGTTCATAATTAAATTCTATTGTTAGAATAGGAAAGAATACATTCTTTACTTTGTAAATTGCTCAATATTGAATTCATCTCATATGTTTATTTTTTAAGAAACCATGGCGACTCTCTGGCCGGATTCTCAAACAACGTGCCTATCGATGTAGGTTTGACTCTCACATTTACCTCGAGCTTTTAGTTATGAAAAACATCGTGACGAAACTTAGCATGACGGTAAGGATTTTTTTTATATCCACCAGGTTAGCTATAGTTCTCAAGTGGAAAATTTGTTATGGAATGTTTATACGTATGCTTAAACAACCGTACTTGAATCTCTAGACTCAGCATATTACCATTGTAGCCTGCATAATTTTTTACTTACTGCCCGATGTAAGGTGATCGCATTCCGGTCGGATAAAATTGCCACGTTTAGACAATATCGTTCATGAAAATTAAAAAAATAAATAAAACAAATATCGTGAGAGTTTTTAATAATTTTCATTATTTTGATTATGAATTATGATTAACCACATCACAGATTTACTGCATAGTAAGTGCAAGCACAATGGCCAGCGGGTTTTGTTGTCAATTTATGCTATTATGGAGGATTAGGCTATTATGGAGTAGATAGCTAGAGAGAGTGGAAAGTAGAGTAGATCGATATGTTAACCTCTGGTAATAACACCCCTCTATCTGCATCAGTCAAAAACGAAGATAACTACAGATATTGCATTTTTATAAAAATATCTAATAAAAGCAAGCCTCAACTCACGTAAAATTTTAATTGCACCACAAAGAGGCAGTGACCGTTGACGTCATGCCAATCCACACTTTGGACGCTCTTCACAGTTTGAATTCCGGTAACAAATTAAATTGCCACCGTATAAACCACCAATAATTCCATGAAATACTAAAAACTGTAATACCTATTTTAAATGTCACATATATTTTCACCTATTACTTTATTTTCATAGTGTAATTTCATATGTTCTTGTGATTCAGCTTTCATTTGTTTATAATTCGACTGACGAATTTACAATTTATATTTTAAGTAACGCTTATTCTACCTATCCCCATCGCTTTTTGTGTCGCCATCATTTCTTTGCACTCTGACCCTTTCTATTCTAATTATAATTCAGTTTACCAGTAGCGTCTATGTTTGTGTCTTACAAAGGATTACATTAGCGTGGAACCTTATTTTTTTTTCTAAAACTAAAGTACCCTCAGTTTCTCCTTATAATATCAGCTATCTATCAATGAAAGTCTCGTCAAATACAGTCCAACCATTTCGAATATTAGCCGAAACAAACAGACAAATAAAATATTAAATATTGTTTCCTTGTTGTAGGCACCTATCGTATATACTTTTAGTAATTAATTTATTTTGACATTACGAGAAGACACTTGAATTTTATGTACTTGTATAAACTTTATCTTCTATGAGTACATATTCTATATTTATTATCAAACAATTTCCAAAGCATATTCGAGAACATGTTCTATCAATTTACTTTTAATTGATATATTTGATGTACCTATTCTTATTTTAAAACATTATTATTACCAGAAGGTAATATTTATAAAATCTGGGTTATAAAAAACTCGAAACCTAGATATTTTTCCGCTCGTATGAATGTATTATTGGCCAGTTGCCAGATGCCAGATGAAATGCCGACTCCGAGCACCGTAGGAAGCTGGTTGGATGTCGGGTGACACTTTATATTTAAGATTTTTTGGTGTGAACTTTTATGTGACAAGCTTTTTTTTAAATCCCAAAGCAAACTTTTGAAAAATGAAGAACTGTTATATGAACATTTGTATGAGTGTATACGCACTTTTCAACACAACTATTGTTTTACGTAAGAATGATTATAATTACTAAGCAATCGAATTTCACATAATCTCAATTTCAAGTATATACACCGTTTTAAAGATTGACATTGAATATGTATCAATAAACGTGTATTACATACATACATAGGTTTACATAGGTTTTGATATCAGTAATTTACTGTGACTACGGCTGTTTGAAAAAAAAAAGTCATAAAAAAGAAGCAGCGATGATGGCTTCGTTCATAGCGTGTTCGGACACCGCGTCGATAAACGTAGGTTCGAAGCCTTGCAACTGAGTCAGAGCTTCCAGTGAAAGAAAACATTTTGATGGAACCACACCATAGTGGCAGGGCTTTTTCTAAGTCCGCCTGGCTAGTTACCTCCCTCAAGTTGAAAGATGGCCTCCAAGCACCTGTAGGTATATTCCGACAGCTGCACATAAGAGCTAGTCTTCTCTAGGTTTAGCATGTTAAAGTCTTAGTCAACGTTTTGTACACACAACGTCAACTAACATTAGATAAAATTGTGTTCCAATCAAAAATACTTTATTTAATTTTGGCCCTAAGAAGGCGCTTATGAACGTCAAAATTACCACCGGAATACCTATATATTAAAATGATAAACCTGATCAAGTTTCTTGCTGGTTTTTCTCGATGAATGGGTTGTTTTTGGAACCGGTGGTATTTTTAACATTTTAATTGAATAAAGTATTCTCGATTCGCTTTGAACACAATCTCATCTAATGTTAAATGATGATGTAGTCTATTATGTAAACACTCCAAACCTAGAGGTGACTGGCTCTCAATAACAGGTACAATATTTAAAATACATTAGACGTTACAATCGTTTTTAGTGGATTGACAGAGAGGAGTCAGTTGCAGACAACACCATCGTTCACAAATTGATCTATTCTATAATACCTTTTAACATCAAAATCCGCTTGGCCCTTAAACTTACAGTTCGGCAAATCGATAATATGCTTTGAGACTTTGTTATAAAACCTAACAAAAAACCTGTTACTGGTTTTACTGATTCGGAAGCATGGAACGACCAAGTTGTCACAGTTTCTAGTATTTAGATCATGTCGAACATTTACGAAATCCAGTTTTTCACAATTTTTGCGAATACTTAATAAATTATCAAGAATGTATTGGGACGGTAGAGTTAAAATATCGACAACCGTTATGCTAAAACAAATGCTAAAATCTATAATGTATAAAAATGTTATTAAGAAAATACAAAAAAAAACAGGAATTTGAAGGAAGTTGTGCTTCATACTCCGTCTTACAAAACATGTGAGTTGCTAATAATGATTTCGTTGTATTGTCATAGCGAATGTGTGAAAAACATTGCAAACGACAAAACAAACATAAAAACACATCCGTTTTGAGTTACATTCCAGAGTCTCTTTGCATAAATATTTAAAGTTATATAAATGTACACTAAAATGAATAAATATTATAATAATTCGAAAATACACAGTCGGTACTACATTATTTATTTAAGAATATTTACACGTAAATTTAGAAATATTAGAGGAATATGTCTAAAGGAAAAAATAAATATCAAATAGAAACCTTTCCGGCGACCTACGTTTTCCAAAGTAACCTTTAGGAAGTGAATATACCGTATTTATCACATTAACAACTTCCATAAATGCATTTGTTACAATATTAAGCAATTGGGAAACTGATATATCAAATGACACAAAGAAATCTAACTACGTCCTGACAAAGAAACTATAAATAAAATGTACTTTCTATATAAGATAAGTAAGCCTGTGTAAATCCGTTATATAACCTATACTGTAAAAAAAAAACTTTCCATAATAATTAAAGGATTGATTTGCTTTCACGCAGAGATAACAATGAGTAAAAGTAAATGCTATAGTTTCCAGACTTCACCACAACAGTTCCTTATTTAGTTTTACAATAAACAACAGACATATTTCATTCTATTTAATATTTTACCTGATATTATTTTGGAAGAAATAACCATAACGAATATTATAAATGCAAAAGTGAGTTTTATTTCTTTACCACAAATTCAGGCTTTAACTACTCCAGTTATCATAAAGTTTTGCATACACGTTGTGAGAGGCACAGCAAAGGACATAGCAATGGGTACCAAAAAACTTACTATTCCCGAGAGATAGATCACATCTACATTCATAAGCTAATAATAAACAATACAATTATTACGTTCGCTACCAGACAAGCGCATATATCAATACGTTATTTAGACTGAAAATACGGCATTTCATTAAAATACATAACATCAGTTGGGCAAATACTTTCAAAATGTATGCCTTATGGGGGAACAACAAGAATTTTTGTAAACCATTCAAATTCCTTCACGATATTTTCCTTTACCGTTAGCCAAAATTGTTATTCCTAATATAAGCCTTGGCTCATACTTGCCTACATGACATTTATACTTAGCGGGTCGTAATCGCTCGGGTATCTAGCCACGAAAAAAATGTTTCCATTTTTGAACGAATTTAGGTCTTAATATTGCGCATTTTCTATACTTCTTTGTCTAATAAACTGACCGTCAATCATTTCTATACTTTTTTTTATGATTTAAATAGATTTCAAGACGATAGAAGATTTATCTTGTCATTTCAATATACTTTTGCAACTACACCACTTAAAATGTTGGTCTGTATAATATGAAAATTTAATTCAGTAAATGGTGTCTGTATAGACGAAAATTGTTTCTTAAAAATACATATCGAAATTCCATTTAATCATACACACCCCATTAAAATAACACAAATAGAGTCTAGCGAATTTACTACGAAAACAATCAGAAATGGAATGTGCTCATACATTTTATTCTATTCGCTTGCAATAATAGTATTTTATTTTTAATACAATTCCATAAGTGTTTTGTTTGAAAATTACCACCATTTCACGAGCTATTGTTTCAACCTATAATTTAATTGACTTGTTATTCCATTCCTTAATTATAAATTGTTTTATAAAGAGCTCTTTCAATTTCTAAACTCGTCGTTCATTTTCTTAGTAATCATAAATTTTATTTCTGGTTAATTTGTGTAATTCGTTTTAATACAAGGATAGTATAATTTCGTTTTATTTCATTCATTTATTTTGATTTATTGTATTTAGAGACTAGTTTGTAAACAATAAGAAAGTATATATAGTTTATTCTAATTGTTAGTAGTTTTTGCGATAATTTGTACAGACCAACATTACAAAGCCCTATTCATTCTAATTTCGTGTTCCAAATCATCAATAATAACAACACCGACTATAATATCAAAACATTTATTATTACTTATCAAATAATACTTCGTCTTCTTATTGTTTTGGGAACAGTTTTTACAGTGTGTAAGCATACGAGATGGCTTAATTAGAAACATTACCGTTTCGTTTCTGATTAATAAATACCTTTTTATATTTGCTTTGTATTTACAAAGATGGCGACATTTCCGTGTTCCTGAACGCTTTATCTACCATTTTCTAAGCTTGTATGTAACGATAAAGTAATAAATTGGCGACGTTAATATGATTCCTATATAGCGTCTAACATTTGAAATGCAAACGCGAAACAAGTAGTAAACAATACTAGATACTGAGACTTATAACTAAGCGTCCAATATTTATCGAAACGACCAGTCTGACCCTCTAACAAAATACGTCCTAATGGAGACATATCGTTGCGAATGTGCTTGTACAAACAGCGGTAAGTCGCTGACCAGTCTCCCCTATATTACGTACCTATATATATTAATATATACATATATGTTTCGCATACATAGGTACGTATGTATTTTATTAAGCTCGTATATCCACAGCTAACAAATATTATGATTGTCAATAATAACATGTTGCAGAATTCGCAAAAATAACATCAATTTCGTTCGTTTTATGAAATATAATATTTTTTCTCGAAATGAATATTTTTGATTATTTTTCTTCTTTCATAACCATGTTACGACATATTAGTATAATAGAACATGTTTCATTGGGGAGATAATTAAAAAGCGTTAAAGTTTTTACTATTGTAAATTAATTGATATTTAATTGATATTTTACAAATACAAATGCTTAATAATGTAAATGAAAATATGTTTTATTTCTAAATTACAGAAATAACATATGGAATTACTATGCAGTATTTGTTAATGCTGTACAAATTATAGGATTTTTTATAGTAAACAATTTAAATAATGATGGAAAAACATGACATTAACAAGTTTTAAAATTAATTGAAGCCATTATACAAATCGTTTTGATAAAATGATATTAACGTAGAATATTTCTTGAATAGTTAAATTCAGTCGCCACGGTATGCCGGAAGCTTATGAGTCTTTACAATTATTTTATGACTCACAGTGCCGTAATTAATGTTCATTTTAAAATCCATTGGATACCATCACTTTTCGGAATTCTAAATAACGATGTTGTAGATAATTTTGCAAATAGAGCCATAATAAATGATAAGAACGTACTAGGTAGGCGTATTGGTTCCACCATATGGAAAGAACACATGGAAAGGACTTCTGTAGACAATGATATTTAGTATAAAACGTTTGAAGTTAAGTTGTGGCATTCTCCTTGGTTTGATCATGCCAGACTATCTAGACGGGAAGTGATTGCAGTATTCAGAATTCGGTCTGGTCACATACCTCATAATAAGTACTTTTTCATGATAGGGAAAAAAACATCTCCGCTTTGTGAAGTCTGTGAACCTAAGAATGATTTTCATCATATGTTATGGTAATGTGGTCGGACCAAGGAATTGCGTTAAAAAATGCTCTTAGAGTCCTGGAGAGGAGTTGGAGAAGTTAATATTATATTAGGAGACCCAGTAATTAACGCGGCTCGGATAATTTATAAGTTTGTTTCCTTAATCTCTAAATGTGAGAATCAAGTTTAATGATACATTAATCCAACGGAGTTACCTTGCGAGGCTGGTATAGTCATCAAGGATGTACTGATGCCTCGTTAAAATAAAAAGAAAAATAAAGTTAATTATCAGTTGAATGAAACAACAAAATAGTTAAAACTCATAAATTAAAGGAAAACGCTTAAATCGGACCTAGTAATTAATTCAGAACTAGACAAGCAATGAAACAGTTAATATCACACATTAAACATAATAAAGGGAAGCGTCGGGACAGGTAATAAAATTACGTAAAAATACTTTGAACAATTACAAAATAAATTATTGTCATATAAAATACAGATAATTAATCATTTATTCTAGTACACGGTTTTCAACGAGACACCAAAGTGTTTGAATAAATAAAATTCGCTCGACGTAGCATTGACACTTCCTATACGTAGGTACTGACGCCCTTCTGGCATCGATCGCAATGGATACAGCTATTGACCCCCCATGATAGTCGTGGCGGCTGTTCTACACCAATTTTCTTTACTGCGTCCCTTCCTCCATATACTATAAGCGCTTAAGCGCTTAACAAAAGGTTCATAATTGAATAACAATTACAGATGTAAGCGCCTAAACGTGTTGTTCAAACAAGGCACGCATCGCGAAACTTTTATAATTTTGTTGGTATGCGTTACTTCGAACATCGTTGGGGATACGTTCGTATTCTTACATAATTGCGTAAGCGAATTTCGTATTGACAATGTGATAGACGCGTTCAGAGATCAATATGGAAATTTAATAATGTTGTTCATTTCGATAATATTTTCAGGGAAGGTGGAATTAGAATCGGATAAAAATGTGTTCGTATGATATGACCACTAAATATGTATCTAAATAATGTATTCATGTATTTCTTCATAAATCTTAGAGATAGCTGTAAATTTTAGACATACGCTGAATTTTGTTCTCCCAAGTTTTATGATAATAAATACTTAAATAATGGGATTATTTGGAAGACACAATATGCACAATAACAAAAAAGAAAAACAAACTGGTTAAACATAAAATTTTACTTTACGAACATTCAATGGATATTAAAGAATTCTAAATTATCTTGCATTGTATACTAATTGATAATTAGCTTGACAAGTAAATGAACTCATTTACAAATATCGAAATAAATCACTAGGAAAAGTCAGCGGGTTGTTATGAAATTAATTGAATAATTACAGACATGCTGTATCAATATTTCATGATATGTATAAGTTCTCTCATAATCCAGTTAATATTCTTAGAAAAAATGTCTGAGCAAAATCATTGACGTATATGTTCCTCAATAAGCAAAATACACATTAATGTACTTTGGAAATAATATTAATTTATCGCTGAAAAATGAACTTGTAAATGTATTGTGGAAAATGTACATGACCTTCTTTATTTGTAATATTATACATTACGGTGTTCAATATAGAGAAGAAGTGTCTAGTGATATTCGTATTTTTCTACTTCATTTTTAACGAGTTATATATACCCATTACCCTCACGTTTGACTAAAGTCCCACTTAGCGTGAGACTTGCAATTTGAATGTAGTCAGACGAGCAATAGAAAATCACGATATATTCTTTCACTGGAAACAGTTCTGGCTATGTTGAACAATATCATTTTTAAATACAATTCCAAATTTACTGAATGATTTAAATAAATAGTTCGAAATCAGAACTTTTTTATACGATAAACTAGTATAGAGGCATGCAGTCCAAATGATAACTTCAGTTTACAGCTACTTTTATTAAATATAACAAACGGCTTTTAAAAGTTCGCTGTTCTAACTGAGGACAGAGTAATCGCATATGTCAGTGCCTGTTGCCAACTTGCTAACTTTCGGGCCGAATAATAGCGGCGTGAACCACCGTAAGAATTGTACAACATCAATAAATATGCAGTCGACCTTAAAATTGTTATTGCAAAGTAACAAGTGAACTTAAAGGAATGTTTAAGGAAAGGAAAGCATTTAAAAAAAGTCGTATATCGTCACCGTTCTTACCCGCTGAAATAAAATATGAACAGTACAATTGCAAATGACAAGTAAATATAAATACGAAATATTAAAAATAATATATAGTATTGTAGGGTTGCCAGTTACCATTCACATGTCGCTCAACGTCGTCGATTCGTCTAGACACAAAACTACCAAGATTCTATCGCTGCCCTACTTAATTTAAACATATGTACGTTATAGACTATCACATACATGTTTAAAGAAAATAGGGCAAGGCTAGGAAACTAAAACAATAACTACCTATCAATAAAATTCCTTATTATTGTTATAATCACCAACTTTGTTGTTAGATGGAAGGAATCGTGATTTTAATACCGATACGTCGATATACGTTACAATATATACCGATACCGAAACGTCCATCAATATCGGTACTCATACAAAATACCTAATAATACCCAAATCTCAGTTTAACTTATTTTCGAGACGGCAAGAGTCTTGCACCCCAGTTTTGTTGTTGCTCAATTGTTACAAAAGTCAGTCTCGGTCTTGCTCTTGCTACAATTAGACGGTCTTGGTCTTGCGAAAATGCAATAACAAGACCAAAACTGCAAGGCCGATACCGATACTGGGCAACACTAGTCATAGACACGTTTTGTATCTTATTATATTTTTCTGTTTGCTAAATACAATATTCCAAAAATGTATCTGATCGATTATATATAAGCTTTTTCTTTATAAATGGACATAGTATCGTCGTATATGTACATCGAAACTACATTGACACAAACGAAGCCGCTAGTAAAAGTTAGTATGTTATATATGTATGTGATATTTATGTTACTCTATTGATTCATAGAAATAAAGGCAAACGTTGAATACAGATATGAATATATAAACATAAAGCTCATAAGATATAAAAAGAAAAATAAATACATAACGCAAAATGAGTTACTTAATTTGTTACTTAGCATTGATATTCTAAATTACTAATAAATTATGCCCGCGATTATCTAATGGATATGCTTTTGAAATCAGTTTACGAAATTACATTCGCAGTTTTGAGTGAAAGGTTAAAATATATTTTGTTATATTATTTCAAAGACATTTAAACATAAATTTCCTGCGCAGATATATTATTAGTCATATATCTATTTTATGTCGTTTAGTTGGGTGGTATCGAGTTAGCCTCTCTAATTACTCTTGCCAATAAGGCGTGAAGAACAGCGCGCGCTCACACGTGGTCACCGGATGCGCGGCTAACGCTATATGTCGTGGTTGTCATGAAGCAATTTCCTTTTATTGCTCGGAAATAAATTGCACTGGAGCATATAATTCACTGATAAGATTTATTTTTTAATTGGGAAGTTCTAATTTTATTTATTTAAAATACCTCAAAAACTACATTCTAATAAAACAACATTGATACATGAATTACAAAACTACATTAAAAGATAGAAAGTGAGCGCTTAACCTGTAGTGTAATTAATTTTTCAAAACACATTTACACTATATTATATACATATTAATAATAGTAAGTATGTATCATAAAAATGATGAATCGACAGTTTATATATATATATATTTTTTTTTTTTAATGTTCCCTAATGTCAAAATATTTACCCGACTACGCCGAAGGGGGTAATATATTTCGAGTGTGCGTATGCATATATTCCTATGGCACTTCCTGTAGCTTAACGGCTTGATTAATTTTAACATACGAGGTGTCATTATATTTGGCTTAATTTTATGATTGATATAACGTATAGTATTTAAATAAGAGGATCAAAAAGGGAGAAGATAATGATAAGAATAATATTTTTTCTATGAATCCGATACACAATTGAATAACTTGTTCATTAAGCTTCTTTGTTTTTACTGATGGTTTTTTTTTTGTTGTATAAAGCAATTGATTATAGTAAAAAATACATATATTTTACAATAATTGAAGTCGATTTTCTTTGCAGTTATTTTCGATAGTAGAGTCTTTTTCCGAAGGGAAGGTATCTTTGTCGATCTCTAATCTTTTTTCGGAATCTGAATTGAATGAAATATATTTCATTTTAAATGAATTTATCTTGGTTACTTAAAGAGAATGTATTGTAACCTAATCTAAGCATTACAATTCGATCTTCCTTACTTGTTCAATTATAATTTGCTTTAATATCTTTCCCAATGACGTGAAGCCATCACATCATAATAAAATAAACTAATTACTTATGTGTAAGCAGGTAACAATGTCACTGAATAGATTTAAAATAAAATACTGAATGATTTATAAAAATGCCATTCTGTTTAGATGACAGGCGTTACAGTTATTTCTGAGGGAGTCAACGGAGCAGGCGATTAAATATTTGTAAATGTGTTTTCTCTGTGCTTGAAAATTAATCCAGGTGGTTTGTTACTTTACTGTATAGCTTAAACATTTGCAAATAAATATCTTTACTTTATTCAGTTTAGGCCCTGAGAAGGCGCTTAAACACGTTAAAGCTACCACCGGTTCGAAAAACAACCCAGTCATCGAGAAGAACCGGCATGAAATATTTATTTATCTGGCTAATTCTTTTTTTGCTATGAGTGTAACTGTTCAAGGTTGGTATGAAAGAAATGTTTAAAAAATTGTTAAAAAATGCTATAATTTGGGTTTTACTAATTTTATGTGGAAAATAAGTGCGATAGAAGATAGTTGGGGGAGATCTTCAAAAATATTGGCAAAATTGACATTTCGGCGCTTAGTTGTTCTGGTGCTATTTTATTATTAACATGCAGGCCCGGCGGACGTTGTCCTGCCTTGATAGTAAAAAAATGTATACTTATGTGCATGAAATGCTTAAGGCGGCTTGATTTTTTCCGATTCTATTTCAACCAATTTACAAAAAAAAACCTAGACAAATTATATACCTAAACCTTCCCCGTAAATTACTCTATCTATTGGAGAAGACCGCATTACAATCCGTTCATTAGTTTTTAAGTTTATCGCGAACATCCAGACAGGCAGACTGACGCGGCAGACGACTCTGTTTTATAGTATGTGTTGATTTTTATATTATTATTATATATTCTTGTATATCATCATCATCTTACCCTTATCCCACCTAAGTAGGGTCGGCACAACATGTTTTCCTTTTCCACTCTCCTCTGTCAGATGTCATCTCAGTATTCACACTTTTTATACACATGTCGTTTTTCACACAATCCATTCACACCTTTTTCGGTCTTCCTCTACTCCTATATCCGTCCACTTTCAAACTCAAAACTTTTCTTGTTACATGACTTTCATCTCTTCTCGTAATTTGCCCGTACCATGCTAACCTACTAGTCCTCAACTTCTCTGTCACTGGTACTATTTTCAAACTTCCTCTGATATACTCATTCTTAATCTTATCCATCCTTGTCCACACATCCATCTTAACATTCGCATTTCTGCTACATGTAATCTTTTCTCATCCGTCTCTTTCGGAGCCCAGCACTCGGATCCATATAACACGGCTGGTCTTATTATAGTTTTATACACCTTCCCCTTGAGTTTCAACGGCATTCGTGGGTCACAAGCCACCCCAGACACCTTTCGCCAATTCATCCACCCTGCATTTATCCAATTCCTCACGTCCTTGTCTATTCCACCGTCATTTTGGATTAATGAGCCGAGGTACCGAAAATTGGAGCAGGCTGGTAAGAATACACCGTTTAAGGTAATATGACAAAAACTGGATGGACTTCCGAAGTCACAGAACAAATGTTCAGTTTTCATCCCACTAATCTTTAAACCAAAATTCTCCAGTTTCTGTTGCCATTTCTCCAGCCTACTCTGGACCTCGGCAGCATTTTCACCAACAAGAACAATATCATCAGCGAATAGCATACACCAAGGTGCTTCCTCCTGTATGTCTGATGTTATTGCATCCATGACAAGAAGGATATACTATACTATTATACTATACTATTTTACTTATATTATATACTTGGTTTTACTGTAAAAGGAAGATCATTCATTTTCTTCGTTAGTAGAACCAAGCGAGGTCGGAGCGGTAATTTAAATAAAATACATATCATCTTATATGTATATTGAAATAAATATGACGAGTAAATAAAAACAAATGAATGTATGTTACGTAGCTGATCATATATCTGTCATATGATAGTGAGAGTGTTATATATAGAACAGTCGTAACTCTGAATATCGCAGTCGTGGACGTTAAATTAATTACAACACATGAAACGGCGACCGACCACCCACAAACACAAGATATGATTAACGTTGACCATAAATTTTGTAAACACAGGAACAATAACATTTATATTCTTTATATTAATTAATGAATGATTACCATAACATGTTCTGAATTTTACATGTAATTTTTTTTTTATTATGTTCTCAGTGACAATTTTTTAAACGATTTATTTGATGAATCAACAACCGATTTATTTATCCACGGGCGACAAAGTGCCTAGCCTGTAGTTGGTAGTAAGAACGGTGCTATTAAAAACAATGTCAACACCGATGTATCCAAAACCTATCGCATTGTATCAATCTATCTAAGCGTACCACTATAGTAAGTGTTACACCAGTTAGTTATAGTTGTTAGTTATTTAGACATTTAATAAAAAAAAACTTGTAACCATTATTACCTTTTAATTAAGCTCATATTTGTTGATGATAAATTTACGATTTATGTTACTCTAGGTCTGATAAACTAGGGGTCAAGTGGGGACGAGATACTTGTACCTCGGAACCGCAGGGGGTGGACCCACAGGCGAATACAGTTCCCTCGTGGAGCCTTAACCTGCCTCCCAAGACTGTCAGTGCGTGGTGAAGAGCCACATCCTACACAAGGTGACACTGTCTAACAGAACACTACGGATCTAGGCTAGAGAGCCGATAAACACTCCTGGGGCTCGGTTCCAGAACCGGGTCGGGGCGTATACCCCGGCAGACGGCGCCTCTCGCAGTACCCCTCTGCTTATCAAAGGGGACAGGGGATGGGGTAAGGGCGGGCCTGCTTTGGTTCGCCCGTCATAGGGTGGAGAGAGAAAACCTCTTTAAAAAGTTACCGTGGGAGAAAACCACGTAAAAAAGTTACGGAGGGTAGTGCCTTCGGGCGGCGGGAGGGAGGAAACTTAGGTAAAAAGTCACCGTGGGAGAAAACCACGTTAAAAAGTTACAGACGGGTGTGCCTTCGGGCGGTGGGAGGAAGGAAACCTCGGTAAAAAGTCACCGTGGGAGAAAACCACGTTAAAAAGTTACGGGTGTTGAGGAGACAACCTCGTTAAAAAACAGACGGGAGGCCTTCGGGCGGAGGGAGGTAGAAAACCTCGTTAAAAAGTTACCGTGGGAGGAAACCACGTTAAAAAGTGACAGAGGGACGGCCTTTGGGCGGAGGGAGAGGTAGAAAATCTCATGAAAAAGTTACCGTGGGAGGAAAACACGTTAAAAAGTGACACACGGGAGGCCTTCGGGCGGAGGGAGAGGGAGAAAACCTCATTAAAAAGTTCCTGTGGGAGGAAACCACAATAAAAAGTGACAGAGGGGTGGCCTTCGGGCGGAAGGAGAGGGAGAAAACCTCGTTAAAAAGTCACCGTGGTAGAAAACCACGTAAAAAAGTTACAGGTGGTGGTGGTTGGAGGGGGTGACCCCTTGATTGCCAAACCGGACCAAGGAAGGAAGGGGCTGGGGACCTGACTTTCCATTGTACATTGGTTCGGTAGACGGGTAGGCAGCTTGATCGGGCTGTCGTCGCGGTCAGGGCGTTCGCGCTGGGTCTTGTCGCCGGGGTGGCATGGTGCTTGCTTGTTCGATCCTGTGCCACTCCATAACGCGGCAGACGGTATCTCGACGGTTTTTTTAGTCAGTTGTGTGGGTAATGTTGCAGAAACCGAATGGTTCTTTTTTTTTCAGAACGGAAGAATTATTGTAGTTCATGTATTGTATTGATCTAGAATTGTGCAGATAATAATCAAAAAAAAATTGACATGTAACGTTGGTAAGAATAAAGGCTTAATAACTGTTTCATGCTTAGAAAAATATTATGAAAGGTTTTCAGGTTAAAATGAATGTAATGCATTTAGATATACGTATCAAGAAACTAACTCGGAAATAAAAAAAAATAAAACTTATTACGTTTTGTGATTCATATATATAGCCATATCTGTAAAAATGATGTCTATATATTTTAACACTGTAAAAGTTTTACCGTACTTGTTATAATTTTAATTACACACTTACAAATAAACACTATTAAACATTACAATTATGTGATTAGTACAAAGGGCGGCATTATTGCTAATAGCAATCTCTTCCAGACAACCTCTGGATTATTATATTCAATCTTAAAATTTATTTTTATTATAAAGACAGAATTCTAATTTAATATTACAACGTCAGACGGGCAATTTGTTTGAATTACGCATAGCTCTTGGCGGTAGATTTTCATTACAAACAAGACGCTCACCAAATGCTTGAAATACCTTCAACTGTTGTTTTACATCTTCTCAGAAAAAGCTTCAATTTTAAAACCGTCGTCTAAAGTATGAAAAAGTGTCACTTTCTTAAACTCGTATCTAAAAATAACTGCACATAAAAGTATAGCCATAAAGATCCCTACAGACCAATTTTATTATCATTGTTTTAGAGTATATACTTTTTAAATTTTGTCATAAAAAGTTGAGACCAGAATTATCTGTATAAGTGCAAAATAGACTTAACAACAAAAAACTGTAATTACACCTAGTTACGTTACACTTGGTTGAATTTACTTATAAACCTTCATATTCAACGTAAAGTTTGATGTGAAGACTTTTACTATTGCTAATTAAAATTGCTTATTTTATTTACCTAGATACTTAAAAGTTCCTTTAAATAAGTTTCTCTTCATCAAGTAAATTTCGAACACGGTTCACGACGATTTTTCCAATTTCAGTTCCATTGCGCTGGCGAATTGGACGCGTCCGTCGAATCGAAAAGGCTTGTTGAAAATTTACATACGTTGGAAAATAGATAGTTGCAGCGACTCTGTTGGATAGAGGCAATCAACCCGGTGCAAACATCAACGGACACTGTTCGCTTATTTACATTCGAGTTTAAAATAAACAAAATACTGTAATTGTCGATTGTTTACACATTTAAAAATTCAATTAAATAAATTGAAACTTTTTACGTTGCAACAAATATTCAGTACATAAACATTCCGTCGATTACACGACGCTCCTGATGACAATGGTGACGTGATACAGGTCATTAAACAATTACCCCGTGAAAACGAGAGTACTGACTGCGGGTAGAAAAAAATGCTCATACATATAGTTAATGAGGTTGAACAGTAAACGAAGCCTTGACTTAACGATGTGGTAAGGCGGCACGAATAAATTTTAATTGGTTCGAGGCTGTAGATGAAATTCTGGGAATGGTTTAACAGCTTTAGATTTACTAAAAAGTGTTTTGAATTTATTACGCGCAGTTTTATTTATTTTAAAGCTACAATAACGATATGATGATCTATCTTCGATATAATAGATTATATGCTTAGTATAACTGCTGACAAAGAATTTGTTTTCCTTACAATTTTTTTATTAATTGAGATATACAATATTGTTATGTTGATTTTAGTGAGTCATTTCAATATTTTTAACATACATTGTACATCATATAATCTTTGCAATTTATTAAAAAAAAAACTAAGATATATGTGTTTATACGATTCTATCTAGAAGATTGTTAATAGAGACTGCGACACTTTTTATTTCCTACTTTCAAGATAGAATATATATGGAACAAAGTCACTTCACAGACCCTCAGTAGTAACAAATTCCTTTCAAATGGTTTACCAGAGAGTATAAGATTAAGCACTGCTATCTGAACGCGAACTAAGGTTCACTACAAAATTGCAGTGTGTGATCGCGTGGAAAATACACATCAGAAAATCGAATGATTTCAGCCACAGAGTGGATGCATCTGCGGAGTGTCGGTAATCGAATTTAAGATTGGTCCGGATTTAACCTTTTGTTTCGTAGGAGTTATGTAAAACGAAGTGCTGACTGTTGTTTTTTTAAAAATATAAATACACTGTTTTGTCTTCACTTTTTAAATAAGAAAAATGTAAAATTACTCGCTATTTTGATTTCTGAGATAGTTACCCACCACTCAAACTAATATCACAAATTTTATTTTATTTGTATTGCTTGTATGTAGTTCTGTCTAACTTCTTGTCATAACGTTAGTAACGTGTAAGGAAACAAACATGTGTGTCTCAGTTAGAAAGGATGATAGCTCAATGGTGAACGTGTCCGGACATGTACAACGTAGATTCGAATCCTTGCGAATGAGCCGGAGCATTCCGTGAAGGAAAACATCGTATCGAAACCACAGCATGGTAGGATTTTTTCTACCACCCCTGAGTTGAAAATCTGTCGTCAAGTACCTTTAGGTGTGCTCTGGGAGTTGCATTTGAGAGACAGTACCCCTCTAGATTTAGCATATTAAACATCTTCGACCACGTCGTCATCCAACATTGGGTGAGATTGTAGTCGAACGGTAAAACCTATAACGTACAAATTAAATGATTATCGATTTACTTTTCTATAGTTACAAAAGGCGCATGTAACTTTTTATGTGTTATTTAATAACTATTTACCTGACTAGAATTCATTACAGTAAGCATTTGCCAAGTTCTAACAAGACCTGATCTATAATTTTAATTAATTCTAGCAACAGTTTATATCACGGCCCCGAGCTATTAAATATCTATTCTAAAATTGTATTGTTATATTTAGCTCAAGAATTTAAAGTGAAACTACAATCTCAATTTATAACGTTGAATTAGTAAAACATTTTTTACATTGGGGAATCCCCTATGGATACCCACCACACCACGCAGCTGAAGTTGGGTTATGTCCAGTTGGCACGGACTAAAACCCCATGGTGCCTTCTTACACCTTTTAGGCAGGAGAGCAGGACCTGCCCACGACACTGCGTCTGTATCCCCTTCTGGTATAAAATGATACCTAATTCAACCGATCATTAATAATACCAAAATTAAATACAAATAATAAACTTGAGACAGGTATTAAAAACAAATCGGTACTCAGGTGAAAACTGATAAGAGACCAAACTTTAACTGGTCGGCGCGACGGCGTAATCCAAAATGCAATGCTTAAACTTCGAGCTTGGTTAATGAGCAAACGCTAATTTCTTTCAGTCTCCATTATGCGGTGCGAGGTGCTTATCTGTGGCTGCCTGCTTCAATTGCACCATAAAAACATTACCACAGAGTTTGCACTCTGCATGTGAAGCCATATCAGTTGCGTTTATTTTACCATAAGTATGATTACACTATATTCGTGACAGACAAATCTTTTAATACCTTTAAACTGATTTTGAAAAAAAAGTTTTAGCCATTTTCAATCCAACAATGTTTTAATTTTTAACATAACTGACGACGGTAGTAGATAATAGAGAAATTTGTGAAAACGTTCCCTGTATTTTAACTACATTTTGATCGCGCTTTCGCTCGCATTACAATAGATTTGGTCTATACCCAGGGAGTAACAACATTTTTTCTGGATTGATAGTAAACGGATGAGTCGTTAAGGCGTGAAAGTGTAACAAACAAACAAACTCTCTTTCGTATTTATAATATTAGTTGCTTTTATTGTTTTACATGAAAACTAGCTGTGCCCCTAACTTTGGGCTTCATTTAATTGTTTACATATGAAATCCTCTCAATACTGTTAAGGTAAACTTATTTAAATTCCGTATAATTTGAGCGCAACTAAGCAACGCAGTATGGTATTTCGTTGACATGGGCATTCACAGTTCGGCCTTTCTCGATAATAGTCGTTTCTTGTCAGGTAGCCAACCCGCTCACGGCACCCGATACTTCGGGCCTTGCTACACCCTGTCCGCTCTATGATTTTGTTCTTTTAAGCATCAGAGAGTGGTATTCAATAGATAAGTGTGTACAAAAAAAAAGTTTCTTAAGCTTTATAATATTAACATAGATTGAAGCAAGAAATACGTTATTCACAAAATTATAACTGGTTAATGAAACATGTGACATTCGAGCATTTGTATTTGCGCATTCTGTATCATTTTATTAATTCACCCACTTACTGATTTTCTGTTCTATCTACACAATCCAGGTACGATGCTGTAATTAACCAGCGTGCGCTCCTTCAATTTATTGCGGGAAAATTATCTTTGTTGACCCACGCGCCTCAGCCAAGGTGCTTCATTTTTTCGTTCTTTGTAAGCGATTTTCACATCCCCGTTCTTCGTATTATTTCCTTTGTTGTTTCTCTCTGCTTATTAATTTCGGGATGATAAATGTTTAGACATGTATTTTATTTTATTGTGTTGTGTTCGTAGTATACCATTTTCTGTTTTGTTCCGATTAATGACTTTTAATTTAGAAACTCGACAATCCATACTGAGATATAATTCTTTTTGTTTAACGTTCCTTTGTTATTTATTATTATTATGTATATATTTTTTCTATTATATCGGTACTCTCGACACTAATTAATAAATACGATAAATATTTCATTGCAAAATTACCGTCTCCGTGGAGTCGCAGTATAACAAAATATATTGTTAACGGGTTTTCTGATCATTACTTCGAATCGGATTGTGAATTTAATTCTGGTTGTAAACAATTAAAATGAACGGACTAACTTAAACTAAGATTCATTCTACATAGTATAATACTCCGCTAATTACTTACACTTAGTAGCAGAATATGATACAATTTAGACTCAAATGATTTCTTTTATCTTATTTTATTTATTATCTAAATATATACAATTATTTACTCATACGATATCACTACACATTATAAAACAAATTCGTCCGCCGCATCTGTCTGTCTGTCTGGATGTTCGTGATAAGGTCAAAAACTACTGAACGGACTGTAATGCGGTCTTCACCAATAGATAGAGTAATTCAGGAGAAAGGTTTAGGTATATGATCTGCTAAGGTTTTTTTTGTAAATTGGTTGATATATAATGATAATTGTTGAAAGAATCGTAAAAATTCAAGCCGCCTGGGAGATTTAATCGAAAACGCTGTCTAATATATTTTTAATATAACAAATCAATGCATACTGAGATATTCCTCTTTTATAGATCTACAGAAATGTCTACGATGGTATTTACCTATATTTTTAGAATAGCTTACTATACGCATCTATCTTCTAAAAATGGTCACATATAATGAGGTAATTGGAAGACTATTTAGCCGGATACAGTATTAATCCTTATCAAATAAAATACATTAGTTACCTTAAGCATTTCATGCACATAGGTATACATTTTTTATTATCAGGGCAGGACAACGTCCGTCGGGCCTGCTAGTAGTTAATAATGCGCTAATTACTTACACTTAATAGTAGAATATGAAACAATATTGACAGAAACAATTTTTTTATCTCATTTTATATATTATCCAAAAATATAGAACTATTTACTCATAAGATATATAATATAGATTACACTTAAGTATTTCCATCGTTCACACTTGAGAAATAAAATATCTGATATAATGACAATTAGAAAACCTTCTTTCCTGCAATAAGCAATTATTAAGCGATGATGGCTCAATTGGTAGTGTGTTTCCGAACACAGCGTCGAAGGACGTAGGTTCGAATCCTAGCAACTGAGTCGAAGCTGTCGGTGAAGGAAAACATCGCGAGGAAAGCATAGCATGGTGGTAGGCCTTAAAATTTAAATCCGTGTGGGTAGCTACCACCCTCATGTTGAAAATCAGTCGCCAGGCACCTGTTGGTGTGATCTGCTGCTTCAGAGTTACCCTCTAGGTTTAGCGCGACTACCATCTTAGACCACATCATCATTTAACATCAGATGAGATTGTGGTCAAACGCTAACCTATAAAGTATATAAAAATAGAGGATCTAGATAAATTAAAACTCCTTCATGAAATGTTCAATAAACAAGATATATATACACTCTTATAATTATATCAGGTAATATTTAATTAAAACTAGTTCATAAAGAATATAGACTATGCTGACATGCAATATGACGTGATGTGAACGAGTAGCTTCTAAACCTCATTTCACTGTAATACTGTAATTCTCATGACTTCGCCATTAACGTTCTCATCAATGATTTTTAAAATAATTTCTACTATAATTAGCTATTGCGAATAACATTTTTGTTACTTTATTTTATTGTAACAATAATAACAATCCATAACGCATAATTATAAAATAAATCCAAATGAAATCGAAACCATGAAATCTACAGATGCGTATAAGTATTGTATTCCAATTTTATAATTAAGTAAATTACGCAAGCGACTATTATCGATCCTTATTGTTCTATATAACGGACCTTGTAATATCGACAAACCCAGAATAGAAAACGTGCACGCCCTAGGAAGGCGAGTTGCCATTGGCGCACTAATGCAACGTGCATTTTTAATTCATGTCAAGAGGCCGTGAGCGACCGCCGCGCAGTGGGGCTAAGTGCGGCCATGTAGCTAGATCGCTGCCGTTTGCGGCTACTGAACATGTCACGGAAATAGGGGTTAAGTTATTTTTTTACTTTCTTCGTACCAACTGTTTACTGTGTAAATTCACATTTATATTGTTGTCTGTTATTACACAGATGTTAAAAATTAGACTTTGCAGGTCGCTTCGCTCGCGTTAATGTAGGTGCACCTTGGAAACATTACTTTTTCTTCTGGATGAACATTTTTGACCATAATCTTACAATATACCATCGTATGTTAAATTAATTTATAAGTTCCGAATACATCATTTTCATTGAACAAGTACCGTATAGTATATAAAGCGTTTTATAACTGTAGCAGATGGGAAATATTTTTACAAGCCTCATAAGGGCTTTACGACGTAATTGACGATCGTATGACAGTCTGTGGACGCTTACACGCCCGCGATAATGAAGCTTCAAACCTTAAATAATCTTAACTTCTTAAGAATCTTAACTTAAGAATATTATAAATGTAGTACTTTTGACGTGATAACGCCTTATATATCGATGAACCCCAGCTGCACGCACGAAAAAGCATGACTCATTGTCACGTTCCGCCTGAGCCGATGGTGCAAACCGACTTTACAGACAACCAATTTTTTGGTAATAAAAGTAACCTTTGTCCATTTCCGTACTCATGATAATGTATATGCGAAATTGTATAATAATCAGTTGAGTATTTAAGACGTGAAAAGGTAACAAACAAAACTCACATGTCATTTGTAAATCCTTAAAGACATAAACCATATTACCCTTTGATAAATAAGCAATACAAGAATTACGAATACGCATTTATATGTAAAATAAAATCTCCTACACTATTAAAATAAATGACATTCCGAATCACCCGTTTCGTAAATCTACATTCACAAATACTAGTTAGATACGCCTCCGAGAGACGTGATTTATTTTACGCACTAAATTCACGCTCACTTGATTTCATATATTTTTTCACGTGTACTTTACTCCCAGAAATATATAGCTATAAAGGACTTTGAAATAGTGAGCCTTCATTATTTAAACATAATAGTAAAAAATAATCGTAAACGTATTCCATATTCATGGGTATTATTATTCATGTTATAAATGTGAATGTCAGTTTGTTACACATCATTATGTTTTTTTTCATATACAGCTCCAGGGGTACGGAAAAGAACATAGGATTACTTTTATCCAGGAAAAAGTACTGGTCCCGAAGGATAGCTTAAATCTATATTAAGGCGAGCGGAACAGTAAGCAAAAGCTAAGTAAGATAATAAATAATGACGATAACGTTTCGCAGACGCTGATTTCATTCCAAATTACGTATAACTGATAAACCAATCTATATATATATTTAAAACTCAGACCTAGACCTGACAATTTTACCTATGCTTATCACATAAAAGCCAGTCATGTGTGGGAATCAAACCGAATCTTCTCGTCTCCATAGTAAAATTTACTCTCACTTATTATTATTTTAATGAAATTTATACATCTAAGGTAAATCATTTAGCAATGTAAACATTTTATTTTGACTATAGAATGAACGTAGACATATTGGTTTAAAAATATATGGTGTATATTTAAAATATACTGTACGCTCTGTGACCTATGTAGGTAAGTCAGATCTGTAACGAGTCTATTCTGACAGAAATGTCAACAAAGTTCCACCGTCACTGTGCAGTAATGCGTCTACAAGCGCCGAGGGTACGCCCTCACAATTTGAATACTGTGTATTCTGCTAATAGTTTTCACAAATTAAATCACCGCGTAGTCCATTAAATTCATCACATGATGTTAACATATCTTTTTTATATAATAACTTCACAATTTTTTTTTTGGATACACAGGCCGCTGCTGCGACCATTCTATACAAGTTGACACCCATGCTCGCAAAAAGACGGCACGACGTATCAACGAATTGGTTTGTGAATAAAAATGGTGTTAACATTTCATTTCAATTATTAAAACTGATATTTATAAACTAGCTGGTATCCGCGACTTCGTCTGCGTTGTCTTACGTTTACACACCACACCGCTTGCTCCACTTCTCTACTGCAAGAAAATTCACATCGCCGAATACGTAACGCTTATAAAAATCGTAGTTTTGAAAAAGTCGAATAAAAAAAAAAGTCATTTGGGGAGTTCCCTCTGAACTCACCGAATACGACATCTGCGATTGCCTGAACGGTCAGGACTTCCCGGTCCGGAGCGTGCAGCGCATGCGCCACCCCCGCACGAAGGCCCCCTTCAACCTGGTGTTGGTCACTCTGGACCGCACCTTGGAAGGCAAGGCTATTTTCAGCCTCAACTCAGTTTGCGGCCTGTCCCCTGTCTTCGTCGAGCTTCCTCGCAAGTCCCAGGTACCCTCGCAGTGTCACAACTGCCAGGTGTACGGTCATTCCGCCCGACACTGCCACCTGCGTCCCAGGTGTGTCAAGTGTCTCGGGGATCATTCCTCTAAGGAGTGCCCCCGCACTCCCGAATCCGTCGAGCCTCCGAGCTGCGTCCTCTGCGAGCAAACGGGTCATACCGCGAACTATCGCGGGTGTCCCCGTGCGCCTCGCTCGACCTATCACCGTCGCGGTGGTCGTGCGACCCGGTCCAGGGCGCACGGCCCGCCGACTCGGACGAATCGGCCTCCGCCTCCGCCCATACAAAGCCAGAAGGCTTTCCCCGAACTGCCGGGCACCTCCAGTGCGCCGGCAGCATCCGCTACTCCGCCGAGCGCGCTCTCCTGGCGCGTAAGGCCTTCCCCGCCAGCTCCCTCGGCTCCTAAAGCCAAGCCCCAGCCCCCAAAGGCTCTGTCCACTCCTGCGCCACCTATCGCGGTTTCAGCATCGACCTCCGGTATAGACTGGATAGCTCGCTTACTCTTGGTACACGATGTACAAGAGATAATCGCATTTAACGCGTTAGTTAATAGTACGTCTGAGCTCGGGCTCTTAAACGCTATCTCCGCTTTCCCGGCCGTCGCGACCACGGTACAGCAATTAACCCGCGCCGCGCATAAATAAATTCGCGTAAATCAAAATATCAGATCGAACCCGCGTGTTCATACATAATAGACCGATACATTAGGATGTGTTACGTAATTATTTAGTTAAATCGTCACCGTGCCGTTGTACTTTATTTTTTAGCTCGATTCCCTCTCAAAAGATGCGTGTTTGCGCCCACGCCCGCGACTCTCTCTGCTCACGCCTCCGTGAGCGGGGGGTAGTCCCTCGGTGTGGAGCCCTCGAGTATGTTACTCGCGCGAATACAGTGATTTACACATGTTCTACACTTACACGATCACCCCACACTCTTGCACATCTAGGCACTCAGTGGTGGGCTGTTTTTTTGCCCTTTTCGGACTGAAATAGGTCACATAACACAGTAGTCAGATACCAAATACACATATACATTCGTGAAACATGCATGGTCACACATGCATTTTTCACGAATTCATATATGAGTATTGTATGGATAGATAGCTTAGCTAGCTTAGTTAGTTCGGGAATCCGGCGACAGCTCAAGCCGAGGTGCACCGAGTGCCCTTGAGATGTTTCGCCTAAAAACAACCGGATGAGTGCCCTAAGCGCTCCCCTTAGTAGTCCGGTGAAACTGTGAAGGCCTAATAAGCCGGCAGTGTAGGTCAGTTCGAAAAAAAAAAAAAAAAAAAAAGTCGAATAACCGTATATTAATTGAAACTATCATAGTAATTAAGATAGATTAAATAATAACATAACGATTTTTTAGAAAAGGACCAAATAATCTATGTAGGAGGAAGTGAAACTAAAAAAAACTGTGTATGTCAGCTCCGACGCACGCGATTGGAGCTTCCTTATTCCTTAAAAACGATTGTCTTTCAATAGGCACAAAATGAAACGCTAAATTTAAAAAAGTAAAAACAAACGTAGATATCACAAAATATTAAAATAATTACTTCAAAATATGTTTTATTGTAATACAATAAAGTATCAAGTCAATATAGTATTAATTCTTACTGAATAAAATAAGCTGCCTCGCAGCCTACCCTATATGTGTCAGTTACACACAAGTATACAAGTTATACACACACACGACTAAAAAGTGAAACATGCGCACAATAGGTTGCACACAAAAAGCGTAACGAGGTCATTTGATCACTCAATTTTACTCTTCATATTTTTTCATACCGGGCGCCTTAAATAAAAATCGATTGTTAAGAAGTGTAAATTCGAAGAAACTTTAAAAATTGGTCGAAATCTATCTCTACTGGATTTTTTTTTTTGCGTAATTCGAGTAAAACGGCTAATATCTGTCATTTTGTTTTATATATTATAGATTTTATTATGATGTGTACATTAACTTTTTCTAACTTTTTATAGTAAAAAATAACTAACAACATTCTCGATGTTTATGTATATAAAATTAATGTTAAATTATACACGCAAATATTTCGCTATTAAAACACGATCTTTGACTGTCTGCGTCTTGCTATTGACATAGGATAGCACAATTAAACCTACATTTAATCTTGTAGTATATATTGTGTACTAATTAACATTAGTAAAAAGAGATTATTTCCTATTACCAAACGCCCACGACTTTGACAAATTACCCAATAACAGGATAACTGAGAACGGTTTATTGCAACAATTAATGTAAAATTACACGACAACAAAATTAATTATTATTATTATATAACGTTCTTGCCGTTTATAATTACAGTTACCCTTTGACAATAACGGTCCTTTGTTTGGGCAACCGAAATGTTCATACTTACTGAAATAAGAAGTTAAATGCTCGCTAATTGTCTCTGTAGTGCCATCAAACATAAAAGATTACATTACATTTTATCATCAAGTTAGTAACGTAGTGTTAAATAATGCATTTGAATTATAAATAATTTAATATTCACTGTGCAGGTATGTGTTTACAGAGTGAGATCTTGCCGTGAGTGGCTAAACACCGTGTAATCTGCTAATAGCTATAATTAATTAAACGATTGTCTAGTGTGTTGCATTAGTAACACTGTTGACTTTAGTGATTATTATATACAAACATGCCTATAATCTAATCAAGTAATGAAAAATCTCACCCGATTAACAAAACAAGGCCGTTTCGTATGTATAAATATTCAAATTAACATATTTTCTTATTTTTATTCCTGTATTTATCCATCAGTGAACAATCATCATAAGAGAACACGTTAATGTTAAAGCTTCAAAAATTTATATAATATATCTCATATTCATATCTCATATCATTTATATAAAGTAAATATTTATCTCATATATCCAATCGGCACATAAAAAAAATGAGCACATTTCATCAAAAGACAAACTTAAATCTGCTCTAAATTCATTTTCAATTTCACCATGAATTTGGCAATTCAGTAATCTAGTTAATGTTCTATATTTAGTGAAAACATATACTATACTAGTCTCTTCATACCATAGACCCATCTCATTTACCATCGCTTTAAAATCTAATCCAAGCTTTTCATAAAAATACTTGATTCAGTAAAGACATTACACGACACACCGCTTATTGCCTAGTCAATACTTTCTCAACGATATTTAATATCATACTTTCTAAATATAATCTTAACCACCGACATGATAAAAGAAGATTAAGGTTCACACTTTAATGTATACAGAAATTGATCTTTCTAAATGGTCGGTCCATTCAACTTTACAGAGGTGTGTTATCAGCTAAATGAGCATTGTACGTTTGTTCAATAATCGAGATACATTAAGTGCGAGCGACGATAGTCCACGTCGTCAACGAGCGTGAGACTCCACACAAACGATGAATTATTGCATGTCATCAATTACCGGACAGACACGAACTACACAGATCCAAATAAATTTCTAACTGGATAAGACATCTGGATAACTACGAATAACTCGGTGACATATTTTATATTCTTCTTTCTATTAGCTTGTAAAATAAAATAATAATAAAAACCATTGAACGTATCAGTATAGGACTGTGTGTCCATTAGATGCGGAATTTTTCATAAATAGTTCTAGGTTACTTATTTATTTAGATGTGAGTGATCCCTTACCATTTTTTTTTAATGCTGAGCGAAGTAAACGGGAATCAGATAGTATTTTGTATTCATATACCCTAATTATGTTATATAGTTGTATGATATTGAGAATTACTAGGGTTTATAAACATAAATCCTCACTTATTGTTTTATTGCTTGATATTTCAACCCGGTCACACAAACCGTGATCACGAACCAACTTCTTAGCAAGGATAATTTCTTGTAACAGCCATTATGTACTCTCAATAGAAGTGTCTGAACGTATATTTAAAACTAGTTATATTCGCGACTTCGAAAGCAAGAAACTCAATCTGGTTTATCTTTTCATCATACATACTATAACACATATTTTGAAGTACAAATATAGTTACAAACATAGATAGTTACATTCGTTTTTGGTGGATGCTTAAACATAGGCGTCATTTTCAGACGTCACCATCGTTCACATATTGTTCCACCCTGTAATAGCCTACTCCTACATAACCTGCCACCAATTTAAATGTACAAGCACCACGATTATACAGTTTTATAACAAAGTATATAAATACAATATTAAAATAAATATAAAAGATAGATATACATAGAACGCGACAGTTTAAAAATATTATTATTCCTAGGTTTGTAAAAAATATGCGAAACGTGTAGATTAAGTATTGGTGTTTTATATGCAAAATTCTTAATTTTACACGTAGTTAATATATTTAATTTCAGACCGCGACATTCTTGGAGTAGCTACAGGCAATGGAGTGATGTGTCACAACATTCGAACATTTATTTATCATGTTTAATTTTCACATAAACCATTAGGATCTAATTATATAATCGTTACTGCGATTAAAAAGGTTTTTTTTAAATATAATTAGAGGTAAACAGTTATCAATTCCATTTGCTTTATTTCTGTAATTATTACAGTAAAGCAGTGTTTACACCATACTGCTTTATACAACCTGAACTGCTTTGGCAAACGACGCCTTTGTTTGCGCCGTCGTGTCATATGTTATTTATCATATTGTTGCGTAACGATGTTGAAATTACTAGATTGTCTATTGGTGATACAAAATGTAATACATTTTATTATTACGGCTTGAATTCCATAAATAAAATGGTAATAGTATAATAAATTATATAATTTGCATATAATATTTGTCTAAGTAACAAGTAACAAATCACAAAACTGTGTCTTAGAACATAAGAAGGTAGAACTATATAATATCTCCTTACTTAAGTCCTTATGCTTGTAATGTGCTGTTATGATGACGCGGCGCACTCGTGGCTGTGATACAGCGGACACTGTGTGACAACACGATGGGCACGCTGCTGCTACTCAGTGATGATGACACAAGGCAACCCTGATTTTACCGTAGTTGAAAAATGGTTGAGCAACTGTTTACACAATAAATTATGAAACTATTTTTACACAATAAATTATCAAATTAAGTCCTTTTTAACAGATTTCAAAAAAGGAGGAGATTCTCAGTTCGTATTTTTTTTATGTTATTACCTCAGAACTTTCGCCTGGGTGAACCGATTTTCATGATTCTTTTTTTATTTGCAACCTCGGGTTTCTCGTGTGATCCCGTCTCAATTTGGTTCTGACAGTTCTGATTATGGCATCCATGAGAAAACCATATGAGTCTTAAATTTGCAAGTATGTACGCGCCTAATGGTAGAATAACTCAATATCATGCCAACCGATTTCGATGATTAATGTTTTATTGGAAAGGATATATTTCAAAGGTAGTTTGATGAGAGTTTGCTTATTTCTTATACAATTTGATTAATGTAATTGTTTAGTTCTTTTGCTTTTTGGTGCCTTCTTGTTTTTTGATATTGAAGTCGGTTTATGTTTGTTGTAAAAAAAATTACTTATTTTCACATATCATCGTAGCAGTAAGTTTTAGATTATTTTCATGTTTACTTTATGCATTTCGGAAACATGCCGGTTCAAGCTGAGGTTCAGCTTCTCTGGCACCTACTAGGTATAGTCACCTATTCTTACTATAGTTCCCATTTTGACTAACTGACTGACTACGCTCGCCATCAAACCCGTAAAACTATTAAGACCCTCAATTTAATAGCTTTTAACAATAAAAAAAAAAATTGGATTCTGTTATGTATAAAACATTTTCACGAAACATATTTATACAGGGTTAATTAGCATTTGGCCTTATTAGTAAAGATACTAATATAGATAATTAACATGTTTAGCTTTGTTTTCTAGGAACCATATTCAGGAATCGCGGTTTCAGTGTTGCCATCCTAACAAATGCGAATGTAAGTTTATTTTATTACTTCGTTACGTTTTCATGCCTTAACTGCTGAACTAATCGTTATGAAAATTTGTGTACACGTTCTCAGGGGTACAGAAAAGAACTCAGTAAATACAGAAAAAATACTGTACCGTAAGGATAAGTCAAATCTACATTAATGCGAGAGAAGCCGCGAGAAAATGCTAGTATTTTTATAAGTATGAGCAAGAAAGTATGAAATATATTTGAAACGGATGAAAAAAGAGGACATAGTAGATTTTCGTGCCAAACTATGCTGCAACCGTCGTTCACATTATAAATCTACGTTACCTGTAATAATAGCACAGCATTATATGATTTATTAAATTTATCTATCTCATAAATATGTCGTAAGAATGTGAACACCATATTTCATAATCCTTTGTAGTATTGTATAAATAGTGACGGTGCATTCTACTTGGTCTGGATAGAGAAAAAAAACAATAAACTTTAAACATATAATATATCTATATGTTTGAATAATTATGTGTAATATTAACATTTTCCCGTTTACTGAAATTTCTCTCTCTCTCTCTATTCACGAACGCAGAAAAATTAACTGAATTATAAATTAAAATTTAATCTCACTTCCTTTGCACATATTAAAGGTACATCACATCGCAGACATAATTTTCCTTTTCGATGACAACATTTCATAGGAAATTAATACAGTAAATTATAAATTAAAGTTTTTTCTTTGAAACTGGAAGTAATATTAAGAAAACATAAACGCTGAAGCCCTCAAAATGGGAATGTTTTAGACAGGTTTAATTTTGGACATAAAACGTAATGTCATTCCGTTAAGAACTCTTTCACACAAATCTCCGTGAGTTGATGATTAATGTTCGAGACGTCATTTACATTTAAGTGAAGAAATCCCATCATTTCACTCAAGAATGTCGGTGAATTTCATGTTAAATAATATAATCATAAACATTATATTTGTTATGAAACTGAACTGTTACTAAGGTAAAGAAAAAGTTAAGTGGCATTTCGAGCATTCTTGAAGACTTTTTCCTTTATATATTTCTTTTGTCCTTCCTTTTCTTCATCCTAGTTCTAGAAATTAATAAACAATAGAGAAAACAGAATTGCCATTTGATCGAATTTGTAAATCTATACAAATAAAAATGGATGGCCGAATGTATGTATACGCATCACCTCAGAATAGCTACACCTATTTGTTTAATTCATTTTGTCTCATACTTGTAATTGTCATTACACGGTTTGTGTAAAATAAAATGTTTGAAAAATCAAAATTTTGAGCCAAGAAATCTCCATATAAAAAGGCAGTTGGAAGATCTTCAAAAATACTGAAGAGAAGATTCGCGTTCGCGTCGCGTCGCGTTTTCCCTTTGGCCCGGACACGGATTGTCCGTTAGATTTGAATTAGGCGCACCCCCCTGCCCCTCAGGCAGGGAGGTTAGTCATGTCCACCCCCGCGATCCCGCCGCCCCTTCAGGCCCCTAAGGCCCTAGATGACACCGTCCAACTCGAGGACCTCATTAGGTTCCATATGTTCGCGCGTCAGCAAAATCCGCTGTTAGTTTCAGAATTCGACAGGCTCCGACGCACTTACGCGCGTAACGGGTATAAGAGTGAGTTCGGAGTCCCGCGTTGTTTCCGCGACTTCGCCCGCGCCCGCGACTTCGTCCGCGCCCGCGACATCGTCCGCTGATAATGACGGTTTCACAACCGACACGCGCCGCGGTAAACGCCCACGCGCCGCGATTCAGACCGATAGCGACTCTGCTGCGGGACGTCCGATCCCAAAGCAGCCCAATATAGGTGGCGCTCGGGTGCCCCGAGCCTCTCCCACGCCCTCTGCCGCGAATACGGCTAAAGCCTCGGCTGCGGAACCCGCGGTCGCGGCTAAGAAGCCACGCCTACCGCCTCCCGTCACCTTCCGTGACAAAGCTCGTTGGGTAGAGATTTCTGAAGACCTTAAGTCAAAGGAAATCGTCTACAAGTCCACCGTCAACACTGTTGCCGGCATTTCTATTCGTGTCTCGACCCCCGATGAGCATCGCAAGCTCACCAAATATTTCAGGGAGCGTCAGCTCCCTTTCTTCACCCACGCGCTCGAGGAAGAGCGCCGCCTCCGTGTCGTCATTCGGGGAGTTCCCTCTGAACTCACCGAATACGACATCTGCGATTGCCTGAACGGTCAGGACTTCCCAGTCCGGAGCGTGCAGCGCATGCACCACCCCCGTACGAAGGCCCCCTTCAACCTGGTGTTGGTCACTCTGGACCGCACCTTGGAAGGCAAGGCTATTTTCAGCCTCAACTCAGTTTGCGGCCTGTCCCCCGTCTTCGTCGAGCTTCCTCGCAAGTCCCAGGTACCCTCGCAGTGTCACAACTGCCAGGTCATTCCGCCCGACACTGCCACCTGCGTCCCAGGTGTGTCAAGTGTCTCGGGGATCATTCCACTAAGGAATGCCCCCGCACTCCCGAATCCGTCGAGCCTCCGAGCTGCGTCCTCTGCGAGCAAACGGGTCATACCGCGAACTATCGCGGGTGTCCCCGTGCGCCTCGCTCGACCTATCACCGTCGCGGCGGTCGTGCGACCCGGTCCAGGGCGCACGGCCCGCCGACTCGGACGAATCGGCCTCCGCCTCCGCCCATACAAAGCCAGAAGGCTTTCCCCGAACTGCCGGGCACCTCCAGTGCGCCGGCAGCATCCGCTGCTCCGCCGAGCGCGCTCTCCTGGCGCGTAAGGCCTTCCCCGCCAGCTCCCTCGGCTCCTAAAGCCAAGCCCCAGCCCCCAAAGGCTCTGTCCACTCCTGCGCCACCTATCGCGGTTTCAGCATCGACCTCCGGTATAGACTGGATAGCTCGCTTACTCTTGGTACACGATGTACAAGAGATAATCGCATTTAACGCGTTAGTTAATAGTACGTCTGAGCTCGGGCTCTTAAACGCTATCTCCGCTTTCCCGGCCGTCGCGACCACGGTACAGCAATTAACCCGCGCCGCGCATAAATAAATTCGCGTAAATCAAAATATCAGATCGAACCCGCGTGTTCATACATAATAGACCGATACATTAGGATTTGTTACGTAATTATTTAGTTAAATCGGCACCGTGCCGTTGTACTTTATTTTTTAGCTCGATTCCCTCTCAAAAGATGCGTGTTTGCGCCCACGCCCGCGACTCTCTCTGCTCACGCCTCCGTGAGCGGGGGGTGAAGATTCGATCCCGCACACTCGTCGCGATTTTTCTTGTAACTGCTCGAGCCTAGGTAGTCCCTCGGTGTGGAGCCCTCGAGTATGTTACTCGCGCGAATACAGTGATTTACACATGTTCTACACTTACACGATCACCCCACACTCTTGCACATCTAGGCACTCAGTGGTGGGCTGTTTTTTTGCCCTTTTCGGACTGAAATAGGTCACATAACACAGTAGTCAGATACCAAATACACATATACATTCGTGAAACATGCATGGTCACACATGCATTTTCACGAATTCATATATGAGTATTGTATGGATAGATAGCTTAGCTAGCTTAGTTAGTTCGAGAATCCGGCGACAGCTCAAGCCGAGGTGCACCGAGTGCCCTTGAGATGTTTCGCCTAAAAACAACCGGGTGAGTGCCCTAAGCGCTCCCCTTAGTAGTCCGGTGGAACTGTGAAGGCCTGATAAGCCGGCAGTGTAGGTCAGTTCGAAAAAAAAAAAAAAAATCTTCAAAAATATTTACAGAACTAACAAATTGACGTGCAGTTGTTATTTTATGTCATTATAAGGTCATATTGTAAAAGAAAGATCAGGTATCTCTTTCTTTATTAACCCCTCGACTGAATTTGTAAGACCCAGATCTCAAAATGACGGATCATGAATTTATTTCTTTTAATGTTCACGACATCATACATTGTAAATTTCATGGTTTAATACATGAGGAAGATAGAGTAATACATGAGGAAGGTTTAGGTGTATAACTTGTCAAAGTTTTTTGTAAATCGGTTGAAATATAACGATAATTGTTGGAAGTGTTGGATAAAGTTAAGCCGCTTGGAAGCTTTCATCAAAAACGCTGCCTAATTCTTTTGAGATATAACAAAATAATGCATAGTAAAATATTTCTCTTTTATAGATCTACAAAAAAGTCTGCGATGGCATATACTTAACTTTTAAGGATAGCTTACCCATCTATCTTCTAGAAACATGGTCACATACAATGAGGTAATTGTAAGGCTATTTAGACGGATACAGTATTATTCCTTATCAAATTGAATACATTAGTTATCATAAGCATTTAATGCCCACAAGTATATATATATATATTTTATTATCAGAGCAGGATAACGTCCGCCGGGCCTGTTAGTAAATCATAATTTACAATACATTATTTGTTATTTTTAAAAGTTTTGTAATAAATCAGGTGTTTTTACTTATGCTGCCAACAGTCTGTTGACTTGTGTCTCATGAGGTCTACATTCGTTTAACCTTTATGGATTTGGACATTCCAGGAATTGACACACCCACGTGGAGCTAGATAAATATAAGTTACGTTTCTAAACATTTTAAAAAGAGAAGACCATGAGTGTCTTAGATGCTCTCCTAGCCCGGTGAAGTTGTAGAGGCTTGTCAGGTCAATAGCGTGGTCAGTAAAAGAGTAAACCCATCTCAAATCCATCACGAGTCAATATCATGGATCATAATTTTAAATTTTGAGGTGAGTAGAGTACACTCTATGTATAGAAATATGTTTTATTCACATAGTATTTTCTGCTCAATAAAATTTAAATCCTCATTTAAAACCAACCACAAACTGGACTGCATTAGACAAAGTTATAATACGTCGATGTCAGCACGTATCGCGCAAGCTGTTAGATTTGAACAGAGGAAGCGCGGCATTACGACTTTATGGCAAAAATACGTACAGCCCGTGTAGCACAGGTGCTTCCGTAGTCACGCCATGCACAGTTTCTAACATTCCACATACAAAAAGATCAAATATGATACTTTATACTGTAATTTTCTTAACGATGTTTGTGAATTTGAAGTAAATTATTTTTGATGTTAAATTTAATACACTTTGAGAACATAATCGCTTTAGACATTTAGGATATAAGTGTTTAAACAAATATAAAGTGATGTAAGTATGAACTAATAAAAAAAAAGGATGTGTATTTATGTATGCATATGGGAAGTTACAGTCTTTAACATGAATATAAAAAGAATATTTTTAGACACCACTAGACCAACATACATCAGGAGACCCATAAATATTATTCCACTAGCGTGATCATTATAATATTTAAACCTAATGCTACCATATAATATATGATTGCTATTATTTATTTTGAGAACTTAATATCTCGTCTATAGTTGGTTTACACAAACAAATTCATTGCTCTAGTTACCATTTTATATTATTCAATAATCATTTCGCGGTAGTTGAGCTATCTGGTTCTACTTAAAAAACCAAAAAAAATGCTACTTAAATAGTTTGTTTCAAAATTTCGAAGGTTGTACCACCATTATATCTATTTCTATCGCAACGTCTTCCGACACCAAGGTAACGGTTGGTGTTCCAGCTCACATCTTAGTGGTAATAACCTATTATGAGTAATCTCGCGATATCGTCCTATTGAGATTAGTTAACAACACCAAAGATCTGATGGAACAGGACTATTTACTACTTGATGCGCCTGGCCACGGAGGCTACAACCCTCGTGGTCGGGCGTTTCCGACGGTTAGGCCTCAGGGTGGCCCTCGACAAAACCGAGGCTCTACTTTTTCATGGGCCTCGGCGGGGGCCACCTCCTGGGGCACATATATTGGTGGAGCGCGTCCGGATCAGGGTTGGGGTCCAGATGAAATATCTGGGCCTCACCCTTGACAGACGCTGGCGGTTCGAGCCCCACTTTAAGGGGCTCGGACCGCGTATAGTTGGGGCGGCAGCGGCACTTAGTCGTCTGCTTCCCAACATAGGGGGGCCGGGTGCCAGCTGCCGCCGTCTATATATGGGAGTCGTGCGGTCGATGGCCGCCTACGGGGCACCGTTGTGGGCGGACGCCCTCTGCGCCGCAAACGTTCGCGCGTTGCGCGGTGCTCAGCGCATTGTGGCGCAGAGGGCGATACGAGGATACAGGACGGTGTCCTCGGGGGCGGCCTTCGTGCTCGCCGGCTCCCTCCCCTGGGAGCTGGAGGCGAAGGTTCTTTCCGCCGTATATCTTTATACAGCGGCTAAGAAACGCCGAGGGGAGCCTCCAGCTCCCAGGGAAATAGAGGAAATGAGAAAGGGGGTCCGGAGGGACATGATGGAGAGGTGGCAGCAGGATTTGGCGGACGCGCGTTTCGGTACGTATACTATCGACGCCGTCCGCCCGGTCCTGTTGGAATGGTGCAACAGGGAATGGGGCTCCCTGACGTTCAGACTGGTGCAGGTGCTGACCGGACACGGGTGCTTCGGTTGGTATCTGCACCGGATAGCACGCAGGGAGCCGACCGCCGCATGCCATGAGTGTGGCGCTGAGACGGACACTGCGCAGCATACTCTTTCTGAGTGTGCTGCGTGGGAGTCTCAGCGTCGTGCTCTGGCTGCGGCGGTGGGGTGCGATTTGTCGCTGCCGAGCGTGGTCGCGGCCATGCTCGGCAGCGAAGCCATATGGAATGCAGTGACCTCCTTCTGCGAGGAGGTCATCTCGCAGAAGGAGGCGGCGGAGAGGGTCCGTGAGGAGAATCCTCTGAGTGACCCTCTCCGCCAACGCAGAGTTGGTGGGAGGGGGCGGCGTTTTGTCCGTCTCCTTCCACCTCCGTAGCCAAACCTGGGGGGATGGGTCGGGGGGTCCATCTCCCCATTGCACAGGTTCGGCTGACGTGGAGGGGGCGGCTGGTGTGTACCCAGCTTGCCCCCCATTATTAAGACGACGCCAGGCGGACACCTTCCGCTGGGCAAGCCGCTGAGGCGACATAGTGATAGCACTGCACGATCCCATGTCGCCTCAACCAAAGCGGCGGTCGGTACACCGTGGGGTTTTAGTGAGTAAGAGTCTCACACTACCCACTCTCTCCCCCGAGAGGGTGGCGTGTCCATGATGGATTTCCCCACGTTAATAAAAAAAAAAAGGACTATTTACTACTTTCTAACGTAAAACAAGTAACATGTCTGTAATTAGTCTCGGAACTAAAAGTCGAAATTATTAACTATCAAAATATAAACGTCTAAAACGACAATAAACTAAAACAAAATAGAACAAGGTCACATCAAGACATCAGTAAGATCATAAAAGCTACACGAATCCAACGAAGGTCCATCGCATATATTCAAGTGCAAATTCGTGCCCATAAAATTTTCATTACACGCATGCCTGCCCGCTACGGTGAGGAAAATACGACCTCTGGTTATGTACGCTTAATATTATACAGCCTTAATTGTATTGTGCCTTGTTCTGTATAAATTACAATGAAAATAAATATAAAATATATAAGCGTGGTGAAATTGTAACAATAGTTATATTGAATTATATGGTGAAAACATAATTTCCGGCTCGGTACTTTTCTTAAAAACCGTATAGAACAATATTCAGTAACTAGCTTCCTAGTTATGGCCGTAATGTTGTAGACTTACACGATAATACCTAGTATAAATAGATTTGTATTAATTTATTATTACTCGCGACTTTAACCGAGGGAAATTTAGCAAAAAACATTGTTCAGTGTAAAAATGAGGGTGAGACGCTCGCGATTCTGGACACGACTTTTTTAATTCTACAAGTAACCTAGTTAGTGCTTAAAATTCGCTATCTGACAATAAAAGTCTCGTCAAAATCGATCAAACCGTTTTGGAGATTATCGGCAACAAACAGAAACATGTTAAAAATTGTTATGAGGTTATAAGTAACGTATGTATATTCATTTCATATATGCATTTATATCCACTTAGTAAAAAACCGGTATTTTGTCATTACAAACAGATATTTTAATTTTATTTGTATGTATAGATATATCGATGATTGCGCCGCTCTTGCTGTAAAATTAAATCGATCAATGTAGCGTCGTTTGCCAAGCCAATATAAAAGGCATTTACTGGGTGTTGGAAATGTTAGTATCAAATTTATCAAAACTAACTCAAACCACAATCCTATCTCTAATTCTACAATATTTCATTGAGCAGGTACAAACAGAACATTCCAGATGCTTGTAATAACGAAAATAATTGTGATTTATATTGACACTGGCGTCCACTCGACCAGATTGCTATCTGAGTAGAGTTCAATAATTTAATTCTGGGTTAGTGTAACTATGCAAAATGAATCATTGGCATTTCTACAGGGATTTGACCAATCGTAATTAAAATACAAAACAAAAAGTAAATTTTTGAAAACGTCGCCTAGGATAATATGAAAATTGTATATGCAATGTAATAAATAATATTAATGAAACCGACTTTTCTACAAAAATAATAGACTAGATGATTTTGAAACTTCCTAGATATATATAAATATTACAATAATACCTTTCTATACCTCTGTTCATTTAATTTATATCTTCAATTCTACATATCATTAACGTTGAAAAACGTTAGTTACATTTCATGGAAAAAGATTTTATGCTAATTATTTGACTATAACTCGGCAGTATCACATCACCATGACAGTTTTTGCGAGAAGATTCTTACACAAAGTATATTTACTTATCGTAATTAAATATTTCAATAACTCAGCTGTTACAACTATTACAACAAATAGTAAAATTACAGCAAATAGTAATAAGAAAAAAAATTACGCTTCTGAAATCGCGGACAAGGCTAATTTTGACATAGAACACAATCAATAACGAACTTAGTTAAATTAAAATCAGTACATATTATAAAACAAAGTCGTCCGTCGCGTCTGTCTGTCTGGACGTTCGCGATAAGTTCAAAAACGACTGAACGGATTGTAATGCGGTTTTCACCGATAGATGGAGTAATTCACGGGGAAGGTTTAGGTATATAATTTGTCATGGTTTTCTTGTAAATTGGTTGAAATATAAGGGTAATTGTTGAAAGAATCGGAAAAAATCAATTCGCTTTAAGCGTTTCATTCACAGCATAAGAAAGAGCAGGACAACGTCCGCCTGTCCTGCTAGTATTTCATTATTAAAAAATACTCAATAAAGATATAAAACCAAATCTCTATTACAACAGAACTCCTTTTGCCTGTTAGAGAATAATTCAATAATGGTTTTTAATGTTACGTACAAAACTCGTAATACCAGTCAAAAACTTACGAGTGTATAATTAAAATTGTACTCCAGTTGACCTTTCAACTTAGCACTTAATAAGCAGTCTTTGTAACAAATATTCTCGTCACGCCCTCATTTAGGTTTGACTTTGTACGAAATAATCATTTGATTCTTCATTCGTTTAGTTCTTCGAAATATATTGTAGAGTTTAATTACATTCCAATTTAGATTTATCGCTTACATTAATACATTTTTTATTATTTTTTCATAAGGTCAAAAATTATGTAATATAATTCTTCAGAATTATATTTATAGGAACCTTTTTAGTTAAGTGTAAGTGTAAAAATATATTAATGTAGGTTAACGAATTAATAACACATTTATCATTATTTTAATATATTTTCAAAAATAATATTAGATATTAGGTATTTAGATTTATACTAAACTAGCAGACCCGGCGGACGTTGTCCTGCCCTGATTTTAAACAAATATAGACTTATGTGCATGAAACGCTTAAGGCGGCTTGACTTTTTCCGATGTTTTCTACAATTACCATTAAAAACCTTGACAAATTATATACCTAAACCTTCCCCGTGAATTACTCTATCTACTGGTGAAGACCGCATTACAATCCGTTCAGTAGTTTATGACTTTTTTTTTTAATAGTTTATTCAGTTTAGGCCCTGAGAAGGCGCTTATGAACGTCAGAGTTACCACCGGTTCGGAAAACAACCCAGTCATCGAGAAGAACCGGCAAGAAACTCGATCTGGTTTATCTTTTCACTAACATATTATAACTCACATTTTAAAAAAATAGTTATAAATAATTACATTCGGTTTTGGTGGATGCACAGAGAGGGCGTCATTTCCAGACGTCACCGTCGTTCACATATTGATCCACCCTGTAATAGCCTTTAGATATTAAAACCTGCTTGACATGGTGCTTGAAATTAATAGCCGGCAGATCGGTAACGTGTTTTGAAATTTTATTATAAAACCTAACACTATTACCTAAAAAACTGTTACCGGTCCTAGTGAGCCTAAAACATGGAATAACCAATTTGTTATTATTTCTTGTGTTTAGATTATGTCGGTCCTTTACGAAATCTAGCTTATCTAAGTTTTTGCGGACGTACATTAGATTTTCAAGTTTAAGTAGAGTCTATCGCGAACATCCAGGCAGACAGACAGATGCAGCGGCTGACTTTGTTTTATAATATGTATTGATTAATGACTTGTTCGTATTCACAATGTTTATTTTGTTTGTACGTGGGAAGCCATAATTATGGTCCTCGCCAAACTATGTGACCGCTCTGATCGTAGGTTCGAATCTGTTCGGTTCTGATCCTAGCAACTGAGTCGGAGCTTCGGTGAAGGAAAACATCGTGATGAAACCATAGCATGGTGGTAGGGCTTTTTCTAAGTCCGCCTGGCTAGTTGAAAATCTGTCACGAAGCACCTGTTGGTGTGTTTCAGCAACTGCACTTGAGAGCCAGTTTCCGTCTAGGTTTAGCGTGACTACCATCTAAAATCATTTAACACCAGATGCGATTGTGGTCAAACGCTAAGCTATAAAGTATAAAAATATATATATATATATATATATATAGTTGCGCAAGACACAAATTTAGATATAAATACATCGAAACGACTTAAGGATAAATAAATACCAATTTTAGATTCCTATAAATAATATTTTTACTTTGTTTTGTATTCAATTCAGAAGGTTAATTAGAACAAGTCTATTTATATTACGCGCAAACCTGATCTTATATACTATATTCAGAGTGACCAAAAAGATTGACGCGGACGGTATCTGTTTTTGTAAATTGCACTTAAAATCAAAACAAGCTACCTTTTTTTCGAACTGACTTCGCTATTACCCTAACGGGCCTTCACAACTCTGGTCTACTAAGGCGAGCGCATAAGGCGCTTCGCCGCTTGGCAACATGCTCAGGGGTGCGAAAGTGGCCGAAGCTCGTCTTAGGCCGTTACCTCGGATGCAATACCGCGGACCTACCGAAGTTAAACTAAGCTAGCTAAAAAAGAAAATCTGAAAGACAATTATATAAAACAGGACAACATATTTTTTTAAATTTCCACGCTATATGACACGTCGCCGAAGCTGTCGAAATTAAATATTGGCCGTACGATATAATAGAATGCAAAATACACAGACAGTATGAAGTATTGATCCGTCTTATTCCGAGGGACTGCTGAATGGTAATAACTGAGACATTATTGCCAAAATAAGGAGCTACGCGCATCGTAAAACACAACTTCCTTGAATCTGTGAAATAATCAAAGTATTATTGAGTCGTAAATCTTTATCGTCTTCAACGGCCGTATATCGCATGGATATGTGAATATTTGGTAAGTTTTCCATTGGCTTTTATGGGATTATATAGACTTTTATCAACCGTGGTTAGAGCTGATATTGAGTTACGTTTTATGAATAGTTTTTCTATTAACTTTTCTTTTGATTAATGATATAAAGGTGAAGGGAGTGTTCTTTGAAACTAATTATTTATTTATACAATATCTGAGTTCTTTATTAAAAATTTATTTTTTCCCAGCAATACATTGTCTGCCACTTTCTAATAGATAAATCTTGTTGAGAAGTATTTGTAAATTTAATATTATCTTATAATTTCATTCTAAAAAGTTAATCTCAATAGTTAAAAAGATAAAAGATATTGACAAGAAAATATTTTTTGCTATCAAGATAATTAAAAAAAAAACAAAACACGTGTAAATTGAAATAAAACAATATTAATATTTCTATTCAATTAAAAATGTATCTAGGAAGCGCCTGAAGGATTACAGAATACGTAAATCGAAGGTGTCACGTATTGTAGTAGAAGTAGCCACGGGACTAATAAACATAGACTACTATTTTATCAGTAATATGAGTGTGAATACTTTTAAGATAAGTAACTAGTTTTAACCCGTGGCTTCGCTCGCGTTATTGTAGAATTAACCTAACCCTTGAGAACAGTAATGTTTTCCTGGATGAAAAGTACCCTATGTTTTTTGTGTCCCTGACAACAACGTGTATACAAAACTTCATTATGATGGGTTGAGTAGTAAAGAAGTGAACAAAGAAACTAACATCGGCATTTAGAATATAAATAGTAATGTCATTATAATCTAATCAAATAGGTGTGACTGAAAAAATAGAAACTTATCTACTAACCCCTCGGCTGATTTTTTAAGCCCCAGATCTCAAAATGGCGGATTGTTTTTTTTTTTAATGTCACGACATCGTACATTGTAAATTTCCTGGATTGTACAAAACAGACCAAACAAATGAAAAATATACATAAAAAAACTATAATTTTACAATACATAATTTGTTATTTTTCAAGTTTTGTAAAAATCAGATATTTTTAAGCTTATGCTGTCAACAGTCTGTTGTCCTGTGCATCATGAGGTCTACATTCGTTTGTATGGAACCTAAACCTTTATAGTTTTGGACAATCTAGGAGTTAAATTCAGTTTAGTTGTTACAATCTAAAAATATTTATTTTCATTACTAGAAGAGGTAAAAGAGAGAAGATTATCTTTAGGATTACCTACACCACTTCTATTTCTGCCGCAAAGCGTCAGTCTTGGAATCGTTTGCTGTTTTTCAGTTCAAAGGCTGTAATTACAAATATATACTGGCACACTAAACTTACCAACCTATAACCAAAACTATTATAGCTGGTGTCAGACTATAATAGGTATAGACTGCAATAACCACTTAAGACGGACTATATGCCTATTCGTTATTTCATAACGTAATGTATATATATATATTAAACGAAAGTTCATAATCATTATACAATTTCAACCCAGATCCTGTAACGAAGCATCGGAGAACAATACCAGAGAACAAATCATATTACATTTGTCCGGTGCACGTTCGGAATATCAACTCCCACTATAAATTTGAAGTCGGTAAAAAAATATAATAAAATCGGTAAAAATAGGTTTAAATAAAGAAATTGAAAGAAAACTTTTATTGAATGTTCTAAAAATTTGTTAGATTTTCGTTTCTTTTTTCAGGATTGAAGACGCGTGCCCAATATCAACTTGTTCGATTTTATTACAATGAAAATGTGCCATTATGAAATCCAAATTTTTTTATTCAAGTTTTTTGTATATTGTCATCGGCACCGAACAAACATGCAAAAATACAAAATCGTAGGTAATTTAAATTCAACTAACAAAATCTGACCTAAATAAACAAACCTACAAACATTGCCAGTTATATAAGAGGTAGAGTATATAACGTTTTTAATTAGTCCGAAATTAAGAAAAAACGCATAACCTCTGTATATAGAAAATACTTATCATCAACAATGGGATAGCGTGGGCTGCTAATAATCGAATAATTGTAGTTAATTACTACAATAATTATTAACTGCATCGATTTAAACAATGATTTTGAATTTAAAATAGACAATATTTCTAAATAAACTATATAAAATTAATATAAACACTATTCCCAACATAGAAACTAGTTCAATCAAGATAATACAAAACTCAATTTTCCTTAACACTAATGAGATTCCAAAAGTAAACCATCATTAATTTTAAACGAAATAACTTTGAACTGATGTAAATCAATGAAAAGTATTTAGAATTTTTTTCAAGCCCGCACTCATAAATACAAGTGATATCAGCTCGAATATACTGAATTCAAAAGGATCCGAGCGAGTAGGTACATACTTTCTTTTTAAATACCAGCTGCGGTAAGGCCCCTAATGAAATTTACGAGTATACCGAAACATCTCAATTATGTCCAGCCTTCCGGGCTGGGCCCTCGGGCGAGCTTTTCATCTCACAGATTAATTTTGAATTAGATTAGATTAACATCACAAATCTGTATCGCGGCCGTTTTTATTCAATCACTTTTTTGACTTTTGTATTTCTAATGGGCCAGTTATATTGGAATTCAATTACTCCTTCATACATTTAGTGTATATACAATGAAATCATCTCTCCACTGCGTATTCTATTGAACAATTTGTAGGACTAAAAAAGTATGTTTGCTTTTTACGATCTCTTTAAGAGGAACGGCCCTAAAAGAAGATTAGCGTGGTCGAGAATATTATTCTATTATATGCTCATATCCGATGGTTTGGATAAATGTGTACATCTCGAATCCTAATTCAGTTAAAGTTAGTTTAAATTTATTTTATCATCTTATATCACCAGCACCTTAATAGAAAAACGAATTTATTTCAAGATGTACTTGTTAAAATGTTACTAGGGTTGACAGGATAACATTATTTCACAGAATCAATTATTTTATAAGTTTTATATAAAAGTATGCGCCCGTAGTTTCGCATATATTTATAATAATTATTATTATTTATAATCGTCTGTGTCTTCCTGTTACCTTTGTCTGGGTTTATCTGTTGTCTGGGTCTCTAAAATAAAAGTAGCCTAAGTTACTTCTCATAATATCAACATCTGTCAGGGAAAAATCCCCTCAGAATTGGTTCAACCATTTCGAAGATTAGTCAGAACTAACAAAGACAGTCAAAGAACGATTTTAGAAATGGTTTTTTTTTTGTTATGTAGTTACCATATGTAAATACATCCATATGCATTTGATAAAAAGCTTTTATTTTGATATTCCAAACAGACACTGGAGTTTCATTTATCTGTGTAGATTTTAATTAAATACTTAAGTTATAGCAAAGTAGACACAATGTAGATGTTTTCAATGTTCAAATATTATCATTGTGATCGGTTAAACGATATTGGAGTTGACACCTCGCATTGCTTCCTAGTTGCAAATTATAGTAAAGTGGATAGCATAGAAACCATGTCCATGGAAGACAATTAGATTTACCAATTACCGTTGGAAATTATCAAACTCAAATATACCAACTTCCGTGACTAAGGCAATCAAGCGTAATTATGAAAACATAGCTAGAATTGCTATGTATCTAAGACGTAACTCTGATTGCATTGAGCTCGTGTTTAAAATATGTTGTCAACATTATCTATCAAATACGTAATTATGTAGCTGCACGCCTACACGAATTATTTAGTAAACCATGTCGCACTGTAGCACAACTTAATTCACTTCTCATTCGAATACTCTAACATCTAAATATAGTTTTAGTGCAATTCCTGTTGATAGACTTGTTTGCCGATAAATCGAAAATCTTTACACTTTAAAGAATGTCTGTGAAACTGTGAAAAGTTGAAACGAGTACTGAGATTGATTTGAATATGATATATGTATTGCGTATGATGTGAACTGCACCAGATTTTATTTTTTGTCATATATTTACTTTGAACTGTCTGATTTACATAGCTATATGATACGTGTATATATTAAACTGTATAAATAAATAAATGAAAAGATAATAATCTTGTACTCGTATCTTACCACCGGTGGTACGTGTTAAGCTTGATTGATCTTCAGGCCACGTGTACTACCGGTGGTACACGTTAAACTTGATCTTTCAGCCACGTGTACCACACATTTGTGATATGACTGGTCCTTACAGTACTTACTTACTCATATGTACACGATGTAATAACTACTGATAACGAAATAATTACTTATGTATTAATATTGTTATGTAATATTGTTTAGTCAATATTTGAAATGGCCTTAACGACATGTCAGGCAAAATTGGCTGGGCACGGAATGTTTTAAGATCAAATAAGATTGTGATGAAACGTTAGGCCATAAATCAATATAGAAAGTTTAGTATTTACGATATCAGTTAGAATACTAACTAATATGAAAAATGCGTGAGAGATTGTTTGTAACGTTTTCACGTCTTAACTACACAACTTAACATTATGAATTTTTGCATCCACGTTGTCAGGGGTACAGAAAAGTACTCAGGGTACATTTCATGCAGAGAATATCACTGGTCCCGAGGTACAGGCCAAATCATCTATTAAGGCGAGAAAATTTGCGAGCAAGAGCTAGTATTATTTTAATATGACAACTAATTTTCGTTATCAAAACTACGAGGATTAGTACACTAGGCCACAGATATACTTAGTCTGGTCATAAATACTGTTACAATGAAAAATAAACAAAATATTACATTTGAATTTGGAATCTGTCATTTTTATATGATTGTTCATTGAGTGATCTCCTTTTGGCGCCAATACGTTGTACAATATTTTGCGATATTAAAATGGAGTGGTGTGATAAAGAGAACCGAATCGCTGTGATTGCATTACACAAAATAGGTATGGACTCAAATGCAATTTCTAAAACTCTCCCTCCATACACTTGGTATTAGTAAAATGTTTGTGTACCGAGCTGTTAATAGGTACAATGAGATCCCCTGTAGTGAAGCCCTTGAACAACATCATGTTCAATAAAGTACGGCTTGCTCTAAATGACATTGGCATTGCCCATTTGTACGATTGGCAGTGAAGAATTTTCCCATAGAAAGAGTGCGTGATTCCATTGATAACTGGCCTCAACGTTTAAAGGACTGTATTGCAACCAATGGAGACCACTTTGAATAAGCTTTTTATATTTTATTTTTTTTTACTATTTTTAGTTTTATTATTTTGTTTATTGTTAAACTAACAGACTGAAAAAGTAATAAATGTTATTTACAATAGAAATGTTTTTTTTCTTTGTTTCAGTGTTTATGGCAAGACTAGGTACAGCAGTATTCATTTCCACGCAACCAAAAAAGTTTGCCAAACTTACATTACCTTTGCTAGACTTGAAAGTTGTAAAATCGCCTCACGAACTGCGTATCTCTCCTCCGTACGACATTAGATATTTCACATTATACATAAAGACGCAATTCTACAGGTTATCATAATGCAGGTGGAGTCTGATGAAAACGAATATGTACTTTAAATAGTATGTTTTACATTTTAATAATTTCAATGTTTTTTATTATTAAAACATTATACAATAATGAGAGAAAAATGATACTAAAAGTCTATATTGAAATAATGTACTCATGAAAAGCTATTGTAAAACATATTTTCAATTCTCAGCCAATCCGTATTACGCTTACACTGGATTACTAACCGATGAAAAATTCCGAAAGTAGAGATAGAAAATAGTAAGTTGAAGTGAAACGTAGGTTGTAACGTGAAGTCAAGAGCTTTATGTTTCGCGCTTGGTTTTGTATTGGTTTTGCCGAAAGCTTCAAATAGAAATGAGATGTGATTTTTTTTTATTATATGAACTTATAAATAATAACAATATCTACAGATATGTCTCAGATGTAATAATAAACGATACAACCCTGATTAGTACTGTAAATGTAAAAATGTGTTTGTTTGTGTGTTTCTTACGTATTCAGACCTTAATTACTCAACCAATTATCACTAATTAAAAGAATATAGGGTACCTTACATCGAGAAAAAAAGTTGAGGCAATCCATAAAGACTGACGATAGAAGTGAAAACACAAAACAATGAAATACTAAATACATATATACACAGTATACATACAGCTCATGGAAAGCGTTCGGTGACGATGACGCACGTTCCATTATTTTTGTTCACCCAAAAAAGTGCTCAACGCGTCTAAAGAAATTTTCACTTCAAAATTTAATATGCCCGAGAAACAAGTCAAACCTACATTAATACGAGTAATACAGCGAGTAAGTGCTAGTTACTTTATAGTGGACATAATAGGTACAAATAGTAAATATTATAGGTCAATACAAAGACATATTTAAGTGTCTTTCAATAAGAAATTAATATTTTTAGATGTAGTATATATAAATGATGTAATCTTTTATTGAAAGATTATAATATGTATGCTGCAGTTCCCTTTACGTTTACCAGTGCTAGTCATATTTTACACGAAAAACAATAACGACTCAGTAGTACCGTGTTCTAACATCGCGTTGATGAACGTAGATTAGATGCTAGTATGAGTTTTAGTTAAGGAAAATATAGTATGGAGTGAAGGTTTTAGCTAATATCCGCAAGGTTTTTTTTTTATTATTTATTTATGACAAAAAAAAACATAAATTTACATGTAGGACTCTTCTCAGGAAACCGCTATTGCGATTAGCTACCACTCTTAAGTAGAAAACTTTTCGCAAAGCCATCGCCAGGCGTGTTCCGGTAGCTGCACTTCAGAGCTAGTATTAGAATCATACGCCCACATTGTCATTTAAAATATAATGAGATTGTGGTCAATCGCTAAAGTTATGTAGTATTGAAACGTACAAACAAAATACAAATGTATATTTTAAATTGAAATGGTTATTATATCATAAAACAAAGTCGCTTTCTCTGTCCCTATATCCCTATGTATGCTTAAATCTTTAAAACTACGCAACGGATTTTGATGCGGTTTTTTTAATAGATAGAATGATTGAAGAGGAAGGTTTATATGTATAATAACATAAATTAAATACTGTTGTTTTTGAGGTTACTCTAAATTTAACGCGTGCGGGCCACGGGCAGTAATGAATAAATCAAAACTACTGGATCGATTTTAATCATTTTTTCAGTGAATGACATAGGCTATATATTTTATACTCGTGCGAAGCCGGAGCGGGCCGCTAGTAAATAATAATAATAAATCTATATGTAATATTTAGAAGAACTTTACGCCAAACGAATTATGAATTATAAATATTCTCACTTTCAAACACTAAAGTAAAATAAAATAAAAATATGAAACAATATCATCACATTTTATTGCACCCCCTCTATAAAGTTTTCACATTCATACCATAAACTAAAAAGTTTACAAGATGCCCATAGACGTACATTTCTCAAATTACGACGTCGCGTCGCCACTATTGAAAATATACACAAGAACAGCATGAAAAGGGCGATAGCCTTGTGTTTCTTATTAAAGTATGAAACTTTATTTATAAAATGAAAAAACTTTGGGCTTATAAAAAAATATAATTACTCTGTCGTAATTACACTAATCACTCAAGAAACGTTTTACTTCGACCGAGTTATGTAAAAGTAATCACGTTATTCGGTAAAGTTCTATAGCAAACGTGTCAAAGTTAATCTCGCAACCTACTCTACCAACCAATTAAAAATATATATATTTTGAAGAAAGTAAAAATAATTTGACATTGAATAATATTGGATGTAGGTAAACTCAGCCTACGAGAATGACTTTATACACGTTTTGCCCAATATCGTGACGATATGAAAGGCACTTGTTTACAAAATACAAGTTTTTTTTTTAAGTGAAGCAATGTTGTTTTGATTTTGAAGTAATGATATGTAAAAGCAGGATAATTAAATAAAACAAGTCATAAATTATTTTACTTATATTCCTATAAAGCAACAACAACCACATAGCCTCGCGACCTGCCAAATCCTTATCTCATCTTCTATCTTCGCCTCTTTCTAAAACCTCGATTCACCTCGCTATTACGATTATTCCCAACAGCACCCGGTCTGAATATCCACCATTAAAGAATAGAAATAGTTTCGCTGCAGATGGCTCAGCTTGGAATCAATGATGGGTAGTATGTTTTCCAATGCTAGCCTGGGTAACTATTGCCCTCAAGTGAAAATCTATTGACAAGCATCTACGGGTGTGTACAATCAACTGCACTTGAAAGCCAGTTTACTTTTAGCCTTAACGTGTTATAATCCTATAAATCATTATAATTCAACATCAGAGGATATCGCCGATAAGCACCAAATGCTATAGAGTATAACATTAAAAAAATAACAGATTACACTCTCTTAAATTGGAAATTTTTCAGTCATAGCCGGAAAACGTTATACAATAATTGTATTCAAGAACACACTGTAAAATAACCGGCTTCTGACTACATTACTTATTTTAAATTAATATTTTAAGAGGTATGTATGTACTACCTTTACGCAAGAATTATCAAAGAGCGTTCGTTGAAACCGTGTTAATAAAGTTAACAGAATCAGATCTGACGCTACTTGTTGACGACCCTGCGTTTGATCCGGCAGAATACGTAAACCCGGGTGAAATTGAAATATTGCATTTGCTATAACAGCTACCTGGTAATTTGTTACGTATACGCTGCATTGATTGGATTCTACATTTCGTCCTCTACAGCTCAATTATCACATGAAGAATATTTCGACATGTATTTTTACAAATAACATGGTTACCCAGTAACCCTCTCTTTATTTGAAGCCATCAAGCTTTAAAAATATGTAGACAATGTACATCTATTCTAAATGTGCTTAAATTATGTATGTGTGTATATTTATTCATAATAAATATCGCACCGTGTAAGCGTTATTTAAAAAAATATATTTTAATTTATTAATATCGTTATCTTTTAAGAAAGGTATTGTAGAATTACATTCAGTATCAATAGGCTTTAAATAAATGTTACAGTATCTAACAAATATGTATATAAGTTTCCGTAGTTAAATATACACTTAAAGAATTATTAAATCTATTAGACTCTTTACTAGCTCATAGTGTGAATTTTCTATGTTACTTAATTTAAAATTAGATGATATTACTCAAACTAGAAGTAATTTACATAATATTAAGAGAACTAACTCCTTGTAAAGTTTTCACACACCTTTTAGAACAACACACTACGGTACGGTTAGTCCCAAGTGAACATTTTCGTCTATTTAAGAAAATAAACAGAAACTCGTTGAAAAACTAGGTAAGTAGTAAGGAAATTCATATAAAGTTCGCAGTGTTTATTGTATTATTCGTAAATTTTTAGAGTACTTATAATATAATACAAATTAATCCAATAGAAATGTTAATGAATCCATTACTAGAGATATGAAACTCGAATGCTGAAGTGGTCATAAATTGCCCATACAACACTATATGATATGGGAAATAAGACCTACCAGCAATTAAATTTACTTTTCGACAGTTATTGATTGTAAAATGGAGTAAGATTATTTTGCATATATTTAATATATAGTACTGTATAGTATTGTTAAAACCGGAATAATGATTAAAGTAAATAGTCAATACCCTACACACATGTCAAAACTTTTTTAAATGAAACCAAATAATAACTCTTCAGCAATATTTTTAGCTATTCTGAGAATCAGAATTGAATTAACAAAACAATTGGTTGTCTGTAAAGTCGGTTTACGGACAATAATTTTACGTGAAAACATCATAAGAAAACATTGATGAAAAATTATGCGTCACAAGGCGAACGCTTAGGACGATCGCGCCTCTCTATCGCTTCTTTCGCGCTCTCGCTTGCACGCTCGGCTCATGCGGAACGTGACAATGAGTCATGCTTTTTTATGCGTGCAGCTGGCATTCATCGATTTATAAGACGTTATCAAACCAAAAATTTGCTACATGACAAATATAGGTTCGAATCATAGCAACTGAGTCGAAACTTTCGGTGAAGAAAAACATCGTGATAATACCATAGCATGATGGTAAGGTTTTTGCTAAGTCCGCCTGGCTAGCTACCGCCCCCAAGTTGAAAATTTGTGGCCAAGCACCTGTTGGTGTGTTCCTGCAGCTGCACTTGAGAGTCAGTCTCCCTGTAGAATTAGCGTCACTACCGTCTTAGAGCACATCATCATTTAATATCAGATGAGATTGTGGTCAAACGCTAACCTATAAAGTATAAAAAAACTTCAAAAGGGTCGTCAACTGTAATCACTCCTTTGCAGTGGTGCACTTTTCTGTAGACGACGGTGACCATTTACTACCATCAAATAGACCATCAACCTATTGGCTGCCCTTTGCTATAATAGATAAATTGAACGCAAGTAAAAAATCATATTACATGCCTTTTTAAATTATATACTCGTATATTTACTCAAAAGGAACATAGATTTGCTTATTTTATATAAATGTTTATGTGTTTTATTTATACAGATTACTTATATATTTAATTTCATTTATAAAGTTTTTGAGTGGTTAGAAATATTTATTCTGATTTCATTCATGTCGAGGTCAAAGATATAATATAAATTATGATCACGATACAACAAAGGGCTGCAAAGGAAGGCAATTAAATTAATTTTATTCTAAAATACTAAAAGCTAATTCCGCTTAATGACAAACGCCTTTAAAAATTAAATGGCAACTCCTCACGCAACCTGGACAATTTGACAGGCGCCGTAAGCACCTTAAAATACACAGCCCGACGGAGATCATAATCACGTACAAGCAGAACATGTAACTTCCATTTAACACCTTGAAACGGTGAGAACGACGCCCTAAACTCAAATAGTAGTCACGGAATGTTGTCATTAGTTGAATTAGACACGTGATCGTGTAATTGAAAGGGTCCCAAAACTCACGAGTGGGTCAGCGCGGTCGAAAGAGTGATGTGAATAATTTGCGAAACAATTGCCTTTCAGGTGTATCGTTTCTGGGTGACGGAGTCAAATGAAGACATATTACTTCAATTTCTATCGTATTTGTACGTTAACAAAACTCATTTTGAAGTGACTGTATTTTTAATACCAAGACTTTCAAACTCACAATATCGGCTGAAACCAATTATGTGAAGCTCACCGAATAGTTAATAATTTTGTGTGATCGTAAAGCATCTTCCAATACCATCTGGTAATTTATCATCCTCTAGTTGAAAATCGATCACAAAGAAATTCGCGATATATTCAGGCAGCTGCACTTCAAACATTTTACTCAAGGCTTGGCGTTTTACCATCTTCGGTCACATTGTAACTTGACATTATGTGAGATCTTCGTTAAATGAAAAATGTAAAATGTATTTATTATCTACTATAAACATGAAAACGTTAAAGAAGAATTAAAAGTTTATACAGATATTTGTCAAGCAAACACAATGGTAAAGTTCAAGGGTAATAAAAAAACCAACCAGCTATCACCATTCGATTCCAATCTTGTACGTCATCATTTAATAATTTCAATATCAAAGTGTCGATACCAAAAATAATCATAATTCCTTATAAACCAAAGACTGCAAACTAACTTCAGTGATCAGATAAGTATAATATTAGTCAGTGAAAAGAGTATTTTTAATTAAAATTTATTGTAATATTTAGTGAAAGCGATGACTGTTGAATCGTCGCCGACATAGGAAATTACCTTTCTAATCAGATCATTGCAAACGGGTACTGTCAACCGACATGATAGATCACAATGTGGTTGTTATTCGAGTTTGATTCGAGTTATGTGATTTACCTACTTAATTTAAAGAATATTTAAATTTAAAAAGCTTTTAGATAACATTAAATTACTAGCCTTGATCAGTAACACCGTGAACCAGCGATGAATTAATGTTGTTCTTCACTTATTAGGTTCGCGATATAACCCACAAATAGCCCGTTTTAGAATCATCCTCAATAAATAGACAGATCATAATAAGTTGTTAGACTACCCGTTTTAAATTCGGCATAAAAACATTCAATTCGCTTAGCGTTAAAAAGCAATAAGCATAGGTAACATACAAATTTACAAGGAAACGACACAAGGGTTATACAGCTTGGTTACATAAAGCTTCTAGTATAATATTTAAACAGTTAAAACATTTAATTATTTCGCTTATAGAAAATAATTTTTCAGCTATCATGGAAGCAATACAATATGATGTATTGTAAAAACAATCCGATTAATCAAAGTATACTGAGTTAATCATTTTGTTATCTCCGACGCTATGTAATAGTGTGTACCTACCGCATTAGTTAAATTGATAATTGGGTCGCAGCATAAGGCACAAATGTTAATTCAATTAACTATGAGGTCAGTGAACAGGGACTGATTAACCGGCTTAGTATTTGATACGTTCACGAGGAAATACACTTGAAAGCGTTGACACATATATCTACTGATATTTAGTTAAAGGGTCAACCTTCAAATTTACCATTCTGCTAGTAAATACTTTTGTTTTAAAATTTGAACCGAGGGCGCCGGCATTTATTATACAGTTTTTAACTAATATAGTTGCCAAAGACTTTTATAGTAGAAGTACTATTATTACCCCAAAATATTCTTCCCGCAAAAGTCAGTACATGTTTGATTCACTGTAGGCAAAGTAAATTCGATTGGCCTACTTTTTATACCAGATTATAGAAGTCGTTTCAGTAGTAGCACGGTTCATCATCAACTCTAATAATAATTACTACATAGTGTAAATTAGAACTACACATTTACTACTTACTTTCTAACATAATAACGTCTTATAGATCGATGAACACCAGCTGCACGCACGAAAAAGCATGACTCATTGTCACGTTCCGCCTGAGCCGAGCGTACAAGTGAGAGCGCGAAACAAGCGTCAGAGAGGCGCTATCGGTCTAAGCGTTCGGGTATTGACGAATCTATCTTTCTTACACACCATCGGCCGATGCGTCCGAGTAGAAGAGAGACAGCAGCAGCACACAAAGTACACGTAAACTGTTTTATCAACTGTCTATAAAATGAAGTGAAAAGCTAATGTGGCTTCCATTGTTTATTACAACAACAATTGCGGCAAGAAGTATGCAATTTTTCATCAATGTTTTCTTATGACGTTATCACGTAAAATTATCGTCCGTAAAGCGATTTTACAGAAAACCCAAACAAACACTGCAGATAACAATGTCGACTTCGCCATACACCACTATTGATATTAGCATAGACAATAAATATTTTAACTGATTAATTCTAAAATCTAACATTGCCTACATATTTATGCATGTATGTATTTATATATATCACCATTATCTTATCGAACGTATAGCTTTCTAATGTCATTTTCCTTTTACAAATTACTTTATTATATGGCAATTTAAAGAATGATATAAAAGTAGCCGATTGATTCCTAGTTTGTCTACATTTTTATCAATACCAATGTAACAAAGTATAATAATAAGATATAGTTTATTTTAGCAGTTATATAATTGTAGCTCCCTTCCATCGAAGTGCATTTCACACAATATTTCACCAAATCGTCGGTGCGCTTCACGCTTTTATATAAAATATCGAAATAAAGACACTTTTTAATAGAAAACAGATATTATCCTTCGTGGCAACTTTGTATTTCCGTCCTTTTGTGTTTATAGTACACCATACCATGGAGATGAATGTTAGTACCTGATTATATTTTTAAGCATAATTGCACGTTGCTATAAATAATGCATTGTATGGTGCAAAAAATGTGAAAATTATGAACTCGCTAATTAGCGTACACGGACACCGCGTCGATCGATCTTCGAATCCTTATGAATGAGCCGGAAGTTATAGTGAAGGTAAATATCGTAATGAAACATATATATTAGCATGGTGCCCAGGAGAAAGCACTACGTATTTTTCTAAGACAGCCTGGTTAGTTACTACTTTCATAATAAAAATCTGTCGCCAAGATCTTACAAGTGTGTCTACACAGTGTCACTTGTAAGTCAGTCAGATCCTCTGGGTTTAGCGTGTTTACCGTCTTAGGAAATATAATATTAATATTAGATGAGATTGTCGTACATATAAAGTATAAAAAAACAGTTGAGTGAATTTAACTTTACTTGTGTACGTTGAGCATTCAACTTTTGTCGGAGTTAACCCTTAACTTCACTAATTAATTTATATTATATTTGCTATATATTGATATATAGCTATATAATGCAACGAAGTAAACCAAATGCAGCAGTAATTATTTCATGTAGCATCGAGAACACAATATCCTCTGCACTGAAGTGAACCCTTAGTTAAACTACGTAAACTAAGTCTGTAGCGAATGAACTAACTTGTTGTTAACTTGCACGACTTCGGACCAATATACACGGTAAATATATAAGTAACTATTGATTGTTAGTCGACTTAATTTAGCTATGCAATTTTCGTAACTACACTTTCAAGAGAATATTAATTATCGTTATGTAAAACTGTTTTAATATAGTCAATGCTAATAAATTACTAATGTAATAATTCTACTAAGAAATATTTCCTCTTATAATCTCCATGTGCAACAATTTCAACAACACTCTAATCAAAAAAAAACTATTAATGCTAAAATGCGTTTGTTTGTTACGCTTTCACGATTTAACCTCTGAACTGTGCAAAACCATAACGGTTTAAGTTCCATACAAACCAATGTAGATCTTATGAGGCAAAGGTCAACAGACTGTTGGCTGCATAAGCTTAAGAAAAACCTGATTTATTACAAAACTTTGATAAATAACGAATGTTGTATTGTAAAATTATAATTTTTATGTAAAGTGTATTTTTTTCATTTGTATGAACTGTTTTTTATAAAACCAGGAAATTTACAAGGTTCGATATTGTGAAATTAACTAAGGATTACATACATAATAGGCCATTTTAAAATCTGGGTCTCAAATGATCAGCCGAGGGGTTAACTACTCCGACGACCATTATGAAATTTTGCATACATGTTGTCAAAAGTACTGAAAAGGTATAAGGTATCGCTTATTTATAATGAACTGTCGAGGAATAAAGCAAATTTACATTAAAGCAAGCTAAGCCGTTGAAAAAAGCTAGTAAAACATTGTGAAACGTGACAATACACGCCATCACTGGTAAAAAGTATTTATACACAATTCTTCTGTATTCTTCACAAAAAGAAATTACACAAAGTAATTAATTTATAAAAAACTATAATAACTCCATTTATCATAGAATTAAATAAACGTATTAATGTAGGTAACAAACTTTTTTCTTTTTTATTACTGGCAAACTACCACCTTTTCAAAGACTATTACTGTCATTTTCACGTACAAAAATAGTCTCTTCTGCTTTATGCAACTTGTTCCTTATGAAAATATGTTCCAGGCTTTTAATAATGTCTAAACGTGTTTTTCATTTCTGGAATAAGTGTCTAGTGACAATTTCAATGTTCTAACAAAATGGTGGCTCCATTTTTAAAACTTTCCATGGAGTTTTGTGACATCTTATAATTAAGTAAATTAAGTTTCTAGCAAAACAACATTTAGCAATAATTAAAAAAATATAAAAAAACTCGCTAATATAAATTACACGCAAAAAATTGTATACGTGACCAAAGAAAATAAAAAGGCCGTTAATACCCACAGGTCTTAAATCTCCTTAATTCGAGGCTAGACATATAAATTGTTGGAAAATTAATGTCTTCATAATCTTATCATTTTAACCTTAATTTAACTAATGCGAAGGAGGCGGATGATAATGTCATACTTTTTTACTACATTTTAAAAATTAAATTACTTTATAGCGATACTTGAAATATTCAGTAGAATCACCTTTCTGCAATTACATTAACTAAATTGTATTTGAATGAAAGCCTCAGTCCCCGCAATAAAATGAATGTCATTTCTTTAAGAGAGCCTCCAGTAATAACTCTAAGCAGTAGGTATATATTTATTGGAAGTTATATATCTTCATAAAAAATATCACTGTAATTCGTGAGTGTAGAAATAATAACAGAAATTGTTTTGAAAAGGTTGTCATAGTTGTGTATGCCATACTAAAATTGTGTAACAAAATTACTCACTAAACTAAAGTTGGCTTCCTTGAAGTCACAAGTTCCGTAAACCACTTACGATTGTCGTTGAATCGTTATACCAGTTAAATAACAGATATTATTATAAACTAGCTGTGCCTTGCCGTTTCACCCGCGTTTAAGTATTCCCACACTTGGTTTATGATACTCGGTACCGCGCGACACAATCTGCTTGTACCATAAAATTCGTTATCGCTTACTGGTTTTTTTGGCCTACTCATAAAAGGTATAGTGTAATATTGGATAGTATATACCTTGTATAATATGGTGTTATAGATATACTCGTATGATATAAAAATTATAAGAGGCAAAATTAATGTTTAGAATGTCGCTGGTACGTCAAGTAAATAATTTCTTGAGCTTTATAACATTAGTATGGATAAACGCACGAGATGTAGAAACTATAACCCATTATTAAGGTTTTAAGATTTAATCAGTTATCAGTCATCATCATCATCATCATCTTACCCTTATCCCACCTAAGTAGGGTCGGCACAACATGTTTTCCTTTTCCATTCTCCCCTGTCAGATGTCATCTCAGTATTCACTCTTTTTACACACATATCATTTTTCACACAATTCATCCACACCTTTTTCGGTCTTCCTCTACTCCTATATCCGTCCACTTTCAAACTCAAAACTTTTCTTGTTAGATGACTTTCATCTCTTCTCATAACATGCCCGTGCCATGCTAACCTATTACTCCTCAACTTCTCTGTCACTGGTGCTATTTTCAAACTTCCTCAGATATACTCATTCTTAATCTTATCCATCCGTGTTACACCACACATCCATCTTAACATTCGCATTTCTGCCACATGTAATCTTTTCTCATCCGTCTCTTTCGTAGCCCAGCACTCGGATCCATATAACACGACTGGTCTTATTATAGTTTTATACACCTTCCCCTTGAGTTTCAACGGCATTCGTGGGTCACAAGCCACCCCAGACACCTTTCGCCAATTCATTCACACTGCATTTATCCCATTCCTCACGTCCTTGTCTATTCCACTGTCGTTTTGGATCAATGAGCCAAGGTAACGAAAATTGAAGCAGGCTGGTAAGAATACACCGTTTAAGGTAATATGACAAAAACTGGACGGACCTCCGATGTCACAGAACAAATGTTCAGTTTTCATCCCACTAATCTTTAAATCAACATTCTCCAGTTTTTCTCGCCATTTCTCCAGCCTACTCTGGACCTCGGCAGCATTTTCACCAACAAGAACAATATTTAACAAAAAATAAAATTCAAACAATATCAACCGCCGAGAAATCCAACTTTTTTTTACATGGAATTTCAGGGTCCTTACCACATTTACTTTCATCGTCAACCGATAATACTACAAAATGAAATTAATAACTGTCCAGGAAGTCTAAAAGATTAGTTTGTACATTTCTACATATGGAAACTCTAATCTATGGACATCTTCTACATATTCTAATTCGCCTTTGAGTAAATATTGAAATGTTATACATGCAGGTATTATTCAAAACAAACACCCATCTGTATATATAACATTCATCACTCCCTTTCATTAAAATATATGTAAAATTTGTCGTTGGATCATATATGTATATCAAGATGAATTGTACTTGGCATTTTAGATATAAAGGAATTTAGAATATCAGCAAACATTTTTCCACATTTTTACCTCGAATCGTGTTTTATCATGAAGCAACATCTCGACGCGGAGTTAGGGGCACGTTTTATCTCTTCCACTACATGCGTCGCCCCCAAAGGGCGTTTGTTTCTTTCGATTGTTATGTCACATGTATTAAGAGTCATATAGTTTGAATTTAAGTCAAATAATAATACACCCTTATTAATATTGTTTGTGTCTTAACTACTCAACCAATCTTTATGAAATTTTGCATACACAAAAAGAAAAAGAGTGGTGTTACGGGTACGACTAGTACTGCACTAAAGTACCTTTCAACCTGAATAAAAGTACTGTTCCTAAACAATAAATCAAATATATATTAAAGCGCGTGAACACTAGTGATAAACCATTTTTAATGCAACGGAATTGTTCTAACATTAAAACATTTATTGCAAATTATTATTTCAATTATTTAACATTAGGAATCGAATGTTTAGAAAATAATAATTATAGAACCTTTTTAATATATCGTGTAGGCAGAAAATATGTATAACATACTACACATATATATTGTGTTAATTGAAACGGAATTCATAATACCTGTTTCCAAAAATTATCATCACATTAAATGTAAAAAGACAAATTACTTATTATCAAAATTATCAAAACAAATCCAAGCGGAAAACTCTCATATTACCTGGGCATTTTAATCCAACCATCACAAATGCGGTAATATTTATCACGGCGGTATTAAATAAGGGTAATAATGGAATAACAAATGCGATGCCGCCGGCCGACACGACAATACCCGCCTATATATCCCAAGGAAAACTCTTTGAAATATTTCTTGAAAAATTACTTAAGTAATCTTTCTCTTTGAACCCTTTTCTTAGTAATACATTTCAGTTTTCGAAATCTCTACATATATCAACATTTGAACGACGATTTTTCTAAAATTTTATAGTTAAACTATCTGACCGGGTAGACGTTGTTATTCTACTACAGGCTTTAATTAATCATGAAGATAAAAGAAAAAAAAAACTAGAATAATAAAATTGAGTCATGGTGGGAAACTGAAAATTTCAGATTATATATTTTGTTTTATGTGGGAAATCGAATAAAAATTGCTCAGGAAAATCAAATTCAGTTCTATATACCGACAACCAACAATAATATTAATAAGACCAACCGGCTCCAACTGTAGCTAAGAACCATACATGTTCTTAGGTTCAGGTTTAGTCAGATAAATGTAGATGGTAGAGCTACACTGAAGCTATTACTGGTTTCAGCATGAATGGGTCGGCTCGGCCGGGGTAGTACCACCCTCTCACAGAAAACCGACGTGAAGTAACAGTGCTTGCACTGTTGCGTTTTGTTCGGCGAGTGAGAGCGCCGGAGGCCCACATATATTAAAAGGTCGGCAACGCACTTGCGACTCCCCTGGTGTTGCTAGTGTCTATGGACGGCAGTGATCACTTACCATCAGGTGACCCACCTGTTCGTTTGCCCCCTACAGTATAAAAAAAAAATACAAAGAAAGTTATAAAAATCGGTCAAGATAAAGAATTACGTAAAGGCATAAGAAATTAACAAAAGAAATTAATTTTAATTTCTTATTTGTTAAACATTTTCTATAATTTTCACTTTTCACTCTCCTACACATTTATATTTTACCGTTGTAAAATGGTTCAGCTAAAAAGGGAAATTAAAAGGATACAATTAAAACACTTTCAAATTGCACAAGCAAAACGTTTTGAAGTTCAAATTTCATAAGTTTTAGTGAAAACTTTCGAGCCAGCAAGCAGAAGTTTCGCGGACAAAAGTAAAACAACTTGTATATTATGTAAAATATCAAAGAAAATCAACGTTCAGCAATCGTTTTTTCACTTTGCCTTTTTCATCTCATCTGATGGGATTCAACGAGCGAAACTGGAGAAAAATCTTTGTTCGGCACGAGATGCCCAAGAAATGTAAAACATTTAAGTTAATATTGAAATGTATATAAACGCATTAAATAACTATAGTCAAATAGAAATAGTACGTAGTTTATACAGAGAAGCGACGAAGTGTATAAAATACGCAAGCGCACACACACTCAAAAACGTCGAGAGCGGTGGCGAATGACATGACGGCAAAGGAGAGCGTCATGTTATATACCGTGACGGCATACTGTTCGATTTCACTACTAAGACGCGCTAATTGATTGATAATTTATATACAAAAGATACTAAAACACTTCAGAAATGTTGAGTACATTATCATTACCAACTTTGTTTTTATAATAGAAACACTAAAAACACTTCAAAAAAGTTCAAGTGTAGTTGTAGTTTAAAGTTTAGAATAATAGTTTCAATACGTATTTTAGGTCTGAGTGAAGGATTTGGTGCATGCCACCTTAAAAATCTTTTAAATCAGCCTATAACGAGAATGTATAACCGAAAGTTATCATACAATTAGTCACTAAATATATATATTATATACAATAGCATGTTTAAATAACGTAAATATTATCCGAAAGAAATTCATTTCCCACATAAAATTTGCATATAGAAACTCATTTCGTAACATAAATAATTTAATAAGTAACAGAAGCGTACCAGTCTACAAGTCCTCACTGAAAATATAACAGGGAAATGTAAATTCTTACATAAACATTGTATATATATATATATAAAATTGCGTTAAATGCCATGAGCTCTAATTAAGTAGTCATGTTTTCAAAGGAAAGCACTTGCTTTGCGACTTGCTGAGCTTTCGTAACATCTTAATTAATGTTAATTTTATGATAATAAGCCGCGTGTTTTTTCACTAATAGCTATTACATTAATATACAAAAGTCTTTAAAGATAAAATTAGATTTTAGATAAGTTTAATGTTATAATTAGGAATAATTATTAACGATATAACAATAGGAGAAATCACATCCGTCAGTATTTTCGATTAATGAATTTACATTAATAATATAATAATACATATTATCGTTATTTAACAATCTTTCCATATATAAATCCGAACGAAGATATGATTACAGAAATGCTGAAATATTAATCAATACATACTACGTACGTTTCTAATTATTTCATGAGATAAACATTAGCTCGGTAATTAAAGGAACGGGGCTTGTTTTCCCTTAGGCTTTTATTTTCTACGTAATGTTTTTTTACAAGGAAAATATCTTAATTATGAGATACGAAACACATCCACAAATAATAAAAAATATTTACCCGATTTCTTATAACGCTTTGTTTTCATTTTTATTTCGATAATTTATTAATAAATGGAATAATATCAAATTTTGTAATTTTTTGTTTTGGGGTTTTGCACTAAATGTTTCTTGGCATTTTGTTATCAATGTTTTTTGTATAAATAAAAAAGTTTGAGTTGCACTTTTGTTATTTGTTTTAAATACATTTACGTATAAACTGTTGTATTCGATTAGAAAATAATTTAAAAGAAAATCGTCAAAGTTTTTAATTAAGTTATCTATTTTTATAATATCTACACATCTATATTCAATACTAAAATAATAAAGAACAAGAGATTGTCTTCGTTTGTATTAACGTGCTGATTCAGATTTGAATTTTTTTTACGCATTTCATAGCTTATTTATTGAGAAGGTTAAAAGGCTATCTTATATCATATTACTACCCTAAGGAGCGGAACACTTATTATACATACTGTAAGGAAGCAAGAACACTAGTGAAAACGAAGTAATGGTGCGATCGGAAACGAGACGCGGGACATCTAGGAGCGAGGACGGCCTGCCAATCTAATAAGGAATGGGCATTGCCGAGAAAGGCATGACTGTGAATGCCTATGTCAGTGTGATATTCTAGAGTGAACCCGCGGGCATAGCTAATATTAAAATATATTTACTAAATTAATAAGTGAGTAGTATAAAATAATTGTCACGTGTGAGCTAAGTGTGCAGAATTTAAAGATTTATATGTCAAAAATAATTATCGAATTCTAGTGTCCCAAACATTCAATTAAATCTTTCAGTGATAGTATGTCAAACTACTGAATATCAAACCTATTGATCAATGTAAAGACGCCGCTAATTCCCAGTGCACCAAAGGTTATTCGTAATGATAATATTAGGTTAACATTTGTACCGTCTATTCGGTGTAAAATTAAACTCAAATCGCGAATTTCATACTTTGATAGCTTAGAAATTGTATACTTAAAGCATTAAGTGTTCACCAGAAACCAAAACTCTCGACCACATGTATTACGTTAATACTGAATTGTAAATATGAACGATGTTCGACTTTAGAATAAGATTCATGCTTTGATGTAAGAATCCACAAGTATTAAGAGTTTACCCCTATTGTTAGTATTAAAGTTTCCATAATTATAATAGTAAATTCGCGTATCTTTTCTAAGCATTTCAAAAATCTTAAATATTTGAATAAACTATCGTTTTGATTATCTCACCCATCCATCTTTAGCGGAAGTGGTAGTGTGATTACCACTTTGCTACTTTCAGAAGGTTGAAATAAAATAACTGACTCCGTTTGTGCAGACTAGTAATCGCTTTGGCAGCTGGATTACGAATCTCTCTTTATTTGACGAAGCAACCATATTTAAATAAGACGGAACACGTGCAAATGTTACAGACAAAAATACGAAACCATAAAAACATAAACAATATTATAGTTGTAAAATAGAAGTGAAAATTAGGAACAAACAATACAACTGAGTAACAATAAATGGAAACAATAAGCTAATATAATTTGCCGCATTGTGTGAGCGGTCTATCGTGCGAATACAATTACACCCAGGTAGCATATGGTCGCCACCTGGGCGGCGAGTCTTTAATAATTTCGTTGTTAATCCGACTAATTTTGGACTTTCGTAGTGCCGCTTCTGAGCCTATGTCTGAATTCTTGTAGTACACACATACCACGTTTAATGTAGGTATGTGTGTCGCTACAGTGCTCCCCCTTAAGCGAAGCATACTAGAGGAATGAGGACGTATGGCACGTCACGATCGGCTGATCGGTACAGCCTGGAAACGATGAGTCGTAGGTGTGCGGCTTGATGATGTCTGCGCGTAATATCGCGTTGCTTGAGGGTGCCTTAGGTGTAGATTGCTCGGCGTTAACGTTGATCCGATAGAGAGGCTTGAGTCGGTGATGCTGGGGGATCTTTTTAGCGGTCACGTAACTGGATGGCGTCGGATTTGTCGTATTTTTTGACAATATTGAAATGGCCTTCTGGTGGTCGAGGAAATTTTCTCGCGTGGTTTATACAGACAAAGTTGCGGTGTCCTTTACATATTGACGTGGGTCGGAGGTTTCCGTCTGATGAAGTATTTGTGAACATCTTGATCGCGCTGCGTTGTCGTTGTGAGACGTAGTTATGAGGCTTCGTTGATGAGTGGTGTTGTGTTTTGCGCCGTTGGTAACGTGTGCATGGCCTCGCCCTAGTGAAAACGTCGGTGTGTATAGATGGTTGGGAGACTTGGTGCGATATTGTTGTGCATGTTGCTTGGATGCCAAGGTGGCTTTTGTTCTGTGAGGCATCGAGAGTGTTACGACGGATTTTTTCGGGCAGGTTTTGTTTTGAGGCCGTGAAAGTTGTAAATGATGGATTAGTAATCTTCTTTGGCTGAAGATTATCTTGATTAACCATCTGATGAGTGCTGTTGTCTTGTTCTTGCTTTTGAGGAGCAGCTTTGTAGTCTGTCGTAGACGGGCTTGTGATTACTTCAACCCGGCTGAGTGTGTCTGCAACAGCGGTTTCTTTTAGGCTTCTACTAAAAGCTGCTGTTTTGGGTGTCGCGTCTTGTAGCGATAGAGACGGTGGTTTCGTCTTGCGGTAAATAATTTGGTTATAGTTGCACGGTAATATGCAGTTACGTGCGTTTGCACCAAAACGACCGTGGTAATAACAATAGCCGTTGTATGGTCTATTGTCGTACGATGGTGTTTGTGGGCGCTGGCTTGCTGAGCGACGTCTGGAGTCGTATGTGGCTTTAAGCTCAGCTAATTGGTCTTCTAGTCTTCGCACTTCGTTGTTGAGAGCGTGTACGTGTTTGGTGCAGCTTGTATAGTTGTTTGACGCGGAGTTTACAACGGCTGGCTCTTCATACGTAGACACTGCTTGTGCCTGGTCCATAATTTTGTCAGCTAGGACGGCGAGTTCGTCTAGCTCTGTGTGCGTACTGATGACAGTGAGTATGGAACTTACGTAAGGTGGCAGATGGTTCATCCAAATGAGTTGGAGAGTTGTCTCTGGAAACAGATTACGCGCTAGTGTTCGCATTTTGCGAAGTAGGTGAGAAGGCTTTTGATTTTCTAGTTTCAGTTCTGACAGAAGCGTATGGAGTCGACGGCTGTCAGTTTCTTCATATGTGTCGATGAGACGTTTCTTCAGAATAGTGTACTGATTCGTTTTTGGCATGTTGTAGAGTAGGTCTTCGATTTCCTCGATGTCTTGTTTTTCAAGTCGCGTTATTAACTTTTGTGCAAGTCGAGCTTCGTCTCCTCCGAGTTCGCTGGTTGCTGCCTCGAACGAGAAAAACCAGAGTTTTGGTTGGTCACGCCAAAATGGCGGAATGCGCATGGAGAGTGCCATAGTGAGTTCTTTGTAATGTGGTTTATGCTGATTATTTGTGGCTTGCGCTCGTCATGTTGATGATATGTAGCTTCGGTGTGCAGCGTTTTCTTTGCGTGTTCTTGCGGGTGCGTTTCAGCGTCTCATTGCGTGCTCTTCAGGGGTGTAGTTCAGCACATCTTCGCGTGTTCTTGCGGGAGTTGTTTCAGCGTTTTGCGCGTTCTTTGGGAGTTGTTTCAGCTTTTTGCGCGTTCTTTGGGGTCACCACTTTGGGACGCGGGAGCGGCGTCGCGTCACTACTTTAGCGGAAGTGGTAGAGTGATTACCATTTTGCTACTTTCAGAAGGTTGAAATAAAATAACTGACTCCGTTTGTGCAGACTAGTAATCGCTTTGGCAGCTGGATTACGAATCTCTCTTTATTTGACGAAGCAACCATATTTAAATAAGACGGAACACGTGCAAATGTTACAGACAAAAATACGAAACCATAAAAACATAAACAATATTATAGTTGTAAAATAGAAGTGAAAATTAGGAACAAACAATACAACTGAGTAACAATAAATGGAAACAATAAGCTAATATAATTTGCCGCATTGTGTGAGCGGTCTATCGTGCGAATACAATTACACCCAGGTAGCATATGGTCGCCACCTGGGCGGCGAGTCTTTAATAATTTCGTTGTTAATCCGACTAATTTTGGACTTTCGTAGTGCCGCTTCTGAGCCTATGTCTGAATTCTTGTAGTACACACATACCACGTTTAATGTAGGTATGTGTGTCGCTACACATCCATCCATCAGGTGTCACACCGTTATCGTTTGAAATAGTCAAACTCGTGCGGAATAGCACGATAAAGCATATAACGCGGCGTGTCAACCACAAAATACGCATCCTAATTTGTTACGCGTCTGTGTAAAAGCTCCCGACATCACCCATCAGAAACATAGCATCGTGCGAGCCGTATATTGTAAACAATCAGTATATCTTTTTCATACATACTATAATTAATCAACGTATTGCATAAAGGGTTTCAAATACACAAGTAATATTTTTAAAATGTTATATATTATATATTATGTCATATATTACATACCACTACCTAAACCATTAAATCAAATGAAGGGAAATAAAATCTTTTTAAGTGAATGATATTACATTTTAAAATATAAATTTCGTCCATCACTAAGGGGTATATTAAATATCTATCTTCTTCAATAAGAGAAACTGTTTATAATATATAGGTTACTAGTGGTTGTCTAGTAGAAAAGTACACTATGTCCTTATCTGTACCCTTGACAATGTGTATGTAATGATGATCCGTTGAGTGGTTAAGGGTGTGAAAGCACATCAAACAAACTCACTTTCGCATTTATAATATTAATTAGGATTGATGAATATAAGAATACACAGAAAAAAAAAACAAAAATCGGTTGACGAACAGAATAGAAAAATATAGTCAACAATTTTATCTTCGTCCATTCATCATCATCATCTTACCCTTATCCCACCTAAGCACAGTCGGCACAACGTGTCTTCATGTTCCATTCTCCCCTGTCAGATGTCATCTCAGTATTCACACCTTTTATACACATATAATTTTTCACACAATCCATTCGCACCTTTTTCGGTCTTCCTCAACCCCTATATTCGCCCACTTTCAAACTCAAAACTTTTCTTGTTACATGACTTTCATCTCTTGTTATAATATGCTCGTACCATGCTAACCTATTACTCCTCAATTTCTCTGTAGCTGGTGCTATTTTCAACTTCCTCTGATATAATCATCCTTAATCTTGTCCATTCTTGTTACACCACACATCCATATATGTTACATATGTCTTCGTCTATTCATATACAAATAGTTGAAATTAATCCAAAGCAAAATTAATAAGGAATGTAGGATGATATATATATGTCAAACTAATGTTAATGAATAAAAAAAAAACAAGCAGTAGATATTCGAATTCTGGTAACAAAGGTCACCCAACGAATATTCGTTATTACAAAAGGCAATAGCTCCATATAAGAAACATACAAATATGTAAGTATTTTGTTGATAACCCTATTAATTACCACCAACCTTCAAATCATTGTTGACTATAAACACGATGTTCTCTTATTCGTTTCAGCTACTAATAATACTGAGTAAGTTTTTATGTCTATTTCTAGAATATGTTCAAGAAACAACCTCGAAAAGAGTTTATAGAGACGTAACTCTATTGACACGTATCATACTGACTATGCCCTATCCACCATTGTATATAGGAGCGGGGTTGATGTAGCGGAAACTGATAGAATGAGCTCGGGCGTTTGGTACTATTTGCACGAGAATAACACCGAAACGACCTCCCTCGAGACAACGACAAAATGTGCAATTTGTTGAGTCACTTGTCCTCACGATCACAGATACGCTGTTGAACAGACACTATACATTGTTAGCGATGCCTCTTGTTAAGAGATGACTTGAGTAAGATTAGTCCGTGTATATGGGGTGCACGTCAGAGAGCCTCCATGTGGCGCACCCCGGGCAACGTCGACCGCTTCTCGGTCGGCGGCTAATCTCTGGCACGACGTCCCGTTTTCATGTCTCACGGACCTTGTATCCACCTTCTCAATATTTTGACCAGTCGCAATTTTTTTTGGACATCGATTTTCTCCATTCTTGCTGACCCTTGCTCTGATTTTGGACACCGATCTCCCACTATCTTTTAGACTTTTGCTATGTTTCTGGACTCTGTTCTCCTCTTCCCTCTCGTTGACTCACGCTTTGTCTCTGGATTCCGATACCAGCAACAATGAATAGCACAGAATCAGAAATCGTAGTACCCCAGGAGGGTACCATCTGTTCCGCAGATGGAGAATCCCTCCCCGAGCCCTCGGGCTCGGGCAGCCCCTCGTTCTCTGGGGGGGGCACAATTTTGTGTGGCAATCTTTTAACGACGACTTTGGCAAGAACTGTGGTGTATGACTTAACGGACGATTTGGATGACGAACCGGAAATGACGAACCTGGCTTTCCCGACGGACTCTTCTCTCTTTTCTTCAAACATGGACAGTACAAGATTTTCAAATGAACTACCCCAGGAGGGTACCATCTGCTCTGCAGATGGAGAATCCCTCCCCGGGCCTTCGGGTCCGGGCAGCCCCGCGTTCTCTGGGGGGGGCACAATTTTGTGCGACGGATCAAAAACCACGACTAAGGCAAGGACTACGGACATAGATATGGCACGTGATATGGCGAGCTTACCGGTGGCTCATCACTCTGCAGGCAAGCGCAGAAGCGCTTCGAAGACCAGCAAGCGCCCTCGCGAACCTGGCCTCGCGGACTCTGATGTGGACGCTGGTGTTGAGGCACCGAAGGTGAGCTCGGCTAGAAGGGGGAAATCGCGTGGAACAGCGGCTTCCAGACGACCGATACTGGGAGAAGCAGACGGGTCCTACGACCGAGCACTCTCCAGTCTCTCCAGTCGCTCCTGTCCCACGGATTCGGAGGACAGCACCCAAGAGGAGGTAGCCTTGCAGCACATCCCGGAATTGGATCTCGGTCGGCTCCTGGCTCTGGGCAGTAAGCAGGTAGACGCCATCCTTGAGGTTGCCTATAAATCCGGCAATCTCAAAGGGGGCTACGTGAAAGCACTGAAGACCGCGGCCTACTCCCTTCGGGAGGTAGTAGAAACGGCGACAGTCCGGACGGAAGCAGAGGAAACTGCCAAGCTAAGACGCGAAACTCAGCGCCTCCGCCGCCAGGTAGAGGACCTGAAGGAAGAAGTCCTGAGACATGAGAACGAGAGGAAGGCCATGCCGCCTCCTCCTCCTCCACCTCCTCCTCCTCCTCCTCCTCCTCCTCCTGCTACCCCTGCACCCTCTTCTGTGCATGAACCGAATAAATGGGAGGAAGCGCTCGCAGGGGCTGTAGAAAGGCTTGAACATTCCCTCCGGACATCTTTAGGAGGGATGCTCAATGCCAGATTGGAAGGACTGGAAGATCGCCTTCTACCCAGGAAGGTAATCCGACCACCGCTTGCGGCTGATCGACGGCGGGTGGCTCCTGGCCCCGCAGCTAAAACTGCTGTGGGGAATACCAGGATGCCCCCGATCACAACTGAGGCTCATATCCCTCTCCCCACTCCTGATCTGTCTCCCCTCCCGGCTTCATTGGAGCCGGAGGAGCGAAGATGGTCGACGGTGGTGCGTCGGGGGAAAAAGAGGAAGAAGGTGGCCACGGTTGCGGATCCGGAAACGGTCGCAGCTCCGAATCGGGGCTCAGGTCCGCAACCATCTGGGGCCAAGCCCAAAAAGAAGAGTAAGAAGGCGAAGAAGAAGAAGAAAAAACTTGCACCTCCTCGCTCGGCTGCGGTACTAGTGACTTTGCGGCCGGAAGCTGCCGAGAAGGGGGTGACCTATAAGGACGCCCTTCTGAAAGCGAGGCTGGAGGTGTCGCTTAGCGATTGTGGCATCTCCAGTCTTCGGGTGCGTACGAGCGCTACGGGGGCCAAGGTCATAGAGGTCCCTGGTTCCCTGGCCCCAGAGCAGGCAGACAGGCTAGCGACGGGTGTGAGGACAGCGCTGGAGGGCTTGGCCACGGTCGTACGGCCTGTAAGGAAAGCCGACATCCGAATCGTTGGTATTGATGACTCGGTGTTATGGGACGAGGCTGTAGAGGCCGTGGCCAAGGCGGGTGAATGTGAGGTTGCCCAAATGAGGGCGGGCCAACTTCGCACTCGGGCAGGAGGTACCAGTTCCCTCTTCGCTTCCCTCCCCCTCGACGCTGCTCGAAAGCTGGTTAGAGCAGGTCGCCTCCTGATAGGCTGGAGTGCGGCCCGAGTCCATCTGCTGGAAGGTAGACCACTAAGGTGCTACCGATGTATGGGCTTGGGACACACTCGACCGATGTGCCCGTCAGCGGTTGTGCGGGAGGGGACCTGCTTCCGTTGCGGGAAGGAAGGGCATCGCGCGGACATTTGCACTGTGGATAAGCCGTGGTGCGGCGTCTGCGCGGATGCCGGGAAGCCGGCAGAACACCTAATGGGGGGAGGCGTATGTAGGCCACCTCTTGTTAAGGGAAAAGTCCCTCTCCTTAAGGAGGCACGCACGGAGGTAGCTGCTATGGATCAGTAATGGACTGCATTCATAGCAGCTACCTTCAAGGGAATTTGAACCACTCCGCTGCTGCGCAGGACCTACTCCAGCAAGCAGTAGCGGAGTGGAACATAGATATTGCGGTGATGGCGGAGCCATACCGCATTCCGGAACAGTCTCACTGGGCCGGAGACGTGGTTGGCTCTGTGGCCATTCTGTCTGGGGGGGGATTGCCTCTCTCTGTCAAGGAGAGGGGTGCTGGGTTTGTGGCGGTCGCCTCACGGGGTCTAGCGATCCTCGGGGTCTACTTCTCCCCGAACCGGCCCTTGGTGGAGTTTGAGTCTTTTTTGGACGACCTGGGGCCGGTCGTGAGACGGTTGTCGCCGCTTCCCATCGTCCTGCTTGGCGATCTCAACGCCAAGTCGAGGGCGTGGGGGGCGGCGGCCACGGACCCGAGGGGCCGGGCCGTTGAGGAGTGGGCAGCCGAGCTCGAATTGTCCCTCCTCAACCGAGGTAATGCCCTCACGTGCGTGCGACGTGACGGAGGGTCTATCGTTGACGTGACGTTTGCGACCCCGTCAGTCGCGCGCCGTGTCCGGGGATGGAGGGTTGAAGAGGAGGTGGAGACCTTATCGGATCATCGATATATTAGGTTCGTGGTCTCCACCTCCCACAATGAGTCGATAACCCGCCCCCGGAGAGGCGCGAAGTTCCCCCGCTGGGCGCTTGGCCGCCTCGAGCAGGAGATGGTGGAGGAGGCGGCCATAGTTCAGGCCTGGGCCCTACCCCCCCCGACGGGGGAGGATATTGACGCGTCCGCAGCCCGCCTCCGTGATGCACTCACGGAGGTATGCGACGCGTCGATGCCGCGGAGCGTACACCGCCCAGACAGAAGGGCGGTGTACTGGTGGTCGTCGGAGATAGCTGATCTCCGTGCGGCCTGCTCCGCGGCCCGGCGGCTGTTCGGGCGCAGCCGCCGTAGAAGTCGTAGGGACCTGGATGAGGAGGCCCGGCTGTATGCCGAATACAGACAGAAGAAGAGGATTCTGCAGATCGCCATCAGCCGGGCCAAGGAGGAGGCGTGGGAGGAGCTCCTTCAGACGCTGGAGAGTGACCCATGGGGTCGCCCATACCGGGCGGTCCGGAAGAAATTCTGCGGCCGGGCGCCCCCGGTGACGGAGACTCTCCAGCCGGAGATTATTGAGAGGGTCGTGGGAGAATTGTTCCCCAACCCTCCGGAGCTCCTTGCTCCTTCCATGCCTCCTCCCCTCGCGTTCACGGTGGAGGTGCTCGGCATTCCTCCTCCAGTGACGGAGGAGGAGATGGAGAGGGTCGTCGAGCGCCTCCGCAGCAGGCGGACGGCACCCGGCCCAGATGGGATTCCGGGTCGGGTGCTGTCCATTTCAATGGACCATCTCGGAGGTTGGCTTCGGGAGCTGTTCGATCGCTGTTTTGCGGTCGGACAGTTCCCGAAGCCCTGGAAGACGGGACGGCTCTGCCTCATGGCCAAGCACGGCCGCCCTCTGGACTGCGCGTCCGCATATCGGCCCCTAGTGTTACTCGACGACACTGGGAAGATGCTCGAGAGAGTTATATCCTCCCGGGTCGTCGAGCATCTGGAAGAGGTGGGGCCGAACCTTTCGGATACGCAGTTCGGTTTCCGGTCAGGGCGCTCCACCCTGGATGCCCTGAGCCTTCTGAAGAGGCTCTCCACGGAGGCAACCTCCCGCGGAGATAGGTTACTGGCGGTGTCCTTGGACATCGCCAACGCCTTCAATAGCCTGCCGCATGCAGTTATACGGGAGGCGCTCCGTTTCTTCGGAGTGCCCCCGTACCTGCGGCGGCTGTTGGAGGCGTACCTGGAGGGGAGGGAGGTCGTCTTCGTGGACTGTAGAGGACGGCTGGTTAGTCGTAGGACTCCCTGTGGAGTCCCGCAGGGTTCAGCCTTAGGGCCACTTTTGTGGAACCTGGGCTGCGACTGGGTGCTCCGCGGCGTACTCCCATCAGGAGTGCGTCTCATCTGCTTTGCGGATGACACTTTAGTCGTAGCCCAGGGGGGGGAATGGGGAAAATTGATGCGCCTGGCCACGGAGGCTGTAACCCTCGTGGTCAGGCGTATCCGACGGTTAGGCCTCAGGGTGGCCCTTGAAAAAACCGAGGCCCTACTTTTTCATGGGCCTCGGCAGGGGCCACCTCCTGGGGCACACATATTAGTGGAGGGCGTCCGGATCAGGGTTGGGGTCCAGATGAAATATCTGGGCCTCACCCTGGACGGACGCTGGCGGTTCGAGCCCCACTTTAAGGGGCTCGGACCGCGCATAGTTGGGGCGGCAGCGGCACTCAGCCGTCTGCTTCCCAACAAAGGGGGGCCGGGTGCTGGCTGCCGCCGTCTATATATGGGAGTCGTGCGGTCGATGGCCGCCTACGGGGCACCGTTGTGGGCGGACGCCCTCTGCGCCGCAAATGTTCGAGCGTTGCGGGGTGCGCAGCGTATTGTGGCGCAGAGGGCGATACGAGGGTACAGGACGGTGTCTTCGGCGGCGGCCTTCGTGCTCGCCGGCTCCCTTCCCTGGGAGCTGGAGGCGGAGGTTCTTTCCGCCGTATACTTTTATACGGCGGCTAAGAAACGCCGCGGGGAGCCTCCATCTCCCAGGGAAATTGACAAAATGAGAGGAAGAGTCCGGAGGGACATGATGGAGAGGTGGCAGCAGGACCTGGCGGACGCGCGTTACGGTAGATATACTATCGACGCCGTCCGCCCGGTCCTGCCGGAATGGTGCAACAGGGAGTGGGGCTCCCTGACGTTCAGACTGGTGCAGGTGCTGACCGGGCACGGGTGCTTTGGTTGGTACCTGCACCGGATAGCACGCAGGGAGCCGACCGCCGCATGCCATGAGTGTGGCGCTGATATGGACACTGCGCAGCATACTCTTTCTGAGTGTGCTGCGTGGGAGTCTCAGCGTCGTACTCTGGCTGCGGCGGTGGGGAATGATTTGTCGCTGCCGAGCGTGGTCACGGCCATGCTCGGCAGCGAAACAAGATGGAATGCAGTGGCCTCCTTCTGCGAGGAGGTCATCTCGCAGAAGGAGGCGGCGGAGAGGGTTCGCGAGGAGAATCCTCTGAGTGACCCTCTCCGCCAACGCAGAGTCGGTGGGAGGGGGCGGCGTTTTATCCGTCTTCTCCCACCTCCGTAGCCAAACCTGGGGGGATGGGTCGGGGGGCCCATCTCCCCATTGCACAGGTTTGGCTGACGAGTAGGGGGTGGCTGGTGTGTACCCAGCTTGCCTCCCATTATGTGGACGACGCCCGGCGGACACCTTCCGCTGGGCTAGCCGCTGGGGTGACATGGTGATAGCACTGTACGATCCCATGTCACCCCAACCAAAGCGGCGGCCGGTACACCGTGGGGTTTTAGTGAGTAAGAGTCTCACACTACCCACTCTCTCCCCCGAGAGGGTGGCGTGTCCATGATGGATTTCCCCACGTAAATAAAAAAAAAAAAAAAAAAAAAAGTCCGTGTATATGAGTTAACAATAGATAGCTCAAAATCACCCATCATAATTAAATATATAAGAACTAGTGTCAATTTTTTCCTTCAAAGCCAACGTAAAGTTTTTTTTTCATTTTAATATATGTTTAAATTAAAAGTGTGGTGAAGCCCTAAACGTTGTAGTTAGTGTTTTAATTAATATCTATATAACAAAGTTCTTGTACTACCACCGTATGTGGGAAAATACAGAACCTCATTACTTCTGACTGGCCTCGTGATTATTCGCGAAGAGGCCCATGACATTGCAGTGAGTTTCTTACATGATTGTGAGATAATGACGATGACGGGAACAGCAACGTTGATTTAAGTAGCTACAAATTAAGAAACCAAAAATTTCGCATTGGTATATATTAATATTTGTGACGAAGACAATATTTTATTAAAAAAATATAAATACTCTGTATTTCTTTACAATACAATGGAATAGCAAATTGCAACCGTCTGCGCCGGAAACTTACACTAAAGACGTTCAAACCTCATTGATTTGTATGCGCAATTTGGTCGCTGAACCTCCAGCGTTGGCCTTTCATGAAGACATCCGACTGTTCGCCTAGACTCTTATAACAATTGTAGTAAAACATAATAGTATTTCATTATATTTTGAACGTTACTATGAAATTGTTTAGTTTAATATATTACAGTATTTTTATATATCAATTTAACCCACGATTTCATTTTTAATCGACCTTAATATTTATTTTTCTTTAATATTCGATGAAACAATTATAAGGATCGATTTTGTACATTCACTTTATCGGTATTATATTATACTAGCGGGATCGGGGAACGTTGTCCTACCCTAATAAAACATATGTACTTATGTTCATGCAATGCCTTAGGTAACTAATGTCTTTAATTTGATAAGAATTAATACTGTATCCGTCTAAATAGCCTTCCAATTACCTCATTGTATGTGACCATGTTTTTAAAAGATAAAGGGGTATAGTAAGCTATCCTTAAAAGAAAGGTATATGTCATCACAGACTTTTTTGTAGATCTATAAAAGAGATACATCTTACTCTGCATTGTTTTGTTATATCTCAAAAGAAATAGGCAGTGTTTTCGATGAAAGCTCCTAAGCGACTTGACTTTTTCCAACACTTCCAAAAATTATCGTTATATTTCAACCAATTTACACAAAACCTTGACAAATTATATACTTACACCTTCCTCATGTACTACTCTATCTATTAGTGAAGACCGCATTACAATCCATTGTGTAGTTTACGAGTTTATCGCGAACGTACAGACAGACAGACAGACGCGGCGGACGACTTTGTTTTATAATATGTAGTGATATTACCTACCACGGAACTATAAATAAGAATATTAAACACGATTTTCGAATATTAAAAATATACTGGGATACTTATTTCATACGAAAATCAAGATATAGGTGACGTTTGTGAGGCGAATAATTACCTAAATTATACAAATGCATACTTTTATGTATTAAGTTTAGTACTCTGATACAGTATGTATCTTACAAATTAAAGAATCTGATGTGGATGATTATAAAAATCGCTATATTTTACTGTTTTTAAATTGTATTTCATGGATAATTACTTTGGACTTTTATCTTAATTTCTACTAATATGAATAAATTGAGTTTGTTTGTTACGCTTTCACGCATTAACTACTCAACTGAATATCGTGACATTTTGCATACACGTGGAGAGTATAGAAATATAGATAGAGTCTTTTCATCCAGACACAAATGTACTGTTCCCGAGAGATATATCAAGAGTTAAATATCCGCGATCGAAGTTCGCAAGCAAAAGCTAAAAACATAATAAATCACAAATTTCTAATTTCATACATATTAACTCGACATGTAACAAAATCAAAACAATGTATACACGTATAAACAATATAAGTATGTGCAATTTATACCAAAAATAATTACTCTCTTTTGTCATCATGTTCCAGAGGGATATATCAAATTTAAATAACCGCCATCGAAGTTTGCAAGCCAAAGCTAAAAACGTAATAAAGCACAAATTTCTAATTTTACAAAATCAAAGCAATATATACATTTATTTATTGACAATATAAGTTTGTGCTATGTATACAAAAATAAATACTCTCTTTTGTCATCAAGAACTCGGGCACACGTTATGCGGCGTGAGCGTAACGACCCGTACGCGAGTGCATTTTCAATCAGATTTATATCGGACCGGATTACAATTTTAACGAGTTGTCGTCACACAGGATTTACTCGTCTTTGTGATCGAAGCCCTTGTTAAAACCTCGATTTGAGTAACAATACTGTTTATTCCCATAACGTCGAATAGATTATTTTAGTTAAATAGTTATGATATACAAATAGATGAGATATACAAAAAAAATTAAACTAAACCTTAACAGAAGATAGTTCCGTTGAAACGTTTATTTAAACTTATATATTGTATATACTCAACGATAAACCCCAAGGATACCCAATAAAAAAGGGAATCCAAATTATTCAGTCCATGTCAAAAGTACTCGCTTTGTGTAACAAATTTTAGATTAGCTTTATAGCATAAAAAGGAAATAAAACATTTTGTTGAATATACAAGAGAATTTATTGTAAAACTCAATTGATCGGAATATGACTCGAAATAAATGTGTAAATTTTACTTTAGTGAGTTTACTTATTTTAACTTTATAATAAAAATAAATCGTTTTATGTATTTTATATTTTATGCGTATATTAGTTTTCGCTAATGGCTTCTTTTGCGTAATGTAGATTTTTAGATGAGAACTTATTTCCCTTTCTATAGCCCTGACAACGTGTATGCAAAATTTCTTGATCATTGCTTCAGTAGGTAAGGCGTAACAAACAAACAACTCATGTTCTTTGTCCATATTGCTATAACTCAACTATACATTACAACAAATAGTAATTAAAACATAATACTGTGGAATCGTATGGAATCACGAGCACAGTTAGTATTATTGAGTTTACATAATTAACCATTGAAATAAATCGTAAAAAAAAGTCGAGGCGGTCATAAAGATTGCAGACATAAGTTAAAATTCAAAACAAGGAACAAATATGTTCAATTTTGAATTTTTAGATCAATTATTATCAGTCATAATTTCTAAAGTGAGACTATTAACATCAGTCTGGCTTTTGCATCTATTGGCATTCCCAGCAATAATTTTATACATTTTGTTACTTAAAAAGACATATACAAGGCTGCACTATCTCAATAGAAAATATCGATATTACATGTATAGAGGCTACTATACTACGCGTCGCTAGTCCGGCGCATGTGCAATACGTCACGTGCATATCGAGCTCATCGGTGACGCTTCATTAGCATGTGACGCGAACCCATAAGTTTTTCCTTACCAAATGTATTTTTTTTTTCGCCCAACGTGACTAACGACGTTTTCACTTTAAAAATCGTTCGTTACATTTAATCCTTACAGAAAATAAGTTATACGTGTTAGTATAATTATTTGAATGACCTATAAAATATGTGTACAATTATTACATAAAAAATGCAAGTAAATTTCAATACAATTTTCTGTCAACTAAAATATTAGATTGATTTTATTTTTACAATATACCATCGTACGTGGAAGTAATTTAAAAATTCGAAGCACATAATTTTTAATGAACAAGTACCGTATAGTGTGTAAAACGTTTTATAACGGTAGCAGCCGGGAAATATTTTTACAAGCCTCATAAAGGTTTTACAGTGTAATTGACGTTCGCATGACAGTGTGTGTGCGCCTACACACCCGCGATAATGAAACTACAAACCTCAAATGAATTGTACACGAAACGTAACTATGATATTATAAATATGATGGTGTGTTTGTTTGTTACGCTTTCACGTCTTAACTACTCCATCGATCGTCATGAAATTTAATATAGATTCTCCGCTGGTTATATTACAATTTATGTGTATAAAATGAGTCATACTAAATCTTGTGATAACCGTTGTTTTACTAAATTAAAAAAATACACAACCATTCATTTATATAAAGAAATAAAAATCATCACGATACATTATCAGATTATTTATCATCTAATTTACTATACAAAACTATTTTAATAATACTACCTTTGCCACACGGCTTTGCTCGACTGAAAGTAAATTTGATATATTCCGCAGGAACAGGACCTGTTTGTCTCTTTGAAAAGTATAGTCCGCGTCAAACTTTTTGGCCGCTCTGAATATAGTTTTGAAGTTCGGTCCGACGCATAGTACAGTCAAGAGGTAAATACAAAACAAAGTCAAAATAATATTCTAGGGATTTAAAATGGGCATTTATTAATGTCTAAGTTGTCTCGATGTGACACGTAGACTATAATGTTTAAATTAATTACGATTCATTAAGTAAAAGGGATGTGGCAGATAAGTGCTGTAATAATAACTATTAATAATAACAATTAAAAATTAATAATGAAAAAAAAATGTCGAAAATAGTAAATATCAACAAGAAAAAAAGAATGAAAATAGCATTACCATGTAAATGACAACAAGGAAACTATTCTGAATGCAACTGTACTGCTACTATTACACACACTAAAACACGTGTCGGAATTTATTCAATAGGAGGTGAAGAACGCGCGCGGGAGTGCCTGCTCCACCTTCACCTCTCTTACACGACCCTTTGATACCTAAATATGTGTTCTGCGCATCTACTTCAGAGCGGTCAAAAAGTTTGACGAGGACTATACCCTATGTCTTTTCTGAACCACTGACAACGTGCATGCACATCAATTTCGTTATGACCAGTTAAGTAATTAAGGACTGAAAGCGTAAGTAATAAACTGAGATTCGCATTTACAATATTACGATTCCTTTCTTTATTGCTTACAAAAATTCATCAGAATTCTGTTTACAGAGTAATAGCTCATATTAAATTAATAAAAATTCGTTTTACACACCAAAGGTCGATTTAATTTTTATATCCCTATGTTGACTAACAATACACTTGGACTTACAATTCCCAGTGTAACATGAAGGTTCATATTATCTATGTCCTGAACGCAGAAGCTGCTTTTAAGAAACCTTATAATGGGTAGTATTGGTGCTGCCGGATATCTCGTTGATAGACAGGCGTTTAAAAAAATCGATTCATTGAAATAGCATAAACTTTTTAAGCATTTAGATGAAATAGGATCGTGATGGTGCGGTCCGGTAACCGCTAGACAGTTTTTCACCCAAATTTTTGGTAACACCTTCGGCTACAAACGTCAGAAAGAATTATCGAGTTTATACATACTTACATTTTTTGATAAGCCAATCACAACATGTTTGTCAAACGAGATTTAGCATATTACTAATTTTATATAACAAACGCATGTTTGAACATTTAAATGAAATGAAATTTTCTACTAGACAAATTAAATCCCATTTGTAACGTTGTCTCCTTCGACCCTTGTCACGACTTATAAACGTTATGACGACTAATGCGGACATTATCTAGATCTAGACAATTATGAAAATGTATTATGAATTTTTTGTTTGAGTAAAAAAATCTTCAAAACTTACATCAATATTTATTAAAATAGACCAAAAACAATTTTTTTTTGTAGTTTCGTGTTCAAAATGTTTTTCATCATTTTCATCTAACTCATTTAGGTAAATTCCTCGATCAAAAAGACACAGAAGCTCTTTAAAAACCTAGTTTTGTTCTAGATTATTCTAGAATAGCCTCCGAAGGTATAATAAATTGATATACGTATGTAACAGATTTGAATTACACTATTTGTACCCTATTAATTAGATGGTAGATACTTTTGCATTTTATTTCTTTTTTTACACATAATAAGAAAGTAATAAAGGCATATCTCATTAAAATATAACAATTAAAATATAAATACAGTACGTTAAATATATTCAGGGGCTTTATTTGATACATAAAAAATTTAATCAAAACAATAGATCTTGATAATTATATATACATACTAACAGGAACGGCGGACGTTGTCCTGCCCTGATAATAAAAAAATATACACTTATGTGCATGAAACGCTTAAGGCGGCTTGACTATTTCGAATTCTTTCAACAATTATCATTATATTTCAACCAATTTACAAAAAAAAACTTGACAAATTATACACCTTTTTTTTTTTTTTTTTATATTATAGGGGGCAAACGAACAGGTGGGTCACCTGATGGTAAGTGATCACCACCGTCCATAGACACTAGCAACACCAGGGGAGTCGCAAGTGCGTTGCCGGCCTTTTAAATATGTGGGCCTCCGGCACTCTCACTGACCGAACGAAACGCAACAGTGCAACCACTGTTACTTCACGTCGGTTTTCTGTGAGAGGGTGGTACTACCCCGGGCGAGCCGACCCATTCATGCTGAAACCAGTAATAGCTTCAGCGTAGCTTTACCACCTACAACTACTACCTAAACCTTCCCCGTGAATTACTCTATCTACTGGTGAAGTCCGCATTACAATCCGTTCAGTAGTTTTGAGTTTCTCGTGAACATCCAAACAGACAGACAAACGCGGCGGATGACTTTGTTTTATAATATATATATATAAATATAATATATATAGCACTATAATGTACGTTAAATAACGAAACCCGTTCCCAAATGAAACGATATAATATAAACTACGTCTATAATTTCAACTTAAAAAGTTTTTTCTACCGGTCTGATGTAACCGGCTAATTTATCAGGAACACGTAATTTTTTTTCGGGTAGAACGACCTTGGCGTGTAATTTTCCTCCGCTCATTTCGTTATTTTTCCTAAGATAGATTACTTCTCGAATGCGGATTTCTCCATCATGCCGTTGACTGATGGCATATTAAATTAACATCACATACTTCGTAAGTTTCTCTTAGTCATGAACATTTTGGTGGTAAGAATATATGGCATATTACAATTATATTTTTAAGTAAATATAAATAGTTCGTGATTTCAATACCTATTTCAAAAATAACTAATATTATCAATATAAATGTGAGTTTGTTTTTCCCGCTTTCACGCTTTGACTACTCGACCGATTATTATGAAATTTTGCATACACGTTTTCAGGGGTACAAAAAAAACATAGGATATCTTTGATCTAGAAAAACAAATGTGGTCTTATGAAACCACAATGCAAGTGAAACTTTTTTCGGATTGTAGTCATTTACCTTAAAATTTCTGGGTAAATTATTTTATTTAAGGTATTAAAATCGTATTTTTAATTTTACCTGAATAATTAGAATTGTGAATGATAATGGGATATCAATAGTATACAAGTTATCCACCTAAACATTTTATTTTCATTCTGCGTATTACAATACGGAATACATAATAAATAAAATCATTTCATCATAATAGACGCATTTGGAAAACTGAGCGTAACATTTATTTAAATCATTCAACCATTTTAAATTGAGCCTAGGGCGCCGCCGTATTGATATTAGCTGCACTACCGAGCGCCTTTCACATTACCTCTACTCCGCGGCCGGCTGTAATGCGACATGCGATAGATGGACGAAAAATGCAATTTAAATGTAAATGTTTCTCTTCAAAAATACTGTTCCCAAAGGATAAGTTAATCATATAACATTGTCGAATAGTTAACATGAATCGCCATAATAACTGCAAATCTTACACTAACAACTATCCGCGATTTCGTCGGTCTTAAACTAATTAATAACAATAAAAAAGTTGGCCTATAGCCATGTGGTGGTTAGTTGTAGTAGAACGTACATCTTAAAGATCTTCTTCCTCGAAAAACACTTAAGTGTCCCGATATTAATGGTAATTGGTGAATTTGTATCGGTGTTTATGCGTCTCTGATATCTATATCAACGTCCATTTTGTATCTATGTATATACATGTGTAAACTTAGTTAGTATTTAAGGTGTTAAGTGTAGCAACCTGATAAGTTAATCGACACCATTTCACTCTAACGTTCACTCGGTTCGCGCTTTATGGTCACAATTCAATAAACCGACGATGTTCTGATATCTGGTATAAATGCTGTTAACTGATACGTCCATTTGGTTCGAATCGTTTTTCCTAGCATAAACTAGTTCTTACTAAAACTCATTAAAACTGTTTCCGTTTGTTTTAAAAAGTAGTTGGTACTAATGAGTATTATTATTAAAAATAGTGACAAATGCATTAAAAATTAAAATAGCAGACTCCAAATTAATAAAGTTATTAACACATCGATGTAAACACTTCTTTTATTAGGTGGCATATAATAAAATATAATTAATAGATTTATTTATGCGCGTTGGTGCTTCGTAAAAAATTCCCAACGATATTTCATTTAGTTTATTCCTATAACTGATAGCTCGAGTTTTTGACTGGAAACGATACAGACTTTATATTTTAGGTACAAGCAATAATGAGATGATAAATATATTAAAAATGAGATTACAAAACTACAAGCTTATAGTAGAGACCCGGTCTGATGTCTATGCCGAAGCGTTCGGGGCATAGTCGCGTAGCCACGTTCCTGCAGCCTCTATTTCTATGCGGTAATGCGCAAGCGCCGTCCACGTACTCTGTGTCACCATTTTACTTGATGGCGCTTGGAACAACAAGATGATAAATATTGAAAAACGTACCATTTAATAGACTACAATAATAACCATAATGCAGTGAACACGTACAAAGAGTGTAGATTCATATAAATATAAAAATATGCAAAACCATCAGCGTATCCTTAAAATATCCTTCTTCCTGTTGTCCTGAACACATTTTTGCTGTGAAAAGATTCCTTAAAAATAAATATTTATTATAGGTTAAACGTTCATTAATTCTATGATATTTCTACTAAATTTAACCTTCAAACGAATCCTTCTAGTTAATTGTTTTACCTAGATTAAGAAATAATAAAATATTTCGATAAAAAACGATATCAAACATCGCATATAAAGTTAGAAAATATATTGTATATATAAATGCAAAAATAATTTTATACAACAACTAACTCACAAAAGTACTGAGAATAATTTCAGACCTGAGCTGTTGTATAATATTTGAGTTTAAGACTATATGTGCGCTAGTATAATGTACCGTTATTGCTTTAATTTAATCATAACCCTCGCGAAAATACTTTTAATCAAGTATTATACAAGCATTCTTACTAAAATACAAAAGCATGAAATTGTTTTGTTAAAGAAGAAAAATATATTAATATTTTAGAATATATTAAGAACAAACTTTGTGTTTTTTTTGTTTTCATTTACTGTGAGTTTATAAGAGAAAATATATCAATGCATATATAAAACTAGCTGTTGCCCGCAGCTCCGCATGCGTGTTTTTTTATATAATTATAAATTACTTCTTATAAGATCAGCTATCTGTTAGTGAAAGTTCCGTGAAAAATGGTTCAAACATTTTGGAGATAGTCCTTGCAAGCGAAGCCATGGGTAAAAGCTATTTAGTTTTTATAACATTAGCTATCTGTCAGTGAATCGATCGAAATCGATGGGACCTTATGGTGTGACTATACTTACTGACCTTTTTAATCGCATACTTACCAACTGCAATATGCCTGACTCTTGGAGATCAAGTGTCATCATTCCAATCTACAAAGGCAAAGGTAATGTGCAGGACTGTCGTAGCTACCGAGGTATTAAGGTCATGTGTCACACCATGAAACTCTTCGAACGCATAATCGACGCCAGGCTCCGACAAGAGTGCTTTGTCTCGGAGTGTCAGTATGGTTTTCGACCTGGCTTTGGCACTATAGACCCCATCTTTGCCCTTAGAATGCTAGTCGAGGCCTACAGGGAGAGAAATAAGCCATTACACATGGCTTTTCTTGACCTGCAAAAGGCTTTTGACAGCGTACCGCGTCCGGTGATCTGGTGGGCTTTGAAGGAGAAAAACGTGCCACAAACCTATATTGATATTATCCGAGACATGTATCACAATTCGGAATCCGTAGTGAGGACTGCCGTTGGAGATACTCACCCATTTCCAATCACAGTTGGTGTTCACCAGGGCTCGGCTCTGAGTCCTTTTCTGCTCAGCGTAGTGCTTGACGTAGTGTTGGAGAAAGTCCACGAACCATCTCCGTGGCTAATGATGTATGCCGATGACATTGCGCTGACGGACGATGACAAGCAGAAATTGGAGCAAAAGGTTAACCAATGGAATGGTGCGCTCGAGAACTGTGGTCTAATACTTAACGTTGCGAAGACCGAGTACATGGCATGTGGTTGCATGGACCCCGAACCTTTAAAAGTAGGTAACGAAAGCGTCGCAAAGACCAGCAGCTTTAAATACCTAGGGACTGTGTTACACGAGTCCGGATCAATAGACCACGACATCTAATGCCGAATAAGCGCTGCTTGGGCAAAATGGCGAGAGGTCACCGGTGTTCTGTGCGATCAAAGAATACCGGTGAAGTTAAAAGGCTTGGTGTACAAGTGCATCATCCGACCGGTCTTGCTCTATGGCAGCGAAACGTGGCCAGTCCTAGGCAGACATATCCAGCAGCTACATGTCACTGAGATGAAGATGTTGCGATGGATGTGTGGCGTTACGAGAATAGATCGTATTCGAAACGAACACATCCGTGGCAGCCTTGGAGTCCGTGACATCGCGGATAAGCTGCAGGAAAGCCGTCTCCGCTGGTATGGCCATATAAATTGCAGGCCTCCAGACTATATCGGAAATAGATGTCTTAACATAATAGTACAAGGACCAAGATCTCGCGGTAGGCCAAAAAAACGCTGGCTAGATGTTGTGAAAGCCGATATGCAGGAGAACAACCTCGCACAGAAGGATGCCGAAGATCGGGCAAAGTGGAAGAAGCTCAGTCGGAAAGCGGACCCTGGCACTAAGCCGAGAACACGCTAGGAAGAAGAAGAAGCTATCTGTCAGTGAAAGTCCCATGAAAATAGGTACAATAGTTTTGGAGATAGTACTACAGACGAAGCCACAGATGACAGCTAGTCTAATATAAAGTAGCCTATGTCACCCGCTGTAATTTTAACTATCCGTCAGTGAATTTTTTGTCAAAATCGGTCCAGCTATTTCGGAGATTACCCGGAACAAACAGACAGACAGAGAAAACTTTTAAAAATTGTTTCGTTTTTGTTATCAGTATCGTGTATACGTTCATATCCAATCAGAAAAATGTCGTTATTTTGATATTACAAACAGACACTTCATTATGACTACTAAATATATATAGTACGTAGAGACTAAAACGAAAATAAATTATTAAATACAAAAAAAAATTAAAGTCGTTTTTGCACTTTAGGGAAAAATGACCAGAGTGAGTTTTCACAGCGACACGGAATTTTACAGTAGTTTTTACAGAAGTTAGTTGATTAGTTATAGTAATTGGATAAACTGCCTTTAGTATAGCATGAGGTGATACCTTTATTCAAGATATTTATTTAATTTTATTATATACACAGCACATATATAGAAGTAGAGGAAGACCGAAAAATGTATGGATGTATTGTGTGAAAAATGATATGTGTATAAAAGGTGTGAATATTGAGATGACATCTGACAGGGTAAACTGGAAAAGAAAAACATGTTGTGCCGACCCTACTTAGGTGGGATAAGGATAAGAAGAAGAAATAAAAAATCTTTTTTATTATTTTAAATACATATAGTAGTGATTGATATCAAATAATTGTGAATATCTTAAATACCTTGATTGTTTGTAAATATAGTTGATAAAAGTTTTTTTTTATAACTTTATCTATTATTGAGGTTAATTGATACATATATGTATGATTTTTTACAGTATTCAAAAACTATTATATTTTTAATTAATTTATCGTCGTTTCTAGAAATGTATAATGTTGGCATGGGGATAAAATTTTCGGAATAATGTTTTTTTTTTTACTCCTAAAAGTATAACTTCTTACGTGATTACCGACATCAGGACACGCACACTTTTCTATTTGTGCTTTAATTGAATTTAATCTCCCTTCTATTTAAAGACATAGATTATATTAGGAGAATTGCACGCGACAGAAAAGCTTAACTTATAAATAGTACCTTGTTTTTTATTACTAAAATTTCTACAAGACAAGACAAGAAAATGTGTGTCATCCCAACGTACGTTTTTCAGAATGTTTTTTCCTTCTCCCTATCAGATTTTCAACACTTACGAGTTGCGTAACTTTTATCTGAACATACCTATCCGCTTCAGTGTCACGTTTTTATACATAAAAAAGAATCCGGTCTCGCCTTATGTAATGTACGTGGTTTATATCTTGAACTGTTGATGTGGATAAATGGAATTTTGTCCATTCTTTTCTATCCTTTGCTTTTTATTTAAGATTGTGACAGTTTTAGGTTGATTTATACTATACTATTTACGGAGAACAAACCTTTTGTATACATTAATATTATTATTATTATTGTAAAGCTGTCGAATATAAATATTAATAGTACCTAGTCCAGTGAATGTAAAACTAGATATATTAATAAATTAAAGTGACGTTTATGCTTGTAAATCTCCGAAAAGACTGAATAGAATTTGATAAGACTTTTACTGTCGGGTTGTAAACTTTTCAGAGTATGATGTACTGTTATCATTATGCTTTTCGATAGAATCTAAGTAGTAACAATCTAACATAGCAGAATTAGTTTAATATCGATTAAAAATAAGTTACAGTTCACAAGAAAACTAGATAAAAGACATGATAGTCATGAAATAATGAAAGCATTTTTGTATGAAAGAAGTCACGATATCCAGCTAGTAATAAAATTAGCAAAATAATATAATCTCAGCAACAACTACTTTTACGTGGTAAATACAAAACGATGTCTCAGAAACAAATATGCCAAGTAAAAGGAAAAGGTGGGTCTGATTCGTCTACATAACATTTTTATTACATATTTGTATAAGAAGAAATATTTTAGAAACTTCCAGCAAATTTAGATGGCTCCGCGTCCATACGTAAAAAGGGTTCACCATATTTATCTAGGAGGTATTAAATAACGGCAACATTGGAATAACAAATGCCCAACGTTGGGTGTAACAATAGCTGAAATTTATCAAAAGGGGCATAATAGAGGGTCGCCATTTCCGAAAGAGCTTCGGTGATCGATGATCTTCCTAGGTACGGCGGATCACCGATTTGGATAAATTATTTGTTTCTATTTTTTGTTTTACATTTAACATTACACTACGAACTGTACGGGACGTTGGAAAATTAGGTCTTTTAATTTGCCTTTTCATGGTACGATATCGTTGAAATAGTCCAGCTGTAGAAGTACACCGTCTTTTTTCAGATTTATCATCTATTATATGTATATGCTGGCAGGCTTAGCGGACGTTGTTCTGCCCTGATATTAAAAAGTATACACTTATGTGCATAAAATTGACTCCATCCGATTCTTTCAATAATTATCATCATATTTCAACCAATTTACAAAAAAACCTGGAGAAATTTATACACCTAAACCCACCCCGTGAATTATTGTATCTATTGGTGAAGACCGCATTATAATCCGTTCAGTAGTTTTTGAGTTTATCGTGAACATCCAGACAGACAGACAGACAGACGCGGCGGATGACTTTGTTTTATAATATGTAGTGATAGTTAAGAAAATGGACCAGAACTTCGCTCTACAGTATACACTCTGACACTCTACAGTATACACTTTAAAACTCTACAGTATACATACTGTTAGTACAGTGTTATAAAATAAAATGGCAATTAAACAACTGAACATTAATCCGTCGATTCTGTCAATATTTTTCTAGATTGCCCCTAATGTCTTCTATTTCACTCACTCATTTTATATAATGATTTTTAAACAAAATATTTTATTGTTCTATACAATTTTTTAAGGATTTTCTTTCGTAAAAACCTTGTCCTAAAAATTACAAACATTACAAAAAAACAATTAGCGAAATAGGTATAGCCGTTACGAAGTGATACGCTTCTTTGGTAATTGATTTCTATGTATTTAGATATATGATTTCTTACAACATATAAATATAAATATTTATCCTTCGTGAGTTTGAATACTTTTAATAAATATCCTAACACGATAACGACTTTTACATTAAGTACTCTCGTAGCAGCTTTGTCATCATCATTAGTTGGTCTCCCTAAGCATAAAGCTACCTATTCATTTGAGTGGGCTTGTTCATAATGAAACTAAGAAGGTTCCGAGTTTGTTAGCATGAAAAATTAATGACGTCCTTATATTTTATCTACTTTATAAATGATGCTGGCATTTTCAAACTACATAAAGTGTTAATTAAATAGTTGAGTCAGGAAAAAACGTTATGAAATGAAACCCCTTTTCATTTTTATTTTGTTTAGTACAGTTACATACACAGCTTTTTTTGTCAAAAGAAACATTTCTTGTATTCTCTTAACTAAATGCCCACTATATATACATAGGTATAATCGTATACCTGGGTATCACCCCAGACACAAAAGTGTTACTTATGGACGTCGCACAAGTCGGCTATGTGTGAGTATCTATTTCGCGACTCTTCGCTGCAGTACGGCTTACTATCACTACACTATGAGATATATCATGTAGCTGTATTATAAAAATGTATATGAAAAACAACAAACAATACCTCGCTGTAACTCATGATAAGTTTGACGCAAACGCAATAACTAAATCGTATAGGATCGAATAATAAATAAGGTATTTGACGCTAATAATAGTACTAAAATAAGTCACAATCAATAAAGATGGGCTCTTTAAAAAGCTTTAAACTTTAGCACTTAGAGATGAAGAAGCTGTTAGGGGTAAAAATAACGTGTATGTAATAAACACTACGAAGCTACTAAAATTCCCACATCATAAAATTGGATCCGACGCCATAAAAATGATCGTTTATTTTTATAGCACACATTTCTTCGTAAATATATATATATTTTTGCATCGGTTAATTTTTATTTTAACTTGTATGTATTCAAAATAGTATGTAGTATTGACTTTCTGTTCCATAAGATAAAATATTCATAAATAAGAAACCTTATATAACGCAATGTAAGCGACTGGGAAAGCTACAGCATTTACGTGATTGTAGCAAAATTTCCATAATTTCAGAGTCAGAGATTTCCATACACAATTTCGTTTAAACACACATTAATTATTGTATAATAAACCAATATTCTAAATACTTCGTCAAGGTAAAACGTTTGAGATCGAGGCAGTAGTAAAATCCTGTGGAAACAGAACGGCTTCAGTTTACTGTCGGCAGTTCCGTACGCTTTTAATGATTCCCCTCGCTCCTTAACCGTTAATTAAGGTTATTAATCCGATGGCACGGCCACCTTGTTTGTCTTAATTGGTCGCAATTTTATTTTACCGCGCCAAGCTTCAGTTTTCATAATTGCGTATCAAAAGTGGCCTTACACTTGTTACAGGGAAAGTTCATTCGGAATTATTACCAACACTTTTTTCTGTTTTATTTTATTTGGGTTACTGTAGTAGCAAATGCTATGATCATCAATCTAAAGATCTACCTATATACTACATTGTTTTTCTATGTAAACTCATTACGATATAGGCTACTTCAGGAGTAAGTACAGAAAATTAAGTAATTTTAAATTGTAGTGATCGTGTGGTTGTACCGGCGTTGTTCGAACCGTAATAGGTACCAACGAACTTTTTGCAATTCGCGAACATTTACTACCTTCAATTGGAAATAATATCGATTAAAACTGGAGCAGAATATCGTGTAGCAACATCTATTTAAGAAACGTTCTTATAGTACTACCATATGTTGAAATATATGTGTACATGTTTTTTCTAAATTGACGTGTTAATTGTACAAAAACTTACAAACGTCATTTTATACTTTAGTGTGACTTTTACGATAATCCAATTAAAATTACACGTGTAATTTCGTGTAGTTATGCGATATATAGCAAGCGTATGAAGCCTACCAATTGTAATGAAATCACACAATCGTGTGAAATAAAGCAGGTATGTGAATTCTGCGAATTACAATTTAGTAAAGTTAAATCACAAGCAGGTGTTTTTTATTGACAAACAATTATTCAGATTAATATTTCATACCATCAGAAAATAAGAAGGTCAGCATTAAAATGATTATGATTTAATTACAAAAGGGTATATATAATGCATGGTGTATGTAAATGTTGTCCGTGCATTTTACATTTTATATCTTAAGCTGTTTTTGTTTCCAATTATTAGTTTATAAAAAATATTTGTGTGCGACGTCATATTGATATGTACCTTAAAGCGATGATGGTTCAGTTGGTAGTGTGTTTGGACACAGCGTCAAAGGACGTAGGTTTGAATTTTAGAAACTGAGTCGGAGCTTTCGGTCAACGCAAACAACGTGATGAAACCATAGCATGGTGGTAGGAATTTTTCTAAGTCCGCTTGCCTAGCTACTACCCTCAAGTTGAAAATTTGCCACCAGTAACCTGTTGGTTTGTTCCTGCATCTGCACTTGAGAGCCAGTCTCCCTCTAGGTTTAGCGTGACTACCATCTTAGACCACATGATCATTTAATATCAGATGACATTGTGGTCAAACGCTAAAGTATGAAAAAACACAATCATACGCATCCCAATTCTTTTCTTTATTTGTTAAGAATCTAAGGAGCATTCTCTTTTGACAATTTTTTCCACGTCGCAAACATTTTATATCAATCATATAGTGTAAGAATATTTAACTTCAAGAAATAAAATCATACTATGAAGGTATATAACATTACTGTTTTTGAAGTATTTTTTTGTAAGCACGTACTACATACAACAAATGTTAATATAAATTTATTTTCCAAAATATTCCAAGTTCATTCGATCAATCCAGTTCCCGGCGTATTTTCTCCAATATCGAATAGGGAAAATGAAGCCTACTCGGGAATCTGTTTAATCTTTCGAAATTGAGGAAAAAATTTTATAACTACATTTTTCTGAGTATATTACTTCCAAAACAATTTTATCCCAGTATATTCGAAACGAGTAATATTTGTAGGTACAATTATATTTGACTAAATTTTGTTAGCGGCTTCTCTCGCGTCAATGTAAATTTAATATATCTCCGGCATTAGTACATTTTTCCTAGATAAAAGGTATCCTATACTTTTTTTTTTTTTTTCGGACTGACCTACACTGCCAGCCATTGTGGCCTTCACAGTTTCACCGGACTACTAAGGGGAGCGCTTAGGGCACTCGCCCGATTGGTTTTAGGCGTACATCTCAAGGGCACTCAGTGCACCTCGGCTTGAGCTGTCGCCGGATTCCCGACCTAACTAAGCTAGCTAAGCTATCTATCCATACAATACACATATATGAATTCGTGAAAAATGCATGTGTGATCATGCATGTTTCACGAATGTATATATGTATTTGGTATCTGCCTACTGTGTTATGTGACCTATTTCAGTCGGTATCCTATACCCTTTTCTGCACCATATATAATATAGGCAAAATTTTATGATAATCGGTCTAGTAGTTGAGGAAAGAGGAAAAAGGAAGGAGAGAAGAGAAAAGGGAAAGAGGAAAGCGTAACTAACAAACGAACAAGCATACTCGCTTTCGAATTTATCTTATTAGTTAAGATTAGGTGTTTCTTATACTGGCTGACCGACTTTACTATACTGCACGAGCTTGTGCTGCTAACCGACCATAAAATCAAGGAGCAAAGTTAAGAGTTCTAAAGTACTTTGTGTATTATAAGAATTATATTGGATGTCATCACCCTCACCTGTAATTATCGTAGCAAATGCTAAAACTGGTTGTACCCTACTGTAGAGGAATGTTTTAAATATATCAATATTATGGGTGGCTGTCTACGGTTATTATCACAAAAAATATAGTAACTATCAGGCGGGTCACCTACCTACGTTTATCGCAACTAAGGCACAACGAGGGTTATGGGAAAAAAGGGACTCACCAAAATGCTTTTTTTTTAACTTATATTTAGGAGCTTTTATTCTATTGAATATATGAGCCCCATCGTTCCCCATTCTTTCGAGCTTCAACAGGAGAGTCGTTGAGATATTACTACATTGCTTCTTCCGAACAGGGGTCTGCCAAAATTTTGTGACAAATACCGATGGTTTAATCATTCACACTCAAAATACTCATCAACGAGACTCTCTTTCGATGCTGTTCTTGGCACACTCCATCGTGAAGTGATGCACATCCTCAACTTTTCCGCATAAATTGCAGTTTCTCACCGTCTTTCGGTAGAATAGGAACCCTTGTCTTCATTCACAGCTAATGCAGTACACATCATTTAACTTTCACTCAATAACATATTATAAATATCTATCTATCTATTAATCAGTTTATGTATTTCGTAGTAACCGGGACGTTCGCCACGATGTTGCAATTTTAAACTCCGACTAACTGACGTAGTGATGAGAGGGTTGAGAGCGGAAACACGAAAGGCATTGGAAGAGTTAAAAACAAGGATGGATAATGTACCGTTGTCAGGTACGAAATACATGTATGAGTTGGTGAGACACACATGAATACATGTGTGCCTCATGAACACATATATGTATGGATAGTTAGCTAGCTTGGTTAGTTTAGCTCGTTGCGCGTTTATTGCAATATAAAGCAACAGCCCTAATCGAGGCTGCCCATAGGTCCTTGTGCTAGTTGCTCATCGGCTGAGTGGCTTCAGCGCTCGCCTTAATAGTTCGACGAAGCTGTAAAAGCCCTATCGTGCTAACAGTTTAGGACAGTTAGAAAAAAGAAAGTCGTGCATTGTATTAACTGTTACACATTTTAGCCTAAACAGTGGCTGTAAGTGGTCTGTGACATCAAATTACATCCTACGTAAACGTATGGTAAATGCAAAAATTAGTCTTTTTTGTTTGTTGCGCTTTCATGCCATAATATTATTCAACCCATAATCATAAAATTATATATACACGCTTGTCAATAGTACACAAAAGGACATAGCGTATAATTCATCCAGGGAAAAAGCAAATTTTCTTAGAATTAAACTTTATGTAAGATAACTAATCAGACCCAATTCATTATTACGAGGGGCATCTGCAAACGCTGAATGTCCGACTTAGTAACACATGATCCTAGATTATCCTTACTATCTATAGGGCCTGGGAATGAGTCTGCGTGACTGACAAACTATCCCTTTGATCGAGTTACGCAATAAAATAGACTTAAGCTTAACAACCTAACTATATTGATCGCAGTTTCCTATCAACTCATTGAAGGCTTAGCTTTTAGTTTTAATTGGCCGAACTTTAGAAAATAATACTAAGTAACTTTAATGTTTTCATGTCTGTACCTAATTCGAATTAAAATAGATATCTTTATTACTTTCAGACTTTGAAATCTCCATAACAATTTCAGTCTTCCAGACAGGGTTTCGGGTTAAAAATGCGCTATCGAGGATCCATCTATTTACGCTAAAATATGCGTGTGTCAGCACTTTTCCTCATAACTTCGTAAAATCCGAAAGTTATTCTTGCATTTTACTTTTATGTTTTTTTTAATGCGTATTCAACACATTTTGTTTATATAGAATGAATGCAAAATGACGCGCTTAATATTTTTATTTTGCTTTGTTGTGCAAAAATATCGCTGTGTGTTTTTTTGTAATGTAATTTATATTCTAAGCATTTGTCCTCCTGCATTATTAAATATCGATTAATATTTAACTGTTTAGGATAGATATCGCACATTATACGCTAATTATATATACTTGTAACCGCATAACTTGTTTTTTTTTTATATTATAGGGGGCAAACGAACAGGTGGGTCACCTGTTGGTAAGTGATCACCACCGTCCATAGACACTAGCAACACCAGGGGAGTCGCAAGTGCGTTGCCGGCCTTTTAAATATGTGAGCCTCCGGCACTCTCACTGACCGAACGAAACGCAACAGTGCAACCACTGTTACTTCATGTCGGTTTTCTGTGAGAGGATGGTACTACCCCGGGCGAGCCGACCCTTTCATGCTGAAACCAGTAATAACTTCAGCGTAGCTCTACCACCTACAGAATGTTTCATATATTGCCTAACTACCTTTTTGCTCGTGGCTTAGCGCACACGTAGTTTCAGTCCATCCCTTTGAAATAGTATTTTTTTCTCTGGATATAAGGTACCGTATATACTTATATGTACCATTAACAGCATGTATGCATTGTTTCATAATGATTGCTCGAGTAATTAAAGCTAAAATATGTAACAAATAAAGTCACATTAGCATTTATATTTTCTTTTTACAATAAGGTACAAATACAGATCACAGATTGACAGTTACATTGATAACAAAACTATTATAGCATTACAAATCTGAAATCTAATTACAAATTGTACACAACATATTCAATTCAACAGTTAGGCTAAAACGAGTCTATTAATAATATATAATGCAATACTTGATGTATACATATATGTAAATTGATATTTATTATTCAGATATAAACCTCTTAAAATGTTATATCCAATAGTCACTATAGTGACATTTATATATATAAAAATATTAATCCAGTAATTTTTGAGTGACTCGTGCTCAATGACGGACTTCTACCATTTTATTTATATATGAGGTAAGAAGAAATCAATTTTATAAAGAAGCAAGAAGTCGCGAGTATAGTTATTATTTAAAATATCACAAATAAGAAAGTTTACCTATTTCTCAATGAAAACTGCGAATCTTTAATGAAAATATTAAAGTCATTTTACATTTACTTAAAAGAATAAAGTAATCCAAACAAGGAAAGATGTTTTTAAAAGTAATAAATCAATTCTTTTTCATAACCTTTATACAACATTATGCAAACGATTCAGTATTTCATAAACGGTGGCACGAATTTTGTACAAAAAACAGGCGCCAAAACCGCTGAACCGCAACTTTAGTATACAAATTATGTAATTTTAATAAGAGACATAGCTGCGGTATAATTAAACAGTTGCGTAGCTAAACTATCGCGGTCTCTTTTATGTGGGTAATTGGGTGGTCAGTAACAAATGAATAATTATTATGCACCAACACGTTGGGTCGAGCGTGCGATGCAATGTGCGCTAGTGACACCATAAATAAGCTTAGATTGGTATTATTTCGCTAATAGCCATCCTGTAATCATACTGTATAATGTTCAGTATACGTACACAGAATAAATAGTATAAGCTCAATTGAAAAAAGTTATTATAATTAAATATACAGATTGCAATATAATTTACTTCGACTTAATCGTTCTTATAATTTCAATGAACAACGCGGTCCGTGTCCTCTCAAACGAAAATACATATATAGCTAATATACCTATATATAATAAAATACAGTTCCTTTGATGCTGAATCGCGTCAAAACTATTCGACATATCGGCATATGACCATTGGATGCGGAATTTTTCGTAGATGATTCTAGCCTATTTATATATTGGATTCGAATGACCTATTTGCCAAATTTTTATTTTTAATGCCCAACGAAGCGAGCGGGAGAAAGGTAGGATTTTACATAATATGTCTTGTTTACGAATGACCGATGACACTAAATTTATTTTTTAATCCTTATTGTCTGCTCCTATTAGTTTAAGAGTATCATCGGTTGATATTTGCACTATTTCCTACCACCCAAATATAATTAAATTAGAAATAAATAAATATTACATGTTTATAGAATGAATATTATAATTAAATTATGTAATAACGCGGCGTAAGGCTTAAGTCTGTTTTACTGCCTTACCCCATCACAGGCGTAGTTTGTCAGTAAAACCGCCGCATTCTCGAGCTTTAGACTTAGCCAACTTAATCTTGGATCAACTGTTCCTAAATAGGATATTAAGCTGTTTGCAGAGGCCATCTCGAGTGCTTAAACAGTACAGTTGATGATATTATGTGAAAAGTAAAGACATATATAGTTTACATATGTAGATTGTTAGGTTTATGATATTTATAGTCGAATAAAAATTTATATTATATATATATGTGAGTACTTAAATTAGTGCAAATTCAACGAATCGTTTCATAATAATTAAAGTCATGAGTGGATAATGGTGACATAGAATAGTTTTATGTCCATATACATTTACTGTCCCTACAATGTCAGCGCAAATAGGCTTAGAAATGAATATAATCAAAGTACCCAAACCGTTTACATAATATAACCAAACTTCGGGAACACATTTTTTGTAAAATTACAAGTTTATATTGTACATATTCATTCACTCACGTCGTCAATTGTTACCTATTTGAAATCAGACATAGAAAATTTAAAATATTCAACATAATCAAAATGATTATTCAAATGTAACGTATAATCAATATGTGACGATTTCATCTAGAAATCTTAAAGTAATTTACGAGACAAGCTTCAACAAATAAACCTGCTTGTTATATTTCAGTTGTGAGTGAGTGAACCTGTAATATGTATTCCGCCTACATGAGGCATTTTAACTCAACCCTTAGGAGGCAAATTATTGTAACTAGTCCCGGTTCTGTAGTCCTACTGGGGTTAGTTATACATAGTCATAAGATGAAGTGACTATTCAACGTCCGATAGTCTGCACGCTTGTTTGCGGTTTCGTAACATAAAAAAAAAGTAGTAAAGCCCTAAAAATTATACAGTGACTATAAAACTTTATCTTACTCGAAAACAATCTTGAAACTTTGGCCCTTTATAACATAATAAGAAAAAAGCTATACGTTATAGCTTGTAGTTCGAAATTCGATTGTCCGCATGTTCGAACCCCAACGTGTATTGACGAATGCCGAAAATTAAGTGTGTTTTTCGGAATTCACGTATATTTATTAATTTTAATAGGTAAATGCTAATGGTTAAAGAAATACGTATTTAATTCTGAACATAAGAATTGTTCTTGTAGTACCATCATATGTTATTTTTTTCTTTCTTATACTTTTTAGGTTTGCATTTGACCACAATCTCATCTGATGTTAAACGATGATGTGGTCTAAGATGGCAGTCACGCTAAACCTAGAGAGGAGACTGGCTCTCAAGTGCAACTGCCGGAACACAACAACAGGGGCTTGCCGACAGATTTTCAACTTGAGGGTGGTAGCTAGCCAGGCGGACTTAGAAAAAGCCTTACCACCATGCTATGGTCTTATCACGATGTTTTTCTTCACCGAAAGCTCCGACTCAGTTGCTATGATTCGAACCTACGTCCTTCGACGCTGTGTCCGAACACACTACCAACTGAGCCATCATCGCTTCTGTATGTAGGGAAAAATGTAGAACTGTGGATTTCTCGGGGTTTTACTATACATTATAAATAAGTTGTAGGCTAGTGTGATGATAATACCCAAAACCGCCCTTGAGAAGAGTCCTTTAGTTCAAATGAAAATAATATTGATTTTGTGATGTTTGAAAATTTCTAACGTAGGTAAATTTAACGGCGCCTCCAAAACTTTCATTTAATAGTCTGAATGTAATTTAAAAAGTAGATATAGATTATATCCCGAGTCTATAGAAGAAGGTTACCTTTCGCATTAACATCTCCAACGAACAAATCGCCGCATTAAAATTTAACAGTATTAAATTAGAACACTTGAAAAATAACAGTGTCATTCTCTGTTACTAGTCCAGCTAACACATTGCCTCTATTTTCAGATTATAAATCAAGAATGTTGCATCAAAATTTAGCAACTGCACGTTCGAAACGCCAGCCTGCACCGTTTCAAAACCAAATCATATATTATTTACGTCGGCATGGACACCATGAATAATGTATAGCAACCGGCGCCCGAGCTTAGTGTCAATGAGATCACGCGCACTCGCTCACATATTGGATTATTGCGAATAAATGACAAAAATCGTTTTCGATCTACATTCAAACAGACATCGTTTACACGATCTCAACTATTAATGTCACGTACAATCTCGACAAGCAGCCGTAAGTAAAAGGAATTTTCTCGAACGATTTAGTCATTAACTTCATACGACATGAAATGTGATTTATATAATTACATTGATAGAAACAGTTGACCCTTTGCCTATTTCCATAGGCATGAATTTACCGATACGAATGTTACTTATGCTGCCCTATTTATGTATATTTGTTATAATATTTTAGTATTCGTGGTCCACCACGACTTCATCTGGACATAGTAGCTATGTAAACTGCTCCCATGTCAAGCCAGGACATGTCTGTTAAACTAAACGCTTTTTTAAAATTTTATAAAAACAAGCACAACTATCAATCTGATCGTCTTTTGTTTGATAACTTAGATCATTTTTGTTAGATAAAAGTTATTACTGATAATTATACTTATTATATAGATACAGTGTCGTGTTTTTTTATAGATTTTGTTATAAAAAACAATCCAGTCATACATTTCTTTCATGTAAGGTTAGCTGATAATACAGCAAAGATCATAGGCGCTTTAAAAAGAGACTACTTTTTCCAATATAACTGACAAATAATACAATAACTTTATGTAATTTGTATATATTAATGTAATAGATAAGCTATATCTATCTGGAATAGTGTATTTTTCAAGTAGTGAAAAAACCGGATCAGTGCTGTGGGTACGAAGTTTAGCAAAACTATGAATACCACAATATAGACGCAATTAATAATAAGATCCGCATAATATAAAATTGCTTTTATAGGCAAGATAACCAACGATATGCAAAAAGGACGGAGATACATTTTGTTCTCTATGTAAATATACTGATATAGGCAATTAAGATACAAAGATTCAGAAGGATGGCCCGCAGCGACTCAGGTAAACATCAACTCGTATTTTCTCTCCCCTGTAATTGAATAACGACCCCTGCTGGCTCAGCGGATGCTCAGAAAAATAATTCCATTATCGTTCTCTTTCTTTCTCTCTCTATTTCATGCTACTTTGTATGCAATATTTAAAATACGATATTACTTTTTCATAATTAGATTTCGGTACCGTACTCAGAATATCTGATTATTTAGACTGTATAGCATAAATATTATTAAATTCGTGTCGACTGGAGCAGCTTTTAAAATTTGTTGCCATATAAAACTGTAAATTATTTACTATTTTCGCTTGTGCGTGCTTACGTCTTGGAGACAAACCACGTATATTATTTTAGTATTTATTAAAATTCTTTTATTACTTCTTTCAAATTGTTTATTGCTATTCACTTTCACAGCTTCGTAACGATTGGTTCTTTCAATTTTATGCGGAGGTAAATAAACATGTAGTTCACTTGATGTTAAATAGTTGACTTTTTTTTTTCGTATTATAGGTGGCAAACGAGCAGGTGGGTCACCTGATGGTAAGTGATCACCGCCGTCCATAGACACTAACAACACCAGGGGAGTCGCAAGTGCGTTGCCGGCCTTTTAAATATGTGGGCCTCCGGCACTCTCACTGACCGAACGAAACGCAACAGTGCAAGCACTGATACTTCACGTCGGTTTTCTGTGAGAGGGTGGTATTACCCCGGACGAGCCGACCCATTCATTCTGAAACCAGTAATAGCTTCAGCGTAGCTCTACCACCTACTAAACTTACTTATTTTTGACTTTGTACAACCGACTTCAAAAGGACCACAGAGCTGTGGCCAATCGTAATAGGTTCTTACTCATAAGAACTGAGTGTAAAGGCATCATGCGCCAGTGAATATTGCTAACTAAACCTTAAAAATCGGAACTTAGAAGAAATAAAGGAAGAAAACCTTTTTCTGAGACATACGATACATATACAAAACTTTTATGTTTCATAGCAATACAGCTGGTTAGCTGGAAGAAAATGCTGTGTGGCATTAAGCTCGCCAGTGTACATATTGAAAGCGCAATAAAGTATTCATTCACTCATACATATTTACAAGCATTTACACAAAATAATTCAAGAGAGATAACTAAGTATTGCAGGACGTAAAAAATTCTTTCTCTCAGCATAAGACTGCGTGTTTCAGCGCTGATTTTCTGATAAGACCTGTTGTATACACCAACACACGGACGTAATTGCACTGCATAGCAGCATGACCAGTGCAGTTTTACTGTAAAAATGTGTTGTAATGCTGCTCCCAAAGTCAAAATTTGCACAGGCTCTGTCACAGGTTCCGTTCACATATCTTACATTTTTATGGTTTTATTTACTAACATTTCAATATGTCTAATTAATTTCAAATTTAACTTCAAGCCTGCAACAGGTATACTCGTATATATAGGTATATATATGTCATGACAAAATTACTGGTAACGTAATTAATGGATGGTAAATGAAAACAATTACATTTTTGGATAAGGACTAAGTATATCAGAAGTAAAACGACATTGGGTTAAAATCTGTCAAATAGTTTTTGAGTGATGCTCGCAAAACGGCAGACCTCTATCTTCTTCCTCTTTTGTTTATAGAAATATACATACATAAATTATTACTAGCATACCTACTTACATTATTAACTTTAGGATCCAAGTCATAAAAATAAATCATAGTTTTATAGCACTACTGTACGAGTTCAATTTTATTTATTTACTTTATTTATAGTAGAAATCATTATATTACGCTTATCTCAACTGCTTTTGATCGCTACGTTGTCAGCATTACAGTGATATATCGTAAACATTCATACCACAGATTTGCAACCCCACGCAAATCGCATCGAATAGACTGAATGGTTTCGTTGGTGGAATTTGACTCGAATGACATTTATGAATAGATGAATCTATCAAAAGGATCCAGTAATTTATATTGGAATTAACATCTGTGTAATTAATTTTAAGCCAAATCTGTATATATAAATTCATATACAACCTAACCTACCTTACATGTGCAATTGGCGTTTTATATGGAAAAAGCAAAGTGAAGTAAAAAATGTTATGAAATCGTACATTTAATCAATCGAAATATGTCCCATTATTGTCTATGCACTTGGGCCGTTTTATACGTTATTCATTGGTTCGATTTCTGAAAAAAATGTGGAAGTGAGAATCCTTAAAATCTATTACGGCGGTTTGGATTGCCACATTGGAATTGAATTATTCCTTGCAAAAAATTGTCCAAACACCGAAAAAATCGTAACCAGTTAAGGCAAAATCCGAGGAGTGTGAACTTTAGGGTTATAAATGAAAAAAAAAGAAATGGTTTCTTTTGTTCATACCGGCGAGGAGTCGAAGCAATTGTGTATAAGTCTCTATTTGTCATACTTCACGCTCCTATCTGTAATGTTTGTACAAAAATGTAATTTCTAACATTTAGAAAGAAAAAAATCAAATACAATAATATTTGTACCATAACACATGAAGGAAAATGTTGTACCCCTTTTATTGATCAAATTACGACCGCTAGTCATAATAAACATGCGCAGCAAAGACTTATTGGTCTTTGTTAACATACAAAGACTTACTTGTTTAACCTTAATTCAGACCCATCGTGAACAAAAACTGCCTCTCTTCAAGTAATCAAAATGGTAAGATTCTTCCTGCCTTAAATATACTGTAGTAATACTCTTTTATATTCCTTATTCTAATGTGATAATGTACAAAAACCAAAACTATCTAGTACATACGTTACCTAGTGATAATCATAGCTTCTATTGAGCTCATAACTACACAGATATTCCGAATTGCCTCAACTACGTCCTAAATTACAATTTACAAACGTACTTTACAAGGTATTCGCATCTCTATACGCCGTCAAATTGCATTCCTCTCCTCCTGCTAGATATTTTGCCTTAACTCACAAAGGGGATATGACACGCGTTATAAATTGTCTATCCATAGCGGCATACCCGTTGCAGACGCGAACACATTAAAATGACAAATTGTTCATAGCTATGATTCCATTTTTCATAGCAAAGGAGGTGCCCTATCACGACACAGAGAAAGGTGTATGTATTAATTTGCGTCAATGTAACCATAGATTAATCAAGGATTAAACTTGTAAATTTGAGCTTACCTATATCTTTACAAATTATTATTAATTATATAGTGTATAATTATAATTATCTCCTCCTCGTAAATCATATTTTAAATAAAAATTGGTCATGCCGTCGTGAAAAGATCTGCCCATCAGAGAAGTGGGAATCGTGACTAACTGCTAGGGTACGCCAGATACTGTTTTTATACATCCTTAATAGTATAGTTCAATAAATATAGGTGTGCCAAAATAAGTTGATAGTTTTTATTTCTCCCCACTCGAAATAGGAATCTACTGGAAGTCGAGCTCAAAATTTTAATATTAATAGGTCCATCATCAAACATCAATTTTTCCATTTAAATAACATAGAATAATATTTTTTATAATTTACCTGCGGAAGCTATAAGGATTTTTATTCAGTACAATAAATGGATTACCCTTATTCGACATAAAATTTAGAACGAAAATTTTAATTACGTCGCATTTCTATCATCAATATTGAATGTCTAATAGCGCCTTTAAATTTTTATTTTCCCTAAATCTTGCATTTCTTAGATATGATAAAAACTTAAATGACAATTTGATAATCCGTCAGTAGTTAATAGGGTAGCTAGTTCTTAGAGGTTGAATATTTCCTTCATATTTTAAGTCCTGTGAAAATCAATTCAATTTAAAAAAGGAATCATTAAACTTGGTTTACAAGTGACGAAGATATCAGCTAACATACATAAAAACAAACATACAGACAAACATAGCCACCTCCTTCTTTTTTCAAATTGATTAATAACGATTTTCTACCAAATGCGTTGCATTACAAATTTTTGTTTATCTCGAATGTCGGGTAACCAAGTAATAATTTTTTTTAATATAACTAACCGATTTATAAATAACATAGCTTGAGAGATAGATAACATAGCGATCCTTTTCATCATAATATGTAACAAATATACTATTTAAATAAACGTCTTTAAATAAATGGTTTAAGTTTTCACTTAAGGAAATAGGGTAATTTACGAGTCACCACATACGACCCGTAAAGTTGTCGATCAATTCATTATCTACAAAAATAGGTTCGTTATATTAAAGTAATCCGTTAAATTTTCTGTTTCTATTAATTGAAACGGCTAGTTAAGAGAATTACTAGTCACTTATTAGAAAGTTACTTAACACCAACACACTAACCTTTGTGCTAAATTTTCATACAAACTAATACTGCGGCGCACCAATTAAACATACTTGTTGTTTGTGTTATTTGATGACGCGTTTGTGCTATTACAACGACAATGATTGTAGAAACCCTGTGTACAAGTCACTTTTTTTTTACTAAAAGTACACTAGAATTAAACACTTCATCATCATCATCCGCCTGCAAGAGACCCACTGTAAGATCATGGGTTTCTTCCCAAAGGAAGTTATGGGCATAATCAAAACGCCAGTCCACAACGTATTGGCGATTTCAAACTCTGACAATATCCACAATTTTATATTTTACCCCTATACGTTGGTACTACAAAACATTCCTCAGGTTCAGGTTTCCTCCTTACGTTGTTTTCCTTTACCCTCAGCCGATAGTGTTACCAATTTAAATTACTAAATGTACGTGAATTCCAAAAAAATCCTTGTTACAAGCCGGAGTTCCAATCTGCGGACATCTGATTGATATTCCACCAGTCAAACCACTAGATCTCTACGACTATAATCAACACTTGGCAATTACGCAGTTTTAATTTATATATAGGTGACTTTTGTCATTTATTAGTAGTACGGTAAACTCATCCAAATTTAGTTTAATTTTTTTAAGTACCAACTTATATTTGAGAATTTATTGTAAGGTTAAGTAATATTTATAGTTGATTTTTGTATCCTATAAAAAATGTATTAGTCGGATGCGAGATGCATAAAAAAGAACCGTAATAAAATGGTAACCAATTCTGGCGAAACGCAGATCACGATGACATCGCTGTCCACATAAAATCGCTTATAAATTCAAATGAGAGTGTAGGTCGCGACACGGTCGCCCAGGATTGAATCGCTTAAGCAACAATGACATTTCAGCTCGCCTCAAATTACTCGAATGGCTTTTCGATACACTAGAAGAGCCATTTTTATTGGGATCAATGCTCTGGGTGCAAATAGTAACTTCTAACGTTATCATAACAAATAGTACCAAGTTGTTAAAGTCCTCATTCTACCTATATTTTTTCTGTACCACTTAACTTTCAGGCTTACCTTAAAAGGCGAGGTTACGCCTTAAATTAACGCTTTCTCAGCTTAGATGCTTAATTATCCGCCGACAGCGAAAAAAAAAGCTAAACGAAACTACATAAATCCTTAAGAAACTGACACAAAGATATTTAATATAGCATAATCCTGAAAAATTAAAAACATTAATACAAGATAAAGCTCGCCCTCTTCTTTGGATACTAAAAATAACGGCAAAGAGTCAAACATGGGTCGGTTGGTTATAGCCCTACGTTGATATAGTTATGTATTGTGTAGTGAAACAAGCGGTAGTTCACTAACTGTTTTATTACTTCATACCTAATACCTCCTTACATAATTATAGTTTAAGTTGCCTATATGGAAGTGCCCGTAACCTAATGTCAATAATCAATTGGAGAATGTTAGTTATTTTCTTTGGACTCTGGGATACCTGGCTTGGGTGACTGGACCTTAACATTATTCTGGGCAATCGACTCATTATTGTCTTGTTTAGATGTGCAAGATAAAGAATATCTAATTTTATTTATCTGCGTAGGTTGAATTATTTGGTCGATATGTCTGTTTACAATATAGTCTTCTAATTTAACAGAATATGAAGATGCTCCTTCTTCATCAGTAACCTGCCCTTCTGTCCATTTACTCTTACTTTTTGTGTAATCTCTAACATCGATAGACTTGATCACCTACGTATACTCAACGTTCTATGGCCCCAGCGTGCTCAATCTGCTAACATTGTTGATCACGCACACGCCCCTCAGTATCTGGTCGTAGAGCATCTACACGGCCCAGCAGCCGCCTACCTATCATAGCAACAGCTGGGACTCCACCGGTAGTAGCATGCTCATAATTTCTATAATGAAACAGCATTTTATTTATGGCTTCATCCATATCAACCTCTTCATAACAAGCCTTTTGAATACAATTTTTAACTGTTTTTACAGCATTTTCAGCCGCACCATTTCCTTTAGGTCTGTACGGGCTAGGTAATGTATGAATTATACAATTCTTATCAAAATACTCTTTTAGTTCGTGTGATATGAATGGAGGACTATTGTCGGTCACAATTTGTTGCGGCAATCCAAACCTTGCGAAAAATTCTCTAAATTTGCTTATAACAATCATTACTGTGGTACTATGCAATTAAAAAACTTCTATGTATTTACTATGTGCATCAACTATAATAAGATAATGTTTACTCTGATATTCTACAAAACCTGCATGCAACCGTTGCCATGACCGTGAGAGGAACACCCAGGGCGTAAGGGGAGCGTGCGGAGACGCATCGCGTGTATATTGCGCATGAAATACATTTTTTACATAATTTTTCAATAACTAACCTTGGCCAATAAACATAGTTATGTGCAGTATTTTTCATTTTGACTACACCCAAATGACCCTCGTGCAACTCATGCAAAATATATTCCCGAAATTTTGGAGGAATAACCACACGGTAGTTGTGTACAATATAACCGTAATCGACAAGCAAATTCTGTTCACGATAAAAATAAGGTTTTTCTTGATCAACCAACCGATCTATTTTATCTAACAACTAGATTCTCTAACATCTAGATTTTATCTAACCAACTATAGGACTTATCGGCTTCATTAAGGGTACGCGATACACAACAAATGGGTTTCTCCAAGTCTTCGGGATATTTGTGCGCTAATATTGCACCAATACCGTAAGCGCTGCTGTCCACACTAAGGACCAGCAATAATTCTGGATTACAGTGTGCTAAAAATATATCGTCACATTTATCTTTAATTTTACGAAATGCTTAATCACACTCTGGTGTCCAGTTTCAAGAAATACTTTTTTTTAATAAGTTATATAGCAGATATAATATTGAGCTTACTCTCGAGACAAACCTAGCGTAATAATTTACAAACCCCAAAAAAGTCTTAAGTCGATGGATGTCACTCGGACGAGGAGCATTCGAATTTTTTTTTTTTTCGAACTGACCTACACTGTTGACCCGGAGGCCGCTACAGATTTACCGGACTACTAAGGGGAGCGCTTAAGGCACTCACCCGATTTGTATAGACGACTAGCACAAGGGCGCACGGCACACCTCGGCTTGGGCTGTCGTCGAATACCCGAATCTGACTAGCTAAGCTAAACTAAGCTAAACCTATCCGTATCATACCTGTATGAGTTCGTGAAATATACATGGTTACCAAGCATGTATGTTTCACGATCCCGTACATGTATTTTGTATCTGACTATCTGTGTTCTAAACTATTTCAGTTCGAAAGGGCAAAAAAAAAAAAAAAAAAAAAAAAAAAAAAAAAAAAAAAAAAAAAAAAAAAATAGCCCACCACTATGTGTACCTACGAGTGTGTGTGTGCACGTGTGTGGGGTGATCGGTGTTGTGTTGTAAAGTCGAGTGTTTGATTAACAGTGTCACTGTGTCCGCGCGAGCAGCATGCTCGAGGGCTCCTTTCCGGAGGATCGTACCTCGGCTTGAGCAGCTGCCGAGGGGGGCCTAGGTATGTGTGCTGGAGCAAAATTCACAGCCAAACCGCGGCGGCGTGATCTGTGATTACGCGGGCGTGGGCGCGCACACGCTTTATTTCGAGGAACGGAAGGGTAATCTGTGTTAGCTACCGTTATTTTATCGGGAGGATCGGAAAAAATATGTCGCGGACGTCTTTTATAACGCGGCGCGTTTGGTACGGCATCGTAAGTTACCGCGGATACCACTAACGGACTGGGATGATTCTTTGCATTCTCAAAATAATTACTAGTGAGGGTCTTAACGTACGCCCAGACAGACGGCATTTCCAGGTCCTTGTGGAGGTCGACTCCCCGGACGTACCAAGGGGCACCGACCGCCCTACGAAGAAATCGGTTCTGCAGTACTTGCAATCTCTTGAAGAGATTTTCTGACATGTGTGCGAAAACGGGACAGCTATATGTCAGAATGGGTCGGATACACATTTTGTACAGCGTGAGCTTGTGTCTGAGGGACATCTTGCTCTTGGAACAAACTAAGGGATGTAAGCGGCCCAAGACCATGGCGGCCTTGTTTCGCACTCTCTTAACGTGGGATCTAAAAGTGAGACGCCTATCAAGGGAAACTCCGAGATACTTGACCTCGGAGGCCCAGGGGATCGCTACCTTATAGAGTTTAAGGGGCTTGAGTTTACACGGCCGCTGGATGGGATCGAAAAAGACAGCGGCACTCTTATCGGGATTGACTTCTATTCGCCATTGACGGTACCATTCGCCGAGAACGCGAACGGCCCGTTTCATGCGATTCCTAAGTACAGTCGGCCGCCAGCCGGAAGCGTAGATCACTGTGTCATCAGCATAACAACCTAGCTCGATCCCCGGGGACCGAGGTAGGTCACTGATGAACAGGTTGAAGAGTGAGGGCGCAAGTATGGACCCCTGGGGTACACCTGAGCGTATCGGGTGGGGTGGGGACAGTTCACCTTCCACTCTAAAGCGGAAAGTCCTATCTGATAGAAAATCGCGAATTATATGAGTTAAAATATCGGGAACGCGAGACTGAATGAGTTTATGAACGAGCCCGGCGTGCCAGACCTTGTCGAAGGCCTTGGCGACGTCGAAGAAGACTGCTATTGTGCGTTTCGGTTTAGGCTTCTTCGGATTTACATCCGGATTGGGATCTTCGTTCCAATTGCCGAAGATGTACTCCGTGAGGCGGTGTACTTGATGTGTGCAAGAGTGTTTGGCACGAAAACCAAACTGCTCAGGTGGTAACAGATTTAATTGGGATATGGAGGCTTGGAGACGGTTCAGAAGGAGCCGCTCATATAGCTTGCCTAACGTATCGAGGAGGCTGATCGGCCGATAGCTATCGGGAATCGTAGCTATCTTGCCGGGTTTGTGAATGCCTATTACTACGGCCTTTTTCCAGACGGCTGGAAAGTAGCCCTGGGACATGGCCGCATTGAAGATGCAGACCAGAAGAGCTATGATGTGGTCAGGAAGGAGCTTCAGTACCTCGTTCCTGATCCCATCAGGACCTGGGGACTTCCTATTTTTAAGACGCTTGATGGCGGCCGACACTTCATCGAAAGTGACCGGGGTTAGGGTATCCGCGGGCGGGGACGCGAGTGCATGTTCCACCGAGGATTCGATCGATCCAATATGGATAGGGTCAGTGTTATCAGTGTTAGGCGAACACTGTTTCTCTAAACTATTCGCGAGACATTCGGCTTTATCTACACTATCGAACGCGGGAGGCAACCCAGGACCTCTGTCAAGGGGGGGCATAGGAGTGCTAATATCTGACTTTAATTTTCGCGCTATATTCCAGTACGCCACGTGGGACGGGGAGATATCCTCCAAAAGCCTGTCCCACCTGTCGCCCCGGATCTCCTGTATTCTAGATCTTACGAGTCTCCGTAACGAACGTAAACGAACGCGGTTTGCCTCGGTCGGGTAGGCGTCGTGAGCACGAGTCGCGGCGTTCTTTTCCGTGATCAACGCCCTCACGTCGTCCGGGAGTATAAAACGGCGATCGTTCGCCGCTTGTACCTCTTTCGAGGTCTCCCTTACGGCGGTCTGAAGGTAGTCGACCAGGGAATCGATAGCCAGATCCGCGTCGGCTTTAGACACCAACACGTCCGGAATCCTATCTAAACTAGCCGATGAGAGATTCTCACTAAGATGGACGCGAAGCGAAGGATAATCAGCCACTCTGACCGACAGAGGACTGGTATCGGAAGGCGAACCTAGTTGCAACACCACCGGGCGGTGATCTGAGTCAAGTTCGTGTACGACTTGTATGAGTCGTACCTTAAGCCTGACATTCTTAAGTAGAGCTACATCTAATACTGTCGGACGACAGTTATCCTGAAAGTGAGTGGGTTCCGGCGGGGCTATGACGTCAAAATCGAGAACGTCACCTAGCCTATCGAGTCTCATCCCGTTTCGAGAAGTACTCGGACTATTCCAGATAACGTTCCCGCTGTTGAGGTCCCCGGCTACTATGACCGATGGTCCTAAATTGAACAAAGCTTGGAGGTCGGACCCCAAAAGCTCTTTGGACGGCGGAAGATACGCGGAAACTAAAATAATTGACGGATGACCGGTCATCCCTAGTCTACACACTGACACTTCCATGTTGGACAGAGCGGGCGGGTCGACCGGCATGCAATAAAGCGATCTTTTATAATAAATCAGGGTGCCACCCCCGCGAGTGACCCTGTCGTTCCTGACTATACAGTAATTCGCGATCGCGGGACTACGCGCTTTAGGTTTTAATAACGTTTCCTGTACGAGGAGAACGTCTATCTGCCGTTCGCGTAAGAAGGAAGCTACTAAGTCGCGCTGAGGTAAAAGATTCCTAGCATTAAAAAACGAAAGGGATAGACCGCGCGGTTTAATTTTATTCATAGCCGCGAATGCTATATCTATTTTCCGTGAGAAGCACGGGCTAGGCGCTGTACGGTAGCAGCCACGTTAGGGAATTGAGTGATCGCGTTCAGCAAGCCCAAATCCTGGTTGGAGTTAACCACGGCGTTAAAAGCGATGATCTCCTGCAGATCATGATAGATAAGGATCTCTGTGAGCCAGGAGAGTCCGGGCAAATTAAAAGAGAAAGCGGGACTGCCTTGTGCAGGAGCGGGAGCGCTCTTCGGGGGCTGAGCCTGAGGCCTGGCGGCCTGAGGCTGAGGTCTGGGTGCCCAGGGGGCCACGGGGGCCCGTCCGGGCTGGGGAGCGCGCGGCACAGAAGGTGCCTCACGCGGTTTGGGGGCGGCTACTACCGGGCGAGAAGCGCCCGGCAGGCGCGGGAAAGTCTCCACGGACATGAGAGGTGGAGGCGGAGGGCGGGCGGCGGCGGCAGACGCCCTGGGCGCTTGCCTCGCCTGACGAGGGCGTTGTGTTCGCGGGGCGCGGGGACAGCCGCGATAGTTCGCGGGATGGCCCGCGTTACCGCAAAGTACGCAGCTGGGAGGATCGAGGGAGGCTGGAGTGCGGGAGCACTCCCGAGTGGAGTGATCACCCAAGCACTTCACGCACCTGGGACGCAGGTGACAGTTCCGTGCCGAGTGACCGTAACCCTGGCAGTTGTGACACTGCGAGGGCGCATTGGACTTGCGCGGTGGCTCGACGGTGACGCCCGTGAGACCGCAGACCGACTTAAGGTCGAAGATGGCCTTGCCCTCCTTAGTGCGGTCAAGAATGACCAACACCAAGTTGAACTTGGCCTTTGTGCGCGGGTGGTACATACGATGTACCTCCCTGACGGGGAAATTGAGCTCCTTAAGGGAGTCTTCGACGTCCTCGATCGACACCTCGACCGGGACGCGACGGAGGACTGCACGGAGGAGACGCTCCTCCTCTAGGGCGTGGGTGAAATATTGGAGCTTGGCTTCCCTGAGAAAGGAAGTCAGCGCGCGGTGATCGCCTGTGGTAGGCACCTTGACTTGGATGCCCGCCGGGATGTTGAGGGCGGACGTATAATAGATATTCCTCGCCTTAAGGGCGGAGGAAATAGCCACCCAAGACGACTTGTCTTGGATGGTGACGGGGGGCGGGGGGCGGGGCTTCCTCGCCTCAGCTGCGGAACTCGCAGCTTCGGCTTGAGTAGGAGCGGGAGCGCTACGGCCGGAGGGAGCGGGGGCGTGCGGGACGGAGGGGGCACGCGCACCGGAGGGAACAGAGCCGTGCGGGGCGGAGGGGGCAGATTTGCGCCAAGAGACGCAGCTGTCTCCCTGCCTTGATTCCGTGCGGACGGAGGCAGGGGGGGTTGTAACTACAGGGGAGCGGGGGGGCCGGCCGGCCGGCGGTATGACACGACTTGAAAGCCGTCATCTAAGGCTGCCGCGGGAATCGACGGATCGACATCCATGTCGGAGTCTGGAAGGGGCTGCACGAGGCTCCCGAGGTTTTGGGGAGTGGGGTCGGGGGAGAGTGGCGACTCTAGAGAGGTGAGGGCGGGGGCGGCGGGAGCTTTCTCCTTCCGCGACCTGGGCTTGCTTCTTGTCTTCGACACCGGGGAGCGCGAGCGACCCGAGTCGCTGTCGGACGCGTTTTCACACTCCGAGTGTGAGGGAGATGTCGTCGCAGAAGTACATGCATCCTTGGAACCGTAGAATATTTCCTCCAGTTGTGAAAAATTGGGGACGTGAGAACCTAGAAATGCTAGAAATTTCTCCGAACTTTTGTCATACGAAGCCATAGTGGCTGGAAACCGCGAGGGGCGGGGGGCCACGGACAACCTCCCTGCCTGAGGGGCAGGGGGGCGCGCCAAACGAAAAGCTACGGGACTATCCCGAGTCCGGACCAAAAGAGCTGTGGGCAAAGTGCAATGCCGCACAGAGAGAACCTACGAAGCCTAGGGGGAGGTCCCTAACACTTCTTTCTTCTCTTCTATCTTGAGATGCTCTGCACGAGGATTTTTGCAGACACGACGCGCACCGAAAGGTGCGGTTTATACACCGAAGTGTAAGACACTCAGCGTACCAGGTGACGCGCGCTGAGTGTACGTTCTGAAAAGAACGTATCGACCAACAAGTCGGCCGATCGATCGACAAACTGTATACGCGCTAACTACTACACAGCTAACTAGTGAAGACGCCGATATCAGCGCTCCACCGCAAACCGGGATCTGTAAGAAGCAGAGTTATTATTGAAAAGGACTTACAGTTATCTCGCTCGCACGAAAATCGGTCGATCCTGACAGAGAAGCGTTAGGCACGTGCGTACTCTAGCGCGGCTCAATCGGGACTCCCCGGAGCATTCGAAATTGCTTTAACCTTATTTATATCTGGGTGCAACCCGTCGCAATCTATCACGTGACCTAGATAATTTACATTTGTTTAAAAAATATACATTTTTCAATTTTAATCGTCGATCCTGCTGATTGCAAACGACTTAAAACTTTCCTTAAGTTACTGATATTATCAGCTTTTGAATATCCCCCCATAAAAATATCGTCGAGGATACTACTGACATGGATATGCCCTCAATGACCCCATTCATCAAATTTTGTCAATTTTCAGGAATGTAAGAATGATCGTACGAAGTGCGGACATATTCGAATGTACCAACATCCGTGCTGATCATTGTACATGCCGGACATTTTGCACAAAACATAACTTGTTCGAATGCATGGGCTAAATCAAGTTTCGAAAATATTTTTGCACCGCTTAATGACGCATAAAGTTCTTCTATTCGCTAAAGGGGGTAAGAATCACGTTTTAATTTAGGGTTTATTGTAACTTTATAGTCACCACACATTCGAATACCTCCAATTTCTTTCACTTTTTAACGGGTACAATGGGCGTGCTGTACTCGGAGTTATTTACTTTAATAATTGTATCTTCATTAACAAGATGTTCCAATTCTTTTTCTACTGGGCCACGTAGGGGCAATGGTAAAGTACGCGTCTTATTCAAAATAGATTCGTTGTTAGTAAGTTTCAATGTAAACAATTTAATGCACGTCCCCAACGCAGGTGAATATACCTCATAGAATTATCTCTGGAGGTTTTGTATTAAAAAGTTGTCATCCCGAGAATCATAAACTGTAAATGATAATGTTGTTAATGTACATGTGCTTCAATCCTAAACGGCATAACCACGTTCGACCGAGGAGCGGCGGCATCACATACAACCGCAGCGCACTCCCTTCCCGCCTCTCTGCCGACCCTGTACCGTTATCATAAAGCGCGATCACAGTTGAAATTCCGAGTGGACAAATATCTCATCCGTGTATGAATTTAATTTTAAATTACATTTTGACAGAAGATTATTTTAAAAATATTGATTAAAACATTGTTCACTGATAGCAGATATTTTGCTGCCACTGTAATTTCAAATTTTAACGGAATACCATAAATAAAAACTATAACTACATACAGTTCGTCGGTGGTTCTGTTGACACGCACGTTGTAAAACTCACACTCACTATTATCGGAGTCAGATTCCATATAAAATTGATTTCTTGCCATTCGGTCTTTCGCGACTTTACCGCGACACATTACCTTGAGGTGACCTCTCACACCGCATTCATCACAATTATAATGCCTACATCGACACATATCTGGAGCTTGGTCTCGACAGCACCGCCAGCAATGCTGCGACCGCGTATCTCTCGTTCGATAATTAGTAGTATCTTTCGCGATCCTGTGAAGTGCCGATGATGGTCCGGCGCCAACCGCCGCAACTGCTACTGCGCTAGACTCCACGACACCTGAGCGGCTCGTCTCTGCGTGCCGCTCAGTAGCCTCCAGCGGCAGCGCCAAATGAACCGCCCGCTTGTAGTCCACATCCTTATCCGCGAATAACCGACCACGCATATCGTTGCTCGCTAAACCAGACACAAACTAATCCCATAAATGTTCTTTTAGCTTGTCTCTGAAATTATAGGCGCTGGGTAAATATTTTAAGTGATGTAAATACGTACGTACTCAGATCTTCGGTTGGCATCTGACGGCGTAACCGAAAAATACGTCTTTCGGCGGTCTTTAGGTTCTAATTGTTCTTGTAAAATGCTAACTACTTCAGCAAATGTTTGGTTTGTCCTCTGGGCTAAATGGAGCAAATAAGATCGTATGTTTGTTCGCCGACTATCAGATAATTAACGTTGCCGTATATAACGATTCTTTAATTTCGTTAAGTGCGATAAACTGTTTGACGCGATTCAGGTAGGTTGACCATTTTCGCGAAGATAAGTCGAAATGTTCTATTTTACCGAATGGCATGTCATAACACTACTAAATACTTGTAAAAATAATTTAAATTCGTTCTTTTCGTTGTCTACCACCTTCAAACACATTTATAATAACTCTACCATATTATATTCTTCATATGACTGATATCAATTGTGATTTACCCTTAACCTTTCCTTTCTCTCACTAATAATATTAACTGTAAATTGAAATTATTTTATTGAACATAAGATCCTTTTCCTGGCGTCATGCCGCGCCGCCATCTTATCTCTTCTTTCCTTCTGTTTCCCTCTTAAACCTCTAATTTCTATTTTTCTCTTTATATACAACATAGGTAAGAGTAAATACCGCTTTCTTTATAATATGAAAAGATCTTAGTCCAAAAAAAACCTCATATGACATTAACTTACCAACTAAACTTTACTCTATGTCCTATCCTATTACGCCAAAGACACAAGAAATTTGGGTTTTGGACTCCAGTTAACGGTCGGTAGACGTATGTATTTCAACCTTTAAAGGGCTAAAATTGATAATTCAAGACTTAATTTCTTATATATTATATATCAATTTCTTATATACTATTTCTCTACTACTAAATCTATTTACAATCAATGAGAAGGACATAAATTCAACTGACACTGTAACCCTATTCAGCAAGTATTTATTCACCATGAGATTACATTTCTTTATAAAATAATATAAACTGTAGCAAAGATTGTAAATGCATAAATAATTTTATGGTTATGAAGTACGAAATAGGCATACATTCCACCTAAAGTTAAGTTGTCATTGTAAACTACAGCTATGTATGTTCAGTATGTAAAGAACTGCAGTAGAGTTCAGCCATAATAGTTAGTTTCTCCTGAGATTTGTATCACGCTAATGTATGTTAAACCATACCATAATATTCAGAATACACCACTACAACAACTGTTGCTTCACTGCAGAAATAAAGACGGCAATGTAGCTTCTATAATCATAGCTTTCACTGCACCTATGACTTTTAATTGAATGAATGATAACTTTTAATATACATAAAAGTTCGCATTTTCTCATAACTGTGGTAAAAATTTATACAAGCACCAAACTAAATTAAATAACGTATACATTTTTAAATAATGCCAGTCGAGTCAACATTACATATATGTAGTAAAGAAAATAAATATAAAATACCTTCAAAAGTTTTATTAACAAAGACTATTATACAGATAAAATTCAGTTAACCCTGTTTCTGAGAACGTCGATCATAACAAGTAAACTTTTATTTAACTTTACAACACGAAGTAAATGAATAACAATTTCTTGTTGTTTTTCCGTACTTCGTAAATTCGGATGGTCCGAAAACTAATATTTTTCCCCTCGAAAAGTTTTTATTACCTTTGTTATTATATCCGAGAGGTATACCGGGATAAAATATCTGAATTTCTACAGATCCACTCGGCGATTTGACTAAGCACGGCAACGCTATGGAAAACACTTGGGTTTATAACTTTATAATTCTCGTTTCTGCAGAATTCAAGCAGGAATAAAATAAATTCTATTCGTTCTTACACCTATCACAATTATGCGTATTTATATATCCACGTTTTAAACCATTTAATAAGGTTTTGTTAAAGGTTAAATCTCATATAAATAATGTTATTAATTGAATTAATTTCTATATTGTTGTAGTTTATTGTTAGTTAAGTGAAACAAATAAAGTACTATTCTATTCTTTCTTATTACTTTCTTAGGGCAGTGAGTGGCCTTGATATAGATATAAGGTATATTCAGAAGCGACGATGGCTCAATAGGTAGTATGTTCGGACACAGCGTCGAAGGACGTAGGTTCGATTTCTAGTAACTGATTCGGAGCTTTCGGTGAAGGAAAACATCGTGATGAAACCATATCATGGTGGTAGGGCTTTTTCTAAGTGCTCCTGGCTAACTACGACCGCCAAATTGAAAATCTGCCGCCAAGCGCATGTTGGTGTGTTCCGACAGCTGCACTTGAGAGTCAATCTCCGTCTAGTTTTAACGTGACTGCCATCTTAGGCCATATCATCATTTAACGTCAGATGAGACTGTGGTTAAACGATAACTTGATACTTGTGCGAAAAGTAAAATATTATAGATACTTAGCTTATTCTCGCGGCTTCGCTCGCCTTAATATAGATTTCACCCATCCTTTGAAGATAATTGTTTTTTTTCCTACATAATTGGTACCTTATATCCTATTCTGTATCCCTGACAATGTATATGCATTTGCATTTGCGATTTCATTATCATCGATTGACACTTATAATAATTAAGGATAAGGGTTTATATGCTTCAAAAGCAATTACATTTGAGTTCAATGAAATAATGAAAAATGCTATATTATGTTTTAGTGTTCAAATGTGGTTTTATAATATAGGCTATGTAGACGTCTAGCGACGGCCCGCGTCTACATCCGCGTTAAATTACTATATAGAACTTCATAAAAATAAAACAGCCTATCACCCCCTAGTGGCAAAGTATAGTAAAAACCAACCCCTTGAAAAAATACTTAGGTGTGCCACCCTTCATAGTGATCGATCAAACGTTATTGGAGTTTTTATTTACACAGAAAAAGATATAGCGATAATATGATTATTGATATTATAATTGCACGCGTTTGTTTGTTTGTTACGCTTTCACGCCTTAACTACTGAACCGATCATGTAGTATTTTACGTTGTAAGAGGTACAAAAAAGGACACAAAGTGCAATTCAAAAGGACAAAAAGAGATCCTACATTGGATACCCTCCCACTGCCGGGGAGACTGTGAGAGGGTTATGCCGCACTCCTACCGGCTAAAATCCACTTGACAAAAGACCAAGACGCTGGTTCACGACGAGCACACTCCGCAATCCTGACCACGCAAATGGGTCAAATCTTTTTCAACGCCAGCGAAGCCGGAATCAAATATAGTTGTATAATAAATTAGACGTTTGAAATTTCAATAACCTAAATAATTTACAATCGATAATTTTGACGTGATAACGTTTTATAAATCGATGAACGCCGACTGCACTGATGAAAAAGTATGACCCATTGTCACGTTCCGCCTGAGCCGAGCATGCAAGCGAGAGCGCGGAATAAGCGATAGAGAGGCGCGTTTGACTTGTGACGTATCTATCTCTCTTCTACTCCGTTGGTATTTCAGTAATAATAATTCAATTCAAATCATAAGAGTGTGCCATTTTTCATCAATGTTTTCTTATGACGTCCTCAGGTAAAATGATCGTCCGTAAATCGACTTTACAGACAACCATTTTTTTTCATACTAACAGTAATGTAACAAAAGTAATAGCAAACAACGTCTAAAGAACACTTTCTTAACACAAAAACTAGGTCTTAATATCGATTCCGCTTACGAGAAACCTTGAAAGCGAACATACCCGTATTGCTAACACACACTTTATATAGGTAAAAGCAATTATGATAAATCATCTCAAGTGCCGCTTAACTTTAGGGATACAAATGATTGGTTCAATAAATTTTGCCACAAACATGCGCAAAACATCAACAATTTCAGATACGAACTTGACAGGAGGCAAATTAATGAACACAGGTCAGAGTGGATTTATTAGGGTTCCACTGAGAGTTTCTCTCGTCGATTAGAGTACTGGGATACGAGCTTTTAATCAATACGTTCTTTGGACCGTGAAATGGATAAATTGTCATGTACACAAAATTTGCGTTAGTTCTATACAACACGACGCGACAGCCGGCAAATAAATTATGTCTGGAACTAATGAATATCTTATATAAAATATATTTACCACATTTTAGTTGTTAGATTATGTTCAAAGTACGTTTATATATAGGAATATCTCACTTTGTGAAACCTATACCTACTAATATAGCATAAGTTAAAATTTTCTATAGATTCATTTGCAGATTAGTCACGAGTATGTTGAATATCAGTAGTTGTATTTAATGACACATATATCTTGAAATATTCAATATATATGTATGTATATCATCAAGATATATGCGTCATTAAATACAACTACTGATATTCAACATACTCGTACATTCACATATATCTTGAAATATTCAATATATATGTATGTATATCATCAAGATATATGCGTCATTAAATACAACTACTTATATTACTATATATATATTAATAGTGCTTAGTTTTTAAAATACTTCGATCCGAAAAAAGTGATAGGATTGTTCTAAACTCACCTATCTAATAACCACCCTTACATTGAAAATCTGATATCAAGCAACAATAGATGTGCTCCGACAAAATTCCGTTAAGAGCCAGTCCTCCTCTAGATTTAACGTGCTTACCATAGACCACAGGGTCATTTAACACCAGATGAGATTTAGGTACAAGATTAAAACCTAAAAAATAAAAAAATGTTATTTTATATTTAATATTTATATATAATCCTAAAATATATATGTCATATAATGCAACTTTAACACAATCAAATAAATATCCAGGTAAAGTCGTATGAACGTCTAGACGCATTTAAATATAAGCATAAACTGTAATATTTACCTACTTAACATGTATTCTCTAAAGCTACCTTAACTCAGCGTGCACTGAAAGCCATCTATTTAGTATTCAAACTTAGTATAGCACCCTTCCATTCAAATTGAGATATACAGAATCGTGAAAGGCAACGGACCAACTTGTAAAGTACTCTTAAAGTATTTTAATCTAAATAAAGCTGTTAAGTTTTAAGTTCTTTTATATTTTTTACATAAAATTATTATCAGTCCTTTAGAGATTAAAATATAAGTTGTACAGATGTAGTCTAAATATTTTTAAATACAAGTAACGTTTATAAGAATTAGCAATAAAATATTTGTAATTTTAATATAGAATTATAAACACAATCTTAGAGAGTTAGTAAAATTATCAGTGTAAAAGTCGTTGTGACATCTCAATGAACACTCACACAACTCATTGGGTCCCATTTATACCACCTTCGCGGTTCAAACCACGTTCTCTCTGAGACTTTCCTCTAGCTATTTACAGTCGCTTGTTGGATTACAAAATCAACATACATACTAGTATAGCAATCGTGTCAATTAGATTGATATTATGGTTATAACTGAGATGTTTAGATCTTTATCAGGGATGAAAAAACTCTTTGGCTATTTCTGACCTGATATGTTACTTTTACTTATAAGATGTATATGATGTTTTGCTTCAAATAGAAGAAATTCGCAAATATATTTGTGAAATAAAACTGTTTCGCTTTTACAATAAAAATTCGATTTACTCTTTATTTGTAAAATTGTCATCATTTTGCTAACAATTACAATCAATCTGTTGTTATGTTGTTATTATAATCCACAGCCTTATGTTTCTTAAATATAACCGCAGAATATTATTCGACATCAGTCATAAGTAAATTGCTAAACATTGGCATTAAATTATAAAGTCTCCTCCGTCTGTACTAATTACACCCATAAAACTGAAATACAATTACGCAAGTTACTTTGCTGCCAAAAAAAAATATAACTGTTGTTCTTCTGAAATCGAATCTCGTTCTGTTTCTATAATAAACAGAATATAAATATCAGCAATTAGGCATGAATAATGATAAATATAAATTATGATTATAAACTGGTATATGGACAAGTTTATCTTTAAGCTAATTGTTTCAACAAGTGGAATTTTGATACGATGATGCTGGTGTGTGGTCCACTTATGTTCAACAATGTTCTTTTTTTGATTTGTGTTAATTTATCAGTATAAATTTAATTAGTCAAAATATATCAACTGTCTATCAACATAGCAACTGACTGTAAATTGTTATAATTATGGTCGCCGGTGTTTTGATTGTATTTAGGATCAAATGCAGTGGAGTATTTTTACGGATTTTATATCAAAAGTACCTCAAACGGTATTATTATATACGAACATTATATTAACATTGCCTTATATGTTCATAATAAATCTTTAATATAATATCATATCGTAAAATTAATACTCACTTTCGTCGAAATATTACTGAGAGAGCCTTTTTGGCAAGTGATATTTTTATCATGTCAACGATGTCAAAACAGCAACATGATTTTTGGCAAAAATATTTCAGCCGAAAGATAATTATATTTTCTCGGTACACTTTTTACGGGAGCAATATTTTTATACTTTACAAGTTTATGAAGTTAAATAGAGAGGTATGATGAAGTTTGCGCCATAACTTTTTTGTGGTCATTGGATTTGTTTGTCGTCCACTCGTTACCGGCGCAGCATATGAAAGTTTCATAGAAACTTTTCAATACTTGTGCCTCCTTTATGAGTCTTGGTGAAAAGAATCTGTCGACCCTATTGAAAATATATACGAAGTTTTCTAATGTTCAGTGAAAATTTTAAGTAATTTATGATTTCAGACACTAGTAATAATGTAAAATAAACAATTTCGTCTTACAATATTGTACAAAGATCGCTTTGAACAGAACTCCATTATAACATACAAATAAGGAACTCAATTTTGATCTCCGACATTACAATTATGTTTCTTAATTTCCTATTAAGCTCGTTCACGAACAACATCTAAAAACGTTAACGATTTTGCTCATTATTCTACAAATAAATATATTTAAGGTTCGCCGTTAATAAAAAGCTCATCTTTATAATAACAAGGGTCTTTCTTTTCTCCAGTATTTTCAGGTATTAGACATCGTATATAACGCCGACCGACTAAAGATGAAATCGTAAAAGCTTCTGACAGCCCACCGTAAAAAAATGACAAAGGGACTCTCATATGAAGAATCCTCTTTTTATTTAGGTATCTAGTCCGCTCGTAAAATGTGAAGTTCACTAATAAAATGTATGGGTATGGTGTTCAACTCCATCACGGTATATTTTTTAACAACAGCGGGATTTAACGCGATGCTCGTAAGAAATTTCCGCGTTTTGTTTATTATTATTTTGAAGTTATACTTCTTTTGGCATGTTAGGGAAAAATGGTGAAAGTAAATTTTTACGATGCGCGCACACACCGTCACGAAAAATCGACACCCTGAAGATAGCTATAGTTAACGTTTTATATTTATATTAAATATCTTTTTTGTATTTTTAGTGTCGTTTTTGATACAAACGTAGAATAAGGCGAAAGCTAAAAATTTTGAAAAGATTTTTATCTTGTTACGCCAAAGAAGTATAACTTCTAACGCGTGTACATAAATACACACTACTTTTTTTATATATATTTACCTGCACCACACCGCTTGCACCGTTTTTCCAAGGCAAGAAAACACACATGGCTGAGCACACACTAATTAACAAAATTGTAGTTATTTAAAATTTAACAACTTTATATTCAATGACGATAGCGTGATATATTTTTTTAAATAAAGACTATGGGTTTGCAAACTAGAGAAAAAAGAAAAGTTATTGTAATCTATCCAGTCGTTTTTACGTGATGCCCACACAACGGCAACTCATTTTATTTAAAACTAGCTGTTGCCCGCAGCTTCACATGCGTTTTTTTATAATTGTGAATTACTTCTTATAAGATCAACTATCTGTTAGTGAAAGTCCCATGAAAACAGGTCCAATCGTTTTGGAGATAGTACTACAGACGAAGCCATGCATGACAGCTAGTCTAAAATAAAGTAGCCTATATCACCCGCTGTAATTTTAACTATCCGTCAGTGAAATTTCTGTCAAAATCGATCTAGCCGTTTCGGAGATTACCCGGAACATACAGACGAGACAAAAATTTTGAAAATTGTATTTTTGTTATCAGTATCGTGTATACGTTCATATCCAATCAATAAAAAGTCGTTATTTTGATATTACAAGCAGATACTCCAATTTTATGTATATGTATAGATTAAGTTGTTAATTTTTTTTTACTTTTTTTCATTTGTCCCGCAGTAAATCATACGTATTCAATAATTATAATCGATTCACTTTTCTTTTCATGATTTCTAAGTGATATGGTATCGGGCAGACGGTATTTAGCAGTAAACTCTACATTTCATCAGTCTCCATTTGTTTAAAGTAAATGTTTCTAAAAGAATATCATCAACACACTTATTAGTTAAAAAAATTTAAGGTGACTTTACTATTTGAGACACAGCAGTTAACATATATATAAAAACTTTTTCAACAAACATAGCCATAATAAAAGAAACACCAGTTAAAATGAAACTAGGCCAAGGTAAATGTGCGAAATCTATTTGTATAAACAAAATCAGTGTCCGAAAGTATGTAAGCGCATCACTTCAGATTTCAGAACGCCACAGTAGAACTATTTATGTAATTTTTATTCTGTTTGTAATTGTCAGAACAAAATTTGTATGAAAGAGAATATTTTAAAACTCTTACGCAAAAGTGAAAATTTCGAATTAGATAATAATATAAACAAATGAGTGAAACAGAGGACATGGTGTAAAGAAACATATATAATAAGCTACAATATCATAAATGTAGAGGCACAAACTTAGAGTTTAACTTAAAACATAACATTCTATGTAGTTTAGTATATAGTGGTTTAGTTTACCGGTTAGTGTTGAGAATTCATGCTATGAGGAATGGACCTGAGTTGTTTAATTGAGATGAAATGTACGCCCGTGGGACGCGTTTCAACCGACTTAGTGATCAAGCTATACCGGTAGTACTAAAACTTATCCTAATTTACAACTTGAACCAGTTCATAACGTCCAAATGGCTTCGCTTAATTTTAACTTATGAACTACGGTGAATGAATGGGTTAACATTTCTGTGTGATAGTATATATGAAGTTATAAATCTATATAAATGAAATGATGTGGTCTGCCGTTGTACGCGCATCTCGCGATAACTACTGGATAGATTTCGATATTTTTTTAGTTCACTTCTTATACACTTGGTCCTTAAGAAAGGTAAAGATAATCTCCTAAAGAAATTGCGATTTTTATTAGCACTACGCGTTCAGAGATATATGTTTTCTAGCCGTGGAGAAGTTGGGTAAGCGGTGTGGTGTACATGCGCAGGACAGGGGAAGTAAACGTTAAAATATTTTTTCAACATAATAAACAACGTAGACGAAGTCACGGGGATCAGTTAATATGAAATATATTGATTTGTGCTCGGTAAAATATAGAACACTATATATTATTATGCTATTGAAAATCTCTTACGAACATAATAATTTCACAATATTGTAAATTGATACTACTACATTTCATGGCAGTGAACCACAAATAACCTATAAGTCTAATGCTACTCCCATACCTAGGTGTGTCGCCACAAAGTTTTGCCCATAGTTGTGATAAATGAAGGTATGGAAACACATTATTGACATGCGGTACGATCTATCGGACTACATGACGATAGACGCAGCACAATAACTTAGTTTTTACACACATCAAAGGAATTCGGAAACAGTAATCCATAGTTATTATTAAAATGACAAAAGTGTACAAACGTTTTCTGTGCCCTTATAGAGAAATTAATTTTGAGGTTAGTTTATGGCGCGACAAGAGCCGAAGCTTCGTTAATAATAGTAATAACAGTTAATAATATTATAATTCTGCGAATTATATAAAACATTCCGAATCAACTGAAATAATTAAGAGTACCTCTGGGGATTCATCAAAACATCATCCCTGAATGTTTCAGTTACAAAAGTTTAATTGGATCCCGTGTTAAGGATCTATCAAATAACAAACGAAACGCACGATTTTAATTTAAACGATTAACACAACTTTGTAATATTTAATTATAATCTAATCTCTGTGTATACGTTTAAAGGTCACAATTCTACGTAATGTGTATAATGTATTCAATTTTTATATTTTATTTATTTGTTGTACACATAAATATTTTTAAATTGATAACTTCTTATGGGAGAGTAAACCGCTTCGTTACGAAACTCGTTACAGTCTGTCTGGCTTTCCTTTCTCTAACGCATACAGCAGCGGTAGGTGTACATGTTCAAGAATTGTAACTAAGAATAAACTATATTTTATAATCAATACAAGATTTTTTTTATAAATAATTTTTTCCTTATATTGCCGTGTTAATATACATAAAATGTAAGTAATAACCTAAGATTTTCTCAAATAAAAAGAATTTCAATATTAAATAAATCAACTTAGATTGGTTTAAGTTACTACTTCTGTCGGGCGTCCCGAGACACATATTTTTTATCAAATAGATACGAAAGTACATATGCTACTAATAGAAAACAAATTTTTAACATGTTTGTCAGTCTCTTTGTTCCAGCTAATCTCTAAAACAGTTGGACCGATTTTAAGAGGATTTTCACTGCCAGACAACTAATGCTATATGGAATAAATTGGACTACTTGTATTTTAGCCAAATAAATAGGGTGTCGCGTAAATGTAATAAACCAAAAAAGCAGTTTCTAAATCCGCACGCGCCCCACACGGACGTTTACACAGAACAAAAAATATTTTGCTAAATTCCATATATTTGAAGTTACGGGTAACAGCTAGTTTAAATGTATAAATCAAAAAAATCCGTCATAACAAATACTTTTATTTTTCAAACTACTATTAATTTTGTAATATAATTGTCCATTAATCCATACAAACAAAATGTAATAGACATTGGAAAATTATTGACAAACAATGAATGTATTAACATATAACAGAATCCTTGGAGTGAATATAAAAAGGGAATGAACTATGTCTACTACGTCGAAACACCCCAGTTCTTCTAACAAATTGCCATGTTTACAATACAAGAAATCGTATTACGCTTAATTGTTATCTGGAAGTGTAACGGTTCGTATTAAATGGATTTACAATTTTCCGACACCTAGTCACTTTAGAAAATTGATATTTTCAAGACATCGTTGATAAAGTACACAACAGATAATAATTTACGGTAAATAAACAACGTAGTTGCGTAGAATGAAACTCGATATTCTTAGAAACTTCGATTTCAAATACGCTTAAGGTGTTAAAATGATAAAGTATTTTGGATTTCGCTTTTCATTGTCTTGCCTCCTTACAAAAGAATTCGAGGAGTTTTAAATAGCTATTTATCTTATACGAATAAAACGATAGAGCTCTGCCGTTGTGCGTGCATCACTTAAAAACTACTGGATAGATTTCAAAAATTTTTTGAAGTATTATACTTCTTTCGGCGCGTTAAGGAAAAATGATGAGAGTAAATTTTTAAGATGCGTGTGCACACCGTCACGAAAAGCCGACACCCCGAAATTAGCTATAGTCAACATTTTATTCAAAAAAAGTGTGTATGTATTAAATACCTTTTTTCTATTGTTAGTGTCATTTTTTCTACAAACGTAGAATAAGACGAAAGATAAAATTTTTGAAAAGATTTTTATCTTGTTACGCCAAAGAAATATAACTTCTAGCGTGTGTACACACTACTTTTATTTACTTCATAGTCCTTATCTAAAACGAAATATCACATTGTCTCCATTTAATAAAAGGTTATTAAAGATTTAAAAAACTACGATTTTCATAAGTAGTACGCATTCAGTGATGCGTTTTCTTGTCTTAAAGGAGTGGGGCAAGCGGTGTGATGTGCATGCGCAGGACAAGGCAGACAAAGTCACGCGAATCAGCTAGTATCAAATAGTACGATGGCTTATTAAAGCATGTCGACAGCTACCCGTTATAGGATCACCGGGCTACGCCAACGGTCACGTGTCAATTTATTTAGATATGTACCTATCAGCCCGTGGAATACTGAAATGAAAACGTGCTAGGAAAAATATAAGAATATTGACGCGAGTTTATGAAGGTCAGCGTCCGCGTGCACGTGTATATTTTTATATTGTAACGTTCTTATTTAGCAAGTTGAAGTAGAAATCCATAAAAAACACAAGCATAAACAATAATTAACAAGTTACTATACCGAGTCTTTCTAAAAGTAAGCAATAATATCTTCGACTCACCGATTCAGTTTGAATTATAGTCCTACAGAGAAAATCTTCGATAAGTATGACAAAGATAGACTTACAAATTTTGATTGATTTTATATGAATAAGTTATTAATTAACAAAGTATATAATGAAATGGAGAAATAAACACTGTAAATACTACTACTAACAAATATTAAAAATACCAACGAATTTGTATCTCATTACTGTGTATTGGTTTTTCCCGTGGGAAAGCCTGGGTTGTGTCGCAGCTACACAACTGGGTTGTAGCACAAATCTAAACGCTAAGAAATATGTTAATGATGTTATCAACTGCTCTCGTATTATTATGAGTCCATTTTAGATTTGTTCTACCATATATGAGCCTATCAGCATATGTTATGGACCAATTGGTAAAATGTAAGCGAATTCCGAAATAATTTTGTTAATACCCAACCATTTCACCTTAACATATCGTTCAAACCATTTGATATTTTGACTAAAAATAGATGTATTATTATACAATATGACATTATAACAACATTAATATACAAGTAATTCTTTCGTTTTCAGCAGTTATCACATTATGTACCACTTGTGGTACACGTGGCCTAAAGATCAAGTTTAACGCGCACCACCGAACGTGATACATTACATATACGGGAAACATCGAATCGTTTTAAACTGTTCTTATTAATTTGACGACGACAACGAAATGCATGGATTAAAATTCTATAAGCAACTATATGTAGCTTATTTATCCTTATGTTAAAAAACCAATTCCCAGCTCTCATAAAACTGTTAAAAAATGTTAAAAAGCTTCTCGTAATAATTACATAGACCTTTTTAGACTGCCGGACTGTTTAAAAGGAGAGCACTCTCATTTTATACGACCGCTTGGGAACCGGCTTTACATATACGATGTTAATTTAAAAGTGAAAATGGGTTCAAATTATGACTTCCCTGAGTCCATTACATCATACAGTACCGCTTGTAATGTCAGGTAAACAAATATTATGTAAATCTAAAAATATAATTATTCACAATGAACGCTTTTTACATAATGTTGTGTAAATTTTCATATTACAATTAATGTTCTATTTTGAAATTGTAATATACATTTGCATATCATATATATTTTATTAAAGTTCTTTATATTTTGTGTCAGGAGTTTTCGGTGAAGGAAAACAATGCGATGGCATGGTGCCATCGTGGTAGGACTTTTTCTAAGCCCATCTGGCTAGGTATCCTACCCTCAAAATGAAAATCTGTTGGCAAGCACCTTTAGGCGTGTTCCGGCCACTTCATTTGACAGCTTTTTTTTTGGAACTGACTACACTGTTCCCTTGCCAGGCTTCTACAGTTCCACTGGACTACTAAAGAGAGCGCTTAAGGCACTCACCCGATTTTATAAATGTAACCAACACAAGGGCACACGATGTGCCTCGGCTTGGACTGTTGAACACCTGACAGCCACCCCCACTCTAGTATTAGTTTATTTGCCATCCTAGACCATATCGTTATTTAACACCAGGTGAGAGTCAGGTGACATTTCCTAAGCTGACCTGGCTAGGTACCACTCTCATATTGAAAATCTGTCACCAAGCACCTCTATAAGAGTGTGTGGTATCTACACTTGAAAGCGTAGATACATACCATCTTTAACGATATCGTCATTTACCATCAAATGAGATTGTGGTCAAATGCTAAAAAATTTAAAGTATAAAAAAATCACAATAAAAATAATCTATTCTTTTAAATACCCACAAACTTGACGCGAACCAATTAGTTACGTGGTTCAATTAAATAAAGTAATTATGAATGCACCGTTCGCTGACACTAGAGACGTTCGTAATCACGATATCGGTGTGGAGCGAACGCGATTCTGTACTAATGAATTACCTGCTAGGTGCAAATTAATTACAGGCCTCAGTGCGTTCGCCTCCGCAACTGAACTGATGTACTTAGTGATTTTGTGTTAATTACACTTCCATTTGAAATTTAACGTATCTTTCAAATAATTATCTGTTTACGAAATATTTTATACGAACATTATAAGATTTTAATGTAATTTAAGACATTTTAGTCCAACAGTAATACGATCACCATCAGCATGTGGTCAATACACCCGCCAGGATAGCATACATAATCTGGATATGTCCAATAACCAAGCGAGGTATATACCAGCCTGGGTCGTCACTACCATGCAGGATTAATCATGCAAATTCTTTTACCCTTTTTTTTTATATTGTAGGGGGCAAACGAACAGGTGGGTCACCTGATGGTAAGTGATCACCGCCGTCCATAGACACTAGCAACACCAGGGGAGTCGCACGTGCGTTGCCGACCTTTTTAATTATGTGTGCCTCCGGCGCTGTCACTGGCCGAACGAAACGCAACAGTGTAACCACTGCTACTTCACGTCGGTTTTCTGTAAGAGGGTTGTACTACCCCGAGCGAGCCGACCCATGACCCGCTTGCTCGCAAAGGACGCAGCTCGGAGGCTCGACAGATTCGGGAGTGCGGGGGCACTCCCTAGTGGAGTGATCCCCGAGACACTTCACACATCTGGGACGCAGGTGGCAGTGTCGGGCGGAATGACCGTACACCTGGCAGTTGTGACACTGCGAGGGTACCTGGGACTTGCGAGGAAGCTCGACGAAGACTGGGGACAGGCCGCAAACTAAGTTGAGGCTGAAAATAGCCTTGCCTTCCAAGGTGCGGTCCAGAGTGACCAACACCAAGTTGAAGGGGGCCTTCGTACGGGGGTGGTGCATGCGCTGCACGCTCCGGACTGGGAAGTCCTGACCGTTCAGGCAATCGCAGATGTCGTATTCGGTGAGTTCAGAGGGAACTCCTCGAATGACGACACGGAGGCGGCGCTCTTCCTCGAGCGCGTGAGTGAAAAAAGGGAGCTGACGCTCCCTGAAGTATCTCGTGAGCTTGCGATGCTCATCGGGGGTCGATACACGAATAGAAATGCCGGCAACAGTGTTGACGGCGGATTTGTAGACGATTTCTTTCGACTTAAGGTCGTCCGAAATCTCTACCCAACGGGCTTTGTCACGAAAGGTGACGGGAGGCGGTGGGCGTGGCTTCTTAGCCGCGACCGCGGGTTCCGCAGCCGGAGCTTTAGCCGAATTCGCGGCAGAGGGCGTGGGAGAGGCTCGTGGCACCCGAGCGCCACCTATATTTGACTGCTTTGGGACTGAACGTGCCGTAGCCGAGTCACTATCGGTCTGAATCGCGGCGCGTGGGCGTTTACCACGGCGCGTAACGGTTGTGAAACCGTCTTTATTGGCGGACGACGTCGCGGGCGCGGGCGCGGCCGCGCGAGGCGCGTCAAGCTCCATGTCGGAGTCATCGTCGGAGTCGCAGTCGGACGGCGCGAACGGATCATCGCGGAAACAACGCGGGATTTTAAAATCACTACCATTGCGCGCGTAATTACGACGGAGCCTATCGAACTCAGATACTAGCAACGGGTTTTGCTGACGCGCGAACATATGGAACCTAATGAGGTCCTCGAGTTGGACGGTGTCATCTAGGGCCTTAGGGGCCTGAAGGGGCGGCGGGATCGCGGGGGTGGACATGACTAACCTCCCTGCCTGAGGGGCAGGGGGGTGCGCCTAATTTGAATCTAACGGACAATCCGTGTCCGGGCCAAAGGGAAAACGCGACGCGACGCGAACGCGAATCTTCTCTTCAAAACTGCACATGGCGCGGCGCGAAGAACGACGCTCTGCACGGCACACGACGCGCTACCCGACTCTCGAAGCGCAGCACGAGGCACGACGCGTAGCACGGCGACTCGACGCACTGCAAACAGTGTGCACGGCTTCGCACCGAAAAGTGCGGTTTAAATGGTGCACTAATGGAGGTGCACCGTCGTTCTGAAAAGAGCGTACGATCGACAGTAGCCGCTCGAACACACTAAACTTCCGGACACACACGAAAATATCCGACAACTGCGCGCGAGTTGCCGAACGAACGGACCGTCAGAGCTGCGAGCGGGGCACGTGTGCACTCGACCGCTGCTCAGACGAGACTCCTTTTTCAAAATTATTTGGATCCTGGACGAGCACATTTGTCACTCCGTTGTATCAAGGTCAATGAATGATTTGTTTATCATTCATTCGATCATCTCTCGTTCACTCAGTTTGCAGTCATTCGTTTCTTTCATGCCAATATACTCACTCATGTCGCGTTTTGGGATCAGTCAATTTACACTCGTTATTCTAAAAGCTGGTATGCGGCATAACGGTTTATCATTGATCGTCGCTGTTTTGGATCGTACTGTTCTTGCCATTAGACACAGTGAGGTTATTATTATGCCGTGCTTCGGTGAAAATAAATCACTGCTAATAAACTCTATTCAATATTAAAACATATTAATTAAGACTCGCATAATTTCATCTGCTGGCAGAGTTTCTACAAGAATGTAAGAATAATATAAGAATTAGTTAAATTATCTATGTACAAATCGGTGGACGGAAAACACTTAAGAACATTTATCGCCCTTCTCTGTTGCTCACCCGATTTTCTTTTTTATTTATTTTTTTAATGCCTATTTACGATCTTTAGTGTTCTCAAGAAAAAAAAGCAGTAAAAGTTCGTTTATTTTCATTATGGTCGAAGTACGACCACTAGACGAGCACTAGTCTATATATACATAAATTGATAAAGACAAGACAGGTTACTACCTTTTTATACCGTTTAAACCCCAATTGCTTGATTTAATGATGCCTCCTAATGAGCTTTAGTGCTATCAATAAAAAAATCTATTTTTTTTCTATAATTGTTACGACTGAAAATATAATAAACATAATTTTTTTGCGAAATACAATTCTTTAAATTGCCATGAAATTTCACACTTAAACATACTTTATAATCGCTTCATCATAAAATTAATTTATTGTAGGTCAATTTTCAATAATGCTCATAATTATGGTTGAATTTAAACCGGTGGATAAACATTAGTTTTCTATTAATTCAAGAATTATATAAATAGGTACACGTATAGTACAAGACATAAAATGTGCTAAAATAATATACATATTACCAATTTTATATAAGTATAAGAACGAGTAGTAAAGTAAATGAAACACAACATACAATTTAAGACAAATAATAAAAGTGTGTGTGTGTACTTATGTACACGCGTTAGAAGTTATACTTCTTTGGCGTAACAAGATAAAAATCTTTTCAAAAATTTTATCTTTCGCCTTATTCTACGTTTGTAGAAAAAACGACACTAACAATAGGAAAAAGGTATTTAATACATACATACTTTTTTTAAATAAAATGTTGACTATAGCTAACTTCAGGATGTAGGTTTTTCGTGACGGAGTGCGCGCGCATTGTAAAAATTTAATCTCATCATTTTTCCCTTACGCGTCAAAAGAAGTATAACTTCAAAAATCGTTTATGTGATGGACAAAAATTCACTCCTGATTCAACTAAATAATTTCGATAACTACAATACGAATAATATAATTGATATAACAATTTAACAAATGCAAATGCAAATTTAACAAATACGTTCCCTTATCATTAATCTTATTCTGGGAGCTGGTCGGCACAAGCCACGTTCGGTACGGAATGTTCGCTCCCTCTATGATTTGTTCCCCGAGGAGTAGCAACGTTTTCGTCGCTCAAATAGGGGAGATAAAAAATTGCTTCACAATTGTAATCCAATGCAGCTGAGTCCGGATACATGTGCGATTCTGTCAACGGAATTTTATAAATGACTACAAATAATATCGGTGTGATTATTCGTTCGTATTGACTATATCTGACTTGTGCTAATAACTACCTTAATAATAATTAGTTTAATTAAGCCATACTAAATTGCTATTAGCAAATAGTGGTAGACAATGCAAATAATACTTGATTTCTATTGGCCATCCACTATTGTCTGGATGTCTTAAAATGTGGCTGACGTCTAGGTACGAAGCACTTACTTCGATTAGAATTGTTGTATTCAAGGCAACATATGTATATGGTTAGGTTCACTATACTAATTTATACAGTTTATTATACTAGTTTATATGTAAGCATTTCAACCATAATTCAATATGTATTTATAGAACTTATTTTTGAGTGTAAAACGTATGAACAGGAAACTGGTAGCCAGAAGTAGAGTTGGTTCATTGTTTTCTTTAATAATTGTTGGTAGTTCGTGCCATGAAAATTACTTGAATTCATTTAGTTGTATTGTTCATATTTTTGACGTGTTTTTGTATAAAATCACATTTAGTACGATAATGTGGATACCTCAGTGGCCGGGTATAAATCAGTCGAACATTCAGCGTAAACGGCAGTTGATATTAAGACACAGACGAATACGAAAGTGAATAGGTGGACTGATCATTATAGAAGGCATTTTTCTCATCACGACCGATCCCTACAATATGTAACAGCGCAAGCCAAGGTTCAACCACTTTGGCACCCTTGAACTAGTTGCCGTTCGGCTGAGCAACTTCAGCACCCGCCCTAACAAGCCCGGTAAAGCTGTTAAACAGTCTGACAAAAAACCAAGAAACATTTTCGCTTGGATTGTCGTATTATTCACATCTCTATAAATAGTTTATAACTATAAATTGATCGCGTAATAATTTTATAACTGTACACTCATCTTTGTCCCGATGTACATTATTTTATTAAATGTCAACCAATATGAACTCTGACTACTAAAATATAGTGTAAACAATTCAATCTAAATTAAAAAGCAATTTTAAAAAGAATCAAATTACTTTAAATATTTTGGAGAAATATCTATCTATCAAAGACCCAAACATTTATTCTGTACATTTATTTGTAATACTCTGTTGGTAAAGGAATTTAATAGCGATAAAAACGGTTTTTGCAAGTTATTTCAAAGTTGAAGTATTAGAATATCTTCAAAACGTTCTATATCCTTCCCGGAATGTAATATATTGTCGTTTGGCAAAGCTATTAAACTCGTTCAGTCTATTTGTGATTTTATCAAATATAAAGTGACGTGAAGTGATTCATACAATAATACATTTGTATACATAAATAAAAAAGCAATTAACGAATGTACGAGCGACTCCACCTATTTGGCTAATTATTTTTTTATTGTGTTTATAATTGTGTGAACAAGGTTTGTATGAAATAGAATGTTTGTGAAATCGTACGAAAATTTAAAAAGTGTAACTTAAAATACTCTATATAACAAGTGAGCGAGTGAAACAAAAGAGAGTAGGGATCATCAAGAATATTGACAGATTAACATTCAGTTACCATTTACATGGTCGTACTGTAAAGGAAATATTTAGTCTCATTTTCTTCGTATGACTTCACACCAATGCGAAGTCGGGGCGGACGGCTAGTAAAAGATAATTATAAATTGCCTTTCTATGCCTGCAAAAACAAACAAATACGAATATCTAACTTGTCGGTAACATTACAAAAATAATTTACATACATACCAACGTATAGAAATGCAATTAAAATATTGTTTTTGAAATTTCTTGTGGTAGTTTTGGTAGATAGATTCGCCTTCGATTGTGATTTTTGCTGTGATTTAGGTATTGTATTAATTATACACATTTACATTATAGAAAATTTGGATTATTGATTTTAAATTACCAACCCACAGCACTCAAAGCAGGAAACTGTTTCACGACAGAAATAAATAAAGCGGCAATCGCAATGAAATCTTATTAGTGCTGTCATAGTCGAATCTTGAATCGACAGGTTCCATCATTCTTTCATACTCGATAATAACTAGAATGATTGATAATATAAGGTAATATTTTATGAAAACCAGATACTTCACATAAAATGGATTCGGGTAAACCGCGATCCTAGTTATAAACCTCGAATGACACTCATAAAACGCAGCAGTTCTTGTTTCACCGACTCAGAAGTACTTTTATATTTCCGATAAAATAATATTATTCCAAATGTGCAATATTCTGCCACAGTATTGTAATAATGCGCGCTGCATTTCTTCTTTTTCTATTTCAATAAAGCGCCAAGGAGTTAGGTATTCACTTTATGAAGTCGAGAGGGATGGAAGCACTCCATTGATTTGCATCACGGACTTACGGACAAAGCATCGCAAGATCCCGACGCGAGATATTGAGGAATTCTGAGCAATTCAGTCGTAGAAACTAAATCTAGGGATTAGAAAACGAACCCGTTATGTTGCAAATGAAATTTCTTTCACAAACAATTGTATAAGAAACTTTATTTTATATTGAGAATATACATAAACTAGTTTTTAGATAACTGTACACTTGTTTTTTGTTGATGTGTACAAAAGCTATATTTTACTTAGATCAGTAAACACCGAAAGGACAGAAAATGGGATTTCCTAAGAAAACAATGCTTGCAAATACCACGGCAATATTATTACTCTAGAGGATGAACTGAGATAAGTATGAAAAACATAAAGATATCTAATTGAATTCCATGCGCCGTAATATTCTCTGGCGCTTTATTAAACTCGTTGAATAGGAGAACTGCGACGGGCAATCGGTTCCGCGCTTTGCATTACCGGGACGAACACTCGTTGTCCCATTCACTAAGGATTTCATTGCAGTTATAGATGTTCAAAGACCTCTTACACCCTAGCTTAACTGATTAAATATAAATTGGAAAAAGCGTAAATTGTAGCTGCAGTGCACTAATACAAACTGAAGTAAGATATTAAAGTTAATCTTAATTACGTTACGTCGTAGAGCGAACGTCTTTTGAAATATAAATATACAAGAGTTTCGCGGAACACTCGGTTGGAACGAAGTTCCTTTCGCAGAATATTATTTTTGATAAGCGTATTACATTATTGATTAACAAATACAAAAAAATGATTTACTAATGTCTGAAAGCAATTATAAGAAACGCAAAAATAACCATTGAATTTAAGGAATGGTAGGAAATTTCCTAAGTAAGATTACCTAATGAGAGTCCAGTTGTTCAATTACAAAGTTCAAGTTTCATCTAAAAGAACAAATCGAAAACCCATTGAGTGTTGTGAGCAGACATGTTTATTGGAGATAATAATTTGATGCCTAATATAAGATACAATCTTCATAATAAAACAACTACAAAAACAGTAGTAGAAACCACAGAATAAATACTGTTATTACCGTAATTTACTTTTATACCGCTAACAGAAAAAGTTCCTTGGCCAAATTCGTGAAAGTTTCAAATCAAAATAAATAAGACAAACAAAAATAAGTTCGCACATTTATTGTTAATATTATCCATGTGTGTCTTTCAATACTTCACAAATTATAAAAGTACATATTTTGTTTTTATAAGACTATTATTTAAAAGCACATACTTTAATGATAGTCCCACTGCGTGACGAAGCTTGAATTAATTTAACAACAGTAAAAATAATATATTTAGTTTTATGTCATCATTTGCATTTTAGATATACCTACAAATTTCTGACATATTCATTAATTCTTATATATTTCATATAGCTAATTCTTGTTATTATTATTTTTTTATATTATTCTTTTTTTGCACTGCCTAGAGTTTTTTCTTCTCCGTGTTACCGCTGGTTAGCTGGAATAAAATGACCGCTCCCGATTTCATTAAATAAAAAGTATTCATTCATTCAAAGCGTAATTAAGACATTACAATAAAGATAAATTTATGAAAATTATAATTCGAAATAAACCTAACATACACAGTAATATCTTATTATTATCTATACTCTTCCTTGCAATATTCTTAGGACAGTCAACCAATGAAATATTAAATTTAGCGCCATCTGTTGCCTTTAAAAACCATATTTGGTATTATTATTATTAAAAAGCACGTGAAAATACAATAATTCGGATAAGTTATATTTCATTTCGATTCAATTCAAATTATATCTATAATGTATTTATGTATGCATAATAATACATATGTAATGTAATAAGTGTAATGTATCATACATTTTATGTACTATTTTATATGTTACTACAGTGTATAAACATTACAATACCAAATTATATCAAAATCGGCTGTGTAGTTTTTGCGTAATACACATATAAATAAACCGACAGAAGAACAAAAATATCAAAAACCATGATAATGCGCTCTGCCATTGATTCTAAAACCCCCAGTTTTTTTCTCAAATATATTTAATATACTATTTTACCCTTTTAGTATTTATTATAATTAGGAAATATTTATATATATGTCAATGTAAATTATATAACATATGTTACTCCGATCTATAAACTACCAGCATACCAAATTTTGTCAAAATTCATCCAGTAGTACTTATATTCTTCGCGTACAAACGCCAGATAGAAAATAATTCTAAAAACCATGAAAACAAAGTCCGTTATTGCTTCTAAAGACTCCAGAGTAGTTTTATATTACATATGTTCGACATACTCTTTTATTATAAAAAATAATGTACCTATAGCTATCCTAAAAAGTGATAACATTCAATAAGTTGTACTATTTTCAACACAAAATTAAATAGAAATTCATATATAAGCCTTATAAGATCGAAAAATAAAAATTATATTTCACTTACACAAAGTAACCTTTCTATTTATAGATCCATGTAGTTATACTTAGCAAATTTTTAGATTATATATTACAGTAGTAATAGATTTAGAAAATGGCGTTGTATGTTGAACGCCATCTATTTACATTATATAACTACTGAACTTCTTAGTATTAATATTTAGTATTTATATTATTTTGTGTGAAAATAAAATATTAACCATGTTTCTTTCATTTTATGTCTTGGTAACGTAATACTGTAGTGATGTTTATTATTGTAATAAAATACCCAGGTTTTTGAAATAATCGAATTGTATTCTATTTATTCCAAGACACCTGCAATATTTTTTTTCTCAAGAATCATAAAGTACAAATAGATATAGATTAAATAATTCCTCTAATTCTTTGTAAACTTCACCAGATAAACATAAGCATAAGTACACAACTACACAGAATACACTACTAAACAGCTGATGCGTATGCCGTGTATACACTATACCTGCGCAAGCGTGAGCCGGTGCAAACTTATTGACTACCTTGAACCAATAAAAATGCAGAAAGGCTCGTGATTTTTTTTCTCTTATCTTACACTTCTTTTCTTCTAGTCCCCATCCATACCATGCGATAAGGAACTTCGTTCCAATAAAGATAAATACTCTATATAGCGGTAAAGTTATGTTTCCAATTTTTTTTAAACTACAATTTTAATCCCTTAACATTACATCGACGTACTTGCTTTCACAGTTTTATTTAAAGCAACTGCCAACCAAATATATCGAATGGCGTCATTACCGTCAGATGTCGACAATATATTACAGAAGACACCTTAGCAAAACTTCTAGGTACACCGAACTGACAATCAAATTAATTTTGTTCTTCTAATATTCATTTGTGACTTCCGACTTTAACTTTTTCTTTATATCAAAATACTCCATTAGCTTTTCTTCCAACTAACTTTAGGCCCGTTATAGGATTCGAACTCCCATCCTTTGACGTGGCAGTCGAGTGCTATATCACTGTGTTACAATCGTCTCAATCACATTCCCTATATTATATACTACGTCGTCAAAATAAAATCTCAGATAGTACTGTGTTAATCGACGACAGGTTCAACCATACACCAAGTTTGAGTTGAACCGCCGACCAATGATGCCTTTTAATTACTTTTAGTTATTTCACAATCGTTTTCTGTTGCCGTAAGACGTGACAGATGCCAAACAATTCCAAGCGGAAGCGCGAAGTAACGTCCACCCGCATTTTTAAAACATTTTTTTTTTACAATTTCTTATGTTATGTATATATATGTAGTTCATGTTGTGAGTGGAACAGGGCTTATTAAAGCAGACTCATGCAATGATTTACCAAAGGCCTCCCTCGGCAGCTGCTCAAGCGAAGGTCCGATCCTCCGGAATGGAGCCCTCGAGCACGTTGCATACTCAAACATAGTGACACTGAAAACTTTTTTACCCTTTTTTGAACTGAAATAGTGTAGAATAGCACAGTAGTTAGATACAATTACTATTACTATTACGCCGCTACATTCCACTATCATACAATCCGCCTGAAACTGAAATTTTATTCACACCACCTCGACGAGTGGAGCTCTTCTACGGTGAGGTTCTCAAGATCATTTCTGCCTAGAATTTCGACCTTGCGGAACCGACTTCCAGGGGCGATGTTTCCAAACCATTACGAGTTACAAACCTTTAAGAAACGAGCGTACACTTATTTAAAATGCCGGCAACGCACTTGCGACTCCCCTGGTGTTGCTAGGGTCTATGGACTACGGTGATTACTTACCAACAGGTGACCCACCTGTTCGTTTGCCCCCTATAATATAAGAAAAAAACAAACACAAAATACATGTACGGGATCGGGAAACGTATAGGCTTGGTACACATGTAAATTTCACAAATTCATATATGTATGAAATGGATAGTTTAACTTAGTTTAGCTTAGCTAGCTAGACGAAGCCGAGGCGTGCCGTCCGCCCTTGTGCTAGTCGTCTATATAAAATAGGGTGAGTGCCTTAAGCGCTCCCCTTAGTAGTCCGGTGAAACTGTAGACGCCTTGCCAGGCTAACAGTGTAGTCAGTTCGAAAAAAAAAAGAAAATGATCTACCATAATACAATAATTATATCTCAGTCTCTGTCTTTGCTTCTGCATTTATTTCAAACTCTAGAGGTAGAGAACTTTAAATGTAAATGAATTCCACAATGATGAGGTACGTTACGTTATCTCAGCAGGTAGTAATAATAATAATCAGGTCGATAACATGACCAACAATTAAGTTAACTATCTTGAATTTACTAGTTTCATGAAGAGTATCATTACAGAGAAAATATAACTATACACAGTGTGCGATTCACCAATCAAAATAAAAAATATTAACATTTTCTCATATACTATATTTATTGTAACAAAGATCCAAGTGACTAATGTGCATATATATATATATATACATAACTACATACATGTATCGCACACGAAATTTTATGTATATAATTTGAACGTTATGTAAAGGAAACTTGAACTGGAAACTATGGCAGCGGCTTGTTTGCTTGATTTATACAACAGTTTATTGACAATGATAAAGGTCTACACTGGAACTGACATTTCGTTCTGTGCGAATGAAAAATGATGCCTTGTCAACATTAGCACATGCGTTAGAGTGTATCTTTGTTTTGTGAGGGATTATGTTGTTTGAAATTTCACGATAATTTGTAGTTAGGTACAGCTGTGGCAATTAATAATATCCTCACAACTGTGAAATCTGTTAAAATTGACATTTAGAGTTATAAATAGAACAGAGATTTTTAAATATACAAATAAACTTAAACTGAAATCAAATTAGTAGATGAAGTACGTAAAAAAATCATAAAAAAGAAATCTATAAGAAATGAGTGAATTATTGTTGTAATAAAATTTTTAGAAATAAAATGTTCAAATTATTTTTCTTAGTCTTTTTGTGGAGTTTACTTTTTTCTTAAATATTCTTCATTTCTAAACATAAATAATACTCAAGGGGTTATTAAACATTAATATTTTAATTTGTGCTTATCGAAGAATTTACTGAACATATAATATCAATTTATTCTCTACCTTATTATACTATAAGAGACTTTAAAATCGTTTACCAACTTTTGCAAGCGATTGTGTACCAACACGTCAACTTGCTACCCAGTTTTCAGTTCTCGTTATGCAGATTATACTCGTACAAATTTTCCATAATCACGGTTTGGTAACTTCGCAGGAAGTGAACGCAGGTGTTCGGAACTAGCAGTCGCGAAAACTGACATAATAACTTGATTACAGCATGAACATTCTATTTTCGGCGCCGGCGGTAAGTGTAACAGTAAAATATATAACAGTAAATTGATCAGACTAGCAAACAGCTTATAATTATTTGTGAAAACTCTTATGTTGGTACAATATTAATAAATGTGTTGTAATAACTTATTCACGAATTTACTCAACTCTTCTAGGAATTAATCTTTCTCGTATATGTAATAAGCATAGAGTTGTGCTCGCATCACACAAAGACATCGATAGATTTCGATCAATTTTATTTAGTTTCACTCCTTAGGTCATTATCTAAATAAAAAGTATCACGACAGCTAACCAACCAACAAAAACCACGATTTTTAAAAGCAATACGCGATCATCGGTACGTTTTCTTGCCGTGGAGAAGTGGGCTAGCAGTGTCGTGTTTATGGTTTTTCCTTTGTGCATAAAATATGTTCTTAAGGTAATAAACGATGCGAACGAAGTCGCGGGTATAAGCTAGTACTTTATAGTAAGATGAAAGTCCTAGATAAAGATAAAGCCCTAGAACATATATTTAGGTATAAATACATAGTATATTATATGTGTAAAACATCAAGACAACTTAATAATAAATAAATGCCAAATTTAGATTTTTATAATATTTTACCTTTGTTTTGTATTAATGTATATATATAGATCTACAATCTATCGGCAGTCACCTTTGTTATACCGGCATACAAGCTTCTCAGTTGCTAGATATGCATTAGCTGATCGCAACCATGATAAACTAAAAAAAAAATAGTGCGTTGAATGGTCACGACCCACTCCGATATAGAGCTACAACACCCCCGTGTGATTACTGGTCATATTCATCGACTGATACCAAAATACGATACGCATAAGAGTGCCAAAATGGCGGATGTCGGATCATGAAGTATGAAGAACAAAAACTTTTACTCCACGAAGGTAGGAAAAAGACTGTTCTCAATATTTTTTTATATATATTCATTTGTTGAATTGTAAATCTCGTCAATAACTACTGAATAAGAATAAAGAAACTCATCTTACAAACAGAGAAGAAAAAGGTAGTGAACTGTTTCATTACCTAAGTAAATTATCGCTTCGCATATCACTACATATTATAAAACAAAGTCGTCCGCCGCGTCTGTCTGTCCGTCCGTATGTTCGCGATAACTCAAAAACTACTGAACGATTTGTAATGCGACCTTGACCAATATATAGAGAGATTATATAGATTGAGTAATTCACGAGGAAGGTTTAGGTATATAATTTATTTTGTGTAATTTGGTTGAAATATAACAATAATTATTGGAATTATTGGTAAAAGTCAAGCCGCTTAGGAGCTTGCATCGAAAACGCTGCCTAATTCTTTTGAGATATAAAAAGTGTGCGTTGGCATATACCTATCTTTTAAGGATAGTTGACTATACCCATCTATATTCTAAAAACATGTTCATATAAAAGGAGGTAATTGGAAGGTTATTTAGACAGATACAGTATTAATCCTTACGAAATTGAATACATTAGTTACATACACATAAGTATATAATTTTTATTGTCAGGGCAGGACAACATCCGCCGGGCCTACTAGTTTATATATAAATTGTACGATCTATTGCCAATTTTTTATTTCACAAATGGTAAAGCAAATTTTACTTACGATCCGTGAAAAATATACATAAACAGAGCTGATGGAAGTGTGGAAACAACTCTGCTATTTTGTACTGAGCAACTTGTTATTTTTGTAAAGTTAAGAAACAACTTTGTGCGGGTTCATGTTCAAACTCGTAAATTAATGTATGTATAAGAAAGGTTATGGCCCAGCTGCCTTTGTACCCAAAATTTAAGGATCAGTATTTAAAATCACGTTAATATCTAACATAAATATATAGTATTTAACAATGTTTTGGTGTTTATTAAAAAAACATATCACTAAATATTAGGCTTACACATGAAATTGGCGTTTTGTCCGTTTGCGAATTTTTGAATCGTAACGTGTTAGTTTCACTATTCTAATATATATATGTTTATTATACTAATTTATATGTATGCATTCAACCCATAATATAATATATATTTATAGGACTTATTTTTAATTGTAAAACGTGTGAACAGGAAACTGGTAACTAGAAATAGAGTTGGTTCGTTGTTTTCTTTAATAATTGTTGATAATTCGTGGCGTGGGGATTAACTAAATTCGTTTAATTGTATTTTACTGTATTTTTGGATAAAACTACATTTAGTATGATAGTGATACCTTAGTTACCGGGTATAAAGCGGTCATAAATTCAGTGTAAACGGCATCGACGTTGAGACAGAAGAATACATATTTTTTTTTTTTTTTTTTTTTCGAACTGACCTACACTGTTGACCCGGAGGCCGCTACAGATTTACCGGACTACTAAGGGGAGCGCTTAAGGCACTCACCCGATTTGTATAGACGACTAGCACAAGGGCGCACGGCACACCTCGGCTTGGGCTGTCGTCGAATACCCGAATCTGACTAGCTAAGCTAAACTAAGCTAAACCTATCCGTATCATACCTGTATGAGTTCGTGAAATATACATGGTTACCAAGCATGTATGTTTCACGATTCCCGTACATGTATTTTGTATCTGACTATCTGTGTTCTAAACTATTTCAGTTCGAAAGGGCAAAAAAACAAACAAAAATAGCCCACCACTATGTGTACCTACGAGTGTGTGTGTGCACGTATGTGGGGTGATCGGTGTTGTGTTGTAAAGTCGAGTGTTTGATTAACAGTGTCACTGTGTCCGCGCGAGCAACATGCTCGAGGGCTCCTTTCCGGAGGATCGTACCTCGGCTTGAGCAGCTGCCGAGGGGGGCCTAGGTATGTGTGCTGGAGCAAAATTCACAGCCAAACCGCGGCGGCGTGATCTGTGATTACGCGGGCGTGGGCGCGCACACGCTTTATTTCGAGGAACGGAAGGGTAATCTGTGTTAGCTACCGTTATTTTATCGGGAGGATCGGAAAAAATATGTCGCGGACGTCTTTTATAACGCGGCGCGTTCGGTACGGCATCGTAAGTTACCGCGGATACCACTAACGGACTGGGATGATTCTTTGCATTCTCAAAATAATTACTAGTGAGGGTCTTAACGTACGCCCAGACAGACGGCATTTCCAGGTCCTTGTGGAGGTCGACTCCCCGGACGTACCAAGGGGCACCGACCGCCCTACGAAGAAATCGGTTCTGCAGTACTTGCAATCTCTTGAAGAGATTTTCTGACATGTGTGCGAAAACGGGACAGCTATATGTCAGAATGGGTCGGATACACATTTTGTACAGCGTGAGCTTGTGTCTGAGGGACATCTTGCTCTTGGAACAAACTAAGGGATGTAAGCGGCCCAAGACCATGGCGGCCTTGTTTCGCACTCTCTTGACGTGGGATCTAAAAGTGAGACGCCTATCAAGGGAAACTCCGAGATACTTGACCTCGGAGGCCCAGGGAATCGCTACCTTATAGAGTTTAAGGGGCTTGAGTTTACACGGCCGCTGGATGGGATCGAAAAAGACAGCGGCACTCTTATCGGGATTGACTTCTATTCGCCATTGACGGTACCATTCGCCGAGAACGCGAACGGCCCGTTTCATGCGATTCCTAAGTACAGTCGGCCGCCAGCCGGAAGCGTAGATCACTGTGTCATCAGCATAACAACCTAGCTCGATCCCCGGGGACCGAGGTAGGTCACTGATGAACAGGTTGAAGAGTGAGGGCGCAAGTATGGACCCCTGGGGTACACCTGAGCGTATCGGGTGGGGTGGGGACAGTTCACCTTCCACTCTAAAGCGGAAAGTCCTATCTGATAGAAAATCGCGAATTATATGAGCTAAAATATCGGGAACGCGAGACTGAATGAGTTTATGAACGAGCCCGGCGTGCCAGACCTTGTCGAAGGCCTTGGCGACGTCGAAGAAGACTGCTATTGTGCGTTTCGGTTTAGGCTTCTTCGGATTTACATCCGGATTGGGATCTTCGTTCCAATTGCCGAAGATGTACTCCGTGAGGCGGTGTACCTGATGTGTGCAAGAGTGTTTGGCACGAAAACCAAACTGCTCAGGTGGTAACAGATTTAATTGGGATATGGAGGCTTGGAGACGGTTCAGAAGGAGCCGCTCATATAGCTTGCCTAACGTATCGAGGAGGCTGATCGGCCGATAGCTATCGGGAAGCGTAGCTATCTTGCCGGGTTTGTGAATGCCTATTACTACGGCCTTTTTCCAGACGGCTGGAAAGTAGCCCTGGGACATGGCCGCATTGAAGATGCAGACCAGAAGAGCTATGATGAGGTCAGGAAGGAGCTTCAGTACCTCGTTCCTGATCCCATCAGGACCTGGGGATTTCCTATTTTTAAGACGCTTGATGGCGGCCGACACTTCATCGAAAGTGACCGGGGTTAGGGTATCCGCGGGCGGGGACGCGAGTGCATGTTCCACCGAGGATTCGATCGATCCAATATGGATAGGGTCAGTGTTATCAGTGTTAGGCGAACACTGTTTCTCTAAACTATTCGCGAGACATTCGGCTTTATCTACACTATCGAACGCGGGAGGCAACCCAGGACCTCTGTCAAGGGGGGGCATAGGAGTGCTAATATCTGACTTTAATTTTCGCGCTATATTCCAGTACGCCACGTGGGACGGGGAGATATCCTCCAAAAGCCTGTCCCACCTGTCGCCCCGGATCTCCTGTATTCTAGATCTTACGAGTCTCCGTAACGAACGTAAACGAACGCGGTTTGCCTCGGTCGGGTAGGCGTCGTGAGCACGAGTCGCGGCGTTCTTTTCCGTGATCAACGCCCTCACGTCGTCCGGGAGTATAAAACGGCGATCGTTCGCCGCTTGTACCTCTTTCGAGGTCTCCCTTACGGCGGTCTGAAGGTAGTCGACCAGGGAATCGATAGCCAGATCCACGTCGGCTCTAGACACCAACACGTCCGGAATCCTATCTAAACTAGCCGATGAGAGATTCTCACTAAGATAGACGCGAAGCGAAGGATAATCAGCCACTCTAACCGACAGAGGACTGGTATCGGAAGGCGAACCTAATTGCAACACCACCGGGCGGTGATCTGAGTCAAGTTCGTGTACGACTTGTATGAGTCGTACCTGAAGCCTGACATTCTTAAGTAGAGCTACATCTAGCACTGTCGGACGACAGTTGTCCTGAAAGTGAGTGGGTTCCGGCGGGGCTATGACGTCAAAATCGAGAACGTCACCTAGCCTATCGAGTCTCATCCCGTTTCGAGAAGTACTCGGACTATTCCAGATAACGTTCCCGCTGTTGAGGTCCCCGGCTACTATGACCGATTCTCCTAAATTGAACAAAGCTTGGAGGTCGGACCCCAGAAGCTCTTTGGACGGCGGAAGATACGCGGAAACTAAAATAATTGACGGATGACCGGTCATCCCTAGTTTACACACTGACACTTCCATGTTGGACAGAGCGGGCGGGTCAACCGGCATGCAATAAAGCGATCTTTTATAATAAATCAGGGTGCCACCCCCGCGAGTGACCCTGTCGTTCCTGACTATACAGTAATTCGCGATCGCGGGACTGCGCGCTTTAGGTTTTAATAACGTTTCCTGTACGAGGAGAACGTCTATCTGCCGTTCGCGTAAGAAAGAAGCTACTAAGTCGCGTTGAGGTAAGAGATTCCTAGCATTAAAGAACGAGAGGGATAGACCGCGCGGTTTTATTCTATTCATAGCCGCGAATGCTATATCTATTTTCCGTGAGAAGCACGGGCTAGGCGCTGTACAGTAGCAGCCACGTTAGGAAATTGAGTGATCGCGTTCAGCAAGCCCAAATCCTGGTTGGAGTTCACTACGGCGTTAAAGGCGATGATCTCCTGCAGATCATGGTAGATGAGGATCTCTGTGAGCCAGGAGAGTCCGGGCAAATTAAAAGAGAAGGCGGGACTGGCTTGCGCCGGAGCGGGAGCGCTCTTCGGGGGCTGCGCCTGAGGCCTGGCGGCCTGAGGCTGAGGTCTGGGTGCCCAGGGGGCCACGGGGGCCCGTCCAGGCAGGGGAGCGCGCGGCACAGAAGGTGCCTCACGCGGTTTGGGAACGGCTACTACCGGACGAGAAGCGCCCGGCAGGCGCGGGAAAGTCTCCACGGACATGAGAGGTGGAGGCGGAGGGCGGGCGGCGGCGGCAGACGCCCTGGGCGCTTGCCTCGCCTGACGAGGGCGTTGTGTTCGCGGGGCGCGGGGACAGCCGCGATAGTTCGCGGGATGGCCCGCGTTACCGCAAAGCACGCAGCTGGGAGGATCTAGGGAGGCTGGAGTGCGGGAGCACTCCCGAGTGGAGTGATCACCCAAGCACTTCACGCACCTGGGACGCAGGTGACAGTTCCGTGCCGAGTGACCGTAACCCTGGCAGTTGTGACACTGCGAGGGCGCATTGGACTTGCGCGGTGGCTCGACGGTGACGCCCGTGAGACCGCAGACCGACTTAAGGTCGAAGATGGCCTTGCCCTCCTTTGTGCGGTCAAGAATGACCAACACCAAGTTGAACTTGGCCTTTGTGCGCGGGTGGTACATACGGTGTACCTCCCTGACGGGGAAATTGAGCTCCTTAAGGGAGTCTTCGACGTCCTCGATCGACACCTCGACCGGGACGCGACGGAGGACTGCACGGAGGAGACGCTCCTCCTCTAGGGCGTGGGTGAAATATTGGAGCTTGGCTTCCCTGAGAAAGGAAGTCAGCGCGCGGTGATCGCCTGTGGTAGGCACCTTGACTTGGATGCCCGCCGGGATGTTGAGGGCGGACGTATAATAGATATTCCTCGCCTTAAGGGCGGAGGAAATAGCCACCCAAGACGACTTGTCTTGGATGGTGACGGGGGGCGGGGGGCGGGGCTTCCTCGCCTCAGCTGCGGAACTCGCAGCCTCGGCTTGAGTAGGAGCGGGAGCGCTACGGCCGGAGGGAGCGGGGGCGTGCGGGACGGAGGGGGCACGCGCACCGGAGGGAACAGAGCCGTGCGGGGCGGAGGGGGCAGATTTGCGCCAGGAGACGCAGCTGTCTCCCTGCCTTGGCTCCGTACGGACGGAGGCAGGGGGGGTTGTAACTACAGGGGAGCGGGGGGGGCCGGCCGGCCGGCGGTATGACACGACTTGAAAGCCGTCATCTGAGGCTGCCGCGGGAATCGACGGGTCGACATCCATGTCGGAGTCTGGAAGGGACTGCACGAGGCTCCCGAGGTTCTGGGGAGTGGGGTCGGGGGAGAGTGGCGACTCTAACGAGGTGAGGGCGGGGGCGGCAGGAGCTTTCTCCTTCCGCGACCTGGGCTTGGTTTTCCTGAGCTTTGCGACCGGGGAGCGCGAACGACCCGAGTCGTTTTCTGAGCCGTCCTCGCACTCCGAGTGCGAGGGAGAGGACGTCGCGGAAGCGCACGCGGATTTCCTATTGGGGTCCTTTAGAACGTCCCTAACGAATTCGCGATGTACCTCCGGAACGCGGATACTAAAATATTCGAGAATACTGTCAACCGTCCACGAGTTTGACGAAGCTATCTTGGCTAAAACCGCGAGGGGCGGGGGGCCACGAAACAACCTCCCTGCCTGAGGGGCAGGGGGGCGCGCCAAATCGAAAACTACGGGACTATCCCGAGTCCGGACCAAAAGAGCTGTGGGCAAAGTGCAATGCCGCACAGAAAGAACCTACGAAGCCTAGGGGGAGGTCCCTAACACTTCTTTCTTCTCTTCTATCTTGAGATGCTCTGCACGAGGATTTTTGCAGACACGACGCGCACCGAAAGGTGCGGTTTATACACCGAAGTGTAAGACACTCAGCGTACCAGGTGACGCGCGCTGAGTGTACGTTCTGAAAAGAACGTATCGACCAACAAGTCGGCCGATCGATCGACAAACTGTATACGCGCTAACTACTACACAGCTAACTAATGAAGACGCCGATATCAGCGCTCCACCGCAAACCGGGATCTGTAAGAAGCAGAGTTATTATTGAAAAGGACTTACAGTTATCTCGCTCGCACGAAAATCGGTCGATCCTGACAGAGCAGCGTTAGGCACGTGCGTACTCTAGCGCGGCTCAATCGGGACCCTCAGAAGAATACATATTAGATGGACTGATTTTTATAGAAGGTATTTTGCTCGTCTTGAATCATCTCTACAGTCATTTCTTGTGACAAAAAATGGATTCTTTATGATGATCGGAAACTCTCACCATGAAATAACTGACACTGGTCAGTTTCTTTATATCATATACTGCTTCAAGACAACGACTTCACGACAGACGGTCACTAAATTAGAGGAACTGTGCTTTGGAATGTATCCGATATCTACCACGCTACCCGTAACTTGCTCTATCAGTTTACTACTTTTATCGGAATTTGGACAATTTCTTGTAAGAAAATAATTCAATTCCGATGAGGCAGTCCATACCGCCTTCAAAGATTTTATTAATTCTCGTTCTCACAATTTTTTCAGTAATGGAATCTACGAACTACCTAAAAAATGGCGAAAGTATATGGACAATATATACATACTTGGGTTAATTAAAAAAAAAAAATTTTCTGGTTTTACTTTTTAACATATCTAAGGACCTAATATTAATAATCCCTAACACTTGATTTGATGATAACAGATGATATATCTGTTAATGATGTTATTCTTAGCGGAAATCTACTCGTACAAGACCTTAAATGAAATTAACAAAATACCGCTCTTTCGACCAAATGAATAGAGATTAAACGTGTTTCTAAATATCGTAGGACTTATCATAGAGTCTTTGTACATAAATGTATTATATACAAAATGTTAACGTAATTTTATAGAACGCGTCTAATCACAATGCGTTAAAGAACCACAAATAGCAGAAGAATATCACAACGGACAGCGGAACCCTCAAATTAAGTTAATTGTAATGGGAAAGTGCGAGGAACTTCGCAATAAAAGAAAAATATTTTCATTCCCTTTTATTAAAGCGGAACATTTATTTAGCCATTCTATATTAGATTCTAGTGTTTACGTTTTCTTTTACTTTATTTAATACGTTAAATGTTTTCTGTTTTTATTTACCACTTTATTTAACGTTAGCAGGCCCGGCGGATGTTGTCCTGCCCTGATAATAAGAAATATATACTTATGTCCATCAAATGGTTAAGGTAACTAATGTATTTAATTTGATAAGAATTAATACTGTATCCGTCTAAATAGCACCCAATTACCTCATTTTGTGTGACCATTTTTTAGAAGATAGGTGCGTATAGTAAGCTACCCTTAAAAGATGAGGTATATTTCACTATGTATTGTTTTGTTTTATCTTAAAAGAATTAGACAGCGTTGTCGATCAAAATTTTCCCAGGTGGCTTGACTTTTTCCAACATTTCCAACAACTATCGTTATATTTCAGTTTACACAAAACCTTGACAAATTATATACCTAAACCTTCCTCATGTATCACTTTATATATTGGTGAAGACCGCATTACAGTCCGTTCAGTAGTTATTGAGTTTATCGTGAACAAAAAGACAGACAGACAGACGCAACGGACGACTGTTTTTTTGATTATGAGGTGATGATATCGACGGTGGAAAGACTAAAAAATAACCCCTTCCATCGTCGATATGATAACTTGTATTTAGTAAGTAAAATATATATTTCTAACAGTTTGCTGTTATTTTAAAGCACACACATGTACGCTGCCTATTTACCAAAATTTATCATTATAAGAAAACTGCGTTTATTTGCTGTAAGCGGTTTCAATTCCAATAAAGCATGGTAAATACTATAACAACAATATATAAATATGATTACGCTGTGAAACATATTTTATCCTGTAGAAAATGAAATGGATACTCTCATGCAAACTATCGGTGAGTTGAGGTGACAAGTAAAGTTCACCTTCACGGTGAGAGTAGAACTCTGTTGAGGCTGTGACATTTCAATATAACTACAACGTGAAAATGCCATTTTGAGAGTAAAGCTCTTTGCATGTTCGTTTAATATGCGAACCGCAAATAAATGGAATACTGTCTCATCCAAGTGGTCTTCAAAAGAAGAGCAAATCAGTTTATACTGAGCGGATTATTACATGTCCTTGGCCCCATTTTCACTTTATACACAATATAAAAAAACAGACCTTCTATAATATTCAGTATTTAGAGAAATTAATTAATATACTATTTAGTCTTCATAGAAAACATAGTGAGAATATATTATATTGCATGCCAAATGTAAAAAGAGTGTACCACAACAGTTAGATAAAGTTTTAAGGCAAAAGGATGCCTTTTTTAGCTTTTGATTTCATTTTATTTTTTAGCTTAGAAAATTTTCACAACGCAAATTGGGAATTTAATAAAATATACGCCTTTTGTATTTGGAACATGACGTTAATTGTCATCGTGATATAGCGTAAACTTTCAACTTTTCAACTTAACAACTAGATTTCAAAACTGTTGTATAAAAATGTAAAATATGATAGAAATCTCCTCTTCTATAATTTTGTAAGAAGAATTCAATACGTAACTGACCAAAAAATAATATATATTTTTTACACTTTTCAACTTAACACTGTAAATGAATAATTATAAAAGAATTCATTAGTTATACGCGTAAAATAATCATATGTCAATGATATAATTAACGCAAATCATTCAGATGGTGTTTCTCTTCCAAAAGCAGTTTGTTAACTCTATTTTTGGAAACGAACAATTGGCTGAAACTCAATTAGTATAATCTAATTAAGCGCACAAAGCGGCACGCGGACTGTTGGAAATAAAAGGAAAATATTATCATTCGGTTCGAAGAGCCTCTACAAGATTGTCACGGAGTGTTAATAGGCTATTCTGAATCATTTTTACGGTTTATTCAACGGGTTCGGGCATTTTTATTTCACTTCGTTAGCGGTGAGATCTCAACCGTGGATTTATTCGATTTTTTTTTACTCCATTACGGTTGTCAAAAGCGCCTAAAGAATTGTTTTAATGAAAACATCAGATGTACGTTATCTCATTAGATTTTTTAAATTATGTTTAAAAGGAATTATTTATAATACATTTTCTCACCATTTTAGAAACATACATTTAGCCTATGAAACGGTTTTTGTATCATAAACTTAAAGTTGCGTTGCAATAAACTGTGTTTTTATTCTAATTTAAATCAAATTAAACCACTATTAAAAACGTGTTACTTATTTATTACATTTACACACCATTTAATTAGTTTTACAAATACAGCGGGTCGGATCTACGTCTAAGCATTCAACTGAATATGTCAAGTTGGTTGAAAGTTTCTAGATACTACACAAGGATGAAATAACCAAATGCGTAAAAATATCATATGATGATGGTCGAATAGTACTCAAATTCCAAAATATTCAAATTCAAATTCAAACCTGCGGACATCGGAATGATATTCGAGCGGTCGGACCATTCGACACCCACGAATTTATGTGTTTTATGTCTAAAGGCAGTACCTACATGTCATTCTATATTAGATGCTTTAGATACAAAGTTGGGAGATTAATTATTGCACTATGCCATTATTCACTTCACATCAATATTCAATAATGCTTCGTAGCTATGTCGTTCAGCCAAATAAACAAATAAAGATATGATAATCAATTACTTATGAGTATTATATCTTTTTATACAATTAACGACAATGTATAAAATACAACCTTGTTTGGAATGCATCATTATTCTAGAAAAGTCGATAACTTTAGAAATCTTCAGGCAAAGTTATTATGGACATTGATCAGATACTATAGATACAGTTTAGGTATTATATAGAATGCTGACTATAAATTAGGCAATGTATTAACAGAAAGAGAAAGTCATATCAATTACTTATTTCACCTCATTATCGTATCTATTTCATGTTATACTCTCCTTACCTTTTATGTATTATATTGCTAATGAAGAAATATCATGATTTATTTTGAGCATTACCACGAATCTTCTTGAAAAAAGCTTACTGGCAATAGGGTTGCCCGCTTTTATTTAAAATAATAACGTATCTTATTTTGTAATATGTAAAAAATTAATTATTTTGACAGAAATAAAAGTATTGTTCAAATTGATATACCCTTAAAAATATTAGTATGCGCTTTTAGCACATCCTAACATTTGTTTAAAATTTTGAAAGTTTTAAAGCAAAAAAATAATTTAATAAATAACTCGTTATTATTACATTTATCATTCTATTCCTCTCTTCTCGGCATTTCAGGGTCATTACCGAAAAATTTCTTTCGGTGAAAGTCAAAGTGACGAAAATAGAGATTAAATACTAGTTATTTTTTTTTACTATATGGGAAAGTACTTACTTTAAACCAATTTCTCAAATAACTTATACTCATATCAATAAAATGTGAATATTAGTGATAGTTGTATTATTAATTTCTGGTAATTACTTTTCAATTCTTATTAACTTTATACTGATTCATAGCCAAAGTACTTATGTTTTATTTTTGTTCTTATTCGTTTTATAGAAATACAATATAGTTACAGCATAAGTACTGATAAATAGTAGTTCAATATTCATTGTTGACATCAGTGCATAGACAAGAAATAAAGTATTTTCGCATATTGAAAGTATGAAGTATGTTTATCAGAAATAAGATAGGATGAATTCAGTAGTCCGGTGAATCTGTAGAGATCAAATTGCTAATAGGGTGGTATGTCATTTCGAAAAAAATAATTAAAATGATAGGATGAATTACTATAAAGTATGGCTGACAACCCTTTTTTTTTTTTTTAATGTGGGAAGAAATCCTTCATTGGACACCCACAGCCCTGGGGAGCTGTGGGGTGTCAGACTCTTACTGACTAAAAAAACCCACAAGATACCGTCTGCCGCGCTATGGAGTGGCACGGGATCGAACAAGCAAGCACCATGCCACCCTGGCGACAAGGCCCAGCGCGAACGCCCTGACCGCGACGACAGCCCGGTCAAGCTGCCTACCGTATGGTTGACAACCCTAACTGGCACTTACCGGGCGCTCTGACGATATAACTTAAGTCAGTCGACTTGATCCAACTTGACTGACCGTGATCAACGTTATCTAATTCTACCGTGATTCAATAGCGACATAACAGATGAAGTTAGATTGCTCTTGCGTTAAAAATAGTGCAAACAAACCGTGTCTAATTAAGAGATACCGAAAATATAGTAGGTAATTTTGGCGATCTGTAGGCCGGAGGTTTCACGTAGTTTGCTGACGAAGGAGTGGAAGAAGAACAGGGTAGGTTTCACCAACTAGTTTTAATTCGATTCAAGTTACACTCTTTATTTACATTTTTACAGATCATAAGTTTCGTTTATAGGTAGATGCACGAGGTTCATGCGCGACTGTCCTGGGTTGCGACAGATGTAAGCGGGGTGAGGTAGAACGTCATTTTCGCTTCTTCACTACATCACCCGCCCTCGCTAACATCTGAGTACCTCGTCTACGCCAACGTCTGGTCCTCCGTAAGATGGTTGCACACTAAATTATTGTACTATAGCGTCAATTTTAGCATCGAGACAAGAGCTTAACAAACTGTCAAAGTAGAACATAGTATGTCTGTATCTCTCTATTGACAACAAATTTCTCGACATTAAAATGTAAGCCTATATTGTAACACCTGTTACAAACAGGTGTACGTTATAGATATAGTTTAAGTGACAACTGAAGTGCTATTTTAAACATTGTACAGTATACGTTAATCCCAGTATATAATGTTCGGAACGCATTACATTTTTTTTTTCGAAATTACTACACTGTTAACCTGGCAACGCCTTCTCTGTTTCACTGGATTACTAAGAGGAGTACTTATGGCACTCAACCAATTTATTTCAGCGCAAGGGCGTCGACTTGAACTGTCACCGAGTTTCCCGATCTAACAAAGGTAATCTAAGCTAAGCCTTAAGCTAACTAAGCTAAGCGACCGCATATACTGCATTTCATACATTACTTGAATTATTTACCGGATAATAGAATACCAGATTACATACATTACTGGTGACATATATAATACAAAAACTAAATACTAAACACCGTTAAAATAATAAACTTAACTACATAAATCAAGACTATGGAGCCACAACGAATGTCGTGTCGCATGCCATTAACCATTTACCTCACACCTATAGACTAAAAATAACAACCTCCGTTAAAAGAAAAGCCATAAATATAAACAAGTCAAATAATTTAACTTCAAGAAGGTAAACGTTTAATTAGTTGTTATATCGCGGTCTATATTCAAAACATTGACTTGTCGTCATAAAAAACATACATTCGTCAGTTTTGTTTTCGTCAGTGATCTATTTTACGATTGTTTCAAAACCTAATAAATTGGATCATTTACAAAACATTAAAAAAAACATTACTAACATTAATTCTACGTAAATGAAAAAGTTCGTAATTTAAAACACGACTTATTTCCACTTACAAGTAGAATATACGTTATACTTTACTTTAACACAAAAATAAATGTTTTCACGTCAGTCACACATACATTCTAGCTTTCATAATAAAATTTTGTATTTTATTTACTCGCTATAATAAGTAATCGAATAAATGATAATCAGACATATCTAAATCGACTACTTACAGTTCAGAAATTCACAAACGGCAGTCACTTTGTGTCCTTATGTAAATAGTTTGTTCGGACACAGCGTTGAAGAACGTAGGTTCGGATCCAAGCAACTGAGTCGGAGCTTTCGGTGAAGGAAAACATGGTGATGAAACCATAGCATGGTGGTAGGACTTTTTCTAAGTCCATCTGGTTAGCTACCACCCTCAAGTTGAATATCTGTCGCCAAGCACCTGTTGGTGTCATCTGGCAGCTGCACTTGAAAGCCAGTCTACCTCTAGGTTAAGCATGATTTACCACACGTCACTTACATCATCATTTAACATCAGATGAGATTGTGGTCAAACGCTTACCTATAAAGTATAAAAAAAAAGTTGTTAATTTTACTTGTCTTCAAAAATGTATCCTGCGTTACTTACTTCTTTCCCAGGGATTGCAATTTGGCTGAATTTATGTGATTCTTTTTTAATTGTAGCACCACGAAGTGATTGCTCTATACCTGATGTTTTCAGCACAGTACAATCCAAAAACAACGACGACCACCGAGAAACAACTAGTCCATCGCCAGTCAGCGCCCTCATGTCGACCTGCGTAAATGTCTCTTCACGTTATACGCTGAAGGAGTCCATGTCGTTGGAAGGAGGGAACACACTGGCCGTTAGATTGTTCTATAACTTCACTGTACGGCAAAGATAAGACGTTGCGCACTTTTTAGTTCGTGCCCAGATAGATAGTTACCATAAAACTGTGGCTCCGCAGGCCAGCGCGCACTCCGGCTGAAACGGATTGATTGGAAAATAACAAAGGGCATTTCTTAATTCTTCTTAATTTCTTAAATCAAAGTAATGCTCTGATAAAAATCACTTTTGAATTGTGAATTTGAACGTGAACGTAGAAACACACGTTCTCACAACGCAACATTGCTTAGATTTATGAGCCGAAGAAATTACAAACCCTATTCTCTACATCCAGTTATATTAACGTTTGGAAGATAAGTATATAGCATTATCTAAATGCTGTAATATCCGGCACCACGTACTAGGCAATATCCGCTCACACATCTGTCAACGCTTAAATTTGCTTGCTGTATTTCATTTATTTACCTATTTGATACAGATGGAAATTATACTATTTAATAACAGGAAATAACAGCCTATAAGCATATTCGTAAGAAAGAAAGAAGAATGAAAATACATTTTTTGTAGCAAAGTCACGGACAATACAATAGTGTAAAAAAATTTAAGTTACAAAGATGTGTATACTTAACCTAAAATAAATAAAGAATATTAAATGTTGTAAGATATTAAATTATGCCATGATATTGCTACAATGGCGGACAATTCAGCATGAGCTGGTTGCCACTATAGCAGGTAACTCCAACGCAGATAGACGCTAGAAAGATCATTGATTAAAATAAAAAAAGGACATGTATTACACAAAGAGTGTAGCTGAAAGCTAATGTAGCGATTATTATAGTTTGAAACCGAAAATTCAATCAAAAAGGTTCTCAGCCATTTTTATATTAGTCTGTTAGATTAATCTCATCTCACATAAAAGAATATATCATAATCTAATATGGACAGTAGAAAGGTTAATTGGCTACGAGTCTTCGGCGGTCTTTGCACATCCATATGAGTCTATATCAAATTAGTAAATTATATTTTATTTGTCGAACGTCGAACATGAAGTAAACCAAACAATCGTAACATGAGCTGAGCAAATGAACTGCATGCATCCCACTGGCAGAGCAATAAATTCTGCGGTACAGTATTAAAACATTGGCAGCCATCGAAAATTGTAATTTCGTCCACAATATCAATCATTCATTAAAAATTTTACATATATATTCATATATCCAACCCATGCAATCAGATTTAAGAGGCATGTAATATCGTTTTTGAGATATAATTTTTAATATTAATTTTTGGTTTATGCTTCTAAGTGAAATGCGAATGTGGGTTTGTTTGTTTATTACTCTTTCACCCCTTAACTACTGAACCGACGACCATAAAACTTAGCCAACCCGTCGTCAAAAGTATGGGTATATACTAGGGTCATTCTAATGAAGCGTATAGACGCAGAATCTACAAAAAATGTCTTAAGGTCCTTTTTCGCATTTTCGTGAGATTTGGACTCCCGTCACAACCAGTCACCAATAACGGGCTTCCATTCCTGTCTTTAGATTTTGAAAAATATTGAAAAAAGCTATTTACTGGCTGTACAGAAATGTGAAAATATAACCAAAGCGCCTTGTAAGTTTTTATTTAAATATCACAACGTTGAACATGCGACGACCGGCGTCTCGCCGACCGTGGCGCTCTTGGGTCACCGTTACTGACTACGCGGGCGCCTTGATGCGCTACGACCGGACGTCGCCACAGTCGTACGTATCGCTCAACAAAAAAATAAGGAAGGTCAGGACCGAAGCATCAAGATATGTGGTCCTGTGCTCGCTAGAGGTAATACAGATAGTAACAGTAAATAGTTTGAAGGAAAGGCTATACAAAAATCGGAACCGGTATCATATAAAGTTGATATAGGCAACGTCTTACAATGGCGTAGTCATCAAAACTAAGTAATTACGGTAAAACCCACAATTAGATATTCTCTATGGTGCCAAAAATTATAATTAGAAAACACTGACAAGTCATTAAATTAAGACAGCGGTGCCGATGAGACACATGAAGAGATAGCGGGGGAGGGGTTCGGCGGAATACCTCACAAAGCAGCCTATTATAAGTCCCAATTCAATGCAACACCGTGCGTTCTCTGACGCCTCGACCGCAGGACGCGGTAGCTCGCGAGATGTGCGTGATAGACTTAAAAAAAATACTAATAACAATTACTAAATAAATATGTGTCGAGACCAAATGAGGCATTAAACTGGAACTGGAACTGGACTGGACGATTTCTGTTAAAATGTATTTAAAATGGTAAATAACAAATTGTATATAGAAATTGTTTTGTAGAAGTGGTCAATAAGGCTTTTTACAAATGTATTAGCAAAATCTCTAGTCAAAGACAATTAATTTTCATTTTTACTAAAACAAAAACACAAACACAAAATAGGTGTGGCGAACAGAGTAACACCGATCTGATCAAACACTCGTCTACAACATAACACCGATCACCCCACACACGTGCACACACACTCACTCGTAGGTACACATAGTGGTGGGCTATTTTTGTTTGTTTTTTTTTTGCCCTTTCGAACTGAAATAGTTTAGAACACAGATAGACAGATACAAAATACATGTACGGGATCGTGAAACATACATGCTTGGTAACCATGTATTCTTCACGAACCCATACAGGTATGATACGGATAGGCTTAGCTTAGTTTAGCTTAGCTAGTTAGATTCGGGTTTTCGACGACAGCCCAAGCCGAGGCGTGCCGTGCGCCCTTGTGCTAGTCGTCTATATAAAATCGGGTGAGTGCCTTAAGCTCTCCCCTTAGTAGTCCGGTGAAACTGTGAAAGCAATATTGCTGGCAGTGTAGGTCAGTTCGAAAAAAAAAAAAAAAGGATAGGTGTGATATTTTGTCTTCAACTGTTGGTCCCAGCAAAGCTCTGGTGTAAAGGAGAAATAGCAAGCTAAGTGAATATTATAATTTATTTATCATCTTTATTAGACTATTTTAGTTATGGAATAATTGTTTAAAATTTACATACGTTTAAATTAATATATATTAGCCAATTAATTTGGTCATGTATGATATTTATTATTTTATATTTTAAAGTAAATAAAATAAGTACTTATAAGATTAGTTATTTTAAATCAATAATAAATTACTCTAATTTTATAATTTGTGTATTATTTTATGTACATAATGATTTGTTATTTCGCGTATATTTTAGGAGTAAGTTACGCAAATAAATACAAGGGATATAAAACTTTAATGGGGTCTCTGCTATTGTACACAATTTTATTGTAAAGGCGTAAACTTTTAACCATTTAAAGTTTTAAAAAAATATTTTAGTTATTGGAAATTTGATGGGGAAAATACGAGGTACATGCGTATATACATATATGTATGTAGGTACTTTTTATTATGTAATAAGTCAGTCTGATTCACACCTAGTTGTTTTACAGTTGTTCCACCTTTCATCCATGTAAAGTACTGCTCCCGAGAGATAGGACAAATCAAATTATCGCAAGCAAAGCCTCGGATAAAAGAAAGTTATCATTAATTTTATAGACGAATAAAAAATAACAATTTTTAAATAAATAATTTAATTCTTTAAAAGATTAATATTACCTGTAATAATGAGTAAAATAACAAACAAACAACGGTCAATAAATATATTTACATATAATGTTTATAGTAAACAAATGTAGAAATATTCTATCGTTATACACCGACAGGAATAAATATCACATTCTGTCAACACTAAGCCTATATGAGCCACGTCACCCGTTTACAGTTATCATTTATACTCATGAGGGAATAGCAATATCATTTCGTACCCAAATACCGTATAAATGTTCCTGTAAAGGTCACGACATTTACACCCCACATTTACATAAAATATTATACTTGAAGAACCCATGGCACTGTAGCGTTTAAGGTTTTAGAAGTTGAACAATTTGTTTCATTCGTTCTATCTGTCATAGTACTTGAATGCCGTTTTTATATCTGTAAAATATTTCAAGTTAATTAAGATTATTATTGTTAAGCTACAAACGTAACTAAGAAAGTGACGTAAACATAAAAAAATGTATTTTTGTGATTTTAAATTGTCTGTCAGTTCATTTATTTTTCAGCGTCTACGTATCGTACGTATCTCATACTCTTTTCAAAATATTTATAAATCTATCTTTTTTTTTTTCAATATAATTCCTTTATGAAATCCTAACTAACATTATAAATGTTAACGTGAGTCTGTTTGTTTGTTACGCTTCCACGCCTTAACTGCTCGACCTATTATCAAAAATGTTGGCATGTATGTTGATACGAGACCAGGAAATTTGTTTATCCCGAAAAAGAGTACCGTTACTGAGAGGTAGCCCGAATTTTCATTAACGCAAGAGGGAGCGAAAGCTTTCTCTTTTTGTATTTAGTAGGAAGCAAAGCGCCTTATTGAAAAACTAGAAACGGAGCATTGTTCTATTCGCAGGTTATTCACAGTGTTCTTCTGACTATTATTAATCTATCACAGTATTTTATAGTAGTACGATAAAGTGGTTGTAAAAGGTTGTAGATGAAGTCGTGGTCGTCTGCTGGTTTAACCGGTGGAATATCAATCCGATGTCGGCATGTACCAACGGATTTTTCAAAAATCACATCCTTTTTTTCTATATATATTATAGGGGGCAAACAAACAGGTGGGTCACCTGATGGTAAGTGATACATTTACTAATTAACTTGGTAACACTATCCGCTGACGGTGAAGGCAAACATGGTGAAGAAACCTGAACCTGAGAAACGTTCATGTAGTAGCACCGTATGTGGTAGACTATAGAACTCTGCATTTCTCAGAGTTTTGAAATCGCCAATACGTCGTCGGCTGGCGTGGTGATTATGCCCATACCTTCGTTCGGGAAGAGACCTATGGCCCTGCAGTCGTTCTCTTACAGGTTGACGATGACAATGGCGACGGTAAAGTGCCTACTGTGCCTGAACGTAAGTACAGTACAGTCCAAAAACCAAGGCGACCAGCAAGAGATCGGAGATTCATCACCGACCAAGTCATGCCGGCGTTTAACCTTCTCGGTCATTGGGTATACCTTTGTAATAAAGGTAAAATAAAATAAAGTAAAAAAAAACACTATAATAAGTTTATATGTGGTTAGTATATACACAGACTGATACCAAAACCTGACACCCTTTATATATTGTATGGTGGTCGCGATAAAATCGCACAAAATTTCAACTTCTTTTTTTTTTCGAACTGTCTACACTGTTGACCTGGCAAGGCCTCCACAGTTTCACCGGACTAAGAATTTCAAGTTCCTAACACCCAATAATCGTACTTTAGTAAAGCAGTTAATTTTACTAACAAGAAGCATTTCTATCATTTCATTACAATCACGGTTCTGAAACAGGGAAACTTAATAAAACTAAATAAATACTAACTAGAAATAAAAACAACTCAATCAGTAAGTTCATCACCACTTTACATGTAACATCCAAATTATGTTCTTATATCTTATACGATCTTATCTCGTACGCTGTTGTTGTGCGCATACCACGCAAAAGCTACTGGGTAGTCTTTAGTCAAACTTTTCAGTTCTACTTTTTATATCCTTGGTCCTTATCTAAATAAAACAACTACTATTTTTATAAGCACTATATAAGACTAAAGAAATTTTGTAAACAAAGTATATTGTGGCTATGATTTTTTTCCGTGTTTTCGTCTGTGTATAAAGTATATTATAAAGAAATTAAAAAATGCAGACAAAGTCGCAGGTATCAACTAGCCTTAATAATAATGATAATATTATTTACCTATCCATTTTGAACCATCTCCCTGTTAATAGAAAGTTTAAACTACGACATAATCATGTTTAGCCAAATTTACGAACAAACGAGTGCGTTGTACTTATTTAGCATACATATCGACATTCGTCAAATATATAACCTAACTTAAGCTAAGTTCTTAGCCACTCGTTACCTACAGTACAGTATAGCTAGCTATCTACATAATCACCTTCGATCTCTAAAACTGAGAGGGTAGGGAGCCCAAGTCAGACGGCCCTTCATAACCGAGGTGCCGATATTACGTAGGTAAGGGGGTGTAAATTAGGGTCCCAAATAGCTCTTTATAGAGATTGCCTGTCCGTTTCTGGACCAAGTCACGTAATAATATTGTGGTCTACCTAATCGTTGATATTCCTTTGTATTGATGTGGCATTTAAATTCGAAGCTTATATTTTTGTATCACATATTTCTATTTAAAAATATATTTTATCAAGTAATATCATTTTAAATCTGCATATAAGTAAAAATCCATTATCGTATCTTACTACATATATAAGCGCATAACTTGAATTATTTCTTATATGAAATCTCCATATAAAAACGTGAGTGAATAAGTGAGACAGAAGAGAGTAGCAACATCTTTAATGTATTGGCAGAACTGACAAATGGAAATTCAGTTACCATTTTATGTTATTACATGGTCACACAGTTAACAAGGGCAGTTTTGGGCACATTTTCTTAGTTATTATACCCGTGCGAAGCCGGGGCAGGTAGTTAGTCAATAATAAAGAAGATTTTCACTCCGGAAAAACAAGATTTATGTAGAAGATAACAAAATCCTTTCCCGATAAACGAACATAATATAACTTTAAGCATAACTAGTCCCATTAAAAAAACCCAATCTAAACTAATTATGTATTTCATAAAAAATATTTTCAATAACCTAATCTTAACTAATTATATATTCCATAACAATTATTTTCAATATACATATAATACGTGTAATTAAAATAATCGTCCATAATAAAGACTACGTAACTTTTCTTCACAAGTTAATATGGAAATATTATTATCTGCATTGGATCATGAAGAATGAAGAATAGAGGGATATAAAGAACAAAATACAACTATTACTGTTATACCGAAGACGTGTTCGTAGCCTTGGTGTAGGGGAAATGAAATAAAAACTGTTATGAAGCATATTGCGTGTAATGTGTAACCCTTGACAATGATAGTTACGTTTAAAGTGCGTTACAATTTCAAATTAGCTCGTTCGGAAATCACTTGTGGCGCACTGTTATTGGTTCGCGTGAACAATTACCATTTCTTTTCGTGGTCATACTAAAACCTGGCAATATCTACTACACACTAAACATAAATAAAAATCGATTGTAAAACAGAGGAGGATTTCATTGTTTTGTCTCTACCTTTTATAGATAAATACTACTAATTATTCCTACCCATAACTCCAGAAGAGATTTTTGAAAGAAAAATCAAGTGTTATTTTTTGTTGTCGTGAAAATTATGACAGATATAATTTAGATTATTTACTGTAGAACTGCGAACGACATCGACAGACGACAGTTATTTGGTATTTTTTTCTATTTCAAATTTATGTCAATGTGTCTGAATTATTGCAACTATACTGTAATTGCAATTGCTTACAAAAATATTAGGTAACATTTCAGTACTTACATACTTATAGTTAACCAAATATTTTACTTTCATTAATATATTAACCTTGAAGTTTATAAAACAATGAAATAATAATAATAATCGATACCAACGATTTTTCTATCGATTTACAATTAAATAATCCTATAGTATGCTTCAGTTCACATATTCAACGCATTTACCAAGAGGACTTCACTTCACTCTGTAAATAACGCTATGAAAATGGAAATGCTGCAAAAATATTTTTTCTTGGTATTTCCTCTTGTTTATAGTTTTACACTAAACAATAAATAAGTTTGTTTCTTACAAAATAAAAATGTTATATACGAGTTATGTCGTGTATGTTCAAATTATTAAATTATATTGTAAAATAAGTTGTTCTAAAATAACTTTTTTTAGGCTTAAACACTTTAAAATGAACTTAACGTTAGTTTTTCTTAGAAAAGAGCAAATATGCAGATTCGTGTATATTGTTAATGAATAAAATTTAATGCTTAGAACGGAGATAAAAGAACTTAAAAAATCTGCATATTTACTTTCAGATCTTTGTATGTATATCTATAAAGACATGTATACAAGTAAAAAACATCTTAGTATTAAGTTTAATCTTACATACTCAAGACTACAATAAATGAATTTAACGTTTGGAACAGGATGACATTTTTCTGGGTTTAATTAATCTGTGGGTTAAATTCCATAATTCTTATATCTAAGCGCCATCTGTAAGTAATATTTGGAAACATATTTTTATAACGTCTCCCAATATTGTGACTTGATGCGAAGATGCAATACAACGACATATATCAATGATTTAGTTCCTAGTAAATATGATAGATGGTAGTGCTAGTCATAAACTGTTTTTTTGAATAATTTTACCTTTGAAACATAATTCACAACATTACTTTTAACGAAAATATTTACTTAGATTTATGTACCTAAACTACGTAAATATTTATATATATGTATGGACTATCAGTTGTCTTCAGATAATAAGGAGTTATTACATAAATTACAAAAAAATATATTAGAAATGTAAACGTGATTATGGTATTCATAATTTAAATAGTGTATCCGGTCCATGCCAATGCGACAGTAAGTTGAGTCGTGTAATCGTTGTACAATGGAAATAGCATTACTGTTTATACATTACATTAATTAAATAATAACATTATGGTCGAATGATTATATTTCATAAACAAGATTCGTTACATTCATGAGGTGAGTACCAACTAGTATCTAAATACCTACGCACAGGTCCGTCAGGTAATGATTTAGAATATGTCTAGGCCAACAACTTTTTTTAACTAAACAACCTAACGTTCATTCATACATACACACTAGGAGTTTCAAAATGCATTAGAATTAAAGTGTTAAATGAACTCGTATTTTAAACTTGCCATCAGAAAAATTACTGCTATTAATTAGATACCCGATAATTATCAAATGAATTAGATGTAATTATAAACTCTGTTAAATAAGCTTATTTAAATGCTACCATTATGTATAGACACATATACCGTTCTACTATACAGTAGCATAACGGCTATTATCCAGTTGTCTCAAATGAAATAGAAAGTTCTATTAAATTAAAAAAAAAACTTATTAAACTTTTAGTCTACCGTTATATCATACGTCTAAGTACGAAGACGTTGCCTGAAGGCACCATTACAGCTTACAAGTGAACGCAGTAGTTCAAAGCGACCGTGAATGACATATAAGAGAGAAAACGAAGTAAGTACACTCGACACCAATCTGCGATGCGAACCCCTGATTTGACCCATGGTCTTATAAGGAATCCGTCCGTTACTTATTCCCCATCGATTAGGGTTATCACAGAACTCTAGTCAGAGCGAATTTATTTCACTCGAACATATTTTACCGAATTTAAAAAGGTGGAGGTTCTCAACTCAGTTGAATTTTTAAAATATTTTTTACCTTAGAACTTCTTCATTTGTAAACTGGATACGGAAAACGATTTTTTACTCGAAAGGCGATACTTTCCAATGGGTCCTATTTTACGTAGGCTCCTAAAATATACCAGGAGGACTACTTCAAAATCGAATACGTTTATTACAATCCAAGACTAGGTAGGTAACTAAATATGGGCAAAAATATTATAATGACTTTTTTTAAATAGATTTTTTTAAGTCGGTTTTATTTTATTTTTCAATTATTATAATATAATTTGATAATAATAACTCTTATAAATAGCCCCACCAATGGACTATTTGAAACAATTAATGTCGGGCACCCCACACTTTTTTTAATGAAATTAATTATTTTGTAGGAAAGTTAGTACTTATTTATATTACTTTTCATAACGTACTTTAACGCGGGATGTTTTTTTAATACATTCATGTATGATATTAAATAACGTTATTCTGTTTCTGATTTTGGAATGTTCAACTGTAATTCTATGAATTCAATACATACAAAATGTAATTAATTTAATGTTAAGATAAAGTAAACAAGTCAAAAAATGAAAGATCAGCTTCTGAGCTCTGTTTGTTTAAACACACGGAGACGTGCAAATATGACGAATAGAATAGCCAGTGTAATTCAGTAATCAGGGTAATATTATCTATACATACATATAATAAAAATGAAGTGTCTTTATGTAATATTAAAATATCTACTTTTTACTGATTGGATATGAACGAATACACGATACTGATAACAAAAACACAATTTTTAAATTTTTTGTCTGTCTGTCTGTTTGTTCCGGGTAATATCCGAAGCGGTTAGATAGTAAAAATTACAGCGGGTGACATAAGCTACTTTATTTTAGACTAGCTGTCATCCGTGGCTTCGTCTGTAGAACTATCTCCAAAACGATTGGACCTATTTTCATGAAACTTTCACTGACAAATAGCTAACGTTATAAAAAGTAATTAAAGCTTTTTTTTATTTTGGACTAGCTTTTACCCATGGCTTTGTTTGCAGTACTATCTCCAAAACATTTGAACCATTTTTCACGGAACTTTCACTAACAGATAGCTGATCTTATAAGAAGTAATTTACAATTATAAAAAAAAAAACGCATGCGGAGCCTGCAGGCAACAGCTACTCGATAATAAAAATAACTAGTGGTCTTTCAATAGTTAAATATAGACCAAAATAAAAGGTATTTTTTTTTGTAGAATAGTATCGTAATCTCTCGTGCAGATAGTGAAATATTTGTTATAAAAGTTTGGCCGGTGGAATATCAATCCGATATCCGCAGATTCGAACTCCGGATGTACCAACGAATTTTTCGGAATTAGCGCACATTTACTAATTTAAATTGCTACCACTATCGGCTGATGGTGAAGGAAAACTTCGTGAGGAAACATTAACCTGAGAAATGTTCTTGTAGTACCACCATATCTGGAAAAAATATAGAACTGAGGATTTCTCAGTGTTTCAAATCGCTAATACGTCGTGTGCTGGCGTGATGATTATACCCATACCTTCCTTCGCGAAAAGGCTTATGGCCCTGCAGTGGGTCTCTTACAGGCTGATGATGATGAAGGAAAATACAATTTAACCCAATATTCTCAAGCCATAAAACTACTATTTAAAAACTAGCTACTTAAAAAATCGGTTGATAAACAGAGGGGAAAAATGTAGTGAACTGTTTTATATTCGTCTCTTTATATATACCTAGAATAGGTGACAACCCTATGAATTCATCGTCTAATCTCAGTAAACGGTGCAGCGGCAAGTCTAAGTTATCATCACAAAGTCGCGGCCGAATCCGCTCACATCTACTATCGGACACATAAATAGGTCCATTACTGTTGGTAAGGCACCGGCTTTTTGAAGTATAGTGACTCATTCATTCTTTGTCTAACTGTAATCATAACTGATTTTTTGTTTCACCTTATAATCGCTGGCCGGAAATCTAAATAAAAAAATAAATATTGATATATGTGTAGCTACATAAACTTCAACACTGTTTGATCGACCAATCTTGAATAAATGTTTTTAATGTTATTTATTTTATTATAACTTATCACTAGGTAGCGCAAGGCTTTATTTTATTGCTATTTAGTTTTACATTGTAATTTAATGTCACGTAATGTAATTAAGCGATTGCTAGTTATTTAGATAAACCTAAAACGAAATTTCAAAAATATCGAAGCTCATCGACGATAATGTATTTCTGACTATTATATAATAATTGTGGAAAACAACTTTTGCTTAAGTTACTTTTCCAATGAAGCCCGAATTTATTCAGAGTAAAATAATCATATAACATTTTTTATATAGAGATGACACGAAAGTACCACTACTGTCGAACTCATTTTACGTTCACACTTCTTCTAGTATGCAGACTTTAACACTTTACAAAACAGGTTTAATTACAGCTCTACTTAAATTAGACGTAATTTTTTTGGATTCTATTTTTTTCTTTAGATGAGCGCTCAACCGAGCGTTTACATTTTTGATAACAGTAACTTATTTTATCATGCAAAATTGCCGCACCTTATACAATAATTAATTTACAGATAATTAAGAGGTTTTTTTTTCTAAAAATAACTATACAAAATCTGTATCCAAGCTTGCTCTATCAAGTACTGTCATTTTCAAACATTAATATTAAATTTTATAGGAAAATCTAGTTTTAGTTTAAAATCTGCAATGAATATTATATTTATTTAATCAAAAATGAATAGCGTCAAACAAACGACTTCCATGTTACGCAACAAATAATTACACTAAATGACAACAAAACGTGACCCGGAGCGTGGCGTCTGCAATTTGTTAATGTCAGCGTACCTCAGTTCTGGGCCATTGAACGGGTCAGTTAGCCTCGCATCAGGAATTATGTCAACCCGCTTTTAGGTCGTACTGATCGATCAAACGAACTAACTATATTGGTATTTAGGTAATACAGAGATCTTTAACTGGTTACATTTATTTATACCAACTTAAAAACCAATATTAGTTAAATGTTACATTAAAGAGTCATGTTGAACTTACATAATTTGGATATAGTTTCACATATGATTTATCATAAGTTATTTTTATTTAATACTAGCTGACCCGGCGAACTTCGTACCGCCTAACAGTCGATTCTTTAATTATTTTTTTATTACATATTCTGCTATTCGGGACGCTATATAATGTTAAATGTTACCATCATATATCCATCATATTGACATTAATATTTATACGATACTGACGTCACTCAATTGTTTTGCCTTCCCGGAACCTCTCCACTAACACTTCAACCTTTATGATATGGTATTAAAGTTCAAATTGACTTTTAAGTATTATTACGAATCATTTGTATGGGAGTATAGAAAAGTGTCGTTTTAAGACTTTTCTAGGTATTTTTTTAATTTTTCTCTCCGTAAGATCCATCCTTGTACTTCAAGGAATATTCTAAAAAAAGAATTAGCGAAATCGGTTCCGCTATTCTCGAGATTTGCGCTTAGCAACACATTCAGCGATTCATTTTTATATTATAGATTACCGTTTACGTACAATTTGATAAATCGATACTAATATTATAAATTGGAATGTGAGTTTGTTTGTAACTTTAACTGAGTTGACACTTTACACCTAGTTCAGCTTAGTTGTCAGATCCGATTTACATATTTGAGTTCCTGAAGTACATATGTATCTCATGAATTCTTATATGTATGAATAGTTTGCTTAGTTTAGCCTAGTCAGATTCGCGATCCGAGGCAACAGTTCAAGCCTAGGCGTGCCGTGCACCCTTGAACTGGTTGCCAATTTAAATCGGACGAGTGCCTTAAGTGTACCCCTTAGTCCCGGTGAAGCTGTAAATACCTGTTAGGCCAAAAGCGTAGTTCGTTCGAAAAAAAAAGTTTGTTACCCTTTCACACGTTTATCATCATGAAATGCTGCATCGACGTTGTCAGAGATACAGAAAAGGTCATAGGGTACCTTTTATACAGAAAGAGAGTAATGTTCCTATGGAATAAGTTAATTTTACATTATCGCGAACGAAGCCGCGAGCAAAAGCTAGTACGCTATAAAGTACAACCCACAAGACCACAACCTTATATAGCTAAATAACATTTCGTTTTAAATTAATTCATAGTTTAATATCACTAAACTTGCATAACATTATCTGAATATAAATTATGAATAAGCAAGTGTCTCTTTTGCTATTTTAGTAGTTTCAAGTACATCCAGACCATTCAACACTCATCTACCGATTATTTGCTTGGCGTGATGGAGGTCTCTGAGACCTTGAGAATGCATAGTAAAGATATCATTGAAGTATCTACTTGGTTGAATATTTTGTTTTAATTCACAAAAAAAACATGTTAATTGTACCTATATTTACAAAATTATATGTAGTATATAAATTAATTGAATAAGAAAAGGTAGATAAAGTTCACGAAAATGTAGTTGTAAAGAAAGTTTATAAAATACTTGAATATTTAAGGTAAAGCATGATTGGTTAAGGAACAAAAATATATTATAGCTTTTTCTCGGTAAAACGAATATCAAATCTACTCATTAAATACATTTCTATAAATTGTATATCTACATATATCTATAGCCAAGTATTTAAATATAATTAACGAAAACTGTAAACCTATGATGGCGCTAAACATAAGGAAGAGTATTTCTCATCAAAATCGTATTTAACTAAACAATTTTATTAGTAACAAAAATTATTATGGTAAGTAATATTCCAATTAGTTAATAGCCACCTCGCCTTACATAAACTTAATTAGAAGGTCAACGTTGATAATTAAAATTGACTGCTGGCACAAATTCAATATTGCAATGTTAATAAAAGTACCCTAATATTTATGCAAAATTTAATATAATTTTCTATTATGCTTGTTAAAACTCTTAAGACTGATTAATAAGGGATAATGCACAGTTGAAATCGGTGTGTTTAACGTATAAAATTTTGCACAGGGTGTCCTGTAGACAACCAAACAAATGGTTGTCGTTCAGCGGTTACAATTCTACCATATATATTTTTTTTAAGATTCAATATTAACCTTTTTTACATTTTGTTGCATTTCGTTCGCTGCGAGCCTGCAGCAATTATGCATTGATAACACTAGAGCTCGCCAATTATTAAAAAAAAATAAAACAAAAGAAAATCTGTTCCGTTGGCAAATAGTAGAGAACAATGTACTGAATTGTTTTATCTACTCCTATTTATCTTCTATCTGTATATACATAAATACGTTACAGGTCTGCCGTTGCACGCACATCACGTTAAAACTATTCGATATCTTTTCATTTAATTTAAAGTTGTGATAGTTAAAAAAAGCTACGGCTTTTTTAAGCAATACGCATACAAAGCTGCAGAATTGGCCCGCAATTTTCGCGTAACGGTTTGGAAATTCAGTGATGTGTTTTCTTGCCGGGGCTAAATGGAGCAAACGGTATGGGTTGTTAGTCTTTTTATCTCTGTACATAAAATATACTGTTAAGATAATAATCGATGAAGACAAAGTCGCGTGTATCAGCTAGTTTATATGTAGATATTGTTAAAATTGATTGATAGACAAGGCACAGTTTAAGCCGATCGATATAGAAACATGGCATTTTGAACAGGAGATTCTTGTCTAACGAAGGTGAGTACTAAGACATTTAAAAATTCGAATATATTAGGAGATTGAACAGTTGGAGTTGCAAACTATTAAAAATAAGATCATTCTTCACGTATTGCTAAAAGAAACTCCCATCGGGAGCACGACTAGTACTATATAAATCATATAATATATGTATAATATAAAAATATTTGAATTATGTTCGTAGATACAAATCGTTTTGTAAAGAATATGTTTTTCTATAGTCTATTGTTTATAATAATTAGCAAAAAGAAAAATGTTTTATTCTCATTGATTGAAATTTAGTTCTAATATTAGTAGGATAGTGGATTTGTAAATACTAAGTTCCTTATTATAGGTATGTTCCCATAAAATCACTGGAAAATTGAAAATTTATCTTGAAAATTTGTGTTCGAGGTATGGCAACTGGCAAGGCTAAATGATAAGCGGCACCAAGCAAATGTATTACTTTTTATCACATTTTTTGTCTTAAATGCACAACGTGAATAAGTCTAGTATAAATCTACTTTTAATATCGTTTACTATCTAGTATTCTAAAAATTCTAAATATATTCAATGAAAAAAAAATCAAAGCCAATTAACTCTCTACCGCAAACAATGATCAGCTGTTTATATCGATTCAAACGAACGATTGAAAAGATTAGCAAAAAGATTTGAAGGTCGTCGTAGCTGTTAACATTATATGAAGCCTATGCAAATGACAGAGGGCAAATAGTGGGCGTTAATGACTCAATAGTCACAAGTGGGTGGGCCAAATGACTCGAAGGCTTGGTCATCAGCCGTTCACTCTTTACGTTCAAAACTAGATATATATTTACAGTTAACCTTACATAACATCACTTAATAGGGGTTGTCCGAACTGGCAGTGAAGGTGAAAGGTTCTATTGCAAATTTATATATCAATTTTTTTTTGTTTTGAATGTGAACAACAATTACAGAGCCAATAAACACCTAGGGCGGAATTCTTATATAAACTCCTTGAGCAAAAAAAAGACACCTAAGGAAATTTACGTTCTTTTAGGTTCTAAGGTCGATTTTAGTTCATGAAAATGAATTTTATTTTATTTTTTTCTAACTGACCTACGCTGGTGACACCTTTGGTGGCTTCACAGCTTCACTTAACTACTAAGGGGAGCGCTTAAGCTACTCAAACGATTAACGAATTTAATTATTTGAATTGGTCTACATACTTATAAACGTGTACAAAGCCGATGTACACGTCTAAACAATGAGAAGTGGTCAGCAATAACTACAAGATTTTTTTTAGTTCTTTTAATTAAATAAACTTACATATATAGAAACCTAATAACTAGTGTTACCTCTTCAAATCAAGGCTTGAACTCTTCTGCATGCATGCTTTACAAAATATTTTAATAACATTTTCAGGAATATGTTTTCACTCTTCTGCAATGAATATTTTTAACTCCCTGATGTTTTGTGCGACAGATTGTACTGATTTTGACCGTCTCTAGAACATTCCAGACATGATCAATGGAATTGAGTACAGGACTTCACTACATTAATAATAATATAGACACATTACATAACATAGATATATTATAATTGCAAACTATTAAATCAACGTGCTTATTAAGCCGTTACACGTAGTAATGATATTATAAAAGGTTTATGATCATTCTTAATGTTTCTGATCTAAAATTACAAGTTAAAATCGTTAAATTCCATATACTCGTATAACCGCCACTTCGAAGGCCGTCACGATATTCAATCTATTACAGTAGAACGTGTCCCATGATGTCACCTTTTGAATTCATTTATCCATTGTCAAATACAATTCTTCGAACACTCTATGACGTCTCACACCTTACTTAGAAGTATAATGCTTTCATTCATAGCATAGGAACTCGCAAATCAATGTACCGTAATATTAACTTAATAAACCTGGCCTGTTTAAAAAATCTAAATGTCATGTAAAAATGAGGTATTCTCGGAACAAACACCTCTTTCGTTTTTTGTTTATTCAACGATTTAAGCGAGGTGCGCTATAGCATTTTGATAATACATTATCACCACGGAAGCAATAGTAGATATACAGAACAAAAGTTAACATTTCATACAGTATATGAAGCGTTGTTTTTTGTTATTCTCCATTCGTTCAATTATAACCTTCATACAGGATTACAGAAGTAATGAATGATATAGTGCCTTCCTATACTGTTGCTATATAAAATTCTAAAATTATTTATTAAAAAAATACACTTTAAATATATAAATATGTCAATTCATCATCATCGGCCTGTAAGAAATTCACTGTAGAGCCATAGGCCTCTTCTTGAAGTTAGGTATGTGCAGTATCATCACGCAAGCCTACAACATATTGGCGATTTCAAACTCCTAATAATTTACTTCCTAATACGTCAATTAGGTTGATTTACACTGTCATTACTTTAAAAGGTAATGTTAATTATTCACAATGCTTGGTTAGTTCAATGAATAAGCTACTTTTCTTAACAAACCTCGATAAAGTAACATTGTTGTTGTTATTATTATACCTCATATTACTTGAAAGTGTCTGACCTTAATAATATAACTCTATATAAGTGTAATTTTATAAGATTTAAAATTGAGCAAAGCAACAACATTTGAAAAAAAAAATGTTAAGTAATTTTTTAATGCAATTATCCGTTACATTATTGATTAATACTTGTGTATTTGTACCCTTGTGTAGTATATTAAATAATTCATTAATATAAGGTGGGTGCAACATGGAAGGCCACTATAACAAACAAATTATTATTATATCCTGTATTTTTACCTACTGGTTAAATGAAGGAAATATATTATTAAGTAACACTTTGTTTTAGTATGTAACTTATTAAAATTATTTTTATTGCAGAATTATTGTTTATTAAATTTAAGTTTTATTAAACTCTTCTATTGGTGCAGTTACTTTTTTTTTTAAACTGACTACACTGTTGACCTGACAAGGCCTCTACAGTTTCACCGGACTACGGTGCCTTTTCCATATGGTGCCACTTGTACTTTTGTTCCTACTGGCAAGATTCCCCTAATTGAAATTTATAACGTATGGCCTTAAAATAATCATGGCCGGTACAACACAACCTGCAGCATTAACGAATATCGCGATGGGGTGTTCTCAATGTGCTCCGGAGCTACACGATCAACCCTGGTTTTCTCCTTTTCAGTCAAAACTAGATTTTGCTTGTAAACCGTGATACGACACCCCTTCTCATCCAAGTTATGTAAGCGTTCTAGATGTGTAACAATGTCCAGCTCTTAACAGAGTTTCTTTACTTCTTTAAGATGGTGTTTCACGATGGGCTTATTCTTTTTTTGTGCTCTAACTGGGATAATTACTTGATGTTTTCTTTTCGGAATTGACGAGTCTCGTCTAATTTTGAGCCATTTACGTCCAACAATTTTTGTTGATAGATGAAAAGAGTACTTGATTTTAAACCTCTCACAGAATAAAAACGCTTGCTTTTGGATAAATTTTGGAGTAAGCGGTGTACCCACTTTGGCAAAAAGTTTAATTCGCTGCGCTAAATATTTTTCTAACTACGTTATGAAAACATTAGTCTTTCCTATAATCTTCATAGTTTTACTAGTTAGAAAATGGTTTTTAAGGATTCGTCTTGGAATATTGAATTTTAACCCTGCTGCATTCGTACTGAGTTGATTTATTTATACTACTTCCATGGCACTTCTTAAACTCTCTTCGTCGAATTCTACCTCCTTTTCTAGCTTTTGATCCTGACATTTTTGAAATCTGGAACTCTACACATAAATTTAACCATCTATTCAATAACCAACAAATACTTGTTACTGAGGTTTTTAGAATAAAACCTCCTAAAAGTGAAACTAGTGGTAGATGTTATATTAGACACTATATATAGATGTCAGTACAAGTAAAATCTGTATTTTAATTGGCATAGAAAAAGAAAGACATGACGCAGTTACCGAATGACAAATATTTATATTAAATTGTATTGTATTCTCAACATACGTATGTAAAGATAGAAAACATAGGCATAATTTTATACGTATGTTTCATCGAGTTTTAAAATAAAATTATTGGAGACATGTTTATATGTAGTAATATTACGAACTTATACATAATATGTAAAAACGAAATATTAATATTTTCGTGATCTCTAGACGTTCCTACTACTAAAGCCCTTGTGCACTAACAACGTCAGCAGTCAATTGTTTAATCGGCCTTACAAGGAACCATTGGCTTTTCAAGGAACACTAAAATTAATATAAAGTAATACTTTTTTTCTTTAGTAACATTGAGAATCCTTATATGTTAGTTAAGAGTAAAAATTAAGGTAATAATAGTTGATTTACCAAAAAAAAATGAAGTTTTGCTGTGGACGCATATTATAATTTTAACGTGGACGATTAAAGTCAACAAAGCGAAGAACTGCACATACAAAATAGCTGTACGAGCGAGTCACTGCCGCGTCTGTGTAATTGAGTTCGATGAATGTTAGTGTGAATAAAAGAAATTTGTCATTCCATGCCAATAAGTACCACATGTGAATAATTGGCCTTACGAAGAACATGACATTCTATGGTTCACACACCTTAGATTAGATTAGATAGAATTTTTATCGTATGTAATATTTTAAAGAAAAGCCATTAAAACCCTATACCTTTACTTAATTTAATATTAAATCCTTTCGTGACTACGCAATATTATGAAGTAATTGTTTTAAAGTAAACAAACCGACGTCCTAAACGGAATACGTTGTTTTATAAGATTAAGATAACGCTCCTGACGTGAAAACTCAACTATGTTACGAGTACGTACTCATAGCTTATACAGTAGGATCTATATGCTTTACGACATCCGGCTGTTAAGTCAACGGACGCGGTGTTCCAAAATTAGTTAGTACGAATGCTAAACACGCACTGCCACTGATGCCGGTGAGATAATAATTATACGCGTCTGTAATTTCGCACAACTTTTAGTTTGTCGGATTATATTTACCTGGAAACGTGATCGTTTTTGGCAACGTTATTACTCAGACCGAACACAATAGTAATAATAATGCCAGTTTTTAAGATCCCCAGTATTGCCGAGGGAAGGTATAATCACCCCGCCGGCCCGTGGCATCGTGATGTATCGGCGATTTTAAGCACCAATAATTCCACAGTTCTATATATTCCACAAATGGCAACCGTTGATAAATTTGACCTATTTAGACCCTCTGTTAACCTTCTTCGTCACGCTGACACATTTTTTGAGACCATACCCATCAATACTCCGTCACGAATTATACATCCCCCCGTACATGTACAAATATATATACGTAAAAAATTACATAAAAAAATATAATAAAAATAATTGAGACAAAAATTTACAGAATTGTTTGATAAATTGCGAACGTCATGTGTTCTTAAAGTTCCCTTGTCATATCTTGAAAAAGTAAGCAACAACCTTTCCCCCATGAGGGTGCCCGTATTTTATGAAACGGACACATATAGAAGTAAAACAAGAGTATTTCTCATGGTCTTTTCATACACCGTCAGTCGACAGTGTTGCCAAATTAAATTAGTAAATCTACAACTTAATAAATCACATCTGGATTTGAACCTGCAGACATCGAATCGATATTCTATAAATCAATCCACAAACCAACCACCATGATTGCCTAATACTGAAATTCTCGACACAAAAATGTTCAATATATACAAAATATACTGTAATTTTTGTACAGTAATATTTTTACAACGCAATATAAACTGAATGACTATTCAGTGAAGAAATTCGGAGTGAAATATTTTCATATATACGTACTTGTTACAACTTTACCCCGATAATCTCAGGGCTATCGTTAAAATAAATATTTACATTTTATAAAACGTATATTTATAGCGTATGATCGAATCGATTACGTAAATTCACAGTAACAATTACGTTTCCAGTATTTTATTCATAAAATGTATAACTATTTGATTTTAACAAATTCTTAAAGACAATATTTTACACTGTTAATTACATTACAATAAACTTCAACTTTAGTAGGAACTATAATGAAAAGCCATATTATATGATACTCAAAGAAAATAACCGTACGTTTTGTATAAAGTTGTTTGGGCTTCACATAAAAATAATAACGGTATAAATGTTAACAGCAGTCGCGGATGGATTAATTTAATCTTATTTTTATGATGCGTGGCGAGATGGCGCCAGAATCGGCCTTAGAGCTCGAGTGGTAAACGGCCCCCCTTCCTCTTTAAATAAAAAGAACCACCATCGGACTGAAAACTTATTTTCATTCAAAAATACAGGATTTTGTTAATATGTAAGTTACTTAAAATCGAGAAACTATTCTATACCAATTCTAAATTAAATATACTTGAAATTGAGATAAAAAATGGATATAACGATTTAAGTAAAATAAAACAACATTTAAAAGAACTATTGGCTATATGTTATCTTTCATATATAATCAATGTATCGGTGTTGGGGTACCTAGTTGAAATATTTTGCCCGTTCCTATGCACCCTTAAAGCCGGCACAGAGCGGTACCATAACAGATGGTACGCCACAGGTGTTTGAAAAAAAATACTGATTTCGAAACAATATTAAATAAGTAATAATCATACAAACGTTTTAGTATAATATTACCAAATGGGAATAACAAATAAAATTGACTATTCAACTGTTTCTTATTTAAATAAAAAGACACGTAATCACATTCAAAAATATGATTATATTGAAACATTAATTTTGAAGAGTTTTTGTATAATATGTATGCGTTTTCCACATGCAATTATAATCTGTAGTCGCCACCAACCGTTATTATTTTGAATATCCCTTAAAATTGCATAGAATATATTAGCTTTCTCTAACATGAGGAGAATATAAAACTTATTCTATTTTTATAATTAATAATAACACAACAAGAGATATCTTTTTTGTATATAGTGTTGGTATAAAATAAACTCAACCTTGCCGCTAACGCATACACCAAAACAAACAAATCATTTTATTTCCTCCCGTCTTTTATTTATATAACAAAATAGATTGTTATATACAATTATTTAACAGCTTATCAAAAATAAAGGTGTATGATGTACTTCTATAACTATAATAATATACTAAGCAAATGCCAATGAAATTCAATTGCAACTATTTGTGTAAAAGATTAAAAATACAGTAAGAAGTCATTCTTTTATATTCACATTATAAAAAAAAGCATTATTCAAATATAAACAAGAATCCCCGTATTCATATCACTGCATAGGATAGCGGGCAATTAACTACTTTCTAAGCGGTTAATATAATCAGAGTAATTTAGAATATTAGTTTTCTATTATGAACCAATAATATATTTAATTTACTATGAAATATTGCAAATAACTATGTTCTGTTATATTTTACAAAATGAATACACGGATTATATATATATATCAAAGTACAAACGCAAAAGCAAACCACTAAACAAAGACAAGTGGCATTAAAGCAGACAGTTCTAGAAATAAATTCTCGATCTGGCACTAAAACGGTCTCTATTACACACACTATGCGATTTTCTATACCCGGTTATTACATGGTATATAAATAATTTGTTAGCTTCGTTTGATTATGTATTATATATCTTTGTTTGTAGTGACTTAATTTATAATATATACAAATATATCTGTATAAAAAATGAATGTTGGTATATATATTACTATCCATACTTAATATGAGATGAATAAACTCCAACACTGATTGGTCAAACACCGTGAAAATTGGCAGACATCTACGCGTTTTTTTTTCACGGAAGCGGTTTTTCTTCTTTTTACTATAACGCACGATTTGGTGGCGTTAACATACATCAACTATAGTATAATTCAGCCGATCATAATGAAAATAGGTATGTATACATATTTAAGTATGAAGAATATGTAGACAATAATAATTACTTTGTTATAAATAAACTATGAACTATAACAAATTACATTAAATAAAAAAAGTAACAAATAATAACAGAAGCAATGTAGAGCTGCGGGCATAATACAATATACAAACGCAACGTACAAAGTACGTCATGGACTCGAAATGTAAAATGCATGAAGATAAAACAACCTGACATTACTCTGTCACCTGTCATAATAATGAAAGGGATAACAAAGTGTTTTCTAATAAGACAAATGTTACATAAGCGTTGGTAATGTTGTCAATAATTATATGACAATTACATGAGGTCGGACGTAACCGTGACAATTTAATATTATAAAATTGATTGACGCCGCGACCTCTGCCGTTCTCTTAACGTTTATTCGTGTGTGTCTCGTTAAAATTCCTGTAGGTGGTTATTTCGGTAACAATTTTGAATAATATATCGCTATTCAGCAACGAACGAGCGAAATTTAATGAAAGCTGCCCACCCACGACTATCAATCAAAAACAAACATAAAATAATCGTGAGAACTTAAACGAAAAAAATATTTTTTTACGATTCTATTACGCAATATGTGTATCGGTTGTCGAACGTGTATTCTGTCTATCATACACTATTTCGTGGAATTAATTTCGTTTTCTATTAAAATGAAAGGCGCTCTTGTAACTCTAATCGATATTTTAATTGAATCATCGCGGTTAAATTGTATGTAGCATAGAAATAGTTAGTATGTAACTGATTAATCATTTTCGCCAAACATCAACAACATAACTTTCGTAGTATTTACTTTCACGGACCGTACTGAATGAGATTGTTCGTTCGGGTAAGACTGTCCAGTGTTTTTCTGTGGGCGATACAGCCTCAGGCGTCACACGTGACGTATCGGTAATTATAGAAACTGGAAACCACCATACCGGTTTCTCACTTGTTAATTATTACTCTCACGCATTGTTCCTAAAGCGTCAAAGTAAATATTTTCACAAATGAAGACCGGTCGACGACACCTACCTATCCGTTCGATTATACTGTGCAAAAAAAAAAAAAGATAAATACACAGTATATTCAAATATCATTAAGTAAACGTTATGATTGATTATCCGAACTAATATTATAAATGCTCAAGTGAGTTTGTATGTTATGCTTTCACGTAACCGATCATTATCAAAATGTGCATAGACATTGCCAGAACTGCAGAAAGGAACATAGGGTTCTATTCATCCATAAAAAAAAAATTGTTCCCGTGACGAAGGCACATGCAAAATCTAGTTATTAATAAAATGGTGTTCATTTATAAATTGCATATTATTATAATCGTCTACATCTTTAAAATTTATTTATTTAAATAAAATATTCGTTATAAGGCCAAATATGATTACATGTACGAAAGTAAATATCTGTTAATTTCGTATGTCTTCTATTTTATTCGACAAATCATGACTTCTCTATAGTGTCTCCTTGCTAGTGACCTAGTCAAGTATCAATCAGTTGACCCTGGAAAGCGATACACCGAAGCATGCGACTATGGCGGAGTTTACACGTGGTGGTTCAATTGGATACAATTGTCATGTGCTACTATTCCAAGTAGTAGATTCAAAAATACCATAATAAATTTAAACGTATTCCAATAACCCAAGGATTAACTACTATTAAGTATATTATAGCGTAATAAAACTACAATAATGCAACCTCAAAAATATTACACCAGTCACAAAAACGAACAGATTCTGTTAGTTACGAGATCGTCATTTATGATGCGGAACAGTAAAACAATTGATCTGACCTTTATAACAGAACACTAGCGAGATCTTAACATTGCAACATATAAAGATATAGGTATACAATACTTTCAACGTGTCTCATTGGAAGGTGCAACTGTAATATCACAGTAATATGAATGTAATATAATGCGACCAATGGTCTAGAAATGCCACTCATTGATTGATATAAAACAGTGTAAAATGTTTACGATATTGAATTCGTTATTGTTTTAAAATGACTGTGTTTATAATGAAATACATACAATGCTACGCTGATTTAGTTCTTAAAATAACGTTGTATTATATATTAAGGAAGTAATTTAAAATACTTAAATTAAATAATCACAAGTCTTCACAAATATGGACGGTTATGAACGTCCAAGGTCATTGGTTTGGTTGAGAACATTTAAATTTGTAATTGTTTAATTAAGCTAGCGTTTCGAAAATTATTCTTATATATTTTTGATTACAAGTTAGAACCCTCTGAACAGAAAACTACTTAATAAAGAAGAATTAAGTGTAAAACAAACAAAACACTATAGTGGACAAATATTAAATTAAAACCAGCAACTCTACGCAGGCTAAATTTAAAAATCAAACCGTTTGTAAAAGTAAACACATCATAATGTGATTCCTAAAAGTGAGACGGATGTAACGCGAAAGGATCGTTCACCTATTTATCTTGAAACGTTGGATAGCACGATGCGTCAAGTAAGCGGCAAAGCGCCAAGAAATATGTTATGTTACGCACGAGATTACAAATAAAACCTTTATACAATTTTCATGGTACAAAATTAATAATAATAGCTATGTTTATATATTTGTAATATTCGTTGGTAACATTTTGATTTAGTTTAACTTCTGTTCGTAACTGAATGTTCCAGACTAAAATATTATGTATAAAAATAATTCATGAAACGTTTCACTCGATAATTATTATTCAAATGTAACTATGCAATTATTATGTAACGTATATCGTATAGTTGACGTACATTTTTTTAAAATAAAGGTAAGTATTTATTTCTAACCAAACCACACAACGCGAAACAAAATTGAAATCCGTTAGAAAATGGTTATTTAGTTTAATCACGTGTATAACACTCTTTTTATTAGTAGATTTTCGCCTATTTTTAACATTTTTTCTTATGTATTAGATGTCCTCTGTATTAGATAATTTAAAAAAAATCACGCTTTGCTCAGGTAAAATCCACGCGACAAATATTGTTTCCATTTATATATCCTTATTTACATCAATTGAATATGTTACTGGAAATTCACCTCCGTTATTGAAAAATAAACTATTACGTATTGAAATAAGCGATCCTCGTGACATCGTGATATACGTAGCGGAAACCACAAATTCGCAGAAGCGTCGCACTTGTAAATATTATTACTCAGAGTCCAGACCTCTCTTTAGTATGGTTAAATACAGGTCGCACCATGTCGTAAACATTCCAGGAATACCGCTACGCGTTGAGATATTGACAGGTTTTGACCGGCACATATAATATACGTGTACCCGAAAATATATTTTATCGCGCCCGAACTTCGTATTGAATATCTCGCTTTGCTAACAAAAATAATCAGACATTCGGCCTTGGTCGCCTCGAATAAATCTGGACATTCCAGGTCACTAAAATAATATTTATAGAAACAAACTTTCAAAATGAAACAATAGTGAGAAAATATTTTTCTAAAACTTTCTACAAACCAGGGTAAAGCGATAGAAATCTAAAAAAAAACTGGAAACTATGCATGTACAACTTGTCTTGTTTAATGGTCTTTTATGAGTATGACTACAGAATAATAAAAAAGTTGCCCCTTGTCTAAATTTGCAAATTTAACAAGTTCTCGGTAATAATCATTTTTTTTGCATTTTTTTATTGAATGCAAGCATATTTTATTGAATATCAGAAGTTAATTTATGTACGGTTTCTTCATTTATCACAGTTCATGTTAACCCAAAAGCCAATACTTAGAAGTTCTCGGGAACAAGAGTACATGATTAGACAATGAGGGATGTGTCGTATGTCGACACGTCGCGACCGACAAAGGAACGAGGTACGAGGTTATTTGTCACTCATACCTACACAATCGCATAAATGTCGCCGACGTGCATACAAATGAGATGAAGAAAGCTTTTACAGGATACTTGACTCGAAGGCACGATCGACACGTCTTTCCGACAATGTATTCGATGCTTCTTATTTTAATGCCCTCTTAACACATAATTCTAATACTGTAAAACGACGGCGAGGCGTATGAATTGATAGTAAATTTTATAAATAAATGTCAGAGATTTATGACTATGGCATACGTACAAACTCTATCTATCAAACGATTCCATATTACCTTACAGACGTAAACTTTGTTAATAGACTTAAATTAGACACTTATAAATCAAACACTTTTCATATTTTATCATTCTCTTTAGATACGGTCACCGAAACCATATATTCATTTAACGACATGTAATTACCTATTCTATTAATCAATGAATCGATGTAATGTAGCTAAAGTATCTATTTGGGCGATTAATAAAAATAATGGCTAAACTCGTTTGACATTTATACGCTCTGCTACTTCTCGTTCAGCTATGTAAATTCATGAAGTAATTTCCACATATCTATATGGTGGTACGGATGGCAAAGTCCGGACAGTTCTACCGGCAATGAGTCACCATCGTCTCGGGGTCAAGAGCACTTTGCGCGGTCTGACTATCTGATGAGCTTCGTGTATGTCGCAAATCAACACCTCATTCGTGTAAAACACGCGAACCAATTTTAAAATATAAATCATTCGGTTAATCGATTTTTGGATTTAACTTCAATAACATAGAATCAAAATTATAAATTTGCATACTGGGTGTCGAGTCGAGGTGAAACAAATCGTATATCGCACGTCAACCTTGCATAAGAGAAATTATATAGGTACTTGTAAAATCTCTAGGCACCAATCTCGAGTTAATTGAAACAGATAACCGAAGCAGTACGCAATGATTTTAGATAATAAATATTAAGGTTATGTTATGTTTCGTGGAGGGCACATTTATTATGGCTCTTTCTCACGATATTTAGTTAGAGTGGTATCCATATCAAGGTTCGTTAACGCCCACGCTTCCACTTTCATCTCGGGCCCACGGCCACACGTGACCAGCGGACGGGAACGTCATCCTTCACTTATTATTTTATGACCACTACAAACAGAGATCGAGAGCCCTCTCCATTCGCGACTAAGGAATGCTTGATGAGTGAAGCATCGATGAGGATTTGCATTTCTGTCATAGTCAACTGTCGTGTAAACTCAGTTCTATACAAATTTATCATATATAAAGAGTTTAACTTTTGAAATCGGTACTAAGCTAAGAAAATTATAGTGTCGGAAAGCGTCTTTTGTTGAAAATATTGGTATAATAAAAGTCTATTACTGTATGTAAATGTGCATACCTAATAATTGTTATTACTTTAACTTTGTTATACTTTAATTCTTATCTTCTATTTATTTTTCTATTATATAGTACTCTTTTTAATCCTGTCGCTCTTTTTTACCTAAAAAATCGTTTCAAGTTCTTATGTGATACGCATACTCGAGATTTAAGATCAACAGATAATATAACATTAGAAGTACCGGCTCATTCCACTAATTTTCGTGCAAAGTCCTACACAGTTCAGGCTGCCCAACTATGGAATGCCCTTCCTGTTTCTATGAGATTGATGCAGACGATGGGCATATTTAAAAACTCGGTCAAAAAGTACTATTTGTCAATTTAACATTTCGCTTTTGTGTATATATGTATAACTATACTTTGTAATGTTTAATATCTATGTATTATTAATATTATGTAGTCTATATATTGTATGTTATTGTATTACATATTTATATATGCATGTTACAATGTATATGCTGCTAATTATGTGGTATTTACTAGTTTTGTTTATTTGTACACCCTAAATACCCCCTATTCTACTCTATGGAACATATCCATCCAAAGGTTGCCTGTAAGAGATTGCTATTAGCAATAAAGCCGCCCTTTGTACTAATCACATAAGTGTAATGTTTTATAGTGTTTATTTGTAATGGTGTACAATAAAGATTAAATAAATAAATCTAAAACATTATTTAAATTAAAACTATAATAAAATATTCCAAAAATTGTTCTTTGAAATTCACTTTACAATACCCTCAGTCATCACGCTTACGGCACGTTACGTTCTGGTAATACGCGACATAAACAGAATTAACATAAATCGACCCTTTTTTTCATGTCCATTTCCATAAAAACCCAGAGATTAGATTCTACAAGTACTTTAGACAGCATTTAGTAGATAAAAAATATGCTAGCCAATTCAAGTATTTATTGACTTAGTTTCATATTTTTGGTGCGTAAAATTTTTCATTCGATGATTTTATAACTATGGAAAAAAATATAAAATAATCAGTTAAATCTTAGGCTTGAAGAACGTATCAATTCAAACGGTCTGTCAGTCGGCCACTAAACAAGCCTATGATGTTAAAAAAATCTGACGTAGTATGTATGAAGAATAGTGTCAAAATATTGTTTGACGTAATTCGAAAAGGTTTAATTCAAGAAATGTGTGCTTTGCTAAAATAATCCAATTCCTAAATGTAAACAGGGTTATTATCCAAAGGACCTCAGTGTCCGTAAGCGACTGAAATAAGTAATATATCCTATACATGCAATATTGTTCATGTTATTTAAAATAGTTTATTAGGGTTTATTACAGTTTATAATCTAGCAACTCAAGCTAGATTACCAATATTAACATAAAATGTGCCGAACAAAACTAAAAATTAATGTTCTTAAAGGACATTTAGTCCTGTGACTAATTTTGTTCTAAATATAAGGCTTTTACAGTTAATAATCATATGATAATTTGTGTGATTCACAAAAACAAATTATTAATTGAATACTAAGGCATTTGCAAAAGTCTCATACCTCGAAAACGTAATGTCGTCATCTTGGAATGTAACGAATATAACGAACAGTTATGTTATGACAGTTGAATACATTTTATCTACACGAGAACATCTGTTCTAATGCTACTTGTAACAAAATAAATGTCGTTGCAGATTATTTATGTTACGTTAGGCTTGCGCCATGACAGCTTACGGAGATTGTATCACTGTGTTACTGTGTTAAGGAAAGTGAGTGTATTGGTTGATAGAAAAAGCTATGTTGTGACCGATTGGTACTTCTGTGTGACGTTAAAATTCGAATGAATTTTTCATTGGACAAATAAGAAACCTGTTACCAAATATACGGCCACACACCTCGCACGTTACATATCTAATCCCGGACTCTGGGTTATAGACTTTGAAACTCTCATACATTTGAATTTATTCATACGATGTCTTTTTTTATGCGATTGGAGGCAAACGAACAGACGGGCTACCTGATGGTAAATAATTACCACCGCCCATGGACACGATGGATGCGTTGCCGGCCTTTGAAGAAGGAATAGGCTCGATTCTTGAAGATTTGAGGATTGTATGGGTCAGGAAGCGTTGCCGCTGAGAGTTCATTCCAGAGGGCCGACGTACGTGGGAAAAACGCATACGAGAATCGCACAGTAGACGAGTTCCAACCATAGAGATGACTCTGATGGAATTGCAATTTGTGGCGAGTCGTTCGGTAATGGAACTAACTCTGCAGAAGGTATCAATCCGAACAGCTCTTCAGAAAAGTCTCCGTGTCACAATATATAAAGCAAAATGGGTTCACTAATAAAGACAAAGTGTGCGAATGAATGATTTCGTACTGATCATTTCGGTTATACCCAGTGATCTTACATTCGAAAGGTGACACAAAGGACAAAAATGCAATGTTTTCTTGTCTCTCTGGAAAAACTTAGTTTGGTTCAAATATCGACCACACAAGTTACCCTTTCTTTATCCTTATCCTTAAGCTCGTTCAACTCGCAATATGCTATGAAAATCGTTGCATATACGAAAATTAGATAGATTTTTGATATCATGTTTTATACTTATGTACTGTACATTTTATATTCGAATAACAATTACTGCTTTAATTTTTTATATGTTGCGTTTCCGTGTATTTCTGACCTGTGTAATAAAATCCTTAATGAAATAAATAATTTCACCGTAATAATTATCTAAATCTAAAGTAAATTTTGTCCATCACAGTATCCAATGTTTCCTTATGAATTAAGAAAATATACAAACAGCATATGTAAGAAACAATTTGCTACATTTTTTCATCGTAGGTTTTGAGAGAAATGCTGATAGGGGCAGAACGGAATTGGAAAAACAAAAGAAAATAAATAATATCAGTAATTACTAACTCTGATGTTCATCTCTAATAAATAATCTATAACTAGGTAGTCTACACAGGCGGAACAGCGATTAGATATAATGAAAGCAGTGCAACTGTACAGCAGTTTATTTATTACTAGCTTTTGCTCGCGGCTTCACTCGCGTTGATGTAGACTTGACCATTTCCTTGGGAACAGTAATCTTTTTTATGGATGAACTGTATCCTATTTTTTATCCTTTTCTATACCCCTAACAACGTATACGAATAAATTCGTGAGGCTTAAGTTATGGAGTGAATGCATAACAAATAAACAAACTCATGTTCACATTTATAATATTAGTCAAGATACAGCGAAATTCATTAATGTCTCTATGTAGTATACAAAAATGTGTCGTTAACAAAATATTATTTATTACACTAATTCAAAAGACCAAATAAACATTACAAAATAAATATCATGTCAGCTCCATTGATCATGTCATTCATTTAGAAGTTAAATAATAAGAGTGTGAAACCTTTCGTTACAATAGATAAAATTACTGATAAATAATTAGTATGCGTCTATACCCAGTACAGCATAGATAGCGTTGGACCCAAAAGATAACTACTAACATTAAAACCATTAACAAAAGGCTATCACAGGTATAATAATAGAAGGTGAAACACGCGTTCCTAGTAAACACATTACCTTAATTTTCAATCACAGGGTCATTATTATATAAATTGATACACATAATCTGCATTTGATGTCAAATTAAGGAAATGATTTAGATACTTTTTGATATGCATTTAGTGGTTAAAATCAAGTACGTAATATGTCGTTACTATAATAAACAATGCATTGTGTAAATTATATTCGAAAGTCCCATACTAATATACAATTTAATTTCAACAGAACCATTCCGAGGAATGTCCGTACAAAATAAAGCACGCCACCCACGGTTCGGATACACGGTCGACGCGACGAGGTGCGGCGCGGCGCGGCGTACGCGGACGGCGCGGTTGAATATTTTGATAAATAACAAGAAATTATGCAGTGCGCCGACGACGTTTATTTCACTTTCCCTGAGATAGGTACGAACATTCTAGGCATCTGACCACCACGTTTGAATGAAATATTTTCAACAGTAAAACCTTACTATTCTTATAAAGTCCTTTGGTAAAAGTTGAAAAGGAAATCACGATGGTTCCTTTAATATTGGTTTACCGCGGACGATGTATCGGCCCACCCAAGCCGTTCACGGTTCAGTTCTACAATCTTATCTTACATAATGATCAATATAGGTAGGAACCGAACTAAAAGGAACGCGCACTTTTAAAAATTGTGCACGTTGAAAAGTTAATTTTGTTATCTTTTCCATTTTTAAGTATGTTGTGATTATTATTTCATTATTTATAAGTATAGTGTTTAATGGTTATCGCTGCAAAATATTTGAAACCGAGTAACAAAGATATTATTATAGAAGTGAAATTTGTTTATACCAATTAAATTATATTTTATCTGTTGGAGTTAAAAGTGTTTACGCTAACCCTATATAAATTAATGCGTTAAACACACACACTTTGACACTATACATCCACATAAAATACCCTGTAAGCGGACGAATATGCTTGTATATTGATTACTTTTGATTTGATTTTGACGAGATTTCTATTGGTAGATAAAAAACTTTCTAGAACAACATTTCCCAAAGTATGGGTCGTAGCTTATTGGTAGGTCGCGAGCGAATATCGGGTGAACTCTGAAAACTAAGATGATACAAAATACCTAATTAACGAACTTTTTTTTTGTTTGAACAGACCTTAATTCTTCATGAACACCAAGAAGTGAGTGCCGAATTTAGTAGTTTTTGTTAGGTGAGTCGCGACTCAGTCAACTTTGGGAACCACTGTCTAATTACGTAACAAAGAAGTAATACAATTTTCGCAATTAAAAAAACTGTTGATTAATCTGAATATAACATATGCTTCCCGTATAATAAATAAAACTATTTTCACGAGAACCAAGTCGCGGTTAAAAATAAAATAAAAAACTATAATGTCCTTAGATTACTATTTACATTTTTTTAAACTACACCTGTTTCTTGAATCATAACGCAATAAGAATTTATGTAACGCATAAATACACATATTATACGAAGCAAAAATGTTTACTTAACTCTCGGAATACCTACTGCTGTGATACTACGTATATAAAATTTTGCAATATTAGTTGTAGACATGGGCAACCATTAAATTGTTTATCATTGTGCCGTTCAAAAACTCATAAAAATCGATTCCTTATCATCCATAGATTCACGATGAGTATAGCGTATCCTATATAAATTTGTTTTTATTTATTTTTGTCACAATCCTGGCAACATATAGGTATTTAAAAATACAAGCGTAGTATGATATCACGAGCTAAATTCGCGTTGTATAAAAGTGACGTTCCAATAAAAGTCCACGTATACTATAACCAATACGAATTTAAATATTAATTTCTTATTATTTTATTGTTATTTTTGATATCTAACATAACTTATGTGTTAAGAGATAACATCTGAAATAATAATATATCCTTATATTCTAAAAACTTAAAATTAACAATTAATTTTATCGACTAACTATTTTTTGTCGGCTTTAACTGTATACTTTTGTATTAATTGAGTAATTAGCATTGTTTGCATAGTTAAAAAGAGTACCCATTCAGTATAAAAATAGCAAGTTCTTTAAATTTCATAGCGATTGGTTTGATCGTAAAAAGGTCGTAAACGAACAGACAACTTTCGCATTTATAATATTGGTGTGGATATCTGCAACCCATAGAAGTTGGTATGAGCCTATAACGCGACTGGTATGACAAGTTACTCACTAAGGCACTGGAATGCTACAATAATTTAGATTATTATAGTTAAAGGAATATTTGCAAATGAGTATTGTGTCAGTTAATTCGGGCTACAAGGTGAATGAACTCATATTAATATGATAAACTGCTGCAAGTATATATGTGTGAATTTTTTTTTTTGTTACGTTACATATTACCACACGGGTCTCTTTAATATTTACATTATGTTCACATAATATAGCGCCATCGGATGAGATGACCAAATGACTAATTATTCTCAATAAATTCAAGTTACTGCGTAACTAAAAACAATTTGTACTTGTTGCTTAACAAGATAAATTCAGAGTCATTAATTATATCAGATCATTATTCAATATTTGTAAGTAACTTTGATACGTTGCATCGGTTCATTTTTTTTTAATTGTAACATAACAAATGGAAGGCACTGCAACCGATGTCAAGTACAGTACAATACAAATAGAAACTGAACAGCTGGAGATCCTGGAGATCTAAACCAAATGTCGTTTAATGCAAGGCTACACAAGCCGCTCGATAGCTTTATTTGCACTAACTTGTTCCAAACATGATAAAATAAAAGACAGTCACTGTGATATTAGTCGCGTACCAGTCGAGTACAGATAGACCAGACCTCTTAGTACTAGATATACAACGTCTCATCGTAGAACGCGACACGCCTTTGCTGCAACAAAAGTTAGTCTAGTAAAATTCATAATTTTTAAAGTTTCAATATTATTAAAACTTTTTTGAAAAAAGTATAAGTTCAATTCGTTGATGGTTTGGAAAAAATATTGTTTCTAGTAGCTACGAAAAAAAAGACAAAATCGGTTGACAAACAGAGTAGAAAAACATACTTAACTATTTTATCTTCGCCCATATATCTTAATATTTATAAATTACGTGACACGTTGTTTGTCCGCAACAGACTTCTAAAATACCGGACTAATTTGAAGAAAAATTTGCACTCTGTGTGCAGTTTCATCCAACTTGACAGATAGGATAGTTTATATCTCAATTTATAATTGTAATATTATTTTATTGCAAATTATTTGCTTCGTACCAAAGAGTCATAATTATCTCCGTTAGTTCGATAAGATTCTAACAGATGGCGGTATAAGGTAATTCGTTGATTGGATTGACATCCGTGCAAAGCCGGACAAGGCAGCTATTATATAATTAGAAAATTATAATTAAACACTAATACGAGGAGGGAGTCTCGTTCGAGCAGCGGCCGTGTGCGCACGTGCCCGCTCGCAGCTCTGACGGTCCGTGAGTTCGGCAACTCGCGCGCAGTTGTCGGATATTTTCGTGTGTGTCCGGAAGTTTAGTGTGTTCGAGCGGCTACTGTCGATCGTACGCTCTTTTCAGAGCGACGGTGCACCTCCATTAGTGCACCATTTAAACCGCACTTTTCGGTGCGAAGCCGTGCACACTGTTTGCAGTGCGTCGAGTCGCCGTGCTACGCGTCGTGCCTCGTGCTGCGCTTCGAGAGTCGTGCAGAGCGTCGTTCTTCGCGCCGCGCCGTGTGCAGTTTTGAAGAGAAGATTCGCGTTCGCGTCGCGTCGCGTTTTCCCTTTGGCCCGGACACGGATTGTCCGTTAGATTTGAATTAGGCGCACCCCCCTGCCCCTCAGGCAGGGAGGTTAGTCATGTCCACCCCCGCGATCCCGCCGCCCCTTCAGGCCCCTAAGGCCCTTGATGACACCGTCCAACTCGAGGACCTTATTAGGTTCCATATGTTCGCGCGTCAGCACAATCCGTTGTTAGTATCGGAATTCGATAGGCTCCGACGCACTTACGCGCGTATCGGGTACAAAAGTGAGTTCGGAGTCCCGCGCTGTTTCCGCGACGACCCGTTCGCGCCGTCCGACTGCGACTCCGACGATGAGTCCGACATGGAGCTTGACGCGCCTCGCGCGGCCGCCCCCGCGCCCGCTCCCGCGCCCGCGCCCGCTCCCGCGCCCGCGCCCGCTCCCGCGCCCGCGCCCGCGCCCTCGCCCGCGCCCGCGCCCGCGCCCGCGCCCGCGCCCGTGCCCGCGCCCGCGACGTCGTCCGCCGATAAAGACGGTTTCACAACCGTCACGCGCCGCGGTAAACGCCCACGCGCCGCGAATCAGACCGACAGCGACTCAGCTACGGGACGCTCAGTCCCAAAGCAGTCGAATATAGGTGGCGCTCGGGTGCCCCGAGCCTCTCCCACGCCCTCTGCCGCGATTTCGGCTGAAGCTCCGGCTGCGGAACCCGCGGTCGCGGCTAAAAAGCCACGCCCACCGCCTCCCGTCACCTTCCGTGACAGAGCCCGCTGGGTAGAGATTTCGGACGACCTTAAGTCGAAAGAAATCGCTTACCAATCCGCCGTCAACACTGTTGCCGGCATTTCTATCCGTGTGTCGACCCCCGATGAGCATCGCAAGCTCACGAAATATTTCAGGGAGCGTCAGCTCCCTTTCTTCACTCACGCTCTCGAGGAAGAGCGTCACCTCCGTGTCGTCATTCGAGGAGTTCCCTCTGAACTCACCGAATACGACATCTCAGATTGCCTGAACGTTCAGGACTTCCCGGTCCGGAGCGTGCAGCGCATGCGCCACCCCCGCACGAAGGCCCCCTTCAACCTGGTGATGGTCACACTGGACCGCACCTTGGAAGGCAAGGCTATTTTCAGCCTCAACTCGGTTTGCGGCCTGTCCCCAGTATTCGTCGAGCGTCCTCGCAAGTCCCAGGTACCCTCGCAGTGTCACAACTGCCAGGTGTACGGTCATTCCGCCCGACACTGCCACCTGCGTCCCAGGTGTGTGAAGTGTCTCGGGGATCACTCCACTAGGGAGTGTCCCCGCACTCCCGAATCCATCGAGCCTCCGAGCTGCGTCCTCTGCGAGCAGACGGGTCATACTGCGAATTATCGCGGGTGTCCCCGTGCGCCTCGCTCGACCCTTCCCCGCCGCGGCGGTCGTGCGACCCGGTCCAGGGCGCACGGCCCGCCGGCTCGAACGAAGCGGCCTCCGCCTCCGCCCATACAAAGCCAGAAGGCTTTCCCCGACCTGCCGGGCACCTCCAGTGCGCCGGCAGCATCCGCTCCTGCGCCGAGCTCGCTCTCCTGGCGCGTAAGGCCTTCCCCGCCAGCTCCCTCGGCTCCCAAAGCCAAGCCCCAGCCTCAAAAGGCTCTGTCCACCCCTGCGCCACCTATCGCGGCTTCAGTATCGACCTCCGGTATAGACTGGATAGCTCGTCTTCTTTTGGTACACGATGTACAAGAGATAATCGCATTTAACGCGTTAGTTAATAGTACGTCTGAGCTCGGGCTCTTAAACGCCATCTCCGCTTTCCCGGCCGTCGCGACCACGGTACAACAATTAACCCGCGCCGCGCATAAATAAATTCGCGTAAATCAAAATATCAGTACGAACCCGCGTGTTCATATACAATAGACCGATACATTAGGATTTGTTACGTAATTATTTAGTTAAATCGGCACCGTGCCATTGTACTTTATTTTTTAGCTCGATCCCCTCTGAAAAGATGCGTGTTTGCGCCCACGCCCGCGATTCTCTCTGCTCACCGCCTTGAGCGAGGGTTGAAGATTCGATCCCGCACACTCGTCGCGATTTTTCTTGTAACAGCTCGAGCCTAGGTAGTCCCTCGGTGTGGAGCCCTCGAGTATGTTACTCGCGCGAATACAGTGGTTTACACATAGTCTACACTTACACGATCACCCCACACACTTGCACACCTAGGCACTCAGTGGTGGGCTGTTTTTTTTTTTTTGCCCTTTTCGGACTGAAATAGGTCACATAACACAGTAGTCAGATACCAAATACACATATACATTCGTGAAACATGCATGGTCACACATGCATTTTTCACGAATTCATATATGTGTATTGCATGGATAGATAGCTTAGCTAGCTTAGTTAGTTCGGGAATCCGGCGACAGCTCAAGCCGAGGTGCACCGAGTGCCCTTGAGATGTTTCGCCTAAAAACAATCGGGTGAGTGCCTTAAGCGCTCCCCTTAGTAGTCCGGTAAAACTGTAGCGGCCTCCGGGTCAACAGTGTAGGTCAGTTCGAAAAAAAAAAATTAAACACTAATACACTTGGGTTTTTTTTGCGTAGACTTTCAAGTGCTAGCATTATTCCTTAAGAAAACATTTATCGTTTTGTAATGTTTACTATATTAGCTGACATATTTGGTAGACTTAAGGGCTAAATCTATTACTAGGCTTAGTAACCTTCCATCAGCCATATCATTCTTTGACATCAGGTGAGGTTGCAATAATTGTTAAACTTAAAAAAAGGTAAAAGTTCCTGGCGATTAGAAACGTGGTTAAAAATAATATATAAACCTTCCTAAGTAAAACTATTGTTACGATGCCATTGAATTGCATAAACTTAAAGCAACGTCGAGTATATGTTACACAATAAAGCGGCATGACCGTTGTGACGGCCTAGCTCTTTAAAAGTATATTTACATTATGTATAATTCGAGAACAGAAACTCATAGGCAAACAACAAAATACTATTCGAGTTTCAAATAAAAATTCGAATTCGTAACTAAAACTAAATATCGCAAAAAAAGGCAGCTGCGCCGGCGCCCTTCATTTTTGAACGGCAGCGTAGCTATCCATACTAATTAATATAACCTCAAATAGAAAACTCCTATAGCGAATTCTTTATGACATCTTATACGTATGTGTGAATAATTACGTATATATTGAAAACTTTACTAGAATAGCGTATTCGTAACAGTTCTTATATTTTGACGTTTTAACATCTCATAAATCGATGAAAGCCGGTTGCATGCACGAAAAGGCATCATTCATTGTCACGTTCCGCCTGAGCCGAGCGTACAAGCGAGAACGCGGAACAAAGGATAGAGACGTGCAATTGCCCTAAGCGTTCAGTTTGTGACGCATAATTTTTCATCAATGTTTTGTTATGACGTTATCACGTAAAATTATCGTCCGTAAGCAGGCTTTACAAACACCAATTTTTTTTAATGAACGGATTCACCTTGCATTTAATCGATTTTAGAATAAAGTTTTGCGCAATTTATGCTTATTGAAAATAGCAATATTGACTCCAATATTTAACGTTACACCTCAATAGGCGAACAAGACTTATTTAAAAAATAAACATTGACCATGCAATAATCTTACATTCGCCAGTTTCTGTTTAGCACGTTTTCATATGAGTAGGTACACATGTACGTGCATGTATGTATGTAATATTAAATATACAAAGTAGCTTCAAACAGACAATGACGACCTTTTTTATCATGGGAAATATATTAAACGGTTGGTGTTGTCTAACTGTTTTCTAACACATCTCATGTGTTTTTACTTATTTAGTCAGTCCGCATCGTTTTTGTCACTTCCGTAGTCAATTTTTTAGTAAGGTACCTTGACAATTAATTTGTTCGATGACTTAAAACTAATACTGTAAGACCGTAGATAATCAATTTTTAGAATAATTTTAGATATGATATATTAAGATTCTATAATAATATATATCTAGTGAAAATAGCTTTGTTGTTTCACGGGAGTTACATGATTTATATTTTTATGAGCTATCTTTTATTTTTTTTATTACTATCTTTTCTCTATAACATTCTTACCGAAGTTAATTTACATTTGTACAATTTTAAGTTTCACTGCTTAGCTAGTATGGAAAATCTAAATGATATGTAGTCTAGATAATAGCTATATTGAGAAGTCTTTTATCTCATATCAAAAGTCTCGTTACAATCGATTCAGAAGTTTCGGAGATTAACAGCGACAAACAGACACATCAATTTAATTTATTTATAAAGATTGGTAAATTATGCTTAAATGAAATTTAAATGTTTTATTACCTAATTCATTATACATGATTAATGTTATTAAGTGAAAGTTGAAATTTTGATGAACATAAAACAACTCTTTATAATCGGCTGTTATACATTTTAATCGTAGATTGTTGGTTCCGGCGATTCGAGTCTACTATGCAAATTTTATTTATGTAACATTTGATTCGGTAGTGACAATTATTTTCAGTCGACCTCGACCTCGACCTTGCCACTGACTGCTACAGTTGGCTGCCGAAAGGTTGTAAAATATGTGAAATGTACAGTAAAATTCATTTTGTAGTATTTTAGTAATATTTATGAATGAAATATTATTTTAATCTTGTTTTTTCTTAAAGTAAATTGTATATGTTGTATATATTGTATATGTTGTATGAAGTATGTTGTAAAAGTAGTGGCCTAGTATTTGATGGTAATCAGAATGCAAGAAAAATATTTAAAGAAAAATAACTGTATAGTTGATGAAACGATAGAGTTGAAACTTCAAAGAATATTCATATTAACGATACACGTTAACTATACACCACACTGGTTATGATGCTCTTCCCCCATGCTACATTAATACTCACGTAATAACACTGAGGAGACCGTGAATATAAGAAACACTGTATAATGTAGTCTATCTCATTCTTTCGCACGTTAAATCATATGGATATATATATATGTTTGTCTCTTTTTAAATGTCACCTTTTTCGTTTCATCAAGTTTCAAGTCACAACAGGGCTAAAGAATTTATTACTTCTAAACCCACTACCACCGACAGTTCTATATTCAACCGGCAGACTTCGTTGTCCTGCTGCTTTGCAAACAGCTTGGCTAAGACAGATCCCGAAACGCAATAAACTAAAAGAGAAGACAAATTAAACACCACGCGTATTGTTCAAGCAATCCAGTCAGGTACAAACACTCTACTAGCCTGTCTTATTTCGGATAAACGCTAGCTGATCCCGAATTGACACAGAACTAAACGTAGCAATATATAACTATTAGTAATAGTAGTATATAAGTGTTTGGTGTATACGATTCCGTCAGAGAAAATTGCTATGTCCCCACCCTATTCCACATGTATTCCATAGTGGTGTTCCAGTACCCCAAAAATAATGGATTTAATATTAGTGAAAACGGTCGAAAGCCTTTTAAAATATTTCATAATACTTAACAATAGATTTTAGTTCATTAACTGTAATATTAAATAGCAATATTTTAACAATATTAATCAACAATATTTTGCCACGCTACATAAACAAGGCTAAGGTCACTTGTCTATTCTGTCACGTGATCAGACAGCACGTGTTAAAAAGAAACTACATAAAACGTTACCTATTGGTACCTGGCGCGTAGTTTTATCCTAATTTGTTATTCTACTGACCTTGATGTATAATAATAAAGTATAATTGTCCCGGCAAAAAGACGACTAAAGTAAAATGAATAGTGTTGGAATTGATTCAAAATTATGAACTGGATCCAATTTCGTGGAAACACATTGAGCCAGATCATAACAAATATCACAAGGAGTGTTAATATCAAGTGACGTCTTCGTTTCTTCTATTTTTATTTTTCTCTTTATCATTTTTTTTTTCTTAATAAAGATGCATTAAATAATTATTTAGTGCCACATAATATGACTCGTCTGTGTTTATTATTACGCTGGTCTTCCACAAACTTAGCATGAATTGTCGCGACAATTATAACACCGACGAATGCCGCCAACGAAGTTTCGTCGCGACAGTCCGACACGAATATTCACTCGCTAACCTAACCGTATCATTAAACTTACAATACATTTAAATTAGCGGTGAAAGAAAACAATGCACTGATGCTTTCATAACAAGGTGGGTGTTCACTTCTAGTCTAAAGTGTTTCCAGTCCCGAGTGGTCGATCTAATGCCAAACACTAAGCATTTCCTAGTGTAGCAACTTAGCACTTATAGGTGTGTTATTCCTTTTAACTGTAACTTGTTACCACCTTCAGACACATAGTTACTTAATATCACGTGAAGTAAAAATTAAATGTTAACCTAGGCATATAAAAAACCATTGCCAACGTTCACATCGACGTAACGTCCCACGTGTTTTTTCGTTAGCGCTCAAACTGGGACGCAAGCGATGTAAATTTTGATAGCCTTTAACTTTTATAGTCACAAGTTTTAGTTTAAGGCCGTCCTGTTTTTATGCGTGATATTTTATGACATGTAATAAAGACACAGATATGTGTAAATTAATTACTCTCCAATTACTACTGTAGCGGTGAAATTACGACAATTGGTTTGTCACGACCATTAATTAATAACTCTATGCGGTAAAATAAGTATTACATAAGAAACTGTTTGTGGAATGGCCCCTTATCAATATTTTTTTCTAAGTTCTATTTCTCCCTAGATTTATTTGTACCTTCGTGATCTTCATAGAAAAAAGTGACTAATTTTCATACAATTACCTAACTATACTACTATACACTTCTTACCCTTATCCCACCTAAGTAAGGTCGGCACAACATGTTTGTCATGTTGTGATGTATAATTTGGATATTCCCGACGACTGCATTTTCGGGTTTTTTCAGTATTCGCGCTTTCGGGGTATTCCCAGTACCTACATACCATTACCCATTGTATTTTCTCACTCTTATTGTACAAACTTTTCAGGTTTACTCAATGGTCTTTGTTCAACGTTGGCGACTGTTATATATAACATAATTCACCTACGCGGCTCCACAAATGTGTATCTCGTAAGTCAGTCTATATTGACTTGAACCAATAAACCTGGGATCGTTAGAAGTATTAATTGTTGAATTAATCAAAATTAAATACGATACACCATTACAATAATATTAAATATTACAACTATAGTAGAAAAATAAATGCAAATAAAATCTCATGTCATGACAACATAATAATAAGAAATAATAATAATAGATAATATATTGAAATAGTATATAAAATATTAAAGTAATTTTTTATGTGCATATAATCTTTAACGAAGTCGATTTATTTTAAAGATTTTTTTTTTAATTTTATTTCTGAACTATGATATTTTTTATAAAATATTTGGTTGTAGAGTCCAATTAAACTTAACATTACGTTTACGATCAATCAATGATATAATTTTACATATATGTTTTTTGTCATCATCATGATATAACAACAATACAAGAGTAGATACACATATTAATTGTAACGACAGAATGAAATGTTATTGTGTCAAGGTTGTAAATAATTTTATGATATTCTCAACTGACTTATGATTAGTTGACCCAATTTTAAAATAGCAACGAGTGTTATAATTGCGCGTTTCTAACAGTTACAGCATGCGTTACATATAACAATGAATCGTGAATCCCGGTTAAACAACCTAATTTTGATCGACGCGTCGAATTCCTATTTAGATCATACTGGGCGCCTTATGTTGAACAGTTTGGATACACATTAACACATTGTGTGAAGTTTCATTATTATAATATATATGCTTATAAATGTCATATCACCATGATTTAATCATAATAAGTTCAAGTAAAGAGGAAACTTGTTCAAGAATTTTATATTTTAAACAGTCCAAGTTTCATCTTATGGTACGAGAATGTAAATGTCTATCACTTTTCAACACACAATCTATCAATAATTTAATAGTATTTGGTGAGTTTCCGTTTTATAAAGCTTCTGTAATTATCATTTGTTTTTAAAATGTATTTTGAAAATTAATATGTTTGTAAAAAGATATCAAAACAACTTTAATATACTTTTCTGAAAAATCGCACATATCACCACTTGATGAATATTTCTTAAACAGCAACTAGTTGGTTGTATGAAATGTGAAAATAAAAAAAAATTACGTGATAATGTCATAAGAAAACATTGATGAAAAATTATGAGTCGCAAGCCGAACGTTTACGCCGATCGCGCCTCTCTTGTTCCGCGCTCTCGCTTGCGCGCTGGGCTCAGGCGGAACGTGACAATGAGTCATGCCTTGTCGTGCGTGTCCCCAACGTTCATGGATTTATAAGACATTATCACGTCAAAATCTTGATAATTATTTTTCAGGTACTTCAGCAATATTTGAATGAAACCGCAATAAATCGATTAATTTACTAACAATTCTACTGTGTAATAGAGAAATTTCTGTTTTAATCAAGTTACATAGTATCATAATAGACACCGTATTTATGACCACGACGTAACAACCGTTAAAGACATAATTTGTTTCTACCTCCATAGGACTTGTTAAAACTCCTACGCTTTAATTATAGACCCTTTCATTGACGTATCTCATAGCCTTTGATTATATACACGTATAATCAAATATCGTAGCCTTCAATAGTATCGACAAACTCTTATATCGTGAAGAAAGTGGGCCTTTCCAAAACTCATACACAATACACGCTTTATTCATATTATAATTGGGAAAGAACAAAAAGTAGTAAGTTTATTTACAGAAAGTATCGCCAAAATCGGAGGATAACATTCGCTTTCGTTTATTGAACACGAAAGCACAGTAGGTACCTATTGTATTGTCGTCCGGTTTTTTGACCTTGGTCCAAAAGGTATGACAGAACAGTTACACTTCAAAACGTGACTTTGCTATATAGATCACACAAAAAACCTTTTGCATACGTTTTTGGCAATGTAGTCTTATAGTTTACAACTAGTGAAAGTTGAATACTTTTGCGCTAACACGTGAGCTTCTAAACAAATAAAACAAAGTACATCGCGTAAGACTCGTTACGTTTACATTGAAAAAGTACCACGAGACTGACGCCTGAAATGGTTACTATCATTATTTTCAATTCGCTCCAATAGATATTACAATAAAGACTAATCAACTCCGATAGCGTTTCTGCAATACCTATTTGACATACGTTTTAAATTAATTGAGCAAGCGATTTTATTATCATCTTGTCTTTATTGAGAAATCTATGCGTGAATGTCGTAAGTTTTCATACGGTGAATAAATTTAAAATGAACAATAAGGTTTCAAAGGGAAATAGAACAGTACCCATACACATGTTGCATATTTCGTTCAATCGTTTTGGATATTTAAGAAATTAGATCTGATAATTCCATGTTAACTTTAAAACTAACGCCAAAATAAAAAACATGGTTGTATCTGCATTAATTTCATTTTTCGTTGATTTTATTTGTTATATTTGTCCTTTAATTTACACTTGTCTCGTACACTTTAGTGTTAGAGTTTGTTTTAAAGTACTCTAGAACATTGCTTTATAGATAAAGGATTAATTGAACATATTATTTTGCTAAATCATAATGTTGCCTCATGACGAAAAAAGGTGAACTATACTCTGTTAAGTATTATTTTTAATAACGTTTTAAAATGTCAAGACTTCAGATATTTTAGAAGTAATCGTCGCTTATTGCCCACACAGTATCCAATAGCTTCACATCGCATAAATGTTTTACGAATCGTTTATAAATTGATTGAATAACCGGTGCAGTTACGGTGGTCTCACAAACTTTTCACACAATACCGTTGAATCATTTCACATGGAAATCAACGCGGTCATTATCGATTCAATCTATTGAGACCATAAAACCAAAGGGGTCGACGACCGAAATTTAAAGTTATATTAACACTATGAATGAGAAAAGCGCCTTAGGGTCTTTTAACATCTAAAGGCTTGGCCCGACAATTTCTCTGAGACTTTACGACTCGAGCGAGCATTACGTAACACAATTTTTCAATTACCTGTACATAACGGGCATATCTTTGACGAATTATCAACGAATAATGTTGTTTGAACAATGCAAACTTTCCTGGAACCTCATCATCGTATAATAAATCTATCATTCAGTGAGATTATTCTATTACAAACATGGTCGCATTCAAATTGTTGGAGCGTGACCGTCGTCATACAATACGTTGATGAGAGCTCCTCTCAACTACACACTTTCACTACGCCTTTATCTATAACACAAAGTCCGAAGCCACTATTTTTATTGTAGAGTCTCCTTGAAGAAAAAAACTTAATTGACGCTGGGATGTTTAACTGGATTTCACAATATAAAATGTGTAAACATTTATGCGTGTACTTTTCAGTAAATTTATTTGACAAAACCATTTTAGTTACACTCCATATCTGAGGTGTATTATACGATATTATTTACTACGGCCGAATTAAGTATAACCTAAGTTACATTCATTATATATACAACAGTTTATACAAATGTTTTAAGTAACATGACATTAATTTGACATCACATACAAATTAATTGTGTTATATGATAGGTATAATTACAGGTTATTAATTAATGATGATTACGGTTACTGGAATTCGAAACTTTACAACATGAGTTCATTAGTAACGAAGTAAAAATTCTGATGACTATTGAGTCTGACGTAGGAATAGATTGGAACATACGACACACTGTCTGTATACAAATGTAAAAACAGAGGTCTGCCGTCGCGTCGTGCGCACATCACGCGAAAACTATTCAATAGATTTCAACAAAAAAAGTTAGTTTCACTTATTAGATATTTGGTTCTTATCTAAAATAAATATCACGATACCTTCATTATTAAAATTTTATGAAACTACAGTTTCTATAACCTACTAAGTACTCGTACAGCTATGTGTATGTTTTACCGTGGAGAAGTGAGGCTAACGGTGTGGTGCGCATGCACAGAACAACGCAGAAGAAGTCGCGGGTATCGACTAGTAAAAATTAAATATCTTCCAAATTAAGAGGCTTAGTACAATAATAATAACAATGTTAGCATATAAGAGTACCACCGTTAGGACAAAGACGTCTTCTCGAGGAAAAGCACAATAATAAACACCATGCCAGCTCACAGCCAATTGGCGATTTTAAATGTCGAGAAATAGTTCTATATTTTCCACATACGGTGGTACCTAATATATTTTTCAGATTATTGTTTCTTCATGATGTTTTTCCTCACTGTCACCCAACTGTGTTACCAATTCTATAGTACATCGAGTTGATCCACATGTAAAAAAAAGCACTGAACCACGGTAATTTAATACTTATTTGGCGGTATTATTCCTGTAAAGATCATAAATCAAATTTAACATTAACTATATAATTGTTTTCAAGAGCTCATAATAATGTATTTACGTCGCATTTAAATTCGTAGTGCAGTTGTGCAGTAATCGTTGGTATGCTGTTAACGTTGCTCATTCCGGTTACTTGTTATTTTTATTCAGGCAAGCCTAAAAAATTTCTTGAACTAATAGCAGGTCAGGATATTTTAAAGATAATATTGAAGTTACCTACTGTATCAATACTGCGTGTAATAAATAATAATAAGTATAAAGTATGTAATTATGTTCAAACAAACGCAATAATGTAATATGTAAGTCAATTCTGCTAAATAGATATTCTTTATGCGATTGGAGGCAAACGAATAAGCGGGTTACCTGATGGTAAGTAATCACCGCCGCCCGTGGATACCTGCGACACAAGGGGCATCATAGATGTGTTGCCGGCCTTTGGAGAAGGAGTAGGCTTGTTTCTTGAAGGTTTAAGATTATATTGATCCGAAAATGCTGCCACTGGGAGTTCATTCCAGAGAACCGCACGGTAGACAACTTTCAACTATTGAGATGACACGGAGGGAATTAAATAACATAGTTTAAAAATTTAGTTAGTATATAATAGTTATCTTATATAGTTATATGTATTTAGTGTATATTTTGTATTTATTTAAGACTGCAAAAATAACAAAATGACCATGAAATCGTACAAAATATAATAAATCTATAATACACCGTAATCTAAAATATAGAATATACAGTAATTTGGTTCAATGACGTCAAAACTATTTAACGTATGGGCAGAGGACAATAAATATTAAATAGGTAATTTTTCGTAGATGGTTCTAGCCTTTTTCTCTTTTGATTGATTAACTATTCGCCATAAATTTGCCGAATTAATATAAGAAATTGATAAACGTCAACATTGTTCAACCGATCGCCATGAAAATTAGTAATCAAAGTATTCATTCACGGAGAAGATGTTCATGTTATCCATTTTTCTATAACCAGCCACTAGATGGCGCTACGATGCATTAAATTCTATGCCATTGAATAATATCTATATAGTATCGATTTTACCATAGCTATTTATCACAAAATACCATAAAAAACATGTTTCGTAGCTATCAATGCTCGCCTTTAGATTATTCAAATATACACCAACCGTCATAAGCTGTACTAATAAATCTGCATACAATGAGGATAAGCCTTGAAGTTTTGTCTAAATAAAGAAATTGTAATTGCTTTGGTTTTTCCACCAATAATCATTTTGATTTAACAATATGGAACATAAAAACTTATTTAGTACGATATATTACGGTGATGTGTTATTTCAACAACTAATATTAAGAGATATTCTTAATCTCCACTCAAATAATATAACAGACAATTATTATAATTAGAGGATTAAAATTGTACCTTTGTTTTATATTGAGCCATATCTTCTTTCTTATATATCTATATAAACAAAGTGATACGAGGTCTGCCGTTGTGCCCGCATCACACAAACACTGCTAGATAGATTTCAATTTTTTTTTTTGTTCACTTAAAAATTATCACGATGTTTACATCTAATATAAAATTATTAAAGTATCAAGAAACTACGACTTTTGTAAGCACTAAGAAGACTAAAGAAACTTTGTAAGCAAAGTATATATTTTCTTTACCATTTTTTTCCTTCTATACATAAAATATACTGTTAAGATAATAAACAACACAGACGAAGTCATAGGTATCACCTAGTCCGTAATATTTACGTACTCGCTAGGTATAAGTGTTTTTCAATAATTATGATCAACATTAATAATATTTGCTTATTGTTAGGGTGTGAGACCACTGTTATAAAATAGGAACCGGATTTTCCTTTATTAGCAAAATATCAAATTTTATGTTATTATTCATGCTAAAACAATTCTACTATATTATGTAGATACTTTTCTTTCAATGTCCTAACTGTATTAAGTCGTTTGGCTTGAGAAAACAATAAATAAAAACGTACACAGCGGTGTATCTCACGCTCCATCATACAGTACCAGTGGCCGAGATTTCTTACCTAGAATACCAATAGCAAGGCCAATAGATGGGACTTGTTTATTGATTCCTAGGAATTCTATTCTCGGACGCAACTGGTTAATGTTTTAGGTTATGTTGACTATAGTAATTGGAAATAAAATAAGAATAATAAAAATGTATCCAAATTATTAGAAATTTTATATTCAAGACATTCAAACTCCATTATCTTTAAACATTCTAAGTATCAAGGTTAAACTTGGGATAAGAATTGCATATTATAGCTATAATATTCCAAATAGGTTTTCTCCATTGTGTCAGTTTAACAGTAACCTTCTTTAATTAAAAAAATAAGAGTGAAAATGATGCGTCATTTCCCACAGAACTATTGTTATAAACTCACGGTTCACTCCACAAACGAAATTACCCTAGTTCTCAATGGAGCATTATTTATTGTAATTATGACAGCCCCAATAGGAACATGATTGTTTTAAAATCGCTTGTATAAAAGTTAGTTGCAATAACAAACCTGTCTTTATCATGAATGATGCACAAATAAGGTTAACATAACGAATCTTACCTGCACGGTTCATTTATAGCGTAAGTTATATAAAAAGAACATTGTATTCCAAATATCAGTCATAATCGAGGCATTGAACTTGTATCTATGGTCGACCGTGTGATCAATCCAGAAGACTTTCACTCCATACGGGGCAGTTAGTTATCTCGCAGATGAGTTTGACTATGTAAATTATAATAATTAAGAGAATAATACGAGCAGTGACTCAGCTGCTGATGTGAGATAAGAAAACTTGTATCATCACTTGAGATCATTGCATTCGATGAACTTTCGATAACCATAGTTTGTTAGCTGTAGAAAGAAAGCGGCCATTGCCTTTGTGACTAATGAGACGGGCTATAATTCTCACGACGCCACACTCATGAGAGAGTAAGTTTTTAAGACTTTTTCTGAAATTTTAACTAATATTTTAAATGTGAATATGAATTTAATTTTTGTTGCGCTTTTACGCCTAAGCTACTCAATCAACCGAACATCTTGAAGTTGAATTCGAGTACCTATCACCCAGAAAAATACACTGTTCCCGAACGATAAGTCAAATCTACACTAACGGGAACGAAGCCGCGCACAAAAAGTAGTAATTTGTATATAGTGGTTTTATACTCATTACAATAAGTAACTGAGAAAACGAAATTTGCTAATGTTTTATTAGCAATTATACTTTCCATGTTAACGTGTAGATATAATATCTGTAAATTCCATATGTAATTATAAATTAAAATCATGCGTGAAATAGGCATTTTAAAAACCCTCAGAATAACTATTTAGTATTTTCTTAGTCCTTTGAGAAATATAATTTATTTTGTTTACAGCCAACATACAATTATACAACGAAGCACATTATAAATCACCTTTTATGATTCTAAGAAAATGGATCTTCGGCTTCATTATCTGGAAATCATTCACACCATCGTTAGGAGTTATGCCAAGAAATAAATGTTTAAGCATAAAATTAATATCTATTATTTTTATTTTTATTTACAATCATACACATCGCAACATGAAACTATTAAAAAAAGTTTGGAACGCATTATTAAACTATAAATTATCGATCGAATAATAAATGAGTGGAAGTTAAGAATTATGATTCTTTACATAATCTTACGTAGCGAAATAGAATGAAGTCGGCTTATTATTAGTGATATTAAATAACGATAAACCGCTTTCGATTTCTTTTTGTTGCTTCTAATTTATAATTTCATTTATCGTCTAATAGGCATGAACTGTAACAACCACTTTTGGTACAAAACATTTATTGGCAATAACTTATCAAACTATAAAATTAACTGCACTTATAAACACACAAATTTAAAAATGTAATTTAGATATACACATACATACCTTTATTATATCGATAATAGTGTATAAATATGTGTATAGCCATATCTTTACAAGGTTAATCATTTTTTTTTTGTTTTTGTTTGGGTTCCTTAAAGACAAAATCTTCTTACAACACAGATACACGAGTAAGTATAGTATATTTGACCAGTGTAGAATTTAAAATTGTTGCATTTTTTTTAAATAGGTTAGGACTCTATTTACATCAAAATGTGTTCAGGTTTCAGTTAATTTATATCAACATTCAATTAGGACTTGCGTTGTTCTTATTTTTGTGAGAAAGGTCAACTTATCAGCTTAATTATACAAAATAAATATCATAATTATCAAAATGGAAACACATTTGTGCTATTTATAGCCAGCTTGACACTAAGATAAGATGTCATTGTTAACCTAAACGTAATATATATATATATATATATATATATATATATATATATATATATATATACGGCGACTGCATATTACGTGGTTCAAAAATCATGTTCGATTCATAAAAATCTCTCCCAATCATGTTACCCAACGGACAACAAGAGGTCTAGTGGCAGTGCATCGACCTCCGCCCCTACGCCGAGCGTTACCAATTGATAAGCCAAGTTTAATGGGCCGTACCACCGTGCCTGTGACCATGCAAACCCATAACAATACAATTCTATTGATACACGCTATTCAATTTGCTAATAGCCCTTTTAATTGGTTGAATGATTTTATAACCACTAAAAGAAACGGACTAACTGACCAATATTTTACTTTGATACCTCGGCTGATATTTTATGACCCAGATCTCAAAATGGCATATTATGTTTATATTTTTTTTTATTTCACGACATCGTACATTGTAAATTAGTTTAGTAAAAAATTCGTACAAATAAAAAAAATATTACATAAAAATTATAATGTTACAATACATAGTATGTTATTTTTCAAAGTTTTATAATAAATTAGGTACTTTTTTAAGCTTATGCTGTCAACGATCTGTTGACCTGTGCCTCATGAGGTCTACATTCGATTGTATGGAACTTAAGCTTTATGGTTTTAGACAGTCCAGAGGTTAATATATAATTATAATGTGCGTATTAGTTTTATATGTATCAATCGATACTTTATTAACTGAAATGCAAAATATCTTATTTTCAAAATATGGAAATTAAATCGAAAAATGTTGAAATACGTTTTAAATTATAAATATATGTTTCTAAAAGAGGTTTCAATGAAAAGATTTTATGTATTTTGTTGTATAAATTATATCCACCACATATTTATTATTTTTAAACTTCGTTACATTTAATACCTTTTTGAAACGTAAAGTTATAACAAATAACTTTCATTGGTATGTATGTTCGTGCTTATTTTATAACATTATGAGAATCAATTAGGTAAATGCAAAAAACGAAAGTGCCTCCTTCCAAATCGCTTGATAATGATAAAGAATCTTCTCTCGTAAAATGTTTACTATAAAAACATAGGGGGCAAACGAACAGGTGGGTCACCTGATGGTAAGTGATCACCGCCGTCCATAGACATTAGCAACACCAGGGGAGTCGCAAGTGCGTTGCCGGCCTTTTAAATATGTGGGCCTCCGGCGCTCTCACTAGCCGAACGAAACGCAACAGTGCAACCACTGTTACTTCACGTCGGTTTTCTATGAGAGGGTGGTACTACCCCGGGCGAGCTGACCCATTCATGCTGAAACCAGTAATAGCTTCACCGTAGCTCTACCACCTACAAAACATATTATTTCCCATCCACTTACTTCACTTGTGCGTAATAACCGTATTACGTAAAACACCACCAATATTACAATATATACAGTTTAATAATAACAAGATTATGAATAAAATATAAAAACGACTACACGACAGACTAAGATCCCGTCAAAACTCCAACTGGATTGTCATCGAGGAAAAATTGTGACATCTGATGTGACGTTCCTTTTTAAAAGTCGAGTGTGCATGGAAGGTTTTAATGGCCAGCACACTACATAACTAACAACAGATATTATAACAATAATTATTTTATAAAAATACGATAACGTAATGTATTATCGATATATAGCCGTTACTGCCACCTATTATATGTTTCTTAATGTGAAACGACATTTCTTCAATTGTGTGTCCATAAATCACGCTTAAACAGTAAAACAATTCGAATCAAATTTAGTTCAGATTGTATGTATTATGTTGTGAAGTACAATAATTAATACTTTTTATGCCTAACGAAGCTTTTTGGCAGTCATGTGTACGAGAAATACATGTTTTGATTAGATAGTCGCCTATGACTTCACTGTATACTTCAAATATGAGTTCTATTTTATCTATGCCTGTAACGTTATAATGTTGATATTTTAACGAAAATGTCAAACAAAAATGTTGCAAGACTACGTACGATGTGTATATGTATAAGTAATTATGTAATAATTGTGCCACTAAACATAAATATAATTCAAAAATATTGTGACCTTTTTTTTCTAGGGTAAAAACACCTTAAGCATGAGCAACTGTCGTTTTTGAATCAACGGAAGTCGCCGGGACGCGACGACGCGATATTTTGAGCAAGGCGCGTCGGGTATGCGATGACTAAAGATACCTATTAATATACTTACTGTTTGTATGTATCAGCCACTTGATTCTGGGAATAAGGCTTTTGTAGCCAGACACTTCGTGTTTTTATACTATATTACATAATATGTTCTACTTTATATTGTTTATTTTTAACAGAAGTAAAACTAATTTTTGGTACTACGCACTGTGCTGCATAAGTAAAAACGCAATAGCAAGTAATTATTATGCTCAAAATTATTATAAGCATATTAAAACTTGTAGCATTAGTAAAGGATGGATATTTACAGAAATAATAAAGTCTATCAAAATAGTACAAGATTTTTTTTAAAGTAATTTTATAAAAGTCAGTTTCTGATAAACTGTCGTATAACCAAGAACACAATACATATTCAGTTCCAGTTCACTAATTTAAAAAATATCATCAAGTAATAAAAAGCCCTGTGTACAAACTACAAACAAAACACAATGCAATTCGCATTAATTACACTGTTTCAACGCAAGCGGCCAAGTCTCTACAGTTAAAATTCAAGGCTAAAATAATAGTCTCCACCGGAGCATGTCTGACCATTTTACTATTATTCAGAAGGTACATCATTTCATCAAAAAGAGATATATCGATAAATATTACAAGCAGTCGTTAGACAGGCAACTTACGTTTATCCTTGGACAGAAATAGAAAGGATATCCGTTTGAACTGTGTCTAATCTAAAATGTCTTTGAATAAAATAACTGGCCATAGTATTTCAAATACCACCATCACGCGAGCTTCGTGTTTGTTGAACTTTGTTCAGATTTTCATGTAGTTTTCTATTAGATATAATTAAATTAGAACAGAAAATTATATTAAACAAAATCAAAGTAAATTATTATTTATAAAAATATTATAGACTACATGATAAAAAAAATAGTAACCGGGCCTATTTCCATAATAGAATACCTTTCTCCGGATGTAATCAAAACAATTCTCAAGGGCACGTCTAACCCGGACCGTATTTCCGCCAAATGGGATAACAGAGAATAACATAAAACACTTTGCAAGTAAAAACTGGCAGATGGTTTTGATCCCTTTTAGAATATGAAACTAAATTATTACTGTATTCATAATGATTTTAGAGCGATTGTACAATATATTTAGTACCAATTTCATCTTTAATTAAATTTCGTATTATCAAAGAAAAATGGACTACATAGAACGAAAAATCATCTGCTTTTGTCTGTCTTTAGGTAGAGAAGAATCTGATCAACTTTTTATGGTCTATAATTTTAACTCATCTTCCTGGTAAATGCAAGTAATTACAGATTTACTAAAGGTAATTTTTCGGATGTAACGATAAAGGAGAAATTGTCGGATCCCTTGATAGATTGACGATGAAGGATCACTTTCACGAAAATTATCCAAAAGTATGTCGTATAAAATTATATATTTTGAAAATATACGCAGATTTCTGAAAGCAAAGGCCAACCGGTGCGCTTGCTTCCAGCAACAGGCAAGTAGTTAGTATTAAGCATAGTTTTAAATTTTATGTTTTCATTCGAGCGCACCGCATTCCTGTCGACTCACTATGAATGAAATGCATTATACCTATAGCTCTACAGATACTGCGTTATAAGTATGCGCTTCCAATGCATTTTTTCAGGTTTAGCATTGTGATTTAATTGGCTGATGTGGCAGGTATATCAATAAATAACATCCCCAATCGAATACCGATGAAAATTCAGCTTCTAAACAAAACAAAATGAACGTAACGTAATAATTAAATGACTTGCAAGACGAGGAGACCACAGAGGGCGCGGCTGTAAAGGCAGTTTCATGGCAGTTTGTTTACCCTTCAACCCGCCTTCACACCCGCAGTCAAGTGAGAGGCGAACAGCGAGCCAGCTGCGCGTCTTGTGTTTTTCGGATTTTGCGGTGCGATTGACGTTTGAGATTTATTCTCTCGTTATTCTTTATATGTTATCTACGTTTGTTTACATAAAGTAGGTATTTCTTTTGATCATTTTTTGTGTAAAACTTGAATTTACATATCGGTGATATCGTGGACATAAGTGTTATAAATGAATACCCGTGTCTTTTGTCTATAAAGCAGTGCGTTATTATACAAGAGTTGGTGTAATTTTTTTTCGTTTTTGAATACATTGTCAGATTTTATGCCTATGGGTTCTGCAGTGTGACCAGTGATTGTTGTCGTGGCCGGTTTCCCTAGGAAACTTTCCAAACGTGCATAAAACAGTGGGTTATGCTTACCTAGCGAATGCGGGCCCTGCCTGCACGCATTCCGCAGGGAGGCAAGTGCCGGCAATAAGCATTTTACGGTAAGTAAAGCGCATTCAAGTTCATCGTACTTTGACCTAAAACTAACAACACATGACACCGCCTTTTGACCAGAACAGTGTCAAATGTCAAGACTTCCTATCGCTCGCAGCTCGAGAGAAGTGATGAGACCTTACTGTGATAGCATCGATTATAACAAGTAAACATTTGTTATATTAAATTCATCTGTTCAATATAATTATAATATATCCATTTTAAATCTATATTTGGAGTTGATGATAGCACTTTAAATATTAGATCTCTGGACTGTATTCAAAAATAATGATATGATTACATTTAAACACAATGTTAACATAGATAACAAAGGAGCATGTATAATTTGACTAAACAATTTATACAATATTTTAGAAGAAAAACATTAATCTATTTTAAAAGTTATAATGGATGAATACATAAACTTCTAAGAAAGTTGAAAATGTATTATTTATTAATAAATGTCCAAATAATATTTATGTCTAGATTATTTAGAAGTACCTTTGGGTACCTATCTAAGAAATAATGACCTGATATGTATAACATGTGAAAGCACCACATAGTAATTGATGATGAGTGCCGAGATTATAAACTGTACGTCTTATGTACATAATATATGGTCAATAGGTAGATTAATGTGTTAAAGTCAATGTTCAGCCTTGAAAAAATACTAAATAAACTAACTATTACAAACTTTATTTATCTGCATTAAAGTATAAATTTATGAATATAACATTGATAATTATCTGCAATAAAATACAACATTGCTCTTTACATTGCAACATACTTACTAACATATAAAAGTCACCTTCAAATCTCCTATACCTTTTACATTAAAATACTTCGAGCAATACAAAGACTACAAATTTGTGTAAGAAATAAAATGACTTTAAGAAATGCCATAACATTCGTTGTACAAAAAAAAATGTATGTATATATACCTAAAAGTTTAGGCATTATATATATCTATCTAGCATACATTATCTGTATATCTATATATATGGAAAGGTCTTGTGAACTACTATCATAATAACATAATGAATGTATACAAATTTAGAAATCGATTAAAGTACAGAGAAATTTGCCGAGCTACAGTGTGATCAATAAAAAATATCTGAAATTATTTGTTTTCTGTTCATACCATAGAGGAGTCTCAATCCTTTATTTATTAGTCTATTCATTATACTTCAGCTTTATATGCTTAAAATATACAATATGTGTACTATACTCTATACAGTTTTTACTATTTAAGAAAAAAAGATATATAGATAATAATATCATAAACAGTGAAGAATAAATTTTTTACCTTTATTATGGTTCAATTTCAAGCACTGGATGACTACTTGTCATATTATAAGGATGTTTATGTATATACACAATTACTAAAACAATAGAAACAACTGATAAAAACTTGCACAATTACTTCATTTGCAACATTGTAAATAAATACACTTCAAGTATTATGGAGTTTATTATTTGAATAATCATATGTTTTTTTTTTCTTTATTTATACAAATGTAATGAAGAATTTCACAAAATTTCACTTTAATTTTGTCATCTCAAAGACAGAAAACTACTTCAATAAATTATAAGTTAAAATCACATTTGATTACTCCAAGGAGTACATGTTAACTAACACATAAGTTTATTTTTATGTGTCACACACACTATTTACTACATATTACTATAACATACGAAAAAGATAACATATTGCTTTAGTAGAGAATCTATACTATAATATAAATAACTGATGTCATAAAATTGTTACATAACTTGCATTGTCTCCTTCTGATTAAGATTACTAAACACAAATTCTAATTCTAAGTACCAGGATATGAATTTTATGGGAGCTTATTTTACATAAATCTTTCCTTAGTAGTGTTTACAAAGCACTTGTGTCTACTATGTAGTAATATAATACTTTCCAAATTTTTTACTTAGAACTTAAGCTGTCTATACAATCTGATTAGATAAGATACTTTAAAATATTTGTTTTGAAGGGAATTTTTATACTTTAGTGATAAAGTGTAGCTTTAGGGTATAATTATAAAACCCATTTTATCATCTCCTGCAATACTATGAGTTTAAATCTTTAATTTATATCTTAGTTTCTTTATTTTCTTGTATATGATTAATATGTTGGCTGCTAGCCTGAAGATAAAGTTTAATACTGTGTTACGCCGCTGGTACAAATGGCATGGAATGTGTTAAGTTATCTTTACTTAAATGTACTACTATAAAACTATGACTCTTTAAAACCAGAATCTACTCTTCAATAGTAAAAAAATGTAAATGTTTTAATCTCAAATACTTGTATACATGTAATAAGAGTTTCTATTTTATGCTCCCTATGTTCAATGATTTGAATCATAACATAAGCATGAGCTTTGAGCAACCATTGGGATGAAAATGTAGCAATAGGGAATTTTCTAATTTTTGTCTGCTCTTATGGAGGTAAACCTATATTCTTGTTCACCTATAGAGGTAGGCCTCTATGTTATGTTATCTCTATGATCTTTTTAACCACATCATCAGGGATGTGAAATTGTGTTCACAGACGAGATCTATCTATAAAGAATAAACAAATGATATGACAATGCCAAAACAAAAATATGTAATTCTTTTGTACACACCTAACATAATCTGTGTTATAACCATCAATGTAACTTAAATGAACAATATGTTGTTTACATAATATTACTTTTTTCTTTGAAATAACTTCTTTTACCAAATAATACTTATAGTTTTAAAACATTGAAATACTTAGAAAACTTAGCATATCTGTTATCTATCGTGCTTACAAATTATTAGAGTTATATTATTTTGTAAATTAACAAAAATAATGACTTTTCCCTTGTTTTGTCCTTTTGTTAGTTAGGTATATATAATTTAAACCATAATAGTATATATTTATGCTTATATAATGAAGATATAATTTAAAATGATAGTGTGTTATAAAAATTTTATTTATATAAACAACAAATTATTACCTCATTAAGTACTTTTGGAAATATACATAAAACAATAAAACATATGAACAACTTCATTTATTAGTTCAATGTCTTAAAACTCATAAATACCAACTAGCATTTTATCAATTAATTTTATATTATATATTCCAAATTCATATATCGATAAATCCCTGTAATGTTAGTTCTGATTAGATACTAACATTGCAGCTTTGTAGCTGGCGCATCTGTTAGCTATTTTTTTTTATTTCTACATTAATAACCCACTGTAAAAGCAACTGTGCTCACACATTCCCCTTCAAAATACCCTATCTTCAGGTTACATTCTATTTATATTGTAACATTTCAAGTAACATTCATAATGGTTTGCCTCTGTTCATAAATCTATAGATTAACAAATATTAAACTATACTATCTTTATAATTTCAATTAAGCCCCCACTGTTAATCTAGTATTATTTACACTACATATATTTATACTATAAAAATATAAATCCTGATTAACTCATTAGTGTAATGCTGTCTGACTACCGAATTGATTTCTGAAACACGGAATTTATACACTTCTGTTCCTTGTAACTTTTGTGGCGTTTGCACTCAAAATTGTGTATTTTTAATAATGTACCATCATAAAGAAATACAAATTGCTGTGTAGAAAATGTAATTTGTATAATGAAACGTTTTAGAATTAATTTTAGTGGACATAAAATGATTATAAGTTGAAGTTATACAAGAGGTGAATTATTAAATGTAAGTTCGCATACATAAAACAAATCGATAAAAATAAAATAGTTAATAAGAACATAACCTTACACCAAAGCAAGTAGGATCTCATATGGTTTCTTTTAACTCGTGTCGTTTGGCAACGTGATTGCTAGCGACGGATAACGTTCATTTTGTGGAGAAAAAACATTTTTTTTTTTTGTTAGTTTTTGAAATACTATTAATTTGTCAGCTTTGCACTACCTGTGTTACCCAATAGCATTAAATTCGACGGCGAGATCGAAGACCCCCAAAGATTTCGCTTCTGTGCAGTTAAGCTCAGAAAAAGTGAATTCATTTGAGGCACGTACCTACGTGGTAGTATCCTGCTGATTATCACTCAATTAAAGACTGAACACCTTGTCCACTGGTTATAATCCTTCGGACAAGGAAAAGAATAATGTTAATTAAAAAAAAAACATTACAAGTTAAAATTATTACGAGCATTAGCTCCGTTAGATGTTTCCGGTACCTTAATTTAATTGAACAAATTATTTGCTCCGCTCCCTAATTACGCATTTCGTAACTACACAATTTCAGAATTATAATATTAGTAAGGATGTTTCCTTTCTCAATTGTGTTCCTGTTCCGGAATACTCCGTCCTAGTGTATTTTTTTAAGTACAAGGTGTTACATTCTACTACTAACAACAAAATACTTATCCAATTCTGCTGTATATATTTATTATTTTTCTGCCAAATGACTCTCATGGCCTAAATTATATCTTACTAAGAATGAGAATGAAGGAATGAGTATGTCAGAGGAAGTTTGAAAACAGCACCAGTGACAGAGAAGTTGAAGAGTAATAGGTTAGCATGGTACTTGCATATTATTAGAAGACATGAAAGACATGTAAGAAGAAAAGTTTTGAGCTTAAAAATGGACGGATATAGCGGTAGAGGAAGACCGAAAAAGGTGTGAATATATTATATGAAAAATGATTGTGTATAAAAGTTGTGAATACTGAAATGACGTGTGACAGGGGAGAATGGAAAAGGAAAACATGTTGTGCCGACCCTACGTAGGTGGGATAATGGTAAAATGATGATGATAGCTTTAACTCGCGGCGTTGCTCGCGTTATTGTAGATTCAACCTATCCCTCGGGAACAGTATCGTTTTCGGGATGAATAAGTACCCTATGCTTTTTTGTTCAGTAGTTACGGCATGACAGGCTAACAAAAAAACAAACACAGTCGCATTTATAGTATTATAGGAATTCTTTAAAATGTAATAACGGCGTGCCTTTGTATACACATTTAGTAAACTTTTTGTGATCACGAAGTTTACTAGGTTTTTATTATATATACTAATTTATTGATAGTACCAATTTAACTTTCTGAATTTAAGCCAGTATTGCGTAATGGCTTAGAAAATGACCAATGTGTATGTGTTAAATTTTATCGTGAAGATGATTTAGAATATTTGTTATTTCACAGGGAGTCGAGTGTCGCGGGTGGCGGGGCGAGCAGCGGAGGGCTGCTGGCCATGAACGCCACCCAGGTGCAATGCGAGCCCCACGACTCAGTTGTACTCATTAAATGTAAGTAATATACACTCATCAACTTTACATATATTATTTTCCCTGACAGTGATATAAGATGTAAAACCACTGACGTAATGATACGGTAGGTAAATAGATATATTACAGAAGTACCACGCTATAAGCAAGCAACTGAAATGTAAATATACTAAATTGCAAATTACGAATCAGTTTGAATGCTCTATTAATTGATTACAGAAATACGCCTTGAGAGTTCCACTAACTTACATCTCTCAACATTGATTTTAGTATGTGTATTATTTAAACCTGGCACAAATAACGTCTATATTTTGAATGTCAATGGATTAGAAGTAGTTTTTGCATTAATTTCCTATATAATAAAAGCAATAAACTAATTTAAAGGAAGTTCATTTTAATTTTTATATTTTGCATAGCAAAGATAAATGTAACCGTTTACGTATTTGAATGATATAATACACTTAGAATTGTATTATTTATTTATTTGTATTACTGAATATACACTAATAGTAAGAATTGACCAGTCTCAGTATAAAGTTAATTAACTGAGATAAATAATTAAAGACAATTGAATAGTTATAGTCTCAAAATATAAAAAAAATGTATATACATATATCTATTGTTTGTAAACTCACAAATTTTATACAGTATGATTTTAATATAGAAAAAGTTATTCAGAATTTTTTTTGCAAAGTTCGACTTTTATGGAATAAATTAAAAATAATACAAAAGTTATCTTAGCACTAAAAGAACATTATTCATGAAATATAATTTCAAGGAAACTTATTATAAATAAAATAAACCGTTATACATAACATTAACAACTCGAGTGTTTTAGCAAAATTATATTTTAATATTAAAATTAATTATTTAATCTTTTAGTGAGTCGTGCTTAATATTTCTCTTTTATAAAAGAGTAAGTATGTATAGAAGTATTTAATTAAACGAATAAGTAATTCTTCGTTTGCACTTTGAAATTTCTATAGTTGTTCATATTATTTTATATTTGAATACATTTTTTAACTGAACTGTAAATTTCTTTATTATTTACTTTCGCCTCCTGAATACTGTTGAATTAGTTTTTAGTCTTAAGTGTATAAAAAATCAGGCAATTAATCCCGAATTAAATTAAAAGTCACATATATTATTGCACATTTAGTCATTATTTCCATTGAAAAAAATCTTTATATTTCGTTGTACCGTTTAATCGCAATCCGGTATTCCATGTATAATTATTAATGTTCACTGTCTGTAGAATAAAGAAATATTTTTGAAAAACTAAATGTGTTTAAATTATAATAACTACTCAACAAACTTATATTTATGATACTATTAAATATATTTTTACACAAATCTCCATCGGAGAACGCCATAAACTGGATTGCGTCATCGATTCCGACGATGCGTTGTGAATCTTTCATAAAATGTAATGCGTAGCAATTGTTACATAGTAATTTATTTAGCATATACTATTATATAAGAATGAATATTGGTATATTTGAGATGGATAAACTTCAAAACTGTTAGACCGATCTCCATTAAAGTCACCACTAGGTGTCGCTGAAGCGTATCAATTTATGATAATTCATGAAGTCATGAAAATTTGTGTGTGTTGATCTTTAAAGGGAAATATTTGCACTTTTTACTGTAACTTAATAAATTTTAACAGAACGCGGGCGGGGCTGTGTACTCAGCTAATATTTTATAAATAAAATGATTGAACCTCTGAATTGTTCAAAACCATCAAGGTTTTAGTTCCATACAAACGATTGTAGACCTCTTGAGGGACAGGTCAACAAACTGTTGGCAGCATAAGCTTAAAAAAATACTTGATTTAGTACAAAACTTTGAAAAATGTAAAAATGATGTATTGTAAAATTATAATGTTTATGCAAAATGTGTTTATGAATCATTTTTTTCATTTGTACGAGCTTTTTTTTTACCAAACCACGAAATTTACAGTTTATGATGTCGTGTAAAATTAAAAATATAATCCACCATTTTGAAATTTGGGTCTTAAAAAATTTGCCTAAGAATTAATGCCACTAAATCGTCTTATGTAATAAATTTCTATACAATTTTCAATTGGCCTAAATTGTCTGTTCAGTCCGTTTCTCTTATGTTAAACACGTAATTGAAATTATTGGAAAAGTGAAAGCAAACATACGTAATAATTACAGAATTATAAACGGTATATATATGTACACGTGTGTGTGTGATGAACGGAAATGTTTATTGGTAATAATAATATTTTAAATTTCCTAGCTAATCGATTCGGAAACAAACACATTTTTTACATCGTGAGTATTGACTACTTATTTATTATATTTTATAACTTTAAAATGTGTCACTTGGTATTTAAATAAGTTACATTTTATTTTAATGTTAAGTACAAATATATATATCTTATATCAGCAATGATATCCTGTATTCCAATTAATTTATCCAGGAGTGTGTGTGTATCAATATTTATTGATGTTTGCGTAGATGATATTAAACTCGGGATTTGTTGTTGTTGAATTTGGAATTTGTTATTGAAAGTTTGGGACGATTATTCGAAATTGTCAACGTTTATGCAAATCAGATTAACTGAATGTGTAAGTCAAATTATTTCTATTATTATCAGTGTTATTGATCACGTAGTAGTGTGATTATTTTTGTTTAAAATAGATATTGTAGTGTTGTTACTTCAGCATGATCAAGGGGATTTTAGTACATGTTATATACTATAAAAAAATCGTAGATAAAATTACCTATTTTCATATAGACAAGCAATACTTATGAAGCTATTTGTTAAAAAGAAATTGTATTAAAGAAATCATCTTAACCCTTAAATGGACGATTTTTGTTTCACGTTAAAAAAAAATATATTTGTGTAATAGACATGTATTACTACTGTCTAGGAAAAATGAGTAAAAAAATCTAGACATGAATTTACTATATTTTTTGCCAACATTAAAAAAAGTACAAAATTTGTTCAGAAATAAGAACTAGTTGTCAAAATTAACAAAAAATTAAAAGAAGGTCAATTTTATCTGTGATGTTTAGTATGTTGTTTAAAAACAACATTGTCCATTTAAGGGTTAAATATGATTCAAACAGATGATGAAATGTTTATAATAATTTTAAAAAAATGTTATCGAATCAATCTTGAATGTGTACATAAGAATAATACTTAAATATATCATATACTATAATTTCATTCATAATAACGTAATTTTCCATCATTATTAATAATAACGTTATTTTCCATCATTACCTCAATTAAAGAATTATAAAAATACGGTCATGTGTAGATTCTAAAAAAATCGTGTAAATGCACACAAATTTTTACGATTTCAAAGGATAGTCTCAGTAATGCATTTATGCACACTAGTTGCAAGTGCGGTTTTAAACCTACTAAATCGATGACTGTTGCAATAGCAATGATAATGAATTGTATACGTGTTTTTTTTAAATTTATGTACCACTCCTAATTATTATAATATTCCTGTTACCGTTACACATTATTCTCCTTTTACACAAATCCCTAGGGAATACAAAGAATAGTACAAACACATAATATTTTGTACTTGCCATTCCCATAAACAGCGACAATTTATTCTATTTCCGTCATCGAAGTTCTCCCGTTGTGCTGAACCACGCCGCGCCGTCGCTCCCATTTGATGCGGGAGCCACGCGTATTTACAATTAGCTTCGTTTGTAGGGCTAATAATAATTGATGCTGGACGCAAGCCAATGTTGATATTAATTCTTTAACATGGCCGTGTTGGTGCTAGACTCGTCAATTGACACAACCGACCACAATAATTATGCTAATTCGTCCTAAAATGTTAGTGTGAAATGAACTGTGCTATACGATGCACGTTATCATGTATAGATTTATTTTATACGGTTATGTCAAAAAGGTGTATCATTTTTGTGAGTGTTCTAGTGTCGTGGTACGATGCATTTTACATTGGTAATCGTTGTGAACAAAGTGAAGCTATGTCCTGTTGTAGAGGAAGCGCAGAAACCTATAGGTAAAATAAATAAAATTAATATATGTTTAGTAATTTCCTCATGGCAAATAAGACACAAAATTCAGTATTGTAAAGTGTATTTAGCAAATTTTGCGCTAAATGATTTATTCCGAAAGTTACCAAGTTGATGCGATTAATACGGATGTTCGCAGTATCTACGCGTAACAGGATGTAGGGTTTCGGGTAACCTGCGGGTATGTCACATAACCCAGGTATATTTCGCATTTGATACTGATCAAAGCAAAATATTATGACTTCAATTAACGGATTCTAACTATATAGACTTCAGAAAATATCATAATATTCATTCATTTGAATTGTTAAAATAATCTATACAATTGAAATAAAGTCTATATTTATTACACAAATCACATTAGAATTGAAAGTTGAAACCCATGCATTAATAGTCTGGTGAAGCATTATTGTGACGTTTGTTAAATTGAGTAATTGGAATTTGGATAATCTCTGTCAATCTGGTGTCCATATCGAATTATGCAGATTATTTTTCCTATAGTTAGAAACAGTTGATAATTTATTAATTAGTATAATGGTATTCATCAATGATCCGTTTCATTTCGTATTGTTTCGTTCTATATTGGGACTTTTATATATCTACATATTAAATTTAAATATAAAATTTATCCGAAGTACAGATTTAGGAAAATATATGTAATTTGATCTTGTTTTTAGTTCATAATATATAATAATTTTTCATAATTATTATGGCATTATAATGTGTTTGGAAAATACTTGAGTCATTATTTTCCGCAAAAGACCAGTTAAATTAGTCATTCCCATTACCATCTAACGTTCCAGAAACTAACCTGACTAAGACATGTTTACTTGACTGAATGACGTCAAAACTCTAGTCATTTTCTATCAAAATTATTTTCTACCTCTAGTGTTATATCTCTGTATTTATTGTGATCATTTTAGCAACAATTTTTATGTTTTGACAGGAACGCGAATAGGAATAACTCATACACTATATTTGCTTTCATAAACCTGAAGATGGTTCCAAATTGTACTAAATAGGAAATGTTATTACAGATTGAACTCAACAATATACTATATAAATCGGATTTGATTGAGATCCTCTTACGATTAATGTTATAAAGTCTATGATTTTCCATGATCCAACAATTTGCCTGGAGCATCGTATTTACGACATTCTTATCAGAAAATGCAATAGTCGTATGAATCATAAACATCTGGGCGGTTCAAACAATGAGTCCGTGAGTGACGGGGTACCCTAGGCGGCATCTCTGATCTCGACTCGATACAATGTTCTAAGATTGTTCGATACTAGCCAAAGCTTAATCGAATGTTAGTATAGATATGTAGTTTCACTGTTTAATTTACCTACCGGTAAGTGTTTCATCTAAGGAGGTTATCGGTTCCAATATAGAACTATTGTTCGCTAACGATATCTTATTATAAATAAACATATGTAGTGTAACACTATATATATTTACATTCTTGTTTTCTATAATAATTATAAATTGCGTACTATTATCAGTATTTTCAAACTTAACCTAAATATTACGCTATGTCTCATTGTTTCCTATTCCTATTCCTAAATTGTTAAAAATCTTATTATGATTTTTAATTTTTCCACTGTTTTTACTCATAAATGCATGTTTGCAAATACCGTTTATAATTATTATCTTCTTTGCTTTTGTTATCTCTCTGTCAATATGATTTATAGTGCATAACGTCACTATCTAATGAAAGGTCAACACTGTTAAGGATGTGGTCATCTTAGTTGAACCCGTAATGACAGATAAAGAGATAACTGTCGCTTACTAGACATAACTCTGAACATTATTGATCTCTTTGAAAGAAATTATGAAACTAATATGAATAAATATATATTTTTAATAACATGTGGTATTAATTTAATAATTATTTATTAATAGTTTCTGTGTACAATTGTTTTCCGAAAAACCTAATGAATGAAATTTAACAATAATTTAATTACTTATCTCGTTTAGAAGAGCCGCTGTTATCAATAATGATATTACGAGCATGCTACCAAGAATAAGGCACCATTAGCGACTCGTTTATTTTATGTCAGTTTATGATCAAGTATTGTAGTGATGTGACGTTTGTTTTTGTTTTTTAAATTCGATTTCAGTGCATGGTTTTGGAGTAAAGTGACTATAAGTGTTTTAAGTTTGATTTGTTTTAATAAAGTGATGGAAAATTGTTACGTAATAAAACCGATGGCGAACAGTTACGCACACGTTGATATGAAACGTAGCAGAAAGTTGAATAAAATAACCAAAATAAAACATAAGTTGATAAAGAGACAGAAATTAAGTAGGTAATTCTAACTAATATTGTAAATGCGAAAGTGAGTTTGTTTGTTTGTGTTTATGCTTTCACGCTGTAAATACTGAACCGATAGTAATGAAATTTTGCGTACACGTTGTTAGGAGTACAGAAAAGGACATAGCATACCGGTCTTTTAATCCAGATAAAATATATTGTTCCCGAAAGAGTGATTAAATCTATATTAACGAAAGCAAATATATATTATCTTGTTTTAAATTCAGATATATTTTTATAATAGAAATAAGTTCCCACGCTACTGTTGTTGCCCTTGATATTCATAACATGTGATTCTACGAATTCTCAATCGGTTCTCAATATGTTTTTTTTTTAATTTTATTGCGACAGTATAACATGATTTATATAATTTTATATTAAAAGTCATGCTCATCTATATGAAGTCTATCAGATCTAAATAACGAAATAACTGAAACGTAGCTATTGTTAAATTCGAATCCAAAGGTACGTTTTAGATATACACGCCTACATAATATATGAGAAAATTATTTATAGAAAACAAATACAATAACATTCAAAAGCTACACGATAGTCGATAGTTATTATAAAGAATATAATATAAAGCAAAGAAGTATTTCAATGACAAATACGTCTGGTTTTAAAACTTGCTGCCCAAAACGCGTTCAGCTCACCCGCCCACGTTCGTGTTTTCAAGGTCTCTCACTCAATTAACAACCGTAACGTCTTACAAGTTATCGGAACTTGGGAAATCTAAATAGTGTTTTATTTTTATTCACTGAAATAACATATTCAACGTTACTGACGAAAAATTATGCCGTTGACCTATCTCTTAATATTTTTTTCTTCGATACAAATCCCTTCTTAACATACATTATTTATTTTATAAATAAGCAGTACACGCATTTCACGTGTAGAAAAAAAATTATGAATAAAAATAATATCCAAAAAATCTATGATAGAGACGTTTTTATGCTAGTCGTCTTTAAATTCTTGTATTGCCATAATATCAATTTCAAATTCTGCCATCAAGCAAATCAATACAAAATACTTTAAATAATTGTTCTCCATATTAAGCTAATTTTATTTGTAATATATATGACACAATTTTTCTGTTTTTAGTAACGAATTTTAGCCTCCAATATTGTTAGAAAGCTGTTGTTACATTAAGCCGTTGTCTGTTCAAAAGCTACTTCCAGAAAGGAATATCGCAATAAAATAACGCATGTACCTACATGTAATTTGGAAGTGTTCTGATGCACACTAAACGGTGTTGTAATTTGACAGATGAGCATCGGTCGGCGGGCGGCAGCTGGGAGGAACCTGTGAGCGCGGTGCGTAATACACCGCTTCGACGCTCGCAGAGGCTCAACTCCACACTGGACTTTAGGTTTGAATACTGTCATGTAATATTGATTAATTTTAGCCAGAAGTCATTTTATAATTAGTCAAATATGTATTATATCGTTTTACCTGTCCCTTAAAAAATGTTGTATATTATCTTTGTAACTAAAGAAAAATCATGCATTTCCAATATAAAACCGTTGGTGATATAACTGATGGAGTAAAACTAATTAATTAAAATTTAGTGAACATATATATGACAGAGTTTTTAAATATAGTTTCTTTCTTTAAAATCTCTCGTGCAACTATATGACGTATAAGAAATCATCAACGTCATTGTTAAGTGTGATTGATTGTAGCTACTAAATTGAAGCCAATTCGAACTGTCTGAAGGGTTCATAGTGTAGACATTTAAAGCTAAATGAGAATTTAAAATGTTGTTTTATGTTACATTAACTGAATTTGTAAATAATAGTATAAAACAGGTCCGTGCACAGATGTTTTTATGACATTAAAAACGAGTGCAAAATGAAAGCAACTCGATTTCAATTAGAGATTACTATGTAAATGAATTATTACTCCATAAGTCATTAGAAATTGTTTATGAAAATGTATTTAAATAGACAAGTTGTAAAAAAATAAAATGATTTATATTAGTTGAATAAAATACTATGTTTCAACATTGTCACATAACGTAGTTTTTTGTAAATCAACATATTATTAAATTTACGCTGAAAATAAATAGTAATCCAAATATTTAAAGGTCATATTAATGCCAACGAATTCTTTGGCTGTGAATTTTTATGAGTTTGTTACGCAAAAACTACAAATGTACTACTAACATTTGTTTCAGAGTTTGCAAAATTGTCTCTTATATATCACATAAGTGTTCGTTGCAGTTTAAAATTGAATTATGTGTATTTCTGACCCCTATTAAGTAATAAGGTAATATCATAGATCATAATTTATTTCAAAGATACCGCGCTTTCATCTCATTAACATCCATTGACAAGTTTTTTATCCATTGAGCAATCAATCATACCAATATTATTTTTTAAATATATTTAAAATTGCGTTTTGTACACATGTTTGCATGTTTAATAAACTCTACGGGTTCTAAAGCTTTATTAACAGTAAGTCTACAAAATTATGTAGTCTTCATACAGTCACAAAATATCGACAGTTGGCACAAGTCACTTCCCGTCGTTGTGCGGTGTGGTCTCGTCGCACTCGACAATTAGCGGCCACGGAGCCAATTAACACGAATTTCCTGTGTTCAAACCCCACATGCCACCAGAGGGCACTGCCTCCCGACAAATGATCGCTCACGCTTTAACACAACTATTGTTTTGAAAGTTGTTATAACTATTAACTCTTGTTAAGTGTTGAGTCTTCATCGTGCAGCCGTTTTGTATGCGTACTTTCTGTATTTTCTCTTAATTACCAACACGCTTATATTGGGTTTGATTTAAGATTACGTGTCCATGAGAAATATATTTACTACAGTATTACACTTAAAAACATGTTTGCAACTGTAACCCAGCTTTATAAATCAGCAGATTGTATCGTAATATAATTTATTACCTAATGTAAAATATATATTATAATGCAAATGTACGTTTGAGTAAATACTTACCCATAAATCGCGTTTAAACGGGTCGTTTGATTACGATATTTGATATAGATGTCAATTACGTTGTCAAATAGGACATAGGGTACATTTTGTACATAAAATATTAATAAAGCGAAGCAGGCGAGCACAACACAATTTATCGCGAGACTATTGTCGCAATAATATAGCTGATAATAAAAACAATATTTATTTAAAATCAAAGTCTCACTGTAGGCAGAGTAGAAACTATGATGAAATCCAATAATTATCATAGCTCTCTCCAGTATATTACAGAAACATGCGTTTAGATGTATAAATTTAAATACATATACGTGTACTAATTGTTAATTTAATTCATACAGTGTTATAATGGAATAATGTCAAGGTTGAACAAATGCCCATTCGTATGCAAGTTAATAATGATAACAGAAAATAGTTACGGTACCTGTTTAATGAATAGATGCTCTGTCGTCCATGTTTATGACACTAAGCTTATTATGTAAGCTAAGGCTGATGTAACTGTCGGTAGATTAATGCTGTCTATGAGCGAGTATTGCCTACATTAATGGTATGTATAGTCTTAGTAAAAAAAACATATTACATGGTACTGCTACATACCAGCCACGTAGCACGCAATTCAATCCACCTGATAGCCGAGATGGAAAAATTAATGGATGATCCTATTTAATTTTTAGTACCCTTGATAATAACGTCTATCCCAAATTTCGTAACGATCGGTAAAGCCGAGAAAGCGTAAGAAATAAACAAATTCACATTTATAATATTAGTTTAGATTACCTATTAAATTGTTGCATTTCGTATAATATTGTAAAATGTCCAAATATCAGAATGATTACAAATATTTTCAATAAAGTAGGTAAATGTGATTTGTATTTAATATTGTTCCTAATTTTAATCAAAAAATTATTCTAACGACGTACAATTTAGAAGTATATTAGAACTCCTCTGTTTTTGTATTTTTATCGTATAAAAATGAATATAATGCAGCATCGGTTCTAGGAATCTTGATCTCAACTAATTTGATGCTTAGGTTTTAATTAACAGTGATTGTTTTGTCATTGAATGCATTTTTTATTTTCACTAATTGAGGGCAAACGCTTGTTAACTTTATAAAATGAAGTGGAAGAATAAAGGAAGTCGCTTTTTGACAATTGCCCATTGAATAATACCAATTAACAAAACATTACTCTCGATTTTTAAGTACGGCTTGATGTTAAATTGTGTGGTGATAAAAAATTTCTTTGTGTTTCTCGTGGAAAGATTGTTGCACCTATTTGACTAAATCTTCTTTGGTTGTCTCTGAGACATTGTTAGAACAAGGTTTGTTTAAAATAAAGCTTTTAATTTTTTTTTATCGAAAAGAGATTTTTTTTTAATTCAAGGAATATCAACAGCTGTTCAATACACAATTCAAAACACAATATACAACTTGGAGCTAATTAGAGATATTCTCTAATAGACAATGAAGTAGTTATAAGAAGGTATTTAGTAATAGATATAAGGTATAAAATACAAGTAGATTAATAAAATTCCATGCAAAAACTTCGAGTATGTGAATGAAACAGAAGACTGTAATGACTGATTAAACGTTCATTTGTTTAGTCGCCATTTTAATTACATGGTTGTATTGTAAAGGAAAGAATTAATCTCGTCTTCGTTAATAAACCCGTTCGAAATAGAGGCAGGCAGTTAGGTAAATACCAATAAACCAATAAATAGCAATAAATAAAGTAATTTTTATGCTTAACGATAATAGTCACGTTAGGAAACGATGTTATGAAAACTGTTTCAGTTTAAAACGAGGCAAGTACTGTAAATTTAAAGTCAACCAAATCAGTACAATCATTTTTCTAATATTTGTGCAAATCCGTATGCTTAGTTTCACATACGGTGTATTATCTTTCTACTTAAGACAATTATACTGCCATAAAGTTCTTTGTAAGGAGACGTATAAAAGTAAGATTAATAATGCATTGAAAACTGCTATTTCTGCTGTGCTTACTACAGGAAATCGCATTAGAAATTAAGATATACACGGCATTCATAACGAGAATGTATACAAATAAAGAGTTAAAGCTGTACATAGTTCGTTTAAACACATTATACCTGTAAGGGGTGAAAAACAACAAAAACAAATGCAATGCAGGAAAGATGCAAATTGGATATGAAGAACCACAGTCGAACGAACAGATGCAAAATTACGATAATCTATGAATTTAATGTAACGAAATGTGCACGATTAAAGGAATGTAGTGCTACGTTGTTTGTGATTTTAACTTGATAATAAGTACGCAAATAGTAAATAAAGTTGTCTGACTGATTTGTAAAGCTCGTACAAGGTTTAAAGATTTTGATACTTTGCATGAAAGTTAGTCGAACTTCATAGGCATTAGGTATAAAGAGTGGAAGATCGCAATATGAAAATAAAACATTCTTAATTTATACAACTTGAAATTATTATTTAAATACTTTTTTATAATTAAAATGAAAAGGTGTTTGATGTTCTCAACAGGATATATTTAACAAAAAATAAAATTGACGTCAAAAAAATCTATTTTAGAAAAATGCACCAGAACCTTTTTGGTCAATTATTTACCTCGCCTTAGATTGACATACACTTCTTACTAATTTCTCAGTCACTATATATTTCGTATTCGATTTTTAGGAGTTCCCTGCCGTATCTTCGAAGCCCAGGGCCGAATGCTAATTTAATTAAAATGGAATCCTCTCGAAATTATCCCCTTTCCAAAAAAAAATCGATTCATGAATCAAGAACTTACGGTGCAACAAAAATAAAAAAAATACAGGCAAGTTCTGAAGCGCTTTTTAGAAGTCTGTTTTAAAATTATTCTTAGGCAGGTTAATGTAAGGGTAATTGAAGTTAACGCAGTTCAATTTGCAAGTGACACACTTAAAATTTAGTATTTAAAGTTGTTATAACGGTCAAATTGGTATTGCTAAAAAAAACTATAACAGAAGACATGATGCAGAAGATAAATGTAAACAGTTTTGACATGCATGGACGCTGATGAATGCAGGTTGATTTTCAATTTAACATATACTATAATATGTATATGAAGAGGATAATATTCATGTAAACATTTATTGAATTATATATTTATGTGACTCATGGCGCGAATTGTCATAGTGATAAGTATACCAACACCAGACAGTTGGTCGTCTATCTGTCATAATAATGTTTATTGCACATACTATTATATTATACTATTTGTGCGTAATAATCTACAATATGTATTGTTTCAATGTTTATGAACCCTCAAATGCATAGTGTCCTAAAAAATTAAACACTTACATTCATAATCGAAGTCTTTAACATAGTGAATGTTTTAATTTTGGCTATATATGTATTTTGGCTATGACAGCTCGATATAGAAAAAAATAATTAATTACATATAATCCCGTACTTTTAAATATGACATTCAAATTGGCGAATTATTTTGGCGCGTCCGAATAAGTTCATATAAATTTTAGGAGTAACCACACAATTTAATTTGCTGAAGATTTATTCTTGCTAAACAGATATTTTAAAGGTGATAAATATTTTTTATAAACCTATGTAATTACTATATATATATAATATATTTTTGCGATATATATATAATCATGCATTTAAGGGCTTAGTATCCCTAATAATACTTTATATTAAATTACATTTTTAATAGAATCTTCAACGATTCGATATATATATGTCTTTTTAATAATGACAATAATGAAATGAATAGTTATACTTTTAAGTTGAATCGATGTAATAATGTATTGAAACAGTCTCATAAGTGATTGGGTAATAAAAATATACTTGATCATTTATGAAGGTTGTACAGCTGTGGGGGCTATTCCGGCCTGAAACCAATTTAGTTTTTGAGACATAAAAAGGATGGGAATATAATGATCAGTAAGCTTTCCTAAAACATTTCATTTCCAGTATCGGTTTTGTGAAACTATAGCTGATATATGTTCCATTTAATTTTTGCTTGATTACTACGATTTTTATACTTTTTATTTAATCCAAAGCAATATTTAATGTAACTTTGTCATATGTTACTATTGCGTCGCAGTACTTAGCTGGCAGGTTTTTTTTAACTTTGTAAGAAAGTTAAAATTTAATGTTATCTACATAATATCATATAATTTATAATGGAAATTGTAAGTAATCCTGTCTCCTAGGCTTTATTACTTATACACTTCTCACCTTTGCTTGTTTACGGAAACTAAAAATATTGATTGTAGGTCTACTCTCTACAATTTGTTTTGTTTTTATTTTTATTACATTAATAAAATTTGTTTTCCCTACCATTTTCCAACTTTATAATTCCATTATAATTCTAAATGTATAATTAATATTCAGCCAGTTCACGGCATTCGTTTACGTAAACAAACAATATTTGAATCAAATTTTATTACAAAGAATGTAAATACATCCCACTAAGTCTGTTGATATATTAAGATTACTTATTAAATAAGAAAAAACAACCAATAACCTTGAAATGTAAAAATATTCGCACCACTTCGAAATAATAACATCAACGAAATATCCAGAACAAAACGCCTTTGCACAAAAATATAATTCGCCTAAGTACCGTAACCTATACCGCATAATAAAATTGCATTACACAGATTGTTTCTAAGAGTGAGTGAGGCAACCTAAATGACAATATTTATTATCTTTCATCACATTACCAAATACAATCTAATGTATTCGCGACATAAAAGTGTTAACTCTTACGTTATAAATATGTATAGGATATATACGAAATAGGCATGTGTTTTGTTTATCTTAGTACTGTGTCCGCGGCTTCGGGTGCATTTGTTGTTTATTTGCTTGAAATATCGTACGGAGTACAAATATTCATGGCTGCCGGTTGAGCGTTATAAAAGTTTTTGCACTGCAGCGCAGTCTGGTGGCAAATTAAAACAAAATGGATAACATAAAAGTCTTCGCCATAGAAAAACATATAGGTGTGTCAGTTTTCATACAATCTTAATTACAATATGTTTATTTAAATATTGTAAAGTATTGTACTTACTTTAATTACCGTACAAACCAAATTTCTGTAACACTGAATGATTCGCTTTTTATTGTATTGCATATTCTCATATATAGAAAATATCAATCTATCAAACTCTAATTTCTCTTAGGTTTCTCTGACTATCGTTTTCTTTTCCCTCGTTAATTGAGCTTCTTCCGTGTTTCTAGTTAATTATATATATCCTACCAATAATATGATCAATTAAAATGAATTGGTTCAATTAAACGTTCAATAATTATCACTAAGTCGCATAATGTAATATTTAGAACTTAATTTTTTTACGACGCGTGTAACTCAAGTTTAAAATAACATTAAACAAGACACGGTAAGATATCTATCGCTTAAATTGACCTTTGGCTATAAATACTTGCACAATAGTTGATGGAATCAGTAATGATGCTAATGTTTTGTGTTTATTTATAACGCAATGTACAGAGAGGCCGGAATAATGGTGAATGCATTCATTAACCGTCATCATGCTTAGTGATCATGTCTTAATTGCTCTAACAGCTTTCAACATGTATATTTTATCATACAAAATTGTCGGTTTCTTCCCTGACATCGTTTCTCTTAAAGTTAATAGTATCTAACTTTTATGAATATTCAAATATTATATATATTTTCTTATATTAAGATAATAGCTGATTTACATCACTTATGTTTTGTATATAGATAATAATTCTAATACATTTGTAACTCTTCACTTACGAATTCGGTAATTAAATTCTATAAAATATATATTATAAAATCATTAAAGAAAACTGAGACTTCATCCTAAAGAGTTTTATAAGCACTTGGAATTAAAAAATGTGTAACACGAATGATAAATATTAGGGTTGTGCGAATATACGAATTATTCGATAGCGAATCGAACCGAATAATTTGATTCAAAAAATTCAAATTGAACATCATTATTCAATTCGTTTCAATTCGAGCATTATTCGCACACTCCTAATAAATATGTATACTTGCATATGTAAGGACACACACATTATTGTATTCCCTACCTTATTTTTTTCTTTTTTTTTTATCATAGGGGGCAAACGGACAGGTGGGTCACCTGATGGTAAGTGATCACCGCCGTCCATAGACACTAGCAACACCAGGGGAGTTGTAAGTGCGTTGCCGGCCTTTTAAATATGTGGGCCTCCGGCGCTATCAGTGACCGAACGAAACGCAACAATGCAAGCACTGTTACTTCACGTCGGTTTTCTGTGAGAGGGTGGTACTACCCCGGGCGAGCCGACCCATTCATGCTGAAACCAGTAATAGCTTCAGCGTAGCTCTACCACCTACAGAAGTCATAAGGATACCCTATGTTCTGTTTCCATATATCTTTAGCCATTTCTTCATAAATAGATTATCAACAAACTCATTGCAATATTTTTCGACACCTTCACACTGAACAATTAATGTTCGTTAGTTTTAAAATATTTGTATGGACCAAATTTCTCAATTCACATTTACTTAATATTAAGTGTATTTTCTTCTTCATATTTTTACCATTAACAATCTGTTTATTGACCATAACAGGCAATTTCCTATTTCCAAACATTTTGATTTTCAAAATATAGATTTAAAATAATCCTTATTTTCATATAAAATGATTTAATATTAAAAGCAGATCTTTTAACGTGTTTTTGTTCTTCAGGAGCAGTGGTCAACTGCGCAATACTCTCAGCCGTGCGCGAGAGCTCTGCGAGAGATGGCGCAGCGGAGGTGCCACACCCGCGCCCCCTGCACCACCTCCTGATGACGAAGGCGGGGGGCGACTTGCCCGTTGGTTCAGCGTCCGCAGGGGCTCCACCAACCACTATGACATGCATTCGCACGAGACCGATAAAATGCCTAAACTACCAGAAGTATGTTATATAACATATTCAACAAATATATTTCTAAAACATAAACTGAATATCATGTAAAATTTTTGGTTGGCTTATTAATTCTTTCCGTCATCTTTTTCAAACACTTCCTTTCCTTCATTGACGCGGTCGACAAAATTGATCTCTTTTTCTGATTTGATTTTGTGGTTCAAAATACACTTTGGTGAACAAAATTCCGGGTTATCTGAAATCACCCATAGGGCTCCTTAATTTCCATTGTGTTAACGAACTTATTGTTATCAAACTATTATTAATGTATTTATTTCAACTGACTATTGAGAATAAACAAAGGAAATTTGTGTTTGTATTTTCCCGTCGTGGTTTGTGCGTACGTAGACGTAACAGTAAACTCTTTGGGGCTTTTCATTATATACAATAACAACATTATTGATAATGTACGAAACACATGATTCACATTTATACATATTTTAGATGAATCATGATCCGGCCATTGAGTATTCATTGAACGTCAAAGCGCAGTAACGAGTCGATCGTGCCATAGCGTCTCGCGTCGCCTCAGCAGAGGTCTCAAGTGTCTAAACAAATATTCTATTTTAACATGTGATATAATGATGTCAGATTGGTATCCAGTGCGCTACCATCGCGGATTCATGTACACAATTGTAATTTTCTTACTTCAGTTTATTTTTGGTGTGACGCCGTGTATAACGTGTTAATCTCGTAAATGTCAAAAGTTGATTTAGTCCGTCCGCCGATTTCGTAATCATGTTCTGTCCGTTCTGCATGAGGCTCGTTACAGACAAAGCCGAATATTCATTGACACACTACAACGTAAGTCACGTGGGGAGCTATTCGGATTGTTACTTTTGACGTTTACGTTCGATGAAAAGACAGTGGTGTTCGATGACGTTACCGTGACGTGCGTTTGAACCGCAAGGCCGACGGTCTCACTCCAAATAATACCTATACACGTTCACTACTTTAGATATGTCTTCACAGCAGACTCTCGAGTCGTGGATTATTTCTGTACACTGGAATCATCGTTTTGGATATTGTTTTTTGTTAGCTGTTGTTATTATGCTTCATCTATTCGATGTGGTCCCCGGTAAATATTCACGCTGTCTCCCAGAAGTCATATGTGCTAATTATAAACCCATTTAAAACGGAGCGCTTCGTACGCTGGTCTCCCACGATTGTTGTTGGTGTAAGGACGAAGTTGATAGTATAAATATATATATTACTTTAATAAGAGGAATGTTGTTTTCAGTTAGAGGAAGATTTGTTTTCATGCGGTGGAGAAGTACGGGGCGGGAGGGTGCCACCGCCGTCGCTGGGTCCGCCGCCGGACTCGCTGACGCCTGTACAACTGCGACGGCGGCACGTTGTCGCGGCCATTATACACAGCGAGAACTCTTATGTCGCCACTTTACAGCGATTAGTTAATGTAAGTGTCTGCATTATTGATTCCATTTTTTTTCTCTGCTTGCTTATCGTTGGATAAGAGCCTTCTAATACCAAAAAGAGCTCGGGTTGATTATTCAGTGTAGCTCAACTGTATAATTGTGTACACACATGTTTTTAGCAAACCATAAAATTATTAACTGTTGCTATAATATACATGACTAGGTAAATGATATACAAAAACTGGCCAGTCTAAAAAAAGTCTAAAGTCTAGTCAGTAACGTCAGGTGCTATAATAATATTGATTATAAAAAACTGGTTGTAAGGCATAGAGTAAAGAAGACTACCTATGCACGATAAACAACTCCATTATTATGTGAATTCGAAAACGTTGGTCAAATAAACTAAAGGCTCACGTTACAACTCAAGTAACATATTGTCTTACTTTATTATATACAACATTTAGGTAAAGTAATTATAGGGGAAAAATAAATAAATAATTTAGTAATGTTACAAATTATCTTGTTAGACTTTAAAGTAACCAACAATAAATATTAAAGGATAGGGTTACATAGAATAAAAATGTTCCTTTATAACTTTATATCTCTAGTTAATCTTGAATATATTACATTCGTAAACTAAATTCTGTTTATAACAATAATATAGTACAACTACTATATATTACCAATGAGCATTAAAAATGTAAATATATATAACATCTTTGTACATTTACCATATATCAAACACACTAATAAATATAAATAAATTTGTTTTTATGCACGAATGACCTTTGTTGTTGTGTGCCAACAGTAGTAAGATTTGTTAGGTACCTACTCTTCTTGTCACTATTAAATTTAGGCGCTGTACAAAGCAATACTGTGTATACTAGATTGATTATTTTGACATTTTAAGGATCGACTGAATAATAAATAATGGTATTTTTATTGGTAAATCATGTCATTTAAAGAAGAAATATGATCTTATAAATAGCCGATTCGTATTTTCATTTTAAAATTTAGGCATGATGCTATTCAAAATCACTTGCTATATTAGTCTTCGTTCGTTCATTCGTTGATACTTCTTTAGTATTCTTTGGTTGCAAAACGCTGTTACATGTAAAATATATTTTTTTACCTATTCATAAATTCTTCATTTGCACAATAACATTTATTAATACCCTTTATTATTTTTGTATACTAGTAATGTCATCAATATATAAATTTATATTCAACACCGAGATTTCTTTCACACGTTTTAAATAAACTTACATATCACCTATCCTATATCTATACGGAGTCGTAACTTCAAAGTGATGTTTGCGTAGATTACGTCATTTGCTTACTTCAAATACATTTCGATAAGATACTCGCGCGCAAATTTAGAGCACCGGAGTAACTAAATGAAACTCTAGCGCTTTTAAACCGCTTGTTTTGTACACTAGTATATAATTATACAAATGCAATATTAGACTAACATCCGGCGTTTGCATTGAAAATAGAGCATATAATTATAATAAAACGTCATGTTAAATAAATACACACTTAAACAGGTACACGGCTTCTTGCCATTTGTTCAATCGAAATGATTATCCAACGCATGATGATAAAACGTCCATACCTATAGGCTCTTACCATGTACTCTCTTCTCTCCTTATGTATACATCTTATTACTTATTGAAGTAATCTATACACTAGGGGTGTGCGAAAAATGCTCGAATCCAATAATGATGGTCGATTCGAATTTCGATTCGATTCGCTATCGATTAATTCATTAATCGGAATATTTACACACCCCTATAGACACATATAATATACAAAGAAAATACAGTTTCTTTAAGGTTAAATCACGTCAAAACAACTAAACGCATCGGCATAGAAGTGTATGATCATTCGAAGGGGATTTTTTTGTAGATGGTCCTAGGTTGTTTATTTTTTTGGATTGACCATTTGCCATTTTTTAAGGCCCAATGAATCCGGAGGATTCGGCTAGTTTTAAATATGTATGAGAAATAATTACTGCGGCATATTGCTTAGTATTATGGTATTTGTTGTTCTTGTTCTGTTTGTTTTTTTTTTCGTATAAAAATAACTATGTACCAATAATATAGTAAGTACCTTATAATATAAAACTTGTAATAGTGAACATAAGTATTTGAAGTTTATATGTGTTTGGCAAATAGCCTGCAGTTATTCGCACAAGGTGGATTAGTTCAAATATTTGCTTTGCGCAATTACGCTCAACCGAAATGAGCGTGTTGTCAACAAGACAACGCACTTAATAATACAAGCCAACGTTCACAAACCGGTTATCAAAGTCATCTCTGTACCTCGTCCATTCTCCATATACACTGACATTTCTCATAGTTCGAGTGAAATTCGTTATCGTAAAGGAAATAACAATTTAAATGCAATTATAATTGAATCATTTCGTACCTCTTTAAATATGCGGTCTGAATATAATACAGATATCATTGTCGATGACAGATTTATCAGCTTCATCAGACAGGTTTGAATCCTGAAAGATTTGTAACATTTTTAGTAAATCAGAGATCACTCTTGGATTCATGGAAGTGCGTACCTATAATGTAGGTTCAGAAATCGATGACTTAATTTTTAATAAAGTCCTGATAGATAAATTTAAAGATTCATTCATAATTAAGGATCTAATTGCAGGTTGAAGTGTTGGTAAACTACTTTAATAGTAAACAACTGCTTATATCTTGCATCAGTTTTCTCAGCTTTTAATGTTTTCTTTTAGAACACCATTATTCTTATTAGCGGAGCATTAATAATGTGTTTATTTAACCTCTTCGTAATTTTTTCTTTTTGAATTTACTCTGTATAAGGATTATGAAATCGTTAATAGAAACTTTACATCTATGTTGAATTGTATGTTGTTAGCAGAATTACAATTCTATTATATGTTAGTATTCATTTGTTATGAATGGTTTCAATTATAATCATTATATTGAAAATATGTTTTCGGTTGGTCTACAATTGTAGCAAATACCTGCAACTGAACAGTGTAACTGTTACGAAATCTCAATGTGAAGCGGAGTAATGTGGCCTTTATTATAATAAGCTACTAATCCGAGAAGTTGTTTATCGAGTTTTGTAAATACCGATTTGTAACAGCATAATAACATCGAATTGAATGAAATAGACACTTTGGAAGATGTTTTTTTTTATTTTAATTATTACAGGAAAATATAACGGTTTTTAAAAGTTTTAATATATGCGGAATGTTCTGCGATTAATATGGAAATTGAACGTTTCATTTGCATTTGTGAGTAAACGATTGCCGTAGCGATGTGTGTGGTGCTCTGTCTAGTAATAATAAATAAAATAAAAAAACGTGTGAGATATCAAAATATGACAAGTTTGTCTAGGCTTTACTAATAAAATTAGACTATAAAATCGTAACCTGTTTGTATATATACGAGTTTTATGAGGTTTCGTCGAATTCGCCACCGATTTCTGTGAGTAGTTTAAATATAGGCGATTCTTTAACCCGTTTCCTTGTTTTTTATCATTGAGAAATTTCATAATGTATGTCTAAAGTACACATTAAAAATCGATTCTAATCATATGATATAAATAAAAAAAGCGTCAATGCCATCTTTATTAAAATTATTGTCGATAATTTACATCGAATTTCAATTATTACGACATATACCAATAGAGGTGCCGTATTGTGTGTGTGGTACATTAATGTTATATAACATTACTAGTATATCGTTTATATGTATTTTTGTTCTTAATAACATATGATTTTATAAAATCATTCAAGTTTGGTCAAGTATTTATTTTTTATTAGAAATAAGGTCAGCGACATTTTTAAATTCCTCATCCTTTCGCTAAAATGTGACTATATTTGGTAAGTAGTTACTTACGACTACGACTTTCTTGTTCGAAATTGTTTTTTTATGTTAAATCTTAAGAATATACATTCAGTAGTTTAATAACCGTAACAAGGAAGACTCGCTACGCGGAGATAATGTTAAAAGTCTCAACTTAAACACATGTAAATATACCTGCTTGACCCACTTGGTATTGTTTCGCCCACAATTCACATGCCATAGATTTACATATTAGGAAGTGGGGCGATTTGAATAGGCTACATTATTTGCAACCAGAATGTTCGAGGTCAGATCCGTAATGAAAATTGTGCTGACAGCGGATAGACCGTGTTAAATGTCGTAAATTGTTTTTGTTTTAAATGTAATTTGTGGTGTACTATGAGTTTTATCTAATGAATCGGTTCAGAACGACTGTCCTGTTGAAACTAAAAACCTATCAAATTATACGAAACTTGCAAAAACATTATGTGTTCTTTTTTTTTTATGCCAAAGCAAGCTAACAGGGAGACGGCCCATTTGATGTTAAATGGGTACCGTCGGCTATGGACAACTGGAACACCAGGGGCATCACTGTTATGTTGCCGATCTTGAAGAGCGTTACATGCATTTTTATAATCGTTAGAACTAAAGTACTAGAGTGATAATAGTTTTTTATAAAGTTTATCACTTCCGAACGGTTGAACTAATCAGCTTAATTCCTCTTTGCTGTTTTTAATTGTCAGGACAGAGTTTCCATGAATTAAAAATAGTGCGAATGAATGCACAATTGTTTTCAAAATCTCAATGTAGAAGAACGAGTAAGACATAGACGCTAGGGGATATCTTTAAAAATACTGACATATTGATGTTCTATTGTTCACTTGCTATTTTATTTAATTACATGGTCCTATTGTAAAGAGATGATTTGGTTTCTTTTTTTTTTTGTATTAACCCTATGCGAAGCTAGTATTTTAATAAACTTCAGAAATCGAAATATATCTGTAAGTTACACCCAATCTTCTTAATAACAGTAGTTTTAACCCTTAACTTATTGCGTGGGTTAAAAATATATTAATTCTGCTGTAGCTTTTATCCCTTCAGGATTGTCGTTGTTTCAAAACTCTTAACACTAATATTTTCTTTACTAATAATACAAAATAACTCCGTTAAAGTTATTTGTAATTAAGGTAAGACATGTTTGTTCTATTTATAGACAAGTAGATATACATATTTGTAATACTTCAAATTATGTCGAGAATACAGCACATTCTCGATTTTATAATCAGTTCTCTTTGTTGTAATCAAGAACCGCAGTTATCCACGTCATTAAAAATCTTGCTTAACATAAATACTATAAGTGACGTTAATAACTAATGTAAAGCTGTGTATCCACAAGTGAGAAATATAAATTCTATTTCTTTATTAGCGGCTACCCGCGATTTCGTCTGCCTTTTTATTTTTTATTATTTCAACAGTATATTTTTCAAAGGAAAAGCATAAAAATATACTTCGTTAACAGAATGTGGTTATAAACAATGTTATACATTTTCTTCCCCACTTATGCGTATGCCCACCATACCGCTTGCCCCACTTCTCTTCGACAAGAAAACACACGACGTCGAACGCTCTTATATGAAATGAATAAATCATATATTATCGTTTTATATAAGTACTATGGGACTAAGAATCCATAAAGTAAAGCTAAAAAACAGCTGATCGAAATCTACGCATTACATTTTACGTGATACGCAGACAACCATAGAACTCTATCATCATGTCAATATTTAATACAAGAAGAAGACATTGCCGTATATTGAACTAACATGACAAAACATGGAAATCCAAGACACTTTAAAAAAATTATACAGGAGCCTTGTACTTGTACAGTCGTAAGACTAGTTGTGAAGTAACGGATTAATTTAATAACGCGTCTTTCTTTATCTAGTTCAGTAGGTATGTAAAAGACAACTAGGAAATATGGAGATTTAAAAAAAAAAAAAATTTTTGACTAGCTTTTACTCGCAGCTTCGCTCGCATGAATGTAGGTTTGATCATCCCTCGGGAATAGTACTTGTTTTCAAGATGAAAGGTATTCCATGTCTTGTTCTGTACACCTGATGACGTGTATGCAAAATTTCATGACGTAGTTAACCCCTGGACTGTCCAAAATCATAAAGGTTTAAGTTCCATACAAATGAATGTAGACCTCATGAGGCACAGGTTAACAGAATATTTGCAGCATAAACTTAAATTTATTACAAAACTTTAAAAAATAACAAACGATGTATCATGTATTGTAAAATTATAATTTTTATGTATAATGTATTTTTAAATATTTTTTTACTTGTACAAATTTTTTCTCACTAAATCGTGAAATGTACAATTTACGATGTCGTGAAGTAAATAAAAAAAAAATTAAAAACATAATTCGCCATTTTGAGATCTAGGTCTTAAAAAATCAATCGAGGGGTTAAGGCGTAAAAGCGTAACAAACAAACTCACATTCACATTTACGATATGAGTTAGGATATTCGATTATTTTTGATATAAATCTACGAATTTATACATTAGTATAATAATCTAGTCCCTTAAAGAATTTATGTTCCATTCCGTTCCCACGGCATTAATGATTTAATTTCGCATAAACATTTAAGTATAAAGTTATGATAATTGTACAATAATTATACCAATTCTAGCTTTGTTTAAAGCGCAAAGCGTGTAATATGACGCAGTAGCGGAAACGAAGTAAGCAACTTGCATGTCACATTAGCTTGTGGACACAAAGCCTAACAGCCTTACAAGGCCTGTTGCAAAAGTGTGTGTTTACAATTTACATTCAATACATGACTGGTTATTTTGAGATGTGACGCGAGATATGACGGATTTTATAAGTTTTTATCCGTATCTATGTACATAGTTACTAGACGGAGTAATGTAAAAATTATCATTTTAATGTTACGACTTCTTCCTGGTTTGCGTCTCCGTAGTTTTTGTTCGCCGCAACTAACGTCTACTTATTATTTAAATAAATGTATTAGTACCGTGTCAAGTCATATTCATTTATTTTAATTAAATATGGTATGTAACTGTCTTAAATCAAGGTTATTGTAATTAATTACATTTGACTATAATATTTATTTATTAGAAGAATATTAATTTCTTGTAAAATTCCTAGTACAATATTACCTATACTTTTTACATATCATGATGATCTTCTTACCCTTATCCCATCTGAGTAGGGTCGGTATAACATATTTGTCATGTCGTAAAATATGATTTGAATAAATTTTTACAATCGGCAGCCTGCTTGACATTAACCCGCCGCGGGATTATTCTGTAGTACCACCACTAAATATGATAAAATATGTAACTGTTGATTTTTCTTCATTTACAACAATGGGCTGAAGAGATGATTATGTTAGTTGATTCCTCCAGTCAGAAATTATGCCCAAAAGGTGTACACATATACAGGCTGATATTGTGTAACATTCCTATACAGAGTTATGAAGGTATTTCATGTGATATAAATGGGTAAGGTCGCTGTTACATTCTGGCATTATGTTGTGGCATTGTGTCGATGTCGAGCTTTGGTAGGTTATTTGAAGTGATGATGGCTCAGTTGGTAGTGTGTTCGGATACAGCGTCGAAGGACGTAGGTTCGAATCCAAGCAACTGAGTCGGAGCTTTCGGTGATGGAAAACATCGTGATAAAACCATAGCATGGTGGTAGGGCTTTTTCTAAGTCCGTCTGGCTAGCTACCACCCTCAAATTGAAAATCTGTTGCCAAGCACCTGTTAGTGTGTTCCAGCAGCTGCACTTGAGAGCCAGTCTCCCTCTAGGTTAAGCGTAACTTACCATCTTAGACCACATCATAATTTAACATTAGATGAGATTGGGGTCGCTTACCTATAAAGTATATAAAAATATATATATATAGTTTCTGTTTGAGCAGCAATACAGTCCGATAAAAAAAAACGATTGTGCCCAACTAAATCACGACTATCATATATCACGTTTAAAACCCTTATATAGTGGTACATTTCTGAACTAGTTTGTACCTGTACTAATGTACATGTTACTTTGGCGTTTTTCGGAATCGTCCAGTCTATGATGATCAGTCAACCGCCGAAGCTTGTGAGGCAATATGACAACAACAACTGACGACTTAGATTGTTTACCATCTTAGAGACCACATCGACCTACAGACTTAACAATTGGTTCCCTGAACTAGAGAATTGTTTAACCAAATATAACTATAACTATGCAGTAGATCAAAAATTGATTAAATTAGCAAACGGTACTTTATTACAATAACGCTATGTAATGAACAAAGACTAACACATTGACATAGTCCCGTCGATAAAAATGACTGTCTGTTACCATGATACTATCGTGTGCCCAATTCATCTCTCCGTTTTTTGACATATATGTATATATATCTATTCGTATTTTATTAAATGTCAGTATGTATGCAGAGTCGTATAAAAACACCTTGACCAAAATATTCTAATAGTGAGTGAGTAGATACATGTCATATAAAAATATTATTTATGACTGGACTGTTCACTTAAAACATTGTAATTACATTTGTGTAACGTTATACTCGTATTGGTGTATTTAGTTATATGTATCTTAATTCAAATTATAGTTGTTGAAAAAATAAAACTATAGATATACTTTTGTATTCAATGACAATGACTTATACAAATATTAAAGAGTAAAACCACCAGGAAAATTGTTTTGTTCGTATGAGTGAACAAAGGAAAAGAGAATGTATATAAAATACGAATAATTTTGAACATGTACAATTCTATTACTATTCAAATGGCTGTTAATGGCTGTGGCTACGGTAGTTTATTTTACTGCCGACCCGTTATTATAATGTATTAAAAAAATATATACTTATTTATGCTTTTAGCGATTTAATTGTCTTTAAATAATTCTATTACAACTTAGGTTTTAATTATTATCTTATAGGCTGATATTATAAGAACAATTATTTGAGAAATTAATAGAATATAATAAGTGCACTGTAAAATACGCAAATTCTTTTCATACGTCCCAAACGAATTTTATGTATGTATATATAAAAATGAATTGCTGTTCGTTTGTCTCGCTAAAACGTTTGTTAAATATTTGGTGCGTTTCGAAATTTGTCTATTTCGTAGTTGTAGTACGAGGTCCGATCTCTTTGGTATGTTTTGTTGGCATGCAAATCAGTTCTGTTTCAGAAATAAAAATAGTACATGAGAAAGCTTTAAATTCATTAAGTGCATAACTGTGTTTGCATTTATAATGTAAATTAATATGTTGTGTTAAGTTTTGCCCATATTTTATACAAATTATATATGTAGGTGATACGAAGTTCACCGAGTGGTCAACTGCTATATAATAAAACTAGCTGATACCCGCGGCTTCGCACTCGTTTTTTATATTGTATTACAGTAATATAAAATACTGAGAAGTGGTAGAATTATAGAAATGCTCTTTTAAAACTTTTCTAGATATGACACGCATGTCACCTACTGTTATATGTAAATGTGTACATTAAATATGTAAATACTAACAGTATCCTGCATGAGATTTAGCAACAACAACATATTTGGAACTTTAACTTGCTATATAATCCCTTCAGTGCTCACTTACACAGTATAAGAAAGTAATGAAAATTTCAAGATATACAATTTCTCTTAAAGATGTTGTTATATAGATATTGTTAACATAATTAAGTATTTGCTCATACAAAAAGTAATCACTTCTCTAGTCCGCAAGAAATTCTATAGTGGAACTGTTAAGGTAATACGTGTCTGGTCTAATATTGAAAAAATGTCTTCTGTTTTCAAAATATCTCTTAATTATAATGTTGAATTATAAACAATGAGTTGATGAATATTTTTCTAATTAAAAATACAGAAATAATTTAAGTCTTAAAATTTTGCATTAATATAAATAAAAACTCTATATCTATTTATAAGCAGTTTTTAATATTTACGAATTCAAATAGTGCTCACTGAACTCGATGCAATATGGTAATACATTGCTACGGTTAATAGCACCAGGAAGTTGACCACCAATATTTCGCGTAACGACTTGAAAATTCGTAGAGGGTTTGCCCATCGATTTCCTATTTTTACCCACCTTTATAAAAAAGTTATGAAAGATTTAGTTGCGCGGGCCGCGTCCGAAAATTTTTTTGAAAATTGCCCATCTTTTGTTTTTTTGATAAGTCAATTTGTATGAGCCGGAAAGGGGGAGGGGGAAGGAAGAAAAGTTGATGAATCAAGAATTTTGGAATGATGCATTTGAACCTATATCTTTTGCCCACGTTTGCCCATCATTTACCATTTTGAATAGTAAATTTCTATAGGATCAAAATGGGGGGAAAGGGAATTTGAGGGATCGACAATTTTAGAATTATGCATGGGCGAGTAATCGAAAAAAATTATGGGCAATCGAAAAAATGTCCTTCTAAATAGGAATAAGCCTTAATAAGTATTCGTTTTTCAAAATTAATCGTGTGGTAGGCAAAACATTTTTGACTATCGCTAGAGTACAGAATGACAAATTATTCGTAAGACATGTCTGTAACTAAAGTGGAGCAATCGAAAGGATATCCTTCTGTATGGTAATTAATCTTATTAACTCCCATTTTTTCAAAATTAATCGTGTGATTTGCAAAACACTTTCGATTATTGCTAGAGTATAGAAAGTCATATTCTTCGTAAAATAACTCTGTAACTAAGGGTGGGCAATCGAAAAAAAATGATGACTTCGACCCCTCACATTTTCTTTTCCCTCCAATTTTTATCCCCTAAAAATTAGCTTTTTTAATAAAGTAAAAGATGGGCAAAGGTGGATAAATAAAGTAGATTCAAATGCATCATTTCAAAATTCTCGACCTTCCACTTTTTCTTTTGCCCCCAATTTTTACTCCTTAGGATTTGACTTTTCAAAAAGTAAAAATTGCTCAAAAAATATATGCAAATGACATACTTCAAGAATCCATCTTGACATTTTCAATTTTTGAAAGTTTTTCGGACGTTGGACCACGCAATTTAAATCTTCATAACTTTTTTTTAGAGGTGGGCAAAAAAAATGAAATGGTTAGCAAAGCAAAAATGGGAAATCGATGGGCAAACTCTCTACGCATTTTCAAATCGTTACGCGAAAAATGGGGGGCCAACTTCCCGGAGCTATGGTTAATGAGTTATGTAGACGCGACCACGGTAAATAAAAACAAATGCCAATTTCACCAAAAGACAGATTAAGCAAATTACATACATTCATATATTCATTGAAATTATATTAATTTTTGGAGTCCAATACAGTTCGCACCTCACGCACATGCTTACAGTTAACTACATACTTTTGCTAAGTTTCACGCGGAAGTAGTCGTGGGTGACAGCTAGTCTAAAATAAAATAACCTAAGTTAGTTCTTATAACTGCAGTTATCTGCTAGAGAAAGTCATGTAAAAATTGGTCTAATCGTTTCAGATATTCCACACTGATGAAATCGCGAGTAATAGCTAGTTAAAAATAAAACAACTCAAGTTAGTTCTCATTACTTTATTTATATGTCAGGAAAAGTCTCGTTAAAATTTGGTGAATCATTTTGGAGATTCCAATTGGACAGGAAAAAGTCGCGGGTAACACAGCTAGTCTAAAATAAAATAGCCTAAATTTCTCTTTATAAGATCAGCTACGTGTCTGTAAAATTCATGTAAACATAGTTCTATCTGTTTTGTAGAATACATTGTGGGCACAGTTACAGATAACAGCTAGTTTAAAATAAATTAACCTAATTCAGTCCTTACAAAGTCAGTTATATGACAGTAAAAGTTCCTTGACGATCAATCAAATCGTTTTGGAGATGTCATTGCGGACGAAGGCGCAGGTAACAGGTACTTTAAAAAAATAGCTTAAATTACTTCTTATGGGGTCAGCTATCTGCCAGTGAAAGTACCGTAAAAATCGGTCTTGCCTTTTCGGATATTCCGCTACGGGCAAAGTTGCGAATAGCAGCTAGTCTAAAATAATACAGCCTGCAAATTCAGCTCTCTGCCAGTAAAATTTCCGTCAACGTCGGTCCAGCCATTTTGAAGATTACCCGGAACATACAGGCTGACAGGCTGATAAAAATTTTAAATTTGATTTTTACTATAAGTAGCTTATACACTTTCATATCTAGTCAGTAAAAAGTAGGTATTTTGATAATATATATAGACACTTCATATTTATTATATCTATAGATTGCAAGTCAAAAATTCGAAATAATACTGACCTAAAATGACGTTTTTGAATGAAAACTTACTAATTCAATGAACATAAAATAAATAGGGAAGTGCGACTATTCGAATTAATCGATAACGAATCGATTCGAATAATACGATTCGAAATGCGAATTGACCATACGAACAATTTGAACTATTCGTATTAGTCAAGTAATTTCATTTATGCGTCAAATAAGCAATAACTATAAAATGTTACGAACTAATCAGTAACGCCATCACAGTCGACACCAGCTATTAAGAGCATTCAAAATACTCTATCTCTATTTATAGTCAAAAAGTGACGGGAAAAATTGAAAATTACAATTCAAGAAATTAAATGACGTTTATTTTTATTTGAAAAGGTTTTTTTTCAACGATAGTGACAAATTTCTTTATGAACTATTATCGATTTCTTATTTAATAAATTACCACACAAAATGTTCTAATATAGTAAAAGTTATACGTTTGTACGTTATTAGTTGTTAACGAATTTTGAGCGACAAAATTTAAAACTATATTTTTTAATGTATGTGATTCTAGCACACAATTCTAGAAATCAGTTAAAATATGAAATTATACAAAAATATTGCAATTTCTTTGAAATAAAATAATTCTGCTATTTATATAAAAAATTTGTTAAAATTGAAATGTTATAAAATTATTTAGATTTAAGGGAGAAAGTATGTTTTTAAGAAATATATTCACTAATAGGAATTTATTATTGTAGAATTGAATTACATAGTAAATTAAAGTTCTTATTCAAAGGCATTTAAATTTTGATGTTAAAATAATCGTTTTTTGAGGTTAATTTTTTTTTTATTTCAATTATTAAAATAGTGAAAAATGTTGCAACTTTTCCTATATCTATTAGGTTACTAATTCTACCTTATTTTAAAAATATAGGAATAGTTCGAATTTTCTATTCAAATTATAATTTAACATCATTATTCGATTCGGTTCGATTCGAGCATCATTTGCACAACCCTAAAATTAAACGTATTGCCACGGATATAATATTATTGGTTACTATAACAACGGTTGCCTAATGTCATGGACTATCGGTGTCTGTAAGATAATATGTAATTGTAGCTGAAAAATGTATTTAGGATGCGTTTTAACCAAAATCCGTTCTTAGTGAGCGTCTACGTCGCAAAAGGAATAACTATGGTGAATTTCAAGTCAATCGGACATACATTTCCGGAGAAATCGTGATGAGTCAGTCAGTGGTATTTCGCTTATATATATATAGATAAAGAGTTTCGTGCGTAATTTCACAAGGTTTATGTAACATTGATATGAGTTCAATATAGTATACGAAAAAAGCATTCAAATATTATTATGTTTTTATCAGGATTACAAAAAACCACTAGAGGAGAGCAGCCCGGCGATACTGAACGCCAGCAAGATCCAAACTCTATTTCACCGTCTACCAGACATACTACAATGTCACCTACACTTCCGCACCGCGTTGGCGGACTGTGCGCGGACGTGGGACCGCGATGAAAAAATAGGTAAATTAATCATTTCCTATAACAATACCCGTCTCTTCCCTTTTTCATTGCATTCAATTATCTCCGTAATTAAATTGATTTTAAACCTAGCAATAACTATTAATTTTGTACATTATAAAAATCATATGTTTTATGTATATATTTTAATTAATAAAGCATATCTATATAAATAAAATAATAGAAGTCTACTGTTGTGCGCGCACAACGTTGAAACTATTGGATAGATTTCGTTCAATTTTTATTTGTTCTACGTCTATGACACTTGGACCTTATGTAAAAGAGATTATCACGATAGTTTCATTCAATATAGTTATTAAAATACGAAGTAATTACGATTTTTATAAGCACTACGCTGAGATGTGAGTTTTCTTACCGAGGAAAAGTGGGGCAAGCGGTGTGGTGCTTGTGTTTTTTTCTCTGTACATGTACTGTAATGTACTGTAAAATAATAAAAAGTATTGTTGTTGAATACGTTTGGATCACAAAGTATTTATTCGTAGAAGTCGTTTACTTACTAAAATTAATCTAAATAATTTGTTAAAGGTTAGTAGATATATTTTCTCATGGCCGATCACGACACATGGCCCGCTAAAAATTCACAACTCCGTACTCCTCGCGCTTGTGTGATAACAATTTAAAATAATGCGGGCGGTGGTGACACAATTTATGTTAATAGGCACAAACTAAAATATCGAATGACATTCACGACGCCGCCAAGCCCGCATGTGTCATCGTTTTGTGAAATTGAAAATTTTGTCATCAATGCGGAAATATACAAAAGGATTAGTAAGAAATACTATTTTTAACGAAGAATACAATATTATGTCCATTCAAGAAGTCGAATTACTAATAGATAATATCAAAAACACTACATGTTGCTAATTTACTTATATTAGTATACGATTTGTTCATTCAACTATATATCTCTTTTTTTTATTCAAAACCGTCATATTAACTTAAATATTTATTTATCATATATAACTCCTACGACAGTGCTCGACCAACGGGCTACGTTGTCGCGAACAAAAAGGAAATTGCAATATGTAAAACTAACTAAAGGCGCAAACATTTCAACTAGGTTTATATTATATTAGTTTGAAAGGAACAAATGATACATATATAGCCGAAATTAATAGTTTCATCTTTATACAAATGAAACCCTTCAATTATTATTTTTTTTACTTTTAAAAACATCCACTTGTTCCATAGTCGTTTTCATTGTTTACCTGTTCGTTGCAAACAGGCAAACCTGACTGTGAATAAGGAGTTTGTATTATTTTTCTGAGTTGTCAAATTGATTTCACATGTCATCACGGGTTTTTGCTGCTGAGGAAATCGTATAAATGATCGTAATTAATGACCGATGTAAGTGGAAATGTTAGTGTAGCACTTTGTATATGTGCGAAGATATCCGCGAATCAAAGATAGCCGATTGATTAGGACAAAATGATAGGTCTCTTCCAATTCGTATTGGCGCCGAAGGAGCCTTAACTATTTATTCATGTTGGAGTAGACTGGCAAGTAATTACTACTATTCTGATTCGAGTGTCAGAAGGGTGGCAAAGCTATTAGGTATCGGTCACGTATATCCTGAAATAAATACTAAAACACGACCAGCAGCATTTATTTTCCATTAATAAGGTACACGCGTAAACACCAACAATAAACGACACATCGAAATGATACACATCGCACCCTTAGTAAAGTAAAGGCTTAACTTAGACAAGTAGTTTTTTGGGAAACGGCAAAAAACAAATCGACGATCACTAAATTTTTTTTAGAAAACTAGCTCTAACTCCCTGATTTAAAGGTGAGATACACCTTGTAGAACTATTTATAATGAGCCCTTCTTTTGCAAAAACTAAAATACCAAAAAATTCGATATGTGCCCTTCCTTCATTAAAGGTGCGATGTTTAATTGCATGTGTACACCTTTGTTTGCACTGTGGTGCCCTTGACTGTAGACGTGGCAATCTTAAATCTGTAGCAGTTAACGATGACTTTTAAAGTTATGAATATTTAAAAAAAAGATTTTCTTCATTCAGCATTTCAGCATGTTGGTTTTCCAAAAACCCAAAAATTTTGTTGGTGACATAATTATAAACTATTTGATGCTTTGAGTGTCTACATTATCAGGTTTAAATAATTGTCTTTACTGTATGACACATACTGTATATTTCAAACAAAGCTATGTATCTTACACGTTCAATAACATTGAAGGGTTTGAGTGGGCTCGTGGTCGGTATAAAAAGAAAAATGAACAAGGGTAATATTATTTATTTCAGGCGAGGTCTTTCTAAACGCGTTTTCAAAGGCCGTGGTGTTGGATGTGTACTCGGACTTCATAAACAATTTCTCTGTCGCTATGGAACTAGCGAAGATGGAGTCGAAGCGGAAATCAGCGCTCGCCGATTTCTTCAAAGTGAAACAGATCAGCGCGCACGACAGACTCTCGTTTTTCGGATTGATGGTGAAGCCTGTACAACGGTTTCCGCAATTCATCATGTTCTTACAGGTAATCTTATATAATCCTAACTTATAAATGCGAATGTTGAGTTTGATTGTTTATTTTCTACCATTTCACACCTCGACTACTCAACTAATCGTTATGAAATTTAACATACAGTTTGTCAGAGATACAGAAAAGGAGTACATTTCATCTCTATATAAAGTATTTTCCCGAGGGATAGGTGAAATTAACTACATTGACTCAAATGAAGCTGCGGACAAAAGCTAGTAACAAATCTTTGAACGTTTTTTTTTTAAATTCACTAGACGAAGTTACTGCAGTATATAGAGGATTTCATGATATTACTTACTTATCTAATTAGTGTTTTTTCCTAATTAAAAGAAAATAAGGATACATAGCTACACTTTATGTTAACGTCTGTATGTGGATTAGATTTAGAATTAAATGAGAATGATGCGAATAACAAGTTAGAAAATTGGACGTATATATGTGTTTAGTCAAAAATTGTCAGTACATTTAAGTACTGATAACGTAATCTATATCTAAACAATGTTTATTTCGAATACCTTGTCAAGTGTCATGAAACACTTGAAATAGAAGTGGCTACTTATTTTCTAATACATTTACTTTGTAATAATGACTGTTTTTCAATTTTATTTGTAAATAAATCTCAACTTATATTATAAATGGTAAAGTCAGTTTGTTTGTTACGCTTTCACACTTAACTACTCAAACGATCTTCATAAAATTATGCATACATGATGTTAAGAGTATAATAGAATATGACATATTTCTTCTAGAAAAAAAGTGTTCTGGTCCCGAAGGGTACATCAATCCACACTATCGAGTGACGGCGAGTGGAAGCTATTATTTTATCTTGACTAAAACATAACATAAATAATTACTCGATTCTCTGTCGAAGTTATATACAAGTTTATTAAATACTAGCTGATTCGTTATGCGAATTCGTTCACTCAAACATACTTTTCATTTTCCACGGTACTACGGATCTTATCTGGACAAAATTGGGCTATGGGCTAATGTTTTCTTAATCTTCCTTTGGTTTAGTTCTATATAGTTCTGAAAATTAGATTCAAATTAACCAATTTGTCAAATTTCAGTAATCTTCTATATTTATACCAATATTATAGAAAATTATAGCTTGTATGTGATTGTATTGGACTGTGAAAATCCTTTCACGAATTGAAAGTTTCATTATTCCCTTGTCCTTCCTTATAGGTCATGTTTTATTTTATGCATTAATATATATGTAAATATTATAATAATTTATTATAGGATTTATTAAAACACACTCCGCACGGGCACGTAGACCGTGTCGCCCTGCAACGCGCTTTGACGAGATTAGAAGCTTTAGCCGAGGCATTGAATGAGAGGAAACGTGATGCTGAAAGAACTCAGGTAAACTTGGAATAAATCTTCGAAGGGCGTTTCAGTGTTGTACTGTTAAATCATATACTAGTGTGTATACCATAATCTACTTACAGTACCCATAGTTTGATTTGGTATGTCACAAAGAAAAGAGTAAGACGTCCGACAAAGATCGGTTTGCTTCGGTTTTGTAAAACGTTCTCTCTGTCATACATCGCAATGACTGTGATAGATAAAGATAACACTACACGAAACCGAACTTAGCCGAATATTTCAGTCTTATCGCCGCTATGCCAAATCAAAAACCTGCTATTTTAGTGTATTTAAATCCAACCAAAAGACAACCAGTGGTCAAAGAGCAGCAGAATCTTGGATTATTGTCATATTATAAGCGTTAAGTCGATTTTAGTAACATCAGGCAACCTGTAGACCTTTATTCATGCACTTAAAAAGTGCGTGTTTTTTTTAAGTCTGTAAACAATTTTATTAATGGTATAACGTAAGCAAAGTTCCACGGCTTAAGAGTTCGAGAAGTGTTGGCACACGAAACGTTCCAATGCAGTCCTCAGGAGTGCCTTCAGTTAGGATTCATTCTATTTCAAATTACTTTTACTATTATTACTCGGCTCAGGCGGAACGTGACAATGAGTTATGCTTTTTCGTCCATGCAACCGGTGTTCATCGATTTATATTACTTTATCACGTCAGAAAGTTTCATTTTAAAAGATATATTTATCTGTAGGCGTTCCGCGCCGCTCTTAGGCGTTTGACGCGCGGCGGTGTGGCGGGTGCGGGAGGGGCGGGGGGCGCGACGCGGTTCGGCGCCGCGCGACTACTCGCCTCGCGTGCTGACAAACGACATCTATTACGACAAGACGACTTGCTACAATTGGTACACATTATTACCACAGTACTCGCCAATCTTTTTGATTACTCTGAATGTAGCCTTAAGTTCGTACTTGCGCGTACTACAGTTAACACTTTAATACAAAACAAAGTAGATGAAATATTGTTACAGGGATTTAAAATTGCCATTTATGTGTCATTAAGTCTTCTCGATGTTATACATATAATATAGTACGTATTGATATACCTTCATGTTCAGAGCGGTTAAAAAGGTTGACGAGTGATGTAATTTTAATAATAAATACCTCTGCCTGTTTAATTTATTTGCGTTATGACTTTTCTAAAATTCAATTTCGCCTAATCTCCTACTAAAATTATTTGTATCGATTTTATTACAAGTCACTCGTTTGTTTCTTTTCTCTATTGTAAAATGTACTATTTTATTTTAATATTATAGATTCTTAAACATCCTTATTATAAAGAAATATTGTTGAATTATTTCCATTTTTCTGAATTATTTAATACTAATAACATCATTAGAATAAAGTATTATATTTTTTATGCATAAAAATCACATAAATAATATCAGAGTTCAGTTACAAAGTACATATTAGGTATTAAGGAAACAATAATTAAGATCTTTCAGGTCTATTTTATTTCTTATTCGAATTAATTAAATATGAATAATATTAGGGTTACTTCCTTGAGTACAGACGAAATGTTTGCCTTTATGTAAGTAAATTTGTACTAATTACAATTTTGATTGTACAGGAATTCAATCAATCGGGTGGACTGTCGAAATGCAAACCGCGTCGCTTGTTGCTATTGAACGACCTGGTGGTGTGCGTGTCGGTGGGCGCAAACGGCGACGACGCAGAGAGGCTCAGCCTCAAGTGGGCATATCCTGTGCAAGATGTGGAAGTACTGGACACTGGCACTTCGCCTACCCTCAGCAGGGTACTCGCTCAAGGTAATCTACTACTACACATGTATATATAAAATCAAATGTCTATATTGTTTGTCTGGGTTGTACTCCGGATCAACTGATTCCGATTTCACAGGTAGAGATTTCATAGTATTCAGGTTACATAATATCGCATATTTCCATAAGAAATAAGCAGTAACGAAAAAATTGTAAAGTTTAAAGAAAAGCTGAAATAGTAATAACAAGAGAATATAAAAAATATATTAAATTAAAAAAGTGGGATATTGTACTTATGAGCACACAGTAGAAGTGACAACTTATAAATAAATATATGCATATAATAATAGTAACAATTAATTACTCACAATATTTACACTTGAATATTTAATATTACAATTATTATATCTAAAACATAAATAATATTATATTACTTAGTATCAAAAAGGTAATTATTTAGAATGATAAATTCGTTGTCAGACAGCATTCGTAGTTTATGTTGACGGAAGCCGAGTATATATGATTCACCGTGTCACTGACACGGCTGTGACGAATCACGTTCGTTCACTGTTTAATTAGGCTAAAGAAGTATTTCCTTAAAAAATGAGACAATAGAACCTTTTTGACACGAATCAAGTCCCGAGTGAATAAATTAGATATGAATTGTGTAGGCATGAATCGCAGCGGCAGTTTGCGTTCGAACTCGAGCAACGGGCAGCTGAGTACGTCGACAGGTGATTCGCTCTGCAGCGAGATGTCGGCGCTCATGCACGACTACGAGACCGTCTCGCGTATGGCGGACCTCGCGGCCTCCATGCGGACCCCCTACCCGGAACTCGCTCCTGACGTCTTCCGGACTCTACTGCAGAACATACAGCAGAGTATACAGGTACAATCCTACAGTCCCAATTCGATATACACTCCCACAAGGAGCTAATTTAATAAACACGTATAAAAATCTTAGGACTCTTTCTTCTTAGGCAATATGAACACAGTAGTCATAGAATGTAATATTTTTATTAAAATTATTTCTATTCTACCATCACATAAATATAAATTATCATTTCATATTATCCACTCATTCTCATTATCTCCAGAAAATATTGGTGCTTATATAAACATATATATACCCTGTCATATACAAATGTACACACACGCACACCTACACAACAATCACCTAACAGTTTTACTATTTAACATTTATTTTGTAACTGTACATGACACTTCACATATTAAAAGTTTATATACTTTTTATCTTTCCTCATGAAACATAGATGCTCTTGTTACGTTGGAGGCAGGCGTTATTGGTTACGACACAGTTCTACTAAAGTAGCTAATAGCATTCCATTTTATGTTGTACAATTTTGATGATTCCAATAAAGTTTACTTTAATTAAATTTGTAGATAAAAATATTTTAGACCATGTATATTAATCAGTATGTATGTTGTTTTATATAATATTTTGATATAAACTATTTATCATCTAACTTCATGGTGTGTTGTTACATCGGCACGCGCAACTTCCTTTTCTAATTAAAAATTAACTCTCAACAATTCTCATATTTTGTCAAAGGAGGTATTATAGTTAAAAAATAATAATAAAGATAACTTACATAAAACTTATAATTTCCATGAAATAACAAAATCAGTTCATGGGTACTAGACTAGTAATTAGTATACTATAAGTTTTATTATTTCATAGGGAGTGTAGCTTTTGTCTAAAAAGTTGTTCTTCTTTTGTCTATAAAGTTGTTTGTTGTTTGTCTAAAAGCAGTCATGTTAAGCCTATAATGACACATTGACTGGCATGATATGACATGGCGACAGTTTGGCTTGACTTTGGCTGTTTTAAGAGCCCCAGATCTCCAAATGGCGGACATATTTTTAAATTTCGATCCAATTTGTCTATTGACCAGTACCGATGAGAAGATCTACATTCGTTTGTATGGAGCTTTTTCTATATGTATAGTCCCTAGTAAACCCCGGACATGATCTGAGATTGTTTTTTTCTTTTACTTCCTGCTTTTTTTTAATTCCTACTGTACTTAGCATTAACAAGTGCTTGTTTCTTTAATTATTTATTGTGATTTTCCTGTTCGATATACATTATTCTTTATATTGTTTTAGCTGTCTATATTGATTGTGTTTTTATTTGCCGCTTGTTACTACCCTAGGCTTTGATTTCATGTATAATATGGTATGGGTATATGTTGAATTAATTTTTTGTTACAATTGTAGTAATAGTTCATTATGCATTTGTCAATTTACTATTAATGTATGGAGCTTAAACCCTCACGGTTTTCGACAGTCCAGAGGTTATATGAGATTTGTTATTTTGAACAGAAAAAGGACGACGAGATGGCGTGGGTGGACTCGTGTTGCCTCCAACTGACGATACGGGGTCGCGAGGAGCCGGTGACGTTCCGCGCGCAAGAGCCGGGCGCGAGGCTCGCGTGGGCCACGGAGTTGCGACTGGCGCAACTGGCGCAGGCGTCCGCGAACTCCCCCGCGTGGCGCCTCCCCGCGCCGCAGCACGCGCCCCCGCACAAGATGCCCCTCTTCGTCGCCGCTACCCCCGTCTACTCCTCCAAATATCTCACCGAGGTTCATACTTTCTACATTCATACATCACTATATATATTTGAGAAAAACTCGGTAACACTTTCCGTGCCAAGCCAATTTTGCAAAAATGTCTTTCAGGCTGTTTGATATTTTGACTAAAAATTGATATATTATCATACATGTAACATTACAATATTAAGACATAAGTATTGCTTTAATTTTTAGTATGAAATATACAATCAGGATTAATCATATGAAGTAATAGATGTATATGATATACAGGTGCGTTGCGGATGTTTCTACATGTCGAGCGGGAGCGCTCGCGGTGCGTCGATGCGTCGTGCGCGCTCGCTGGTGTGGGTATGCGCGGCGGGCCCGGTCGGCAGCCACGTCGCCGTACTCACCCACCGCGCCGCCAACCTCAAGACACTCGTCACACTAGACCTACCTGATATTAAGGTAAACGCCATCCCTTTTTCACTGTATCAACTATTGGAATAATGTTCTTTAATTAAAAAGTCGAAAGGTCAAGATCCTCACGTAAGGGAAAAGCGTTATACTTTCGTTTCTCTCCATCTATGTGACTTTATATCATTTGAAATAGATTATAAATTGAACAGCGCCATCTTTTGTCGTCGCACTATTTACTATTAAACAATAAAATAAACTTATGTACACACTCGAAGTTACAAAAATTTTACAGCAACATCTATCGGATGGTGGCGTAAACCGTAAACCTTGGTATAACGTCAAGGCTAAACTCATAGACATTTTATTAAAATTTATTTGTTATTTTGTCTAGAATTTTTTATGTAATGTATTATTCACTGTTTGATGTCTACGTTTTTATAAATGAGTATTTATTCTAAAGAATTTAATGAATTTTTTAAATTTAAGTCCTTACTTTATGTTATTTGTTGGTTTTCTGTAAAGTCAGTTTACGGACGATAATTTTACGTGATAACGTCATAAGAAAACATTGATGAAAAATTGCATACTTTTTGCCGCAATTGTTGTTGTAATAAACAATAGAAACCACATTAACTTTTCACTTCATTTTATAAACAGTTAACAAAACAGTTCACGTGTAGGTTATGATGCGTCACGGGCCGAATGTTTACGCCGATCACGCCTCTCTATCGCTTGTTCCGCAGTCTCACTTGCACGCTCGACTCAGGTAGAACGTGACAATGAGTCATTCCTTTTCGTAGGTCCGGCGTTCATCGATTTTTAAGACGTTGTCACGTCAAAAATGATAGAAATGTGACAAAACTATATAAATATTCATATCGATTTAAATTCAGAATTAAAGATATATAGAAAAGGCGTAAAGGACTTTGTTCCTGACGGCAGTACTCTGATCGCATCATTTTATATTTTATTTTTTTACAATTGCTAGAAAAAAACATAAATAATACTGTATTATAAACCGAAGAGTAGTTAAGTCATGAATTATTATAAATACAAATAATAAGTATCTATTTTCAATTGATACAGGTTAGTTCGATGGAATACGCAAAAGGCGTACGGCAAGTGACCACGCTGTGCGGCGACACAGTGTGGCTCGGTACTGAAGACAAGAAAATAATAATATTCTCTGGTGTGGAACCGGAGAAGCAGGAGAAACTGGCGGAGGTGCCCACAGTCGCTGCCGTCACACAAATACGTTACCATTGCGACGCCATGTTTGTTGCTCTCTCGAATGGTAGAGTCTCCGTATTCAGAAGAAATCATGACGACTCGTGGGCACTCCAGGAACCATTGGCAATAGAGCTCGGTGACAAACCAGTTTACTGCCTATTACCCGTCGACGGTATTATATACGCTACTTGTGGTAAACGTGTTTTCGCTATCAACTCCCTCACCGCTGAAATCATGCGCATACTAGAACTTAAAGGTGAAAGTGATAAGTCAGTAAAATATTTGGCTCACTCTGGGGTGGGACTATGGACCGCGTTCTGCGACTCTACATATGTAAGTCTGTATCATGCGGAGACATTTGAGCATTTGCAAAATATTGATATCGCAGCAGATGTGGCAAAGACTATCGGTGCAAGGGAGGGAAGTAAACCAGCTTATATTTCGGCTCTTCAAGCGGGTCAGGGTCTGCTGTGGGTTGGTACAACGGCCGGAGTCAGTGTGACGGTACCACTACCGAAGTTAGAAGGTTTACCTTTAATAGGTGGTCACATAGCTGTGTCATACCACGCCCACGCTGGACCGGTCACCTTCCTGCTCTCGCTGCTGCCCGAATCTAGGGATGTGGATGTTAATGTCGTTCGGCGAAATCTGTCGAACGCGAGAGCCTTGGCTGATACAACGCTTCATGAGTTCAAGGAGGAAGATTCTAAGGAAGACTGCGACAAGCCCAAACTAGAAAGACGGATATCGGAGGAATCCAGTCCGTATCGCCCGCAACGAGTGCATTCTGCTGTCGTTCGCCGTAAAAAGCCCGGTGATGTGCGACTCAGTAAGACACTCCCAAAGTGTGCCAACTTAAATGCATGTGATGTTTACGGCTTGTTCGGGGACTTAATGTTTGTGAAAGACTGTGTCGGTGAAGGTGACGTGAGTTGTGCAGGTGGTGAAGCTCTACGCAGGAGCGATCCAGAGCTCGCCGCGATACCCTTCCGAGTGAGCACTCTTGACCGCAGACTTCGTATGAGGGCCGGACGGCCTAGAAGTCTAGATCTTTCGAGTTGGTCGGTAGACTCTCGTGCGTCCAGTTTGTGTACATCATCCGGAAGCGAAGAGTCGATGGCGCTTCGTGGCGTTTCCCGTACTAGTTCTGGTGCCTCGGGGGCGGCCAGTCTCGCACCTATAGCGATTTCTACACCTGATTCCTCTTCAAGCAAGTCTTCCACGTCGGATCGGTCAGTATCTAGGAGTGATTCGGCAACTCTTCCCGAAACTAGGAATGCTAGTCGGAGTGCAGCTAGAAGTTTACGTGGAGCTGATTACGTGGTGGGCGAAAGTACGGCACGGCGATCCGTTGTCACCATCGTGGGTGGACGCGGCTACGTGGACTGGCGACAAACTGCTGACGCTGCAGAGCGGCCCGCCCCTGCCGCAGAACCCAACCCCAAGGATGCCCATCTCATCCTTTGGGAGATGCGATTGTGACCTGTAACTAAATATAACAACAATAAACGGAAAATTCTAGATTTTCTATACTCATAACTTACTTGAGAATTGGAATTGACTGATCTGACATATCCGATCTATCTACCAATCGTGTCATATTGAAAACAAATTAGTCCCCTGTAAATATGAATGTCTTATGCTTTGTAAAATACCTATTTCAATGTACATTTTCAATACACATATGCGACACTGATTTTTCGATGTCCTATAAATTAAACTCGCATGATTTTTCACTCATTTTTCGCTATAAATAAATATTCTTTAGGTAAAATTATTATTAAAAAAAATACTGTGTGTAGATTATATATGCGATAAGCTTTAAATTATTTTTCTATTTTTTGTATTCGGCCCCTTTAAACGGGTGATTTTATGAAGTGCGTTAAAACTTATTTTAATTAACAGAAACGGTAAACCCCTGCTCAAACTAATACGTTGTTTTTTAAATTGAATTAAAGTTTTGCTAAGGTCTGTGTTATCTGGCCATTATATTTTTCAATTGTCCCACATGTTACAATAATTTTTTGAATATTGCATGATTTAATGATTATTTTTGTGGAATAACATTTATCGAGAAAAGGACCTAAGATGTCATAAATAATTTAGAAAAAAATATAAGAACTATTCATATTACTGCTGAAGAATGATTTTTAATACCAATCTGTCATAAAAACAGTCGTCGTATTTTTCAATAATTTTTCCAAAACCGTTGTATTTCCGGTTTAATTTGTTAATTAAATTCTTTATGTAAATAATTAATTTATATTTTCTAATTCAATTACTAATATCACTTATTCGATTAAGTTTAATTTCTGGTCAATTCTAAAAGGTGAACAAAATAATTTAACCTATAATATATATATTATCTCTTGTTTTTCTCTGGTAATTCGTACAGCTATTGCGAATTGCTAATTGTTATATAAGTCTTCTGATTTTAATTATAATTCTTTATTAATTTTGGCACGAATTAAAATTGGCTTATTTTTATGAAAATTAACTCGACCTAGTGGCCTTATTGTATGAAAATTTCCAGTGTGATTAACGTAACGTTCATTTAAGCTTTATTGTTAGACATTATACATAATGTCAATGTAAGAATTAGACTGATCTAGCTTAAGCGTTATAATGTATTATTAGTTGGAATTGTAGTGATTAAGTTGAATAAAACACTCCGAACGAACATGTTTCATATTTGTTAATGGTGCTTCATATTGTGAGAACTCGTTAAAATTTGTCCTTATTGGCCTTATATTTATAGTATATTATACCGTATGCACAATTATACAGATACTGTATATATACATATATATTAAACGAATACTCGGGTTTTTTTAATGAAGACTGTATTTGATGTTGCCAGCTTTAAAAATTAACAAAAATACATAATAAAAAATCCGAGAAATATTTGCACAAACGTTATGACTTTTGTTACGCCGTATCACTGTTTATATAAAAGTTAGTTAAATTTGTCAGTTTACTGTTTTGTCTTTGTTACGAGAAATGGTTTAACATTGTTACTCGTTAGAATGTTGTTTTAGGTCAGTAATATCATTAAGCGACCATGTTTTGCTTAACCCAAAGACGAAATATATTGCATAACGCGAGCATTGTAAATGATTCGAAGTACAGCAAAATTTATTTTAATGTGCCAAACTGCAAAAAATAAACATTCACATGTCTTTGTAATTCTAAAAAAATTGTATCACATTAAACAAATATGTCAAACGAAACGAAATAAATCTCGAATGTATCTCGAAAAGATCTTTGTCCAATTTGTATTCCTAAACACTGGTTACAAAATATATGATTAATATACTACAAACGTCACAACTTGTATATGTATAGGTGTAAATAAATTATAAGTTTATATATACACACCTGTATGTTCTTGTTTTATTTTTTTTAAGGAATATGACTACCCTCCCTACCAAAAATCGCTTTAATTTTTGTTATGGAGTTTCATATGCATACCATTATGTAATTGCCATTAAAGTCAAGTGTTACTGTACTGAGTTACAGCAATTACTATACCTCCCACCGTAGACATTGATAAATAGCTATAACAAATTGACTACGCTTGAACTAAGATGCTTTTTTTTCTTTTTTTTTATATGGGGAAAATCCGTAATGGATACCCACCCCCTCTGGGGGTGGGTGGGTTATGTCCGATTCCCACGGACTAAAAACCCCATGGTGCCTTCTCACACCTATTTGGCCGGGGAGCAGAAACTGCCAATGGCACTACTTCTACATCTCCGGCAGGTGTCGGCCACTCTTCAGGGGTCCTGTCTGCGGTCTGAGAGGTCAAGATGGTAGACCCCTCACGAGGGGGCGGGCGTTAACTCCCAGACCCCCCCCCCCCCCCTGGCGAACTGTGGGAGTCGCGCGGCACAATGCGTCTCCACCACGCGGGCCTGTGCAGATAGACACTGCTCAGGGCGACGGACGTGCCCACCATTCCAATCGCCCACAGGCCCTTTTTACGGCGGCATTAGATAGTCGCTGCCACGAACTAAGATGCTTTGACTAAATTTTATATACATATAGGTTTCGAAATAATTTATATCCACGTAAAGTTTATCTTAGACTATTTTAAGGCATTTTCTAACGCCTTCTTGGTCAGTTGCCATGCGCAAACATGTATTTGTATGAAGTGAACACTAATGAAAATGAATCGCAAGCCGCTCGACCGCCAGATCACAGCTTTCTATCCAATTTCAAAAGCGCATACGATTCAATGAAATAATAAGGAGCTGATACAATGTAAACCGTATATATAATACGCCAAGTATAACAGAATCTTGCCAATTTCTACAGAATATACCCGAGTCTTATCTGTATGTGGGTGAAATTTCAACATAAATAAATTATAGTTTAAAAAAAAACACGCTTTTAGCGATAATCAAACTATGAAAGTAAAAAATAATTCTTACCATAAAAATAAAATTACTGATGAGAAAATGAATATCACATTTTAAAAGCGTGGGGTGCTTGCTATGTATGACATTTTTAAGCTAACTCTGCATTTCGTAACCAATAAATCTGGTATCTAGTTAATTCATATTCAAATGTTTCTATCGCATGCGCAGTTCGCGCACTAGCTCTATCTCTCTTAGTCTCATGCAAAGGATACGAAAAGAAATCTATGAATCCTTGCGAATCTAATCAGGATAATCGGATATTTTGAGTGTGCAAAGTTTGACTCAAATCTGATCGTTCAAAATGGGGTAAAATCACGTTCAAAGATTCTGTTACATTCATACATACAGGTGAAACTAATAAAAAACGTGTAAAAATGTTTGTCGTCAACGATAGAACCCGCAAACAAATACATTTCCTCCTTTAATCTGTTATTCAAACCATTGACATAATTTAAAAGAAGGTTTAGATAATTAATTTTTTCCAAGTCTAGTATAACACATGCAAGTTTCTGGCATACATTTAAACGTTGAAATTAGGTATTAGAAATACACAAATTTATTTGTACTAGTTTAATTTATTGATAAAGTCTTTGTAATTTAAAAGGAATAACTGATTGAAATCTTGATGACTTGCCATTCTAAGGTAAATCTGAAAAAAAAACTTTTTAAATACCGGCACGATATAATATAATGTTTTTCACCAAAATTGCGCGGTGCACTGTTAACATTGTCAACATGATGACCATCCTAAAATGGGAATCTACGGTCAACCTTTATACGTCTGTATTATAACTTTTAACAACGAAAGCCATTGTTACATAACCAATTTATAATGTTGCGTGACCTATCCATGGCAAGAGAACAAATTGCTAAATATTTATTGAAGTGACTCGAGCTAGGAAAACATAATAAATCTAAAATATACTGTTGAAGTAATAAATGAATTTATGACAACGTAAACGTAAAAAAAAATCCTGACTTACTATTCCGTCGTTTGCATTGCCTGAGTGCTTCATTAAACGCTTCGCATTCATTAAGATTATCACGACTACTTGCGCATTGTAGAAACTGTGCTATTTCATACGCACAGGGTCCGTTCGGTTCAGACCCCAGCTCGTAGTTCCGAGGCAAAGCTTGTACAACTTCTTCACGACGATTGCCGCTAAATAAACTTGTTATAGCCTCTCCCGCTAGATGACCCTAAACGGAAAAGTACGTTGTTCTAAATTATCAATAGAAAATAAAATTAATACAATTTCTCCTTCGAAAAGTGAACTAATTCAATTAAAAGTATATTCTTATTCTTTGAAATGAATCTCGAGAAAATATACCCTTAAACTTTTAACTTGTAAGGATATGTATGTAATCGCAAGTATCACATAGGATTTAATGTAATTATAGCGTAATATGGAACATTATCTCACTGAAGTAAAATGTACTCAAATAACAAACGAAAGTTAAGAAAAATTGTTTAAAAATGAGTATTTCTTTTGATAATCCATTTGCAATGTATTACACACAGCACACGTGGTGAGTACGCAGTAAATGAAATCTTACGTCGCGTTCAAACTGGACGAGTGTATGCGGTTTTTTTTAACTCGCTCACAAATTCATACTCATTAGTGGATCATTAAGAAGGCTATTGTATTATATATTGAGAAACTAACTGCCAGTAATCTTAGAACAGTCTTAGTCTTATGCATTAGAAGATTAGTCTGTCAATCCTATCAATAATTTCGAAAGTCTCTACTGTCTTCTGTCTTAGTCACTTTTTTTATATGGAGCTTTTTTAACCCAAAATTTTCTCTTTTCAATCATTTTCTTTCATATAAACCTTATCCAGACGATTACAAACATAAAAAGAATTAGGTAAATAGGTGCAGGTGTAGTGGCTTGAAAATAATGATTTTTATTTATACAGATTTAGTAGTGATAACCAGTATCTGGGCGTACTTTGCAGCGTGAACTTTAATATATAACAATGGCCTAAAAATAAGGAGTTACCATTGTTGTGCCCACTGTCACACCTCCGGCGACTGCTGCGGCATCCCTAAACATGGAACGGCGGGGCATAGGAGTCACAACAACGGGAGGTGGACGTGCTGGGGCATGAGCATGTGAACGAGAGTATGGGCTGCGGCGTCCACTGTAACATTATTCATGCGACTATATCATAAAACAACTATAGGAATGAAAATATATGTTTTGCAGTGCAAATCCTTTTTGTTTATCCTATTTGAGTTATTTCTAAATATTTTTTGTATTCATACTTGTTTTAATGTAATGTAAAAAATTGTAGGTGGTAGAGCTACGCTGAAGCTATTATTCTTTATTATTATTATTAGCTATTATCTCACAGAAAACCGACGTGAAGTAACAGTCATTGCACTGTTGTGTTTCGTTCGGTCACTGAGAGCGCCGGAGGCCCACATATTTAAAACGCCGGCAACGCATTTACGACTCCCCTGGTGTTGCTAGTGTCTATGGACGGCGGTGATCACTTAACATCATGTGACCCACCTGATCGTATGCCCCCTATTGTATCCGAATATCATTAAACTATTATTTTACTGTTGAGAATGAGACATACCTTGTCGTTTAGTACACAAGGTGTACAAATTTAATATGATTTAGAGCAACTTAGAACACTTTTTTTTTATATTATAGGCGGCAAACGAACAGGTGGGTCACTTAAATATTTAGTTTTGAAAACATAGATCGTTCTTCATAAAATGTCCTTAAAAGTATTATTATACGATGTTAACAAACATACTTGTCATTATCATAAATCTGCAGATTCTATGTAGTTTTCTAAATTCACAGGGTTAGATTGAATTAAACACAAAACGTTTTGGGATAATGTATAATTGGCACTAAAATTACATACAGAAAATGAATAAATGTAACTATAGAATCTACTATCGTTTTAATAGCATAAATATAACATTAAAATTTGTCTAAAAGAAAGAAATTAAATTTCCTTCAACTAAATTAAAAATAGAAACTACTAGGAAGGTGCTGAAGCTTGTGATAGAAACAAAAACTATTAATTTTAAAACAACCTTTCAAAAAGAATATTGTGTGTATATACTTTGCATATAACATCAACAGTGACTTATTGAAAATATATATCATTTTGTATAACAATAAATGAATAGTCCAGCACTTTTACTATGATAATTTATGAATTTAGATGTGATTGTTAACTTTGCATTGGCGTAAAGCTTCATTGAAACCGTCACAGAGAGAAAGGTCGTGTTGTTGCTGAGCACACTCTAAAAATTGTTTTATCTCCCATGCACAAGGACCCTGTGGCTGCTGGCCTTGATACTGGTTGTAGGTTTGTGCAGCTGGTGGTGCTTGCTGTGGTGCCGGCTCTCTGTTATCACCACCACTGAAAAGTCCGGTAATAGCACTACCAGCCATGTGACCCTGAAATAATAAACTTTATTAAATTCACTTATAAGTCTTCTACGCTTAACAATACATTTCTTTATTTATAGAAACTATTTATAGGTGAAACTTGCTATTATTTATTATTCTTAGATTTGTTGAATATTTGTCTAGAAAAGTCTTTGCCTAAAAATTTGTCTCTGAAAGACCTCTTGTGTGAATTTTGATCCACAGAAGGATACATGCAATCGGATTCTAAGAAAGCATGTATTGCTAAAGGATAAGGTACAATTTCTCTCAACCAAAAGTCCTGCAGTATATAAATGCTATAGAACTTTATAGGGAGCTTTAGCAATGGGGGGTGTTCACAATAGATCATACTGGCCACAGTGACAAGTCTAACTCCTGCATAGCCCCTTTAGAATAATAATAATGCATTTAAAGATTTTCTGGCTTTTCTGTTCAATATAAGTCTTAACAAATAAATGCCACCAAACTTACAAAATAATAAATATTCTAAAAGAATCAAATGCCATCATTCAGGCCACATGCTGTGATATTACAGGAATTTTGTTACGTTGCACTTTAATTATGCACACTACAATATGCTATAATTATTTCCAAAGATGCATTATATTCATATACAACCTAATATGAATAAAAATAAGTAGTCCGGTGAAACTGTAGTGACCCTGCCAGGCTAACAGTGTAGATCAGTTTGAAAAAAAAAATGAATAAAAATAATCCTTAAAATCCAATAGAATAGTAGTAATTACATTTTTTTAAATCTTTCAATCTACTATGCCTTAAACATTTAATAAACATGACACTATTTTATAGATTTTAGAAACAGTTATCTTCGAATACGCTATATATAAGCTTTCACTGTATTATTCAAGAATTAAAAATCTATAGTTTGTGTTAATACCTATACGATACAGGAATCATGATTATTTTATTACTGAGTGGCTTAAAATTGAAAACATATAATTTAAGTTGGTAAAGCCTTGCATAATTGATTTCGCAATTTTAAACTATAGTATAGTAAGCTTAAATCCTTTTGCTGAAAATTGTATTATTTTATTTAGATTAATAGCAATAACAAGTTCTTTGTATTAAATATCACTATTATTATTACCATTACTTAATCAAATAAAACTACAGATTTTTAATTCTATCAAAATTTAATTACATGTGCATAATGATGTCACATATTCCCATACCCCCTAACTTCACAATATATATGTTCTCAGAAAACAAAATAAAAATCATATACACAAATAGATTTAATTGGATCCATTCCAATTGTTAATCAAATAACATAGTTTTAGACCATAAAACATTTTAATTCATGTCTGACTTGCTAGTTTTTTTTATTTTGGTTGATTTAATGTTTTAATATTTTATATACAGCCTCTATAATCACATACTCATTTCAACTATACAATACCAAAAAAATAAAAAAAATAGTGACATCTGTTATTCTCTTCCCAAAAAGATTATCATATTGAATGATATAATAGATATTTCAAAGATAAGTTGGTCATTAAAGGTTATAGTTGATAGTAACGATGATATAATTTAATATGATTGATAATGGTATGAAAATGCACTGTGTAAAATATAAATCAACTTCTACCTTTTGTTTGAGATAATTCCAACCTTATCAGGTATAAATATATGAAGTAACCTAAAATAGAATTTTCTAGAAAGATATATCTACTTAACCCAGAAAGTGTTAGCAACTTTAGTGATTTAATGAATTGGTTTAAAGTTCACAATTAGCAGTAATTATTGCGACGCTTTAAAAATTAAACAACTCACAGTGTCACGATAACGTCATAATAACATGTGATCATCTTCACATGTTTATGGCAATATGCCAAAATGACAATCGAAAAAAACAACGCTATATGCAATATATCAAAAAATTGTGAAATCTATAACCTAGTATTTAAGATTACGGTAAACAAAGACCAAAATTAAAAATTTGTGGTGTATGTTGCGTAATAAACAATATACGCACCACAGCTGATCCTACGGCAACACCACCAGCAGTAGCGGCCATCTGACCGAACATGGATGGTTGCTGGGGTTGGGCCATAGACGGTGCTGGTGCCGATGGGGGAGCATGGGCAGGTACATTGCTCGGTGGGGGAGCAGCTCTGGAAACGTTACAATAATTAAGAAGCGTATACAGAAAAACTCTGTAAAAAAGGCGTAAAATGCTCAAAATCAATACCTTCGTTGAGGCGCTGGCGGCGGGCTTGCAGATCTTCCTCGTCGAGGCATTTTTATTTATTTTTTACACTTCGCAATATCTTACTCTTGTGATAAAAATGAACTGTCAAAAGAATGACGATGGTATCTCAATTCTGAATTTAACCTGTCACTTTGAAGTAAGCTTTTTAAATTTTGAACATTGCCAGATCAGTTCCATAATTTCGTATCAAAGATGAAAAAAGTTTTATTTATGAAATCCATAAATATCAAACTTAAAGATAAAAAAAAAACAAACAATAAATCAATTTTTAAGGCTATTATGTCGTCAATGATCACGTAGATTTGACGGTTACATAGAAACGTATCAGATGGCTATTAAACTGCAAATTGCAATAAAATTGCCTGATATTATAAGAATTAAATTTTTAACAACCTACAGATAAGAGTTATATACGTGGTACGTACATACGTTTTCGTTTTACTTTTAAATAAAAAGAATAGACTGATATAAACTGTTTCAATTGCTTATATTAATTATTACAATATTGCAAATATAAAAAATTAAAAGGATTTGAATATCATGTACATTTAATTTCAGTTTCTTTATATTCGTATATCTGGCCTTCTATTTTATTTCGTACTAATGATACTAGAACATAATAATACAGCAATTGTACTTATTTTAATTTAATTATATGATTAATCATCTTTTTAGTTAAGATTTCCTACTCAATTAATCAAATATCTCTAATATTTCAATTAGAACAAAGAAACAAAAATTCTAAACTTATCTCACTTATAATATTATTGCAATACTGCAACCAGTTTTTTTATAAAGAATAAGTTAATAATCAATCGCCATGTATGACTTATGTCATTATTGTAGTCCGGTGGAACTGTAGAGACCTTACGAAGACAACAGCGTAGGTTAGTTCGAAAAAAAAACTTATGTCATTACTATAACATAAAGCTGAAGAGCAAATTAAATTTAAAAATATTTTCAAAATTCATAGGAAACGAGGGAAACGAGGTTCTTTATAGTTTCGAAGTAATCAATTTTAAAGGTCTGTCAGAGAAATCGACATATAAAAAAATTAACAATGTTGTGAAACCCATTTATTTCTGTACCTAGCCTACGTTTTGCATGGATATTTTTTATCATTGGTAACAAAAACGAAAAATTTGAAAAGTATGTTAGACGATATAAACTCGTAGAAGTTTATCAGCAACTTGGCAACATTGGTTTTTACAAGTTATAACCAATTTATTTTACATTTTTATGTTAAGTATTTATCTTTGACATTCGATTAAAATCAGAGGCAAAAAAAAATAGTTTAACTATACTATATCAAATATAAATACATAATTTCTGTATAAGTACACACTGAACAGATTTATTAAAAAAAAAAGGATTAGAATACATATTATATTTACATACATATTATATATATATTTTATTATATATTATATTATATATTTATATATATTTATACAATAAGTATGTTACAGAGAGAAAATATATACTATTATATTGTTTTACACGAACATGTTTTAAATAGATACAATATGTATTAAATGACTTATAAGACATTGAAACATGTTATGCGATTGAATCATACATTTTTATAACAAAATATACATTATTCTATTCCATTTCAGAGCAATTAGAGGATATTATTATGCATGTTCTTATAATTTACAGTTACTTTAAGATTAGATCAAAACTATTAAGAAGATAGTACAGACTAGATTAATCAGGTAGGTAAAAGAATAACAGATAGGCAGAAAAAATAAGGACACAGATTGTTTTTACCTGCTATTTCTGCTGCGGCTAGGAGGCATGTTATATTATATTTTAGTCTTTCATTATAAAAAAAAAGGAATATTTTAACAGCGAATTTTCATGTCGACTTTAGAAACTAACTCCGTTTGGAAATTGACAACGGAATAGATTTTTGACAACTGGTAATATATTTTTAATTTCAGCCTGTGGCGAACCAGCGTTAACAGAAAAATATTTAAAAAAATAAAATTGATACCTACATAGATAAACGCCATTTAAAATCTATATTCTTATACAGATATGTAGCAGGTTAAAAATTAGCATAATGGCATCTACGATTTAATAATAAGATAAACAACATTTATCACAAACATTTTTTTAGCTTTTCTACATTGAAAGTCGTTAATTTTTGTTTGACAGTAGTGTGTACGGAGACAGACATATAAAATCAGTATCAAAATCATAAGACTTCCCTTTCAACACCATTTTACTATACTTGATTTTTATCTAAACGGAATCTTTCAATTTTCACGAACTTTCATATGTCTAATAAATTAATAACCTCAAATATTTGTGTACCAATAATGTGTATATAATAAACATGAATGCAGCAAAATCTATTACAAAAATTCAAACTAACAAATTACATTTGATAAGCCTGTTGATAGGCGATTTCCAAAAGATATCCAATCATAGACTAATAATTAAAAGTAATAAAATAATAATATACTTTTCAAATCGGTACACTGTAACTAAGATCATCATAAAATCACCTAATTTTATAGATTATACGTATATTTAAAAAAAAATGTTGTGGTTTACCAATATCATCAGTGTAGTACTTTGAAATTGAATTGTGTTTTGAGACTAAAAAAACATTATGAAGATATGAAATAAAAAAATTAAAAAATTGCTATGATTGCACTCCAGGCGTCTTTTAAATTAAAGTTATTTTTGTTTCATTATTGATATCAATCTCGATTTAAACTTATACAGTATTATGTACCATGGCCAATTGTCAATGACAACTGTCTTTCACTGTCATGGTTCATAAAATATAACTATCCTAAATTCGTGCTGAATAAAGCCAAGATTTAATTTATATTTCTGTCTTCTAACATACAGTAAAACTGACCACCTTGATCATCTGACTACCTATTCACATCCATACCCAGTAAGACGTATTCACCATCATGCCATACAGAAAAAGATTAACTGTTGTGCGTTGAACGTAATCAATACTGAAATAAAATATTCATTTCGTAATACTGACTTATTAAATCAACCAAACTTTGTCCAAACCGAAAAATTCTGATATCGAATGTGACATTCCTTTTTTCAAATCGAGTTTTCATGAACGGCCTTAGTGACCAGTACGCTACAAACTAAAGAAGCGTGGTTGAGTAATAAATTACCACTATGAATATATGTTATATTATTATAGTATCAGGGTCGTTAACAAGCGATTTCAATATATAGTATTAACAGTGCTGTGGACATTATAATAGTAGAAGGCTAACAAATGAACTATTCGATCTTTTAATAGAAAACTGTACATGCATTGGGTTTTTACTTATAATAATTTGTGTAACTTAATAAAATATTAAATGTTAATCAATGCAGTGTCCACACACAAATATTGATGCTAAACAAAACGAACATGCAATATTTTCAAACCCAAAAAGAAACAAAATTTATTGATTTTTTGTTTTTCTTAAGCTTGTACAGATTTTTTGTATATATACATACCTGACAGTTTATCTACAGTCGTGAACATATTTTTATTGCTGTCGTTGCCTCTCGTCGTCGCGTCGCGGTCGACACGTTTCCGCAGGCCAATATAAAATTCATTCTATCAATCCGATCACTCGTTCGCTCTTGTCAGTTGCGTATCTATGGTTAGTTATTTTATTGTAGTGTCTGTTTAACCGCGTGATTGTAGGCGCTGTAAAATTATATACTTCGGAATTATTATATAGACGATTTCGTTAATAATTTTGTGTGAAAATGGGCGACATACAAGCCGGTCAAAATATAAACACGCTCATTTGGGCAGGAATAACTGTTTTATCATGTGTTTTAATACACTTTTTATACAAGATCATCTTCGGAAGCAAGAAAGAAGAACCAATAAATGATGAAAAGTCGAAAGATTTAGGCAAGTTACATGATTTTTTCTTATAAATAGATATGTGTTCATTGATTAATATGGCAAAGATGTGCGCAAATGTAATTTTAAGATCATGATATATTATAAAAATTTCCCGCGGTCGGCGATTTGAGAACCTAAACTTTAACATCCCCCATGTGCATAACGAAAATCGTTATGGGTTTTTATTGGATGGTGTTAACGTGTGTTATATATAACTGTTTCTGGTCATGGGAAAAGTTTACTGGCACACTGATTTTTTTACGTTTACGTTTACATCACGTGTTGTCTTTACCTCGTTGAAACTCGTTGAAAAAGAATATTTATATGGTTTTGACTATTTCTGAATTAGTTAATTTATAAGGTCTTATATTAACAGTAAGTGGTAAGCTTCCCAATAAAAAAAATCAAAAATTATAAATTACTTAACCACCATAAAAACTAAATTACAAAATTTGTATTTTCATATCCTATCATATATGTATGACCTATAAAAAATAATAACTAAATATTATACTTATAAATAGAAAATCCAGTAATATATATTTGGTTAGAAAAAATATAACAAGTCTTCATTAAAGATCCCATGTACTATACAATGTTACTTGTACAAAACTGTATTTGTAGATATTTAACACTGCCATAGTTCCATGTAACATACATACCAGTTAGTTTTACTTTATGTGAGTTGGTTTATTCTTTTGTTGTTTTTAATAAACCTAATTGGACAAAACTTTTTTTACACTTATTACTATAGATTTTATTTTCTGAATGGTAAAAGTGTTTATTATACAAGTAAGACATTTAAAAAATATAATTATCACATATTCTCAGAGCCCTATCCCATGGGTCTCATGGCTCATGGTGTGTTTGAGTATTTGTTTAAAAATGTTGTTAATGGGACTGTTGCAATGCTTAATGTAGTTAAGTAGGCACATTACTTATACAAGTGTGCAGTTAAAATTAAACATCAATCTTATTATTCCTCTTTCCCTAGTAGTTTTAATTGAGAATAACAAACATTGGAAGCATTTACATTCCATTGTAATTGTGTAGTATTATATACTATATTATATAGTAAGTAGCAACAGAACTGATTCCTTATTCATAGTTCAAGTCTTCTTGTCTATTTCTATGTTATAAGGGCTAGTAATGATAGGAATATTGATTCATACTGTGGTACTGCTATTAATTAATCATTACCACTATCTAGAATTCGATAAATATTACTAATATTTTATTTACATTGGGTTAATTCCATAATAAAGTTTCAAGAATATTATGACAAATTATTTAATATATCAATTTGTAATTTCCATATTATACTAATATGGACCCTATGATGCTAAGTTGATAACAAATCACAGTAGTCTTTTTCATGTCTTGAATATTCAATTGAAAAATATTGTTTGTATAAATTATATTGACCCAAGGTTAAGTATATATATTTTTAAATTTTATTCCATCACATATCTCTTATATTTTCCTTGTGTATTTACTTTGTAAATAATTTAAATATAAAAATAACTATACTTCTAAGATTCAATTAAATCTGGGCACGAAATGTATACCTATATTCTATAATATTAACATAATTTCATTATTACATTTAATATTACTTATTGTTTGTTTTGTTGTGCAACATTCATTATTATATGAATATGAGATTATATATATACAATATATATATTGGTATAATATAATTTAATCTAATATAAAATAACATTGTATAAATGTGTAAATATTTTTTTACAAACCAGTATGCTGCTTTTAATTTAAGAATAAACCATCTAAATAAATTATATTACATTAAATGATATTAATTAATCTGTATTAATTAAATTATAGAGGTATTCCATTGTACAGCCATCACTTATAATATAATGGATAGATTTCAATTGCATTTTTCTAATTTTGCTTGATATATATTTGGTTCTTGTTTAAATTATCACAATTGCCTCATTCAATATTGAGCTATTAAGGGGTTCGAAAATTACGATTTTGATAAGTATTACATGTTCGGTGATGTGTTTTCTTGCTTTGGAGAAGTGGGAGCGAGTGTATGTTTTTCCCTCTGTGCAGTGGCAGATTTGCCCTAAGGCCCAGGAGGCCCGGGCCTAGAGCTGCCATTTATTAGGGGTGGCCAATCGGAACAAAAATATGATGGGGTGGCTGGTACTTTCTACATATCTTGGGGCCTAGAGCAGCCAAGACTGCAAATCCGCTACTGCCTCTGTGTATAAAATAACATTGTTAAACCTTAAATGCATAGGGTCTCGAAATCGAAACACTGTCTTTAACTTATAAATAAATTGCTTTCGGTGGGCGTATCATACATAGTAGCTCAAGGTATTGAAGCGAAATTAAAAAAATACATAAATCCGGTCGCTTTTAAAGTGATATTTAAATTGACGAATTTTTTTGTGCTGAATGGTGTATTATTTTGGATAATGGCATTTAAAAAAAATAATGGTACTACTTACAAGCTATGTTTTCTTTCTTTTATAAACGTGCATAATACTCCACGTACGATATATATTTGTCAGGTAAAAAATAAGAAATCCAGACAATAAACAACGTAGCCAAAAGCAATCATAAGGCAAAGTTCGAACACGCTTAATTAGCTAACCGATACCTATTACCTTACACTCTTACTAGATGGTACAATTAACCATTTATTTAATTTTATAGACCTATTTTGATAATAATGTACTACCTCGCAAATCATTTAGAATAGTACTGTTATTTGACCTTGTTTATTGTAGTTTATAAACCGTATGCTTCATTGGAATTATGACTACCATAGGGGCCATTCATTAATTACGTACGGAACCCGAAAGGGAGCGTGTGGGGGATATAAAAATATCTACATGCCTTTAGCTTGTTGGAGGAGGTGGTGGTAAAACCGATTCTTAAATGATATTTTATAAGTCAAAATTTAATATTAGAAATCTAGTTCCATATCAGTTGGCAGATGGTTTTCTTTATTTCTGACTTCATATTCAGTTGCTGAAAACACAAAGAGAAAATGTAGGCATGGCCAGTCCACTCTCATGTGCAATTTATATTTAAGAGATTAGTGTTCACATTTCGATTTCTTAACATATAAATAGGGGCTGGCCCTCGTCATATTCACTTTAAATCATGGTTATGTTGTAATTAGTACAGGTGACTTCGATTAGGTAAAAATGATATTTTGTTCCACGTATCTCATCCGGATTGAAAGAAGGATTTTAACAATAACGCTTAGCTGCTTCGGAAAGCGTAACGGTATGTAACTTACATTCTTCCACGGGTTCGTTCCTATGTACATCTGAATATTACCTTCAAATTATTACAATATATCGCGTTCTAATCAATGATTTTATTCAATATACAGAATTATATCGTAAGTAGAAATTACATTGTGACTCATAATTAATATATTTACAGCTGTTATATAAGTCATATGTAATATTTATAACACGCGTGAAAGTAACTCTTTCAGGAGTACTGTATCATTTTCAAATAAACAATGAAATATGTTGACAACAAAATGTTATCAGCAGTACAAATATATTTCTTCTTTACAAAGTAAATATTAATTACGTAAGTACGTACTAGCGTAGTATCTACCAATGTTGTGTTGATAGTGTTACTTTGTCTAAGTATTGTTTTAATAAATGTATGGTTATTAGCTGATACTTGCCCGTTTCGCTGTGCATTAAATTAACTTAAAAATGGCCAGGACCTGTATTATCATTTTGATTTGACAAATCTCCAATTTCTATAGTGACGAACGTACAGGCTGATAATATATAATAAGGTAAACTAAAAACCTTCCAAATATGTTTGTTAATAAAGATACAAAATAAAATGGAATTTATATGTTTTTTATTATTACGAAAATTCAATAAAGAATAAATATCAATTGACTCAAGTGTTCGTAACAGTATCACGTTTTTAGTTAGTATCATTTACATATATATGTATCTATTGTATATGGTAATTACGGTTTAAAAAATTATGTATGAAATTAATTCACATTTTTTTAACATTTATAAAAATTTTGATGAATTAACATTGTCTCGTGGTGTGGTCCTTTCTTATAAATACTACGTTACCGAAAAGGGATCACATAGTATAACTATGATTTGGTTATATGGACGGATATTAGAACATTTTTTGTGAGATTTTTTTACATTCTAAGAGTGGTAGAGCTTTGGAAAGGTTTAATAACATTGCTACGCCTATATTTGGAGGTTAAAGGGCACGCGTCGCTGTGTTCTGTTTTTTTTTTCAACGAACTTACGCTGGTGACACCGTAGGTGGCTTCACAGCTTCACCAAACAACTAAGGGGAGCGCTTAGGGCACTCACCCGATTGATCAACAAGCACAAGGGCCAGCGGGACCTCGCCTTGGGCTTTTGCTGTATATTGCAACATACGTGCATCGATTTAAACTAACCAAGCTAGCTAACTACATTACATTTTCGTGCATGTCTCACCAACTCATACGTGTATTTCGAATATGACACCTGGCTAATATTGACACTTACCAAGCTACGTGAGGGGAAAAAATTACAACCCTCCAACTGTGTGTGTGCGTGTAGGTTCTGCACGTCTGAGAAGTGTCGTGTCTAATGTAACGGTGAGTTATTGTATCGCGTAAGCAGTAGTTCAAGGACTCCATTACGGGGAACGAACCTAGTCTCGAGATGCTGCCACTGGGGCCGCGATTTGTTCGGGCTCATTATGTAAGGATGCTAATACTTGTTATTGGTGATTCCACGCTATCCTCAGATATAGTAGTAACCTGTGATTATTTTTCAAATTGGATATAAATACCTGTAGGTTGCAATATGATCAGATTGATTGTATGCCTGTTTGTTACTACGTAACAAAAAAAAAATTGAATATAAATTAGAATGATGCTTTAAATGTTACATTATTATTACACTGGCCAGCTCACTTTCTCTTGTTAGAAAACTTACGTAAGAAGCTTATGCACTTTTGCTTTCAAGATATTATTTTAAATATTTATTTAAAGATTTCGATGCATTTATACATTTTAAAACTTTCATTAATTTGGGTTATAAACGTGTACATATATTTATATTTATTTATTAATATAATGAAATGTAACTAGCTTTTTTAATATTTCATTGTTAGCCCAAAATAATTTTACGTCATCTATCGCGCGCGACCTACTAGATCTTTGTGTTACCAAGCTAATGTGTTATAAGAAGTTAATAATTAGAGTTTTTTGGCGGGACCTTAGTCTGTCATGTAGTGGTATTTATATTTTATTCATAATCTTGTGTTATTAGACTCTATATTTTGTAATATTGGTGGTGTTTTACGTAATATAGTTCGGTTATTATGCACAAGTGAAGTGGATGGGAAATTATACCACGGAGCATGCATTCTGAGATGCCACCAAAACTCCATGGAAAGTTCTAACAAGGAAACCACCATCTTGTTAGAACATTATAATTATCACAAGACACTTACTTGGCAAAATCTTGTTACTTGACGCTGGCTAGTGCACAAACCGTGACAGAGCCAAAAAATAATGAAGATGAAGAAGAAGTTAATAATTGAAGTAAAATTATCAAATTATCATTGTGTATTAGCAAAAATATAAATCGATTATAAGGTTAGAATAACAATTTTTTTCAGCTGATATAACTCTTGGTTTAATAACTAATTTTAATATTTACACTTGTCCCTATTGCTTTTTAAATCAATATTGGTAGAAATGGTCATAATTATAACAATTAGTAATTAATTACAAAATTTATGCAACACATAACATATAATTTAAGACTTCACTGTTCTGTTGTTAATTATCCGTTGTCCGTTATTATTATCGATAATGATATCGGTTGATGTTATTGTAACGTGCGAAGAAGCAAGTATTATGCAACAATCAATAAGCGTGAAAGGGATAGGCACTTAACTTTGCTAATACTCAAAGTCATTATACAAACAACGAATATTTATTTAATTGTCGTGTTATAAATATGAATACCTGCAAATATGTAGTAGAGAAATAATTGACAGTAATTTATAACAACAACTATTATAAAATGATCACAGTGTACATTATTACTGATTACCATCTGTAATTACTAAACGACGACAATATCGAACTGTAAGAGGATTCGAACTCTTCTACTGAACTCATTAAAATCGAATCGCAACCACTGTAAATTGTATTGTCTTAACTTTTATTTTTGACACATTTATACATACAAGGATTTATTTATCTGCTAACTATGCAATTTGACTTTTTTAGTCCGTGAGTGAGTGGTGGTATCCCTAGGTGTTGTCAAATACTTGGAATGCGTGATTAAAAATAATATGGATATTTACATTTTTAGACAATTTTGGAAGTGCCGTTAGATTACAAAAGAAATAACGAAAAGACGTGTAGTGGTCGTAAAATATATAAATAATTTTCTTAAATGGCTGTAAAGTTTTGCATTTTAAATCGAGTACAGATCATTTGGTATACGCTGCTATCAATTCTCATCCTATATGGAACACCGTGAACCGTTTCACATCATCGGAATTCATGACTAATGCTGACTCATTTCTTATACGTAGTTTTTCTATGGTATAAGATGTATTAGTCACAATTAACTGTGAAATATTAGATATAGAATACCGCTATCAAAAGTATTTGCTGACGAATATTGTAGTATTGTAGATTTAGGTATTTTTTTTTATATTATAGGGGGCAAACGAACAGGTGGGTCACCTGATGGTAAGTGATCACCACCGTCCATAGACACCAGTGACACCAGCGGAGTCGCAAGTGCGTTGCCTGCCTTTTAAATATGTGGGCCTCCTTGTAACGTACCATACATCATGTTAGCAGGGAAATAGACAAAAATATTCGCTGAAAATTTATATTTTAAACTTCTTTGCAGAAAAAACGGGCGCCTAAGGAAATTTTCGTTGTAATTAAATTAAATTGAATTATATGACGTAGTCACTATACTTATAATCGTGTAAATGAATATGCGTGAGGTGAATTCTGGTAATTATTTCTCTAACTTTCGATGAATTCCATAAATCGGATGCACAAGTCCAATCAATAAGAAATGGTCAGCAATTAACATAAGATTTTTTTTTTTTTTTTAATTAAGTTTAGTTTTAAATGTAGAAACCTTATAACGACCGTAACCTCTTCTTGATCAGTATCAAGGCTTGAATCGTTCTGCATGCATGCTTTCCGGGGTAATTTAATAATGTTTTGAGTAATACGTTCCCAGTCTTCTGGAAAAAACTTTTTTTAATTCCCTGATGTTCTGTGGTGCAGGTTACACTGATCTTTAGGTAATCCCAGACATGCTTAAAATACCACTGTGTATAACTTAATATTTGAGCCCATTGCGTGTTCATAGATTATAAAAATAGGTTAACAATAATTTTGAAAAAGAGTAAAAACTTTAAATGCACTTATTATATAAAAAATAAAACTGAGGAACACTCCTTTAAATTTAGGAATGCGTTGAAGCTAGCTAGCTGCTTTCGGGTTTCACACAATATAAGGGTTTTCAAATAAAATGATGTTGTGGATTTTTTTTTTACTTTCAAATTAATTCATTAATTACTGCTAGTTTCATTAATAAGACTATAGTACTATAGTAAATGTTATTGTTTTCTTCTTGTTATTTACGAACTTGATTGACATTGAAAATAAATCATACGATCGGTAATTGTCATTCCCGTGTGGCAAGAATCGTGATTGCAGTGTTAATTGGTGATAATGAGAGCCCTTCATCTTGATATGTCATTAAGGTGCGGAGAAGTTGTGCATTTTAATGCAAGTGAGTAAATTTCTTGTACAATCGTGTTTCATCGATATACGTGATGTAAAATGCAATAAATTTCAAAACACTGACTTCGCATTTCCCTTCTGCGATCGCTAGTTATTACGAATTTTGTTAATTTGCTAAATTAATATATTTAACGTATGGTTGTAAGTAAAAATTTTTCTTGTACTGAAAACTCTGTGGGAAAATGAGACGTTTTGTTTCTAGTGTGTAATTATTATATGTTGGGGTGTAAAAAGTCTTAAATATTATATCAAGCAGTACTTTTATGCTGAACTATAATCATCATCATCATCATCATCTTACCCTTATCCTACCTAAGTAGGATCGGCACAACATGTTTTCCTTTTCCACTCTCCCCTTTCAGATGTCATTTGAGTATTCATACCATACCTTTTATAATCATATCATTTTTCACACAATCCATCCACACTTTTTTTGTCTTCGTCTACTTCTATATCCGCCCACATTCAAACTCAAAACTTCTCTCGTTACATGACATTCATCGTTTCTCATAATACTTTGCCCGTACCATGCTAATCTATTGCTCCGCAACATTTCTGTCACTGGTGCTGTTTTCAAACTTCCTCTGATATACTCATTTTTAATCTTATCCATTCTGGTTACACCACACATCCATCTTATAAGACATTCGCATCTCTGCCACATGTAATATTTATATACATTATCTTTATATAATGCTGAACTATAATCTGATGTTAATTAGCAAGGCGTTAAACGCAAATGCTCTATTATTGCAACTGCTTTGTGAAATCTTATCAAGCGTTTATTAAGCTTCAGTGCCTCGCGTATTTCGGGATAGATAATCTATATTCTATCTTACCTTATCTATAGATGTTATATAATGAAAGTACTATATGTTATATTAATGTATAGATTATATAAAAAACTACTCAACGTATCGGCATATGGCTATGACTATTCGTTACGGAATTTTTCGTAGAGGGTCCTAGGTTAGTTATTTTTAGAATTTGATTGGGCATTTTGCCTTTGTATATATATTTTACCGTCAATAAAAAGAAAAAACGAGTATATCAACTAGTATAAATATAATATATCGGTATATATTATATGCATAGACAATCACTGAAATTATCATTGGTTTTGGATTGTAATTGCCGTGTATCTGCTGACGTGCAGTCATAACGCCAAGTCAGTATAAGAATATCTGCGTACATAATACTTACAGTTAATCATCACGGATCTAAAACTCGGATTATAAATTTCCAATTGACATTTTGTATGGAAAATCATTAATTATTCCCAACCACGCGTCGTATTATCAAAATTGACAGTCATATCATGTAACTATAATAAAATTTATCTGTTTAGATAAAACGGCGAACAAAGTTACAGATTTGTTGCGTAAGTCGAAGAGATAACAGATTTCAAAAAGTAGTTTGGATAACAAAATATTAAAGATACAGCACGTTGTTACTTTTTAACTGAACAGAATGTTACATAGAAACATCTCGAGAGAAATATATTGCAGACAACGTAATGGAAACGTGATAAGACACGTAACTTGATGTGTAATGATTAACTAACACTCGTCTTTAATTTGTATAATCAGAGATTATAAAAAGTAATAATTAAATACATTTAAGAATAATTTTCATTTAACGACGTCATCTCACTAATGTGTTATTTACAAAAAAGTTTAAAGTGTCTAATAATACTAATTGTGTAAGCTTTGTTTACTAATTTGTGTGATGTGCAGATAGATTCGTTTTTTGTAGGTACTTGTATCATCATAAAGGTAGTATTAATATTATATATAAATTATATATATTTACGAATATCTTAATAAAAAATAAGTCTGGTCGTTTTTTTTTTTTATCTGTAAATTTGTTTCTTGGGAACCCATTAGTATTTACTAAAATTATGCAAGTTTCTAATCTACTATTGCTTAAACTTTTACAAATTGGTCTCCTGTATTCCCTATAGTCATGGTGATCTAACGATTTGACCGGTAGATTATCGATCTTATGTCCGCAGGTTCGAACTCCGGCATGTACGTACAAATTTTTCGGAATTCGCGTACATTTACTCGATTTAAATTTGTAACACTATCCGCTGACGGTGAAGGAAAACACCGTGAGGGAACTTGAACCTGAGAAATGTTCTTGTAGTACCACCGTATGAGGTAAAAATATAGAACTGTAGATTTCTGTGAGTTTGAAATCGCCATTACGTCGTGGGCTGGCGTGGTTATTATGCCTATACGTTCATTTAGAAAGAGGCCTATGGCCCTGCAGTAGATCTCTTACAGGCTGATAATGATGATTTCCAGTTACATTAACTTATGGATTGCCTTTGGGTATAAAGTACTAAAGAAAATTGAATTCCGGTACTGTTATGTCATTTTTCAGTTATAACTGAGCGTATATTCTTGGCATCGTATTTAAATTCGTTATAAAATGTTATCCCCATTTCTAAGATTTTGGTAAATTTTTACATAAAGATACTATTTTAATACAAATATGTCATAATCCACTACATTATCAACATCTAAAATACTTTATTCACTTCATGCACTGAGATGGTGCTTATGAACGTCAAGACTACCACCGGTTTGGAAAACATCCCAGTCATCGAGAAGAATCGGAAAGGAACTCGATCTGATTTATTTTTATATCGTACATCATTTTACATACGTATATAGTTTTATATTCGTTTTTGGCGGATGCACAGAGAGGGTCGTCATACCAAGACATCCCCATCGTTCACATATTGAGTAACCCTATAAAATAACCTTTGTCAATGCCTTATAATATTGAACGTGTCTATTCCGATCAGATGTACTTGTATTTGACTGGGTATTCTTTTTTAGATATGAATTAGCAGATTGATATGTAATTAATCTGATGTTAAGTGAGGAGTTACCTACGTAGATTAAATATCAAAAAGACCGCAGTGTTAGAGTACAGTCAAAATAGATTGCTTAGGAATTAAATTGATACGCCTTGTGTTAATCCCTGGGGTGATTTTTTAAGACCCAGATCTCAAAAGGGCGGATTATGTTTTTAATTTTTTTTTTATTTCACGGCATCGAACATTGCAAATTTCATGGTTTAATAAAAAAATGTTCCTACAAATTAAAAAAAAATATAAAAATACATTTTACATAAAAAATATAATTTTTGAAATATGTAATTTGTTATTTTTTAAAGTTTTGTAATTAATTAGGTAAATTTTGTTAACCTTATGCGGCGAACAGTCTGTTGACTTGTGCGTCATGAGGTCTACATTCGTTTGTATGGAAATTAAACCTTTATGGTTTTGGACAGTCCATGAGTTAATAAGTTCAAAATGCCAGTCTTAGTACCAGAAAACTCCGACGTTTGCCTTACCGTTAGAAACGTGTATAGTGGTAGTGCTTCGCCAGTCGAACCCTGCACAGGATCTACAATTCCAACTGTTATTAATAGGTATTATTACATCCTAAGTAATATTATAAATGTGGTACAAAGAAGGACATAGTGCCCTTTCATCTAGGTAAAATGTGCTGTTTCCGTGGAAATGTGCACGAACGCGAGCGAAGCCTCAAGCATAAGCTTGCTTGTTGTTATAAAGCACGAACCGCATGCGAAATAAGTGTATGAATATGCATATTTATATGTAGCTAGTGTTGAACTTCATTGTATGATCAATTGCGACGTAATGGTTTCTGTAAATATATACCTTAGATACAAGGTGAAACCATACTGCGTATCTGTTATGAGGTATGAAATATCGCTTTATTTACAGATATTTATACAATATACATATTATGGAGGATAAACACATGTGTATATTTATTCGTTTCGAAGCGATTAATAAAAATATTATTTTTACAAGGTTATCTATTGTATTTGTAATTATATTTTTTTTATTAAATTGCATATCGCTTAGTTCTAAACTTCTAGGTCATCCTTTTTCAACTTGGGATCTTGATTGCTTAGGAGATCGAATTCAGGTAATACGAGGTGTTGCAATGCATAACCCACCCCCCGCTGCCCGACGGAGTGGGTATCCGTTACAGATTTTCCCCATGTAAAAAAAAAAAATAGGTGTTGCAATGCATTACAAAAGTGATACCCATATAGTAAACGTCATTGTAATGAAATATTTCTAATTGAAAAACAAGTGTTAGAAAATATATTTTAGAAGTTAATAACAAAATGATAAAATAGAGTCTATACTATTTGTATATTTTATAACGATGTGAATACACTCGAATAAGCTTATAATCTATAAAAAAAAAAAAAGATGTTCTTAATAGTTATAAAAGGACAAATTATCGCGCGCCACATTAATGGTTGATGTAAATCTTTTATAAACCTAAAGTTATTATTGTGAGGGTGTCGCAACGTATTCTACTTAACCTTTTGTCTTTTTAGTGGGTCGAGCCAATAAAAAAAAATAAGAAACGATGTTTTCGGTCGTAAATAAGTGTTTAAATAAAGTCGGATACTGATGTAATGAAAATATTTGTATATTAGGAATATATAAATCATTGTTTTATCCCGGAAGCACGCGGATGTTTTAGAGAATCGTCATCGACTCAGTTGAAACAGATTCGATGAACTGCCAGAAGATGTGAATCATGACGTTAAGAGTGAAGAGCTATAATGAGCCACGTCATGTGTTTCCTAGGTTGTCCCTCGGTGTGGACCCCTTGAGTATGTTACTCGCGCGAATACAATGATTCACACTTGTTTATCATTTACACGATCACTCCACACACGTGCACACCTAGGCACACAGTGGTGGGCTGTTTTTTTTTTTTTTTTTGCCCTTTTCGGACTGAAATAGGTCACATAACACAGTAGTCAGATACCAAATACACATATACATTCGTGAAACATGCATGGTCACACATGCATTTTTGACGAATTCATATATGTGTATGAAATGGATAGATAGCTTAGATAGCTTAGCTAGCTTAGTTAGCTCAAGCCGAGGTACACCGAGTGCCCTTGAGGTGTACGCCTAAAAACCAATCGGGTGAGTGCCCTAAGCGCTCCCCTTAGTAGTCCGGTGAACCTGTGAAGGCTGAAATGGCTGGCAGTGTAGGTCAGTTCGAAAAAAAAAAGGCATTTGTTGGCTGCTGATTTTGAATCAGTATATAGTATAATATACAATATTACTAAACATGTTGTGCCGACCGTACTTAAGTGGGATAAGGGTAAGATGATGATGATACAATATTACTAATATAAAATAAAGTCGTTTTAGTGTCTGTCTGTGTTCCCTTAAAATTTACGGAACTGATTTTAATACAGGTTTGCTATCATTTAGAGAATTTCTTACGAAAGGTTTATGTGTAATAATGCACTATATTTGTATAAATTAAAGAAAAGTGGCCGTATTCTAGTAAAATCGTAAGAAGGATCTGCGTCTGGGTTCCATTAGTTCCTGTAAATCCCGTAAAGGATTTTAATATAGTGCTTACTAACTTTTAAAGAATTTATTTCCGAAAGTTTATATGTATAAAGTAGAAAAAATTTGTATGGTGTGTTCGAGTCAATCGTCAGTCCATCTCCTAAGGATAATTCATAGTAACCTTTTGTATCACTTACATATTATTAAGAAATAATGACTTATTTGTAAAGTTTGTTTGATCAATATAGTATTAATCTTTATCATATTGTATATAGAATATAATGTAATTAACATTGGGCATTTAATATAGATCAAAGTTGCTCTTTAGAGCGTATCATTTTAACGATAAATAAAGAAGATACAAAAACAACGCGCGCAAAAAAAAAATATTAATGTGACGAAAGATCCGAAGTTTCTTTGACTTGAATGTTGAACGGAACTGTAAATGTCAAAGCTCTATAAATGGATTGGATAGTACATTTATCTAAATCGCTTAGACATTTATGACGCTACATTAATAAGTACATTGCCCCTGTGCGAAGCTGGGCCGGGTCGTTACTTACTGGTAATATATGATGCATATGATCGAATGATCTAATGATCTTACAGTCTTGTTACACGTGGCTTGTAGAAAATCATGTTGTAAGAAATTATACGAATTCAACTTTGCAATTCGTAATAAATCGCACAATACTAATTGATGCGTATGTGAACAACGCAAGAAAGGTAATCTTCATAAGCACAACGGTGCTTGGTAAATTGTTTTTTGTATTCTTCAATGTTGTCTCATATCATTATTCACTTACCTCTTCCTTAGATGAAAAATTATATTGTAAGAAATCATGCGAATTCAACTTCGCAATTTGCAATAAATCGCGTAACACTAATCGATACATACATAATTGATGCGTATGTGAACAACGTAATGATCGCGACGCGTCGGCGGCTGGTAATTGATTTTTGTTTTCTTCAATCGTGTCTCAAATCAATATTCATTCATCTTTTCCTCAGATGAAAATTATATTGTAAGAAATTATGCGAATCCAACTTTATAATTCGCAATTCTAATTGATGCGTATGTGAACAATCTAAGAAAATAAATGTTTGCGCGGCTACGACGTCTTGTAGTTGATAAGGTTTTTCTTCAATCTTGTCTCAAATTATTATTAATAAACTTTTTCTCAGATCAATCGTGACTTATAATATTTATTTTGATTACAGACGTTCCTGCCGATGCGGCGAATACCGAAAACCCGACGATCGAAACACGCACAGGTGGTAAAAGCAAGAAACGCACACCTTGGAAAGGAAAGACAGAATTCAGCCACCCGTGGCTTCTCAAGAATCTCAAGGGTCATCCGGGCACTGTTTTATTAGTAGATTTCTCCGCCAACGGAAAGTTCATGGCCGCTACCTGTGATGGTAAGTTTTTACAATATACATTGAATGGCATGCACTTTTAATTGCTTACATTCGTAAAATTAATAATACAAATCAAAATTCAAAGCCTTCAGGGATGTCTTAAGTGTAATATGCCACGAAGTACGTAAATTACAATGGCAATACGGCCTTCCCAATATGGATTTTAAAATATTTATAATCTATATTTTTGGAAAATATTGCTTGTAAAATAAAATATATGCTGCAATGTCTATGCGATTTTTTTAAGTGGGTTTTTTTTTTGTTTATACTTTGTGAAAAAGATTTTTTTATTGTAATATTCATTACAAATATTTTTCATATTTATTTGTAAAACTTCTCCCTACATTGCTCATATGCTGAGTTGCCGTCAGACCATTTGAAACAACACTTCGGTGTGAATATGTCAAAACATTGTTTCGGAAGTAGTGACGTCACGTGGTCTGGTAACGGTTTCTGCTAACGTAATAACAAGATTGAATTATTAATTGTATTTATCAGGTTTGAATTTTAAACATGTAGTAATATTCAGTATTTATATATTAAAAAGTTTAAAGAAAGAAACTTAAATGCCATTATTTTTGTTCAATGTTTGGAACCCTATTGTGAAACAATGAATATATTTGCGTGCATCGGTGTTGGCCTTAAACTCTGGCCCGGCTTCCTTGCAGGTTAAGACGCCCTTGATTGCTTTATAAATTAGTTTGCACTGTCTACTTACTAACTTGTGTTAAAATTAAACAGTTTCAGTAAAATTATTAACATATATCGAAATAGTATAGAATATTAATTAGTTATGTAACTTGTCGATATAATAATGGCCTTTTTGACACTTGTATAAAGTGTTTATTAACATAAAAGTTAACCTCAAACCATATTTCAGTTCCTCGTCCTTGTTCGAGTCTGTATTATCACGTTGTCTGTTTGATCACGAATAACGTTTTAAATATGTAATTATGTTTGGACTGATACGTTACTCATAACGTTATATATATTTAAGGTCATTGTTATATTGTAATTATATCAGGAAAATGTATATTTTCTTATAAAAATCATTATATGCCAAGATTGTGTCTTATTGTTATAATTTTTTTTTTCATCAACGCAATAAATTTTTCCTGGTATATTTTTATAGAAGCTACATATACAATTGCGTATGTTGTCTGCATAAGACTTTGATTTTGTATAATAAATATGTAGTATGAACGCACCGTTGTCGAATACTATAAAGTAAATGTGTCCCATGGTGAAAGGACAACGGAAACCAATATTTGTATTACTGTAAAGACAACGTTGTGTTGGTACTGTTATCAGTCGCTTATCGCGCTGTACATCCATGAGATAACCAGTTTTGATTTCAATGCCTATATATATTTTATAGCTATTACTACGTATATAAATTCATTGATAATATAAGTTCAGATGAATCTGGTTTCAATCATGGCTGTACGAGATAGCGGCGTACAGGGTTTCTGACCGAGACCTTGCGTTTTTCGTCACACGCTATATCACTGTTATGTGTAATTTGGAGGTCCGCCGGTCGAAGTCGCCCCAAGGTTTTTTTTAACAAACCGGCATCATCCAGAATCGTTTTTCGGGTTACACAAGATTCTTACGAAAAGTAAAACTTCAGATAAATAATAAAATATTTCGTAGTAAAGATGCATGATATTTTTAAATCTTAATTATGTTATGTATGTAGGATTTAGATGCGCTGACCAAATATATGAACGTATAGTTCGATCGTAAGTAGAATGTTCATAATAGTTGGTACTGAATTTGTTATATGTAGATCAAAGTGTAGATTTCCTTTATCTTTAGATTACGGATTTGGAGATGTTATTGCCCTTTGAACGCGACCGATACTGGGAGCAAACGCCAATCAAACTTCAATTCTTTCGGGTTTATTCTGTTATTATAAAGTCCGATTATTATTAATATATGAATTTTTAAATACATACTTAACGACTTATAAATTTTCATGATCCAGATGTATATTGTATAAACGAGAGGAACAGAGTTAGTTGTTTATGTCTTAAACTAGTGCTCACCTATTTTTATAATCAAAATGAGATATATCATTATATACGAAAAAGATGCAATTTGAATTCTGCAATATTAATGTGTTACAAGAATAACAAAATAAAAATTTCGACTTTCACGTTTTTATTATAAATTTAACGAAGGTTCAACCATAAGTTACGCCACACAAACTTTATAATTTTTGGAACCACGTCTATGTCACGTTGCAGCGGTGGGTACATTCACCTGACTCCAACCCTGGTCGACGTTAATATTTTCAATATTAAATTTAGAAATTGTAAAATTAAACAATAATTCTAAAATTATTTGTATGCGGCTATAAGAAAAATTGCAATTTTTTCTTAAAATCCGCGGTGAAATATTTTATGGGTGGTAAAAAAGACTCCTGCAAAATCCGGTGTTCTTAGTTGGCGTACTGGGGTTTCATTTAAATAGTACAGATTTCTTTTAGAAGTTTGTGTCTTATAAACCAATAAACGGATTCTAATAGGCGATATATGTTCTTGTAGGAAATTGAATTAACCTCTCAGTTTCCTTAATTAAATATAAAGGCCCAAGGCCCATACAAAAAATCTAGGTGTTATAATTGTTAAATTTAACAATTTTAGAATATTATTAATGATTTTTTATTGACGAAAATAACTATTCATTGAATTTACAAGAAACATTGTACAATATTCAATACCTAATAATTTTACGTGAAATTGAAGTAAAAATTAGAATAGTTCTTTACCCAGCTGTGAGACGATAACAGGTTGACATTATAATATTATTCATTGTCAAATAAACATAGAAATGTTTATTAATTTTATGGGAGACACCTATTACAAGAAAACGTGTGTAATGTTTAATTGATTATTGTTTTTATTTGGCGTAAATACCTACTCAATTAATGTAGAAAATTACATTAAACATTTATTTATCAAGGTGATCCGCTTATACTATTATACCTGTTCCAGTACACATCTATAATCAATGACCACCTGATATTTGATAAGGAGTACACAAAGCTCTTCGTCTATAATTACTTCATGACATTAATCGATATTTAGACATTTCGTTTCGAAAATGTTTTATAAACAATGCTGATTGATCGGTATTATTGTCTTATTATAATCGGGGAAAATATCTAAAAAAATGTGTACAACATTAATTTTCTACTCTTATTATCTGTGTGCGGATTGTGACGTAGTCGCGATAAGCATGTAACTGGAATGATCGCTGTTAATGTTAATACCGGGGTCGGTCACCTCACTGAAACGTCTGCGACCCTGTTCCACGGGCTTTTGTTGATACCAGATATAAACTAGGTCATAATGTAAATTCACAAAACGCGTTCAATTTTCCGCATATTATACGTGTATGTCACGTTTGCCCTTTTGTTTAACAACGAAGCTTTAATTTTACTTGTCCTATTATATATATTTAACTGTTTTGTTTGCGTTGTTACTGTAACGTGTGTGTCAAACACGTTTGTACATATATTATTAGTTTCACGGGTATTAAATATGAGACTGAATATTTTATAATAGTGAAATCCAAAGACGTCTTATGCAAAATTGTAAACTGGTTTGCTTAATTATACTTAGTCATATTGTGAACGGTCAGTTTTTATCAACGTTCTTTATATCTATACTAGCGGGTCCGACGGACGTTGTCCTGCACTAATTATTAAAAAAAAAAACCTAGAAATAGACCGCAGCGCCTCCTACCGTATCCAATTTTGAATCTAAACCCTTCTTGAATCCACCTGAATACACGCAAAAAAATTCATCAATATCTGTCCATCCGTTTAGAAGGAATTCAGTTCACACACATACAGAAGCTTTATATAAAGACTAGATGAATAGATGACCCGGTAAACTTTATGCCACTTACATATATTTATGTAAAATGTGGGCAAAACTTAATACAACATTTTTATTTACATTATAAACGCAACACAGTTGTGCAGTAAATGAATTTAAAGCTTTCTCATGTAGTATTTTTATTTACAATAATACTACAGCTATGATACAGAGAAATATCTGAACGCACCTATAAATATTTGGCAAATGAGTGACAATTTTTTTATTTTTAAATTGACAAGAGGCATCAAATGTTTCTTTTTTAGTACTTTCCTTTCACTTATTATTTATGTTTCGCACCGTTGAAACTTTTCTTGAGCTTTCACAAATATTTCAAGGACAAAATATGCAAAGTTCAGCCATTCTCGACTTTTAGCGAGACAAACGAACAGCAATATTTTTCTATAAATATATATAATAAATATAGATAAATAGATAACTATGTATTTATCTAAAAATAAATCTGTCTGTAATATTAAATAAATATCGCAATCGATGCAAGTGATACAATTTAGTTTGCAAACAAAATAGAATCAACATATATGCGAGGATTAAATTCACACGGAACAAAATTATGCTGATTTAAATCATCATTGTATATAAAATACCGGTTTAATTTAAATACAAGATTAATCTATTATAAACTAACTAAAGGAATGACATTGTGGAGGTTCAAGCAGATGTTTTATTTGGTAATATAAAAACTATACCCCGACATTTAATTTATTACACAGTTAATTTAAAATAATGAAATAATAACTATTGCTAATTTGATGAGCTCTAGCATAATTAAGGTCACCTCTTCCTATCTATACATATAATAAAAATGAAGTGTCTGTATGTAATGTCAAAATAACGACTTTTTACTGATTGGATATACATATACACGATACTGATAACAAAATATATTTTTTAACATTTTTACCTGTCTGTCTGTTTGTATGTTCCGGGTAATCTCCGAAACGGCTGCACCGATTTTGACAGAAAATTCACTGACGAATAGTTAAAATTACAGCGGGTGACATAGGCTACTTTATTTTAGACTAGCTGTCATCCGTGGCTTCGCCTGTAGTACTATCTCCAAAACGATTGGACCTATTTTCTTGGGACTTTCACTGGCAGATAGCTAACGTTATAAAAAGTAATTAAAGCTTTTTTATTTTGGACTAGCTGTTACCAATGTCTTTGTTTGCAGTACTATCTTCAAAACGTTTGAACCATTTTTCACTGAACTTTCACTAACAGATAGCTGATCTTATAAGAAGTAATTTACAATTATAAAAAAAAAACGCACGCGGAGCTGCGGGCAACGACTAGTATGGAATAAAGTAGAAAAAAGTCACTATTTTGGGCAAACGTGTTACACAGTTCGTACTATTTAGAACTTTTTTTAATGTTATTTAAAAAAAATAATTAATTACGATTATTTGAAATTTAAAATTTGGGTACTTTTTAGTGTTAAGAAGTTTTAAATAATTTTCAGCTACTATTTACGGTCCGTTTTGCTCATTTTAATTACAAGTATGGTCAAGTACTGTTCTTTTATAACTATCGAATTAACTTCTAAAGTAAATACATCTTAAAACAAACATTCGGACGCAGAATCTGTGAATACTATATGTTTATCTATAATATATATAGGTGTTCTTTGCATAACCTTATTCTCGGTACAATATTAAGAACTGCAACAATTAAATTATCGTTATGAAGCTGTAAAGGCCGACAAGTTCAAAGCTAAAATTAGTTGCAAAAATAAAACTGTAACGAAAATTCGTATAGCTATATAACATATAGTACTAAAATTTATACGTGCTTTATTATATATTTTCGATTAGTGATATAGAATAACATTGAGATGGTGGTAGTAGCTTAAAATATATAAATCAATTTGTTAGGGTACTTATGCTGTTGGGCATTAGAAAATGTTTAGGACTTGTAAACCTATTTTAACTACTATAGTGTAAGTAAAATAATCATTTTTATATATTAATAATATATAAATCATCACATGATTTTAAATAAAGGATATACAAGGTTTTTTCAATTTATATATGAGTTGAATACCTTGTTTTAAGAAAAAAAATTTATAGAAATTCATAAACATTCGTTTTCCAACAAAACTTTTTTTATCTTTTGATGATTCAAAAAAGGAACAGGTTGCAATAAATGTTGAATTTACACTGATTATTTTCAAACTCAACCACTTCAATGGATTTTGGCGTAATGCTATGTCGACAAAGAAAGACAAATTAATATGTTGTCTTGATAACCTTAACAATTAGTATATTGCTTGCACGCATGGTGCGGTCTTTTAAGCGCTCATTCCACGGCGCCAAATGTTTTCGAATCCCACACAGACCAGTTATTTGTGTGATCCAAAAATGATTGTTGACAATCTAGGTGTTTTTCGTGTTAGTTAATTTTATATATGTAAAGGCTCCTGTGATACGGGGTTTATCCATAATGCGGGAACTTTCTTTTCATAATTATAAACTAGTTACTTGCATTGGCCTTACCTCGCCCTAACACTCTGTTAAATATTCGACAAAGTTAATCTTCATGGAAGTCGTAAATCTTAACACGTACGACTATTGTTAAATAGACTTCGTATATATTGTCACGTTGTTTAGGTATTCTGCTAGGATAAAGGAAAACATTTGAATCTCATGAATATTGAAGTCGCTCAAGGTTTTTAATTCTGAAAAGAAAAACAATGTATTTCAACTAGGTATGTCGGTATTTTTGAATCCGAGGTTAACATTAATTAAAATATCGATCTACCATTGTATAACCATATATTCTTTTAGTTTCAATGGTTTTTTTCTGAAGTATTCCCGTTTTTAACTATAGAGCGGATAAAGAAAGGAGAGTTTTTATTTTATTTTTGAATGTCGATATTTCTATGATTGCCAGTTTGAATTTTACGTGCACAATACTCTTATTAGGTATAATGTTTCATTTCAATAGATGTATATTTACACTTACATTAATAGAGTTTGTAGCGCGATGGATTATATAATTCCATATTGGTTATTGCGGAACAATAAGACTGGTGTAGGTAATAGAATATACCGCGACGATCTAATGTTATGGTTGATTAGATTGACGGCGAGGACGGTTGCCCTAGGTCGATCGATCCATGGTCATTCTTCACGCGTCATCGAATTTTGTTTACATTGCACCCGAGCCGTGACTACCTTGCGACTACTGTAAACAACTCGCTTGTAATAATTTCTATATAATTGAAAATTTTCACGGCAACGGAACCGATACACTACTAGTGCAGTCTTGAGAAATTATACACACGCCCACATAGAGCTTTAGGAAACGGTCATTGACATTATGGTAATTGAAAGACGCAGCGAACATATGAGTCATATATAATTTCAAACATAGGTGAATTCTTGCGTTTGTAGCTGAAATAAACAACGTTGATATACGTCAATAACCTATTTATATTCCACGATTTTTATTTTATATTTTCCTTCTTACACCATCCACCATTTAAGCGTTCATTTTATAAAATACAACATATGGAATAACACAAAATAATAATGTTTGTATAGTTTAGAATATTCTGGTTTTATATGGCGAAGAACGGAACGTATTTTGCTGAATTGTTTATGGATGGTTGAAAAAAAAAGAAACGGTATTTTTTATTATAGTGTTTCACCGTAGGAGAATCTGTTCTTCTAATTTGTTAGGCAGGAAATGATGTCATTTGTTTTCATGTTAAAGGACAATTTGATGATACAACTCCTTTATATTATAGAGTACCAGCCTGGTAAACACACCTGACGTTAAGTGGTTACTGTAGTCTATAGCTATTTATAACCAATCTCAAATATAAATATGAAACTGATCTATAATTAGATGTAACAATAACTACATATTCGCTATATAACATTGTAAAGCAGTTGTAACTATGTTCGCTAGTAAACGCACATGATGTTAAGTGGTTACTGCAACCTATAGCTATTTATAACCAATCTCAAATATAAATATGAAACTGATCTATAATTAGATGTAACAATAACTACATATTCGCTATATAAAATTGTAAAGCAGTTGTAACTATGTTCGCTAGTAAACCCACATGATGTTAAGTAATTACTGCAACCTATAGCTATTTATAACCAATCTCAAATATAAATATGAAACGGACTTATAATTAGATGTAACAAAAACTACGAATTCACTGTATAATTGCAGTTGTAACTATGTTCAATTTTACAAACGTTGTCGTAGAAAGTTGTGCAAATGAAATATTTATATACATCGAATTATATATCTAGGGGTCGGTTTGGAGCTTTGATATCGGCGAATTGAGTAAAGATTTTCTTAATTTTTTTTTTATATAATAGGGGCAAACGAACAGGTGGGTCACCTGATGGTAAGTGATCACCGCCGTCCATAGATACTAGCAACACCAGGGGAGTCGCAAGTGCGTTGCCGGCTTTTTTATATATGTGGGCCCCCGGCACTCTCACTGACCGAACGAAACGCAACAGTGCAAGCACTGTTACTTCACGTCGGCTTTCTGTGAGAGGGTGGTACTACCCCGGGCAAGCCGACCCATTCATGCTGAAACCAGTAATAGTTTCAGCGTAGCTCTACCACCTTTTGTTTTATATATTTTGTTTTACGACTAATTTGATACTATCCCTTCATAGTTCGCAGAACGTACGACTCGGTGCCTGTATCTATTTATTATACATTAAAATGTCGATGGCACATGGCACGAGCTATGTTACAGTAAGTGTAGTAGATTGAAAAACAACATAATTAGAATAGAAACACTAAGACAATGTTTGTTCTTTACGTTTTATTGAATCAAATGCAACGAAGCGAGACAATGTTTGTTTTTAAAACATTATTGTTCAAATGGAAATACGCTGTGCACTGTAGACTTGTTTCTCGAAGGATACTTCTCTATGTTACATATTTAACTTTGTTGTTATATGCATAAAATAACATCGTGCGTTTAGTCGTCCATATTTTTATTAGTCTTTTACAGTGTTTTATCGAATGCATCGTGATTATGATAACGTATGTATTTGTATGTATCTTATGTATGTATAGGTGTGTATGGTTGTTTGATAAAATACTCTTACTTAAAGAACTATATGCAAGTTGTTTTTTTTTCGAACTGATTACACTGTTGACCTTACAAGTCCTCCTCTACAGTTTCACCGGACTACTAAGAGGAGCGCTTAAAGCACTCACCCGATTTTGTATAGGCACCAGCACAAGGGTACACGGCGCGCCGCGGCTTCGACTTTCGCCGAATGCAAGTTCGTACTAAAATATCGTTGATACTTACTCAGTAGCGTGTACAGTTTGATCAGTAGTAGTATTAGTACTAAAATAATACTTTGTGCAAGTATCACTACATTCATTTTCAATAAATGTGAGTTGAAGTTATTATAATTGAAATTATTGTCTAGCGCTTTTTATTACCCACACAATGTACGTATATTTATATGAAAATAAGATATGAGAAGCTACAAAATAATAAACGAAATGACGTGATTGTGAATTGGCATATTTACGAAGTTCAACGCAAAACGTAAACGATAAGAATTATCTCGTGGTCACATCGCATTTCGTAACCTTGATTTATTTTGTTACACAGTTTACACACTTCCTAGTTGATGAGATGTTTGTCATTTTCGCACTATGTTATTGCCAACGAGTGTATTTTATGTACTGTACAAATTTCAATATTTCGAACATGATCGAATTATAAATGCGTTGTCGGTTATTTCCACGTATCGAAGAATGAATACATACATGAGTGACCTTCGTTCTTCACGATTAATAGGACGATGTGTAACGTGTAGCGGAAAAATGATAATCAAAATAATGGTGGTGTTTATGCCGTTTCAATTGGTACGATAATCATTTTTGAGTTTTATTTACATGAGAGCATTTTTTTTAATAAGATCAAACGCAGTGATTATGGAGAATTTTTAAATTACGAAGTTTAAAACCTAAATTTCATGTGAACATTCAAAATATATTTTGTTTTATAATCGCCCAAAATATAATCGAATGTCACTAACATCATTTTATCAGTTTTAAAATATATATAAACATCTGATATTAAATAATAAATATACTTCTCTATTGGAGCTTACTCCTTATGAATAGATTTTCATATAAGGCGTCCGGTATGGAAAAAATATGGAGAATAAAATTTTGTGATCGAATGTCAAGCGTTACGTTTTTTGTGCGCAACCTATTGTCATAAGATGACGAATTTAGATTACTACAATTTTTAAAATCTAGACTTACTTTCTATATTGTTTCTGATAGAACACTGGGGACAACGAAGTTTTAGTTCTACTTATGTAGATGTCTGAATATTCCTAAAAAAATGTAAATAGAATAAAAATATATATGTTCTTTAAGTAGTTTCATTGATGCGTTTATTTACCCTTTGATATGATACCGGAGTTCTTTTGTAGTCAAGTAAGCCTTTTTTGTGCATGTTCAAAGACAATCGTTGGTAAAAAGTAAACTCCAGTCGTGCGTCGGAGCTGATATACCCTTTTTTTTTTAAGTTAACTGGGTGTATTATTGCAATGTTAATCAACAAAGTTTACCCTATGTTCCAAATTGTTTTGATTCAGATTAAGATTTCAACTTCTGATTCGAGTACAAATGTACAATTATATTCTGGATTTCACAAATAACGATGATTTTCAAAGTAATTATAATTATAACAAATGAGAAATAAAACCATACTTCATCCTTATTTAGTTAGAACTTGTCTAGCAAAAATGTTAAAATAAGCAAAAAACTGTAATGGATTCATTATCCGTTAGAATAAAGATACAGTTTTCATCTTCAAGATTATAGTACCTAATAATAAAAGTGTATATATATACATTTTAAATTGTTATGTATAGGGAACGTGATTCTAAGGAACTAGCTTTTGCTCGTGGCTTGGCTCACGTAAATGAAGATTTAATCTATCATATACATATATTCGGGATGAATGTCCTTTTTGGTACCCCTGACAACATATATGCAAAATATTACGGTGGCCGCTTAGATAGTTAAGACGCGAAAGCGTAACAAATAAACAAACTCAAATTCGCATTTATAATATTAATAATAAGGGCTAGTTGATACCCGCGACTTCGTCTGTGTCGTTTATTACTTTGAATGCAAACATATTCTTTACAAGAAATCAAACATCGATGAACCCGTAATGCTTTTAAAAGTCGTAGTGTAAAATAAAACTTTAACAACTATATATTTAATGAATATATTGTCATATTTTTTTAGATAAGGGTCAAATGTAAAGTAACAAAAAATCACCGAAATTGCGCGATACGCGCACAACGTCAAAAACTCTATCATTTTATTATTATGTATTGTAGGATACGCGCCATAGAGTTGATACTTGGGCGTGGCGCGTTCAGAAATTAGTTGATGTAAATTTAATAAATGTACAGGGTGGTAGGGACCTGTATCCGATAGAGTCACTATGACTATATAAGTTGTAAAAACCCGCCAAATTCCATATATACACATATATGTATATTCTCGGGGATGATATACTTAACTGATATCCGTGCTGATCTGTCTTCCTTGATTTGGAGATACTTATCTTCTAACAAGTTTTATTAAAATCGGTTTGGCAGTTTAACAAAAAAGATTCGCTATACACATCGTTTCCGAGCTGTTATCAGTATACGTTGTACATCGCAGAACGTGAATGCGCGAAAATGTGCATACATTGGGTAATAATCATATATTAAGTAAGCACTACATTGTATAATATTGGACTAATTTTATCAAAAACAATGACATCTTTTTTATAATCAAGACTTTGGCAATTCTTATATTGTCGTCTTAAGTTCTCTTCGTCTAACTTTGACAATGATTCGATATATAAAGTTACTTTTTCCATTGTGGGTCATTTTTTTATTTTAAATTACGTAAATAACTTGATAAACAGCACAAAGTTTCATAAAGAATATTAATTTCTTTGGATATCTCGTGACCATGTTATGCGTTTATGTTTCGTAATAAATGTGGTACTTATTCCTAGTTTCGAAGTGTTACTTACGCACGCTATAGGTGTTACCAGCAAAAGTAGAAATTCGTGTCGAGAATGTAGGTGTTGCTTTATAATTGAGTCATACCGTTTTCAACCATAGACACGTGTGTTTGAGAGGACAGTTAAATTTATTTTACATTGTTTAAAATATTGGTTCTACTAGGTTAATTTACTTTGTTCGGTCACTCGGCTGTTACAAAAGATTTGTGTGTTATTCAGCAATTTAATAATGTATCAATATTGATGTTAATAGTTATAAGTAAAAGTTTTCTTTCAAGAACGGAAATAAAATGTTTCCACTCTAGGCGAATTAGCACTTTAACGCGGAACGTAAAAAGTATATAACTGAAAAACAAATACTTGTTATAACGCTTTAGTTATGATAGCCGATAAGTTTTTTGTTATAAAACAACATTAAAGATAACAACGCTGAAGCCTAACGTTTTTAAATTAAATTTCAATTGTAAAATTATGGATTTACATATTGTATATCTTATTATTCAGGTGAAAACATATTGATGAGTTTATATTATACATTTCACCTTATTGACTCGTGTATGCATAATACTTACTGGAGGAATTAACATACCATGTAATTGTTTTATGGCAATGATGCTTAGGTGTTATTGAAGAATTGCGAAACAAAGATGAATGTAGTAATAATTTCAACTCTTCGATACAAATATGAAGTTATTTTAGTAGTTCTTATTAGGAATGAAAATTTGCATAGAATAATGGAAGAAAGAGACATGGAAGAGTGATAAAAGAACAATGAAAATGGTATATAATGCAAATATGACAGACTACACGAATACGGGTGAACGTTACTGGCTTATGCCAATCATATGAATAAAGGTTTTACTGCAAATAAAGTGAGAGCATTTGAAACCGATGTCAATGTAGCAACGATTTAATGAATCAGAAGGAAATATATAAGTTTGTGTAGAGAATTTTATTACATTCGATGGTAGACTGACAGATAGATGAACTTTATGTGTCATTGAAAAGAGAGATCAAGGAGCAAATCCAAAATATATGTCATTTCTAAAATACAAACAGTAGACTCAATTGCTGAATTATTCCAGTTCCACTTGAATTTTTATTACAAAACAGTTTAATGCTTATTAGTTCGCTGCTAGTACATCTAGTTCGAAGGGCGCTACATACAATGCTATCCGACTCCTCAGAATTAGCAATCAATTATTTACTGACTTTAGAGCTGCGTTTCTCTAAAAGTCGCATACGACGTCAATATATACCGTCATATAATAATACGCTTGTTTCTCAAGATCGCTTGTGTCTATCCGAACGCGTAGCAATACAATATATAAATAATATGTTGGGCAGATGACCGCGATGTTTGACACGCTAACTGACGATGGCGACCTCTAACACTTCTTCAAAAGATTTTACTGATTAAATGAAACATTAATCGATGAGCTTGAAAATTGTTATTGTATATAGGTGTACTTACATCTGTACTAGTATTTGAAACAAAATACGCCAGTACTCGGTTCTACTGCACAGATGAAATGATTGCATTACTATGCCAGACGCCTTATTATGGTTAATTTTTTATGTACGATTATTTTGAACTGTTTATAACGGTCTGTTATAATAAGCTGAGTCGTGATGGTCAAATGCTTTGAAAAAAAAAAAAAACATTATTGGTTGATGTTGAAGGAAAACATTTTGAGGTACCCATAACCTTAGAGATTTTTTGAACCAATACCACCGTATGTGGGAAAAATAGCTGTGGATTTTTTAGAATTTGAAATTTCCAATACACTGTGGACTGATGTGGTGATTATTCTGGTACCTTCTCTCGGAATGAGGCCTTTGACTCGGCATTGGGAGACTTTACAGGTCCACGTTATTGTTATTTCTGCCTCGTTAAAACAGGAAAACGAACATGAAAAGTGGTGACGACGTTATAAAATCAGCTTTAAAAGCGATAAAGCGTACTTGTATTTGATTTTGATTTTGAAGATATTAATAAGATTTTGATTTACAAGCTGTATATTTGTGAGAGATAAAAGAAAGTAATTCACATTTAATCAAACTATTTCTGTAATACCGGGATTTAGATACAGCTAAGATATTCTGTATGCTCTGATTATTCGAACGATAAGAGATAGAAACCGCATTAACATGACACAGATAACATTTGATATTTACTATTAATAAAATAGATTAATTTAGTATTACGTTCTATGATATATAAATATTTGTGCTAAGTTTTACAATTCCATAATTACCTAAATATAATAAATACATTGTACATGATGTAGCAGTCAAATTAAGAAATGCAGTATTCGTTTCAAAGAGTTTTAAAATCGAGATAAAGAAATTTCTGGAAACAATTTTCAAAATGAATTAAAATATTTATTCAATTATAACTACATATTCTTTTAGTAAATATTTAATAAATTATAATAGCGGGCGCTATAATAATGCATTTTAACTTGTGTAATGATGTTATGGGTTTGTGGTTTTTATAATTGGCTGTTTTACGTTCCGTCATCATTTGTTTAAAGAGGCCATTAGTCTTCTAGCGTTTATGGCCCCTTGAATAGATTATGCTTACATTTCTACATAGTAATTTGTTGATAAAAATAGTCGAGTTAAGACGTAATAATCCCGTTAAGTGATAACCTTAAATACTTCAAGATCAAGTGACTTGTTTGTTTTACAGTTTCTGGCTAATGGCCATTGACCGTGGTTAACGGTAACATTCTAAGAACGACCAGACTTGTCTACGGTTGTTCTAATGGCATTTTACACTAGCATAATATTAACGCATATATTATTATATCCTCCTGCAGAAAATTGATGTTTGGTATCAAATAACAATATATATAACTCGAGTTCGTCCGGTGGTATATAATTTGCTTTTTCATTGAGTCAATAGTTGTGAATAAAACACCATTCTACTATAATACTTCTCGGAAATAAGGTTCAAAATAGAATTAAAATTATTCTGGCAAACTTTTTGAAAGTGAATCGTGGACTTTTGTCATGAAAATATAATAGATAAATTTTTGAAATCATTATTCTTTTATAAATCTCTCTTTAAAAATATTAACATGTTTATGCAGTCATGCATTCAGTAGTGAACTTGTTAATATTACAGTAGATTATTTTTCTCTTTCAAATAAACAAAATATATATATGTTTTAATTGAATATTTATCACATAAAATAAAATATCAGAATAGTAATTCATGATCATCGTTACTTTTTTTTAACGGAGTCTAAATAATAACAATTAACCTACAAAACATAAAAAAAAGTTATTTCTGGTTTTAAACTAGTTCGAAGTAATACTTGACACATAGGTGTTATATTTATTACTATTGCAACACAGACGAAACCGCTGGCGGAAGTAAATAGATAATATGACGGATCACAAATATGTGATCATTTATCTCGACACAACTCGCCTTCGTTTCTAATGATTGCGAATTTCCGAGTTGAGCTATTTAGTCTAACTTTGTAGTGTTACGTAATCATATGATTTCGCATAGAATCGTTAACAATTATACAAATACGTAGATTTTATCACATAAGCCAGCGGTGGTGAACCTATGGCATATATGTCACATAAATAATTATTTTAGATTCAAATCAATTTTACGACAATATCTTCATTTTTTCTACAAAAAATGCAATATTTCAAATCTTTTATGAAAAATGGCTTAAAGCATGGACTCTTAACGGTGCACAGTTGAATAGAATTTTTTTTTCTGAATATTATATACTCTGTCGCTGAGAAAAAAATATCAATACTTTAAGACAATAATATAAATTGTATTATTTCAAGTTATAACTAGTATAATATAAAATTATAGTACATAGGTAATTGTTTTGTTAATTTTGAAGTCAACTCGTTTAAAGAAGATAATAAAAAATGTAACATATATTAATAAAAAGATAGAGATTTGTCGTTGTATGCGCATCACGAAAATGAATGGTGGATAGATTTCGATCAAATTTTAATTTTGTTTCTGAAACACTTGGTCCTTATTTAATGTAATGTTATTAAAGTTTTAAGAAATCACGACTATTATAAGGATTACGCGTTTAACGATATGTGAAATAAGGCAAACGGTGTTGGTGTCCATGCACAACACAAGGCGAAGTAATCGAATAATATTGTTTGCAAAGAAATTTTGTAAGCTAAGTATATTTTTGCTATATATTATTTCATCTTTTTTCCTCTGCATATAGAATATATTGTTCAAATAATAAACAACGCAGACGAAGCTAGAAATTTAATAAGTTGGCCAAAAAATATGCCCATAAAAAGGTTCCCCATCTCTGTCATCGGTAATCGATGCCAGAGGTGCATAGAAATGTTTGCACATTCATTCATTTAGCTTTATGTGTAGGTGGGTGGGTATCTATGAAAATCTATGGCGTGACAAATGTGTTATCAGTTTGTTTGCTTAGGATTTTCAACAGATAAAAACACCGATCTTAAAGTTAGTACTTTTAGTTATGATGTAGCTAAAATGAAGGTTTGGGTTGAAAACCTTGGAGCGGAGAAATAACAATACCAGTTTTCATTTTAGGGTATCATATAAGTAAATAATACACACCTGTTTATACTTAAATATATAACTGTAATAAACCTTGGCAGTAAGGATTTTCGTGTAATGTTGTATAAATATAACACTGTATCATCTAAGAATTATGTGACACCATTTTACATAATTAAAAGAAATTACTGTTATTGTTTTTATGGCGAACATTATTATTATTTAACGTGTATATTAAGGTGCTTTTTTATAAGCAACTATTTTTTTTTTCGGTCCCGAAGCAAAATTTTGTTAGAAATATGTAAAAAAGTTGCTTGAAAATTTGAACACTTACTCTTAAGTCAAGCTATAGTTACATTTTGTAGAAATATCTTGCTTTTTTTGTTGTTGTTTTATTAATGACTGAACCTACAAGAAAAATCTTTATAAGACATTTGTAGGAAATTAATTTTTTTAGAAAAAAGTCTATAAAATCAAATATTTTATAATAATAAATAATAAATATTTTTCGAGATATCGAGCTTTTACTTTTTTGTAGCGTAAAATTTTAGATTTTTGAGTCAAATTTAGTAATAAAAGCAAATCATTTTTTTTTATGTGACTCAGTAATCTATTAAGGCACATTTAGTTACAGTTAGAGCAAGGTTCATTCAACTAGGCTTTAGTATTAAAACTGTTATATTATTACCAGAGGTAAAATAAATAGATCTCAATGATATGTACCGACGATACTGGCGTGTAAAATACCGTAACTCACATAGACATAATATTTTTGATTTTGCTTTATCAAAATAAGTACATATTTAATAGAAAATGTTATACGGCTGAGTAAATTGATTTATACATTTATATTTATAACTCTTACGTGGTTATACATCCATAGTCGACATGACGCGTCAGGACGATAGCCGTGAATAAGTGTTATCATTTAAATTTTCCTCTATAAATTCGGCTATGTTCAGAGATGTACGTAAGAATATGTGACTAGTCATTGTCGTTCTGAGATCAGCGGTGACGGAGATGGCGCCCGTGAGGTCGAAGATACGTTCGATGTAGGTTTCGTTACCGGTACTTCGGTTTTAATCGACCAATTGTTAGCCAATCCGTACATTATGCCTTGAGTTTATGTAAGGCTGCGTGTTACCTAGTGGAGTTAAATATTGTATTGGTGCAGATTTTATGTTTTACGTATATAGAATCTACTGTTACGGAAATAATGATTAAATTTTAACAGGGTTCAACTAACATTAGAGTTTATTTGTTTATACGAGTTATGTGTAATATGGAGTGCAAAGAAAAAATAATTAAAATAGGCATCCCAGATTTGTGAGCTTTTTAATTTTGTAGTTTTGCTGGGCTTAAAATCTCATCATATGTTAAATAATTATATGAACAAGATGGTGGACACACTAAGCCTAGGGTACGACAAGTGCTTGGGGGCATTTTTTCAGTTTGAGGTTGGTAACTAGCGAGGCATCACGATGTTTTTCTTTACTGAAATTGCTGGCTTATTACAAGGCTTCGAATCTTCGTCGATCGACGCAGTGTCCGAGCACGCTGCCATTGAACTAACATCGTTTTTAAGTTATAGAAAATGAACATTATGTTTTTTTATCTTTCATAATGACTAATTGTATTGATACACTAGTCTAATTATCTTACTTTTTTGGGTTAAGAATAAAAAGGCTAGACATCACTAAGTGTATTGTACAAGTAATTGAATTAGAAAATCATATTTTAACCAATACACTTATAAAAATGAATTGAACAATGTTACAGTACTTAGTTTACCATATGGAAGTGAAAACAATAGTGCGACAATACAGCGTGTGAGGCCTCTTCGTATAGCAACCTCAACGTTAGAATTTTCCTCATTTGTATGTATTACCAGATTTTGACCTTCTATTGTTCTGTACATAGATGATTTTTATTCTTAATCATGCTAATATGGTAGGCACGAACACGGTTTCCGTAGGTGCTGCGTCAGTGCAAAATTGAAAGCGAAAGTTGATAATTTCAGACAAAGCTTGAGAAAACGGATGTAAGTAGATATCTCCGCTTGGTAACAATAATAACTGTATTTCTTGTTATTAAAACATTCAAACTACATTTTGTCGAGAATCTTTGTTTCATAAATTCGCACCCGCTGACATTTATTTTTATTTAATGAAAGATGTTAAATTTGTTAGTATCGATGAAAAATAAATAGCGTTACTAATATTATAAATCAAAAAATTAAAATTTCCATACATTTTGTTCACGGGTACAAAAAAGGACATAGAGTACCTACCTACTTTTCGTTCAGAAAAAATGTGCTGTTCCTGAGGAATAATTTAAATCGATTTTAATGCGAGCGAAGCCGCAAGCGGAAGTTAGATGTTTATATCTGGAAAGGCATCGCCTGAGATTGTGATATAATCCTTAAGTCGGATAAAATGATATAATGTATGCAGGCGGCGCGGCGCCCCGGACTACTTTCTCTTGAATTCGGTCGCGAAAGTTGTCTCAGTGCACACTTTCTACCTCAATAATACGCTCCGATCTGTCTGCGTTGTTGTTTTAACGGATATTACTTAACAGGGCTTTTTATGTAACCCATTTTACGTTCGTAAGACTTTAAAGAGATTAAAAACATGATTGTAAAAGTGGCGTAGTAATATTACTTATCTTTTATACCCGCAAATTTAATTTATTGTAAGAAAGGATATTTATTGTTGCAAAAACTTACTTTTAAGAATTTTTCTATTGTATTCTATTCACCTAACAAGAGTTATTGACTTAAAAGTCTACCTGCGTTTACAAATATACTGGAACTATCCATCAACGGTTTCAACCTCGAGAAATTATTGTTCAAAGGATTATTATTTCATACCTCTTTTTTCTCCTTTAAAATGTATTTTGCTTAACAGCCGTGTCACGAATGGAAGCTCCCTTCCAAATTTCATATTTATAAATATTTAACACTATTTTTAATAATGGGTTATCTTACGACAGTTAGTGCTAAAAACGAATATCATTTGTTTCGCGCATAGTTTAGTTTTTTTTAATTTGATTATTTTATATATATTTTTTATAATCTTCTTCGTAATACTGGTAAAAGTACGTAATGTTTTATGGGATACATTTAAATATCTCTTAAAATACATTTTAAGAATAGAAGTGATTAAAACATGTAATATATTGGAAGTAAATGTTTACTTCCAATGGTGTAATTATTCACTATTAATACAACGTATACGGCGCCACATTGTAGTATTTATGCGCTTTGGGTTGTGGTTTTACTTTGGCGACAAGCAATCAATGAAAATATGACATCGTTGTAACTACCATCTTTTCTTTAATATCTACACGACAGTTATTGGAAAATCACAAATGTAGTTCATGCCGTTAGTTTTAAATATAAATGCATACACCAACTTTATAAGAATTTCAAACGTTTATATTATATTTAAACCGAACTGATTTCTTACAAAACCTGGACTATTTACAGGTAGCTGCTTTAGTTTTAAATATTTTCAATTTAAAGGCGCAAACGAAAAATGACGCAATATATGAAATTTTATCTAAAGTTGTTTTAAACAAAAACAACACCTATCAAACTAACGGAAAAAGCGAATGGGACAGTTTGCAGATCAAAAGATAGATCTATTATTTAGTAAAAAACACAGTAGCTGGCCGCTAGAGATATTCAGAATAGTAAGAAATATGTTTATAGTCAACTATGTAACCGTTACATGTTGGAAAGCTCGGTGAAAATATTTCTAGTATACGTCGGATACAAGCTGAGCTTAACAAGCAGATCCACTTTCACCTTCAATACATCTCGCTGGGTGAACTCTTAAGAAATATCTTTATGTAGTTATGCCCCACCCTGCTGTCATTGCCCTACATATGTGAACATTCAATATATTTTATAGCAAGAATTGTCATAATGTTAATAAATTTACTGGTTTTAGTTGAGTGTAAAAAAACAAAAAATACCAATCTTGTATATACTAAAATTAAAAGTATATATGTATACTACATGTCAGTTAATGACATAATTGAATATCTTTACTGTAAGTTTTTGTGTTCCAAATATACTGCGCAATACATAATTTGTATATGAATATTTATTATTATACTTGTATTCTGACCTTAGAAGAAAAAAAAAATTATGACCAAATTCAAATATTACTTTATTAATTAAAAATTTTGTTTTTTATTATATTGAAGAAAATAATGATAAGGGAAGTGTGCCTAACAATTATTTTCTTTGCACACGGTTTACGGGTGATTTGAACGATACTAATTTATGTACGAATATAAATAACGATTAAATATCATGAAAAATTAGAACGAATTGTTCTAGATCTGTTGTACTTGAAATAATGTAGCGTATGTAAATCATATCACCACGTGTGTTAAACCAACTGCGCATGTTTTGCCGGCGACGCGACCGCGATACACGTGGTCGTACTATAATCGTAGAATTATTCAATGTGTAGTAGCAGTATGTAGTATCTGTATACTCTGTATTTAATTAACATAATATTTAATTGTATACTACTTTAATTATTATTATTAATGGTGATTATCGTCAAGTCATATTACTTTCAATTTATACACCATTTGACTGTATTTTGGTTACATTTCAGTCCATTTTGTGTAGTTAATAACTTCTTGTTATATTGTAGTTCATTCAAAGTATACGATAAATGTTGTGGCTTTTGTTTGCGTACATGTTGTGCCATCTAGTTTCCCGGTTTTGAGACGTTTGCTTGACATAGTTTCAAATTGTTTCGAAGGTAGATGTAAGATGGCGCTTATCTCATGTTTTATATTTCCTGGTTTATTTAGTGAAATATTGTTTTGGAGTTTCCTTTCATAATTGTTGAAATGGTTTTTATTATTTTACGGAAAACAAACGTATTCTATATGTATGTATATATTAAAATATTAAATAGTCGGTGATTACCAAAAATATAGATTTCTTGGAGTTTAATTAATCAATATATTAATATGGCTCGTGTGATAATTTAAGTCCGTACTTTTGACGAGAGTAGGTATATGCCCAGTAGTGGGATATTACATATTAGTTCAATGAAGATGACACACACATCAATGACAACAACTTGTTTTCGACAAAAAAGTTCTCCTATATAAAAAAATAATTATATTCGATGTTAAAATATATAAAAACTAAGGACAATACAAAACGAATTCAACACCCGAAAGGAATTTTACCACAATGTTGGACCTCAAATGGCTTCTGTGGACGTTTTTAAATTTTCCATTCAACATAAAACTCGAAAACATTAGAAGTTTACTATTACGACATGAGAAAAGAAATCGCATACATTCATTTATTCAATTACCGTTGATTATAAGTTAAGTATAATAATTAAAAGAATATAATTTATTGAATTAACTGCAATCGTTAATAATAAGTCGTGAGTTATAATGTCATAGTATTACGTTTTCGTATTTTAGTGTGACACTATTTAGTAGACTTAGGTTTCGTTTGTTGTAAAATAATCGCTTTATTGTCTCATTCCAAGGTCATTAGATAAAAACTAGGAAAAGAGTAAATGGCGAGGTCTTTTGTCCCCAAATAGCGGCGTCACCCCAACTGCGGAAGGTCCTCGCTTTGGTGCAACCTTGATGTCATGCACATTTACAGTCGGCTTAAATGTTGGTTGTCTTCGAGTCCTTCGCGCAGGTATCTCGAGATAAAACAATCGCTCCACGGCCTTTAACTATTCATTAGAAAAATTTAACACATTGTTTAAATAATAGTAGCTTTTTTTTTCTCTTTAAGAATTGAATAAACGGGCAACTTTGCGTTTGTATATAGATACTGTAGTGTACTGGTTAGAAACAAATATTTATTCATAATCTCGAGGGCTATGGAGAGACAAATGACTATCTGGTGGCCTGTCGTTCTTTTATAAGAAGTTGTGAAAATTAAAGACATAAATAAATATTACAGATACTAAGTTAACATTTAAAAGTTATCGACTGTTTCAAATTTTTTTGGTATCCTAATTTCCTTTGCTCGAGAAGTTTTTTTTTTATTTGAACAAATAACGTTACCCGTTTCTTTCTCGTATGAAAAGTTATCGCCTTTTAATACTATAAAATGTAGTTTAAAATAAACAGTATTAGTGAATTTTAAAATGTAGACTACTTAGTATAAAATTAATTTAGTTACTATTTAAACAAAAATTGGTAATTAAAACTCTTCCTTTCTGAATAATAACGAATAAATAATGTTAATAATAATAATCCTACTTTATTCAGTCACTTTTTCATATTATACGGAAAAGGCAATATATAATTAATTATAAAGAAAAACACTTTTAAATTACTTAATTATATTTATGATAAGCGATAAGGTCTTTATTTGTAAATATATTTATATATCTATAAAATCTTTTACGTTCGATACGACCACATGGACCATCGAAAATGCACATGACAGATAATTTTTGTGTAAATAAATTATCAGTATTTAATATATTTGTGACGCTTTTGTATAATTAACACTGGTGATGGTTTTACATAAGATTTCTTTTGTTTTAAACTTTTCTTGGCTTGTATATATATAAAGTCGTACGAGAGGAATATATTTTTTTTAATTCGCCGGAGAAATAGATACGTGCTTTTGCATATATAAATATATTTATTAAAGTAAACCGAAAGGGTATTTTAATTTCAATGTCATTAAAGTGCGCTGAAAAAGTAGGGTTTTTGTAATGGGCTGTGACCTTCGTGTCCGTTCACTGAATATTTTGTCGATTTTTACATTTACCCTGTAACCAGATAATTTAACTACAGCTACGCAGTTACAATGTTTTATGATAAAAACACAAGTACAGAATTTAATAATAATAGATATCACATTACATGAATTATTAAATAAAAAAAAAACTAATAATTATCTATGAATGAAAGTCTCTCATGATAAGATTTAATCTAAGCTATTACAATAGCCTTATTATGCCTGATAATTTAAATGATTTTGACATAATTCGTGAAATTTCAGTTTTAATATTAAAAACATATAATAAATATATCACCGCAAATAAATATTCCGTGAATATTTGTCTGAAATTGAACTTTAAGTTGTCTCGTCTTGCGGCTCTCTGTATGCAAATTTACAAACTGTACGATTTCTCTTGGCTCATTTCTAATGTTCGCAAATTTCTCAAACTCGCTCTAAAACCACTATTTCGTCGTAACAATCAACGTTTGCATAAGGCCACGGCCGCCGAAATCGCGATTTGCCACTTTCAATATACCTAGTCGTCAAAATACTTCTGAAATTACTTGCTCTCCGTGGCTATTTCCAAATAAATTGCGTGCGATAGTATCGAAATGTTCTACTCTGAAATAATGGCATAATTAAAATGTTTGCAAAAATAGTAGTTCCTACTGCTTATCGAGTTAAAATACAAAACATTATCACTACTCGATTTGTCGACAAAATTTTTATACCTTGTAGTATTTTATCATCATCAGGCCTATAGGGCCTATAGGGCCGTCGTAGGCCTCTTCCCGAAGGAAGGTAGTTGTAGTATGTACTTAAATAAATTATGCATGACAAGAATCTGACGTTTTATACTATTTTTATCATTTTTTCATCAGGTAATTTATGTGTGGTTGCCATACAAAGGTCAATACACTACTCAACATACTTAAATACTTTACTCATAGGGCGGGTATTAATACCTTTATTTTACTTATATCCATTTTCTATAGTCTCGTTCGTGCTTGTTATTCAAATATTTCCCATAAGTGGCGACTAATATCTTTTTCTGAGTAATTACTAAAACTGTGGGCCATTAGGACTAAGGGGATAGTTTTTAAGGTATACATATATGATTCTTTTTTTATTAATTCTACAAATATTTAGATTACTTTCATCACTAACGTGTCGCTATCCGTATGTTAGTGTGTATTTTTAGAATGATCCTCATTCATGAATACACGTGACCCACAAATTAACACTAGAGAACAAAGGAGCATAGCATAGGTGTTCCGTTACTTCCGTTGTTAGCGTCATCACAGCCTCTGGACGGATGCTGTATAAACACTAAATTGTTACCACAGCGACATTTTGACCTCAATATTGTTTGTTGCGATTTAGGCGGTGTTAGTAGTTACATTGTGCTATTTTTATTATCAGACAACGTTATCAAATGTTCGCGTGTTTTTATACTGTTGTTTACGTATTAGAAAATCAAGTATATATTATTATGCAACGTATATTATAATGTTTACTATTTTTTAGACTGTACGTATAGAATTAACATTAAACAGGTAAATTTATTACGTTTTTTATTGGAATAATTACAATTAGGAATTAGTTCTTATATATCATTTTCTTATTGAGTTATAATAATTTTGACTACAATCACACTTGATTTTCATTATTGATGCCTTTCAAAATAATCTTCAAATCTTCAAAAATGAATATCTTAAGTGTAGTTTGGTATTAGATTTATTGGATTAATGATGAGATTTTTTTAATGTTAATTTTATTCGACTAAATTTAGGCTAATTAAAGGATTTCTGCTCTCTTTGTAATAAATTCTCTGACGTGGATAAATATTGGTCGCAGAGAAAAATACCATGTTTATGTTAGTTATTCTACCGAATGAGATATAATATAAGTTGATTATTAGAAAGAAGTTTAGAATTTATGTGTTTTAAATTTATATATGAAGTAACGAACGCTTTATTAATGTGACTTAAATAGGGTTTGCCATTTTATAAATTAAATATTTTTGCATTAATTTGAAAAACAACGTTTATTATTCATTTTACGTTTCGTGTGTGTAGTGTGTATCATTTTTATTCTTACCAATAAAGGTGGTATGGTTGCTTTGTGACCGAATTTATCAAGTAAATAAAGAAAACATATATTAATAGTAGGCGTGTATTGAAATATTAATAAAATAATATATGTTTTCAGTTAAATTACAATATATTTTGAATATTGGGAACATCAGTTTTTTTTTTTACAAAATTTGGAACATGATGGACAATATTTGCTTTAAAATAATGCCGAAAAATACTTCGTCCTAGTTGTAGGATTTTGGCTTCTAATTAGTCGCGGATTAACGAACTGTTACAACTGCATATATTTCTCATTGTTGACAATAATTTGCATGACATATCAGAATACTTTACCAGTGAGTTTTGAATAAGTAAGTGCCAATTTAAATATGAATCAATATAATATGTATGAAGATTTATTTACTTATTGTTTTAATATACAGTTCACGTTATTATATTCAGATCTCGGTTTTAAAGCATTGAATAGTGTAAAAACAAATTTCTGATTTTAACCGAATTGTATACATGTACAATTTTAGATGAATAATAAAATCGAATATATGATGAAGCTTTTCTTAATGTTTGCCTCTAACTAATGAGTAAATAATAGTTTATCTGGAATTATGAATTTTATTTCAAAGGGGTCATAATCATAATATAACGAAGCTTTTCTTAATGTTTGCCCCTCATTAATGAGTGTATAATAGTTTATCTCGAATTATGAACTTTATTTCAAAGGGGTGATAATCATTTCACAAAAGGTTTATGCCATACTTATTTATCATTAAACGAATTTAATTATTTTCTACATTTGAGACGACTAATTTATAATAGCACCAATTGAAAGTTCTAAATCAGACGTTTACCAAATCAGAGTTATTGTGGTAGTAACATTAAAGGCAACTCGTAATTTTGATTGAAAATATCATTGCCTCGTCCCCACTGAAGTATTTAATTGCAAGACCTTCAGTCCATTACACGGATGACGAGTTGCCTAACGTCTAACACGTATCTATACAAACGTATACAATGCGTAGAAAAAAAAAACTAAACTCATTTTTCCGTTTAGAAACCAATTGTTTAACTGTTAGGCAATAATAGCGAATGTCTTCTTTTCAAATGGCTCTTAATTTTCAGATGCAAAACTTGCGTTCACAAAATGAAAAGTATTATTCCATCCCGTGGTTCTAGGCCTTAGAAATCGTTCCTATAATCTGATACTTATATATGTTTACACAGTTATATAACTTTATATACAAATTTAAATAGAAACTATAGTTGCAGGTTTGCTTCGCAGTACGATTAATTCAATAAATCACTTAATTAAAGTTTCTTGTAATAGTATCTCATACCTATCAAGTTAAATGCTTAATCTATAAAACTTATAATAATAAATATACCCACATACATGGAGATGTCGCTATAGTCTAGGTCTACAACAGCGATTCTCAACCGCCGTGTCTCGACACATTGGGCAGTCGCAAACACCTTCTACAGTGTCTGGCGAGATTTACAGACTCTCACTTTCGTTTTCACTGTCTGTGTACTATTAAAAATGTTGCATGTAAGTAAGTAACGGTGTCGCGAATTTGTAAAGAGTATGTCAGTGCGTCACCGAATAAAATAGCTTGAGAACCGTTGGTTTAGAGAATGGCTTAAACATTGGAAAACGTACGTTTCCCACGCGTCGAAGTCTATTTAACGTCTGTGAATAAGACGCGTCTTTATTAAATATTTAAGTAAAACCTTGTTCCTGACCTTGCTTTAATTGTTTTATATATAGATGTTACGAAACGTCCACATGAATATAAATGACGTTGACGGCATCTTATGGTGGTAGCTAGCCAAACCGGTACTAGGATCATTGTAGGATTCAGATGGTCCTTCAAAATAACTCCGTGTTCGGATAGGTACTTTACTTCTTTACTAATAATAATACAATACGCCTTGTGCAGTAAAAGCAAAAGCATATTTAGTTTAACTATTACATCTCTTACTAGTTTTTGCCCGCGGCTTCTTTCACCTTATTGTTGATTTAACCTATCCCTCAGAAAGAATATTTATTTTCTAGATGAAAGGTACCGTATGTACTTTTCTGTACCCTTGGTAATATGTATCCATAATTTCATGACGATTGGTTGAGGGGTACTTAAAACATTCCGTGCCACGTGTACCACCGGTGGTGTGTGAACCATACACTACTTACTTACATTTATGCGGTGTGATAACTACTGAAAACGAAAGAATTAGTTATGTATTAATATTGTTGTGTAACAATGTATGATAACATATCAAGATTTAGTCAAAATATCAAATGGCTTGAACGATATGTCAGGCAAAATTGGCTTGGCACGGAACGCGAACGCGCATTAAAGCGTGACAAACAAATCAATATACTCACATTTGCATTTATAATATTAGTTAGGATACGAAGGAGTTTAAAGGTAAATTAATATGCTATTAAAACATCATGTCTATGTTATAAAGCAATTATACGAGTACATGGTGGTAGGGCTTTCTCTTAGTCCGCCAGGCTCTACCACCGTCTAGTTGAAAGTCTTTCGCCATGCACCTGTTGGTGTGTTCCGGCAGCTGCACTTGAGAGTCAGTCTCCTCTCTAGGTGTAGCCTGAATACAATCTTAGACCAAATCATCATTTAACATCAGATGAGATTGTGGCCAAACGTTAACCTATAAAGTACATTAAAAAAATTATACCAGCCATAATCAAATAAACCAAAAGCATACCAGTCTTTTTATTTATAACAGTGTTAACTCGTTATGTACCAATACGTAATACGTAGTCATAACATAGATTGAATCGTGTCACTCAAACAATTATAATATTTATATCGTTATTTATTTACATTTTGTCTGGAGGGCACGTATAAACTAGAGTAAGCCGATAATAATTGAGTTTAGACTGACCGTGCTTCTTAGATAACTAGCTGTAAACCGCACGATATACGTAAACTATAATCTAAAACACGACACAAGATTAAATAATTTCATTGCAGATATGTTTACATGTATGTATATGACACATTGATTCTACAAACGGCGACATAATATACTTCGTAAAAGTAAAGACAACAGTTTTATTTTTTACACGTTTGATAAGAAATGTACGGGTTGAGGTTAATTGATTCATTGATCACTCATGAATGATTCGACGAATGTCTGATGCGAGAATTATTGAATAATACGCAAAAAGTTTCCAAGAATATACGTCCGGTAAATCCTCTGTTATGTTAAGGTAAAAACAAATAATTTTCCGTAACAAGTCCGACACACGAAGTAGTTTGATTACGTCAGTATAATAATATTTTCCAAATATTTCCTTCTATTAAAATAACGCGACTTGTCTCAACGATGTTCTCCATGCGAATATGAGTTGATCAGCTCGCCGTCAATCACAAGCGAAGAATTTGTAATGTAATCTCAATTTCTATGAATTTATTTCGTGTCAGCACATTTAAGAACATTCTAGATTTTATATATGTTATTAAATTATAGTCGTACTTCTCTTTCTAATATACAAACTTGCTTGCGGAAACAAATAACTAAAGCATAGTATCGGGTCCAGCTACCAAACAGTGCCTATGCGACCTTTTTAATTTATAACAATTTGGTGTATAACTAGCATCCCGTCCTGGCTTTGCTCAGATGAAAATGTCATAAAGTGGCATCGGTGTTCTCTAAACGATTTAGATAAATCGTTCAATCAATCTTTTGATTTTTTAAGACCACTATGTGCACCATTATGGACTATTCTGTAGGTCTTACTAAGATGGATTTATTTACGTGAAATTTAGATTAAGATATAAGAAAAGCACCGATTAACAAAGGCGGTATTAAATACAGTACTTCGAATTTTCTCTGCTTTCTATAAAATATGCGTGTGTTAAAAAACGTTAGGTAGCTTAAAGGAAGTAAGGACAAATAGACAAAGAGTAATAGCGAGGTTGTTTTACACTATCTGTTGACATACATAACATATGTATTTTCTTATTTATTATGTACTCTCTTATTTATTATGTACTCTCTTATACCTTTTATAAGAATCGCACTTGATTTCAATTGATGACGCGGTTGGCAGTATCATGCTAATAATAGGTTTCTCAACAGCTGCAAATTATATTCAACTTGAGAATGATAGTTAGTAATTAGCAAGGTAATAGAAAATGTGCTACCATCATCCATAGGTATTTAATAAGTGTCTTGTTATATTTTACATAGTGAAAGGCCATTTTCTAGTATTCGCCTGGCTAATCAACACACTCATGTAGAAAATTTGCCACCAAGCAGTTGTGTCGATGCGTTCTGCTAGCTGCAGTTGCGAGGCAATCCTCTTTCATTGGCGTGTACCATCTTCGGTTGCATTGTCGTTTAACATGTGTGTGTAGTCCGCGCCAAACTTTTTGACCGTTCTGAGCATAGCTACGTATAACATCGAGACAAGTATAAATAAATGCCAATTTTTGAAACCTATAATAATATTTTAACATTGTTTTGTATTAAACTGTTGATTATGTTATACGCAAGCCCGAATTTAGCGGCTATATATTCAGAGCGGCCAAAAGATTGACGATAATAAAATTGTGGTCGAACGTTAAGCCTTAAATAAGAAAGAAGTATTATTGAGCTGCTTGATTGATGTTAGAAATAGGAATCAATTAATTTTGTTTAAATATATTAATAAGTAAACTATTCTCGTATATGTAATTGGATTTATATCACGGAAATGCCTCTAACCATTCGAATGAGATTGGGCTTTTAGGTAATGTTTTACTTTCTAAGTTTAGCTAGACACGTCATCCCTAGGTTATATTTTCCAAAATTAGTCTAGAGAGTGACGTTCGGTCATATACTTGTAATCACTATATATTATAAAACATAGTCGTCCGCCTGTCCGTCTGTCTGTTTGCGATAAACTCAAAAACTACTGAACGTATTGTAATGCAATACATCACTAATAGGTAGGGTAATACATGAGGTCTTCCTCATCTTCCTAAATCTTTTAGGTATATCGTTTGTCAAGGTTTTGTGTAAGTTGGTTGAAATATAACGATAATTATTGGATAAAGTCGAGCGGCGTGGGAGCTTTCATCGAAAGTACTGCCTAATTCTTTTGAGATATAATAAAACATTGAGATATAATAAAACAATGCATAGTGTGATATTCCTTTTTTATAGATCTAGAAAATATCTACGATGGCATATATACCTCTCGTTTAATGATAGCTTACTATACCCATCTATTATCTAAAAAAATGGTCACAGAAAATGAGGTAATTGGAAGGCTATTTAGACGGATACAGTATTAATCCTTATCTAATTAAATACATTCATTACCTTAAGCATTTGATGCACATAAGAATATATTTTTTTATCAAGGCAGGATAACGTTCTCTGGACATGCTAGTTTGATACAAAATTTTTTTTTCATAAACATAAGAATAACAATCGTGCTCTCTTTTGTTTAATATTCCATCGTGTATATAAGATGTAAATCGTGTGTAATATTAGAATATATAAAGGCTCCTTATTAATATTGATAGTCACTAAACATTTCACTTTGAAAATATAAATATATTTAAATAAATGTGTGTGTTTATATATATATAAACACAACTGGTATTTATAGTTTTATCGAGTTGATGGCATTGTACTCTTCTATAAATTAGCTTATATAAATTTACATATATCAACGACATCGTTACTGGTGACAACAAGGCCGATGACCGCCATACTACTAAACGGTTACTTTGAAATACAGTCTACCATGAAATCCATGCAACCAGAAACCACGCGTTTCATCAAATGACACACTATTATCGTTGAATTAAAATGTCGTGTTTTCTTTATACCGTACATAGTTTTATTACCATAAGTTTATTGATCGTTATAACTAATAAAACTAAAAAAAATCTATATATAAATGGATGTTTGGTATATCTGTGATTGGAAATGTTCAACCGATCAACGTAAAATTTCGTATATACAAGTATTTTATCATGGACAAGGTTTTTGAGCTATCTATTTTACTATAACTCACCACTAGGTGGCGGTATAAGGCATACTTCTATATCGTTTAATCGAACGTATGTGGAGAATCCTTACTAATATTATAAATGTCAAAGTGAGTTTGCTTGTTTATGACTCTTTCACACATCAACTACTCAAATGATTGTTATGAAATCATGCATACACATCACCGGGAGGATCAGAAAAGGATATAAGATGGCTTTCATCCAGAAATAAATACTGTTCCCGAGGGATAGGTCTAGTCTACATTACCTCGTTAGAAGCGTCGCTTTTTTTTTCGAACTGGCTACGTTATACGAGTATGCCTGACAGGCCTCTACAGCTTCTCCGGATTACTAAGTGGAGCGCTTAAGGCACTCACCCGATTTTATATTAGCAACCAGCTCGAGGACGCACGGTGTGCGCCTCGGCTTGGACTCTTACCTAGGATCACGAAGCTTAGTTCGATAACTAAGCTACCTATTCATACATATAGGATTTCGTGAGATATACATATGTACCTCACTAAGTCAAACATGTATTTCGGGTCTCACAACTTTTTTTTTTTTTTAAGTTAGAGAAAAAACGTAACATCCTTCCACTATATTTTGTGTATCTATTTGTGTGTAAGTGTGCACATATGTGGTGGTGATCTGTGTTGCGTAGCAGCGGGCAAATGAAAGTTACTTTATAATAGTCATGAAGTAAAACAAAAAAAAATACGAAGAATAAAATGGTATAAATAATATAATTTGATTATCTACAATTTTAATACTAATTACAGTAATTATTAATATGAATGTAGATTATGCTGATTAGTGCAGTATTTCCTAAAATAATGTTAGCATTCAAAGTGTGTTGACGCATATTGAAGCGCAAGTTGGCAATTCGCCGAGGATAGATTCCAACACTACTCGTTTAAACCCGCGACGGTGAATGACGTGTCTTCATTTCATTAAAATTTGTCCTCCACCTTGATATTGTATTATGCCAATAGTTTTACTCATTTCTGTAACGTAGTAAAAGGTTAATATTTATTATAAACAATAATAAATTGTATAATTTCTTATGTCAGTGAATTTAGTACGGTAAACAACAGTGAAAGTAAATATTATACACGTACAGTGTAAATGTTATTGAAGTTAATTTATGATTAATTAGTCTCTCAAAGTTAAGTGCAATAAGTCTGCTGCGTAGTATTTATATTGTTGATAAGCGGTCAATGATGTGAGAATAGGAAATACGTTTCTCGTACGTAGTCTCGTTCATTTATAAACAAATTATTAACAGATTGTAGCCTACTATATTTACTCGAAATACATAGAACATAATATTTATGGGTACATACAAAAGTTCTGTTAAATACATATACTTCAATGTTTAACTAAGATAGGGCCAGATTAGTTTCTTTTGTTTTTATTTATATCTTATGTTGTTGTGCCGTGTTGTTAGGTTACGGTGACGTAGCTATGTCATGAGTTGAGATCATTGTTATGAAGATAAAACAATCGAGCTGATAATTCTGAAGAGTCAATGTTTGCTTATTAAGGATGATATGAAAAAGTTTGAATCTTCCCAATATATTTTTGAAAAAGCCGGTGAAAATCTTGCGTAGATTGTTATAAGGATAACTGTAATGTTTTCCATCAGGACTTGCCTTAAATGTCGTTTTAGTATGTATTTACTTCGGACAGTCGTCGGATTGTCGCGTCGTCTGTGAGACTTCCGAACACGATACGAACGATATTACAAGTACATATATGTTAAAAGTATTATATTCTTTCGTCAGTTGTGGTGGGCGAGTGCTTTGGCCGATGCAATATCAGTGCGATTCTCGTTGGTTCGAACCCCGGCGAATGTATTAACGAATTTTTTGAAATTTGCATACATTTAATAATCGAAATTGGTAACATTATCGGCTGACGGTGAATGAAAATAACGTGAGGAAATATAAACCTGAGGAATGTTCTTGTAGTACTACTGTATATGGGATAACATACAGCAGTTGATTTCTCAGAGTTTGATATCGCCAATACGTCGTGGGCTGACGTAGTGATTGTGCCCATATCTTCCCTCGGGAAAAGCTCTATGGCCCTGCAGTGGGACTTTCACAGGCTGGTGACGTTGATGATTATATTTCTTTGTTTTGTTCAGTAATAATACTGTAATTAAATGCTATTTCTTTTTTCATAAAATTATAGTCCTAAAAGCAAACAAAATTATCAACGCTTTCTAAGTATGGCATAGTGTGGATTTCATAAAAAAACATTTTAGAAATTCTATATATTTTTCCATTAGCCATAAAGGATATAATCTTGGCCATTGCTCAGTTAACTTATCTAATTAGGTTTAGTATCAAGAACGTGAATAGCTGTTTATGGTACATGTTCCGCAAATATCGACAATAAATAGATTTATTGATAATCCTGATTACTATCTACATTTACTTGAAATGTAATTGAAAAAATGTAAACAATATGAATCAAGCGCTTAAAGTTTATAAAAACATGTTTCGATCTTTGACTTTCAATAAATAGAAAACCAGCGATTGCACGATAGTGAGGCCCGTATACAAAGAACCAGAGTTAAAGTTGAAGGCAAACTAATACATTTTCTCAATATTACCATCTACTTGGTATTGTTACTGCAATACTGTACAATAATACATAATGCCATTCAATCTCTGTCGTTAGCATTGATATTATCCTATATACTGTACACCTTGTTGAATAAGACATTTTAACATTTGCATGCGCAAAGTACATGTATCATACAGAATCCATCGACAGAAACATTGTTTTGACAAAGATCATATCAAACATAGTATTCGAGTCTCGTATCAGGCAGTGGTCGTGCGTGTACACTTCGATGTCGGCGCTGTGGACGTGCCCCGAAAACGTTATTTTTCCGGTTTGCCACAGACTAGTTTTGTCTCGTTTAAATGACCGTTACCTAAATAGTCCTTCTTGGTGTCAATGTTTAGCCTTTCACATACCTTTCTGCGAAAATTGACTCCAATAGATTTAGTAGACTAGTTCGTGTGTTACGAACGCGCCGTTTTGTAAGAATAAGGAATCTCACTTTGTTTCTTGGCTAATTGTAATTGTAGATTTCGTCATTTCAGTGTACAGGTACATTGTGCGAGTATGATATTTAGAGGAACGGTGTTAAATCGATTCATTCATACGGGGTTTTAATCACAAACTACGCGAACTCCTTGACCCACTTGCGGGGAGGTACGCCGTGACGGTGGCCAACATTGTCGATGATGTTCAACTTTCACCAAATTAATCATGGTAGTGATTTGATACTGTACCTCCAGTTATTACTCGTAAATTAATTATACCAAATAAATTATATATATTAACCGAGGTTTGCTTATCACATACTGGTAAAAATGTAAAATTTAAATACTGTTTAAAATATTACAGTGTCAAGATGTTTTTAGTTATCAGACATAACAAAGGACGCTCCAAATGAATTTAGTATTGTTTTCAATAAAGATTGCGTCTAAATTCTATTCGATCTAGAGAGATTAGAGCCGACAACTGTCGAAACTAAAGGAAATGCACGTGATATTAGACTAATATTTAAGAGAAATAGAAAAAAGCAACCTTTATTTTCTTCTATAATCTTTTTACATCCAATATTTAAAGTCTTTGTAATTCGTTCAAGTAATTCATTCATTTTTTAAATATTAAATTTGGTTCACAATCTGCCTCCAAGGTCCTCGGACTTAACGCATATGTTTAATATTGTGTTCCGGTTATACTCATCGTTCGCCGTGGCCCACTGACCGCAATTCCGAGTAGAACTTATACTAGTAGGCATAGTATACTCGTACTATTTGAATGAGAAACAAATTTAAAACCAGGAATACTCGGTTAAGTTTAAAAGTTACCTTTTAAATGGTTCTGTTGTACTGATATTAGCTATGATGGTGTTAGGATAAATCAAGATAGATTCTCGTTTGCAGAACAAAAAAAAAGAGAACAGTTAGCGGTGCTTAATCCGGTCCTAGAGTTATTACGTTATGTGACATGGAAACCTAATAGTTATGTTGAAATATAGCATTGTAGTATAATTACAGTGTTATGTTTTTTATAGCTCTCTTATAAATTATAAGAATATTTTTAGTTTAATATTTGAACTATAACGGTTTACATAATGCACATTTTATAATATTATAGATATTTTTAACTTTCTACAATTCTTGTCTTGATATTTACTAAGTTGATTATTTATAAAATATATATTCATCGTATTATATGGTGGTGCATGGAGAATAAAATCTCAAAATAAATTCCATTTTCTAACATCAGACTATGTAATAAAGTAATCTTAAAATCCCTCTTAGTGAAGTTAAAATTGAAAATTAACAATAGAACTAATATTGAACTATAAGAATATCAGCCAGCAAGAGCAGCTTTTGTTTAAAGAACAAGGCCCATAGAGATAAATACTATGATGTTCGTAAAATACGGAGAATAAAGAAAGCTGTATTTTTATGTGTCTGTTTCAAAATAACTTATCAAATAACTATCTAATGCTATTTCTATGTATTTTGATTCGTATGTAGATAAAATCTCTAAAATAATTGATATAAATATATGGAATATTGATAAATTGATTATTGTTAATAGAAGTTAGAAACTGGGTCATATTTCTAAAGAGAAAATGCTAGTGTATATTGTAATAAGGTATTCAATAATCCGTTTATTATATGCACTTAAGTTTTATACATTTATTCCTGGAATTTGTTTTATTTCAATGAACTCTACTCCGGTACTATGGAAATGTGACGTTGAGAGAGAGCTCGCCATCAATATAGATAGTCGGTCGTTGAGGTCGCGAGCCGGTTGATATGAAATTGACCTGATTGAATCGCTAATATATGTATATGTAAGCTATCGCTGCCAGCGTTCCTTACGAATTATGATAGTAAAGCAGCTACTTTTGTGTTATGCTTGTTAGTTTGGAAATTACGATGAATAGGATTTATTTAAAGTCAATTGTGGCATTCGCGCCCAATGTGATTTAGGTAGCGTGTGCGATACCACTCGCCGATTTACAGCGCGTTTGACATCGAAGGTTATCGGTGGTGTCAGCGACCAGCCGGCCCGGCGGTGCGCCCACACGCGTCTCTGTATACAAACAACACACACGCCTAGCATTTTCAGCTTAAAAAGTGGACATCAACGGTGTAAGACCTTCACACGGACAAAGAGCTACGTTTATATACTGTGGCCGTCATGCGCACATGCTTTTGATAGTGAAGTTCATTTCAGATTATTGATCCGAATAAAACATATTAATATCGGTGCATGGATAGTTCGTTATCAAGGCGTGTAAATTTTTCAACGGAAACTACGCAAGTGTTAAATAGGACGTTGTTATATTCTTAAATGTTTGATGTTTTTTTTTTTTAATTAAGTAAAAGACTATGAATACATTATTAGGCGTAGTAAAAAAAAATATAATTCGTAGTTGGTAGACAATCGTGATACACATAATATAAAATATTTATTAATATACATATACTTCTTTAATTCGAAAAAAAAATACAGATACTTGGCTTAAAATTTAACTTTTTTTTTAATTAAAGAATAAAGTATGAATAAGGAAAATAAGTGTCGTTCTTAAATCATGCCCATTGTAGGTTCCATAGGAGACTTATTAAGCATAAACTTTAATATAAAACAAATGAAAAAGTCTCGCGGGACTGAGAGACATTGTTTCAATAGAGACGTGTGTTATCATGGAAAGATATAAGTGAAAAACTAGTAAAGTGTATTTTATATATGTTGCCTTATCTATACATACGTATGGCGTGATTCTAATAATGGACTGCACGCTTAATGGTTGTATATGAGTTTCAATTGTCTTTATTAGAACCACTGACAAAGTTTTTCGGGTCAGCACCTACGCGACTCCGTAGAAAAAAACTTAGGTAATTTATATTCTTACGATGCATATCATATCACTATCTGTGTTGGGTCACGTAAGCGCTTGCTGACGAAAATGATGATTTTAATGACGTTTACTTGCCCGAAACTGGCTGTCTATTGAAATGCCGTGACTCATAAATCTCATAATATGTGACGCCTCCCGTACAGTTAGTATAATTTTCCTTATATGGCTAATGTCTACTGCAAGAGTGATCCTGCTTTATTTCTACGTTATTTTGAAAATATTGAGCCATAGAATACGATTGTTAATAATATCAACGGCATGTTTTTTTTTAAATATATGATCATAAATTATATGGATCACACTATATTTATTTTAATTTTTAAATATTCCCATTACATTCAATTCGCTAATATTAGTATCTTATGGTTTCTTATAATTAGGTTATTTTGATAGTTGTAATATTGGATGGATTTGCATTTTTATTTATCAAACAAAGACAAACTAATTCAAGTTTGGTACGGAGTTCCGTGTTCAGCTCTTCCTGTCATTACTACTCGTCGCCTTTTCTCTTTCATTTTTATTTAGGTCTTAAAATGTCAGAATTTTGGAAGTACTATTTCTCAATAATAATAATAATAATAAACGTAACTAGAGAGTGTACCCAATTAAAAGTTCATTATTTATGTAATCAGCTAATATTCACTAATAGAACCGCTCAAAAGTGATAGTGTAAATAAAATTATTATTATTAATCCCAAACAAACACCACGCCATTACGCGAACGCGTCAGCTGATGTAAGTAAACAAAGCGTACGCATATTTATCGATAACATTATGTAGGGCAAATAGTATAGACTTAGAGGTTCGTTTCTCATAAAATAACATAAAAAATTATTCACGAAGAGTTAAGTACAAAGACGTTTTGTTATTATTGTTTATAAAAATGAGAATAGGCCGGTCGATTGGTTTGTCCCGTTAACAAACACGCGCTACCTACGTATAAAGCGTAGGCTGCCCCACCATCGCGCCATTAGTACAGCGCCCGCGCGCGCGATAGCACGTATCTCTGGCTCCAGCCCGCGCTCATATATCGACTCTATGTGTACACAAGCCAGCCAAGAAACATGCATTTTTGTATTCAATTTCACGATTGGTTTTATCAAGAGACCATCGCGACGGTGGAGTCTGCCAGCACTGCAGCACGGCGGCGCAAGCCGCGTGATCGACGCCGACCACCGTCCGCGCCGCCGACGCCGTCGACGCCGCAGAGAATCTCTACTGAAGAACTAGCGGAGGCGCTCCGCCCGCATCTTCTATCGCCGAAACGGATGTGGGCTCTAGGATATCCATTGGAAATAGAACCGAGTTCATCCAAAGCTGTGGTGTATATCAACCCGCCGCCTCGACCGAGACCGCTACCAATGACATCTTGGGACGTAAACGCTCCGGAATTTGTGCCTGGCTCGCAGGGTGACAGTGGTCGTGGTTCGTTGGGATCGACTCCGCGATCTGACAGTGACGAAGAAGCGGATGCAGTGGAGCACTTATGTGTACGTTGTGATAAAATGTTTAGAATAACTCGCGAAGGTGAATATCTTAAAGAAGAGCCATGTGTATATCACTGGGGTCGTGTGATTAGTGATTGCCGTTATACATGTTGCAAATCTGTCTTGGGCTCCCGAGGTTGTAGCACGGCCCGTTTCCATGTGTGGAGCGGCACTCGTCCAGGAATGAACGGTCCTTTAGAAGGATATGTACGTGCACGTTCACCCCGCGGCGGCGTGTATGCTATTGACACAGAGATGTGCTACACCACAGCAGGATTGGAATTAGCTAGTATCGCGGTCATTGCAGCCGATGGCCGACTTGTATACAAATCATTGGTAAAGCCGAGTTCACCTGTTGTTGATCACAATACCCGTTTCTCAGGCATCAGGCCGCGCGACTTGGCGCGCGCGACTAAGACGCTACGAGATGTACAAAATGATATACTTGGATTCGTTGGTACCGATACAATTTTGATTGGGCATGCTCTGGATAACGATTTACGCTCTTTGAAATTATTACACACCGCTGTTGTCGACACTTGCGCATTGTATCCACACGCACGAGGCTTTCCCTTGCGTCGATCGTTGCGTGCCCTCTCTGAAGAATTACTTGGACGTATCGTTCAGCGCGGTAGCGCCGGTCACTCACCGTTGGAAGACGCTCGAGCCGCCATGGATCTAGTACTCCTCAAGGTTCACGAGGAGCGAGCGAGTCGAGCGAAAGTGGCAAATCATATACCCATGTTGCAACCGTACGATCCATTAATTAGTGCCGCCTAGATTTAAGTGATAATCGAATTAGACGACTATTATTCTATGGACATGAAATTTGATGATCTTTAAAGTTATGAAGTGATATTTTTTGTGAGTGACAAATTAGGTCACGTTGACGGGGCGCGCGTACGTAAAGTATGTGCCTTCGAATTGCAGTTACGGCAATAAACGTGATGTTTTTCTCTAAAACTCTTGTTTACTTTTTACCCTTAACATTAAAAAAATACCGTTGAATTTATAAAAATAATTTGAGGTAAAGTATTTCATAACATATAGCATCAGTTATTCAAATCTGGTGTCTATTTTTGTGTCACTATAGAGCTATAAAACTTTCACCGTGTTAGGTTTCTCCGCTACGTAACAAGTACATATTTATTAGCTACAGAACGTAACCTGCCTTAGCTTGATTACAACTAAAAGTAATATTATACTACATATATAGATATTTTAATAATATTGTGTATGTACAGTACAAGACATAATTAGTTGAGAGAGATTTCCAAGTTACGACACAATATAAAGTTCTTGGTACGATTACTCATTTCATTCAATTGTGAAAGTGGACAGGAAATTCACACGTGTACCCGGAATATACAATATGTAACAATTCTTTATCATAACAATGCAATATCGATAACAGGCATAAATATTTTGATGGCGTAATAATAATGACTAAGAGAGTCTTCGAATATTAATATTAAATGTGTTCTCAGGAACTGAGTCAGCCAAATTGTTCTGGCTTCCCGGTATGTTTCGTTGTACTGTTGACCTATAAGTGATGATTCACACGGCCCTGATATTCATGTAGGTGTTTTTATGCTATGCTTATATAAACCATCGAGGTTAAAATATAAATTTTCTAGTTAAGTAAAGCAGTTCTTAATCACTGAGATTGGACGGACTTGCAGTTCCACCAACGTAAGGTTGCATAATAACGCTTACATAAAACGATGATGAAATTATGAAACCAGTATATGATGAGCAATTTAATGACTTACATCGCGATTTGCGAGTCACAAGAATATAATGGTTGAGTTACATTCTAATTTTGAGGGTTTGATACAAGAAAATAACTTTAATCGTATGTACTATTACAATTTATAAATAATTATTATAACAATTAATATTAAACATTTATCGCGATGTGATTACGAGATTTCAAGCTGCCATGATTCTAAAAGAGAAGGTTATGTTGTAAAAAATTGCTTTTAATACTTCGTAAATTTTAGCGTTTGACCACAATTTCACTTGTGAGTAAGATACGATGTGAATTAAAATGGTAACACTCGTTAACTAGAAGAACTAAAGGTAAGTGCATATAAGTTATCGCATTTTTTATTTATGATCTGAAAAATCACAATATATAATCATTTCATAGTTTATCTAGTGTATGGATCAAATTATAAATGAAACTCTTCTACGTTATCTTGTTTCTATGGATCCCAAGTATTATATATATATATATATATAACGTATTTTAATTTTTAAAAATTTGCGCAGTATTAAAATCTACTCCAATAAACGTTTAGACATTGGCTTTGTACCTAATCAGACGAAGAAAAGAGCAACGCCCTGGCGCCCGGTCATCTGTTTGCGTTTTGTTTACGTTTCTCGTCGCCAAAATGAGATTTGAATTTAAATACATGTTATATTTTTTAAATAATATTAAGTTTTTTTTTTTGAAGGGATAATTATTAAGTTTCTCGAAATAAATGTCGTGTGCCAGTAAAATATTTAGATACTGATAATAGATTAAGCACACGGTTAATCAAATAGAACGCCTTTATCTTAATCGTTGTGAGGACGCGTTAGTTTCCTTATTAGCTACAATTGATAACGTGACCTAAACACAAGCCGAAGATGGCGTGTTTGATTTTATCTAATCAGCGGTAATTTAATACAATAGGTGTGTCTCTCGAAATTCATAAAACTATATGTTTACTTATATCGTTTTCTGAAAATTAAAATAAAGTCGTTGGAACCGCGACGTATCATTATATGACGTCAAACACGTCATCATGCTATCACTTAATAAGTGACATTTCCATGAACGTGACCAGACGAAGAGCACCACGTCAGCTGTGAATCGATCGAGATAGTCAAAAATAGTTGTCCGCCGACGTAAGTATTATAAACTGTAAGCGACAATGAAATCATTGCTACTGATAAAATAAATGTGATGACAAATTATATAGTCACGCTGTGTTTGTTAGTATTAATTCTGCGAAAATCTGAGTTCGCTTTTACTCGACTACGTACTATTGTTGTCTATTGTATTATATTTGTCTTTTTAGTATTTGCAATATTTGCTGTCGATTGTGTGTTTCTCGGGGATATTTTATTCATCAGATATGAAATAATATTTACAATGTGTCGCATGTTTATGCTATTTATAACATTTATACAGATTCTAAGATACAAGAATAAATATACTTTACATATGATATTATGAAGATAAATAAGAGATAACATGTGAACCGGTAAGAAAATAATATAACTTAACCACAATGAAATGACCTTTAACTTTGCTCAAATATGAAATTTCATTCTAAATATAGGCACTCAATAAAAGATATATTATTCAGCATCGCTTGGCCTCCGCCGAGTCGTCCACTTCGCGTCCATGTCAATACTCTTTCGCAATATCCCTTGTACGAAATGCGACGTTTCGTCATCAAGCACACTCGCCACGCCTACGGGCCCCCGCTACGTCATCCGTTGTATATATGTATGTGTCCATAATATAAGACCATCCTGTAAATAAGTTCCTTGATGTACGTAGATGATTTAGGTAAGTTGTGTATACTGTTTTTTTTTTTTTCCAAATAAAAAGATTGCTAGAGATAAGATAGATAAATGCTACGTAATGATGATATTATTAGTTAATTTATTCATTTGTCTCACAACTAGTTGTGAGTATTAAATAAAAATCAGCGATGTAGTTTGACCTCAACGCCACCGACAATACTGTCGGACCTTGAATTAAGTACAAGTATATACTTCTGACAGACACGACTTTTTGCCTTCTCGCTGTTCGAATAGGAATCACCGAGCTCGTTATGTATTTATGAATTGGTAGTTAGTATTATTTAAATATATATAAGATACTCATCATAAATATTATAATATATTTGAATTTTAATTATCGTTAAAGACTTCCTAGCTAGAACGCAGAGTACATTAAATGCAAAAGATTTCAACGCGTAATATTTAATGTTTTTTTATATATGAAGATTATTTTTGTTACGAAATAGTTGTTTATATCTCTAAATTTATGTAAGTTTCTGTAGTTACATAAATAAAATGCATATTAAATTTGATTACTCTCTTTCTCTCTTTATGTATTAATCGCATAAACAATTAAATTAATAATGTTTTGATTGAATGGTTTTTTAAATCATTAATTACGCTAAAAAATCATTTTTTATTCATTCCAATGACAGTTTTATTCATAAATAACTGTGGACAATTTGAGAATCTATTTATTTTTTTAATACAAAACAACTTTATGTATTATTTGGTTTTACTGGCGACTTCGCTTTAATGTAGATTTGATATAACAGAACATTTTTTTCGAGACGAAATGTAATTATTATTATTATTGACATCTGTAACCCTGACAACGTGTATGCAAAATTTTCTGATGATCGGTGATGTAATTACAGCGTGAAAGCGTAACAAACAAACTCACTTTCGCATTTACAATATTGGTTAGGAATAACCTGAGTTAACCTGTTAAAAGTTAACCTAAAGTATAGTTTGCACCTTAGATTTATACAGACGTAGACGTTATTACAAGGGTTTTAGTTCGAAGAATAACCAAAATAAAATTGAGATTTTTATTCTAAAGTCTTCAAAATGACGGGACTTTAACTGATTGCAAGTAAAATACATTCTAAGAACAACAGTGACGGCGAGTGTTGTATTTGTGTGAACATCGGCTTCCTCTCACCGAGTTTAAACGTACCATAGCGAAAACTAGGTAGTAACTGAAATATCGAGTCAGTTCATCGGGGTTTTCCTAATATATATTGGTAATGATGCGCAATCGAATTTGAATTTCCTACTACACTTCACAACACAAAAGTTATTTATTTGCAAAGTTAAATTTCATTTACCTGGAATTGATGTCATTATATCATATAATGATTTTATGGAGTTTCTTGAACTCATTTTTAAAAATTTAGTATTTGTATGAAGTAAATACATTTGTATACATATAACATATTACTAGGCCATTTATATAACAATTAACCATCAAAACTTTCAATATCCAGCGAGCACCCGTGACTTCGTTCTCGGAATTGGCTATTTTTTTATTATTATTGTAAGTTTTACGTTATTACATTATTCCGATAAATAGGCCTTATAAATTTTATAATTATCGTCTAGATTCTATGAAAAAGGCTAATGATATAGAAGCCTTATATCTGCCTAATATAAAAGTATCGCCAAAATCAGTTCAACGATTTCGAAGATTAATCCGGACAGACACTTTTATTTCATTTATATTTGTTGATGCAATCCTATACTCTAACTTCCTAAAATTAACAAAATTCATTAGGACAGTGGGATCGTTAGAGAGACATGTTTTTATATTATACAAAAGGTAATATTTATATAAAACGTTAGGTAAACGTAATAAATAATTTTAAAACTAAGTGTAACCGTGAAGTGGATTGCTATAAAATGTGTAGCTCAATGTTGAAGTATCGTCTAACTGCATGAAACTGAAAAGCCTTGATACACTAACTTGGTTTCGATATCTAAATTGGTCCATTGACCTTTTCTCGATGATTGGTCATGTTGCATGTTTAATCATTGTCCATACATAATTGGCATTATTTTAAACTGGTTCATATTTTTATACGAAATTGTTACGTGTCTCATTTGTTACGTCAACATTAGTGTTTCTTTTTCAATTACAGCCGCAGAACCATTTGCCAGTGTCAGTAGTCTATTTGATTACCTAATTTACGTTATGTGTTATTTTAAACCTTGTTCATTTATACTCTGTAATAAAACTATATCACGAAAACGAAAAATAGTCATCTATGGTGAAACAGTGTCAATTTACGAATTTATTTAAATATATGCGAATAAATCGAATTGTCACTAAAACCTTTAATCAATATTAATTTTTCATTGACCTTATTAATCTGTCACAAATTACCCTTATAGTTTACAAGTTAAGGAAAAAATCGTTGTACTTATAATTGAATATATTTCAGATAAAGAAGAAACTGTTTTAGACTTGAATATAACATGCACTAATAAGTAGATAACGCTGTGAATTGTGATTGGCTAATTATCAGTTTTCATCTCTTTTGCTTGAATTCGTTCAAGGTCATAGAATGGAAATTTACCCGGTCGTCAACTCCAAATCTGAGGACAGTAGCCTCAGGTCATTGATTTTTAACCCCAGTCGAAATCCTAGCTTCGTCGTAAGTTTATGTTAAATATTTTAGTGTCTCCCCATATTAATTTCATTAACATTAAAATGAAAATCGACAAGCGCTTGTTTATGTGTGTATTTTATTTTACATCGTTATTTTCTTTAATAGGAATGTTATTTGTTTTAAGAACAAAGCCGAATTATAGCAATATTAAGATAAAACGAATGATATAAAGGACGAAAGGACTTTTAATTTAATCTCTAAAGACTTATTATTTGGTGGATCAATATGTAAACGACTGTGATATCTGCAAATGACGTCCCTCTCTGTGCATCTCCAAAAACCAATGTAACTATCTATGTTTGTAAAAATATGTATCATGAAAAGATAAACTAGATCGAATTTGGTGGTTTGCCGAATTCCTGTTAATTTTGACGTTCATAAGCGCCTTTTCAGGGCTTAAATTGAATAATGTATTTTTGATTTGATTTAATCTACAGCCCATTTAGATGTTTTGCTAAAGGGATGAATGCCCTCACATAAACTTACTTGTAGGGCATTTACTTGAATATTTATATCAATCCATAGGCTAGTGTTTCACCACAATTTCACCAAATGTTAAGTGACAATGTAGTCGAAGAGGTTAATATGAGAAGCATTTCACAAGGCGTAAAGTAATAGATTTGTTTCAATATCTGTTATGAAATTCTTAAATACTTTTTACATTTCCTAGTTCAAAAGAACTAAGACAGTAATATAAAAAAACTATGTAAGAAGCTCTGCTTTTAGGCTTCCAATCGTATCGTAGATATAATAATGTCCGTCGGTGTTCACTTTGAAAATTTAAAACACAATTCCTGCCAGTAGTGTTTTCGACAATTGTCTAGTTTCTTTGAAGGTAATTGTTATAATTCCGACATATCTCACAATAACAATAACCAATTCATTCTCCTGGCAATGAGATAATTGAAAGATAAAATGCATTTTTGTTTTCTTAAAAAATACATTGTGTAACTTTGAGACAGTAGTAACTGGCAAAGATTAAGCGCTATTATGTAGTAAATTATTTATCTTAGATATCAAAATATATGTCGTTTATTGAACAACTAAGCTTAAACGAGCAATGAATAAACGCAATAATCGTTTTTCGATATACTAATGGCAACTGTATTTAGAATTTAAACCAAAAAAGCAGCGGACTGCGGGGTGACTTCGACGTAACAAGGACAAACGCGAAATACGTCCTCGAACTTTGCCCGACAAAATGTTAAATTGTAAACATTTAGATAAATTGAAAATAATTTTATTCAGATGGTTCCGTTATCCTTTGGGATATAAGAGACCTCAACCAGAAGGAACATAAGACGCTCCGTGTGAATATTGAATTTGATCACGCTTCCCATGTCGCCTGGAGTCCGGACTCCAAAGCGTTTATCGTCCACACGGTTCGTGAGAACCACATTATCGTGTACAAAATCGAGAAGAAAAAGGACGGCACGATTGGCTCCGCTACGCCCAGCATCACGTTCAACAAGGTCAGTATAATATATATTTTTTTAACATCTAAGAATTTTGTTTATACTTTTCTTTTGCGTTGCGGCGTAAACACACCTCTTCAATTTGGAGCGCGGTACATCCTATCTGTACTCCCGTATGCTTGGAAATTGATTTTAAACGTTTCTATCGAATTCATGTAGAGAATTACTGCGGAGTTGCATTATTAATTTAACTACTAGTCAATATCAGACTTAGTGAAACTTAACCTATGTAATATGAACGTCCGATAATATTATTGCAGACTAGAATAAACGTTCGAGATAATTGCCCAATTCCACACAAGCATGGTTCCGAAATTGCAGTCGACTTAATCTAACGGAAATGATTTTAATTAATTTAGATTACATACGTAATTTGACAATGACTTTAAATTTACATAATACTTTTTTTTATCGTTGAAGGGTAAAGTGAAATAACAGTAGAATGAAATCAAAAAGTAGCTCCGACTTCAGAGAAATCTACGATTTATATCTAGTCGCCGTTGTCAAGCTGCTCGCCTGTTGGGTATTATGGGGCACCCCACGCCAAATCGACTAGTTTTGATTTGTTTTCATCAAGTTTTTCATCCTTTCCTACTCTATAGAAACCTTTCTCAGTTTTTTCCTTTTTTACCCAACAAAAAGATTATGAGCGTTTGAGAAAAAAATGTGTTTTCGTATTTTCAAATACAATTTTTACAAAGTTCAGCTTATTGGGATATATTTCAGAATTGTTTTTAAAAGTAGTTTTTTGAAAAAAAAAAAAACAAAAGGTTACTGAAACCAAACTTCGTAATTATTTTTTACATTCTGGAAATAATTAAAAATTTCTCAATTATTACCATTTTTGATTTTTTTATTTAATTTTATTGTTTTATTATTTATTATTTAAACTTTCACATTTTCTGCAAATACTACATTTTTTCGGAGTGGTAAGTTTTTTGCAATTTTATTCAATTGTAAAATTATGTTTATTACGCTATAGTCCTTAAAGTTCATCGAAAAATATACTTTTTTTTTTTAATATTTTCGAAAAACTACATTTCTTTATTTATTTAAAGTACATTTCAAAACTAAAATTTTGATAACAAAACGTACCGATAATTTGAATTTTGAAAAAGTTATAGCTATTTGAATAAACGCAAGTTCGGAGAAAAGATTTTTATTAGGTAGGAAAAGATGAAAAACTTTCAGCCAAATCGAAAGGGGTCGGGGTCAAAAGTCGTCGATTTGGTATGAAAAGAAGGGCTCGTATACATTATTGGCTTATTCCGAAACACGACAATTCAAAAAAGCCACTGCGAGAGAATTATCAACATGTATACTAGTCGCGACTATTCTGATACGGATTCCTGTCTACATTTAATTAAGAATAGCTAGAGAATTATAAATTAAAATTCTCTATTTCAAATTATTTAAATTGACACGTTCAGAGACCAAACTACTGCGTGGCCCATGACGCTTATCCCGTTATATTATTCTTCTAGTGTATTTTTTCATTTCAAGTAAGATAAATGCTACTACTAATATTAGGATTTATTTGAAAATACATCACTGGAACTATTTACTACAGTTCGTTACTAAAAATTAAATACGTACGAAGTAGGGAAATTAAAATGCTTTAGTTAACGGAGATTATCAATCTGGTATGCGCAAATCAGTATATCGCTCGTTATTTGAACATTTTAAATATGTTTTTAGCGTATTTATTAATTGTACGAAGAGTATCGTAATTGATAACTGAAGTGTAGTGGTTTTTAGGCTATGAATATCAAAAAAAAGACTAAAATATATGTAACACAGTCTAATAAAGCGTATTAATTCTTAAAGTAGATAATTAAAATAAAAACATTTTTTACTTATAAGTGTGTAAAGAAATGTGGTTTCATTTTATATCGAACGCATTATATTGGCATAAAGTTGCTAGTAGTTTCACTTTGCATTCCATTATCTATTGTTCAATATTCCTTATAGTTGAGACACGCAATTAGATGGTTGATAATTATTACGTTAGTAATATGCGTTATCTCGACTGTCGTAACTGCAGTCGACTATTAAAATGTATATTAGGTTATTAATGATGAAGTAGAAAATAGTGAAAGATAAATTAAATTGAACACGGTTTTACTCATTTATTTTAATTCAATTCTCTATATTATCTTCAGTAAAACCTTGGTGAAGGTTAGTTAACTAGTTGCATTCGGTGATGATAAAATGAATAAAAATAGTAACAGTGTAGTTCTATTGAAATTGAAGGTAAGTAAAAGATTATGCTACATATAATTCTAATAGAATTCTCATCAACTTTAAGGAAGTAAAATATATTATCTCTTCACTTGGTAATGACATTAGTTTGAAGTGTATTATTACAGTAAAAAAAACGCTAGACGATAATTTTCAATCTTAAAGCTGGACCTACCATGTTCGTATACGAGAATTCCTTTTGACCCACTCGAAGCATATCGTCACATTCAGGTGAATTAGATTTCTGAGTATGTTAAAAAAGGAAGAGCAGCAATGACTATGGTTTATAAAAAAAATGAAATTTATAGAATTGGGTCAGCATGCGTAAATTACAGTAACATGTGGTTCTATATAAAATAAATATAAAACGAAAGAGCATGCAAATGTGCTCATTACTGTTTTTAATACCATGTTAAAAATTATTTATTTAATGTGAAAATATCTTTAGACCGGTTTGGATTTGAAACTCGTTGAAGCGAGAAAACGACATTAAAAAGAGACAGCATATACGTTTATAGGATTTAACGTGTGTGAGAATGAGATAGAATACATTATTCAGTGTTTTGTGGTTTCCCCATTGTATATTACACTACCAAATACTTTCCCTTGTGCGAGTGTTTTACTTGAGGTATGGTCACTACCTTATACTTTCTCTGGTCCAAGGGTTTTAGGTGTTTGAGTGTGTGTGTTCACCTGGATATTAAGAAGTCTTGGGAAAAGGCGTCATGACCGGCGTGATGCATTGTTAACGTGTGTCGTTTATATTTTTATCATTACCAGATGGTTTGCATCAAGCACGTGTGAAATACACACATTTTTGTTATTTTAGCATAATAAAATGGCAGCGCTATACCTGCTGGTAAGGATCGTGTGATCCAAAAACAAAGGTGACCACATTTATCTAGAATCCGTTAGCAGTTCTCGCTGTCATACTCGCCTGGAAACCTCTCGGGAGATGAATATACACTAGCCGATTCTAGAATATACACTAGCCGATTCTAAAACGAGGTAAATTAAAAGAGAATCACTGTGATAAATTTATCACTATATCCATGGAGATAGCGATTTAATCAGTTACAAGCACTGCACCGCCCTGTTTGGATATACATCGACTGATCAAGCGTACACGTAAAACATCTAAGCGTGCCAATATTGCTTAACTTTCCTCTGGCAGTTTCAATCTAGTTAGACATATTCGCCGTATCCTACCACCCATCAACTACGTATGTGCAATATATATTACAGATATCTTAACTAGTATTAGAAATTCGAATGCGAGTATTTGTTACGCTTTTACGCCGTAACTAGTCCACTGATCATAATTTTGCATTTCTTTACGTTACCTGGGGCACAGAAAAGGTCATAGGGTAACTTTTATCCAGACAAAGTACTGTTCACGAGGGATAGGTAAAACCTGTATTATCGCAAGCGAAGCCGCGGGCAAACACTACTTACATATATACAGTAATTTATGAAATGAAAATATTCCACTACAAGAGATAAAGGCCTCATTCCGAGGGAATGCACGCACTTACAGTTTAACAGCAATTTCAGACACCAAAAAATCAATTTTCTTTACTATCTTCTGATGCGTTTTCTTTTCACATAATATTTTTCTTGTGGCAAACATCGATTCTTTCTCTGTAATTTTTTATTATAATTTTTCAATGTCGTATCAATTACATTTGACCCCACTTCATAAAAAAGGTGTAATGTGTATCGTCATTGTAATGTCCTCTAGACAAGATTATTGAAACGCGTGTTTGTGTTAATAATTTCCCCAAAGTCACATTTACAGATGCTTTAACTTACGAGATTAATGGAAAAACTAAGCAATTACTTATTCACTTTTCATATAAGTAGTTTCACTTTAACTTTTCAGGTTAAATATTTATAGTAAGTTTATTCACGTTACAAAATCCTTTTAATATTTAGCAACAAAGTGGACAAATACATTATTGTGAAAGCTCATTTTCTTGAAGAACTTCCAATGGAAACATGGCAGCTACCGGATCCGTTTTGACGCAATATTGTGAATACACATTACATTAAATATAGCGGAGCTGAAAATAGGTGGGCGTCATATTGTAAACTCATGCACAGAGCAATGGCCGATTGGCCAAACGCCTCCGAAAATTCAAATAGTATTCAGACTGTATAAAATAATTTTGTTAGCATTTCATTCTCTTTATGCTTATACAATTTATTGATACAATATATTAATGTATATGTATATATAATGTATATATATACAACATCTGTATGTATATAATGTTAAAATTCATTTATGGTAAATATTTTGATAATGTAAAATTTTAACCGTGTCACTAATATTTAACTATTGATACATATTAATATTTACTTATGAAAATATGGATATTATTACAAAAAATATTAAAATATTAATTCGATGTTGTTAAACGTCGATAATAGTTCGTGTAGTATTTATATTTCAGCCTCTTTCTTGTCTGTTTTTGTTTTGAGCATACACTGCAAGAGAATCGTTTAACATGTAATTCGGTCGACTTTAGCGTTTTTATTACATTAAACGCCCACTTCAATAAGCTTCAGTATTTACAACTTTGGTGTCCTCTCATTATAAATTTACAAGTATCACTGGGCTCTACGACTTATTGCCTACTATTTATTGCGGTAGGTAGGCGACAAAATTTTTTTCGGTGACGAATATATAAAGGTACTACTGGAGAACTAGACCCGGCAGATGTAATTTGTAATTCTTTATTAGAATCTTTACGGGTATGTAGTTCTCAAAAGTTTGTACTTATGTCATTAATATCACGGTATTTAATATCTTAATATCAGTCATTCGACTTATATTAAATTATCTTCAAAAATATCATTTGTGAACTGTTTTATCTCCCTGTGTTGAATACCCTTGTCACCTATTGCATTGTTTCTAAAAAACATATGATATTCCAAATATATTCTTGATATGTATGTCTTATCGTGATATAAACATTAAAGCATTGTTTATGATGATTATATGAAATCAATGAGTAACTAGCAGTGAAAGATGCAGACTTTTACTAATATTTGAATGCTTAATATTTTTATTTTAAAAAGCCGAAATCGTATATCAAAAATTTCTTCCACAAATACTCTTCCCCTAGAGAGTCAATGACAGAACAACACATATTGATAGTTTTTAGAATTCCTTTCAGTTTGTCGGTTCATTTGTAGGCGTATCATACAGAAAGTAATCAAGCCGTCTTGATGAAATTTTCGTATATATCCACGAATATGTACATTTATGTATATTTATTAAAAAAATATGTATATAATCATTACATAGTATAAAACAAAGTCGCTTTCTCTGTCCCTATATCCCTATGTATGCTTAAATCTTTAAAACTACGCAACGGATTTTGATGCGGTTTTTATTAATAGATAGAGTGATTCAAGAGAAAGGCTTATATATATAAAACATCCATTAAATAGTGGAGAAATACTGTTATTTTTGAGGTTTCTAACGTGATGTCGTAAATAATTACATCTTGTCCGCTTATAATGTAACAAACGCAGGCTGAACCCTATACGAGATTTATCAAAATAATGTGTGCGGGCCACGGGCAGTAATGAATAAATCAAAACTACAGGATCGATTTTAATCATTTTTTCAGTGAATGACATAGGCTATATATTTTATACCCGTGCGAAGCCGGAGCGGGCCGCTAGTTATGTATATATTAAAAAACATATTGCAGACTGATATGACTGTTATTGAATGAGTTTTACAATTCGCTGCGTTACAGATTAGATTAAACTTGAAATATGCCATTGAACTACTGGGCTATTATTCTTGTTTTCAGGAAAATATCGGTTAGTATCTACAATTATTTTCCTTTGTTATTCTTTCGATTGATTTTGCTATGTATTTGTTTTTCATAAAATTTTACTAGTTTGACCTTCGCGCCTGTACTGTTTTTTTTATTTTATCTGGTTATAAATGTACGAATATATTTGGTAAAATCGTAGTTTATTTACTGGAAAAAGAGGAACACCGTTAGGTGACACTCGCTGCCGAACGAGACCGTCAGAAGAATCTACTAGCTTTTAAAATTAACTGGTAAACGACCTATTTAAATATTAAGATCATAGTTTAGACGAGTCGATTTAACAAAAATAGGCAGGTGTCTGAGCTACGGTTAGCTGTGGTTTTGAGTATCACGCCATGCCCAGACTGTAAGATATGTAAATTCACATTGTGTGCGGCACTATTGGATGCTAACCCGCGAGTAATAAACACGCTGTGTCTCGGATAACAGATTCGTTTACAAAGCGTGAGGCCCGGTTAAATCACCGATGTTGAAATTCAATACACCTCAATATATGTGATTTTGAAATAAATAAATTTTAATGTTTTTATACTTTATTTTACAGTGTCGTAGTCATTGGCACTGTTAGTCTCTAATATAAAACATTATAAATAATAAATACTATTCCAATTTAATTCTAATGGATCCGTTTTAGTTATTTAGGATAATAATTATAAGGGAATAACTTGATAAAAGTATGAAGGAAAAAAAAATATATATTTGTACTGTTCATAAACAGAAATATCTATACATTTGGGAAATATCAAAAGAACATCAGAGATGTTTTTATATATATATAGTAGATGACTCGGTAAACTTCGTATCGCTTACATATATTTGTGTAAAATGTGGTCATAACTTAAAATAAAATTTCTATTTTACATTATAAATGCCACACAGTTATGCACTCGATCAATTTAAAGCCTCCTCATGTGCTGTTTTTATTTCTGAAACAGAACTGTTTTGTATTCCAACAAAACAGACCAAAGAGATCGCACCTCATACTACAGCTATGATGCAGACAAATTTTTGAACGCACCTATAAATATTTGAAAAACGAATGGCATTTTTTTATTTCTTAAATGACAAAAGACATCAAATTTTTTATAGGTAGGACATTTTGTATTTGAAATTTAAATTGTTTTTTTTTGTATTTTCCTTTACTACTTAAATATTTACGTTTTTCACCGTTAAACCTTTCCTGAACTTCCACAAATTTTGTAAGATCAAAATTAGTCAAATCGGCCCAGTCATTCTCATGTGTTAGCGAGACTAACGAACAGTAATTCATTTATGTATATATAGTTCTTTGACAGTTAATTTTATTTGTAACCAATTCACACATTCTATTATAAGTATATATATATCTTATTTATTTCTCACCTTCGCACATATAATTTCATCATCTTCAAAGAATTGGGAGTACTGAAGGTTAAGATATTTTGTCAATAGTTATAAATAAATCGTATATAAATAAAATTTCATCTTTGTTCGTCGAAATGACGCAAATGATTGACAAGTAGGGACGGCCTAGGCCTTTTCTATTGCGTTAATGTAAAGCTACTCTCATCCTGTCGTTGTTGCATTATTAAACGATGAATTGTGACAATAACCGTAATTAGTGTGGTGATACTTGTTAACCAATTGCTGGTTGCAATCCGCAATGGAAGGACACTGGATTATTGTTATTGTTCGTGAAAATAAAGGATGTCGCACGTAAATTGTAAACACTTTGGCATCATTTAAGTCGAGATAGTTTTCGGATTTACCGATTTCATCTTTATTATAATAGGGAATAATCGTTTCTTAAGGCATCTCATATTCAATTTTATCCACAGCTAATGAATGGAAAATAAGATATTCTAATTGTGAAATTATGAAATGCTACTATGACAATATTAATTATTAAAACTGCTTTGCTTTACAATTTTGTTTTCGACGTATTTGTATAAAGTAACTTGTTAATATAAAACTTGAATATTGTAACGTAAGGAATAACATTTTGAGTTGTTCTATTTTTTACTTCTTGTAAGTTTATTCTCTAAAAATGTGTTTAAAGTATTTTCTAAACAAATTTCTGAACAGTTTAGCATTCCGTTGATTCATCATGTAGATATGGGATCCATTGTATTACAGGACGAAAAGTCCGGGACAATGCTTGGGATTTACGACACAAGTGTTTCCAAGTAAAGGACCCCTATCGCACCGATGCGCATCAACGCTAACCTTCACTAGTTGCTCTCCTCTACCTGCCTTACCTTTATACAAAGACCGTTTCGTATACTCTCGCCAATAAGGAGCTATGGTGAATAAGATAAGCCCAGATATTTAAATAGGTTATGTAATGATGTTGTTGATGTACTCCTCGCTGCTACATTCACATCTTATAAATAGGTCGCTAAGCCATTTTTGATGAATTCATTGTTGTATTATTTTATCTTTAAGTTTAATATGTGATCTTTAGAGATATTTGTTTCCCACGGCACAGGGGGATTTACCAGTAATACACATGTGATGTCTCTTCAGTATAAAACTATGCCCGGTTTTGCTGTCGAAATATCGATCTCTACTAAGTTGTAATTAACCGTAAAGTTACAGACGTTACAATATGCAGGAAGTGTGAACTCAAGTGGCAGATGACGAAACCTAACATCAGCCATTTAAGATGAACTTTCATTTGTTTTAAGAAATAAAATATGTAAATACATCCTCAGTCTGTGAATAATTAGTCTTTCTAGTATAATTTTTAGCATAGAATGTAAGTAGGATGTATTGAAATAAACAAGTTAATATTTGATAATAATATAAATGAAAACTTTTTCAATTAGGTAGTTTTATTAATACATTGGTTTATTTTCATAATTTCGGCTGTCATAGTGAATAGTTGATTAAGGTGATAGGAAAGTCTGAATTTTTAATATTCTAATTTTAAAATTGGTGTGCTTCAAACTTCCATGGTCTCATAGCAATTATTATCGGCCTTTGTCATTTAGAAAAGTGCCGTAGTCCGGTGAATCTGTAGCGGCCAAAAGAGCCAACAGGGTATGTCAGTTCGAAGAAAAAAAAGAAAAGTGCCCTATATATACACATATATATTGACTATTTTGGCCCATATATATTAAAAGGCCGGCAACGCACTTGCGACTCCCCTGGTGTCGCTAGTGTCTATGGACGGCGGTGATCACTTACCATCAGGTGACCCACCTGTTCGTTTGCCCCCTATAATATAAAAAAAAAAAAAAAAAAAATATATTTTTATATATTTACAAGATCTGGGAATTTCTGGGAACACGTTATAGGCGTGAAATAATAAAAAATCGCTGTTGTCCAACAGTTTTAATTTCATTCATAAATATGTATATAATAGATAACATGTTTTTTTTCTACGTTGCCATATAACTGTGTTGTAAGAAACAGTGGATTTTCTCGCAATGGAACCAGTTTACAGAGTACGGTTATCTAAAAAATATTTAACACTATGAAATCATTTTATGGTGTGAGTAAAAAGCCGAGTTCCATGTCTTTATAAGTATGTGATATATGAACATAGCTTTTTTTTCAAATTGACTGAGTAAAGTTAATTATATGTACATTTTCGAACATAGAATAACGAATTGTTGCTTGATTTGAATAAATAGGTTAGTTTTCTCAATATATTTTTATTTTCCTAAGAAGTGTTCCGTTATTTATCATGGTCTGTAAAAATTTAAATAACACTTCGCGATAGCTGAATGACGTAAACCCCGTAAAATATTCCTCTGCTCTCGTATCCTAGAGAAAATACGTTACAATGGTAGGATATAAAACGGGCCTATTTTAAAAAACACAAAACATTTTGATAGGTTTCATCTAACTGAAATAACTACTAACATTATAACTATTACGAAAACATTTCATTGATTTAAAAAAAAAAATGCAAAATGTTAAAGCGTACGTTTAAATCATTTTTAGAAATAAGCATAAAACGATGTCTCCGTCATTTGATGATCACTTTTATTATAATTTTATTTAAAGATTCCAACAGGTGTAAAGCTACGCATACTAGGTACATGGCAGAGATCATTATACCTGTTGCATATTACTCATATCATATAATTCATGTGTATGTAAATACCAGCTCAAGTACTGTAAATATTGTAGTGTCAACATTCTGTTATTGGAAGTTTAGTGATCATTATTCATTGTTTTGTGTAAAGTATATATTTTGTACATTTTAATACAGTCTTCACGTTTGCTATTAAACATATTATTCGTTATTGATCATTAGCTTATGCTCTCGGTTTCTCTCGCGTTAATCTCTCCGCTTGATTTTTAAGATCCATGTCTCAATATAGCGGATTATGTTTTTAATTTTTCATACATTGTAAATTTCATGATTTAGCAAAAACTAAAGTTCGTGCAAATGAAAAAATAATTTAGAAATACATTTTATGTATACATTATAATTTTACAATACATTATTTGTTATTTTCCAAAGTTTTGTAATAAATCAAGGATTTTTTTTAAAGTTTATACTACCAACAGTCATGAGCTCTACATTCGTTTGTATAGAAATTACAGGAGAGTCTAGGGCGTAATATGGATTTGATATATCCCTCGGGGAACAATACATTTTTTCTGGTTAATGTATCTTTTTTTTATACCCCAGACAACGTGTATGCAAAATTTCATTATGAGCGGTTGAGAAGTTAAGACATGAACTAAATACACTTCGTAAGGATTCGGAATATGCTTCAATCCGAATCTCTATTATTAAAAATGATATCTAAGAATCTGGAACAGGGTCGATTTTTAGGTTTCGTAAAATGGTTACAGTTGAGAAATTTAATATAATACATGTTAAAAATTGTCATATCTTTATAATGACGAGATACGGGTATATCAATAATGATGTACAGTCACAATCACAAACGTTTAAATGTAGAAATATCTAATAACAGTTTAGTTATCTTTTATAAATGTATGAATTTTCAAAACTGAACAATGGTACGTACACTCAACAACAACCGTTTTTCTGGAAGCATCGTGGTAAAACATTTCACAATAAAATTGTTACATTTGTGTATCAAATAATGGATCTTTTTTTATTAAATAGCAATTAATTGAGTGTTGTTACACAATCGTTCAAGGGTCATTAAGTACGGTTTTACGTAATCGTCTTTACATTCGCAGTTATTGAAATTGCTACGCAATTCGATACTTTGAGTTTCGCAATTTTACGTTTTGAAGTTAGCGACAAGTCTGAGCGCTTGTTCGTTAAAACTTTACCAGTGTTTTGTTAGTCAATACATAACGAAATATCTACGTCCTCTTTGAATATTTAACAGTTTAAGTATTGTTCTAAGTACACATATACTTATCCCTTAAACTCAGATATTGGTAAGGATTATTCGTGTAGAATTATGGTTTTTTTTTTAAGTACTTCAAGGTTTGCATTGGCTTAAGGCTCGTAAGGGTCTGGAGTGATGAATAACTCAGGAAACAAATATCTAAATAACACGACTGTGTTATAATATTTTAATGCTATCCGTACATATATAGTGTACCTATATTTTACTATAATATATAGTAAGTACTGTAAGTGTGTTATAAAAGTTTGTATATTTACTGAGTTAATCTCTGGAACTATCAGTCAAATTTTATGTAAGTAGTAGTGGCTTGTAAATAGCATATAACAAGGAATCATCATCGTCAGCCTATAAGAGACCCACTGTAGGGACATGGGCCTCTTCCCGCGGGAAAGTATGGGCATAATCACCACGCTAGCCCATGAAGTATTGGTGATTTCAAACTCTGAGATATCCACAGTTCTATATTTTCTTCCCAATGCGGTGGTACTCTAAGAAGATTTTTCGGGTTCAGGTTTCCTCACGTGTTTTCTTTCACCATCAGCCGATCGTGTTACCAATTAAAATTAGTAAATGTACGCGAATTCCGCTAAATTCATTGATACATGCCGAGGTTAGAATCTGCGGATATCAGATCGATAATCCACCGGTCAAACCACTAGACCACCACTATCACGATGACGAAAAAGTAATATTGATTGACATACGACTCCATTACCGAACCACTGAAGTGTTTGTATGAGATTTAGAATGTAGAGCGTCATTATAATCTCCTCTACCATACATAAGATATGGCGTTTTTAAAATGTTTACTTTTATTATAAAAGCGATAAAAAACTGCGAACTGAAAAGCTTGAAAGATAAGAGTGGGAAAACCACCACAAATCAGACTTCTTATTTATTTTTTGAAATTAGGTAATCAATAAAGGAATTAAAATAAGAGCTAGTATAATGTAAAACATACGGAAGGTTGGTTGACGGTAATTAAATCATTTTTCATAATTTATTGCGTTAATGTTGGCTTCTAAAGTAATATAAGTACAAATAAACCGAAAAAATATATTCAAGATGGATAACTGGAGATGTAGATGACAGAGTGAGTTAAACGACACGTGGTTTTTCCATCATGGGACTGGTAAACGTGCCGGGTATGCTTTAAGGTAGGGGGTGTGTCATACCTACTTGTACGTGATTGTAAGCTTGTAACACTTAGTATATAGTGTATATGAATCACGGCAACATTAGAACCGATAAGCGCCGCCATTGTGTTCAGTTCTTAATCATTTCTATAGCACTTTAAACAATACAACGTATTATTACAAAGGTTAACACCACTTGAAATTACGTTAAAAATAAGAGTGTGTTATATTTGAAAACATGTCCCACCAAAGTTTAATAATAAAGATTTCTTTCAACCTTGGTATTTGTAATCGTGAATGATAATGATAATGAGTAGGTAAATAAAGTATGGGTAAACAACCTCAGTCGGGGTTGTTAACCTATTGACTTTGAGTAATTATCGTAATCACTAATTCCTCTGAAAGAGTTCCAAATTTGATGTTAATAACTCGTCTCACGTAGCGTGTATTAAAATTTAATTTAGTTTATTATCACTGAAAAATTTAACCCTTAAGTTCGAGGAATGACGTCATTTCTAAACTCGTGTGCTTGCTTACTACTGGCTTTCGAATAAAGAAAAGAAAGTTAATAAATGTCAATATATTTAAAATCTCGGTCAAAAAGTACTATTTGTCAATTTAACATTTCGCTTTTGTGTATATATGTAGTTACTATACTTTGTAATGCTTAATATCTATGTATTATTAATATTATGTAGTCTATATTGTTGTATTATATATTTATATATGTATGTTACAGTGTATGTGCTGCTAATTATATGGTATTTACTAGTTTTGTTTATTTGTACACTCCAAATACCCTCTATTCCACTCCATGGAAAATATCCATGCAGAGGTTGCCTGGAAGAGATTGCTATTAGCAATAAGGCCGCCTTTTGTAATAGTCACATAATTGTAATGTTTTATAGTGTTTATTGGTAACGGTGTACAATAAAGATGAAATAAATATATATGGATGAATATATTTTCATAATAATGCCACCTAAGTTACAATGTTGCAGTATGACGTCGTATTGATGTATGTTGATATACATATCCGTCTGTTACTAAATTTCCGCCCGCAGATTCTCTCGTGTAAAGTACAACATAGATATATTGGTTTTATTCGGAATGGAATTTACACATCGTTATTGTATGTCATTGTTGTATATAAGCCAACAAATTGTACAAAGGCTGCCGTCAGAAAATTAGAATTCAATATAGGTATACATTTTTATTTTCAATTTATAAAGTGTCACTGTCGGCATAGGTATTCCGGCTACACATTTTCGTCCTAAGGGTGATAGCTAGCCAGATGGTTATTAGAAACTCGCTACAATCATGCTCCGGTATAATCACGATGTTTTCCTTCACCGGAAGCTCTTGCACACTGCAGAATGCAAATCTACGATAATTGACGCGTTCTCTGAACACGTTATTACTGATACCATCGCTTCAAAACTTCTTTATTCTCTATATATATTCTATATCATATTGTTGGTTGAACTGTTTGGTGCTACATTCATCTGACTTGATATTAATTGAATCTAGAACAGGCCACAGAGAATAAATTTTGCCCTGAAAAAATGTATTATCCATAGGAACTTTACCACTCTTGTTCACTCCTTAGGGGATGCATTCTGAAAACCGCTGGAATAGTTATTACATTAATTGTGTAGAAAAGTATTACTATCAATTTTCCAGTCAATCTAACTAGAAAAATAATACTGGCCATACAAATTTTATGTAGAGGTCGAATTTTGAAAAACGTTACGTGTATAAAAGAACATTAATGCATTTACTTCTTGTAGTCTGGTGAAACTGTAGAGGCCTTGCCGGGTCAACAGTGTAGTCAGTTGGAAAAAAAAAACATTATTATTTCTGATTGATATAGGTAAGCTCCTATACAGGGCCTGTGTAATGAATAAAAGAAATTGTAGATATACAAAAATGTAGGAAATTGTAATATAACTGTTAAGTTTTTAAATACTAAGTGATGTACTTAAAGTACACGCTCTCGATCTCTGACTCTTCTGTCGATGACTAATAGTTTTTTTTTATCGTAGGAAACGTACGCGGCAATAAACTGTCAAGGATGAAATATTTATTTGTTCCATTTGATGGATAAACGAATACAAAATTATACAAGAAGAAACTATTTCGTATGTTCATATATTACAATCGATTGTTGGTAACATAGAAATCATTGAATTGTTGCGATGTAAACTTCGAGAAGTTTACGACATCAAAATGTTTTTGGCGTATGAAACATTTATGCTATAAACGGCAGAATGGAAGCTTTGAATAATTAAATCAACGATATTGATTGTTGTATCACGTAATTATCTTTAGTCTTAAATTGCGTTTCATATGCACAAAGATCGTTTGTTCTTTTGTTTTCGATTTCTGATTCACGCCTTAACATATTTACTATGTCAAAACAGAACGTTTTTACGTTTATATTATTGACCTCTACAGTTATTAACAAAGATAATGCAAATCGGCATTCATGTAACATTATCAGTCTCCTACTTTATAACTATTGTATGTGGATTTTCTTATAATAAGTATGTATACAAATGAATTTTCAACGAAAATAGCGATATATCAAAAAGCACGATGAAAATAAAACTTGAAGGATTAAAAGTAACAGAGACGAAAATTTAAAAGTCGTTGATGTGAGAATATCACGAGTGAATGTGTATGTTAACTACTATACCCCATACAAACCTAGATAACACATACAAACAATAGTTAATATTGTGTATGGGAATGATTATTGATTTAAATAAACTGCGGTCTTACAGCAACCTGTATAGCAAGAGAGGTGAAATATCAGTCTGTTAATTTTATATTATAATTATTTTCTTCTGACATAAAAATACTCCATACAAATGGCCGTCCGTGTGTATGTGAGTAAGACAAAAAGTATGTGTTTGAAATACAAGCTGGGCTTAGTTCAGACGCTAGGATACATTAATGTTTAATAATATATTGCATGTTGTAGGTTAAAACCTCATTTCTGTCATAAATCGATTTTAACTTTGATCCAAAACAGTTGTAAGACAATCTGTGTGTTGAAGATTGAATTTCCATATAACAGACTTAACAAAAAACTTACCATTTTCGCTCTAACCTTCATAAAATGCAAAGTACGCGTAACTAATTTACTTCCTTACACTTTATGAGGAACCTTAGAAACAGTTATAATCTATCCTGATTTCCTGCTTGCGTTTTACACAATAATTCTCATCGTCTCCAGAACAAATTGGTTCTCGTATTCCTTTGCCAAACGTACACACATAAACACTAACATTCACCCAACACTCCTACTACTTAATATTAATTTCCCTAAATTGCACATAGCATTCTAAACGTTTATTCCTATGTATGCACACAATTTTTGATGATCATGACTGTGGCAACTTGTGTTGCGTTGCCGATTTCTTGGTGGTCGCCATTATTTTTGTGTTGTTCTGTACTTACACCATCAAACATAGTGCCGTTACGTATAAATAATTGATTCTTGAAAAAAAAAAACAATTAATTTTTTTTTTTTTTATTTGGTCCACGAAACTGAATTTAATTTTTACAATGAGAGATACTATTTATTCTATAATTATACTTAAAATTAAATTCTTCTTGACGTAGACACTGCCCGCTTTGTTGTACATGCAATCAATTTAAAAAGAGAGAAAAAAAAGAATAAGATACATAAACAAACATGGCGTGTCTGTTGGAAAAATATACAATAAAAAATAGGCTTTATTCTTAATCGCGATTTCATACTAAATAACATTGTTGTAACTTTTGCATATGGCATACGCATACATATCAGTTCTCAGATGGTTTCAGACCAGAAATACTCAATGAAATATTCATTTTTTTTATTTTGAAGATAAGTTTAAACAAGTTTCCCTAATTTTAAATTATTTTCCGAAATATACGGATATTGTGGTAACCAAGCAGGGAGTAAAAGCTGTTGACCGCAAAGGCCTTGGTAGCTTCACAGGGCTAGGTGGCTCGTGCGGACGGTACTCAACCGAAATGGTAATTAGTGCAAAGATGCCGTACCTCCGTTTGGGCTATCGCTTTATTTCGAATTCCGCGTATTGCATCTAACTAACTCTACTCGAACTAACTAACAATTTTTGTATGAAACATGTGGTATATTTATGTACTTGTATTTGATATATCTGACAATTGTCGTGAAGTCAAACTAGTTAAGTCATGAAAAATGTCCCACAGAACGTATGTACTTACGGTATAGATGAGCAGCTACAGCTGTGAAGTGCAGTTTTGTGTGTGTTGTTGTTAGCTAATGAATAAAGCGTCACTTTATTGGGTAAGCAGCGGACTCCAGTACGATGCGTTGGTAACCTTCGTCGTCGCAATGAGAGGAAATTGTACGCGATCGTCTTTTATTTCAGGTCGTTTGGGTCAGGGGTATAATCTATGATGGATACTACTAACGAGTTGAATTGGTTGAATATTTTATCGCAGTAATAAGTCACGAGGGACTTGCCAAAAAACTCGATAGAAAGAACTGTCTTTTCTCTATATGTTTTCGTTTCGAAGTACGAACGAACAGTTCAGCACCAATCTCCTTACGAATGAAAATCGCAAGTAGCATCGTCGATAATATTTATATCACCATTCATGTAGTGACTGTCTATTAATAATAATAATAATAATGTTTCATATGTCTTGTCATGTAATAAACGGGTGCCATTATCGCCAATTATGAGGCTATAAGGTATTAAAAGAACAAAAGCCACCATTGTATACTAGAGACCAAGAGTGAGAGTACTATTTTACAGTAATGAATATAGTACGTCTAATATAATATAATAATAGTCATTAAGATTGAAAATAATTAACTACAAGCTTAATTAAAGTATAATTGATTTCCTCAAAGTAAATGGTAGTTAATGCTCTGTTATACAAAAAAAAAATCCTAACAAGAGATTCATTCTGGAGCTCAAGTATAGCAATGTAATTATCGTTCCGTATAGTGTATAATAATAATAATAATATTTAGACATTTGTTACGCGATCGCAACACACCATAAGTACTGACTAAGAGTGACATCCCACGGTACACCAGGTGTACGAGACATTGCCAGTCGGCAATTTCAGTGAAAACATTCGGCACCCCGACTCCTCAGTTTCCACTGTGTTTTAATCAAGTCAACAATTTCATTGGAAACGTTAGGCAACCTGGTTCCTCCGTTCCCACATTGCTTTGGTATAAATTATTAAACCAAATTGTAATTAGTTAGTGTTAACTTAACATCGGTAGCACTCATACCTTGTTAGTTTTAGTTTTATTTTGTAGTTTAAAATGAATTAAGTTAGAGTAATTTGTTTTTTTTTTGGATGCTCCGGCGCTGACCTTCGTAATTAATCGTATCATATCTTATTATTATTATTGCATTATATATCACAATTTCTTATGATAAGTACTAAAACAGTGTCTTAAAAATACATTGAGAATATTATTTTTAGTCGTGAAGATATACACTTCTATTATTCGTTTCTATATAATAGCGTAGAATAGTGAACCCGGGCTTCAAATATAGTTTTAAACTTGAAATTCTAAATTTTATCAACGACCACATACTTTACGTTTTAAATACATTAAGTTACCTGTTTAATTTCTACATATAATTAAAAACGAATTTAATTGACGCTAATTAGATAAAAATAATTGGTTCATACTTTATATTTAAAAAAACTTAACATTAATTATACATTATTCTATTTGGCCTTTACAACCGACATTAGATCTAGTGTCAAGAGGTATTTTATCAAAACCAACTTAGACATTTTACTAATTTTCCATCCTTAAGATTTATAATAAATGGTAGTTTTGACGTTCATAAGCGCCTTCTTAGGGCCTAAATTGAATAAACTATTTTTGATTTGATTTGATTTGAAATAAAACTGACTTCATAAAAATCTACACTAGAAAAATACACCGGAATGACTTTAACCATAGTTACGAACCTATCTTGTATAGGATTGCAATAAACCTAATATCTCAATCACTACATATTTTTATTCGAATTCTATTTTGAAATCCAAGGTCTAATACTAATTAAATTAAAATTGAAGAGAAAATACTCCTTTTGCAATAAAAGTAGTAAAAATTTTTTTTTCTAACTGACCTATGCTGTTATCCCGACAGAGTCTTTACAGCTTCTCCGAACTAATAAGACGAACGCTAAGGCACTCAGCCGATGAGCAATTTCCATACAGGCCTATGGGCAGCCTCAGCTTGGGCTGTTGCTTTGTATTGCGACCAACGCGCAACAATCTAAACTAATCAAGTGGTCGGCGGGTACGCGGACGTGGGCTCGATCACGCATTGTTAAGAGAGTCAGTTAGGTTTTGTGTTACGAATTGTAGAAAAGAATAGGCATTAGTAACACGTGGGTTAATCTGTTTATACTTAGTCGCGAAATTATTTAAGCGAGGCGCGGGCTAGACGTTGCAGGGTGAACGGAACGTCCGGGAAACTCGAGATCGTGTTTAGGAGCCAGAGATCTTTGCTACCGTTAAGCATAGTGTTAAACGCGATGCTCTCCTGTACGGCGAGTACGAGAAGCAATTGGGTGATCCAGTCTATACCAGTAGGCGACGGGGAGGTATTGGCGAAAGTCGCTTGAGCGAGCTCCTCCTTCAAAGGCTGGGGCCTTGGGCTTGGGAGCTCTGGAAGCTAGAGGAGCCCATGCGGGCTAAGACAGCGCGATAGGCGCGGGAAGTGTCCGGTAGACTAGGAAAAGCATTTTGGCTTAAGAGAAGTGTAAGTGATTGAGTGCGAGAGGCAACGACATGTGTCCTGGACGGGATCGCCAAAAATGAATCTCCCGAATCAGTTTACTCGTATAATTGACGATGCTTTGACGTAACGACCATTTAAAAAAATACAACCGATTTGAGAACATCCTTCTTTTTGATGTGAAAATAACGCAAAGTTATGCATGTGTTTGATTACTAAATCCATACCTATATATTCATAGTGATATTAGTATGACAACATTTGAGATTCCTAACTGGGATCATATTGCATCACGTAAGTGACCCGTGATACTATTTGCTGACTTTACAATGTAGTCTACGTATATACTCTTTGGTGTCACAAAGTTTCGCAATATGCAGACAAGACGCACGGCTAAGCAAATGTTTCGCATTGATGCCTTGACAACTAAATTAAAATTGCCTACGTAATACTTATACCACAGCTATGGTTTATAAAGCTCTGATAACTATTTGTATAGTATTTTTTCGATAGCCTTTTGTAACAAACGTATTAATTGTTATTTGCATTTTATTTTATACTTTATAGGTGTATCATTTCACCACAATCGCATCTGGTGTTAAATTATGATGTGGTCTACGATGGTAGTCACGCTAAACCTAGAGGGAGACTGGCTCTCAAGTGCAGATGCTGAAACACACCAACAGGTGCTTGGTGAAAATATTTTCACATTGAGGGTGGTAGCTAACCAGACGGATTTAGAAAAAGCCCGACTACCATGCTATGGTTTCATCACGATGTTTTCCTTCACAGAATGCTCCGACTCAGTTGCTAGGATTCGAACCGACGTCCTTCGACGGTGTTTCCGAATAGACTACCAACTGAGCTATCAGCGCTTCAAAATAAGCGATATGTAAAAAGTTTTATAAATAAGGTTTCCAGTAATGACGAATTCGAACGTAATATGCTTATTAGGCATAAGTACTCTTATGAATCATATAGAACAAAACCAGGAATATCTCATTTTTTTTGTTACCGATTGTCATAATTTAAATTACTCCTATTTTAAAGAATATCAGTCATTTAATTAGGAATTCTTTTCCACAGTATGTGACAATAACGTATAGGTACCTGTATTTGTAACTTGCTTAAATAAAGAATTATTGAACGCACTGTATATAAAAATAACCTTTACAACTTTTTTCAGTGAAATTGAATATTACATTTTTATACGCAACTAAAATTTCTGCTTCTTTAATTAGTTATCAAATATGTATAAACTAAAGTTATTTACCCATGGCCCATCCCTAGGTGTGAGCTCCGTTAGTGGTCAATTTATCTTTCCGAAAAGAAACAGACAAAAACAAAATTCAAAGTGAAAACGATTGTACTTGTTTAAAATAATAACCTTTTCATTGATATGCAATAACATGAGATAATATTCATTTTAATTATTTACAATATTGTCTATTATAAAGGTTTTTATTTGCAGATTGTTCCCAAAACACAACTAAGTCTAGATCTATTCGTTAATAAAGACATTTTTAATTAAAATAATGTAATTTAAACCTCTCAGACTTTACAACTTCACCGAATGACTCAGTAAAGTGTGCCACGGATTTATATGGCACAAATATTTAATTTAATTGGAAATTTTAGTATAAGGAGGAAAATTTGAAATGGAATTTTTGTTATCTGTAAATTATTCCCTCTAAATTAGTGGTATAAGCAGGTATTGTCTTAATACCCATATGCATATAACACATAATCGTTTGCTACCAAATTATTGTTGATGATGAAGATTTTCGATCCTATAGTTTGCTTTAATATAACAAAACATGAAGACATTGTATACGAGCAAAAATTTTTCTCGTGTAGCGTTCGTGTTTTTGTTTGTCATTGTTGTGTTATATACACGTCACAAGATTTCGCTGATTGTAACACAATCACGGCTCTCTAATGATCGCTGCAATGTTTTATTGCTTCGATGTTTCCCATCATTATAATTATAGAAAACTACGACATAGTTATATTGTCAACAGCGATTAATTGCGAAAGTGTTGCATGTCAGGTCAACAACTGTCATAGTTTTGAGTTCGCAGGATTTTAAATACTTTTTAAATCCCTTCTAGACTTTGCTTGGTTTGAGTTTTTTTGATTACTTGTATTATTAAATTATTGAGTTCGCTTACATTTATTTATTTGAAGAGTGTAAATCGTTGCACAAATCACGGTTCTTCTTTTGCAAGTTTAATGGATAAAAGAAAACCCGAGATAACATTAAACAATCGATATTCATATTTCGGGGGGTTATTTAAAACTTTCTTCATATTCAAATTGTGAAGCGGTCAAGGTTTATTCTTATGGTCAACATGTATTGGTTTAAATGTGGGAATTATAAAACAACATCACAGTTACAAAATGAAAAAAGCATAACAATGAAATAAATCAATATCAATAATTAATAAAATGCTTTAAAAACAACCAATTGAAAACCATAGATGTGTTGCAAGTCTCTTGCTTTCAATAAAACACATTTCGATGCACGTGAACGATATTGTTGGACGAATAAAAATATTTCTGGAATTGGCAAAATCTCCTTGTTTATAAATTTAAAAGACAAACATTGTGTTTGAAATATAAGAAAAGATTGCGTCATCCAGTTCAAGATAGTACTTCAAGATAGTACTGTACTAAGTAAATTTAATAACATGGAAAAAACTGTTTATATGATACGACTGTTTGGTGTTCGTATAAAATAATGATATTATAATAGCACTATAGAACAGCTGTATTATTTTTCATTTCGAATGCAATTTATTAATCTTTGAGTGTAATTCTTAAACTAATTTTTACGTAAATATTTTGCGTTAGAAATACATACATTCAAGCAGAATTTGTATTTCCTCGAAAAAGTGTTGTGTGCATAAGTATTCGACCAAACTTTTATTTCAAACTTCCCATACGCTGTCGACCTGACGTAGCTCATAGATACAAAAGTGGCCAAACTTTAGCTTGTTGTCTTGGATGCAACGATCGCGAATCCCTCTACTAACCAAGCTGGCTAAATTAATCATACATAAAAAACTGTCTAAAACGCTTTGGAGCTTACAAGACAGTCCAAATGAGAAGTAATAATTACACTAATAAATAACTAAGTACCTCGTGGTTAACTAACATAGTCATATAAGTGAAAATTTTGCTTCGGTTACTCTGTATTTTTTGAAGTTATACTTCTCACGGTGCGTTAGGGAAAAATGATGAGAGTAAATTTTTACGATGCGCGTGCACACCGTCACGGAAAATCAACACCCTGAAGTTAGCTGTTGTCAACATTTTATTACAAAACAGTATATATGTATTAAATACGTTTTTTCTATTGTTAGTGTCATTTTTTCTACAAACGTAGAATAAGGGGAAAGATAAAATTTTTGAAAAGATTTTATCTTGTTACGCTAAGGAAGAAGAACTTCTAACGCTTGTACATAAGTACACACACATTTCTTTTGTTATATTCTGTTCATACATAATTTAATTATATACAGCACTGTATATTCTTTCATTATGTAAATATTATTACTTCTAATTTGATAATAAAGTATTCGATATTTTCTTATAAGAACCGTTAACGATCACCGATCTCTAATCATGTTGAATTGTGTGTAACGAGGAGTCAAATGCGGGTAAACGATTAAAAAGTCCTTCCAACAAAACAAAGGCTCTTTATGTAAGCAGTACACTCCTCCGCTCAGTTCGTCATTATTTAAATCTCATGTTTCTTTGTATGCTGAGGATTTACTGATTTAAATGGCATTCAGTTAACTATCAACAGTTAGCTTATTGTGTTGCCGATTGTATAGACTAAAGTGTGAGTACAGTAATGTTCGTAAGTTATGTTAATTCCTTTTATTTTATTGCATAATTAATTGAGATAAATCTATATGTATTTTATAGCATTATTATAGTAAGTTGTAGTTTTATATTTATATTACAATTAACTAATAATATATTTCAATAATAACTTGTAATATATAGATCGAGTCGAAGTTAGTGTAAGTAAAAAAAATGCATTCAAAGGGAGCTTGATTCTGGCATGTCAAATGCTATTGTTGTATATAATTATGACAATTAACTTAGATAATATCCACGTAGTAATATAATCCATTATTTGTCTGAGCGTATACATGTAGTGTTGCGAATAAAAACGTTAAAGTTATGAATGAAAACATGAAAGGTCGAAATATGTTCGAAAAATCCCTTGGTAAATTTGATTGATTGATGAACAAAACAAAATAATTATCTCCAATAGAGAATAAAGTGTGTCGCTTATCGTTCAAGGCAACTTTTGGTTTGCATTTCATTGTAACAGTTAAAGTATCGGATTAAAGTAACGAGAGATCAATGACTGTCTGTATTTTCGCTAACATAAATTTGCAATTAATCCCTTAGAAAATCGATATCATATATATTTGACAAAGAAATAATCATATACTACTACGAACAGAGACTACTCTATGCATTAATAACAGAAGTTTTGTTAAATCACATCAAACCGCACAGAATAAGAGAAAATATTAATCTTTTTAATGTTATTTCCAACTTAGAAGAGGTCAATTTTAATTCAAACATCTGCTTTGATAGATTAATGCCCGGTTTCTGAAGCCGTCAGTTAAACTATCAATAGCTATTGATTCAATAACGTTATCCATAAGACAAGCGGCGTTTAACTGTCAATGTTTCTGAATACAGAATGAGACGTAGACTGACATTTCTCGTGTCATTGTGTATTCAGAAACCCAATTTGACAAGTTATCGAACCGATAGCGCTATTAAACAGATAAACTACAGTTAAAAATGCTTCAGAAACCGGGCATAAAAAAGTCAACGATACAATTGTTGTTAATTATTATGTGAAATCAGAAGATACGCAAACGTACAGAATACGCAAAAGATCATTCTTTTTAATGCCATTTCCGTCTTGTAAGATGTTAATTATAATTAAATCATCTGCTTATATAGGTTAAAAAAATTCACAATTCTACTGTTAGTTAATTAACAACTCTGTTAAATAATAGCATTTCTACCGGCAGTACTAGGAAATAGCCCATCGTCCAATATAGCTCTTTTAGAGCACGCCATGATATCTAACTCTCGGACAAACCTATCCGATGACTTTCAACCAAAAGTATTGTTGAGTTGTAACTATATTTAAATATAATGAATAAAAGTTTCTTGCCTTTTTGTTTGTTTTATAATTTCAATTTAACATTTTTGAACGTTAAATTGTGATAAACTAGTTGGTGACCGCGGGTCCTAAATATTCTCTATGATCAAATATCTACGCTTTATAATTATCACAAAAATCGTTTGAAAGGTAGAGAAAATGAGGTGTTGCAGCGGCTCTTATTGGCGAAGTATGATAAAATTGGTAAAATATCAACCTTCTTCTTGAAAATAACACTTATATGTTACCAACTTTTATGGTGTCGGTGAAACGATTTTGGAGGTTATTAGTTACTAGCGGCCCGTCCGGCTTCGCACGGGTATGAAATATATAGCCTATGTCATTCACTGAAAAAATTATTAAAATCAATCCAGTAGTTTTGATTTATTCATTACTGCCCGTGGCCTGCACTTTTCCACTATTTAATGGATGTTATTATACATACAAACCTTCCTCTTCAATCACTCTATCTATTAAAAAAACCGCATCAAAATCCGTTACGTAGTTTTAAAGATTTAAGCATACATAGGGATATAGGGACAGAGAAAGTGACTTTGTTTTATACTATGTAGTGATGTATATACATTTAATTCATTATATTAATTTTACTATTTATTATACCAATTATTATATATACTCATAACGTTCACAATTAATCGTAGTAATATTCGAATTAAACTCCGTTTTACGTTTCTGTTGGTGACTGTACGAATCGTCACACGCGTAGCCTCGAAAATATTATTTTTAGCCACAGGAAGGTTCTCGGGTCGTTTTCCTCGTGCACGCTGCTTACATCAAATATTGTCTACGTACTTACATTGAGGGTATTTTCAACGATATGTTTATATGTTAGTTATGACTTCCGGATAGGTGCATCGTACTTTACTGTAAAAGATAATTTCCTTTGTTCCAAGACTGTATCATTATCCATTTCGTGGTTTATTCAGTCAGTATTGTCAATATATGTTTTTTCTTATGTTAATATTTATTTGTCAGTGAATGTACGTTTTTCATAGTTGACTATGTTGAAAGACTGTAAACAATTTAGTATTGATCTATGCTACTTGTTTGTAATATGTTGAGCTATATACCTATTGAATAAAATGAAATGTTCACAGGTCCATGAAGAAGACGTCGTGGGCTTTGACATCTCCAGCAATGGGAAATTCATGATGTCTTGCTCTTGCAAAACAGACATGGTCATATGGGACCTGAAAGGGCAGCAACTAGAAAGACTGGATACATATTTAATGAGTACCCATTCTGCGAAAATATCTCCGTGCGGTCGATTCGTCGTTGCGACAGGGTTTTCGCCGGATATAAAAGTAATGGAAGTCTGTTTCACGAAGTCGGGGGAGTATAAACAAGTGACGAAGGCGTACGAGCTCACCGGCCATTCTTCTGGTATATACGACGTTGCCTTCGACGTCGATACCTCCCATATTGCAACAATATCGAAGGACGGCACGTGGAAGCTATATCACACAAAGAGTGAGTAGTTAAATGTCGCTGCGCAAATTTATTTCTTATCTACTGCAGTATACGTAGTGAGCTCTGAGACGTGACCTAGCAGCAGTTAAAAGAATATTATATTGAGTAAGATGACGTAAATGCCGTTTGACGGTTGTTTTTCTGTTATTGTTTGGTTGTTAAGACGTTTCGATTCTGTGATATAATACTTGTACAGTAGCAGACCTCCTCAAGTTGCGTAAATAATCTACTATAAATACACTATATAAAAATATAGTAGTATATATATATATACCAAAAAAAAAATAATTGCTGTTCGTTTGTTTTGCTAAAACTAGAGAATGGCTTAACCGATTTGCTAATTTTGATCTTGAAATATTTGTGGAAGTTCAAGGAAGTGGTTCAGTTGGACCCCCAGGGGTCCACGAGAGGCTCGGTGGGGGGTACGTTGGCGTGACAAAGAAATGGGGGAGCACAATTAGTAAACGGGGGTCTATCAAAATTGGTACATTTTCGATAGTGTGAATAACTAACAATGTTGGCTTGAATGCATATGGTAGTATTGCAGGGGGTCCACCGGAACCAGTAAAATTTTGAAAGGGGTCCACGAGAAAAAATGTTTGGGAATCTCTGGTTTAACGGTGAGAAACATAAACAATAAATAAAGGAAAATACAAAAAATTAACAATTTAATTTTCAAATACAAAATGTTCCTAGCTATGAAACATTTCATATCTTTTGTCATTTTAGAAATAAAAGAATATCATTCTTTTGTAAAATATCTAGAGATACGTTCAGAAATTTGTCTGTTTCATAACTATAGTATGAGGTCCAACCTCTTCAGTCTGTTTTGTTTTAATGAAAAACAGTTCTTTTTCAGAAATAAAAATAGTACAAGAGAAAGCTTTACATTCACTAAGCGCATAGTTGTGTTGCATTTATAATGTAAATAAAAATTTTGTATTAAGTTTTGACCACATCTTACGCAAATATAAGTAAGTGATACGAAGTTCACAGGTTCATCTAGTGGTCTATAAACATTTTTATGACAATATTTCAGTATCTCATCAATCGATAAATGAATTATGTAAGGCTACTCTACAACCTTTCGTGGACCGATTAAACTTCGGTGTAGCAAATTGCGTTTCGACTAGTTTAAAGAAAAAAATATTGCGAATCTATAACGCGTGGTAAAACCCACGGTCAATATAACCTGATTTATACGAAATATTTGTTAAGTTTGAGACGAGTACCTGTTGTTGTAACTTGTAATCTATATTATAAAGAAGTAGATACGAGTTTGCGAATATGTTTCTTGAGGATAATCTCTGCAACTACTGATCCGATTCTGGAAATTATTTCGTTAATATCAAAAGCTACGCTATAAAAGACAAAAATATTCGATTTGGTACCTGAGAATATTAAAACGCTGCTAAAATATCCCAGTTATTCAGATTAGCCGCCAAAATTCGATTCGATTTAGCTTTTTTGTTATGAAAACTATACAAGTATTGTTAATATTCGGTTATAATTATTTTCAGTGGATGTACACAGAATTATAAACATACCATCGATTGGTTTAGGTATTTTTATCCTTATTAAATTCTAATGCGAATGAAATCACGGGCGCTTGTTAATTTACACATATATTTGCAAGTTCATGATTGACAGTTTAATAAATGTGATAAAATCAAAAATCGAATTCATATGCAGCTGTGTATTGTTTATGACGTATCAGTACAAATTAGGAGTTTTATTTTTTGCTGTTACAATTTCTTTAACAGTAACGCGATAAACGATGACGGTTTATAATGGTAGCTTACTAAGAGACTGCATATATCGATGCGGTATCGAATTTATGAGGGGAATCGAACTTGAGATTTTCGTGAAAGTAAACAATGAGACGAGTGGTGGTAAAGAATTTTGTAAGCTTACAACTCTCGTTAAAATTATGTCGCCAAGCACATATCGGTGTGGTTTTGCAGCTGCACTTGAGAGACTGTCTTTTAAGACAACGTGTTCTAGTCAGTTACTGATGCATAAAGAAACAAGCCATTCTAATTTTTATTTTGAACATTGAATTTATTCGGTTTAAATTTATAGTACTTATTATCGTCTGTAAGACATTGACGGTCTTATTACGAAAGAGAAAATGAACACGCATTTAACACGAGTTTTACTAAACAGTGTCTAAAATTTTAAACACACGTTTAAAATACCTTATTACAAAAGAGTGTCTAAGCGGTCTCTAGCTAAATATCTGGTTTTTGTTTTTATGCAAGCAACTCAGAATAGCATTCATTCAATTCAATCTCATTATTCAAAACGTTCCAATTTACGAACGATATGTTTGTTCAGATCTTCATTAAGAATATTTATTTCTTTCAAGTGAAATTGGTTATAATTATTGTAAGATTTGGCGTAAATAAAAATATGTTATTATTAAAATAAGCAATATATAAGGTTATACGCCAAATTGCGTAAATTTGAACAACAGTATAATCTCAGAATAAATACATTGTGAAATGTCAATAAAGTCATATTGTAGTAGTTGACATTTACTTGTCTATCTTCAAACTTACCTAATTTATCTACATCTTCCATATTACACACGGAATCCATAATTTACTACGAAATGTCTTTTGCCGGCAAATAGAAATAAAATAAATCACAACAATAAAATGAGAACTGTGAATTTAGACAAGTGTTATACAATGTTTAAATTGAAATAGTACCTATTTCTAAACAAAGTTAAGACACTTTTTTGTGATCAAATTTTTTTAAACCAAGTGTTCGACGCGTATTTAACTTTTTTGTAGTAACACGGTCATAGTTTTGCACACAGCAGTGTGGTAGTATGTATTTAGGTGTTTTTTCATGGAAAAAGTTTGTATGCTATATATTTTATTACAACTCACCACTAGGTAGCGCTAAGTTGTACTTTATTATTGTTGTTTTTTTATATTGTAATTTAACGCGAAGTTGCGGTCTTTTGTTAGTTTCTATATAAACTTTGAAATCATACAACTTTTTTTTCGACTGTTGCTTGCTTTTTGTGTATCTAAACAATACATTTAAATTGAGTTAACCAAGTCTGTAAATAGGTTGTTTATCGGAAATAGATTTTACACAAATGCGCTTTACATTTAGTTGAGTTTCATGCAACATATTTATTAAACATATATATTATTAGCACGGATTGTGTACCACGTGTACGAATCGGTGTTCTGTTACGTTCAACTGCGCAGAATATATATACAACAACGTATATTATAACATACTATGTGGAACACAAGCGAAATTGTTACAATTTTAAATATACGCTTGTATAATAACAACGGCCGAAACGTGTTTGCGTAGTTGTTTTGTAAAATCGTGGTTTTAAACTACTTTATGTTTTATTTATTTGTCTTGAATGAAACTCGCATTGATAACAACTGACGTAATGAACTGAATTCATTTATGAGACAGCGGACATTGGGAAAATAGTGATCAAGCGCTGGCTGGCGACACGTCACCTCGGGGTTGGCCCGCGCACGTTCTCGTGTTTTGCAATATGTTTTACGTAATCCGATAATTATTTGTATTCCTTAAAGTCATTTATTTATTTTAATGTAATGTATGTAAATCCCTAATTGAGATAATATAAATAAATATAATTGCTGAATATCGTTTTTAAAGATGAAATGGCGATTATTATGAAGTACTAGCTTTTAATCGTGATTTCGCTCGGGAACAGTACATTTTTTCTAGATAAAAGATATCTTATGTCCTTTTCTGTATCCCCGGCAACGTGTAACCAAAATTTCACGATAATCGGTTGAGTACTTACGGCGTGAACTCGTCACAAAGAAATAATTCGGATTTTGATAACAAAATTTATAATTCAATAATAATAGAAAATATCAATGTAGAAATGTTTTATAGTGTTATGTAATGTGTTTGTCCTAGCTCTATATGAGTACGACAAGCAATTAATGTCAAAATAAACAAAATGGTATCAAAATAAATGGGATCGCTTAAGCCAGTTTTAAAGCATAATTTATAGATCTGTGCATATAGCTATAATAATATTGATTATATTTAGTCTATTCAAACATATTACCTAAACGAGGCGTAATGATATTTAATCTTGATATTAATTGGTAGACTTTTCTAGAAGATATTTGCTGTTGATTCTTTACTCTCTCTATTTAATCTTCTATATATCTTATATTGGACAGATTTCGATCCATTTTTTTTAGTTTTACTTCTTAGACACTTAGTCTTTATCTAAAAAAATATGGTTGCTTAATTTAATATACAATTATTAAAGTTTTAACTTTGAACTACGACATTCATGAGCGCTATGCGTTCTGCGATATAATTAATTTCTTACTGTGAAAAATTAGGAGCAAACGGTGTGGTGCTTATCTTTTTGTCTCTTTACATAAAATATTTTGTTAAGATAGTAAACGACGCAGACAAAGTCGCGGGTATCAGCTAGTATTTACAATAATCTGTAATTGTGTGTTTTCCGAGTTAGAGAACCTATATCAAAGATTTTCTAAATAAGAACATAATTAAATTCGATATTTTTTTGATATTTAATGCAATGATAGATACCACAGTTAATTATATAAAATATAGTAATTATAATTCAGTTTGTACCGCATCTCCTTCCTTCGTATCTACATAATTTTAATCACCCACTTGTAACTATTTATATAAGCTTTTATTAGGTAACAAATATATTAAAGTGTTGAGTTTTGCATATAGTGAAATGAATAAAGAATAAATTCGTTGTAGAATAAAAGTATAAAATGAGTATAGTAAGCTCGCCAGTGTACAAATTGAAAGTGCAATAAAGTATACATTCATTCATCCATTCATTAAAACAAACAAGAGTTAGACATTTTAGGGATTTTGTTTTGCTACAATCGTTTACTTTCAATAATTCACTGCTGGCGCTACTTTTCCTTAAAAAAAAATGTAATGACACGCTGATTATTTAAATTATGTTTGTCTTAAATTATATTAGTTTACAGAACACATCTAATAAAAATGATTAGTTAACGCGCTACGTATATAATAGAAAATAGCGTATAAATTTAATGATATAGAAAAACGAGCGAATGCCATTCGTGCTCTATGTAATCTTTCGCCTTAAACCGCGGCATTTATGGTCTATTTACAAATGCAACACTGGCAATTTAGAATTAACTGATAAGTAATAACATGCGCGAAAAACAACACTACTAAATATGAGCATATGTCGATCCAAATGATTTTGCAAAACAATGTTTTTCATAAGAAAGTTTTTTATATTTCTATCGCGTCTAGTTCTGTCAAAAATGTAATTAATATTGGTTGTATATAATCAGGGCGGAATTAACCTTATAGACGAAGAAATAAATGCTACAGGCCGGCGCATTTCAGACGAACCTTGGCTCAGGACAAAAAACTAGTCCGGTGAAGCTACAGATGCCTGTCAGGCCAATAGCATAGTCAGTTCGAAAAATAACAAAAAAAGAAACAGGATAAGAAAGTCAATGAAATGAAATACATTATGTGGTCTATAAAATTCGCTCACTTTAAATTAGAAAAAGTTTTCAATTAAAATTTGGATTTTATTATCATAGAAAACGTAACATAGAGCTTCTTAGTAATATTTGTCATAAGACCGGCTTTGACGTAATCTATGTCTGTATAGACTATATAAAAATTCAAAGTATTTATTTATGTTAGTGTCTGGGAACTCACCCGCTACCACGCTGATGCAACTTTATTTCCTCTTACGATGCGATGACTATGCGTACATGAAATTTTTCCTGTTTTTTATTTTTACATATAATTATGATGTAATTTATATCTTCTTAAATTTTTGCTTTTAGTTGTATTATATATTAAAAGGTAAAGTGTAAGTACGTAAAATAATGCTTAGTGTGTAAACCAAACCAATACAACTAATACGAAAACAAATAGTAAAAAATATCATTCAAAATAAAACGTTTGTGCAATCCAGAACACATTTCAAGAAACTCGATCAAAGTCAAAGTTGTCAGTAACTCTAAACATTCCTTGTATCTATTGCACGTATATTTCTATTGATAAATTATACAAGAGTTCATTTTCTTACATATTATCTGTTGTGTACTTGGTTGAAAGTGTTTCGGGAAGTGCGGACGGGATAGTGTCACGCATAATGATCAGTGACAGTTTATAAAAATGTACATTTTTATATAGTAAAACAAATCCTTTAAAAGCTATAAATAATGAAGAAAAGCCATAGCCAAGCTACAGTTTATATACCAAAAATTATCCATGACTGTACTAAATAAACTTCGAAAGAACCTGACATCATGTGTAGGTATATCGTAGGTAAAATTCTATGCATAGTTGTGTACAGAGTTTGCCGTGCAGGAGGATACTGTGTTAAATCAATTACAACAATACACAAAGCAATGATGAAATTTTATTATACAGTAGAGGTAAACAATTTATGTTTTGAAATAATACAAAAAAGGTTATGTTGTTCGTTAACATTAATAAGCTAGGTTAATTAATAAACTAGGTTTTTTATACACGAGCGCCGTTTGCCATTTCTACAACGATGGCGTGGCCTTGGAAAATTGCAGGATTCGGTTTTTAACTATGAAATATGAAATCAAAAATAATGTACAACTTGCAGCTGAACTTTAAATAAATTAAACATAATTGAGAATTGTTACTATTTTCGGCTGAACGACTTCTGTGTTCAATGCAGCGGTGTAGAGGAGATGCTAAGACCATTGGAGTCAACAGCGTAGGTCGGATCGACAAATATCTTAATAGTTACAAACAGCAATCATCTTTAGCTCAAATTGTTTGAAGTCCTAAGTACATTTTTATAAAAACTGTCTTTAACACACTGTTTTCTCATTTAAACGAGAACACTTTACCACGATTCCCATATTTTATCACCAGTCCAATGGTGGATGAAAATTCCATTCGTCGTACTTACAGGTGGTCGTACACTTAAAATTTAGAATACAAAGGGCGTGTTATGGTGAACAGGTATTTATTACTGAAAAACGTTGCCAACCAAGGTTCCAAATTTTCAGTCTATATAAAAAATGCACTCGATACGACTAAACAAGGCATGATGTACTACAAAAGTACGCGATGACTCGCAGGGTCTTCCCACGGCGCGGCGCCGACGCGTCTTCGCTCAGATCAATTACTATATAATTCGTCCGATTACTTGAGTGAGTTATTGTACGTACATCTATAAGGGTTTATACTACTTACAAAAGGGGCGAGGGAGTTACTTAATTTCAAAATAGACAGGCTTGAATTTAAAATCAAAATATATTTTATTCAATTTAGGCCCTAAGCAGACCCTTAGGAACGTCAAAATAACCACCGGTTCGAAAAACAACCCAGTCATCGAGAAGAACCGGCAAGAAACTCGATCGGGTTTATCTTTTCCCATAAATAGATGCATATTTCAAATAAATTACACGTTACAATCGTTATTACCGGATGCACAGAGAAGAGTCAATGCCAGACATCACCATCGTTCACATATTGATCCACACTATAATAGCCCTTTGACACCAAAACCCGCTTGAGATGGCGCTTAAATAAATTTAAATTGACTGAAATCCGGCAAATCGGTAACATGTTTTGGGATTTTGTTATAAAATCAGACACTATTACCTAAGAAACTGTTACTGGTTTTACTGAGTCGGAAACATGGGACGACCAGTTTGTCACCGTTTCTAGTATTCAGATAATGCAAAGCGCAAGTGAAAGCTAATTTCTATATATGCAAATAAATAGTAATTATCGAATGTATACAAGCGCATCACTTCACCTGTTTTGCTAATTTTTTTTTGTTGTATGTGTAGTTGTTATGGCAAGGTATTAATGAAAGAAAACGTTTCGAAAATTATTCGGAAAAGTAAATATTTTGGTTCAAACAATCTTCATTTAAAAAAATGTGTGAGTGAGATAGAAGACAGTAGGGCGGGCGTTCTTCAAAAATATTGACAGATTTACGTTCAGTTGTCATTTTATACCATAGTTTTAGCATAAATTTCTTATAATATTGAAGTAATGACCCTCGTACATTTAACTAAAAACGACGTCAAAGGTGACGCAAGTGATCTCTATGACAGTGCATATTAAACGTGTTTTCTGATATTTGCTCGATCGTCATCGAGATTTTATTGTACATATGTGTGCTTCACTAACTCGTATATGTACGCGTATACCAATTCCTATATGAATTATTAGCCTAGTAAGATTCGCGTTGTTACATCCGAGGCAACAGCTCAAGCCGAGGTTCGGCCACAAAGGCACCCCCGAGCTTGTTGCCAAGCGACTGAGCGCCATAATTGCTCGCCTCATTAGTCCAGTGACGTTATAAAGGTTCATCAGATCAACAGCGTATAGTCAGTACGGAAAATGGAGATTTTATTATTATTATCACATCATAAAAGTTCGTTATTGGGTTTGATTTCTCCTCAGGTCCATAATATACAATCATATGGTAGTTAGAATTTCACTTAGTAGTCCGGTGAATCTGTATTGGCCCCAGGGTCAACATAGTAGGTAAGGTCGGAAAAACATTTTTTTTCCTTCACAAATATGAATTATAGCCATACAATATTAAAAACAATAAAGTGATGACGGAATATGTAATTTGATAATAATGACAATTCCTAATTTTTAGAACTAATTTGGCACTTGTACTAAAAAATTCTAAGTTGAAGTCTTAAGTTGTCCACTTAGTAGTTTTTTTACACTTAGGATTTGTTCTTTTTTCATGCTTAAGGAATAGGATAACACTGGGTATTTTGTTTTATAT